>CM062820.1:1438189235-1441063328 GCA_031772625.1 Pinus tabuliformis
AATATAGGAGAAATCAACATTAGGGGGGGATATTGAATGCTTAGCTAGAATGGGAATACAAAGAAGGAGCATGTTTACTTATGATATTGTAACTTGCCACATTGGCCAGATGAATAAAATATCATTTTGGGTATTCCTTCTTAGTTTCCTTTCATTCCTGGGGAATCTTGTGAGAACGAGAGGGCCCACCTTCCTCACAAGATTCACCCATTAGTTCCTGTAGTGTGTTAATTATTGTTTCCATTCATGTCTTATTAAAACTCTGTTTTGTTGAAACTATGGTATGCATTACTAACATCTTGTTTATCCATTGTTAGAACTCCACTATCTATCGTTGAACTCTGTTTCAACTAATTCTTGCATCATTTTCATACAATTCATTCCTATGTAATCGTTGATCATTTCGATTGGTAATTCTATTTGCAGAATGAGTTTATAAAGTGTGATTATAAAAGTGTGATAGTCAGAGACTGGTGCTAAAGATTCGATATTGGGAAATAGGGTCCTGTTCTCTGTGACAACATGGTTAGTCTTTTCCTTTGTAGATTACTGAAAGGTTACTCTTTCCTAGGTTGTTGTTCTTTAATATGATATAGGATTCTTTTGATGATTGTTTTCCTTTGAATCTTGAATTCTACAATAGAAAGATTGCTTTTACTATACAGTAGAACTTCTATATGTTTAAAGCAAGGTGTGATTAGTGTAACTTTTACTACGACTTTAGATTGCTTTTGTGATTGAGCATATACAGTGTTTGATTTCCTTTGATTTAAACATACTTCCCTAGGTTGACAATTTATGTAGCACTTGATTATTTAATTAAATAAACAATTATAGTGACCAACATTTTGGCATTGTTGTCAAGGAAGGCAATTGCATATTTCAAAAGCATTTATGTTTTTCTTTGAGATGTACAAATTGCATGAGAGGACGCGGAGCCCCCAAGAAAAAAACCCTACAGGTGGCAGGGATAGAGGAAGGGGAGGAGGAAGAAAAACTTTTATCGATGAGATTATATCAAAATCTAATTTTTCTGTTCCTTAGCGACTAGGCTCTCAGAAACCAAAGCCTCAACCTTCCTTTCAAGCGAACTTTGAAATGGAGGAAGAGATTTGGAGCCCTGAAATAGTTGAGAAACTAGGAAGAAACATTGAGGATTGAGCAAGTGCAGTAGGGGAACAAACAGAAGAAAACATGAATGGGTATAATGAAGAACTGCACCATGAAGAACAGGTAGGTCCTGAAGGAGAGGTAAATGATGAAAACTCTTTTTCTACCTTAGGATTTCCTATTGGTGATCTTCCTAGAGGAGTAGCTCCTATGAAGAATATTCCACTTTCAGCTTTACCTAACTTTCATGGTTTATCTTTTGAAGATCCTAATGAATTCCTTTTCGAGTTTGATATATTATGCAAAAGTTATGATTACATTACTAATTCTAAAAAATTAAAGCTATTTCCAGCAACATTAAAGGGAAATCCATTAAGATGGTTCATGAGTCTTGGAGGTCATGTAATCACAACTTGGGATTAGATGAAACAAAAATTTCTACACAAATATGAAGACTATTTCCGAACAAGAGAAAAAAGGGAGGAACTATTCAAGATGATACAGAAAGAGGATGAAAATCTGGAGGACTTTATGGAAAGGCTATAGTCAGTCACCTCGATATAAGTAAAGATATTCTTAAAACAATATTATTAAAATGAGTTAGGGATGACTGTCTAGATATGATAAATATGCTTGGTAAAGGGGACATATCTAAAGAATCATATGATGAAATTATTAACCTCTGTAAAAGATGTTCAAGAAGAGCTGCAAGGAATAAATCAAACAGCAGAGATACCACAATTTCAAGAGTTCAAAAATCAGCCAGTGGAGGGGCAACAAGAGCTGAAATAGGTAATTTACTTGAGGATTTTAAAACTGAAATGTTAAGTTCTTTTGCTTCACAAATTGACACCTTGCAAATTAAAAAGAAACAAGCTGAAGCAGAAGTGACTCTGTCCATCTTTTGTCCCAAATGTAGAGAAAAGCACCCACTAATGGAATTCCCATTGGACAAAATGCCAATATGCACCCTTTGTGATAAGGATCATGAAACGCAACAATGCGCTTCTTTACTAGGAATCAAAGCAGCATTACAACTAACCGATGAAGAAGATGAAGTTGTCTATCTGTTGACATAGAGAAGGTAATGGAAACTGTGAGGACAAGGTATGAATCCTAATATGCCATTTACATCTTCTAATCGTTGGAATAATTATCCTTCTTTTAGTCAAGCAAATTATCCCCCTTTAACCAAATGCAATACCCACCGTTCAATCAAATGAATTACCAACCCATGCAACAAACAAACCCTCACTTTGTAGACCCAACAATGTGGACTCCTTGGCCTCAACAACAACGACCTAATTTTAACCAGTGGAATCCAAATTGGAGAGGTCAACAACCCCTATTTCCAAATCAATTTCTTCAATTTCAATCACAATTTCAGCAACCACTTATACAACCTAACCCCAAACCTAATAATAAGGCTGTGTAGTTTATTGATATTCAAAAAAGCTTATACTTTTTTTTTCCCTACAGAATGCAATGATATTGATTTATGATCTGGGAGAATAGTAGAACCTATCATTGATGATGTTATCTCTTCTGATTCTGATAAAGATGAAATAGAAAAGCATGATTCACCTAAAGAGGTATAACGACCCTGTAATACTGTTGCTGAAATAGTTGAACGACCATTCCCTGAGCATTTATCTTTGACTAAAACTCCTGAGCCACCTTCTTTCAATCTTCTAGGGGAATTACAAAATCTCTACACCAAAATTCCACTATTACAAGCACTAAGAGATGTACCAATTTATGTTAGAAATATGCGAGACATTTGTGTTAAGAAACCCGGTAGGAAAACTAAAGATCCCCTCATAATTCATGTCATGAGTGATCTGTCTCCACTAATGTCGGGTAAATCTCCTCTAGTTAAATATGATGATCCTGGCCATCCTACTGTCATAGTGCAAATTGGAAAAATAGTAATTCCTTGAGTTCTCGTAGACTTAGGCACTTCTATCAATATTATGACTCTTGAAACTTCATAATTGTTACAACTAAAGAATGGAATTAGAGATACCCCAACCATTCCAGAATTAGCTGATAGTTCTACAATCAAACCGGAAGGAGTTATTGAAGTCCTAATCATCTCAGTTGAGTCCTAGAATAATCCAGCTGACTTTTTGGTATTGCAACCTAAAACAAAGTTGGGGGGTCATCCTCTAATTTTGGGTAGGCCTTGGGTAGCCACAGCAGATGCCTTTATTAGGTGTACATCTAGTTCAATGACAATTTCCAATGGATATGAAACCAAACAACTTACTCTCTATCTTCATGGTACACCCCTGATTAATAATGACAATTCCTTATGGATGGATTATGATGATCAAACTACTCAACCTATCTTAACTATCAGACAAGATTTAAGCCTTAAATATGCCACTGAGGATGAAGTAATTAATAACTTTATTTGTGAACCCTCCTCTGTGACTCCAGAAACACATAATCAACTAGCTACACTTTTCGAGTTAGATACCTAGGAAAAGCTTAATTCTGAAGACCTACCTCAAACATCAGCTGCCATCTCCTCTAAAATTATACCTGTAGAAATTTAACCTAGCAAAAAATTGAATATAAACCCCAACTTGACAGTTGTTGAAACACAACAATTAATGAAGTTACTTCTTGAAAATAAGGAAGCATTCGTGCGAGACTATACACATATGAAGGGAATCTCTCTTGAATTATGTACTCACCGTATCTATATCAAGGAATATTGTCGACTGATCTATCAAACTCAGCGATGAATGAACCCTAATTTAAGGGAAATTTTAAAGAGGAACTTCAAAAATTGCTTAATGCAGGGTTTATATATCCTATATCTGACAGTGAATGGGTTTCCCCATTGGTAATAGCACCTAAGAAAAATAAGAAATGGAGAGTGTGCATAGATTACAGAGCCTTAAATAAAGCCACTCAAAAAGATCACTTTTCGTTACCGTTCATTGATCAGGTGTTAGATAGTTTGTCGGGGAAGAAATTCTTCTCTTTCTTAGATGGTTTCAGTGGGTATAACCAGATCATAATTGCACCCAAAGACCAGGATAAGACCACTTTTACTAGCCCCTAGGGAAACTTTGCTTATAGAGTCCTCCCATTTGGGCTATGTAATGCATCAGAAACCTTTCAAAGAGCAGTTATAGGAATATTTTCTGATATGATTAATGACTCTATGGAATTTTTTCTGGATGATTTCACCCCTTATGGTGTCTCTTTTGAGGAGGCACTATAAAATCTTGAGAAAGAAATTACTTAATTGATGTATAGAAGCCCACCTCTCCTTAAGCACCAAAAAATGTCATATGATGATGACTGAAGGAGTGGTACTTGGACATTTTATTTCATCTCAGGGAATTCAGGTAGATCCATCCAAGATACAAGTCATTGAGAACCTTCCTATTCCCAAAACCCAAACAGAAGTGAGAAGTTTCTCAGGACATGCTAGATACTACAAAAGATTTATTAAATTTTTTTCCAAAATATCTTCTCCTTTGTTTGTGTTACTTATGAAAAATGTTGAATTCAAGTGTACTAAACTTTTCCAAGAAGCATTTGATGCACTTAAACATTAGTTATCTACAACTCTATTCTAAGGGGACCTGATTGGGCACTTCCCTTTCATATATCAACTAAGGCTTTGGATACTGCAATTGGAGTTGTCTTGGGACAAGAGGAAAATCATCTCCCTTATGCTATCTACTTGATTAGTAAGAATATGAGTCCTACTAAACTTAACTACACAGTTACCGAAAAAGAATTTCTAGCAGTTATCTATGGTATTAATAGATTTAGACATTACATCACTGGTTATTCTACTTTTGTCCATACTAATCACTCATCTATTAACTATTTAATGAACAAATCTATTACAAATGCTCGAGTCACCATATGGTTACTATTATCACAAGAATTTGATATTACAATTGTAGATCGACTAGGAAAAGAAAATGTAGTTGCTGATTTTCTTTCTCGATTAACACCTGACGATAATACTCCATTATATGATTCCTTTCTTGATGAATATTTATTTGCAGTATATTCTCACTCACCATGGCATGTAGACATTGCTAATTATTTGGTTGTAGGGAAGTTACCACCACACCTATCCCACCCAGCGAAAAGAAAAATCATTCAACAAAGTGCTCGGTATAGCTGGATAAGTGGATGTATTTTCTACACAATACTTGATCAAGAAATCTGAAGATGCATTAGAGAAGATGAAGTTTATGATGTACTAAAATCTTGTCATGATGGCCCTTGTGGAGGGAATTTTGCTGACAAAAGAATGGCACATAAAATTCTTAGGATGGGGTATTATTGGCCCTCACCTTTTAAGGATGCAAAGAAATATGTCCGGGCCTGTAATAGCTATCGAAGAATGGGTCAACATAATCATAGAGATGAAATTCCATTAAACCCCCAGGTAGTACTTGAAGCATTTGAGAGATGGGCCTTAGATTTTGTAGGACCCATTAACCCTCCATCCAATCAAAGAGTTTATATATTAGTCTACATAGATTATATGACCAAATGGGTGGAGGCTAAAGCACTCCTTAGAGCTACTGAAGAAGTTGTTCTAGCTTTCCTATTCGAAGATATCTTTGTCAGATTTGGAGCTCCTAGAGAATTAGTCACAGATGGAGGATCTCCTTTCACCTCTCATGGTTTTAAATCCACCCTTAAAAATATCATATTTATCATAGAACGACTACACCATACCACCCCCAAGCCAATGAATAGGTGGAAAGCACCAAAAAAGTAGTAGAAGCCATTCTAATAAAATCAGAGAAGGAAAATCGAAAGGATTGGTCTCAAAGTCTCCCTGAAGCATTAAGGGTTTATAGAACTACCTGGAGAAAGACTACAGGATTCTCTACCTTTGAATTAGTTTATGGTAAAAGTGTTGTCTTTCCTATGGAATTTGAAATCAAAACCTTAAGGACTACCTTAGCTATTAACCTTGATTTGACTGATGAATGGACAGCTAGGTTGCGGCAGCTTGATGAATTGGATGAAAAAAGATTAGATACCATTCATCAGACAACTACGATTCAACAACAAAGAACAAAATGACATGATAAAATCATCAAAAACAAGCAATTCCAAAAAGGTAATTGGGCTTTATTATATGATTCTCGGTTTAAATAATTTCAAGGGAAACTATGTACAAGATGGTTAGTACCTTACGAAGTGGATACTATTTTCGTCAATGGAACAGTAACACTCTTAAAAATTGATGACTCTAAGACACTGTTATTAGTAAATGGTCATCGACTCCATCTGTACCAGCACCCCATTTCCAAAGAAGATTTTAAGGCCACATGCATGGAAGATTCACATTATCTCTTTTTAGAGGAGTCCCCTACCCCTCATTGCAACTAAAGTTTTCTGAATTTTATTTTAGTATTATATTAAAATTTATTTTACTAATAATCTCTGCCAAGGGATGGCATGTTACAATTGATTCTTTTGCAAATTTGCGATCTAGAAAAGGCCCACCAAGAAAGGACAATCTTACTACAAGCAGATCCAAGCTTCATCTTGTGAAGCATTGTTCCCTCTTTCTTCAATCCATTTCATCTTCAACATCCCCAACATTCATCTCCTCTTATTTCTTTTTCCTTTTCCATTCCCTATCCCCAGTTTTCCCGTTGCTAAAACATCATTCCTTTAGCAACATTTTCCCCATTGTTGAAACACCACTCTTCAGCAGCATTGTCCCCATTTTCCCCATTGCTAAAACACCATTCCCCGTTGCTGAAACACCACTTTGCAACAACATTTTCCCCATTTTCCTGTTGTTGAAACACCATTTCTTCAGCAAAAGTTTCCCATTTTTTCCGTTGTTGAAACACCATTCCTTCAGCAACATTTTCCCATTGCTGAAACACCACTTTTTCAGCATTTCCCATCTTTCCATTGCTAAGACATGACTATTCAGCGTTTCCAGTCATACAAACATCTTCTTTAGTTCTTTCACTCTAATTTCTCCTATTTTTCATGCTACATTCTGTCCTTTCACTACCTTCTCCCATGATTAAACAAACCTCTCATAATTCCAAGGTTTCTTCCATAATTACTCTATATCTATTATGAACAGGCACTATATTTTTCAAAGTACGAATTAAAGGTAAAAGTGAGTTATGTAAAATTTATATGCAAGTACAATTAAACTATGGTTAATGAGAGGATGTCGATTCATTATTACCATGATCCCCATACACTTAAAGTTATTATTTCAGCCGTAGTTGGGGGGAGTATCGAAACTTTATGCCATCATTTCACACCAATTGAAGACCTTCATTCCTTTTTACTCATTATCTCATTTTTTCACCACCATTTACATGTCCTCATCAGCAAAACTTAATCTGTTCCGGTGCGGTTACTCGGCTCTGTGACTTTGCATTTTACCGAGTTGAATACCTATGGGAGGTCCTGCTATCGATATGAACCCACCATGGCAACCCTGCTAGAATTGTATCTAGAAGTATACCAAATCTTTCAGCAGGTGAGCTGGCTGGGTTATTTCAGAGGCTCTAGGGATTTGATCAACAACAGGTTCTTCAATTTTCTCAGAATCTTCAAGAAGATCATTTTGTTGTTCAAGGGGTTCAGATTTCAGTCACAGAGGATGATATAGCATAGGTTTTGGGTCTTTCCATCACAGGTATTCACTGGTTCAACTGAAAACACATTATTCCTAATGCCCAGCTGGATTTTCTCTTGCCAGGAGAATAAGTTGAGTGTAAAGCCCAAGGTGTTCAACTTAGGTCATTGCTGCCTCCTTGGCCGAAATTTTTAGAGTTTGTCAAGCACTACCTTACCTTCGAACGTCTATACCAAGTAGTTTACCAGTACAACTTTGTCTTGTTATCTCATTTACGACATTCTAGACTGGTGAATATTCCTTACTATCTACTCAGATGCCTTAGAAATATTTCATATTATTGTAGACATGTTAAAAACCCCCTCCTTTCCCTCACCCATCACCATCTTGTTCAATTGCTCATCCAAAAGGGTTTTTCCCAACAAAACCCTCCCCTAAACAATCCACCCATCAACCCTCAAGAAGCTACTTAACACCTTGAAAACCCTCATGAAGGGAAACCACAAAACCTTCCTGACCCTCTGGAAATACCTATTAACCCGCCTATAGACCTAATTGATCCAATTGACCCACCTACCATACCAAGTCCGCCTCACAATTTACAAAAATCATCTATTCCTACTGTTGATATCCTTAGTAATGATTCTCAAGATAAACGTCCCTGCTCCATCACTGAGGAAACACCCACTCGCAAAAGATAGAAGAAAACTACTATTTCTTTTCTATCTAGAAAGTGAACAAGGGGCTCAATCAAAGCAACAATTACTTCTGATAGCCCTCCCCATTCCACTACCGAGGAAAAATCTACTCGAAGAAAAAAAGGAGCAAATTGATCATTTTTCTTCCCTTTTACCTAGAAGAAGAATGAGAACTTCAACCATAGCAGCAACTACTGCCACTACCCTAAATCCCCAACCCATCCTGCTAAAACCCCATACACCTCCACCATCCCAAATCCCCGAATTTTTACCCGTTCCACCCACGGGCATTGAAACAAAAGAACCAAATGCCTAGGGTGTTGCGACATAATTTTCCTTACATTCAGTAGCTGAAACACAAGAACCAACTACTCATTCAGTAGTTGTTACACAAGAACAAGAACCAGCTACAGATTTTGTTCTGGAAATACAAGGACCTGATACCCAAGGTGCTGCAACATCATTTTCCTTACATTCACTAGTTGAAACATAAGAACCAACTACTGATTCAATAGCTGTTGCACAAGAACGATATAGCTATTAGACAAGAACCAAATACAGCTGAAACACAAGAACCAACTGCTGATTTTGTTTTGGAAATACAAGAATTAGATGCCCAAGGTGTGGAAACATTATTTTCTTTACATCAATTAGAATCAGATGCTAATTTTGTAGCTGCTCCACAAGAACCAGCTACTGAGGTTGTGAATGTTACACAAGAACTAGTCACCCCTCTTCATACACCTATGACAGATCAACAACTAGAACCAGCAATGGCTTCTCTCTTACAAGAGAATGAATTTCTAAGATTAGAACTAGAAGCTTACAAGCAAGAGCTGGTAATGGTGAAGGAAGCTTATGACAGGGAACTTAATTTGTATATCTTAGCTCGCCCAGTGGCCATGGCAGCGAAAAAACACAAAAGATGATCAATATAGAGAGTATATGTTTAGCCAATGTGGGGATATTTATGATCAAGCAAGCTACATAGTGGTTCAAATCCCAGTGCTTGGAGCTTCCCCTGCACCTACGCCTTTTGCAGTTAAAGAAAAAGAAGGCCCTACTGTTACACAAGAACCAGTAGGACCTTAAAAAATTCAAAAAAGCGAAGCTAATCTATAGGAACCCTTACCTACAACAACTTTTGAATCTGAACCTCCTGTTGTTATTAGTAAATATGTTCAAACTCTACCTCTTGATACAATTGTCCAATCTGAAGCTCCTATTTTTATTAGTACTTCTACTCAAACTCTACCTCAGCTTACCACTCACAATGCTGGAACACAAACTCAACCATGGAATGAGTAGGTAATAATGAACAAATGCAATAAGGAGTCTGTTATTACATAGCACAAAATCTTGCAGGAGCACAAATTACTTTGGTTGAACCACATATATTAAAACTAGGAAGCTTTGGAGCAAACACTCCAAGAATCTTGTGCCCATAAGAAGCAGAATAAGGAGTTAAAAAGCAAATTTCTCCTGATGTTCGATTTGGCACAAAAGTTGTTGGTTGCTAGGAAACCATCTCTAAATTACTCTCTTTTCCTTACAGAATGACTTACATTCTTTAGATGAAAGCAATCAAAGATGGAAGACTCTATGCAGTGATCAAACCAATAGATTTTGTTCAAAATTTTGGAGAAGCCTCTACCAGTGATAAACATCTACTATGTGAGTTATATCTTCATAATGAATCCATTCCTGAGAACAGACAGCTTAATCTTAATCCTCTTGCTGGCGATATCTAGAGGCACAATGAAGATAACCGTCTCCTTTGGATATGGTCAGAACCATAGAACGTTTCCACCTTTGTTGAAGAATATTATCGATTTTTGAAGAAACCAATGATGATTCGACATATGCGGTGACTACAAGTAACAGTACTTCAAGATTGTCAACGATTTATGAAATCCAAAGAGACTACTACCCTAAAAGAAAATAACATGTTTTGGCAACAATCTTCTGAGGAAAGGCAACAACATAATCCCTTTAGTCCTACCAATATTGAGACAACAATCTCTTGGGTACCCAGTTACATCAAATGTGTTCAGCAATGTGTTGTAAATTGGATAGGTTATCAGTTCCATTTTCCCATTCTGTGGATGCTAGTAGAAAA
Source organism: Pinus tabuliformis (assembly GCA_031772625.1). Classification (NCBI taxonomy): domain Eukaryota; kingdom Viridiplantae; phylum Streptophyta; class Pinopsida; order Pinales; family Pinaceae; genus Pinus; species Pinus tabuliformis. The sequence continues at coordinate 1,438,199,776 of CM062820.1, forward strand.
GTATCAGGCTCACCATAGGTTGCCCAAGAAAGTTGAAGCAGTAGCCTGGCAAAGACTACAACATGTTCAAGGATTCAGAGCTCCAACAGATAGTACTTTCTACAGCTACTGCCTAAGTAATTTGCACGCCAAGAGTCAGTATTCGGATTCTGATTCAGAGTGAAGTTGCCTGAGGACATGCAACCTTTTCAGTTGGGGGGGATGTTAGGACCCTATAATGTACCTTTTTGCTCATACTTTTTGCTATCATTACATCCTTTTCCCACTCATATTTAAGCCTACATTATCACCTTAATCTATTTTTCCAAAGGTATATAACGTTTCTTCTCTTTGCTATATGTTTAACTTGTTTTACATGTAAATTTACATTACTTTCATACTTAGCCACTAATCAGAAATATATAGTTGCTAAAATAGTTTGAAGACTGCAGTTAATAGATGTCGTTGCTTGAAGACCACGTTGCTGAAACAGTAAACATTACACAAATCCCGATGCTGAAACAATCCGTGATTTGTAATGCTGAAACAACCTGTGATCTGTGATGCTAAAATAGTCTATGATTTACGATGCTGAAACAATATTTCATATACAGTAGTAACAAGAAAGGATAATTAAAGGATCTATTACAGTAACCGAAATAGCTATACCTCAAATCCAACACCATTACAACCACTGTGACAACATTTTGCTATGGAAGATTGAAATATCCTATTCCAGCATAGAAGATTAGATCAGACTAATAATAGGATTTGTATGTACACATGTAATCATTGTATTAAGAGGAATTCTCCTCTTTAAATATAGGAGAAATCAACATTAGAGGGGGGGGGGGGGGGGGAATACTAAAGGCTTAGCTAGAAGGGAATTACAGAGAAGGAGCATGTTTACTTATAATATTGTAACTTGCCACATTGGCCAGATGAATAAAAGATAATTTTGAGCGTTCCTTCTTAGTTTCCTTTCATTGCTGGGGAATCTTGGGAGAAGGAAAGGGCCCACCTTCCTCACAAGATTCACCTATTAGTTTTTGTAGTGTATTAATTATTGTTTCCATTCATGCCTTGTTAAAACTCTGTTTTGCAGAAACTTTGTTATGCATTACTAAAGTCTTTTTTACACATTGTTAGAACTCTTCTATCTATCGTTCAATCTGTTTCAACTAATTGTTGCATTGTTTTCATACAATTCATTCCTAGGTAATCGTTGATCATTTCGATTGGTAATTCTGTTTGCAGAATGAGTTTATGAAAGTGTGATAGTCAGAGATTGATGCTGAAGATTCCTACTTTGGAGAATAGGGTCCTATTCTCTATTACAACATAGTTAGTCTTTTCCTTTGTAGATTGTTGAAAGGTTCCTCTTTCCTAGGTCGTTGTTCCTTAATATGATCTAGGATTCTTCTGATGATTATTTTCCTTTGAATATTGAATTCGCAATAGAAAGATTGCTTTTACTGTAAAGTAGAACTTACGTCTATTTAAAGCAAGGTATGATTAGTGTAACTTTTACTACAACTTTTGATTGCTTTTGAGATTGAGCATATACAGTGTGTGATTGCCATTGAAGTAAACAGACTTCCCTGTGTTGACAATTTATGTAGCACTTAATTGTTTAATTAAATAAGCAATTATAGTGACCAACACCTATCTTTTCATTGTGTATCATATTGTATGAAATACAAAGTCAGAAGGTGATAACAGCTGAGATCAAAGAGTTGAATCACCTACACTTCCACACCAAAGACGTCCACGTTGGCATTATGGCACAGGTTTGGAGCTCTGGCACAGGTGTTGTCCTTGATGGTAACTCTCTTTGGTAACAGATCTGAGTTCAGGCTTTCAGAATGAAAGAAATGTCATATACGCAGGTTCATCTAGAAAAAGATGCGTATACACGTGGGTTTGACGTTTCAAAGGGCGTATGCGTATACATGCACTTTCATGCAAAGAAAAGCCCGTATTTGTTGGAGAACTTACTTTTGGTCCGTGGTAGTTAGTCCTCGGTATTTGAACCTATGGTTTTGGACCATGGTATCTTGACAAGTGTGTTGATCCCAAGTATTGGTCCCTTGGTATTGTTTTGTTAGGGTTTTGGACCTTGGTATTGAGAAAGGCCTAGCACTATAAAAGAGGGAGGAGATCATTAGTCATGGACACCGTATGAATTATTGAATATCTGATTTTATTCTAGATTTGGAATACTGGTGATTGGATTATGATGCAAATCTAGATCTAAAGGAAGGAGGAACCTGAGCGCAAGAAGGACAAGGTCTATTGATGGATCAAAATCTCAAGGCTTGAACATTGGTATCTCTATATGATTTTGATCTGTTATATGTGGCGCACACTTGATCTATAAATCTGATAATCTGGGTTAATCAGTGCCTGAATATTTGAAAGAGTGAATTATCTTTTGTAGATCTGTACGCAGGTTCAGTTCAGCTAAGGTGCGCATATACGCAGGTTCAGTGAAGGAAAATAGCATATACACAGTTTGTTTCAAATCCAAAAGCGTATACATGCAGGTTTCAGGCTATTAAAGCAGCGTATATATTTTGAGTTGTGATCTTGCTACTTCTATTTATTGTTGTAGTGTTCTGGGTTCAGATTTGGTGTGTGGTTACTGTTACGGTGATCTAGGTACAGTTTTTAGAGAAGTGTTTATTCAGATTCATTTTTTTCTTGGTGAGAAGGTGATTGGTTAATGCAGAAATTATTGATGTTTGATTTGTGGATCCAGTCTGAAAATTTATGAAAAGTGGTCCCTGAAAGAAAGAGAAGCTTGTAGCCTTCTATAGGTCAACACCTATGTACTAGTATCTTCACTAGTGCAAGAGCTAAGGGGGTTGTAGCTCCCTTCCAGGAGAAGCTGGAAAACGAGAGAGGGTTGTAGCTCTTTGCAGGTTGTAGCCTACGTACTAGTAAAAGACTGCACCAATACAATTGTAAAAGGAAGTTTCTAATCAAAGAGAAGATAGAGACGAATTGCAGTAGGTGGTTTTCACCCACATTCGGTTTCCACCATATATCTTGTGTTCTTGTGTGTGATTGTCTTTCTACTCTGTTTTACTGGTTCTTTGATTCTGAATCATAGATTAACAATCAACATCAGAAAGATAAAGTAAATTAAAAATTTTGCATTATACACGCGGGTTTCCTTCTTCCTAGTTGCGTATATACACGGGTTTAATTAACTGAAGTAGCGTATATCATTTGATTTTGAAAAAGGAATATTTGACTTGATAATAATTATTCACCCCCCTTCTCAGTATTATTTCCAACAGCCCATGCACATGATCATATGTGAATTGTTAAGCAACTTTGTCAAAGGATCGGTCATAATACAAGGTATTCATGAATATATAAAATCGGATATGAAAAGATAAATAACTGGTACAAAACTAGAATGAGGACACATCCAGCCATGAAGACCTGTTAACCCCACAATCCATCGTCTTAGGGCTTGCAAGAGAAGGTGAAAGAGGAGGAGGAAATAACACCTCAAGTAAATAAGTCATCTCCTAAGAAAAGGATCGGGTGTTCATCCGGTTAGAGAAACACGATATGGAAGGTCGATCCTTTAACATAGGAGCCACACAAATTGAGATAGAGATGAGAGAAGGTTATGAGGAATAACAAAAAGAATATGAGGAGGAGATCGGGAAGCACAATGAGTTGCTTGAAAAGAAACCAATAGAAGAAGAAGAGAGGAGATATATAGAGGAAGAACGACTAAGGCAGTAGAAGGAGGACATAGCAGTGTAGAGGATAAAGCAACAGAAGTTGAATCAAGAGTTGGAAGAGGAAAAATTTGAGGAATAAGAGACCATCCATCCCATGGATGATGAGCCTAATACTCAAAATGAACAATCGCCCATAGGAGGTCACCTTCCATTCAAAGAGATCAAAATTACACCCCCACCAATAGATAGAGTCACATATGTTTGCAAGATAATGTTTGATGAGGTCAAGAATATGATCATGCTACAAAGGAATAAATACTTTCCCAATGATCCTAAGAACCTAGTCTTAGTAACAATAATAAAGGTGCTCAACTCTAACAATAGACGAAATCTGAGGGAACTTATTGCAGAAACTATTGCATTCACTACAATGGCACAGGATAAATGAGAGTAATTATTGAATGATAATGAAAGGTTGAAAAGAAAAATTTCCGTAGTGAAGCAAAAAGTAGAACATCTTGCAGTGGAGAACTAATGGTTATCGTCGCAAAACTCTAGTACCAGAGAATGATAGTCAACGATGTAAGAAGAGCTCAGGCCAATGAAGGACACTATACCAATACTATATGATGAGATAATACTTATACAGAAGGCCATGGATCCTATCATTACCATTCATAATAATGCAAAATAATGGTGAATCTCCTTAAGATACCAAATAATGTAGCTGAGAAAATGCAGTTGTGGACCGCAAAATATCTAGATGGTCCACAACATCTAGAAATGATGGATACTATTACCATAGAAATTTACAGAGTTTAGTTGATACTCCACCTACGTAATTACTCTAATCCTGGAGCATAGTTAGTTAATAATATCTCTACATAAAACTATTTTCATAATGGGTTTGAGTCTCTTGCATCGAACAATAGGATACCTACCATCAGATATCTTGAGGTAATCAAAGTAAAGGAGGTAATATTTCAGGAGATCAGAGAGTGTATTGAACAAATAAATAAAACAATAGAATGGGAATGCTTGGAGCAAAACCAAAGCCATTATTCAACAATATGCACTTGCACCCATCAAAGCACACATGAGGCTTTCTGGCTATGGAATAATGTGCAATCAAGCTCAAAGAGCATACTAACATAGGCATTGGTGGTGAATGTGCACTAAAAGGTAGAATTGGTAATCTAGGTCAAAGCCACTACGAAGGAGTTTAGAGCTTGGCACACCTACATCAGAAGTGAACTCCATGAAGAATAAAATTATCTATCCATTTGATGAGTTTTTTCCTTTACCAGTTTTTTCTTATTAGGCCACCGTCTCATTTGTAAATTGTCTTTTGTAATAAATGTTTTATAATGAAGTCCAAGGGACGCATGAGGAATATGAATAGATACACATCAAAATGTAATTAGTCATATTAGAATATGAATAGTAATAGGAATTCAAGGATCACGGGGGAGCTCAAAAGACATTGTGTTTATTATAAATAGCCCCTCATACTCAAACAAAAGGATTTTTTGGTTTCTTAGCCTTGGATTCTATTTTACTACATATGCGATAGATTATTATTTTGAGAAGCAAGTGGTGGCTTGGTGTTCCACTATTGGATAAAATATTTCATCCATGTAACAATGTGCATGAGATATTATACTCATATTAAAAAGCTCAATTATCTAGCATCCTTCATACATGTATCGCAGATATAGTTGGACTATTATGGTTATGTTTATGGTATATGTTGCTTTATTTACATACTATGTTAATGAACTATTTAGTTTCTTAGTTATATATGCTATAAAATGACTATTGTTATGCTTTAACAATTGTTGTTTATTATGTGGACTAATACGCAAGTACTCAACAATTCTCTCTTTATACTCAAGTCCCCCTTTAGGATGGAATTACTATTTTTCTAACTGGTGGCTCATTTTCCCCACCAACCATTTAATTCTCCATGTAAACCTTACAATGGGTGTCTTACAAAGCTCACATTCATGCTAGCCCAAAGACGAATTGGGTCCCCTTATGTGTGATTGTAACCAAGGCTATCATCGAAAACCATTACAAGGGTGGTTGAACGATATGACCAGATGGGACTCCTACACCATATGGTATGAGGTAAAATTTTGGTTTCACATCAGGGAGATCCCCTTACAATGGTGGCATCATCTAGCATTGTTAATAGTCTCCTAAGCAGGTTTTCTGAAAGGTTATTTTTTTCTCAAGAATTTCTTCCTCATGTTTCTCAGGCACCATTCTTTTTCTTCTCAAATTATATTTCTTAGTAGGTTTTTTGGGAGGATATTCACTCACTAGGAGCTCACTAGAACCTTATCAATCATTACGCAAAATAATATCAAATCTAAAAATTGAATAACTAGCACTTGTGTTTTCCTCTGTTTAGGCTAGTTCATCAGTCTCTTGAGTCTGTTGTGAATGCTATTTTGTTGACAAAATTTCTATGACATTAGTAACTGGAAACATTCATGGTGTGTTTCCATTATGGGCATGTTTTCTAATAATGTGATTACTTTCTAAAGGTATGATAATTATCCATGCACATATTTTCAACATTGAATACAATATTAGATCTTTGTGCATACTTGGCTAGTTGATTGAAGTTCTTCTTAAGAAAAAAATTAAAGACTTATTATTAACAGAAGCCTCACTTGACTTGCTTTTGATTTCATATACTTCATTAGTTAAAAACTTCAAGGACTTTCTCAAGTTATCCACATCAAAATGGTATTTCTCTTTTCTCTTAGCAGAAGAGGCTCGAGACATTTTACTGGTGCCTTTGCAGTCCTTTGAATCTTCCTGATCAACAATGAGTCTAATAGACCTCAGGTCCTTCTCAACAACTATTGGTTCAACAAATTTAAGAGCAAAAGTTTCTCTTGTAGAATGTTTCACAAAAGAAAAAATGTTAGTTGGATAGGTAGCAATATAATAATATTTAATTATTGAATCATGTGGTTGCACATCAGTGGTGAACTTGTACAAAATACATGTGTATATTTGATTAAAATCGTTAACCTTTTCCTTATCCCCGTCTTAATAGTTCCAAGTTCTTTAAGTAACATGGTGTTATTTAATGAGTTGAAGCATTTCCTTTTTCACATATAATTTACTTCACAATTTCATTTACAGTTGCAATTATTTTCCAGCACATCTTTCAATCTTTTTGAAAGTAATTTGGAAACTAAGTTAAGGAAGCTCTGCTTTAGTGCAAGAGCTGATCTCTTGTCACAAAATGGATTGCTCTAAGCCCTTAGGCTTAGAGCACCTTCACTAAGACATAAATGTTTAGTAAGGGAGGTCACATATAATTTTGCATAGAGATTATTGTACTTGCACTAGTCCAAGCATATTGTAAGAGCACAAGGACAAGTTGTTTGTGTGGAAGGAAGAACAGAAGGAAGACAAAATTATGCAAGGGCCCACTTGTAAAAATGTTAGCCATGCATCTAAAGATGAACATAGCATTTCATTTTAACATTTAAGATTGTTTCCATTGTGCGGATTTTCTTTATTTGATTTACATGCAAATTGTTTTTTACATTCCAACACTAGAGTTGCTTTGGTGTTAATTACCCGTCCGATTGTTTTCTGTCTAATTCTGCAAAGAATTTCCTTTAATAAGTAGGATTAGAGATAGGAAAATTTCATACCATTTCTGGCATTGCTTGTGTTTTGTCTCTAAGTTTATGAAAACCTCGGGTTGATAATTAAGTGTTGAGGAGTATTCTCAAGCGCAATTCCTGCACCCAACATTTTGGCACCATTGCCAGGGAGGCGATTTGAATTGTTATGAATTTTCCATTTTTTTCAATAGGGGTAAGTCCGCTATTATTTTTGTGCAGCGTGCTTCTATTGTTTGAAAGAATTTATAGGTGTCGATTTATTTCTTTGAAACTTGCAGTTTTTAATTGAATTTCATTTTTTCATTTTTTGAAATGAATGCCCAAAAGAGGTAGGGGTCTGAAGCCCACTAGGAACCAAAGAAACACTTACAAATCTGAAACAAAAACTCACATTGGGCCTTCATTTGCAGGCAAGAAGTCCAAACAAAGTCAAACTCATAACACAAGAATGATCGACCTAGGCCCTGGTAGAATTGGTTCAGGTGTGACACAACCCATAAAGAGGACGAATGGGACTGTTGGAATCCATAGTTAGCCTTCTCATCCTATTAAGAGTGGTTCGGGTGGAAGAAAAACAATGGTAGATATGGAAGACCATGCAGAAGGAAGTGGTGAAAATCAGGTAAATGAGGAACAATCCACTTTCGGATTCCCAATTGTGGATCCTAATACACAAGTAGAAATGAAAAACATTTCACCATCAGCTCTTCCTCATTTGTATGGTAAGGTACATGAAGACCCAGACTCTTTCTTATTCGAGTTTGATATTTTGTGTAGGAATTATGATTATTCATCTAATTCCTAGAAGTTAATGTTGTTTCCTGCAACCCTCAAGGACACAACACTTCGTTGGTTCATGGGGTTAGGAGGAAACACTATATCTTCTTGGGAGAAAATGAAGAGAGTTTTCTTGTCAAAATATTAGGAATATCATAAAACTAGAGATATTCAAGATGAAATCCTTACTATTGTGCAAAATGGTGATGAGACTCTAGAGGACTACATGGAGATATTCCAGTATATCCTTCAAAGGTCAAAGCACAAATTTGATCTAAGTACCATTAGAACCTTGTTCTTAAGTGGGCTAACTAATGATAATAGAAATAATTTAAATCTATTTGGACAAGGGGATATTGCTCAAAAGACTTTTGATCAGATCTGTGACTTGTGTAGGAAATTATCTAGAAATCAATATAGATCCTGTAAAGGAATTCGAAATAAAAACAGAAAAACTAAATCTACTAATGCTATGATTATTGGATTAGAAAAAAAATGGACATTATGAAAATTGAAATAATGAATACTGTTAGTAAACAAATAGACTCTTTGGAGTTTCAGAAGAAACTTGCATAAGAGAAAGATATATTGTCTATTTTATGTTGTAAATGTAGAAGAAAGCATCCTTTAAGAGAATGTCCTCTAGATATTAAAGAAACTAATAAATGTGCAATTTTGTGTAGATAGCCATGCTACGAATAAATGTCCCTCTATACTTAGGCTAAAATTTGTATTGGAAGGGGGACAACCTAAAGCTGAATCATTGCATGCTATGGGAGTAAGAAGGAATTAGCCTCATGTAAGTGCAGGTATGGTTCCTAAATCTCGACCACATATTTTTGGTTATAATGCACATTCATATTCCTATCCTACCACTGGTCACTCTCAGCATTGGTAGTAGGGGAATCAATATCGATATAGACAATCCCCCTGATCTTGGCAACGAGGATGGAGGGGGACAAACCATTCACATCATTCACATAACTCCTATCATGCACCTATGCACTCATACCCTCCTACATATGCACCTTACCCAATGCCTCAACCATCATTTCCTTAGCTGAGTCAACCTATGGCACCATTACTATTACCTCCACTGTTTTGACCTTCTCAGCTACCTTGTTGTGGGGAAAAGTATCCGATGCGGATGACACTAACCTTTCTAAAGGTGACAGACTTTAGCAACAACTGAATGACAAAGTTTTCATGTTCATCTTTACGAAAGCACAGAGAGAATAGAAAGAGGATCAACCAACCTGGTGTCTTGCGCTTAGTCGATCCTTGTCCTTCTCGCTTCGTATCCCGTTCCCAGCTCTTTACTCTCCAAGCCGATCCAGCTACACACAGAATCTGCACAACAAAAGGGAGCAAACTACGAGATACAAGCAATCATAATTGAAGCATGGATTAGGTTGCATCAAATATACATGTAAACACAAAAGCATCTATGTAAAACAAGTATATAGAAGAACATGCAAACTTTATTGATAGAAAGTAACAGGGTTCCAGAGGAAGTTACAACCAATGATGTTGGCCCCAATCCAGCAGCACCTCCTCGGCAACAAGAACTCTCTTCTTCACCTCTAGTAAAACAATCACCCAATAATCCTGGCAGTATACCAACAGCACCTCCTTGCTTATACCAAAATTCCAGCCCCTATAGACCTCATAGAAGAGCTCTATATATAGGAGAGAAGAGAAAAGGATGAGTCAGCTTGAGACTGACATGAAGCTGCCTTGTGTCCTCTCCATCTCCAGTTAATCTTCAGTTCCTGTGTCCACTTGGAGATCCTTGCTTACACATGGTGATCAAGTACCTCTTACTCATCACAGGGCGAATCTCATGACCCAAGTGTCAGTTTGGAAGCTTCCTGGGCAATTGACACCTTGCAGGAGGACTGTGCCACTTGGCCAATCTCGCCCAGCGCAGGTAGCCTTCATTGTTTTTGACTTCCAGCGCAGGTACAGAGTGGGACAGTTGCAATACAGCGCAGAAGCTCAGTTAAGCAGCTGACATGATCCAAAATAAGCCTGTTCTGAAGTGTTTTCAGGTGGAGAACTGATTGGAAGTGCTGTTGATTGATGACCTTGTTCTTTTAGGGGTAAGAACAACATGTTTAGGGACTGAGGATCCTGTAATTATCGACATTTCCTGCTCCTTGACGCGAGGCACAAAAATGTCTATAACATACCTGCTTAACCTTTACCCAACCGTAATAATAAAGAGGTACAACTGATACATTCTATGACCCTACTTTCTTCATCCAGATTTCAGACTATGCCAATTGGAGTCAATGGTCTCCAATTGAGATCAGGGAAGGTGGTAACCTTAGACAATCAAAATCATCCCATGGTGATTATCGATGAGAAAGGAGGGGAGGAAAATCCTGACCACTCCAAAAAATATGACACCATTCAGCCTATCCCTGTACATTCTGATCCAGAAAAGCTAGTGGTGGCGAAGAAAGACCCCATTCCTGAGTCAAGCCTAGCTTCCAAGCTTAGGAACCTTTTCATAAGGGTACCTTTGCTCCAAGCTATCAAAGATATTCCCATTTGTACAAAAATCATTAGGTAACTATGTCTCAAGAAGCCAGGAAGGAGAAGATTGTAACCCCAAACCATTCAATTTGTTGGTAGAGCATCAAAGTTAATTACAAGATGTATGCACATGGAAAAAGATACTGACCGTGGAAACCCTATTGTCTCTATTCAAATAGGTGATGTTCTTGTCTCAATGTACTTATAGACCTAGGGGTAGCCATTAATGTTATGATCAAGAAAACCATGGATCAACTTGGACCGGTCCATATTCGTCCTAATAGATATATCTAAAATCAAACTTGCAGGAGTATTGGATGATGTGGTCATCTCCTTTGATTTATAGGAATATACCACAAATTTCATTGTGCTTCAGCCAAAGAACCTTGTGGGAGGGCATCCCTTCATCTATGGATGACAATGGCTTGCTACGGCCAATGCTTATATCAAATGTTGTTTTGGTGATATGTATATTCCGCATGGAGATTCCAAAAAGAAAGTCAACCTATATCGACCAACTAGATCCATTGAGGAGCTCCGAGACACTTTATGGTTAGACTACAGTAGTGATGAGGAGACTCAGCCTGTTTCCTTGATACATCAGAATGTTGAGTCCTCACAGGAGGGAGAGATTCAAGACTTCCTAAACAATCTAGAAACCATGCCTAATTTTGAGTCATTGAGTTAGATTTTCAGTCTAGATTTTTAGGAAGGATATGACTCTCTACCCCCACCAACACCATGTCTAGCGACACCCTTATGTACTCTTGAGCCTGATACTACTCTTGTTAAGATTAGTCTAGGTAAATCCTTGTATATCAATTCAGACTTGGATCCTTCTCAGCAAGAGTAGCTTGTGAATTTGTTGCAAAACCATCTTGATACCTTTGCATGGGGTTATGAAGATATGAAAGGCATCCCTCTTGAAACTTCTACACACCATATCTATATTCAAGATGGAGCCCGACCTGTCCGACAACCCCAAGGCTGAATGAACCCAGCTCTAAGAGACATTGTAAAAGAAGAATTGCAAAAAATCTTAGATGTTGATTTTATCTATCCCATTTACGATAGCTAGTGGGTCTCTCCATTAGTATTAGTCCCAAATAAAGATGGGATATGGCACATTTGTATTGACTACATAGAATTGAATAAAGCCAATTTCAAATATTACTTCCCCCTTCCTTTCATTGATCAGGTACTCGATACCTTGGTAAGAAGTACTTTTCTTTTCTAGACGACCTTAGCTGATATAACCAGGTACAGATAGCACCTGAGGATCAAGACAAAATGACTTTCACGTGTCCATGGGGTACATTTTCTTATTGAGTGCTTCCCTTTGGGCTATGCAATGCTCTGGCTACCTTTCAAAGGGCAGTATTAGTTATTTTTGCTAACCTTGAATGCATATAAATCTATATGGATGATTCATTTCAGGAAGCCCTCAAGTATCTAGAGAAATTTCTTCTTTGCTACCAGGAAGCTCATCTCGCCTTGAGTGACAAGAAATGCAAATTGATGTGCAAGGCAGGAGTGGTTCTTGGCCATCTTATTTCCAACAAAGGTATCCAGGTTGACACTAAAAAAGTAGAAGCTATTTCGAGTCTTCCTATACCCAAAACTCAAAGGGAAGTGAGAGGTTTTCTAGGAAATGCAAGCTACTATAGGAGATTCATTGAGAATTTATCAAACACAGCTACCCCCATTTTCTGACTTTTGGCTAAAGATAGTGAGTTTTCTTGGTCTACAACTTGCCAACAATCCTTTGAGACATTGAAGGAAAAATTAGTTCAGGCATCAGTATTGAGAGGACCAAACTGGTCCCTGCAATTTCATATTTCCTCTAATACCTCAGATACTGCTATAGGTGCAGCTTTAGGATAGGAAGAAGACAAACAATCTTATGCTATTTATTTTATTAGTAAAAACATGTCACCCGTTGAACTCAATTATACAGTTACTGAGAAAGCGTTTTTAGCTGTAATTTTTTCCATTCATAAATTCAGACATTATATTACAGGATATTAAGTTTTTATACATATTGACCATTCTACTATAAGGTATTTGATGAATAAACCATTAACTAGTGGTAGAGTGACTAGGTGGTTTCTATTATTATAGGAATTTAATACTACCATTGTTGATAAACTAGGAAAGTCAAATGCAGTTGAAGATTATCTTTCAAGATTAAATAATCTTGGTGAAGCAATTCATGTTGATGATGATTTTCATGAAAAAAATATTTTTCTTATGTCAACAAAATCTCCATGGTTTGCTAACATAGCTAACTATTTAGTCACTAGAAAATTACCACCTCACTTATCCACTAATGCACAGTCGAATATCATTTAGAAAAATGCGACATATTCCTGGATCCAAGGAGACCTCTTTTACACCGAAGCAGATCTCATTATCTGTAGATGTGTAATAAAGGAAGAGGTGTTTGATATCTTCAAATCTACCCATGATGAACCTTGTGGAGGTCACTTTGTCGATAAGGGGACTGCATGCAAAGTATTACGACCTAGCTATTTTTGGCCTTCCTTGTTCAAGGATTCAAAATATTATGTCAATCGGTGTGATAGATGTCAGCGAATTGGCTAGCCTAATCAAACCAATGAAATGCCTTTATGTCCTTAGGCTATGATTGAGCCTTTTAAAAAATGGGTTATTGATTTTGTAGGACCAATAAATCCTGCATCATCAAATAAAAAGCATATTTTGGTTTGTACAGATTTTGTTACAAAATGGGTAGAGGCTAAAGTTGTTTCTTTTGCTATCGAAAGAGTTGTTGTTGGTTTTATTTTTACTTAAACCTTTACTAGATTTGGTGTGCCTAGAGAAATTTTTTCTGACAATGGGTTGCAGTTTATTTCTAATTTGGTATAGGGTGTGATGGAGCAGTGCAAAGAATGGCATAGGAAATCTACACCATATCAGCTGCAAGAAAATGGTCAAGTGGAGTCCACGAATAAGGTGATTGAGTCCATCCTCAAAAAGGTAGTAAACATGCATAGAAAGGATTTGGATGACAAATTACCGGAAGCATTATGGGCCTACGAACCAGTTGGAGAAACAACACAAGACACAGACCATATGAGCTGCTCTACGGGAAACGAGTCATTTTACCGATAGAATTCTAGATCAAGACATTGAAGACTACAATCCAATTGGGACTAGATCTCTTCGAAGTACAACACCAGCACCTTCTACAATTAAAAAATTTAGATGAAATATGAAGGGATGTTGTGTAGAAGAACATCTTGGTTCAACATCAGTGTAAGAAGTGGCATGACAAGTCCATTCATAAGAAGCAATTCCAACCAGGTGATTAGGTACTCGTTTACGATTAAAGATTCAAACATTTTAAAGGGAAATTTCATATGCACTAGATGGGATTCTATGAGGTGGTCAAAGTGTTTGAAATGGAGCGGTAGAAATCAAAACTATTGATGGACATAATTCTTTGTTCCTGGTAAATGGGCATAGACTGAAGGTATACTTTTAGCCCCTTAGTAAAGGAGATTTTATGCAGCAAGTCCAATAGCCATTTGAAAAGGAGTTGGTAGGTGGTAACACCAACATGTTGAAGAATTGATTCCTTCTCGTCCTTATTAAGAGAAAATAATCAAAGAAAAAAAAAAGAAAAAAAATTACAAAAATAAAAAGTATAAAAAGAAATTCCTGTAATTATGAAAATCATTTGACTGACATGATTGCAAAAGGATCGACCTAAAAACCAGCATGCTAGAAAGAAGATCAAAATTCTAATGAAAAGGGAATGTTACTTGATATTTAGATATGCTGGTTGCCACCAAGAAGACGCAGGTTCACGAAACTGATCACCTACCAAAGTTTGGGGTAACTAGCATGGACATTTTTATCAAAATAAACTCTTACTTCCCGCTGCAGTTATTTTTCCTACACTAGTGTAGGAAGATTTCGAAGTAAAAATATTGTCTTTCTTGTATTTCCCATTTCGAAATTTCCCACTATTTCTTTTTTAAATCCCCCAATGAATTACCTTCCTCTTTCTTCTAAGAAATTACCCTTCCCAAATTTCGTAAAATGCCTCCTTTCCTTTAATTTTTTTCGCTCATCTCGTTTCATTTATCGCTCTTGGTGATATTGTTTCTGAAATCCCTACTGCAATATTCCTTCCCATTCTAAATTCTTCTACCCCTTTCCCACTTCTTTATTTCCTCATAAATTGATTCCATAATTTGATGCAATCAATCCAGAAGGCATGTTCAAGAAACACCAAAGGATGGAAAATAAATTTTTCTTTTATAATGAGGCAATTTTTTTTACGTCCAGCTACAAAAGTAAGTCCTATCAAATTCTTCGTTTGGTAAAATTCTCTGGTGCGAGCACAAAAAAGTGCAAGCATAGTAGCACAAGCAGGTTTGGTGCAGAAACGTAGTTGACTGTGGAAGAAATTTACATAGTCCTAGAGTGGTTTATCACGGATATTTATCGGTCTGTACTTCCCTACACATGTGTTAATATGTTGTCTCATTCCATGTTTCAATTGATGCTTTGTTTCATTATTTACTAATCTAGGAGGAAAAATTTAAAGTGCAACGTGTGTAAGGTTTGGAATCTAATCTCTTTAATAAATTTTGAAGTATGTCTGATTGAATTATGATGCTGAATGCGGAATGGTACTACTGTCTGATAACTTGCACACCCTCCTTGAAATGATTCTGCATTGCTTGACCATTATTAGCTTACCCACAATTTGATCATTATAGCTATAGCACCACTGCCGCCTATAGCACCCTTGCATCTAATCATCATGATTCACCCATAGCGGGCTGACACGAATCAATACATGATGTGGGGGGGATGTTCCATCATAGCCAAGTGAATGGGTCTGAAAAGATAGAGGGTGATGAACCTTCGGCATAGAACTCTTGGTGAATGTTGGAGTCGCTCAGAAATTCCTTCAAGGATGTGAACAGAGCGAAGTAGAGTGTGGTTCAAAATGGCGCCTATGAGGAATGAACGACTATCTTTGCAGGAAATTGAACAAACCACCGAGTATAGGAACAGTCTTGCACTATTGCAAGAATATGGTTTCCTGCTTGGTGAATGTTGGAGTCGCTCAGAAATTCCTTCAAGGTTGTGAACAGAGCGAAGTAGAGTGTGGTTCAAAATGGCGCCTATGAGGAATGAAAAACTATCTTTGCAGGAAATTGAACAAACCACTGAGTACATGAACAATCTTGCACTATTGCAAGAATATGGGTTCCTGCCTTTTTTGCAGAAGTTTAATGGTTTTGACATGGTTGTGGCAATAGAGTTTGTAAGGACGTTCAAAGAAGGTTGAGTCAGGTTCCGGTCCTTAAAATTAAAAATTTCAGAGGATTTCATCACAAGAGCCACAGGCTTTCCACTTACAAGGGAGCGTTGGTTTAATAAAGAGTTGTTGATGAAGAAGTGTTGGCACCGGTTTGTGGTCGATAAGGAAATTATGGTCGATTGGAGAAAGAGACTTCCACAGACTGCCATGGTTGAGAAGTGGTGAGATTTACTATTTATATTGCAAAAGTTTGTAACTGGAGAATGACGCTATACCTTGGCATTTGTATATCACCTCTGATTGCTGTTGTATTTTGAGGTAGAAAAATTAATTAATTTTCCTCACTTCTTGCTCACAAGCCTTGAGAAGAGGGAAAAAAATGTGCAGAGCAACAATGCAAGCCAAGTTGCAAACAAGCTTTGTCATCACAGGCTTATTACAATTCTGGTCAACAAAAAGTTAGAAGAAAAGGGGATAATGTGGGGAGCATTTCTGAAAGAATTTTGAGCAATGGGTGAAGAAGAATCTTCTAGCACTAGTATAAGTAAGAAGAGAAAGGCGGAGACATTGTCTACTGCCAAGCGGCAAGGTAAATGTTCACCAGTGCAAGCAAAGAAGAGGGCCATTGAGAGCACTCCACCAGTGGCAAAGAAGAGGAAGACTAGAGCCTCGATGAGGATGAAAACTCTCGCCTAAGGGATGATCCAGTCGATTTCTCCAATCATAATCATTGAAACACTCCAAAGTACCCCCGCAGTTCATAATCTCTCGATGCCTGCAGACATAGTGGCACACATTGTGGAAAATTAAGAGAATGTAGAAGATGACATCATGTTGTAAACATTTGTTAACAGGCTAAACAACATAAACATGACATCAACACCACATACTAGTGAAGTGCAATTAGAAGAGAATGAGGAGGAACAACATGCAGAGGGTCTTGATAATTTCAGCTAACCAAACATAGAAATCCTTAACGATTTCGAGGGTCAGGGTACTGAAAACCCTGTGATTTTAGAAGGTCAGGGTACTGAAGACCCTGTGATTTTTTAAGGTCTGGGTATTGAAGACCCTGCGGTGTTCGAAGGATAGGGTACTAAAGTCCCTGCAATTGTATAAGGGTGAGGAATCGAAACTCCTACTGATTTGGAAAGACAAGGTGTTGAATCCCTTGAGAAGCGAGGAGAACAAGGTGTTAAGAGCCCCAGGAAATTGAGTGCACAAGGCACAAAGATTTGTGATAGCATCAAAACCATCAATAATGATAAAACCCCAAGTATAGAAAGCCTCGACGATGTTATAAGGAAAGATTTCGATAGCCTTGACCTTAATGATGATGGGACTTGTTTCGAGTTTGTAGCAAAAAAGATGCTTACACCCAAAGATCTTAGTAGAGCACCCTCCACTCTTTTCCTCAATAGCATAATAGTATATCTGGAGCAACAATTCCATGACCTGGAGGCTTTGAACAAGGTCATGAAAGAGTACAGTTGGCAGAAACAGAGCGAGGTGGAGTTACCTGCAGAAGTAAAGAGGTAGAAGAAGAAAGTAAAGGTATGGAAGTATCAGGCTTCCAAATGCTATAGACACCTAAATAAGTTGACTAAGCAGTTGTGAAAATCCCAAGACAAGAAGCCAAATATAGTAATGGTAGGAATAAAAATTGAAGTTTTGGACTGAGGAACTGTACATTCATTTTTGAAGGTTTTCTTGCAGAGGTTAAACGTTGTGTGAGGACACACAACAACTTAGGGATGGGAGGATGTTGGTATCCTAAATTGCCCTATTTTATACCACATTTCCATCAAAATCAACCTATGTTTTATCTCAATAAAAGACCCTTCCTTCTTGCACTAGTACAAGATAGTTACCCATTCCTACACATGATCATATTTTATATTAATATTTATTTCACCACTTTATTAATCATTTTATATGGATTTCATGCCCATTTACATATCTCTTGTAGCTCATATTAATTTGCTAAAGTAACCATGGAGCTCAGTCTTAATTACAAATAAGTATGAATAGTGTAGGTAGATGCCTACACCGCCACGAGTACTATCCGAGATTTCTGAGAAGCCAAATCTTCCACGAGGAAAGGTCTTGATCCTTGACTCTGAGTTTAGTTGCTCATGAATTGAAGTAGGATAATAGGTGGTGCACAATCAGGGTATATTTTCCAAAGTTAGGTGATGACCAAGTGAGATTCATGTGTATTATAACTGCTAGCCAAGTTTGTAATTTTGGTTTCTAACTCTGTTTGGATGAAAGGCCTGATGTTGGCTTATATGGGCCTGACCCAGGTTCAGAAGAATTATTTGGCCAAACAAATTTTGCAACAACCAGCCCTTTTGGCAACAGTCCGCGGAGAGCGAACTGAGGTCTCACCCAAGGTAGTAGGGGAGGGTGCTAGAACCAGGTTTCCACACCCTTGGGATGTGTAGATGTGATCTAGAAGTTTCACATGCCATTCCGCAGTGTCGCGCTGCTATGTTTTGCACTGATGTGTTCCCAGAATAATCTTTACTAATTATTAGCGCACTGTTTATAGATCTAATCTATTCAATGAAGTATTGTAAATCAGATCTACATAGTAGGGTCTTTAAGGAAACATTTATCAGATTTACCCAGTTCGCGCACTTAGATTTAACATAGACTCACATGTATTCCAGATGTAAGAATATGCACATAGATAAAACAGTGATATTAACCATAAAAAGCTAGATCTGTGATACTTCAGATTTAACACAGAATTACCAAAGCAACTTATTTCTTTTTACTTTCTTCACATATACATCCAGATCCAACCTGTGCACTCAGCTGCAGGGGTCCGCGCACACAACTGCAGACTCTTCTAGGCCTTTGTGCACACAGCTGCAGAGCCTCTATCCACTACCCACCCCCTGAATCAGACTTACAAACACTTTCAGATTGTTCTCCTGAAAAACCCATTACAAATCCAAGATCATACCCAAAGAAAATTGAACTGCCTTTCCCTCATAGAGCTGCACTCTATTTATACCTTTCTATAGTCCATGGACTGACTTACTTCCTACTACTTTATATTATTTCTTCGGTACACAACCCTTTCACTCGACCTTTGAAATTTTGCACTCCGCATATTTCGGAGGTTACAATATTTTTATCCTACTTTCTAGGCTATCAGACCCAAAACTATTACACAGGATCTCCGCTACCCAATAGTGTGCCAACACATCCATCGTGACTCGTCCCAAGTCACTCGTTGGTGCGGCGAGACACACTACCATGGCTCCACGGTTCACCTGCCTCTGAGTGATGCTCATCGTCCTACTGCCTCTTCGTTGTCTCGTACAATGCTTCATCTGGCTTCTACTTGTTTGTACCCATACCGGTGACCAATAATGCTCATTCTACTCTGCTCGGTTAACACAGAACACCAATCCCTAATATTTTAGCTCCAACGGGGAAGCTGCATATAGGACCTTATCGTACCACCACATTCATTTCCAACCTTCATGTCTACTCTTTGCACTATCTGTGGGAGCTTGTGTTGCAATTTTGCAATACCTTTGTTGTTGTTTGCGAGATCCCAATCCTCAAGGTTCGTTAGAGTAGACTTATTAAATTCATTTCTATTCGTTGCCTCCATCTTTCAATCCTTTCTTTGTATTGTTATAGTTCACTGGCCTGCCCACGGCTTGGGCGACAACATCCGAACAATTCTACTTCATGTCTCCCCTTTTCAAGTACATCCCTTACTATTGAGGCAGTAGGCTGCAGAATGCCCGCTGCTATCAACACCATGCTCCTTAGATAGTTCTGCTGCTCTATTAGCCATATCACCACCCTCTGGCTTGTTCCTTGTGTAGAGATACTAACCAACTCCATATCAATCCTTAGCATATGATTGGTGGAAGTGTAGTTCACCTGGCGGATGCCCCTTGGTGATTTATAAGCGATTCAAATTTTGAATTCCGTGATTCCTCCCTGTTTCATGGAAGGTCTGTGGTAGCTTGTGCCATGTCTGGCTTGTACTCCTTTGCCTAATTTCTCGCCACTCGCTACTTTTCGCTAGAATGCAAACATCTTTTCATCAATAGTGACAGAAACGATCACCTCTGCTTGGAGAAACGTAACAGCGTACTTCTGACCGTGTAACCATGATCTCGATGATCAGCCAGATCGACGCATATCCTGACACTTTTGTCTCTTTCTCCTAGACTGCTTTACCATCCCGCGCTCTCTTTCAACTGGCTGGAGCAGTGAGACTGTCCCTCGAACGGTTAGTCAGGCGCCCAATGAGCTCGTATAGAGCTTCAGGCGACTACCATTCACTCAACCCAGGAAGGGTTCCCCATTGAGTTTTTCAAGTTGAATCGCACCCTCATCGGTAACTTCTTTGATGACATAGGGTCCCTACCAATGGATTCAGTGTTTACCAGGGAATTTTGTGAATTTATTGTCGTTAGCAATACTAGATCATTCTCCTTGAAAGTGTGCACCTTGATATGACTATCATGCCATGCTTTTTCGCATTCTTTCTATAGTTGCTGATGGAGTCCAGCCAAAAATAGTTCCTCTTCTAGTTCTTCAAGCTGCGCGAGCCTTTCCTCCAATGCCTCGCGGTCTACCATACTGGTGATTGCTGCTATCTGCAGACTAGGAACAATATATTCCAGAGTCATAATGGCCTCCTCACCATAGACTAACCAAGAAGGTGTCTGGCCCATAAGCTTCTTGCATGTGGTGTGATATGCCTGTAGCACAGCAGGGATGCGCAACTCCCAGTCATTTCATCATGAATTATAGACCTTGGTCAATGGAGTCTCCAAGATTTTGTTGAATGCTTCAACGGTCCCATTTTCTTGCGGGTGCTATGGCGTACTCTACTGATGGTATATCTGGGATTCTTCAGTGAGCACAATGAAAGTTTCATTCAGAAAATTCATTCCCTGATCACTCATTAGGATTTTGGGACATCCAAACCTTGTCAATACATTGTCAAACAAAAACTTCGTAGTTGTTGCAGCCGTGCAATCCTTAATCAACTGTGCCTTGGCCCATGGGGTCAAATAATCTGTCGCAGTGATGATATAGCACGTCCCCATTTTCCCTCATGGCTCGATAGGTCGTACAAAGTTGATTTCCCACTTCTCAAAGGGTTGTAGTGTCATCTATGGTTGGAGTAGCAATTCATCTCTCCGTGATGGTTTCCCCATCTGTTGACATACGTCGCAGGCTCGACAGTGTGCTTTCGAATCCTGATGCAGAGTAGGCCACCATAATCCTACGCGAAGAATCTTTTGGGCTATGGTGCGACCCGCATAATGTCTGCCAGCAAACCCCCCCATGTGCTTTGACTAGGATCTGTCCTCGCTCAAACGCCGGGACATATCTACGTAATATTTTCTCGCTGCCCATTTTGTAGAGGTGTCCTACAATCATGGTGAGGTCTGCTGCACGTATCGCCAATTCCTTCTTTTGCTGAATAGAATATCCCTACGACACGGTTCCTATCGTTAAGAAGTGGATTATATCCTCAAAGTGACCATCCACTACAGGCACCGCATATATCTGTGCATCCGAGAGTCTATCCACTAGATTTGTGGGTTCTTCGCCAATCTCAATTTGGGACAGGTGATTGGGGCCTGCGTTGAGACGTCCTAGCTTTACAATGACCTCAAAGTCATACTCCTGCAATAACAACAATCATCTACAAATGTGCCTCCCCAACACTCTCTTGTTCCCTAGGTATTTTAACGCCGAGTGATCGGTATACATCTTAAAGTGGCCTCCAAGCAGATAGTGGTGAAATTTTTGAAATGCGTATACCATCGCTATTCCCTCGCGCTCAGTAGTTGAGTAATTATTCTGAGCTTTGGACAACCGGTGACTTGTGAACATGATTGGGTGGTCAATTCCTTCTACTCCTAGTTGAGTAAGTACCGCCCCTAATTCGATACATGAGGCATCAACATGCACATGAAATTCGACATCCCATTTCGGAAAGACCAATATAGGGTTTGATGCCATATTTTCCTTAAGCGTCTCCAAAATTTTGTTGCAATCCTCATTCCAGCAATAATTAGCATCCTTTTTTAGTAACTGTTACATCAAAGCCATGATCTGAGCCTATGTGCCCTAGTGTGGCGCGTAATTGTTTGACACTTCACGGTGCTTGCAGATTGACTATGACGACGATCTTTTCCGGATCCACCATCAGGCCTTGCTTACAAACTACATGGCCCAGCAAGTTCCCGAATGGGACAAGGAAAGTACACTTCTTTAAGTTTAGCGCAATCTGGTGTCAGCTGCAAGTATCCAAAATCAACCGTAAGCTCACTACGTGCTTCTTAACTAGTCCTAACACAGTCCAGTCATCAAGATAGACCTCTAAGAACTTATGGATAAATTCTTTGAATGTCGCTACTACTATTCGTGAAAATATCGCCGGTGCATTCTTTACTCCAAAGGGAGTCACCATGTACTGAAAGCAACCCCATTCAGTGGCAAACATTGTTTTACTACTGTCTGCTGGCATGATCTTTATCTGGGAGTATCTTGAGAACCCATCTGTGAAGGAGTAGGCTTCCTACCCTCGCACATTTTCCAGTACCTCATCTGTAAATAGTGTTGGAAATGGATAGTTAACATAGGCATCATTGAGCTTCCTAAGATCCATGGAGATGCGAATCTCACCCTTTTGTTTCTTCTCCTGCACAACCATCAAATTTACCTAGTCAAACTCCTCGACTGGTTCAATAATTCATGCTGCCAACATCTTGTCCAATTCTTTGCGGACCTTTTCTTTATATTTTGTATTCAATCGATAGGGTCGCTGCTTCACCGGTTTCGCATCTGGCTTCAATGTTATCTTCATCATTCCCAAGTCTCCTAGGATCCCTTCTAGCTCCGTGATCTTTGTTGAGAACAAATATCAATATTCTCGAAGCAATTCGATGACCTTCTCCACTATGGCGGCATCCCAATAGTCCCCCAATGTTGCATACTTCAGCTCTTCTTTGGTTCTGATATTAACTTGTTTCTTTTTTAGTGGCGCCATGATATCTAAATCTTTGATTTCAGGTCCGCACACCTCACGACTCCCTTCTGATTCTGGAATATTGATGATTCACGGATCATCCTCATCATCGTCTGCCTAGACATTATAGAATTCGAGGGCCTGGCTTAGCTGTTACGATGAGTTGGGCTGCATAGTTTCCTCTGGTTCCAGTGGTGGCTTGAAAATGGCGACCTTTACCAGCTATAATTCTTTGTCCAAGAGATCCATCCATTGATCTTCAAAGAGTAATGTCAACAAAAACCCTGCACGCAAGATATCCCACTAACCTGTGTCATGTTAGAGCTCTGCTTCAGTATACCCGTTTCTAGGAATGATGTCCAGGGTGTGATAAAATAAGTGCACCCATTCTGGCTGAGGTTCCTCTTCGTATGCTTTGATCCATCTGGTAAGGTGCATGCCTGGGTCATCGCATGCATTGCATTTCTCCATTATGCGTATTTCCAGCTTCCCAAATATAATCTCCATCATGTGCCTGTAGCCGTGTCAATCGTTGAAAGTCCCTTCATGTGTGCCCCACCAATGTGTAGGTGTTGCGCGCAATGCCCATCTCAACGGATCAAACCGTTGGTGCTCTGGTACTGCGATTTCAAATGTGGTAAGGAATTCATCTATTATCGTCAACCCATCATATGTCAGTAGTTCACAGTCCTGGGCCATTTCACAGTACAGAGATTTAGTCATCATATTGCAATGTAGCGTAGTCACTCCATTCAACCTGTTATTCCACCACTCATCTTCTTCATCTGAATCGGTGGTACAAGATTCTACATAGCCTCATTATATTCTTCTACCCTCCATTGTCTTACCCCATTCTTCCCTTTGTGCAACTATCTTGTAGATACCATTTAATCCGTCGTCGCTCTCTTTGTTGCGCATGAGTTAAATATAGTGTGGTCCTTCAGCTAGATCTAGCAGAATGACTATGCGGAGCGACTTTCTTTCAAATATAATTGTCTGCTTCTTTAAATTAATAACCCCATTCATGTTGGTGGCCTAGTCTATTCCTAACAATGCAGGCGTTCAATCACTTCAAATTTTGTCTGAGTACTTGCATCATCAATATCTACCATAATTCCTTGCAACCTTCCCATGGGCAGGACCTTCTACTAATTTTCCATCCACAATTGGATAGGCGACCATTGTGGTGTAGGCTTACCCATGCGCTCCCAAGTCTATTTAGGTGGAACGTTAGCATCTGAACCTAGATCCAGAATGACCTGATCCATTTCATAATCGTCAATATGTGTTGTTAGTCGCATTTCCATTCAGGTCCATGATGCATGTCTTCCCACTTTCAAATGACGTGAGGTTCACTCCATCCTGTGCATCTATTTATCAATTCCTATAAGCCTTTAACTACCCTGTTGTCCTGAAGCAATTTTATACGTCTCTAAAAAGGTAGTCATCATCGAGGCATCCCTGTCTGTCTTAGGCTGATCCCTACTACCTGGGGTAGAGACCTCCGCGAAGATTTCCCTAGCTTCCAGGTTCGTCTCCTTACCAACCCCTGCGTCTTCCTTACTTAAGTCCCTTCTATCCACTCCTGTGGCCATTCCACTTCTTAGTACCATGTTTACTTGGGGATCTTCCTCGCGGGGTTCGGACCTCATCATCTACATGTTCCGGGTCATTTTTGGTTGTGCGGCCCTTTTTTCACGAATTTGTGCTATCAGCGTAGGGAAATCTATCAACGCATGATCGAATGGCTCATAATAACTACATGAAATTCTAGTCGGGTTGGTACAATCCCATGCATAATGTCCTGGACCTCCACATTTATAACAGATTAGCTACCCATGACCCCTTCCTGGCCCCACTCTGCCCCTTGCTCATCCACGGCCCTGGAACCCACCACACGTGATCATCGTGGCTAGATCTTGACCTCGCATCTCAGTCTGTATCTTGTAAGCAGGTGACTGGTCCATTAACAATTGGTAGCTACGAAAGTCTTTTTCCTCGTGGCCCACCAATCTGCAAAAGCTACAAAATAGCTGTTGGGGGGTCTGGTTGTATTTTGCCAGTAGATGAAATTTATCTGTGTTATGCTTTCCTCACACATGACATATTGCGCACTAGAGCGAGGTTGTTGTGCTCGGCCCTGCCTCTGGTTGCAATGGTGTTGGTCCCCCCGTTGCCACATAATTCATTGAGATTGGGAAGAGATCTTTATCGTGCCCCTGGCTCCTGCACCATACTTCCTCCCGAACATCTGGTCACGGTGCCTGTTCTTGTTTTAAATTCTTCATTTCCAAAGACAAATTTTGGATCTGTGCTTGGATTTGCTGAACTCCTAACCCCAGGTCTTGTAACAGAGTGTCGTGCAACCTCATCGTTGTCTCTAATGCTTCAGCCTAGGTTGAGATCTTCTGTTGTGATAGAGCCATCCTCAGATATGGTGTTAATTATGCCATAAACCATCTAGAGTGTTGTGCATCTGTCAATGTCATGTTAGCCTCGCGAATAGTACTTTTTAGTCTTTGGTCCAAATCCCACGAGGTTTCACCAGGCATCATTGTGATCTCTTTGAACCCTATAATCGACTGTGTTTCTCACTTTGGCCAGCTAAATTCCTTCTTCAATTCGGTCTAGATTTCTGTTGTCCCCATCGTTGGATGATCGCTTGATTACTTTTTGTACCATGTCAGTGCTTGGTCCTATAGCACACTGACTAAGGTATGCTTTCTTATATTATCATCCACAATTCATTGCGCATTCCATACTGATGTTAACATGAACCAGAATTGTTCTGGGTCTTGGCCTCCTACTCCTTTGAATACCGGTAACTGGATCGCACTAGTCATTGTTACCCTTGAACTACTACTATTCCTGGTCGCTTCGATCCTTCAATTTCTTTCTCTCTAGAGTCCCCGCGTTTCACACCATACACCCCTTAGGCAAATCCTAGTCTCGGCAATGGAACCATTTGTTGGCTTATATGGACCTGATCCAAGTTCGAAAGAATTATTTCGCCAAACAAATCCTATAGCTACCGGCCCTTTTGGCAACAATTCGTTGAGTGTGAACTGAGGTCTCACCCGAGTAGGGAAAATTTTAAGAACCCCCCCTAAATTTATAAATATAATAAATGGGCGAATCTCCATGGTATATAGGAAAAATGGAAGGCAATTTTATCAATAATATAATATGTATATATAATTTTTTGGCGAATCTCTCACCGGGCATGGCGAATATTTTACTCAATTATAAAATCTTGTAAGATCTTGGTGAGTCTTTCACTAAATAATAAAACTTTGTAAAGTCCTAGTGAATCTTAGCATAGGCTACATGCTAGTTTAATTCCCCCATTTAAATAGGCTACATTCCAGGTGAATACCATGGGTCAATACCATGTGCCATTTTTATTTTTATTAATTCTAATATTAGGGTTAATAATGGTTTTTTGCATGGTATTAATAACAATCTAGTCCATGGTATTTGTCCCATAGTATTTTGGCCATAGGTTTAACCTAAATATAACCCATTTTTTGAGTGTTCGTAAATATAAGGTGACTTATGGAGTAAATGTAAGAAAATGTTTTATTTGTTTACCATACCTCTCGTTTATTTATATTTTTATTACTTTACCATACCTATTTTACAAATATGGTATTTGGCCCATAGGATTCACTTAAATAAAACCTCTTTCTTGAGCCTTCATAAATAGAACGAGGGTTATGGACTAAATATAAAAAGAGGTTTTATTTATTTACGATACGTCTAGTTTATTTATATTTTTATTTATTTACTATACCTTTTGAGTAAGTATAAAAAGACGTTTTATTTATTTACCATACCTCCACTTTACTTATATTTTTATTTGTTTACACCCTTACATGTATATAAGGTGACTTATGGAGTAAATATAAAAAATGTTTTATTTATTTACCATACCTCTCATTTATTTATATTTTTATTAATTTACCATGCCTCTTTTATAAATATGGTATTTGGCCCTTAGGATTCACCTAAATAAAACCTATTCTTGAAAATGGGCGAATGGATTCACTTAAATAAAACCTATTCTTGAAAATGGGCGAATGGAAGGTTGTAAGTCCTAATTTCAAGGGCTAAATTTACCTTTTTTACCCTCTCCCTTAAAATAAGGTGGGCTATTTGAGGTGATTTGTAAAAATGTACTATGATACAAAATATTCGCCCACTAAAAATTTAAAACCCCTTAATTTCGCCAAAGGGCGAACATTCGCCCCTAAAATCATCCTTGCACCCAAGGTAGTAGGGGAGGGTGCTAGAACTAGGTTTTCGCACCCTTGGGATCTCTAGATGTGATCTAGAGGTTTCATGTTCTGTTCCAGAGTCTCGCGCTGCTCTGTTTTGCGCAGATCAATTCCGAGAATAATCTTTACTAATTATTAGCACGCTGTTTACAGATCTAATCTATTTGATGAAGTATTGTAAATCAAATCTACGTAGCAGGGTCTTTAAGCAAATCTTTTTTTTTATTTTCCTAGTTCACACACTTAGATTAAACACAAATTCACATGTATTCAAGATGTAAGCATATGCGCATAGATCAAACAGTGATATTAACCATAAAAATCTAGATCCATGATACTTCATATTTAATACAGAATTACCAAAGAAACTTATCTTTATTTACTTTCTTCACCAATACATCCAGATCCACCCTGCGCACTCAGCTGCAGGGGTCCGCGCACATAGTTGTGGACTCTTCTAAGCCTCTGTGCACACAGCCATAGAACCTCTATCAACTACCCACCCCTTGACTCAAACTTACAGATTCTTTCAGATTGTTCTCCTCAAAAACCCATTACAGATCCAAGATCATACCCAGAGAAAATTGAACTGCCTTTCCCTCAAAGAGTCGGGCTCTATTTATACCTTTCTATGGTTTGTGGACTGACTTACTTCCTATTACTTTATATTATTTCTTTGGCGGACAACCCTTTGACTTGACCATTTACATTTCGTTCTCCGCATATTTCAGAGGCTTACAATATTTTTATCCTACTTTCTAGGCCATCAGACCCAAAACTATTACACGAGACCTTCGCTACCCAACACCTGAAGAAGAAATGTATGTAATTAGTGGAAACATCTAGAGCTGAAAGGATATATATAATATATATATAGGTAGGGGAAGGCTAGTAAGTATAAAATCATTGATTGTAATTTTGTTTAAGTAATCTGGTTATCACCTTAACTCTGGGGTTGGACTGCTCTATCATGTACATTTGCCAAATCAAGTAATACAAAAGAATTGTCATGATTTGCATACACAAAATCTAGTTTATCTTTGATGTATCTTTCGAAGTGCTAAGCTTTTTCATTCATTAGAAGGGGAATGAGCTGGATGGCTAGGGCCCAACCAACCTAGCTCGTTTACAACTCTCGATTTCATTATTCAGAAAGAAGGTGTGGATATTTCTTTTGCAGCTATGTGATGTTATAGTTTTAATCTTTATCTTAAAATATCTTTTGTAGCTAATGTGTGAAACGGATCTGTGGTTGGAGAGTTAGCTATGTTTACTTTGTTTACGAGATATCTTCCTTGCATTTCGTTTATTCTCAATCTCCGTTTTAACTCATTTTGATCGGATCATGTACAGGACTCTTTCCTGCGCCAGTCAATGTTGTTGCCTATACTTTGGTTTAATCATTCTTTTGCAACGAATAGTGAATCGCTTCTCTACACATTGTTTCCAAGTATTACACAAGTGCATGAATCAATAATTTAGTAATTGTCTTTGGTATTACAAGTACATCTTTAAGAAGATCTAGAAGCCGCTACGTAAAAATCATCATAAAAATATTATACTTGGAAATAACATAAGCATCTTTGAATGGATTAGTAAAGTTAGATAACACATGTAAAACCCTTAGACTACTATTTGATTATTTTGAAATTCTTTTATTTCATGAAGTTTATTTCCTTTGCAAGCTTTAATTAGTGAAGCATTTCCTTTTTCATATATAATTTACTTTAGAATTTCAATTACAGTTGCAATTCTTTTCCATCACATCTTTCACTCTTTTCGAAAGTAATTTGGAAACCAAGTGAAGGAAGCTCTGCTTGGGTGCAAGAGCTAGTCTCTTGTCACAGAAGCAATGTGCTCTAAGCCCTTAGGCTTAGAGCACCTTCACTAAGACATAAGTCTTTAGTAAGGGAGTTCACATATACTTTTGCACAGAGATACTGTACTGGCACTAGTACAAGCATATTGTAATAGTGCAAGGACAGGTTGTTTGTGTGGAAGGAAGATTGGAAGGAAGATAGAATTCTGCAATGGCCCACTTGTCAAACTGTTAGCCATCCATCTGAAGATGAACATAGCATTTCATTTCAGCATTTAATATTGTTTTCGTTGTGTGGAATTCCTTTACTTGATTTACATGCAAATTGTCTTTTACATTCTAGCACTAGAGTTACTTTGGTGTTAATTACCCTTCTGATTGTTTTCTGTCTAATTTTATAAATCATTTCCTTTAATAAGTAGGATTAGAGATAGAAAATGTTCATATGATATGTGGCATTGCCTGTGCTTCATCTTTAAGTTTAGGAAACCCTCGAGTTGAAAATTGAGTGTTGAGGAGTTTGCTCAAGCGCAATTCCTGCACCCAACACATGGGAAGAGTTTTTATCATCAACAATATTTTCTAAGAATGAATATTTAAACTCCCTCCAATTATGGATTAAATTTGGTCGAAGGCTATGGTGCCAAAATAATGTTCTACCTTCTAGTGTGTGGAAATAATCTACAAGCAACATCATAAAAATGTACCTCTAACATCTTCATATGTAAGTAGAAGTCATTGATGTGATCTTTGTCACACTCTTTCTTGTACAGATCATACTATGTAAGAGAAAATTTTGGGTGCTTTGGTAAGTGGTTTATATTTCCCAAAAGAGCAAGAGGCCCTTGGGTCACCCAATCCAATTGGTCATCCTACATATCTTCGTTATACCTCTCCTATTCACTCATTGATTCTGATGATTCTTCTCCATAATTATTTAGATTTTCATTGTTATTCGGTTGTTTGTTAACTCTTGATTGTCATTTGTGAGAAAAAGTGAAAATCCCCCCCATCTCATTGCATAATTTTCCAAAAGTGGTGGAAGGTCCCCTTGATAAAAAAATTCTTCACGTGAGACAATTAAATCTTCAAGGGTTGTGGTAATCAATTTTTCCACTGAAGAAACTAATGCACCATGACAATTGCTCTCTTTCCTTGATTGGCAAGGATGTATGTGATAAGAAGTAATCCAAGAGGTCTATATAACCAATGAGTAATAGGATAAAGTATCTCGAGTTGGTCATAAGTGACTTCATAAGCACAATCCATACCTTTATGAGATGACTCTCATTTATCACATATATGAGTTGGAATTGCACTTGGATAATTTCTACCTTGAACAAAAGGTCCTTTATCTGAATGTGGTGAATTATCAGCCATAGAAAGGCCACATTCCATCTAGCGCCATAATGTTTATGGTGTTGGAAACTACCAACATACACGGGGTCTCCCTAATATGAAGTCCTAACTAGACCTCACATATTGTGTAATAAGAGACCCATCTCGGAAATATTCCTCGCTACCATATTCTTAATGATTTTCCTTGTTTTTAATAAACGATACAAGAGGGACACATATAAGTTCGATATGACCAAGTAATTTAGCCTCGTGATGAATTTCAATTGCAAAGTATATCAAGGTTATTTCATGAAATGGAAGATAAAGTGAGTGTTTAAAATAAAATTAATAGTGCCATCCTATTAAATCCACACACATATGTCTAAAATAATCGTTAATTATCTTGTGAAATAGTTCACAAAGAAAGAACAATTGTGAAAACAAAAGACACATAATTTAAAGAAGCATACTAAATCCAACGAAAAATATAATTTTCATGTTAACATATACATACACTACAAAAAATGAACTAATAGACTTACCATCATCCAAGACATGTATGAAAGTTTTCATCTTTAAGAGCTTTAAATCATTGAGTGAAGATTCGAAGATAGACTATTAGAATTATACAAAAATAGCTCCAATAGTAGGATGTAAAGACACCACTTGCTCCTTAAAAGACTAATCTTCTCTCCTATCCCTTGCTTGAGAAGCCAAAGTGAAAATTATTTTACTTGAGAAACGAGGGTGTATTTATAAAATATTTAGTTACTCCCCACCTCCCCTGTGTCTCTTCTCCTTCCCTCATGACTCTTGAACTCCCATGTAACTTTTTTAACTCCTCTGTGACCTTTGAGCTTCTACATAACTTTAGAACTCTATATTCACTTTTCATATTTCATGTGGGACCCTTGGGTTTCCCCACATTTTATATTTCCTACTTTCTTTCAAAAATACAATATTACATGTGGAAAAATAAATTGACATCATATGACTTTAGTGATGACACTTTGAGATTTCATGACTTGGTGACAAAGGAATCAAACTTCATTGAAATGTATCAATTGCAAGCTCCCTTATTCGATGTTGTTTTCATATCTTCACGATAGATATGTTTTTATCTCATCTTCATCCTCTAAAGGGATGGTTGTGATATTGTTTTTTCCATGTATTTTTAATCTTCCTCGATGTATTTCAGTTCAGTACCCCTATGCCCCTTTATATGATGGTTTCTTTAACCTTTGTCTCCACAAGTGCATTCTCATAACATCTCCTTGAGCTCCTCCTTGAGAATCATCCTTCCATGTTAAAAATAACACCTGCAAGTAAAGTTCACTCATGACAAGACAATATTAGTCCCAAAATCACCTATTCTACTTTGTTTCTCATGCAACAATGCTAGCTATGATGGGAAGAGGCAAGGGTTGAGGGACTAGATATTGTGACTACATAATACATAGTGGTTGAGAGACAGGAAAGTATAAGATTACACTGTGGGAAAGTGCACGAGGTAGGGAGGCATGGTTGGGCACTATGAATGTATAGTCCATAATGATATAAAGAGAGGCTCAAGGGACTATGTAGTTTATGACTGCAAGGGTTAAGAAGAGGCTCCATTATCCATTGCGATTATGCACTTCATAGGGAAATGCTAGGATAATCATAATTACTCATTGAGAAAGTGTAATTGGTATAACTGAGGGATTTATCGTTAAGGATTGGACAATGCGTAGTTGACGGAGACTGTCCTGTGAGACTACATAATGCATAGTTTCAAGAGGAAAATTGTCCTTCATCATGGATTAGCATTGCATAATGTGCAATTCTAGGAGGAAAGTAGGTTGGTACAAGATCAGGAAATTTTCATAGATAATGAAAGTTGTGAAAATGACCAAGTGTGGGATCTACAAGACAACAAGGTAAGAATGAAAGCATGACAACACTTGAGCCTGATCATACACTCATATATGATAAAAAAAATAACAAGAAAGAACTTAGTACCCAAAATCAACCTTCATTCACTCAAATGAGAACAAAAAAATACTTAGCTCCAAGTGTGACACTTAATGTATACCCAATAGACACAAGTGTCAACTACAACAAGAAAGTGCACAATACCTTAGGTATGAGTACAATGCATATCCTTATGATATATGGGATCACTTAATGAAAGATGAAGCACAAGAGTTTCCTCTTGAATGGTGTGCCAAAATATTCTATCACAAAGAACGAAAATTCAGTTAGTAAAAGACAACATTTGGGATTCCTTCAGAAGGGGACTGGAAAACATAGAAAAACAAGTGACATATCACTCTAATAACTCAAAATAATAGTTCAAAATTTGAAAGGGAGACTCCGAAATTTGAATGTAGGCCAAAATTTTGAGGGTATTCTAGAAATAACAACAAAAGGGGACTAGAAAAAGGATTATAGATCTAAAACTCCTAGAAAGGAAAGGCATATGAGGATTCTCCTTTTTTAGAGGAAAACACTACCTCAAATCAAGGTGGGGATGTGTACTTTGCTTCTTCTTCAAGCACACATGTAGATCATGAGGCATGACTGGTTGACTCAGGTATATCCTTTCATATGACTTCCCATATGGAGTGGTTCTGTGAGTACAAGAAATATGATGGTGGTGATGTCTTCCTAGGGGATGACAAGAAGACCAAAATCATGGGATGATGCAGGTCTAAAAAAATGTTCGAGAAAGATACCTACAAGATTGTTTGGGAAACACTAATATTAATGTGAGGACTTTGGATTGGAACGTTTTTCAATCTTGTTGGTAGCATTGTTCTTGATGGGTGCAATAGTTATGTGGTTCCTGAAAGAGAGGTAGAAAATCTAGTGGTCTCTAAAGAAAAGACAATGTTGTGGCATCAAAGAGTTAGACATATTTGAGAGAAGGTCCTTCAAACACTGCATGTTAATGGTATGGTGGAAGGTATGTATATTTTCTCTCTCCATTTTAGTTTCTTTAGACATTGTTTATATGGTAAGAAGAATCAAGTGAGTTTCCCCTCGAGTGTTAAGAGGGTGAAAGGGATATCAAAGCTTGTGCATAGTGGTGGGTTTGGACGTATGTCAGTCCCATCATTAGGTATGCTTGTGTACTATGTCTCATTGATAAATTACTTATCGAGGAATACATGCATACATTTCCTTAGGAAGAGATATGAAGTCTTTGCTAGGTTTAAATAATTTAAGACTCTGGTGGAAAATAAAACAGAGAAGAAGATTAAGGTCTTAAGGACAAACAATGGTGGAGAGTTATGCAAGATGAAATTCAAAGAGTTATGTAAGAAGTGTGGTATAGCATGGAATAAGACTACTCCATATCCACCTTAACAAAATGCGGTTGGAGAATTAATGAATAGAACATTGATGGGAAAGGAAAGAAGCATGTTCATTGGTGTTGGGTTAGGGCAAGAAATTTGGTCAAAGCTAGTAGATATTGCATGCTACCTATTTAATAGATAACCTTCTTTCACATTGGAGGATAAAACTCGACATGAGGCATGAACTTGTAAGAAATATTGTCTCTCACATCTTAGGGTATTTAGTTATGATGCATATGTACATATTCCAAAGGACAAAAGAACCAAGTTAGATAGTAAATATGAAAGTTGCATATTTATTAGGTATAAGGATGGTATAAAAGGTGATAAGATTTGGAACCCATAAACAAGGAACGTTGTGTACCACCAATATTTGGTTTTTAGATAGGTGAAAAACGTTTTAAAAATTGAAGTCATAACAAAGGAAAAGGAACCAAAGAAGATAAAGTTTGAACTAAACGAGGATGAATTGAACTTTATAGCAAAACGTGAACCATAAGAGGAAGAGCCACAAACTCCAGTTTTGAGTAGATCAATTCAAGAGGGAAGGTAGACAGAGAGGTATATTACATATGATTTATATTCAAAATTTTCTTTATTTATTACTAATTATTATTCTAGAACTGTCACAAAGGCAGTCGATTTAGGGGATGGAAAATTTTGGAAAAAGGCCATGGTTGAACAAACAAAATCCTTAGAAGAGGATGAGGCTTGAGATCTAGTTGATTTTTCAGATGGAGGGACAACCATTGGTAGAAAATGGGTCTGTAAGAAGAATATTAGTGAAAAAGGAAAAGTGGAGAAATACAAAGCTCAATCAATAGAAAAAAGGTTATTCCTTGGTGCCAAGAATTGACTTTGGTGATATTTTTTTTCCCTTTTCCAAAGTTAGATTCTATTAGATTACCTTAATCCTTTATTATTTCTTTTGATTTGTAGGTAGCACAAATGGATGTGAAGAAAACATTTCTTCATGGTGATATGGAAAAAGAAATATGCATAAAGAAACTAGAAGGATTTGTTTTCAAGGGTAAGAAAAAACTGGTATGCAGGTTAAAAAAGTCTTTGTATGGCTCAATGAAATCACCAAGGATGCGGTATCAATAATATGATACATATATATAGGGACTTGGCTTCACAAGGTGTTGACCGTGTTATTTGTCTGGTCTTATATGTGGATGATATGATGTTGACTAGAAATGAATTAGAAATTATCCAGGATCAGAAGGCCCAATTGTGCTCTAAATTTGACATGAAGACTCTTGGCACTGCAAAAAATATTTTGGGCATGCAAATTAAATGAGATCAGGCAAAGAGGAAGGTTTAGTTAAACGAGAGGAAGTATGTCGAGGCAATACTGCAGAGGTTTAATACGCAGGATAAAAAACTAGTGAAGGTTCCTATTCTTGTAGGTATAAATATATATGTTGAACAACATCCCAAGACATAGGAAGTGGAAGAGGACATGACCCGTGTTCCATATGGAAGTACGGTTGATAATGATGCATGAAATGTTATGTACTAGACTAGACATCACACATGCAATGGGCGTATTGAGCAGGTTTATGTCAAAATCAGGGAAGGAGCATTGGACAATGTTGAAGCAGGTTTTCACGTATTCGCATGGCACTAGTGATTATGGTTCTTACTACAAACGAAGACTAGGATTGAACAAAATTTTGGACATACGTGGAATTTTTTATCCATATTGCGCTAGAGATATGGATCAGAGAAGATCTACAAGTGGATATCTGTTTAACCTATTTGGAGGAGTATAATCTACTCTAACATTGAAAGGAACATAATAAAAAATCAATTTTGTTTTCTTGTTTTTTTGTGTGAGAAGAAAACATTTATGTATGCTTTTTATGTTCTTGCCATTGTTTATTTTTTTCATTTTAAGAATCTTTTTGTAGGTAATTTCTCTAGACGATTAAAATCTATAGAAGATAATCTTGATTCGAAATTTATGAAGTATTAAATATAAGTCATTGGTCATATCATGAATATCCCCTCTACCATATTCAAAATATGCCTTTATAAGTATTGAAAACATTAAAAAGAACAACATTTAAGAATCTATAATAAGTAAATGGTGCAAATAAATATCACCTTTCAATATCCATAACCTACCATCAAGTCACCTCAAAATAGCATCTTTTGAAAGGTCGCAATAAACCATAAAGCGTGTTTTAAGGCTTGTTTCAAAATTGTCTCATCTAGAATCTATATTTCAGAGCTTTGAGTTTCCTCTATTGATGTTTGGCCGTTGTAGTAGAAACCACTCTTTATTGTATCCTTACACTAGCATTACCACATCCAAGACATATCTACCTATAGTAATGTTATGCTTAGCCAAAACATTTACTGAACCAAATTATGATGAATAGTCATGCCTATACCTATAGGGAATTTACCTATGTTGAAAAATTTTGAATCATTTTGTTGTGTCATGAAACAAAATAATATAAGATCTTAAAAATAGCATCGATGATCCCTAATTCTATACAAAATCTAACTTCCACTTGGTGTTCTTCTTCAACACTAAATATAAATACCATGTAAGGATGAGGATGACTGAAATACTATGGTAGGTATGCAACCATCGGTTCCAATGTTGTTTTTACCCACTATTAAAGAGTCATTTCTCCCATACTTTGAATGTTAATATTCGTAGAACCACCATATATGTCTTCCTTGCAACTTTTTTCATTATAATATCCTCTCCTAATTTTTTAATTTAGACTTCTGTGATCCATAATAATTATAACAACATATTTCAGTAAAAATCACCTAAGAGATATTGTCATCGACGGGTTTTGAACGAGCCAATGTGGTTCATATTCATCATAATATCCTCTCCTAATACAAATTAATTGGAACTTTTTTTTTATCTTTACATGATTGTTCTGTGTTTTTCTTCGATAAGCTTAGATCATCATAATGATTCTCCATTTACTTGTATTTGTAGCACATTCATGTATATTTTGAACTAACTCAGAAGCAAAGGGTTCTATAAATGAGATATGATTGATAAGTTTCATTTACCTAAGGTGATTGGGAGAAATGTTTCTATCCTCTCCATCGAGGTTCAATTACTACCATGTAGTATGTTGAGCTTATAATGATCATTTCCCATAACGGGTTCAAGCATTCTTATTTGAGGAGTATCTTGAGCATTAAAACAATTATATTCCTTGTATAGAATATAAAGATATTGCTGATGCAAAAAAAAAGTGAGACGATTCAATGAAAAGGAGAAATCCCCGCAACACCTCTACTAGCAACAACTATCAGTACTGTCAATGGGAGTGCACTCACCTTCTACACCCCCTATAAATATAAGACCCATAAGTGATCGTCATAGAACAAATGATATTATCCTCCCTTTATAAACATTCTAACGCCTATAAAAGTGGATTTTAAGCCCCACTAGGAATATAAACATTTAATCTAATAGACAGATAACTAAAAAAATAGACACAACTAAAAAAATAGATCTATAGCCCTAAATTTCCTTGATATAAGTAGAAACCCTAAACCCATACTTAATTCAAATCTTTAATGTTTGAATACCTACAAATAGCATTGCATAATGAACTTAACTAATCCATTTGCGGTGACACTAATGTACTAAACAAAATATTTATTTATAACATAAATGCCCTCTCCGAACCACCTATGTTGCACATCCACCAATAAATTACTAAGTGGTATTGTGACTTGTACAAATAAAAAGGTAAAGTTATAATTTCCACCGTGAGATGCCAAGATATCCAAAACCCTATAATTTTAAGAAAAAATTATCAGCGAAATGGGCCCTTGTGGATGAAAGTTCCAGACTTATAAAATGACAGCGGGAAAGAAAACCTTTGCGTTGGGTGGTAGGACATATATCTTAATATTCAATAGGCTTTAACAAGAAATTAACCTAGACCAGGTACATTGAACCTCACCCTCATTATTAAAGGTTCATAAACTACTATAAAATCTTACAATGAAGTAGATTCCAATTAAACATATAATTAGTCGTTATATTTTCGTATCGTTGATGAAGATTACAATACTCTTAGTGACTTTTAGAAAAAGTTGGATAAAATAATAATTTTATTTAGAAGATAAGAGGATGTTTGCTTTAGCATATGGATCTGACATCTTTTTCGTTGAGAGAAGGTAGCTTTTTCATATCTTCCCATCGGAAGCAATGTTCGGAAACATGAGAGGATTACACTGTATCTGTAAGACTTAAAAAAAAAAAAACGTTTGTTGGCCTTTCCGACACATGATAGATGAAAATATGTTTATATTGAGAAGATTACTTCAAGATAGGGTTTTCCTTAGATTACTTCAAGGCGGGGGCACTAGATTACTTCTAGGGCGGGGCGCTAGATTGGCGTTGCTTGGTATCTAAGGCTAACGAGCGGAGGGCCAATACCACATCCTATTTTCATATTAAGATTCCTAAGGTGCTAGATCGATATTTTATGGCTCAAGTTTATTTGTATTCAAAATTTTCTAATTTATTGTATTTTATTTCTGCATTTTACGTTGTATTGTTAAAGCTTTATAATTGTTGATCTATCTTCATGTGTTATTTAATTACTTTTAGATTTAGATTTGGCTACAGAGACCTTTTATTTTTAATTCTTTTCTTTTATTTATTTATTTTTTTTCCAACTTATTATATGTTAAAAGTTTTATAAATTATCAAGCGCAATTTCAAAATACTTGGTGATAAAAGTTTTATTAATTATCAAGCGCAATTTCATAATGCTTGGTGATATTTATAACTTGTGTGGAAGTCCATGTTGTGTAGCCGTCCATCTCTTTAGAAATTTTCTTTAAGTTTGGAACGTACTCTTCTTCTTCACATATAATATGTACATAATCTTTTCCCTAATAATGCAAAATGGTATTTCTCCACACACCTCATGGAACATTTCTCCCGCATACTATCTATTCCACACTTCACCATTTTATGATAACAATGGTTCAAAAGGCCATGAATATCCTTGCCACACACGTCTCAACATTGCACTCCCGCACGACACTTGTATGCTCAATTGAATTTCCATTTTCTAAATTATGTAGCTAATGCAATTCTTCAAGGTGACTTATAATTCCTTAATAACATTCCGATTTAAAGGGAGAAAGGTAGTGATTTGGTGTCAACGTATATTAATTTTTTCATTTTTCCATGAAGTACTAGTGTTTTCAACTTCCATTTATGATATGTGCAAGTACTAAAGAAAATAGTACACGATGAAAATATGTTTTAATAAATGATATTTATGAATGAAGTTTTTAAATATAAAAAGCTTTGTAATTCACGAAGAAATAGTCTCACATATATCAAAGAACAATGGAAGAATAAGGAACATACAAAAGTATAAGAAGAAGAGAAACTTTGGTGGAGATTATGTCAATTTTCTTGGAATTCAAGATAAAGACATTCATTGGTACAACTCTCACAGAAGGTATGCATTGCATCTTTATAGAATCCAATTAGTTTATATGGTATAGATGGCTTTGTTCTCATAAATCACTTATTACTTGGTCAATTTCTATGGAGGAAATGATATCACATTATGAGGATACAAAGAGAAGCACCTTCTTTAGCCAATTAATAAATCTCAAACAAAATTGTTCAATGGTGGAGTACATTAAGGATTTCCAAAAATTGAATATTAGGGTAACTAATATTCTAGAGGAGCATAGTATGGAGGTGTTCATAGGGAATTTAAAGGATAATATCCAACATGAGGTTCACATTTGGGAACTTGATTCATTGGAGAAGGCATTTACGGTGGCAAGAAAAGTTGAAAGAAAAATTATGGCAACAAGGAAGTCTATCAATCATAACTATAAATATGGAATTGTTGCTGCTCCTAGCCTTCCACAACTTGCAAGGTTCACACCACAAAAATTGGAGGCAACAAGAGAAAAAGGGCTTTGTTAAGGTTTTGATAGAAAATACACTAAATGTCATAATTGTGGTGAGAAAAAATTATTCTACATAGATTATGAAGAGGAGGAAGAAGAGGAACAAGAAATATCAATGAGGAGGAAATCCACGAGGAAACAACCTAAAATAAAATGAATGTACCATATCTTGTAATGCATTGACATGAATTACCACTCCTTAAATTCTCAAGATAAAAGGATATAAGAAGAAGAAAAGGGTAATAGAGTTGATTGATTCATGTGGTTGTAACAACCACTGTGAAAATTCAATGGAATAAAAGTTAATAAAGGAAAAATAAGACCACGATTAAGGGACACTTATTCCAAGTTGAATGTTGGGCAAAGATATCCTAGTAGGAATCGCTCGATGTTTTTATGGCTAAGGAAATTGGCAAAGGAAATGGAATTAAAAAGGAAAAATGCATTTTTGGCACATTATTTATGAAAATAAAGGAAATTAGGAGAAAAGTAAGGTGAAAAGTCACAGTTTGAATGTGAGGAGGAAATTGAAGGAAAATAATGGAAAATGAAGAAGATTGAGACCAAATTAATAAAAAGGCTTCTAAGGATCAGTTGGAAAGCTCTTGGCTCATGCTTTGCTCAGGTTTTGGAGAAAGGAAGGGAAAAACAAGCAATGGAAGGACAAGGAAAGGAAAGGAAGGAAAGCAAGGATCAAGCAAGGAAAAGAAGGATTAGGAATTCTTAGTAGGAATACTTGCGGGTAACATATTCCATGTGTGATTTCCTAGCTGTTTTTGACATGTATGACTTTGCATGTTGGTATATGGTTTTCTTATTGTCGATGGCATGGTTGTTCCAAGTATGACTGTGGTTTTCACCCTAGCCTTTCCTTTTCTATATGTTGTGGTGTGTTGGGATCTTCATTTTGGTTTTGAGATTTGGAATCTCTGAATAGATTTCAGAATCCGGGTTGGAGGTCATGTCAAGGTTCATTCCCAAAGGCCTAGGAATCGCTTGACTACTTTTGGTGGGATACACAGTAAATCTTGAGGGACGAGTCTTGGTTTAGGGCCTAGTTATCCAGGTTTGGATTGTGGTAAAACCCGAGAGAATAGTCTTGGTTTAAGTCTTAGTGATACGATATTAGATTCTGATAAATCATGAGAGACAAAAAGATAGAAAATTCCTCAAGGATAATGATGGATTCCTGATGGCATTCCAAGTTCGGTTCAATTTTGTGATCAGAGCACTACTTTTGGTGTGATAATGATATGGTGAGGGTGGAGGTATTTTAACCTCTGGATTCCCTTGGTTGTTTTTGCATTCATTTATCCACAAGATCCCACATTCACGCTTGGAATATGGTACAAATGTGACTTCTCGAAAGAAATATTTGGTTCAACCATGTCTACGGTCAGGTGGTACGTGGAAGTCTCGAACCTGGTCATCTTTTCCTATGATTAATGAAAGCCAAGTTGTCCTTCTTTTGTACTTGTTTATATGTGGATTTAATGGTTGTTATATCTCTATTGTTACCATGGTTTTATGTTGGTTATAAGCATGGTTAATTGATTGGTTCATGTCATGGTTATTTCATGTATTTTCTTGTAATTGTTAAAATGAAGGATGCAAGACCTAATTGATGTCATAACTACTCAAGGGAGAAGGTGATGATCCTTCTTGTCATGTTCCAAAAAAAAATTCAGTAATTCATGCTCTGTCTTGTATGTTGGGCTTGTAGGTTGCATTGATGCCAAGTCTTTGATAGAATGTATGTCCTAGTTGGGATGGTCAAGCCTAGTAATGAAGTTGATTTTTGGTTTACTAGTCTTCTCATCATGTGTTTGATGGATTATGAAAGTTACAACATGGTATAGGAAGTCGCCAGAATTATGGGGTAAAAAAGTGCCTTAAATTTTGCAGATGCTGGCATAGGTCTTAAGGGAAATTTCGCTAGACACAGACTTGTAGGCCTGTGAGAGTACCCATAGGTCAAAAATGCCCATAACATGAGAGAATCTAGAGGCTAAGAGGTCAAAAATGTCACTAAAACCTAGGGGTAGGATTCCTGAGTGGCTGGGATGTCTCACAGGGGTTTTGTCGTTGATATAGAAGGTATGATTAATGTGTTTCTGTTAATTCCATTTCCTTAAGGTCACCAAGGAGGTTGAATCATATGGTAGTAGCCTCTTCATCACATGTTTACTCCAGTTGGGTGGTTACTTGGGTAGATGTGGGAGGAGGGTGATTACATTGTTGTATCAGAGCGTGGTTGCACTCTCCTTGGGGGAATGTGTTTGTCATGCATACATGTCAGTTGCATATGGGTCCATATGTTTGTGGACTATGTACTTGTTGTGTATTCATGGAGGTGGTCATTATTGTCGTTATGTCGCCATGTTAAGGTTGATGGTATTGTCTTGGCATGTGTCATCATGTGTGTATGGTCATATATGCATTTGTTATGCATGCCAGTGTCCGTATGTCATTATACATGCATTGTAATGGTTATAGTTATGGATGCATAATAGGTGAAACATGCATTGTGAGCTCATCGTATGCAATTAGGTCATCATGATGTTGTTGGTATGTTATGGTTCTAATGTGTTGAATGGGGTAAAACAAGAGATGCAGATGATCAAAGTGAAGTTGCATCATTGGACCTCTAGGCAAGAGCATGTCGTCATACAGGTTTGTATGTTGGCCATGTAGGTATGTAGGTTAAGAATTGTTATATGTGTTATGGTTATATGTATCCCTTTCATTATATTGAGGTTATGGTTATATACATGATAGATATTAATTGCTTAGTGTAGTCATATGCATATTTGTCCGATAGTCATGAATGATAGTAACATATGGTTGTATGCTTTGTTATTTTTGTTTTATATTAAGATAAATTGATGATTATATTATACCTTGTTGATGATTATGTTATAGTTTAACTTATTGTTGTTATATGATAGTTAGCTTGATTATTATGTGATATGTTGATGAACATGATATATAACTTGCTGTTGTTATATGATAGTGAGCTTGATGGTTAGGTTATATGTTGTTTATGAGAATGATGTATAATTTGTTGTTATTATATGCTAGTAACTTGATAATTAGGGTTATTACACTAAGATATTGATGTTATATGTGTCATGCTAAATTAGATTGGGCTATGCAGATGGTTAGGGTTATGACATTCAAGTATGAGTAAACTTATTTGTGACATTGTGTTGTGCTAATCTAGACTAACTATGCATATGAGATTATTATGTATGAATGATAAATGTTTATGAGATTATGATGTGGACATGTTAGGTAGTGACTATTGTGGATATCATGACCTCGTTTGGGGTTGAGTTGATATGTTGTGAAGTTATATCATGCTAATATGGATTGGTTTTGCAAACAATATTTCCTCTCCTCAGATACATTAAGGTATGAATTCTCTTATGTTGTCTACTTTATGCTTGATTGTTTGATTATGACGTCTATTTGGTGTTTGATTGTTTGGTGTCTATTGGGTCAATCGAGTTGATTTCTTTAACATGGGATGTTTGCAAGTTGGTCGAATGTTTGGTGAATTGCATAATATGAGTATGTGTTCCAATGATCCTATTTTAAGATGATTGTGCTAACACATATGTGTTGAGATAGTTGATATGTACTTGAGTGTAGTAGGTGACAACTGTAGCATTATGTCTAATGACTATGAGTTGACTATGGATTATGACATGATTGTTAGTGTTGGTAAAGGTTGATTTCAAAGTGATAGATATGATTGTCTTGATATTTGGAACATGTGGTTGACATGTGCAAACAGTTGCAGGAAACATGCTTGGTATTAGGGTGACAAGATAACAATTGATGTGTTTATATAAGTAATAGTTGGGTAATGTGTT
The DNA here is from genome assembly GCA_031772625.1 of Pinus tabuliformis. Taxonomy (NCBI): domain Eukaryota; kingdom Viridiplantae; phylum Streptophyta; class Pinopsida; order Pinales; family Pinaceae; genus Pinus; species Pinus tabuliformis. Next base: position 1,438,243,361 of record CM062820.1, read on the forward strand.
AGTGCATAGTAAGACTCTATTGCAACAAAGTAAAAAGTTAAAATAAAGTAATTGAGCAAGAATTCATTTGACTATGTTTGGAAACCATAATTGAAAACGAATGAGTGCTTTGTATACAAGAAGTCTTCTTAACGTTAATGTTGTCTGAAATTATGTGGATATGTTCCAGATTCATGAACTTGTATTTGATAGGTATATTATCTAGTCTCTAGTTACAGGTGGATCTATCAAAGGAATTGGAGTCCCTTGCGGGATGGCATGGATGTGTTTTGTTGCACACAATGTTCTTGACACATCGAGGTAATGTCGCTAGTGTATTATTATGTTTATTTATGCATTGATAGTTATGTGTTGATCGAATTGTGATACAAGGAATTACATGGCAAGGAGAGTGTCATGAAACATTGAAGAATGTATGGTTGAGATTTCCATTGGAAGCATCAGGAACCATGGGATTGAGTCATGGTGTTTGTTGCTAGTATTGTGCTTTTGGTGGTTTTTGGTTTTCTTGTGCTTTAGTTACATTTTGGTTTGTGTATTATGAATGACCATACCACTTTGGTTACGGTGTTGTATGGTTATTGATTTTGATGGTTTTCTTCTTGTTTGTTTCTTCTATTTCCTTTTATGTTTTGATCTTTGGGAATTGGTTGGGAAAGAGGAAAGTTAATGGATAGTGGTGAGAGCTGTATGGTACCCAATAGGTAATGTAAGACTCAGATGAAGTCGATGCATGTAAAAGGGAATTTCAAGGCAAGAGCATGATAGTTGGCTAGGTTGGTTGGGTCCATTACTGTAAATGGGTGGTGGCAGGACAAACATGAGAAAGTTAACAAGAAAGGTGAAGTAAAAGGATCTAAGGCATCAGATGCCTCAGCTATGTTGGGAATGACTATTCTCAATGTTGTGCACAAATAAAGGGAGTTCTCTTAATCTTGACCTTATGCTATCTAGTAATTATGTTATGATCATGATTATGTTGGGGCTTATGTACGTATGTATCTATGTATGTATGTATATTGGTATTTGACACGATCGTGATTGTTTAATGGTAATATTTATATGTATATGTATGTATGTATGTATGTATGTATGTTGATGTTTGACAGGGTCGTTAAGAATCATCCTTGTGAAGGAATGATTGCCTACGCAAGTGAATGACATGAAGAGGTTCCTGGTTCATGATGAATCAAGTGGGAAGAGTAACCGTGAAAAATATATCAAGTCATAATCATGTGGACATGAAGTCATATTATATGCTTGTATTATGCCTATGTTGATGTTATGGATAAGTGATGTTGAGGTTTCCATTAGCGAAATGAAAGCAGTGTGCTTTGCGGCATGCTAGGATAAGCATGGATTATGGAAAGACAATAGAAACATGGTTACCTGGTAGAGAGAGTGTGGTATCCGGATGTGTGGTACTACTCTTGCGAACATGTTTTATAGGTTGTACATGGTGCATTTGCGATGTTGTGTGCATGTGGTGTTGTGCATATATAGTGTGTGTAAATGTTGTTTATGCAATGGTTATGTACAAGGTGGTACTGATACTGTTGTGCGAATGTTGAAAATGTAGTGTTGGGTACAAATGGTGCTATGTACATGTTGGATATGTAGTGCTATGTACATATTGTATTGTGCACATGATGGATATGCAATGTTGTGTGAATATGGTGTTGTGCACATGTTGGATATGTAGTGTTGTGTACATAGGGTGCTATGTACATATTTTATATCCAGTGCTATGTACATATGGTGTTGTGTGCATGTTATACATATGGTGTTATGCACATATGGTGTTGTGTGCATGACTGTATAAGTGGTGTTGTGAGAACGTGGTGTCGTGTACATGTTGTACATGTATTGTTGTGTAAATATCGTGCATATGATGTTGTGTACATGTTGGCTTGAGGGGGCTTGACCCAGGTTCAATGTTAGTTAGCCAAACAAATCCCTACACTACTGGCCCTTTTGGCATCAGCCCATGGAGCAAGAATTGACGTCTCACCCGAAGCAGTATGGGGGAATGCTGGAACCAAGTTCCCACACCCTTTAGATGGTTGTGATGTCAATTTATTCCATCCATTCCTACCTTCATAGAGGTTGCTTAATTCTTTATTCCACCCTTTAGCACCTCTGCGAAAGGGTACAATCGGCCTTCACGTAGCCCTAACCTAGGGCTGAGGTACTTTCGTGCTATTAGGGAAGCGAACTGTGATATCTCCCAAACTAGGGTAAGTGTCTTACTTATCTTATTAACCAATATTAGTTAGCTTCACGTAAATAGATGTTCTTACTTGCATTCACTTAACCAGCACATTTGCATACATTCATGCATCATATAACCATTATAGGTGAAATTCATACCCAACAAAAAAAGATTCATAAACAGGAAATAAAGACGCAGAATTTATAAAATACTTCTCTTTATTGATAATTCTGGGCGATTACAGATTCAACCGGTCATGCGCACTCAGCTACAGGGGTTTGCACACTCAACTACAGACTTCTACCCAAGGCCTCTCTGCACAAGCTGGAGAGCCTCTACCTACGCTACGACCTAAGACTTAGGCTTCTTGCTCTAAGGTATGACTTTCTTACATGTTCGATTTCTCCCTCATCTACTTAGAGCTTAGCTCTTTTTATATAATCCCATTGTCTATAGACCATGGGTAGATCTTCTACAACCAACATTACATTTCCAAAATAAGGGTGGAAAACCCTATGAATATTTAACACCTACACACTCTGTGACCACAAAATGTCGAGTCGTTACACTTGGATTACAAAATTTGACCAAAATATGGGCTCTTAACCCCAAAACTACCCTTGGGGGATATGGTGCCCAATAGGCCCCCAACACAAACATCGTGACTCACCCTTGAGTCACTCTGTAGGTGCGGAGATCTTAGCACAAAAACCTCCCAGCTCTGTTTGGATGACCGCAACCTTGGCAGTGCACTGATCGGTTGTCCGTTGGACTTCTTCCACTCTTTGCTCAGTGACTGCCGCTGAACTGCCACCCTAAATATTCTACTGAGTTGCTTGTAGTGTCGCGAACTTTCCTTCAATGGAAGCTATGATCATATATTCTTTGTCTGTCCATGGTTGTAGGTGCTCTTTTAAGACCGCTTCTTTGTGCTGAGTGGCATCCACCTATTCCATAAGCGCCTTTGCCTCATTCATTCGTGTGAGCCTCTGTGTAAGGGCGACTATCTACACAACCCCTTTCACCTCATCATATCTTTGTTGTAGCTCATGTGCCTCTGTCTCTAGGCGCTCCACATTCGGGTCCTCTTGCAGGGTGGTCAGGACCTTGAATGAGTGTTCAAAAAGTCATTGTACTTTTCCACTGCCCTGTCGACCGCCGCTATTCCTGTTGCAATAGCAGTGGCAACCTATTCCCTAACTTTTGGTGGAGTTGAAAGCTGAGTTCTCAACTGCAATTCTGCAATCTGCAGGTTCAGCTCCACGTGAGTCCTAGCCATCTCTGTCTAAGTGTCGTGCACCCCTATGGCCAACCTGCAGACGCACGCCTCAACCAATTCTTCTGTGTGAATGTCCAACTCCTGGATGATTCGGGAGGCCTCCTCCACAACTTGCATGATCTGCTTATTTTGTTCCACTTCCTTGTTATGTTGCAGGCCCAACTACTTGATGTTGATGCACTGCTCGCTCATCACCTATAGAGAATGACTATCTCAGGCACTAATTTCCACAGCGACTCCATCCTGTAAGAGTGATGAGCCCCAATTTTGGTACAATTTGGGCTCATTTTGGCCTATTCTACTTGCTCAAACCATTCATATTTTATTGCTTATGCATGCATTTCTTAGTTTGTTCATGTTGTTTGTAGGAAGAAGGGTAGGCACTCTATCTACGTGACTAATGCATTATGATTCCAGGTTTTGGCATTAAAAGGGAGCAAAAGACAACGAAAAAGGAGACAAGGAGACAACGAGGTGGCACTGCTGGTTTTTAGGAGAGGATGTCCACGGTATTGGGGACATTCATCGTGATTCCCACCAAGAACTCCGAGCTCCAATCCATCTCCCCTCCGAGCTTAGAAGCAGCCAGCTGTTCTACAGGAACAGCAGTTACAACCGTTCTACAGGAACATCACTTATGACTGTCCTACAGGATCAGCAGTTAAACTCTAGTTGGACAGCCGAGCTCCTAAAATCAAGGACACTTGTTGGATCATTGTTTTGCATAAGTATAGAGGCCGTAGCCTTTGATAGGTTGTTGAAACTTTCGCATTACTATTGTAATTTTGGAGCACAGCTCGGTGTTAGTTCTTGTTGTAAGCCAGTTTTGGCATAACATCAGATTATGAATAAAGAAGGCAAATTTTGATCTAGCTCTGAGTTTTCTTAAGGAGACTATAGCTCTCAGGTTAGGGCCCAACCTGAGAGCCATAGATCCCCTCTGCTGTAGTGTTGTTTGCATTTCGTTTCAGCACGCTGAGTTTTCATTTTCACATGCAATTTGAATTACAGGTTGTTGAATTAGTCTTTTTCATGAGCATAGATAGGACTAGTTTATGGTTGAATTGCTTTCAGTTGTTTTGCTAGATTAGCAGGTTGATAATACATTGGAGCTCCAGCAAAAAAAGGTTGAGGAAGTCTCCACTGCCATCTCCGTTTGGAGATTGGAGTGCAGCCTATACCAGTCACAAAAACACGCAGTTCTTCACTTCATACATGTTGCAACATAGTCTCGTTATGATAGATCCTTCCACATGATTCACACCTGCACACACGCCTTCATCACAGCTTCATGCACATTCTCCTTCGCGTTTTGGATTGCCGTTCATTGAATTTATATGCACAGGTAGTTTAGGTTGATGCATTTTCGGTTTGGTGACAGTCATAAGCATCTGTTTCACTTACACTGCTCTCTCTCGTTCCAGTACCTCATTTTCCATCTTGATCACGCATGCAAATACATCGTTGACCCCTGCTCCGCTCTGTTATCTCCCAAAGTCTTTCACTCCTCACATAGCTTCATTCTCTAGCCCTTTCGTTGACCTAGTCCTCTATCTTCCAACCTACTCCCTATCCTATTCTTCCACTTCTGAGCCATCACCAGCCTTATTCCTACCTTACACATCTCCCCCTACCATTCCATCACTTCAAACACTCACGGTAGGTCATCCTGTAGAAATTTGTAGACATCCTGTAGAAATCTCTGCGTATCCTGTAGGATCACCTGCAGACATCCTGTAGGAGGCCACTCACTCGGTTGCTGAGCATCTGAATGCGAGGAACCTCTGTGGATGGATGCTAAGGATCCCTAGGGACCTCTCCTAGCCTCCCCAACCTGTCCCACTCTTTCCTTCCTTCTCCATCCCATCTGCACAACCAAACCCTAGTTAGCACAAAATCACAATCATTCCATCCACTTAAGGGAAAAATACAAAAACATGTCTTTTATGATGCAAGTAGCTTAGATCCATGCATTTCCACTTATTAGAGGTAACAACAGCATTGGTAGAGGTTTCATTCACATTCTTTGCATTATAGAGGTTAGACTAGTTAAATTAGGGTTTCCTAGGTTCACATGCTTTGATTTGCTTTCAGTCCATTTTGTCAAGTAGAGTAGTTTTCCTTTGAGAATAGCTTTCGTCCATCAATTAGCAAGCTTCTTCTGAGAGCCTATAGAAGTTGGCTTGAGCCCTAGCGGACTTGTGCCAGCTGACCAAGTGACAGCTGTGACAAGAGCTAGTACTTGTGCATATAGCACCGTCGCTTCCAAGTTTGTACGAACTACCGGGTTGATAAAATGAGAGACAGGAAGCCCCAGGAGTTGTAGCATTATTGCTACAATACTAGAGCTCACCATCTTTTTGGCGTCGTTGTCGGGGAAGCATCAGAGTATTAGTAATTGTTGCTCTTCTTCTACTTTCGTACTCTTACTTCTGCTCAGTAGTTTATTTCATTTCCATTCTGCAAAAGTAGCTTAGTATTTCTTGCTTTCCTAGCTTAGTATTTCATGCTTTCATAGATTAGCATTTCCTGCTTTCCTAGATTAATATTTCTTGCTTTCCTAGCTTAGTATTTCCTGCTTTCATAGATTAGCATTTCCTGCTTTCCTAGAATTAGCTTTCCAATTCCGCAAATTTCATTTGAGCAATATAGTTAGTGTAGATCACTCTGTTTCAGTTTTGCAGGTACCAAAGAAAAAGCAAAAGCAAAAAAAAAAAAAAAAAGTCCTTTCCATTTCATGCCTCGTAGGAACCGAGATAGATCAGGCAAATTCCTACCAAACACCCCCACCACATCACTAAGTCACCCTTCTCTCTTCTTTGGTGACAGTGACCCAGAGGAACCTATAGGTGAACATCCTGAGATATACCAAGACCCTATAGAAGAAGAAGAGTTAGAGACCACTCCATCTGAAGCCATGGCTGATAATAGAAGAGAAGATGAGAGAATAGAAGGAGCTTTCCCCATCCGAGAGACCAATGGAGAGATGAAAATGAAGAACATTAGCCCCTCCGCCTTGCCTCACTTCCATGGACTGACCACTGAGGATCCTGATACCTTCTTGTTTGAGTTTGCTGTCCTTTGTAGAACCTATGACTATACTGAAGATGAACAAAAGCTGAAGCTTTTCCCTTCAACCCTTAAGGATGCAGCACTACGCTGGTTCATGGGACTACCTGTGAATAGCATCGCTACTTGGGCTCAAATGCAGCAAGCCTTCAATACCAAGTATAGGGATTACTGTAGGTCTAAGGAAACCAAGGGAGAGATCTTTCGGATGACCATGGGGAATGATGAGTCCTTAGAGGATTATGAGGAGAGGTTCCAACATAGCTATAAGCGGGCCAGGTGCACACTTGACCCTGAATCCCTCAAGTTGGTTCTACTCCGAGGAGTCCCTGAAGATCTCTTAGACACCCTTCACATGTTAGCTGGGGGGGACATTTACCAACTGCCTTATGAGGACATCAAGACTGTGTTTAGAAATCATTCCAGGGCAGCTAGGAAACGAGGTAGAGGAAATCTCCTCTCCACTGGTGTCCCTTTCTCCAAACATGAGTTTACAAACCAATTAGAAGATCTTAAGAGTGAGGTGAGACAGACCATTGCCATGCAGCTGGACACATTCAGGATCCAGCAGAAGAAAGAAGAAGCTGAGAGAGCCTTGGCTGTCTTCTGCCCTAGGTGCACCAGAAGACACCCTAAGAACGAATGCCCATTGCATTCGGTTGAAGTGTGTTTCGTTTGTGGGGAGGACCACCCAACAAATCAGTGTCCAACCTTACCTGGGTTTAAAGCCATGTACCAAGGGACCAAAGCTCCCACAGAGCCTCTCTATTACCTCAACCAAAGGAGGCCACAAGGATCTAGACCTTATCAGCAGGGGATGCAAGGGGCATCTCAAGCCTATTACAACCCCAACCAGTCAACTCCTATGCCTTCCTGGGGTCCCCCTGCTCATCCTTCATGGTCCATGCCTCCTCCATGGTCTTATCCACCTCAGTACCCCACTCAACCTACTTCTCATCCATATCACTCACATACCCAGCCACAGCCTCAATGGAATGCACCTCAGCCGGGGTGGAGGCCCCAATACAACACTCCTCCTGCCATTTTGCCTCCACCACCAGTTCAACCTCAGCCTTTACCTCCTGCTCCTCCAAGGCAACCTCAGATGCCTGCTCAACCGAACCCGAACCCCAACAATAGACAGGCTCAGCAAGTATATACTGGGGAGACCTCATGCCCTACTTATGTTGTGGAGATCCAGGAGATCAATCTTAGATCTGGAAAGACTCTTCCAGATCGCCAGCCTCCTCCCCCAGAGGATGAGGAAGACCATCAGGAGAGTGAACCAAAGCCTATTCCACCCTTTCCTGAGAGACTAACAGCCACCACACAACCCAACCCAGAGGAGGATGAGCTTCTGGGAGAGCTCAAGCAGTTGTGTGTGAAGATACCCCTTCTCCAAGCCATCAAGGATGTGCCAATATATAACAAGCTGGTTAAGGAGAAGTGTTTCAAACACCCAGGCAGACGGAAGAAAGATGCCTCAACTATCAATGTCATAGGACAACTGTTTGACCTTATGCTAGGACAAGTCATCTGCCCAAAGTACCTAGATCCTGGAAGTCCTGTAGTAGATGTTCACATCAATGGCACCATTATCCCCCACACCTTGATTGATCTGGGGGCGGCCATCAATGTGATGACCAGGGATACCATGCTTAAACTCAATCTTCAGGGTTCCTTGAGGAAGACCTCGACAGTACTGCAATTAGCAGACCGCTCCACCGTGACTCCCGAAGGGATTGTGGAGGATGTCATGGTCTCCATCGATTCTTGGGAATACCCTGCAGACTTCCTGGTTCTGCAACCAAAGGCCAAGCTTACTGGATATCCTCTCATCTTGCGAAGGCCTTGGTTAGCTACTGCAGATGCTTACATAAGTTGTCAGGCAGGAAACATGACCATCAAAAATGGTCCCATGTCCAAGCAGCTAGTCCTATACCCTCCTGCCCAACCTTCTTTAGAGCATGATTTACCACTCTGGTTGGAGGAAGGAGAAGAAGACGAGGTGTATTCAGCACCTCTGTGTACCCTAGATACCACCAAAAGAAACCCCCCAACCGAGGATGACTTGATTGAGACTCTGATCCAAAACCCACCTACCAGTGCACTACCTTTAGAAAAATTGGTGGAGGATGCCCAAGCTAGCACCTTAGTGGATCTTTGTACAACCAACCCTGTCACTCCCAGAGTTAAGAATGTGGAGTTCGGCCCTGAGAAAGCATTGAAAATCAGCTCCTCCCTATCTCCTTCCCAGGAAAAGGAGCTGTGTAGTCTGTTGGCCAACCACCTAGATGCTTTTGCTTGGAGTTATAAAGAGATGAAAGGAGTCCATCCCTCGGTCTGTACCCATCATATATACATCAAAGAGGATTGTAAACCGGTTAGGCAACATCAGAGGAGAATGAATCCAGCATTTAAAGACATTGTCAAGGAAGAATTGCAGAAACTGTTGGATGCCGGATTCATCTACCCCATCTCAGATAGTGAATGGGTGTCCCCTCTAGTGTTGGTTCCCAAAAAGAATGGGAAGTGGAGAATCTGTGTGGATTACCGTGAGCTGAACAAAGCTACCAAGAAAGACCATTTCCCTCTGCCTTTCATAGATCAAGTGTTGGATGGACTGGCAGGAAAGAAGTTCTTCTCTTTCCTGGATGGGTTTAGCGGGTACAATCAAATCCAAATCAGCCCGAAAGACCAAGATAAGACCACCTTCACTTGCCCTTGGGGTACCTTTGCCTACCGAGTCCTTCCCTTTGGACTATGCAATGCTCCTGCTACCTTTCAGAGAGCTGTCTTGAGCATCTTCTCAGAGTTGGTCCATGATGCAGTAGAAATCTATATGGATGACTTTACTCCTTACGGGGCTAACTTCCAGGAAGCATTGTCCAACTTGGGAAAAGTCCTCACCAAGTGCATCGAGATGAACTTGTCCCTTAGCCCTGAAAAATGTGAATTCCTAATGACTGAAGGGACCGTGCTAGGCCATACCATCTCTTGCCAAGGGTTACAGGTGGATCCCAACAAAATTGCTCTAATCAAGAAGGTTCCACCTCCCCAAAAGGTTAGGGATGTTAGGAGTTTCTTGGGATTAGCGGGATACTACAGGAGATTCATTAAGGACTTCAGCAAGTTAGCCTCACCATTGTTTGGCCTATTGGCAAAATATGTGGAGTTTAGGTGGACTGACGATTGTCAGAAGAGTTTGAATGAGTTAAAGGACAAGTTGGTGTCAGCACCAATCCTGAGAGGTCCAAACTGGGCCCTACCTTTCCACATCCACACTGATGCCTCGAACAAAGCCATAGGTGCAGCCTTAGGACAAGTTGAGCAAAAACTTCCATATGCCATTTACTTTGTTAGCAAAAACTTGTCCAAAGCAGAGCTGAACTACACTGTAACCGAGAAAGAGTTCTTAGCTGTAGTCCATGCACTAAACAAGTTCCGTCATTATATCACTGGATATCAAACATTTGTACATACTGACCATGCTGCTATTAGATATTTGATGAATAAACCAGATGTGAATGCTCGTATTATTAGATGGTTACTTTTATTGCAGCAGTTTGATTTAACCATTGTTGATAAACCAGGTAGAGAAAATGTTGTTGCTGACTTTTTATCTAGATTGGATTTGTCTGCAGATGAAGATGGGACGGTGGATGACCAGATGCCTGATGAGCATCTGTTTGCTATCTCAGTACTCTCTCCATGGTTTGCTGATATAGCAAACTACCTTGTTTCAGCTCAGTTCCCTCCACACCTCTCTTCAAAAGAGAAGAGCAGAATCATCAGAAAAAGTGCCTCGTTTACTTGGATCGGGGGAAACCTGTTCAAGCTTGGCCCCGATCAGATCTTAAGGCGTTGTGTAAGGGAAGAGGAAGTCTTTGACATCCTCCTCACCTGTCATGATGGGCCTTGTGGAGGACATTTTGCAGCAAAGAGAACTGCCTTCAAGATCCTGCAGGCAGGCTACTATTGGCCCACACTTCATCAAGATGTCAGAAGATATGTCAGCCAGTGTGACCAATGCCAAAGAATGGGGAAACCAACCCAAAGGGATGAGATGCCTCTCCAACCTCAAGTGACTCTTGAGCCATTTGAGAAGTGGGGCATGGACTTTGTGGGTCCAATCAATCCCTCTTCGAGGCAGAGATCCTACATCATTGTGTGTACTGACTACTTGACAAAGTGGGCAGAGACTAAAGCAATCAAAGCAGCAACAGAAGAGAAGGTGGTCGAGTTCCTAAGAGAGAACATCTTCTACAAGTTTGGCTACCCCAGAGAGCTGGTGACCGATCAAGGGAGCCAGTTCACATCCAACTTGGTTGAAGATCTCCTAGCTCATCACAAGATCAAGCATAGGACTTCCACCCCCTATCATCCTCAAGCAAATGGGCAGGTGGAAGTCACCAATAGAGCATTAGAGGGGATCTTGACCAAAGTGGTGAGCAGCAGCAGAAAAGATTGGGCAGATCGCCTGGTTGAAGCCACATGGGCTTACAACACCACTTGGAAGACCACCACCTGCTTCACACCTTATGAGCTGGTCTATGGGAAGAAAGCTTTGTTGTCCATTGAGTTTGAGTATAACACTTTGAGGATGGCAGCTCAGCTGGACCTAGATCTCAGCCATGCACAGCAAGAAAGGTTATTGCAGCTGAATGGACTGGATGAGCACCGCATGCAGGCCCTCCTTCACTCAGAAGTGGTTCAACTTCAGAGGAAGGTGTGGCATGACCAACATCTCCATGACAAGCAATTTCAGCCGGGATATTGGGCTTTGTTGTATGATTCCAGATACAAAGATTTCAAGGGGAAGTTGAGAACCAGATGGCTAGGACCGTATATAGTGGAGAAATGCCATGACAATGGATCTGTCCTCATTCGAACCATTGATGAGGAAGCCATTCCCATGCTTGTCAATGGGCATCGATTGAAGATCTACAGGAGACCTCTCTCAAGACAAGAGTTTATCAAAACTGTATTGGTCATAGAGAAGGGTTCTGCCTCTGCCTCTGGCACACCCTGAAAGAAGATCTGAAAAAAAAGAAAAAGAAAAAAAAAGGAAAAAAAAAAAAAGAAATAAAGATCCTTGGGTGAAAACCTCTCCGAGGCGCCCAAAGCAGGTAGTAGGGGTGAAAGCCTCATTGAGGCGCTCCTATTGCTTTTGTTTAAAAAAAAAAAAAAAAAGAAAGGAAAAAGTTGAAAAAGATCCTTGAGCGAAAACCTCTCTGAGGCGCTCAGGGCAGATGGCACGGGTGAAAACCTCCTTGAGGCGCCCCTGCTATCTTTCAAAAAAAAAAGAAAAAAACAAGATCCATAAGTTATTTGCATGCAGATTGCAGGTGTTCGATGGAGGAGAGGAAGCCTCTCAACTCAAGGTCAAAGGTCCTTATCATGCAGCCAGGACACCTCACCAGCACCTCCTCCAAGAATGCTCATGTTCTTCAAGGTATATGCACTTTCATTATAGATTGAGTCTCCTACAGGAAGACACAGATTTTCTACAGGAAGGTGCGATTTTCTACAGGAAGGTGCAAATTTCTACATGAAGAGCTGCCTGTCTACAGGAAGCTCTGTATTTCTATAGGAAACTTCCTGTAGAAGCTCAGAACGGCCCAGAATGCGTTTCATGAGCAGATCTGATGACTACGGGTTGGTGTGGACGCATGCAAGCCTCTTTTGGGTCCATGCATGACGCTGTTACCTTGCTCCACCACCCGTGTCGACATGCGGCCAAGTCCCTGCACCCACAAAGAAAATCGATGAGTTCTCGCTGGTAAGCCATTTCCAAAGGTAACAAATGACGAGATCTCATACCATATGCATCAAGAGCGCTGGGATCGTGATCGAGAAGCCAGAACCGCCAGCGTGCAACATGCACCCAAGAAGAAAGGACTGTGACGAGACCCCTCGCGGGGATCCTGTAACAGTTCAACCTGCTCGAGTGAATACCCTCCACAGCACCGCCATCCGAGATGAAACGCGGGCGCATGAAAGCAAAACCATCCACTCCAGCGTCAGCAACCTATAACCATGAGCCTCCAAGTCTGTGTAAGCCGCGTGCAGCAGGTAGATCCGTCATCCAAAAACTGAAAATCGTGTGCAGACGCGCGCAGGTAAGTGTCTCAACCTTCTCTCCATCAAATCGCATGAATATTACTTTGATTTGTTTGCATGGTGTAAGAGTGAATGGTTGAGCATCCGTATGGCCAGTTGACTGGCCACGTCGGCTAGTTATGGTATAGTCGGATGATCGAGTGGCAGCCACGACAAAGAAAACATGCAGCACGCACGTGAAGATAGTCCCGTCAACCGAGAAACGAGTTTAACCGAAAAGGGCGGCGGCAGATCTGTGGGAATGAATGCGGCAGATCTGTGGGAATGAATGCGGCAGCGAGTGAATATGCAGGCGAATGATGGGTGACGTCGCCCAACGGTCCGGCGGGGACAGCTCACCCCCCGCGCCACGAGCTGCGCCGATTCAAAATCTAATCGGCTAGATTATGCGCATGTATTCATCAACCTCCACTTCAAAACTTGAGTGGCTCTTCTGATTTCCTCGGCACGTTGATACGCCAAGCTTTCGGCTACCAGAACACCGGTGAAGCGCTCCTCAACCGCAGTCCAATTGCAGTCCTCCCCGAAGTTTGCATACTGCTCCTACAGGAACGGTTTCTACAGGAACGCAGTCCTACAGGAAGCAGTCTCTACAGGAACGCAGTCTTCTACAGGAACGCGGGTGTTCACGTAAAAAAGGTGGCCGAGTAACGAGGTAACCCTGGACTCCTCATGCAATTGCTCATTTAAGGTGGTAGGATTGTCAGTTACTGTTTGGGTAAATGAGAAAGTAGACAAATTGCTGTCTGTGTGCCCATACTGCAATTCTACAGGATTGTTGCGTGGTTAGACTGTGTTGTAAACTTTTTGTGGGTTATACGCATTGTTCTGCACTCTGTCACCGAAACTAAACTCTCTTCCACCATCACCACCTCCGGTTAAGAAAATTGTTCCATCATGCCAGGTGGATTTATCAGGCGAGAGCCCACTGATTCAAATACACTAAGAAGAAATCAGGCAGTGGTAGAGCTCTTCACCAGAGCACAATGGATGCCTTTTTGTGATAAGTTACAGGGGTACGATGAGGAAGTGGCCGAGGAATTCTTGCAGGCCCTGAGGCCAAAATCCAAGGTGCTGGCCACAGTCAATTTCAGAGGCCTAAGCCTCAAGATCACCCCGCAGTCTATCAGTAGAATCACTGAGCTTCCTATGGGTCTCCCGTGGGATAAAGAAGAACGAAAGCTAAGCCAGCAAGCCAAGAAGGAGTTCTTCCCACCTGAAGAATCATTCACAGAGGACAAAAATGGGGTGAGGAGGACAAGCCTATTGCCACCATGGAACGAAGTCAGTTTGCAAATTATGAAATATATCACCTGTGAGGGTCGTTACAGCATTGTATATGCGTATCACTTCAGGCTGCTCAATGAACTAAGACACCGGATTGACCTTCCTGCAGCACAGAGGCTGAGCATTCCTTACTTTTTACTACAGTCCTTGATGGAGTGCTCTACAAAGCTCAAGGACGGCATTCCGGATCAGGTAGCCCACCATGGGTTAGTCAAGCTTCTTGTGGAGGATGCTCTCCACTCATATAAAGTCCCCCTCGCATGGGAATCATTTAGGAATTTAACAAGAGAAGGGGACATAAAAATGTTGCTTGAAGAAACGGGATCCTCTAGCGGTGAAGAAGAAGAACCAGTAGCCGAGAGTAAGAAAGGGAAAAGCCAAAAGATCCCGACTCCAACACAGAAGAAAGAACGAAAGGAGAAGGAGGAGGGAAAGGATGACAGAGCAAAAGAGGACACCCCCATCCTGTCAGCAAGGGAAAAGAGGTTGAAAAGTAGGGCAGTCAAAACCGAGGTGGTCCCTTCCAGCCCAAGCACCTCGTCAGCTCTTGCAGTCAAAGCCAAAAGCAAAATCCATGCAGCCAAGCAAGAAAAGGTGGTGAGAGTTGCATCTGCAGGAACGCAAAAACAGGCTTCTACAGGAAGCCCGGAAGTAGCCTCTACAGGAAAACAAACGCAGGCTTCTACAGGAAGCCCAAGAACAACGCCTCCAGGGGCAGAGAAGGCAGGGCCATCAAAAGCAAAAAAGAAAGAGCCTGTTCCGGTCCCAAGTCCTCGGCCAAGGACAAGGAGCAGGAGCAAGGTTGCTCAAGGATGAGAAAATGGTTCAGGTGGGGGGTGATGATGAGCCCCAATTTTGGTACAATTTGGGCTCATTTTGGCCTATTCTACTTGCTCAAACCATTCATATTTTATTGCTTATGCATGCATTTCTTAGTTTGTTCATGTTGTTTGTAGGAAGAAGGGTAGGCACTCTATCTACGTGACTAATGCATTATGATTCCAGGTTTTGGCATTAAAAGGGAGCAAAAGACAACGAAAAAGGAGGCAAGGAGACAATGAGGTGGCACTTCTGGTTTTTAGGAGAGGATGTCCACGGTCTTGGGGACATTCCTCGTGATTCCCACCAAGAACTCCGAGCTCCAATCCATCTCCCCTCCGAGCTTAGAAGCAGCCAGTTGTTCTACAGGAACAGCAGTTACAACCGTTCTACAGGAACAGCACTTATGACTGTCCTACAGGATCAGCAGTTAAACTCTAGTTGGACAGCCGAGCTCCTAAAATCAAGGACACTTTTTGGATCACTGTTTTGCATAAGTATAGAGGCCGTAGCCTTTGATAGGTTGTTGAAACTTTCGCATTACTATTGTAATTTTGGAGCACAGATCGGTGTTAGTTCTTGTTGTAAGCCAGTTTTGGCATAACATCAGATTATGAATAAAGAAGGCAGATTTTGATCTAGCTCTGAGTTTTCTTAAGGAGACTATAGCTCTCAGGTTAGGGCCCAACCTGAGAGCCATAGATCCCCTCTGCTGTAGTGTTGTTTGCATTTCGTTTCAGCACGCTGAGTTTTCATTTTCACATGCAATTTGAATTACAGGTTGTTGAATTAGTCTTTTTCATGAGCATAGATAGGACTAGTTTATGGTTGAATTGCTTTCGGTTGTTTTGTTAGATTAGCAGGTTGATAATACATTGGAGCTCCAGCAAAAAAAGGTTGAGGAAGTCTCCACTGCCATCTCCGTTTGGAGATTGGAGTGCAGCCTATACCAGCCACAAAAACACGCAGTTCTTCACTTCATACATGCTGCAACATAGTCTCGTTATGATAGATCCTTCCACGTGATTCACACCTGCACACACGCCTTCATCACAGCTTCATGAACATTCTCCTTCGCGTTTTGGATTGATGTTCATTGAATTTATACGCACAGGTAGTTTAGGTTGATGCATTTTCGGTTTGGTGACAGTCATAAGCATCTATTTCACTTACACTGCTCTCTCTCGTTCCAGTACCTCATTCTCCATCTTGATCACGCATGCAAATACATCGTTGACCCCTGCTCCGCTCTGTTATCTCCCAAAGTCTTTCACTCCTCACATAGCTTCATTCTCTAGCCCTTTCGTTGACCTAGTCCTCTATCTTCCAACCTACTCCCTACACTCACTCCCTATCCTATTCTTCCACTTCTGAGCCATCACCAGCCGTATTCCTACCTTACACATCTCCCCCTACCATTCCATCACTCCTCCATCACTTCAAACACTCACGATAGGTCATCCTGTAGAAATCTTTGCGTATCCTGTAGGATCCCCTACAGACATCCTGTAGGAGGCCACTCACTCGGTTGCTGAGCATCTGAATGCGAGGAACCTCTGTGGATGGATGCTAAGGATCCCTAGGGACCTCTCCTAGCCTCCCCAACATGTCCCACGCTTTCCTTCCTTCTCCATCCCATCTGCACAACCAAACCCTAGTTAGCACAAAATCACAATCATTCCATCCACTTAAGGGAAAAATACGAAAACATGTCTTTAATGATGCAAGTAGCTTAGATCCATGCATTTCCACTTATTAGAGGTAACAGCAGCATTGGTAGAGGTTTCATTCACATTCTTTGCATTATAGAGGTTAGACTAGTTAAATTAGGGTTTCCTAGATTTACATGCTTTGATTTGCTTTCAGTCCATTTTGTCAAGTAGAGTAGTTTTCCTTTGAGAATAGCTTTCGTCCATCAATTAGCAAGCTTCTTCTGAGAGCCTATAGAAGTTGGCTTGAGCCCTAGCGGACTTGTGCCAGCTGACCAAGTGACAGTTGCGACAAGAGCTAGTACTTGTGCATATAGCACCGTCGCTTCCAAGTTTGTACGAACTACCGGGTTGATAAAATGAGAGACAGGAAGCCCCAGGAGTTGTAGCATTATTGCTACAATACTGGAGCTCACCAAAGAGGTGGAGTGTCTCTCGATGGAGCGCGACCATATTCAATCCTACCCTTTCAGGTTGCTGACAGTGGGCCTGTCAATCTCATTTTCTGTAGTAAGTGCCCCATCTAGTAGCACTATCGTGTTGGTCACCTTTTTGTGCAACATATCCGTGGTAGCTGAAGTTCCGATCGCGAGGCTGGTAGACAATGTCCCTGCCTATGGTGTGTGAGCCTGCAACTCCTGCAGCTCTGTCTAGGGAGTGCCTAATATCAATTGCTCCTACTCTTTGAAATGTTGGAGGGCCACCGCAGTGACATCCGTCACCATTTCTCCAATATCATACAAATCCCCCTCAGTGAGGGTGATTGGGTTGAAGGATGTCTTTGACCCCTTGGTTTTCTTTGACGGCCCTGCCTTCTCTTACAATTGTTGATGCTTGAGTTGGGTGGATGTCGTTTGCAGGTCCATGCCACCTTGTTCTATCAGCTCCTCTATTTCTGCTTCAGTCCCGAGTGAAGGTGGCTTATATCCTTCAGGCTCTTCTCCTCCTATCTTCTATTGTTATGCCACTTGCACGACATCATGCACTACCTGGGTCTTAGCCTTCACTTCCTCCTTTCTACGCTTCTCATCCAGCTATGTCATTTTGAGCTTTGTTTCTTCCTTCTTACGTTGCATGACAGACTTGTTCGTTTCCACCACGGAGCCTATTGTAGCGTGCCACTTCGGCGCCAAGACTCAAGGATTGCAAAGCTAACATCATAATTTTACAGATAATTTATGCCATGTCTTCATACGAGTCCTTCCTCGCCCTGATAAAGACATGGTGGAAATCCACTTTGAACATTGCAAAGCTCTGCAAACTAGCGTATACTATGGGTAAAAACCGCAGCTTGCGATTAATCCCCATCCGGATAATCATTTACATCAAGATCCAAAAGATCTTGCTTTCTTTTATGCAACATGCATCCTTGTTATCCCACAGTGAAGCATAATTTACTGCCTCTGTAAGGTTGGGCATGACTGAAGGGAATTGGCTGTGTTCTGGAAGCTCCCATGTCACCAGTACAATCGACAGCGAGAGCCACACATAGTGGAATTTCTTTCCCTACTGCTGTGCCTCATGACAATTCGCAAGGAACTTGTCGCATAGATAATTTGCCCAGTTGAAGTAGACTCCTTTGGTGCATTGGGTTGCTAGTAAAATCACAGGCATCGACACCTCATCCACACGACACTTCCGCATCACCTTCCCTACTAATATTTGCGTTGCTACCTTGAATGCCAGGTTCTTAATGTTGGAGATGGCATACCCCAGCTTCTTCTTTTCCAACTTGAATTTCATCTTCATATCTTCTATGAGGGCTAGCTCACCACCTTTTCCTTCTGATATATTGGATGTATTCTCCCCTGAGTAAGGTAGCCTTGTTATCTGATGAATCAAGTGGTTTGTGATGGGAATGGTCTCCTCCAGCCACCAACACCCATCATGCACTAGGTAGAGCAGCTGCCTGATGACAAAGGTAGTTATTGAGGTGCAGTGGTAATGCGGTACCCAGAGAAGATTGAGCAGCCTCGTTTTCTCTACACCCTTAAGCCATCTCCATGGCTCTAATTCGATCGTTTTAGTAGTCGTATCTATATGTCGATGCATTAACTGCTCAGTCTCTAAATGCAGGAATTTCTAGTGATCAGGGATGTCCCAATCTTCGAATTTTAGTACAGTAACCCATGCTAAGCGTGGCCCCTAAAAAATAATATCATCTAGGAGCAACAGATTTTTCAAGAAGCTCTTGCTCTTGTCTATGTCCTTTGGCACCTTGGCTTAGCCCTTGCATGGAGGAACATATTCTGGTAACCTGGTAATAGGGTCTGCACCCTTAGTTTCAACTTCCATTTCCAAGTCCTCCTCATCCACTAGGATTTCTTCAGATTCTTCCCCATCTGCCTCCAAATTAATGGCCTTCGCCTTTTCCTGCAAAGTGAGCTTGGTCCTCTGTGGGTTTCTTCGTGAGATGTGCACCAGTATCATAGTCTTCTTATAATTCTTTGGTCCCGGTGTCCTAGGTGATTTAGCGACTTCGACTACCACTTTGGCACTTTCTCAGGTAGCTTCTACTACCTTAATTTCTTGTGCGACTTCCTCGGTGTCACTGCTCCTATGTCCATGGCTTCTGCAGGTGTCGACATCATTATATTCGGGACGTCCTGTGTCTCCTGTGGCAATCTCTCAAACATTGAACTTGTTGTCAAAGCCTCAAAGTTCGCACAGTCCATACACACCTGATAATGCAACAACTGAATTTTTAAAATGCTAAGTGTTTTTCCCTGGAAAACCACCTATGATTTGTAGGGCCACTTGAATTAAAATCCAACTATTCCCCCCACATTTGGCCCATTAATGCTAGATTGGCGGTAAATTTTCAACAATCTAAGACATAAATTTCGCCTTAAATGCTTATGCCCACTCCTTTTGGCCACATTCCGACCATCAAATCATGAACATTGACTTTAATGGTCAATTTCCGATGGACCTGCGCGCTATTTCCACAAGTAGTGGAGCTGCCTTTGCACTCTCACAGACCCTGTGACACTTCCCTGCTTCGTGCAGTCCTGAAATGCACAGCTTCGCAACCCTAGCAGTGTATTTTATAGTCCCACACTTCCTTTCAGCAGCCTAGAGCACTAAGACTATGCTTTTTTCGCATAGTTAGATGGTCGGGCTGCCTATGTATGGCTTCAATCGACTTCCATTTGCCTTTCCTAGGAAGGGATCTACATTCAACTTAACCAACTGGGCTACGCCACCGTTGGTATTCTCTTTAATAACATAGGGCCCTAACGAGTGCATCTTGAATTTCCCTAGAAATTTATCAAAATTACTATCATACAATAGCACCAAGCCATTCACTTTAAAGGTGTACAAATTAATATGTTGGTCATGCCATGCTTTTTCGCGTTGTTTTTGGACCTTTTGATGAAATCCAACCAAAAATATCTCTTCTTCGAGCTGATCCAACTGTGTGAGTCGTTCTTCCAGGGCTCCATGATCTATCATACCTGTGAGTGTTGCTATGTGTGCACTACGCACAATGTACTCCATGGGCATCACCACTTCAACATCGTATACCAACATAAAGGGTGTCTATCCCATTAACTTCTTGCACGTTGTCCGATAATACCAAATTACTACAGGTATGCATAGGTCCCAATCACTTTCGCTGAGTATTGCAAAGCTTGGTCAGTGCATTTTCAATCACTTTGTTGAACACCTCCACTGTCCTATTAGCCTGTAGGTGACAAGGAGTGCTCTTCTGGTGATATACCTGAAATTCTTCTGTCAGCGCACTAATCGTTTCATTCATAAAGTTCATACCCCGATCACTCATCAAAATCTTTGGACACCTAAATCGCATTAATACATCCTCAAATAGGAACTTTTCAGCCATCGCACCTACGCAATACTTCACAGGCTGCGGCTCTGCTCATCATGTCAAATACTCTGTCGTGGTGATGATATACCTCACCCGAGTCTTTCCTTGTGGCTGAATGGGTCCTATAAAATCTATTGCCCACTTCTCGAAATGTTGCAACGTCATTTGTGGATTCAAAGGAATTTCATCCCTCCGTGACGGCCTTCTTGTTGTTTGACATACCTCACATGCCTTGCAATATGCTTTTGAATCCTGATGAAGGGTTGGCCTCCACAACCCTGTGCATAGAATCCTCTGTTTTGTTGCTCTCCCTACATGGTGTCCTCCCGCAGTTCCCCCATGAGCGTCCATGAAGATGATGCTTCATTCGAACTTAGGTACATACCATTGCAATATCTCATGAGTCCCCATTTTGTATAGATGTCTAGCAATGACAGAGAAATCTGTCGCACACACCACTAATTCCTTCTTTTGTTGGCCAATGTAACCCTTCGGTGTAGTTCCCAATGATAGGAATTGTATGATTTCCTTAAAATGTCCATCCGCGATGCACACAGCAAAGAGTTGCACGTCAGGTAATACTTCCTCCAAATCAGTGGGTTCCTCCCCTATCCTGATGCGCGATAGGTGGTCATGTGCCGCATTTAATCGTCCATGCTTCACAACACCTTCAAAATTGTAACTCTTGGAACAATAAGAGCTTTCTACAAATTCGACCCCCCAACATAGGCTTATTGACCAGGTACTTTAGTGCGAAGTGATCATTCTTCCAATCGTAGTTGTCTATCAGTCGCATCTTAGGCTTCCCAAATCATGTTCTTATCATCCTCCTACATTCACGCAAATCATCAAATCTTCCCTTGTGCGTACCCCACCATCTTGCAGGCATAGCACGCAGTGCCTAGTCCAAGGCCTGGAAGTGCTGATTTTCTAGTACCTCCCTTTGAAATGCATCCAGAAATATATCTACCTTATTCAGTCCATCCTAGGAAAGCAGAGCTCTTACCTTTGACGACACACAGCACAATGACCGGGTCATGATGTTGCAATTCAGCGTAGTTACTTCGTGTAACCGATTCTGCCACCATTCTATTTCTTCGTCGAATTCCAAAGTACAGGAACTCTCGTGATCCCATGTAATCCATCCATCTATAGTGGGATTCACCTAGTCTTGGTCTCATGCAGTCCAGATCATCATCACTTTCATAATTGCGGACTGGTTCTGTATAGCGCGATCCTTGAGCAGGGTCCAGGGGTATTATTAGGTGTAGTGATTTCTTCTCAAAGATCATATTCCACTTCTTTAGATTGATTACCCCATTCATATCAGTAGCCCAGTCAATTCCCAGGAGTGTTGGGTAAGGATTGCAATCATCCACTATCTCTATTACTTCAAAATCCACCTGTGCGCTCGCTCCCTCAAAGTCCACGGTCACCCCCTATAGCCGATCCATGGGGATTATTTTTTGTTGATTCACCATCCTTAGCTGAATCTAAGACCATCGTAGTGCACGTCTTCCCATTTTATCCCATGTCTATTTCGGTAGAACATTCACATCTGACCCAAAATCCATGATGACTTGATCCATTTCGTATTCTTCGACCTACGCAGTGAGTCTCATTTCACACCCCTTCCTAGTCTTATGCTTACCGATCTTTCAGACTATGTGTGGTTCACTTGCCATGGTCCCAAAACATCTATTGATGATTTCTTGTAACCCTTTCACAACCTTACTATTAAATAGTAACTTCATACAGGTTTCCAAGAAAGTTATGAGCATAGAGGGGTCTATCTTCATCTCAGGCTTATCCTTGCTTCCTGAGGTGGAGGCCTGAGTGAAGCTCTTCTTACCTTCCATGAAGGCTTCACGAGCATGCTCCAAATAAAACCAACCTATTTCGTCAGGGCTTTGTGAACCTATTTATTGTCTTTTGACCATTTCCCCTTGTCATTCTCTACCATGATCCCACTCCTGAGCACTATGTTTACATTCGGATCCTCCTCCTGTAGATGAAACATCATCATCTGGAGGTTCTGAGTCGGTGGAGGTGGTAGCACCCCTTTGTATCATATCCTAGCTATTATTGTAGGATAGTCTTATGCTTCATGATCAAACAACGTGCAATACTTGCATGACAGACACATTGGATTAGTTCAATCACGAGCATAACATCCTATTCCTTTGCAATTGGCGCAAATCAACTATTCGTAACCTCTACCACGTCCTCCTCCACCTCAGCCTCATCCGTGACCCTGAAATCCTGTCCGCGCCATCCTTACATTCTGGTCAAGGGGTCGCGTTTCGGCCTGAACACTATAGGCGAGAGTTCTATCCATCATCAATTCGTAGCTCCTACAAGTACACTCATCATGTCCTACCAACCTACAAAAGTTGTAGAACAGCTGTTGCGGTGCTTGTACATAATTTTGTAGCAAGTGACAGCTATCCATGACATTTTTTCTGGATAACTGACATATAGTGCACCATAATGTAGGCCCTGCACTAGGTCCTTCTTGAGCTTCTAGCCATAAAGGCATTGGTCCTACTCCTGGAAGGTAATTCGCAAAGACTAGGCAATGGCATTTGTCATGACCCTGACTCTTGCATTTCAAGCACCATACCTCCTCACGTACCTCTGGTTGAACTATCCTATCCTACTTCAGACTTTCCATCTCAAGGGAAAAATTTTGCAGTTGCAAGTTGATATCATAAACTCCTAGATTAGGACCTTGCATCGGAGTCTCATGTAGTATCATGGAAATCTCCAAGGCCTTTGCCTGAGTTGTTATCTTTTGCTGCAACAACATGCTCCTTAACTGGGGTAGTAGTGAAGCCACAAACCTCTTGTGATGTTGTCCATCTGTCAAATTCATATTGGATTTGCAGATTTGCCACTTCAATTTTTTATCCAATTCCCAAGGTGTCTCACCTGTTTCCATCACAATCTCTTTGAAACCCACAATCGACTACACCTCAAATTTAGGCATACTAAATTCCCTATCTAGTGTTGCCTGGATGTCTACTATTCCAACATTCCAGTTATCGTTAGAGTAATTAATATACCAGGTTAGCACGTGATCTTGTAGAGCAATAACCAGTGTTTCCTTCTTTACGTGGTCATCCGTAACACCCTGAGCTTCCCATACAACCCTCACAACAAACAAGAATTGGTCCGGGTCTCATTTCCCAAGCCTTTGACCAAAGGAAACATCATTGTCTTTGCCATACTGAACCACGGTGGAGGTTGAGGTGGTACAGGTGAAGTTGGAGGCGATGGCGGTGAAGTCGAAGGTGCTTTGGGCAGGGTTGGTATTCGCATGAATCCTTTTCTTATTAACTGAATAGCGCTTCACGAAGAAACCTTCACTTTCGCTTCTTCATCACTTCGCAGACGTGAAATCAAGAAGCTATAATCTGGACCCTTATTTCATTCATTTTTGTAAAATTTTCCACTTCACATAGTCCTGAACATCAAGGTAGCTGCATAACCCATTTTTCACACAACAACATTTTAATCCAAGTATTCAAAGTTTTACGTACTTACCTCACGGTCCTTTGAAAAAGAATCGCTCTGCCTCCCTACAGCTGACTGAGGTATCAACCGTGAATTCTATAACAAATCCTCCTATGACGTGATCGAGCCAATGATTGGCAGCACATGTGATCTTATCCTCCGATGCTTCCAAACATTGCACTAGCTCTGTGGTCTACACAATAGGACTGTCTAGTTTCCACCTTCCTTGGCTATCAGCTAGCCTTGTGATCCACTCATATAGCTCAACTGGAAAGGAGGCGAAAAGATTTTGTGGATCTCTGTATATAGGTACTTGTTTGGCCACTATTCTTTTCTTAGTCACGGATTCTGCTTTCCTGTGCCGCGAACTCATGGATCCTTTTGTCCAACCAGCCTTCGATTTCTTTCTTAGTTGGATTCTAGTGATACCACATCACACATATCTTATGAATATTTTGGTTCCATCAACAAAACCATTTTTTGGCTTGATCGGGCCTAACCCAAGTTGAGCATTAGTTAGCCAAACAAATCCATACATTACTGGCCCTTTTAGCATCAGTCCACGGAGCACAGATTGAAGTCTCACCTAAAGTAGTATGGGGGGATGCTGGAACAAAGTTTCCACATCCTTGAGACGGTTGTGATGTTAGCTTATTCTAGCTATTAGTGTCAGTCTTTATAGCATTCCTTCAGTGATCAAACATGCTCTTACAAAGTGATTTTAATGTTTCAAGGTCAAATTTTGTCATTTCAGTGAGTCTTCAAGCAAAATTTGGTCACTAGGAATTGGGTCTAGGGTTTGAGTTTACCCTTGTCAAAGTTGTCTAGATGTCGGTCCATGTCACATTTCAGCTGAGTGTACCATCATTCAGAGAGCTGTCATTATCATGTCAAGTCCCACTGGGTCATTTTACACCTTGTTCATGTTTCAATTGCGCCTAGGTAAGGTCATTTCCCTCTCCTAGGGTTTTGAAGGCAATTTCTCTTGGACAACCAAATCATTGGCAAAACTTGTATCCAAATGTTCATACACCTTCCCCTATCCTTAAAGTACCTTACCAAACACTTCCCATCACTGAGATCCCCCAAATTCCTCATTTTCGCACAAACCCTAGTTTCTTGATACAACTTGGCAATTTTCTAGGTTGGACCTGTGTTTTGCCTTTTTGGACACATTCCCCTCACTCAATTTCAGAGATTCCACTTTTGCCTACTTCCTAACATCCATCCCTACTTCCCAAAATTTCCTAACGAATTTAGAAGCTCCCTATCCCCTTCATTTCGCTTCATTTCGACAAATCCCTTGTCCCACACATCGAGATAGGTTTCACTCAAATGAGATTTATAAGAAATAAAAGATGAATTTGGAAAACTAAGAGAGGTTTTTGTCCTCAACATGCTAAGGGAGAAAAATCTCCTTCACATTTTACACAGGTGTCATCGTTTTGGAGAAACCTCAAAAATATAGTTGCCTCGGGAGAATTGGTGCACCTGTGAAGTGACCTTGGGAAAATCAAATTTTCGCCTATCTCAGTTGGCCAAATGACTTGCTTGATGAGTCAAATAATAACTAGACACAAATATATTTCCAATGAGCTATCATGAGCTCAATTTGGAGTTGAGTAAGGCATTCCAAAGTTGACTGTAACAGCACTCTGCCTTGAGGCAGCCTCACTGGAAACTTTTTGACCAGTCGTGGGAGACTTGACTTTTGACAGGGAAAATGAACACCAAATTGAAACTTTCTAGTTGGGAGGGAAAGTAGACTCAAAGACCTTTCCAACGAGCGATCCGGTACCCAATTGGGACACCGGAAAGGGATCCAAAACTCACCTGGAAAAGAGCGCGCCACACAGAGAGAGCGCGGTGCACTGGGAGAGATTTTCCAGTGTAAAATTTACACTGGTGCGACGCACACAGAGAGCACAGCGCACAGGGAAATAAGGGCCTAAAATTGTGCCAAATTGCCTCAAATTTGTTGTGAAGCCCATCAAATTGCAAGGTAGGCTCCATAAACTCACTTGTGCATCAAATTTGATAGAGATATGATGGTTTATTGCCTGTGATTGAATGC
Source organism: Pinus tabuliformis (assembly GCA_031772625.1). Classification (NCBI taxonomy): domain Eukaryota; kingdom Viridiplantae; phylum Streptophyta; class Pinopsida; order Pinales; family Pinaceae; genus Pinus; species Pinus tabuliformis. The sequence continues at coordinate 1,438,269,281 of CM062820.1, forward strand.
AAAATTTTTCATAAACCAAACACAAGAAGACATCAAAGAAAGATCGTTCTGCTAGGGTTTTTGCTACAGTGTTGTTGCTGCCATGGTTATTCTTCGTACCCTATCCTGCTCCTTATTTTCCTATGCCATTGTCCCCATAATCATTACACTAACACTACCAAGTTCATACTCCCTTTCCCTCCTCCTATTGCTCAATAAACACAAACCCTACCTTACAAACCCTAAAACCCTACCTTGCTAAAAACCCAAACCCTACCCTATCAAAATACCCCAAAAACCCCTGTATATCCCTCAGCAAAATTCTCCTATAAACCCCTATTCCCATTATATTATCCCCATCCTAATGCTCCCTATTAAATTGTCCCCTTGGTGGCAGATTGTCAAAGAAACTTCTAGCTTCATTTAAATCAAAGGGCAGCCCAAATTCAACATTTAAAACAACAGTCATGGCATTCGAGGTTTCATCAGAATATGAGGAGGAGACCCACAGTGACACAACTTCAAGAGAACAGGCCCACGGGAGAAATCAATGAAAATAGGGAGTTTTGGCTTGACAAAGTAAATTTCCATTTAAACAATCTTCTTAAGAAGGCCAAAAGAGATAACAAATTTAAAAGACGCATGGCTACTCATTGCTACATAAGGAATCAAGTCTCCAAAGTCAAAATCAAGCAGTTGAAGAAAATACTCCAGGAAACCCTAATCAGAAAAAAAGAGAAGGTTAAGTTGGATTTTCTTGTTGATTATCCCCTCAGAAAAATACAGGACAAGGAAAAGAAACCTATGCATGATGAGGGGCCATCAGGTGAACAGGAGGCTGTGGGGTACTAAAAAGGTATGTTTTTGATGATCATTTCAGTAACTTTTCAGTAGAACTTGTAAACCTTTTTGCATCATGAACTTGGAAAACGATAAAGAATTATAATAAAAGATGTGAGATTAATATGCAAGACTTGACCACTGACAATTGTCATTCCCTCATGCAGGAAGGGGTGAAAACGAGGAGTTTTTGTTCCAAAGGAAAGGGCAAGGATGAGGTAACCGCTATCCCTTTGACGGGAGACCGAATGCAAACAAGGCTAAGTAGATCAAAGCAAATCGGCCCTGAAAAGGAGGTGAAGACACCAGCTCGGCGCAAGAGGGAAAAGAGATGATTAAGGATTAATGGTTCGACGAATCCTGAGGGATCGCTTATTTATCTATTTTTATACTTAGACATCTCCGCGTCACCCATATAAAAGGGACATCATTGTTAGCTCGAGGGAGAGTTCGACATGATTATGCTTTTATGTAATTTCTGTTAAGATCAAAACTTTGATCATCGAGTTTCGATAAGAACTGGTTTGTTGTAATTTTGCTTCATGCATTAATACAAGCTTGGTGATTATTTCATCTCTGCGTCTGGATTAACCTCAAGTGGCATATCCTTGGAGGCTAAGGGCCGGGCCCTGGAGGACACTTGCTCTAGTATTATTATGATTTGATTTCTGCATGATTTGCTTATCGTCATTATTTGGTAATCTAATATGCTTTATAAGTTTACATCACATGCTCTGTTAAGTTTAATTCATTGAGATTTCTACGGACAGAACTATTGTATTGACTCGGCATCATATTATTGTTCCTTTCAGAGTTGATTGAATATTATTAGCCTTAACAGAATACTGTTACTATCTTATTACAGAGCTTTTGTGTTGTACATTCATGTTACAGGATTCATCTTTAAAGTTGTGTTCTTTACGATTATTGGATTCAGAAGTAATGTTGTTCCATGTTGAAATGCAGTCATATTCCTTTTAATTGGGACTAATGCTTAGATTAGATTACTATTTACGTGTGCTATGTGCATATATGGTTTCCAAGCGCTGTTCCATAACTTATCAGTAATCAGTGATGTTCCATTAGTGTGTGTTGTTTGATCTGCCTTAAGAGTGAAAGATTGTTGTTTGATTACGATTAATGAATTTGATTTATTAGATTAAGTTTGATTACTGCTTGTGAGACGTAGTTGTTTAGCTGCTGTTCCATTTAAGAATTGTTGTTCCATTTAGGAATTGTTGTTCCATTACAAACTTGTTGTTCGATTTCTTATTTTCCATTCCATTTTCTTATCTGCTGTTCCATTTACTAGCATTTGTTGTTTGGTGTGGGAGACGATCTAAGGATGTAGTGAGCCTCAACATTTGTTGTCTGGTTCCCATATCCGTGGTCCATTCTCTCATTTCCTTTCCATCAGTTTCCAAAGGGATGGGTTATCAGTACCGAACCCTTGGCTGATAAGTTGCCTAGTTTTCTGAGTGTGTGATTTACTCTTTTGAAGTAGCTTAGTTGTAGACAAGCATTTGTTTACTCTTTTATTTCTGAACGCTTTACTACTAGCATTACTTTGACAAATGATAGCCTCAGACTGAGACACTCTTTGAAATAACAAAACGCTCCCGGATTGACATATTAATGTGAGATAATTAGAGGTGAAAGAGACCCTTTTTATAGCTCTACAATTTGGCGTCGTTGCCGGGGAAAGAGTGTAGCCATTTGTCCTTTTTTGCAGAGTAGTGTACGAACCTGCTAGGGAAGAGTTGGATTTTAAAAACGGAAGGTAAGAACCTACGTACGGAGCATGTAAAAGCCTTGCTCCTCTGTCTGCTTTCCTAACATATTTGTTGTTGCTTTGTTTGAATAGAATCTAGTAGTTCATTTGAGTGCATGACTAAGCAGAAAAAACCAGAAAAAAAATACCAAACCTCCACCGAAGCCTGAAAAAGCTAAGGGGCTGGGGCAGAATCTCAGCCATCAGTAGGACCCAGGAAAATTATTTCTAAACAGCCTACTAGTTCCCTTCAGGCCACAGGATCACCATCTGTAGCCTTTGCTGAGGTGCATAGTCAAACTAAAGAGCAGGACTTTCAAGAAATTGAAAATTCTACTCCAGAACTATTGTAGGAACGGAATTTCAGCAATCTTTGTGAAGGAGAAGGAGAAACAGGGGAAACCGAGGAACCAAGATCTCCTATGGGAACAAATCAGCCATTAAATAGCCCAGATAAGGGGAGTGCTGCAAAAATCATTGTTGAAGGAACCCAATCTCCTCAGACATCAGGCCTTCTCATTATCCCAGATAGAGGAAGTGCTATTAAAACTATTCCTGTAAAAGCCATTCCCTCTCAACCTAGGAATACCCTCCTAGATATCCCAGAAGGTTATTGGCATATATTCGAACCTATGGCTCAAAATTAGCCAAACACTCAAACCTCTACATTAAAATACCCTATAGTGGATTCTGCAGCAAATGCACCTATGAAAGCAATCCCTCTTAAACATATCCCTACATTTCACGCCCTCACATCGGAAGACCCAGATGCATTTTTATTTGAATTTGATGTGTTGTGCAGGGGATATGATTACACCACCGACCCCCAGAAATTGAAATTATTTCCCTCTATATTAAAAGGGGCTACTTTAAGATGGTTCATGGGATTAGGTGGTGGGGTTATAAATAACTGGGATCAAATGAAAGAATCTTTCCTAAAAAAATATCAGGATTATTGCAGGTCTAGAGAACTGAAGGACGAAATATTCCAAATGATAGCTAGACCGAATGAAACATTAGAGGAGTATGTGGAACGTTTCCAGTACAATCTATAAAGATCTCCTTATGCATCACTATCTTTACCCGATAATGTGTTAAAAACTGCATTGAAGGGGCATGAAGGAACAATGGATCGAAACATTAAACATCATGGGAAAAGGGGATATTTATCAAGAGAATTTTGCTGACATTATTGATTTATGTATCAGGAGCTCGAGAGGTAGCACAAGAGTAAAACTGGCAAAACATGATCGGTTTGTAAGAGATAATAAAATTTCAACAGAAGGAGTAACATGGGTAGAAATTGGAAATTTATTGGAAAATTTTAAAACTGATATTCTGGGGACACTAACTATACAACTTGATATTATGCAGGCTAAACAAAAGCAAATGGAGGCAGAATAGAATTTGGCGATCTTCTGTCCCCGATGCAGGAAAAAGCATAGTCACAAGGAATGTCCACTGGATACAGTCCAAACATGCGCCATCTGTACAAAAGATCACCTTACGGAGAGCTGCCCCTCACTTCTTGGATTGAAAGCAGTATATAAGGAAGCGGATGAAGAACCAGAATTAGTGTACTTGATCAACCAGCACTGTCAATGGCAGCCGAGACAATCTAGTATGTTTTCAGACCCAACTTCTTCTTTTCAACTCCCACAATATAATGATCAACAATATAATATGTGGCAAAGTCAATCCCAACCTCCGTTTCCAAACTGGTCACCACAGTCGTTTCCTTCTTCAAACCCGTGGCTGAATCAGGCAAGCCAATCTGGTTGGCCGAATTTCCCTTACACTCCACCATATTGGCAAGGTAGCCCATACCCTCCATAATGGACTCCCCCTACTTCACAAAGTTCAGCCTGGCAGACAAACTGGCAGAGACCGATGCATCAGCCAGTAGGAACTATTCCACTCCCTCAACCTACACTGCCAGCCTTACAACAAAATCCCCAGTCTAATCTGAGACCACAACTCCCAGCCCAACCCAACCCCAATCCAAATAATAGACCGGTCCAATCTCTCCAAAGTATAGAATCACCAGAAATAGGACCTGACCTGAGGGAGTGTAATTATCTTCAGTTAAGATCTGGACGTATTATTGAAACTGAGGGAGATAAAACAGTTCAGATTGAGAATCAGTTACCAATAGAACATTTGTTGCAACAAGAGGATGTGAATAAACAACAGACTCATAATCAAGCAACCACATCCTCTCCTCCATTCCCAGAACGATTAGTCATACCTCGACCTTTACAATATCCTGATTTTGACATTCTGGGAGAATTACAAAATCTGTACATAAAAATTCCATTCCTCCAAACCATTCAAGACATTCCCATATACGCAAAAACTATCAAAGAATTGTGCATAAAGAAACCAAGAAGGAATATAACAAATAATCCAAGAGTCCAAGTAGTCGGCACTTTATCTAATTTACTATTAGGGAAAGAAACACCAATTAAATATGAAGACCCAGGAAATCCAATTGTAACTGTTCAAATTTATGGTCAGACCCTGTCTAATGCCTTATTTGATCAAGGAGCTACAATTAATATTTTAACAACCACTACTTGCCAAAAGCTCGACATTACATCCGTAGAACCCACCTCTACTTTGCTAGAATTGGCTAACCGATCTGTGGTTAGGCCGGAGGGTACTCTACATGATGTCATGGTCTCTGTTGATTCCTGGGAATACCCAATCGATTTCCTGATAATCAATCCAAAAACCTGACTTGATGGACACCCGCTGATTTTAGGTAGACTTTGGCTTGCCACTGCCGATGCTTACATTGGCTGCTGGAAAGGAAATATGACCATAACCAAAGGACCAAATATCAAGAATTTAGTTCTATATCCTCCAGGGAGCCAAGTGTCACAATAATTAAAACTAATAAGCATCATGTATCATACCTTACTGATAACATTAGATCTCCATTAACTATACACGAGGCACTTGATTTTAAAGACCAAACAGAAGATGATGCCATTAATAATTTTATTAGCCAAACTAGATCTTGCACACAGTGTCACATGATAGAAGCAGCATTTGATAATGAATTAGAAGAAGATCCTCTAAAAGATACACATGATCAAACAATACCTGTTACTTCTGTTGAAAATAATAAAATTGTGGAAATTGAACAGGGAAAAACCTTAAACATTAATGCCAAACTCACACTTGAACAAGAAATGAAGCTCATCCAGTTGCTAACAAAATATAGAGAAGCATTTACATGGGATTACCCTGATATGAGAGGAATTGACCCCCCGTTATGTACACACCACATTTATATAGAAAAGGATGCCAGACATGTTCGTCAACCTCAAAGGAGACTTAATCCACATCTAAAAGATGTGGTAAAAGATGAGCTTCAAAAACTTTTAGATGTCAATTTTATTTATCCTATCTCTGATAGTAAATGGGTCTCTCCGCTTCTGGTGGTACCAAAAAAGAATGGGAAATGGAGAATTTGTGTGGATTACAGGGAGCTAAATAAAGCAACACAAAAATACTACTTTCCTCTCCCATTCATAGACCAAGTATTAGATACTCTAGCAGGAAAGAAATTCTTTTCTTTCCTGGATGGCTTCAGTGGATACAATCAGATTTAGATTTCCCCTGAAGACCAAGACAAAACTACTTTTACTTGTCCTTGGGGAACATTTTCATATCAAGTTCTACCTTTTGGCTTATGTAATGCTCCTGCCACATTCCAAAGGGCTATCCTTAGTATTTTTGTAGATTTAATAAATGATGGACTTGAAGTATACATGGATGACTTTACACCATATGGAGATGATTTTGATCCAGCATTCGACACCCTAGAAAAAGTCCTACAACGCTGCATTTCTACCAGGCTTTGCTTAAGCCACAAAAAATGCTATATGATGATGACTGAAGGAATTATCCTAGGACACTATGTTTCAGCAGCTAGCATTCAGGTAGACATAGCCAAAATCCAAATACTTTTGCTTATTCCCACTCCTACTACTCAAACAGAGGTACGCAGTTTTCTTGGATTTTCTGGTTATTATAGGCGATTTATAGAACATTATTCGCACATCGCTGCACCTCTATATGCACTAACTAGTAATGCTGATTTTCTTTGGACAGAAAAATGTGAACGTGCTTTCAAAGATCTGAAGAAGCTCGTATCCATAGCCCCAGTCCTTCAAGGACCAAATTGGGATTTTCCATTCCAGATATCATCTGATGCCTGAGACACAGCCATTGGAGTAGTCCTCGGGCAGGAAGAGGATAAAAAACCATATGCTATTTATTACATCAGCAAAAATTTATCCCCTGCTCAATGAAATTACACTGTTACTGAAAAATAATTCCTAGCTGTAATACATGCTGTCAATAAGTTTAGACATTACATTACTGGATATCCTGTTATCTTGTATACAGATCATTCTGCCATAAAATATTTAGCAAATAAGCCTGTCACAAATGGCAGAATAACTAGATGGATGATTCTATTGTAGGAATTTGATATCACAATCAAGGATCGACCTGGTAAAGAAAACCTGGTAGCCGATTTTCTCTCAAGAATGCCAAAGCCAATCGATGCAACAACAGTTGAAGATCAATTTCCGGACGAGCATCTGTTTGTTGCTGTTGTTCAAACACCCTGGTATGCTGATGTTGCCAATTACCTTGCAGTAGGTAAACTACCAAGACACCTAACCCCTAATGAGCGCAAACAGATTGTTCAGAAGAGTGCTCGATTCTCGTGGATTGGGGGCTATTTGTTTCACACAGGGGCAGACATGCATATCAGGAGATGTGTTTGCGAAGATGAAATCTTTGAAATTTTAAAAGCCTGTCATGATGGACCATGTGGTGGAAATTTCACTGAGCGTAGAACTGGACATAAAGTGCTACAGATAGGGTATTACTGGCCCACGATTTTCAAAGATGCAAAGAAATTTGTCCAAGCCTGTGACAGCTGCCAGCGAGTAGGACATCCTAGTCAATCTGACAAGATGCCTCTGAAACCACAGTTAGTCATTGAACCATTCGAGCGATGGGCTCTTGATTTCATTGGACCTATCAACCCATCATCAAATCGGAAAACATATATTTTGGTGGCAACAGAATATGTCATCAAATGGGTTGAAGCAGAAGCATTGCCTAGAGCGACAGAGTACTTTGTCATACAGTTCCTGTTCCATCTATTTTTAGTTATGGTCTTCCAAGAGAAATAATTATAGACGGTGGACCACAATTTGCTGGGAATAGATTAGCTACAAAATTCAACAATTATCACGTCCAACATAAAATCACTACTCCATACCACCCACAGGCGAATGGACAGGTAGAAAGCAGCAAGAAAATAATAGAAGCAATTTTAATGAAAACTATTGCATCACATAGACGTGATTGGGCTGCCAGACTATCTGAAGCACTCTGGGCTTACAGAACAACATGGAGAAGCACCACTGGTTACTCACCTTATCAATTAGTGTTTGGAAAACAACCCATTTTCCCTATAAAATTCGAAATCCAAACATTACGGACAACACAGGAAGTTGGCTTAGATTTAAGCGAGGCACAGATTAATCGATTGCAACAGATCAATGAGTTGGATGAAATTAGGCTCTTTGCACTTCAAAATACTGCCCTAATCCAACAGCAGCGAGCTAAATGGCATGATGCTCTCATAAAAAACAAAGTCTTCCACAAGGGAGACTGGGCTCTGTTGTACGACTCTAGGTTTCAGGACTTCCCTGGGAAACTCCAGACTCGTTGGTTGGGACCATACGAAATCCAGAAGGTACATGATAATGGGACCCTTACTCTAATCACTATTGACGGTTCTGGATATGCCTTCAAGGTAAATGGCCACCGAGTTCGTCTCTATCGCAAACCACTCACTCGGGAGTCCTTTTGCCAGCAGCTATGCCGAGACACTAATATGGAGATTCTGGGAGAGGAAGAGAAGTCTTCCTCACCTGTAATTCATTAAGGAGTTCATTTCTTTTTACAGTTTGTACATAAGTTCTTTTCTTTGAGTCATTTTTTTGTACATATGTTTGAATTAATGTTTTCCTGTCATTTTTGTTGTTTCTTTTTTTTCAAAAGAACAACATTTTTTATTTTTGCTGTTCCTTTTCCAAAGGAATGGCATTTGTGTGTTTCTGTTGTTCCTTTTCCAAAGGAAGAACATTCTTGCTTTTCTGCTGTTCCTTTTCCAAATGAACAACATTCTTGATTTTGTGTTGTTCCTTTTCCAAAGGAACGACATTTGCCTGTTCTGTAGTTCCTTTTCTAAAGGAACAACATTTCAATTTTTGTTGTTCCTTTTTCAAAAGGAACAACATTTACGTGTGTCTGTTGTTCCTTTTCCAAAGGAACAACATATTTTTGTGTTTTCTTTTCCTTCTCCAAAGGAACAACATATTTTCGATTTTGTTGTTCCTTTTTCAAAAGGAATGGCATCTCCGTGTGTTTGTTGTTCCTTTTCCAAAGGAACAACATATTTTTGTGTTTGTTGTTCCTTCTCCAAAGGAACAACATATTTTTGATTTTGTTGTTCCTTTTTCAAAGGAACGACATTGGAATGTTCTGCTGTTCTTTTTTCAAAAGAACGGCATTTGCATTTTCTGCTATTTTGAGGTCTCCTTTTGGTCCTTTCTCCAAGAAAGAACATCACTTGCATGCTTTTTCTCTCCTTATGAAGTAGCTCGTCCCTTTTGCTGATCTAAATTAAGGATGCTTATTGCTCCTGTTCTTTCAATTCTTTTAGAATACAGCTATGCATTTATGCAATGGATACAAAATCTCAACATACTGAAATCTGCTAATCATAAATCACTATCTTTATAAGGCTCTGCATTGGTAAGAGGAAACAAGGAAGGACACACTTATTTATCATATTTTGTTGTCATTGTTATACTAATTCTGCTATGATTGTTCATATTCATCATGATGACCACTTTTTTTTTCCTCTTTGATTATTATTCAGGAATAAGAGCAAAGGGTTTATATCTTCCTATTGAGATGTTAAGACTTCTTCCACCATTCCTACTCTTAAGGAGTGTTGAACCACCTCTTGTGTATAAAAAAGGGAAGGTACTTGAAAAAAAGAAAAAGAAAAAAGTAAGCATGACTTATAAGTTGTCAAATGCAGGATAGGGGGTCTCATCAAGAGCCAGCCTACCATGATCATGAGGATGAATGTGAAGTGGCATTCCCGCTATGGCCACCACACCAGGGATATGGTCCAAAAGGTATATAAAATAAAGAAACCTTGGAACAGGAGGTCTCATCACAAGCCGGCCTGCCCACTTTTCGCTCCTTCCTCGTCAATGGCATTATGGTTAACTGGTTACCAAGCCAGAATAATGGCCTACATTTTGACATTACACTCCCTAATGTATACACAAAGGATCATGGTTCCATGGGTGAAATAAACAACTCTACCAAGGTTATGGACACCTATCAGTAGTAGAGCACTGTTAATGGTATTGAAGTCACATTATTTACAACAATAGGTGAGTTATGAATACCCTTTTGTTTCTTACACCTTGGTAATTAATCATATATCATTTCCCGAATTATATATAGCGCATGCAAATCTATTATCACCAATCATGGCAGAGTAATTAACAATGACCGCAGGAGATTTAGAAAGTACGACATATGTTCTCTCCTCTCAGCCTCACATCATATCACAACAGCCTCTTACGTAATACGCGATCCAACTCTACGCCTCGATTTCGGTAATTTGTTGTTTTTCTAAACATGGCATATTTTCATACGATGTTCCTTTATGACTCTGTTTCAGATCGGGTGCTGCTCCTTTATTTGACGGCTGGGACAACCTATCACATTGCGGGGGGGAGGTTAACCTCATTATTCCCTGGATTACGTGTCATCTCACTATTCAAGAAAGTTGTGTACTAGGGTATGGCACGGCTTAATGGCATGCTATTTTTGTTTTTGTTACACGAATTTCTGTTCATAAGCCATTTCTGTTGTATACTCTGTTTTTTCCAAACAAGTCTTACGTCTATTACCCTATTTGTGTTTCAAACAACACAAACAGTTGTTGTTCCATTGAGAATTCACAATGAAACCATGGGAGGAAGAGTGATCCGAAGGGAACCGCAGGCGTTGACAGTCTCCACTGCTGCGCAGGAAATCCTAGCAAGAGCAGGGTGGTTGACTTATCTCAACCGCTTGCAGGAGTCTAACGAGACAGTGGCAATTGAATTCCTATAGAATTTGCAGGAGGATTAGTCCACAGTAAGGGGGAGACAGATAACAGTCACCGATGACATAATCGCAGAAGTCTCAGGACTACCAGCCACTAGACCTGTATGGATGTTAAAAAAGGAGAGATTACAGAAGATGATAGAAATCTTCCAGGACGAAGGCCAGAGCTTGGAAATTAAAGGAAAGGGAATTCTACCAGCAATGCTAGGAGAGCCCTGGGCAGAATTGGAAAGGACTGTGCAAAGCTACATCACCTACGAGGGTAGAAAAGATGTGGTAAGACAACGACATCTTAAACTATTAGCTATTCTAAAATAGAAATGCTCTGTAAATTTACCTGCACATTTGAATTTTTTACTTCATGACGTTGCACGGAGCTTAAAAAAGGCACAACATGTAGAGTCAGTTGTTAGTCATCATGGGTTAATTCGGTTAATTGTCAGTCATAGCCTCACCCAGCAGTAGAGCAGCTAGGAAGAGCTAATTGCAATGATTAAAGGGGGGTTGACAGCACCATCCCCAAAACGTAAGAATGCCACCAGCACACCTGAGCGTCCAGAAAAATCACAGAGAATTAGCAAAACAGAAACATGTCATTAGGACATCTGACCGTCCAGAAAAAAGCAAGGAATCAGCAAAGTGTAAGCATGCCACTAGTACACCCGAACAACCAAAAAAACATAGGAAATTGGTCTGGTTAGCACGAATACGAGCGAGGCTGGAACAAATCCAGGAAAAAACTAGCAAGCCAGTAGAAATTGAAGATGAGCAACCCTCACGGCCAGAAGAAGAGGCCGAGCAATCTGAAGGAGAAGAGAAAGAAGAGGTCGAGAAATATGGAGAGGAGGTCGCGCATTCTAAAGAAGAAAATGAAATAGAAGCTGAGCAGTCTGAAATAGAAGCTGAGCATTCTGAAACAGAAGTCGAACAATCCAAGCAAGAGGAGGAAATGGGACAACAGGAAGGTAGCCCATCATAGGACCCAGTAGGAGAAGATGAATTGGCCGAAGTCTTAGCCAATCTGGGTGAATATGGCCATCCTTCCAGTCCATAAGACCTCCATGACAAACCCCAAGAGGAAAATGCACCTAAAAAACCACATGCAAAAGAGGCAGAAGAAGAAAATCTGCTTGTTCATGATGAAGAAAAATAAGAGATACTGGACAGGAACAATCCGTTCCTAAGACACCGAAAGAAATTCTGGAGGAAGCAGGGGCAGAAAAAGAAGTTGCCCAAGAATTGACAGAACTAGTTAAGGTTCCTACCCCAGAACAGCCAAAGCAGAACAATGAAGAAACACCCCAGAAGGAAGATCTAGGGACTAGTCACGGCCCAGGCTGCAGTGAACAGCCTGCTTTTCCTTCTAATGAAATTTTTGAAATTAAAGAATTGCGAAAGAAACAACAGAGATTATTGAGCATAATAGCCCAGCTCCACCAGTAGATTAGGATCCTGAAAGCAAGGCAGAGGGTAAAAAGGACTGCAGGAAAGAAAAAGGTGACCACTCCAGCAAAACCCCGCAAGGCAAAAAGGCGGAGGATCAGAATTCGTCCTGCTGTTCAAAACCCTGTTGAAAATCCAGCTGCTGTTCCAAATGATGCTAAAGAACAGACTGTTGTTCCATTTGAAAAGGAACAGCAACAGACTGATATCCACGTTAAAATATAAATGGATGATATGATGACCTGTGACAAGGAAATTTTGACAGAGGCACCACTCTCGGGGGTGATAAGGTTTCTGAACTCAAATAAACGCAATAAGAATGTTCAGGTAAAACTCCCGGCCTCCACTGCTGCATGGAGAAGAGATCCAAAAACAGTAACCTTGCGCAAGGGGTTGAAGCAAGCTCAACAAGAAGCAAAAAAGCTTAGAGAGCAAATGGTCCCTCGTGAAAAGTATGAAGAGCTACAACAACAACTTAGGAACGTCAATCAATCCGAAAGCCAGGCTTTTGAAGGTTGGCGGAAGGAACAAGAGAAAGTTGCAAAGGTAACTCGTAGGCTAGATATTGTTATCAAGAAGATGGATACCTTGTGTTCTTTATACAATGACGTCTTAGCATGTAGGGCCCCTACCAAAAATTATGCCCTGTTTTTATTGGAACGGTATTTGCAATTAAAAATAAAAGCTGTTAAAGCAGGTGCTCCCATATAAATTAACACTGTCAATGATTTTATAGACTGTTGTAAACACTACGGGGTAAAATTCTAGAGACTGTTGTGCGAGTTCTATTTGCATAACCTGGTACTAGACCAGGAGATTGAGCTGAACCCTGGCCCCTTCGTTCGAGACATCCAATTGCAGGCATTCATCTCATTCGGGGTTAATCAGATTAAATGGCTCAAAGCCTATAATACTCCAGAGGCAAGAAAATGACCTAGATTTGTGGGTAAGGGCTGAGACTAGGAACCCAGTACAGTTGTGGAAAGCACATAGAAACATCATGAAGATTCCAGGTGTCATTGAAACATTAGGACCCATGCATGAGGCACTCATTCGACAGGGATTATAATACTCTCTTTCTATTAAAGACCTTGCCATTGATGCAGCTAAATTTCGATATCAAATCTCTAATTTGAATATCCAACTCAAGGAACTGTTTAAGTATGAAAATTTTAAATTAGTTTCCAATCGTTTGCACCTTTATGGCGAAAGTATTCTAAGATAAGGGCCATCTTGGTTAGGATATAGGTTCCGGAGTCCAATTATTCGGCACCCTGTACCCAGATACGAAGCGTTGTATGAGATGCCTGAGGGTCAAACAGGCCATTTCTTTGACTACCTAGTTACTCATTATGGTTGTAGGCCTCTGCATGAGATTCCATCTCTAGCCTATTCTCTCATTGCCTTGCATGTCAATTACAACATTTTCATGAGGGCATGAAACAGGGTAAGCAGGGGGTGTGTGGAGTACTAAAAAGGTATGTTTTTGATGATCATTTCAGTAACTTTTCAGTAGAACTTGTAAACCTTTTTGCATCATGAACTTGGAAAACGATAAAGAATTATAGCAAAACATGTGAGATTAATATGAAAGACTTAACCGCTGAAAATTGGCATTCCCTCATGCAGGATGGCGTGAACACGAGGAGTTGTTGTTCCAAAGGAAAGCGCAAGGACGAGGTAACTGTTGTCCCTTTGATGGGAGACCGAATGCAAACAAGGCTAAGCAGATATAAGCAAATCGGCCCTGAAAAGGAGGTGAAGAGACCAGCTCAGCGCAGGAGGGAAAATAGATGATTAAGGATTAACGGTTTGGCGAATCCCTCAGGATCCTTGATCCTGAGGGATAGCTACTTTATCTATTTTTATACATAGACATCTCCACCGTCACCCATATAAAAGGGACAGCATTGTTAGCTCGAGGGAGAGTTCGACATGATTATGCTTTTATGTAATTTCTGTTAAGATCAAAACTTTGATCATCGAGTTTCGATAAGAACTAGTTTATTGTAATTTTGCTTCATGCATTAATACAAACTTGGTGATTATTTCATCTCTGCGTCTGGATTAACCTCAAGCAGTGTACCCTTGGAGGCTAAGGTCTCGGCCTTGGAGGAAACTTGCTCTTGTATTATTACGATTTGATTTCTGCGTTATTTGCTTATAGTTGTTATTTGGTAATCTGATATGCTTTATAATTTTACATCACATGCTCTGTTAAGTTTAATTCATTAAGATTTCTACGGACAGAACTATTGTATTGACTTCACATCATATTACTGTTCCTTTTAGATTTGATTGGATATTATTAGTCTTAACAGAATACTATTACTATCTTATTACAGAGGTTTTTTGTTGTACATTCATGTTACAGGATTCATCTTGAAAGTTGTGTTCTTTACGATTGTTGGATTCAGAAGCAATGTTGTTCCATTTTGAAATGCAGTCGTATTCCTTTTAATTGGGACTGATGGTTAGATCAGATTACTATTTACGTGTGTTGTGTGCGTATATGGTTTCCAAGCGCTGTTCCATAACTTATCAGTAATCAGTGTTGTTCCATTAGTGTGTGTTGTTTGATCTGCCTTAAGAGTGAAAGATTGTTGTTTGATTACGATTAATGCATTTGATTTAGTAGATTAAGTTTGATTACTGCTTGTGAGACTTAGTTGTTTAGCTGCTGTTCCATTTAAGAATTGTTGTTCCATTTAAGAATTGTTGTTCCATTACAGACCTGCTGTTCGATTTCTTATTTGCCATTCCATTTTATTATCTGTTGTTCCATTTACTAGCATTTGTTGTTTTGGTGTGGGAGATGATCTAAGGCTGTAGTGAGCCTTGGCATTTACTGTCTAGTTCCCAGATCCATTGTCTGTTCTCTAATTTCCTTTCCATCAGTTTCCAAAGGGATGGGTTATCCCTAACGAACCCTTGACTGATAAGTTGCCTAGTTTTCTGAGTGTGTGATTTACTCTTTTGAAGTAGCTTAGTTGTAGACAAGCATCCATTTACTCTTGTATTTCTGAACGCTGTACTACTAGCATTACTCTGACAAATGATAGCCTGAGACTGAGACACTCTTTGAAATAACAAAATGCTCCTGGATTGACATATTAATGTGAGGTAATTAGAGGTGAAAAAGACCCTTTTTATAGCTCTATAGAGGCCGATTTCATCCTCATTCAGGATGATGATGTAGATGTGGAGAGCGCTCGACTTAGGATGACTATTCAGGAGCAGAACATGGAGATCCAAGACTTGTCACTCAATGTGGAGATGGCCAAATGGATCATCAGCTATTTGGAGCAGAGAAACAAGCATCCTGAGGACCAGCATGAGATCATGGAGCTGCAAAACATCCGTGAAGACCAGTAGGTTGTCCAAAGAAGCCTAAATTAGAAGACACCTATTCAGTAGGAGATAGAGGCTGATTGAGAGATATGGCTCGAGAGGATCCACATCCACTTAGAGAAGTTGTCGATGAAAGCACACAAGGACAGGGACATGCTTCAGGAACATGAAAAACCACTATTGGGCACGGAACAAGGTTTGCAAGGCATGAATAAGGAATTTGAACGCAAACCTAAGGAAGGCATCAAAAAGGAAAAAGAGGAAAAAAGAGCATGATCGACTCCAGATATTGGCTGAGGCAATTCTTGGCCCACCATAACACTTAATGAAGAATCTCTAGACCAAATTTCAAGAAATTTGGAGCACATTTTGAAATTTTGAAATTTTTTTGTGCAAAAAACAGGGTTTTACTCCCTGTGCGTCGCGCCACTGGTGTGATCCTAAAATTCTAAAGCTCCAAATGAGGAATGGTTTTCATTTTTGGATTCAGCATGGAAAATCACGACTACTAGTGTCCGGGCAAGAGATTTTGGCAAGATCTAGGTCTCCTAAAGGTCAAAAAACACCCAAAAATGGCCTCCCAGCCACTTTTTTGACACACAGAAAGAAGTCTCGGGAGAATGAAGATTTGGAGTGGAAAATGAGCACCAAATTCAAAAATTTCAATGGGTTTAGAAAGTAGACAGAACGGGCTCTCCAACAAACCCACTTAGGAACATTTTGGACACCTGCAAGTGCCCCAAAACAGGCCCCAAAGTAGCGCGACACACAGAGAAAATGGCGCGGTGCACAGAGGAAAAATTGCCAATTTGCTTCCGTTTTGCGAAATTTCGGGTCGCAACTTCTCCAAGTGGGCCCGGTCATCTACACTTCGGTTTTGTTGACACCTAATCCTCTGTGATTGGGTGAATTTAGAATGTGAACAGTCATCAAGAAGATGAACTGATCAGTCACATTCATGTATATAACAATAGCTACCTAATGAAATATATGAATCAGTTTTTCTGCCAAGTCTGGAGTTACTCCTGGTCTGACATGGTATCAGAGCCAACTCCTTGTTTTAGCTATGATGCTCCTTGTAACTCCTCTGTCCTGACCTCTGCCTCTGCCTCTACTTTATTCCCTTTTGTTTTAAAATAATATGCCTCTGCCACTGCGCTCTGTCCATAAAGCTTGTCTCTGACCTGCATAGGCCTGACATCTGAAATTGAACAGTCAAGATACCTGAGGCGCTCCACATCAAGCCTTGAACACTCCCCCCTTGGTAAGAATCCTTTTTGATCCCTGTAAGAATCCTTTGTCTTGCACTCTCCTCGTGGATTGTTAATGATAAGCGAGAGATCGAAATTAGTGATCATGATATGCCCATCTGCTTGAAGCAATATGTTTTTAGGTTTCAAGTCTTTGTGCAAAATTCCATGCTGGTGCAAATACTCTAGTGCAAGCACAACTTCTGTTGCATAGAATCTAGCAGCAGACTCAGAAAACCTCCTGTTCTTCTGCCTTTGCCTGAGCGTATTGAGGTCCCCTCCGGAGCAGTAGCTCATGAGCAGAAAAGAGTGGTTTTCCGACTCAAACTTTGTGAAAAGCTTGGTATCGAATGTGGCTAAAGATTGGATGAATGGTATGAACTGACATGGTATCGAATGCGGCTAAAGACTACGCTCAATTTTTATGTGACATATATATGCTGTGATATATGGTGCAGTGCGGTTAGCCAGCCTATTTCGTTGATTGCTAATTTAACCTACAAGAAGTCGAGGTCTGCCATTGCGGCCACCACGACATCCAGCTGGGTGTGCAGCATTTTTGAAGCCTGCAATTTTTAAAATGCCCATGGTTACGAATCCCCACACTACCAATCAACGAAGCCCCATTGACTATGCCCACGCTTTCAAGTCCGTATACTTCTAAAAATGAGATTGGAAATTAGGAATGGGTCAAAGTCATAAAACAGGAACTTAAGAACTTGTAAAATTGAATAAAGTTAATAGCACGAGTGGTAGCATGTTATCAACATTCATTTCAATAGTCAATAATATATAAATGGCGTAGCAGAATCAGAATCATTCTTTTAGCAGCAAAAGCTTTTTTTTTCTCCACAAAAGCACATTCTTTTTGCCATTAGAAGTATTATTCTATCAGCAGAAGTTATTTTTTTTTCACAGAATGCATTCAATCATCTCTATGGTAGGAATAGTTCTCACTGGCAAGGAGAACTATCCTGAATGGTCCTAGATGATAAAACACACCCTCATCTTCAATGAGTTGTGGAAAGGAGTCTGTGTCGGAGAAGGAGAAAATGACCCAGTGCAGCCTACATCAGACAAAGAGCTCGTCATTTGGGAAAACAAGAACAGCAAAGCCTATGCATTAATCGCAGCATCTGTAAATGAAGAAGTAAGTCGCCATATTTCATCATATTCAACTGCCTTTGAAGCTTTACAAAAGCTGAAAGAACTCTATGACTCACATTCTGCACTTGAAGTTGTTCAACTCATGATTAAACTCTTCACTCTTGAACTGAAAAATAATGATCCTCTTGCTCTTCCATCTGAAATAAAGTCTATAATGCATGATATTAAATCCACTAAGGTTGAGATGGATATCCCTCTTATTTCTTTTCTCAAGGCACTCTATCCTACTTACTCCAACTATCTTGAGTCTCTACAAGCAAATGGAAATCTTAAAGATATAACCTTTGATTCTCTTATGAAAAAGTTTGCTGAAAGAGAGAAAGCCTTTCGAAAGAAGACAGTCCCTGAATCTTCTGAAGAGACTATTTTACTTGCTCATAAAGAAAAGCATCATGCTCAAGATTCTACAAGAGGAAGAGTTGGACGAAGAGGAAGAGGAAGATACTTCAGAGGCAGGGGGGCAGACATTCTCAAGCAGAAAAAGAAGATTTGCATTGCATTCGCTGCAAACGAAATGGATCACATGATGCTTCTACATGCAAGCTACCATGGGACAAAATTGAGCAGAAAAGAAACCAGCAGAAAGGTAAAACTGATGATACAGACAAAGGTAAAGCACCTGAATCCACTCACTATATTGAGACACAATGTAACATTGGAGTAAATGAAGATTTGTTTAATGCTTTACTTGCTTCTTCGAAAAATGATTGGTTGCTTGATTTAGGAGCAACCTGTCATATGACTCATAGAAAATATTTTTTTGAAGATTTCACTGACAATGTTGATGGAGCAGTATACTTTGCAGATCAATCAAAAATCAAGCCATCAGCGCTTGGCACAATCAGGCTTAAACTGCCTGGTCTTCCAGACTTTCTTCTGGATCATGTTCTATATCTCCCACAGCTGAAGAGAAACTTGTTGTCCTTGGTCCATACCCGCCAGCAAGGTCACTCCATTCATATGTTTGATGGCAAGCTTGAGGTAAGAAAAGCATCTGACCACTCACTTGTCATGAGGGGAATAGAAGAAGAAAGGCTTCTCAAACTGCAAGGAACCTCTGCTCATGCACAACATTTCTCATATATTTTTCATCATGAAGAAGGTACACTTCCATCAAGTTTATTATGGAATGCTAGATTTGGACATTTAAACTATGACAGTCTCCGCTTATTGAAGAAAAATGGTGTTGCTGGTTTGCCTACAATTCCTAGGAAACATAAGCAATGTGATGCTTGCATTCTAGGAAAGCATAGCAAAAAGTCTTTCCATGATTCACATTCAAGAGCACATAGGAAGCTTGAACTCATTCAGTCGGATTTATGTGGTCCAATGCTTGTTCCTTCTGCAAATGGAAATAAATATGTCATGACATTTATTGATGATTACACCAGAATGTGTTGGGTTTATTTATTAAAGAACAAATCTGATGCTTTTCAAACATTCAAGAATTTTCATAAATGGATTGAAAATGATGCACAATCTCATATTGGGTCTATTTGCATTGATAATGGAAAATAATATACATCAAACGAATTTGAACACTGTCTTCGCCAACATGGGATTAAACATCAAACAACTGTGCCTTATAATCCCCAACAGAATGGTGTAGCTGAAAGAATGAATAGAACAATCTTGAATATGGTACGATCCATGCTCTTTTTCAAAAATGTAAAGATAATGTTTTGGGCTGATGCTGTTCTATGTGCTGCATATATAAAGAATAGATGTCCATCTAATGCTATAAGAAACAAGACTCCTTATAAATTGTGGTATGGACATGCTCCTTCGGTAAAACATCTCAGGATCTTTCGTTCCACCTGTTATGCTTTGACACCAAGGGTACATAGAAACAAACTTGGTGCTAGAAGTCGTAAGTGTATCTTCCTGGGGTATTCAAACACCTCTAAAGCATACCGCCTCTATGATGAAGTAAATAAAAAATTTATTGTATCTAGAGATGTCATTTTTTTGGAATCATCCAAATCTGACAATGTTGTTGAGCGGCAACTTGATCGCTTGGATAGATTCGTAAAAACAAAATCATTTCAAGAATTTGATAATCAGATTCCACATCTTGAATGGGGGATTCCTATACTAGATCAACATGTGGAATCTTCTTCTGAAGAACAATCTCCCCTGCATGAAACTCCAACAACGGATGATGCTTTAAGTGATGTAATTGATAGAATTGGGAGACTCAATCTTGATTCAGTCCCAACTCAATCAACAGAGCAGCCTGAACCATCTCAGAAAGGTCCCCCAAAGTGGCTGACAAAGACACTTGAAAGTGTTCATCATGATGAAATTGGAAAAACAGGAACCAGAAATTCAAACCGACAAAATGGAGGTGATGTAGATGACTCTAATTCACCTGTTGATATGGATGTTACTTATGATTGTGAATTGAACTTGTCTAAAGATTTTGAACCAACTTCCTTCAAAGGAGCTGCTTCTCATGATGAATGAAAAGAAGCGATGAAAAGGGAGTATGATGCCCTCATAAACAATGGCACTTGGAAGCTAGTTGATCCTCCATTTGGAACCAAACCAATTTGCTGCAAGTGGGTCTACAAGAACAAATACAAAGCTGATGGCTCACTTGAAAATAACAAAGCTAGGCTTGTGGCAAAAGGCTTTGCACAGAAGGAAGGGGTCGATTATGAGGAAACTTTTGCCCCCATAGCAAAATGGGCCACCATCCGGACACTCTTTGCACTAGCTACTCAGAACGGTTGGAAAGTCCATCAAATGGATGTAAAAACTGTATTCTTGAATGGAGATCTAAAAGAGAATGTTTTTATGTCCCAGCCTGAAGGATTTGCTGTGAAAGGACATGAACATAAAGTATGCAAACTTGTGAAGTCCTTGTATGGCCTCAAACAAGCACCATGAGCCTGGTATGAAAAACTAACTGAGCATCTTCTGAAACTCAACTTCAATCATTTTGATCTTGATGATGCAACTTTATTTGTCAAGAAAGTTGGCAAAACAGTTGTATATCTTCTGGTATATGTAGATGATCTTTTAATGACAGGGAACAATGAAAGCTATATTGCATCCATAAAGAAAGAATTAGGAAAAAGTTTTGAAATGACTGACTTGGGATATGTTCATTACTATCTTGGCATTGAAGTAACCCAACATCCAAAATCCATATTTATTTCTCAAAAGAAATACATTGGAGATTTGTTAAACAGATTTGGCATGACAGAGTGCAATCTTCTTTCTACTCCAATGGAACAAAACTTAAAGCTCACATCTATTGAAGGAAAGGAATTTGAGGATGCAACAAGGTATAGACAGCTTGTAGGAAGTCTCATCTACCTCACTACTACCAGACCAGACATTTCATTTACTGTTGGAATCCTCTCTAGGTTCATGCAAAAGCCTTGTGAGGGACATTGGTCTGCTGCAAAAAGAGTTCTAAGGTACTTGATGGGAACTCAAGACCTTGGAATCAAGTATACACAGGTGGACGACTTCAGCTTGATTGGATACTCTGATTCAGACTTCGATGGAGACAAAGAAACTGGAGTATCTACTTCAGGATATGCTATGAGCCTTGTATCAGGAGCTGTCTCTTGGAGATCACGCAAACAATCAGTTCCAGCAGATTCTACAACAGAAGCAGAATATGTGGCAGCAGCTGAAGCAACGAAAGAAAATGTATGGCTCAGGAAAATTCTTGAAGATTTGTAGGTAAAACAAGTACAATCAACTCCACTCATGATTGACAACACCTCTGCAATAAAGTTGGCCAAGAACCCAAAGTTCCATGATCGTACAAAGCACATCAATACTAAATATCATCTGATCCGACATCATGTTGAGGCCAAAACAATCCATCTCCGTCATTGTTCCACAAATGATAAAATTGCAGACATCTTCACCAAAGCGCTTCGAAGAGAAAAGCTTGAAAGATTCAGAACGATGCTTGTAATCACCAACATCCCTTCAGATTAAGGGGGGGAATGTTGACACCTAATCCTCTACGATTTGGTGAATTTGGAATGTCAACAGTCATCAAGAAGATGAACTGATCAGTCACATTCATGTATATAACAATAGCTACCTAATGAAATATATGAATCAGTTTTTCTGCCAAGTTTGGAGTTACTCCTGTTCTGACAGGTTTTTTGGCACCAAAGGCGGCAGTTAAATAGTTTTCTCTCCAAATGGGCATCTATCCAAGTGGAAAAAGAATGCAAAGGGTCACCCCAGCCAAATATCATGCTTGAGAGCACTGCACGTGTAGCTGATGGTTGGCTCTCCATCTCCTTTTCGAAATGATTTGAGTAAATTCCCAACCCCTGGGCGTTCCATCTCTTCTCTACACTTTGTATATATTTTATGCAAGTTATTTGCAAAGGGATGGCTGGCTTGTAACTTCTAGGAGACTATGGGAAAGAAACTTTGTTTCTGCACTGTGTATTTTACAGAGGATTAATGAAAGGCAGTAGCTCTGTTTCATGAGATTCTTGTGGCCGTGAGTGTAGCAAATGTGTTCTTATGCTCCATATGTATCTTGCTATGTTTCATATTTCATTTCATGCTTCATTTCAGTGAAATTTTGTAAGTGATATTAGGTAGAATTCAATTTATATTGCTCTACCTGTGGGAAAATTTCATGTGCAGTGTTATTCTTCTATTGAAAAGGATCCATGCGACCATGCCCTTTTGAGTCTCTCCAGCAATCTTTCCCTTCCGTGTTACGTTAAGCCGAAATTCCCGCGTTTGCCGCCTACCTTGCCTCACGAAATAATCTGTGCCTTCATATTCGATTCTCTGTTCTTTGCTAAGTGCCAGTCCCGTATACATCCCAGAAGCTCTGTCACTTCATAATATCTTTTCCAAAATCCCTTTTCACTTACTAGCCTAAGGTAAATATTGCATTGTAAGTCATCTCAGACCATTTTTTCTTATCCATTCGCTGAGCGTGACCCAGAGAGAGCCCTCTCCTGCTCTGGTAGGGCTAGCTACAAGATTGAGCGTGGTTTGTCGTTACCCTAATTTCTGCCTTCCTTCAGCCTAAGGCAAATTTAGGTGTTAACATAATGGTGACCATACTGGGGATGAAATTTACTTGTAGATTGTCTTGCCCCAATTCATATCTCAAGTTCTGATCTGATTGTTGATGGTGAAAAACGATCAAACATAAGAAGACGGCTGAAATCATTCACCTGGCGACTCCATTCACTGAAGAATCCATGCAATCAGTCCTTCATGCTTACTCCACTGCAGAGGGATCAATAGATTTGAGATTTCTTAAGATGGATCGGATTGCAAGAAGATACGCTCCCATGAGCCGATATCACATCCCAGGTTTTCCAAATAAAATGCCCAAGGTAGATTGGTCAAAGAATTTGCCTGTGTTCAAAAATGTGGAACGTAATGACGCTACTCTTCATCTGGTGAAATTTCACATTCACGTGCATAAATTAAAGATCGATTTTCCTAAAGACTGTATGATGAAAATTTTTAAGGCTACTTTGGAAGACGAAGCCCGATCTTGTTATGAAAGTTTGCCACCTGCTTCCATTTATTGTCTAAAGGATTTTCATTCAATATTCTTTGAGAAGTATAAAGAATCTTATCCATCATTAAATCTAGTTCATGATTGTTGCAAACATGCTTCTACTTTTATTGAAAGCCTTGAAAAATATTATGAAGATGATAATTTCATGGATGATGAGATCATGGAAGCCCTGTATGACAATCCCTTTCAGCAGCGTAAAGACGATCATGAAAATTTGCAGCATGATCAAGATTGTAGTACGGTGGAAGATGAAAGAATTCTGCATCTTGACAGTCAACATGAATTATATGAAATAGATCAGCAGGTTGAAGAGTTCCATATGGCTGAAGTTGATGAAAGAGAAAGTGTCGGTTCAGATCTGTCAATAGAAGAAGACGGCATGCAAGTAAGTTCAGTTCTAATTTCAGAATGTGATAATGTGAGGACAGCTATTTCAGTTCCAGATTCAGACTGCGATGACCAAGAATTCCTAGTATGGAATCCTATGAAAGAGAACTCTGCTGCTGAAATCATCTGGGATGAAGAAGACAAAGTTTTGGATCCAAATGTTCTTAGTTCATTAGAATACAACCCTCATGAGGAGGTAATCCACTCAGTGTATGAAAAACAATATCAGACCTTCATTCAATACATTCACACCACAGAAGATCAAGACATTCAGGATTTCCATTCAGATTCCTCTTCATATGTTTCATGTGTTGAAATGTTTTTCCAAGAAGACATCTGCTCATCTACCTGTTCAAAGTTTTTTTAAGCCTAGGAGCATAGTTTTACTGAAGCACATGATGAACGAAGATCAAAATTTGAAGCAAAGGACACCTTGTTTCTTCAGCAGGAAGAAAATATTCATGTTCTTCAGGATGCAATGGCAGATTTACTGCAGTCAGCCATGAAGGTGATTATTGCAGTATTCGGTGATGAAGGATATCAGGGTCAATTAGTTTTTTGGATGCCCAGTTACACGTATCTATTGTTGACCAGAAGATCTGATCAGGAGAATCAATCAAGAATGCATCTACTTGATTGGTTACATTGGAAGACACATTACACATGATTGTACATATTGCATTAGTATGTAGGTGGCTATCATTTTGATTTCAAACCCTCGAATCTTAATGGACTGCTGCCATTGAACAAGCTTTGTAAATACTTGTTTTAGTTAAGTCAGTCATGAGTCATTTCCTTTTACATAGAGTCAAGTTTTTCAGTCATTTTAGTTCGCATTGAGTCAGTTTGAGTCAATAAATTGAGTCATGTTGGTTTGTCGGAAGAATGGACTCCATAGCCCAATGGACGAAGGCACTGTCTGCTCACCCAAAAATCTGCAGTTCTTGGCATCTCCAAGGAGTTTCCATCCCTATTGGAACCAACGTTAGTGTCAGTCTTTACAGCCTTCCTCCAGTGATCAAACATGCTATTACAAAGTGATTTTAATGTGTCAAGGTCAAATTTTGTCATTTCAGTGAGTCTTCAAGCAAAATTTGGTCACTAGGCATTGGGTCTAGGGTTTGATTTTACCCTTGTCAAAGTTGTCCAAATGTCGGTCCATGTCACAGTTCGGTGAGTGTACCATTATTTAGATAGTTTTCATTATCATGTCAAGTCCCACTGGGTCATTTTAAACCTTGTTCATGCTTCAGTTGCGCCTAGGTAAGCTCATTACCCTCTCCTAGGGTTTTGAAGGCAATTTCTCTTGGACAGCCAAATAATCAACAAAACTTGTATCCGGATGTTCATACACCTTCCCCTATCTTTAAAGTACCTTATCAAAGACTTCCCATCACTGAGATCCCCCAAATTCCTCATTTTTGCACAAACCCTAGTTTCTTGCTACAACTTGGCAATTTTCTAGGTTGGACCTGTGTTTTGCCTTTTTGGACCCCTTCCCCTCACTCAATTTCAGAGATTCCACTTTCCCCTACTTCCTCAAATCCCTCCCTACTTCCCAAAATTTCTTGAATAATTTAGAAGCTCCCTATCCCCTTCATTTCGCTTCATTTCGACAAATCCCTTGTCCCACACATCGGGATAGGTTTCACTCAAATGAGATTTCTTAGAAATAAAAGATGAATTTGGGAAAACTGAGAGAGGTTTTTGTCCACAACATTCCATGGAAGAAAAACCCCCTTCACATTTTACATAGGTGTCATGGTTTTGGATAAATCTCAAAAATATAGTTTCCTTTGGAGAATTGATGCACCTCTGGAGTGACCTTGGGAAAATCAAATTTTCTCCTAGCTCAGTTGGCCAAATGAATTGCTTGATGAGTCAAATGATAACTAGACACAAAGAGATTTCCAATTAGATATCATGAGCTCAATTTGGAGTTGAAAAAGGTATTCAAAAGATGACTATAATAGCACTCTGCCTTGAGGCAGCCTCATTGGGCACTTTTTGACCAATCTTGGGAGATTTGACTTTTGATAGGGAAAATGAACTCCAAATTGAAACATTCTAGTTGGGTTGGAAGTTAGGCACAGATAAATTTCCAACGAGATATCCTGCACCCAATTTGGACACTGGGAAGGCCTCCAAAAGTCACCTGGAAAGAGAAGAGCGCACAGAGAGAGCGCGGCGCACTGGGAGAGATTTTCCAATGTAAAATTTACACTGGCGCGACGCACACAGAGAGCGTGGCGCACAGGGAAAAAAGGGCTTGAAATTGTGCCAAATTACCTCAAATTTCTTGTGAAGCCCATCAAATTGCAAGGTAGGCTCCATAAACTCACTTGTGCATCAAATTTGATAGAGATATGATGGTTTATTGCCTATGATTGAATGCAAAAAGTTTCATAAAGCAAACATAAGAAGACATCAAAGAAAGACTGTTCTGCTAGGGTTTTTGCTACATTGTTGTTTCGGCCAAGGTTATTCTTCCTACCCTACCCCTGCTGCTTATTTCCCTATGCCATTGTCCCCATAATCATTACCCTAACATTACCAAGATCATACTCCCTTTCCCCTCCTCCTATTGCTCAATAAACACAAACCCTGCCTTACAAACCCTAAAACCCTACCTTGCTAAAAACCCAAACCCTACCCTATCAAAATACCCCAAAAACCCCTGTATATCCCTAAAAAAAATTCTCCTATAAACCCCTATTCCCATTATATTATCCCCATCCTAATGCTCCCTATTAAATTGTCCCCTTGGTGGCAGACTGTCAAAGCAACTCTAGCTTCATTTAAATCAAAGGGCAGCCCAAATTCAACTTTTAAAACAACAGTCATGGCATCCGAGGTTTCATCAGAATATGAGGAGGAGACCCACAGTGACACAGCTTTAGGAGAACAGGCCCACGGGAGAAATTAATGAAAATAGGGAGTTTTGGCTTGACAAAGTAAATTTCCATTTAAACAATCTTCTTAAGAAGGCAAAAAGAGATAACAAATTTCAAAGACGCATGGCTACTGATTGCTACACAAGGAATCAAGTCTCTAAAGTCAAAATCAAGTAGTTGAAGAAAATACTCCAGAAAATCCTAATCAGGAAAAAAGAGAAGGTTAAGTTGGATTTTCTTGCTGATGCTCCCCTCAAAGCAATACAGGACAAGGACAAGAAACCTATGTATGATGAGGGGCCATCAGGTGAACAGGAGGCCGATTTCATCCTAATTCAAGATGATGATGTAGATGTGGAGAGCGCCCGACTTAGGATGACTATTCAGGAGTAGAACACAGAGATCCAAGACTTGTCACTCAATGTGGAGAGGGCCAAATGGATCATCAAGTATTTGGAGCATAGAAACAAGTAGCCTGAGGACCAGCATGAGATCATGGAGCTGCAAAACATCCATGAAGACCAGCAGGCTGCCCAAAGAAGCCTAAATGAGAAGACACCTATTCAACAGGAGATAGAGGTTGATTGAGAGATTTGGCTCGACGGGATCCACATCCACTTAGAGAAGCTGTCGATGAAAGCACACAAGGACAAGGACATGCTCAGGAACATGAAAAACCGCTATTGGGCACGGAACAAGGTTTGCAAGGCACGAATAAGGAATTTGAAGGCAAACCTAAGGAAGGCATCAAAAAGGCAAAAGTGGCAAAAACAGCATGATCGACTCTGGATAATGGCCGAGGCAATCCTTGGCCCACCATAACACTTAATGAAGAAGCTCTAGACCAAATTTCAAGAAATTTGGAGAACATTTTTGCATTTTCAATTTTTTTGTGCAAAAAATAGGGGTTTCCTCCATGTGCGCCGCACCACTGGCGCAACCCTAAAATTCTAGAGCTCCAAATGAGGAATGGTTTGAATTTTTGGATTCGGCATGGAAAATCATGACTAATGGTGTACAGGCAAGAGATTTGGGCAAGATCTGGGTCTCCTAAACCTCAAAAAACACCCAAAAATGGCCTCTCAACCACGTTTTTGACACACAGAAAGCAGTATTGGGAGAATGAAGATTTGGCGGGGAAAATGAGCACCAAATTCAAAAATTCCAATGGAGTTAGAAAGTCGACAGGATAGGCTTTCCAACAAGCCCACTTGGGAACATTTTGGACACATACAAGTGCCCCAAAACAGGCCCCAAAGTAGCACGACGCACAGAGAAAATGGCGCGACACACAGAGGAAAAATTGCCAATTTGCTTCCGTTTCGCGAAATTTCGGGTCGCGACTTCTCCAAGTTGGCCCGGTCATCTACACTTCAGTTTTTTGGCACCAAAGGCAGCATTTAAAGATTTTTCCCTCCAATTGGGCATCTATCCAAGTGGAAAAAGAATGCAAAGGGTCACCCCAGCCAAATGTCATGCTTGAGAGCATTGCACCTGTAGCTGATTGGCTCTCCATCTCCTTTTCAAAATGATTTGAGTATCTTCCCAACCCCTGGGCGTTCCATCTCTCTCTACACTTTCTATATATTGTATCCAAGTTATTTGCAGAGCGTTGGCTGGCTTGTAACTTCTGGGAGACTGTGGGAGAGAAACTCTGTTTCTGCACTGTGTATTTTTGACAGAGGATTAATGAAAGGCAGCGGCTCTGTTTCATGAGATTCTTGTGGTCATGAGTATAGAAAATGTGTTCTTATGCTCAATATGTATCTTGTTATGTTTCATATTTCATTTCATTCTTCATTTCAGTGAAATTTTCTAAGTGAGATTAGGTAGAATTCAATTTATATTGCTCTGCCTGTGGGAAAATTTCATGTGGAGTGTTATTCTTCTGTTGAAAAGTATCCATGTGACCATGCCCATTTCACTCTCTTCAGGAATATTTCCATTCCGCGTTACCTTAAGCCGAAATTGTTGCGTTTTCCGCCTACCTTGCCTCACGGAATAATCTGTGCCTTCATATTCGATTCTCTGTTCTTTGCTGAGCGCCAGTCCCATATACATCCTAGAAGCTCGGTCACTTCTTAAAATATTTTCCAAAATCCCTTTTCACTTACTAGCCTAAGGTAAATATTTCATTGTATGTCATCTCAGACCATTTTTGCTTATCCATTTACTGAGCGTGACTCGGAGAGAGCCCTCTCCTACTCTGGTAGGGCTAGCTACCAAACTGAGCGTTGTTTGTGGTTACCCTAATTTTTTGCCTTCCTTCAACCTAAGGCAGATTTAGGTGCTAACACTAGCCATCCCGGCCTTCGCGTGTGTTTCTTATCCCTCTGTTCCACCCTTAAGCACCTTCGTGAAAGGGTACAATCAGCTTTCGCACAGCCCTAACCTGGGACTGAAGTACTTTCACGCTGCTAGGGCAGTGAACTGAGATATCTCCCAAACTAGGCTAAGTGTCTTACTTATCTCATTAACAGATCTTGGTTAGCTTTGAATAAATAGATGTTCTTACTTGTGTTCACTTAACCAACACATTTACATACATTCGCACATCAGATAAGCATTATAAGTGAAATTCATACCCAACATAACAAGACATATAAATAGGAAACAAAGATGCAGAATTTATAGAGTACTTCTCTTTATCAATAATTCGGGATGATTACAGACTCAACCCGCCCTATACACTTAGCTACAGGGGTCTACGCACTAAGCTGTGAACTTCTACCCTAGGCCTATGTGTACTCAGCTGCTAAGCCTCTACCTATGCTACGACCCAATACTGAGGCTTCTTTCTCTAAGCTACCACTTTCTAACATGTTCGATGTCTCCCTCATCTACTTAGAGTTTAGCTCTTTTTATACAATCTCGTGGTCTGCAGACCATGGGTAGATCTTCTACAGCCAACATTACATTTCCAAAATAGGGGCAGACAATGTTATCACTCTTTATCACCTACATACTCCACGACCACAAAATATAGAGTCTTGACACTTGGATTACAAAATTTGACCAAAATATGGGCTTTTAGGCCCAAAACTACCCTTGGGGGATCCCGCACCCAATAGTACATGCGATGTTGTGTACATGTCATGCTTGTGGTACTGTGTACATGTGGTACTGTGTGCATGTCATACATGATGTGTTGCGGGCATTCAATACTATGTATGAGCATTGTGCAGTCATGTTATTGTGACATGTGTATTTGTTGTGTTGTACTCTCTGTACATATATGTATTGTGTGGGTTTGTACATTGCATATATATGTATGTATTGTGTGGTGGTGTACGCCAGACGTAGGTGTATGTATTGTGTTGTGTTGTACACTAGGTGTAGGTGTTTGTGTTGTGCGTTAGGTGTAGGTGCATGCATTTCATAGTGTGTATGTAGTGTGTCCTTGTATGTGTGTGATGTGCACTATGTGTATGTGCACATGCTTGAGGAGAAGGAATGGGGTGTTTGTTGAGTGTCAAAACTGATCCGGTGTGCGTACGCAATACGAACAAAGCTAGAAGCTAAGGATTGATTAAACGATAAGTGTGAATATTTTATTTCAGTTTTATTATGTGTGTGAATTATGATTTTGATTTATAATGGTTACACGTGATTTATGATTTCTATCTATGGTGGTTGTGTTTTGAGCTAACCTTATGTGATATATTTATACATGATGATTTGGTGGAAGATGCTAGTTTTACCTGTTGTGATAGGAAGTAAACAATATTGCAAGTGTACCTTATATATGAGCTATCAATGAGGTATGATTTGAAGTTATTTCAATTTATTTTAATCTATTGGAAGTTATGTGCTTAGTATAGGAAGCACATAAATGCCCAATTAGGTGGTTGAAATCGTTTGCAAGAATTAGTAGTAGCAGTGAAATAAATTGGAACATGAAGGAGTATGCTGGTAAACCACTTCAAGAGCAGGGCCATTGTGGGACACTGGTACACAATAGTGTCCATTTATTTGCATGAGAGTTCTATGAAAAGTATGATGGTTTTAAGGTAGGTATATGCCTTTGTTTTGAATCTTCTGATGCAGGGAAGCCTTGATAAAGGATGGATCGTCTGGGATAGGGGATGCAGGGAACTTGGAAGGTGAGTGACTAAACATAAAGGGGTGACCATATTCTATGAGGTACTGTGTAGGAAAGAATAAAATGTCGGGGATATATTTTTTTGGCCATGAGCATTATGAGATGGAATAAAATGAACATTGGAGTGCACCCTAGAATATTAAGTCGATAACTGTTCACTGGTAGGAAAAGTGGCTCAGGATTATAGTGCTAGACATTGGATGCAGCTTTGACTGTGAAAATATATTATGGACTTACTGGGAAGGAGTTGAATCTTGGTACTACTTTGAGGGTGGAGGTGTAAGCCTCTAGATTCCCTTGTTGATTGATACATGCAATGTATCCTTTTGTTTGCTGGTTTAGAAAATGTGCATATGTGTATGTGTGGTTATTCTAAATACCATAATGAGCTATGTTATAAAGCTCTAGTAAGAGGTATGGACGTTGTTACCTGCTCACGTTTTCATGATGTTTTTCTTTTGAGTAGGTCTTTCCTTGTAAATACTACAATGAGCTAAGTAATAAAGCTCCATGGGAGGTATGTTTGCCTTTCAGTGGTCTTGCTAAGGTATTGGTTTGGTTTAACACCTAGGATGATGTTGCCCAAGGGGGAGGGTTTTGTAACAACCCTGGTGAGAATTCCATGTAATAAAAGTTAATAAAGGAAAAATAAGGCCATGATTAGGGGATACGTATTCCACGCTAAATGTTGGGAAAAGATATCCTAATGGGCATCACTAGATGTGTTTATGACTAAGGAATTTGGCAAAGGAAAAGGCATTAAAAAGGACAAAGGCATTTTTGGGACAATATTTATGAAAATAAAGGAAATTAGGAGAAAAATAAGGTGAAAGGTCATAGGTTTCATGTGAGGAGGAAATTTAAGGAAAATAATGGAAAATGAAGAAAATAAAGGCCTCATCAATAAAAAGGCTTTGAGGAGCACTTAGCAAGCTATTGGCTCAAGTGCTTGCTCAGATTTTGTAGAAATGGAGGGAAAAGAAAGCAAGGGAAGGAGAAGGAAAGGAAAAGAATGAAATAAAGGATAAAGCAAGGAAAAGCAAGATCAAGCATCTTCACCAAGAATATTTGCATGTAAGATATTACATGTTTGATTTCCTAGCTGGTTTTTGCATTCATGCCCTTGCATGTTGGTGTATGGTTCGCTTGTTGTCAGTGGCATGGTTTTGCTAGGTATGACAATGTTTTTTAGCCTAGCCTTGCCTTTTCTAGATGCTATGGTGTGTTGGGATGTTTATCACAGTTTTGAGCTTTGAAATTGGTGGATGGATTTAAAAATATGGGGCAGAGGCATGCGTGCTTCACTAAATGAACCTCTGACCTATAACGTGTGTTTGTGACATATTAAAAAATACCCTTAATTTGACTGGATATCAGAAAATACCTCTAAAAATCACATTATTTAACCCCCTACCAATGCGAAGCCAATACACCTTACCAATTTAAAAAACCCCTGCTTCCACCAGATATTTTAGGTATTCATTTTTTCATTATCATTTTTTATACCCTTTTTTATTTTTTCGTTAACTTTGAGCTCCATTTTTTATACCTCCCAATATAAAAAAAAAAAATTCCCCTTATATATTATACAATATATTATGCCATTTTTACTCAATATATATCTCCCAGTATGAACCCACATGGTATGGTATTTCTACTCGGGTGAAGCACTCTTGGGCAGAGGTGGTCTCAAGGTTCATTCCCAAAGGCCTAGGAATCCCTTCACTAGTTTTGTTGTGATACATGGTAAAGCCCAAGGGAGGAGTATTAGTTAGGGCCTAGTGATCTGGGTTTGGATTACAGTAAAGAATGAGATATTGGTCTCATTTTAGGGCCTAGTGATCTGAGATTGGATTACGGTAAAGGTTGAGAAACAAGGAGACAGAAACTTCCTTAGGGATAGTGATGGATTCCAGATGGCATTCCAAGTTTTCTTCCATTTTTTAAAAGGAGCACTGGTTTTGTTATGATCACAGTTTGGTGAAGGTGGAGGTGGTTTAACCTCTTGATTCCCTTGGTTTTTTTTGGATGGGTTTATCCATGAGATCACACATTCATGCTTGGAATATGGCTTGGGGGTGACTAGCTGAAAGAAATATTTTGTTCAGCCATGTCAATGGTTGGGTGGTACATGGAAGTCCCAAATTGAGTCAGATTTTCATGTGATTAATGAAATCTAAGTTCTTTTTCCTTGAACTTATTTATATGTGGATTTAATGGCTATTATACCTCTGTTGTTTCCATGGTTTTATGTTGGTTATAAGCATGGTTAATTAACTGCTTCATCTAAATTTTTTTCAAGTATTTTCTTGTAATTATTAAAATGATGGATGCAAGACCTAATTGATGTCATAACAGTTCAAGTGAGATGGTGGTGATCCTTCTTTTCATGTTTCAATAGATTTTTTAGTCATTCATGCTCTGTCTTTTATCGTAGACCTGTAGGTTGCATTGTTGCTAAGTGTTTGACATAATGTTAGTCCCAGTTGGGGATGGTTAGGCCTACTTGTGAAGCTTATTTTTGGTTTATTAGTCTCATCATCATGTGTTTTATGGATTATGAAACTTACAACAAGTTCTTGGCAGTGGCCAGAATTCTGGGCTAGAAAAGTGCCTTAAAGTTTGCAGAGGCTAGGACAAGTCTACTAGGAAAAGTCCCTAGAAACAGGCATGCAAGCCTATGAGAGTGTCCATAGGTCCTTGGACTGTGCAATTCCCATAGCATGAAAGCATCCAAAGGTAAAGAATTCTAAAATGTGATTTGAACCAATGGGCAGGATGCCTGAGTGGTTGGGATGTCTCCTCAATGTGTTATTACTGATCTAGAAGGTATGGTTGATGTGTTTCCATCAATTCCATTTCCTTAAGGTAACCAAGGAGGTTGAGTCATATCATTTTAGACTGATTGCATGATTACTTTGGTTTGATGGTTACTTGGGTAGATGTGGGATGAGCGCAGTTACAATAGTACTTAGATTTTATTCATTGTAAGATAGCCAAGGAATTGGATTTCTTCATATATCCAAAACCATAGTGTTACGTGATGGCTGGAAATGGAGGAACTATAATTTTTTCTCGAATGTGCTATAATATCAAGATAACCATGACGAAATATGTAATTGATAGTCCAATTTTGCCCATACCAATGTGTGGTGCTGATGTGGTACTAGGAGTATAATTGTTATAATCTATGGGGACAATAGGTTTTAATTTTCAAGAATTTTTCTTGAAATGAATTTCGGAAAGGAAAGGAAGTTTAACTAATAGTTATGAGAGGGAAGTCACAAAATATAATCAAATCAAATGGCATGACACATATTCTTAAGAAAGAAAAATGAGGAATAATTGCAAAATTATGCTCAGTAGAGGTCCAAACATTGAAATCATATATTTCTCCAGATCTCCAAAAAGTCTTTCACAATCATTCCAAGGTATTTGAGACTCCCAAAGGCATCCCACCTATTCATCACCATGATCATGTTATTCATTTGATTCTAGGAATTTTTGTTGTAAACATCATACCTTACAGATATTCCTATGCCCAAAAGAGTGAAATTGAATGAATGGTTGCAGAAATGCTAGAGGTTTCTATAATTCAACCTAGTCAAAGGTCTTTCTTTGCTCTAGTAGTATTAGTGCATAAGCAAGATGGATCATGGCATATGTGTCTGGATTATACAGAGCTCAACAAGCTCACTATTAAAGATAATTTTCCCTTCCTCTCATTGATGAATACTTGGATGAATTACATGGAGAAATTTACTTCACCAAGATGCATCTTCATTCAGGATATCATCAAATTAGAATGAAGACTAAAGGCATTCTAAAAACAACATTCAGAACTCATGAGGTTCATTATGAATTTTTGGTCATGTCATTTGGCCTTACTAATGCACCTTCAACATTTCAAGGTTTGATGAATTCCAATTCCAAACTCTTCCTTGGAAAATTTGTGTTAGTATTTTTTGATGATATACTAATCTACAACACGTCTTGTAAGGATCATGTTCAACATGTTGAGAAGGTGCTCAAACTATTGTTGGAGAAACAATTATATGAAAAAACCTCCAATTTTTTCTTTGGATTACAAGAGGTGGAATATTTGGGTCAGATTGTATCTCATGAGGGTGTTAAGGTAGACCCTAACAAAATTAAAGTCATTACGGAATGAAAAATCCCCACAAACATAAAAAAACTCTGAGGATAGGGTATTATCACAATTTTTTTAATAATTATGGGAAAATATCAACATCTCTAACAACATTGGTGAATAAAGATGAATTTTCATGGAATCCAGAAGAAACAAAGTCCTTTGAATATCTTAAGAGGTAATGTTGCAAGCACTAGTCTTAGCTATGCCAGAATTCACAAAAACATTTATTGTCGAATACGATGCCTTACAAAATGAAATTAGTGTTGTTTTAATGAAAAAGGGAAGACTCATTTCTTTTGAAATTCGTCCAATAAAAGGAAATCATTTACATAAACCTATTTATGAGAAGGAAATTTGGAAATACTGCATGAACTAAAGCAACAGAGACCTTACTTAATG
Organism: Pinus tabuliformis; assembly: GCA_031772625.1. Classification (NCBI taxonomy): domain Eukaryota; kingdom Viridiplantae; phylum Streptophyta; class Pinopsida; order Pinales; family Pinaceae; genus Pinus; species Pinus tabuliformis. The sequence continues at coordinate 1,438,304,785 of CM062820.1, forward strand.
GGAAGATACTTCAAGGTAAAAATAGATCATGATAGTCTTAAATAATTTTCAGAACAAATATTTTATTTAGAAGAGAAACATAAATGGGTGACAAATATGTTTGGTTATGAATTTGAAATCATCTAAAAGGAAATAAAAATGTTGTTGCACATGCACTCTCAAGAAAGGATGAAGATGTGGAAGAATTTCTTTGTGCCATTTCTATTAGCCAGCATGATTGGATAATCAAAGAAAGGTATGAATGGAATAATGATGAATAGGTGTGGATACTCATTCAAAAGTTGCAACAAGATCCCAATACATTTGATACATTTAACTGGAAAAACGATTCATTATTGTACAAAGATCGGTTATATATTTGTAAGAATTCACAAATCAAGCAAATTATTCTTCTAGAATTTCACACCTCCCCCTTATGAGGGCACTTTGGATTTTAAAATCTTACCATAGGGTCAAGAAGGATTTTTTTAGGATGGCCTTAAATCTGATATTCAAAATTTTGTGGAAGAATGTTTGGTTTTCCAATAAAATAAATTTGAGACAATTAATACTCTGGGTTTATTAAAACCTTTAACCACTAAAAGTCAAATTTAGAGGAAGTCTCAATGGATTTTAGTATAGGTTTATGCAAGTCTGAAGGAAAGAGTATCATCATGGTGGTGGTTGACAGACTTACCAACTATGCACTCTTTTGTGCATTTCTCATCCTTTTGAAGCCAATACAATTTCTACTGCATTTGTGTAAACAATTCAAAATCTACATGGAAACCCAAATATGATTGTGAGTGACAGATATCCAATTTCACTAGAAATTTTTGGGCAATTTTTTTTTGTTTTATTGGTACTCAATTATCTCATAGCTCATCTTATCATCCTCAATCTGACATGAAAACTAATATAGTGAATAAATATTTGGAAGGATCTCTTTGTCGCTTTCTATCTGATAAATAGACACAATGGGTCAAGTTGTTACCTCTAGTTGAATGGCGGTATAACACTTCCTTCCATACTCCAGCAAAAATGTCACAATTTATGGCACTTTATGGATATCATCCACCCACCATCACATCATATTTAAGAGAGAATTATAAGGTTCAAGCAATGGAAGATCACCTCTGTTATCACTCAGGTTGTTCCCTGCCTTCAGAAGGGAATACGGCTGAGGTAACCACTAACCAGTCTTTTAGCTGCAGATTCTAGCCAATCTGCAACGAGAGAGGACTCTCTCTTTGTGATTTAGATTTGTTTTGTTATACGTTAGGCTAGTTATGAAGCACAAGTTTTGTTTGGTGTTTGGAATATGGCATTCAGTAGAGAAGGGTTGTAATGTAAGAAAAGTTCAGACAATTGGGTTGATGGAGTTAGGGAATAAACCTTTGGGTATTGTTTCTTTGGCAATAGAAAAACTACAAAGCAAGATAATTAAACACAGAAACAATTTTCAAGTTGGAATAAGATGAAATGAAGTCAGGGAATGAAAGACAATCACGAATCTTTCATTATGCTAACAGAGGGAAATTGTATAAACATTATCAGGGAGCAGTTAAGAATTCCTTGATGATATTTAGAGTGAAAGAACCAGGGAGACAAGAGTAGTCAAGAATTCTTGCCTATGCTAGTCCTGTAGAAAACATAAGAAATTACAAGAATTGAACACAGAGTACAACAAAGTAGATTATGTGTTATCATTTCTTCCTGTAACTTAGAGCATGATATTTAGATGGTAAATAAAACACAGATACAATAACACAAGAGTAAAGAAGACTTATTGATCCATGTATTAACACGAGAATTCTGCAATATATCATTCTGCCATTCATTCCATAACCAACAAATTCACGAGAAAAGCATTCCAACGATCTTTATTTCAGAAGAGTTCTCAAAACATACAACATAGGTCCAAAATGATATTCACCAGCCAACCAAAAATACATATCTTGGGGAAGTATTTATAAACAAGTTTACAAAATATCTCGTAGGAAAAAATATCAAGTAATAAATTCATCCATCTACTTTGGCAAAGGCAATAACTGATGTGGAAAAACCACGCAGAAATGAATGATGGAGTTACTATGTTGTACTGGCCGCCTTAGGTGTTACACTATTGTTGACTTTTCGACTCAACTAGTTGGCTAATAGCTGCTTCTCTGATTTGCGTTCCTGATGTGCAAATCACTTGCCACTTGTGCCTGAGTTTGTCTTAACGCCTTTTAGTGTGAATTTTGTCCTTCGTCAATTTGATTTTCTGATAGGTGGCTATTGTATTTGAATTTGCTAATGTGTAGCTTGACTAAAAGGAGCAATAAAATTACCTTGGAAAAAGCTCAATCATGCCCTCCCACCATTGATCTGTTGGCAGTTGGTGTCTCTGTAGTTTAATTAATGTTTCATCAGCTTCAGTATATGTGTAGTAATTGGGCTGGACCTCAAAAAGATGATTTATTTCATGTTCAATATAGATCAAATTTTCCAATTTTTCAAATAAAACCTGTCCAGAGGTTGACACTGTCTCTTTTGAGCTACTTGATGATGCTGTGATTTGATTGGTAACATAGGTATTTACCTTGCGAGCATACTGTTCATGTCTTAACAGTCTTCCATTGCTGGTCAATAAACTGGGTAACCCTTTGCTTTGCAATACCGCAAACTTTTGTCTGAAGGCATTTATTTCTGCTTGCATCTCTTGGCACTTTCTTTCCAAAGTCTGCATAAAATTCCTCATGGTGAGCACCTTTTTCACTAACAAAATTGTGTCTGTTCTGTTCCTGATATCCAGAGCTGCTAACTGTTCTCTAGTATGAGTATTCAAAAAATGGATCATCTTATTGGCCTCTTCGGGCTTGTTTTCCAATAATGCTCTGGCCTTTTGAGTCTCAAATTGAGCTATCTCTATCAATTCAATCTGGTCATGAATGGTCTGGATTGATGTCCATTGATCAGTGATGGAATGGCCAATTTTACTCCACAAAATTATTTTGATTTATGCCAGAGTTTTGTGAAGCGTAAGGTCCTTCTCCAAGGCTTTTATCTTGTTTTCCAGGGCCTTTACTTCCCTTGTCTTCTATGCCACAACCATTTTTTATTTTTCATAATTCACCTCAATCTTGGCCAGATTTTGTTTGGCTTTTTTTAATTCTGCCATTTGGAGTTCCAGATCTTTTATTTCCTTCATCATTTCTTCCATACTCAGGCTGGCATCTTGTCCTGTTGCTGCTATAGTTGTTACTAAAGTTGAGGTAGCTGTTGTTGATGCCGTATCACTAGGAGGGATTACTACTGTAGTTGCAAGTAGAGTAGTTTTTAAGAATTGGAGTTGTTTGAGCTGGCTGAGAGGTCAAGTTTCCCTATTTTCCTTGCAGTGCTACCTCCAAGGCTTTCTCTGTTTCTAGCAGTCTTTCATTCATCCTCATTAACAAACTTACCACATCCTCCTCTTCTTTTTGCTTTGCAACTTCTGTGGTTTGAGGACGTATTGTAACTAGCAGCTTTAGCTACCTTCTGAGGGCCGCTATGTCTTCCTCTTTCTTTTTTATCAAGGCCTATATGCCCTTAGGATCCTTGGGATCTCTCCCCAGCTCCATGATAATTTCCTCCAATGATTTGATTCTATCACCCTTGGCTAATGAGGAGGATTTCTCCAATTCTAATTGGGCAGAAGTATTATGAAGTGAATTTTGCAATCTGTGGGCCAATATTGCTTTATCTACCAGGGTGGAGTATAACATTTCTCCGGTTTGCTTATGTAGTTCAATCTGGTCCATTGGGTGGATGTCTTTAGCGAGAACTTCTAGATTAGTCCTGATATAATCAGCAGGTGACTGGGGCTGCTGTACTGTAGGCCTGAAGTGACTGAGGGTCATTTTCCCTTCTTGGGTATCATAGGCTGCCATTAGCCTTTGTTGATTGGTGGCAGCCATTATTATCAATTGGTTATAGAGATCGAACCTTACTGGCTCATTTCTGGCCTTGATATCAGTGAATGCCTTCTTGATGTCAGAGCCTTTCTTGCTCTGTTGCCTGGTAGATGCAACCTCCACACCATGTTGCCTCTCTTGCTCCTGCTGAAAGGAGCTAGCTAATGTTTCCAGAATTGGAGGAATCCACTGTTCAGTTGTTTTCTCACCCCTTTGGTTGCCTAATGTCTCCTCTGTAAATTCTCCCTTATAGTAGGGGTTCAACCTTTGCCTCTTATCCCCTTGTTGTTCTGTGGATGCATTGTGCATGTCTATTCCTGCCTGTCCCTTTTCTTGGCTCTTTCCTCATTGAGAGGAGTTTGTAACACTAGGATTTCAGTTACCTTTTCTTGTGTTGAAGGGGCTTTCCCTTGACTTTGCTCTTTTTCTGTATCTAGCTGGTCTGTAATTGTCCCCTGCTACTCTGAATGCTCCACTTCCTTGCCCTGGGATGTCCCTGTAGATGGAGTAGTCTCTTGGGCAGGTTGTTGTGCAGTTGTGGCAGATGATGTGCCCGCTCCAAGTTGTTGAGGCAGTGTGAAAGACATCTGTCCAAAAGAGTCTAGGTCAAGTGTTTTTTCAAACTCTTTAATTTCTTTTTCTAATCTCTCCTCTTCAGTGAGTTCCTCAACTAGTGTTCCTTCTACCCATTCCTGTTGATTAGCATATTGTTCAATTTGAGGGATACTATGGTGCACATATCCTGTAAGCTAGTTTTTGACTCTTCTAAAGCTTATGAAATGTTCAGGGTCATATGGTGACCAAAGAAAACATTGTTTCAGCTTACGTTTCTCTCTCAGAATATTGTCAGCTTCCTACCATGCTTCTTCCCTTTTATTAAAGATAAAAGGGCCCAATTGATGCCTTATCTTGAGCTGTGCTTTTTTCCTAGCACCATAGAAATGAGTCAAATATGAACTATTGAATTGCCGGTAGTATTCCAGGGCAAAGATTCTCATAGGGACATACTTTGGCAGCTTGTTGCGAGCTAATTGAAAGCCATAGATCCTTATCACTGTATGGTTTTGGTAAAAATACCAATCACCAATACTGTATTCCTTTGAGAGATGTAGGATTTTCTACATTTCAGCAGAGAGCCCGGCAGGAGGAGTTGTTGACAAAAAACAGGTGGCTAGATATATGAAAAGGTCAATAAACTCACAATACATATATGGGTAGCTACGAACATGACGGAATACTGGGGACCAAAATATCACAGACCTTAACTCCCCCTTAGCATCCAATTTTTTGAGGGAAACTGGGAACTATCAGGTTGATAGTACAACAACAAAAGATATATATATGAAGTGTACTTGAACACTCTCTCTCTGTCTAAATTCATGAATTTCTCGTGAATTTTGTTAGCTATGAAGGTGGCATAATCAGACTTGACAGCAGGGGGCTATCCTGGAGTAAACATGGACATCAAAGCAAAGACAGTCTCATCCACAATTTCACTTGTTCTGAATCCTGGGATGTAGGAAATCATGTCTATGAGAATTTTTCCAGGCTCATCAAACTAGGCATGGTGATAGGGAATTATGTATCTGGAGTAGAAATCTGGTGGCATGAACATCTTGGCAATTCGGTTAACTTCTGCAGAGGACAACTTGGAGGCTTGATCTAGCAAATGTTTCATCGAGAGAGGGACGAAAGGCTGAGTTGGCTTGAAGTGCACCATCTCATTTATAGACTGAGGGATGATATGAAAGAGGATATTGCCAGAAGGGTCCATCACTACCCTTTTAGAAGGCTCATAATTAGCACAACATTGATGGATGAGGTCGGGGAAGACATTCACTGAAGGCAGGTAGTATATAGGCATATTAGACTCCTAGATTCTAAATATGTTAGCGTTGTTCCTATAGCTGTTCCTTATTTCACAAAAATCCTAAAGGTGAGGTTTATCACCCTCCATGTCATCAATCTAGAAATCTCTACTAGCAAGAGGTAGGCACTCCAACTCCCTATGTGGTGCATTCAGGGGTGCAATATTCAGGGCCACTGGAGCCTCCATGATTCACTGTGTTTATAATTGGATTTTGAATCTGTGTCTCAATAGGAAACAGAGTGCTTGCACTGGGTCTTTCATAGGAACTTCAAAAGAATTTTGCAATTTGAGTTTTATATGGAAATGCCCTCACTGAGTAAAATTCAGAGGAGAGACAGTGTCTACAGAGTTTAGTTAGGGAGCTAAAATAATAGTGGAAACGATGCTTCTTCTGTAGGCATTTTTTGATGGTTTTGCAGGCAGAAATGAGCTTGACTTTAAGTTCAATGGGAAATTTATAGAGGGCCACAGAATTAGCAGGTTTTCTTTGGAAAGAATGGTCAAACAGTGACTTAGAGTACCGAGGTTTGCAGAGAGTAGTGCATTTTACTCAAATTCAATTCTTCTGGTAATTGCAACAGAGAAGTTTCGTAAAAACAGGGTTTATGGGAAACTATCGGGTAAATACCTGTTTTACAAGCGACTGGTGCGAAATGCGGTTGCAGACAGAGCTGAGGAGGTCGGGTTTGCAGCATGAACTCGCCTGGGTGGTGGACTGGAATGTTGGTGGCAGATTCAACGTAATTCACATGCACAGTCTCCACAATACGACGAATAGGAAATAAACAAAAACATCACTTTCATGACTTTTGAACAAATTTGGGCTTTTTTGGACTTTTTGGTGCTTTTTGTGCTGACTTCATCATGACATAACCTTGTCCTATAGCGGGGTATGGAAGGCGACGTGGCGAATGACGTGGTTGCTGACATGCATAGATGACATGGCAGACACGGCGGACGGAACAGTAACGCGGGTGTTGGCGAGGTCGCAGACATGGTGAATGACGTGAGCAGTGGGAACAAGAGGCGATTTGTGGTTTCCATCAGACCAGTTTTGGTACGGGGGAGGTATGCGTCAGAACGGGCTCGATGCAATAGAAAGGGACACGCGTCCTAGGGTACGACGGGAAAACCGCTTTCCATCGGGCGCTAACTCTTGTACACCGGAGCGGCTCCGATATCAATGAGAGCCGTTGGATCTGGAGGGTGTGATCCAACAGTTGACGGATGGTGAGTTGATGGTAAGGTATGGCACGGGGGCCCGCAAATATATTTAACATTTTATAATGTTTTGGGGGGTTTGCAAATGTTTTTAACCTTGGACGGGTTATGATGTGGTTTATGTGGGCGGGTTAGGGGTGGTTTTTATTTAACCGGGGGTTAAATAAATTCCAATGATGTGGAGGGTTGTTATAATGTTTCTCGTAAACGTTATAATTCCCAAAACTTTAATATATGGCTATAGTTGCCAGGGGTAGGGATATTATACATTTTTTGGGTTTTTTTATGTATTTTTATGTATAATAGGGGAGGGGAAATATAAGTGGGAGTTATATAATAGAGTTAACATGTTAATATGAATATAAGGGAAAATGCTAGGTGCATGAAATTGAATCACCTAGACTTGGGGGTGTGGGGAGAAATAAAAATTTACACAAGAAATGTGGCTTTGAGCTTTTAAGTAAACTTGAAGTTTCACTTAATTTTTTTATGGAAATGGAGTGAAGTTAAGAGTTTGAGCAGATCCCAATCTCTTTGAGGGATGTTAGTGAATGATTATTGTGAGGGGGGGAAAGAGGAGTTAGACATGCAACATCTGATCACACCTTTGCCAAGGCACATGATATCCATGAAAATAGATCATATTCAAAAAGATGACACTGCTGATAGACCTATTTTTGCAACTTCAATCTACTTACCCATTCTACAATTCCTAGCATTTTTTTTTCATTTTAATTGGGTGCACTTGAACTAGCAAACCCTGATTTTCCTCTTTTCTTTTGGTTGCCCTCCTATCTAAGTCTATCCTTATTTCTTCCAAGGGCTCAGATTAAGCATTTGGGTCCTTTATTTCTCTATCTATCTAGTGATCTGCCAGGTTTGAACTATTTGGGCAGACCTTCATTCTCTATCTACAACAGGAAATTTAAATATGGACTGGCCTAGATTGAGCTATTGGACCATCCATCAAGTGTGCTAAGAAACAGTGTTTGCACATTGTGAACTTGGTTTGCACAAATAGGATAGTAGTGGCATTTTAACTGGCGACTTTCCTAGTCTTTCTTTGGGGTTCATTTTCTTTATCATTTGTTGACCAATTCATCCATCTTTCCCTTTGATTTTTATTTTAAGGCATACCTTCTTTACCTTTTTTTTCAAATTTTTCTCTTTTTTGGAAAATATGGAACCTTTGAAACATGAAAAGGATGATCATATTTGGCATTTCCACAGTCAATCATGAAATATGACACCTATTGGTATAAGAACCTAACAGTGGCTCCACTTGGGGATGGCTTTTCTAGGTGAAAAGTCAAGAACAACAGGTCAGATGGCCTTACTTTCAACTCTTGTTGTAGACACACAACTGAATCTTTGTAACATGTATACACTTCTCATGAGCTATTGTGAGCTGAATAACAACTCTGTTCTACCAATTTGTCTAAATGTTCAGTCATCTTCATGGCTCCCAAGCTTTCTTTTTTATTTGTTCTGATAAATTCAGATATGTACAAATAGTGGCACAACTCCTTGCTTTTTTCCTCAAAATCTGTTGCATCTTATCCCTAATCTAATTGCTGTAATGAACTACTAAAATAGACACTATTTATGTACAATATACAGTTCTGTTATTTTGATCAAAGAGGATCAAAATAATTCTTGAGCATTCTCCCATTGACTGGCCCTTCCTTAGCTTCCGTGCCATCCAAACTCTTCAAAAAATAGGTGTTGTTTCCTTGTACAACCTGAATGACATAAGGTCCTTTCCAAAGGAAATCAAATTTGCCATGCTTCCCTTTGTCTTCCCTTCTAGAATCCCACTTGAGCACTTTGTCTCCTATGAAGAAATCTTTAGCTTTTGTTCTTTTGTCAAAAATCTTCTTGAGTATATCTTGCAGAACCCAAGTTCTCTGATATACTTCCTCTCTAGTTTGTTGCAAGTGAATAGTTTGATTGATTCTCCTTTGAATGTCATTGGGTTCTGCTTGTAACTCTTGCAACAATTTGATTACAGGGATTCCCAAGGATGAGGGGAACACAACCTCCATGCCATAGACCAATTCATATGGGCTTGTTCCAATAGATCTTTTGGTGGTCAATCTGTCTGCCCATAGTGCATTAACCAGCTTTTTATGCCAATTCCTTTTATTCTCCTCCAAGAATTTTTTGATGATGTTCATCAAGCTTTTGTTGGAGGATTCGGCCAGGCCATTACCTTGAGGGTAATAGGCTGTGGAGTGGCCCAGGGTAATGTGGTACTTATGACAAAAATTGATCATTCTTTTGGATTTAAAGGTAGCAACATTGTCTGTAATAATTTTCTCCAGACAACCAAATCTAGACAAAATATTGCTTTCTAAGAATTTCAAGATGATTGAGTCATTGGCTTGCCTACAAGGGATGGCTTCTATCCATTTGGTAAAGTAGTCTGTGGCAGTCAAAATCCATTTGTGTTGGCTAGAGGAGGAAGGGTGAATTTCCCCAATGAATTCTAAACCCAATTGCTGAAATGTTCTTTCAGTTGAAATGGATTTTAGAGGTAAAGGTAACATCTTTCTCTTACCTTCAAAGATCTGGCATTTATGGCAAGAAACTACAAATTTTTTCACATCAACAAACAAGGAGGGCCAATAAAAACTAGCTCTTAGAATCTTATCAGCTGTTGACTTCCAATACAAGTGTCCTCCGTAGTCCCCTGCATGAAATTCCTTGAGTATTTTGTTAGTTTCATCTTGTATTAGGCAATTTAGCAAAGTACCTTCATGATTTTTCCAAAATAAAACATTGTCTATGATACAAAACTTTGAAGCTTTCATGTTCAAGAATCTCTTCTTAGTTCTGGATAACCTTAGAGGAGCTTTCAGGTTTAATAATACAAAACATTTGTCAGCATACCAAGGTGATTGTAAAAAGGCTTGATTGATCTGTGGAGTCGCCATCTCCTGCTCATTATCCAGTTCGTTGATGTCATGGTCTTGAAAATTGGTTTCAGTCATTAATTTAGCTAAACCTTGTCCTTTTATCAGTTTTGTAGGCTTGATTTCAATGTCATACTCTAAAATGTTGGCTATCCATTTGCCCCTTTTACCCTCAATTCCTTCTTGAGTCAGAATGTCCTTGACCACAACATTCGGAACATAGGCTATCACATGAGAGTACAAGATATAAACTCTGAAATCCTTGATGGTTTTTACAAGGGCATAGGCCTGTTTCTCCATGATTTGATATTTGAGTGGAGCATCTCTAAGTGCTTTGTTGAAGAAAGCACTGGGCTTCTCACATCCTTGGTTATGCTTTTGTAGTAGGATAGCAACAATAGTATGCTCAGATGCAAAGGAAAAGATTATGAAATCTCTATCAAATTTGGGGATTGTGAGGACAGGCGTTTTAGTCAAAGCTATGTTGATTTCCTCAAAGGCTTGTTTAGATTCTGTGGTCCATTTGACTTTAGAATCTTTCTTCAGCATATTATTCAATAGTCTTATTAGCTCGGCCAAATTGGGAATGAATCTTCTTAGGAAATTGATCTTCCCTAGAAAGGCTTGTAGTTCCTTGATGTTTCTTGGGTGAGGGACTTGGAGGATAGCTTGTATTCTGTCCAGGTCAATTCTTATGGCATCTTTTAAGATTATGTGACCTAGGAGTTTGCCTTCTTCTAGGCCAATCAATGACTTCTTTGGGTTCAATAATATGCCATATTTTCTGCAAATCAGGAACACTTGTCTCAAATTCTCTAAATGTTCTTGGTTTAATTTTGAAAAAGCAGTGAGATCATCAAGGTATATCACTAAGAAATCATGGATCTCCTTGGCAAAGGCTATGTCCATTGCTCTTTGAAATGTGGCCCCTGCATTTTTGAGTCCAAAAGGCATTTTGACATATTTAAAGGTTCCCCAAGGTGTTGTAAAGGCAGTTTTGTCTTGATCATCTGGGTGGACTAAAATCTGATTAAATCATGGGAAGCCATCTAATTGTGAGATCCTAGAAGCTCCCACCACCCTTTGTAAAATATGATCCATCTTAGGTAAGGGGTAGTGGTCTTTGAGAGACACTTTATTCAAATTCCTTAAATCAACACATAGTCTTATCTCTCTCGTTTTCTTCCTAGTGGGCACTAGATTTGAAATCCACTGTGAAAACTTGATAGGTGCAATTATTCCAGCTTCGTAAATTCTTTTAACCTCTTTTTCAATCAGAGGAAGGAGGACTGGATTAACCCTTCTCAACTTTTGTTTAAAAGGCTTTTGATTTTCTTTTAAAGGTATTGTGTGTTGGATAATCGAAGTATCATAGGACTTGAGGTCCTCCTAGCTCCATGCAAAAACATCTTGAAACTCTTTAGACAACTCAATATACTTTAGCTTTTAATCAGGAGGCAATGTTTTGGACAGTTTTACCATTTTGGGATTTTCTGTGGTTCCAATATTGCAGTCCTCAATTTCTGCATTTAGAGGTTGCATTTTTGGCTTTCTTGGAATATCATTTGAATCAAATATATCCTCCAAAGGAGTTAGGCCTGTGGGCAGGAAATTATCCTTTAGTTCAATTACTTCTGATTCTCCCTCGGCCATTTGATCAAGGTCCGTTTGCTTCATATCTTGTAAATTTTTACAGTCAAAGATTGTTGGATGCAAAATCAAATTTGTTGTTTCAGCTGATATATTTTGCTCAATTTTGTCTATTTGTTGTTGATCATCGATGATGCTTGTGTCTATGTTTGTACTTGAGAATTCCTCTTTCAAAGTCAGGAAATTATTTATTTTTGTATCATTGTCAAACACCTGGCAATTTTTTATATTATCTGGGACAGCAGGTCTGTGTTTGATTTCAGCAGTAAAGTGGTGGTTGGGCTCAAATGGTAGCTTGTAAGTGCTGGCAAAAGTTGCCAAACTATGTGCATGTAAATTGTGCTTTCTTGGAATTTTGGTGAGCTGAGATTCTGAGAAGGTATTGAGTATCTCAATGGATGCACCTCTGTAAGCTCTTAGCCTAATATCATTTGTAACAAAGCTTCCCTTTATCTGTTGGATAATCAAGTCTGAGTCCCCTAGAATTCAAATCTTAGTTACCCTTATACTTTTGATAAATTTGAGTCCCAGCAAAAGGGCTTCATATTCGGCCATATTGTTTGTACATTTGAAATTTAGGCTATATGCTTGACCTTGAGCATGGTCATTTTGCATATTGTATATCCAAACCCCTGGCCCTACTCCTAATTTGTTCACTGACCCATCAAACTCTAAGTACCATAAGATTTCTTGATTACCACTAGTCTTAGGAGTTTTGGAAACTTGCTCAATGGGTAGATTTGGATTTTGTAACTCATATGCTATGTCTTGTTCATTTGTTGCGTCATTCACATCAACAGTTTTTTGATCTTGAGCACTAAATTGTTCATTTATGCTTTTTGTTTGTGTTGTTTCTATGAGTTTGACATCAGTATTGGGACACATCTCAACATTATATAAGATGAATGAGTCCATATTAGAATGAATAGAATAGATGGGGAAGTTTTGGGGTTTCTCTTGACTGCTAACCACATATTTCATCAATGTTTCCCGGTACAATCTCTTTGGCTGGCCAAAGACTGAAATGGTGGCATAGGACATGTCTAGCTGCAAAGATCCTTGGAGTTTTGCACCCCAAGATCTAGACAAAAGCATTCCATACTTTGGTGGGATATCAGCTACCACCACATCCATCAAGATTGTTTTGGCTGGATATTTGACTAAAGCTACACAAAGGTCTTTAATTAGGCCTAGACACCTGACCTGGCTGGAATCAAATGAGAACAAGTCTTTGTAGGGACTTGTGATATCTAGGTCTACCTTTTCCATCACACATTTAGACATTAGGTTATGGGAAGCTCTCAAATCAAACATTGCATTATGCAGCACTTTGTCATGAATGTTCAAGCTCACATAGAATGGAGTAACTCCTCCATCTACTATTTTACCATTGACTTTAGGACCAAAAATTAGTTCTGGTTGATCATCTAAAACATTGACTGCATCCCTATTCTCTGATATTTGAAGTGACCTATTGATTTGTTCCCTATAAACTTCATTTTTAGCAAATTTGGACAGTGGAATTGCTATTTTTAACTTGCTTATTTCTATCTCTAGGTTAAAAGGTTTTTCCACTTGAATTCTTGTGTTGTGGACAACAAGATTTTCCTTTTTTGTTGTATTTTATGTAACCTTCTCTTCATCATGAGTGCTATTTTGAGCTAAATCTGTTTTAAAATTATTTTTAGGAGGGTGGTTTAGATTTTCTTTTGAGGGAAGGGATGTAGATGACTGATTTTTTGAGGGTTGTACATCTGATATGTCCTCAACCGTGGGTTTCTTTGGGTTAGGGTCTGTTTTAGCAGGGAGTTCTGTCAGGGCATCTTTATCTTTTGTTTTCTTTGGCTGCTTGGTATCCTTCATCTTGGCAGGTTCAGGCACATCTATGGTTATGCTTCTTAATTTGCATTTTTTGTGGACCTCATAGACCACTGCATCATACCCTTATCTGAAATCAAATGACTCTTCGGACTTGGTTTGAAATTGATTGAAATTATGGGCCTCTTGGTCATCTTGGGTTAGAAAGATTTGTTGTTCATTGTTCAAACCCATTAGGTTGATTTGGGTGTCCTCTATTGGCTCATTAGAGGTTGAAGCTTTGGCATAGTTCTCTTGAAATGGAGGTCTGATATTCTAAACAGGGCCAGCCTTTCCGGTGTTAGGATTTTGATTTTTTGTAAAGTTTGGATTCCTAGTGGTGTTACTTGGTTGACCCTCCCAAGAAGATTTTCTTTCAATGGTTTCCACTCTGTCACCCTATTTCCATGACTTTGACGATTAGATATAGTTTTTGTTCAAATGCTGAAGGCTCTTCTTTAAAATTTGTCCTCCTTTCAGCTCTAGCTCGGGCTCTTTTAGAGATCAGATTTGCCTCTACACTAACAGCTATGCTCTGCATTTCTTCCAAGCTGGCAGGAGCTCTTTCTCTTAGCTGATATGCCATGTCAGAGTCAAATCCATCAGGGAATTTGATTAAGGCTAAGTTAGGTGGAGGTCTAAGGTTTTGAGGGATAACATTGTAAACATTATTGAATCTGGCACAATAGTCTTGGACATTTTCTTGTAGGCCTCTTTTTAAACTTTCATACTCTAATAGGATATGCAATGGATCTTTCTTTTTTCCCATCTGTTCAAAAAGGTTTGATATAGGGCATCTAGATCAGCAATTGTGTTTACCCCATGTGCCCTAAACCAGGTCCTTACTTCACCGGTTAGGCTTTGAACAAAAATTTTCATTCTGACATCATTGTCATCAATTTCATAGTTCTCAAAGTAGTCCATCATTTTCTTAGTGTGTTTTTGGGCTATATAGGAGCTAGTACCATCAAAATATGTAATTTTTCTTTCATAATCCGGAGGCATAGCCCCTGGATTTCCAGGTAACTGCAGAGGAGCATAACGGTTTTCCATATTTGCAAGGATAAATGGGACAACAGGAAGAAATAAGACAGCTAGAAGAGCAGGGACAACAACAGAAATATGTGCAGTGGATGGAGGAGTGGAGAGAATGCTTTGAGGTGTGGATGAAGAACTAGGAGAGGTTGTGGTATTGATAGAAAGGACTGCTACTCTCCCAGGGGCGAGCTCATATTTTGTAGGGTTTTGTTGAAGTATATCATGGTCGAAATCAACAGATTTTTCTAGATTTTCTTGTTTTCTAAGGGTCTTAGAGATCAAGTTAGGATTTTCAAAAACAACTGGAGGATATGGATCAGGATTTGACCTAGTGTACCAGACTTTATTCTTTGGAGCCAACTTCTAAATTTGTTTTTGGTATTTTCTTGGAATGTTAAAGATCATGGTCTTTGAAAATATTCTGCAGGAAACTCTTTTGGAATATAGGAGGTTCTGGGCTTTCCTTCGAATATGCTGAAACAGGGAAACTGATCAAATATTTGGGACAACTGTTTAAAGCCTAAAGCTATACTGGAGATTGATTCGAGCAGCATTTATTTACTCCTGTAAATGCACAACAAGAACAGTTTCAAAGGCTACCTGGCTAACTTCAGGCTCCATATGTAGCTTTAGAAAATAGATAGCAGTTACAAATAGTCATTCAGGTCCCCAGTGGAGTCGCCAATGATGTTATCACTCAGGTTGTTCCCTACCTCCAGAAGGGAATACTGCTAAGGTAACCACTAACCAGTCTTTTAGCTGCAGATTCTAGCCAATCTGCAACCAGAGAGGTCTCTCTCTTTGTGATTTAGATTTGTTTTGTTATATGTTAGGCTAGTTATGAAGCACAAGTTTTGTTTGGTGTTTGGAATATGAACTTCAGTAGAGTAGGGCTATAATGTAAGAAAAGTTCAGACCATTGGGTTGATGGAGTCAGGGAATAAACCTCTGGGTATGGTTCCTTTGGCAATAGGAAAACTACAAAGCAAGATAATTAAACACAGAAACAATTTTCAAGATGGAATAAGATGAAATGAAGTCAGGGAATGAAAGGCAATCAAGAATCTTTCATTATGCTAACAGAGGGAAATTGTATAAACATTAACTGGGAGAAATTAAGAATTCGTTAATGATATTTAGAGTGAAAGAACCAGGGAGACAAGAGCAGTCAAGAATTCTTTCCTGTGCTAGTCCTGTAGAAAACATAAGAAATTACAGGAATTGAACACAGAGTACAACGAAGTAGATTCTGTGTTATCCTTTCTTCCTGTAACTTAGAGCATGATATTTAGATGGTAAACGAAACACAGATATAGTAACACAAGAGTATAGAAGACTTATTGATCCATGTATTAACACGAGAATTCTGCAATATATCCTTCTGCCATTGATTCCATAACTAGCAAATTCACGAGCAAAGCATTCTAGCAATATTTATTTCAGAAGAGTTCTCAAAGCATACAACACAGGTCCAGAATGATATTCACCAACCAACCAAAAATAAATATCTTGGGGAAGTATTTATAAAAGAGTTTACAAAATATCTCGTAGGAAAAAATATCAAGTAATAAATTCATTCATCTACTTTGGCAAAGGTAATAAATGATGTGGAAAAACCATGCAGAAATGAATCATGGAGTAACTATGTTGTACTGGTCGCCTTAGGTGTTCCGCTATTGTTGACTTTTTGACTCAACTAGTTGGCTAATAGCTGCTTCTCTGATTTGTGTTGTTGATCTGTTGTCACTTGCCACCTGTGCCTGAGTTTGTCTTAACGCCTTTTAGCACGAATTCTGTCCTTCGTCAATTTGATTTTCTGATAGGTAGCTATTGTATTTGAATTTGCTAATGTGTAGCTTGACCAAAAGGAGCAATAAAATTACCTTGGAAAAACCTCAAGCATGCCCTCCAACCATTGATCTGTTGGTAGCTGGTGTCTCTGTAGTTTAATTAATGTTTCATCAGCTTCAGTATATGTGTAGTAATTGGGCTAGACCTCAAAAAGATGATTTATTTCATGTTCAATATAAAACAAATTTTCCAATTTTTCATATAAAACCTGTCCAGAGGGAGGCACTGTCTCTTCTGAGCTACTTGATGATGTTTTGATTTGATTGGTAACATACTGTTCATGTGCTAACAATCTTCCATTGCTAGTCAATAAACTGGGTAACCCCTTGCTCTGCAATACTACAAACTTTTGTCTGAAGGCATTTATTTCTGCTTGGATCTCTTGGCACTTTCTTTCCAAAGTCTGCACAAAATTCCTCATGGTCAACACCTTTTTCACTAACAAAATTGTGTCTGTTCTGTTCCTGATATCCAGAGCTGCTACCTGTTCTCTAGTATGAGTATTCAAAAAATGGATCATCTTGTTGGCCTCTTCAGGCTTCTTTGCCAATAATTCTCTGGCCTTTTGAGTCTCAAATTGAGCTATCACTATCAATTCAATCTGGTCATGAATGGTTTGGATTGATGTCCATTGATCAGTGATGGACTGGCCAATTTTACTCCACAAAATTGTTTTGATTTCTTCCAGAGTTTTGTGAAGAGTAAGGTCCTTCTCTAAGGCTTTTATCTTATTTTCCAGGTCCTTTAATCCCCTTGTCTTCAATGCCACAACCATTTTTTATTTGTAATAATTCACCTCAATCTTGGCCAGTTTTTCTTTGGCTTCTCTTAATTCTACCATTTGGAGTTCGAGAGCTTTTGTTTCCTTCATCATTTCTTCCATACTGAGGTTGGCATTTTGTCCTGCTGCAGTTGTCGTTGTTACTGAATTTGAGGTACCTGCTGTTGATGCCAGATCAGTAGGAGGGATTGCTGCTGTAGTTGCAGGAAGAGAAGTTGTAAGAATTGGAGTTTTTTCAGCTGGCTGAGAGGCCAACTCTCCATGTTTTCCTTGCAGTGCTACCTCCAAGGTTTTCTCTGTTTCTAGCAGTCTTTCGTTCATCCTCATTAACAACCTTACCACATCCTCCTCTTCTTTTTGCTATTAAACTTCTGTGGTTTGATGATGTATTGTAACTGGTACCTTTAGCTGCCTTCTAAGGGCTGCTATATCTTCCTCTTTCTTTTTTATCAAGGCCTATATGCCCTTGGAATCCTTGGGATCATGTCCCAGCTCCATGATAATTTCCTCCAATGATTTGATTCTATTGTCCTTGGCTAATGAGGAGGCTTTCTCCAATTCTAATTGGGCAGAAGTATTATGAAGTGAATTTTACAATCTGTGGGCCAATATTGCTTTATTTGCCTGGGTGGAGTACACCATTTCTCCGTTTTCCTTATGTAGTTCAATCTGGTCCATTGGGTGGATGTCTTTAGCAAGAACTTCCAGATTGGTTCTGATATAATCAGCAACTGACTGGGGCTATTCTACTGTAGGCCTGACGTGACTGAGGGTCATTTTCCCTTCTTGGATATCATAGGCTGCCATTAGCCTTTGTTGATTGGTGGGAGCCATTCTTAGCAATTGGTTATAGAGCTGGAACCTTACCGGCTCATGTCTGGCCTTGATTTCAGTGAATGCCTTCTTGATGTCAGAGCCTTGCTTGCTCTGTTTCCTGGTGGATGTAACCTCCACACCATGTTGCCTCTCTTGCTCCTGCGGAAAGGAGCTAGCTGATGTTTCCAGAATTGGAGGAATCTGTTGTTGGGTTGTTTCCTCACCCCTTTGGTTGCCTGCTGTCTCCTCTGTAAATTCTTCCTCAGAGTAGGGGTTCAACCTTTGCCTCTTCTCTCCTTGCTGTTCTGTGAATGCCCTTGTCGGTGTGTCTTCCTGCCTGTCCCTTTTCTTGGCTTTTTCCTCATTGAGAGGAGTTTGTAACACTGGGATTTCAGTTACCTTTGGTTGTGTTGAAGGGGCTTGCCCTTGACTTTCCTTTTTTGTTGTATCTGGCCGGTCTGCCATTGTCTCCTGCTACTTTGAATGCTGCACTTCCTTGCCCTTGGATGTCCCTGGAGATGGAGTAGTCTCTTCGGCAGGTTATTGTGTAGTTGTGGCAGATGATGTGCCCCCTCCAAGTTGTTGAGGCAGTGTGAAAGACACCTGTCAAAAGAATCCAGGTCAAGTGCTTTTTCAAACTCTTTCATTTCTTTTTCTAATCTCTCCTCTTCAGTGAGTTCCTCATCTAGTGTGCCTTCTACCCATTCCTGTTGATTAGCATATTGTTCAATCTTTGGGATACTATGGTGCACATATCCTGTAAGCTTGTTTTTTGCTCTTCTAAAGCTTATGAAATGTTCAGGGTCATATGGTGACCAAAGAAAAATTTGTTTCAACTTAAGTTTCTATCTCAGAATATTGCCAGATTCCTTCCATGCTTCTTCCTTTTGATTAGAGATAAAAGGGCCCAATTGATGCCTTATCTTGAGCTGTGCTTTTTTCCTAGCACCATAGAAATGAGTCAAATCTGAACTACTGAATTGCCGGTAGTATTCCAAGGCAAAGAGTCTCATAGGGACATACTTTGGCAGCTTGTAGGGAGATAATTGATAGCCATAGATCCTGATCACTGTATGGTTTTGGTAAAAATACCAGTCACCAATACTGTATTCGTTTGAGAGATGTAGGATTTTCTGCATTTCAGCAGAGAGCCTGGCAGGAGGAGTTTTTGACAACGAATAGGTGGCTGGATATATGAAAATGTCAATAAACTCACAATATGTACATGGGGAGCTACGAACATGATGGAATACTGAGGGCCAAAATATCACAGACCTTCGCTCCCCCTTAGCATCCAATTTTTTGAGGGAAACTGGGAAACTATCAGGTTGATAGTACAACAACAAATGATATATATATCAAGTGTACATGAACACTCTCTCTCTGTCTAAATTCATGAATTTCTCGTGAATTTTGTTAGCTATGAAGGTGGCATAATCATACTTGATAGCAGGGAGCTGTCCTGGAGCAAACATGGACACCAAAGCAAAGACAGTCTCATCCACAATTTCACTTGTTCTGAATCCCAGGATGTAGGAAATCATGTCTATGAGCATTTTTCCAAGCTCATCAAACCAGGCATGGTGATAGGGAATTGTGTATCTGGAGTAGCAATTTGGTGGCATGAACATCTTGGAAATTCGGTCAACTTCTGCAAAGGACAACTTGGAGGCTTGATCCAACAAATGTTTCATGGAGAGAGGGACCAAATGATGAGTTGGCTTGAAGTGCAACATCTCATTTATAGACTGAGGGGTGATATGAAAGAGGGTATTGCTAGAAGGGTCCATCCCTACCCTTTTAGAAGGCTCATAATTAGCACAACATTGATGCGTGAGGTCAGGGAAGACATTCACTGAAGGCAGGTAGTATATAGGCATATTAGACTCCCAGATTCTAAATATGTCAGCTTTGTTCCTGTAGCTATTCCTTATTTCACAAAAAGCCTGAAGGTGAGGTTTATCACCCTCCATGTCATCAATTTGGAAATCTGTATCGGCAAGAGGTAGCCACTCCAACTCCCTATGTGGTGCATTCAAGGGTGCAATATTCATGGCCACTGGAGCCTCCATGATTCACTGTGTTTATAATTGGATATTGAGTCTGTGTCTCACTAGGAAATAGAGTACTGGCAGTAGGTCTTTCACATGAATTTCATAGGAATTTTGCGATCTGAGTTTTATATGGAATTGGCCTCACTGAGTAAAATTCAGAGGAGAGACAGAGTCTACAGAGTTTAGTTAGGGAGCTAAAATAATAGTGGAAAGGGTGTTTCTTCTGCAGGCATTTTTTGATGGTTTTGCAGGTGGAAATGAGCTCGACTTTAAGTTCAATGGGAAATTTACATAGGGCCACATAATTAGCAAGTTTTCTTTGGAATGAATGGTCAAAAAGTGACTTAGAGTGCCGAGGTTTGCAGAGAATAGTGCATTTTACTCAAATTCAATTCTTCTGGTAATTGCAACAGAGAAGTTTCATAAAAACAATGTTTATGGGCAACTATCGAGTAAATACCTATTTTACAAGTGATTGGTGCGAAATGCGGTTACAGACAGAGCTGAGGAGGTCAGGTTTGCAGCATGAACTCGCCTGGGTGGTGGACTAGAATGTTGGTGGCGGATTCAATGTAATTCACATGCATAATCTCCACAATACGACGAATAGGAAATAAACAAAAACATCACTTTCATGACTTTTGAACAAATTTGGGCTTTTTCAGACTTTTTGGCACTTTTTGTGCTGACATCATCATGACGTAAGTAGCGGGGTACGGAAGGCGACGTGGTGGATGACGTGGTCGCTAACATGGATGGATGACATGGCAGACATGGCGGACGGAATAGTAATGCGGTTCCTAGCGTGGGCGCAGACGTGGTGAATGACATGAGCAGCGGGAATAGGAGGTAGTTTGTGGTTTCCATCAGATCGCTTTTGGTATGGGGGTGGTTTACGTTAGAATGGGCCCGATGCAATATAAAAGGGACACGCATCCTAGGGTACGGCGGGAAAACCGCTTTCCATCGGGCGCTAACTCTTGTACACTGAAGCGGCTCTGATATCAACGAGAGCCGTTGGATCTGGAGGGCGCGATCCAACGGTTGACGGGATGGTGAGTTGACGGTAAGGTATGGCATGGGGGCCCGCCAATATATTTAACATTTTATAATGTTTTGCGGGGTTTGCAAATGTTTTTAACCTTGGACTTTGGCGGATTGGTTATTTATTTAGCCGAATGTTAAATAAAATCCAATTTAATAATGCACAAAGGGTTATAATGTGGTTTATGTGGGCGGGTTAGGGGTGGTTATTTATTTAACCGAGGGTTAAATAAATTCCAATGACACGGAGGGTTGTTATAATGTTTTTGGTAAACGTTATAATTCCCGAAACTTTGCTATATGGCTATAGTTGCCAGGGGTAGGGATATTATACATTTTTTTGGTTTTTTATGTATTTTTATGTATAATAGGGGAGGGGAAATATAAGTGGGAGTTATATAATAGAGTTAGCATGTTAATATGAATATAAGGGGAAATTTTAGGTGCATGAAATTGAATCACCTAGACTTGGGGGTGTGGGGAGAAATAAAACTTTACACCAGAAATGCGGCTTTGAGCTTTTATGTAAACCTGAAGTTTCACTTAAATTTTTTATGGAAATGGAGTGAAGTTAAGAGTTTGAGCAGATCCCAATCTCTTTGAGGGATGTTAGTGAATGATTATTGTGAGGGGGGAAAGGGGAGTTATACATGCAACATCTGATCACACCATTGCCAAGGCATTTGAGATATCCACGAAAATAGATCATATTCAAAAAGATGACATTGCTGATAGACCTGTTTCTGCAACTTCAATATACTTACCCATTCTACAATTCCTAGAATTTTTTCTTCATTTTAATTAGGTGCACTTGAACTAGCAAACCCTGATTTTCCTCTTTTCTTTTGGCTGCCCTCCTATCCAAGTCTATCCTTGTTTCTTCCAAGGGCTCGGATTAAGCAGTTGGGCCCTTTATTTCTCTATCTATCTAGTGATTTGCCAAGTTTGAACTGTTTGGACAGACCTTCATTCTCTATTCTACAACAGGAAATTTAAATATGGACTGGCCCATATTGAGCTGTTGGACTATCCATCAAGTGTGCTAAGAAACAGTGTTTGCACATTGTGAACTTGGTTTGTACAAATAGGACAGTAGTGGCATTTTAACTGGCCACTTTCCTGGTCTTTCTTTGGGTTTCATTTTCTTTATCTTTTGTTGACCAATTCATCCTTCTTACCCTTTGATTTTTCTTTTAAGGCATACCCTCTTTACCTTTTTTTTAAATTTTTCTCTTTTTTGGAAAATATGGAACCTTTGCAACATGGAAAGGATGATCATATTTGGAATTTCCACAGTCAATCACGAAATATGACACCTATTGGTATAGGAACCTAACAACATCAAACATCAACAAGAAGTTCTTGAACTCTTAAAGGATAACAACACTCTGGCATAGAATCGAATGAAAAAAGAGTTATATCATCATCACAATGAATAAAGTTTTGATGCAGGTGACCGACTATTTTTACATCTACAACCATACAAACAAATTTTTGTCATGAAAGCGAAGAAAGATAACAAATTATCACCCAAGTACTATTGTCCTTACAAGGCATTGTGAAGGATTGGTACTATGGAATGCAAGTTGGAGCTTCTTGTATCTTCCCGAGTACACCTAGTTTTCCATGTTTCATTCTTAAAGAACATTATCGATGAAAAGATTCTAGTTAAAATAGTGTTTCCAAGTCTTGATGAAGGATGAAAAAAGATATTTGAGCCTAGAGCAGGCATGGAAATAATAATCTGAGAACTACATAATCAATTATTTTAGAGTATCAGATTAAGTGGAAGAAGTTACTCGCTGAACATTCCTCATGAGAGGATGATAATTTTATACAAATGCATCTGAAACCGCTCAACAATTAAGGACACCACTTTTTTTAAGTAGAGGGGCATGTTATGTCCCTATAATACTAATTTATTCCCCTTACTATTATTATTAGTGTAGCCCCTATTGTTATTTTTGTGCCTGGGTATCCCCCATGTTGTTATTGTTGTGGCCTATAGAAGCCCACTATTGTTATTGTTTTACCCTTAGATTATTATTATTTTGTAGGCTCTAATTATATTGTGATGTCTTAGACTCCTATAAATACCAATGAGGTCTTATGATTTGTATCGTCGAATAATTTTTCATTTATGCAATGTAAATGAAGTCTCCCCCTTGAAGTGGATAATTTTGAAGTCGTTAATCCATATTTTCTTCTACTTTGTCAGCTCCTTTCATAACAACTCTCCTATTTTGACCAACATGATTCAAGAGTATGTCATGTTAGCCCCCGTTATTCATGGAAAATGTGTGAGCCACGTGATCATGGTGAAGAGGAATCTAGAAGACTCAATATCGTAACTCTAGTTAAGAGATGAAGGAATAAAAATTAACAACTAGTAGGCTATTGGGTCATGTTATAACTAGGCCACTAGGAGGAAAAGAGGTTCCATTCTATTCAGGTGCATTTTTTTATGCAGATGAGTAGAGTAGCTAAGGGTTGATAGAGCAAAAAAAAGTAGGGCTTGTGTAATATAACATTCCATGGGGCATATCCCTCCCTTCTTTTTACTTACATCCATTTCCATCTAGGGAAGGAGTGTTGAGTGACCTCACCTTCCTGTTGAGTTTTCTCTTAAAAGGTTTTCCACATTATATCTTGTATTAATTTTTGGTTTGTGAGTTTTACTTTTTGTCTATATTTTCTACATATTTTATCTTCTTCTCATATTTTGGATTCCTTAATTATTTTTCTTTAGAGAATATAGATGAACACTCATAGTTCATATTTTTTATTTTAAGCATAATTTCATGAGATCTATTGAGGTGAACTCTCTATTAGAATATCCATTACATTTTTTTTCATAATATTGGTATCATAAAATATGTATTTTTATATATTATGGGGAGTTTAAATGTATCCAAATTATTTAAGACAAAAATCACAAGAATGTAGTCATGGGTAACAAATCTGTAAATAACATGCAAGACCTTGTAGAGGAAAATATTGCAAAAGTTGAAACACAAGTCAGATATATGAAATATAATGTGATCTTAGGCTATTAAGATATGATCGAGCTTCTTATGTATAATTCAAATTGGAGGGGAAATATATAGATCAAGAAGGACCAAGGAGAGAATCCAAGAAAGAATTTGAAAATGGAAAACCCACTTATAGTTTCATCAACAATTCAAAATCCATAATGAAAATGGAAGAGAAGGTGTAAAACAAGTTCTATCAATAGGGGATTGATGGTCTAAATCTAGATCACTATTTTCAACAATTAGAATTTTATTTTAGTGTTCACCATATAAAGGAGGAGAAAAAAAAATCATTTTCTTTGTTGGAATTAGAGGGCCATTCCCTAACCTAGTGCGAAAGGTGCACAAAGACAATAAGGTTGGAAGAAAATAATCTTGTGATGAAGTGGGAGGGTATCAAGACCATCATAAATTCATAATTTTATCTAATTGGGTATGTGTATTACAAGTTGATCTAGTGCTATTACTTCAAACAGAGACAAGGGAAAAATGCAGAGGAGTACACCACATAATTTAGAAAAAAATCCATAATATTGTGTATCTCCCCAAGGAACCTAAATGCACTTGTCAAGTTTCTGGGGGGATCTAGACAACCATTTTCATAAAAAAGTGATGTTATTCAACCCTAAATTTGTGAACGAGATGCTTACAGGAATAGTTCCTTGAGGGCATAGGTCAAGAGAAAGTGAAATAAAATGACTCAACGTAGAAGGAGAACGAGGAAGCTTCCAAGTATGAGAAGAAGAATTGGAATGTAGGGAAAGAAAGAAGAACATAGGCTAAAACACACCAGTTCAAATATCCCAATAACCACTATAACATTGATACAAAGGAGATGTGTTGGAAGTTGCATTGAAACCTTAGTCCAAAGAAAAATTCAAAGGATATTATCAAGTAGAATCTTAGAAACATTGGTTCAAGTAACTAAATTGAAATATGCTCAGATGTGGATGCAAATATTGTTTGTACATCAATGTACAAGGATCGAGAAAATTTTAAGCAATAAAATATATGATAAATTTTATAAATCTTATAGAATCTTACTTGTCCCTAATATGAAAAATGTAAACTACCTGGTGGTATTTTTGTAAAATTATTAAAACATATAATTATTTTATATGGTATCTAAAAAAGTATAGCAAATTGTAATGTAAAATTACCTTGTACTATAACATCTTGGTGAATCATTTTTGAAAATAATGGAAATTTACGAATCTTTTATTTTGAAAAATCATGGAAAATTAGCCCACTTGCAAATATTAGCCCTAAATTATTCCTTGAAAAGGAGATGAATTTGGGTAGATTTCAAGACTAAGAAGAGAACAAAAATAATCGACTCTTGCATATAAAGACAGAGGCCAAGAAGACAAAGATTGATGCTTTGTTCGACTCAAAATCATAGGCAAATCTCGTTGCAATAATTATATTAATGGAATTGGGATTATAAGGTTATGATCATCCAAGACCATATCCATTAGGATGGGTAAATAATGTTTCAAAAATTATTTTAACCAAACAATGAAAAATCAAATTTGCTATCAATGTTGATTTTATTGATGAAGTAGAACTAAATGTGATTCCCCTTGATGTATGTGAGGTGTTGTTTGGAAGTCATTACATGTTCATGTAGGATGCAATAGTCATGTGCAGGTACAACTAGTAACACCTCACTGAGGATGGAAAATAGTTCAACATAAACATACACAAGAGAAAGTCCAAAATGTTGTTGGGAACTACCAACCAAGCCAAGAAACTAATCAGTTCTACTAAGAAGTATGTTTTAATGTCTTGAAGAGAAAATGAGACTATAAAACAGTCACTTAGATCAAATTCATCCTTGCAGGGTTATAATAAGAAAGAGAAAAAACAAGTAGAAGGGTTGGTACAAGCATACGTGGGCATGTTACATGAGCCTAAAGGGTGATTTCATAATAGGAAATTAGAGAAATTTTTTTATTTGTTTCCAGACTCATAGTTTCTAAAAATTTAGTTGTACAAGGAGTCATCTATAGAAGCAAGTGAGGTGAAGAATAAATTATACAATCTACGAGAATAGGGTTTCATTCGACATAGTGCCTCACTATTTTTGGTCATCCATCCTCATTGCACCAAAGACATTTATGACGTGGTAGATGTGTATTGATTATAAGGCATTGGACAAAATTATGGTCAAGAACAAGTACCCCTTGGCTATGATAGATGATGTCCTAGATTGATTGAAACAAACCAAATGCTTCTCCAAGTTGGACTTGAAGTGTGAACATCACCAGGTCTGGTTCAAAGAAGAATATACTTAAACGAGAACCTTCAAAGCCAAGCAAGGTTTGTATGAGTGGTGAGTCATTCAATTTGGACTATAAAATGAATAAACTACCTTTATAAGGTTGATGAATGATATTTGTGCCATTTTGTAAATTCATTCAATATTTTCTATTTTGATGATATACTGGTATATATTTCTACTTGGGAGGATCACATCTCACATTTGATGTTGGTGCTGGAGACACGAAAGAAGCACAAACTAATAGAAAAATAAAGAAGTGTGAGTTTTCACAACAATGTTTCGTGTATCTTGGGTGTTAGAATAAAGATCACACTAAGAGAGGGGGATTGAATCAATGTGGTGCAAAACTTGTCATTTCAAGACTTTTCATTACTAAACAAACATGTCTTAATTAATCATAACAATTTCAATCATAATGATAAGTGAAACAATGCAGGAGAATCCATCATCACGTCAACATAAGAGGACACAAGCTTTTACGTGGAAACCCTTATGGGAGAAAAAAACAAATATTTTTCTTCAACTGATTACATATATTTGTAGGGGTTGACCTACTAGAGGTACTCACCCCCAATATGTGGAAGAAACTAGTTGTGGTAAGCTACCACTATATTACGACACCAACCTAAGAAAATGTCCAAGAAACCATTTGCAATAGGCTACAACCCAATTGAGCCACCAATATCAGATATGAGCAATATTCAACTTACCGTAGGCTTCAACCTTATTAAGGAACCAAACTCTTTGGAGGATATCAAATCCTTATTTAACTCCATGTGGACAACTTTCACAATATTTCAAACATGATCCGCATTCTCTTCAACCAATATAAATCTTCAAACTGATCATACTGTTGTTGTCATCATTTTTTCATTAACTTGTCATATATTGTCCATACCATATTAAAATATGTTCTTCAATCTCATCAGACAAAATGTTTCCTAAAACTTACTTTGTGATGCAGGTGCATAAGTTGAGCACAAACTTTAACAAAGACTTGAGAAGAGATTACCATTGTGATGGGATGGTCACATGGTAAAGTTGGGGAAAATTTTGTTAATAAATTTTAAATGTTTAATTTAGGAGTGATTTTTTGGTTTTTTAAGAATAAGTTGGAGTTATTTTCTAATGTAAAAAATAGTTTTCAGTTTCCCTTATTTTGTGTAGAAGGGGAAAAAGTTCACATTTTTGTGACTCTTTGTTGTCATGGTCAATTTCTTTTGGGAAACAATAAGAAAAGAACGTTTGGAAAGTTCCTTAGATGATGAGAAGAAGAGAGGAAGAGTGGAGAGAGAGGAGAGAAGTGGAATATGTTGTTTCTTTGTGTAACTACAATTCTAAATTTTTATAGACACCTATACTTCAATATCAATGGTGTAATGAACAAAAATTGGGATGTAATTTGTGTGATTATTAAATGAATTGAAACTTTGTGGTTACACTGAATATATTTCTACTTGTGAACCATTATTATTTATAGTTTTATTGATGTGTGTGTTGATAAATTTGAGAGTCTATAGCTTGTTGACCCAAGTTACATTAAAAATTTGGACGTTATAAATTCAATTGTTGTAAAATTGATGATTTCTCTTTTGTCTTCTGTTGTAATGGTTTGAAAACCCTGTGGAGGGACTCTCATTTTGTTCTCGGGTAGAGAGTGCATGATTTTAACAACGATTTAAGTGTTTTTATAGCGAACCAGAGTACCTTGTTTTTAATATGGTTAAAAACCTTTTAGATTGGTCTTATGACTATTGAATTTGAGTTACTAGTGCAAATCCTAGTGAAGAAAGGAAAAGGAAATCATTTACTATGTTGAGAATCAAGCCAGGGGCCATGGAGAGTTGGTTTGTAAGAGAGTCAATTGGTTTCATCTTCCTCGAAATTGTTGTACAAAAGTTTAACAGTGCGCTACAAAGTTATAGTCTAGAAACTACATAGTTGATTAGAAATGGATGCTAGAAAATAATTTCACAGCGACGATGGATTTCATTTTTATTTTTAGAGGAATGCATTTCAGCTTTTAAATATCCTTTGTTCTACTTCATATTTCCTAGTTTAGAGGACGAAACTTTTAATCAAGATATGTTGATGGACTAGTGATTCAACATATGGTGGAATAAAAATTTGCAATAAATTGTCAGAGAAAGTTGTAGATGCACCAACCATATAGAATTCACATTATTGTGTTGGGATTTATGTTAATATTGTTAAGTGGAAAATAGAGTTCCCATTCAAAAATGCAGAGAAACTTATGGGTATTTTATATTATTTGGTATTAAAAATGTTAAAGGGACGAATCCATCACTATATGGATTAAGTAGATTGGTGATATTGGAATTGATGTAAGTAAGTGACATCAAGTGGTATAAAAGCCAAACAATTCGACATTAAGAAAATTTTTGAAGCGAGATTCAAAAACATGTACAGAAAAGAGAATTAGAATTTTGACTGAGGTAACATTCGTTTTTTTTTCAGTTTGTGGTCAGTTTTGAAACTCATAGTTGTGTGATTGAAGTTCTAAAGTTTGAAGGAAACAATGAAAGTTTATAAAATGAAATTTACTTTGGGAGGAAGTAGGTCATATTTGTTTTGAAGATACATCTGAAGATAGAAGTTGTAAGTTAAAGGATATTAGACTGCAACAACAACAATGCATGTTCAATAGCGATTTGGATAGTTAGGTTGATGAAAACATCAATGGAAAGAAGTGTGTTGGGTCCCTATAATACTAGTGATTACCCCATTACTATTGTAGTTTTGTCCCTTATTAATATTTTTGTGCCCCTATTGTCCCCATATTGTTATTACTGTGCCCCATAGAATCCCTCTATTGTTATTTTTGTGGCTTTATATTATTATTGTTAGGTCGGCTGGTTTATATTGTGACTCCTTAGACTCCTATATATAAAGGAGGTTTTTCCATTTGAATCATCCAAGAATTGTTCATTTTTGTAATGTAAAGGAGGTTGCCCCCTCGAAGAGGCTGAATTCTAAGGCATTGATCTCTCTTTTCTATCTTTGTGTGAGCTGGTTTCATAACATTTGGTATCAGAGCTTTGGATTCTAGGGTTTCGCTACTCCAAATAGGTCATCGTGGAATTTTCGCTATAACTTTTTTTCGGAAGCTAAAAAAAAAAACCCATTTGAGAAGAAATCGCGCTCAAGCTCGGATCCAAATTTCAAAGCTTTTTGCACTACATTTGTGGAGATATGATCTGAGGAAGTTGTTCTTTTTGCAGACTCCTGAATTACATTTCAAACAGGTGACCTGGGGAAAATCATCATAACTTTCTCTCTGAGCATCAGATTGAAATTTTGTCAGATGGTACAGAAAGAGGACGGGCTGTAGTTTCTTGTATATATTTTTCAGAGCTAAAGGTCAAAACAGTGACTCGTGGCACGTCATACAAGTTTGCTCTACTGAACTAGTCTATAATCAGGTCATCTTGTGAGATTGTGCATAAATTTTCCTTGGAGAATCCAATTTGGATCAGACTGGTGGCATTGGAAAGAGGAAATAGCGGGCTACTACAGATCGTAATTTCAAAATTGGATGATCTGAAATTATAGAGATACATCAGATTCAATATCAAGCTTCTACAAAGTGAAAAAAGGTGTGTAGTTTTTTTTAAATTTTTGCATAAGCTTGGTTTGAAAAATTAGATTGAATCGGTAATTGATGCCCCAAGGAAAGCGAATGCAAACACCTAGCAAGAAACCTGAAAGCTCTAGCTGACTCATGAAGAAGAGGAAGACATGCAACATGATATATCAAAATTATGAGACCAAGTGCAACAAGTGTAACTTGCATAAAAAGCAACAGAATCTAAGATGGATTGTTTAAAGAAAGGTGTAGAAGCTAAGATGGATGGCATGGAAGCTAATATGAATGGAATGGACGGTAAAATTGATGGCATGGATGATAAGATGGAAGAATTGAAGATAAATATGATAAGTTGCTACAAGAAATGGTCAATAATGGTGAAAGGGTAGTAAAGAAAACTCATGATGAGAACAAAAGAAATGTTAATCATGATTCGATAGACTCTAATGTTGGGTTGAAGACCCACCATATTCCAAAAATTGATATGAGGAAATTTGATGGCAAGGATCCCTTAACATGGATATTACAGATGGAGCAAGTTTTCGATCTCAATAATGTGCAAAACACACAAAAGGTACATATTGCAACTTTCTATTTGGAACCAAATCAGCTTGTATGGTATCAATGGCTTTGCTCTAGTAAACAAATTATCACTTGGGAAATTTTTACGGAAGAATTGACAACATATTATGAGGATACAAAAAGAAACACTTTTTTTATCTAATTGATAAGTCTCAAACAAAAGGGTTCAATAATGGAGCACATTGAGGAGTTCCAAAAATTGAACATAAGGGTAAAAAATATTCCAGAGGAGCATAGGATTGATGTGTTCATAGGGACTTTAAAGGATAATATCCAACATGATGTTCGCCTTTGGGAGCCTGATTCATTAGAGAAGGCATTCAGGTTAGAAAGAAAAATGGAAAGTGAAATTATGGCAACCAGGAAGCATACCACTCACAACTATGAAGATGGAAGTGTTGTTCCTCCTAGTATTCCACAACTTATAAGGTTGAAACCACAACAATTGGAAGGAAAAAGAGAAAAGGGGCTTTGTTACAGTTGTGATAGCAAATACACTAAAGGTCATAAGTGTGCTGAGAAGAAATTATTCTACATAGATTGTGAAGAGGAAGAAGAAAAGGAGCAAGAAAGGTCAAAAGAACAGGATATACTCCAAGAACAAAGCCTAGATAAAGAAGAAATGAATCTGACCATATCTTGTAATGCATTGGTGGGAATTACCACTCCTCAAACCATCAAGATAGAACGGCAAATCAAGAAGAAAAAGGTAATAGTGTTGATTGATTCAAGAAGTACCCACAATTTTATTCATTGTAAGGTAGCAAAAGAATTGAATTGCTTCTTATATCCAGCACCAGAGTGTCAAGTGATGGTTGCAAATGGAGGAACAATAAATTTCTTTGGAAAGTGCCATAATATCAGGCTATCCATGGGAGAATATGTATTGACTAGTCCAATGCTTTCCATTCCAATGGGAGGTGCTAATGTTGTTCTAGGAGTCCAATGACTACAATCCTTGG
The DNA here is from genome assembly GCA_031772625.1 of Pinus tabuliformis. Lineage (NCBI taxonomy): Eukaryota > Viridiplantae > Streptophyta > Pinopsida > Pinales > Pinaceae > Pinus > Pinus tabuliformis. The sequence continues at coordinate 1,438,336,263 of CM062820.1, forward strand.
CTACAATAGCTTTTAATTTTCAAGAACTTTCATGAAATTTTATGTGGAAGGAAAGGAAGTTGAATTGAGGGGTACTGTAGGGAAACGAGGAAAGATAATCAGCTCTAACGATATGAGAAAGCTTCTAAAGAAGGAAAAAAGAGGTGTAATTGCAAAATTATGTTCGCTAGATGTTTCGACGTTGGAATCATCTATGTCTCCAGATCTCCAAAATGTCTTGGAAAATCATTCCAAGGTATTTGAGACTCCCAAACATCTCCCACCTATTCGTGATCATGATCGCGCTATTCATCTAATTCTAGGAAGTTTTCCTCCAAACATCAGGCCGTACAGATATCCCTATGCCCAAAAGAGTGAAATTGAATGTATGGTTACAGAAATGCAAGAGGTTGGTATAATTCAACCGAGTCAAAATTATTTCTCTACTCCAGTATTATTGGTGCACAAGAAGGATGGATCATGGCACATGTGTCCAGATTATAGGGAGCTCAACAAGCTCACTATTAAAGATAAGTTTCCCATTCCTGTCATTGATGAATTACTGGATGAATTGCATGGATCAATTTACTTCACCAAGTTGGATCTTCATTCAAGATATCATCAAATCAGAATGAAGACTGAAGACATTCCGAAAGCGGCATTTAGAACTCATGAGGGTCATTATTAATTTTTGGTCATGCCTTTTGGCCTTACCAATGCACCTTCAACATTTCAAGGTTTGATGAATTCCATTTTCAAACCATTCCTTAGAAAATTTTTGGTAGTATTTTTTGATGATATACTAATCTACAGCAAGTCTTGGAAGGATCATGTTGAACATGTTGACAGGGTGCTACAACTATTGGAGGAGAAACAATTATATTCAAAAATATCCAAATGTTTCTTTGGAGTACAAGAGGTGGAATATCTGGGTCATATTGTATCTCATGAAGGAGTTAACAAAATTAAAGCCATTAAGGAATGGAAATTCCCCACATCCATAAAGCATCTGCGAGGATTTCTCGGGTTGACAAGGCATTATCACAAGTTTGTTAAGAATTATGGAGAATAGCAGCACCTCTAACAACATTATTGAAGAAAGATGAATTTTCATGGACTCCAGAAGAAACAAAGGCCTTCGAGCATCTTAAAGAGGCAATGTGCTAAGCACCGGTCTTAGCTACACTAAACTTCACAAAAACCTTTATTGTGGAATGTAATGCTTCAGGAAATGGAATTGTTGTTTTTTTAATGCAAGATTAAAGACCCATTACTTTTGAAAGTCATCCAATCAAGGGAAAGTTTTTACACAAAGCTATTTATGAGAAGGAAGTGTTGGAAATAGTCCATGCACTTAAGCAATGGTGACCCTACCTAATGGGAAGACACTTCAAGGTAAAAATGGATCATGATAGCCTTAAATACTTTGTAGAACAAATATTATCCTCTGAAGAGCAACAAACGTGGGTCACAAAGATGTTGTGTTATGACTTTGAAATCATCTACAAAAAAGGGAAGCAAAATGTGGTGGCAGATGCACTCTCAAGAAGGAATGAGGATGTGGAAGCATTGTTGTGCACCATTTCTGTTATCCAACTAGATTGGATAAATGAAGCAATGGAGGAATGGAAGAACGAAGAAGAAGTGTGGGCACTTATTCAAAGTTACAATAAGACTCTAGTACGTCTTATATATTTAGCTGGCAAAATGATTCGTTATGGTACAAAGATCGCTTATACCTCTACAAGAATTCCCAGCTAAAACAAAAGATTCTTATGGAATTGCACACTTCTCCCTTAGGAGGGCACTCAGGGTTTTTAAAAACTTACCACAGGGTTAACAAGGAATTTTTTTGGGAGGGCCTTAAATCAGATATTCAAAAGTTTGTGGCAGAATGTTTGGTTTGACAACAAAATAAAGTTGAAGCAATTAAGACATCGGGTCTATTACAACCTTTATCCATTCCAAGCCAATGTTGGGAGGAGGTTTCAATGGATTTTATCACAGGTTTACCCATGTCTGAGGGAAAGAGTGTCATCATGGTGGTAGTTGACAGACTTACCAAGTATGCACACTTTTTTGCATTATCACATCCATTTAAAGCCAATAAAGTTTCTACTTCATTTATGGAAACAATTCAAAAGCAACATGGAAACCCAAATATTATTGTAAGTGATAGAGATCCCATTTTCACTGGAAATTTTTGGACAAAATATTTTCTTGTCTTGGTACTCAGTTAGCTCATATCTCATCTTATCATCCTCAATCTGATGGGCAAACTGAGATAGTAAACAAATGTCTGGAAGGATATCTTCATTGCTTTGTATCTGATAAACAGACACAATGGGTCAAATGGTTGCCTTTGGCTGAATGGTGGTATAACACTTCCTTCCATACATCAACAAAAATGACCCCATTTATGGCACTTTATGGATATCAGCCATGATCAATCACATCATATTTGAGAGAAATTCTAAGGTTGAAGCAGTGGAACATCACATCAAACATCAACAAGTCCTCCAACTCTTAAAGGATTATCTTGCGTTGGCACCGAATAGAATGAAACAACAGGCAAATCAACATCGCAGCGAAAGAAGTTTTGACGTAGGTGATTGGGTATTCCTACGACTACAATCATATAAGAAAATTTCCCTCAAGCAAGCTAAGAAGGATAGTAAATTATCACCAAAGTATTACAGTCCGTACAAGGTGTTGCAAAGGATTGGTACTATGGCATACAAATTGGAACTTCCTGCAGCTTCTCGATTGCACCCAGTTTTCCATGTTTCATGTTTAAATAAGGTTATAGGTGACAAGCTCCCAGTTCAAACAATATAGCCAGAACTTGACGAGGAAGGAAAAATTATATTGGAACCAGAAGCAGTCACAGTAACAATAACTCGACAGTTACGAAATTGATCAATTTCAGCGTATCTTATCAAGTGGAAGAACTTATCCACTGAAGATTCCACATGGGAGGATGAGAATTTTATATAGAAGCATCCATAACTACTCAAGCATTGAGGACAAAACTTTTTTGAAGGAGAGGGGCATGTTGGGTCCCTATAATACTAGTGATTACCCCATTACTATTGTAGTTGTATCCCTTTTTAATATTGTTGTGCCCCTATTGTCCCCATATTGTTATTATCGTGCCCCATAGAATCCCTCTATTGTTATTTTTGTGGCTTTATATTATTATTGTTAGGTCGGCTGGGTTATATTGTGACTCCTTAGACTCCTATATATAGAAAAGAGGTTTTTTCATTTGAATCATCCAAGAATTATTCATTTGTGTAATTTAAAGGAGGTTTCCCCTTCGAAGAGGCTGAATTCTAAGGCGTTGATCTCTCTTTTCTATCTTTTTGTGAGATGTTTTCATAAAAAAGTGACACTAGTTAGATTGCCGAAAATTGTATAAAAGAGAAGAGGGAGCAAGTAGTCTCTCAAAACCAACGAGGATTGTGGCAGAACCTTACAAAAAGATGGTTTTCTAAAGAAATAGAGAGGATAAGAAAAAAATTTAAAAAATATTAAGAGAGGATCACTAGGTGAAATTGTAGCAACCTAAAATATTTGAAGCTAAGGAGAAAGTGTGCTCTAGAAGAAGGAGAAAAAGTTCTATTGTAGAGAACTAGAAGAAGGAAAATTTCTAGCAAGTAGTAGTTGGGTATAATTTGTGAGAGGGTAGTTCCAGAGTGATTATGGGTAGAATTTCGAAGAGAAGGTTCCAGACAAGGAATGATAAATACAGAAAGTCCATCACAATAGGAATATTGGTGAGGTGTTCGTAATAGGCATATAGTTCGATATGAGGTGAAGGATTGTTTGTTGTTCATAGGTGAAAAATCAGAGTTCATAGGAGATTTAGAAGAGGAAGGAAAATATGGCTATTTGTTATCATATGATGGGTTCAGAAAAAAGATACAATCAAATAAGGAAGGATGTTGAGACATTTTGAAAAAATGAAATGAGTGATGAAGAGATGGAGAAGGAGATAATTGATATAAAGGAAGAGATGAGAAAAATAAAAAAATCATATACAAGAGAAACTAAACCAGTGGCTGGAAAAAGTGATGAAGGAATTGAGGAATGGAATATTTCCCTAATATAACACTTTCTAGCTGGATAATTTCATTAATATATAGTCTCATTCCTACCTATTCTTGCATCCTTTATTTCTATAGCTTTGGCTCCCATTGGTCAAGAACTAGACTACTAGTTACGAATCAAGTACCAAACCAATGGGAAGATACTTGGATCCGATCTAGGATCATTATATGTCCGCTCGAGTTCTTGTTGTTCTTGATGTTGGAACAATCTCCCTTTCTCTATGGGCTATGAGTTCTAGTATACAGGGTATATCTGCATTTATAGGAGCTTCAATTCTCGTGCTTATTTTCATCGTTCGTTTAATCCATGCATGATGAAGAGGAACATTGGAATGGTCCTTAATTTCTGGGTGGGGGAGGCAAGTAAAAAATGACATAAAGCCAATGATGAATCCTATGAAGTTACCTTTACTCGATCGAACAATTTTGAATCCAAATATTTCAACTACCCCAAACGATCTGTCAAACGAATTGGGCCAAACTCTCCAGTTTATGAATTCTCCTTTACAGCATTAATTGTGGTTTCATCAAATTCATTTCAATAATAGATTTGCGATTTAACTCCGATCGTTACGGTCCAGTACCAAGATTTGGACCTAGACGAGCTTACCTCATTATAACAGCAGGGACTGTGACCATGAAAAAGGCTCCTTCTGTAGTGAGATTTATTATACGAATAAATGCCTGAACCAAAATATGTAGTTTCCCTGAAGCATGTATTATCACAGAAAAATGCTTGGTATAGATTATTATAGTACCATTCGCAAAGTAGATAAGTTAATTCCTGTGGATGTCTATTTGCCAGATTTCCCACCTGAACCAGAGGCTATTATAGATGCTATAATGGAACTTCGTGAAAGAAAATATAGTTCGATGGATATATGAGGCCCAAGCTCCAACAAGGAAAGAATAAAATATTTCACTATAAATCATAGGGATCATCATATTGGATCCAATATTCATACTAGAAACTATGGTCAATAGTTATTACATCAATCTTATGAACCTCAATTCGAATCTACTTTTGATATACCCTCTACAATGTTTGGATCTACTTCAAATCTGCAATTATAGATCTATCATTGGCATAATCTATCCCATTTTGATTTAGATGGAATAGGATGAATAGATTCTGACTAGTGCCGAATTATCAGTCCCACCATCAAATCTTGACTTCTGAGTTCTTGACCCTACTTTTTTTATATGTACATAGTATCGAGATACAATTGGAATGGACAGAGAGGGACAATATGAGAGAAGAAGAGGGAGAATATATTGATCCATCTATCTATTTTTATCGAGGTGTCTCCGTATGTAGATATACATCTAGATAGAATAGATTTAGATAGATGGATATGGACACATGGAAATTGACATCTTGCTAGGAATCAGATTTGAACTGGTGGCACTAGGATTTTCAGTCCTCTACTCTACCAACTGAGTTATCCTGGCTCTTCCCTGTGGATCATCCTGGTATAGGGTTTTAAGTTGTGTAAACTAAAATGAAGTAAAAAGGTATTTTTACTAGTTTTTATAATGATCTTTATTATATTCGACCTAGCAGTCACTAATATGATAAAAATGGACTGCATTGAATAATTTAAAAATGATCTAATCTATGTAGATCATATATCACAAAATAAATTGATCATATGATCAACTTATTAACAGATCAACTCAACCTGTCATAATATGGATGAAAAGATTCATGTTCCAATTACTTCTCTTCATGAAAAAAAAAAATATTGAGGTAAAAGAATCAAGAAATTAGAATGGATTCAAACCAATGGAATTGGAGACGATAGATCAGTCCGTTCGAGAACGAACCTGGTTGGGAATAGAGGGACTTGAACCCTCATGGTCTATAAAGCCAACAGATTTTCCTCCTACTGCAATTTGCATTGTTGTTGACATTGACATGTAGAATTGGACTCTATCTTTATCCTTGTCCAACCATTTATTCCAAAAAAGAATTCAATTCTCCATCTAAAGTAGATAAGTTAATAATTGGATTACATAATGTCAAATCAGTACTTCAACTCGAATCTGGAATCTATCTTATGAACAAAATGCTTGGAACAATTCAAGTTCTAATCGCCAGTTTCGTCTGATGTTATATAACATCTCTCGCCATTTTTGAGGTGTAAATAGATCGTTCTATAACTAAAATATTGGACCAAATGAGATTCATTCGTTAGAATAGATTCCATTCAGTCTCTACACCTATCCCCTTCCTATCATAGGAGAAGAAACATTGTCTTCGTGAACCAGATTTGGCTCAGGATTACCCATTCAAAATATCCCAGGGTTCCCTAAATTTGGAAGCTATCACTTGGTAGGTTTCCATACCAAGGCTCAATTCGATCAAGTCCGTAGCGTCTACCAATTCTTCCATATCCCCTTCTCAAAGAACAAGATCATACCTTGATCTAATCCTATTATGTAATATCCATCAGCATTTTACAATGGATATTTGCTCAATATTAGGTGGGAGAAATATCATGCCCTATTCCCCTTCTCTCCCCTTCTCTTCCCATCTCTATCTCTACCCTAATCGAATATGTCTGGGAATCATTATATAATTTATCCATTTGAAATGCAATGTTATTATCCTCCCCTAGTTGATTTGGAAGAGTGAGTAAAATTGATCGATATTAATTGACCCTTACTTATCCTTTCTTTCCCTTGAAAGAATATACATTCAAACAATGTTCCGTTGTAATCGCAATCTGGATTGCGTCATTGAATTTGATTCTCACTATAATTGTTAGGATTCCAAAGGAATCTATGGATCTCACCCTAATGAAATGGGGAGTGAGATTAGCGCAAGACAGAGGTTGGTCTTTCTGTTCCTCTCTATCTATAATTCATAAAGGAAAAACGAAAATAGCTTTTCTCTGTTTGTTTCTAAGGTAGTTGTCACACCTTAGTGGGATAGAGCAGTTCTATATAGACACTTTTCCCTGCAACAAAATGGCGACTCCGCTGGGGAGATAATTAGTTTGTTTGTTTATCATTCTTTGTTGTCTATTTCGTAAACTTACAGGTAGCATTCGAAATTTATTTGCCATAACAAATGCAAAGTAGATAACTGCTACTTCAATCCATCTACTAGATCTGTTTATGATTTAAACAACTGATTCACAAACTATCTAATTGCCCTTGTGATAGCTCTTAGATCCTCCTTAGATCTACCCCTGATTGTTGCATTACTGATTGCTTTTTGCTCGGCCAAAACCCAAGAACTGAACTGCAAACTGTGACCCAGAACCCAAACAGAGTCTCGTTTCTAGCCCAGTGCAGGTAGTGTTCAGAGAATCTGAACTTTAGCACACTTCCCGAGTGGACAAGCTGCACTGCATTTCAAATTCTTTGTGTTACAGGTGCGCTGATCAGACTAGGATCTGTGCAGTTTTGGTTTCCGTGATTCATTCTTTCCAGTTCTATTCCTGAATTTTGATACCTTTGATCAGTATATGTCTGTTTGAAACCCCTTTTCCTTGCTATTATTCCACCTCCTTTGTACAAAAGAATTGTAGATGTTTTTGTGTGTTTGTTGAGTCATTTACAGTTCTCCTTTGCAAAAGTAGCATAATCGTAATGTCGTCCTTTGATTTGAAACTGTCGCAAGTGTCGATTTCAATCATAGGAAAGAGTTTGATTCCTATTGATGGTCGAATATCTTATTACTATTGCTTTTGGTCTGAATTTGTAATTTTCAAGTGTCGAGAACAAGTATTCAGTTCAAAATCGTAAAGTGTTGTGATCGTCTCCATTTCTTGATTTTGAGAAGAAACTTGTTGATATTTGTCGCTTGAAAAGAAATTCAGATTTGTGCATCAACTTTCTTTTTAGCATTCATATACTAAGAAAGTCGAAAACAAATACATGCATGTGCACTTGCATATAGACAGTCTGACTGGCTTGATTTAGGAAAGTGCATTTAGAGTGTGCTCTTTTCTCTTTGTGAATAGATTTTGTCTTTCTTTTCCTTAGTAGCTAGGATTTTCATTGCACAAAGAAGACAAAAAGTTTGTTTATCATCTTAGATTACATTTTAGGAATTACATCTACATCTTGTGGTGAACCTGAAAGGTAAACTTCATAAACAAGATCAACTTAAAATAAATTCAATGAATCTAACAACACTTTGGAACTTAACGCACAACATTTAGAAGTCTAGGCTAGAGACGTATTCCAGCATCGTAAAGCCTGGTAACTGTTGTTCTCACTGATGGTTGGGTGATTCCTCCACTTTGAGATGATAAGTGCCAGTACGGAATTGTGCTCCCACGTACCGTCGAGTATATTTTGGGAGACCCTAATAGGCTTAATCCTTTATCCATAGGAAGCTGTGTCTGCCGCCCTATCGATCGCAATGCACTGAACACAGCATTCGGGAAGATTGACTGTCGTACCGTAAAAAGTATTCTGCAGTTTTGAGATTGGTTTGGTAATCCCTCTACCTAGATTTCCAGAGCAGTCCCTTTCGTTCCTTTTGAGACTCCTTAACAGAAAGGGTCCATCTGAGAACCTATCACTTCAGGCTCATTAAAAATCGAAGGAGACTAGAGTCATCTTTTGTTTTTCTCGTCTCTTAACAATTGAAAAAACAAGTTGTGTCAAAACGTCTAAAATTTATTTTAAATGGAATACTCACTACCCCTTCCCTACATTGATCTTGGGTTGAGAAAATGGAGTCCACCAACCAAGGAATTCCCCTTGGAGGAAATCCTAGTCCCTTCTCCTCTTGGGGAGATGTCGGTGCACCCCATATGGCCACATTGTCGCTTCCAGGAGTGACAATTGGTTTTCCTGTATGGCTCTTCTCAACCACTGTCATTCAGAACACTACAATTCCTGAACAATCGAATCAGCGACTAGACGAATCCGGAGTTACCCACCAACCTTCTACTTCCTCTAATTCTTCCTCTCCTCCTTCCTCTTCGCTTGATGGGGCTGGTAAAGCCAAAATTCAAGTACCTGAGCAGAAGAAGGAAAAGAAGAAGAAAGAGAAGAAGAAGAAGGAGCCAAAAGTGAATGGGGGAAAACGAGCGTCGTCTAGCGAAAATCCACACATTGCACCGATCAGGCCTAAATCACCATGTGTCATTTGCAAAGGAGACCATTATCACAAAGATTGTCCTTGCATCCCTCGAATCTTGAGGGACTGGTCTCCTCGTTTGCACAACCCGGTGTCATCAACCTCTGATGGTCATGTTGAAAACACACCGTCAACTAGTGAAAGTGAATCCCCAGGACAAAAAGGAAAATATATATTTCCTTGTAAACTGTGCGAAGGCGATCATGCCGTCCACTGTTGTCCCTTCTTAGATGAAGCTAAAAGAGTTTTGGATGATCGTCTAGTTTCAACGTTACGACTTCCTCCTGGATAAAAAAAACTCTTGCCGAGTCCGTCACTAGTTGAAAATCCGGCTGGCCCACTCAGGTGGTCGGCCAAAGCATCTATCATTGAAGATAAACCATCTGAACCCATACCAGATGAAAGTCAAAAGTTCGAGGCAGCAGTTGACCCGGTCTTGCCTTTAGAGGTTCCATCTTTAGATGATATAGTCACTGAAGAGAACAAGGATGACACCGTCCAAATTCTTTTCATAAGCACAGACTCCAACGAACATGGGGGCAATTTACCCATTCCTTTACCACAGGAAGGAAGTTCATCAGAGTCGTACTCGGCCGTCTATTTGGTCCCACCTCCAAGCAACCTAGTTGTCTCCTTCGACTGGAATCAACTAGGCAGACCCCGTTTACTAGCTAGTGTACCATTCCGAATCATTGTTCAAATATATAGAACGGTTATGGCTGGTACCATCATAGATGAGGGGGCTTCTGTGAGTATCCTTTCCTCAACCGCTTGGAAAGTGCTTGGTTCGCCATCGCTTTTGCCTGAGATGAGAAATCTAACAGGTTTTGATAAAGGAACCAGTTGACCGTTATGGATCCTTCCCAATGTGCCCATAACATTGAGAGGGAAAACAGTTCACATGAACATAAGGGTAGTTCAAGGACCCCTAGATTACAATCTACTCCTTGGACGAGACTATATTTATTGCATGGGAGCAATTGTCTCCTCACTCTTTAGAGTAATGTGTTTTCTGCACGAAGGAAGAGTGGTCAAGCTCGTAGACCAACTTTCATTCTCCGGATCATACAGAGAAAATAGTCATATACCATCCCTAAATGGTCTTTTCACGCAAGAAATGTCTCAATCTCTAATCCATCCACCCGATGAGCACGAGTGATTCAGGGGGACATGACTGAAACCCTGGGGGCATGCACCCTGGTCTACTTCGGCAGGAAAACTTTGGATATAGGGTAGGTTTCCACGAGAAAATATGACTAGTCTGTACTCCCATCCGTGATTGGAAGAGGGGGTTATTCTAGAACAAGATTCTCTTGTCAAAGTTATGTGAGTGGAGTACCCTCCTTCACTCACCTTTCTCTATTTCGGTAAACATCACCAAAGAAGTGTTTTGTTTGCACTGTGAATAGAACAATCTTTGGGTAACCTGTAAGAGGTAGGCCTCTCTCGATAAAACAAATGTTTTAATGGACTAAAGAAGGGGTAACCTTGAAACTCTGTTTTATACCTGGGGGCATGCAAACCTTTTGCAGTGCAAGCGAAGAAGGACTATTTATTTTTTAAATGTATAGGTCCTCTAACCCTTTAAACTCGTAGGATTGGTCGTTTCCTAACTTGCATAAAGAAAGGATGTGGGGCAAAAATCTAAAAGTTTCCGTTTTTATATGAGACATTCTTATCACATGACTGGATTAATTGAGCAGTTTTAGCACATAGTTCAAGCTCATTAAAAAATAAACATAATCCATGAGCAAATGTTTCCCCCCGCGTTTAAGCTCGTTAAAAAATGAACTATTCCCCGGTAAATAACCATCCTGAATGTAGTACTTCAGCCATTGAAGCCTTGGTTGTGTTTGCACCATCACCTCCACTTTTACATTGGCCGATCATTCGCCTCCATTTGATTGTTTACCCATTTTGAGGAACAGCTGCGAAGAGTGATTTCACTAGCCATCCTTGTAACACTACCATGATTGGAAAATTCCAAACCTTACCTGGAATCAGCTGCTACCCATTTTATCACTCGTTCCTCAAAAGACGTGTCTCCTTTAAGCTCTTTTCAACTGACTCGTAAAATATGAAAATATTGTCGAGCCATTGGCCTCTCCAGCTTGTTAAAGGGTCCAGAAGTGCTATCTCTCCTCTAGATTTTAATCTTTTTGGACCTGAGAGATTATTACACAAAAATATCGAGCGCTTGTTTTGTTCGGCTTGTTAAAAGTATCGAAATTTCATCCCTTCTGTATTGTTTTATACATTTTCGGACTTAAGGGATTAGATGACGAAAAATGAATTTTGGAGTTACCTTTACATTCCTTTTCAGACTCTCTAAAATTGAAAAGGACCGAGTTATCTTTATTGTTAAACTCGTTAAAAGTGTAATAGCGACAAGCTTGTCTATAGACGAGAATGAGTTTCACTATCGCTAGGGTCGTTAAAACAAAGAGATGGGTTTTCCTGAAGGGAAAATTATAGAACAAGAATATGTTATCCTCCTCAAGCTTGACAAAAATAAAGAGGTACTGGTCAACAATGACTGGGGAAAATTGGGAAGAAAACTTGAAGAAACTTTGTTGGTAGCAAGTCACTCTTGAACATGACACTTCCACTCCGTGTTCGAGTCGGGTTGGGTTGTTTCATTCACCGGTCACATCACCATGGTCCCACCATACCATCCACATTTGGGGTTAATGCTACCAATCCATCACATCAGTGTCGCCGATATGTTCAAGAGAAGTCATTCAAAGAATTCACATGTGTCTCACCCACTACCATACATTTATACTACACTCTTTCATGACCGCCACCCTGAACCTTATATCACCAAATCGTTTTCACCTCCATTAAAATCATCTGCTCCGTTCTATGTCATTGATGTGGGATTCATTAAGGCCCTCTTGTGATGGATCACTTCTTGTTGACATCAGCTCATTATCCAAGAAGTTGATCTAGGAACACCCCATTGAGTACTTTGAAGCTTGCATGCCTCAACGACAAGTTTCTCACTTCCGGCAATAAGTTTACATTAATGGCCTTCGACCGAAAGATTTTGCGTGGTGTTCGATGCCAAGTCCTTTATTCACACCACGTGAATTGTACTGCTGTACCTTGAGGGTCATTATCATTATCGGTGATTCCTCTCACGCTTGTTAATAGTTTACATCATTGGCTAGTAATCAGGCGATGTCTTTCCATGTTCGACTTCAGAACATTTCTCACATGGATCGAATTGTACTTCAAGTGAAGATCAGACAAGATTGAAGACCCCGGATCTAGTTTCATCCATCCGGGCTACGGTATATATTCAGGGAAATAAAGACATAAAATGTACATCATTGTTGCACAGATAATGATCCAATCAAAAGGATGATGGCTCTATTAGAATCATCAGTCTACACTCAGACGATTTTCTATCCTATGTACATGAAAATGAATTTATAAAGCTGAGCATGGGAATGCCTGCCTCAGCTAGATCATGAAAATATTATGAAGATAATGTATTGTATTGTATCTTTTTACAGGTCTCCTCCCAGCTTGAAAGAACTTCGGATCCTCATAATAAAGCATTTCACCCGACATCAAAAGATTAACGACCTCATGCTTTAGGGGGCAACTATTATATACATTTTTGGGCCCTACAACCCCAAGCATGAAATGTCCATAAATAAAGGGCTCCTAAGTCCCTAAAAGTGTTGTTCTAACCCCTAAAGGAACAAGGTCAACAGATTACAGCTTCTCCCAGAAGTTCTCCATGAAAAACAGGTCAGAATTGGTCAAAATAGGATCATTTCAGTTGCTCCATTGGCTAAGTGCGTTGCATCTCACCTAAATACACTGTGTGGGTGCATTGCATTTCAAAAATCCCTTCTGTGGGGTGCGATGGGCGAGAAATGACAAATGGCAGTGTCATTCCGCGAGGTGGAGAGGCAATGGAAGCTTCCAGAATCTTCCCCTGTGACACTTGCCTCATTGAATTCGACCAAGGATGAGTAAGAGACCATCAATCTCCAAGTGGAAGCAAGAACTATCAGAGGGAAGACACTAATCAAATCATGAGCTGACTCATCTCCATTACAAACATCTATATATGGATCCCTCATCCCAGAGATCCAGAGGCTGGAATTTTGCATATTGTAAGGAATTGTTGTTGGTTTCTTGAGACAAATATCAGATTGTTGGGTGATCTAAACTTTGTTTGAGGTGAAGAGGGGCTTCTTTTCTGGGAGGTTGATGCTGGGTCAGAACAACTGGTTGTAACTCCTCTTGGCTCTTTCTTGTTTTATCAATAAAATCTATTCAAGTTTTCCTCCATGCTCTTGTATCATTGATGCTTGCTATATTTGTATGGTCAATTTACATCTGATCCTAGATTGTTTATGATTATAGATCCATGTCTTTGTATAGTGCTATGCTTCTGTGATCTTACCGGCGCTTTGTGAAGCTGGGCGTGCAAGGGAGCAGGTGGATAAAGACTATCAAAGAAGAGGGGAATCAAATCAGGAGATTAGCGCAAGACAGAGGTTGGTCTTTCTGTTCCTCTCTATCTATAATTCATAAAGGAAAAACGAAAATAGCTTTTCTCTATTTGTTTCTAAGGTAGCTGTCCCACCTTAGTGGGATAGAGCAGTTCTATATAGACACTTTTCCCTTCCTCTTAGACCAAGAGAAGTCAATAGAAACTTCCTTACGAAACGAATTCTTTTTTTTGGGTATGAACAGTTCAATATTTTGGAAATAAATAGATAATAAATAAGGTAATGATTCAATCCCCCCCTCCGAAAGACGAAAGGACATTTTTTACAACTTCCTCTTATTTTATGAAATCCTCAATCATCCTGGTTAATCTGACGTATTCGGATCACCTAATCAATAATTTAAGACAGATTAGCTAATCCATTCAATATTATGATCATATATAGATCTATAGTGATCATCTTATCAATTGTATAAGAACTAATTCTTTGGCGATGATCTTGTTTCATGATGACTATATTTTCCTGATACTCTTTTATCTATATGGATAAAGCACAAAATTGCTGGGTAGGCATTTCATCGTCATTATGCAATTCTCAATTTTTTAACTCTTTCTTTGTTCAAATCATAATCGAACTAGACTTCTCGAGTTTACCCAATCTATTATTCTTTCAATACAAGCCTTTTTCCGTTATTATTCATATTACTAATGAACAATTATTCAATTTATTCCCTATATATTCCAATTTTAAAGAATAGACTGGAATAGATAGAATGAGAACATATTTAATATTGTAAGGAAATTAATTTTATGGTATCGTGCACCAGAAAAAAAATTCGTTCATGGAATCATTTGCGTAAGGGAATGAAGGAAATTATCAAATCTGTAATTGACTATGCCTAGATCTCAGAGAAATGACAATTTTATTGATAACACCTTCACAATTGTAGCAGATAGCTTATTGCGAATATCCCAATGGCTCTGGGGGAGAAAGAAGCATTTACCTATTACAGAGATTGTGTGATTTGATATTTTTTCTATTCTTCTTTTCTAGGGAAAGGAAAGGTAAGGTATTTAGGAATAAAAATTGGGTAAAATAAAACTTACACTCAGTGGAGGTGAGTTCTAGAGATAGAACAACTCCTTTTTTCGTGTATCCCTAGTCAATGCACCTTTAGATGCTTTCATCTCTTGAGGGTTTTAGTACCGAGCGAAAGGTTACACCTATGCAATAGGCCTTGCTTGTATAGTTGAACCTATTTGATAGGCGTGCATGAGGGGATAAAGCACTATGTATGGAAATCAACAACACAAAAGCTTCATTATAGCCCATATGCATTACCCTTTTCTGAAGGGTAGTGAGAATGGTTGAGACAAAAAACATCCATCTCGTTTGTACTTCAGATACCCTTATAATGGAAACATCAAAGATTGTTGAAGTGATTAATCCATGGAGAATACATGGCGTTAAGAACAAAGAAATTGTTAGAGGTTCCATTCGTAGTAGTAAGATCCTTGGTATTTGGAAAATAATCTTTGCAAGAAGGATGGTTAGAGATTCCTTGGGAATACACTAGCCCCTATTAATTCATAATATTGGGTCAGAATCTTTTTTTTCAATTCCACAGATTATTCCTCATATTACCTATTGTAAAGAAAGGAGGAGCCATATGAGTTGGGAATCTCATGTACAGTTTTTGAAGTGGAGATCATTTCAATGGAATGAATGACAATAATGAATGTCAGCTCAATTGGAAGGGGAATATGCGGAAGCTTTACAAAATTATTATGAAGCTATGTGACTGGAAATTGATCCTTATGATCGAAGTATATACTTTATAATATAGGTCTTATGCATACAAGTAATGGGGAACATACGAAGGCTTTGGAATATTATTTCCAAGAATTAGAATGGAACCCATCCTTACCATAAGCTCTTAATAATATGGCCTTGATCTGTCATTACGTATGACTATCTGTACCATATAATAACTTAGTTAATAACTACTACGAGTAAGGACAAAAGAAAAGGCTTTCTACATATGCATTATCCCAAGTAACCGTTTTTATTAGCTGTAGCGAAAAAAAGCATCTTTCATAGGAACCTGAATATGAATAAATAGAGCCTAAATATTACATGGATAAAAAATTCAATTGATGATGGAAGCACCATAAAGATCAATTATTGAAAGAAGGTTCGGGAAATACAATCAAATCTGCTCATTGACAAGAATCGGGAATCAACTTATGTAATAGAGTAGATCTACTAAGCTATTGAGCAGCTGTGTAGCATCAGATCCTAAAGATGTGAAGTACTCCAGCCAGAGAGTACTCTCCAAAAATTCTATATGAAACTGAGATAGTTACCTTGCAAGAAGACTTTGATTTGGACAATCAATCTGAAGTATAGAAAGAGATATACTTCATCTTTTTAAGGGTAGGAGAAAAGATAGAACTTGATCATTGAATTGATTGGAAGTGAAATCAGAAACTCATGTCATTAACTTTTTTTGGTCCTTTGGTTAATATGAACTCCCAAAGATTCATCTCCTATTCTTTTGAAATTTTGGTAGATGACTAAAGAATAGTGGATTGAGCTGAGGTAGGAAACTCTCAGGTACGATTCTAAGGGAAGAAAACGTTTCCAAGTTTACCTATCCCGACAGAGGAGAACAGGCCATTTGACGGGGAGATCCTAAAACTGCAGAGGCTTGGTTCGATCAAGCTCCTAAGTATTGGGAACAAGCCCTTTAGCTAGCATCCTTGAGAAATGATTAGGTTTGGCCCATTTTTCAAAAGAGGTTTTTACAGTATCTCTCTCCACTACGATCTTTACTTCCTTTACTTATGGTTCTGGTGAACGAATGGCCATTGAATTCTCCCCTTTTCGGATGGGACTTAAATAATAAGAAACCTACCAATAGCAATTAGTGACCTTACGAGAGATATATCTCAAATCGTTTCTCCCTTTATTTTCTAGTTTATGATTGGAGCAACTATGATACGGGAGTCAATCTGAGGTAAGTTCAATTTTATTATGACATATCTTTGAGGTGCTCAATGGACTATGGGCTTTTATCATGCAAAAAAGCCTTTTTTGTAATTTTAAAAGCAATGGTGATTATTACAACATTTCTAGATGGATAAATAAATATATCTGTATATATGGATATATATATATATTTATATATATATATATCTATATATATATATATATATATATATATATATATATATATATATATATATAGATATATATGTCTATGTATATATATATATATATATATATATATATTTATCCATCTATTGATACTCCTCCATATGTCCCATATAAAAGGCCATCCATTATAAATCGTTATTCATGGATCATTAATGAAAAACATCTCCGGATGGATTTTACCCCTATTAAGAAGATCCATCAATAATCCAGAATCAGAAAGGGTATTCTCTTTATATTGTAAATATATTCCTATAAGATGTCGACGAAATAGAATCTGATTTTTGGGAATACTATGGAAAAATCCCATTGATTTCGAGTCAGATATTCAATAATGAAAACAATTTCCCAATAATAGAAACTCTCATTCTCCAAAGAGTCCTGTAATCTTTAACCAATTTTGTGCTTCGATGTAATTTCCCGGAGCAAGTGCTATAGCTTGTTCCCAATACTCAGCAGCCTGATCAAACCAAGCCTCCGCAGTTTCAGGATCTCCATGTCGAATGGCCTGTTCTCCTCTGTTAGGATAGGTAAACTTGGAAAAGTTTTCTTCCCTCAGAACTGTACTTGAGAGTTTCCTACCTTATATGGCTCAATCCACTATTCTTTAGTCCTCTACCAAAATTTCCAAAGAATTGGAGATGATTCATTGGGAGTTCATATTAACCAAAGGACCAAAAAAGGTCAATGACATGAGTTTCTAATTTCACTTCAATCAATTCAATGATCAGGTTCTATCTTTTCTCATACCCTCAAAAATATGAAGTATATCTCTTTTTATACTTCAAATTGATTGTCCAAATCAAAGCCTTTTTGCAAGGTAACTATCTCAGTTCCATATATAATTTGTGGAGAGTACTCTCTGGTTGGAGTACTTCACATCTTTAGGATCTGATGCTACAGCACTGCTCAATCGCTTAGTAGATCAACTCTATTACATAACTTGATTCCTGATTCTTGTCAATGAGTAGATTTGATCGTATCAGCCTGAACTTTCATCCAATAATTGATATTTATGGTGCTTCCATCACCAATTGAATTTATTATCCATGGAAGATTTAGGCTCTATCTATTCATATTCGGGCTCCTATGAGAGATGCTTTTTTTTGCTACAGCTAATAAAAACTGTTACTTGGGACGGTGCATATGTAGAAAGCCTTTTCTTTTGTCCTTACTTGTAGTAGTTATTAACTAAGTTATTCTATGGTATAGATAGTCGAACGTAATGACAGATCAAGGCCATATTATTAAGAGCTTGTGGTAAGGATGGGTTCCATTCTAATGCTTGGAAATAATATTCCAAATCCTTCGTATGTTCCCCATTACTTGTATGCACAAGACCTATATTATACAGTATATAACTTCGATCATAAGGATCAGTTTCCAGTCGCATAGCTTCATAATAATTTTGTAAAGCTTCTACATATTTCCATTCTTATTGAGCTAACATTCGTTACAATCATTCATTCCATTGAAATGATATCCACTTCAAACCCGTACATGAGATTCTCACCTAATATGGCTCCTCCTTTCTTTATAGTAGGTAATATGGGGAGTAATCCATGGAATTGAAAAAAAAAAAGATTCTGACCCAATATTATGAATTAACAGGGGCTAGTGTATTTCCAATGAATCTCTAGCCATCCTTCTTGTAAAGATTATTTTCCAAATACCAAGGATCTTACTACTAGGAATGGAACCTCTAACAATTTCTTCGTTCTTAATGGCCTGTATTCTTTGGGGATTAATCACTTCAACAATCTCTGATGGTTCCATTATAAAGGTATCCAAAGTACAAACAAGATGGATGTTTGTTGTCCCAACCATTGTCACTACCCTTTAGAAAAGGGTAATTCATATGGGCTATAACGAAGCTTTCCTTTTGTCGATTTCCATACATAGTGCTTTTTCCCCTCATGCGTGCCTATCAAATAGGTTCAACTATACAAGCAAGGCCTATTGCATAGGTGTAACCTTTCGCTCAGTACTAAAACCCTTAGGAGATGAAAGCATCTAAAGGTGCATTGACCAGGGATACATGACAGAAGGAATTGTTCTATCTCCAGAACTCACGTTCACTGAGCGTAAGTTTTATTTTACCCAATTTTTATTCGCAAATACCTTACCTTTTCTTTCCCCAAAAACGAATGGAAAAAATATCAAACCACACCATCTCTGTAATAGGTAAATGTTTTTCTCTCCCATGGAGCCATTGGGATTATTCGCAATAAGATATCTGTTACAATTGTGAAGGTCTTATCATTAAAATTGTCATTTCTCTGAGATCTAGGCATAGTCAATTACAAATTTGATAATTTCCTTCATTCCCTTATGTAAATGATTCCATGAACGAAATTTTTTTCTGGTGCACAATACCATAAAATGGATTTCCTTACAATCATAAATATGTTCTCATTCTATCTATTCCAATCTATTGTTTAAAATTGGAGTAGATAGGGAATAAATTGAATAATTGTTCATTAGTAATATGAATAATAATGTAAAAAGGCTCATACTGAAAAAATAATAGATTGGGTAAACTCAGGAAGTCCAGTTCGATTATGATTCGAACAAAGAAAGAGTTAAACGATCGAGCATTGCATAATGAGAATGAAATGCCTACCCAGCAATTGTGTGCTTCATCCATATAGATAAAAGAATATCGGGAGAATATAGTCATCATGACACAGGATCATTGCCAAAGAATTAGTTTTTATACAATTGATAAGATGATCACTACAGATCTATATATGATCATAATATGGAATGGATCAGTTAATCTATCTTAAATTATTGATTAGGTGATCCGAATACGTTAGATTAACTGGGATGATTTAGGATTTCATAAAATAAGAGGAAGTTGTAAAAAATGTCCTTTCATCTTTCTGAGGGGGGGATTGAATCATTACCTTATTTATTATCTATTTATTTCCGAAATATTGAACTGTTCGTACCCCAACAAAAACAATTTTTTCTGTAAGGAAGTTGGTATTGACTCATTTTCTTAATTAGAACCAAGAGATCTCATAGGAAAGATGGCCGAGCGGTTCAAGGAATAGCATTGGAATTGTTGTGTAGGCTTCTGCTTACCAAGGGTTCAAATCCCTCTCTTTCCGTATCTTCGCCCTACTATCTATTTTCTTCTCATCCATTGTTATTTAATCTATAGAATCCCAATAGGACTATTTCCTAATTCCAAGATCAATCTACCTCTATTTGTAATAGAGAAAATAGAATGAACATTGGTTCGTGGTATGGGAAAATTCAAGATTATTTTAAGAAGCAATAAAAAAAAAGTATCACAGATAATAAGTAACGTACGTAAGGATTATAAAATGTCTCCTTCGGGGAAGGGAAAAAGAAGGGAGAAGAACATAATTTCCATATGCCCAACAACCAACCCACCCCTCTCTTTCATTTCATTCTCTATTCCATCTTGACGAGAATAATACTCTACGACCAACAATTCATTAAGCTTCAAATTGATCCATTTACTACCTATTATTTGATTTGATGAATCCTTTATATTGTAAGGAATGAAAATTCAAATGATTTGGCAATTTATCCCTCTGGAAAAGTTCTCTATTCTTCTTAATGATAGCTCTCAATCTTTGTTGATCTCTTATAGTAATCACATCTTGAGGTTTGCAAGGCTAACTCGGTATATCTACCATATGGTCATTATCCCGGATATGTCCATGATTCACTAATTGTCTAGCTCCGGGAATGGTCGGAGCCATAACCAATCAAAAAAGAATATTATACAAACACATTTCAAGTAATTGCAATAGGACCTGACCCGTTGAGCCTTTGGCTCTTCTAGCAATATGAACATATTTCAGCAATTGTCGCTTCATTAGTACGTAATGAAAATGCAATTTTGTTTTTTCTTCTAGCTGGATACGATAGTGAGATATTTTCCTGGAAGAAGACCGGTTCATAGAATCCTTTCTATTTTTGGGTCTTTTACTAGTGAGACCTGGTAAAGTTTTCAGACAATGTATTATTTTAAACGAGGTCCCCAATAATAGGACATAGAAACTCCTTTTCAATTAAAAAATAGTGCTAAAAGGATGAAAGAATAGTATAACCCGTATGAGTACTACTGTAACTATTTTATATGGAAAACGAAGATCTTTCTCCAATTTGTTATTGATCCTAATATCTCCAATCATTTCATTCATCCCGTTCCTCGTTGGGAGTAAATGATCATGGCATGACGGACCTGACAAACAATCATACGAGTGTTCTCCATTCCATCTTGATTCTAGAAAAACTTTGTGGATTATGGAAATGAGAGGAATATAAAAGAGCCATCTATCGCGATTGAGCCGATGACCATCGAATTACAAGTGTGATGCTATAACCTTTGAGCTAAGCAGGCTCAATGGAATATCACTCCCAATTTCATTGGTGTGAGATCCATAAATTCCTTTGGAATCCTAACAATTATAGTGCAGATCAGATTCAATGACGCAATCCAGATTACGATTACAATGGAACATTGTTTGAATGTATATTATTTAAAGGGAAAGAGAGGAGAAGTAAGGATTGTTATAGACATTTTTGTGCCTTACAGCATGAAGCATGAAATGTCCATAATCTAAGGGATCCAAAGTCCCTAAACATGTTGTTCCTACCCCTAGAGGAACAAGGTTAGCAAACCACAACACTGAATATCAGTTCTCCACCTGAAAACACTCAAAAACAAGGCAATTCTGGATCATGTCAACTGCTCCACTGAGCATCTGCGCTGAATGTCAACTGCTCCACTGTCTACCTGCGCTGAATGTCAACTGCAAAGAACGCTACCTGCACTGGGCGAGTTGGGACATGTGGCACAGTCATTCCTCAAGGTGTCAATGCCCAGGAAGCTTCCAAAATGACACTTGGATCAAGGAATTCGACTGGTGATGAGTAAGAGGGTCTAGATCTCCAAGTGGAAGCAAGAACCTCCAAGTGGACTCAAGAACTGAAGAATAACTGAAGTGGGAGAGGACACTAGTCAGCTCTCAAGCTGACTCATCCTTTCTCCAAAACTCCTATATATAGAGCTCTCTCATGAGGTCTAGGGAGGGTGGAATCTGGTGAATGTAAGGAAGTGCTGTTGGTTTGAGTATAGAACTATTGGGTGATTTGCTTTGAAGGAGGTGAAGAGGAGATTTCTTTCTGCTGGGAGGTGATGCTGGATTGGGCCTCTTATGGTTGTATCACTTCCTGAACTTTACTTCTTCCATTAATAAAGAATTTGAGGTTCTTCTATATACATGTGTCTCAATGATGTGTTGCTATACTTGTGTATTTGATTTATTCTAATCATTGAATCAATTATGAATGTATGCTTCTTGTAGTTTCCCTCTCTTGCCATTTTGTAGGATCTTGTTGTAGCTGGGCCAGTGAAAGAGCAAGGAGCTGAGAGCAAGCAGCAAAGAGAGAAGATTGGATCAATCATTAGCGAAAGACATCGGTTAGTGGATCTCTTTCCCCCCTCTTTTACATCTCATAAAGAAGTAATCTCAAATAGCTTTGCTTTGATTGTTGCTGAGGTACTATCACCCTTAGAGTGGGATAGGGTCATTCCGTATTGGATACTTTTCCCAACAACAAATTGGCGACTCCACTGGGGATCGTATCTTGTTGGTTGTTTGTGTTTTTGCTATTCATTTCCTAAACACAGGGAGTACCAAATCGAACTGCATTTGAATCTTTCAAATGCAAAGTAGAGGGCAGCTACTCTAGCTCAGTTTCTGGGCATGTTTACGATTTGAAGAGCTGGTCCACAAGGACTCTGAACAGCTCTTAGTGATAGCTTTTCATCCTCCTTTTCATCCTTTAGTGTGTACTTGATTGATAGCTTATGATTTGGCCAAAAACTGTGAATTTTTGAGCAATCTGTAACCCAGAAACTGAGAAAAACGAAAGTTTATCTCTTCATTGCAGGCACTATGAAGGCAGTCTGCATTTCATCGCAGGTCCCGAAGGGGCTACCTGCGCTGAATGTCAAACTGACAGTGTACTACCTGCCCTGAACCAGTTTTGCCTTGTGCAACTGGGGTTCCCTGCTGTTTATTGCCCTGTTTTCATTCTTTTTTTTGCAGCCTGTTATCAGTCAATGTGCCTATCTGAAACCACCTTTCCTTGCCACTATTTCGCCTCAGTTGTATAAAGAAACTGTGTTTGTTCTTTGTGTATTTCTTACATCATTTGCAGTTTCCCATAACAAAAGTGAACTAGTCTTGCTGTGACCTCTTAGATCTAGACCTGTGATAAGTGTCGTTTTGATCTTAAGAGTTAGTTTGTTTGCTGTTCATAGCTGATTGAGCTTTTGCTTTCGTCATATGGTTTGAATTTATGTATTTCTAGTGTTGAAACAAGTAAATATTAAGGTGTCTTTTGATTTTGGACAAAAGCTTGTTTGCTTTCACTTGGAATTGAATTCAAAATTATACAACAGCTTTCTTTTTGTAGTACATCAACATTAAGAAAGAGAAAAGAAATACCTGCATTGTGCATGTGCATTTTGACAGCTTGTATGTTGATTTAGGAAAAAGTGCATTAGTGTGTGCTCTATGATCTGTGTGAAAAGATGATGTCTTTCTTTTCCCTCAGTAGTTAAGACTTTCAAAGTTGAAAGATTGAAAAGCTTGCTTATCATCTTAGACTGCATTTAGGAGTTGTACCATACATCTCGTGGTGATCCATAAAGGCAAACTGCTAAACAAGATCAACCTTAAAATAAATTGAATTTACATAACAACGCATTGAAACATAATGCAAACACATAGAGGTCTAAGCTAGAGACGTGTTCCGGCGTCGTTAAACGTGATATCTTAGCGTTGAGTGGTTGGGTGATTCCTCCACGGTGAAGCGATAAGTATCAATACGGACTTGTGCTCCCACGTACCGTCGCGTATATATTGGGAGACCCCTATAGGAATAAAGCCTTTATCCATAGGAAGCCGTGTCGGCCGCCCTACTGATCGCAATGCAGTGAACACAGCATTCACGAAGATCGACCACTCGTACCGTAAAACGTATTCTGTGGTTTTGCGAAAAGTTTGGCACACCCTCTGCCTAGAACTCCAGAGTAGTTTCTTTTGGCCTTTTTCAAACTCTATAACTGAAAAATTCCATCCGAGCATTTGTCACTTCAGGCTCGTTAAAACATCGAAGGAGACTAGAGTCATCTTTAGCTTTTTCTCGACTCTTAAAAAGTGAAAAAACAAGTTGTGTCTAAAGCGTCGTTATAAAATTTATTTTAAACGGAACATAATCACCTCCTATTCCTGCGTTGATCTGTAAGTTGAGAACATGGAACACCCCAACCAAGGAATTCCACATGATGGAAATCCTAGTCCTTTCTCCTCTTAGGGAGAAGTTGGTGCGCCCCACATGGCCACATTGTCGCTTCCAGGACTGACAATTGGCCTGCCAATTTGGCTATTCTCAACCAATGTAGTTCAGAACACCATGGTTCCTGAACAGTCGAGTCAACAGTTAGACCAGTCTAGAGCTGCCCACCAGCCTTCTACTTCCTATAACTCTTCCTCCAATCCTTCATCTTCGCAAGGTAGAGCCGGCAAAAGCCAAGCTCCCATAGAGAAGAAGGAGAAGAAGAAGAAAGAGAAGAAGAAGAAGGAGCCTAAGGCGACTGGGGGCAAGCAAAAGACATCTGACAAAAATCCACACACAGCACAGACCGGGCCTAAATCGCCATGTGTCATATGTAGAGGAGACCACTTCCATAGAGATTGTCCCTGTATTCCCCGGATACTAAGGGACTGATCCCCTCGTTTGCACAATTTGGGAGCATCAACCTCTGATAGCCATGTTGAATGCTTACCGTCAACCAGCGAAAGTGAAGGTTCAAGACAAAGAGGGGGAGCAAGATCCCCCTGTAGACTGTGTGAAGGCGATCACGCCATCCACCGTTGTCCCTTCTTAGACAAAGCGAAGAGAGTTTTGGAAGATCGTCCGGTTTCACCGTTGAGACTTCCTCCTGGATACAAAAAACTCGTGCCAAGTCCTTCGTTGGTTGAAAATACAGCTGGCCCGCTCAAGTGGTCAGCTGAAGCGTTAGTCATTGAAAATGAGCCTACTGAATCCAGACCAGACGAAAGTCCAAAGGTCGAAACGGCAGTTGACCCGATTCTTCCTTCAGAAGTTTCATCTTCAAATGACACCGTCACTGAAGATTCATCTTCAAATGACACCCTCACTGAAGAGAATAAGGATGACACCATCCAGATTCTTTTCATCAACACAGACTCTGATGAGCATCAGGGCAATGCACCCATTCCTTTATCGCAGGAAGGAACATCGTCAGGGTCATATCCGGCCGTGTATTCAGTCCCACCACCAAGCAACCTGGTTGTGTCCTTTGATTGGAACCAAGTAGGCAGACCCCGGTTGCCAGCCAGTATACCGTTCAGAATCATGGTCCAAATATACAAAATGGTAATGGCTGGAACTATCATTGATGAAGGGGCATCTGTGAGTATCCTTTCCTCTATTGCTTGGAAAGCACTGGGTTCCCCGGCGCTTTTGCCTGAGATAAGAAATCTCTCGGGTTTTGATAAAGGAACCAGTCGACCATTAGGGATCCTCCCCAATGTGCCTGTTACATTGAAAGGGAAGACCGTTCAAATGAACGTGATGGTCGTTCGAGGACCCTTGGATTATAACCTACTCCTTGGACGAGACTATATATATTGCATGAGAGTTGTAGTCTCCTCACTCTTTAGAGTAATGTGTTTTCTACACGAAGGAAGAATGGTCAAGCTCGTAGACCAACTTTCATTTTCGGGATCACGCATCGCAAATAGTCACATACCAACCCTGAATGGTCTATTCAATCAAGAAATGTCTCCACCCCAGTCCTCCTTCCCGATGAGTGCGAGTGATTCGGAAAGATGGGACTGGAACCCAGGGGGCATGCATCCTGGTCTGCTTCGGGCAGAAAAAAACCCTGGGTATAAGGTAGAATTTCCGCGAGAGAATATGACTAGTCCGTACCCCGTCCGTGGATGGAAGAGGGGTTGTTCTGGAATAGGATTCTTTTGTCAAGGTTATGTGTTTGACAAAGGTCATTCACCCTTGTCTATTTCGGTAGACAGTGCCGAAGAAATGTTTTTGTTTGAAGAAGTTAAGGAAACAATCTTTGGGTAACCAGAAAGAGGTAAGCCTCACCCTTTAAAACAAATGTTTTGACGGATAAGTAGGGGCAGCCTTGAAATTGTATTTTATACCTGGGGGCATGCAACCTTTTGGAGTGCAAGCAAGGGGCGACTATTTATTTTTTAAATTTTTAGGTCCTCCCTTTAAACCTGTAGGTCTAACCCTTTAAACTCGTAGGATTAGCCGTTTCCAAACTTGCATAAAGAAAGGAGCGGAGCATAGCTTCGTGAGATAAAGCTCCATAAAAAATAGCTATCTCACAGGAGACATTCTTATCTTATGACTGGTATATCGAGCAGTTTTAGCATAAAGTTCATGCTCGTTAAAAAATAAATGCAAGATCCGAGCAGTTTTAACGCGGTCTTCATGCTCGTTAAAAAATAAATAAAAGCAGTGAGCAATGTTTCCTCCAGAGTTTAAGCTCATTTTTATCTAAAAATTAACCTACCCCGGTAAATAACCGTTGTGATCGTAAATTTATCAGCCATAAAAGCCTTGGTCGTATGTGCACCTACCACCTTCACTTTCATTTGGCCGATCGTTCACCTCCATATGATTGTTTACCTATTTTGAGGAACAGCTGCGAATAGTGATTCCACCTAGCCATCCTTGTGACACTGCCGGGATTGGAAAATTCCAACCTATACCTGGAATCAGTTGCTATCCCTGTTTATCACTCGTTCCTCAAAAGACGAGTCTTCTTTGAGCTCTTTTCAACTGACTCGTAAAATATGAAAATTTTGCCGAGTTTTGGCCTTCCAGCTCGTTAAAGTGACCGGAAGAGCTATCCCTCCTCTAGATTTTAATCTTTTTGGACCTGAGGGATTATTGCACAAAAAGGTCGAGCGCTTGTTTTATTCGGCTCGTTAAAGTTATCGAAAACTCATCCCTTCTGTATTGTTTTATACTTTTTCGGACTTAAGGGATTAGATGACGAAAAAGGAATTTTGGAGTTAACTTTCTGTGCCTTTTCAGACTCTCTAAAAATGAAAAGGACCGAGTTTTCCTTGTCGTTAGACTCGATAAAATGATTAAATAGCGACAAACTTGTCTTTAGACGAGAATGAGTTTCCCTATCGCTAGGCTCGTTAAAACATAGCGATGGGCTTGCCTGAAGGGCAGGTTATAGAACAAGCATATGTTATCCTCCTCAAGCTTGACAAAAATAAAGAGGTACTGGTCAGAAATGATTGGGGAAAAATTGGGAGAACCTCAAAGCTTTAATGGTAGCAAGTCACTCTTGAACACAACACTTTTCCTCCGTATCACATCGGGTTGGGTTGTTTCATTCACCGGTCTCATCACCATGGTCTCGCCAAACCATCCACATTTGGGGTAATGCTACCGATCCATCGCATCAGTGTCGTTATATGTTCAAGAGATGTTGTTCAGAAAGAGTCAACCATGTCCCATCCACTGCCATACATTATCCTTCATCCATCCATGATCGCCACCCTGAATCATATGTCACAGATTGTTTTCACCTCCATTAAAATCATTAGCTCCATTCCGTGTCACTGATGTGGGATTCATCAAGGCCCTCCTTTGACGGATCGCTTCTTGTCGACTTCAGCTCATTATCCAAGAAGTTGATCTAGGAACAACCCCCTCAGTACTTTGAAGCTTGCATGCCTCAATGGCAAGTTTCTCACTTCCGGCGACAGGTATACATCAATGACCTTCGACCAGAAGATTTTGCGTGGTGTTCGACACCAAGTCCTATATTCACACCACGTGAATTGTACTGCAGTACCTTGAGGGTCATTATCATTATCGGTGATTCCTCTCGCGCTTGTTAACGGTTTACATCATTGACCGATAATCAAGCGATGTCTTTCCATGTTCGACTTCATTGCAATTCTCACATGGATCGACTTGTACTTAGAGTGAAGATCGAACGAGTTTGAAGACCCCGGATCTAGTTTCATCCATCCGGGCTGTGATATATATTCAGGAAATATAAAGACATTTGACATGTACATCATTGCAACAGATGATCATCCTACTCAAAGGATGATAATTTCAGCAGAGAATTATCAGTCTACCTTCAGACGATCGTCTGTTCTATGTACCAAAATGAATTTATAAAGCTGAGCATGGGAATGCCTACCTCAGCTAGATCATGAAAGCAGAATGAAAAATAATGTATTGTATTGTATTTTATTATAGGTCACCTCTCAGCGATTAAATGAACTTCGGATCCTCCTGATAAAGCATTTCACCCGATGAACGACCTCATACTTTAGGGGGCAACTGTTATAGACATTTTTGTGCCTTACAGCATGAAGCATGAAATGTCCATAATCTAAGGGATCCAAAGTCCCTAAACATGTTGTTCCTACCCCTAGAGGAACAAGGTCAGCAAACCACAGCACTGAATATCAGTTCTCCACCTGAAAACACTCAAAAACAAGGCAATTCTGGATCATGTCAACTGCTCCACTGAGCATCTGCGCTGAATGTCAACTGCAAAGAAGGCTACCTACGCTGGGCGAGTTGGGACATGTGGCACAGTCATTCCTCAAGGTGTCAATGCCCAGGAAGCTTCCAAAATGACACTTGGATCAAGGAATTCGACTGGTGATGAGTAAGAGGGTCTAGATCTCCAAGTGGAAGCAAGAACCTCCAAGTGGACTCAAGAACTGAAGAATAACTGAAGTGGGAGAGGACACTAGTCAGCTCTCAAGCTGACTCATCCTTTCTCCAAAACTCCTATATATAGAGCTCTCTCATGAGTTCTAGTGAGGGTGGAATCTGGTGAATGTAAGGAAGTGCTGTTGGTTTGAGTATAGAACTATTGGGTGATTTGCTTTGAAGGAGGTGAAGAGGAGATTTCTTTCTGCTGGGAGGTGATGCTGGATTGGGCCTCTTATGGTTGTATCACTTCCTGAACTTTACTTCTTCCATCAATAAAGCATTTGAGGTTCTTCTATATACATGTGTCTCAATGATGTGTTGCTATACTTGTGTATTTGATTTATTCTAATCCTTGAATCAATTATGAATGTATGTTTCTTGTAGTTTCCCTCTCTTGCCATTTTGCAGGATCTTGTTGTAGCTGGGCCAGTGAAAGAGCAAGGAGCTGAGAGCAAGCAGCAAAGAGAGAAGATTGGATCAATCATTAGCGAAAGACATCGATTAGTGGATCTCTTTCCCCCCTCTTTTACATCTCATAAAGAAGTAATCTCAAATAGCTTTGCTTTGATTGTTGCTGAGGTACTATCACCCTTAGAGTGGGATAGGGTCATTCCGTATTGGATACTTTTCCCAACAACAAGGATCAATTGATATCGATCGTTTTACTCACTCTTCCAAATTGACTATGGGAGGATAATAACATTGCATTTCAAATGGATAAATAATATAATGATTCCCAGTCATATTCGATTAGGGTAGAGATAGACATGGGGAGAGAAGGGGAGTAGGGGAGGATATTTCTCCCACCCAATATTGAGAAAATATCCAATGAATAATGCTAATGGATATTACATAATAGGATTAGATCAAGGTATCATCTTTTTCGTCGAGGAGGGGATATGGCAGAATTGGTAGACACTACAGACTTGATCGAATTGAGCCTTGGTATGGAAACCTACCAAGTGATAGCTTCCAAATCTAGGGATCCCTGGGATATTTTGAATGGGTAATCCTGAGCCAAATCTGGTTCATGAAAACAATATTTCTTCTCCTAAGATAGGAAGGGCGTAGGTGCAGAGACTCAATAGAAGTTATTCTAACAAATGAATCTCATTTGGTCCAATACTGTAGTTATAGGACGATCTATTCACACCTCAAAAATGGAGAGAGATATTATATAACATTAAACAAAACTGGCGATCAGAACTTGAATCATTCCAAGCATTTTATTCATAAGATAGATGCCAGATTCGAGTTGAAGTACTGATTTGACATTAAGTAATCCAATTATGAACTTATCTACTCTAGATGAAGAATTGAATTCCTTTTTGGAATAAATGGTTGGACGAGGATAAAGATAGAATCCAATTCTACATGTCAATGTCAACAACAATGCAAATTGCAGTAGGAGGAATATCCGTTGACTTTATAGACCATGAGGATTCAAGTCCCTCTATCCCCACCCAGGTTCGCTCCCGAGCGGACTGATCTATCTTCTCCAATGCCATAGGTTCGTATCCATTCTAATTTCTCGATTCTTTTACCTCACCATCTTTTTTTCATGAAGAGAAGAAATTAGAACATGAATATTTTCATCCATCATATGACAAGTTGAGTTGATTTGTTAATAAGCTGATGATATGATCAATTGATTTTGTGATATATGATCTACATAGATTAGATCATTTTTAAATTATTCAATTGCAGTCCATTTTTATAGTATTAGTGACTTCTAGATCGAAAATAATAAAGATCATTCTAAAAACTAGTAAAAATTCCTTTTTACTTCTTTTTAGTTGACACAAGTTAAAACCCTGTACTAGGATGATCCACAGGGAAGAGTTAGGATAGCTCAGTTGGTAAAGCAGAGGACTGAAAATCCTCATGCCACTAGTTCAAATTTGGTTCTTGGCAAGATGTCAATATCCATGTCTCCATATCCATCTATCTAAATATATTTCTATCTAGATGTATATCTACATACGAAGACATCCCGATCAAAATAGATAGATGGATCAATCTGTTCTCTCCTCCATCAATCTGTTCTCTCCCTCTTCTTTACTCATATTGTCCCTCTCTGTCCATTCCAATTGAATCCTGATACTCTGTACATATAAAAAAGTAGGATCGAGAACTCAAAAGTCAAGATTTGATGGTGGGACTGATAATTTGACACTAGTCAAAATCTATTCATTCTATTCCATCCAAATCGAAATGGTATAGGTTATCCCAATGATAGATCTATAATTATAGAGTTGAAGTAGATCCAAACATTCCAGAGGGTATCTCAAAAGTAGATTTGAATTTAGGTTCATAAGATTGATGCAATAACTTTTGACCATAGTTTCTAGTATGAATACTGGATCCAATATGATGATCCCTATGATTTATAGTGAAATATTTTATTCTTTCCTTGTTGGAGTTCGGGCCTCAGTTAAGAAGTTGCATACATGAAATCAACGAGGTGTTGAAATTTCTAACTCTATCCATTAAAAATATTACCTGTATTCTTCTAGTTTATTTATCGTACTTGTAAATTATGAAAAAGTTATTCAAACATATAAACATAGAAATAAACACAATATAGTCTCTACCATTTATAAATCAACAGCGGAAAGATATAGCAAACACAAAATTGACACCGTTATTTTTGGACAACTCATCCCCAGAAAAACTGAATGTGGGAAAAACAGAGAAATAATTCTGAGGGTTATATTATTATGTAGTATATCCTTGAGTATAGTTGGGTGCCAAATTGGCTCACACGACATAGAAAATAACTGGCAGTAATACCTCTCTATTCAGAAGCAGGTATTTAGAAAACCTTTCACATGAAACACTCTCCAACAGCATTGCAGCATTGCGTTAACCCTCCTGGCCACTGCATCAGTCTCATAACCCTCTGTGTCATCCCTTTGAGGCTCTACAGAGCCTCCATAACCCTCTGCATCACTCCTTCTACCCTCTGCGTTGATGACACAAGGCCTTTGGCCTTTTTGTTGTCTCTGTTGGGCTCTACGTGACCTGCTTTGGCTTCTACATCTTCCTGTCTGCTTCTATGCTTTTCTATTTGCACTATCTCTGCCTCTTTGTCCAGCACCCACTGCCCCTTGCTGTTGATCACTGATTTGAATTTACTTAGAAAACCTCACTCTAGTAAATCGAATGACTAATCACTTTGTTGTGTTCTCCAACTGCCCCTCAAGCGCACTCTTATACTTTTCCTATTGGTCCTCCAAAGCTCGAGATTACATCTCTAATCAATAGCTAACATTAGATTTGGCTTGATCCATGTCTTTTGGAACCTTTTAACCTAGTTTTATATTAATACCCATTCATATTTTATTTTTCCTAAGTTTAGACTTAGGAGCTCCATTGAAAATATTAATTATTTTAATATCTCCTAAATCAGGTAGAATATACCCAAACCATTTTTGGGTCTTGGAGATCTTATGTGCTTTAGCCTCTCCACAAATTTTCATGGCTAGAGCACATCCGATGCTACCCCAAATAAACACTCCCTTCTAGCTAGGATTGTGCTCTAGTAATAGTCCATGCTGAGCATCAATCTGATTATACAGAACTGGTTCTTGTTCTAATATTAAACCTCCCCGCCCAACGTCCTCTACACTTCTATGTTTCGTACTATTTCCTGTGGCCCTACCACTCCCACTACTGCATCCGTATGACAACTCCCTTTGCATCCGTGTTGTTGTTGGTCCTTTCTCCTAACAATGCATTTTCACTACAACCCCTTCTCATCATGTTGCATCGTGCTACTACCACTGCTACTGCACTGCAAATAGGTTACCAAGAAGTAATTAATTGATCCACCCAACTACTAACATCCCTGTTAAGCTAGAAACACTCCTCATGCTAAAGCTCTTGCTGCTGCTATGAAGTGCTCCCTCTACTACCTCTACACTGATGCAACAACTCACTGCATATCCCACCACTTCCAACCTCTATGTGCCATCCTGCACTGTTGCAATACTCTCCATGCCTCTCGTACTGCTGCAGCTTGCTAGCCTCGCACTGCTTAGGGACCCCTAGACTATAGCACTCTTTGCCACTTCATCCACATCCGTTTCTAATAACATCCGTTAGTCCCGCTACTCTCTCTTTGGGGCTCTCGTATCAAACTATAATCCCCACATATAAATATAACTTATGTGTTGTGTCCTAGTCCTATTGCTATGTTCTAAATTGCTCTTCTGCCCTCCCGAGGGGGTTGGGGGGGTATGTATAGCGTTCTAAAGTCAATAAAAGTAGAGTCAATGTGTTTTTATCTAGCCTCTCAACGTTATAGCAGCATATCAAGGCGCTCAAGCTAAAAGCAAATGATTCCATCCCACCACTAGAGGTAAACTCCCTGAAAGGGCCTATTTCAGTAAAGAGAAAATCCACTTTGAGTGCCCCAGCTGTGCCTTTTCCCCCCTAAATATGATATTTTATAAGACAAAACCTGTGAATGAGAAGGACCCGGAGGGACTCATATGAGGTATGAATATGAGGGGTTTATCTACTCGTCAAAAGTAGTCGCTAGGAGATCGAGGACCCGGAGGGACTCTTAGTAGTAGCCCCCCCCCACCCAAATAGTCACTTAGGTTTTCTCAACTCTGTTCTACCGAAACTGAGTGCCTGGTCCGAACCGGGTAGTCTGTCGATGGATGAATAAATCTCGTCATCTTTCTGTACCTAAAGGATCCTACCCCTCATCACCTGTAGTCCTCCTAACTACATATCGATGTCTCCCCACCTCTTTTCTAGAGGTACATGAGTACTCATGGCACAAACGTCATCCTCCTCTACCTCTTTTTTTTCCTTTGTTGGAACTGCCTTGGAGTCAAATGCCTCTCCCTTACTCTTCTTCTTCAAAACCTGGTTCTCATAATGCCCCAGTTCCCCACACTTGAAGCACTGGACCTTGGAGACTTCATTTTTCTTCCTCTTCTCCTACTTTCCTATAGATGCAAGAGCTGCACCCCCTTCCTCTTATTTCTTTATCCATACTACTTTGCTACTACTTCCTATCTTGATCAGCCTTCTGATCTCTTCTTGACAAAGAGGCTCCCACAATTCTTCCTAATCTAGAATATCTTCCTTGCCCAGAATGCTCTGCACAAATGTCTCCCTCTCCTCGGAGACCATCTTTAGAGTGGTCCTCACAAACATCTCCTCATCTAATGTGGCCCCTATGGAAGTCTGTTGGTCCCGTATCTCCTTCAACTAATCGAGGAAGTGATCTATCCACTCCCCTTCTGCATCTGGTATGACCACAGATGATTCTCAAGTAACATCTTTATCTACACAGAAGTATGATGGCATAATTTCCTCAAGGCGTCCCACATTTACTTTTTCGTCTCCTTCGTAGAAATATGTTGGACCACATGATCCTTGACCCCATCAAGGATGATGCATTTAGCCTTGGCCACTTCCTCCTTGTACTTCTCATTATCAATCAGGTGAACTGGGATCACCACTATTTAGAAGGTGAAGGTCTTGATGTGATGTCTATCTAGAATGGACAAGATCTTGGCCTTCAAGACCACAAATTTGGATGTCCTGTCCAACATGTCCTAGTGCATCAGCCCATTCATGTCCATCTCTCTACTCTTGTTGTCGACTCGTCTGAGTCTCTCTACTTCCCTCTGGAAGTTTTGTCTTTGACACCTACTGAGTCTCTCTACTTCCTGCCTGGAAGTTCTTCACTAGAATCCCTCTGGATCATGATTTCCCTTCTGGAAATCCTCCTTCCAATCATCAAGTCACACATCTCTAATTTTTTGTGCACATGCAACATTGATCTGGATTCCTTGGCTAGAAATATGCCTCGGTACTCACTCCCTCTATCTTGGTTTTTCGGTATTAGGTATTGTTCTGCCCATAGTACCCCACCAAATTCACCCCCACAAAATTACCGCAGCTTCTTATGCCCCAACAACTAAAATATTGAGCCTCTCTATTCTGCGGATTGCTGACACTAGAAAGAATGTTCCCTCAACCAAATGCATCAACCCTCGTGGTCTTTGTGTGGCTCTGGTTGAGCATTTTTCTGCCCTCCTTAGCCTTTGTGTTGTCCTCCCTCTAACGCGGACTGATGATGATGTCACTCTGCATCAACCCTTATTCAGTTGGTTTCTACAAGGATCAACATTTGTCACTCAGGACAACTGATTCTGCTGCAAATTCTCTGCTTCAATTGATGCCTTCAGCTCTCCTATGATCTGCAACCACCTTCTGATACCATCTTGAAATTTCTAAGTCTATCCACCAGAAATTTTATTTGTATTCTTCTAGTTTATTCCTTCTACTTGTTAGTTACGAGCAAGTTATTTCAACATATAAATATCGAAATAAACACAATACAGTCTCATCCATCTACAGATCAGCAACTGAAAGAAATAACTAACACATAAGTGACACCATTATTTTTGGAGAACTCATTTCGGGAAAAAACTAATGTGGGAAAACCGATGTAAATATTCTAAGGGTTATATTATTATGTATTATATCCTTCAGTACAAATCACTATCAAACTAGCTCACTTGACAGAGGAAAATAACCGATAATAATACCTCTATGTTTGGAAGAAGTTATGCAGAAAACCTGCCCCATGAAACCCTCTCCAGCAACACTGAAGCACTGCGTCAACCCTCCTGGCCTCTACATCAGCCTCAGAAGCCTCTGAATCAGCCCTCTGAGGCACTGCACATCCTATGGGACCCTCTACATCACTCCTTCTGCACTCTGCGTGGATAACACCGACCCTGTTGCCTTTGCGTTGTCTCTGTTGGGCTCTGTGTGGCATGATATGGCTTTTGCATATGTCTCTCTGTTTTTGTGTTAGTCTCTCGGCACTATCTCTTACTCTATGTCCAGTACTCACTACCCCACGCTGCTGATCAATTACTCGAAATTACTTAGCAAACCCCGCTCCAGTAAATCAAATGACTGATCACTCTTGTGTGTTTTCCAAGTGACCCTCAAGTCTCCTCTTATACCTTTCCTGTTTGTCCTTCAACGGCCGAGATTACATCTCTAATCAATGACTAAGATTATATTTTTCTTGATCCATTTCTTTTGGAACCTTCTAACCTAGCTTTATATTAATACCCATTAATATTGTATCTTTCCTATGTTTAGACTTAGGAACTCCATTAAAAATATTAATTACTTTAATATCTCCTAAACCAGGTAGAATCCGCGTAAACCATTTCTGGGTCTTGGAAATATTATTTTCTTTAGCCTATCCACCAATTTTCATGGCTAGAGTACATTCTAGGCTACCCCAAATGAAGATGAATATGGATGAGGAATCTAATCACCAATTCCTTAAGGATGCTTTGAGAGATAGACAATGTGCATTTGTATAGTGAAACATGGATCCATCCTTGGTGAGGATGATAGTGATGAAGAATATTATTATGAGGGACTCACTAGGAGTCTCATAGATTATTTTGAGAATGAAGATCAACATTAAGAAATGGTGCAAGAAGCATCAAATGACGCTACAAGGCCTTGTGGTTTTGAAACTAATAAATTATGTGTGTTTGAAGGTTGCACAAGTCAAAAAGAAAGACAACAAATGGAAATTGTCACAAGGATGAAGGAGAATGAACAAAATTTTATTTCTATTCCAGATTTTATGTGTCCTCATGAGAATGTAAAAAGGTAATTTATAGGAGACATTTGTAGGAATCTGTTTTAGTTAAAGACTAAGTGGAATTTACTTGTGCAAACAACCAAAGGAGAAGCGAAGAAAAACATTCATATGTAATGCTTAAAAAATTTGATGAATAAATATTGTTGCTAGAAACACTTGATATAAAAATAAGAGCGTAAGCTATCAATAGATTCAGAGGGTGAACATTCAAACTTAATTTTCAAATACCTAGAGGAAGAAATGGGATTTTTGGAAAGATGGATACACAAGGACACAAGCGCTAAAAACCTTTGGGACTTTTTAATCTCAGCTAAAGAAAAGGAGCCAACTGAAGTACCACAAAACAATGGTATAGAAGAGGAAGGAATGTAACAAATAGTGGGGATGAGAAAGAAAAATGTTTAGCGATTTGAAGAAGATCTCATGCAACACAATATTGCTGAGATGAAGGATAAATTCAGAGTGGAAAATTATGAAGAAGACAAAAATGATTGGGTTATGAGAAAGCAAGGAATAAGACATCTGAATGTCTTATGTGGAGAGATGCATCTTGAAGACAAAGACTATAATAATATTGAAATTCCTATACAAGGAAAGATATGATTATGAATCGAGAATATCTATAAAGAGATGTATCAACTAGATGTGGAAGTAGAGAAAATAAGGAAGTTGATGTTGAAGAAGCCTCAACAGAAGGAGTATGCAAGGAAAAGGAGGATAACGAACAACATATTGTATATGGTAGAGAAATTTTTCATCAACAACGAAGGAGGAATACTACAACATAAAATATGGAAACTAGAAGGGTGAAGAAGAAAAAAGTAGAATAATGACATGACAAGGTGAAGGATTGACTATGACAAAAAGTTTTGGATCGAGGAAAATTCACTTCATCAACACATGGTTAGGAGACCATGAATATTTTTCACCTGAGGAGTCCGATGCAAGTGCATAGGGAAAGCATAAAATTTGATGATGAATGTACAAGATCCTACCAGTGTAATAGGATGGTCAAATGGAAAAGTTGGGAAAAACTTTGTTAAGAAATTTTAAATGTTTAATTTAGGAGTAAGTATTTTTTTTTAAGAATATTTTGGAGTAGTTATTTTCTAATGTAAAAAATAGTTGTTGACCTAGGTTGTCATTGATGTCAATATGGAAATATTCTGGACAATAAACAATGATGTGAATCCAAGTAGAGCAAATCCATGAAGCAACAGGAGTATGTCAATATGGCAATATTCTAGGATACTAAATGATGATATGAAGCCAAGGAGAGGTAGAGTAGATCCTTGAGGAAAGAGCAACAAGACGCCATGAGGAGAAACCAGAGGAAAACCAAGACATTCAAGGCATTGGAAAGAATATCGGAAGTCTAAGAGCTATCAAAGCAGAAAAGAGGTATTGGAGCAGTATCAGAAGCCACAAAAAAGCCAAGTTAGTGTAAGAGTGGGAGATTGAGGAGGAGCCATATCGGGAGTATGACATGTAATATATGACAATGAATAACTGTGGAGTATCAGAGGAGTTAACAGAGGAGCCATATCAAACCGAACAAGAATGAGAAGTCAAGGGAGATGAAATGATTAGGTTTTTGAGTGAGAAACGAGAGGTTGAGTGTTAGAGGGGGTTTGAGACAGAGGTCAATTTATTATTGTAATTGAGCTGAGAGGGCAAGACGCATGCCTCGTGTGGACTCTCGTTACTGTTTGTATCTGTGTTCAACACTTAACTGGGTATTTATATCTATTCCCACTGAATGGATCGATGGTGATGCAATATTAAGTGAATGAATAGATATATGAATGTTGTGTGTTAAACGGAGTGTGGCAGAATTTGTGGTTTTAACACAGATTCCATCAAAAGCAAGCAAGATTATGTTAAGGATGAAACAAACGGAGAGTGCATAGGATTTGTTTGATCTCATAGATCAATGGTCTTCACATGGGGGAAGAGCGCAGAAGATAATCAACAAAGAGGTTGTTTCTCAAAACCATAAGTTGTATTTCGTGTGGACAAAAGGTTGTAAGCTATATTGAAGGGTAGTCACCCAATTCCATTAACCATTTAACATGTAGCAGCAGAGTAGAGGGAAAAACTGCTTTATTGGGCGAGTATTCTCCATGCTTTTGTCTCACCCGAAATCGTTTTGGATCATTAGATAAAGAAGATCCATATCAACAATCACAAAGTGTCGTGCAAGTTGATTGATCGGGAAAAGGCATTAGCTATTGATCTGATGGAAGGAGATCAATGGTGGAGATCGAGCGGACTGGTTGGTGATCAAGCTAAGCGACAACCGTCGGATCGAGCACTAGATCGACGGTTGTGATTTAATTGCTAATCGCAGAGGTGAAGGGCTGATCGAAGATCAAAGATCGGAAAGTGCTGCGAAGATGTCTTTGATGTGCAGACCCAACGATTTAGGAATGCGGACCTGATAGCTCCATAGAATATACCTTTATGTAATATCATGTCCGGGTATCGAGGAAGTCACACAAATCATAAGGGTTGTCACTGTCAGACCGCTGATTGTAATTGAGATAGTGACATGGCATGTGGGAACTCCCTGTTGGTACAAGCCTCTCCAATGAAATCCTCCATAAATAATGATTGAGTCTATTGTATAAATATTAAAGAAAAAAGGGCCTCTCTGATAATTTTTAATATCCAAATACACAGAGGAAGCCATGGACTAGGAAGCTAAAGAATCAAGTGAGCGAAGATGGATGAGCGTTGAGGAAGCTAAAGCGATCAGACGAGGGAAGCCAAAAGGTCGAGCAAGCACAAAGGAAGTGGAAGTTCAAGTGAGCAAAAGGGAAGACAAAGGTCAGGTGTATCAGTATAAGAAAAGAGACAATTTCCTTTATGACTTGTTGCTTGGTGAACTAGAAGAAAGGATATTTTTAATTAATGGAAAAAACTGTGAGCAATTTTTGAAACCGACATTTCGGACTAGCTAGGTGAGTCCATCATCAGGGTAATGAGATCTGCATTTTGAGAAAGAGAGAGTCAAGAAAATGAGAACCTATTAATAGAAGGATGGATAGATAACCTAGGTTTGGAGAGGTCGGCTTGATTTTCAACAATTTATTAATAAATGGATAAATAAATTTTTAATTTTGATTAATAATTTTAAACCTATATTAAAGTAAATTTTTTTATTTTTTTTTTTACTAGATTAATTTGACCTAATATTAAAAATAAAATTAATTTAAACTAAATAAAATCAATTTAATAAATTAATTAATTAATTAAATTAATTTTAAATTTGAAACTATATTAATTCATTAATTAATTAATTAATTAATTTTTAAATTTAGTTTAATTAATAAATTTAAAATTTTTTAATAAAATAAATTCACTTAAATTAATTTGGCCTAAATTAAAAATAAAATTATTAAAAACTAAATGGAATAAATAAATTTTAATTTTGTTTTAAATTTTAATTTAATTAATAAATTTAAAACTATATTAAAAGTAATTTTTTTTTTTATTTATTTATTTATTTATTTATTTTTTTAATAGATTAATTTGACCTAAATAAAAATAAAATTAATTTAAACTAAATTTAACGTAAAATCAATTTAATTAATTAATTCATTAATTAAATTAATTTTAAATTTGGTTTAATTAATAAATTTAAAACTATATTAATTAATTAATTTTTAAATTTAGTTTAATTAATAATAATTTTTTGAATAAAATTAATTCACTTAAATTAATTTGGCCTAAATTAAAAATAAAATTAGTTTTAAACTAAATTTAAAATAAAATCAATTTAAATTAATTAATTAATTAATTAATTTTAAATTTAGTTAAAATTTTAATTAATTAATTAATAGAATTTGGTTATTAATTTATGCAATTATATATATATATATATATATATATATATATATATATATATATATATATATATATATATATATACATGTTAATATTAATTTATTTACTTATTTGAGCTGTAAATGCTGTCTTAAGGGAGAATTTGTATAAATTAAAGTTACTTTATTTTGTTTAACAAGGGTTTCCAGGTATTACTTAGTTTAAGACCATCATCCCTATTCATATTATTAGAAGATTTTTCAATTTCTATTGCCTCTTTAATTCTTCTTTTTAAATAGTGGTCTTCCTTGTGGATTAATTTAGCTTGTTCCATGCATATATAGTGAGAGGAGGAACAAGCATGCTCTGCAAGACCTGATTTAGAAGAAAGGAGCAAGTCGTAGGTCCAGCAGGACAAAAAAGTACTGAAGGTCCAGCGGGACAGGAGGAAGTGAAAGGTCCAGCAGGACAGGAAGAAGTCGATGGATGAGCAACTATGTTGATCGGGCTAACCTGTGAAAGGCTCATACTAGTGATGAATTAATCAGGTACATAACATAACCTGAAGAACAATTTTGTGAAATGATAAATAAAGTTTCAATTGATATCGCCTGAAGGGAACAGTAGCTAGCACCAGTGTTGAAGCATATGTGAATGTATTTATGGGAAGTAAGGGAATGCAATAGCAAGAACAATGCACAATTGTCACATTGGAAGCATTCATCGTGACAGTGAGAATAGATGCTGGAAATAGAGAGTTGGTTCTTGTGCAGATCTTAGTGGAGATAATGGTAGACTCAGTAAAGTTGTGTGGAGACATTACCATAGATCATGATGGCTATTTGATATCATCATGAGATACCTTTTACAGACTCTGTGTGGACAGTATGAAGAGTTGTAAAGACTTCTTCATATGAAGAATGGTTTCCATTGATGTTGTAGCATGGAGACTACAGTGAAGCTGTAAATAGACAGAATTCAGTAAAGAAGAGTTTCTGGAGTAGAGAATCACTATCAAATATGCCTTGACAAGATTGGGTCAGAACCCCTGGGGTTGGAGCCTCAAAATTGGAAGGACTGGTGTCCTTGGAGTTGGTGCTCCTATATCGAAGGTTAGTGCCTTGAAAGCAGAGGGTTGGAGCCCTTGAGGTTGGTGCCTCAGAACTGGAAGGATTGGTGTCTTGGGAATTGGTGCTTCTAAGTCCAAGGTTGCTGCCTTGACAAAACAGAGTTGGTGCTTGGAAGGTTGGAGCCTCATAAAAGTCCAATTTGGTGCTTGGCAACAAATTGGAACCACACACACACACACACACACACACACACACACAGATATATATATATATATATATATATATATATATATATATATATATATATACATATGTATGTATGTACGTATATTTGTATTGTATCTATTTTATTAAAAATATTATATTAATAAAGAAATTTTTTTTTTTTTTCATCTCATGTTTTGAATATAAATGTTTTAACTGGGAAAATAACAGTTGAAAATAAATATTGATTCACCAACCCCCTCTCATTATTATCAACAATAGTCTCCAGTTTCCCTTATTTGGTGGAGGACGGGAAATGATTTACATTTTAGTTACTCTTGGTTGTGATGGTGAGTTTTGTTTGGGAAATAATAAGAAAAGAGTGTTTAGGAATTTCCTAAGGTGAGGAGAAGAAGAGGGAGATAGAGGAGAGAGAGGAGAAGAGAGGAACACGTTGTTTCTATATGAAATTACAATTATAAAGTTTTGGAAGCACATGTATTTTACAATCTATGTGAACGAGAAGGTATTTTTATGTGAATGATGTATTGAGCAACAATTGGGTTGTAAGTTTTGTGATTGTTAAATGAATTGAAATTTTGTGGTTACAATGAATAAATTTCTTCTTCTGGACCACTATTATTTGCAGTTTTATCCTATGTGCGTTGATCAATTTGAGAATTTGTAGCTTGTTCAACCGATTTACATTAAAAAGTTGAACATTGTAGCCTCAATTTTTGTGTTATTGTTAATTTATATTTTGTAGTTTGCTCTAATGGTTTCAAAACCCTGTGGAGAAATTTTCATTGTCTTTTGGGGAAGAAAATGCATGGTTTTTACAACAATTTGAGTGTTGTTAGAGTGAAACATAGTACCCTATTTTGAATATAGTCAAAAGCCTCTTAGATTGGTTTTATTATTGCTAAGTTTGAGTTAGTAGTGCAAATGTCAGTGAATAAAGGAATTGGAAATAATTTACCGTGTTGAGAAGCAAGCTAGGGGTTGTGGAGAGTTGGTTTGGAAAAGAATCGACTTGTTTCATCTTCCTCAAAATTGTTGTACAAAACATTTATAATTCACTATGAAATTATCCTATAGAGGAAAACACTACGAGATTATTTTGTAGCGATTGCACATTTGATTAGAAGCAAATTCTACCAAATAATTTCATATGAATTGTGGATTTTTTTTAATTTTTGGAGGAATATGTTTTTGTTTTAAATCTCCTTTTGGCTTTCTTCATATTGCACAATTTAGAGGATGAAATTGTTACTCAGGACATGTTGATGGACAAGTGAATCAACAAATGGTGGAATAGTGATTTGCAAGGAATCATTGGAGAAAGTTGTAGTTGCACCAATGATATAGAATTCACAAAATTGCGTGGGAATTTGTGTTAGGACTTCTAAGTGGAAAATAGAATTCCCGTTATAAAGAAGCAAAGAAAGATACAATTATTTTATAGTTTTTGGCATTGAAAATGTTAAAGGGCCAAATCCATTGTTATATGGATTGAGTAGATTGGTGATATTGGCGCTAGTGTGAGTAGGTGCCATAGCCTTGACCATATACACTACATTTACTGCAACGTTCTCATAAGCCCCAAAAACTCATAACATTGATGCGTGGTTTGAAATTATATTATCAAGTACTTTCATGACTTAAAAAATGCTCAATATTGAACCCTGATCATCATGCCTCTTCCAAAATCAAATATGCCTTTCAAATGAGCACAAAAGCCCTAAAAAGCATATAAAAATTAAATAAATTAAGTATTCTATATAATGGCCCTTTTAGGGTGCATTATACAAACATCTTATAGGAATGTTTTACATAAAGGTAGTTTTTGACCTCCTAATTGTTTGAGAAATTGTACATTTGTAGGAAAAAATAAAAATATATTTCTAACACTATCAGCGACCAAATTTGAAACTATAACCTCTATTGTGTGACCTAAGTTCATTGCCAGCTATACTATGGGATTTTTTCGTTACCTCATCCTCCCAAAAATATTTTGTTAGTGGTTAATTGAATATAAAGGGGGGAGCTTCGAGCTCAATCTCATGTCTCAGCTCAAAATACAATGTTTGTGATCATACAAAAATAGATAGTCCAATGTGTCTCATCTCATTCTATGGTCATATAAATAGATAGTTCACCATGTCAATGCTCGTTCAAACTTGACCTCGGATTACACCACAAAAGAAAATTCATGTAATGTAAAATGGGTTAACCCGTCACTATATGGTACAATCACCGAACAACTAAAGAGTTGAGTTCGAGTTACGTATTGTAAGGCTATTATCATAGGGTCCAAAGCTACAACCGAAATTAAATAGAGAAAGAAAACCAATCATGCCAATTGGCAACCTTAGAAGTATTATATTCTTTTCTGTTTCAATTATTTAGAATTATTTTATGGAGCCACAACCATGTACATACATATACGCCATCTTATGGTCCTAGGTTGTACGAGGGTTGAATGTAGGCCCATCGATCATTCCTCCAAACAAGGACATTAAATTAGTTATGCTAAGTATATGACCAATGCCAAAACTAGATAGCACTTATCCCTTCAACCATTGTGACCATTGTATATGGCCATGTGTTACAGGGAAAAGCATCTATATAGAACTGCTCTATCCCACTAAGGTGTGACAGCTACCTTAGAAAAAAATAGAGAAAAGCTATTTTCATTTTTCCTTTATGAATTATAGATAGAGAGGAACAGAAAGACCAACCTCTGTCTTGCACTAATCTCCTGATTTGATTCCCCTCTTCTTTGATAGTCTTTAGCCACCTACTCCCTTGCACGCCCAGCTTCACAAAGTACCTATAAGATCATAGAAGCATAACACTA
The DNA here is from genome assembly GCA_031772625.1 of Pinus tabuliformis. Lineage (NCBI taxonomy): Eukaryota > Viridiplantae > Streptophyta > Pinopsida > Pinales > Pinaceae > Pinus > Pinus tabuliformis. The sequence continues at coordinate 1,438,380,591 of CM062820.1, forward strand.
TACAAAGAAATGGATCTATAATCATAAACAATCTAGGATCAGAAGTAAATTGACCATACAAATATAGCAAGCATCAATGATACAAGAGCATGGAGGAAAACTTGAATAGCTTTTATTGATAAAACAAGAAAGAGTCAAGAGGAGTTACAACTAGTTGTTCTGAACCAGCATCAACCTCCCAGCAAAGAAGCCCCTCTTCACCTCAAACAAAGCTTAGATCACCCAACAATCTAATGTTTGTCTCAAGAAACCAACAACAATTCCTTACAATATGCAAAATTCCAGCCTCTGGATCTCTGGGATGAGGGATCCATATATAAATATCTGTAAGGGGGATGAGTCAGCTTGTTATTTGCTTAGTGTCTTCCCTCTGATAGTTCTTGCTTCCACTTGGAGATTGATGGTCTCTTACTCATCCTTGGTCGAATTCAGTGACCAAGTGTCACAGGAGAAGTTTCTGGAAGCTTCCATTACCTCTCCACATCGCGGAATGACACTGCCATTTGTCATTTCTTGCCCATTGCACCCCATAGAAGGGATTTTTGAAATGCAACGCACCCCATAGAAGGGATTTTTGAAATGAAACGCACCCACATAGTGTATTTAGGTGAGATGCAATGCACTTAGCTAGTGGAGCAGCTGAAATGATCCTGTTTTGACCAGTTCTGTGCAGTTTTTCATGGAGAACTTCTGGGAGAAGTTGTAATCTGTTGACCTTGTTCCTTTAGGGGTTAGAACAACACTTTTAGGGACTTAGGAGCCCTTGGTTTATGGACATTTCATGCTTGGGGTTGTAGGGCCCAAAAATGTCTATAGCAGTTGCCCCCTAAAGGATGAGGTCGTTAATCTTTTGATGTCGGGTGAAATGCTTTATTATGAGGATCTGAAGTTCTTTCAATGCTGGGAGGAGACCTGTAATAAGATACAATACAATACATTATCTTCATAATATTTTCATGATCTAGCTGAGGCGGGCATTCCCATGCTCATCTTTATAAATTCATTTTCATGTACATAGGATAGACAATCGTCTGAGTGTAGACTGATGATTCTGATAGAGCCATCATCCTTTTGATTGGATGATTATCTGTGCAGCAATGATGTACATTTAATGTCTTTATTTCCATGAATATATATCGCATCCTGGATGGATGAAACTAGATCTGGGGTCTTCAGTCTCGTTTGATCTTCACTCGAAGTACAAGTCGATCCATGTGAGAAATGTTCTGAAGTCGACCATGGAAATACATCGCTTGATTACCAGTCAATGATGTAAACTGTTAACAAGCGCGAGAGGAATCACCGATAATGATAATGACCCTCAAGGTACTGCAGTACAATTCACGTGGTGTGAATAAGGGACTTGGCCTCGAACACCGCACAAAATCGTTCGGTCGAAGGCCATTGATGTAAACTTGTCGCCGGAAGTGAGAAACTTGCCCTTGAGGCATGTAAGCTTCAGAGTACTGAATGGGGCTTTCCTAGATCAACTTCTTGGATAATGAGTTGATGTCGACAAGAAGTGATCCATCATAGGAGGGCCTTAATGAATCCCACGTCAATGACATGGAACGGAGCAAATGATTTTAATGCAGGTGAAAACGATCTGGTGATATAAGGTTCAGGGTGGCGATCATGAAAGAATTACTTCTCTTGAACATATCGGCGACACTAATGTGATGGATTGGTAGCATTAACCCCAAATGTGGATGGTATGATGGGACCATGGTGATGTGACTGGTGAATGAAACAACCCAACCCGACTCGGACATGGAGTGGAAGTGTCATGTTGAAGAGCGACTTGCTACCAACAAAGTTTCTTCAAGTTTTCTTCCCAATTTTCCCCAGTCATTGCTAACCAGTACCTCTTTATTATTGTCAAGCTTGAGGAGGATAACATATGCTTGTTCTATAATTTTCCCTTCGGACAAACCCATCGCTATGTTTTAATGAGCCTAGTGATAGTGAAACTCGTTCTCATCTATCGACAAGTTTTTCGCTATTAAAATTTTAACGAGTTTAACGACAAAGATAACTCAGTCCTTTTCAATTTTAGAGAGTCCGAAAAGGAACGTAAAGGTAACTCCAAAATTCCTTTTTCGTCATCTAATCACTTAAGTCCGAAAAAGTATAAAACAATACAGAAGGGATGAATTTTCGATACTTTTAACGAGCCAAACAAAACAAGCGCTCGATCTTTTTGTGTAATAATCCCTCAGGTCCAAAAAGATTAAAATTTAGAGGAGGGATAGCACTTCCTATCCCTTTAACGAGCTGGAGAGGCCAATGGCTCGGCAATCTTTTCATATTTTATGAGTCAGTTGAAAAGAGCTTAAAGGAGACTCGTCTTTTGAGGAACGAGTGATAAAATGGATAGCACCTGATTCCAGGTAAGGTTTGGAATTTTCCAATCATGACAGTGTTACAAGGATGGCTAGTGAAATCACTCTTCGCAAATGCTCCTCAAAATGGGTAAACAATCAAATGGGGGTGAATGATCAGCCAATGGAAAAGTGGAGGTGACGGTGCAAACACTACCAAGGCTTTAATGGCTGAAGTACTACATTCACGATGGTTATTTACCAGGGAATAATTCATTTTTTAACGAGCTTAAACGCGGGGGGGAACATTTTCTCATGGCTTATGTTTATTTTTTAATGAGCTTGAACTATGTGCTAAAACTACTCGTTTAATCCAGTCATGTGATAAGAATGTCTCATATATAAAACGACAACTTTTATATTTTTTCCTCACATCCTTTCTTTATGCAAGTTAGGAAACGACCCATCTTACGAGTTTAAAGGGTTAGAGGACCTACAAATTTAAAAAATAAATATTCGCTCTTCGCTTGCACGCCAAAAGGTTTGCATGCCCCCAGGTATAAAACAGAGTTTCAAGGTCACCTTTTATTCGAGCTGACAAAACATTTGTTTTATCTGGAAAGGTATACCTCTTTCAAGTTACCAAAGATTGTTCTATTCACAGCGCAAACAATACACTTCTTCGGCGATGTCTACCGAAAGAGACAAAGGTGAGTGAAGGAGGCTACCCCACTCACATAACTTTGACAAGAGAATCTTGTTCCAGAATAACCCCCTCTTCCAATCATGGATAGGAGTACAGACTAGTCATATTCTCTCGTGGAAACCTACCCTATACCTGAAGTTTTCCTGCCGAAGTAGACCAGGGTGCATGCCCCATGGGTTTCAGTCATGTCTCCCCGAATCACTCGTGCTCATTGGGTGGACGGACTGGGGATTGAGACATTTCTTGTGTGAAAAAGACCATTCAGGGATGCTATATGACTATTTGCTATGCATGATCCGGGAAATGAAAGCTGGTCTACGAGTTTGACCACTCTTCCTTCGTGCGGAAAACACATCACTCTAAAGAGTGATGAGACAATGGCTCTCATGCAATAAATATAGTCTCGTCCAAGGAGTAGATTGTAATCCAGGGGTCCTTGAACTACCATTACATTCATGTGAACGGTTTTCCCTCTCAATGCTATGGGCACATTGGGAAGGATCCCTATCGGTCGACTGGTTCCTTTATCAAAGCCTATTAGATTTCTCATCTCAGGCAAAATCGATGGCGAACCAAGCGCTTTCCAAGCAGTTGAGGAAAGGATACTCACAGAATCCCCTTCATCTATGATGATATCGGCCATAACCATTCTATATATTTGAACAATGATTAAGAATGGTATACTAGTCGGTAAAAGGGGTCTGCCTAGTTGATTCCAGTCAAAGGAGACAACTAAGTTGCTTGGAGATGGGACCGAATAGACGGCCGGGCACGACTCTGACGAACTTCCTTCCTGCGGTAAAGGAACGGGTAAATTGCCCCCATGTTTGTTGGAGTTTGTGCTTATGAAAAGAATTTGGACGGTGTCATCCTTGTTCTCTTCGGTGATTGTATCATCTGAATATGGAACCTTTGAAGGCAAGACCGGGTCAACTGCCGCCTCGACCTTTTGACTTTCATCTGGTATGGGTTCAGATGGTTTGTCTTCAATGATAGATGCTTCAACCAACCACCTGAGCGGGCCAGTTGGATTTTCAACTAGTGACAGACTTGGCAACAATCTTTTATATCCAGGAGGAATTCGTAACGGTAAAACCGGATGATCATCCAAAACTCTTTTAGCCTCGTCTAAGAAGGGACAACGGTGGACGGCATGATTGCCTTCTCACAGTTTACAAGGAAATCTATATTTTCCTTTTTGTCCTGGAGCTTCACTTTCACTAGTTGACGGTGCGTTTTCAACATGATCATCAGAGGTTGATGACACCGGGTTGTGCAAACGAGGAGACCAGTCCCTTAAGATCCGAGGGATGCAAGGACAATCTCTGTGATAGTGGTCTCCTTTGCAAATGACACATGGCGATTTAGGCCTGGTCAGTGTAGTGTGTGGATTTTCGCTAGATGACACTCATTTGCCCCCATTCGCTTTTGGCTCCTTCTTCTTCTTCTCTTTCTTCTCCTTGGGTACTTGAATTTTGGCTTTACCAACCCCATCTAGCAAAGAGGAAGGAGGAGAGGAATAATTAGAGGAAGTAGAAGGTTGGTGGGTAACTCTGGACTCGTCTAGTCGCTGGTTCGATTGTTCAGGAATTGTGGTGTTCTGAACGACAGAGGTTGAGAAGAGCCATACAGGAAAACCAATTGTCAGTTCTGGAAGCGACAATGTGGCCATATGTGGTGCACCAACATCTCCCCAACAGGAGAAGGGACTAGGATTTCCTCCAAGGGGAATTCCTTGGTTGGTGGATTCCATTTTCTCAACCCAAGATCAACGTAGGAAAGGGGGTAATGAGTATTCCGTTTAAAATAAATTTTAGACACTTTGACACAACTTGTTTTTTTATTTTTTAAGAGTCGAGAAAAAACAAAATATGACTCTAGTGTCCTTTGATTTTTAATGAGCGTGAAGTGACAAGTGCTCAGATGGACCTTTTCTGTTAAGGAGTCTGAAAAGGAACAAAAGGGACTGCTCTGGAAATCTAGGTAGAGGGATTACCAAACCAGTACGACAGTCAATCTTCCCGAATGCTGTGTTCAGTGCATTGCGATCGATAGGGCCGCAGACACGGCTTCCTATGGATAAAGGATTAAGCCTATTGGGGTCTCTGAAAATATACTCGACGGTACGTGGGAGCACAACTCCATACTAGCACTTGTCGTCTCAATGTGGAGGAATCACGCAACCATCAGTGAGAACAACAGTTACCAGGCTTTACGACGTCGGAATACGTCTCTAGCCTAGACTTCTAAATGTTGTGCGTTAAGTTCGAAAGCGTTGTTAGATTCATTGAATTTATTTTAAGTTGATCTTGTTTATGAAGTTTTCCTTTCAGGTTCACCACGAGATGTAGATGTAATTCCTAAAATGCAATATAAGATGATAAACAAACTTTTTATCTTCTTTGTGCAATGAAAATCCTAGCTACTAAGGAAAAGAAAGACAGAATCTTTTGACAAAGAGCAAAGAGCACACTCTAAATGCACTTTCCTAAATCAAGCCATTCAGACTGTCTATATGCAAATGCACATGCATGTATTTGTTTTCGACTTTCTTAGTATATGAATGCTAAAAAGAAAGTTGATGCAGAAATGAATTTCCTTTCAAGTGATAAATATCAACAAGTTTCTTTTCAAAATCAAAAATGGAGACGATCACAACACCTTATGATTTTGAAATGAATACTTGTTCTTGACAGTAGAAAATTAGAAATTCAGACCAAAAGCAATAGTAACAGGATAATCGACCATCAACAGCAATCAAACTCTTTCCTACAATTGAAATCGACACTTGCGATAGTTTCAAATCAAATGACGATAGTACGATTATGCTACTTTTGCAAAGGAGAACTGTAAATGACTCAAAAAACACACAAAAACATCTGTAGTTCTTTTTTACAAAGGAGGCAGAATAACAGCAAGGAAAAGGGGTTTCAAACAGACATATACTGATCATAGGTAGCAAAATTCAGGAATAGAACTGGAAAGAATGAATCATAGAAGCCAAAACTGCACAGAGCTAGTCTGATCAGCACACCTGTAACACAGAGAATTTGAAATGCAGCGCAGCTTGTCCACTCGGGAAGTGCGCTGAAGTTCAAATTCTCTGAACAATACTTGTGGTGGGCCAGAAACGAGACTCTATTTGGGTTCTGGGTCACAGTTTGCAGTTCAGTTCTTGGGTTTTGGCCAAGCAAAAAGCAATCAGTAATGTAACAATGAGGGGTAGATCTAAGGAGGATCTAAGAGCTATCACAAGGGCAATCAGATAGTTTGTGAATCAGTTGTTTAAATCATAAACAGATCCAGTAGATGGATTGAAGTAGCAGTTATCTACTTTGCATTTGCTACGACAAGTGTAGTTCGAATGCTACATGTAAGTTTATGAAATAGACAACAAAGAATGATAAACAAACAAACTAATTATCTCCCCAGTGGAGTCGCCATTTTGTTACAGGGAAAAGTGTCTATATAGAACTATTCTATCCCACTAAGGTGTGACAACTACCTTAGAAACAAACAGAGAAAAGCTATTTTCATTTTTCCTTTATGAATTATAGATAGAGAGGAACAGAAAGACCAACCTCTGTCTTGCACTAATCTCCTGATTTGATTCCCCTCTTCTTTGATAGTCTTTAGCCACCTGCTCCCTTACCCGCCCAACTTCACAAAGTACCTGTAAGATCACAAAAGCATAACACTATACAAATACATGGATCTATAATCATAAACAATCTAGGATCATAAGTAAATTGACCATACAAATATAGAAAGCATGAATGGTACAAGAGCATGGAGGAAAACTTGAATAGCTTTTATTGATAAAACAAGAAAGAACTAAGAGGAGTTACAACCAGTTGTTCCAAACTAACATCAACCTCCCACCAAAGAAGTCCCTCTTCACCTCAAACAAAGCTTAGATCACCCAACAATCTGATGTTTTTCTCAAGAAACCAACAATAATTCCTTACAATATGCAAAATTCCAGCCTCTAGATCTCTAGGATGAGGGATCCATATATAGATATTTGTAAGGGGGATGAGTCAGCTTGTGATTTGCTTAGTGTCTTCCCTCTGATAGTTCTTGCTTCCACTTGGATATTGATGGTCTCCTACTCATCCTTGGTCGAATTCAGTGAGGCAAGTGTCAGAGGGGAAGTTTCTGGAAGCTTCCATTGCCTTTCCACCTCGCGGAATGACACTGCCATTTGTCATTTTTCGCCCATCGCACCCCACAGAAGGGATTTGTGAAATTCAATGCACCCACACAGTGTATTTAGGTGAGATGCAACGCACTTAGCGAGTGGAGCAGCTGAAATGATCCTGTTTTGACCAATTCTGAGCAGTTTTTCATGGAGAACTTCTGGGAGAAGTTGTAATCTGTTGACCTTGTTCCTTTAGGGGTTAGAACAACACTTTTAGGGACTTAGGAGCCCTTGGTTTATGGACATTTCATGCTTGGGGTTGTAGGGCCCAAAAAGGTCTATAACACCATGTCATACATCATGGCCCCCAAATGTATGGTGTTAACCATATGACCACATACTGACCGCATACTTTGTTGTCATGTGACCTTGTCCCTAAGTTTCGTTGGTCATTAGCATGATGAAATTATCATGATTTCATCATGCCATGTGGCAACCCATAAGGAGTGGCATGTGTCACACATTTTTGAGTGATTGGCTAGTTCGAAAACAAAATTTGTACCTATGATGTGCCAGTACCTAATGGTGCCATGTCATCCTAATGACACAATTTTGATGATGTGTTAATCATTGTCAATTATCCATCCCCCTTTCACCAATCAAGTTGCAACCCTTCGTCTTTGTTGTGACCTCATAGATGATTTTGTAGGAGGGATACAACACTTGCATGTGATCCAATAAATAGATTCCACATGTCATAATGGGATAGGCTTGATATGGAATGTTAAAGTTTGAACAGATTGACGCATCCTTCATTTTTCAATTTTTTTTTCGATTGTTTGATCCATCAAATCTGAACATAGATGCTCAACCTTTAACTATGTTAATCCTTATACAAGTTTTGCCACTAGCTGCCATAGATTGGATCACTAAAACACATATCATCCTATAAGATTAAAAAAATTTAACGCATTTGGTGATTGTCGATTTTTCCTTATAGTTTAGGTCCTTTTCACAATGCAATTGTCAAATGACCACAACTTCTCATTTAGGAGGAGTTTTGCAGAATCTGATATAGTTTTGAAAATGTATTAGTGAGGAATATTCTCCATAGGCTCATTAGAACATTGTATCCTCGTAAACAACTCAATAAAATTCATACCTATTTGAATTTTTACTTCATGAGGGAAAGGAATAGGTCAAGCTACTATACTGCTCCCATCTATGAATATACATTTTCATCTATCCTTACACTATTTTTATATTGTTGTTTTACTTTCCTTTCTTATTGTCACACGTGTTGCAATTATTTTACATAAAATATATCAACATCAATTCACATTTTCCAATTCTTTGCAAGTGGAATCTCTACCTATCACTCATCATTACTTTTCTTGTTCGCATACTATTGTCCTCATACAAAAGTGATCATTTTTCTTCGATTACTTTTGCAATTTCAAATTCAAGTAGTTATAATATTGAAGAATAATTCAACAATGGATTATATCTAAGGCATTAGATATAACAATGGTTCTTCCTATCTCATTATCCATCCCATAGAGTTAATTTTTAGATTAGTAGGGATTCCCTCTCACTTATGGCATCTCCAATTGAGTTTCTACTCACGTGTTGTGTATCCTTCATTGGGACATACGTAATAGAATGTTGGGATTCAAAATTTGTGGAAATGACCAATATGCTATATTTTTAATTTGACCCATATGTATTTTTTTGGTATTTGATTATATCCTTTGTAATAGCTAATATCATAGGCTTTATAATCCTATGCTTTGTGGTAAAATTTTGGGAATAAAAAACAATAACCAAAGAACCTATTTTGGTATGTGGAGTTATATGGTGATCTTGATCTTCTGGATTTATTCCTTGGAATAACCTCATCCATCTATGGATTTCTAATGCTTGTGAACCATTTTTTGTCATTGGGAGTTCCAATATTTTATTTTAGGTCATTGATTTCTTGGAATTAGATGTACTGTATTGATTCCTAGGTTCATTCAAAGAATCATTGGAATTGTTGAAATGGGCATTTTTTTTGTTGATTCTTAGTCTTCTTACAATATTCCTTATTTTGGGATGCAATGAATGTCTAATCAAGCTTATTGGAATGATTTTCATTTAATGTGATTGGAAGAGCTTTATTCTTGGATATCTTGCAATGCTTTTTATAACAAAGATCTCTTTTACTCAGAAGAGATATTTGCATGCTGAAATTATGATCTAGAGATATATTCCCTCTGTGAAGATTTAGGTTGTGTTAGAGTTGTTTCAGTTCTTCTTTCAAAATACAATGTTCCTCTTCTAGCCTTTCACAAATTTGTTCATTCTCATTTAGCTATTGTCACAAACACTCTTTCCTTTTATATTCTTCTAGCTCATATTTGAGAGCAAGAATGGTTTCTTGACTTAGATATTTCTTTTGGATTTGTTGCATTAATTGACCTTCCCTATTTCTAAGAGATTTTAGTTATTTTAATGAACTTTTATGATCTCCTTCATAATCTATTTTTTCCTCAGGTTCTTCTATTTCGATGAAGAACAATATAACACCTCTTTCATCATCAATCACACTTTCATTGCTTTCATAATTGTTTTCTTGTTTTGGGAGAAAGTTCTTCTTCTTATCGGCTTGGTTCTTCCTTTGACTCTTAGGGTTCAACCTTGGTTCATCATCACTATCACTCAATTTTACATAAGAACATTTAGAAGCATAATAAGCTATTTTTATACATTCAAAACACTTAAAAGGAAGCGTTCCTTTGAAATTTCCAGTTCTTGTTTTCATCATTTTGTCCAATTTACCTTCTTCTTAGTCGAAGCTGGAGTGTTCTTGATTTTCAATATTTTTCCCTTTTTTGGTTACGTGGAATGATTCTTCCTTGATTCTCTTTCTTTCCTCCTTTTATCGTTACCTCATATACTAAGATTTTTCCATGAATTACTTTCATATCTATTATATCCATATATGTCAATTCTTCAAGGGTTGATGTTACACTTAGCCTTGTTATTGATGACAACAAGATTCATTGGTGTTAAACATAATATTTTAGACAACAATATAATTAGCATCTTTGATTACTAAAGAAGTAACAAGATCGTTTACGAATTTATATGAAAACTGGATCTTTCACAAGTTCTCATCATATAAAGATATATCTCCTTGAATTTATTAAAAAAGATTATGAACTTATGATTCTTGAAAGATACTACCAATATTACGGTTGTGTAGAGATCGTTGTTACTTTCCCAATGGTATATCTTATTCATTAAAAGTCCTCTTGGATAAGAATTTATGGCTAATTAAAGTTTCAATATTAATTGAGTGAGACAGCTTTAGGTCCCAAAACCAAAAATTTAATTTGTTAAATAGTGGGAAAGTTCATGGTGGATCCACCATTGAATACAATAGTCAATGGCCATAGGAGTGTAGGGTTTTACACTAGTTAATGTCATTAAATAGCCTGCATCTCTCGGTCCCACAAATGGCACAACTAATAGGTCAACAAATGAATGATGGAAAATATGCATGAGGTTTAATTAATTATATTGGACCAGCCATATGATGACACGTTACAAAATCTAGTTTGATGATGTGGACCTATGAATGGATGACACATGGTACTTTTGCATAGTTACCATGAAACCTCATATAGCTAATGTCAGTGTGATCAAATAGTGCCACTAGAGGCCACCACATGAAATGGTGATTTGGCACACTTTGGTTGGTGAAAAGTATCCAATAAGGTGGCACATGGCAACCCTCATGGGTTTCCATGTGGCTTGATCACATCATGATGACAAGACTAAGGAAACAACCAGTGACCCTAGGGTACTAGTCATATAGGAACATTCGTATGGTGATGGAGCTTCAGATATCAAGAACTAATCATTTTCCTTGGTCATATGACATGGCCACATGGAAACATGGTATTGAATTTAATGAGACTTGGTCACGTACTATTAGTCAGCCTATTACAAAGATAGGTTTCACGGGTACCCGTGGTCAACTCCAGAAGTGAGGGACCACCAATAAATCTCTCTCTCTCTCTCTCTCTCTCTCTCTCTCTCTCTCTCTCTCTCTCTCTCTCTCTCTCTCTCTCTCTCTCTCTCTCTCTCTCTCTCTCTCTCTCTGAACAAAGTTTCCTATGACATAGGTTTCATGGGTACTCGTGGTCAACTCCAGAAGTGAGGGACCACCAATAAATGTCTCTCTCTCTCTCTCTCTCTCTCTCTCTCTCTCTCTGAACAAAGTTTCCTATGACATATTTTTCATCAAAGAGTTTATGGCTTTGTTTCTTGTCCAAATGTGGTAGATGTCTAGTTGTCTCATTTCAGTGGTCTAGTCCGGTTGTGGTTATGGCATAATTTTTAACCACATACAAGACCTTTTATAACAGTCGAGTCTAATGCTTTGGTTGGTTGAAGTGTTACAAACCATGAATCTTGTTTGGAGATATTTGGCCTTAATTAATTAGTAATGAACAAAGCCACATAAGAGATGACCAATGGTCCTAATGATAGGAAATATTGGGGTTCCTTGGTGAATGTAGTGGATCACTACTAGATTTTACCGAATACAATTGGTGATGCATCATACTTGACCTTCATATTGTAGGAAATAATACTGAGAGGGGGGTTGAATTAGTATTATTAAATCAGATACTTTTTCATTTTCATACTCAGATTCACATACGCTACTTCAGTTAGGGATATCCGCATATATACGCGACTGTGTTTAATGCAACTAGCGTATATACAATAAACTGATGATTCAGGATATTCAATAAATGCATCAGAAACATTATTAACCATATTAACGGTAAACAGGAGCAGTATAATAGAATAGATCATCACACATAAGCCACACACATGAACACCATGATATACGGTGGAAACCCAATGTGTGTGAAAACCACCTGCTGCAATTCGTCTCTATCTTCCTTTTATAAGAAACTTCTTTTACAATAGTACTGGTGCAGTCTTATACCAGTACGCAGGCTTCAACCTGCAGAAGGCTACAACCTTTTAGCTCTTCTACTAGCCGATCCATTTACTAGTATGTAGGCACCGCCTGCTGAAGGCTCCAACCTTCACTTGTTTTCCAGCCTCTCCTGGAAGGGAGCTACAACCCATTTTTCTCTTGTACTGGCCGATATGTTTACCAGTACATAGGCAGTGGCCTACGATCTTCTTTCTTCCTCCATTAACCATGTTTCATACATTTTCATACTGGATCCATAAATACAAAACAATCATTACTGCAATAAAGTCATCAACAATCTCTGAATCACCTTGTCAACAACACAGTCGCCAAAACATAGAACCAACAACAGAACTCTACAATAATAACCAACTGTAACCTCAAATATCATATCTTATACCGTATACGCTACTTTGACGAACCAAACTTGCGTACATACACGCTTTCATGAAAGCCAACCCGCATACAGATCTGCAAATATTTACTCATAACATTGCAGTTGTTCCAAACATCAGTCATACCCAGATCATAACATTCATACAATAAACACGCGTCAATAGATCTATTCTATCCATAATCAAACCATATAATGATAATCATTCCAAGCCTCAAGATCCTAATCCATTGTTCATCATCCTTCACATGAGTGCCTCCTTGGCTCAGATCAAACATGGTGTCACCAACCCATAACCAGCATCTAGATCTCACACTTCATCAAATATTCGTCACATGCACACCCCCCTCTTGGCCTAATGATCTTCTCCTTATAGAGGTTTAGGCTTCTCTTAATACCATGGTCCAAAACCATGTAGAACCAATACCTTGGACCCAAAACCATGGGTCGACGCTTCAGACCAAATACCATGGACCAAATACCACAGGCCAAAACCATGGTTTCCAACATGTACGCGCCTTTACTTCTGTGAACCTGCGTGTGTACGTATACCCGTCTTCTGTTCTGACAACCCTCGTATATACACGCTTTTATCACGGTCAACCTGTGTATACATCTCCCTTGACCTGCTGCACTATGATCTGTCATTTGAGTGAGTTGCCATCAAGGATAACACTTGTATCATAACTCTGAGTGAGTTTCCATCAAGGACAAAACTTGAATCATAATGCCAACAATCTCCCCCTTTGGACTTGATGGCAAAAACCACACCAAGTAACTCTCCCCCTTTGACATCAAAGGCAAAGGGCTAACCAAGATATTCTCTTCTTGATATACTCTATGTTGTCCATGTTCCCTCTGAGTATCTACTGAAATCTCTGATTGAGCTCCCCCTTTGTATATGCCAAGATGTACCAATCTGTCCATGCTCCCCTTGAGCACATGCAAGGTCTGCAAAAGCATGAGATGACTCTATACATACATCAATCTCCCAACCAAGTGGGAATACACCATTTTAAACTCATCCACCCAACCAAGTTTACACATGACAACCAAGTACATATACATGACTCAACAACAAGAACCATTACATCATCCATCCCATGCATTATGGGGTAACAAAACAAGGACCAACAATCTAATCAAGCTCATGATCAACAACTATCGTACACCATGTATGATCTGCACTAGACATGTAACCTGCAATACCACTCTTTTGACCGACCGACAATAAGTAGCAAGATGTATCATTTAGCTACATAAGCATCATCACCAAAGAATTCTCATCAAAATGCCAACAATGCATTATTTAAGTATACGCTCCCCCTAAGCCTGTGCCATGCCATCATTAAATAGTGACTGAACCATTATCAGACTTCTGTACTGTTGCTTTTCTTCAAAACATCATATACGCGACTTTGCAGTGTCTAAATCACGTATATACATGACTTGTCTTCATGAAACATGCGTAAGAGATTTAGAACACAGAGGTTCCACATTTTTAGCTTCCTCTGAGTCTATCATGTCTGTGTACTCTGCTATGCCACCTCTTTCTAGTTGTACTTCCTTTTTCTTCCATATCTTCAACTGTAATGATGTTTTCTCCTTTTGGTATGGTGTCTGAAATCTTCTCCTGCACTCCTTTGCTATGTGACAAAGCTTGTTACATGCATAACATCTTACATGTTTCATATTTCTTCTGTAGCAATCAACAGCTTTGTGACCAAACATACTGCAAGCAATACAATATCCCTTGAAGTACCTGGAACGTGATGATCTTTCTGTGTGACGGTCTTGAACCATTCTACTTTTGTATCTGGCTGCGACATGTCCAAGATTATGACATACATAACATTCAACATTATTCATCGAAGGAAATAATCGTCTATTACTTCCACTTTTAGGAGCTAATTGTTGTCTTCTAATCTCCTTATTGCTCATTTTATATTTCTCATTAGAGCTCCTTGTCTTACTTTGTGAACTAGATTCACCTTCAACAGATTCATGAAAACCAAGACCAGTTTTGATAGCAAGAGACCTTTGAGTACTAAGAATATCATCCAATATCTTAGTACTATCTTGAAATCGTAATAGTTTATCTTTTCTTCTAATTTACCTTTCAAGATATTTACCTCAACCTAATGTTGTTCTTCCTTTTCCAGAAATTGCTTCGTCAAAGTTTCTTTAGATTTTCTTCCTTCTTCCACTTGTTGCGTTAGTGTGAGAACCTCATTTTCATGTTCTTCATTCAGCACCTGCAGCATTTGTCTTACTCTAGAGGCACATTCCAACTGAGCTTTTAAGCTGATAATTTCTTCTTTGAGGGCACTCTCCCTTTTGCTAGGTAGATCTTCTTGATTTATGATTTTATCTTATGCTTCATTTGCTTCTCCATCTTCAATATGAGGTGATTCAGGTTCTGAATACTTGCTTCCACTCATTGCCAGGCTGTCATTATTCCTTTGAGTTGTCTTCTTCTTTTGACGCGCTTTCTTTCCCATTGTTCTATGGATCTCCTTCAAGTGATTAAGCTTCTACCAAAGGACTTGCTCTGATACCAATTGTAGGAAATAATACTGAGAGGGGGGGTGAATCAGTATTATTAAATCAGATGCTTTTTCATTTTCATACTCAGATTCATATACGCCACTTCAGTTAAGGATATCCACGTATATACGTGGTTGTGTTTAATGCAACTAGCATATATACAATAAACTTATGATTCAGTTAGTTGATCTTCAATGAGTGCATCAGAAACATTATTAACCATATTAACAGTAAACAAGAGTAGTATAACAGAATAGATCATCACACATAAGCCACACACATGAACACCATGATATAAGGTGGAAACCCAATGTGGGTGAAAACCACCTACTGCAATTCTTCTCTATGTTCCTTTAGTAAGAAACTTCTTTTAAAATAGTACTGGTGCAGTCTTATACCATTACGCAGGCTTCAACCTGCAAAAGGATACAACCTTCTTACCTCTTGTACTAGCCGATCCATTTACTAGTATGTAGGTGTCGGCCTACTGAAGGCTCCAACCTTCACTTGTTTTCCAGCCTCTCCTGGAAGGGAGCTACAACCCGTTTGGCTCTTGTACTGGCCGATATGTTTACTAGTACATAGGCACCGGCCTACGATCTTCTTTCTTCCTCCAAGGACACGTTTCATACATTTTCATACTGGATCCATAAATACAAAACAATCATTACTACAATAAAGTCATCAACAATCTCTGAATCACCCTGCCAACAACACAGTCACCAAAACATAGAACCAACAACAGAACTCTGCAATAATAACCAACTGCAACCTCAAGTATCATATCTCATACTGTATACACTACTTTGATGAACCAAACCTATGTACATACGCGCTTTCACCAAAGCCAACCCGCGTACATATCTGTAAATATTTACTCATAACATTGCAGCTGTTCCAAACATCAGTCATACCTAGACCATAACATTCATACAATTAACATGCGTCAGTAGATCTAGTCTATCCATAATGAAACCATATAATGGTAATCATTCCAAGCCTTAAGATCCCGATCCATCATTCATCATCCTTCACATGAGTGCCTCCTTGGTTCAGATCAAACACGATATCACCAACCCATAACCAGCATCGAGATCTCACACATCATCAGATATTCATCACATGCACACCCCCCTCGTGGCCTAATGATCTTCTCCTTATATAGGTTTAGGCTTCTCTTAATACCATGGTCCAAAACCATGTAGAACCAACACCTTGGACCCAATACCAGGGGTTGACACTTTGGACCAAATACCATGGACCAAATACCACAGACCAAAACCATAGTTTCCAACATGTATGCGCCTTTACTTCTGTGAACCTGTGTGTGTACGTATACGCGTGTTCTGATATGATAACCCACGTGTATACGCGGTTTTATCATGGTCAACCTGCGTGTACATCTCTCTTCACATATTGCACTATGATCTATCATCTGAGTGAGTTACCATCAAGGAAAACACTTGTATCATGCCTCTGAGTGATTTTCCATCAAGGACAACACTTGAATCATAATGCCAACACATAATTTGCACAAGCATTATCCACAACAGTGGCCCATGTCCTCGCATCGATTTGAGCTTTACCACTCAATGTAAAATAAAGTTGAGAGGATGGATTTAAAAGCCACAACTTATAAGAGAGATGCCAAGTGACAAGGATTGTAAATTGAAGGTTTCAATCTCCTCCAATTAATAGGTCTTATTATTTTAATTTTTTTTTAGATCACCATTTTGTTTCTTCTTATCAATTACAAGTGGCTAGCACTAGAATCTAGTGTACTATTCAAAGGTGCGCATAGAAGGGAATTATCTAGCACATTTAAACTAATATAATGTTTTATAAGGTTATTTATAGTTTTTTGTGGTCAATATTGGTATAAATTCAATTCTAGAAGAAGTTTGGTTACCAAGGATCATAGATGGATTCAACCAAAGGGGTATGATGCTCTTTTGACTCTTATTTGATGGACATAACTCTTCTGTATGCTTCAAGGGTATATGAGCATGTACCAAGTATTTTGGATACATAACGAAAAGAATATCTAAGAAAGGATTTCAATGACTAGATTGATGAACTTATTAGAGCAGAGCATGGGAAACAATGTTTACAAGTTTCATTGATAATGACTGTGGCAGTGAAATTTTTTGCAAATTGTAGTGACAATGATTGTGATAGTGACATTGTTTGAAGGTTGATATTGATGGTGGTAGTTACAATATGTGTAGGTTGAGGTGATTCTATTGGTTGTGATGATAACAAGAGATTGCAGATTCTAACATTCCTTATATTTTAGTGGTATATGATGACAATAGATCTAGTTCAAAACTGATAAGAAATAGAGACAGATAAGGAATTTAAATAAGGGAGATGGAGCCTGAATTTGGTTAGAGCTTAGAGTAGGTTGGAGCCAATTCATTATGTAGTTTGTAGCCTCAAATAAAGTTGTAGTATATAGTGGGCAATTTCTTTCTTACTTTTACATTGGTACCTCAATCAGGTTTTAACTTAGTGCAAATGGAAACCTTCATTTCTTTGGGCTAGTTTCCTCCCATAGGTCGTAGCCTACAAGTTGATGTAAATGAATGGAAGATAAACAAGAAGAAGATTGGTGGCTTTCTCCCATATGGGTTTCCAGCTAAAAACTTGTGTATCTTCATGATGTGATGGTTTCTTAATCTGTTGATGACTTCTTAATATGGTGATGCATTGTTACAGTTGATTATATAATTCTTATGATTCATTCTTGTATGGATGTGTGATTAAGAAACATTATGAAATTGTAAAATCAACCTCACACTAATTCATCCCCCCCCAGCCGTCTCAACGTGACCTTTCAACCAAAAAGTGGTATCAAAGTCGGTGCCTTTGGGAACATCTAACTAATTGAAGGTTGAAGATCATGGGAATAGATAGAGAATTGGGGAAGGTCCCTATATCTAATGGAACCAATCATGCATGTTGGAAGATAAGGATGGAGACATATCTCATCTCCTGGGGAGAAAAATGTTGGGAAATTTTGATCACTACATATAAAGTTCCTAGTACCATTTTAACAAATCCAAAAGACAAGGTAGTTTTCACATATAATGTGTAAGCTGAGGATGCTATCTTCAGTATCTTGGAAGAGAATAATTTTGTTAAATTAATGCAATGCAGCTAAACTCATGTTGTATGGAATAAAATTCAAAATTATTATGAATGAGATACAAAAGTTAAAGAGGTAATATTGCAAGCTATAATGGGACAATTTGAAAGCTTGAATATGAAACAAGAAGAGGACATTGATTCATATTTACATTGAGTAGACAACATAGTCAAATCCATTGTGGGCCTCAGTGAAGAAGCTCATGGTAGCTATATTATCTGAAATATTTTGAGATCCCTTCCATCGAGATTCAATACTAAAGTATCAACCCTTAAAGAACTAGCAGAAGTAGAGAGGATGTCCATGGATCAAATTCATGGAACTCTCTTTGCATATGAGTTAATAATCAAGGAAGACAAATTGTGAGTCAATGAAGCATCTTCCAATGCAACAAAACAATACAAAAATAAGAAATATCAATAAGATTCTAGCTCTAATGAAGAATAATCCAATTTTGTCCTAAAGTTTAAAAGAGGAACCAACAAGTTCAAAGGTAAGCTTCCTTTTGAATGTGAAATAATTAGTCATTATGAATCAAAATATCCTTATGCCAAGATGAATGATAGTGATGATGAATCAATATTTGAACCCAAGTATTAAAGGAGGTACCAAACAAGAAACAAAAATATTTTTTTGTCGAAGGAGAAAAGAAATAATGAAAGTAATGAAAGTGTACATGATGAAACAAGTAATGGAATAGTATTCATTCGTAAGTCTAAATAATGGAAAGCAGAAGTAGATCTTGAGGGAAAACATAAAAATGCATTAAAAGATACTGATATTGTTAGGAGAAGGGATTCAATTGATGAAACGACTTGAAGACAAGAGTCTAAATGAAAAAGTCATTCGTGTTCTCAATGTTGAACTAGAATGTAACACTACCTCCCTCATTTACACACTTTTACAAGCTCTCTGAGTAAATGTGAAACAGAGTGACACTATGACATGAAATGACCTCCCAGATTTAGTAAAGGAAGTGGGGCCATCAACTGAGACTTACTGACCATAAAATTATATCCCGCAAGGACTACAAATCAGCTAGGAGCTGGTGAAACATCCTATGTTTTCAATCCCTAAAATGAAATTTTTTTTAGTGACCTAGACCCTCAACCACATGGCACATAAGACTGCAAGGATGTGGTTAGGACACTTCAACTAGATGCACAACTTGTTAGAAAATTAGAAAGGAAGAAATGTTTTCTTATTCTTAATAATTACTTGTGATGTTATTCACTTTTTATTACGATTCTTTGTATCTTCGTTCTTTTAGTTCATCAAGTAATTACCAAAGTGAAAGCACATAAAACAATGGACACCTAATGTAGGAACTATGCGATGGAAAAACCCAATCAAAATTCTCTTCCTTACAAAAGTGTTCTTTGAGACCCTTCACCCTATACCAAGAACAAACATTCCCTCGATGCCAAGTTAGCCTCCCAGATCTTCGACCTCTCTACCAACAACTTCGACTATTTAGCATATTTTAGAATCAAGCAGCTTCTGCCATGAACAAAAATTTGAAGAATTTGATATCCCAATCTAGGGCATGAAGCAGAGAGAGGGAGGCAAAAAAATTTCGTTTTTCTTCTTCTCCTTAGAATCCACCCAACTCACACATCCTTTATCTTCCTGGCTTCGTAATGTTCACTTCCAACTTCCCTAGAGATATCAAACTTGCTTGAGATGAAGCGCTCGAAATGAATTCGACTTGCTTGTATTTATATGCTTCATGTGAGGTCAAATTAGTGTCCTTAGGATGACTTGATCTCTTCTAGGATGAATTTATGTGGAGGATACATAAATTATATTTGAATCAATACTTAGTCTTTTTACATGATTCAAAATCCAAAGAAGGGTCTCTTAAAAGGTACAATAACTCCATTGACATAGAATAAATTGTAGAAGTCCTCAATGGGGACTTTGAATTAGAACATGGTGACCTAAGCATGAAACCCATGATTTAATAAGTCACAATGAGAATAATTAAAATTATTTTCATTATTCTTTTGACAAGTAATTTGGAAGATGACTCAAATATATTAAATGACGACTGAAACTAGTTACAATTTCCTACACTCCCTCTTAGCTAACGAGGTATTCATCATATACGAGTACAAGGAAGATCTCAACTATATTAACCGTGAAGAAATTTAGACACCATAATTCCACGGACTAGATTCTCGACCAAGGTAATATATCCATTGATCTCTTCATAGCTTAGGCATCGTGATGCGATGGAATAGATTCCTAACCAGGGCAATCTATACAAGTGGGAATAAGGTGGGCTCAAGATTTCAGCCTCTCTAAGTACACATTTGCTAATTGTCATATGTAATGAAGTCCAAGGGACACATGGTGAATATGAATAGCCATACGTTGGAATGTAATGATTCACTTTATAATGTCAATAGTCACAGGAATTCAAGAGTCATGAGGAAGCTAAAAAGTCATTTGTTTTGTTATAAATAGACACCCATAACTCGTAAAAAGGGATTTTTGGGAGGCTTAGCCTTGACTTCGACCATATTACATAAGAGATAGATTACTCTTTGGGGAAGGAAGTTGTAGCTTCATGTTCCACTATTGGATACAATTTTTCATCCATGTAAGAGTGTGATTGGGATCTTATACTCATAATCAGAATCCTAATGAGTCGACATTCCTTCATACATGTATCATATATATAGTTGTAACTATTATGGTTATGTTTATGGTATATGTTGCTTTCTTTACATACTAAGCTCATGAACTATTTTGTTGCTTAATTATGGCTTTTATAGAATGCATGTTGTTATCATTTAAAGTCTTTTGTTTATTATGTGGACTAATCTCTAGGTACTCAACAAATCTCTCCATTTGTAATTGTTTCCCCCTTTAGGATAGTACTATTACTTTTCTAACCAGCAACTCATTTTCCCCACCAACCGTGTAAGTCTCCCATACACCTTATAATGGTTCTATCACAAAGCTCACATCCTTGCTAACCAAAAGAGGCATTGGGTCCCCTTATGTCTGATTGTAATGAAGGCATATCCTAGAAAACCATTTGAATGGTGGCTGAATAGTATGATCGGATGGGGCTCCTACACCAAAATGGGTGAGGTCTAATTGGGACTTAACATCGGGTAGATCGCCTTACAATGTCAGTGACATCCAGTACCATCAACATTTTTGGGGCTAGGAGGAGGGTTAGATGACAAGATGAGCCTATGAAGCCCATTTGAATGTCTTACCTTTTAATGGATTCATCCCAAATCATGATATCGAGGTGTTGTGCAAAAGATTTATATCTTTCAATCAGCGTGGACTTTTTTCATGACTTGGTGTGATTTAAATTAGATGGCAAGGCTATAACAATCATCCTCAATTATGCTACTGAATTTGTTCAATTTTTCTTCTTGAATGGTGTTTATTCATAAGAAATTATTGCTTGGCTATTTACCCTCACATTGGACGGTCGTGTGAAGCAATGTTATTATTCTATACACTCTGCTTCTATCAGATCCTTCGATCATTTGGTTAATGAGCTTGATCGGTTTTTTTATAAATATGAATATCATGATGTTATTGATGAAATTTATCCACTTAGAATGGATATTGAATATCTTAACCATTTTTTGAATCGATTCCTTAAACATTGTTATCAGATTCTCGATGAGGATATTGACTTACAGTTCTTGGATGAGAAGTTTTTATTCATAGTCTTGATGTCAAGGAATGATTTCATATCAGATTAGTCATGTCCTCCTCATGAAGAATATTTTCAACATCCACAGGAAGAACCGTATATACTCTTTGTCCCATGACATCCTCCCTTTAATATTCCCTATGTTGGACCTAGAACAATCGTCGAATCGGAAGATCATCTCTAGGAATAATAACTTATCCTTCTCTCACATCTCTCATTTGATGGTGATTCATATGATCTTATCAATCAATCATATTCAAAACTTCATATCCCACCGTCAATCCTTCACCCTTTAGTCAAGATGATCCCTTAGATGATCATGGGCCCAATGATTTTCTTCTTGATTATATGGTAATTTTCGTTCAAGTAATCTAGATGGAAATTTGTTGCTACGTGAAGATTTGGATTTGTAGGAGTTCCAAAAGGATAAATAATTAGATCAAATATTTTCTTTCAAGTATATCTCCTTTTGATGAAGAACACTCATGCTTAGCATTGAATATTTTTACAGTATTCTTGTAAATCTATCTTTTGTTTAAATTTCATGCGTTAAATATTGAATATTTTATTGATAAGTAGCTAACCATATTTTCTCAGAATTCAAAGCTAGGTCAGGTGAATAGGGCTCTTCAGCTATGGTTGATGGTTATGTCAGGTCCCTTTCATCGTGGTGGTATTTGATATTTCGGTTAGTTTTTTATTTTTCTATGCAACGTTTTCATCTATCTGAGCACATGGCAAGATGATGCCTTGTTGAGGGATGATTATTTTATTCATATAAAAATATTTGACCTACAGGGAGGGAAAATTTATTTGATTATCGATCTTCCATCACTTCATTCCATTTCAAGAAAATCTAAAATATATAATGCAAAAATAAAGGAAAATCTTAATGAATCTCTTACATCGTCTATTAAATAATCTTACACACACGACAACTTGGATTGTGGTCAACTAGGTGACATGTATTACAACATCGATTTTTCGTTGTGTAGTATTTATTTTATGTATTTTCTTTAAGGTTTTGTGCATGATCCTATTGCAAGTTCGTTATAAGAGTGGTTTTAGTCTAGGTCCATATCTCATGGCCTGCACTTGCACGTGCTTCATCAAGTCATATATCCTTGTAGGAAAAGTGATTATTGTTGTTGTGAAGTTCCTTGATTGATAGAGGAGCCAAATGTAACACATTTTTATGATTGCACTTCCTCTTTTCTTCCGTTAGTGCAGATGATTTCAGAGTTTCTCTTGTCCACTATAATACATTTTAGTTTGACTCTATATGATCATATGTTTTCCTCTAAATGTTTGGAGCAACTTCTATTGCTGGATTGGAAGTTCCACTTCACACGATATTTCCTTGCATTGTTTAGTTCAAGCTAGGTTAGGTTTGAACAAAATGGAAAATGAAATCCACCCATGGTATTCGTCCACCCATGAAATTCACCCATGGTATTGTAAGGGGAATTCACCCATGGTATTCATCCACACATGAAATTTACCCATGGTATTGTAAGTGACATCCACCCATGGTATTCATTCACGCATGGTATTTTAAGTGACATCCACCCATGGTATTCATTCGTCCATGGTATTTACACACCTTAGGAATTTACCTGTGGTATTGTAACCAAAAAAGGCTATAAGTAACAAGTCACATTTTGTAAAAGGAGATATGGTCTACCACAATGTAGTGGTTCTAGTTACTATCTATTTTAATTGAAAAAAAAAAAAAATCGTTTTTTATTGTGTGTTCTCGTCTTTTCTTTTGGACTTGTAATTTTTCAAATCTTGGGGGCCTCCCCTCCCAGGTTTCATTTCAACTTTTTAGATCTTGGGAGCCTCCCCGCAAGATCTGGATTAGTGATATTAGATTCAAGTTATGAATCCATGGGAATGAGAGTTTGATAGATCTTTTAGTTTCAACTTTTTGCAGCAATCTTCAAAAAACGTCATGCACATGCTATGATCTCCACATAGCACTTTCTTGGGAAAAGCGGAAGTAATTTTTTTTTGTTTTCACTTATTTGTAGGACTTTTTTGGGGGGCGAGTTTGCAAATAAGATCTGAAATTGTTGGTGAAAATTTTACAAAAAAAATAATATATTTAGATTCCTTGCAAAAAAATACTTATATTCAAAAAAAAATCGGTCGAATGGAAGTCCAGATGAGGGAGATATCATTAATTTAATACCAATTGTGTTGTAGAAATTGTTATGACAAAAATTCATGGACGACGACTCTTCTATCATTTATTGTGGATTTTGTGTAGAATTTGAGAAAAATGATTGGAAATTTGAGCTCCTATTCAAAATTCACCCATATATATATATATATATATATATATATATATATATATACATATATATATATATATATATATATATATATATATATATATATATATATATCTATATATATATATATATATATATATATATATATATATATATATATATATATATATATATATATATATATATATATATATATATATATATATATTGGTCGAATCAGAGTTTGGATGAGGGAGATATCACTAGTTTAAAATTATCTATGTTTTCATAATTTTTGTGACAATGAGACAATTGCAGCACGAATTCGAGTTTCGAGAGTATCGAAATACGGATTTCAATCACATGGGAAGATGAAAAATGGTCATTCTATTTCCAGAAATATATTATAATAAATATTTTGAGTTATATTGACTTATTTATGCCCATTTTAGATCTCGAGCAACATTTAGAGTGAGTTTGTTTTCGAGACATGCTCTCCCACCTCATTTTAGTAGGAACCTACTTCAAATTCATCATTTTCAGAATAAAAACATATATATTAGGTTTTTTTGGAGATGTTCCCTCCCACCCCCTGCTATGTAGGAACCTATTACTTCTTCAACAGTGAACATCGTAGTTATTGGTCAACTGCACAAAATCCTTGCCATCGAACTCCATTTGTTAGGCTGGAGACTGTTAGTATCATATTTTGTCACAAACATTACATGGTATGTCTATCCTTGGATCTTCATATCTCATGGTTGTGCATCATCCACCACCCGATAGTTCATCAAAGTCAATTTGTTATGTCACACATTGTCAGTGTAATAGTTGGTTAGAGGCATTATAAGGTATCTCTATCCTTGGATCTTCATTCATCACAGTTATGGGTTTTTATATTCAACAAAGGCTTCTGAGGATGGAACTTCATGCAATGGGGACCATTGCTTCTTAGGGAGGGAGGAATGATTCAAATGGAAAATGACATCCACCTATGATATTTACCCATGATATTGTAAGTGGCATCCACCCATGGTATTGTAAGTGACATCAACCCATGGTATTTACATACGCATGGAATTTACTTGTGGTATTGTAACCAAAAAATGCTATAAGTAACAAATCACGTTTTTTAAAAGGGGATATGGTCTACCAAAATGTAGCCCTTCCAGTTTTCATATCTTTTAATAATAAAAAAAGTTTCTTTGTGGTTTTCTTATTGCGTGTTCTCCCCTTTTCTTCGGGCAAAGCAATTTTTCAAATCTTGGGGGCCTCCACCCAAGATCTATTTCAATTTTTTCGATCTTGGGGGCCTCCCACCAAGATACATAACAAGGTTGCATGTAGATATATGCATTGCAATGTTCTTTTGTCTTTCTTATTCTTTGATTTTATTCTTTTTGTTTGATCAGCCTTTGAATAAGTCAATTTTGAGCTTTGGGATGGCTTGGCTATGTTTTTGTAAAAGGAAAGTTGTAGTAGCACACAACCATTGGCTTATCATTCACCTTCTTCCTTAATTTGTTATACATATTTCAAGTCAAGGGTTTTTTGATTGAAATACTGTCCTTCAACTAGGAAGCTGTAAGTAAACCATGAAACCTACACCTATTTATGATTCTTGTTCCCACACTTGGGACTATTAAGAATGGTCTATTCTTTCCTATCTATATTTGTAGATGAAGATAAGAAGAAAGCTTTTAGTGATTAAAGCAACAGAGGTCTAAAACATGTCTCTAAAGGAACAACCTCTTATGCTATGAATAAGTTGAGAGCCCTTTTCCGCCTGTTCAAAAATACAAAAAAATAAGTGCCTATGCACAGTCATATGACATAAAAGAAATATAAAATGGTGATAGAAGAGAAAGGATTCATGTGCAAGGAGGTGAAGAAAGTGACTTCATTGGGGTATTTTCCAGGCTCGCTAGGAGCGAAACAAAATTTGTATCACTACAACGACTCTGTATGGGTACTGTCCAAGCTAGTTGGTAGCGAAGCAATGTTAGACATGTAAAACTCAGAATCTATTTTTTTTTATTTCTCCATACTATATTACCCTTACTTGCATCGACATGATATTGAGATGGCTTGTGATATTGTATTTCGCGGAGTAATGGAATAGGGAAAATTATATACTTGGAAAGGTAGAGTGGGGAGCCAAAGGTAACTCGTTGATCGAATGAATACTTCCTAGAGAAATCAAACTTTGCACTTGCAATGAAACCATTTCAGAGAATATGGAGTTCTCCCTATATGTTTCCAATGTTTTACCTCCTATAACGACCCTCCAAAATTTTTTCCTATGTTGATTTTGGGGCCTACTCTAACTACTATTTCAATCCTCCCTACATCGTCATGTGGTTTTATTTTCTATTTGTGTGGTTTCTCCTACTATCACATGTCAATGTGTCTCAAAATTCATCACTTGACCATTAGAAATGTTTGAGTAAATAATTTTATGGTTAGGTGAAATCGCAGTCCATGTTAACTTAGAAACTTGCCTTCTTTCCATGCACATAGTCGAAAAGCACATGAAAGTGGAAAAAGAAACAAAAAACAAAGGAAATCTCTCACAAAAGCCAAAAGTGCACTTTGAATTGATGAAGGAATTTTATTGAGGTGAGCACACTCGTTCGGGTTGAAGAAGCGCACCCTACTTGAGCATATTCATTTAGGCTGAGAAATTTCACCCTATTTGGCACACTTCTTCATGTCAAAGACATGCACCTTGTTTAGTTGCATGCATGACTCAACTTGTTGCATGAGGGCACACTCCTAGAAAAAGGAATCACCTTAACTCCTTCTTAACTAATCCTTTCATGTGACGACAAGTAGAACTCACACACGAATCAATTTTGCATTCTAATTTCTTTAAATAAAATCAGTTAATCATTTTTTCCATAATAATTTCATCTGAGTTAAGCACGCAACTAGAGAATCAAGAAGCTCTTTATCAACTAGTGCAACAAGTAAGTTTCCGTGCTCAATACTTTCATTTCTTTTGATTATTTCACTAGAAAATATTGATTTTTTATTTTTCATCTCTTGTTTTTCAGTTTGTTTGCTAGCATTTTATTCAATCTCCATCTTGCAAGTGTTAATCCACTATCACATGTGAGAAACTCTTCACATTCTTGAAACCCTCGATCTTCCACCATGCATCTGAAAACAACTATAAATCCTTGCAGGTCGTTCTATTTTTCATGTTGTCTTCAAATCATATTAATTAAACTACTCCCAGAGCTCTTAATGGGTAGAGTGCACTTTTGTATCTCAAAGCTCTTTCAACCTTGAAAAATTCTCCCTATCTAATCATGTTTTCTTCCTGAACGCTTGAGCACATCACAAAGGCACACAACTTTTCCTTTTGACCATTCAGAGTGCTATAATGAACGCTCTTTACCCTAGAGTGCATGAGTTCATAATGAGGGTAAAAATCCTCACAATTCATCCCTCTGGC
The DNA here is from genome assembly GCA_031772625.1 of Pinus tabuliformis. NCBI lineage: Eukaryota > Viridiplantae > Streptophyta > Pinopsida > Pinales > Pinaceae > Pinus > Pinus tabuliformis. The sequence goes on from CM062820.1 coordinate 1,438,408,271, forward strand.
CTGTGACAACGTGCCTTCCTTTTCCTTGAGTGCATATGCACACTATGAAGAGCCGAAGCTATGTTTCCTTTAGCCTTCATCCCTTTGGAGTGTGATAGTGATCCCTCCTTGTCTCCTTGGGTTCATGGGCACATAGGGAAGACCTAAAAGTACATTTTCCCATTCCTTCGACTCCTCAAGATGCTATAATGTGCCTTTCATGATTTTTACCTCTTTCTTGAGTGCAAGAGAGTACTACAAAGTGTTGATTGACCATGCATGTCACCTTTGTTCTTTGAAAGTCCACCCTCCTAGTTTGGATCTGTAATGTTTCTTGCATGCAAGTTAATTTTGGTTGTCATTCATAGTTTGTCATGATCTATGATCCATGATGGCTCTTTGAACATGATTTACATGTTTGTTGCATTGCTAGTTGTTTTAAGTTGATCTTGTCGTTATGAGTGTGATTCCACAAACATGTGTTTGCTTCACAAGTGTTAACACTTTGTCATAATCTGTTGGAAACATGTCGCCTTGAAAAGTAGGCTCTAAATAAATTTCATAAGCATGGATTGATGAGCTTGTCGAAATCAGCTAGACAAGGGGTTCTTAGGAACTCTTCATAGGAGGAAGAAACACCCTTGGCCTATCTTTCCATTAAGGATAGAATTGTATTAAGTAAAGAAGTAACAAGGTGATAGCAACCAGGATCAATGAGTTGAATCACCTACACTTCACCACCAAAGATGTCCATGCGTATGATCCTAGGTGACCTTTTAGGAAACATTGTTAAAGGATCATCCATAATATGAGGTATTCAAGAATATGAAAAATAGGAGATGAAAAATAAAATGGTATAATCCAAACCATGAATACTGATTGACCCCACAATCTATCATATCGGGACTTATAGGAGCAGGTGCAAGAGGATGATGAAATAGCACCTAGAGTAAATAAGTTAGCTCCCTTGAAAAGGATTAGGTATTCATTGGGTGAGAGAAAAAAGAAATGGAAGGTTGATCACTTAAACACATGAGCCACACAAATAGATATGTAGAGGAGAGAAGAGGATGAAGAAGAAGAAGAAGAAGAAGACAAGGAGAGCAGAAATCAAGATGAGTTTCATGAAAATCAACTAGTAGAATGAGAATTGAGGAGACACATAGATCAAGATGAACAACGTTAGTCTCAAGAGGATGAAGCAATGCAAAGGTTGGAAGAAGAGTGTTAATAGGAAAAGTGTCTATTCAGAACAACCCTATCCCACTAAGGTGTGACAGTGACCTTAGAAACAAATAGAGAAAACTACTTTCGTATTCTTCTTTATGAACTATAAATGAAGAGGAATAGGATGAACCAACTTGTGTCTTGCGCTAGTCCTTTGATCCAATCTCTCTCCTCTTTGACAGCTTCCAGCTACCTGCTCCCTTACTTACCCAGCTTCACGAAGTTCCTGTAAGATCATAGAAGAAGAAAACTACACAAAGACATGGATTTATATTCATAAATAGCTTAGGATCAGATTTAAGCTAAACATACAAATGTAACAAACATCAATGATACACAAGCATGTAGGAGAAACTCAAATAGTTTTATTGATATAACAAGAAGATCCAGGAGGAGTTACAACCGATGATTCCTGATCCAGCATCAACCTCCCAGCAAAGAAGCCCCTCTTCACCTCCAACAAAGCATAAATCACCCAATACTCTGATATCTATCTCAAAACCAACAGCAATTCTTTGCAATGTACAAAATTCCAGCCTCTGGATCTCTGGGATGAGGGATCCATATATAGATGTATGCAAGGAGGATGAGTCAGCTTATGATTTGACTAGTGGCTTCTCTCTGTCAGTTCTTGCTTCCACTCGGAGACTGAGAGCCTCTTACTCATCCTTTGTCGAACTCAGTGAGGCAAGTGTCATTAGAGAAGATTCTGGAAGCTTCCATTGTCTTTCCACCTCGCGGAATGGCACTGCCATTTGTCGCTTCCCGCTCAACACACCCTGGTAGTGCATTTAGGTGCGTTGCAACGCACCTAGCTAGTGTATTTGGGTGCTATGCAACGCAGCTAGCCAGTGGAGCAACTGAAATGATCCTGATTTGACTGATTCTGAGCAGTTTCTGGTGGAGAAATTCTGGGAGAAGCTGTAATTTGTTGACCTTGTTCCTTTAGGGGTTGGAACAACACTTTTAGGGACTTAGGATCCCTTGGTTTATGTACATTTCATGCTTGGAGCTGCAAGGCACAAAAATGTCTATAACAAAGAGAACTTGACTGAAGAGATAGAAGATGAATAATATGAGTAATAATATACCATCCATTCCATGGATGATGAGTCGAATACTCCAAATGTACAAAAACTCATGGAAGGTCATGCTCCATTCAGAGGGATGGGAATTACACCCCCACCAATAAATAGAGTCACATATGTTTGCAATGTAATGTTTTATCAACTCAAGAAGATGATCATGCAACAAAGGAATAAATATTTTCCCAATGATCCTCAAAAGCGAGTCTAAGTAACAACAATAAATGTTCTCACCTCCAACACTAGAGGAAATCTAAGGGAAGCTATGGTGGCAATTGTTGCATTTACTGCAACGACACATGATATCTCAGAGTGATTCTTGAATGAGAATTCCAGGTTGACAAGATAATTTGCTACAGTGAAGCAACAAGTAGAACATCTTGTAGTAGAGGACACCATGCCATGACTATATGAGGAGACAGTACTTATACAACAAGTCATGGATCCTCTCACAAGCATTAATAATAATTCCAAATAAGTGGTGGAGCTCTTGAAGATAACAAGAAAAGCATCTAACCAGATGTAGGAGTGGACCAAAAATGATTAGGATGCTTCGTAACGTCTATAAAAGAAGGATAAGATTGTCTTAGAAATTTACAAAGTCTAGTTGAGACTCCACTGACATAACAACTCTAATATTAGAGCACAATTTGTTAATACTATGGCTATGTAAAAATAGTTGCATTAGAAGAATAGGATGCCTACCATCATATATCTTGAGGCAATCAGAGGCAAGGAGGTCATATTTCAAGATATCAGAGAATATATTGAAAAAATAAAGCACGCTATAGAATGGGAACACTTGGAGGTAACGAAAGACAATATTCAATAGTATGCCTTTACACCTGTCAAAGTGTCACACGGAATTTGTCAAGGGTGCGGACACGACTGACCTTCCTAGAAGTCTAAGACGTTCTAATGACAAACAAGACAAAATGGAGTGATCTTTCTCTAAATACACCTTTTACAACATGAAAACTACAAGTGTTTAGGCTTACCTTATTCCAAAACGCTGTTGTTGAAGTCCGTTCTTGACGATCCGGATGAGCTCCTCCTTCAAGTCAATTCCTGCAACCACAAACAATCAAACAATTACCAAGCACTTGCATTTCATATAATAAAACATATATTCAACATGCAGACCAAGGAACACATGAAATAACTCATTAACACAAGCTATTGAGAAAAATAAACCAGTTTGTATTAATAACGAATCAAAGAAACTCTTACAACCTGGCCTTGGTGTTGTGCAAGTTCCTCCCAGGGTCCATCAAGGGTTTTCCTCTACTTTGACAAAGCTCACCCTCTCCCAAGTAGAATCAAGTGAAGACAATCTCTCCTCACAAAGGCTCTAATGGAAGACCTAAATCCTGCAGCATTTACCCAAAGAAAATGTATAGCTCCAACCTCTCCTCCCTCTGGCTCAATGTCTTTATTTATAGTGTTGTAAAGAGGTTATTCAGGTCCACCATCAATGGGATAATCCCCCTCTTTGGGTGGGATAGCTCCCTTATTGATGGGATAAGTTCCTCCTTAATAGGGATACATGAACCAACTGGAGGCGCATCCATTTCATCAAACCGACCTCTAGAAAGTTCTAGAAGTAACCACAAGTAACTTTTTTAAGATGAAACTCGCGCATTTTGCCTTTTACAGAAGGACGCACCTGTCCCTTAACATACAGAGCGTCCAAGGACGCAGCTTTTGTGAACATTGTGAGCGTCCCTGCAGGTAAGGCTAGAGAGAACCTGCGACCCCAGAGATAAACACATTTTTTACAAGACTTTCTCTCTTCTTTGAGTTTGAGATGGATAGCAGAGGCATAAGACTTGCCTAAGAGGGTAGCATGACTGTTGATTTGAGCCATACTAACTGTAAGTGGTCATGGTGACATTTTTTAGTGTAACAGATTGCCCCCTAAAGTGCGAAGCCTGGAATAGATTTAGGGTTTTGTAATTCTAGGAAGGGTGAAGCGCTTTATCATTTCAAGGATTGTCTTGTGGATGACCCGGTTGGAACCTGCAATTTTCAACACAAAATACATGTATAAGATTATATCATCACTGAGGTAGGCATTCCCATACTCAGATTCAAAACTTTAACTAATGGACTAACTATTCTGATACAGGAATGATCTTGCAGTACATCATTTTTATAGACTTTTGTAGACACAGTATGGACGCAGCCATCTGTTTATGATTAGTCTACATAGATAATGAATACAAAACTCCTTGCAGCCTGGATGGTAGAAACTAGATCCAGGGTCTTCACTTCTACTTCCCGAATTGGTACGATTCTAGCCATGTGATTAAATGATTCGATGTCGAACATGTTAGAAACCACTTGATTACCAGTCGATGATGCAAACTGTTAACAAGCGTGAGAGAAACCACCAGTAATGTCAATGGTTCTCAAAGTACCAAGCACAACCCGTGAAATGTGAATAGATGTTTTGATGTCGAACACTTCACGGAATCCTTTGATCGAAAGTCAATGATGTAAACTGACGTCAAAGGCGAGAAACCTGCCATTGATGCATGCAGACTTCAAGGTGCTGTCGATTCCTAAGTCATCTTTCTAGATAATGTGTCGATGTCAATAGAAAGCGACCCGTTGCAGGCAAGCCCGCAACACGAAATCATTGTTCAAGTTGAAGAAATGTTGCTGTAAGGACTGACTCAGGGATGGTCAAATGGATGACAAGTATTTTGCAGATGAAAGTTTTGCTTGCAGACCTCTTGACACGACAGATGGCTTGGTGACGAATAACTCAAAGTTAATCCCCGGAACCCGGTTAAAGACTTTCAAAGTGGTTTGATCAACTGTGAGGTAAAAGATTTCCCAACCCAGGTGAATGAAAAAGTGTCGTGTTCAAGAGTGGTAATAAAGTTTCTTTTGAGACAAAAGGTAACAAACAGGTTCATTCTTCTCTCTTTTCCCCCACCATTTCTGGCAAGTACCTCTTTATTTTTAACAAGCTTGAGGAGGATAACATATGCTTGATTATAAGCTCATCCTTCGGACGAGTCCAACCTAGTTTAAATTCGAATCCTAGGAAGGAGTGGTTCGTTCCTGTTTGTAATTGAACAGGTCCTCTACTGTAAAAGTTTAACGAGCCCAGTATAGGAGAAACTCGGCGTTTTTCAATTTTAGAGAGTCTGAAAAAACTAAAGGAGACTCCACGTTGAACTTTTTCGTATATTTGTGTCCCTCAAGCCCGAAAAAGTATAAAATAATACCTGGGGGAACCGCTTGATCTTGCGACCAAGGAGTACTTTCATAATTAGTGCCACTGACCTGAAAAGTAAAAAGCGATCAAGGACACGTCGTTTTATTTTCGTATCGAGTTTGAAACGACAAAAACCCGGCAATCTTTTCCTGATTTTACGGTCAGAAAAGAGCTATAAGGGGACCGTCTTTTAATTCCGTTTTAACGAGTGTAAAAGAAACACTCGGCAATCTTTTCATATTTTAGGAGTCAGAAAAGGGCTTAAAAGATGACTCTGAAGTTTCACTTTTTCGTAAGTTTTAACGAGTTCGAAAAAGGGATAAAAATGTACTCATGGCTTTCACTTTTTCGTAAGTTTTAACGAGTTCGAAAAAATGATAAAAATGTACTCATATGGCCGACTTTCAATTTAATTTACGAGCAGGAAAAGACGGAAAGAACTCGACATTTTTCATTTGTTTTACGAGAATGAAAGATAGCAAAATAATCTCGGTATTTTCATGAGTTTAACGAGTCTTGAAAATAACTGAAATTGACTCGAGATAGGTTTCATTTTTACAAAAGCTTGAAACAGATAAAAACTATGCTTCAAATTAGTTTCATTTTTACACAAGCTTGAAACAGAGATAAAACTGTGCTTGATGCCCCCTAAGCATAACTGTTAGAGCGCATGCCCCCCCCAGCTTCATTTCATTCAACTAAGGTGGATGAAATGACGGTTCAAGTACGAGATCATTTGAAAGACTCGACCCAAAACTGTAAGAAAATTATGCAAAAAACTGAAATAACTAACCTAAACATACAACTTAACAAATGAGATCTAGTCAAACTCTCGACTCAATTAGGGGAGGATTTGTTTCATTTTTTAACGAGCTTGACACAGGAAAAGAACTATGCTCGGGTTCGGTTTCATTTTTACGCAAGCTTGAAACGAAAAACTATGCTTGTTATAAGTTCACATGCCCCCAACATAATGATGCAAATCAAGGTACATGCCCCCCAAGCTTCATTGCATTCAATGAGTTGGATGGAATGAAGCTTTACGTTCAAAATCTTGGAAAGACTTGTGGGAGTTGTTTCATTTTTTAAACGAGCTTGACACAAGATAAGGAACTATGCTCGTAACTACTTTCTACAATCTACCTAACAAAACTCTACTCTAAAAACCTTGATTCATTTTTTAACGAGCTTGACACAAGACAAGGAACTATGCTCTTAAATCCTTGATTCATTTTTTAATGAGCTTGACACAAGACAAGGAACTATGCTCATGACTACTATCTACAATCTACCTACTTAACCTATCCTTGTTTCATTTTTTAACGAGCTTGACACAAGATAAGGAACTATGCTCGAAAAGTTCGCATGCCCCCAGCATAATGATGCAAAGCGAGGTACATGCCCCCCAGGCTTCATTGCATTCAACCGGCTGGATGAAATGAAGGTTTACTTTCAATATTTAACTTGAAAAGGGAGTTGTTTCATTTTTAAGGAGGTTGACACAAGAAAAGAACTATCCTCATACCTGATTCATTTTTTAACGAGGTTGACTCAGTAACAGGAACTATCCTCAAACCTGATTCATTTTTTAACGAGGTTGACTCAGTAACAGGAACTATCCTCAAAACCCTACTTTCTACAATCTATATAGCCTAAAATCTAGCTGATTCATTTTTTAATGAGGTTGACTCAGTAAAAGAACTATCCTCATACTAGCCTGTTTCATTTTTTTTTTTTTTTTTTTTTTTAAACGAGGTTGGCACAGGAAAAGGAACTGTCCTCGAACACACTGATTCATTTTTTAACGAGGTTGACACAGTAAAAGGAACTTTCCTCGCTAATCCTACTTTCCTATATAACCTACTATCTACCTGATTCATTTTTTAATGAGGTTGACTCAGTAACAGGAACTTTCCTCATAACATCCAATTTCATTTTTTAACGAGGTTGAGAGAGGAACAAACTATCCTCGTAGACACTGATTCATTTTTTAAAGAGGTTGACACAGTAAAAGGAACTTTCCTCGTAACACACTGATTCATTTTTTAAAGAGGTTGACACAGTAAAAGGAACTTTCCTCGTACATCCAGCTTCATTTTTTTTAATGAGGTTGAGACGGGAACAAACTATCCTCACTGACACCTGTTTCATTTTTTAACGAGGTTGGCACAGGAAAAGGAACTGTCCTCGCACTCACTGATCATGGTTTCCAACTAGAAGAAAGACATGTCAATGGACACACCTTGATCATGGCTTCCAAGAGGTCTTCATCAGAAGGAAGAATAGTTCTCTGGAAGGAACACATGTCAAGGGATTCAAAAGGGATAAGAACATCGTGTTCAAATAATCCCATAGAGTTTTCCATGTCAATTACCGGATCTAAATCAATAGTGAGAGGCTCACTTACATCGGTAACTGAAAACATGGGATCTGTTGCCACATAATTAACCCGTGGCAGGGTAGATACCACTTTAGAATCAGGAACATTTAGGGGTGTCATATTATTGGTAGTTGAAACAAGACTAGGGAACGAAAGCTGGTCTACAGTCACAATACTGCCATTGTGAGGGAAAGACATCACGCGAAACAGTGTCGATACGACAGCTTTCATTGCATAAACATAGTCTCGCCCAAGGAGTAAATTGAAATCCAAGGGACCTCGAACTACCATAAGATCAACACAAACAGTTTTACCTTCCAAGGTAATAGAAAACTTAGGAAGGATCCCTAAAGGTTCACTAATTGTTCTGTTAAAAGCTTTCAGATTCTGCGTAATAGGCGCAAGCTGAGGGGAACCCAAAGCTTTCCAAACAGCTGAGGATAAAATACTAACAGAAGCACCTTCATCTACCTGAGTACGATGTATGTCCCTACCACCAGCCTTGACAATGATTTGGAAAGGGATGGAGGAAGGAAGACGAGGTTCTGTCAGTCTATTCCAATCAAAGGAAAAGACCTCAGTACTTGGAGGGGGTTCTGTAGAAACAGGTGAAATGCCCCCCGGCATAGAAGAATCCGATGTAACAAGAAGAACATCAGCGGTATGAAATTTACTCTCGAAAAGGAGAGTGTGATCGACCGAATGTGAAATTGAATCGACCACTTGATCAACTAATGGATCATCAACCTGAGTGACATGAGTTTCACTCTCCAATGGGAGAGTGTGATCGACTATACTTGAATTTAGATCAATCACTCCGTCAGTTGACGGTAGGTTGGGAGAAAGTTTACGGTAACCAGTTGGAAATTCTTGCTGTGGAACAGTAAGGTTTTCCAACAATGTTGAGGCTTCATCCATGTGAGGGCAAATGTGAGTTTGATGACTCCCTTTGCATAACTTACAAGGAAACCTAACTTTACCCTTTTTCCCAGGAACCTGACTATCACTGGTTGATGGATCAATGGAAAGTTGATGAGATTTTTCTGACCATACTTCCAAGACCTTTGGAATACCAGGACAATTGACAAGGAAGTGGTCACCCTTACAAAGCCTGCAAGGGTAATTGGGTTTACGATGCATGTCGGAATTTTCCTCAACACCACTAACACTTACAGCCATGGTTGGTTGGTTGACTTCTTTCTTATCTTGCTTCTTCTTCTTCTTTTTCTTCTTCCCTTTCTTCTTCTTCTTAGCCTCCTGGTTACTAGCATCAAGGCTTTTACCAGGTGAAGAGGAAGAAATGGAGGAAGAAAAATTAGGCGAAGAAGGTAAAGGGTCAACAGAAAGTTGGTGATGTTGAGATGGTGAACTCTGTTGAGGTGAAGCATCCGGTTGAGGTGGAACAATTGGAGTATTTTGGGCCAACGAAGTTGAAAATAACCATATGGTAAACCTATTGTAAATCCAGGTAATGACAAAGTAGCCATATAAGGAGGACCAACATTTCCAAAGTAAGGAAAAGTACTAGGATTCTCATTAGGAGGGGTTCCTAGGTTGATAAATTCCGGAACATTTGCCATTATATTCAACTTCAGTGAATTTTATTAACAATTTAAAACTAAAATTAACAAATCACAATTCACACTTAACAACTAAAATTCACAATTCACACCTATGGTCTCTAAAAGTAAAAACAAACAAATTAACACGCGCTATCAAATCTAGGAGTCAAACCATACACAAACAGTAGCCTTCCGGACCGAAAACACTAGTTGGTGATGAAGCCCAACATCGCCGAATTCAGTACAGAAGTGGTGGGTGGAACAGTTACCCCGGCAACCTGCTTGATGAATAGACCGGACCAAGTTCCTCCACTTTAACCGTCTCGAAGTGAAGCGAACCCCCCGGAAAATCCAAGTGAGTATAACCGACGTCTGCTCCAGGTACAGTGGGACCTTCCCTCCACCGTCACCTTGGGTAGAATCCTAAAGATTATGGTCACTAAAGTTACCAATCACAACAATTACACCTGGGGGAACAGTCTAAACTCCGACAGCACGCAAGGGCAGAGTAGCAAGCTCAATCCCCTTACCGGCTCCTTGACAACAATCCAAGGTTTTACCGATAAGTGACCCCTGGCTCCTCAACAATGGTTAATCCGAGGTTTACCGTTTGTAATACGTACTGTCTGGCGTCGTTCCCAACGAGGGGGGAATGATCCCCTCACTGGTTCGGACACGAGCTCGTGCTTCTCCTTTAAGAGGAGCTTTCCCAGAGTGCAATTGAAACAATTGGATTTATTCTACTCAAGATAAACTATCTGTTTGGTTTTGTAGTCTTGGAGAGTTAAGTACTCACCTACTCCAAGACCCTAGCCTAAGCTATGTTGGTGTTTCAGGGCCCTAGAAATGTAAAAATTACTAGATGAATTTTAATTAAGCGCTGTGTTATTAAGGCTGTTATTACTCAAATGGGTAAATGGAGATGAAACCAATGGTGTTATGACCTGACTCAACTGAATGCAATCGAATATGATAATGCAATCCTTTCAATTCAATGAATCCTAACTAGAGTAAGGAGAGAGTTTCCATTCACTTCCAACAATGCAAAAAATTGATCATTAAGAGAAAATTTAACAAATTCTCTAATGCACTAATTTCATCAAGAAAAACTAATGCAAATCAATTCCAAACCAATTTTTATTTTTATTTTTGTGTAAATTCAAATAAAAGAAAGCTGATCTAAATCTACGATTGATTTTTCAGAATGTAAACTATGCAATTGTAATCTATGCACAATTCACATGAAAAGTATGCAAATGCAATCTATGCACATTTTTCATTCATATTCTGAAACTGAGAACTCTAATTATGCAAATGTGATCTATGCAAGAGAATTCTCAAACACAAGATGATTCTAATGTAATCTAAGAACCAATCAAGTGCAAGTCGAGAAAATTGGGTGAGAGTTCCAAAGATCAAAACATAAAAACACTCAAAGGCGATTAACACTCATACACAATTTAGCCCCCCCCGGCGAATGAGGGGGAAATTTTTTTGCAAAAACAAAAGCAAAAAGATGCAAAATTGTGAAAAGACTGAGAGAAACCTCCAAGTAATGACCAAAGGAAATCAAATTAAGAATTTCTCAAAAAAGAGACTCAAAACACCCAATTGATGAAAGCTAAAAGCAGGAATGCTAATGAAACAAGTTCAGGTGAAAATTTTTGACAGGGTACTAAAGGATCTGGGCAGAAAACACTAAGAAAAACCAAAATCTAAAAGCAATTAAAGCAAAAATGGAGTTTTCCTAAATTTTTACAGGAAGACGCAGGCAACCCGTTATAACAGGCGCGGGCCCGCTCTGTGCAAACGGCAACAGCGCGTCCAAAGACGCACTGTGCAGTACTCAGAGGGTGCGTCCTTCTGGAAAAGTTAAGAAAAACCAAATCTAACTAAATCTAAAGCTAAGCCACCCAAATACTAATTCTCACAGTCAAAAACCAGAAAATAAAAATGATTTTCTCAGAGAAAAGTTCACACAAAGGAAAAGACTTTCACATTAATGGATTCCCCAGCGGAGACGCCAATTTGTCGTGGCGGAAAAAGTCGTTTGTGCGGACACAACTGACCTCCCTAGGAGTCTAAACTCTCTAGCGACAAACAAGACAAAATGGAGTGATCTTTCTCTAAATACACCTTTTACAACATGAAAACTACAAGTGTTTAGGCTTACCTTATTCCAAAACGCTGTTGTTGAAGTCCGTTCTTGACGATCCGGATGAGCTCCTCCTTCAAGTCAATTCCTGCAACCACAAACAATCAAACAATTACCAAGCACTTGCATTTCATATAATAAAACATATATTCAACATGCAGACCAAGGAACACATGAAATAACTCATTAACACAAGCTATTGAGAAAAATAAACCAGTTTGTATTAATAACGAATCAAAGAAACTCTTACAACCTGGCCTTGGTGTTGTGCAAGTTCCTCCCAGGGTCCATCAAGGGTTTTCCTCTACTTTGACAAAGCTCACCCTCTCCCAAGTAGAATCAAGTGAAGACAATCTCTCCTCACAAAGGCTCTAATGGAAGACCTAAATCCTGCAGCATTTACCCAAAGAAAATGTATAGCTCCAACCTCTCCTCCCTCTGGCTCAATGTCTTTATTTATAGTGTTGTAAAGAGGTTATTCAGGTCCACCATCAATGGGATAATCCCCCTCTTTGGGTGGGATAGCTCCCTTATTGATGGGATAAGTTCCTCCTTAATAGGGATACATGAACCAACTGGAGGCGCATCCATTTCATCAAACCGACCTCTAGAAAGTTCTAGAAGTAACCACAAGTAACTTTTTTAAGATGAAACTCGCGCATTTTGCCTTTTACAGAAGGACGCACCTGTCCCTTAACATACAGAGCGTCCAAGGACGCAACTTTTGTGAACATTGTGAGCGTCCCTGCAGGTAAGGCTAGAGAGAACCTGCGACCCCAGAGATAAACACATTTTTTACAAGACTTTCTCTCTTCTTTGAGTTTGAGATGGATAGCAGAGGCATAAGACTTGCCTAAGAGGGTAGCATGACTGTTGATTTGAGCCATACTAACTGTAAGTGGTCATGGTGACATTTTTTAGTGTAACACAAAGTAAACATGAGGATTTCATGGCTATGGAATAATGTGGAAGCAAGCTCCAAGAAAATTTTAGCAGAGGCATTGGAGGTGAATGTGCAGTAAAAATTAGAGTTTATACCATGGAACACCTACATCATAAGTGAAACTCATGAAGAAGAAAATTATCTATCCATTTGATGATTTTTTTCCTTTAGTAGTTTTGTCTTATGAAGCCATTGTCCCACTTGTATATTGTCTTATGTAATAAATGTTGTGCAACGAAGCCCAAGGGACACATGTGGAATATGAGTAGCCACAAATCACAATGTAATTAGTCATATTAGAATGTGAATAGTCATATGAATTCACGAGTCATGAGGAAGCTGAAAAGTCGTTGTGTTTATTATAAATAGCCCCTCATACTAAAACAAAGGTACTTTTTGGAGGGTTAGCCTTGCCTTTTTCTTCACTAAATAGGAGATAGATTATTCTTTTCAGAATAATGTTGTGGCTTCATGTTCCACTATAGGATACATTGTTTAATCCATGTACTAGTGTTCTTGGGATCTTATACTCATAATCACAAGCTCAATGATCCAGCATTCCTTCATACATGTATCATAGATATAGTTGGACTATTCTGGTTCTGTTTATGGTATATGATGATTTACTTACACATTAAGCTCATTGTAGAGCTATAAAAAGGGTCTCTTTCACCTCTAGTTACCTCACATTAATATGTCAATCCGGGATCGTCTGGTTATTTCAAAGGGTGTCTCAGTCTGAGGCTAGCATTTGCCAGAGTAATGCTTGTAGTACAACTATTTACAACTATGAAAGTAAACTAATGCAAGTCTACAACTTAACTACTTCAAAGGACTAAATCACACCAAGTATTGCATCAGCCAAAGGTTCAGTAGCAATAACCCATCCTTTTCATAACTGATGAGAATAGATCAGAGGTCTTGGAGCCAAATAGCAGATGCTGGGCTCGCTACAGCCTAGGATCATTCTTAATGATTAGAAATGAAACAACAGATAAAAGAAGTGATAATGAAATGGAACAGCACGTCAGCCAAGGGCTTGGTAGCAATAACACATCCCTTTCATAGCTGACGGGAGCAGATCAGAGGTCTGGGGACCAAGTAGCAGATGCTGGGATCCTCTACAGCCTAAGTCCGTCCTCAAGAAACAACAAATTAGCAATCTGGAAATGGAACAGAAAATCGAAATGGAACAGCAAATAAATGGAACAGCAAATAAATGGAACAGTAAATAAATGGAACAGCAAATAAATGGAACAGCAGGTAAATGGAACAGCAGTTCAAGAATAGTAATCGAAATGACTGAGTTCTTTAAGCTGCAACTCTATTTAACCATGCCAATCAAAACACCAACCCTTCAATCTTATAGGATGGAACAATACTATAGAACCTTAGAAACACACCATTCTTAATCTGCCTCTGTTGAAACACATACGACTGTATCTCATAATAAAGAATAGTCACATTCGATACCCATGTACAACAATCTTTCAAAGTGACTTCTTATAATGCAAAACACAATCGTAAAGAATTCTGTAATAAAGTAACAGTGTCATCTAGGGATTAATCAATGCTTGAAGAATTGGTAAATTAACATAGCATCGATATAAAGTTCAAGAAAACGAAATGACTTAATCACAACAGATTACCAAAGTACGTCTGTGAACAAATCACATGGAAACCACGCGTAATAATACAAGAGCAAGTGTCCTCCAGGGTCGGGCCCTTAGCCTCCAATGGTACATCGCTTAAGATAGATCCAGGCTCAAAGATGAAAGAGTGAACAAGTTTGTATTAAAGCATGCAATAAAATTACAGGAACTCAAGTCTTCAACCGAACATAAAGATCATAGTCTTGATCTTCCTTAAAATAAATTACAGTCCTAAAAGATCATCCCTGAAGCCAACAGTGCTACCCCTTTTATAGGGAAGATGGCGGAGATATCTAGGTACAGAAAATAGGTAAAATAGAGATCCCTCAGGATCTCTGATCCTGAGGGATTCGCAGAATCATTAATACTGCGTCATTTTTTCCTTTTTTGTTTCGTGCTGGTATATCTGCATCCTTTCTTGGATTGATTCGTTGTGATCTGGTTCATTTCCGGTCTTCCGTCAAAGGGACAGCAGTTAGCTCATCCTTGTCTTTACTTTTGGAATGGCCACCTCTCGTATTTCCTCCCTCCTACACATAGAAATGACGACTATCAGTGCTTTTCATTAATCTCTCGTGTTTCATTATAAATTCTTATCATTATCTAGATTTCTCATGCAAAAGGCTTTTGAGTTCTGATGAAAAGATACCAAAATGTCCATTGAAACATACCTTCCTTGGTACTCCACACACCCCCTAGCTTACCCTTTTTCATGGCCTCATGAAAACATTGTAGTGGACATGCAGAGCAGTGAGGGAATAGGTTGGAGATGGAATTTCGTGTGGGGGCCTACACCCATGATGCGAAACTAAATGATCAAAGAAATGGCTTGTCTAGCCCTCGGGCATTTCATACAGGGCTTGGTATCCGGTTGCAGGATGCCAAATGATTGGACTCCGGAACCTATATCCTAACCAGGATGGCCCTGCCCTCAAAACAATTTCACCATAGAGGGGGAATCGGTTAGCAGCAATCTTAAAATTTTCATACTTAAATGGCTCTCGGAGCTGAATATTTGGATTAGATACCCGATATCAAAATTTAGCTGCTTCAATGGCAAGGTCTTTAATAGAAGAAAGGAATTCAAACCCTTACCGAATGATTGCTTCATGCATGGGTCCTAATGCTTCAATCACGCCTGGAGCCTTCATGAGATTTCTATGACTTTTCCATAACTGTTCCGGGTCTCTAGGCTCACCTCTTACCCATAGGTCTAATCCATTTTCTTGTCTCTGAAATGCATTGTAGGCTTTGAGCCATTTAATCTGATTAATTGCAAATGAAATGAATGCTTGTAATTGAATATCTCCGACAAAAGGGCCAGGGTTCAGCTCAGTCTCTTGTTCTAGTACAAGGTTATGCAGGTAAAATTCACACAATAACCTTTGTACTTTTACCCCATAATGCTTACAGCAGTTTATAAAATCATCTATAGTGTGAATTTTTATGGGAGAACCTGCCCTAACGGCTTTGATTTTCAATTGTAAGTATCTTTGCATTAGAAATAGGGCATAATTTTTGGCAGGAGCTCTACATGCTCGGGCATCATTTTACAGAGCACACAAGGTATCCATCTGTTTAATAACTACATCTAATCTACGGGTTACCTTGGGGACTTCCTCTTGCTCCTTTCGCCATCCTTTGAAGGCTTGGCTTTCCGAAAGGTTGACGTTCCTTAACTGCTGTTGTAATTCCTCATATTTTTCACGGGGTACCGTTTGTTCCCTGAGCTTTTCTGCTTCTTGCTGAGCCTACTTTAATTGATGGTGGAGGGTTCTTGTTTTTGGGTCCTTTTTCCATGCATCTGTGGAGGCTGGGAGGTTTACTTGGAGTTTCTTATTATGTTGCTTTGAATTCATAACCCTTATTACTCCCAAAGGTGGTGCCTCCGTCTGAACCTCCTTATCATCTTTTTCAATTTTAACACGAACTCCAGCCCACTGTTGTTCCTTTTCAAATGGAACAGCAGTCTGTCCATCTGTTTTAATTGGAACAACAGTTTGTCTTTCTGCTTCATTAGAGACAACAGTTTGGCTTCTGTCAAGGTTTTGAGTAGTGGAATGGCTCCCGGTTCTTCGCCTTTTATTCTTACGGGGTCTTATTGGCGTGGATGAATTTTTTCTTGTTGAGGTCCCTACCCCCCTTTGTCTTGCTTTCAGAAGCCTAATCTGCTGGTGAAGCCTGACTATCACGTTTAACAGTGTCCCTTTTTCCTTTTGCAATTCCCTTATTTTCATCAACTTCTCAGAAAGAATAGATGACTGTTTGCCATGGGTTGGAGTGTGACTAATTTCCTGATTTTCTTCTTGAGGTGGCTGATCCAGGGTAAGAACCTCTCTTGGCTCTGTTGTTTCTTGGGCCAATTCTTCCTCTACCCTTATTTCCTCTGGATTCTCCTCTGGTGCCTTCTGACTGGGAACAGGTCGTTCCTGCCTAATATTTTCTGTTTCCTTCTCATCATGGACGGGTGAAATTTCTATTTCTTCTTCTTCCATATGCACTTCCTTGGGTGCATCTTTTTCCTGGGTTTCTTCTTCAGCCTGGAGGTTGGATGGACTCAGGGCTAGCCATACTCGCCCATATTGGCCAGAATATTGGCCAATTCATCTTCCCCCATCGGGTATTGTACTGGGCTTCTTCCCTGCTGTTCTATTTCTTCCTCATGCTCGGGCCGCTCAACTTCTTCTTTCTCGCCTCCTTCTCCTTCTTCATCCTATTCTTCTTCTCCTCCTGTTTTTGTTTCCGCTGACTGTCCTTTGTCTTCCTCTTTTGTTTCTGTTTCAGCTGAATGTACTTCGTCTTCCTCTTTTGTTTCTGCATTGGTGGACTCCTCTGTTTCTCTGCTATTTTTTTCTTCCTCCTCTGTCCCTGTGGATTGTTCTGCGTCCTCCTTACTTTCTTCTTCTGTATCTGTCTCTACCGATTGCTCCTCTATAATTTCTATTGCTTGGCTCGTGCGAGCCCGGGGTTTCTTCAGCTCTGCTTGTAACCCTGCAAGTCGTGCCGACTTTTTATGCTTTGTTGGTTGCTCAGATGTACCAGAGTCGGGTTGTTTCTCAAGTTGCTTTTCTGCTTGTTTCTCGGCTTGTCTTTCAGCTTTCACCTCTGTGCAAGCGTCCATCTTTCACTTCTCTGGGCGTTGGGGTGTGCTATCAATTTGTTTTCATTTTTCTGGGCGTCCAGACGTGGCCGTCCCTTTATTAATGATACCAATTAATTCTTTCCAGCTGCTCTGCTACTGGGTAAGACTATGGTTTACTATCAAACGAATTAATCTGTGGTGGCTAACCACAGATTCTTTGTGCTGTGCCTTTTTCATGCTTCGTGCCACATCATGCAATAGCGAATTAAGCAATGCAGGTAAATTCACAGAACATTTTTGTTTTAAGACAGCTAGGAGTTTTAGATGTTGTGGTCTTACCACGTCTTTTCTGCCCTTGCAAGTAATGTAGCTCTGAAAAATTTTCGCCAATTCTGCCCATGGCTCTCGTAGCGTTGCTGGTAGCACCCCTTTTCCTCGAACTGTTAAGCTCTAGCCCTCGTCCTGAAATATTTCCGCAACCTTCTGCAGCCTTTCCTTCTTCATTGTCCCCACAGGCCCTATGGGCGGTAGTCCTGTTAATTTTGCTATTATATCATCTGTGACCTCTATTCGTTTTCCTCTGATTGTGGAATGTTCTTCCCGCAGGTTTTGTAAAAATTCCTTCACCACAGTTTCATTAGATTCCTTCAGGCGGTCGAGGTACGTCAACCATCTTGCTTTCTTCAGAATTCTTCGGGCTGCAGCTGAAGCAGTCAATGTCTGAGGTTCTCTGCGGACTAACCTTCCACCCATGGCTTCACTCGCAAATTCTCAAAGGAACAGCAGCTGTTCGTTAAGACGCAGAGAAGCTGGTGGTAGGTTTCTCGTTCAAGTTTAAATACAACGGCGTATGCAATAGAAATAACTTCGAACAATGATTCATGCAGAAGAAAAAAAAATGGCAAATGATCATACCGTTGAGCCGTGCTGTGCTCGAGTACAAGATCTTCTCGAATAACGGCCTGACACGTATTCTGGGGAATAATGAGGTTACCCCCCCCCCCCCGCAATATGATAGGCTGTCCCAGCCGTCAAATAAGGAGCAGCGGCTGCTTCATCCGCGAGGCCTTTATGGAGCAGCTTATGAAAATATGCCATGTCCACAAAAACAACGTATTACTGGAATCGAGGTGAAATGTTAAATCTCTTTTAATACGTAAGCGACTGCGGTGAGTTGATGGAAGCTCGGGAGTAGACATTTGCCATAATTAGCGAGCCCCATGCGGTCACTGTCACTAGCTCCATAATGATTGGCGGTAATTAATAGTCATGCGGTATATGGCTGGATAATTAAATTATCACGTTATAAGACGCAAAGGTTATAATTTCCTTACCCATTGGTATAAAGGTTACGACTTCAATACCATTAACAGAGCTATGTTGTCGACAGGTGTCCATAACCTTGGCAGAGTTGTTTGCTTCACCCCGGGAGCCATAGTCCTTTGTGTATGCGAGGAAGTGTTATGTGATTTTAAAACTGTAGGCCACCATGCAGGCTTGGTAACCAGTTAGTCATAGTGCCATTCACGAGGAAGGAGTGAATAGTGGGCAGGCCGGCTCGTGGTGAGACCTCCTGTTCCAAGGGTTATTTATTTATTTTGATATACCTTTTGGACCATTTCCCGGGTGTGGTGGCCCTAATGGGAATGCCACTTCGCTTCCATCTTGATGATCATGGTAGGCCAACTCGTAATGAGACTCCCTATCTTGCAATTTGACAAAACTGCTTTGCTTGCTTTTTTTTTTTTTTTTCTTTGGTTTTAATAGAGAACTTTTCCTGTTTATACGCAAAGGGTGGTTCCACACTCCTTAAGAGTAGGAATGGTGGAAGAAATCTTAAAATCCCAATAGGAAGATATAAACTCTTTGATCTTATTTGCGAATGATAATTAAAATAGATAAAAAATCAGCATGATAAAGATTACCAATCAGAACAGAGTTAGTAGAACAATGGCAACAAAAGGTGATAAGTAAGCATATCTTTTCCCTACATCCTTTCATCAATTCAAGGCAGTTGCTTATAAGGATAGCGATTTATGATTTACCGATTTCCATATACTGTGCTTTTGTTTCCATCACATAAGTAGATAGCTGTATTCTAAAGACCATTAGCACTCTGCAAGCTGTAGTGCAGTTTTAAGAAAGATACAACAACGGTTGTTCGTTTAGAGAAAGAAGCAGTGGAAATCAATGGTGCAGTTCAATCAAACAAATGTCGTTCCTTTGGAAAAAGACCGGCAGAAATCAAACCGTGTTGTTTCTTTCAGAGACAGCAAAAACACACAAATGCTGTTCTTTTTTAGAAAGGAACAGCAAAAACACTCAAGTGCTGTTCATTTTTAGAAAAGGAACAACAAAAATCAGAAATGCTGTCCCTTTTGAAAAAGGAACAGCAAAAATCACAAGTGTTGTTCCTTTTGAAAAAGGAACAGCAAAAATCGCAAGTGTTGTTCCTTTTGAAAAAGGAACAGCAAAAATCGCAAGTGTTGTTCCTTTTGAAAAAGGAACAGCAAAAATCACAAGTGCTGTTCCTTTTGAAAAAGGAACAACAAAAATCACAAGTGTTGTTCCTTTTGGAAAAGGAACAACAAAAATCACAAGTGTTGTTCCTTTTGAAAAAGGAACAGCAAAAATCGCAAGTGCTGTTACTTTTGGAAAAAGAACAGCAAAAATCACAAGTGTTGTTCCTTTTGAAAAAGGAACAACAAAAATCGCAAGTGTTGTTCCTTTTGAAAAAGGAACAGCAAAAATCGCAAGTGTTGTTCCTTTTGAAAAAGGAACAGCAAAAATCACAAGTGTTGTTCCCTTTTGAAAAAGGAACAGCAAAAATCACAAGTGATGTTCCTTTTGGAAAAGGAACAGCAAAAATCACAAGTGTTCCTTTTGAAAAAGGAACAACAAAAATCACAACATGCTGTAAAAGATATGTAGAAAAATAATTCAAATAATTATATACAAATTGTAAAGAAAAATAAACTTCTTAGCGAGTTACAGGTGGAGGAGACTTGTCTTCCTCCCGTAAGATCTCCATATCTGAATCTTGGCGTAATTGCTGGCAAAAGGACTCCCGAGTAAGTGGTTTGCAATAGAGACGGACTCGATGGCCGTTTGCCTTA
Source organism: Pinus tabuliformis (assembly GCA_031772625.1). NCBI lineage: Eukaryota > Viridiplantae > Streptophyta > Pinopsida > Pinales > Pinaceae > Pinus > Pinus tabuliformis. The sequence continues at coordinate 1,438,428,681 of CM062820.1, forward strand.
AAGGTATACCCAGAACCATCAATAGTAATTAGTGTGAGGGTACCATTGTCATGTACTTTTTGAATTTCATCCAACGAGTCTGGAGTTTCCCGGGGAAGTCCTGAAATCTAGAGTCATATAAAAGAGCCCAGTCTCCTTCATGGAAGACTCTGTTTTTTATGAGAGCATCATGCCACTTAGCTCTTTGCTGTTGTATCAGGGCAGTATGTTGAAGTGCAGAGAGTCTAATTTCATCCAGCTCATTAATCTGTTGCAATCGATTAGTTTGCGCCTCGGTTAACTCTAACCCTACTTCTTGTGCTGTTCATAATGTCTAGATTTCAAATTCTATAGGAAAGATAGGTTGTTTTCCAAACATAAGCTGGTAAGGTGAGTGGCCAGTGGTGCTTCTCCATGTTGTTCTATAAGCCCACAGTGCTTCTGGTAGTCTGGCAGCCCAATCGCGTCTATGTGATGCAACTATTTTGGTTAGAATTGTTTCTATTATCTTGTTGCTGCTTTCTACTTGCCCATTTGCCTGTGGGTGATATGGGGTGCTCATTTTATGCTAAACATGATAATTGTTGAGTGTTGTCGCTATTCTGTTTCCAGCAAATTGTGGCCCTCCATCTATGATTATCTCTCTAGGGAGGCCATAGCGCACAAATAGATGGAGCAGGAACTGTATAACATATTCTTCTATAGCCCTGGGCAAGGCTTCCGATTCAACCCATTTAGTGGCATATTCTATTGCCACTAGAATGTATGTTTTCTGGTTTGATGGTGGGTTGATTGGCCCCACGAAATCGAGGGCCCATATCTCAAACGGTTCGATAACTAGCTGTGGTTTCAAGGGCATTTCATCTGAGTGACTAGGACATCACGCCCTCTGGCAACTATCACATGCTTGGTCAAATTTCTTTGCGTCTTTAAAAATTGTCAGCCAATAATACCCTATGTGTAATACTTTATGTGCAGTCCTGCGATCAGCAAAATGTCCACCACATGGTTGGTCATGGCATGCTTTCAATATATCAAAGATTTCATCTTGTCGAACGCACCTCCTGATTTGCATGTCTTCCCCTGTGTGAAACAGATAGCCTCCAATCCAGGAAAATCTGGTACTTCGCTGGACAATCTGTTTTCGCTCATTAGGGGTTAGATGTTTTGGTAACTTACCTACTGCTAGGTAATTGGTCACGTCAACATACCAGGGTGTTTGAACAGCAACAGCAAAGAGATGCTCATCTGGAAACTGATCTTTAACTACTGCTGCATCGACTGGTTTTGGCATTCTTGAGAGGAAATCAGCTACCACATTTTCTTTGCCAGGTCGATCCTTGATTGTAATGTCAAACTCCTGCAATAAAATCAGCCATCTGGTTATTCTGCCATTTGTGCCAGGTTTATTTGCTAGATACTTTATAGCAGAATGATCTGTGTACAAGATAACGGGATATCCAGTGATGTAATGTCTGAATTTATTGATAGCATGTATAATAGCTAGAAATTCCTTTTGAGTTATAGTATAATTTAATTCAGCAGAGGATAGATTTTTGCTAACGTAATAAATGGCGTATGGTTTTCTATCCTCCTCCTGACCAAGGACCGCTCCAATGGCTGTATCTGAGGCATCGGATGATATATGAAATGGAAAATCCCAGTTTGGTCCGCGAAGGACTGGGGCTGTAGATACAAGCTTTTTCAGGTCATTGAAAGCACGTTCACATTTCTCTGTCCAAAGGAAATCAATATTACCAGTTAGTGCATACAATGGTGCAGCAATACGTGAATAATGTTCTATAAATCTTCTGTAATAACCAGAGAATCCAAGAAAACTACGTACCTCTGTTTGAGTAGTAGGAGTAGGAATAAGCAAAAGTATTTGGATTTTGGCTGGGTCTACCTGTATGCCGGCTGCTGAAATATAGTGCCCTAGAATAAGTCCTTCTGTCATCATCATGTAGCACTTTTCATGGCTTCGACAAAGCCTGGTAGCTATACAGCGTTGTAGGACTTTTTCTAGTGTTTCCAATGCTGGATCAAAATCTTCTCCGTATGGAGTGAAATCATCCATATATACTTCCAATCCTTCATTTATTAGATCTGCAAATATGCTAAGAATAACCCTTTGGAATGTGGCAGGGGCATTACATAAACCAAAAGGTAAAACTCGGTAGGCAAATGTTCCCCAAGGACAAGTAAAAGTAGTTTTATCCTGATCTTCAGGGGCAATCTGTATTTGGTTATACCCACTGAAGCCATCACGAAAAGAAAAGAATTTCTTGCCTGCCAAAGTGTCCAATACTTGATCGAAGAATGGGAGAGGAAAGTGATCTTTCTGCGTTGCCTTATTTAGTTCTCTATAGTCCACGCAGATTCTCCACTTCCCATTCTTTTTCGGTACCACCACAAGCGGGGAGACCCACTTACTATCAGAGATAGGGTAGATAAAGTTAACATCTAAAATTTTTTGGAGCTCAACTTTTACTACTTCTTTTAGATGAGGATTTAATCTTCTCTGAGGTTGTCTAACAGGTTTTGCATCATTCTCTATGTAGATGTGGTGTGTACACAATTGAGGATCAATTCCTTTCATATCGGGGTAATCCCATGCAAATGGATTTTTATATTTTGTTAAGACATGGATGAGTTTTGTGTCTTGTTCCGGTGTAAGGTTGGTGTTAATGTTTAAGGTCTTCCCAGGTTTGATTTCCACTATTTTACTATGTGCAACTGACGTGACAGGCATTGTATGGTCCTGCACATCTTTCAGAGGTTCCTCCTCTACTTCGTTATCAAATGCTGCTTTTATCATATGACACTGGGTACGAGATGTGAGTTCAGTTTGACTAATAAAATTACTGATGGCATCATCTTCTGTTTGATTTTTGAACTCTAGTGCTTCTTGTATAGTTAATGGAGATCTAATGTTGTCAGTAAGATATGATATAGGGTGCCTATTAGTTTTGACTATTTTGATGCTTGGCTGCGCTGGGGGATATAGTACTAAGTTCTTAATATCTGCCCCCTTAGTTATGATCATGTTTCCTTGTCGACAACCGATGTAGGCATCAGCGGTAGCGAGCCAAGGCCTTCCTAAGATTAATGGATGTCCATCTAGTCGGGTTTTAGGATTTATTATCAGGAAATCAGTTGGGTATTCCCAGGAATCAACTGAGACCATAACATCATGCAATATGCCTTCTGGCCTGACCACAGATCGATCAGCCAATTCCAGCAAAGTTGAAGTAGGTTCTGCAGCTGTAATTCCTAACTTTTGGCAAGTGGAGGTGGTCAATATATTGATTGCAGCTCCAAGATCAACTAAGGCATTGGTTAAGGTTTGGCCATAAATTTGAACAGTTACTATTGGGTTTCCTGGGTCTTCATACTTAGTAGGTGTTTCCTTTCCTGATAATAGGTCAGATAAAGTGCCGACTACTTGAACTCTTGGATTATCTATTACATTCCTTCTTGGTCTTTTTATGCACAGTTCCTTAATAGTTTTAGTGTATATTTGGATGTCCTGAATGGCCTGAAGGAACAAGATTTTTATGTACAAATTTTGTAATTCTCCCAGAATGTCAAAATTAGGTTGCTGTATAGATCGAGGTATGACTAAATGTTCTGGGAACGGGGGAGAGGATGTAGTTACTTGATTCTGAGTTTGTTGCCTGTTTTCATCCTCTTCTTGTGACAATTGTTCTCTAGGTAACTGATCTTCAATGTGAACTGTTTTGTTTCCCTCTATTTGAATGATACGCCCAGATCTTAACTGCAGATCATTGCACTCCCTCAGATCGGGTCCTTCTTCTGGTGTTTCTAGAATTTGGAGTGCTTGGACCGGTCTGTTATTTGGATTGGGATTGGGCTGGGCTGGGAGTTGGGGTCTAAGATTAGATTGGGGGTTTTGCTGTAAAGTTGGTAGCGTAGGTTGAGGGAAAGGAATGTTTCCTACTGGCTGCTATGTTGGTCTCTGCCAGTTATTCTGCCAGCTTGAACTTTGTGAAGTGGGGGAAATCCATTGCGGTGGATATGGGTTGTTTTGCCAGTATGGTGCGGGATAAGGAGGATTCGACCAGCCAGATTGGCTTATCTGATTTAGCCACGGGTTTGCAGAAGGGTATGACTGTGATAACCAATTTGGGAATGGGGGTTGAAACTGACTTTCCCATGTATTATACTGTTGAGTATTGTATTGCGGATACTGAAAAGAAGAAGATGGGTCTGCAAACATACCCTTTTGTCGCGGTTGCCACTGACGACGCTGGTTAAGTAGATACACTACTTCTGGTTCTTCTTCCGCTTCCTTATATACCGCTTTCAGTCCAGGTAATGAAGGACAATTTTCTATAGAGTGATCCCTTGTGCAAATGGTGCATGTCTGAACTGTATTTAGTGGGCATTCCTTATGGCTATGCTTCTTCCTGCATCTGGGGCAAAAAATTGCTAAATTCTGTTCTGCCTCCATTCGTTTCTGCTTATCCTGCAAAACGTCCAATTGTGTAGTCAGTGTTCCTAGTATATCAATTTTAAAATTTTCAAGTAAATTCCCAATTTCCACACATGTTACTCCTTCTGATGAAATTTTATTTTCCCGTGTAAATCGATCATGTTCTTCTTGTTTGATTCGTGTACTGCCTCTCGAACTCCTGATACATAAATCAATTATGTCAGCAAAACTTTCCTGATATATATCCCCTTTCCCCATAATGTTTAATGTTTCAATCCATTGTTCTTTCATGCCCCTTATTAATGATGTTTTCAACACGTTATCAGGCAAGGGAAACGATGCATAAGGGGATCTTTGCAGATTATACTGGAAACGTTCCACGTATTCTTCTAATGTTTCATTTGGTCTAGCTATCATCTGAAATCTTTCATCTTTCAGTTCTCTAGACCTACAGTAATCTTGATATTTGTTTAGGAAAGATTCTTTCATTTGTTCCCAGTTATTTATAACTCCACCACCTAAACCCATAAACCATCTTAAAGCTGCCCCTCTCAAAGTGGAGGGGAACAATTTAATTTCTGGGGGTCAGTGGTGTAATCATATCCCCTGCATAGCACATCAAATTCAAATAAGAATGCATCGGGGTCCTCTGATGTCAGTCCGTGAAATGTAGGAATGTGTTGAAGGGGGATTGCTTTCATAGGAGCATTTGCTGCGGAATCCACTATGGGGTATTGTAATGTAGAGGTTTGGGTGTTTGGCTGATTTTCAGCCATTGGGTCAAATATATGCCAATAGCCTTCTGGAAGATCTAAGAGGGTATTCCTAGGTTGAGGAGGAATATTTTCAACAGGAATAGTTTTAATAGCACTTCCTCTATCTGGAATTTTTGTCTGAGGAAATAGGGTGTCTTCAATAATAATTTTTACCGCGCTCCCCTTGTCTGGGCTATTTAATGGCTTAATTACCCTAGGAGGAGATCTTGGCTCCCCAATTTCCCCTGTTTCTCCTTCTCCTTCACAAAGATTGCTTAGATTCCCTTCATGCAGTCGTTCCGGAATAGAATTTTCAATTTCTTGAAAGTCTTGTTCGTCAGTCTGACTATGCACCTCAGAAAAGGCTTCAGATGGTGAGCCTGAGGCCTGAAGGGAACTAGTAGGTTGTTTGGAAGTAACTTTCGTGGGTCCTACTGAAGGCTGAGATTCAGCTTTCTTATAGATTTCGTCTATGTATGTCGATCGACCAAGGGTCACCGGTACCTTAGCTTTTTCTAGTTTCGCTAACGGTTTGGGATTTTTCTCTAGCTTTTTCTGCTTAGTCATGCACTCAAATTTAACTACTAAATTTTAAGCAGATAACAACAAATCTACAGGAAAGCGGGCAAAGGAGCAAGGCTTTTACATGCTCCATACGTAGGTTCTTACCTTCCGTTTGCAAAACCCAATTCTTCCCTAGCAGGTTCGTACACTACTCTGAAAAAGACAAATGGCTACACTCCTTCCCCGACAACGGCGCCAAAATGTAGAGCTATAAAAGGGGTCTCTTTCACCTCTAGTTACCTCACATTAATATGTTAATCCAGGATCGTCTGGTTATTTCAAAGGGTGTCTCAGTCTGAGGCTAGCATTTGCCAGAGTAATGGTTGTAGTACAGCTATTTACAACTACGAAAGTAAACTAATGCAAGTCTACAACTTAATTACTTCAAAGGACTAAATCACACCAAGTATTGCATCAGCCAAAGGTTCGGTAGCAATAACCCATCCTTTTCATAACTGATGAGAATAGATCAGAGGTCTGGGAGCCAAATAGCAGATGTTGGGCTCGCTACAGCCTAGGATCGTTCTTAGTGATTAGAAATGAAACAACAGATAAAAGAAGTGATAATGAAATGGAACAGCACGTCAACCAAGGGCTTGGTAGCAATAACACATCCCTTTCATAGCTGACGGGAGTAGATCAGAGGTCTGGGGACCAAGTAGCAGATGCTGGGGTCCTCTACAGCCTATGTCCATCCTCAAGAAACAACAAATTAGCAATCTGGAAATGGAATAGAAAATCGAAATGGAACAGCAAATAAATGGAACAACAAATAAATGGAACAATAAATAAATGGAACAGCAAATAAATGGAACGACAAATAAATGGAACAGTAGGTAAATGGAACAACAGTTCAAGAATAGTAATCGAAATAACTGAGTTCTTTAAGCTGCAACTCTATTTAACCATGCCAATCAAAACACCAACCCTTCAATCTTATAGGATGGAACAATACTATAGAACCTTAGAAACACACCATACTTAATTTTCCTCTGTTGAAACACATACGACTGTATCTCATAATAAAGAATAGTCACATTCAATACCCATGTACAACAGATCTTTCCAAGTGACTTGTTATAATGCAAAACACAATCGTAAAGAATTCTGTAATAAAGTAACAGTGTCCTGTAGGGATTAATCAATGCTTGAAGAATTGGTAAATTAACATAGCATTGATATAAAGTTCAAGAAAATGAAATGACTTAATCACAACAGAGCATGTAATAGAATATTCCCAAAACACAACGGATTACCAAAGTACGTCTGTGAACAAATCACACGGAAACCACGCGTAATAATACAAGAGCAAGTTTCCTCCAGGGCCGGGCCCTTAGCCTCCAGGGGTACACCGCTTAAGATAGATCCAGGCTCAAAGATAAAAGAGTGAACAAGTCTGTATTAAAGCATGCAATAAAATTACAGAAACTCAAGTCTTCAACCGAAGATAAAGATCACAGTCCTGATCTTCCTTAAAAGAAATTACACTCCTAAAACATCCTCCCTGAAGCCAACAGTGCTACCCCTTTTATAGGGGAGATGGCAGAGATATCTAGGTATAGAAAATAGGTAAAATAGCGATCCCTCAGGATCTCTGATCCTGAGGGATTCGTAGAATCATTAATACTGCGTCATTTTTTCCTTTTCTGTTTCGTGCTGGTATCTCCGCATCCTTTCTTGGATTGATTCGTTGTGATCTGGTTCGTTTCCAGTCTTCCGTCAAAGGGACAGCAGTTAGCTCATCCTTGTCTTTACTTTTGGGAATGGCCACCTCCTGTATATCCTCCCTCCTGCACATAGAAATGACGACTATCAGTGCTTTTCATTAATCTCTCGTGTTTCATTATAAAATCTTATCATTATCTAGATTTCTCATGCAAAAGGGTTTTGAGTTCTGATGAAAAGATACCAAAATGACCATCGAAGCATACCTTCCTTGGTACTCCACACTCATGAACTATTCTGTTTCTTAGTTATGGATGATATAGAATGAATGTTGTTATGCTTTAACAATTGTTGTTTATTATGTGGACTAATCTCTGGGTACTGAACAAGTCTCTCTCTTTGTAATTGGGCCCCCATTTGGGATAACACTATTACGTTTCTAACTAGTGGCTCATTTTCCCCACCAACTGTGTAAGTCTCCCTGTACACCTGACAATGATTGTGTCACAAAGCTCACATTATTGCTAACCCAAAGAGGTATTAGGTCCCCCTATATGTGATTGTAACAGAGTATCATGGAAAACTATTCCAATGGTGGTTGTACCATATGACCGGATAGTACTACTACACCAAATGGTGTGAGGTCTAATTGGGACTTCGTATCAGGGTGATCCCCTTACAATGTTAGCAGCATCGAGCATTGTGAACAGTGCCCTGAGTAGGATTACTAGGAGGTTAAAATTTTCTCAACAATTGCTTCCTCAAATCTTACTCAGACACCATTCTTTTGATCCTCAAACTATATTCCCTAGTATGTTTTTGGGGAGGATATTCACTCACTCGAGGCTCACTAGAAACTTGCTCATTGTTACCCAAAGTAAGATCAAATGTGAAAATTTAATAACTAGCACTTTTGTTTTCCTTTGTTGAGGTTAGTTCATTAGTCTATTTAGTCTTATCTCAAGACTCTTTTGTTGGAAAACATTCTTTTACATTTGAAACACAACATTCATTATGTGTTTCCATGCAGGCATGTTTTCTAAGAATGTGTTTATTGATGAAAGGAATAATAGTTATCCATGCACAAGTTTTTGACATTAAATACAACATCAGAGCTTTGTGCATACTTGGCCAGTTGATAGAATTTGTTCTTAAGAAATGACTTAAATACTTATTAGTAATAGAATCCTCACTTGAATTCCTTTTGAGTTCATATCCTTCATTAGTTAACAACTTCAAGTACTTTATCAACTTATCCACATCAAAAAGGCATTTCTCTTTAGTTTTAGTAGAAGAGGCTTGGGATATTTTACAAGTGACTTTGGAGTCCTTTGAAACTTCAAGATAAACAATGGCTCCAATAGGCCTCAAGTCCTTCTCCAAAAATATGTGTTCCACCAAGTTAAGAGACAAAGTTTCTTTTGCAGCGCGTTTCACAAAAACAAAAATGTTAGTGGGTAAGGCAGTGGTATAATAATATTTATTTATTAAATCATGTGGTTGCACATCAGTGTGGAACTTCGTCAAAATACATGTAAATATTTGATTAAAACACTTAACCTTTTCCTTATCCCCCATATTAATGTTTCCAAGTTCTTTAAGTAACATGGCAACAATTTTATCATCAAAAGACTTTTCTAAGAATGAATTTTTAAACACCCTCAAATTATGGATTAACTTTGGTGGAAGGCTATGGTACCAAAATGATGTTATACCTTCTCTAGTGTGTGGAAATAATATACGAGAAACATCATCAAAATTTACCTCTAACATCTTAATATGTAAGTAGAAGTCATCAATGTGATCTTCACCCTTCACTTTCTTGTACAAATCATACATTGTAAGAAACTTTCCTGGGTGCTTTGGTAGGTGCTAAATGTTTCCAAAAAGAGTTAGAGACCTTTCGACCATCCAATCTAATTACTCATCAGACATATCTTAGTTGTACTTCTCCTACTCACTCTTTGATTCTGATGACTCTTCTACATAATTGTTTAGATTTCCTTTTTTATTTGGTTGTTCGTTATCTCTTGGTTCTTGTTTTTCAAAAAAGTGAAAATCCTCCACATCTCCTTCCATATTTTCCTTAATATGTGGTTGAATATCCCCTTTACTAAAAAATCCTTGACATGATACAACTAAAGCTTCAAGAGTTGTGGTAATCAATTCTTCTAGTGAAGAAACTAACACACCATGACAATTTTCTCTATCCTTGATTTCTTATAAGGAAGAATGGATGTGACAGGATGTAATCCAAGAGATCTGGAAAACCGACAAGTAATAGGCTAAAGTATCTAGAGTTGATCATAAGTGACTTCATAAGCACAATCCATACCTTGATGACATGACTCTCCTTTATCAGATATATGAGTTGGACGTGGACATGGAAAATTTCTACCTTAAACAAAAGGTTCTTTATGTAAATGTGTTCAATTATGACCCATAAAAAGGCTTCATTCCTTCTAGTGCCAAAATGTTGATGATGCTGGAAACTACCAGTATACAGGGGTTCTCCTTGATATGAAGTCTTAACTAGAACTCACATTGTTTGTAGTAACAAACCCATCTTGAAAATATTCATGGCTACCACATTCTTAATGATTTGCCTTGGTTGTAATAAATGAAAAAAGAGAATCACATATACTTTCAAGATGAACAAGTAAGTTAGCCTTGTGATGTATTCAATTGCAAATTCTATAGAGGTTATTTCACAAAAGGGAAGAGAAAGTGAATCTTTAAAATAAAATTAATAGTACTATCCTATTAAATTGACACACATATGTATAAAATAATCATTAATTATCTTTCAAAATAGTTCAAAAAGAAACAACGAACAAAGTAGTTAATTTTCATTCATATGTGTTAACATATACATACACTACAAACAATGAAATAATACTCTTACAATCATCCATGACATATGTATCAAAATTTGTCAGCTTCAAGAACTTGAAATAATTGACTGAAATTCCTAAGATAAACTATTACAATGATACAACACTAGTTGCAGTAGTAGAATGTTAAGCCACCATTTTCTCCTCAAAAGACTAATCTTCTCTCCTATCCCTAGATTGAGAAGCCAAGGTTAAAATTACTTTACTTGAGATACGGGAATTTATTTATAACAAATGTAGTGACTCTACCTCCCTTGTGAAGCTTGACCTTCCCTCATGACTCTTGAGCTCTGATGTGACTTTTAGAATTCCTATGTGACCCTTAAGCTACATGACTTTATAACTTTGAAATAATTTTTTATATTCTATGTGGGACCCTTAGGTTTCTATACATTTTACATTTCCTCATCTTTTTCAAAAATAAAATGTTACATGTGGCAAAATACATTGACATCATATGACTTTAGTGGTGACACTTTGAGATGTCACGACTTGGTGACAAAGACATAAGGATTCATTGTAGTGTATCAATTTCAATCTCCCTTCTTCGATGTTGTCTTCATATCTTCACAATAGATATGTATTTTTCTCATCTTCATCCTCCAAAGGCATGGTTATGATATTGATTCTTCCATGCCTTTTTAATCTTCCTCCATCTGTCATAGTTTAGTACCCCTTTGCCTCTTTGTATGATAGTTTATTTAAGCTTTCTCTCCATAAGTGTGTTCTCACAACATCTCCTTGAGGTACTCCTTGAGCATCATCCTGCCTTGTTAAGATCAAAACACCTACAAGTGAATTTCACTCATTACAAGACAATATTAGTCCCAACATCACCTAGTCTATGTTTCTCATGCAACAATGCTAATTATTGTGGGACACTATGTAGGATTAAGGAGAGAGGCCTTCTTGAGCGTGGTGCACATGAGAAAGGGGTAGGGGATGAGGGAATAGGCATTATGAATACACACTGCATAGTGGTTGAGATAGAGGAAAGCATGCGATTGCACAGTGGACAAGTGTAGGAGGCAGGGGGATATGACTGGGCACTACGACAGAAGGAGAGGTTCATAAGACTATGCAACCTAAGACTTCAACGATCCAAAAGAGCCTCCACTATCCATTTTGATTGTGCAGTGTGTAGGGAAATGATAGGTTTATCATAATTTCACGTTGGGCAAGTGTAACTGCCATATCTATGGGATTTATCGCTATGATTGAACAGTGCGTAGTTGAGGGATCTTGTCCTTTCAGATTGGACAATGCATAGTTCTAGGAGGAAAAGGGTGCTTCATTATGGCTTCATATTGCCAATGTGTAGTTCTAAGAGGAAAATAGGTTGGTACAAGATTAGAAATGTTTCATTGACACTCGAAGTTCTGAAAATGACTAACTATGGGATCTATAAGAAAACAAGGTATGAATCAAAGCATGCCAATAATTGAGCCTGATCACACACTCATAAATGATGAAAAACATAAAAATAAAGCACTTACTACCCAAAATGAACCTTCATTTACTGAAATGACAACAAAACAATACTTACCTCCAATTGTGACAGTTAAGGTATACCCAGTCGACATAATTGTCAACTACGATGATAAGGTGCACAATACCTTAGGTATGAGTAAAATGCATGTCCTTATGGTATATGTGATCCCTTAATGAATGTTAAAGCACTATATTTTCCTCTTAAAAGGTGTGCCAAAAACTTCTTTCACAATCAACGACACTTCACTTAATCAAAGATGACAGTTGGGATTCATTTAGAAGGGGACTTGAAACTTATAAAACAATTGATATATCACTCTAATAACTCAAAACAATATTTAAAAAGTTCAAAGGGAGAATCACTCGAAAATTTGAATGTAGGCAAAAATTTGGAGGGTGTTGTAGCAACAATAAGACAAGGGGGCTATAAAAATGGTTATAGATCTAAAACTCCTGAGAAATGAAATCAATATGATGATACTCCTTCTACAGATGCGAAACCCACCTCAAGTGAACGTGGGGATGTTTACTTTGCTTATTATTCAAGAACACATATATATCATGAGGCATGGTTAATTGATTCAAGTGCATCATTTCATATGACTCCCAATAGGGAGTGGTTCTATGAGTACCACAAATATGATGGTGGTGGTGTCTTGCTAGGGGATGATAGGAAGAGAAAAATCATGGGATGTGGAAAATTCAAGCTGAATTTGCAAGGTGGAATGATTAGAACATTCCCACATGTTTTGCACATTCATGCATTGGACGAAATTTTATTTTTTTAAGAAAGATGGATGGTGCAGGTGTAAAAATGATGTTCGAGAAAGATACCTGCAAGATTATTTGGCGATCTCTAATATTAACGCAAGGACATTGAATTCGAACTTTGTACAAGCTTCTAGGTACAATTGTTATTGATGGGTGCAATAGTTCATTGGTTCCTGAAAGTGGAGCATAAAATCTAGTGGTCTCAAAAGAAAAGACTATGATGTGGCATCAATTACTTAGACATATTAGAGAGAAGCGTTATCAAACAACACATGGTAATGGTATGGTAGAAGGTATGCCTATTTTCTCTTTACATTTCAATTTTTGTGAACATTGTGTATATGGGAAGAAAAATCGAGTGAGTTTCCCCTCTAGCATTAAGAGGGTGAAAGGGGTATCAAAGCTTTTGCAGAGTGATGGGCTTTGACATGTGTCAGTCCTATCATTACGTAAGTCTGTATATGGGAAGAAATATCGAGTGAGTTTCCCCTCTAGCATTAAGAGGCTGAAAGGGGTATCAGAGCTTCCGCAGAGTGATGGGCTTTGACCTGTGTCGGTCCTATCATTATGTAAGTCTGTGCACTATGTCTCATTTCTAGATAAATTATTGAGGAATACATGGATATGTTTCCTTAGGAAGAAATATGAAGTCTTTTATAGGTTTAAATATTTTAAGGCTCTGGGGGAAAATCAAACAGTGAAGAATATTAAGGTGTTAAGTCCAAATAATGGTGAAGAGTTATGTAAGACCAAATTCAAAGAGTTTTATAATAAGTGAGGTATGCAATGCGATATAGGAGGATCTCTAGATGCAGTGGCATGGAAAAAGCTCAAAATTCAAAGTGGTGGAAAGGTGATGAACTTGACATCAAATCGAAATTCTCATCACCTCGATTCCAATGGTGTGAACAACACTCCAATCCAAGTCCAGATGAAGGAGATAAAGGTAATCAAATTTGGGTTGACTTCTTGATGACTAGGAAGGATTAATGAAGGCACAAATTGGAATTTTTCCGGCAGATGGGACCCAGCCAACTCCGGCTAGATTCTGGGAAAAATAAGTGGCCTCGTCAAAAAGACTCCTTTGGTCGAAAATCGAATTCCCAAAGATTCACTTCTTTTGTTTTCATTAACAAAAAAAATATTAAAAAAAGGGGGTGGCGGGTCACCAACCCCATCACCCAGACTCATACCACATAACATTAAAATTTATTAGTGGAGGGGCAGGCCACAACCCCTAGACCCTCCCACAGAATAGTTGTAACAATGATAAACAATTGGGGTGGGCGGCCATGACCCCTCCACCCCACGACCCACACCACGATTACAACAATACAATGTGGAGTTGGGTGGGTTGGCCCTTTGGGTATGGACCTAACCGAAAACAAATTACAAACCACCACCTAAACAAGTCAGAGCGGAGATGGGTACGGTGGGCAGGCTGCCCAAGGCGGGCCTAGCCCAACCAAAATTTTAATTTAAAAAAAATATATTTGTTGTAATGTATAAAAAAGGGAGGAGGCGGGGTTTGACACCCCAACCTCCTCTATAGTAACCGGATTTTCTATCAACTACCCTACAATAACTTCATTGAAAAATCCACGACCTGGTTTATACTTAAACGCAATTTGTCAGTACACCTAGGTAGAGGAGGCAGTGCACGCAATTTGAGGGAGAATTTAGTAGGAGGGCCGAATTTTCACTTTGTCAAAATTTGACAAATTTTATATGGTTCAGAACTTCTTGATGCCACGAATGCAATGGCATTGTCTGTTTCTCCATCAGAGTTTTTCATTTTTTGGCCATTTTTCAGTATGGAGGTATAGAACTCCTTTTTTTGTAACTGATGGTCGTACTCTTCTTTTTCATGCCACTTAATGAATAAAGGCCTCCCCATTAAGCGAGCAGGGCCCAGAGACATAGTCCAAGTCAGATGAACTTCATTATCAAGTCTTGTTGTCTTCTTTCATGCTTTAGGTGTTTCTCCTCTTCTCTCACGTGCACATTATGTTTTCTATGTTAAGCTACAATTTATGCATGTAATTCTTTAACACATCTATAAGCAAAAGATTTTGGATCAAGTGGTATTAGAGCAGGTATTTTTTAGATGTGAATTACATGCTTGTATGCTAACACGAAATAGGCTCCGAAAAGGCAAAGGGAAACTAAAGTCTTTCGATCCCAAAGTGGGAAGTGCAAATCGAAGGAGAAACATGGCAGATGAAGGGTCTCGTCATGAAGAGGAGCACAATTTATGAAAAACCTTCCATACAATGGCTGAGAATGTTGGTCAGTTTCTTTCACAGCTGGAGAAAGTAGAAGAGAGAAATCTAGAAGAATAAGGTTCAGTGCATGGAAATGGTGGAGAAGAACCCCCTCCTTCTCCTTCCACGAGTGAAAGTTCTTCTTCCTCTCATTGCCATTAGCAGAGAAATTTAAGGGATGCATCTAAGAAACCTTTATTTAAATTAGATTTCAAATTTGATCTTCCCATGTTTAACAGTGAATGTAATGCAGAAAATCTTAATAACTAAATTAGGAAAATTGAAATCTATTGCAGGATTCAATAGATTGAAGAGGATGAGGCAAAACTTTAGCTAGCCTCTCCTCGGCTGAGTAGCACCACTCTCGTTTGGTTGTAGAGCAAATTACATAGCAAGAAGAGTGTGGGTAATCTTCTTTCCTCATGGCCTAATTTCATTTCTGCATTAAAGGAACAATTCTATCCCTTGGGTTATAAAGAAAAATCCTTAATTGATTTGAAATACTTAAGGCGAGGTAGAGGTCAGGATGTTCAAAGCTTTACAGAGGAATTTAGAAAATAGGCACTTAATTTGGACATTGCACTTGACTCTCCTGAAGTAGTAACTAAGTATATTGGATCATTACATAGTTACCTTAGACATTCATTACTATTGTTTGAACCAACTACTATTGACTCTGTCAGTGTGAAGGAAATTCATCTTGAGAACAGGGGCAAAAATGAAAGAGATGATCATTTTAAGAAAACACCTTTCAAACCTCCAAATGGAAAACCCAAAGTGAAAGGAAATGGAAAGGAGAAGAGGACGACATCAACCAAGAAAGACAAAGGAGAAAGACCTTATTGCAATCACTATAAAGAGGAAGCTCATGACGATGATCATTGTTGGAAACAGTACCTAGAAAAGAGACCAAAGAAGTATGGAGGAAAAGGTAAGAAAAAGACAATGGCAACTATGCAACAAGACCTTGGATCTGATTCGAGAGATGAAGCATTGATCAAGGTAGTAGGAACAATAGGTACTCTTACACCTCATGTTAATTTTGAATCACATTAAGGTACTAGTTCAATAGATGAGTCTCTTCCTAATGAATGAAAGAGAATTGAGCTATTTGATATTAGAGTTATCATAAATCATACAAAAGTGGAAAATCTATTTGATACTGGATCCCAAGAAAACTTAATTTTAGAGTCCTTGGTAAAGAACATAGGCTTGGAAACCAAACCACATCCAAAACCTTACCCACATGGATGGATACATGATAAAGCAAAACTAAATGTAACTTACATGATACAACAAATTTAACTAAGTAGTGTAAGGTTAAATTTGTGATTGCTTTTAAGTTAGTGTATGAGTTAAAACTTGATGTGATACCATTGGATATTTGTGGCATGGTGTTAGGGAGTCCATATCTATATGATAGAAAGACAATCTTCTTTCATCATGAAAACAAATACCAAATCACAAAAGATGGGGTAGAATATATTGTAAGGGCTCATCAAACTTAAATCAATGCCAACCTTTTAAGTGCAGGACAAATGAAGAGGTTGGTGAATTCCAATAAGTGTTGCATTCTTATGGTTGTAATGGGAAAAGATGCAAAATTATCTAATGCTTTCCAGGGTTGTGATCATGTGCATAAGAAGTAATTATGTGAATTAATTTCTAACTATGATGAAATGTTTCACGAACCAAGGGGATTACCTCCGAAGAGGGAAATCCAACATGAGTTCCATTTGTAGCGTGACACTCCTCTACCGAATATTGGCATGTACAGGATGTCCATTAAGATTGAGGAGATCAAAAAGCAGGTGCCGGACCTATTGAACCAAGGGGTCATTAGACCGAGCACTTCTCCATGCATCTCACCGATTGTCTTAGTGCTGAACAAAGATGGCACATGGAGGATGTGCATGGATTATAGAGCACTAAACAAAATCACAGTGAAAAATCGTTACCCTCTTCCTTGCATTGATGACTTACTATATCAGTTAAAGAATCCTATCTATTTCACGAAATTGCATTTGCGTAGTGATTATCACCAGGTCTGAATTCTAGAATAGGATGTGTGGAAAACCGCCTTCAAGACCAAATAGGGGTTGTTCGAATGGATGGTGATGCCATTCGGACTTTGCAATGCTCCAACAACTTTCATGAGGGTCATGAATGATCTATTGAGGCCTTTCATTGATGAATTTGTTCTTGTATATCTAGATGATATCCTTGTCTTTAGTAAAGGTGGAATGAACATGTATGTCATGTGAGGAAAGTGATGTATGTATTGAGAAATGGAAAACCCTATGTAAAATTGTCATAGTGTGAGTTTGGGAAAACCTCTTTGGTTTAGCTAGGTCATATTGTTGGTCATGGTCAGCTAAAAATGAATCCTTCTAAAGTTGAAGCAATTGTAAATTGGGCTAATCCTACTAGTGTAACCAAGGTTTGTAGCTTTTTGGGTGTACTATAGTATTGGTGGAGATTTATTGCCAATTTCTCTATTATTGCAACACCTTTACACACATGACAAGTGTAAAGCAAGTCTTTCAATGGGGAGGAAAGCAACATAAGTCCTTCGAAATATTGAAAGAAAAGATCAGCACCACAATGGTCTTGGACTTACCATATCTCCAACAGCCATTCAAGATCAAAAAATATGCTAATAGATATGCCATGGGAGTTGTACTGATTTAGAAAAATAAGTTGATATGTTACAATTCAGAGAAGTTCTCTCAGGCTTTGATAAACTATCCCACTTATGGCAAGGAGTTATATGCCTTGTTCCAGAGTGTGAAAAAGTGGAAACACTACCTGATCAACAAGGAGACCATCATCCATACGAATCATCAGCCCTTGCAATATCTTCAGTCACAAACTAAGTTGTAGCAATCTCGACATTTTAGGTGGATGGGTTTTCCTTAGCAGTTTCATCTGGTAATAAAGTATAAGAAGGGAACTATCAACACAGTGACAAACATTCTATCTTGTCCTCCTATTTCTGCTTTTGTGCTGGCTTATTGGGGCCTGACCTAGGTTCAGAAGTGTTTTAGCCAAACAAATCCCACACTACCAGCCCTTTCGACAACAATCAGCAGAGCGCAGACTAAAGTCTCACCCGAGGTAGTATGGGAGGGTACTGGAACCAAGTTTCCACATCCTAGGGATGTCTTAATGAGGTCTGGAGAGGTTACGAACCGATCTACACACTCACACTACGTGACACAGTTGACGGGCCCTCGCATAGCTTTGCAACGAGGCACTTCGTAGATTCCTTATTATTATAGCAGTTATTATACATCTGATATAATTCTTAGAGTCTTAATCAAGCATCCATTATTTAATGCACGTAACCATAAATCTTAAATATATGCATAAAACCATAACATAAGAATAAACATATAGATCTGTGACCAGATGCATAATAATTCGAAAAAACTTATCTTTATTAATCTTCTGTTTCAGTGCAATCCAATTCCACCCTCCGCACTCAGCTGCAGGGGTCCGTACACACAACTGCGGACTCTACCAGGCCTCTATGCACATAGTTTCACAGCCTACACTAACTACTACTGACCATGACACGGACTTATAGACTCAGAGTGAGAAACCCATTACACTTCAGACCTAATCAAGAATTACCAAAAAATGACTTCTAAACCTAGATCCCTTCTATATTTATACATTCCTATGATCCACAGACCATGGGCAGGTTGACTCACTTTCCATTATCTTACATTTTTTCATGTGGACAACCCTTTCACTTGACCCATTACAATTCGCACTCCATGCACTTCGTGGAACTTTTACCACATAAATACCCAAAATTTTGGGCTTTAAGCCCCAAAACCATTACATGAGGGATTTGCTACCCAACAGGCCCCCAAGACAATCATCGTGGCTCTTCCCCAGTCACTCGGCTTGTGCGGTGATCTTCATGCTGCTAAGGTGTCGCAGTCCACCATCCCTGTGAGTGATTTACTATGTTTTGTTGCTCCATCCTTGCTTCCTGCAAAACTTCTTCAAGATCTTGCTCCATTTCCTCTACTAATTTTCTCAACTAATGATGCTCATTCTTCTCTACTCGGTTAGCATAAAGCGACCCCTCATAGGATTTTAACTCTAGCTGAGATGTTAAATGCGGGGCTCCCTTGTGCCAGAGCAAGACATTTCTGATCTCTGGTCCAATATACGCACTGTCTGCTGAAGCTTGTGTTGCATTTTTGTTAGAGAGATGATGTTGTCCATGAGTTCCCAATCTTCAAGGTGCGTCAAAGACGAACTGTTAACTAGAATTCCGTCATTGGTCCTAAGATTCACCATCTTTACCTTATCTTTCATGGATCGCCTGCTAGGCCATGGTTTAGGTAGCGACATCTGGAACGGTCTTGCTACTTGTCTAAGAATTTTCAGTACATCCCCTACCGTTGGTGTTGAGCTCAATGTGTCATCCATGGTCGTCGACATTACAATATCCAGAAGGTCCTGTATCTATTTTGGTAATATTGAAAACCCCAGGATTACTCTCCTATCGTCCAAGTTCAACAGTTCCATACCTGTTGGAAGACACAACAGCTTAATCATCCAGATACTACAGTTTGTTGGGTGGATACCCCGCTGTGATTTATAGGCCTGTTGAAATTCAAATTCAGCCTTTCCCTCCTTTTCTGGCTCATTAATGCTAGGTCCACAATAGATCGTTCTGAATCTAGCTCGTACTTTGTATCTTAATTTCCTGCCACCCACTCCTTTTCATCGTAACTCAGACATATTTTCATGGACAATGACAACAATAATCACTTCCATGTTTATCCACTCAGTAGCGTATCCCCTTCTGTGCAACCACGACCCTTGTGACCTACTAATCTTGCGCGCGGCCCTGTTGTCGCACAACTCCCTAATAGATTGTCTTACCATCCTGCTCTCTCTTCCAACTGTTTGGAGTGGTGGGACTGTTCTTCGGTCGGTTAGTCAGGTAGTTAACCCGCCCATGTAGGGCTTTAGGTGACTGCCATTTACTTTTCCTGGGAAGGGCGCCCCATTTAGTTTGACAAGTTGGACCACACCTCTGTCTGTGACCTCTTTTACCACATAGGGTCCTAACTAATGCATTCTAAATCTTCTAGGAAAATTTTCGAAATTACTATCATATAGCAATACTAAATCATTTATATTGAACGTGCGCAACTTGATATGGCAATTGTGCAAAGCTTTCTCACATTGTTTCTGTACCTGTTGATGGAATCTTGCAAGAAACTATTCTTCTTCAAGTTCTTCCAGTTTCACCAGCCTGTCTTCCAAAGCTTCACGATCCACCATGCTTGTCATCGTTGTGATCCACAGACTGGGTACAATGTATTCCATTGGCATAACTGCTTCCGTGCCATAGACTAATTAGAACAGTGTCCGACCCGTCAATTTCTTGCACGTGGTTTGGTAGGCCCATAATACAACATATATATGGAAGTACCAGTCGTTTCACTGAACATTACACACTTTAGTAAGCGCATGATCCATAATTTTGTTAAAGGCTTCTACTATCCCATTGGATTGCGGATGATATGGCGTGCTCTACTGATGGTACACATGGAACTCTTCGGTCAGTGCGTGAATAGTTTCATTTAGGAAGTGTGTTCCGTGGTCGCTCATGAGAATTTTTGGACATCCAAACTATGTGAACACGTACTTGAACAAGAATTTCGTAGTCGTGGTAGCCGTGCAGTCCTAAACTGGTTGTGCTTCCACCCATCGAGTCAGGTACTCAGTCACAATGATGATGTAGCACACATCCATTTTCCCCTTAGGCTTGATCGATCCCACAAAGTCTATTGCCCATTTTTCAAATGGTTGCATCATCATTTTTGGATTGAGTGGCATCTCATCCCTTCGCAATGGTTTCCCAGTCCGTTGACATACGTCGCAGGGGCCACAGTATGTTTTTGAGTCTTGATGTAGGGTTGACCACCATAGGTCGGCGCGAAGAATCTTCTGTGTGATCGCCTGTCCTACATAGTGTCCTCCTGCAACCCCCCCATCCATGTGCTTCTGCAAGGATCTATCCCCATCCAAATTTAGGTACATATCTTTGTAATATCTCGTCATTTCCCATTTTATTGAGGTGCCCTTCAATGATAGAAAAATCCATCACTCGTATTGCCAATTCTTTCTTCTGTTTAATAGAATATCCCTGTGGCGTGGTCCCTGTGGTTAGGAAATGGATGATATCTTCGAAGTGGTCGTTTCCGACCCACACTACACAGAGTTTTTCATCAGGTAGTCCTTCCTCCAAATTTTTTGGCTCCTCGTTGGTCTTAATTTGTTACAAGTGATCTGGTCCTGCATTTAAGCGTCCCGGTTTTACAATGACCTCGAAGTCATACTATTGAAAGTGGAGCAGTCATCGACATATGTGTCCCCTAAACACAAGCTTATTCACTAAGTATTTCAATGCGGAATGATCAGTATACATCTTATAGTGTCCAATCCTTCACGCTCAGTAGTAGAATAGTTTTTTCAGCTTTGGACAGTTACTGGCTTGCGAACGTGATACGAGTGATCGACTGCTTCTGCACCTTCTTTCTTAAGTATAGTGCCCAACGCGATACATGACACATCAACATGTACATGAAATTCAATGTCCCATTTTGGAAAGACCAGAATGGGAGCGGATGCCATTTTTTCCTTGAGAACCTCCAGACTTTTCTTACATTCCTCATTCCAGCAATATGTAGTGTCTTTTTTCAGCAGTTGTTCCGTTGGTGCCCTAATTTGTGTGTAGCTCTTAATGAACTTCTGATAGTAACCAGTGTGTCCCAACATGGTGTGCAGTTGTTTGACACTTCAAAAAACTTCCAGATTGAGTATGACAACAATCTTCGCGGGATCCACCATAAAGCCTTGTTTACAGACCACATGGTCGAGTGAATTTCAAAAGGGGACGAGGAAGGTGCACTTCTTAAGATTTAGTGCAACTTGGTGCTGTTGACAAGTATCTAGCATCAACTGTAAGTTTTCTATATGTTTCTTGACTAGCCCAAATATAGTCTAGTCATCAAAATAATCCTCAAAAAACTTGTTGATGAATTCCATGAACGCGACCTCTACTACGCTCAGAAATATCGTTGGCGCATTCCTTAATCCAAAGGGCATAATAGTGTACTGGAAACATCCCCATTCAATTGTGAAGGTTGTCTTGCTTCTATCTTTCGGTGTGATCTTGACCTGATGGTACCCTAAGAACCCATCCGTGAATGAGTATGCTTCCTATCCACCAACATTCTCTAGGACTTCATCTGTAAATGGTGTCAGGAATGGATCATGAACACAGGAATCCTTTAGCTTTCCGAGGTCCACATAGATTCGAATTTTGCCCTTTTGTTTTTTCTCCTGCACTATCATAGGACTCACCCACTCAGACTCTTCCACTGGTTCAATAATTCATGTTGCCATCATTTTGTCCAATTCTTCATGGACATTCTCCTTATACTTCAGATTCAAATGGTAAGGATGTTGCTTAACTGGCTTCGCATCTAGTTTCAGAGTTATCTTCACCATTCCAAGGATGCCAAGGATCCCTTTTAACTCTGTGATTTTGGTCGAGATAAGTCTTGATATTCGTGAAGTAACTCGACGACCTTATCCACCATGGCATCATCCTAATAGTCCCCAAGCATCACATGCTTCGGCTCCTCAACTGTACCAATGTTTACCTACTTCGCTTTCAATGGTGCAGTGATGTCACGGTCCTTGATTGACAGTCCTCAAATTTTGCGACTCCCTTCAGTATTTGGAATATAAATATTTCAAGGGTCATCATCCTCATCCTCCGCTTGTATGTTGTAACATTCTAGGGCTGGGCTTAAATTATGAGACTATACTGGTTGAACTATTTCTCGTGGTTCCTGTGGTATTTTGAAAATGGCGGCTTTCACAACTTGCAGTGCATCATCAATAGTATCCACCCACTGGCCTTCAAATAAGAATGTTAACAAAAATCCCTCGCAGAGGATGTCCCATTAGCCTGTACCATGTCGATGTTTCATCTTAGTATACCACATTCTTGGGATGACATCTAGGGTATGATAGAATAAGTGTACCCATTCAAGTTGGGGCTCTTTGCCATAGGATTTGGTACATTTTGTGAGGTGCATGTGCAGGTCATCGTGTCCATCATACTGCTTGATTATTCATAGTTTTGGCTTTCGAAACTGTAGCTGCATCATCCTTTTGTAGTCACGCCAGTTTTCAAAATTTCCTTCATGTGTTCCCAACCAACACGCAACTATTGTGCAAAATACCCACTTTAATGTGTCAAACCTTTGATGCTCTGGTACTGCACTCTCAAACTTGTTCAAGAATTCATCCACCACTGTCAATCCATCATATGTTGGTAAATCTCGAGCCTAGGCGGTTACGTAACACAGTGATTTGGTCATCATATTGTAATTTAGCGTCATCACTTCCCTCAACCGATTGTTCCATCGTTCATCTTCTTCATCTGAATCTGAAATTTAGGATTCTGCACATTCCCATGAGACCCTTCCATTTGCAGTCAAATTTAACCTATCCTAGTTTCAGGAGGTTATGTTGTAGATATAATCTAGCTCCTCATTGCCTCCATCGTCGTGCATGGGTTCGATGTAGAGTTTTCCTTCAGCGGGATCCAGTGGAACTATCACACTTAGGGACTTTTTCTCGAATATCATCTTTCAAATTTTTAGCTTTATGACTCCATTAATATTTGTAGCCTAATTTATTCCTAGCAACACAAGGGACAGATTAGTGTCATCTACATCTCTATTACCTCGAAGTTCGTTTGCGTGCTCGCACCTTCGATATCCACTGTTACCCGTTGCAATATCCCCATGGGCAAGATCTTTTGTTGGTTCACCATCCATAATTGAATAGAAGACCATTGCAACATGGGCTTGCCCATGCATTCCCAAGCCTTTTTTGGTAACACGTTCGCATCCAATCCCAAGTCTAAATTTACCTGATCCACCTCATATTCACCAATTTGCACCATCAATCTCATTTCTCGTCTGATGCCTGGTTCATGCCTTCCCAGTTTTCGAACTACGTGTGGTTCACCCGGTCCTGTGCACCTAGTGATCAACTCTTGTAATCCCTTAACCACATTATTATTGCGTAGTAGCTTGATGCATGTCTCTAGAAAGGTAGTCAGCATAGAAGGATCCATTCCTATTTGTAGTTGATCCTTACTGCCTGAAGTAGAGGCCTCTGCAAAGCTCTTCTTAGCTTCCATAAATGTTTCTCTTGCGCGCTCCAAGTCAAGCCCAGGTTCCTTTGTAGCAGTCTCACGTACCCAAGCATCTTCTTAAGGCTACTGCCCCTTATCTTCCATTGTAGTCATGCCACTTCTAAGCCCCATATTCACGTCAGTATCTTCTTCGCGTGCTTCAAACCTCATCATTTGGATATTTGAGTTGGGGTAGGTTGTAGTACCCCTTTCTCGTGCATTTTTGTGATCCTCATTGAGCAATCTACCATTTCATGATCAAACTGATCATAGTACAGACAAGATATTCTCATTGGGTTGGTACAATCGAGAGCGTAGTGCCCTGGTCCATCGCAATTATAATAGATCAGCTTTCTATGCCCTTGTCAAGGTCCCATTCCTCCTTGCCCTCATCCGTGTCTTTGGAATCCACCATGTGCCATTGCTACAGCTGGATCGAAACCTCACGTTTCAGTCTACATGCAATAGCCTGGGGTGCTATCCATTATTAGCTCATAGCTCTGACATGTTCACTCATCATGACCCACTGATCTACAAAAATTACAGTACAGTTGCTACGGAGTTTGGGTATACTTCTTCAATAGGTGAGAGTTGTCCATCGCGTGCTTTCCTCCCACCTGACAAATCGCACACCAGAGTGCAGGCACTACACTCCGCCCTGCTTGTGCTTTCAATCTCAATGGCAACGGTCCTCCTCCCACCAAATAGTTTACGAATACAAGACAATGATCCTTTTCATGACCCTGGCCTTTACATTTTATACACCACACTTCTTCCTGCACCTCAGGCTGGGGTACCCTATCCTGCTTCAAACTTTGCGTCTCTAGGCATAGGTTTTGTAGTTTCACATGGATTTTTTGGACTCCCAACCCTCCGTCCTATATTGGTGTTTCGTGCAACCTCATCGCCATTTCCAAGGCCTCCGCCTAGGTTGAGAGTTTCCATTGTGATAGTGTCATCCTCAAGTGTGGTGTCAAACATGCCACAAACCACGCGCGGTGTTGCACATATGTAAGTGTCATATTAGCCTCAAATATCGTACTTTTCAACCTCTAATCTAGATCCCAAGGGGATTTGCCTGGAAGCATCATTATCTCCTTGAACCTGATGACTGACTGCATTTCCAATTTCGGCTGGCTAAACTCTCTATTCAATGCAATATGGATCTCAATTATTCTAGCATTCGGGTGATCCTTCGAGTGCTTGATATAACATGTCAGTGTGTGATCCTACAACGCACTTAATAAAGTGGCCTTCTTGATGTTATCATTCGTAACCCCTTGGACTTCCCATACTACTCTTACTATGAACCAAAACGGGTCTGGGTCTTCATTTACTACTCCTCTAAATACAAGCAACTTGATCGCACTCGCCATGCTAATCTATTTGTTTGGTGGAGGCAGTATGGGCTAAGTCGTAGGTGAAGAAGGTCATGGGAGTGGTGGCATTAGCGGGGATGATATCTGCAAAATGAGTTGCTTGATCAAACTGACCGCACTCCTTGGAGAATCCCAAGTGCGCTCTTCCGCATTCTCTCACGGAGGCAAAATTAAAGGATTGTTTCCTAATCCTTCGATATGCTTGTAGCTCCTCCTGCTCCATGTCGTTCCACTCATTAATGGATTCGCATCATGCATTTTTCACATAACAACATCTTAATCTAGGTATTCAACAATTTTATCTACTTACCTCGTAGTCCCTTGAGAAAACATCCTTCTACTTCACTATAGCTGACAATTGTGTCTATCGCAAACTAAGTGATAAACCCTCCTATGATCTGATCCAACCAGTGGTCTACAGCTTGTGTGACCTTATCTTCAGATGCTTCTAGCCTGTGAACCAACTCTAGAGTCCACACTATGGGCTGATCAAGCTTGTACCTTCCTCGACTATCTGCTAGCCTCAGGATCCACTCATATAGTTTTGAAAAGGAAGACATTAAGGAGATCTCATGCATTTCCATATATACATAGCGATCCAACCACCTCTTTTCAGATATTTGTAGGGTTTTATTTTCTTGTACCATGAACTCGTGAATCTTCTGATCCAGCCAATCTTCAATTTCTTTCTTCACATGGTTCCAACGTTCTGACATCAAACATCCCTTAGGAAGATCCCGGTCCCGATAACAGAACCATTTTTTGGCTTATTGGGGCCTGACCTAGGTTCGGAAGTGTTTTAGCCAAACAAATCCCATACTACTGGCCCTTTCAGCAGCAATCCCAGGAGTGCGAATTGAAGTCTCACCCGAGGTAGTATGGGAGGGTGCTGGAACCAGGTTTCTGCACCCTAGGGACGTCTTGATGAGGTCTATAGAGGTCGTGAGCTGATCTGCGCACTCATGCTACGCGGCATAGCTGTCGGGCCATCGCATAGCACTACGATGAGGCACTTCCTAGATTCCTTATTATTATAGTGGTTATGATAGATCTGATGTAATTCTTAGAGTCTTAATCAAGCATTGATTAGTCAGCATGCATAGCCATAAATGTTAAAGATATGCATAAAACCGTAACATAGGAATAAACATATAGATCTGCGACCAAATACACAATAATTCAGAAACACTTATATTTATTAATATTCTATTTTAGTACAATCCAATTCTACCCTGTGCACTCAATTGCAAGGGTCCATGCACATAGCTATAGACTCTACCAGGCCTATGCATACACAGCTGCAGAGCCTACACTAACTAGTACCGACCATGACATGAACTTACAGACTCAGAGTGAGCAACCCGTTACACTTCAAATTTGATCAAGAATTAGCAAAAACTGACTTCTAAACCTAGAGCCCTACTCTATTGATACATTCTCGTGGTTCGCAGACCATGGGCAGGCCAACTCACTTTCTATTATCTTACATTATTTTCAGGTGGACAACCCTTTGACTTGACCCATTACAATTCGTTCTCCATGCACTTCGCAAAACTTTTACCTCATCAATACTCAAAATTGTGGGCTTTAAGCCCCAAAACCATTACGAGGGGGATCCGTTGTCCAACATTCTCTTATTTTGCATAATGCTTTGTTATCTTTTGATAGTTATGCTAAACAATATGCTAACAATGATGGCTCTAAGGAGGTTTATGAAAAACTAACACATGGTTCACAGGTGGACAACTATCACTTGCAGGGGAAACTATTGTATCACTTTGGAAAATTATGCATACCCACAGGAGAAAGGGTACAGGTAATCTGAGAGTAGCACACCTCCCTTGTGTCTAGTCATTTTGGTATTGAAAAAAAATTGTGTCATGTACAAAGATTTTTTTTTTGGCCTCATATGAAGAACATTGTGCTTCACTATGTAAAGGGTTGTGTGATGTGTTCTGTTTCAAAGCCCTCTAATAGAAAAATCAGGATCTACACACCACTCTCTATTCCGAGTCGTCCATGGGAAAGTGTGTCGATGGATTTTATAGGAGGTTTGCCTTTGTCTAGAAAATGTCATGACTATTTGTATGTTGTCGTTGACCATTTTAGTAAGATGTGTATTTTAATGCCTTGTAAAAGGCAGATCACTGTAGAGAAAACTACTCATCTTTTCCTTCAGTATGTTTGGGTCCATTTTGGGTTACCCACATTGATTGTGTCAGATTGGGACTCTCGCTTTCTTGGAGAGTTTTGTAACAACTTGTGGAAGATGATGGACACCAAGTTTAAAATAAGCATGGCATTCCATCCACAGAGTAACGAATGGACAAAGGTTGTAAATTGCACCGTGGTGCAATTGTTGCGAGGCTATTGTGGTAAACATCCTAAGTTGTGGGATGAGCATCTTCCATATGTGCAACATTTCTACAACCGAGCAGTGCACTCATCTATGCATCATTCACCATTTGAGACATGTTTTGGCTACCTGCGAAAAGACCCTTTTGATATGGTCTTTGGAAGGGAAGATGACTCTAGTGGACATGATGATAGGGACAAAGAACAGTGGTTCATTCATCGGATCCAGTTGATTCACCAAGCAGTACAGGAGCAGTTCGAGAAAAGTCAAGCCCGGTATAAGGTTCGACATGACAAACACAGAGTCGACCATAAATTTCAAGTGGGCGACAAAGTGTGGTTCCACATCAGCAAGGACAAGATGAATAGAGAAGGGAAGAAGTTGCAACCAATCTAGTATGCTCCATTCACCATCTTGGAGAATATTGGAAATAATGTCTTTCGACCTAATTTGCCGATATATATGCATATGTACTCCGTAGTGAATGTGGATAACTTAAAGCTATATGAGCCACCATTGATTATGGACACCAAGGAGCTAGGACAGTTCCTACAATTGATGACTTTACACCAGAGTATCTCAATGAGTTACCTGAAGACATCATCCTTGACAGAAGAACTAGGACTTCATGATGGCGAGATGTGGAATACCTTCAAGTTGGTTTCAAGGGGATTCACCCTAGCTTGAGTGAGGGAACAATTCCCTCACTTCCCAATTGATTGATAAAGCTTTTAGCAGTCCAAAAGCTCCTCAAAAGATCAAAATCCAAAGTGGTGGAAAGGCGATGAGATCGAAGTGCTCATCACCCTAATTCCAATGGTGCAAATGACACTCCAATCTGAGTCAGGATGAAGTAAATAGAGGCAGTCAAAGTTGGCTTGACTTTTTGATGACTCGGCAAGATTAATGAAGGACAAATTTGGACTTTCTCCTGTAGATGGAATACGGCCAACTCGGGCCAGATTCTGGGAAAAATTGTGGCCTCATTAAAAAGACTTCTTTGATCCAAAACTAAATTCCAAAAAATTCACTTGTTTTGTTTTTATGAACAAAAAAAGTATAAAAAAAGGGGGTGGCAAGCCACCAACCTCGCCACCCCAACTCATACCACATAACATTAAAAAGTATTGGTGGAGGTGCAGGCCACAACCCCCAGCCCCTCCCATAGAATAGTTGCAACAATGATAAACAAATGGGGTGGGCGGCCATGACCCCTCCACCCCACAACCCACACCGCAATTATAGCAATACAATGTAGCGTTGGGTGGGTCGGCCCTTCCGCATAGACCCAACCCAAAACAAAATTGCAAAACACCACCTAAAAAAGTCAGATCGAAGATGGGTATGGTGGGCAGGCCACCCAAGGCACGCCTGACCCAACCAAAACTTTAATTTAAAAAAAAAAATTGTTGTAATGTATAAAAAATGGAGGAGGTAGGGTTTGACTGCCTGACCTCCTCCATTTAAGCGGACTTTCCACCAACTACCCTACAATATTTTCATTGAAAAATACGCTAGCCAGTTTATACCTAAAAGTAGTTTGTCATTGCACCAAGGCAAAGGAGGCAATGCATGCAGTTCAAGACAGAATTTTGCAGGAGGGCTGAATTTTCAGTTTGTTAGAATTTGACAAATTTTACATGGTTTCAGCACTTCTCGATGCCACAAACGCAATGATACTATATGTTTCTCCATTAGATTTATTCATTTTTAGCCATTTTTAAGTATGGAGGTATAAAACTCCTTTTTTGTAACTGATGCTTGTACTCTTCTTTTTCATGCCACTTAATGAATGAAGGTCTCCAGATTGATCGAGCTGGGCCCAGAGACAGAGTCCAAGTTAGACGAACTCTGTTATCAAGTCTTGTTGTCTTATTTCATGCTTTATGTGTTTCTCCTCTTCTCGCATGTGCACATTACATTTTCTATGTTAAGCTACAATTTATGCATGTAATCCTTTAACACATATATAAGCAAAAGATTTTGGATTATCATGGTAGAAGAGTACTTGATATGCACCTTAGCAAAATAGAATTGGAGAAAAAATGAATAGTAAATATGAAAGAACCAAGTTAGATAGAAAATATGAAAGGTGAATATTGATTGGGTATAAGGATGGTGTAAAAGGATGTGTACAATTTAGATGTTGAATTCGGAGAGGTGAACAATGTTATTAAAATTGAAGTCCTACCAAAGGAAAAGGAACCAGAGAGGATGAATTTAAGTCTATAGCAAAACATGAATCAGAAGAGGAAGAGCCACACACTCCAATTTTGAGTAGATTAGTTCAAGAGAGAAGGTAGCCAAAGATGTATAGTACAACTTATTTCTATTCAAGTTTTTATTTATTTATTACTAATTATTGTTCGTGAACCGTCATGGAGGTAGTCAACTTAGAGGATGTAAAACTTTGGAAAAAGGCCATGGTTGAAGAAATGGAATCCTTAAAAAAAAATGAGGCTTGAGATCCAGCGAAGTTTTCAGCTTTGCGAAACCCGTTGGTAGAAAATAAGTGTTTGAGAGGAAGATGAATGTAGAAAGAAAAGTGGAGAAATACAAAGTTGAGTCAATAGAAAAATGTTATTCCCTAGTGGGGGGAAGTGACTTTGATGATATTTTATTTTCCTATTGCCAAGTAATCTTCTATTAGATTACTTTTATTTGTTGTGTTTCTTTTGATTTTCAGGTAGAACAAATGGACATGAAGAAAACATTTCTTCATGGGGATTTGGAATAAAAAATATACATAAAGAAACTAAAAGGATTTGTTTTGAAGGGTAAGAAAGAATGGGTATGCAAGTTAAAAAAGTATTTGTATGGGTTAAAGAAACATGAAGGATGTGATATCAAAAATATGATACATATATACAAGAACTTGGGTTCACAAGGAGTAAATCTTATCATTGTGTGTATTTTAAAATAATAGTTCACCATGTTATTTGTTTGGTCTTGTATGTGGATGATATGATGTTGATTAGAAATGAAACAGAAATTATCTAGGATCTGAATGTAGGTTTTAACCTCGTACACAGATTACCTGCATAGGAATTCTAAAACAGAAAATAAATAATGCGAGAGCAGAACACATAAAACACATATACACAGAGATTTTCCCCTGGATCCCAAAACCGAGACTACCAGCTTGATTTTTCATTATGTTCCTTTCAATTTTATAATACATATTTATACATGCCAAAGCATCCAATACCATGGACCGAAAACCATCGTGTCCAAAAAACACGTGTGAAAGTCATGCACAAAACCATAGGTTCCAAAACAAAAATTTTCTGAGGCGCTACCCGGGACTCCATAATGTGGGGTTACAGGTGCCCCTCAAACCTCCTGTTAACTACGTGGAAAGAATATAACACAACCCAACAAACCCAACATTCTCCCACTTGTTATTTTTTTTCCATAGGGGGCCACAAGAGAGCTTAGTCATTTTTCGAGCCCTGAAATGCCCATTGTCTCTCTGCACCAGAGAGTTCTCAGAGCTCACAGATTTAGTCAATGAATCTGCAGCATTCTTCAAAGTGTCCACCTTTACCAGCAACACCTTTTTGTCCTCTATCATATCCCTCACAAAGTGATACTGAACATGAATGTGCTTTGTCTTTGAATGATATGTGGGGTTCTTTGCCAAGAAAATTTCACTTTGGCTGTCACAGTCTATCCTTATATCTTCCTGTACTAACCTCATACTTGAACACAATCTCTGCAACCAAACTGCTTCCTTGCTTGCATGAGTGGCTACCATGTATTCTGCCTCTGTAATTGACAGTGCAACTATAGATTGTTTCTTACTCATCCAACTGGCCACACCTCCAAATAGGTTAAACACATACCCACTTGTAGATCTTCTCTGATCCAGATCTCCAGCCCAATCTGCATCAACAAAGCCATGAATATCCAACACTCTATCCAATCCTAGTCTTCCCTAATAGCACAAACCATAATCAGTAGTGCCATGAAGATACCTGAAAACCCACTTCACTATTGTCCAGTGCTCCTTCCCTGGTTTTGACATAAACCTGCTCAATACTCCCACTACCTGTGTAATGTCTGGTCTAGTATAGACCATTGCATACATCAAGCTACCGACTACACTTCATATGGAACACGGGACATGTCCTCTTCCTCTTCTTGTGTCTTGAAACACTGTTCAGCAAATAACATCACACCTACAGGAATAGGAACCCTCACTGCTTTACTATCCTACATATTAAACCTCTACAATATTGTCTAGACATACTTCCTATGGTTCAACCAAAGCTTCCTCTTTGCCCGATCTATTTTAATTTACATGCCCAAAGTATGGTTTGCAACAACAAGATCTTTCATGTCGAATTTGGAGGACAATTGGGTCTTAAAATCCTGGATAACTTCTTTGTCATTTCCAACCAACAACATATCATCCATATACAAGACCATATAAATAACACAGTCACCAATTACTTTAAAATACACACAATGATCTGCTTTTCTTCTGGTGAAGCCAGTCCCCATATAAATATATCAAATTTCTGATACCACATCCTTGGTAACCGTTTTAACCCATATAGAGACTTCTTTAACTTACATACCAGTTCTTTCTTAACACTCGCCACAAAGTCTTTAGGTTGCTTCATGTAGATCTCCTCTTCTAGATCCACGTGAAGAAATTTTTTCTTCACATCTATCTGTTCTACCTCAAAATCAAAAGTAGCAGCAACAGATAATATTAATCTAATAGAAGTTACCTTCGCAATAGGAGAAAAAATATCACCAAAATCAATTCCCGGCACTTGGGAATAACCTCTTCCTACCAACCAAGCTTTGTATTTCTCCTCTTTTGTTTCTGCATTTGTCTTCTTTTTGAACACCCATTTGTTGCCAATGGGTTTCCTTCCAGCTGACAACTCCACCAGATCCCAAGCCTCATTTTTGTGCAAAGATGCCATTTCATCAAACATGGCCTCTTTCTAGAGTTTTCCATCCTCTGAATCCACTGCTTCCTTCATAGTTCTGGGATCATCATTAGTAGCAGACAAAGAAAAATTTGAACAGAAAGAAAATGGACTATACCTTTCCGATTGCCTTCTTTCTCTAACTGATCTTCTCGCAGCCGGAGTTTGTGGCTCTTCATCTTCTGATTCATCCTCTATTTTAGAGTCTGATACTTCCTCCTTTAGATCAAAATTTATCTTCTCAGGTTCCTTTGGTTGGACTTCATGTCTAATAACATATTTTAGCTCTCTGAACACCACATCTAGGCTGTACATAACCTTCCTTGTTACTGGGCTCCAAAGCTTATAACCCTTTAAACCATCCTTATACCCAATAAAGATGCACTTTTCAGATTTACTATCCAACTTTGTTATTTTCTCCTTTGGAAAATGTACATATGCATCACATCCAAATACCCTCATATGTGAAAGAGAGGGTTTCTTACCAGTCCATACCTCTTTTGGAGTCTTATCCTCCAATCCTGATGAATGTGACCTGTTGACCAGGTAACATGCAATATCCACCGCCTCTGCCCAAAATTCTTGTCCTAACCTAGCACCACTGAGCATGCTTCTTGCCCTTTCCATCAACATCTTGTTCATTCTTTCTGCAACTCCATTTTGCTGAGGTGTATATGGAGTAGTCTTCTGCCATGATATACCACACTTCTTGCAGAATCCTTCAAATTCCTTACTGCAAAACTCTCCACCATTATCTGTCCTCAGCACCTTTATCTTCTTCTCTATCTGGGTTTCCACTAGAGCCTTAAATTCTTTAAACCTATCAAAGACATCAGATTTCTTCTTAAGGAAATATATCCATGTATTCCTTGAGAAGTCATCTATAAATGATACATAGTACACCAACTTACCTAGTGATGGAACCTTCACAGGTCCAAACACATCAATGTGCACAAGCTCTAATATATGTTTCACCCTCTTACCACTAGAGGGGAAACTGACCTGATTCTGCTTCTCGTATACACAATTTTCATAAAAATAAAAATCCAAAGAGCTATTATTCATACCTTCTACCATACCTTTACCACGAAGTATTCAAAGGCCCTTCTCTCCAATATGTCCAAGCCTTTGATGCCATAACATGGTCTTTTCCCCATAGACCACTAGATTTTCTGCTCCACTTTCAGGAACCATGGAACTATTGGACCCATCAACAATAGTGCTACCTTGCAGCTTGTACAGAGTTCCAATCCGAACTCCCCGCATCAATGTTAGTGATCCCAGAATCATCTTGCAAGGATCCTTCTCGAACACTATTTTTACACCTGCATCATCCAGCTTACTAACAAAAATCAGATTTCTAGCTAATGCAGGAATATGTAAAACACTCGGAATTTTTCTAACCCTTCCACCTTGCAGCTTGAACTTTGCTTTTCCACGACCAATAATTCTAGCCTTCCTGTCATCCCCCAAGAAAACATCACCACCATCATATTTCTCATACTCATAGAACCACTCTCTATGGTGAGTGAAGTGAAAGGATGCACCTGAGTCAATCAACCATGCCTCATGATCTACATGTGTACATGAAGAAGCCAAGTACACATCCCTACCTTCATCTGAGGTGGTTTTCGCCTCCGCAGAAGGCACCTCATCAGATCCCTTTCCTTTTTCAGGAGCTTTAGATTTATAGTCCCTTTTGAAGTGGCCTTCCTTTCTGCATTTCTAGCACACCACCTTTATAGGCTTTCCTGGAGATTTAGATCTCCCTCTAGATTTAGATCTCCCACTCGATGACTTATTTTTGTTTTTGTTCTAGGACTGTCCTCATACAAACAAGGCATCACCATTTAGGCTCTCCATATTTTTCCATCTCATCTCCTCCGTCAGCAAGGCTGAGACTATTTCATCAAACTGCAAGGCAGTTGCACTGCTACCTATTGCAATAACCAGACTATCCCATGAATTTGGTAGAGAACACAACAAACTGATGCACTTATCTTCATCTGAAATTTTAATATCAACAGATGCTAACTGACTTACCACAATATTAAATCCCTTCAGATGCTCTGTCACCAAGTCTCCATCCTTCATCCTCAAGTTATACAGCTTTTTCTACAGGAACAATTTACTCACCACAGACTTAGATTGGTACAAGGTCCCTAACTTGTCCCACAAAGCCTTTGATGTAGCTTCCCCTGATACATTCAGCAATAGTGAATCGGAGACACATAATCATATTGTGCTCTTTGCCTTCCAATCCAACTTCTTCCATTCTTCATCGGACACTCTCGTTGTTTTAGTACCAGGATCTACCGCGATCCACTGATCTTTATCCACCAACAAATCCTCCATCTTGAGTTTCCACAACTCAAATCTCTGACCATTAAATTTCTCTATCTCTATCTTTCAACTACTCGCCATCTCCTTTCACCACCAGAATCGATCTCGCAGATCTCCCACTGAAGAGGGTCTACCACAGGCCCGAGTGAAACCCCTCAGTAACAAAGGCGTCCCCTTGAAGCCAAATCTACTCTAATACCAAATGTAGGTTTTAACCCCATACAAAGATTACTTGCATCTGAATTCTAAAACACATAAAATAAATAATGCGAGAGCAGAGCACATAAAACACATATACACAAAGATTTTCCCCTAGATCCCAAAATCGGGACTACTAGCTTGATTTTTCATTATGTTCCTTTCAATGTTACAATACATATTTATACATGCTGAAGCATCCAATACCATGGACCGAAAACCATCGCATCCAAAAAACATGTTCGAAAATCATGCACAAAACCATAGGTGGGTCTGCCCAATGTAACATAGGGTCCAAAACCAAAATTTTCTAGGGCACCGCCTTGGACCCCATAAAGTGGGGTTACAGGTGCCCCAAACCCCCTGTTAACTATGTGGAAAGAATATAACACAACCCAACAAACCCAACACTGAAGACCCAATTGTCCTCTAAATTCACCATCAAGGATCTTGCTGTTGCAAACTATATTTTGGGCCGGCAAATTAAATGAGATCAAGAAAAGAGGAAGCTATGCTTAAACCATAGGAAATATTTCGAGACAACACTCTAGAGGTTTAATACACAAGTGAGCAAACTGATGAAGGTTCCTATTATTGTAGTTGTAAACCTATATGTTTAACAATGTCCCAAGACATAGGAAGTGGAAGAGGACATGTACCATGTTCCATATTCATGTGAAGTTGATAACCTAATGCATGGAATGGTATGTACTAGACTAGGCATTGCACATGTAGTGGGAGTATTGAGCAAGTTTATGTCAAAATCAGTGAAGGCTCATTGGACAATAGTGAAGTGGGTTTTCAGGTATTTGCGTGGCCACTAGTGATTAGGGTTTTTTCTACAAAGGAAGATCGAGATCAGACAAAGTGTTTAACATATGTGGCTTTGATGATGAATACTTCCTTAGAGATATGGATTAGAGGAGATCTACAAGTGGATATGTGTTTAACATATTTGAAGGAGAATTTAGTTGGATTAGCAAGAGACAATATGTAGTGGAACTTTCAACTATTGAGGATGAATACATGCCATCCACTAATCCAAGTAATGATACATTTTGATAATGAAACTGTAATTTTTTTAGTGAAGAACCTTCCTTATTATTCAATTTCAAAGCACATTGATGTTTAGTATCACTTCATGAGGGAAATGGTTGAAGAAAAAAAATGTGTTCTTGGTAAATCTGAAAACATTGAAGAATGTTGCATATGCATTGACAAAGTCTATGAGCACTGAGAAATTTTATTGGTGTAGAGAAACAATGCGCGTTGCTAATCGAGACAAATGATTGTGCATTCGTGTGGCCCCATATGTGGAAATAAAATGGCATGTGGACATATTAGGTTATGTGTTATATGCTTTTCGTGACTCTTCTTAATCATTTTTATGTTGTGTCGGTCATAGCGGGGGAGTCACACGGGGCGAAAACCCACCTGCTATCCCCCTGCAAAGAGTCGAGGACAACATCCAAGGAGAAATATTTTTCTATGTGGACCCAGTAAAATCTTGTGAGACCCAAGGATGGGGGCAGACCCAACGATGGTGGGTGGTCCTACCTATGGTTTTACGCATGGTTTTGACACATGCTTTTTCAGACATGATAGTTTTGAACATGTTCTAATCCAAGGTTAATGGATTTGGGTTTATGAATTCTTCAACATCTATGTAACGTATTGTAGCATTTAAAGGAACATAATGAAAAATCAATATGGTTTTCTAGTTTTTTTATTCGAGGATAAAATCGTTGTGTATGTTTTTTGTGCTCTTGCCATTGTTTATTTTTTTACTTTAAGAATTTGTTTGTAGGTAATTTCTATACAAGGTTAAAGCCTATATAAACAATCATGATTCAAAAATTATGAAGTATTAAATATAATTCATTGGTCATATCATGAATATCCCATCTATCATCTTCAAAAAATGCCTCTGTAACTTATCAAAAACATTCAAAACGACAACATTTATGAATTTATAATAGCTAAATAGTCCACATCTAAACATCATCTTTCAATTTTCCATAACCTACCATCAAGCCACCTTAAAATAATATCTTTTGAAAGGCCCCAATAAACCATAAATCTTGTTCAAAATTGTCTCATCTAAAATCTATATTTCATAGCTTTAAGATTCATCTAATAATGTTTGCCCCTTGTAATAGCAACCACTCTTCAATGTAACCATACACTAGGATTACCACATCCAAAAAATACCTAACTATAATAGTATTATGCTTAACCAAAACATTTACTGAACCAAATGATGATGAGTAGTCATGCTTACACCTCTAGGGAATTTACCTATGTTTTCATAATTTTGAATCATTTTGTTGTGGCATGAAGCAAAGGAATCCAAGTTCTTAAAAATAGAGTAAATGAGCCCCAAATCTATACCAAATCTCACTTCCACTTGGCATCTTCTTCAACACTAAATATAAGTACCATCTAAGCATGAGCATGATTGAAATACTTTTGTGGTTACACAACCACCAGTTCCAATGTTGTTTTTACCCACTATTAAGGAGTCATTTCTCCAATACTTTGAATGTAAATATTCCAAGAACCACCATATATGTCTTCCTTACTTCTTTTTTCATCACAATATGCTATCCTAATATTAAATTAATTGAAACATTTTTGAACTTTACACACTTGTTTTTTGTTTTGTTTTCATCAACTTAGAACATAATAATGATTCTCCATTTACTCATATTTGTAGAAAATTCTTGTATATGTTGAACTAATTTAGAATCTGAGGATTGTATAAATGAGATACCATTCATTAGTTGCATTTGTCTTGGGTGGTTGGGTGAAATTTTTCTATCCTCCCCACCTGGGTTTAATTACTACGTGTAGTATGTTGAGCTCATAATGAGCATTTACCATAATGGATTGAAGTGCTATTATTTGAGAAGTACCTTGAGAAATAAAACATTTATATTACTTGTATGGAATATAAAGATATTTCTCATGCAAAAAAAAAGTGAAACCATTCAATAAAAGGGATAAATCCCCACACCCCCTCTACGTACAAGAACTATCACTATTGTATTCTTGACATTTGAAACGAATCATATCATACATTATATTCTTGGCATTTTCCACCATGCATTGACATAAACCATTAGACCAATCCATTTTATCGTTACAAAGTGAAGGGAATTAAACTACAAACACTTCATTTTTATAATGTTTATATATTAATGTTGGAAATAATACTGAGAGGGGGGATGAGTCTGTGTTAGTAACCCAATAATTTTTCATTTCCATAGAAAATTTGTATACACTACTTTTTCTAAGTGAACCATGGTGTACATGCGACTGTTATTAAAGCAACTAGCATATATGCAGAGAACTTTTGATTTACCCAATTTATCATGCACTGACTTTAAGCAGTATGTCAGATATTAATTAGACAATGCAATAAAAGCAGAATAAATCATTACACATAAGCATCACACATGAACACCAAGATATAAGATGGAAACCCAATGTGGGTAACAACCACCTGCTATTGTTGTCTCTCTCTTCTTTTAATAATAAGAAAAAACCTGTTTACAATTTTGTACAGGTGTAGACTTATACCAGTATGTAGGCTTCTACCTACAGAAGGTTGCAATCTTCTCTCATTTTCCAGCTACTACTGGAACGATGCTACAACCCCCTAGCTCTTGTGCTAGCCGATATTTTTTTGGTATGTAGGCTTCGACCTACAGAAGGCTACAACCTCTCTCTTCGTCGAGGGACCATGTTTCATAAATTCTCAGACTGGATCCATCAGAAACATCATAACTTTAATTCAATCATCAAAAACATCTACATCAACCAATCACCTTTTGAACCAACCACAACTGAATCAATCAATCACTTTGACAACCCATCAATGTGATCATTTAGAATAATGTCATCAGAATATAGTAACCAAAACCCAAAACTCTGCAACAGCGAACAGAAGCAACTAAAACATATTTTATAAGGTATACTCTACTTCAATGTCTTGAACCTGTGTGTGTACATGCTTTTCTCAAAGCCAACCAACATATACATCTGCAAATATTAATTTAGAATTCTGCAACTATTCCAGACTTCAATTATACCTAGATCATATCATTTACAGAATAATATATTTGTGAGTATTTAGATCTATAATATACATGAGCAAAAACACATAATGATAGTTCATTTTACACCTTAAGATCCCGATCCATCATTATATATACTCCCTCATCATCCGCTAAGGTTCATCCTTGGTTCAGATCCAACAATGCACCATAACCTAATAACCTGCATACTAGATCTCACACTTCATCAGATATTAGATACTTGCACACCTTGGCCTAATGATCTTCTCCTCCTCTTATATTTTTAGGCTTTCTCAATACCATGGAATAAAACCACTTAGGACCAAATACCTAGGGTCAATTCCTCAGACCAGATACCTTGGATCAATACCATGGATCAACATATCATGGACCAAATCCTTCGGACGAAAAGCTTAGCTTTCCAAGGTATATGTACCTTTCCTTTTTTGAAAGTGCGTGTATGCATATAAGCAATTTGTATATAGTGAACCTGCGTGTATACGTGGCTTGGTCAATGGTGAACCTGCGTATACCTCTCTTTCTTCATTCTATGAGGACTAATCTGTAATTATTTGTTATTTACCTACTATACTATGATCTTTCATCTAAGTGAGTTTCCATCAAGGACAATACCTGTATCATAATGCCAACAATCTGCCCCTCTGGACTTGATGGAAACAACCACACCAAGTCACTCTCCCCCTTTGACATCAAGGGCAAAGGGTCATGCTCCCCCTGAGTACATGCTGAAATCTCTGACATGCTGAAGTGTACTAATTGAGCTCCCATGATCAAGTCCATGCTCCCTCTGAGCACAAGCAAAGTGTGCAAAAATATTTTTGAAAATAATAACATGACTCCATATCAATGACCTTCCTATCACCAATGACTCATACATACATCCATCTCCCAACCAAGTGGGGATATCCGAAATTTGACTCATCCACCCAACCAAGTGGGGATATACAAATTGTTTGTACATGATAGAAACAAGAAACATTACATCATCCATCCCATGCATAGTGGGGTTACGAATTAGGTCTTTTCATGACCTTTACATTAAATACAACAAAGACCAAATAGCTTAAACAAGACCATGATAGCCATCAACAACTATCATATGATCTGTATCATCAACAACATCTAGACTAGCAACTTGTATATGTCCCAAAATATCATCAACCTATGTCAAAGTATGTCGGGATATACTTTTAGCATTATGATTATGTTACAGATGTTGTACTTGATGGAAACACCCTCAAGTGGCAATGCTCTGATCAGGCTCTCAAAATGTTGGAAATTAAGAGGTACGCAGGAGAATAGTTCAAAAGGTGCATACACGCAGGTACACCATGAAGGGACTGTGGCCTCACACGCAGATCACCCGTTCAGAAGTTGCGTACCCCCAGTTCACTTACTTCAAGGCAGAGAAGCGCGCTCACATGGGGTTTCTTATGTTTGGCCAGTGGTATTTATCCCGCCGTTCTTGATTCTATGGTTTTGGCCCGTGGTATTGTTCTATATTATTATTATTATTGAGCCCCATGTTTTTGGGCCCCTTGTATTGGTTATCTATGGTATTGATCCATGATTTTAGGAAGAGCTTGCCTATATAAAGCAAAGGAGATCACTTGGCTAAGCATCTTTTGCAAATTGAATATCTTAAGATCTGAAATATTGGGTTATTGTTTTAAAAGCTTGAGCTATATAAAAGTGAAGTTGAAAGCGAATCTATGAAGGGTGATCTCTTGAGCGCATGATCAGATCTGAGCATCTGACTATCTGTGCCAGACTGGGGGACTGCCAATTCGGCCCTAATCAGAGGTACGCAGGTGATTAACTGTGCAAGTACGTGGGTACGCAGAGTAGAAGAAGGAGAAGTGTGTGGGTACACAGAGCAGAAGAAGGCGCAGTGTGTGGGTACGCAGTGCGACAGTGGTTCAGGTGCGTAGGCACAGTGAAAGTACGCGGCGCTTCAGAAGCAGCAGGTGCGTAGGTACGCGGCACGATAGCATCTGTGGGTGCGTGGCTACAGTAGCAGTACGCGGCGTGATAGTATCTGTGGGTGCGTGCCTACAGTAACAGTATGTAGTGTGATTGAAGAAACACTGTGTGGGTACGCGGTGCAGCAGAAGGCTCTCTGCGGGTGTATGCAGGGGAGCAGAAGGTGAAGTGTGGGGCTACGCAGGCCAGATAAAGGAAAACTGCAGATCTGTCTTAAGACCTTTTGTTGGCTGAATTTTTCTTTCGATAAGGTGTTCTAGGTTTAGTTTACTGTTATTGTTGATCTGGTTACTGTAGTTGACTGGGTGATTTACATGTACTTGATGATCTCTTGTTGTTTATGGATCCAGTTTGAAAATTTATGAAAAGTGGTCCTTGAAAGAAAAGAAGTAGGGGGTTGTAGCTCCCTTCCAGGAGAGACTGGAAAATGAGAGAGAGTTGTAGCTCTCTGCAGGTTGCAGCCTGCGTACTAGTAAAGGACTGCACCAGTACAAAACCATTGTAAAAGGAGTTTCTAATTTGAAAAAAGATAGAGACATATTGCAGCAGGTGGTTTTCACCCACATTGGGTTTCCACCTTACATCTGGTGTTCTTTGGTGTGACTCTGTTTTCTTTGTTCATGCTCATTATTTTATGGTACTGACATGCAAAAATAATTCAAAGTATAAATAAGGAAGATTTATTAAAAGAACTTGATAATACTGATTCACCACCCCCTCTCAGTATTATTTCCAACAATTGGTATCAGAGCAGGTCCTTCAGAGAAGCTTGATCTCTTGAAGGAAGATCATTCATCATGAGCAACTACGAGAGGGAAGCATCAATCCGGCCACCAATTTTTGATGGGACAAACTTCAATTATTGGAAGGTAAGAGTTACTGCCTATCTTCAATCTCTTGGTACAGAAGTTTGGGATATCATAGATACAGGCTACACTTTTCCTTCAGCTACTCCTACAGATACAGCCGAAAAGAAGAAATATGAAACAAATGCTAAAGCAGTCAATACTCTGCTGGGATGCTTATCTCAAATAGAATTCGTGAAGGTTATGCAATATAAATCCGCAAAAGAAATATGGGACAAGATTGTCTTGAGCTACGAAGGAGATGAACATGTAAAGCGTGCTAAACTTCAAACCCTCAGGATTCAGTATGAGAATCTCAGAATGTATAATTATGAAAGTGTGGCTAACTATTTCCTTCGGGTAGACGAGATTGTTAATTGCATGAAAAACTTGGGTGAAGAAATAAAAGAGTCTATTGTGGTTGAAAAGGTTTTAAGATCATTGTCCCCCAAGTTTGAATCTAAAGTGTCTGCAATAGAAGAAAAGGAAAATCTATGAATTCTTACTATGTCCCAGCTACATGGAATTCTAACTGCTTATGAAATGAGAAAGGGAGGTCCATCAGACAGGAGAGAAGCTGCTTTCAAGGCTTCAGGCAAAGAAGACTACTATGAAGCAAGTTACGTGCCAGAAGAAGAAGAAGAATCAAATTTTGTCAGAAATCTTCAACGGGGTACTGGAAGGTTCAAAGGTAAGTTACCTTTTAAATGTTTTTCTTGTGGAAGAGTAGGTCATTATGCTGCAAAATGTCCTCATAAGGATAAGATTGACAAAGGAAAGGAACCTGCTAGATGGAGCAAGAAACAGAATGAAAATAAGAAAAGCTACTACAGTCATGAGGATAGTGATGGTCTATCAAATAGTGATGAAGATGAACGAGGTAATGACTATAAACTTTTAATGGCATTTGAAGATGAGAATTACATGGATGCTATAGATGTGGATAGCTTTTATGAAGAAATTTCTAGACTCAAGACATGTATAGAAGAAAAGAATAGGATCATTGATACTCTACAACTTCAAATTGATGAAAAACAAAAATATCTTGAAAAGTTAGAAGGTGAAATTGTTGGTCTTAGAAAAGAGATTGAGAAAACAAAGGCTATTAATCTTAAGTTTGTCAAAGGATCTGAAACTCTGGATGAGATCATCAATGTACAACGTTCTCCACTAAACAAGACAGATCTGGGGTACAATGGAGAAACTTCTCAAGCATCCACCTCAAAGAGTTATCTTGATGCAACAAGAAGGAATGAGCAAAAGAACAATGGAGATCACCAGGTAAAGCAGGGACCAATTACAAACAAAGACTATCAGGTAAACCAGGGGCAATTCGTCTTAAGGATGAACAAAAGCTACAACCAGCCACAGGTAAAATCCTCTCAATTTGCTTCAAGAATGAATGACAATAGAAATTACAATCGTTTGGCCGGAAGATTTGATAACCGCAGAAGTTTCTTCAATGGACAATGCTTCTCTTACCATAACTTTGGTCAAAAAGCAGCTCATTGTGTTGCATATAAAAAGATCATGACTAGAGAAGCTCAAAAACAAAGAAGTATGACCGGGATTACAAAAAGGACCTATAACAACTTTTCGGTTCTTGAAAATGAAGTTGAATGTTCTATTTGCCAATAACTTTGGTCATGAAGATTCTGAATGCAGGAGCAGGTTTCAGCAGACAAAGGAACAAGCCTCAAGCACCAAAACATGGAGAATAAAGGAACCACAAACAGAAAGATGTGGGATAGCATTTTATGCAGAGGGACAGGAAAATCTATGGTACATTGACAGTGGATGTTCGAAGCATATGACAGGTGATAAAGAAAAACTTGAATCATATTCTGCTTTAGAAAAGGGAAAGAAAGTTTCTTTTGGAAATGATACTCCCGCAGCTATAAAAGGAAAAGGCACTGCTCAGTTAAAAGAAAAGGTCAAAGATGGAAATGTTTTGTATG
This sequence comes from Pinus tabuliformis, assembly GCA_031772625.1. Lineage (NCBI taxonomy): Eukaryota > Viridiplantae > Streptophyta > Pinopsida > Pinales > Pinaceae > Pinus > Pinus tabuliformis. The sequence goes on from CM062820.1 coordinate 1,438,472,881, forward strand.
TTGATGGATTGAAGCATAATCTTCTGAGTGTCAGCCAGATGTGTGATCAAGGAACCGAGGTGATATTTAGAACAAATGGATGTCTTGTTCATGATCTTGATACAGGTAAAATCGTGGTCAAAGGTAAAAGAACTCCAAATAATCTATACATATTTGAAGAAGGAAAACAACAATGCTATCTAAGCAAGGATGATGAACACTGGTTATGGCACTGGAGGTTGGGGCATCTAAGCTTTTCACAAATAAGGAAAGCATGCAAATATCAGGCAGTTCGTGGTCTTCCAGATATCAAGATTCCAGACAACACCATATGCAAGTCATGTCAGTTTGGAAAGAAAACCAAAACAAACTTTCTAGAGAAGGAAGGATCAGCTAGCATGCCTCTTGAGCTTGTACATACAGATGTATGTGGACCATTCAGGAAAGGACACCTCGAGGAGAAGAATGCTTGATATTATTCATTGACGATTTCTCCAGGTTTGTCTGGTTAGGACTTATGAAGCACAAAGATGAAGCATTCGAAAAATTCAAATCCTTTAAAGCCTTGGTTGAAAATGAATCAGGATACAGAATTAAGTTCCTCAGATCCGACAGAGGTGGGGAGTTTACCTCAAATGAATTTTTCGATTTCTGTGAAGAACATGGGATAAGAAGAGAATTCTCTACAGCTAGAACTCCTCAGCAAAATGGAGTAGTGGAAAGGATGAACAGAACAGTCCAACAAATGGCTCGTGCTATGCTTGATGAGTCTGGAACTCCCGCAACTTTCTGGGGTGAAGCTGCTATGTTGCAGTTGTTATTCTCAACAAAACAAATGTCCGGGTGAACAACACTCAAACTCCTCATGAGCTCTGGTATGGTGAGACTCCTTCGGTAAAGAACTTTAAAATCTTTGGGAGCAAATGCTATATTAAGAATACTGATGAGCAACTTGGCAAACTTGAACCTAGAGCAGATGAAGGCATTCTTCTTGGTTATTCTCCACACAGCAAAGCATACAAGTGCTACAATAAAAGACTTGGAAGAATTGTTGACAGCATTGATGTAGTGGTTGATGAGAAGGGATACATTCCTAGGCAAGTAAATCATGAAGATATCGAAGAAGATGAAGACTACCCTCAAAGACAGAATGATGAAGAAGAAGAACCTCAAGAAGAACTAGAGGAGCAGATAAGGATAGAAGAGAAGACTCCATCCAGATATGTTCAGAAGAATCATCCAGAAACTCAGATTTTGGGGCAGAAAGAAGCATGTGTACAAAAAAGAAGTGCAGAAGCTTCAAGCTATTTGGCATTACTCTCTTCCACTAAACCACAAAATGTGAAAGAGGCATGCAAAGATGAATGTTGGGTGAAAGCAATGGATGAAGAACTTGAGCAGATCGAAAAGAACAACACTTGCAAGCTGGTTCCTAGACCAAAGGATAAGAATGTTATAGGGACAAAATGGGTCTTCAAAAATAAATTGAATGAAAATGGAGAAGTAATTAGAAACATGGCCAGACTTGTTTGTAAAGGGTATGCGCAGCAAGAAGGAATAGATTTTGAAGAAACCTTTGCTCCTGTTGCAAGACTTGAGGCCATCCGAATGTTCCTTGCTCTCTCAAGCTTTCAAAACTTCAAAGTATTTCAAATGGATGTGAAATCAGCCTTTCTGAAAGGAGACTTGGAAGAAGAAGTATACATTGAGCAGCCAGATGGTTTCATTCTTGGAAATGATCCAAATCTTGTATGCAGATTGAAAAAGGCTCTCTATGGTCTCAAACAAGCTCCAAGGGCTTCGTACTATCGTTTGGACAAATATCTTCATCAACAATTTTTTCAAAAGGATCAGCAGACAGCAATCTTTATATAAAAGTTGAAAATGACAAATTGTTAATACTTGTTGTGTATCTAGATGACATTATCTTTGGCAGCAATGAAGAAGCTATGAGTTAAAGCTTTGCCTTGGTGATGCAGAAATAATTCGAAATGTCCTTGCTGGGAGAACTGACATATTTTCTTGGTTTGCAAATCCAACAAAAAGAAGGAGGGATCTTTTTGTCTCAAACCAAGTATCTCAAGCTGATTTTGAAGAAATATGGCATGGAAGATGCAAAACCAGTATGTACACCGATGGTTACAGGATGTAGCCTCATTGCAAATGATGAATCAGCAGCAGTGCATCAACCAACCTACAGATCTATGATTGGAAGTCTACTTTATTTGACAGGTACCTGACCAGACATCATGCATGCAGTGGGAATAGTTGGAAGATTTCAAGCAAATCCGAAGGAAACTCATCTTCAGGCAGTGAAGAGAATCTTTAAATATCTTCAAGGGACTCAAAATTATGGCTTATGGTATCCTAGAGATACAGATCTCACACTTCATGCTTATACAGATGCAGATTGGGTAGGAAGCGTGGATGACAGGAAGAGCACAAGTGGTGGTGCGTTCTTTATGGGTTCCAGATTAGTATCTTAGTTCAGCAAGAAACAGAGTTTGATTGCTTTGTCTACAGCTGAAGCAGAATATGTTGCTGCTGCATCTTGCTGCACTCAACTCCTTTGGATGATGCAGACCTTGCAGGACTTTGAAATCACTTGTACACCACTTATCTCCATCTTATGTGATAACACAAGTGCAATCAACATTTCAAAGAACCCAGTCATGCATTCAAAGACCAAGCACATACTGATCAAGTATCATTTTCTCCGGGAACAAGTACTTGAACAAAAGGTCAAGTTGGAGTATGTTCCTTCTAAGGAACAAGTTGTTGATATACTCACCAAACCATTGCCCAGGGAGACCTTTGAATACCTCAGGCAAAAGCTGGGGGTTGTTGATGCATCATCGTGTTGAATCTCTTCTGATGGTTGGTTGTACGCAAGGCTCATCTGGGGCATATGCGTACATGTGCTGGGTTGCGGATTGGTTGAAGATCGAATGGCATAGGTTCAGGGGGAGCATATAATGCATTGTTGGCATTATGGAGGACGTACAGAAGGAGATCATGGATGCTGGTCTGAATATTGCTGCAATATGTCTCTATCTCTTTCATGGTCATTTATGGTGTTTGGTGGATTATGGTTCTTCTTTGAAGATCTGGTTCATATTCAGGGGGAGCATGTTCTTAGGGGGAGCATAACCCTTTGCCCTTGATGTCAAAGGGGGAGAATTACGTTGAAGATTTTGAGGTTGCCATCAAGTCCAAAGGGGGAGATTGTTGGCATTATGATTATGTTACAGATGTTGTACTTAATGGCAACACCCTCAAGTGGCAATGCTCTGATCAGGATCTCAAAATGTTGGAAATTAAGAGGTACACAGGAGAATAGTTCAAAAGGTGCGTACACGCAAGTACACCGTGAAGGGACTGCGGCCTCACACGCAGATCACCCGTTCAGAAGGTGCGTACCCCCAGTTCACTTACTTCAAGGCAGAGAAGCGCGCTCACGTGGGGTTTCTTATGTTTGGCCAGTGGTATTTAGCCCGCCGTTCTTGATTCTATGGTTTTGGCACGTGGTATTGTTCTATATTATTATTATTATTGGGCCCCATGTTTTTGGGCCTCTTGTATTGGTTATCTATGGTATTGATCCATGATTTTAGGAAGAGCTTTCCTATATAAAGCAAAGGAGATCACTTGGCTAAGCATCTTTTGCAAATTGAATATCTTAAGATCTGAAATATTGCGTTATTGTTTTAAAAGCTTGATCTATATAAAAGTGAAGTTGAAAGAGAATCTATGAAGGGTGATCTCTCGAGCGCATGATCAGATCTGAGCATCTGACTATCTATGGTAGACTGGGGGACTGCCAATTCGGCCCTAATCAGAGGTACACAGGTGATTAACTGTGCAAGTGCGTGGGTACGCAGAGCAGAAGAAGGAGAAGTGTGTGGGTATGTAGAGCAGAAGAAGGCAGAGTGCGCGGGTATGCAGCGCGACAGTGGTTCAGGTGCGTAGGCACAGCGAAAGTATGCGGTGCTTCAGAAGCCGCAGGTGCGTAGGTACGCGGCGCGATAGCATCTGCGGGTGCGTGGCTATAGTAGCAGTACGCGGCGCGATAGTGTCTTTGGGTGCGTGCCTACAACAATAGTACGCAGTGTGATTGAAGAAACAGTGTGTGGGTATGCGGTGTAGCAGAAGGCTCTCTGCTGGTGTACGCAGGGGAGCAGAAGGTGAAGTGCGGGGCCACGCAGGCCAGATAAAGGAAAACTGCAGATCTGTCTTAAGACCTTTTGTTGGCTGAATTTTTCTGTTGATAAGGTGTTCTGGGTTTAGTTTACTGTTATTGTTGATCTGGTTACTGCAGTTGACTGGGTGATTTATTTGTACTTGATGATCTCTTGTTGTTTATGGATCCAGTTTGAAAATTTATGAAAAGTGGTCCTTGAAAGAAAAGAAGTAGGGGGTTGTAGCTCCCTTCCAGGAGATACTGGAAAACGAGAGAGAGTTGTAGCTCTCTGCAGGTTGTAGCCTGCGTACTGGTAAAGGACTTCACTAGTTCAAAACCATTGTAAAAGGAGTTTCTAATTTGAAAAAAGATAGAGACATATTGCAGCAGGTGGTTTTCACCCACATTGGGTTTCCACCTTACATCTGGTGTTCTTTGATGTGACTATCTGTTTTCTTTGTTCATGCTCATTATTTTATGGTACTGACATGCAAAAATAATTCAAAGTATAAATAAGGAATATTTATTAAAAGAACTTGATAATACTGATTCATCCCCCCTGTCAGTATTATTTCCAACATATATCAACTCATCCTCTTGATCTCATCAAGATCAACTCGCTACATTCCCTTATCATAACCTTCCATGAATCAACTAAGCATATGTCATATCTCCAAGTGGTAGCACAAAATCGCGCACATCATATCATATGTATGTGAAAACATTATAGAAATTGTTATCAAGTACTGCATGATCTTTCTTCATTATATGATCACTAGGGAAAATCCCATATCATTAACCATGATAATCAACATATGTGAGTATCAACCTATCATCATAAAGTAAGAACTCATCATCATTGATTAGGTACCGAAGACTTCTAGACATAATGCCAAAAATGCTTTATTAGAAGCATACCATGTTCTCCCCCTAAACCTATTCCACCTATTCACTGTCAGATCTAATCATTGCATATGTTAGTAAAAGATATCAAAATATCATCATCAATCAGATATACATCAAGTTATCAACAACTTTATGAGAACAAATATATTTCCACATGTTATCAGCAAATTGTAACCATCATCAAATAGAGTGGATAATTGATAGAGCCATAGCAGACCCCTTTTTTCCTTGGTCCACCCTGCTGCTTTTCTTCAAACCAACATATACGTGATTGTGACCATAGAAAACCACGTGTGTATGCAACTACGCTTCATGAAACTCGCGTATAAGAACATTTCTTTGAAAAATAGGATTTAATAGTAGGATAATGTAGCAAATACTCCGAGCTTTTGTCTGAGATATTCAAATGTCTCTCTAGGTAGTCGTTTAGTGAATATATCAACAACCTATTCTTTGGAGGGAACATACTCCAATTTGACCTTTTGTTCAAGCACTTGTTCACGTAGAAAATGATATTTGATCGGTATATGCTTGGTCTTGGAGTGCATTATTGAACTCTTTGAAATATTGATGGCATTTGTATTATCACATAGAATGGATATGGGCGGAGTATATGTGATCTGAATGGATTGCAAGGTTTTGCATCATCCAAAGTAGTTGTGTTCAGCAAGATGCAGTAGCCATGTATTCTGCTTCAATTGTAGATAATGCAATTGAACTTTTTTTCTTGTTGACTCAAGACACTAACCTAGAACCAATATAGAATGCACCACCACTAGTTCTTTTTCTATCATCAACACTTCCTACCCAATCTACATCTGTATATGCATGAAGTGTAAGATCTGTATCTCTACGATACCATAAACCAAAGTTCTGTGTTCGTTGAATATATTTGAAAATCCTTTTGACTCCTTGAAGGTGTGATTCCTTTTGATTTGCTTGGAATCTACCAAGTATTCCTACAGCATGCATGATGTCAGGTTGGGTACCTATTAGATAAAGAAGACTGCCAATCATGGATCTGTAAGTTGGTTGATGTACTGCTGCTGATTCATCATTTGAGCTGAGACTACATCCTGTTACCATTGGGGTACATACTAGTTTAGAATCTTCCATGCCGTACTTTTTCAAGATCTGTTTGAGATATGTGGTTTGTGTAAGAAAAATACCAGCTTTATTTTGTTGAAATTGTAGACCAAGAAAATAGGTAAGCTCACCAAGCAAGAACATTTCAAATTCTTGCTGCATTATTGAAGAAAAATTTTGACTCATGGATTCTTAATTGCTACCAAAAATGATATCATCAACATCAAAAACAATTATTAGCAATTTATCAGTGTCAATCTTTGTATATAGATTGCTATCTGATGATCCCTTTGAAAAACCCCGTTGGTGGAGATATTTGTCAAGACAGTAATACCAGGCCCTTGGAGGTTGTTTTAGACCATAGAGAGCCTTTCAAAGTTTGTATACAAGTTTTGCATCATTTCCAATAATGAATCCTTCAGGTTGCTCAATGTAGACTTCTTCTTCTAAGTCTTCATTAAGAAAGGCATATTTTACATCCATTTGGTATACTTTGAATTTCTGATAACTAGAAAGAGCAAGAAACATTCTTATGGATTCAAGTCTAGCATGCTTCATTTACATTTTGAGGTTCGATGGAAGATAGTAATGCTAGACAGCTTGAGGCTTCTGTAAGAGTTCTTCTTGTTTGCACACTAGCCTCTTTTTCCCCTAAAGTTTGAGTTTCTGGATGATTTTTCTGAACATACGTAGATGGAGTCGTTTCTTCTTCTGTTATCTCTTCTTCTAGTGCTTCATTAGTTTCTTCTTCAAAATCAATGTGATTTGATGTGGGAAAATAATTCTCATCTTCTTCATTGTCATAAGCTTTAGTTTTTATTTGTTTTGGATATTTGCATGCTTCATTAACCACAACATTAATAATTTCAATAATCTTCCCAAGTCTTTTATTATAAAATTTGTATCCTTTACTTCGGGAAGAGTAACCAAGAAGAATACCTTCATCTACTCTGGGTTCAAACATAGGTTTTTCATCAGTCCTTTTGATGTAACATTTTCTTCCAAAAACTTTGAAGTATTTTATAGTAGGAGTCTTACCATACCAAAGTTCATGTGGAGCTTGAGTGTTGTTTATCTGAACATTTGCTTGGTTAAGAATAGTGATGGTGGCGAATCCAACTTCACCCCATAAGGTTGTAGGAGTTCCAGATTCATCTAGCATAGCTCAAGCCATTTGTTGAACATTTCTGTTCATTCTTTCTACCACTCCATTTTGCTGAGTCCTTGTAGTGGAGAACTGCCTTTTTATTCCATGTTGTTCACAAAAGTCAAAGAATTCATCTGAGGTAAATTCCCCTCCTCGATCAAATCTAAGGCATTTGATTCTGTGATCTGATTCATTTTCAACCAAAGCTTTGAAGGCTTTAAACTTTTCAAATACTTCATCTTTATGCTTTAGAAGACCTATCCAACACATTTTGGAAAAATCATCACTGAACTATATAAAGTATTCTTCTCCACGGGGTGAATTTTTCCTTGATGGTCCACATAAATCAGTATGAACAAGTTCAAGAGGCTTACTAGCTGATCCTTCTTTTTCAATGAAGTGAGGTCTAGTTTTCTTACTGAATTGACATGGTTTGCACATTCTATTTTCAGGAATGCTGATATCTGGAAGATCATGAACATTCCAAATTCTGCATGCATTTCTTATTCGAGAAAAGCTTAGATGTCGCAATCTTCTGTGCCATAGCCAGTTTTCATCATTTTTGCTTAGATAGCACTATTGTTGTCCTCCCTTGAGAATGTATAAATTGTTTGGAGTTCTCATACCTTTGATCATGGTTTCTCTTGTGTCAAGCTCACGAACAACACATTCGTTTTGGTCGAAACACTACTTCATTTCTTTGATCACACATTTGACTGACACTTAACAAGTTAGGCTTCAGATCATCAACATCCATAACATTCCCAGCTTTAACTTTTTCTTTTAAGAAACAGCGCCTTTACCTTTTATGACAGTAGGAGTGTCGTTTCCAAATGAGACATTCTTTTCCTTTTGTAAGGTATTATATGAGTGTAGCTTTTATTTGTCACCTATCATGTGTGTTGAGAAACCACTGTCGATGTACCACTGGTTTTCTTGTCCTTCTGTATACAAGGCTGTACCACATCTTTCTGTCTGTGGTTCTTTCTTTCTCCATATTTTGGGATTTAATGGAGTTTGATTCTTATGAGATATTTGCCGAACTTTACTCCTGGATTCAGATTCTTCATGGCCAAGTTGTTACAAATTCAACATTCTATTTCATTTTCAAGAAGGGAAAAGTTATTATAGGAAATTTTCTTGATCCCTGTCACGTTCCTTTGATTTTGTGCTTCTCTAGTCATGATGATTTTGTAAGCAACACATTGAGCAGCTTTGTGTCCAAAATTATGACAAGAGAAACATTGACCATTAAAGAAGTTCCTACAATTATCAAATCTATTGACCTGGTGATTGTAGTTTCTACTCATATTTGAAGCAAATTTAGTATGATTTACCTGAGGTTTTTTGTGACTTCTGTTCATCCTTGAAGCAAATTGAGCCTAATTTACCTGCTGCTCTGCTTTATGCCTTTGTTGACGATTGTCATATTGTCCATTGTTATTTTTTGCATCAAGATAGCTTTTAGTGGAGGTTAATGACTTCTATGAATGAGGTGCTTCTTCAGTATATCCAAGAGTTCTCTTTATCAAAGGAGAACTATGCACTTTGATAATTTCATTTATGGTTTCTGATCCTGAATCTAAGATTGAGATATTTTGTTTTCTCAAGATCCTTTCTTAGACCCACAATTTCACATTCTAGTTTTTCATTGTGTTTTTCTCTTTCACCATGTTGATATGTCAAGGTATCTATAATCATATTCTTTTCTTCTAAACAGATTTTCAGTTTAGATATTTCTTCATGAAGGTCATCTTCTTCTAAAGCATCCAAAAATTTATCATCTTCATAGGCCATTAGAAGTCCATAGTCATTACTATTTTCATCTTCATCACTATTTAATAATCCATCACTATCTTCATGAGTATAGTAACTCTTTTTACTTATACTTTGTTTTCTATTCCATCTTGCAGATTCCTTTCCTTTATCATATTTATCTTTATGAGGACATTTGGCAGCATAATGACCGACTCTACCATGGGCAAAGCATTTGAAAGGTAGTTTACCTCTAAATCTTCCAGTTGAAGCTTCTTGACAAAGTTTACTTCATCTTCTTCTTTTGAAATATGTCCTAACTCATTGATTTCTTCTTTTCCTTTTGCTAAAGCTTTAAGTGTGGCTTCTCTCATATCTGATGGACCCCCTCTTCTCATCTCAAAGGAGGTTAAGATTCTGTGAAGCTGTGTGATAGTAATAGTATGTAGATCCTATTTTTCTTCTATGGCAGATACTTTTGATTCAAATTTTGCAGACAAGGATCTTAAAACTTTCTCAACTAAGGTAACTTCATTTATCTCTTCACCCAGAGTCTTCATGCCATTAACAACCTCATCTATACGTAAGAAGTAACTAGCTATACTTTCATCATTGTGCATCTTAAGAGTTTCATATTGAATTATGAGAGTTTACAGTTTAGCACATTTTACTTGAGAGTCTCCTTCATAGCTCAAAATGATTTTGTCCCATATTTCATTGGCTGGTTTGAGCTTGATAACTTTGACAAACTTTGATTGTGACAGAATTCCCAATAATGTATTGATAGCCTTGCCATTGGTTTCATATTGCTTTTTACCTTAGATATCGTTTTTTGGGATTCAACTGCATTAAGTAAGTCATTAACGTATGACCATTTCCATGAGAGGTAGTCGTAACTAACTAATTTCTCATGATTTTTGAATTGTTCACTTAGCACTCATTGCATCGGGGGATGCTCACAGGGGTGAAGAAGTGGGATTGAAACTAGTGAAATGAATCACATAGCATCAATCGTCACTTCCGGGCTTGCACCCGGTAACCAGGACTTCCCGGGAGGTCACCTATCCCAGATCTCCTTTGGCTCAAGCGCGCTTAACTGTGGAGTTTTTCCCACAATCAAGCCCACTTAGCTTGCTACCCCATTTGCAAAACCTTAGCAAGTATTGTGCCTCATGAACCATTCAAGTAGAGATCCCTTCACTCTTTTTGAATTTAAGTATTAGGGGTTTACGCAATGCATTATATTAGATATCGTTTTTTGGGATTCAACTGCGTTAAGTAAGTCATTAACGTATGACCATTTCCATGAGAGGTAGTCGTAACTGACTAATTTCTCATGATTTTTGAATTGTTCACTTAGCACTCATTGCATCAGGTGATGCTCACAGGGGTGAAGAAGTGGGATTGAAACTAGTGAAATGAATCACATAGCATCAATCGTCACTTCTGGGGCTTGCACCTGGTAACCAGGACTTCCCGGGAGGTCACCCATCCCAGATCTCCTTTACCTACTGTATCTGTAGGAATTGTTGATGGAAATGTATATCCTCCTTCCATGATTTCCCAGACATTTGTTCCAAGTGATTGAGGATAGGTTGTGGTTCTTATCTTCCAATAAAAAAAGTTTCTCCCATAAAATATTGGCGGTCTGATGGATCCCCCGCTTTCTTGACTACTCATGATGAAGGATCTTCCTTCAAGTGATCAAGCTTCTTCTGAATGGCCTGCTTTGATACCAATTGTTGGAAAAAATACTAAGAGGGGGGGTGAATCAGTATTAGTAACTCAATAATTTTTAATTTCCATAGACAGATTTGTATACTCTACTTTCGCTAAGTGAACTAGCATGTACACGCGACTGTTATTGAAGAAACCAGCGTATATGCAGAGAACTTTTGATTTACTCAATTTATCATGCATTCAACTTTAACCAGTATGTCAGATATTAATTAGACAGTGCAGTAAAAGCAGAATAAAGCATTACACATGAACACCAAGATATAATGTGGAAACCAAATGTTGGTAAAAAACCACCTACTGTTGTCGTCTCTATCTTCTTCTAATAATAAGAAAAAATATGTTTACAATTTTGTACTGGTGCTAACTTATACTAGTGTGGAGGCTTCTACCCGCAGAAGGTTGCAACTTCTCTCATTTTCCAGCTACTACTGGAAGGGAGCTACAACCCCCTAGCTCTTGTACTAGACAATATGTTTGTTGGTACATAGGCACCGACCTACAGAAGGCTACAACCTTCTCTCCTCCTCGAAGGACCACATTTCATAAATTTTCAGATTGGATCCATCAACAACATTATAACTATAATTCAATCATCAAAAACATCTGCATCAACCAATCACCTTTTGAACCAACCACAACTAAATTAATCAATCACTTTGACAACCCATCAATCTGATCATTCAGAATATTTTGATCAGAATATAGTAACTAGAATCCAGAGCTCTACAAAAACAAATAGAAGCAACTAAAACATATTTTATAAGGTATACGCTACTTCCATGTGTCAAACTTGTGTGTGTACACGCTTTTCTCAAAGTCAACCAGCGTATACATCTGCAAATATTAATTCAGAATTTTGCAACTATTCCAGACTTCAATTATACCCAGATCATATCATTTACAGAATAATATATGCGTCAGTACTTAGATCTAGAATATACATGAGCAAAAGCACATAATGACAGTTCATTTTACGCCTTAAGATCCTGATCCATCATTAGATCTAATTCCTCGTCATCCACTAACATTCATCCTTGGTTCAGATCCAACAATGCACCATAACTCAATAACCTGCATACTAGATCTCACACTTCATCAAATATTCGATACTTGCACACCTTGGCCTAATGATCTTCTCCTCCTTTTATAGTTTTAGGATTTCTCAATACCATGGACCAAAACCACTTAGGACCAATACCTTGGACCAAATACCTAGGGTCAACACCTTGGACCAATGCAATGGATCAACATACCGTGGACCAAATACTTCAGACCAAAAACTTAGTTTTCCAAGGTATACATGCTTTTCCTTTTGTTAAAGTGCGTGTATATGTATACGCGATTTATATACGGTGAACCTGTGTGTATACATGGCTTGGTCGATGGTGAGCCTACGTATACCTCTCTTTCTTCAGTATGTGAGGACTGATCTATAATTCTTTGTTGTTTACCTGCTATACTATGATGTTTCATCTGAGTGAGTTGCCATCAAGTAAAATACCTATATCATAATGCCAACAATCAAGACTATTGGGATTGAGAGAAATTTCATTTTTAGAGCTTTAATCTTTGTGATTGTTGGGATTGAGGGGAGTATTAAGCATCTTCTTGGCTGCTCAAAAGGAAATGTGACTTCTATCATCTCATAGTATATGAAAGTTTACCATTATGCATGGGGGCACTAATTGTCATTACTTGGTATCTAAGGCTAATGAGCGGAGGGCCAATAGAACATCCCTATTTTCACATTAATATCTCGAAGGTTCTATATTAATATTTTATGGCTCAAGTTTATTTGTATTCAAAATTTTATAATTTATTATATTTTATTTTTACGTTTTACGTTTTATTGTTAAAGCTTCACAGTTGTTGATCTATTTTCATGAATTACTTTTTTACTTTTAGATTTAGATTTGGCTAGACAAACCATTTTTTTCATTTATTTTTCTTCTTGTTTTCATAATTTATTATGTGTTATAAGTTATATTAATTATCAAGTGTAATTTGACAATACTTGTTTGGTGATATTTGTAACCTATGTGGAAATCCATGTTGTTTAGATGTCTATTTCTTTAGAAAATTTCTTCACATTTATAACATACTCTTCCTCTTCACATATTATTTTATGTACATAATCTTTTCCCCACAATGTTCTCTGCATACTGCAAATGGTATTTCTCCACACTCCTCACGAAACATTTCTCCGACATACAATGTGTTCCACAGTTAACCATTATATGATAGCAATGGTTCAAAAGGCCATGAATATCCATGCCACACACATTTCTCACCATCGCACTCTCACATAATGTTATAGACATTTTTGGGCACTACAACCCCAAGCATGAAATGTCCATAAACCAAGGGCTCCTAAGTCCCTAAAAGTGTTGTTCTAACCCCTAAAGGAGCAAGTTCAACTGATTACAGCTTCTCCCAGAAGTTCTCCATGAAAAACTGCTCAGAATTGGTCAAAACAGGATCATTTCAGCTGCTCCATAGGCAAACTGAGTTGCATCTCACCTAAATACACTGTGTGGGTGTGTTGCATTTCAAAAAGCTATTCTATGGGATGCGATGGGCGAGAAGTGACAAATGGCAGTGTCATTCCGCGAGGTGGAGAGGCATGGAAACTTCCAGAAACTTCTCATGTGACACTTGCCTCTCTGAATTCGACCAAGGATGAGTAGGAGATCATAAATCTCCAAGTGGAAGCAAGAACTATCAGAGAGAAGACACTAATCAAATCACAAGCTGACTCATCTCCATTACAGATATCTATATATGGATCCCTCATCCCAGAGATACGGAGGTTGGAATTTTGCATATTGGAAGGAATTGATGTTGGTTTCTTGAGACAACATCATATTGTTGGGTGATCTAAGCTTTGTATGAGGTGAAGAGGGAATTCCTTGCTGAGAGGATGATGCTAGGTCAAAACAACTGGTTGTAACTCCCCTTGGCTCTTTCTTGTTTATCAATAAAAGCTATTCAAGCTTTCGTCCATACTCTTGTGCCATTCATGTTTGCTGCATTTGTATGGTCAATTTACATCTGATCCTATATTGTTTATGATTATAGATCCATGTTCTTGTATAGTGCTATGCTATTGTGATCTTACAGGTACTTTGTGAAGATGGGCATGCAAGGGAACAAGTAGCGAAAGACTATCAAGAGAGAGAGGAATTGAAATAGGAGATTAGCGCAAGACAGAGGTTGGTCTTCTTTGTTCTTCTCTCATCTATACTTCATAAAGGAAAAACGAAAGTAGCTTTGCTTTGTTTGTTTCTAAGGTAGCTATCACACCTTAGTGGGATAAGCAGTTCTGCGTAGACACTTTTCCCTGTAACAAAATGGCGACTCCACTGGGGACGAATTAGTTTGTTTGTTTATCTTGTTGTCTATTTTATAAACTTACAGACGGAGCCTGAAGTCGAGCCAGGTAGCTTTCGAACTGCATTTGCTATGCAAATGCAAAGTAGATAAATGCCGCTTCAGCCAATCTCTAGGATTTGTTTATAAATTAAACAACTAATTTACGAACTCTCTAATTGCCCTTTGTGATAGCTCTTAGATCCTCCTTAGATCTACCCCTAATTGTTGCATTACTGATTACCATTTCCTCGGCCAAAACCCATGAACTGAACTGCAAACTGTGACCCAGAACCCAAGCAAAATCTCGTCTCTGGTCCAGCGCAGGTACTATTCTGAGAATCTGAAATTCAACGCACTTCCCTAGTGTAGTAGGCGTGCTGCATTTCAAATTCCCTGTGTTACAGGTGCATTGATCAGACTAGGAATTGTTCAGTTTTGGTTTCTGTAGCTCATTCTTTCCAGTTCTATTCATGAATTTTGTTGCCTGTAATCAGTATATCTCTATTTGAAACCCCTTTTCTTTGTTGTTATTCTGCCTCCTTTGTACAAAAGAACTGTAAATGTTTTTGTGTGTTTGTTGAGTCATTTTCAGTTATCCTTTGCAAAAGTAGCGTAATCCTACTGTCGTCCTTTGATTTGAAAGCATCGCAAGTGTCATTTTCAGGCATAGGAAAGAGTTTGATTGCTGTAGATAGTTGATTATCCTGTTACTATTGTTTTTGGTCTGAATTTGTAATTTTTCTAGTGTCGAAAACAAGTATTAGTTTCCAACTCGTAAGGTGTTGTGATTGCCTCCATTTTTTATTTCGAAAAGAAACTTGTTGATAACTATCGCTTGAAAAGTAATTCAGATTTGTGCATCAACTTTCCTTTTATCATTTACATACTAAGAAATTTGAAAACAAATACATGCATGTGCATTTGCATTTAGACTGTCTGATTGGTTGGATTTAGGAAAGTGCATTTAGAGTGTGCTCTTTGCTCTTTGTGAAAGAATATTGTCTCTCTTTCCTTAGTAGCTAGGATTTTCATTGCACAAAGAAGATAAAGGACTGTTTATCATCTTAGATTGCATTTTAGGAATTACATAAACAAGATCAACTATAAAATAAATTCAATGAATCTAACAACGCTTTGGAACCTAATGCACAACATTTAGAAGTCTAGGCTAGAGATGTATTTCGGTGTCGTAAAGCCTGGTAACTGTTCTTCTCACTGATGGTTGGGTGATTCCTCCACTTTGAGACTATAAGTGCCAGTACGGACTTGTGCTCCCATGTACCGTCGAGTATATTTTGGGAGACAACAATAGGCTTAATCCTTTATCCATAGGAAGTTGTGTCTGCCGCCCTATCGATCGCAATGCACTGAACACAGCATTTGGGAAGATTGACTGCCGTACCGTAAAAAGTATTCTACAGTTTTGCAATTGGTTTGGTAATCCCTCTACCTAGATTTCCAGAGCAGTCCCTTTCGTTCCTCTTCAGACTCCTTAATAGAAAAGGTCCATCTGAGCACTTGTCACTTCAGGCTCATTAAAAATCGAAGGCAACTAGAGTCATCTTTTGTCTTTTCTCGACTCTTAAAAATTGAAAAAACAAGTTGTGTCAAAGCATCTAAAATTTATTTTAAATGGAATAATCATCACCCTTTCCTACGTTGATCTTAGGTTGAGAAAATGGAACCCACCAACCAAGGAACTCCCCTTGGAGGAAATCCTGGTCCCTTCTCCTCTTGGGGAGATGTTGGTGCACCCCATATGGCCACATTGTCACTTCCAGGATTGACAATTGGCTTGCCCGTATGGCTCTTCTCAACCTATGTCGTTTAGAACACCGCAATTCCTGAACAATCGAGTTAGCAACTAGACGAGTCCAGAGTTACCCACCAACCTTCTACTTCCTCCAATTCTTTCTCTCCTCCTTCCTCTTCGCTTGATGGGGCTAGTAAAGCCAAAAATCAAGTACCTAAGAAGAAGAAAGAAAAGAATAAGAAAGAGAAGAAGAAGAAGGAGCCAAAAGCAAAAGGGGACAACCAAGCATCGTCTAGCGAAAATCCACACACTGCACCGACTAGGCCTAAATCACCATGTGTCATTTGCAAAGGAGACCACTATCATAGAGATTGTCCTTGCATCCCTCAGATCTTAAGGGACTGGTCTCCTCGTTTGCAAAACCCGGTGTCGTCAACCTCTGATGATCATGTTGAAAACACACCATCGACTAGTGAAAGTGAAGCTCCAGGACAAAAAGGAAAATACAGATTTCCTTGTAAATTGTGCGAAGGTGATCATGCCATCCACCGTTGTCCCTTCTTAGACGAGGCTAAAAGAGTTTTGGACGATCGTCCAATTTCACCGTTACGACTTCCTCCTGGATATAGAAAACTCTTGCCAAGTCCGTCACTAGTTGAAAAACCAGCTGACCTGCCCAGATGGTCGGCTGAAGCATCCATCATTGAAGACAAACCATCTGAACCCATACCAGATGAGAGTCAAAAGGTCGAGGCGGTAGTTGACCCGGTCTTGCCTTCAGAGGTTCCATCTTCAGATGATACAATCACAGAAGAGAATAAGGATGACACCGTCCAAATTCTTTTCGTAAGCACAGACTCCGATGAACATGGGGGCAATTTACCCATTCCTTTACTGTAGGAAGGATGTTCATCAGAGTCATACTCGGTCGTCTATTCGGTCCCACCTCCAAGCAACCTAGTTGTCTCCTTCGACTAGAATCAGCTAGGCAGCCCCCGTTTACCAGCTAGTGTACCATTCTGGATTATTGCTCAAGTATATGGAATGGTTATGGATGGTACCGTCATAGATGAAGGGGCTTTTGTGAGTATCCTTTCGTTGACTACTTGGAAAGCGCTTGGTTCGCCATCGCTTTTGCTTGAGATGAGAAATCTAACAGGCTTTGACAAAGAAACCAATCGACCGTTAGGGATCCTTCCCAATGTGCCCATAAAACTAAGAGGGAAAATCGTTCACATGAACGTAATGGTAGTTCAAGGACCCCTGGATTATAATCTACTCCTTGGACGAGACTATATTTATTGCATGGGAGCCATTGTCTCATCACTCTTTAGAGTGATGTGTTTTCCGCATGAAGGAAGAGTGGTCAAGCTCGTAGACCAACTTTCATTTCCTGGATCACACAGAGAAAATAGTCATATACCATCCCTAAATGGTCTCTTCACACAAGGAATGTCCCATCAATCTCTAGTCCATCCACCTGATGAGCGCGAGTGATTCTAGAGACATGACTGAAACCCAGGGGGCATGCACCCTGGTCTGCTTCGACAGGAAAACTTCGGGTATAGGGTAGGTTTCCGCGAGAGATATATGACTGGTCTGTACTCCCGTCCGTGATTTGAAGAGGGAGTTATTCTGGAACAAGATTCTCTTGTCAAAGTTACGTGTTTGGAGTAGCCTCCTCCACTCACCTTTGTCTATTTCGGCAGACATCGCCGAACAAATGTTTTTTTTGCACCGTGAATAGAACAATCTTTGGTAACCTGAAAGAGGATTACCTTTCCTGATAACTCAAACGTTTTGTCAATTTGAACAAAAGGTGGCCTTGAAACTTTATTTTATACCTGGGGGCATGCAAACCTTTTGGCATGCAAGCGAAGAGCGACTATTTATTTTTTTAAATTTGTAGGTCCTCTAACCCTTTAAACTCGTAGGATGGGTCGTTTCCTAACTTGCATAAAGAAAGGATGTGGGGCAAAACTCTAAAAATTGTTGTTTTTAAATGGGACATTCTTATTATACGACTGGATTAATCGAGCAGTTTTAGCGCATAGTTCAAGCTCGTTAAAAAATAAACATAAGCCATGAGCAAATGTTTCCCCCCGCGTTTAAGCTCATTAAAAAATGAACTATTTCCCTGTAAACAACCATCGTGAATGTAGTACTTCAGCCTTTAAAAGCCTTGGTCGTGTTCTCACAATCACCTCCACTCCGTATTGGCCGATCATTCACCCCCATTTGATTGTTTACCCCTTTTGAGGAAGAGCTATGAAGAGTGATCTCACTAGCCATGCTTGTAACACTGTCATGATTGGAACATTCCAAACCTTACCTGGAATCAGCTACTACCCAATTTTATCACTCGTTCCTCAAAAGACGAGTCTCCTTTAAGCTCTTTTCAACTGACTTGTAAAATATGAAAAGATTACCGAGCCATTGGCCTCTCCAGCTCGTTAAAGGGACCGGAAGTGCTATCCCTCCTTTAGATTATAATCTTTTTGGACCTGAGGTATTATTACACAAAAAGATCGAGCGCTTGTTTTGTTCGGCTCGTTAAAAGTATCGAAAATTCATCCCTTCTGTATTGTTTTATACTTTTTTGTACTTAAGGGATTAGATGATGGAAAAGGAATTTTGGAGTTTCCTTTACATTCCTTTTTAGACTCTCTAAAATTGAAAAGGACAGAGTTATCTTTTTCATTAAACTCGTTAAAACTTAATAGCGACAAACTTGTCTATAGACGAGAATGAGTTTCACTATCGCTAGGCTCGTTAAAACATAGCGATGGGTTTGCCCTAACGGAAAATTATAGAACAAGCATATGTTATCCTCCTCAAGCTTAACAAAAATAAAGAGGTACTGGTCAGCAATGACTGGGGAAAAATTGGGAAGAAAACTCGAAGAAACTTTGTTGGTAGCAAGTCGCTCTTGAACATGACACTTTCACTCCGCATCCAAGTCGGGTTGGGTTGTTTCATTCACCAGTCACATCACCATGGTCCCATCACACCATCCACATTTGGGGTTAGTGCTACCAATCCATCACATTAGTGTCACCGATATGTTCAAGAGAAGTCATTCAGAGAATTCACCTATGTCTCACCCGCTACAATACATTTACGTTCCATTCTTTCATGACTGCCACCCTGAACCTTATATAACCAGATCGTTTTCACCTCCATAAAAATCATTTGCTCCGTTTTGTGTCATTGATTTGGGATTCATTAAGGGCCTCCTATGACGGATCACTTCTTGTCGACATCAGCTCATTATCCAAGAAGTCGATCTAGGAACACCCCATTCAGTACTTTGAAGCTTTCATGCCTCAATGGCAAGTTTCTCACTTTCGGCGACAGGTTTACATCAATGACCTTCAACCGAAAGATTTTGCGTGGTGTTCGATGCCAATTCTTTTATTCACACCAGGTGAATTGTACTGCAGTACCTTGAGGGTCATTATCATTATCGGTGATTCCTCTCGTGCCTGTTAACAACTTACACCATTGGCTGGTAATCAGGCAATGTCTTTCCATGTTCGACTCCAGAACATCTCTCACATGGATCGACTTTTACTTCGAGTGAAGATCGAACGAGATTGAAGACCCCAGATCTACTTTCATCCATCCGGACTACAATATATATTCAGGGAAATAAAGACATCAAATGTACATCATTGCTGCACAGATAATCATCCAATCAAAGGGATGATGGCTCTATCAGAATCATCAGTCTACACTTAGAAAATTGTCTATCCTATGTACATGAAAATGAATTTATAAAGCTGAGCATGGGAATGCCGCCTCAGCCAGATCATGAAAATATTATGAAGATAATGTATTGTATTGTATATTATTACAGGTCTCCTCCCAGCTTGAAAGAACTTTGGATCCTCATAATAAAGCATTTCACCCGACATCAAAAGATTAACAACCTCATGCTTTAGGGGGAAAATGTTATAGAAATTTTTTGGCACTACAACCCCAAGCATGAAATTTCCATAAACCAAGGGCTCCTAAGTCCCTAAAAGCATTGTTCTAACCCCTAAAGGAGCAAGGTCAACTGATTACAACTTCTCCCAGAAGTTCTCCATGAAAAACTGCTCAGAGTTGGTCAAAACAAGATCATTTCAGCTGCTCCATAGGCAAAGTGCATTGCATCTCACCTAAATACACTGTGTGGGTGTGTCGCATTTCAAAAATCCCTTCTATGGGGTGCGATGGGCGAGAAGTGACAAATGGCAGTGTCATTCCGCGAGGTGGAGAGGCATGGAAACTTCCAGAAACTTCTCCTGTGACACTTGCCTCTCTGAATTCGACCAAGGATGAGTAAGAGATCATCAATCTCCAAGTGGAAGCAAGAACTATCAGAGGGAAGACACTAATCAAATCACAAGCTAACTCATCTCCCTTACAGATATCTATATATGGATCCCTCATCCTAGAGATTCGGAGGCTGGAACTTTGCATATTGTAAGGAATTGTTGTTGGTTTCTTGAGACAACATCAAATTGTTGGGTGATATAAGCTTTGTCTGAGGTGAAGAGGGGCTTCCTTGCTGATAGGATGATGCTGGGTCATAACAACTGGTTGTAACTCCGCTTGGCTCTTTCTTGTTTATCAATAAAAGCTATTCAAGTTTTCCTCCATACTCTTGTGTCATTCATGTTTGCTGCATTTGTATGGTCAATTTACATCTGATCCTAGATTGTTTATGATTATAGATCCATGTTCTTGTATAGTGCTATGCTACTGTGATCTTACAGGTACTTTGTGAAGCTGGGCGTGCAAGGGAACAAGTAGCAAAAGACTATCAAGAGAGAGAGGAATCGGACTAGGAGATTAGCGCAAGACAGAGGTTGGTCTTCTTTGTTCTTCTCCCATCTATACTTCATAAAGTAAGAACGAAAGTAGCTTTGCTTTGTTTGTTTCTAAGGTATCTATCACACCTTAGTGGGATAAGCAGTTCTGTGTAGACACTTTTCCCTGTAACACATAACAATTTTATACTTAATTGTATTTTGAATTTCATAATTATCTGCCTTATGAAAATTTTCAGGGTCACTTATAATTCATTAATAAAATTTTGATTTAAAGGGAGAAAGGTTGTGATTTGGGGTAAAATTAGATTATGTTTCTCATGTTTCCTTGAATTACTCGCATTTTCAACTTCCATTTATGATATGCGCAAGTCCCAAAGAAAATGATACCTAATGAGAATATATTTTAATAAATGATATTCATGAATGAAGCTTCTAAATACCTAAATATTTGTAATTCATGAAGTAATAACCTCACATATATTAAGGTGCATTGGAAGAATAAGGAACATGTCAAAGTATAAGAAGAAATGAACCTTTTGTGGAGATTATGTCAATTCTCTTGCAGGTCAAGGTAAAGACTTCCATTGGTCTAAAGCATGTGATTGGTTCTCAACACTAGCTCTAGAGTGGAAGCCCTACAACAAGATTTGGACAATTGGATTGGTAACAGTTGGGTCTGTACCCAAAGTATTAAATTTCAAGGAGTTCATTTCTTGGTCCATTTGACAATTTGATTCGAGTAGAAAAATTCACAAAGGAGTTCGAAGGAATGAATCCAATCTTATCCATTCTGAAAGTTTTTGTAATGATTCTATGAACCTTTATGGTTGGTGAAATACATTAAAGTATTTCCTAGCTTCACAAGACCAAATCCAATTAACCTCTCAGCTATTAATACATCTATGTTGATATAGTTATATTGAGATTATTCATGTCTATTTGAATATTTAATGGTATGGGAGACTTTGTCTCACATTAATTTTTCATTTCTCTATTCTTTCTATCTTACTTAAAAAAAAATATATTTCATTCGATTGAGGTACTCTAGAATGAGATTTTCTACAAGCTAGCTGACTACTTCAAAATTCAAACATTTTTTTAAGATTAGATATCTTGTCATTGTGGTTTCTTATTGTAATGTGTTTGAGGGAATTCCTTTAAGGAAAAATTTAAATGCAAAGAAAGAGCATGTTAACTTCTGGTACCCAATTCTATTGAAACATAAAGCACCTTTTAAATTCTTCCTTGTTCGAGAGAAGTTTCCTAAATAATTTGGATATATGTTGACTAGAGAAGAACCATGATAAATAACTCCAGTGGAAAAAAAATTAATAAAAAGGAATTTGTGTGCATAGGGAAGATTGTGCTTATACTAGATTATGGGGATATGATTGAATCCATAATATTCTTCGTACATCTTTTTGTAATTGATATTTTGTAACTAAAGTCTACAAGTAGTATATAACATGATTTCTCCTTTTCACATGTGCAAAATAAGGCAATAATTTTGTTACCCTTTAATGTATCTAATGTGGAGTAATAAATTTTTCCCACTTAATATTCTTTTTTTAAATATTGAATTCGTTTAACGTAAGGGAAGTTGAGCCCCCCAATTTTTTTTATCATTAGGGGTTATCTTCTGAACATTTGGCACCTATGAGGTATTTATTTGCATTGGATACTGTTATGAAACCAGCTCAAGAAAAGATAGAAAAGATAGATCAACGCCTTAGAATTCAGCCTCTTCGAGGGGGCAACCTCCTTTACATTACATAAGTGAACAATTCTTGGATGATACAAATGACAAAACCTCCTTTCTATATATAAGAGTCTAAGGAGTCACAATATAATCCACCCGACCTAACAATAATAATATAAAGCCACAAAAATAACAATAGAGGGATTCTATGGGGCACAGAAATAACAATATGGGGGTAATAGGGCCAGAAACAATATAAATAAGGGGTATAACTACAATAGTAATGGGGTAATCACTAGTATTATAGGGACCCAACATGCCCCTCTCCTTCAAAAAAGTGTTGTCCTAAACGCTTGAGTAGTATTGGATACTTCTACATAAAATTATCATCCTCCCATGTGGAATCTTCAGTGGATAAGTTTTTCCACTTGATAAGATACTCTGAAATTGATCGATTTCGTAGCTGTCGAGTTCTTGTTTCTGTAACTGCTTCCGGTTCCAATATAATTTTTCCTTCCTCGTCAAGTTCTGGCAATATTGTTTGAATTGGGAGCTTGTCACCTATCACCTTCTTTAAACATGAAACATGGAAAACTGGGTGCAATCGAGAAGCTGCAGGAAGCTCCAATTTGTATGCCATAGTACCAATCTTTTGCAACACCTTGTACGGACCATAATACTTTGGTGATAATTTATTATCCTTCTTAGCTTTCTTTAGGGACATTTGCTTATATGGTTGTAGCCGTAGGAATACCCAATCACCTACATCAAAACTTCTTTCACTGCGATGTTGATCTGCCTGTTGTTTCATTCTATTTTGTGCCAACACGAGGTTATCCTTTAAGAGTTGGAGGACTTGTTGTTGATGTTCGATGTGATGTTCCACTACCTGAACCTTAGAATTTTCTCTTAAATATGATGTGATGGTTGTGGTTGATACCCATAAAGTGCCATAAATGGGGTCATTTTTTTTGTTGTATGGAAGGAAGTGTTATACCACCATTCAGCCAGAGGCAACCATTTGGCCCATTGTGTCTGTTTATCAGATACAAAGCAACGAATATATACTTCCAAAAATTTGTTTACTATCTCAGTTTGCCCATCAGAGTGAGGATGATAAGATGAGCTATGAGCTAACTGAGTACCAAGACAAGAAAATAATTCTGTCCAAAAATTTCCAGTGAAAATGGGATCTCTGTCACTTACAATAATCTTTGGGTTTCCATGTAGCTTTTGAATTGTTTCCTTAAATGCAGTAGAAACTGTACTGGCTTTAAATGGATGTGATAATGCACAAAAGTGTGCATACTTGGTAAGTCTGTCAACTACCACCATGATGACACTCTTTCCCTTAGACTTGGGTAAACCTGTGATAAAATCCATTGAAACCTCCTCCCAACGTTGGCTTGGAATGGATAAAGGTTGTAATAGACCCGGTGTCTTAATTGTTTCAACTTTATTTTGCTGGCAAACCAAACATTCCGCCACAAAATTTTGAATATCTGATTTAAGGCCATCCCAAAAAAATTCCTTCTTAACCCTGTGGTAAGTTTTTAAAAATCCTGAGTGCCCTCCTAAGGGAGAAGTGTGGAATTCCATAAGAATCTTTTGTTTTAGGTGGGAATTCTTACAGAGGTATAAGCGATCTTTGTACCATAACGAATCATTTTGCCAGCTAAATGTGTCAGAAGTACTGGAATCTTGTTGTAGCTTTCGAATAAGTGCCCACACTTCTTCGTCATTCTTCCATTCCCCCCTTGCTTCGTTTATCCAATCTGGTTGGATAATAGAAATGGCACACAACAATGCTTCCACATCCTCATCCTTTCTTGAGAGTGCATCTGCCACCACATTTTGCTTCCCTTTTTTGTAGATGATTTCAAAGTCATAACCCAACATCTTTGTGACCAACTTTTGTTGCTCTTTAGAGGATAATTTTTGTTCTAAAAAGTATTTAAGGCTATCATGATCCATTTTTACCTTGAAGTGTCTTCCCATTAGGTAGGGTCGCCATTTCTTAAGTGCATGGAGTATTGCCAACATTTCCTTCTCATAAATAGTTTTTCTTAAAAACTTTCCCTTGATTGGAAGACTTTCAAAAGCAATGGGTCTTTCATCTTGCATTAGAATAGCACCAATTCCATTTCCTGAAGCATCGCATTCCACAATAAACGTTTTTGTGAAGTCTGGTGTAGCTAGATTAGTATATCATCAAAAAATACTAACACAAATTTTCTAAGGAATGGTTTGAAAATTGAATTCATCAAACCTTGAAATGTTGAAGGTGCATTGGTAAGGCCAAAAGGCATGACCAAAAATTCATAATGACCCTCATGAGTTCTAAATGCCATTTTTGGAATGTCTTCAATCTTCATTCTGATTTGATGATATCCCGAACGAAGATCCAACTTGGTGAAGTAAATTGATCCATGCAATTCATCCAGTAATTCATCAATAACAGGAATGGGGAACTTATCTTTAATAGTGAGCTTGTTGAGCTCCCTATAATCCATACACATGCGCCATGATCCATCCTTCTTGTGCACCAATACTACTGGAGCTGAGAAAGAACTTTGACTCGGTTGAATTATACGAGCCTCTAGCATTTCTGCAACCATACGTTCAATTTCACTTTTTTGGACATAGGGATATCTGTACGGCCTGATGTTTGGAGGAACACTTCCTGGAATCAGATGAATAGCATGATCATGACGACGCATAGGTGGGAGACCTTTTGGAGTCTCAAATACGTTGGGATGATTGTCCAGGACTTTTTGGAGATCTGGAGAAATAGATGATTCCAATGTGGAAACATCTAGCGAACATAATTGTGCAATTACACCTCTTTGCTCTTTTTTTAGAAGCTTTGTCATGCTATTAGAGCTGATTATCTTTCCTGGTTTCCCTGCAATGCCCCTTAATTCAACTTCCTTTCCTTCCGTAGAAAATTTGATGAAAAGTTCTTGAAAATTAAAAGCTATTGTACCCAAGGATTGTAGCCATTGGACTCCTAGTACAACATCAACACCTCCCATTGGAATGGAAAGCATTGGGCTAGTCAATACATATTCTCCCATGGATAGCTTGATATTATGGCAATTTCCAGAGCAATTTATTGTTCCTCCATTTGCAATCATCACTTGACACTCTGGTGCTGGATATAGGAAGCAATTCAATTCTTTTGCTACCCTACAATGAATAAAATTGTGGGTGATTCCTGAATCAATCAACACTATTACCTTTTTCTTCTTGATTTTTCCTTCTATCTTGATGGTTTGAGGAGTGGTAATTCCCACCAATGCATTACAAGATATGGTCGGATTTATTTGTTCTTCATCTAGGCTTTGTTCCTGGAGTATATCTTCTTCTTTTGACCTTTCTTGCTCCTTTTCTTCTTCCTCTTGACAATCTATGTAGAATAATTTCTTCTCAGCACACTTATGACCTTTAGTGTATTTGCTATCACAACTGTAACAAAGCCCTTTTGCTCTTTTTTCTTCCAATTGTTGTGGTGTCAACCTTATAGGTTGTGGAAGAATAGGGGCAACAACACTTCCGTCTTTATAGTTGTGAGTGGTATGCTTCCTGGTTGCCATAATTTTGCTTTCCATTTTTCTTGCTAACCTGAATGCCTTCTCTAATGAATCAGGTTCCCAAAGGCGAACATCATGTTGGATATTATCCTTTAAAGACCCTATGAACACATCAATCCTATGCTCCTCTGGAATATGTTTTACCCTTATGTTCAATTTCTGGAACTCCTCAATGTGCTCCATTACTGAACCCTTTTGTTTGAGACTTATCAATTGGCTAAAAAAAGTGTTTCTTTTTGTATCTTCATAATGTGCTATCAATTCTTCCGTAAAAATTGCCCAAGTGATAATTTGTTTACGAGAGCAAAGCCATTGATAGCATACAAACTGATTTGGTTCCAAATATACAGTTTCCATACATACCTTTTGTGCGTTTTGCACATTACTGAGATCGAAGAATTGCTCCATCTGTAATATCCATGTGGCGGGATCCTTGCCATCAAACTTCCTCATATCTATTTTTGGAATATGGTGATTCTTTGATCCAACATTAGCGTCTAAGGAATCATGATTAACATTTCTTTTGTTCTCATCATGAGTTTCCTTTACTACCTTTTCACCATTAGTGACCCTTTCTTGTAGCAACTTCTTCAATTCTTCCATGTCTGTCTTCAAATCTATCTTCAAATCTGCCATGTCTCTCTTCAAATCTATCTTCGAATCATCCATCTTAGCTTCCATGCCCTTTATCTTAGATTGCACGTCACTTATCTTAGCTTCTGTTAGGTTTTGTGAGCGTGACATTTTTTGCACTTGTTCTTGTAATTTTGATATATCATGTAGCATTTCTTCCTCTTCTTCATGAGTCATGCTAGAGCTTTCAGGTTCATTACTAGGTGTTTGCATTTCCTTTCCTCGGGGCATCAGTTACCGATAATAATGCTTTACTATGCCCTTTGAATTCCGTTAAACCAAGCTTACACAAAAATAAAAAAAAACTACACACCTTTTTTCACTTTATAGAAGCCTGATATTGAATCTGATGTATCTCTATAATTTTGGATCATCTAGTTCTGAAATTGCTACCTGTAGTAGCCTTCTGCGTCCTCTTTCCGATGCCACAAGTCTGAGCCAAATTGGATTCTCCAAGGAAGAGTTATGTGAAATATCCCACAGTGACTTGCTTTTAGACTAGTTCAGCAACTTGTACGACGTGCCACGAGTCACTGTTTCAACCTTTGAATCTGAAACACACACACAAGAAACTACAGTCCGTCCTCTTTCTGTACCTTCTTATGAAATTTCAATCTGATCCCCAAAGAGAAAGTTATGACGATTTTCCCCAGGTCACCTGTTTTGAATGTAATTCAGGAGTTTGCAAAAAGACCAACTTCCTCAGATCATATCTCCGCAAATATCGCGCGAAAAGCTCTAAAATTTGGACCCAAGGTTCAACGAGATTTCTTCTCAAATGGGTTTTTTTTGAGACTTCTAAAACGTCACCGAAAAAGCTTTATAGCGAAAATACCACGATGACCTATTTGGAGCAGCGAAACCCTAGAATCCAAAGCTCTGATACCAAATGTTATGAAACCAGCTCAAGAAAAGATAGAAAAGATAGATCAACGCCTTAGAATTCAGCCTCTTCGAGGGGGCAACCTCCTTTACATTACATAAATGAACAATTCTTGGATGATACAAATGAAAAAACCTCCTTTCTATATATAAGAGTCTAAGGAGTCACAATATAATCCACCCGACCTAACAATAATAATATAGAGCCACAAAAATAACAATAGAGGGATTCTATGGGGCACAAAAATAACAATATGGGGGTAATAGGGCCAGAAACAATATAAATAAGGGGTATAACTACAATAGTAATGGGGTAATCACTAATATTATAGGGACCCAACAGATACTTAGATTATTTTTCATCCATCATGATGATTTTATAGTGGAAAAAGTGGAGGGACCAACTCAAAATACCTTTTTTATCTATAGATATCAATTTCACCAATAACGGTCTAAAACCTTTTCAAAGTCATCTCGCATAAAAAGAAAAAACTTTTTTTGGGATACACTTTTTCCAATTAAGTGTTGTATCACCTAGTGTTATTTTATGAATAGATACCTTTTGAATCACGTACTAGTTTCCTCAGTCATAGTTTGTATGCAAAAGTTATGCCACCTGGCATTTAACCTTTGTTAAGTCCCTATAATAATATTGTATTCCCCTTATTATTATTATTATTATTATTATTATTATTATTATTAGTGTAGCCCCTATTTTTTTTACTGTTCACATGTATCCCCTATGTTGTTATTGTTGTGCCCCATAGAAGGTCACTATTTTTATTATTATACCATTACATTATTATTGTTATGTAGGTTGTGATTATATTGTGACCACTTCGACTCCTATATATACCAAGGAGGTCTTATTGCTTGTATCAAACAAGAATTGTTCATTTATATAATTTAAAGGAGGTTTTCTCCTCGAAGTGGATAATTTTTAAGTTACTGGTCTATATTTTCTTCTTCTTTGTGAGTAGGTTGCATAACATTTGGTATCATAGCTTTAGGGTTATAAGGTTTTGCTTCATCAAACATGTCATCCTGGAGTTTTCTCTATAATAATTTTTTTTTTGTGCATTCAAAAGCTGAAATTGCAACCACGTGGAGTTGACATAATGATGAACATCGTGTACGAATTTAAGATCTTGTTTCCCTATATTTGTGCAAGTGTGATTCGAGGAATTGAAGGCCTTTGTAGGCTCGAAAATTCCATCTCAAATAGGTAACCTACGGGAAATGTTCATAACATTATCTCTGAACATCAAATTTGAGTTTCATAAGAATTGAATGATAGTACATGAACTAGAGTTTTTTTTGTATAAGTTTTAGGCTCGAAGGTCAACTTAGTGACATGCGGCTGTCAATATAAGCTCTCTCTAATGAACAATTCTATAATGAAGTCATCGTGGGAGATTGGGAATAATGATTGCTTGAAGAATCCAACTAAATCTGATTTGTGGGCTTGGAGATTAGACGCAGAGGCCTACAACATGATGAAATTTTAGACCTTATAGATCTAAACTTATAGAGAGAAAATATTTTGAATATCTAGCTCCTAAAAACAAATAAAAGAGTGTATTTTTTAAATTTTGCATAACTTTTGTTTGAAAAATTAGTTTGAAGTCATTTAAAGGACATAAAGAAGCATAGATATCATTGTTTGATTCCAAGCTTCCTCTTGTTGGAAATAATACTAAGAGGGGTGGTCAATCAGTATTTACAAACAATAACTTTTTCATTTCCATAATCAGATTTATATACACTACTTCAATGAAGGGAACTTGCGTGTGCATACAACTATTCTTAAGGCAACCAGTGTATACCTAGTGAACTTATCATATGTTGATATCTAATTAGTTCATCGGTACTTTATTAAAAATTAAATAGTAACCATGTCTAGTAATAACATAATAAACCATCACATATAATCAACACACATGAACATCAATATCTAAGCTGGAAACCTAATGTTGGTGAAAACCACCTGCTGTTGTCATCTTTATCTTCTTTTAACAATAAGAAAATCTGTTTACAATCTTGTACTGATGTAGACTCATACCAGTATGTAGGCTTATCCCTACAGAAGGCTACAACCTTGTCTTATTCTCCAGCTTATACTAGAAGGGAGCTATAACCCCCTAGCTCTTGTACTAGCTGATCCATTTACTAGTATGTAGGCGCTAACCTATAGAAGGCTCCAACCTTCACTCATTTTCCAGCTACTACTGGAAGGGAGCTCCAACCCCCTAGCTCTTATACTAGCTAATATGTTCACCAGTACGTAGGCACCAACCTACAGAAGGCTACGACCTTCTCTCTTCCTCCAGGGACCACGTTTCATAAATTTTCAAACTGGATGCTTTTGTAACACAACACCACAATCTAAAGGCCACGTTTCATCAAATTTTCATACTGGACCCATCAACAACATTGAAGCTAAAAGTTAATCACCACTATAATACAACCATCAAATACATCTGCATCAACCAACATTCAATTAATCTGAACAATTACATCATTGACACCAGAACACTACGCTAAACCCAAAAACCTTCATCATCATTCAGAACTAGTTGTAACCTCAAAAACCATGCATTAGAGTGTATACGCTACTTGGCTAAACCGAAAATGCGTGTATACACTACTTCCATTAATCAAACCTGTGTATACCTTCGAAACGACTGCAAACATAAACTTTTGAATCAAGTTTGTACCAACCAACGATATACTGAATATCTACTGTCATCTTATAGAGATTTACACAGGCAGTGACAGAGATCACTTCTTCTCACTTATACAATCAATCAATCAAATATCAGCCTCCTTATGCATTCAGTTTTACATTTGATCAATCAAATACCTAATCAATCTTTATATAACTAAAACAATCAATCGTTGAAACCTTTGAACCTCTGACACAACTAAATCAACCATTCATTTCAACTTAATCAAATTCAACCAAACAAATAGAAACAAAAGATCACTGTAACCAATACATGGATTTGAACCCAGATCATTGCACCAGTAGCCAGAACTAAATATAACTTCAAAAGGCATTTTTCAGAATGTATACGCTCCTTCAATGAATCCAACCTGCATTTATACACTACTTCCTTTAGCCCAACCTACGTATATCTCTAAATATATTGAATCATAAAATCTTTGAACCACAAACTGTACCAATCAATGACATTTTGAATATCCACTATCATATTACAGTGTTCTAAACAGAAAGCAACAAGGATCCTTCCTTCTCAATCAATCAATCAATCATAATCAATTTTCCTATACATTCAATTCTACTTTCAGATCTAAGAAGACATCATTGAAAAACAAAAGTAATATAGCAACAAAACAATAGTATTGATCTGATAGATTAATCATCCCTGAACATCAAACTTTTATTTTTCATACGCTACTTGGAAGAGCCGAACCAGCATGTATACACACCTTCACCAAAGTGAACTAGCGTATAGATCTACAAATACTTATTTATAACTTTGTTGCAATTCCTGACTTCAGACATACCCAAATCATCACATATAAAGGATAAAATAGGTGTACACAGTTAGATCTAGCCCAACCAATATCAGATAATCATATAATAAGTCACTTCAGGTCTCATGATCCTGATCCAACATTGAACTCAAGGTGCACAAAGTATTTTAGATCAAATAACAAACATCGCCCCTGCAACATAAAATATACTTCAGATAGAAGTATTCTTAGAAGCCCATACATTTGCACACTTGGCCTTATGGTCTTCTCCTCCTTATATAGCTTAGGTCCTTTGTCAATACCTTGGACCAAAACCACTTAGGACCAATACCTTGCACCAAATACCTAGGGTCAATGCCTCGGACAAAATACCTCGGACCAAATACCTTGGACCAATACCTTGGACCAAAATACCTTGGACCAAATACCTCGGACCAAAACCTTGGTTTTCCAACATGTACATGCTTTTCCTCTTGTGGGAGTGCGTGTATACGTATCCGCTCTTTTTTTCTATGGACCAGCGTGTATACATAGTTTTTTACTAAGTGGACTTGCGTATAATTCTTAAATTGCTTTACATCAACCTTTTCCTTTACATTCTTAATTCTGATTAGTAGACCTTATTTCCATATTCTTGTTCTTTTGTGCCAATGCCCTATTACCCCTGAATATACCTGTTAGACTGTAATTTTCCATATTACTTCTAAAATGATTCCTTTGAACTACCCTACATTTTGTCACTTCTGTAAACACAATTGCCATGCATTCTATCACATTTGATATCTCTCTTGTAGATTCATCTAGTTACATAGATCATCTAGTCACCATATACAAGTGAGATGTTCTACTACAAGTGGGTTGCCATCAAGTACAACACATGCATCATAATGCTATCACCTCTAAATAGAAAAATGTACACGCCTTGTAAGAAAGTAGAAATCTCTTCTATGATGCATGAAAAAGAGTAATAAATGCATCATGATATATCAAAATTACCAGATCAGGTACAAAAAATTTCACTCTCACAAAGAGTAACTAATAATGAATTCGAAGTGATGATAAATTTTAACATGGACAATTTAGAATCAAAAATAAAAATGGACATGGAAGGCTTGAAGGATTGTTTAGAAAAAAAAATGGAAGAATAAAAGGATGGTTTAAAAGTGGAAACAGAAGGTTTGAAGGAAGGTTTGACAAAGTTGCTTAAAAAATGCTTCTTAATGGCAACAAGGTATTTCATGAAACTAATGATGAGTAAAAAAGGGAATTTTAATCATGATTTAAAATACTCTAACTTTGTGTTGAAGAACAACCATGTTATCATTCAGGTTTTCCTAGAAGTTGTAAGAAGGGGAAAGGAGGGCGAGGTAACCACAAACCAATCTTTTATATACATAATCTAGCCAATCTATATCCAGAGAGGGCTCTCTCTTTATGATTTAGCTTTGTTTTGAAAGGTATTAGGCTACTTATGAAGTTTAGGAGTTTTGTTTGAGTTTGGGTGGTGAGATTCAATAGAGCAGAGAGGTAAGACTGAGTAGTTCAGGCCATTGGGCTAATGGAGTCAAGGAAGATGGATTTCTGGAATGGGTTTCTTAAAAAAGGATGGTTTCACAGAGAAAGGTAGTCAAAGAGGGAACAAATAAAGACTTGAAACAGATGGAATGGGCTCAAATGGGGTGAAGAGAAGTTAAGAATCCTTCAACCTATTTAAAGAGGGAAATTGGATGATTACTGATAAGGAGAATTTAAGTATTCTTTAGCAAATAATCAACATGAAAGAATTAGGAAACAAGAGCAACTAATATTTCACTGCTTATCCTAATTCCGAAGAAAACACAGAGAACAATAATGACTAAAAACAGAGTGCAATCAAGCATATTCTGAAATTAATCTTTTCTTTATCATTTAGATTGTGAAACACAGATGATATAATAAACAAGAAAAATTTAAAACACAAGATATAGAGGACTTATTGATCCAGTGGTTGATTCAAGAAGTCTGTGACAAGTCCTCTACTCCAATTCTTCATCTAGTAAGCCATGCAACAGTTGATTCCAACAGCTCTTTATTCCAAAAAATCAATATTATAGCAAAGTCTAGGAATGAACCCTTAAACACTCTAATTGATGGGGTATTCATGCAGAAAATTATACAAAAAATATCTCATAACGAAGTGAGATAATATCTAGGATGACTAAAAATATTTTTACAAGGAAATAGAAACAGCTAGTCTCGAAAATAGGAAAAAGATAAACTGATGTTGTGCTGGTCCTGTTTTTGTTGAATGTGCTGGAGGCAGGCCCTATGATTTGGCTTGCAGCTGTCTTCTGCAGTAACTCTGTGCTAGCTGCCCTATTTTAATTGGTACTCTTTAACTATGATATGATACACTTCGACCTGCTTACCCCATTCATCTCTGTCCATCGTGTTCTGGTAAATATCTCAAATTTTACATTTCACAAAGGGTAAATTTACGAAACTGCTAACATGTCTTCTCACAACTTTTCTCTGGTAATTCATGCTTCTCAAGTTTCCTCAGGTGTGAGGAGTGTCGAGGGGCAAAACAAGGGGTTTCTATATTTGTTTCTTTGTATATTTAAACTGGAATTCGGCCATTCTGAGGAAAAATAGACCAACAACTGATTTTAGGTTTTTTTATGGCAGTTACTATTCAGAAACTTGAATTTGACCTTTCCAGGTATAGTTCTTAGCCGAGAACCGAAATTGCAGGGTTTCATGGGAAACTGGATAAATACTTATGTTGGAGAAGAAAATTGTACAAATTCAGGTTGGTTGATAGGATGCAGGTTTGTTGCTGGTGTCTTTGTGGTCGGGTGCTGACTTGTAATTGAACTGCTGGCTCAGAAGTTTGTTCTGCAGGGAGCACAGGACGTAGTGTATAATAATGAAAAACATGTTTTGCTCGTTTATTTTTACCAAACGAAGGTTGGCGGTTCTTTTTCCATTTAATTGGGTGGATGATGTAAGCAGTACCAGACCTGACGTCAGTGGAGGGCGGTAAGCGATTTGATCGCACTGCTTTTGGAGCTGAGTGGTATTGAGTGGAGGGCGAGCGAGCACATTAAACGGATGATGCGTGGCTTTTATACAGGCAGAAAACCACCTGGTGATCGCGAGTTAAAGTACAGTCACAAGGTGGGTAGCAAAATCGTCATCGACCATCGGATGGTGAGGTAGAGATCGGACGACGGGCAGGCAGAGGAAATGGTGAGATTTTAATGTTGTGGGGCCGACACAATAAACAATGTTTAATCGCATCGGGGGATGGTGATGTGGTCGGGGATGGTTTATTAATTAAC
This sequence comes from Pinus tabuliformis, assembly GCA_031772625.1. NCBI lineage: Eukaryota > Viridiplantae > Streptophyta > Pinopsida > Pinales > Pinaceae > Pinus > Pinus tabuliformis. Next base: position 1,438,507,250 of record CM062820.1, read on the forward strand.
CCAGAGGGATGATTAACCCATTATCTCACGGTGGGGAAATTACAGTTCTTAAAAAGTTTTAAATAAACTTATTAATCCATGTTAAATAGCGGACTATGATCGCATTTCAACCGGGGTGGGTTTATGTAATACTAGGGTTTTTTTTTATATTTATATAATACGGGAAGGGTAATAAGGCAGGATTTATATGTTTAAGGGTTAAAGTTAATATGATTGTGTAATGAAAAAGCACCAAGTCAAAACCTTTTGCATATATTTAAACTTAGGCTTTGAAGGGGAAAAAGGGGGTTTATATCAGAAAGGTGGCCATTTTCCTAAGTAAAATAGGGTTTTACTTAGTCAATCTTTATGAAATGGAATGAGTGGTTTATGAGTGATATTAAGCACTTAGTCTTTTCACAGACCTTAATACTTAGGGAAATTAGTGAAACCTTTAGGGAAACGTATGAAGGGGAGTTAGTTATTTAACCTCGTATTGCTTGAGCTACATCAGATATAATGTCCGCCTTGCACTTGTGATAGACATAAAGATTAACACATTTAGAGACATAATCTATCACAAGTATCATTTTGCAACACCATCTACCTATCGTGCCTACTTTGGCCTAGCATCTTTTCTTCTTTATTTGGGTGCACTTAGACTGGCAAACCCTTATCAAGTTTCCTTTTCTTTTCATGGTAAGCCTACCTAAGTCTGCACTTATTACATCCAAGGGCTTAGATTAAACTATTGAGCTCCTTTTTATTTACTCTACCTATCTACTTATCTACCAAGATTAAACAGTTTGGTCAGATTTTATTCTCTATCTTTAAAACAGGAAATTCAAACATGAACTAGCCAGGATTAAGTTGTTTGGCCATTCATCAATTGTGGCATAAGTTAACAAGCTACACACAATGCTTATTATAGAATGAAAAAGTAGTGGCATTTTGTTCTTGCACACTTTCCTGGCCTATTTTTGTTTTGGGTTCATTTCTTTCACTTTTTTTACCATTTTATTTATTTTCACCCTTTGATTTTTCTTTTAGGGTATACCCTCTTTACATTTTACATTTTTTTATTTTTTGATAATAGGGAAAACCTTTGTAACAAGGAAAGGAATGAACATATTATAGAGCTCAACAAGTCAATCATGAAATATGACACCTATTGGTATAGGAGCATAACATTGGCTCCACTTGGGGATGCCTTTCCATGGTTGAAAGTCAAGAACAACAGGTCAGATTGCCTTCTGCATATCTTTGACTGTGCTCTGAAATCTCGTTCAGCTGGTTGCTTTGTTGTATATATGACAGTAAGGTTTCTAGAGCTTAGGGCCTTCTCTTCGGGCTTCAACTCCAACAAGTTACTATCCAATCAACACTTAAACATTTATTCTTCCTCCTTGAATCCTACTTGAGCACCTTGTCACTTGGGTAGGAACCTTCAATCTTGGCCTTTTTATCAAAATATTCTTAACCTTCTCCTGCAGAACTTGAGATCTGACCTAAAACCAAAAGGTGTTGCAACCTTCAAACCAAATTAGTAAATCATCAAGATTTTAGGGCCTTTTCATTCGATTCAAATATTTAAGGATTTATTTCATAATCTACTAAAACTGAATTAAATCAAATTGAAATCATATCTATTTACTCTAATCAGCTTTCTGACTGTTGGTTAGGTAAAATGAAACAACCAATGCAACCATTCAAGCATCATATACATTAGTGACCTTTGTTGCTTGTGCTTGTTGGTTTTTAAAATTGAGATCTTGCAATCAAATATAGCTTTGTTAACCTTTGAGAAGATAAGGAAATTCCCGATATCATTTGTTGAATCTAGAAACTATACAAAAGGATCTTGTAACATATATACACTATTCTTGAAATGATTCAAATAACTGTACTTATGTTGTGTATGGCCTGCATGCCATGAAATTGACATATCACTTTTATCTCTATCACCCTGCACGTTTTCAATTGCATTTTGTGATGATATTTCTACTGAGTGTAATGCCTATATGGTGGAATCATTATTATCTTGATTTTGACTCTCATAGTTTGTTGATGGAAAAAAATTATGATTGCATTCTTTATCAAGCTCATCAGTTATGGGATCATAAAGAACTTGGAAGGATTGTTGCAACTTATTACATATAGGTTCAAATGGAACTTCATAGATTTCTACAAGTTTCTCCTCCTTTTATTTAAAAATTTTACACCACATTTCCTTTAAAAACTGAAATGATTCAAAACAAAGAGGCAGGGAATCAATTTGGATCATTTAATCATATGTTCTGGCTTCCAAGTCTTCTTCTGCAACCTGGCAATGAATGGCATTTTGGGGCTCCAAATCTAGACATGAAAAGTATTGAACAAAGATTTGATTGCCCTCTACATAGTTAATACCAAGACTTGTTGACATGTGATTTCTAATTACATGATAGTTATCTCTAATAAACTGAAATGAATCAAAACAAAATGGTAAAGTTTCTTCATTGATTTCAAAATTTTCTGCACTTTCCTGCTCATTTTTATAGCTCAAATGAACAAGTTGATCATTATTTTGAAGCTATTGAGCCTAAACTTCCTTATTCCCAAAATTAGCTTCTAATTCCTCTACAAGGTTAATTTGATTTTGAGAAACATAATCATCATCATACTAATCATATTTTGGAAAATCATCAAAAGAAGTAATGTCATCAAATATACATATTAGATCAAGAGATTGCATCTCCACATATTTTTCTATGAATCCATCTTTTGGTCTATGGTAGATTGAGTTGGTATGAATTTGTTCATGAATATCAACCTTTTCCTTTTGTGAAATATATGTGTCATGGTTATTTTGAACAAAACATTCAACTTTCATTGTGATCTTTTGCATCATTTCCTCTGTTCTCTTTATCAAAATGTCGAGTTCTTCCTCTTTCTCTGCTTTCAACTTTTATTTTCTAATTTTCAGATTAACCTCTACATCTACTTCCATGTTCTCCATCTATTCCATTGTCGAGGGATTTCTTTCTTTTAGATGAAATTGTATCTCTGAATCAAATTCTCTTGGGTAGTGCAAAAGAGCTTAATCAGGAGGAGGTATTATATTTAATGGTATTGAATAGTAGGCTTGATTAAATCTGTCTGAAAATTGTTGTATTGTTTCATCTGGATGTCTTTTTAACTGATTATATTCTTCTATGATCATGAGAAGATTGACTTTTATTATTCATCTATCAAGGAAGAGTTTGAGAAAGTTCTCAAGATTTGAGATGCTTGCCTCAGGCAGGGTTTTGAACCAACTCTTGACTTTTTCTTGCAAAGAAAGAGAAAAAAGCCTAACATCCTATTCATCTACTTCAAATAAGTCAAGATAATCTTCAAAAGCTTGGATATGTTTTTGGGCAGTGATACCATTTTCTCCATCAAACCTAGGGATATGCTTGGGATAATCATTAGGGAAAGCATGGAGTGTAGGAGGAAAAATGAGTGGTTTATATCTATCAAGAACTTTATAAGGTACTGTAATATGTACATAGATTGTATGATTAGTCTTAATTTTTTGATTCTCTTTAATTGGAAAATGATTTTCATAAGAATTAGAATATTGTTGTTCAAATGTGTAAGGAGACTTTGTATCTACATTTTTCAAAGGAAAATAATAAAAATTTGATCTAAAATCATCTCTAAAATACAATATACATTGGGAAATTTTATCAGTGAGAAAGAACATAATGTCTTGGATAACAATCCAAGCTAAAAGCTTGATCTTTTCACTCATTTCTTTCAGGTTCATTCCACCAATGAAGTCTTAGTTGTGAAATTGATGTGGAGTCGCCAGGTGGATGATTTTATCTTTTGTGTGTCTGATCCCTGTCCAACATCATAGATCAAATCTAAACCTGTAAAACAATTCTGAAGAAAAAGTCAGTTCTCCAGGAAACCAAATTTTGAGTATTTTATGATTATTTTGATTTTTTTATGAATTTTCAAAACAACTTCTATGATTTCTTTAAGAGGCTTTAGATATGAGGTTTAAAATTTCTTAAAGACTTTATTTGACAAGAGGAACTGATCAAGTATTTGAAACCAGATGTTCCAACCATAAACTAGACTGGAGATAGACGGAAGCAACATTCATTTACTTCTGCAATTGCAAAGAAAAATCATTTCAAAGGCTACCTAGCTAACTTCAGTCTCCGTCTGTAGCTTATACAAAAAAAAATAATAACAAACAAATTATTCAGTTCCCCACCAGAGTCGCCATTGATGTTATCACTCAGGTTTTCCTAGAAGTTGTAAGAAGGGGAAAGGAGGCCGAGGGAACCACAAACCAATATTTTAGATATAGAATCTAGCCAATCTATATCCAGAGAGGGCTCTCTCTTTATGATTTAGCTTTGTTATGAAAGGTATTAGGCTAGTTATGAAGTTTAGGAGTTTTGTTTGAGTTTGGGTGGTGAGATTCAATAGAGCAGAGAGGTAAGACTAAGTAGTTCAGGCCATTGGGTTAATGGAGTCAAGGAGGATGGCTTTCTGGATTGGGTTTCTTAAGAGAGGATGGTTTCACAAAGCAAGGTAGTCAAACAAGGAACAAATAAAGACTTGAAACAGATGGAATGGGCTCAAATGGGGTGAAGGGTAGTTAAGAATCATTCAACCTATTTAAAGAGGGAAATTGGATGATTACTGATAAGGAGCATTTAAGTATTCTTTAGCAAATAATCAACATGAAAGAATTAGGAAACAAGAGCAATTAAGATTTCACTGCTTATCCTAATTCTGAAGAAAACATAGAGAACAATAATGACTAAAAATAGAGTGCAATCAAGCATATTCTGAAATTAATCTTTTATTTATCATTTAGATTGTGAAATACAGATAATATAATAAACAAGAAAACATTAAAACATAAGATATAGAGGACTTATTGATCTGGTGGTTGATTCAAGAAGTCTGTGTCAAGTCCTTTGCTTCAATTCTTCATCCAGTAAGCCATGCAACAATTGATTCCAATAGCTCTTTATTCCAAAAAATCAATATTATAGCAAAGTCTAGGAATCCACCCTTCAATACTCCAATTGAGGGGGTATTTATGCATAAAACTATACAACAAATTTGTCATAATAGAGTGAGATAATATCTAGGATGACTAAAAATAGTTTTACAAGAAAATAGAAGCAGCAAGTCTTGAAAATATGAAAAACATAAACTGATGTTGTGCTGGTCGTGCTTTTGTTGAATGTGCTGGAGGCAGGCCCTATGATTTGGCTTGCAGCTGTCTTCTACAGTAACTCTGCGCTGACTGCCCTATTCTAACTGGTACTCTTTAACTCTGATCTGATACACTTTGACCTGCTTACCCTGTTCATCTCTATCCATTGTGTTCTCGTAAATAGCTCAAATTTTACATTTCACGAAGGGTAAATTTACAAAACTGCTAATGTGTCTTCTCACCACTTTTCTCTGGTAATTCATGCTTATGAAGTTTCCTCAGGTGTGAGGAGCATCGACGGGCGAAACAAGGGGTTTCTATCTTTAGTTCTTTATATATTCAAACTGGAATTCGGGCCTTCTGAGGAAAAATAGACCAACAACTGATTTGGGGTTTTTTATGGAAGTTATTGTTCAGAAACTTGAATTTGACGTTTTCAGGTAGAGTTCTTAGCCAAGAACCGAAATTACAGGGTTTCATGGCAAACTGGATAAATACCTGTGTTGAAGAATAAAACTGTACAAATGCAGGTTGGCTGACACGTTGCGGGTTTGTTTCTGGAGTCTTTTTGATCGGGTGCCGGTTTGTAACTGAACTGCTAGCTCGGAATTTTATTCTGCAAGGAGCACAGGACACAGTGTATAACAATGAAAAACATGTTTTTCCCATTTATTTTAACCAATTGAAGGTTGGCGGGTCTTTTTCCGTTTAATTGGGCAGATGACGTAAGCAGTATTAGACCTTTTGTCAGTGGAGGGTGGTAAGTGGTTTGCTTGCACCCGTTTTGGAGCCGAGTGGTATTGAGCGGAGGGCAAGCAAGCACACTAAATGGATGATGTGTGGCTTTGGTACAGGAAGAAAACTACCTGGAAATCGTGAGTTAAAGCACGGTCACAAGGTGGGTCATGAAATTACCGTCGACCGTCGGATGGTGAGCCAGAGATCAGACGGGCGATGGGCAGAGGACATGGTGGGATTTTAATGCTGTGGGGCCGACACAATAAACAATGTTTAATTGCATCGGGGGATGTTGATGTGGTTGGGGACGGTTTATTAATTAACTTGAAGGGTGATTGACCCATTATCTCACGGCAGGGAAATTACAGTTCTTAACAAGTTTCAAATAAACTTATTAATCCATGTTAAAGGGCGGACTATGATCATATTTCAACTGGGGCGGGATTATGTAATACTAGGATTTTTATTATATTTACATAATACGGGAAGGGTAATAAGGCAGGATCTATATATTTATGGGTTAAAGTTAATATGACTACGTAATGAAAAAGTGCCAAGTCAAAACCTTTTGCATATATTTAATCTTAGGATTTGAAGGGGAAAAAGGGGGTTTATGTGAGAAGGGTGGCAATTTTCCTACGTAAAATAGGGTTTTACTTAGGCAATATTTATGAAATGGAATGACTGGTTTATGAGTGATATTAAGCACTTAGTCTTTTCACAGACCTTAATACTTAGGGGAAATTAGTGAAATCTTTAGGGAAAATTATGAAGGGGAGTTAGTTATTTAACCTCATCTTACTTGAGCTGCATCAGGTATAATGTTTGCCTTGTACTTGTGATAGAATAAATATTAACACATTTAGAGACATAATCTATCACAAGTATTGTTTTGCAACAGCATCTACCTACCCTCCCTACATTGGCGTAGCATTTTTTCTTCTTTATTTGGGTGCACGTAGACTGGCAAACCCTTATCAACATTCCTTTTCTTTTCATTGTAAGCCTACCTAATTGTGCACTTATTACATCCAAGGGCTCAGATTAAACTGTTGAGCTCCTTTTATTTACTCTACCTATATACTTATCTGCCAAGATTAAAAAGTTTGGTCAGATTTTATTCTCTATCTTTAAAATAGGAAATTCAAACATGAACTAGCCAAGATTAAGCTATTTGGCCATTCATCAATTGTGGCATAAGTTAACAAGCTGCACACAATTCTTATTACAGAAAATGAAAAAGTAGTGGCATTTTTGACTTGCACACTTTCCTCGTGTATTTTTGTTTGGGGTTCATTTCTTTCACTTTTTTGACTATTTTATTTATTTTCACCCTTTGATTTTTCTCTTAGGGTATACACTCTTTACATTTTTTACATTTTTTGATTTTTTTATAATATGGAAAAGCTTTGCAACAAGGAAAGGAATGAACATATTACAGAGCTCAACAAGTCAATCATGAAATATGACACCTATTGGTATAGGAGCATAACAAACCACATACCAAAGATTGGTATGAGGATGTTTGATGGCAAGGATCCAGTAACGTGGATACCATAGATGGAACAATATTTTGATCTACATGATGTCCCTCACAAAAGGTACATATTTCATCTTTATTTTAGAATCCAATTAGCTTGTATGGTATAGATGACTTTGTTCTCATCAACCAATTGTTACTTGGTCAATTTTTATGGAGTAAATGATAGAACATTATGAGGATACAAAGAGAAACACATTCTTTACCCAATTAATAAATCTCAAGCAAAAGGGTTTAATGGTGTCGCACATTGAGGATTTCGAAAAATTGAAAATCAGGGTAATTGATATTCTAGTGGAGCTTAGGGTTGATGTATTCATAGGAAGTCTAAAGGATAACATCAAACATTAGGTTCACATTTGGGAACATGATTCATTGGAGGAGGCCTTTAGGGTGGAAAGAAAAGTTGAAAGAAAAATTATGGCAACAAGGAACTCCACCACTTGTAACTATAAATATGGAAGTGTTACTGCTCCTAGCCTTACAAAACCTACAAGGTTAATGCCACAAAAATTGTAGGAAAAAAGAGAAAAAGAGTTTTGTTACAGTTGTGAAAATAAATACACTAGAGGTTATAAATGTTCTCAAAAGAAACTATACAAAATAGATTCAGAAGGGTAGGAATAAAAGGAACGTGAAACATCAAAAGAGGAGGATACACACAAGGAAACAACCCCAAATAAAGAAGAAATCAATCAGACCAAATTTTTTAATGCATTGGTAGGAATTACCACTCCTCAAACTATCAAGGTAGAAGGATATATGACGAAGAAAGGTAATAGTATTGATTGATTCACGTAGTACCCACAATTTTATTCATTGTAAGATAGACAAGGAATTGAATTGCTTCTTATATCTAGCACAAGAGTATCAAGTGAAGGTTGCAAATGGAGGAACGATAAATCTTTCTATAAAGTTCCATAATATCAAGCTAACCATGGGGGAATATGTATTGAATAGTCCAATGCTTTCCATACAATGGGTTGATGTTGATTTTGTACTAGGATTACAATGGTTATAATCTTTAGGGATGATAGGTTTTAGTTTTCAGGACCTTTTCTTGAATTTTTCTTGGGAATAAAAGGAAGTTGAATAAAGGGATATCATAGGGAAACCGAGAAATATAATCAAATCTAATGGCATGAAAAATATTCTTAATAAATAACAACGAGACATAATTTCACAATTAGGCTCACTAGATGTTCAAACATCGAAATCATCTATTTCTCCAAATCTATGAAAAGTCTTGGACAATCATTCCAATGTATTTGATACTCCCAAAGGCCTCCCACCCACTCGTGATCATGATCATGCTATTCATTTGATTCAATAAAGTGTTCCTGCAAACATCATACCTTACAGATATCCCTATGCCCAAAAGAGTGAAATTGAATGAATGGTTGCACAAATGTTAGAGGTTGTTATAATCTAACCTAGTTAAAGTTATTTCTCTTCTCTAGTAGTATTAGTTCACAAGAGGGATGGATCATGGCGTGTGTTTCCAGATTATAGAGAGATCGACAACCTCACTATTAAAGATAAGTTTCCCATTCCTACTATTGATGAATATTTAGAAGAATTACATGGATAAATTTACTTCACCAAGATGCATCTTAATTCAAGATATCATCAAATTAGAATGGATATTGAAGACATTAGGAAAAATAATTCATAACTCATGAGGGTCATTATCAATTTTTGGTCATGCCTTTTGGCCTTACTAATGCACCTTCCACATTTTAAGGTCTGATGAAATCCATTTTCAAACCCTTCCTTACAAAATTTACATTAGCATTTTTTGATGATATACTAATCTACAACAAGTCTTGGAAGGATCATGTTCAACATGTTGACAAGGTGCTCAAACTATTGGAAGAGAAACAATTAAATGCAAAAACCTCCAAATGTGTCTTTGGAGTACCATAGGTGCAATATTTAGGTCATATTGTATCTCACAAGGTTGTTAAGCAAGACCCTAACAAAATTAAACCCATTAAGGAATGGAAAATCCACACAACAATAAAATAACTCAAGGATTTATCAGGTTGAAAGGGTATTACCACATGTTTGTTAACAATTATGGGATAGTAACAACATCTCTAACAAGATTAATAAAGAGACATACATTTTTTTACTCCAGAAGAAACTAAGACCTTTGAACATCTTAAAGAGGAAATGTGCCAAGCACCGGTCTTAGATACACTAGACTTCACAAAAAACATTTATTATGGGATGTGATGCCTCAGGAAATGGAATTGGTGTTGTTTTAATGCAAAAAGGAAGACCCATTATTTTTTAAAGTCATATAATCAAAGGAAATTATTTAAACAAACCTATTTATGAGAAGGAAAGGCTAGAAATACTACATAACTAAAACAATGGACACCGTAACTAATGGGAAGATACTTCAAGGTTAAAAGAAAATCACAATAGTCTTCAATACATTTTGGAACAAAGATTATATTTAGAAGAGAAAGAAAAATGGGTCACAAATATGTCGGGTTATGAATTTGAAATCATCTATAGAAAAGGTAAGAAAAATGTTGTTGTAGATGCTCTCTCAAGAAAGGATGAGGATGTGGAAGCATTTCCTTGTGCCACTTCTATTATCCAACCTGATTGGATAGTTGAGGCAAGGGATGAATGGAAGAATGATGAAGAGGTGTGGTCACTCATTCAAAAGTTGTAGCAAGATCTGACTACATCTGATACATTTAGCTAGAAAAATGATTCATTATGGTACAAATACTACTTATATATTTGAAAGAATTCACAAATGAAGACAAATATTCTTCTGGAATTTCACACCTCCCCCTAATGAGGAAACTCCATATTTTTAAAAACTTACCATAGGATCAAGAGCGATTTTATTGGGATGCCCTTAAATCTAATATTCATAATTTTGTGGGAGAGTGTTTGGTTTGACAACAAAATAAAGTTGAGGCAATTAAGACCCTAGGTTTGTTAAAACCTTTAACCCTTCCAGGTCAATGTTCGAAGGAAGTCTCAATCGATTTTATCACATGTTTATGCAACTCTGAAGGAAAGAGTGTCATCATGGTTGCATTTGATAGACTTAGCAAGTATGCACACTTTTCTACATTATATGATCCTTTTTAATCCATTACAGTTGCTACTACATTTATGGAAACAATTCAAAAGCTACATTGAAACCCGAAGATTATTGTAAGTGACATATATCCCAATTTCATTGGAAATTTCTGGTTGAAATTATTTTCTTGTATTGGTACTCAATTAGGTCATAGCTCATCTTATCATCCTCAATCTGGCGGGAAACCTAAGATAGTGAATAAATGTTTGGAAGGATATCTTCAATGATTTGTATTTGATATACAAACACAATGGGTCAAATTGTTTCCTCTAGCTAAATGGTGGTAAGACACTTCCTTCCATACTGTAGCAAAAATGACCCCATTTATGGCACTTTATGGATATCATCCACCATCCATCACATCATATTTAAGAGAAAATTTAAAGGTTCAAGTAGTGGAAGATCACATCAAGCATCAACAACAAGTTCTCCAACTCTTAAAGCATAAAATCACTTTGGTGCAGAATCTAATGAAACACGAGGCATATCAACATCACAGTGAAAGACTTTTTGATGTAGGCGACCAAGTATATTCACAACTACAACCATACAAATAAATGTCCCTCAAGCAAGCGAATAAGGATAATAGATTATCACCCAAGTACTATGGTCCTTACAAGGTGTTGGAAAAGATTGGTACTATGGAATAACGCGTCGCGAAATATTGTCACTATGGCATGCAAATTGGATCTTCTTGCATCTTCCCGAGTAATACTAGTTTTCCATTTTTCATGCATAAAGAAGGTTATCAATTATAAGATCCCTGTTAAAACAATGTTGCCAAAACTTGACGAAGAAGAAAAAAAAACATATTTGAGCCTAAAGAAGTCATGGAAACAAAAACCTAACATCTACATAATTTATTATTTTAGATTATTTCATTAAGTGGAAGAACTTGCCCCACTAAGGATTCCACGTGGGAGAATTAAAATTTTATACAAAAGCATGTGAAACTACACAAGCAGTAAGGACAACACATTTTTGAGGGAGAGTGGCATGTGAGGTCCCTATAATACTAGTGTATTCCTCTTATTGTTATTATTAGTGTGGCCCCTATTATTATTTTTGTGCACATGTATACCCCATGTTGTTATTGTTGTGGCCATATAAGCCCACTATCATTATTGTTGAACCCTTACATTATTATTGTTTTGTAGGCTCTAACTATATTGTGATGCCTTAGACTCCTATATATACCAAGGAGGTCTTATCATTCGTATCGTCCAAGAATTTTTGATTTATGTAATGTAGAGGGGGTCTCCCCCTCGAAGTGGAAAATTTTTAAGTCGTTGATCTATGTTTTCTTCTACTTTGTTAGCTCGTTTCATAACAAACTTCCTATTTTGACCAAAATTATTTGATAATATGTCATGTCAGCCCCTATTATTTATGGAAAAGTGTTAGCCACATGATTGTGAAGAAGAAGAATCTAAAAAGCTCAATATCATAACTTTAGTTAAGAGTTAAAGGAGTCAAAGTTAACCACTAGTAGGCTATCAGGTCATGTTATAACTAGCACACTAGGAGGAAACAAGGTTCCATTCTATTCAAGTGCATTTTGTTCTGTAGATGAGTAGAGTAGCTATGGTTTGATAGAGAGAAAAAAATAGGGCTTGTGTACTATAACATTCCATGGGCCATAGGCCTCACTTCTATGTACTTGCATCCATTTCCATTCAGAGAAGGAGTGTTGAGTGACCTCACCTTCCAGTTGAGTTTTATCTTGAAATGTTTTCCATGTTATATCTTGTCTTAATTTGTTGTTTGGGGGTTTTATTTTATGTTTCTATGTTTTATACATATTTTATCTATTTCATGCATAATCATAACACAATAATTAAGATATCCAAAAATATGAGGATAAAAAGATCAAATATGTAAAGAATATAGATTAACACTCATAGTGCATATTTCATAAATTTTAAACATACTTTCATCATATCTATTGAGGTGAACTATCTAGTAGAATATCCAAAAAAAATTGTGCATCATATTGGTATCATAAAATATTTATTTGTGTATATTAAGGGGAGTTGCAAGGTGTCCAAATTATTTATGCTGAAAGTCACAAGAATTTAGTCATGGGTAACAAATCTATGAATAACACACAATATCTTGTAGAGGAGAGGATTTCACAATTGAAAACATAGGTCACATATATAAAACATGATGTGATAGTCCTCGGTGGCTCTGACCAATAATACTGGTCTATTAAGAAAAGATAGAGGTTCATATGTACAAATCAAATCGGAGGAGAAATTTATAGATTGAGAAGAACTAGGGAGAGAATCCAAGAAATAATATGAAAAGAGAAAACCCCCTTAAAGTTTCATCATCAATTGAAAATCCTTATTGAAAATGGAAGAGAAGGTAAAAATCAAGTTCTATCAATTTACGCTTGATGCTCTAAAGCTAAATCACTAGTTTCAACAATTATAAGTTTATTTCAGTGTTCACCATATAAAGGAGTTAAAAAAACATTTTCTTCACTGGAATTAGAGGGCCATATCCTAACTTGGAGGGAAATCTGCACAAAGACCCTAAGGTTGGAAGGAAATCATTTGGTGATGAAGTCGGAGGATTTCAAGACCATCATAAAGTCATAATTTTATCCTATCGGGTCTGTGTAGTAAAATTCAATCTAGTGTTATTACTTCAAGTTGAGACAAGTGAAGAGTGCGGAGGAGTACACCACATGATTTAGAAACATTTTGATAATGTTGTGTATCTCCGCAAGGAACCTAATGTACTTCTCAAGTATCCTAGGGGATCTACACAACCATTTTCATAAACAAGTGATGTTATTCAACCCTACATTTATGAATGAGATGCTTACACGAATACTTCCTAAAGAGCATAGGTCAGGAGAAAATGAGATCGACTCAAAGTAGAAGGATAACGAGGAAACTTCAAAGTATGGAAAGAACAACTGAAATAGAGGGAAAGGTAAAAGAATAAAGGCCAAAACACACTAGTGAAAATATCCCAACAACCACTATAACATTGATACAAAGGAGAAGTGTTCGAAGTTGCGTTGAAACCTAATCCCAAAGAAAAACACAAAAGATACTACAAAGAAAAATCTTACAAGCATTGGTGCAAACAACTACGTGGAAATACACCCAAATGTGGATGTGAATGTTGTTGGTGCATTAATGTAGAAGGAGAAAGAAAATTTTAAGCAATAAATAGTATGATAAATTTTAGAAACCTTGTAGAATCTTACTAGTCCCTAATATGCAAAATGTGAACTACCTACAAGTATTTTTGTACAATTTTTAAAATATATAATTATTTTATATGGTATATACAAACTCCTAGGTATTTTTAACGTAAAATGATCTTATAAAATAACATTTTGGTGAATCATTTTTCAAAATAATGAAAATTTATGAACCTTCTTTTTCAAAAAATCATCAAAAATTATCCCACATGTGAATATTAGCCCTTAAATATTCCTTGACAAGGAGATGAATCTAGGTATATTTCGAGAATAATAAGAGAATAAAAATAATATAATCTTTGATATAAAGACATAGGTCAAGAAGACAAAGAATGATGCTTTGCTGGACTCAAAATCATAGTAGAATCGTGTTTCAATAGAGATAGTAATGGAATCAGGATTATAAGTTTATGATCATCCAAAATCATATCTGTTAGGATGGGTAAATAATGATTTGAAAATAATTTTAAACAAACAATGCAAAATCAAACTGGCTATCAATGTTGATTTCATTGATGAAGTAGATCTAGATGTGATTCCCCTTGATGTATGTGAGGTGTTGCTTGGAAGTCACTACATGTTCATGTAGGACGTAATATTCATGCAGAGGGTAAACTAGTAACACTTCATAAATGATGGAAAATCATTCAACATTAACATGCACAAGAGAAAGTCCAAAATATTGTTGGTAACTACCAACCAAGCCAAGAAACTAATCATTTCTATAAAGAATTATGTTTTAATGTTTAGAAGAGAAAATGATCCTATAAAAAAGTTAGTTAGATCAAATTCATCCCTGGAGGGATGTAATGAAAAAAATAGATAGAGGAGTTGGTACAAGTAGACATGAGCATGTTACATGAGCCTAAAGTGTGATTTCATAATAGGAAATCAGAGAACAATATTTAATTGTTTCTAGACTCATAATTTTGAAACATTGGGTTGTATAAGGAGTCCTTTATAAAAGCAAGTGAGGAGAAGAAGAAATTATATAATCTACTAGAATAGGGTTTCATTTGACCAAGTACCTCACCGTTTCGGTCACCCATCCTCATTGCACCAAAGACATATGTGAATTTGTATATGTATATTGATTATAGGCCATTACATAAAATTATGGTCAAGATGAAGTAACTCTTGACCATGATAGATGATCTTCTAGATAAATTGAAGAAAACCAAATACTTCTCCAAGTTGGACTTAAAGTATGAATATCACTACATCTGAGTCAAAGAAGAAGATACTTCAAAGAAAACCTTCAAAACCAACCAGGCTTTGTATGTGTGGTTATTCATGCAATTTTGGATATATAATGCATGAACTATGTTTATGAGCTGGAGGAATGATATGTGGTTCCCTTTCATAGATTCATTCATTATTTTCTATTTTGATGATATACTCGTATACATTTCTACCTAGGAGGGGCACATATCACATTTTATGTTGGTGTTGGAGACATTCAAGAAGCTGAAACTACTAGAAGAAACAAATAAGAGTGAGTTTTCACAAAAATGTTTTGTGTATCTTGGTTGTTAGTCTAAAGATAACACTGATCGGGGGGGGTTGAATCAATGTCGTGGAAGACTTATCATTTCAAGATTTTTCATTCATAAACGAACATGTACCAGTGAATCATAACCATTTGCAGCATAATGATAAGTTAAAGAATGCTTGATAAGCCATCATTACATCAAAAAAATATGACACAACCTCTTATATGCAAACCCTTATGGGGGAAAAAATAAAATATTTTTCTTATCCTTATTTAATTGATTACATAGGTTTTTAGGTACCAACCAGCTAGAGGTACTCACCCCTAATATGTGGAAGAAACTACTTTTGGTAGGCTACCGCTATATTAAGTAACCAAACTCAAAAAATGTGTAAGAAACCACTTCCAATAGGCTACAACCTGGTTGAGACACTAATCTCTTTGGAGGCACTGATTTCCTTCTTTAACTCCATGTGGACTACTTTTCACAATATTTCAAATGCTATCCACATGCTCTTCAACAACATAAATCTTTAAATTGATCATACTATTGTTGTTATAAATTTTTCATCAACTTGTCATATCTTGTCCATATGCTATTAAAACATGTTCTTCAGTCTAATCACATAAAAGTTACCCTAAAAATTACATTGTGATGCTGATGAATTGGTTGAGCACAAAATCTGACATATCCTTGACAAGAGCTTACCAATGTGATGGGATGGTTAGACGGTAAAATTGGGGAAAATTTTGTTAAGAAATTAAAAATGTTTAATTTAGGAGTCAGTTCTGGTTTTTGTAATAATAAGTTGGAGGAGTTATTTCTAATGTAAAAAGTTATTTTCAGTTTCCCTTATTTTATGTAGAAGGGGAAGCAATTCACATTTTTGTGACTCTTGGTTGTCGTAGCCAATTTCTTTTAGGAAAAAATAAGAAAAGAGTGTCTGGAAAGTTCGTGAGGTGAGGAGATGAAGATAGGAAGAGATGTGAAAGAGGAGAGGAGAGGAACGTTATGCTTCTCTATGTAACCACAATTCTAAGGTTTTGTAGACACCTATACTTTCCAATCTATGTGAACCAAAATGTGTTTATGTATGAATGGTGTAATGAACAACAATTCAGTTGTAACTTGTGTCATTGTCAAATGTAATGAAACTACATGGTTACACTGAATCAACTTCTACGTGTGAAACATTATTGTTTACAATTATATTCCTATGTGTGTTGATCAATTTGAGAGTCTGTAGTTTGTTGACCCAATTTACATTAATAATATGAACATTCTAGCTTCATAATTGTTAGATTATTCATTTTTCTTTTGCATTTTGTTGTATAGTTTCAAAACACCATGGAGGAATTCTCATTGTGTTCTGAGGCAGTGAATGAATGATTTTAACAATGATTTGAGTGTTGTTACTGTGAAACATAGTACCTTATTTTGAATATCATTAAAACCCTTTTATGTTGATTTTATGACTGTTAAATTCGAGTTACCAGTGCAAATCCTGGTGAATAAAGGCAAAGGAAATAATTTATTGTGTTGAGAAGCAAGCCAAGGGTCATGGAGATTTGGTTTCGAAAGGAATTGATTAGTTTCATCTTCCTCGAAATTGTTGTACAAAAGTTTAACAGTGTGCTACAAAATTATCTTGTAGCTTATCCTATAGTGACTCCACAGTTGATTAGAAGTGAGTGATGCCAAATCATTTCGTAGCGACAATGGAATTTTTTTATTTTTAGAGAACTACATTAAAAATTTTAAATATCCTTTGTTCTCCTTCGTATTTCTTAGTTTAGAGGATGAAAAGATATATTGATGGACTGGTGAGTCGGGAAATGTTGTAATACTAATTTGCAAGGAATTGTTGGAGAAAGTTGTAGATGCGGCAACTGTATAGAATTCACATAATGCGTTGGGATTTGTGTTAAGATTGCTAAGTGGAAAACATAATTCCCATTTTAAAAGCACTGAGAAAGGTATGGATATGTTATAGATAGATCCATTTCTAAATGGATTGAGTAGATTGGTGATATTGGCATCGATGTGAGTAGGTGAGATCGAGTGGTATCAGAGCCAAACAATTCAACATCAAGCAAAGTCTGGAAGTGAGATTGAGAAACATGGAGCAGAATTAGAATTAGAAATTTGACTCAAGTAAATTTTGTTTTCTTTTCAATTTGTGGTTGAGTTTGAAACTCACAATTTCATGATTGATGTTATGAAGTTTCAAGGAAGCAATGACAACCTATGAAAGGAAATCTACTTTGGGAGGAAGTAGGTCAAATTTGTTTTTAAGGTAGATCTAAACATAGAAATTTCTAAGTTAAATGATATAGACTGCAACAAAAACAATGTATGTTTAATGGATATTTGGATAGTGAGGTTTAAGAAAACATCAGTAAAAATAAGTGAAACTAGTTAGACATGCAACAATGCTATAAAAGAGAAGAAGGATAAAGTATGCTCTCAAAAGAAAGGATGATTGTGACAAAACCTCACAGTAAGATGGATTGCTGAAGAAAGAGACATGATATAAAAGAAAATCTCTTTAGAGAGGATGAGTAGGTGAAATTGGAGTAGCCTAAAATATTCAAAGTTCCAGAGAAAGTCTACTCTAGAGGAAGGAGAAAAGGTTTTTTTGCAGAGAACCAGAAGAAGGAAAACGTCCAACAAGTAGTAGTTAAGTAGAAGTTGTTAGAGGGAAGTTCCACAGTCATTGTGGGTAGAATTTCCAAGAGAAGGTTCTAGATAAGGAATCAGAAATACCATAATGCCATCTTTGGAGGAAGCTTGGTGAGGTATTGTTAGTAGCTATATATTTTGATATGAGGAAAATGCTTGTAGTTCATAGGTGAAAAAGGAGAGTTCACAGGAGAATAAGAAGAAGAAGGAAAATATGGCTAATTTTAGTCATATGATGGGTTGAAATAAGGAAGGAGGCTAACACATTTAAAAAAAATGAATGAGTGATGAAGAGAGGGAGAAGGAGATAACTGAGATAAAGAAAGAGCTGACAAAAATAAATAAGTATCTATAAGAGAAAATGAAGGAGTGGCTAGAAAATTTTTGAAATAATTGAGGAATAGAATTTGGAAAAACAATACAATGGTCAGTTAATAAGTTGCATGCATAAAATAAAAGAAGATGCATGAGGCATCTAATCAAAGATTCATTAAGGATACCTAGATAGAGAGAGACAATGTGAATTTGTATAATGGAACATGGATACATCCTTGGAGAGGATGATAGTTATGAAGAAGATGACGATATGGGACTGGTTGGGAGTCTAATATTTTCTTAGAGACTGAATATCAAAATGAAGAAATTGTGCAAGAAGCATCAAATGAGGCTACAAATACTTGTTGTTTTGAAACTGGAAAATTATGTGTGTTTGCAGGTTGCACAAGTCAAAAAGACAACCATTAAAAATTGTCACAAGGATGAAGTTGAATGAACATAATTTTATTTATGTTCGAAAGTGTATCATTCGTAATGAGAATGTACAAAATGTAATTTCTAGGAGATATTTGTAGGAGTATGTTTTAACAAAAAAAAAAGTGAAATTGACTTTTGCAAACAACCAAAGGAGAAACGAAGAAATAATTTGTATGTAATGCTTAATAAATTTGATGAAGAAATATTGGTGTTGGAAAATTTGATACAAAAATATGAGTGTAAACTATTTATAGAGTCACGGGGTGAACATTCAAACTTAATGTTCAAATACCTTGAGTAAGAAATGGAATTTTTGAAATGTGGCTACACAAGATACAAGTGATAAAAACCATTCGGAATTTTTAATCTGAGCTAAAGAAAAGGATCTTACTAAAGTGCCACAAAATAGTGGTATAGAAGAGGAAGGAATGCAACAAATAGTTGGCATGAGAAACAAAACATTTCAAAAATATGAATAAGATCCCATGCAACACAATATTGCTAAGATTAAGGATAAAGTGAGAGTGGAAAATTCTAAAGAAGACAACAATGGTTTGGTTGTGAGAAAGAAAGGAATAAGACATATGAATGGATTATATGTGGAGAGAAGTGTTTTGAAGAGGAAGAAGATGATAATATTTAAATTATTATACAAGGAATGATATAGTTACAAATGGAAAAAAATTGTAAAGAGATGTATGAACTAGATGTTTAAATAGAGAAGCTAAGATGTTGATGATGAAGAAGCCTCAATAGAAGAGATATGCAAGGCAAAGGTGGATAAACAATTACATGTTGCAGATAGTAGAGCAAGTTTTCATCAACAAGGAAGGAGGAAGACTACAACATAAAATATGGAAACTAGAAGGATGAAGAAGAAAATAGTAGAACAATGACATGACAAGGTAAAGGACCGACAATGACATAAAGTTTGGGATCGATGAAGATTCACTTCATCAACACATGGTCAGGAGACGATGAATCTTTTTCACCTTGGGAGTATGATGCAAGTGCATAGGGTGACTACAAAATTTGATGAAGAATGAACAAGATCTTACGAATGTGATTAGATGGTCAGAAGGAAAAGTTGGGAATAAATGTATTAACAAATTTTAAATGTTTAATTTAGGAGGAAGTTTTTTTTTAAGAATAAGTTGTAGTCATTTTCTAATGTAAAAAATATTTTTTAGTTTCCCTCATTTTGTGGAGGAGGGGAAATGATTCAAATTTTTGTTATTCTTGGTTGTTATGGTCAATTTCTTTTGGGAAACAATAGGAAAAGAATGTTTCGGAAGTTCTCGAGTTGAGGTGATGAAGAGAAGAAGAGTCGGGAGAGAGGATAATAGAGGAGATCATTGTTTCTATGTGTAAATATGGTTTTGAAGTTTTGCAGGCGCATGTACTTTCCAATCTTTTTGAACCATAAGGTATTTTTATGTGAATTGCGTAGTGGACAACAATTGAGTTGTAAGTTCTATGATTTTTAAATGAGTCGAAAGTTTGTGGCTACAATAAATCAATTTCTTCTTGTGAACCATTATTATTTTCAATTTTATTCCTGTAAGTCTTGATCAATTTCAGAGTATGTAGCTTGTTCAATCGATTTACATTAAAAAGTTGAACATTGCAGCTTCAATTATTGTGTGATTGTTCATTTATCTTATGTATTTTGTTGTAAAGTTTTGAAAACCTCATGGAGTAATTCCACTCTGTTCCGACACAAAAAAATGCATGGTTTGTACACCAATTTGAGTGTTGTAAGAGTGAAATATAGTACCCTATTTCGAATACAGTTAAAGCCCTTTTATATTAGTTCTCTTATCGTTAAATTGGAGTTAGTATTGAAAATACCAGGGAAGAGTGGAATTTGAAATCATTTACTATGTTGAGACGCAAGCCAAGGGTCATGGATAATTAGTTTGGTGAATAATTGAGTCATTTTATCTTCCTCGAAATTGTTTTACAAAAATTTAATAGTTCACTACAAAATTATCCTATAGTGAAAAACACTACAAGATTATTTTGTAGTGACTACACAATTGATTAGAAACAGATGCTAACAAATCATTTCATATCGACAGTTGAATTTATTTATTTCTTTTTTAGGACTGTGTTTTTTTTTCCAAACTCCTTTTGGCTGGCTTCATCTTGCACAATTTAGAGGATGAAATTGTTAATCGAGGCACGTTAATGGACTAGTGAAATAAGAAATGGTGAAATATCGATTTGTAAGGAATCGTTGAAAAAAGTTGTATTGCACCAATCCTATAGAATTCATGTAATTGTGTCGAGATTTGTGTTAAGATTGCTAATTCGAAAAGAAAATTCCCATGTTAACGAAGGAAAGAAGGGTATGGGTATTTTATATTATTTGGATTGACAAGGTCCAAATCCATTGTTATATGGATTTATTAGATTGGTTATATTGGTGCTGGTCAGAGTAGGTTCCATCAATTTGACCATATACACGACATTTACTGCAACCTACTCATAAGCCCCAAAAACACATAACAATTATCCATGACATTAAAATTATATCATCAAGGATTTTCATGTCTTAAAAATTGTTCATTATTGAACCTTAATCATCATGAGTCTTCCAAAATCAAATATGCCTCTGAAATGAGCACAAAAACCCTAAGAAAAATATAAAATTAAAAAAATAAATCAATTTTTCTACATAATCGAACTTTTAGGGTGAAATGTACAAAAAAACCATTTTATATGAATGGTTTTAGAGAAAGGTAATTTTTGACCTCCCAATTGTTTGACAAATTGTACATTGGTAGGGAAAAATAAAAATTAAATTTCTAACAGTGTCAGCAACCAAATTTGAACATGTAACCTCTATTGTGTGACCTAAGTTCATTGCCAATTGCACTATGGTTTGTTGTTCATTATCTCATCCTTCCAAAACTATTTTTTTATGGGTTAATTGAATCTGAAGGGGAGAGCGGTAAGCTGAATCTCATCTGTTAACATGACATTGTTGGAAATAATACTGAGAGGGGGGGTGAATCAGTATTATGAAGTCAAATATTCCTTTTTCAAAATCAGATGATATACGCAACTTCAGTTAATTAAACCTGCGTATATACACAACTATGAAGAAGGAAACCAGCGTGTACAAGGCAAACTTTTAATTTACTTTATCTTTTGATGTCGATTGTTAATCTGTGTTTTCAGAATCAAATAACTAGTAACCAGAAACAATAAAACAGAGCAGAAAAACAATCGCACATAAGAACACAAGATATAAGGTGGAAACCCAATGTGGGTGAAAACCACCTGCTGCAATTCGTCTCTATCTTCCTTTAAATTAGAAACTTCTTTTACAATGTACTGGTGCAGTCCTTTACCAATACGCAGGCTGCAACCTGCAGAGAGCTACAACCCTCTCTCGTTCTCCAAGTTCTCCTAGAAGTGAGCTACAACCCCCTTAGCTCCTGCACTAGCCAAGATACTAGTACGTAGGTGCTGGCCTACAGAAGGCTACAACCTTCTCTTTCTTTCAAGGACCACGTTTCATAAATTTTCAGACTAGATCCATAAATAACATCAATCAAGAATTTCTGCATCAACCAATCACCTTTTCACCAATCAAAACTGAATCAAAATAAACACTTCTCTGACAACTGTACCCAGATTACAGTGATAGTAACCACACACCAAATCTGAACCCAGAATAATGCAGCAATAAACAAAAGCAGCTAGATCACTACTCAA
This sequence comes from Pinus tabuliformis, assembly GCA_031772625.1. Lineage (NCBI taxonomy): Eukaryota > Viridiplantae > Streptophyta > Pinopsida > Pinales > Pinaceae > Pinus > Pinus tabuliformis. The sequence goes on from CM062820.1 coordinate 1,438,529,705, forward strand.
AAGATATAAGCTACTTCAATAACCTGAAACTTGTATGCATATGCTTCTGCGTATGGAACAACCTGCGTATACACTATTTTCATTCACTGAACCAGCGTGTATACGCGCCTTTGCTTCACTGAACCTGAGTACAGATCTATAAAGGATAATTCGCACCTTCAGATATTCAAACACTAATTAACGTAGACTATCAGATTTGTAGATCAAGCAAGCGCCACATATAACAGATCAAAATCATACAAAGATACTATCACTCAAGCTTAAAGATTATGATCCATCAATAGAACTTATCCTTCTCTTTTGCGCTAAGGTTCCTCCTTCATTCAGATCCAGATCTGCACCATAACCCAATTACCAGTATTCTAGATCTAGCACTTTATCAGATATTCAATAATAATTCAGATGTCCCTTTGCCACATGATCTCCTTCCTTTTTTATAGTTTTAGGCATTCCACAATACGACGGTCCAAAACCATAATAAACAATACAAAGGACCCAATACCTGGGGTCAACACTTCTGATGAGATACCATGGTCCAAAACCATATGTTTAAATACCGAGGACTAACTACCATGGACCAAAAGTAAGTTCTCCAACATATACGCGCTTTTGCTTGCATGAAAGTGCGTGTATACGCATATGCTCCTTTGTAACGTATAACCCGCGTGTATACGCGCCTTTGTCTAGGTGAACATGCATATATATCTTTTTCTTCATTCTGAAAGCCTGAACTGAGATCTGGTCCTGAGATCTATCACCAAAGAGAGTTGCCATCAAGGACAACACCTGTGCCATAGCTCCAAACATGTGTCATAATGCCAACAAACATACAATGTTTGTAATCACACAAAAATAGATATTCCAATCTATCTAATCTCATACTGTGGTCATACAACTAGATAGTTCGTCATTTTAATTCTCACTAAAACTCCACCTTGGACTACCCATCAAAAAAAAATATGTCAAGTAAAATGGGTTAACCCTTCATTGTGTGGTTCATAATATACAATAATTGTACAACTAAAGAGTAGAGTTCACGTTTCATATTGTAAGAATATTACCAAAGGGTTAAAAGATATATCCAAACTTCAATAGAGAACTGAAGCCAATCATGCCAATTGTAGATCTTAGAAGTATTATATTTTGTGTTTGTTTCAATTTCACTCAATGCTTCTATGTAACCACAAACATGTACATATATATACACAATCGTGTGGTCCTAGGGTGTATCAGTTCCGAATGTAGGCCCATCGATCATGCCACCAAACAAGGAGATTAGGTTAGTTATGCTAACTACATGACCAATTTGAAAACATATAACCCTTATCCCTTGGGCTATTGTGACCATAGTATATGACTGTGTCATGCATCATGGCCCCCAAATATAAGGTGTTAACCATATGACCACATACTTTTTTGTCATGTGAGCTTGTCCATAGTTGTCAATGGTCTTTAGCATGATAACATTAACATTATTTCATCATTCCATGTGGTAGCCCATGAGGGATGCCGCAATCCACACATTTTCAAGTTATTGGCTAGTCAGAAATCACCATTTGTACCTGTGATGTGGTAGTCCCTGAAGGTTACACGTCATCCTAATGGCATCATCGTGATTACTCGTCAATCCATGTAAATGCTACAACACCCTTATTGTTACATCATCTCCTTTGACCAATCTAGTTGCACGATTTTGTTCTTGTTGTGACCTCATAGATGAATCTATAGGAGGGATACATCACTTGCATGTGATCCAATAAATAATTTCTACATGTCATAATAGGATGGGCTCAATATGAAAGGTTAATGTTTAGAAAAATTGACACATCATTTATTTTTCATTTATTTTTTTCATTAGTTGATTCATCAAATCTAAACATACTTTCTCAAGCTTTAACTATGTTAAACCTTATACAAATTTGTCCACTAGATTCTATAGATTGGATCACTAAATCATGGATCATCCAAGAAGATTCAAATTCTTTAACACATCTGATGATTTTGTAATTTTCCCTACAACTTAGGTCCTTTTCCCAATGCTAATTTTCAAATGACCACAACTTTTCATTTAGGAGGGGTTTTGGAAAGTGTGATATAGTGTTGAAAAGGCCCGAGGGAGGAATATTCAACCATAAATCCGTACAATAATTAGGAAATTATATCCTCATCAAAAACTCAATAAAATTTAAACCTATTTGAATTTTTACTTCATGAGAGTAGGAAATGGGTAAAGCTATTATAATGCTTCCATCTATTAATACACATTTTCATCTATCCTTATACTATTGTTATATTGTAGTCTTACTCTCCTTGCTTATTGTCATGAGTGTCACACTTATTTTACATATAACATATCATCATCAATTCACATTTTCCAATTATGTGCAAATGGAATCTATACCTATCACTCGTCATTAATTTTCTTGTTAGCATACTACTGTCCACATATCAAAGTGATCATTTTTCCTGCATTTCTTCTTCAAGTTCCAATTCAAATAGTTATAATATTGAATAAGCATTCAACAAGGGATTATATCTAAGGCATTAGATCTAACCATGGTTCTTCCTATCTCATTATCCATCCCATATAGTTAATTCCTAGATTAGTTGGTATTCCCTCTCTCTTATGCTATCTGAGGTTGAGTTTGTACTCACGTGTTGTTTGTCCTTCATTGTGAAATACATAACACAACATTGGGCTTCAAAATTTGTGGAAATGAACCATGTGATATATTTTTAATTTGACCCATATGTATTTTTTTTGGGTATTTTTTATATCCTTTGTAATAGATCATATCATAGGTTCTATAATCCTATGCTTTGTACAAAAAAATTGGGGCATGGAAAACAATAACTAAAGAACTTATTTCGGCATGTGGCATTATACAATGATGTTGATCTTTTGAATTTCTTCCTTGGAATAGCCTCATCCATCCATGGATTCTAATTATTTTGAAAAAAATTTGTCATATAGAGTTCAAATATTTTATTATATTTCCTTCCTTTTTGTTAATTATATGTACCCTATTCATTCCTGGGATCATTTAGACAATCATTACAAATGTTGAAATGAGAATTCTTGGGTTGATTTATAATCTTCCTAAGATATTCATTATTGTTAGATGTAATGAATGTCCAATCAAGATTAATGCAATGGACTTCATTTAATGTGCTTGGAAGAGCCTTACTCTTGGATGTCTTCCAACTTTTTCGATAACCAATATCTCTTTTGGTGAGAGGATATCTTTGCATCTAGAAAATATGATCCAAAGGTACCTTCCTTCTCAGATGATTTAGGTTGTATTTGAGTTCTTACAATTATTATTTAAAAATACGAAATTCCTCTTCTAGCCTTTCACAAAGTTGTTATTTATCATTTAGCTATTCTCACAAAAACTCATTTATCCTTTTAGGTTCTTCTAACTCAAATTTAAGAGAAATAATGGTTTTTTCATTTAGATCTTTCTTTTGGATTTGTTGCATTAATTTACCTTTCTTCTTTCTAAGAGTTTTTATTTCTTTCTTTTCACTTTATGTTCTCCTTCATAGTCTATTTCTTCTTCAGGTTCTTCTAGTTCGATGAAGAACAATATATCATCTCTTTGATCACCAGTAAAACGTTTATTTCTTTCATATATTTTTCCTTCTTTTGAGAGGATGTTATTATTCTTATCAACTTGATTCCTCCTTTCACTCTTATATTTCAACCTTTGTTTGTCATCACTATCATTCAATTTTTCATAATGAAATTTAGAAGCATAATTTCCTATTCTTCTACATTCAAAACAATTGAAAGGAAGCATACCTTTGAACTTTATAGTACCTCTTTTCAAATTTCTAAACAATTTGGCTTCTTCTTAATCAATGTTGGGGTCTTCTTGATTTTCATGTTTTTTCCCTTATTTGGATACATGGAATGTTGCTTCCTTGATTCTCTTTTTTCCTCCTTTATCGTTAGCTCATATACTAAGAGCGTTCTATGAATTGCATCCATAGTTATTATATCCATATTTGTTAACTCTTCAAGGGTTTATTTTACAATTACCCTTGTCATTGATGACAACAAGATTCATTGGTGTCAAATGGGAAATTTTAGACAAGAGTAGAATTACCATCTTTGATTACTAAACAAGTAGCATGGTCCTTTATGAAGTTATATGACAACTATATCTTTCACATGCTCTCATCATATAAATATATATGTTCTTGAATTTATTAAAAAAAATATGAAGTTATGATGCTCAAGAGATACTACTAATAGAAAAGTTGTGTAGATATCATCAATACATTTCCAATGGTATATCCTATTCAGAAAAAATCCTCCGCAATAATAATTTATGACCAATTAAAGTTTTAGTGTTAATTGAGGGAGAAATATTTAGGTAAGAAACCCAAAGATTTAATTGTTAAATAGTGGGAAAGTTCACGGTGGATCCACCATTAAATAGAGAAATCAATGGCCATAGGAGTGCAAGGTCTTTCACTAGTTAATGTCGTGAATAACGTGCATCTCTTGGTCCAATAAACAACACACCTAATAGGTCAATGGACAAATGATGGAAAAGATACATGAGCTTTAATTAATTATAATGCACCAACCTTATGATGACACATTGAAAGATGTAGTTTGATTATGATGTCGACCTACTAATGGATGGCATGTTCCACTCTTTCAAAGTTAGCATGACCCCACATCTCTCTAACATCAGTGTGACGATGTAGTGCCATTAGAGGCCACCACATGGCATGGTGATTTGGCACAATCTGGTTTGTCAAAAGTCTCAAATATGGTGACACATGGCACCCCTCATGGGCTTTTGTGTGGCTCTATGACATCATGATGACAACATCAAGGAAAAAGGAAGTGACCCTTGGGTACTAGTCATATAGGAACATTTATATGGTGATGTAGCTTAAGATATAAAGAACTAATCATTTTCCTTAGTCATGTGACATGGCCTCATGGAGCCATGGCATGAAATTTAATGAGACTAATTCAAATAGTATTGATCAGCCTGTTATAAAGATAGGTTTCATGGGTGCTCAGGGTCAACTCTATTGTCATTCTGTATTTTTGAGGTTGAGGGAGTAAACACATAGGACAACATCAAAACCGCTTTGGAAGTTGGGATCTAGCCCTGCTAGCTTCAGAAAGGGATCTCTCTCAAAAATTTAGCTATATATTAAATATGAATTTTAGGCTAGTTATTACTGTACAGATTGTTTTTTATTGGATTATTTGATTGATTAAATTGTTATAATTCCATTGGGCTATGGAGTCTAAATATTAACTAGATCTGCATCAAACATTGAAGGAGTTTCACAGGGCAGCCTAGGTTGCACTAGTTAGATCTTTCTTAATTTTTAATGGATTATGAAATCGAAGAAATGTAAGATTCAGTAGAAACTATGGAGAAATGAATAATTCCTTAATTTGATTTCAGCAGAAAACATGTAAATTACTAACACCCAAAATAGGGTGCTTTGTGTAACATATCCTATTCATAACAATTTATGTTATGTAATTAAGATTTTCAGAGATAACAGAGAATGAAAACAATGATCAAACACATAAACTAAAGAAAATCATCACCATTTCATACACCACATGAATCCTATGAAAATGTCCTTGTAGTATTGACGCTTCCAGCAACTGGGAAGTTACAATTTGTAGATGAAAATTATATTCAACAATAAACCCTTAATACTTCAAACTATGAAGTATTTATAAAAATATTTACAAAATAACAACAAAATCGTGCTCTCAATAGATAGTGTATTATTAGCATAATCATAGACAACAAAATTGGTGTTTTGCAGAAAGATAGGAGACGTAGACAGATGCATGAAGAGGTGGCTATGTATTGGTGGATTTGGTTGTTGAATCAGCCTGAAACTGTGTTGCGTCGATGTGATGGTTGTTGTGCTAGTTTTTGTGCTAGCTAATGCGCTAGCTGCATCTGAATTTCTTTTAATCCAGTAAATCACATAGTTCCTTCCAACTTTTTTCATATACAATTCTTAAATTAATTACCCTCAGGTAAATCTCATGAACCTCAGTATATTTTGGAAATGTGGGCTTTACTACGAAGACATGTTTTACCTCATTCTAGATATAGAAGTCATTTTCCATAATCTCTAAGAATTCTCTTCCTGACATGCTTCCTTTTGTACCATTGAATTTGATACTGCTTTTGTCCACTTCCTTCACCTTCACAACATAGTCTTCTTGAGTAATCAATTTATCATTAATAACATATATGCCAGGAAATCCTTTCTAAATTAATGCTTCGATCCCATTGGAAATCCTGTTCACTCCCAGCTCTAGCATTTCACATCTTTCTTCTAATTTATCAATGAGATTTATTTTAGTCAAAAATTTCTTGACTTCTAAGATGGTGGTAGTCCTATCACTAATTCCTAATTCTTCAAGTTAATGTTGTATTGTGTTATATTCTTTCCACGACTAGCCCACATAGTTAACCGGGAGTTTGAGGAGGGACGGTGGGGGGGTGGTGCTCCCCCTTCGTTGCACCAATTGCATAGAGGGGGGCTCACAGGGGGTTTGAGGGGTGTAGGTAACTCCACTCTATGCGGTCTGGGGCAGTGCCATAATTTTTTTTTTTTTGGACCCTATGTTAGGTTGGGTGGACCCACCTATGGTTTTGTGCATGATTTTCGCACATGGTTTTGGAAGTGATGGTTTTCAGTCTATGGTATTGGATGCTTCAGCATGTATAAATATGTATTGTAACATTGAAAGGAACATAATGAAAAATCAAGCTCATAGTCACATTTTGGGATCCAGGGAAAAATATCTATGTATATGCGTTTTATGTGTTATGCTCTCGCATTGTTTATTTTCTGTGTTTTAGAATTCGTATGCATGTAATTTTTGTATGAGGTTAAAGCCTACATTTGGTATCAGAGTTATTTTGGCTTCAATGGGATGCCTTTATTGCTGAGGGGTTTCGCTTGGGCCTGTGGTAGACCCTATTTAGTGGGAGATCTATGGGATCGATTCTAATGGTGAAAGAAGATGGCGAGCAGTGGAAAGATAGACATCGAGAAATTTAATGGACAGAGTTTTGAGTTGTGGAAGCTCAAGATGTACGATTTGTTGGTGGATAAAGATCAGTGGATCATAGTAGATCCAGGTACTAAACCAATGGGAGTGTCCGATGAAGAATGAAAAAGGTTGGATCGGAAGACTAAGAACATAATATGATTGTGTGTATCAGATTCAATGTTACTGAATGTATCAAGGGAGGCTACGATGAAGACTTTGTGGGACAAGTTAGGGACATTGTACCAATCTAAGTCTCTGCTGAATAAATTGTTCCTACGAAAAAAGATGTATAACCTAAGGATAAAAGATGTAGACTTGGTGACAGAGCATCTGAACCTAAGTCAGTTATTATTTGTTGATATTAAAATTTTAAATGAAGATAAGAGCATCAGTTTGTTGTGTTCTCTACCAGATTCAAGGGATAGTTTGGTTATTGCAATAGGTAGCAATGAAACTGCATTGCAGTTTGATGAAATAGTCTCATCCTTGCTGATGTAGGAGATGAGACGGAAAAATATGTAGAGCCAGAATGGTGATTCCTTGTAGGTCATGAGGCATGGTTGATTGACTCAGGTGCATCCTTTCACTTCACTCCCCATAGAGAGTGGTTTTGTGAGTATGAGAAATACAATGGTGGTGATGTCTTCTTAGGGGATGATAAGAAGGCTAGAATCATTGGTTGCGGAGAAGTTGAAGTTGCAAGGTGGAAGGGTTAGAACACTTCTAGTTGTTCTGCATATTCCTACACTGGCCAAAAATTTGATTTCTGTAAGCAAGTTGGATGATGCAAGTGTAAAAGCAGTGTTCGAGAAGGATACCTACAAGATGGTTCCGGGAGCACTGGTATTAATGCAGGGAGTTGAGATTAGAACTCTCTACAAGCTACAAGGTAGCACGATTGTTGATGGGTGCAATAGTTCTGTGGTTCCTGAAAGTGGAGTAGAAAATCTAGTGGTCTCTGGAGAGAAGACAATACTATGGCATCAAAGGCTTGGAAATATTGGAGAGAAGGGCCTTCGAATACTTCATGGTAAAGGTATGGTAGAAGGTATGAGTAATAGCTCTCTGGATTTTGACTTCTATGAAAATTGTATATATGGGAAGCAAAATCGGGTGGGTTTCCCCTTTGGTGGTAAGAGGGCGAAACAGATATTAGATCTTGTGCATAGTGATGTGTTTGGACCTGTGAAGGTTCCATCACTGGGTAAGTCTGTGTACTATGTATCCTTTATATATGACTTCTCAAGGAATACATGGATATATTTCCTTAAGAAGAAATTTTAATTCTTTGACAGGTTTAAAGAATTTAAGGCTCTGGTGGAAAGCCAGACAGAGAAGAAGATAAAGGTGTTGAGGACAGATAACGGTGGAGAGTTTTACAGTAAGTAATTTGAAGAATTCTGTAAGAAGTGTGGTATAGCACGGTAAAAGGCTACTCCATATACACCTCAGAAAAATGGAGTTGCAGAAAGAGTGAACAAGACATTGATGGAAAGGGAAAGAAGCATGCTCAATGGTGCCAGGTTAGGACAGGAATTCTGGGCAGAGGCAGTGGAGACTATATGTTACCTGGTCAACAGGTCACTTCATTGACATTGGAGGAAAAGACTCCACAAGAGGTATGGACTAGTAAGAAACCCTCTCTTTCACATCTGAGGGTATTTGGATGTGATGCATATGTACATGTTCCAAAGGAGGAAACAACAAAGTTGGATAGTAAATCTAAAAAATGCATCTTTATTGGGTATAAGGATTGTTTAATGGGTTATATGCTTTGGAACCCAGTAACAAGGAAGGTTTTGTACAGCCGAGATGTGGTGTTCAAAGAGGTGAAATATGTTATTAAACATGAAGTCCAACCAAACGAACCTAAGAAGATAGAGTTTGAGCTAAATGAGGAAGAATTAGAGTCTACAACAGGGAAGGAATAAAAAGATGGAGAGCCACAAACTCCGGGTGTGAGAAGATCAGTTCGAGAAAGAAGGCAACCAGAAAGATATAGTCCATCTGCTTTCCGTTCAAATTTTTATTTATCTATTATTGATGATGATCCAAGAACTGTGAAGGAAGCAATAGATTCAAAGGATGGAAAACTCTAGAAAGAAGCCATGGTTGATGAAATGGAATCATTGCACAAAAATGAGGCTTGGGATCTGGTGGAGCTGCCAGCTAGAAGAAAACCCATTGGAAAAAAATGGGTGTTCAAGAAGAAGACAAATGCAGAAGGAAAGGTGGAGAAAGACAAATATCAGTTTGTAGCAAAAGATTATTTCCAAGTGCTAGGAATTCATTTTGGTGATATTTCTTCTCCTGTGGCCAAGGTAACTTCTATTAGATTACTGTTATCTGTTGTTTCTGCTTTTTATTTTGAGGTAGAATAGATGGATGTGAAGACAACATTTCTTCGCAGGGATCTAGAAGAGGAGATGTACATGAAGAAACCTGAAGGTTTTGCAGTGAAGGGTAAGAAAGAAGTTGTACTCAAGTTAAAGAAGTTTCTATATGGGTCCAAACACTCACCAAGGATGTGGTATCAGAAATTTGATACATTTATACGAGGACTTAGCTTCACGAGAAGCAAAGCAGATCACTGTGTGTATTTTAAATTAATTGGTGACCGTGTTATTTATTTGGTCTTGTATGTGTATGATATGTTGCTGGTTGGAAATGACAAAGAAATATCCAAGATTTGAAGACCAAATTTTCCTTGAAATTTGACATGAAAGACCTTGGTGTTGCAAACTATATTTTGGGCATGGAAATTAAAAGAGACCGGGGAAAGAGGAAGCTCTGGTTAAACAAGAGGAAGTATGTCGAGACAATACTGCAGAGGCTTAATATGCAGGATAGTAAACCGGTGAAAGTTGCTATTCCTGTAGGTGTAAAGTTATCTGTTGAATAGTGTCCCAAGACACAAGAAGAGGAAGAGGACATGTCTCGTGTTCCATATGCAAGTGTAGTTGGTAGCCTAATGTAAGCAATGGTTTGTACTAGACTAGACATTGCACATGTAATGGTAGTATTGAGCAAGTTTATGTCAAAACCATGAAAGGAGAATTGGACAGTAGTGAAGCGGGTTTTCACGTATTTGCATGGCACTAGTGATTATGGTTTGTGCTACCAAGGAAGACCAAGATTGGACAGAGTGTTGGATATTCATGGCTTTGTTGATGCAGACTGGGCTGGAGATCTAGATCAAAGAAGATCTACAAGCTGGTATGTGTTTAACCTATTTGGAGGTGCAGTCAGTTGGATGAGTAAGAAACAATCTATAGTGGCACTATAAACTACAGAGGCAAAATACATGGCAACCACTCATGCAAGCAAGGAAGTAGTTTGTTTGCAGAGATTGTGTTCAGGTATGGGGTTTGTACAGAGAGCTATAAGGATATACTGTGACAGCCAAAGTGAAATTTTCTTGGCAAAGAACCCTGCATATCATTCAAAGACAAAGCACATCGATATTCAGTATCACTTTGTGAGGGATATGATAGAAGACAAAAAGGTGTTGCTGCTAACGGTGGACACATTGAATAATACTACGGATGCATTGACAAAATCTGTGAGCTCTAAGAATTTTTCTTGGTGTAGAGAAACAATGGGAATTGCAGGGCTAGACAAATGACTAATCTCTCTTGTGGCCCCCCTATGGAAAGAAAAAAACAAGTGGGAGAATGTTGGGTTGTGTTATATTTTTTCCATGACTAGCCCACACAGTTAACTGGGGGGTTGGGGGGGCGGGGAAGCCCCCCTTTCATTGCATCAATTGCATAGCCGGGGGGGGGGTCAGGGGGGTTTGAGGGGTGTAGGTAACCCCACTCTATGAGGTCCATGGCATTGCCTCGGAAAATTTTGGTTTTGGAACCTATGTTAGGTTGGGCGAACTCACCTATGGTTTTGTGCATGATTTTCACACATGGTTTTGAACGCGATGGTTTTCAGTCCATGGCATTGGATTCTTCAGCATGTATAAATATCTATTCTGACATTGAAAGGAACATAATGAAAAATCAACCTCGTAGTCCTGATTTTGGGATCTAGGGGAAGATCTCTGTGTATATGTGTTTTATGTGTTATGCTCTCACATTGTTTATTTTCTGTGTTTTAGAATTCGTATGCAGGTAATTTCTGTATGGGGTTAAAACCTATAGTTCATACTTGTTCTTTGAGTTTAGGAATTTTATGATATTAGAGGCTTTTGTAGGCATATCTCCCATCTTTTCCCTTACTTGAACAATTGTTTCAGTGGCCTTTTGTATCAATTCTTTACGTTCAAAAAAGATTTGGATACATGCATATATCTCATTCATAGAGTCTAGAATACCGATCTGAATGGTTTCCTTGGCTTGAGCCAAGGTCTGACCAATTTATGTATCCCTTTCCACCCTATGTAACCTTTATAACAATGTTTGTGACTTTTGCACTTCAGCTAGATGAGAAGCTTCAATTTGCATTTTCTAATTTTGCAGTGCTTTGAGCTACCGATTCAATTTATTAATTTGTTCTGACTGGATTGACATATTTTTCAATGTTTTTTTTTCACTTTTTAGGCACTTGTAGTTTGATTGGAAGAAGTTGTTGCAGTTGTTCTTCCTACAGCTAGTATTTGAGTGAATGTTATAGCATCCAAGGGGACTATGACTACCCTTTGATTCTGCTCTTTCTCTTTGATCATTTTCTCCATTCATGCGTCAATACTTCTGATATGAATATTCTGTTGTATGAATAGCTTCATCATGTCAGATTTATGTGTCTCATTTTCTTCAATATATTTAGTTAAAGGATCCTCTGTGACTGGAAGTTTCAACTTCTTTCTCATTGCTGTAATTCCAAGATTTTTCTTCTTGGTGATCTCCTCTATAACATTAATATATTTAGGATCATATCCTATCTTGACTACCAAATCTTCCAAAGATTCAATCCTAATGTCTTTCCCTAAAGAAGATACCTTTTCCATTTTCAATTGAGACTAAATGTTTTCATATGAAACCTAAAACTTTGACAGTGACATGACAATATTAGTTAATGTAGAGGAAATCATCTCACCAGTTTTTTTATGCATCTCCATTTGATCAATGGGATATATATCTTTGGTGCTAAATTCAAATGTTGTACTCTTGTAATCTTCTGGTGCTTTAGGATGTGGAATTTGAGCCTCAAGGAAGGCCATCTGCATCTTTCCCTGCTCTATGTCAAAAAGTGATAATAATATGCTCTATCAACTGGAAGTCTGCTTCCAAAACTGATTGTAGGTATTGTTCTTAAGAATTTGATTCTTAAGTTTGATCTCTTAGTACTTGTCAAAAACACTCTTTTCCTTTTCTCCTTGGACATCTTGAGAAGATAACTATGTTTCCTTTTCACCATGTGAAATCGAGGTAGAGTAGGAGATGAAACAAACTTGCTACTTGAAGGTGGTGAATCTCCAATTATGATGCCAACTTGGTCTTCTATTTCCTTTTATGCATCTGTCCTAGGAGTGATCTTTGCTTTTTTCTTGTAAGTGATTCTAAAATATTTGGCCTCACTACATGTTGTTGATGATGATCCCTCCTCTCTTTGCCTTTTACTTATTTTCTGGTGAGGGCTAGGAGTCAATAAAGTTGAAGTAGAAAACAGTTTTTCTTCAACTTCTTGCAATGTATTCTCTACCCACTCTGGCTGGTTTTCATTCTTTTCTATCTCAGGTCATGAGGTATGGATATATGGAGTAGTTTTGTCTTCTACTCTCAACCTGAAAATGATACCCCAGGGGTCATAAGACCATGTAAAACTCAAGATAAATTTCATCTCTTTAATAATTTTTTCTACCTCTTCTCTTGCTAACCTAGTATTGCATATGAAAGGGGCCCCCTATGTATTTATGAGAAACTGGCTCTTCGTATTTTCCATCACAAAGTGAATATAATCTTAATTTAACATTTGTCTTATATATTCCAGGGAAAAGATTCTCACGGGGTATCTTGGGAGCTTATATGTTGCTAATTCGCATCCATAAACTCTGATTTCTGTGTAATTTTGGTATGAATACCAAGCTTGAGTCTTGGCCTGATCTATCAAGTGTAGAACCATTTTGATGTCTTCATTGATTCTGGGCTGTGCTAACTTGTTTAAAACATTCATAGATTGGTGAACACACTCTTCAATGAACTATTTGTATGAGAATTCTTGCTTCTCTTTCGTTACTAAAGAAGTCCAAAATATCACGGGTTTCTGATTTCCCTCTTCATCTAGCTTCTAGATAACAAAACTAAACCTATCTTCTTGATAATAAAGAACATATAAATTAAAATTGAAGTGTAATTAAACAATTGTTCTATTGGAAATTTCAGAAACTGCTCAAGGATGTTATCAGCCAAGAATTGACTGAAATTAAACAAAATGGATGGTTTGTTATCAGTGGAAAAGATGGAAAGGAACACTAAAATGGGTTCATCTACCCACTCATCAGAATAATAACCCAAAATGTATGACATTATTGTTATAATGTATTTAGCTTGATCAATGAATATTAAGGAAGGGCATGAAGGATTTTTCTTTGGTAATTGGGCATTTTCTGGTAAAAATATCTCAAAAAATATTGGCCCTGATAGAGAAAATGAGTTTCTCATAGAGTTGGGTGAGGGCTTCTAAGGAAAATGGGGCATTGTTTTCCATAGGGGGAGCTAGCATCACCAAATGGGGTCATATCTTCTTTTTTACTGCAAACATAGTAGGCTTGGAATTTCCTAGTGAATTCAGGGGCATGGAAGGTTAGAGGAAAAATATAATGAGGAAGATTGGACCCTGGGAGTCCAATTTCATCTACCTTGTCCATATGTTTGTCCTTTGGCCAACAATAGAGCTCTAAAAATTCATAGTCACACTGTGTTTCATTGATCCTATAATCCCTATTAGCTAAAGGAATATGATCTAAGTCTATGGATGGAGGGATTAATGGATTAATAGGGTTCTCCGGGTTCTTGCTTTTTGGAAGCATAATTAGATCAGTGAATGATAACAGTGATGAAAGGAAATATTACCGGGAATAATTTGAGGTTATGATCTGTCAGGGAAAAAGGAGATAGAGCGATGACAATTTCGATCTGGTTCAAAAAGTGTTTTGAAATTGGTCACTTTGTAAAAAACTGTGAATTGTAGAGAGTGTTAGAGCCGGTCTGGTCAGCCCTCCGTCAGAGATCAAAACTCTTTATGCATTTCATTTTTAGGTGTCCCGCTCCATTCGTTCAGCTGCATTCCTCTAGGGGCATGCCATGATCTGATGGAGAAGGTCATGCTAGTCATTTCCCCTCATGTCTGGCTCCTGCTCGCTTAGATATTTTGTCAATGATCACCAAAGTCCATGACAGTCAAGGTCTGGGCCGTTAACAGAAAAAGGTCATTTTTGGTCATTAGGTCTAGGGATCAATCAATTTGGTCTTTAAATAGGTCCAGTAAAGCCATGTAGGCCGGAGTGATGCCCTTGCAAAGTAATGATTCACATAGATTCATCGTGATATTGATAAACTTCAACTGTTCTTCAAAACTCTGTTTTGAAGAAAAGTCAAACAGTTTTATTGGTGACAAAATTTTCAAAAAGGTCTTTAGTTGGTTTCTTCAAGTGCAGTCATGGATTTTGTGGCCAAATGTCCTGTCAAGCAATCCCTACAAAGAGTGCCAAAAATTTCATCACTTGAGCCAAAATTCAGAGGAAAAGTGAAAATCAGGGTTGTTTTAAAGTCAGTGAAAAAGTGTCAAACATAAACATTAGAAAATGGGTTTTTTGAAAAAAAAAAATGTAACCCATCACTTCCAAATCTTTATATACAAAATCCGACCTAAATCCAAGTCATTGTGCAATCAAAGGTAGAAGGAAAGCATTTCAAAGTCGTGGGTGTGAAAGCGCATATTTTGGAACAGTGTGGAGGATGTTTTAGGGGCGCGACGCACACAGGCAGGGGCGCGGCACACACAAAGCCCGCCTGCAGTGAAAAGTTATAACTAGCGGGCACACACCCATAGCACGACGCATTGGGTTTTGCGCACAGCGCACATAGACAAAGGGCCAGAATTTTCCAAACTCCCTCAAATATTTTTGTGAAGCACATAAATTGCAAGGTAGGCTCTATAAACTTACTCGTGCATCAAATTTGATAAAGATATGGTGGTTTATTGCCTGTGATTAAATGCAAAAAAACTCATAAAGTTAACAACAATAAGACACCAAAAAACCATTTTTCTTGGGTTGTGCCATTGTGTTGTTGATGCCAAGGCTCTATTTTTCCTGCCCTACCACTTTTCCTTATTCCCCTATGCCATTTTTCCTATTATCACTACCTTAACACTACCAAACTCATATTCCCTTTCCCTTCCTCCTAGTGATCAATTACAACCCAAAACCCTAACCTGTCAAAATACCCAAAACCCCTACATATCCCTAAACAAAATTCTCCCTATAACCCCTATTCCCATTACATTACTCCCCTCCTAATACTCCCTTTGTTTCATTGTTCCCCTTGGTGGCAAATATCTCAAACAACACCCAACTTCACCATCATCAAAGGGGCAGCCTAAATACAGTTTATAAATAGCAGTCATGGCATCTAAGGGTTCATCAGAGTATGAGGAGGAGACCCACAGTGATACAGCTTCAGGAGAACGGGCTCCCTGGAGACATCATAGGAGTGGAAAACATGTTAGGGATCAGCCAAACACCCCCACTGAGTTGCAGGCATTCCCTCTTGCTATGTCATGTTTCCAACACCTAGCATGTTTTGAATTTTGTCAAAGGGTGGCAAATGTTAGAGTTCATCATGAGTTGGCCCATATTTTTGTGCTTCATCTTCATGGGGGTCAGTCTATCTTGACCCGGGTCACCTTCACAATGACACCTGAAACTATATCAGTGGCAACAGGCATACAAATGTTGGAGAACAGTGGCATAAGAAGAAGAAGGTGGATAGGAAATACTATGAGCCTTACATTAAGGCCAGTTGTTTGAGGCATCTCACAAGAGTCTTCCCATTCAGATTTTTGAAAGATGAGTATGCTCCACTCATGAAATTGATCATGAAGTACTTCAGTTGTGAGGGGAGGTTTTCTCGCCTATATGCCTATCACATCAGGTTGCTCATGCACTTTACCAGAGTGTGGATGATGAACCTCCCATTTTTCATTTGCGGGAACATCGAGAGGATGAAAAATTTCATGTAGCATAAGACCCCTCAGCAGTAGCTGAACAGTGTTTATCACTTTGCTCTTAAGCGGATTTTGGTGGATCATCTGTTGGGATTGCAGGGCATTTCTTGGGAGGAATTCATCTCCCGTGACTTCTTCAGTGCTCCACAGGTAGTTTCAGAGGCAGAAGATGAGATAGTTGGTCCTTCACATCAGTATGAGCGCCATGAGACTGCTACTATGCCAGTATTCATCACCTAGTAGAGAGGCAGTAGACATTTGTTTGCAGCGGCAAAGCGAGTGTTATCTCCACCCAGGGTGGAAGGGGCCTCGCTTCCTACATCAACAACATAAGAACAGGACAGAGGTAAGGAGCCAATGCATGATGAGGGGCCTTCAGGTGAGCAAGAGATAGAATTCGTTCTCCTTCATGATGATGAGACAGATACAGAATCGACAAATGCAGAGCTTAGAGAAATCATCCAAGAGCAGCAATAAGTGATTGAGGACTTATCCCTTGACTTGGAGAGGGCTAAGTGGAACATGAAATACCTAGAGTAGAGGAACAAGCAACTAGAGGATCATCGGGTGATCATGGAGCTATAAAACATTTGTGAGCGTCACCAAGCTGCACAAAGGAGAAGATTTGAGCTCATGTCATTGGAGCAAGAAATCAATGAGGATCGGGAGGCCAATCTCAAGAGTGTGAACATGGACTTGGAGAGGCTGCTAGACAAGGCCGAAAAGGACCATGCTTTGCTGAGACACATGTCTTATCATTACAGGACACGAAACATGAGTGCAAGGGCCCGGATAAAGAGCTTGAAGGCAAAATTGAACAAAGAAACAAAAGAGGCAAAAGAGGCAAAAGGGAAATATCGGATTCGAATCTTGGCTGAGGCTTCTTTGGCATAGCATAGCACCCCATAGAGAACCGCCAGCCCAAATTTCAAGGAATTTGGGGAAATTTTGGTCACATGACAAATTTTTGGGCAAAACACAGGTTTTTTCTCCCAATGGCGCCGCGCTAAAAATTGGGAGATCCAAATGAAGAATGGTTTGCATTTTTGAATTCAACATGAAAAATCACGACTACTGGTGCTTGGAAAAGAAATTTGGGCAAGATCTAGGTCTCCAGGAGGTCAAAAACACCAAAAAACTGAGCTCTCTGCCCTTACTTTAACACACAGGAAGCAGTCTTGAAAGAATCAATATTTGGAGGGGCAAATTGTTAGAAATTATATATTACGGAGCAATGGAACACATAAAATATTGCAGAAATATAAACATAGAAAACGTACAAAATAAGAGAGACACAGATATACGTGGTTGACCCAGTTTGGGCTACGTCCACCCTGAACAGCCAGTCCTTCCTTTCTATTATCCAACAAAATGAAGAGACACAACCTACAACAAATCCGCTGTAATATCCTCTGTTTTCTCTCACAGTCTCACCTCTCTGTTTCTCGCTCACAGAATACACATCTATATCTCAGCCTCAAATACAATACCCTCAGACAAAGAGAGGGGTTGCCTTCTAGGGCAAAAAACGCTAAACTAAACATAAGTTCTACCATCAGATCATCTGCCTATTGAACGGCCCAGATTGACTAAAAATTACTATACTTTTACAAGGCAATTTTACATTTGTTTTTAGCTTCGGGGGCGCTGCCCCCGAGCCCCCGCTGGCCCCTGGACCCCCCAGCCGGGGGGATCAGCCCCCCCGGACCCCAGCGGGGGGGACAAGTCCCCCCCATACCCCCCCGCGTAGAGGGGTGTACAAACTTCCTGGGGTATACATCTGACTGAAACAAAGACCTCTGAACAATCATGCTCCACACACAACAATCTCCCACTTGGAGAATGATTGTAGAAACTCCACCGTTGCTTCATTTGCTGGACAATGACTCCTCTTTGGACCTGGCTGTTCCTCATCTTCATCGTCATCCTTGAAGACCAATTGAAACTGAGCATATTCCCAGTTTCTCCCTGGTTACAACTTTTGTTAGCATATATGCAGGATTCTGGCTAGTGTGTATCTTTTCCAGCTTCAACTCTCCATCTTCCAACATTGATCATATGAAATGGTACTTGAGCTGTATGTGTTTAGTCCTGGAATGAAATGCTGAGTTCTTTGCAAGATGAATGGCACTTTGGCTATCACTGTATAACGTGCCCTTATCATGCTCCTTACCCAATTTACCCATAAACCTTTGTAATAAAATCATTTCTTTACTAGCCTCTGTAGCAGCAACATACTCTGCTTCTGTTGTTGAAAGTGCAACAACACTTGGGATTTTTGAAACCCAACTGACAGTTGTTCCTCCAACAATAAATACATATTCTGTAGTGCTCCTCCTGTTATCTTTGTCACCTGCCATATCTGCATCAACATATCCCTGTAGAGAAATGTTTGAACCACCAAAGCATAATGCTTGATTTGTGGTACCTTTCAAATATCTGAGAATCCATTTCACTACCACCCAATGTTCCTTTCCTGGATTGTTCATGTACCTGCTTACAACTCCCACTACATGTGCAATATCAGGCCTTGTGCAGACCATTGCATACATTAAGCTTCCAACTGTTGATGCATATGGAACTTTAGACATATAATCCATGTCTTCTTGGGTATTTGGGAACATTTCCTTGCTAAGTTTGAAATGGCTAGCAAAAGGTGTACTAACTGGTTTTGCATTTTTCATATTAAATCTTTTCAAAACCTTTTGTATGTACTCATTCTGAGACAATGCTAATTTGCGATTTTTCCTGTCTCTAGTTATTCTCGTACCAAGGATTTGTTCTGCAGCTCCCAAATCCTTCATTGCAAATGAATTTGCCAATTTTCTTTTGAGTACATTTATTTCCTGCATGTTAGATCCTGCAACAAGCATGTCATCCACATACAATAACAATATAATATAGCTGCCATCATTTTGCTTTTTTAGATAAACACAATGATCAGAGTGACATCTAGTATAACCTTGTTCAGACATAAACTTGTCAAATTTTAGATACCACTGCCTTGGAGCCTGTTTTAAGCCATACAAGCTCTTCTTCAACCTGCACACTAGTTTCTCCTTCCCTTTCACCTCATATCCTTGTGGCTGCTGCATATATATCTCTTCCTCCAAATCCTGATGGAGAAAGGTTGTCTTTACATCTAACTGCTCAAGATGCAAATCTTCAGCTGCTACAAGACTTAAAATAGTTCTGATTGAAGTCATTTTAACAACAGGAGAAAATATTTCATCAAAATCAATACCTTTCTTCTATCCAAACCCCTTCACCACAAGTCTAGCTTTGTACCTCTATTTTCCTCCATCTTCTTCCTTTAGCCTGTAAACCCATTTATTCTTCAATGTAGTTTTTCCTATAGGCAACCTGACTAAATCCCAAGTCTGGTTATGCATTAAGGAGTCCATCTCTTCTTCCATGGCTACCTCCCACTTCTTCCTGCTTTCAACCTGCATTGCTTCTTCATAACATTCGTGTTCACCAGAATCAATCAACAATAAATAATATAATGAAGGAGAGTATCGTTCAGGGGGTCTACTTATCCTGGTAGATCTTCTAACACCACTTTCAGGTGTTTGGGGTGCCTGTTGCTGTTGTGGTTGTTGTTGTTGTTGATTATTATTATTTTCAGGCACCTTTACCTTCTCAATGATGTCATCAAGAACTGCATATTCCTTGTTTTCGTTTTCTTTCTTCTTTTCCTGCAACTGATTCTTATACAAGACCTTTTCATTGACTATCACATCCCTGCTCCTAGTGATTTTGTGATTTTCATAATCATATAAGCGATAACCAAAATCATTAACACCATATCCAATAAAGGTACATTTCTTTGACTTTGCCTCAAGCTTTGTTCTATTTTCTTTATCAATATGGACAAAGGCCTCACAACCAAAAGGCTTTAAAAAAGAGTAGTTTACCTTTTTACCTATCCATGCTTCCTCCGGAACACCACCATCCAAGGAACTTGAAGGTCCTCTGTTTATTAGATAAACAGCAGTATCTACAGCATCTGCCCAAAACTGTAAAGGCAATCTTGCATGCAATCTCATGCACCTTGCACGCTCCATGATTGTTCTATTCATCCTTTCTGACACACCATTTTCTTGTGGTGTTCTTGGAACTGTCTTCTCTCTATGAATTCCATGTTCTGAAGAGTACCTATCAAACTCTTTGCTGCAATATTCACCTCCATTGTCT
Organism: Pinus tabuliformis; assembly: GCA_031772625.1. Classification (NCBI taxonomy): domain Eukaryota; kingdom Viridiplantae; phylum Streptophyta; class Pinopsida; order Pinales; family Pinaceae; genus Pinus; species Pinus tabuliformis. The sequence goes on from CM062820.1 coordinate 1,438,550,148, forward strand.
GATCTAAGACACTTCAATTTCTTTCCTGTCTCAATCTCAACCAAAGCTTTCCATTTCTTCAAAGTATCAAATACATCAGATTTATTCTTAATACAATAAATCCAAGTTTTTCTAGTTGCATCAACAATAAAGGTAACATAATAACGAGAGCCACCAAGAGATGATACCTGAGCAGGTCCCCATACGTCTGTATGCACAAGCTCTAATTTTTCGTTCTTCTTTTCTTTCCCAACTCTGAGAAATCTGACTCTCTTATGTTTTCCATAAATGCAGTTCTCACAGAAGTCCAAATCAACATTCTTCAAACTCGGCAACAAATTCCTTGAGTGAAGAATCTTCATCCCCTTTTCACTCGTGTCTGAGCCTATGATGCCATAATGCTGCGTCTGCTCCTTTGGAAGTTAAAGCATTAACAGAGTTAGAAATACCATTGCATAAATACAATGTACCAACCTTTTCACCTTTTGCTATTACCAGGGCTCCTTTGGTGACCTTCCAAACTTTATCTGTGAAAGTTTTCACACAACCTTCACCGCCTAACTTCCTTGTTGAAATCATATTTTTCTTTAGATCTGGAACATGCCTTACCTCCTTTAACAGCCATTGGTTTCCATTCTGTTGTTTTACTAGAACCTTACCCATTCCAATGATTTTACAGGGTTTATCATCACCCAGACAAACTTGTCCAAAATCTCCTTGAACATAGTCATGAAAGTATTTCTTATTAGGTGTGGCATGGAATGAAGCCCTTGAATCTACCACCCAGGAATCAGTAATATTTTCGAAAGAAAGAATCAAAGCATCTTGTAACACCTCAACTGTCACATTTGCTTCATGATTGTTTTCTTGTTGTGCATCTCCTTCTTTTCCCTTCCGAGATCTACAATCTTTCTTTAGGTGTCCTTTCTTTCCACATTTCCAGCACACTATCCCTGATCTGGACTTGGATATGCATTTCCTTGATTTACTGCGATATCCTGAGCTCTTTCCTCTTTCCATTTTTCTTCCTCTAAACTCTGCACTCAAAGAATTTCCCGATGTCTCGCCGGAGCTTTTCCGTCGCATTTCCTCGCTAAGGATAGCACCGACAACATCATCAAACTTTAAGGTACTAGATCCAGAAACGGAGTTGCTAATGGCCATTACCAAACCATTCCAACTTTCTGGTAATGAGCACAAGAATAACAGAGCTCTAACTTCATCATCAAAGTTTACCCCTACAGAACTTAACTGACTTGTAACTATATTAAAATCATTTAAATGGTTTGCAACAGATCCACCTTCCGACATATTCATATTAAATAACCGTTTCATAAGAAATACCTTGTTTGAGGCCGAGGGTTTTTCATATAGTTTCAACAACATCTGCATCAAACGCTCTGTCGTGGTTTCCTTCGAAATGTTGAAGGCGACTGACGCAGCAAGGCACAACCATATTGTTCTGACTGCCTTTCTATCGAGAAGGTTCCATTCTTCGTCTTTCATACCCATTGGCATCTTTGTTTTTCCGCCCAATGGTAGGTATATATCTTTTTGATACAGATAATGTTCCATCTGCATCTTCCACAACAAGAAGTTTTGGCCGTTAATTTTTTCAACCCTAAACTTACCATCTTCTGCCATTGCTCCCACTCGAACCAGGAACCCTTCTTTCCTGTGCATTTATTAGCCAAATAGACCTTCGGCTCTGATACCAATTGTTAGAAATTATATATTACAGAGCAATGGAACACATAAAATATTGCAGAAATATAAACACAGAAAATGTACAAAACAAGAGAGACACAGATATACGTGGTTCACCCAGTTTGGGCTACGTCCACCCCGAACAGCCAGTCCTTCCTTTCTATTATCCAACAAAATGAAGAGCCACAACCTACAGCAAATCCGCTGTAATATCCTTTGTTTTCTCTCACAGTCTCACCTCTCTGTTTCTCGCTCACAGAATACACATCTATATCTCAGCCTCAAATACAATACCCTCATACAAAGAGAGGGGTTGCCTTCTAGGGCAAAAAACCCTAAACTAAACATAAGTTATACCGTCAGATCATCTGCCTAATGAATGGCCCAGATTGACTAAAAATTACTATACTTTTACAAGGCAATCTTACATTTGTTTTTAGCTTCGGGGGCGCTGCCCCCGAGCCCTCGTCGGGGGACCGCTGGCCCCAGGACCCCCCAGCCGGGGGGATCAGCCCCCCCGGACCCCCGCAGGGGGGACAAGTCCCCCCCGCACCCACCCCCCCCCCCGCGTGGAGGGGTGTACAAACTTCCTGGGGTATACATTCGGCTGAAACAAAGACCTCTGAACAATCATGCTCCACACAGAACACAAATGAGCACCAAATTCAGAAATTACAGTTGGGTTACAAAGTAGATAGGATAGGCTTCCAAAAAAAACGTTTGGGCACATTTTGGACTCCTGCAAGTGCCTCAAAACAGGCTCCCAAGTGGCACGGTGCACAGAGAGAATGCCGTGGTGCACACAGGAAAAAATGCCAAATTTGCCTCCCTTTTGCGAAATTTCGATTCGCGACTTCTCCAAGTGGGCCCGCTCATCTACATTTCAGATTTTTGGCACCTAAAGCGGCATTTAAAGTATTTTCTCTCCACATTGGCTTCTATCCAAGTGGCAAAGGAAGGCAAACGGTCACCCAAGCCATTTGTCATGTTTCTAACGCTGCACCTGTAGCTGATGGTTGGCTCTTCATCTCTATTTTGTAATGATTCGAGTAACTCCCCAACCCTTGGGCGTTCTATCTCTTCATGGCACATTCTATATATTTTATGCAAACCATTTGCAAACGGTTGGTTTGCTTGTAACTTCTGGGAGATTGTGGGAAAGAAACTCTGCTTCTTCACTGTATAATTTTGACAGGGAATTAATGAAAGGCAGTGACTCGGTTTCATGAGATTCATGTGGTTGTGAGTGTAGAAAATGTGTCTCTTATGTTTTCATATTTATTTCATTATGTTTCATAATTCAATTCATGTTCATTTCCAGTGAAATTTTCTGAGTTAGATAAGGTAGAATTCAATTTTATTGCTCTTCCTGTGGTAAAATTTCATGTTTAGTGTTCTTTTTCTGTTGAAAAGGATTCATGTTCCTATGCCCTTTTCAATCTCCTAAACAATCTCTCCATTCCGCATTATTTCAAACTAAATTGCTACACTTTCTTCCTACCTTGCCTCACGAAGTAATATGTGCCTTTGTATTAAATTCTCTATTCTTTGTTGACCGTTGGTCCCATACCATCCCAGAAGCTCAGTCATTCATAAAAATTGTTTCTTTTATCTCTATTCACTTACTATCCTAAGATCATTACTTCACTGTAAGTCATCTCAGACCGTTTTTTTCTTATCTATTCACTGAGCATGACTCGGAGAGAGCCCTCTCCTGTTCTTGTAGGGCTAGCTACCAGACTAAGCATGGTTTATGGTTACCATGAATTTTGCCTTCCTTCAACCTAGGGAAAATTTAGGTGCTAACATAGTGGCGACTCCACTGGGAATCGAAAATGGTTTGCTTCAGGATTGTTTTGCCCCAGTACATATCTCATGTTTAGATCTGATGGTTGATGGTGAACAGCGACCAGACATAAGAAGGCTGAAATCATTCACCTAGAGACTCCATTCACTGAAGAATCCAACAATCAATCCTTCATTGTGACTGCACTGTAGAGAGATCAGTAGCTTTGAGATTTTCAAGATGGAACAGATTGGAAGAAGATACGCTCCCATGAGCCGAGATCACATCCCAGGTTTTCCAAATAAAATTCCGAAGGTAGATTGGTCAAGGAATCTGCCTACATTTAAAGATGATGGTAAGAAGGACGCTGCTTTACATCTAGTTCGATTTCACATGCATATTCACAAGTTGAAGGTTGATTTTCCTGAAGATTTCTTAATGAAGATATTCATGGCCACTCTAGAAGGTGAAGCCCAATACTGGTATGAAAGTTTGCCGCCTGCTTCTATTTATTGTTAAAGGATTTTCATGCCATGTTCATTGAAAGATATAAAGACTCTTATCCATCATTAAATCTAGTTCATGATTGTTGCAAAGATGCTTCTACTTTTATTGAAAGCCTTGAAAAATACTATGAGGATGATAATTTTATGGATGATGAGATCATGGAAGCCCTGGATGAAAATCCCTTTCAGCAGCGTAAAGACGATCATGAAAATTTGCAGCATGATCAAGATTGTAGTACGGTGGAAGAGGAAAGAATTTTGCATCTTGACAGTCAACAGGAATTACATGAAATGGATCAACAGTATTAGGAATATTTATATACACCTTCACTTGAAATTAATGAAGACAATCACTGTTTGAGCGAAAGGAAACAAAATGTATTATCTCCTTTGTCTGAAGACAAGATAGGTCAACTCTTGCACGATTATGTTCCAGCTCAAGCTAAAGCGGATTTTCAATGCACACATGGTCAAGAAAGTGTTGGTGAAACTTCTTCCTCTTTTGAAAAGGATGACAGTCCGGTGAACAACTTTATAGATCAGCAGGTTGAAGAATTCCATATGGTTGAAAGTGATGAAAGAAAAAGTGTCGTTTCGGATCTGTCCATAGAAGAAGACAACATGCAGGGAAGTCCAGTTCTACTTTCAGAATGTGATAACGTTAAGTCAACCCTTTCAGATCCAGATTCGGATTATGGTGACCGAGAAAAGCTTGTACTAAGTCCCATGAAAGAGAACTGTGTTGCTGAAATCATCTGGGATAAAGAAGACAGAGTTTTGGATCCAAATGTTCTCATGTCGTTAGAACACAGTCTTCATGAAGAGGTAATCCAGTCAGCTCATGAATAGCAAGATGAGAATTTTGTTCAAGTGAAAAAGGTTCCTTGGATGAATCGTTGGTAGATGATAGAAATGTCATGCTTGAGTTTCAAGAATCATTTGAAGTTTCTTTTCTCATGAATGATGAATGAAAAGACAATCTAGTTGTCATATCATATGAAGGTTACCTACAATACATTCAGGTTACCAAAGAGCGAAACATTCAGGATTGTCTTTCAGACTCTTCCTCATATGTTTCATGTTTTGAAGTTTTCTTTGAAGAGGAAATCCGCTCATCTGCTCGTTCAGAATTTTTTGACGACTAGGAACATACTTTTTCTGAAGTACATTATGAAGGAAGATCAGAATCAAAAGAAAAAGATATCTTGTTTCCTCAGTAGGAGGTAAATCTTCATGTTTTTCATGATCCAATGGAAAGTCTGTTACAGTCAGCAGTGAAGGTCATTATTGCAGTATTCAGTGATGAAGGAGATGATGGTCAATTATGTTTTTGGAGGCCTAGTTACCAGTATCAATTGTTGACCAGAAGATCTGATCGGAAGAATCAGTCAAGAAGCCATCTTCTTGATTGGTTACATTGGAAACTTGATATAGTTTGATGATATATAGTCTTATAAGAAATGCAGGTGGTCATGTACTACAACCAAGCTTTAAGTTTTATGTTCAGTTCTTAGTATTTTGAGTTAGTTTGTTAGAGTCAAGTTTTTTCAGTCATGTCAGTTTGCACTGAGTCAGTTGAGACAAGTTTCAGTCAATAAATTGAGTCATGTTGGTTTGTCCAAATAATGATTCCATATCCCAATGGACGAAGGCAATATCTAGCTCTTCCAAAGATCTGTTTTTCTTGGCACCTCCAAGGAGCTACCATCCCCCATTGGAGCCAATGTTAGAGTCGGTCTAGTCAGCCTTCCGTCAGAGATCAAAACTCTTTATGCATTTCATTTTTACGTGTCCCGATCCATTCATTCAACTGCATTCTGCTAGGGGCATGCCATGATATAACAGAGAAGGTCATGCTATTATTTTCCCCTCATGTTTGGCTCCTGCTAGCTTAGGTGTTTTGTCAATGATCACCAAAGTCCATGACAGTCAAGGTCTGGGCCATTAACAGACAAAGGTCATTTTTGGTCATTAGGTCTAGGGATTAATCAATTTGGTCTTTAAATAGGTCCAGTAAAGCCATGCAGGATGGTGTCATGCCCTTGCAAAGTAATGATTCACAGGGTTTCATCGTCATATTGATAAACTTCGATTGTTCTTCAAAACTCTGTTTTGAAGAAAAGTCAAACATTGTTATTGGTGACAAAATTTTCAAAAAGGTCTTTAGTTGGTTTCTTCAAGTGCAATCATGGTTTCCGTGGCCAAATGTCCTGTTAAGCAATCCCTGCAAAGAGCGCCGAAAATTTCATCACTTGAGCCAAAATTCAGAGGAAAAGTGAAAATCAAGGTTGTTTTAAAGTCAGTGAAAAAGTGTCAAACAAAAACATTAGAAAATGGGTTTTTAGAAAAAGCAAAAATGTAGCCCATCACTTCCAAATCTTTATATACAAACTCTCAGCTAAATCCAAGTCATTGTGTAATCAAAGGCAGAAGGAAATCATTGGAAAGTCATGGGTGTGCAAGCGCGTAATTTGGAGCAGTTTGGAGGAAGTCTCAGGGGCGCGGCGCACACAGGCAGGGGCATGGCGCACACACAGGGCACGGCGCACACAGAGCCCGCCCGCAGTGCAAAGTTATAACTAGCGCAACACACACCTAGAGCGCGGCGCACTGGGTTTTTTGCGTGGCGCACAGAGACAAAGGGCTAGAATTTTCCAAACTCCCTCAAATTTTTTTGTGAAGCACATAAATTTCAAGGTAGGCTCCATAAACTCACTTGTGCATCAAATTTGATAAAGATATGGTGGTTTATTTCCTGTGATTAAATGCAAAAAAATTCATAAATTTAACCACAAGAAGACACCAAAAAACCATTTTGCTAGGGTTGTGCCATTGTTGTGTTGATGCCAAGGCTCTATTTTTCCTGCCCTACCACTTTTCCTTATTCCCCTATGCCATTTTTCCTATTATCACTACCCTAACACTACCAAACTCATATTCCCTTTCCCTTCCTCCTAGTGCTCAATTAAAACCCCAAACCCTAACCTGTCGAAATACCCAAAAACCCTACATATCCCTAAACAAAATTCTCCCTATAACCCCTATTCTCATTACATTACTCCCCTCCTAATACTCCCTTTATTTCATTGTTCCCCTTGGTGGCAGATATCACAAACAACACCCAGCTTCACCATCATCAAAGGGGCAGCCTAAATACAGTTTATAAACAACAGTCATGGCATCTGAGGGTTCATCAGAGTATGAGGCGGAGACCCACAATGATACAGCATCAGGAGAACGGGCTCCCTGGAGACATCATAGGAGTGGCAAACATGTTAGGGATCAGCCAAACACCCTCACTGAGTTGCAGGCATGCCCTCTTGCTATGTTATGTTTCCAGCACCTAGCATGTTTTGAATTTTGTCAAAGGGTGGCAAATGTTAGAGTTCATCATGATTTGGCCCATCTTTTTGTGCTTCATCTACATGGGGGTCAGTCTATCTTGACCGGGGTCACCTTCACATTCACACCTGAAACTATCTCAGTGGCAACATGCATACCAAATGTTGGAGAACAGTGGCATAAGAAGAAGAAGGTGGATAGGCAATACTATGAGCCTTACATTAAGGCCAGTTGTTTGAGGCATCTCACAAGAGTCTTCCCATTCAGATTTTTGAAAGATGAGTATGCTCCACTCATGAAATTGATCATGAAGTACTTCAGTTGTGAGGGGAGGTTTTCTCTCCTATATGCCTATCACATCAAGTTGCTCATGCACTTTACCAGAGTGCAGATGATGAACCTCCCATTTTTCATTTGTGGGAACATAGAGAAGATGAAAAATTTCATGCAGCATAAGACCCCTCAGCAATAGCTCAACAGTGTTTATCACTTTGCTCTTATCCTGGATTTTGGTGGATCATCAGTTGGGATTGCAGGGCTTTTCTTGGGAGGACTTCATCTCCCGTGAATTCTTTAGTGCTCCATAGGTAGTATCAGAGGCAGAACATGAGATAGGTGATCCTTCACATTAGTATGAGTGCCATGAGACTGCTACTATGCCAGGATTCATCACCTATCAGAGAGGCAATATACATTTGTTTGTAGCGGCAAAGCGAGTGTTATCTCCACCCGGGGTGGAAGGGGCCTCACTTCCTACATCCACGACACAGTAATAGGACAGAGGTAAGGAGCCAATGCATGATGAGGGGCCTTCAGGTGAGCCATCAGGTGAGCGAGAGACAAAATTCGTTCTCCTTATTGATGATGAGACAGATACAGAACCGACAAATGCAGAGTTTAGATAGATCATCCAGGAGAAGAAATCAAGATTGAGGCCTTATCCCTTGACTTGGAGAGGTCTAAGTGGAACATGAAATACCTGGAGCAGAGGAACAAGTAGGTGGAGGATCAGCGGGCGATCATGGAGCTACAAAACATTCGTGAGCATTGCCAAGCTGCATAAAGGAGAAGCATTGAGCTCATGTCATTGGAGCAAGAAATCAATGAGGATCAGGAAACCAATCTTTAGAGCGTGAACATGCACTTGGAGAGGCTGCTAGACAAGGCTGACAAGGACCATGCTTTGCTAAGACACATGGCTTATCATTAAAGGACACGAAACATGAGTGCAAGGGCCCGGATAAAGAGCTTGAAGGCAAAATTGAGCAAAGCAACAAAAGAGGCAAAAGAGGCAAAAGAGAAAGACCGACTTCGAATCTTGGCTGAGGCTTCTTTGGCATAGCATAGCACCACATAGAGAACCCCCAGCCCAAATTTCAAGGAATTTGGGGAAATTTTGGTCACATGACAAATTTTTGGGCAAAACACAAGTTTTTTCTCCCTGTGGTGTAGCGCTAAAAATTGGGAGCTCCAAATGAAGAATGGTTTGCATTTTTGGATTCAGCATGAAAAATCATGACTACTGGTGCTTGGAGAAGAAATTTAGGCAAGATTTGAGTCTCCGGGAGGTCAAAACACCTAAAAAATGACCTCTCTACCCTTATTTTGACACAGAGGAAGCAGTCTTGGAAGAGTGAAGATTTGGAGGGGAAAATTAGCACCAAATTCAGAAATTCCACTTCGGTTAGAAAATAGATAGGATAGGATTTCCAAAAAACACACTTGGGTACATTTTGGACTCCCAAAAGTGCCTCAAAACAGGCTCCCAAGTGGCGCGGCACACAGAGAAAATGGCGCGACGCACGGAGGAAAAAATGCCAAACTTGCCTCCGTTTCGCGAAATTTCGATTCGCAACTTCTCCAAGTGGGCCCGCTCATCTACATTTTAGATTTTTGGCACCTAAAGCATCATTTAAAGTATTTTCTCTCCAGATTGGCTTCTATCCATGTGGCGAAGGAAGACAAACGGTCACCCAAGCCATTTGTCATGTTTGTAACGCTGCACCTATAGCTGATGGTTGGCTCTTCATCTCCATTTTGTAATGATTCGAGTAACTCCCCAACCCTTGGGCATTCTATCTCTTCATCGAACATTCTATATATTGTATGAAAACCATTTTCAAAGTGTTGGTTGGCTTGAAACTTCTGGGAGACTATGGGAAAGAAACTCTTCTTCTTCACTGTATATTTTTGACAGAGAATTAATGAAAGGCAGTGGCTCTGTTTCATGAGATTCATGTGGTTGTGAGTGTAGCAAATGTGTCCCTTATGTTTTCATATGTATTTTGTTATGTTTCATAATTCAATTCATGTTCATTTCCACTGAAATTTTCTGAGTTAGATAAGGTAGAATTCAATTTTATTGCTCTGCCTGTGGGAAAATTTCATGTTCAGTGTTCTTCTTCTATTGAAAAGGATTCATGCTCCTATGCCCTTTTCACTGTCCTAAACAATCTCTCCATTCCACATTATTTCAAACTAAATTGCTACACTTTTCGCTTGCCTTGCCTCACGAAGTAATCTGTGCCTTTGTATTAAATTCTCTGTTCTTTTCTGACCACTGATCCCATACCATCCCAGAAGCTCAGTCATTCATAAAAATTGTTTCTTGTATCCCTATTCACTTAGTAGCCTAAGATCAGTACTTCATTGTAAGTCATCTCAGACCATTTTTTGCTTATCTATTCACTGAGGGTGACTTGGAGAGATCCCTCTCCAGTTCTGATACGGCTAGCTACCAGACTGAGCATGGTTTGTGGTTACCCTGAATTTTGCCTTCCTTCAGCCTAGGGCAGATTTAGGTGATAACGGAGAGTAAGGGAAAATCCAGTGAAGATTTTTCGGGATTGTCTTAAGAAGGGAGAGTGACAAGTTCTTTTGGAGGGTGGCACAAGACCGTTAAAGGTTGAACAGTTACCTGGGAAGGCAAATTGAATGCCTAACGATATTTTTTTTCGGGAAAGCATTTAATTGGGCAATGGCTCTGAAGCATGGCATGACATAAGTAGCGAAGGTGTTTGGGTGGGGGCACGGTAAACTGGATGAGGTCAAGATAGTTTTCGAAGGGGATAGAAATGCAATAAGCGGTATCGACAAGGGGGTGAAAAATGAGGGGAAGGTGACATGTATGGATGGGGCCGAATGGAGAATACCACCTTTTCGGACCCCCCCTCTCATGGTAAAGGTAGGTTGGAGAGGGGGGATCGAAAATAAATCACAATCGTTGACCATGAAGGGTGGAAGATCCCGATGTTTTGAGTGTGTCCCGCTTTATCCATAAACAACAAAACATTATTTTTTCCATATGTGCCTTTGTCATCGCTTTTGAAACTTAGGATAATGTTTGGAATATAAAAAATGTAAAAATTGCTTTATCCCCATCGTGCCCTTTTTTACAATGTCATTAAGAGTTAGGGTAAAAGCCACATAAATATATTTATGAAACCAACTATTTTTGCCCACCCTTTAACTAAGCTAACATTTTTATTCTTCCAAAGTGGTGCATTTAGACTAGAAAAATATTATTATTTTCTTTTATGAAAAATGAAAACTACTTAATCATATCCCTTCTTTCTCCTATTGATTCATATTAAACAATTGAATCAATGTCATTTTCTACCTAACTACTAATTTACCAAGATTAAATTGTTTGGAAAATATTTATTCTCTAATCTAATTTACAAAAATTCACAACATGTTTAACCATGATTATACTGTATGATTAAACAAATAACTAGTCGTTGTGGCATTTTCAAACAAGCTTCACACAACCTTTATTCATCAATCATGAAGAAAACTATATATTAGTAATGGAATTTATATTTGCAACACTTTAAATATTATTTTCTTTTTGTTTTTCTTTCTTTTGAAGGGGTTAAGTCTTTTATTATCTTTTCAATGTTTTCTTTTTTCCTCTTCTTTTTTTTCTATTTATACCACGTTTTCATTTTTATTCTATTTTTTCTTTTATTTGGAAATCATTTGTAGATTGGAAATTATTTACAAAATGAGATTCCTAAGTTGAACTACTCAATCACCTTGACATCCTATAAACTGTAAGACCCTAAAAGTGGCTTCGTCTAGGGATGGCACTCTCCCTGCGAGGTGCCAAGAAGATTTGATCAGTAGCCTTGAGTGTTCCATTTCAACAATATCTACACCTGATTTGTCTTGCTATAGGAGTAATTATGGCAGCATATCAATCGAAGCTTAGGGCATTCTCTACAGGATTCAACTTTTGTCAATATGTCACCCAATCAAAATAATAAAAAAAATGATATTAACAATGGTTTGATGTAAGAATTTTTATTTTTTTTTGCTAAAATAAATAATGCTTCAACATTCTACCATTCACAGGACCACTAGGAATTTTTATTCCATATATATGCTTGAGGAAAAATCCATTGTGTCCTTTGAAAGAATCAACGATATAAGGTCCAATCCACAGATTATCAAATTTTCCACGCTTTCCTTTGTCCTCCCTTCTGGAATCCCATTTTAAAACTCTATCACCCAAAGTGAAATCATATGTTTTAGTTATTCTATCAAAAATATTTTTGCTATTCTGCTGGATGACTTGAGCTTTATTGTAGGATTCTTCTCTTGATTGTTGCAATGGAATAGTTTGATCAATCCTCCTCTGGATGTCATTAGGCTCAACCTGCAATTGAATTATCTTCATAATTGGGACTCCCAAAAAATATGAAAAAACAATATCAATGTCATAAACTAATCAGTATGGTCACACTCCAATTGATTTCTTTTTTGTGAGTTTGTTAACCCAAAGTGCATTTATTAACTTGGTGGGACATTACTTTTTGTTCTCTTCTAACAACTTTTTAATAATGTTTACCGGACTCTTATTTGAGGATTCAGCCAACCCATTAACTTGTGGGTAATAAGAAATTGAATGTCCCAAAGTAATATGGTACTTGTTGCAGAAGTCTATAATTTTCTTGGATTTAAAAGCTACAACATTATCTGTAATGAGCTTGTTGGGACAACCAAATCTATGCAAGATATTGGTTTCCAAAAGTTTGATAATGACAACATCAGTAGGCAATCTGGAAAGGGTGGCCTCAATCCATTTAGTGAAGTAATCGATAGCTATGAGGATCCATTTGTGTTGGGAGAGGATGGTGGACGGATTTCTCTAATGAAATCTAATCTCCATTGTTGGAAAGGACTTTCAACAGATATGGGTTTTAAAGGCAGAGGCAATAGATCTCCTTTCCCCTCAAATATTTTTATCCAGGTAGATATTGGTGGCCACCCTCCAATTCCACTTGGACCCCCACCATTGTTTCTTTCAATCTTTTAGTTTCCTTAATTGTAGCACAGTTTACTATTCCTAGTAGCTTTTTGGGCCCTAAACTTCCAAAGCCATTTTGAGGGCCTAAACGGCATTTTTTTTTTTGAAATATACTACCATCGACCTATGATAGGCCATTTTTTTTTGTCTTAGTCCTTGGATATATCTTTCAAACTGGGTATCATGTGCGTCAAATAGAGATAATATGACCAAGTCCCGACCCTCGAAGGTTGGTTGCCCAAGTAAACGCAACAGGACTCATAAACTCTTGGTGTTACATATCCTCGGGTTAGGGTTCTAGGTGTTTAGGGTTTGCTCTTATTGTTCAATAATAGAAATTCCCTTGAGTCTCATTGTAACTTAGTTCAGAGGCATGTAGCCAACACATCTCTTCTCAGAGATAAGCTACCATTGCTGAGCTAGTTTCATTTCCATACTATTTGTAAGCATATTTCATTATTTGGTATTAATCGAAGTAAGTGTTATTTCTGTTGTATCTTTGTATTTATGGTCATATCTATAATTTTCTGTGTTCCTGTTTAAATTTAGATCAGTGGTATGAGAGGAGTCCACAATTTACTAGAGAAATACCTCATTTAGATGCTCATTCACTTCGTCATTTGGACGAAAATGGTCTTGTAATGCTAGGATCTTGGATAGAAACAGGTGATGTTTTGGTAGGTAAATTAATGCCTCAAACAATAGAAGAATCATTATGTACCCCAGAAGGAAGATTATTACAAACCATCTTTGGTATTGAGGTATCCACTGCGAGAGAAAATTGTCTCAGAGCACCTATAGGTGGAAGGGGTCGAGTTATCGACGTGAGATGGATCAATAGAGTAGATGATTCCGGTGATAATGCTAGGGCGTGCTATACTCATAAGTGCGATGGCTTTGTGGAGTGCTTATTCCTATTACTATTCCTATTCCTGTGCTTTATAATTTGCAAGCAGTGGGAATTTTCCGCAATGGGCGAAAGCCTGACGGAGCAATGCCGCGTGAAGGCAGAAGGCCCATGGGTCATGAACTTCTTTTCTCGGAGAAGAAAAAATGACGGTATCTGAGGAATAAGCATCAGCTAACTCTGTGCCAGCAGCCGCGGTAAGACAGAGGATGCAAGCGTTATCCGGAATGATTGGGCGTAAAGCGTCTGTAGGTGGCTTTTCAAGTCCGCCGTCAAATCCCAGGGCTCAACCCTGGACAGGCGGTGGAAACTACCAAGCTGGATTATGGTAGGGGCAGAGGGAATTTCTGGTGGAGCGGTGAAATGCGTTGTCCCATTAGTTTAAATTCAGGATATGGCAAGAACACGAACAAGAAGGATGAGATTATCTCGAAGAATTAAGGAGTAAACAACAATGCAAATTGCAGTAGGAGGAAAATCCGTTGGCTCGAGAGTTCTCTCGAATATCATATGTTCCAAGCAATCCATAGAGCAGTCAAAGTATCGATCGGACATGTGACTTTTAGCTCCATCCAAACGCAACGCATTCCGTTTGGGTTGAACAAAATTTCCGTTCAATCGAAAATCCCGTTGAGCGACGGCCCTTCCACTCGGCACCGTCGGACCACTAAGGCCGACTTTCGTCCCTGCTCGACGGGTGGGTCTTGCAGTCAAGCTCCCTTCTGCCTTTGCAATCGAGGGCCGATTTCCATCCGGCCCGAGGAAACCTTTGCACGCCTCCGTTACCTTTTGGGAGGCCTACGCCCCATAGAAACTGTCTACCTGAGACTGTCCCTTGGCCCGTAGGTCCTGACACAAGGGCAGGAGAGGCTGATCTGAATAATTAGCAAATGAATTATTCTTCCTATAACTACACTTCGGTCGGAAAGATTCATGACGCGTGCGGTAGGGAAGGGAGTGGATAGGGCAAGCAAATTATTTTTATCCTTATAAAAGACCTGGGACTAAGTTAAGTATCCCAAATATTATTATCCAGAACTAGATAGGATCAAATAAGAAAATAACAAAATTCTGTAGAACATATCCTTATCTATGAGGGGAGAGCGTATGAAAAATGTAATTGATCCTTTCATTTCCTTGAGTTATTGGCCGTCCGCTGGGGTTTGGCTACTCGAAAAGCAACTGTCCATAGTCATTATGGAGAAATTCTTGACAAAGGAGATACATTGATAACATTGATATATGAAAGGTTCAAATCCAGTGATATAATTCAAGGTCTTCCTAAAGTTGAACAATTGTCAGAAACCCGTTTGAATAATTCAATATCGATGAATCTGAAAGAAAGTTTTGAAAATTGGACCGGAGATATGACAAGATTTCTTGGAAGGCTTTGGGGGTTATTCTTAAGCGCTAGGATAACTATGGAACAAAGTCAGATTCATTTGGTCAATCAGATTCAAAAAGTTTACCGATCCCAAGGGGTACGAATTGGTGAAAAGCATATAGAGGTTATTGTACGCCAAATGACATCGAAAGTCTTAATTTCAGAAGATGGAACGGCTAATGTTTTTTCACCGGGGGAACTCATTGTATTATCACGAGCACAGAGAATGGATCGTGCTCTGGAAGAGGCAATCTACTATCAAACCATGTTATTAGGAATAACAAGGGCATCTCTGAATACTCAAAGTTTTATATCCGAAGCGAGTTTCCAAGAAACTTCTCGGGTCTTAGCTAAAGCTTCTCTACAAGGTCGCATCGATTGGTTGAAAGGCTTGAAGGAAAATGTTATTCTCGGGGGGATGATACCTGCCGGTACTGGGCAACATATTCACCGTTCAGGGAAACGAAACGGAATAGATCCAAGAATAGGGAATAGGAATCTATTTAGCAACAAATTGAAGGACATTTTATTTCATCATGACAAAGTAGATTTTTTTTCCTTTCAAGACAATTCTTACAAATATCATGGTGGATCAGTAATACCAGGGGTAGGTCTTTTCGATATGATGCAAGCAATAGTACCAGATGTACATACAATATGCATGGGGGTAGCTGCTTCAATGGGATCTTTCATCCTAATCGGGGGAGAAATGCCTAAACGTATAGCATTACCTCACGCTAGGGTTATGATCCACCAACCTGCTAGTTCCTATTATGACGGATCGGTCGTAGATTTTCATAACGAATCGAAACACGTAACGATGCTTCGCGATTACATAACCAGATGTTATATAGAAAGAACGGACCAACCCGGAGAGGTAATTCAACGGCACCTGAACAGAGATGTTTTTATGTCAGCAACAGAAGCCCAAGCTTATGGCATTGTTGATGTCGTAGCGGAAGGTTGATCTCATAGCGGAAGATCCTCTTTTTAATTTATTTTTATAATGAACTGTAAACTGTGATCTCTTTGTTCCTTTTCAAAAAAAAAAGGGGGGGGGGGAAGTGATTCATTTCATAATCACCTGATATGGTATGGTTAGGATCAATCCGAACCAGTTGACTCCGCATACAATACAGCTAGAATGCCCACTACTGCTCCAATTGCTGTCTTTGTTTCTGTATTTTTAATCTATCCATTGGGACAGTCCGGTTGGTTTTCGCACCTAGTTTTGGTGTAGCAGCTATTTTCCGTTTTATCCTCTTCTTTCAAGGTTTTCATAATTGGACCTCGTTCGACAGATCGTTTGGGGTAGTTTAAATATCTGGATTCAAAATTGTTTGATCGAGTAAAGGGTACGAATTGGTGATAAGCATATAGAGGTTATTGTACGCCAAATGACATCGAAAGTATTAATTTCAGAAGATGGAACAACTAATGTTTTTTCACCGGGGGAACTCATTGTATTATCACGAGTCGGTTCGAAGAGCGTCTCGAGATTCAAGCGATTGCGGATGATATCACCAGTAAATATGTTCCTCCTCATGTCAGGTTGATCGGCGTTGCCAAGGGCAGAGCACGATACCACCTACCCGATTGATAGCTTACTGATACCGAACAGGTCCCATTCGACCCGGGCAATTTCCTTTCCATCGAGACGTCCTACAATTTGGATCTGAATACCTTCTACCTCTTCCCGTTCAGCCAGTTCAATAGCTTTCTTCATTGTTTTCCTGAATGGAACTCTCTTCTCTAGTTGTAGGGAAATATACTCTACAAGAATATTAGGTTTTCTATAGGGTTTCGCAACTTTTTCTATAGCAATGTGAAGTTTTCGGTCCACAGAATCGAGCATATTTAGTACATCGTTTCTTAATTTTTCAATTCCTTGACCCCTACCTTCTATTAACAACAAGTTGGGAAATCCAATATAGATTTTGACCTTAATCAAATCGATCTTTCTGCGAATCTCTACACGTGTAATTCCTCCATAATTCGAGGAGCTCTTTATATGCGTTTGTACATAGTTTTCAATGAAAGTAAGTATTTTTTGATCTTCTCGGAGATCTTTGGAATAATTCCTTTGTTGTGCGAACCAATGGGAACGCTCATTTTGAGTTACACCAAGTCTAAAACCAAGTGGATTTATTTTCTGCGCCATACATATCCTTTTTTTCGGGATTCTATTGACATAATCGGATCATTCGATCTGGAGATTTCCTCCGATACAATAGTTATATGACAAGTGGGTTTCTATATTGGATAACCGCGTCCCTGAGCTCTAGGTTGAATCCTTTTAAAAAAAGCACCCTCATTCACTTCGACTCTACCAACGAGTAAATTGGCTTTGTTCAAACCCATATTGTGATTTGAATTCGCCGCCGCAGAATGAATTAATTGTGATATGGGATAACAGGCCCCATAAGGCATCAGTTCCAATATCATAAGTGCTTGTCCATATGAACGACCACGAATTTGATTAATTACTCTACGCGCTTTATGAACAGACATACGTCAAGTATCTGCCTGGGATCATGTCTTCCTTGGTTTATTCTGGATGTACAATGCAATTTCGGTAGTAATATTCCATTTCAGCTGGAAAATGCAGTACGATGTTTGGGGTAATATAAGTGATCAGGGAGTGGTAACTCATATTACGGGAGGAAACTTTGCACAAAGTTCCATTACGATTAACGGGTGGCTCCGTGACTTTCTATGGGCACAAGCCTCTCAAGTGATCCAATCTTATGGTTCTTCATTATCTGCATATGGTCTTTTATTTTTAGGTGCTCATTTTGTTTGGGCCTTCAGTTTAATGTTCTTATTCAGTGGCCGTGGGTATTGGCAAGAACTCATTGAATCTATTGTTTGGGCCCATAACAAATTGAAGGCTGCTCCTGCTATCCAGCCCAGAGCCTTGAGCATTGTACAGGGACGTACTGTAGGAGTAGCTCATTACCTTCTAGGTGGAATCGTCACAACATGGGCGTTCTTCCTGGCAAGAATTACTGCAATAGGATAAAGGCTAGGAGGATTTGAAAAGTATATGACATCAAGATTTCCAAAGTTCAGCCAAGGCTTGACTCAGGACCCAACTACTCGTCGTATTTGGTTCGGTATTGTGACCGCACATGACTTTGAGAGTCATGATGATATTACCGAAGAACGCCTTTATCATAAAAATTTTGCTTCCCACTTTGGTCAGTTGGCAATAATCTTTCTGTGGACCTCTGGTAATTTGTTCCATGTGGCTTGGCAAGGCAATTTTGAAGCATGGGTACGCGATCCCTTACATGTACGACCCATTGCTCATGCAATTTGGGATCCTCATTTTGGTCAACCAGCTATAGAAGCCTTTACCCGAGGAGGTGCTCCCGGTCCGGTCAATATTGCTTATTCCGGTGTTTATCAGTGGTGGTATACCATTGGCTTACGCACTAACGAAGATCTTTATGCTGGAGCTCTTTTCTTGCTATTTCTTTCTGTCATCTTTTTAATAGCGGGTAGGTTACATCTACAACCTAAATGGAGACCAAGTGTTTCATGGTTCAAAAATGCCGAATCCCGTCTCAATCATCATTTGTCAGGACTCTTCGGAGTCAGTTCTCTAGCTTGGACAGGGCATTTAGTTCATACCGCTATTCCAGAATCAAGGGGAGTGCACGTCAGATGGGATAATTTTTTGGATGTATTACCGCATCCCGAAGGTTTAGAACCGCTTTTCACAGGTCAGTGGAATCGTTTTTGCTTATGTCTCGGATTAGAACAAATTATCATAACTCGTTTCCGTCTACGAATTGGTCGACATTTTCCACAAATTCTACGAATAGAAGCACGAATTTTCATATTTGTGACCCTCCAATTTTCTCATATTACATTTTGTTTCCTGAGACAGAGAGTCTGTTTCATTTGTGATTCTCGATCCCTATCGGATGTTCAAAAGGTGATTCAATCGTTTGAAGATTTGTTGCTAAGTCTATATATTATACATCCTTTGGTTAAATCATAAGCACTTAATTCGACCTTGACCCTATCTCCTGGTAGTATTCGTACGGAATTACGTCGAATCCTACCCGAAATATGAGTCAGAATCTGACATCCATTATCTGTCAGAACTCGAAACATACTGTTGGGGAGTGATTCAGTAACCAAACCTTCCGCATGGATCAGATTCTGTTTCTTCATCGAATCTCCTCCTCTTTTGATTCAAAAACTTGACTAACGTGCTTGGATGAAGATGAATGGTGTCTCGACTTGCTACGACTTTTCATACTATGGGGATATCTTACAGAATATATATTTTTGGACAAAATTTGGATTAATTACCATACATAACATAAATTTCTCCTCCAATTTTTTTCTGTCGAGCTTCTCGATCCGTCAAAATTCCTTGGGAAGTAGAACGAATTACGATCCCCATTCCACCTAGAACTTTTGGAATTTCTCGATAATTAGAATAAATTCTCAAACCAGGTTTGCCGGTACGCTTTGACGTGGTCATATATGTCCTTTTCTTCCTTCTCTGATATTTTGAAGTCGATATCAAAAAATATTTTTGGCCTTCCTGATGTTCCCTAACATCTTCTATAAAACCTTCTCGTAAAAGGATCCTTCCAATGTTCTTGGTAATATTAGTAGCTATTACTCGAACCGTTCCTTTTTCTACCATGTCAGCGTTTCTTCATTTCTCCTATTCGTTGCCCCCCTCGTTTGGATTTTCTGTTTCTCTCTAGGCCTAGTCAGCGAATGAGAATGAATAGCAATGATTTCGGCAGGAGTAGCCGGCTAGATCCAGAGGAAAGTTGTGAGCATTACGTTCGTGCATAACTTCCATATATAAAGTGACACAATGATGAGGTGAGATGAGGGTTCCGCGATTAGGAAGTTTCTACTTGAATTCTACCCCCTTCCAGTCCTAAACTTAGATCCTTTTTGGGGCTGAATGCTGAATGTGCAAATGTCGTAGTAGGAGCAGGGTCGGTCAAGTCGTCAGCAGGTACATAAACTGCTTGAATCGAGGTTATGGATCCCTTTTTTGTGGAAGTAATTCTCTCTTGCAAAGAACCCATTTCCTCTTTTTTCATATTCCATGTGAAGGGCGGGTAGCGGGGATCGAACCCACATCTTCTCCTTGGCAAAGAGAAATTTTACCATTCAACCATACCCGCATTTCAATTATATGAATATCTATATATTCATATAATTGAAATGGAAAATACATATATGTTCAATCCCATTTGTAAGTAGATACCATTTTTGAATGGTCCAATTATTAATTCAATTACGGATATGGAAAACCCCTCCTCCTTGGGCCTGAAGTAAAAGGCCCTTCAGAAAAGCTATAAAGCCCTCCGGGAGGAGGGGGAGGGAGTGTGAACCTAAAACATCTAGAACATATCTAAGATATGAAAGAATTAAGGATACCTACAAAAAGGACTGATCCGATCCATAATGATACACCCGAAAATACAACATTTTTGCTACTTGACCAACCATCGGGAGAGGCCGGATCGATACTTCAGATTCCTAATCAATAATGAATGGAAATGATTTCTCAATGGTTCATTCCACTATTGATTAATAATTTTCATCATTGTATTTATACTTATACGACTTCTCTTCATACAAAATAAGATAGGAAATATATCTAAAAAAGATAGAGTCTATCTAAAATACCTCTATATTCTATCCATATAGTATAGATTCAGTATCTATCCCGTTGGGATAGATATTTAAATTCCATCCCAGATATTGGTTGACATTGATACATGGATCATATTATACTGTAAAATAACAAGCCTTATGCTTGGGAGCCTCTGATGATTTTATAAACGAATTTCTGACCATGACCGCAATTATAGAAAGACGCGAAAGCACAAATTTATGGAGTCGCTTCTGCGACTGGATCACTAGCACTGAAAACCGTCTTTACATTGGATGGTTCGGCGTCTTGATGATCCCTACCCTATTGACCACAACCTCTGTATTCATTATTTCTTTCATCGCAACTCCTCCAGTAGATATTGATGGTATTCGTGAACCTGTTTCTGGTTATCTTGTTTATGGAAACAATATTATCTCCGGTGCCATTATTCCTACCTCTGCAGCTATCGGTTTGCACTTCTATCCCATCTGGGAAGCAACTTCCGTCGATGAATGGCTATACAACAGGGGTCCTTACGAGCTAATCGTTCTACACTTCCTACTTGGTGTAGGTTGCTATATGGGTCGTGAGTGGGAGCTTAGCTTCTGTCTAGGTATGCGTCCTTGGATTTTTGTTGCATACTCAGCTCCTGTTGCAGCTGCTACTGCCGTTTTCTTGATCTACCCTATTGGTCAAGGAAGCTTCTCTGACGGTATGCCTCTAGGAATCTCTGGTACTTTCAATTTCATGATTGTATTCCAGGCTGAGCACAATATCCTTATGCATCCATTCCACATGTTGGGTGTAGCTGGCGTATTCGGCGGCTCTCTATTCAGTGCTATGCATGGTTCTTTGGTAACTTCCAGTTTGATCAGGGAAACTACTGAGAATCAGTCCGCAAATGCAGGTTACAAATTTGGTCAGGAGGAAGAAACCTACAATATTGTGGCTGCTCACGGTTATTTCGGCCGATTGATCTTCCAATATGCTAGTTTCAACAACTCCCGTTCTTTAGATTTCTTCTTAGCTACTTGGCCCGTAGCAGGTATCTGGTTTACCGCTCTAGGCATAAGCACTATGGCTTTCAACCTAAATGGATTCAATTTCAACCAATCTGTAGTTGACAATCAAGGCCATGTAATTAACACTTGGGCTGATACCATTAATCGTGCTAACCTAGGTATGGAAGTTATGCACGAACGTAATGCTCACAACTTTCCTCTGGATCTAGTCGCTGTTGAATCTATTTCAATAGGTGGATAATACTCTGATGGATTGTTATCGCGTGGAACCCTCTGCAATATTTGGTACTCAAATGGAACGTCATATTGGTAAACGT
This sequence comes from Pinus tabuliformis, assembly GCA_031772625.1. Taxonomy (NCBI): domain Eukaryota; kingdom Viridiplantae; phylum Streptophyta; class Pinopsida; order Pinales; family Pinaceae; genus Pinus; species Pinus tabuliformis. The sequence continues at coordinate 1,438,572,053 of CM062820.1, forward strand.
CTTGAAATTCCCTGTGGATTTATTTCCGCCCCAGCTCATATCCAAAATTTTTCCTTGGGATATCGACCCTTCCTGGGTTACGAAGGTACTAATCAAATAGCTGATCTAGTTTATAACTCATTCGCTCTGGGTATGGAGGATCATCTTCTAGATATTTTTTGTGGTCATGATACGAAGGAAATAATGACTAAATCCTTATCCACGGATATTAGTCCAATTTGGGATCCTGAAAGTCGGCAAGAATTGGGTAAAATCCCCCGTTTTGTAACATTTACCCCCGTGGATGGAAATACTTCTTGATCTGGATCGATGTAAGAGTACAACTACATTTCCAAAATCCATGTTGTCTATTCGGAACAGGTTGACCCCTTCGCTCTCTCGTGGTACAATCCTCTTCCCACTGAGCCCTCACTTTTCCACCGGTCCACAGAAACAAGATATAGGACTGATGCCGTTCATCAGTTCATCATATCAGATCAAAAATCACTTTCTTTTCCGTATACTCTCCCTGGTATCGGTTGCTATTCGTGTGGACTTACGCAGTCGATCAGATCATATCTCAGATAGATATGGATATATATCTTCCTCAACATAGGTCATCGAAATGATCTTGGACAACCCCAACAAAAGCACGAAAGCCAGGATCTTTCATTAAATTGATTCCTGTTCAAATTTGAATAGTGTATAACCACATGGATAAGCTCACATTAACCCGTCAATTTCGTAGAGCAGTAACACTCCCCTCACCTAACTGGGAACTTAATTTAGCTGCTCTTTCCAAGAGACGGGAATGCAAATAGAAAACATCTCCTGGATAAGCTTCTCGGCCAGGTGGTCTTCTTAATAGAAGAGACATTTGTCGATAAGCTTGTGCCTGTTTGGAGAGATCATCATAAATGATTGATGTGTGTTGTTTTTTATACATGAAGTATTCAGCCAAAGTTGCTCCTGTATAAGGGGCGAGATATTGTAATGTAGCGGGAGAATCCGCAGTTTCCGCTACCACAATGGTATATTCCATTGCGCCACGTTCTCGGAATGTGCAAAAAGATTGCGTTGGAGTTATTTAACGACCTTTGGATTAGAAACTGACATACCTTTCGGTGATCCAACCTCAAAGCTAGGAATTTTTTCCAAATTTTTAAAACCCATCTTCAAAAAAGTGAAGAGACGATTGATGGGATCTACAGGAATAAGACGCGTTCCACGAGTTGGATATATAGACAAGAGTGAACTTAATGACCGGATACAAAATAAATTACTAAGTGAGACTACCCCTATGGGTAGTGCAAATGATTCATCCGAAGTTAATGATCAATTTGGATATGAAACCCAAACAATCAATGTGAAAGATCAAGATGATTGGACGACCACAATGAAAGAGCGGATCGAATCTATTGCAATCATAAATAGCTCTCCTATAACTGGAATGTCTCTGGTAATCCACATTGGTACAATGATAGAAAGGGACCCACCACAATAACGGAACGACCTGAATAATCAACTCGTTTGCCTAGTAAATTTTCACGAAATCTTCCCTCTTTTCCTTCGATCACATCTGAGAACGATTTATAAGGCCTATTATGACTGTCTCTCATTGGTTTTCTGCAGATACCATTATCGAGAAGTGCATCTACGGCTTCCTGGATCAATTTTGTTTGATAAATAACAAATGACTCAGATCCACTTCTTGCTAATAAATTTGTAAGAGTATTATTCCGATTGATAACTCTTCGATAAAGTTCATTTAGAGCTGACGAGGTAATAAGTCCACCTTCACCTAATTGAACGATTGGCCTCGGTTCGGGAGGAAGAACTGGTAATAGGCATAAGACCATCCATTTTGGTTCTATATTTGTTCGGAGAAAATGTTTAGCCAATTTCATGCATCCAACCAGAAAATCCTTTCTTCTTCTAATTTTTTCATCCTCCCATCTATCCACAGTAGATTCTTGGTTCTCTTCCAATCTATTCTCGGTTCTTGACCAATGGGAGCCAAAGCTCTGGAAATAAAGGATGCAAGAATAGGTAGGAATGAGACTATATATTAATGAAAATATCCAGCCAGAAAGTATTATATTAGGGAAATAGGAACATGAATATACTCCTTTGAAATAGATCAAATTCTTATATTTTTACGTCAACTTCTTCATTATTATCCCACCCACCATGAGTGGAAGACCAAAGGACCGAACAATAAATACAATCAATTCTAATTCATTCACATATTTTGTTTCGTCCATGGCTTATTATCAAATTAATTCAATGAAATGAAATGTTATTTGAATGTTTATTGAGAATATTTGACATGAATCAAGTATGAAAGAATGTAAATGGGTCCCAATCCCGAACTACCCAATTTTAGATCTGAGTCTATACTCATATTATAGAATGAATATGTTGATGATCTTTATCCAGCATCCATGGCTGAATGGTTAAAGCGCCCAACTCATAATTGGCGAACTCGCGGGTTCAATTCCTGCTGGATGCAGGGGAACTGCACATATCCATTATTGATGGAATGGGAAGAAGTATGGGAGAGACAAAGATATTTTATCGTTTGTATGTACCAATACACAATGTAGGGATTGGTCCCATTTATATTGATAAAAAAAGAGGAAAGAAACGAGATATTCTAATCCTTCCATTCGTTCATGAACGATACCTTTGCAATTTATGGACTAAGTCAGATACAATTTTTGATGAAAAAATATCATTTTTCTACTAAAGAGTGGAGCTATTACTGTTCCATAAACAGTAATACTTTACTGCATTGCGGGAAAAAAATAAAATACTGAGTTCAAATGCTCAGTCAAAATGATAACTTTATCATTTTGTGCTATGCAATGAAAAAAAAGGTCAAAATAGGAAGTCTCTAGGTTAATGGGCCTTTTCCATTCCGTAGAAAGATTCGGGGTTATTCGTTTTCAGGATCAATAGTGGACGAACGGAGGGAAGATGGGATCGTGATATTTCTCCGGGAGAAATACAAAATACTTCATATTTATCACATATTTGATAATAAGCCATACAACTTGTTCGAGAGTTGAGAGTTAGTCATCGATCTTGCTTTGATCCCCTATCAGAGGTCACCGACGACCCACATAAGAACAAACGTTAGCTCATTTTTTATTCTTGGAAGAAATGACTGTAGATAGATAAATTGGTTTTTCCGGGGCAGACGTAGCCAAGTGGACCAAGGCAGTGGATTGTGAATCCACCACGCGCGGGTTCAATTCCTGTCGTTCGCCCATAAAAGAATATAAAAAACGGACTGGATCCGAATCCGATTTGTTGTCATTTTCATATTCATATTTCGGTGAAAATATTTCTCTCTATGTAATAGAAATGGACACCCGAGCCTTCTTTCTTCGTGGGAAACATGAGCCCTTTATCGGACTTGAACCGATGACTTACGCCTTACCATGGCGTTACTCTACCGCTGAGTTAAAAGGGCCCCCTCATCATATATGAATGAGTGAGTCTACTATGGTAGATGGACAACAAATTGGATATGGATGATCCATCTATCTTTATAGATATTCATAGTTCTAACAGCTGGTAATGGGTCGAGTGACTAGTAACGGGTCGAGGAAATAGAGGCCACTTCACCTTCAACTGTCGAAATGTCATCACATCAGGAGAACAATGGATTTGTTTCTCCGAAATTTTCAGTATTTCGAAGAGACCGTTATTTCCATTTTGCCTTTCCCGGACGACCGGGATCCTATCTTGATCCTGTGGCGATTGTGCATTCATATATTATGAACAAGGACAGGTAACGTTTGACTTACTCCTAATGTTAAAAACGACCTTTATTTTGAATAAAACGGATCTCCCCAAGTAGGATTCGAACCTACGACCAATCAGTTAATAGCCGACCGCTCTACCACTGAGCTACTGAGGAACAACGGAGGGTTCCCATATATGGGCAAGATTCTTGTTCTTTGGACCGACCCATGATCATCAGTGCAGGCATATTAGTATTTTGGATCGATCGAGATTGATCTGATACCAGATGATCAAACCTATAAACTATTTTTATTTTTTTTTATCGCTAGTTCTTCGAAAAATTCGAGAGTTCTCTCGAATATCATATGTTCCAAGCAATCCATAGAGCAGTCAAAGTATCGATCGGACATGTGACTTTTAGCTCCATCCAAACGCAACGCATTCCGTTGGGGTTGAACAAAATTTCCATTCAATCGAAAATCTCGGATGTATCTATCCCTTTGCTAAATATCGGGGCGAAGATCTTGATCAACTAGGATTCTCTACAATAAGTTATGTGCGGTAAATCGAGCCTATTTTTGAACCATAGAAGTGGCAAGTACGACGGATATTCCGAATACCTGGGTAGAGAAATTCTCTGGAGTTGATCCATCCTAGCTAAAGGCGAACCTTTGGTTCGTTCTCTTTCTTCACCTAAGATCATCACATGGTTTTTGAGACCCAAGATTTTCATATTGGGACAAACACTCTTCCTTGCCTCTAGTTCCGTTCTGGTAACATATCACAAAAATGCAATCTACTGGCTATGCATATTAGATCTACATCTGGACCAACGTTTGCTTTAATCTACCCCACTATTTTATATAATACACATATTTCATGGAATGCGTTCTGGAACAAACAATAGAATAAATAAGTCTGTTGGGTTGGGACGAAAGAAAGAAACTATTACCCCTTGTCCAGAAATTATGTGGACAATGACCCAAAAGAAGCTGCTTTCTGCCCCGTTACAAATAGATCTCTATTCTGCAATAGATCTGTCCGAAATGATTTTATATCATTGTGAGATGAGTGGGAAACCCTCTAAACAACTTAGGGATCCTTTTGAGGATCACGAGGACTAATTGAAAGAATGACCTTCCCTATAGGGAAGGTCATTCTTTCTTTGATGGGAGAGAAAGAATGACGATTTGGAGAAGCAAAATTATTTTCCCCCTTTAGTCGGAAGTTTGGGTGGTTCTCGGAAGAAAATAGCGAAAAAGATTATCCCTAGGGTCGATACCAACAGGAATGTATAAACCAATGCTTCCATAGATTTGATTTGATCGTTACCATATCAACTGGTATTCCATTTTGCAAATAGGGCATATCTTGTCTGGGCAAAACTATTGAAATAATACCTTTATTACCATGCCTTCCAGCTACTTTATCTCCCACTTGTATCTCATGTTTTTGTGATATATATACGTGTACTGTTTCCGCATTATCACCAGAATCATCTACTCTATTGATCCATCTCACGTCGATAACTCGACCCCTTCCACCTATAGGTGCTCTGAGACAATTTTCTCTCGTAGTGGATACCTCAATACCAAATATGGTTTGTAATAATCTTCCTTCTGGGGTACATAATGATTCTTCTATTGTTTGAGGCGTTAATTTACCTACCAAAACATCACCTATTTCTATCCAAGATCCTAGCATTACAAGACCATTTTTGTCCAAATGACGAAGTGAATGAGCATCTAAATGAGGTATTTCTCTAGTGATTCTTTCAGGACCCTGGCTCGTCATACAGATTTCAATCCTATATCTTACGATATGGAAAGAGGTATAAATATCTTCATATACCAGACGTTCACTAATGAGTATTGCGTCTTCGAAATTGTATCCTTCCCATGGCATATAAGCTACTAAAACGTTTTTTCCCAAAGATAGTTCTCCGCCTACCGTAGTCGCACCATCTGCCAGAATTTGTCCCTTCTTTACACATTCCCCTTGATGAATTTGAGGTTTTTGATGCATACAAGTATTGGTATTAGAACGTTGATATATAACCGATTTTGTTCGTACAGTGTCTCCATTAACCGATGAAGTTATATTTATAGCATCGATATACTCGATCCTTCCCTCTTGTGTAGCTATAGCTACACTTCCTGAATCTAGAGCTGTTTGACCTTCCAACCCAGTTCCGGCAATGCACTTCTCAGGTCGAAAAAGTGGAATAAGGGAAACTCCAACGGAAAAATATTGGAAAGGAAAAATACTTCTGAAATGGATTTGTTCCCATGCAATAACTATAAATTCTTGTCGGTATCGAGCTGGAGTAATTTGTTCCTCTTGAATTCCTTGATTTAACGCCAAAGAATTTCCCGTAGCTATCCGATAGTATTCATCCTCATCTTCTCCCGGTAGTAGATAAACCATATGTTCTTCTCTCGATCTCTCGGAGATCTTATAGAATGGACTTTGTAAAGAACCACAATCACCAATCTTTGCATGAATAGATAATGATGCAACAAGTCCAGCATTCATTCCTTCGGATGTATCGATTGGACAAATACGCCCATAATAACTGGGATGAATATCCCGTGTCCGAAAACTAGCAGTTCGCCCTGTTAAGCCCCCAGGACCTAAATGGCTCAATTTTCGCCCATGAGCTATTTCCGTCAATGGATTAGTTTGATCCAAAAATTGGGATAAGGGGTGTGAACCAAAAAAATCTTGAAAAGTTTTTTTTAATAGAGTTGAAGTGACCAAGCTCTGAGGAGTTGATCTGCGCTTGGTTTCTCTGTGTATAGTTCTTTTAACTGCATCTTCTAAACGACCTAGAGCTAATCTAAATTGATTCTGTAATAAATCTGCTACAGAAAAAATCCGTCGATTTCTGAGGTGATCTATATCATCGAGTGTACCCATTCCAAATTTAACCCCGATAAGGTAATCCACAGCAGCCAATACATCTTGTGGTAATGAAAAAATCTCATTCTCGGGTATATCAAGGTTCAGTTTTTGGTTCAGATTTCGTCGACCAATCTTTCCCAATTCACATCTTTTTCGGAAATTTTTTTTTTGCAATTCTTTACATAGAGACTCGGAAAATACCAAATCGCCACTTATACAGTAGAGTTTTTTATAAAACTCCAGAATGGCTTTTTCCCTCGACCATAGATATTCCTCCCACTCCCACCTCTCCTTCTTCTTCAATAAAAATAAAAATCATTCGGGATAGCGAGTATTGTCCAGAATCTCTTCGAGATTTAAACCCATAGCTGATAATAGAACTGGAATAGATATTTTTTGTTTTCTGCTTACATGAGCCCATATCCTTTCTCCCACATCGATCTCTAATTTCGATCTTCTTCCCCAATCTGAAATCAGAGTGCCAGTATATATATAATTAATTCTATTATGGTCTAATTCCGAACAGTAATAAATACCAGGACTTATTAATATTTGATTAACTACGACTCTGTAAATCCCATTTACTACAAATGTTCCATGGCAATTCATTAAAGGAATATTTCCGAGAAATACAGTTTGTTTCTGTATCTTCCTACTATTCCTCCGAATCAATCTTGCTGGTACATATAATTCAGAGTAATATGTAAGGGACTGATATACAGCATCTCTCTCTTTGATGAAAGGTTCTGCTAATTCATATTCATTACCAAAAATCCTGAATTCAATTTCTTTATCTATATCCTCAATTTTTGGAAAATTATGAAGTTCTTCCATCAAGCCCTGATCGATAAAACGACAAAATCCTTCAAATTGTATCTTACCAAATTCAGGGATTGTAAACGCTCCCTCATTTTCATCTAATCGCATTGGAAGTTTCCCATCTATAGAAAAATCTATTAAATTATTCCCGATTGATCCACGCCAGGAAATAAGGAACATAAATCTAGTAGCCCAAACAAGATGCCCAAATAAGAACATCCACGCCCAAACAGATAAACTGTTCATACCAAAAGGATTGTATCCATTAATAAGTTGTGAAGAATTTAACCATAGATAATCTCTTGACCATCCCATTAAATAAGTGGAAGACTCATTAAATTGTGCTACATTACCCTGCCATAATGTTATATGCTTCCAATGCCAATAGAAAGTAACCCATCCAATAGTATTCAACATCCAGAAAACTGCTAAATAAAAAGCATCCCAGGCCGAGATATCGCAAGTACCACCCCGTCCCAGACCATCCCAAGGAAAACTATAACCAAAATCTTTTTTATCTGGCATTAACCTGGAACCACGCGCATCCAAAGCACCTTTAACTAGGATCAATGTAGTTGCATGCAAACCTAGAGCAATAGCATGATGAACCAAAAAGTCTCCAGGACCAATTGTTGAGAACAATGAATTATTATTATCATTAATAGCATTTAACCAACTGGGTAACCATGTGCTCTTACCTGCATCGAATGATGGACCACTTGTTGAAGATAGGAGTATATTGAAACCATATAACGTCTTACCATGAGCAGATTGTATCCACTGAGCAAATATGGGCTCGATCAAGATTTGTTTTTCTGGAGTACCGAAAGCAAGCATAACATCATTATGGACATAAAGTCCCAAGGTATGGAAACCCCCAAAAGGTAACGGAGGCGTGCAAAGGTTTCCTCGGGCCGGACGGAAATCGGGTATATACTTTTATTATCATGTGCTAAAACTTTAGCCTGTAAACATAAAAGTACGATACGTGTAGTTCGGAAGGAATTAGGTCCAGAACTCTTTAAAAAATTGTTTTCAAAAGAATGAGAATTGATTCTCTGCCTTTTTCATCAAAAGCGGCGGCCCGTTCGCAGAGAGAACGAATTTGGCATTCAGATATTCCCCAGATAAATCCCCTAGCTAATTCCTGGCCCGGTGCTTCGCTCTGAGGCGGAACACTCCCCTACCGATGTATTTTTACATCCCACAGCTTCGGCAGATCGATTAGTCCCGTTCATCTTCGGCGCACGAGCGCTCGATCAGTGGGGAATAGAACAAAGATCACACTAGTTGAGCGAGGGTGGTGTCGTATATTGGCTCGTGTTGTGCTACGGGTTGTGGAACCTCAATATCCACAGGTTTTTTTGCCAAGTGACAATTGGCACATACAATACGTCCAGTGGCTTCTCGGGGATTTTCATAACCCTGTTGTGCAAAAATGGGATATGCATTCGAAATGGATGTCCGAGTTATGATATGTATCATGACCAGGACGGAAATTAACCGAGTCATCTTTTTCGCCCATTCATAAGTATTTCTATTTTGCATGGTTCAATTATTGGTTCCAAATCATTTTTGGGGTGAGAGTAGGTAGCTATCATAGTTACCTGTCAAAAATTCTGCTACTATATTGATTCAACCAAACCTAAAAATAAGAAATCGGAAGTCTCGCACCAGGAGAAGAATGAAGGGGAGGAATAGCTAATTCCTGAACACGAAAAACACTTTATTATTCTGTTTCAATTGTTTCGGTCGGAGAAAACAACCTACCTATTCTTTATTCATTCATCGAATGATAAATTACTACAAGTGAAGGAGATATACGATTGAAACGACGGAAGATCCAATATTTAAGAATCGTATCTAAGATGATCCAATCAGGAAATTTCAATAAATATTCCATTTTCATACAATGAAATATTTATTGAAATTTCATTGTATGAAAATGGAACGATATAGGATCGTTACGAACAATATACTATTTTTATGAAATAGTATAGAAAGAGGTAATATAGAAAAAGCAATAAGTTAAAATAGAACTGGTACCAGTAGATGAATATGATGTCTCAGAAACAACAAATACTAGATAGAGTGGTCCGGTTTCCCTAAAACTAAAACGCTTTTTTCCTCTCATCACGATCCAATTATGACTTTTTGTCGTTCTCTCATTTTTCAAGAGCGTTTGTCATCTTTGGAGATAACTGGGGAAATATTCGTAAAGGATCTAGTGATCAAGATTCAAAATATCTTGGCAATGAATAAGACTTATGTTACTTCAAGTTATTCTTCTAAAAAAGAAGAAGATGAAAAAAATTAATAGATAATTGGTCCATATATAAATGATTTGGAATGATCTCCTTATGCTCCGTCTCACCCATTTTGAACAAACCTTTTACTTTTTTCCCGAGTATATTTTTTTGATCAGGATCAAACAATTACGCAATAGATCAATCTATGGATCCCATACCTCATTCTATCACTCGTACTTTGTCTAGATTTCGGACAGAACTGACAAGTGAATCAGGTTCGTTAGCGATTCACGAATTGGAAGTGTCCGAATATAAAGCATCAGCTTCCCTACGATATCTCGCATGTTTAGTAGTACTGCCTTGGGTAATTCCTATTTCATTACGGAAAGGTTTGGAGCCTTGGGTTACAAATTGGTGGAATACGGTTAAATCTTAGAAAAATTTTTATTATCTCCAGGAACAAAATGCTCTGGGAAGATTTGAGAAAATAGAAGAACTATTCTTGTTAGAAAGAATGGTGGAAGATTCTTTGGGAACACATTCACAATCTATTCGTATAGAGATTCACAAAGAAACGATCCAATTGGTCGAAATGTACAATGAAGATTGTATCCAGATAATATCACATTTATTAACAAATCTAATAGGTTTTGCTTTTATAAGTGCTTATATCATTCTGGGTAAGAATAAACTCGCTATTATCGATTCTTGGATCCAAGAATTATTCTATAGTCTGAGCGATACAATGAAAGCTTTTCTAATTCTTTTAGAAACCGATCTATGTATTGGGTTTCATTCACCCCATCGTTGGGAACTGACCGAAAACTTCACATTGCTATAGAAAAAGTTGTGAAACCCTATAGAAAACCTAATATTCTTGCAGAGTATATTGCCCTACAACTAGAGAAGAGAGTTCCATTCAGAAAAACAATGAAGAAAGCTATTGAACTGGCTGAACAGGAAGAGGTAGAAGGTATTCAGATCCAAATTGCAGGACGTCTCGATGGAAAGGAAATTGCCCGGGTCGAATGGGACAGGGGAGGTAGGGTTCCCCTACAGACAATTCGGGCTAGGATTGATTATTGTTATTATCCGGTTAAAACCATCTATGGAGTTTTAGGGATAAAAATTTGGATTTTAGAAGAGTAGGAATAATTGGTCTTTTTTTTCCAATCTGCCTGATCATGGATCATAAATTCTATTAGATCGGATAGAAATTAGATTTACCATTTTGGAACCGTGCTATGCTTAGTGTGCGACTCGTTGGAATCGAGCTTTTCATTCTTTTCCGAAGTTATGTTATGGAGAACTCGAAATAAGAACGGATTGGTCTCTTGATTAGGCGATCCGAATACGTCGGATTAACCGGGATGATTGAGGATTTCCTAAAATAAGAGGAAGTTGTAAAAAATGTCCTTTCGTCTTTCCGGGGGGGGATTGAATCATTACCTTATTTATTATCTATTTATTTCCGAAAGATTGAACTGTTCGTACACGAACAAAAAGAATTCGTTTCGTAAGGAAGTTGCTATTGACTCATTTTATTAATTAGAACCAAGAGATCTCATAGGAAAGATGGCCGAGCGGTTCAAGGCGTAGCATTGGAACTGCTATGTAGGCTTCTACTTACCGAGGGTTCGAATCCCTCTCTTTCCGTATCTTCGCCCTACTATCTATTTTCTTCTCATCCATTGTTTTTCCAATCTATTGAATCCCAATAGGACTATTTCCTAATTCCAGGATCAATCTACCTCTATTTGTAATAGAGAAAATAGAACGAACAGCGGTTCGTGGTATGGGAAAAGTAAAGACTATTTTAAGAAGCAATAAAAAAAAGTATCGCGGATAACAACATGGAGTTAGGGCTCAAACTAGTCAAACCTTTGCAAGACCAACCTTGTAAATCTCGGTGGCCTCCCATGCAGGAAGAAAAGAAACACAAGGGAGCAGTAGATCCTATCAAAATATTGCTTGAGGAGGTCATCGCACAACAACGGAATGCGATGATGGATAACTTTTCCCAGATCCTTTAATAGTTGCCCACTTGCGGTGCATCCACATCCAACAGCCACTCCGAAGGCTTCACACCTTTTAAGGTACAAGTAGCCTTTGACATTCCCACATTTGAGGGCCAAATAGATGTAGACATTGTAGGTAAATGGTTGAATCTATTAGAAGGATATTTTTCTATTCATGATTTTTCCAGTCGAGAAAAGATTAATTTTTCTCTTCTCAAAGTCACCCCCCACTTCAGGGACTGGTGGGAAACCTATTGTGAGAAGAAGGATGAAAGTACAAACTCACTCTTTTCAGCTACTCCCACTTGGAATTCATTCTGGGATGCCATCAAGGAGCAGTACTACCCTATTTGGAGCAATGAGGACAAATACATAAAATGGACCATGCTGCAGCAAGGAAGGGACCAAGATGTGTCAGAGTTTACCAATGTTTTTCATACCCTACTCACAAAGTTGGGAATCAAGGATTCTGAGAAACATTTGGTACTCAAGTACTGCGAATGCCTACATAGATGCATCCAAGATGAGATGGAGTTCCTAGACATCTCCTTGCTCTCCACAACATACCGATACGCTGTCAAGATTGAGTATAAGTTTAAACAGAAGAAGGGAGACTTTGGATCTATGAATCTGAAGCGAGGGAAAGGTACCCCCAAACTACATAACAAAGGACAAAGCTAAGGCAATATGATCTAGAATAAACCGCCAAGGCAATAAGAAAATTACAACATTGCAAAGCTGAAGAAGGACATGGGAAAGTGGTGTGAGTTCCATAAGAGCTCCACCCATAACACAAGTGAGTGTCATGCCAAAAAATCTTTGGTGGCTGGACTGAAGGCTTCATAATAAGATACATGTTCCAAACTTCGATTCAGAACCCAACAAGGGTAATGAAAAAGGGAAGCAAATTATTGATGTGGAGCCCTACACCACTGTCACCACCACAAATATGCAGAGGAGGAGGAGCATCTCTTCCACTCCCATATATGGGTGAAGGGTTCCCCACTACAGTTCATTTTCGACAGCAGGAGATAAAAAAACCTCATTACAACATAGGTCGTGAAGAGGCTGGGCTTGCTGACCATAACACACCCATAGCTGTACACCATCGAGTGGCTTCACTAAGGACGCGATCTATGCGTGAGCCAACAAATGCACCTTCCACACAACATCAAGCCCTTCATGGATGACGTATTATGTAAAGTTGCTCCCCTTAACATTTGTGTTGTATTATTAGTCCAACAATACTTGCGAAAGCAACATGTTGTGTATGAGTCAAGGGCTCGCAATATTATTGTTACATTAGGAAATAAGTTGTAAAGGATACCGAAGGTAGCCCCACCTAATTCCATCTCTTTGGTTACTACAAAACAATGTAGCAAGCTAATTTCAGAAATAGGGAAATTTGTTTTCCTAAGGATACGCCCTTAAGGAAAGAAGAAGACAGTGGCAATGACATCCAGACAAGGTCCCACCACACAACAAAAATAGATGGACAAGGTCATGGAGGAGTACAAGGACATCTTCACCTCCCCCGCAGGGGTGTCTCTGCACTGTGAGGTCAAAAAGTCCATTGATCTGACCCAGGTGCGTCATTACCCAATGGACCAATCTATTAGAAATTATTTAAAGTTGTAAATGAATAGAGAAGAAAAATAAGTAAGAAAGATCGTTGTTATCAAAAGAAATTATTTATATCTAAATGTTTTAGATGTATATTATTGAATTTTTAAAAAAATTTGAAATTTTTTCATCAAAATTTTTATCTATCGTATTGGAACATAGTAATTATGGTTGACACCAAATTATAATTAATGAAATTACTTAATTACCGGAATGTGAAAATGTAGATAAGTGGGAAAAAATAAGCTAAAAAAATGTTACCATCTTTAAAAATTTTGAAAGTGAAAAATGCAACCCAAAGCTGTGGAACACATGCTAAAAAAAATTAAGCATGACAGGGGAACAGAACAATCACATATCGAAGCTCATCCAAGATGGAATATCCATACTCATCCCAATCACAATCTTAATAAAAAAATTCCAATGGAATATCGAGCACAGTCCTAGTAGCAGCATAAATATATTTTCCATCCAACAAGGAATTGACACCTAAACGCATTCTAAGTCTGTGAAAAGGCAATAACACAAGCATTATTTGCATTTTAGTCACCTGGCAGACAAAATATAATGATGCTGAGACGCATAGAACGCTGTGTATTAAAATATAATAATTCTGGCCGCTGAAGCATCAGTGGTACGCGGTGTATTAAAATATAATAATGCCGGCTACAGCAGCATCGGCAGTGTGAGATTTACGAGACCCAAACTTGAAAAGAAGAGTCTGACATTATTGATGTGATTAAAGTTATTCTCCCGTTTCCAATGGATTTATTTTGGTTAACAGTTTTGCAAGAGCAGTTTAGTCACTTCACGCTGAACGTAAAATATAAGAGTGGTCCAATTGTTTGCGTGATACGAGAGTTGTGTATACAAATATATATATCTTTTCTACTCTCGATATAATTCTCGAATATATTGCGTAGCACTTTACGATTTTAGATTTCCATGTGATTATCGTTTGCGCGATTTTCGGCGGTAGCGGGATTAATAGCTACAGTCCACCCATATGGATATGGATATCGATATGGCTATATATATCTCTCTCACAAATTGGTCTAAAATCAAACTGGTCTTCAAGAAATTAGGTTTATCCGGGAATACAGAGCTATGAGAAATATTACAGCGACTTCCAATGTGACTGCACATTCACCATGCAGGCCAGCAGTTCCATTTCTGCTAGGCAGAGTGGGTTTCTTGATCGCATTGATAGTTTTTGCTTTTATCATTCTGGCTTGCTCCTATGTGAAGGAATCCTATGGTTCGAATTCAAACTCAGAAGCAAATAACAGATCAGAGCAGAGCCACGAATCAGATGTTCAGTATGGTGACAAGAATGAGACGATGGACGATAGAATATCGTGTGAACGTTCAGTGGAACTAGAGGAAAAAATAGTTGTAATCATGGCGGGGGATGTCACGCCAACCTTTATTGCTAACCCAGCCTATGTTTCTGCAATCTGAAAGCGCCAGGAGGCGGTGTATAGAGCTCTTTCATAGGAATTAAACGTGAGAGAAGATGGGGAAAAAACTGGAATTTTATGTTCAGTTGGATTCTGTATTCATTTTGTACTTCCTCTCATTTCAACAGCTACTTCTGTGATATGAGCATTTACAGACTCGTCAATTTTTGCTAGCAGATTTTGTATATCGTAGGAAGCGTGTCACTAATCCGGTTAGTGGCATAGTATTTACTATTTTCAACACTACTCGACCAATGAGTCATCTGTTCATAAATCGAAAATATTAACTGTTTTTGAAGGAAAATGATAGATCATACCACAATCTCAAAACACAGAAGCGCTGTTAATACTTTCTTGAGTGGGACTCATGTGGTTACACTTACAAGTTTGAATTGTCAAATATATGCTCCATAAACTGTAAAATCTAAAAATAGCTAGCTTTTTACAAACGAGGTATAAGGAAAAATGTTGTATAACGAAAAATCTATCAAATATTTTAATTACTAGATTATGCATAATTTGATAGAAGATTATGTTATCTGTTCAAAGAGAATTTTGAATAAGATTTCTAATATATAGTTAACATTGAAGCACAAAATTTTCTCAGTAAAATACATTTTCATATGTGGTGAAATATCGAATAACACAGTTTTTTTTTTTTAATTTAGAAAAACAAAGAGTCTTTCTTTAAACTAAACATCATTCTATAGTAAATCATTAACATAAAATATAATATCATAGTTTAAACATCATTCTATAGTAAATCATTAACATAAAATATAATATCATTTCAATAAGTACCTTATATTAATACTTTAAGCATATTGTATCATTTTTAGGATCGTATCACTTTCTTCCGTAAACAATTCTTTTAGAATATCATATCACCAAGTACCCTATATTAATACTTTAAGCATATTGCATCATTTTAAGGATCGTATCACTTACTAAGGTAAACAATTTCAAAATTCCGTAAACAATTCTTTTAGAATATCATATCACCAAGTACCCTATATTAATACTTTAAGCATGTTGTATCATTTTTAGGATCGTATCACTTTCTTCGATAAACCATTCCTTTTGAAATTAGAATAAAAGTTTAATTTTTATATTTAAAATAAATCAAATTGTTTATAAAAAGAATAAATATTAAAAAAATATATCTTAAATATATAATAAAATATTTTTAAAACATTTTACATGGTCAGCATATAAAATGTAAAACATTTAATCTTTATATACCTTTAAATGTAATTAATGGAGAGTTTTGATTTTTTTTAAATTTTAATCAAATAATATAGAGTAAAGTTATTTTACTATTTTTTATTATTTTTATTATTTTTTAATATAAAAATATAATATAATAAATGGTTCGTTATCTCTGTATTTCTTTTTCATATAGTATATTTGTTAAGTTTATACATATATTAATTTTTTTATAGAATATTATTAAAAATAATTTGTTTAATGAATAATTTTAATATATAAAAATAGTCCTAAATAAACTTTTAGGATACCTTATTTCATTGCCAATCTCCGAAATACATACATGACTTAATTTTAACTTTTCTATATAAACTTGCTTTTACAGAACTTTGAAAAATATAACAGTAGTTGAGGTTTAAGACACACCAAAATATAACTTGAACTTTAGATGACCATCTTAATTTTAACGTTTCTATATAAACTTGCTTTTACACGACTTTGAAAAGTATAACAGTGGTTGAGATTTAAGACAATCTAAAATATAACTTTACCTTTAGTTGACCATCAAGATATAAAAAATTATTATTGTTTTCTTTTTGTTGTGAAGTTGAGTGAAGTATCAAAGAATGAGATATTGAATCATAAATAAGGGAAAATAAGATCGCATACTAACTTTCTTTTCGTTATAATGTCTATGAAAATTCCAAAGTGTGTATCTCATTTTTGTATTTTCATTTCATAACTAAAAGAAAGAGGGAAAATCACAATGCTTATCATCTAACTCAATTTTTTTAATATTAGGCCTTTTCATGGTACATAGTGTGTTGATTCTATGGAATGGTTTTTATTTCATTATTCTATGACATTTTACTTTTAGTTTATTTCAATATTATGCACATTAAGTTAGTAATATTAAGTTTGAAATATAATGTAAAATATCACATAATAAATTATTATATAATACTATAAGATTTATTGTGAAAAACTATTCTATTAGATTACGTGTGGCATTTGTAAATCAAAATTGCATAGAGTTGTTTAATTTTAGGATTTCATGGATGATAAATAATTTAATTATTGAATTTATTCTTTTTTATGCAATTTAAATAGTATCATGTTTTTTGTTTTCTTAGTGGAACCTATATTATTTCATAAATACATTTTTCTAATGTCTCCTTTTAACCCGGAAAGGAATACATTTATTAACTATCTTATATCAATTATTGCATAGTAAAATGGCGTTGAGTTTTTCAAAAGAGATATGCCATAGGTATAAATTCTATGGGAATGGAATCCTAAAAATGCCTTGTTTGTTTACTACCATCTACCAATATTCTTTATAAAATTATAGAGTTACAAGAAAGCTTTCGTTTTTCATTTTTTTTAAGGAATTCTATCGAGTGATATTGTTAAGGAACATTTTATATTTTTCACTTATATATATTTCATTCCCATTTTCTTCCTCTTTCAATAATATTTAAAAAAAAAATGGTTATAAAATCATTTCCTATATTGACATTATTTTGTTCATTGTATTTCTCTTCAAGTTGTGTTTCTCATAATTAATCTTTTATAATTAATCTTCTAAACTATTCTAGTATTGAATCCATTCTCTTTTTTACATTTCCCAAATAATGTTTATGTTTTTTTTTAATTAGAAAAATTGTGAAAATATGTCCTTGGTCAAATATAAAGAAATAAAGAAAAATTGTCATCTTATAAATGAGAAAGCGAGATAAAAGAAATTACAATCATAATAATAAAACCAAAAATTAAAATCACAGTAATAAAACCCCATACATATAGATTATGTACGAGAAGCGTTAAATTAAGTATTAGGTTAGATCCATTTAACTCCGTATCTATCATGCTCATCAAATTCCTGGTGTTGAGAACTTTTTTTTGGAGTGTAGAACATGACGAAAGGTTTTCACATCGAGAGATTTGGTCCCTCTCGGTGCATGATAAATCTGGTGATGGATGTAAAATGGTTCGAGTTGAAGGAAACAATGTCACATTTTTAGATCATCATTATTATGTATATGTTTGAGATTAAGTTTATAATTCACATTATGTTTTCTTTGCTTGGCATGAACATATCATTCTCTTCTTTAATTTAGTCTCTGTTGCTTTCCTTGAATGGTATGTACATCCATTTTTGGATTCTTTGAGTGGTTTCTATGTTTATATGTTTGGATTTGGATGGTAATATTTGTGAACATTACAATTGTTGTGTTGTATTTGTATATGTGTATGTAGTTTTCTATTACTATAATTAGTTGGTGATGAAGAAGAGATACAACCTTTTCAATAATTTGTAGGAGGATTGATACGACACATCTATTTCATTTAATTTTAAGTACCACAACTTTTTACCAGTGACTAATTCCTAATAATGTCCCTCTATGTATTACTAATAATGTCTCGACGAGTAGTTTTAATAATTTACTCGGTCAAGATTACTCTTGAAATAAATTGTTTCTTTGCTAATGTTTGAAATGATTTATTTCCTTGAAGAATATTTTGATGATTTGTTTTATCTATAGTTTATTTTTCAAATTCAAGGAATAATGTATTTTTGAATTCTTTTTAATGAGTTTCAAGATTTATAAAATGTTTACATCCACACAATTATTACCTCTTTCAAAAATATTTTGATTTGTTTTCAATATTTATAAATATATATTTTCGTCTTATAAATATTTTGAATATATGTAATTATCTACTAGTAATTAGTTGGTCATGAAGAAGGGACACGATCTTGTGAAGGATTTATTTGCACTTTGCATGAGGATTCATTCTGTAGATATATTTTATTTTAATTGTTGGTAGCTAATTAATTCTTAATAGTTTCCTTGAAAAATTGTTTAATAATATATAGCCTCAAGATTAAAATTTAATGCACCTAATGCAAGAAATCAAATAAGATTTAAAATAATATCTACATTGAAATCAATGCATCTAATGCAAAAAATCAAATGAGATTAGAAATCAACACCTATACTAAAATTGATGCATCTAGTGCACACAATAAAATAGGATTAGAAATCCACATCTACATTGAAATCAATGCATCTAGTGCAATAAATCAAATAGGATTTGAAATAAACATCTACAATAAAATCAATACATCCATTGCAAGAAATTAAATGCAATTAGAAATCAAAATCTACACTCAAATTAATGCATCTAATGCAAGAAATCGAATAGGATTAGAAATCTCCATCTACAATGAAATAAATACATCCACTACAAGAAATCTTCTTCCCTCTCTCCCCCCCTCCATCGAATCTTGAAAATAATTTTTAATAATTTATAGCCTCAAGATTAACAACATATCATCCATCTATTGTAAGAAGTCAAATAGGATTAGAAAACAACATCTACATTGAAATTAGTGCATCTAATGCAAGAAATCAAATCAACTTAGAAATCAACATCTACACTAAAAAAAATGCATCTAGTACAAGAAATAAAAAAGGATTAGAAATAATCATCTACACTAAAATCAATGAATCTAATGCACGAAATCAAATAGGATTCCAAATCATCATCAACACTAAAATCAATGCATCTAGTGAAAGAAATATTATTCCCTCTGTCCCCCCTCCATATACATCTATATCTCCTTCCATATATCCTTCTTTGTTTGTCTATCTCATCCCCCAAAAATACACACACTCTCTCTCTCCATATCTATCTATCTATCTCTCCCTCTCTCCCTCTCTATATCTCTCTCTTCATCCCTCTCTTCACATCCCAACTATATCTATATCTCCCTCTGAATTTCCTTTGTCTCTTTATATCGCCACCAAAAGATACAAAATATTTCTCCATGTGTATCTATCTCCCCCTTTTTCTTTGCCTCGCCCTCCCTCTCTCCCCCTCCTATCTCTCTTCTCTCCTCGTCTCCTCTCTCCCTCTCTCTCTCTCTCCACCTGTCGCTCTTTATGTGTTTCTTCTTACTTGCCTCTCTCTCTCTGTTCCCCTCTCCTTCTCTCTCTCATGTCCTCTCTCTCTTCCTTCCTCTCTCTCCCTTTATCTCCCACCTCCCTCTGTCTACCCCCCTCTCTCCCTCTCTTTGATCTCAAACTCACTCACTGTCTCTCTCCCGCTCTCCTTCTCTCACCTTTCCTTCCATCTCTCCTTCTCTCCGATTTCCTTGCATATCTCCTTCTTTGTCTTTCTATGTCACCACAAAACATATACACTCTCTCTCCGTCTCTCCCTTTTCACTTCCTTTGTTAGGCGAACTAATCCTTCTTAAGGAAAAGATGGATCTCCATATTCTCAAATGAAACATAGTAAGAAACAAGAAAATAATTTCTACCTTTCCTTAGCTTATGATTGATTGAAACAAGTAACATGTGGAATTACTCACCGATTTAAAAAAATTCATGTTGAAGTCCTTTCAGTTCCTTCTACAACCAACTTCTCCTCGATGCTTTATAGGCCTTTCCATTGCGTTCCATAAATATCCATGATGTTCCAAATGAGATCCACATGGACAAAAATGCGCAAGTTGAATCAATAACTCAACATACATCATAAGTTGAATCAATAACCATCTATAACTTATTTGAATGATCAACGAGTCTCACAAATAATATCAAAATAGACATGATTACGAAATAACAAGTCCCTTTTATTGAATTAAAAGGAGAACAATCTTACAACCTAATTGCCTTGTGTTACACGTCATGTTGATGCCTTAGGAAAATGAAAATAAGTTTGGATCTCGTTTTAGCCTTAAATGTGTCCTCGATCATTCCCTTGCAAAGTTTGTATCTAAATCATCCCAAAGCAAGGGGAATTCATGGATTCTATGCTACAAAACCTTGATTTTGGCTACCTACGTAGTTCCGTAATTGATTTATGCACATACGCAGAGAATACCATTAATAACTACATATAAGTACACATTGTCTTACACTGTGACCTATGAATATGGCTTAAATTATGTAAAAATAAAAAGAAAAGACTAGAAGCATTGTTCGTAGAATCTATCTACACCAACAAGCTTTGAATGGGTTCCTATTCAGTATTGATCACCCCCATCATGGAGCAACTCCCCTTCCTTTGTGGAACATCTATCCAACTAATAGTGAATCTCATCCCTTGGAGAATGGATCTGAAAATTCCCATTCTTGGCCTATAAAGCTACTACATATCCGAGGATTGGGGGAGGACTATTGGAAGTATGTCTATGCTATTGAGATTAGGTTGGAAACCTTTTATGTCAACGGACAGGGTTGGAGATTGTAGAACGGACTCGAAACATCAAGGGTATATGGTTGTAAGGATTTTCTCAAGTTTTATGAAAATAAAAGAAATTTTTCTTTCCCAATTTCATATTCATTGGTTTAATTTGTAGGATTCCTTAATCACCTACATAGATTTTGATTTTATAATTGATCAGTTTATGATATAAAATTGGTTAATTAGTCAATTTATCGCTTTGATTATATGTTGTATGCTTTGATCTCCTGTTTTTATCTGTCTTTGCAGATATCTTTCAAGACATTATGGAGAAGTTTTTGGGAGTGACAAGAGGACATCTAGAGAATCGAGGAGTGAATGGTTGAAATATTTGAGGGAATTCATTCATCTTTTCATTGAATCAGTAATAAGCCTCTACCACTCTATTTTCTTCCAGTCCATCAGAATCTAGAGAAAGGTATAAATTCTTTTTTGTTTGTCACTGGGTTTCTTTGAAGTCTAGGGAGATCACCCATCTCTGCAAGATGAATAAGTCCATATACCAAATTGGAAACTTCACTAGGGATTCGTCTCAATATCCATTAATTTTCCTTGTTTGAACTTTTCAATCTATTGCATAAGCCTTCTTTGAATTTCCCCACTATGCAATATTTTACTTTATGCATAGTGTGCATGACTATGCATTTTCCTTTTAGAAACATAGTGTATTCATATTGGTTTACTACAAATCTTGCACACATGCCTAGAAATTTTGAAAAACTTAGTTATGTCCTCTTTAAATCAAAACTTTTAGTTTTTTCCTATTTTTTTACACTTCTTTGAACCTCGTGTGGGTGATTTTTAGTCTCGCCGAGTGATGTGAAGAGTTTTTCTTGTGAATGTCTTCTTTTTCCAAATTAGGGTAAGGCCTTATCCATTCAATGATCGATTTATCAAAAGAGAGGTATGTTAGTCTTGTTCTCTTGACTGTCTATCTTTCCTCTATTGGTTACATCAGTTGTTGAGTCTAGTTTTATCTTTTGCAAAAGTTCTTGCAAGATTAATTATTGTTTCTGAAAAATACATCTTGTACTAGTTTCAAAATGAAAAATAATTTTTCCTTCTACTGCTGAAGTGTTCACGAATCATACTTTTGTTGCAAGTGAATTCATAGCATTGCATTAAAGTAAATTATTTAATATTCATTATTGGTTTCTTCTTGCATTTTTGAATTTCCAAGTGATTGTATGAATAGAGAGATTTCTTGTTTTCTTGTGTTATCCGGAAAAGTGGAAGTTTGAACTTGCTTTTAATATTCTGATGACTTAAAATTGGATATTTGAACTTTAGGAAATGGATTATAGTGGGGTTTAGACTTTTTGTTTACATTTCAGTTGAAAATGTGAATGACTCTTTCCTTACTCTAGATAGATTTTCATTAAAATAAAAATATTACATCATCATTTGCAATTGCATTAGGATTGTGTTAAGTGATAATTTCATCAAGTTTCACATCCATTACCTTTGCGTAAACAACAACTATTAAAGTCAGCAGTAACTAAAATCAATCTAGAAAGTTTATTCTTAGGGCTAGTTTTCACCTACACTAGATTAAGTAGTAGCGATTTGGAATATCGAAGTGAGTAAACTTTCTAAAGTTGCAAACAACCACTAGAATCTTGCGATAGGGAGATAAATTGAGTTATTTCAATTTTTCCCTGGGAATCTCCCCTTACAAAAGAGTCAATCACAATATCATATCAAACCTGGTGAAGTCATCGTACCCACTTCATTAGCTATGGTACAATCATTTACATGTATTACAACAGTGTCTCACTTGAATGTACACCTCCAATTAATTATGTTGAGGAGCTTTCAAGGGGATTGAGTTTTTTTACTCTGCCCTTGTGTGTACGCCCGATCTACGACTGTCCCCTAGGTAGAATTATTATAGTTGGTAGCATTACATGCCATAATCCTAGGGCTATTACATGATATGATGATAAAGGGAAGGTCATGTTGTACCTAGAACATATGTTGAATAGGATCACTTGGAATTTTTGGAGGGTAATATTCTCTCAAGATGGCATAAGTGAAGTTACTTGCACAAGATTGTATCATTAAGTAGGTTTTCAGTGTAACTAGTTCCACTCGATGTATCTACAACCACTTTTCACTTTGATTTCTGTGATGTTGGATTTCATTGCCAACTAGTGATTTCATTGTGAAAATATTGTTTTCCTCATTTGAATCCTTAGATATTTTTAGCATGTGTTAATTGTTCGTTGTTACTCTTTAGAGACCTTACGACTGGATTGTGAATATTATTCAAGTTTTTGACAAACCTTCATCCTAGTTGTTACACCCTCCTCCCACATCTACCCAAGAAATTGGCCAACCACTATGATATGACTCAACCTCCTAAGTAACCTTAAGGAAATGGAGTTGACAAAACAAGACCTTATAAACCTCCCTCAGGTGCTTCATGACCCCTAGGAGCTAATCCATCATTCCAGGTGCCCAAACCCTAAGTTAACCTAATATTTCAATGATTTACACCCAAATTTGCTCCCATGGAAAGGCCCTCATGTGACTGGAACCCCATAGTCACTTCTACAATGTGTGCAAGGGAGAGACTATAGCCTCTTTTACCTAGTTATATGCCAGAGACTGCGAGATCGAAGCCAGTTTTTCAGGCCCAGTCTCCAAACCAATGCCTAGAACTTGATGAGACTTTTGAAGATATTAAATGATGCCAAGGAAAAGCATCTAACACAAAACTTGATCAAGGGCTTCACCTAACCAACCCTAACCATGACAGACATTTTTTCAAACACTTAGTAAATATGAAACCTACAAGTGTAAATCACAGATATGAACATAGGGGTCTCATACTTATCTCAGATTCACCATGAAGCATTGTTTACTTATCACTTTAACTACCATTCCATACATTAGGTCATAGATACATTGTTCATTCATTTATGAGTAAAAACATGGTGAGAGCCATACATAGTTGTTGTCATAAAATATACATAAAATCATCATAGTAACAAAATAAATACCATAAATATATGAGTCATAAATTCCACATATAAACTAGTACATTTACACATGAAAACCAAGGTAATGAATGTATCATTAATGAATGAAATAAAGCAACCAAAGATTGGACTACCATGTTCTACCCAACTATAGATTGGGTTAGGGAAGTCTCTCTTCAGCCAATCACCCCCATGTCATATTCGAAGCATGAATGTGGGACTCATAGAACACACCAAAAAACACCAACGAGCATGGATGCCACCAGAGTTCTCGACCTACATCGTGAGGAATTTGAGTGCCTCCTAGCCTCTTGAGCTTTACCGCAATCCACAATACCATCCATGGATCACTAGGCCATACACTGAGGCATACTCTCCAGTCTTTATCATACATCCCATCCTGGAACCACTAGGCCCAATAAAGAGAAAAATCCACTTCTTGGCTTTATCATATATCCCACCATTCAACCGCAAGTATTCCTAGGCCCACCGAAGCACATAATCTCACTTTACCACAACCCATAGTTTGCTTCAAGGACCACTAGGCCATGTGTTTTTTAATTCATAAATCAACCCCATTTGGCTTGGAATCGAATCTAGTCATCCCACATTAACCGAGATTGAGAACCCATCTCATCAACGCTATGAGGAAATAGCAAGCATAGGCTGAATAACACTGTCACACCTGGGAAAACACATTTCATGATACAAAACAAAAACATGAAATCCCATGCATGTAGAATCTAGCAAGGAAAATACACATGCAAGTCAATACCTACAATGAAACCTTTTGTAGCTTCTTGATCCTACCTTTCCCTGCGTGATCTTTTCTTCCTCTTGCCTTATTTTTGTTTCTTGTTCCAATGCCAAAGTGCTCCAAGAAAACTCTGTGTGTCCAAGAGTGTGTGAGAGAGAGAGATAATAGGAGAGAACTCCAAAACTGAATTAACCAAGCTTTTTAACTCATCCTTAAAAGCCTATTTATCAATGAGGTCTCTATTTTCTTCATTTTCCATCATTTCCTTCAATTTCCTCCTTAAATGCAACCTCTGACCTTTCACCTTCCTTTTCTACTAATTTCTTTTATTTTCATAAATAAGTGTGCCAAAAACTCCATTTTTCCTTTCCAAAGGCTTATCCATTGACTTTTCCAATTTTCTTAGCCATAAACAACCAAATTAAAACCCACACAAGGATGTATTTCATACCATACAACTTGGAATATGTGTGCCAACAACTATGGTCTTATATATTTTTACATGGAATTTTTTCCAAGGTTGTTACACTGGTTGAATCACCAAAATAGTCACATGGAATGGAAGTTAAACCTCCTGAATACACAACTAGTCAATAGGAAAATATAAAAAACTGAAAGGTCAAAGACCAGAGGATAAAAAGCCTTAAAATAAATTGAAACATAAAAATTTTACAATATGAGATAGTAGAAGCTGAAGTGAATCCAATGCAAGAGATAGAATTAGACTTAGTTTACTCTAGTCCAATGATTACAGAAGTAGTTGACACTGAATCTAACATTGGATACTCAACTAACTGAACAAGATGTAGAACATCCTAAGTCTGAAGCTTCTCAACCTGAATCACCATCGATTGTTTTAGCTCCTATTCGTGAGCCACCTTTACAAAGAAGGAAGCTGATTGCTATGATTGAATTACCTCTTGGGTTAATTAGCATTGAAGACGTTACCTAAGAGACATAAACACCACATTATTCATTTAACGATAGCGAAACATTTGAGCCAAGAGTTCCTTTCTCCCCTTTCCTACCTGACCCTTGGTATTATAACACTTTGAGTTTTTTTGGTCATAATTTTTCATTGCCATGCATTTCTTTTTATTCACTAGAAAGAACTATGTGAGAAATTCCTATTGGGAGTGAATCGATTGATTCATCTATGTTTACTAGCTCTCCAGAATCACTATTATATGGTCTTCCATTAGTTCCTCCTGTATACAAGTCACATACTCATATTTTTTGAGGAGCTTCTTCTTCTCCACAACCTTCTACTTGGTCATTTGGTTTATCTACATCTACTATTCAAAGCATGAATTCCATGCCTAAAGTTCTTACGCCATCAGACCAAAAATGTTAGGCCCCTATACTACTAGTGTAACCCCTTATTGTTATTAGTACAACCCGCTTATTATATTGATGTACCCATGTAGTGCCCATATTGTTACTATTGTGCCCCATAGAAGCCCACTATTGTTATTATTGTGCCCTTACATTATTATTGTTATGTCGTCTCTAATTATATTATGACCCCTTAGACTCCTATATATAGAAAGGAGGTATTTTCATTTGTATCATCAAAGAATCATTCATTTGTGTAATGTAAATTAGGTTGCCCCCTCCAAGAGGCTGAATTCTAAGGTTTTGATATATCTTTTCTATCTTTTTGTGAGCTGGTTTCAAAACATTTGGTATCAGAGCTTTGGATTCTAGGGTTTCATTACTCTAAATAGGTCATCGTGGCATTTTTTCTATAAATTCTTTTCTGCGACATTTCAGAAGCAAAAAAAACCCCTTTGAGATGAAATTTCATTGAACCTCGGGTCCAAATTTTAGAGCTTTTCGTGCTATATTTCTGGAGATATGATATGAGGAAGTTGGTCTTTTTGCAGACTCTTGAATTACATTCCAAATAGGTGACCTAGGGAAAATTGTCATAACTTTATCTGTAAGCATCGGATTGAAATTTTGTAAGAAGGTACAGAAAGAGGATGGACTGTAGTTTCTTGTATATATTTTTCTGAACCAGAGGTCAAAATAGTGACACGTGGAATTTCATACAAGTTCACTCTTCTGAAGAGGTATATAATCAGGTTATCTTGGGAGATTTTGGATAACTCTTTCTTGGAGAATCTAAATTCGATCAAAATGGCAACATTGGAAAGAGGACACAGAGGGCTACTGTAGGTCGCAATTTTAGAATTGGAAGAACTGAAATTACAGAGTTATATTCATTTCAAGATCGAGCTCCTAAAATCAAGAAAAGGCGATCTGAGGAAGTTTGATGGCAAGGATCCGGTAAATTGGATACTTCAGATGGAGCAATATTTTGATCTACCTGGTGTACCACTATTACAAAAGGTATGTATTGCATATTCGTATTTAGAACCGGATCAATTTTTATGTTATAAAGGGACGTTCTTGTAAACATCTTGTTATGTGGTCAATTCTCATGGAAGAAATGATAGCACATTATGAGGATACAAAGAGCAACACCTTCTTTAGAGCAACACAACATCAATTAGAAAGAGTAAAAGGGCTTTGTGACATAGTGGAAAGTAAAATTATGGCAACAAGGAATTCTACCCCTCACAACTATAAATATGGAAGTTTTATTTCTCCTAGCCTTCCACAGCCTACAAGGGTTACACCACTACAATTGGAAGAAAAAGGAGAAAAAGGGCTTTGTTTCAATTGTGATAGCAAATACACTAAAGGTCATAAGTGTGATGAGAAGAAATTATTTTACATAGAGTATGAAGTGGAGGAAGAAAAGAATCAAGAAACATCAAAATAAGAGGATGTACGATAGGACCCAACCCTAGAGAAAGAAGAAATGAATCAAACCATATCTTGTAAAGCATTGGCAAGAATTACCACTACTCAAACTCTTAAGATAGAAGGACATATCAAGAAGAAAAAGGTGCAAGAAGTGAAAGATCACATAGAGAAAGAAGAAATGAATCCAACCATATCTTGTAATTCATTGGTCGGATTT
Organism: Pinus tabuliformis; assembly: GCA_031772625.1. Lineage (NCBI taxonomy): Eukaryota > Viridiplantae > Streptophyta > Pinopsida > Pinales > Pinaceae > Pinus > Pinus tabuliformis. The sequence goes on from CM062820.1 coordinate 1,438,600,056, forward strand.
ACCGCTCCTCAAACTATCAAGATAGAAGGACATATCAAGAAGAAAAATGTTCAAGTAGTGAAAGATCACATCAAGCATCAAGAAATGAATCCGACCATATCTTGTAAAGGATTGGAAGAAATTATCACTCCTCAAGCTCCAAATATAGAAGGACATATCAAGAAGAAAAAGGTTCATGCAGTGAAAGATCACATCGAGCATCAACAACAAGTTCTCTGTCTTTCAAAGGATAATGCCACTTTGGTGCAAAATCAAATGAAACAACAGGTAGATCAACATCATAGTGAAAAATGTTTTGATGTAGGTGATTGGGTATTTTTACTACTACATCTCAAGCAAGCTATTTATGAGAAGGAAATGTTGGAAATATTACATGCACTTAAAAAATGGCGACCTTACCGAATGGGAAGACACTTCAAGGTAAAAATGGATCATGACAGTCTTCAATACTTTTTAAAAAAACTATTAGCTTTAGAAGAATAGAAAAAATGTGTCACAAATATGTTGGGTTATGACTTTCACATCATCTATAGAAAATGGAAGCAAAATTTTGTTGTAGATGGACTCTCAAGAAAGCATGAGGATGTGGAAGCATTGTTTTGTGCTATTTCTATTATCCAACTAGATTGGATAAATGAAGGAAGGGATGAATGGAAGAAGCATGAATAAGTATGGCCAATTATTCAAAAGTTACAAAAGATCCCAATTCAAACAATATTGCCAGAAATTGAAGAGGAAGGAAAAATCATATTGGAACCTGGAGCAGTCATAGAAACAAGAACTCGACAGCTACGAAATCGATCAATTTTAGAATATCTCATCAAGTGGAAGAACTTACCCACTGAAGATTCCACATGGAAGGACAAGAATTTTATACAGAAGCATCAAGAACTACTCAAGCGTTGAGGACAACATTTTTTGAAGGAGAGGGGCATGTTAGGCCCCTATACTACTAGTGTAACACCTTATTGTTATTAGTACAAACTCCTTATTATATTGATGTACCCATGTAGTGCCCATATTGTTACTATTATGCCCCATACAAGCCCACTATTTTTATTATTATGCCCTTACATTATTATTGTAATGTCAGCTTTGATTATATTATGACCCCTTAGACTCCTACTTATAGAAAGGAAGTCTTTTGATTTGTATCATAAAAGAATCATTCATTTGTGTAATGTAAAGGAGGTTGCCCCCTCGAAGATGCTGAATTCTAAGGCATTGACCTATGCTTTCTATCTTTTTGTGAGATGGTTTCATAACAAAAAAATTCACATGGTTTATGGTAATTAAAGTAACCCTCAAGTAACCTTGACTCATTTTTATTACCATCCTCACAGGAAACCACCTCATCCTCTACCTGGAGGAAAATTTATTGTTGGAGGTCAACCTTTTACCAGAACATATGGTTAGATACCTCAACCCGACCTAGGTCAACCTATTTTAAATCAACCTTTACCTAGTAATCCTTGTCTTGAGATGAACACTATTTGGAATCCTTATTATACTCAACAATATGGTCCATTGTCTCTACAAGTGATACTTTATCAACCTGTTCAGCCTATTGGAAAAACTATTCCTGAAATACCTATTCCAGGCATTGTCGTACTTGTCCAACATCTTGTTTAGGAGATTCCTCAAACAGTTGTCCAAAAACATGTTCAAGGAATTCCTCAAACACCTATTCAACAACCGATTCAATGACCTATTCAAATCTTACCATAGGCTTATGTTCAAATGCCTGTTTAATAGAAGGTTCGAAGTTATCCTTAGACACCTATTTTAGGAGTATAAAACATGGTCATTCCAGTATTCCCCCAAATATATTTTCATCAAACCACTCAGGAAATCCCGCAGGCTTCTGAATATCAAATTGTTCCTATGATCTAGTCTATACCACATATTCCTATCGAGCAAGCCATTGTCAGAACAATACATAGCCTAGATTTTCAAGTTCAACCTTATCAGGTTCCACCTTTTCAAGGAAAATGATTTCAAAGTTCACCTTTCCAAGGTCGAACTTTTCAAAACCCACCTTTTGAAGTCCAACCTTTTCATGTTCAACCAGTATAGGGGAAATATTACGTAGGTCAAATGGGTCAAGATCAACCTTTTTAGAGTTAACTGTACCCCGACCATACTTATCAAGTCCCTATTCAACATCAACTTGATATGGTTCACCATGGTTATCGTGGTGGAATTCCAATTCCAACTGCAGAGGTTATTCCAGATATGCTGGATATCCTCCTCCAGGGATTGGTGTTAACTTGTAAGATTATCAATATTTACCACAAGACCCTGTTGTTGGGAAAAGTATCCAATTCAGAATGCCCCTATCCCACTCTAAGAGGTGATAGTGCCTTAGCAACAAACAAAGAAAACTATCTCAGTATTCTTCTTTATGAGATGCAAATAGAGAAAGAAGGATGTAACTAACCGGTGTCTTCCACTAGTTTGTCGATCCAATCATTCTCTCTTTTTTTCACTTCCCGCTGCCTACTCTTTCACTGGTCCAGCTTCACCCAATTCCTGCAAGATCACAAGAGAAGAAAACTACACAAAAGACATAGATTCACATTCATAACTAGTTTAGGATCAGATGTAAACTAAATATGCAAATACAACAAAACATCATTGAAATACAAGCATATAGGAGAAACTCAATTAGCTTTATTGATATGATAACAAGGTTCAAGAGGAGATACAACCAAGTGAGTCCCGATCCAGCATCTACCTCTCAGCAAAAGAATCCCTTCCTCTCCTCCAACAAAGCATAAATCACCCAATGTACTAATCTCAATCTCAAACCAACAGCAATTCTCTGCAAAGTATAAAATTCCAGCCTCCTGAACCTCTGGGTGAGAGATCCATATATAGATGTGAGCAGAGAGGATGAGTCAGCTCATGTTTTGACTTGTGGCTTCTCTCTGTCAGTTCTTGCTTCCACTTGGAGGTTGAGAACCTCTTACTCATCCCTTGGTCGAATTCATTGAGGCAAGTGTCATTGAGGAAGATTCTGGAAGCTTCCAGGGTCTTTCCACCTCATTGAATGAACTTGCCATTTGTCATTTCCCACTTAGTGAACCCTGGTAGTGCTTCTACCTGCGTTGCAGTGCAATTGGCCAGTGTAACCTCAACGCAGGAAACTAGTGGAGCTATTGAATTGATCCTGATTTGACCATTTCTGGGTGGTTTTTGGTGGAGAACTTCTAGGAGAAGCTGTCTTTTGTTGACCTTGTTCCTTTAGGGGTAGGAACAAATCTTTTAGGGACTTTGGATCCCTTGGATTATGGACATTTCATGCTCAATGCTGTAAGGCACAAAAATGTCTATAAGAGTTGCCCCCTAAAGTATGAGGCCGTTTATCGAGTGAAATGCTTTATTAGGAGGATCCGAAGTTCTTCCAATGCTGGGAGGAGACCTGTAATAAGATACAATACAATACATTATTTTTCATACTGCTTTCATGATCTAGCTGAGGCGGGCATTCCCATGCTCAACTTTATAAATTCATTTTTCTGTACATAGAACAGACAATCGCCTGATGGTAGACTGATGATTTTGATGAAATCATCATCCTTTTGGTAGGATGATTATCTGTTGCAATGCTATACATGTCAATGTCTTTATTTTTCCTGAATATATATCACAGCCCGGATGGATGAAACTAGATCCGGGGTCTTCAATCTCGTCCGATCTTCACTCTAAGTACAAGTCGATCCATGTGAGAAATGTTTTGAAGTCGAACATGGAAAGACATCGCTTGATTACCAGTCAATGATGTAAACTGTTAACAAGTACGAGAGGAATCACCGATAATGATAATGACCCTCAAGGTAATGTAGTACAATTCACGTGGTGTGAATAAAGGACTTGGCGTCGAACACCACGCAAAATCTTTCGGTCGAAGTTCATTGATGTATACCTGTCACCGGAAGTGAGAAACTTGCCATTGAGGCATGCAAGCTTCAAAGTACTGAAGGGGGTGTTCCTAGATCAACTTCTTGGATAATGAGTTGATGTCGACAAGAAGCGATCCGTCAAAGGAGGGCCTTAATGTATCCCACATCAGTGACACGGAACGGAGTAAATGATTTTGATGGAGGTAAAAACGATCTAATGATATATGGTTCAGGGTGGCGGTCATGAAAGGATGAAGGATAATGTATGGTAGTGGATGGGACACGGTTGACTTCTCTGGATGACTTCTCTTGAACATATCGGCGACACTTGTGTGATGGATCGGTAGCATTTACCCCAAATATGGATGGTATTGGCGAGACCATGGTGATGTGACCGGTGAATGAAACAACCCAACCCGACTCAGGCACGGAGTGGAAGTGTCATGTTCAAGAGCGACTTGCTACCAATAAAGTTCTTTGAGTTTCTTCCCAATTTTTCCGCAGTCATTGCTGACCAGTACCTCTTTATTTTTGTCAAGCTTGAGGAGAATAACATATGCTTGTTCTATAATTTTCCCTTCGAGCAAACCCATCGATATGTTTTAACAAGCCTAGCGATAGTGAAACTCGTTCTCGTCTAAAGACAAGTTTGTCGTTATTTAATGTTTTATAACGAGTTTAACGACAAAGACAACTCGGTCCCTTTTCATTTTTAGAGAGTCTAAAAAGGTACGTAAAGATAACTCCAAAGTTCCTTTTTCGTCATCTAATCCCTTAAGTCCAAAAAAGTATAAAACAATATAGAAGGGATGGATTTTCGATAGTTTTAACGAGCCGAACAAAACAAGCGCTCGATCTTTTTGTGCAATAATCCCTCAGGTCCAAAAAGATTAAAATCTAGAGGAGGGATAGCACTTCCGGTTGCTTTAACGAGCTGGAAGGCCAAAACTCGGCAATCTTTTCATATTTTACGAGTCATATGAAAAGAGCTTAAAGAAGACTCGTCTTTTGAGGAACGAGTGATAAAACAGGTAGCAGTTGATTCCAGGTAACGGTTGGAATGTTCCAATCACGGCAGTGTCACAAGGATGGCTAAGTGAGATCACTCTTTGCAGCTGTTCCTCAAAATGGGTAAATAATCAAATGGAGGTGAATGATCGGCCAATGAAAAGTGGAGGTGACGGTGCAAACACGACCAAGGCTTTAATGGCTGAATATTTACTTTCGCAGTGGTTATTTACCGGGTAATTCATTTTTTAACGAGCTTAAACGCAGAAAAACACTGCTCGATCTTATGTTTATTTTTTAACGAGCATGAACTATGTGCTAAAACTGCTCGATTAATCTAGTCATATGATAAGAATGTCTCATTTAAGATGCCATTTTTTATGGAGCTTGCACCTTACAAAGCTTTGCCCAGAATCCTTTCATTATGCAAGTTCAGAAACGACTAATCCTACGAGTTTAAAGGGTTAGACCTACAGGTTTAAAGGGAGGACCTAAAAATTTAAAAAATAAATAGCGCCCCTTGCTTGCACTCCAAAAGGTTTGCATGCCCCCAGGTATAAAATAGAGTTTCAAGGTTACCCCTCAATTTGCAGGAAAAGCATTTGTTTAACCGGGAGAGGCCTACCTCTTTCAGGTTACCCAAAGATTGTTCCGTTAATATTTCAAACGAAACACTTCTTCGGCGATGTCTACCGAGATAGACAAAGGTGAGTGACAACGAGCGCCAAACACATAACTTTGACAAAAGAATCTTATTCTAGAACAACCCCTCTTCCAATCACGGACGGGGTACAGATTAGTCATATTCTCCCGCGGAAACCTACCCTACACCCAGAGTTTTCCTGCCGAAGCAGACCAGGACACATGCCCCCTGGGTTCCAGTCATATCCTTTCGAATCACTCGCGCTCATCGGGAGGACGGACCATGGGTTGAGACATTTCTTGCGTGAAGAGACCATTTAGGGATGGTATGTGACTATTTGCGATGCGCGATCCGGGAAATGAAAGCTGGTCCACGAGCTTGACCACTCTTCCTTCATGCGGAAAACACATTACTCTAAAGAGTGAGGAGACGATGGCTCCCATGCAATATATATAGTCTCGTCCAAGGAGTAGGTTATTATCCAAGGGTCCTTAAACAACCATCACGTTCATTTGAACGGTCTTCCCTTTCAATGTGATAGGGACATTGGGGAGGATCCCTAAAGGTCGACTGGTTCCTTTATTGAAGCCTGATAGATTTCTCATTTCAGGCAAAAGCGTTGGCAAACCAAGCACTTCCCAAGCAATAGAGGAAAGGATACTCACAGATGCCCCTTCATCAATGATGGTGCCAGCCATGACCATTCTGTGTATTTGGAAGATAATTCTGAACGGTATGTTTGCTGGCAAACGGGGTCTGCCTAGTTGGTTTCAGTCGAAGGAGACAACTAGGTTGCTTGGTGGTGTGACTGAGTAAACGGCCGGGTATCGCTCTAACGAACTTTCTTCCTGCGATAAAGGAATGGGGGCAATGCCCTTGTGCTCGTCAGAGTCTGTGTTGATGAAGAGAATTTGGACGGTGTCATATTTATCCTCTTCAGTGAATGTATCATTCGAAGATAAATCCTCTGAAGGCAAGACCGGGTCAACTGCCGCCTCAACCTTTTGACTTTCGTCGGGTATGGATTCAGCTGGTTCATCTTCAATGACCAACACTTTAGCTGACCACTTGAGCGGGCCAGCTGGATTTTCAACTAACGAAGGACTCGGCAAGAGTTTTCTATATCCAGGAGGAAGTCGTAACGGTGAAACCGGACGATCATCCAAAACTCTTTTCGCTTCGTCTAAGAAGGGACAACGGTGGATGGTGTGATCGCCTTCGAACAGTCTACAGGGAGATCTAGCTCTCCCTTTTTGTCCAAGGACTTCACTTTCGCTAGTTGACGGTATGCATTCAACATGGCTATCAGAGGTTGATGCCACCGGATTGTGCAAATGGGGGGACCAGTCCCTTAGTATCCAAGGGATGCAGGGACAATCTCTGTGGAAGTGGTCTCCCTTGCATATGACACATGGCGATTTAGGCCTAGTCAGTGCTATGTGTGGATTTTTGTTAGACGACACTTGTTTTCCCCCAGTCGCTTTTGGCTCCTTCTTCTTCTTCTCTTTCTTCTTCTTTTCCTTCTTCTCCTTAGGAACTTGGTTTTTTGTTTTACCAGTTCCGTCAAGCGAAGAGGAAGGAGGAGAGGAAGAATTAGAGGAAGTAGAAGGCTGGTGGTCAATTCTGGACTGGTCTAACTGTTGATTCGACTGTTCAGGAATAGTGGTGTTCTGAACGACATTGGTTGAGAAGAGCCAGATCGGCAAGCCAATTGTCAGTCCTGGAAGTGACAATGTGGCCATATGGGGCGCACCAACATCTCCCCAAGAGGAGAAGGGACTAGGATTTCCACCAAGGGGAATTCCTTGGTTGGTGGGTTCCATTTTCTCAACCTAAAGATCAACACAGGAAAAAGGGTGATTTTTCCATTTAAAATAAATTTTAACGACGCTTTAGACACAACTTTCTTTTTCAGTTTTAAAGAGTGGAGAAAAAGCTAAAGATGACTCTAGTCTCCTTCGATGTTTTAACGAGCCCGAAGTGACAAATGCTCGGATGGACTTTTTCCGTTACAGAGTCTGAAAAATGCCAAAAGGAACTTCTCTGGAGTTCTAGGTAGAGGGTGTGCCAAACTTTTCACAAAACCGCAGAATACTTTTTAAGGTACGGGCGGTCAATCTTCCTGAATACTGTGTTCAGTGCATTGCGATCAGTAGGGCAGCCGACACGGCTTCCTAAGGATAAAGGTTTTATGCCTATAGGGGTCTCCCAATATATACTCGACGGTATGTGGGAGCACAATCCGTACTGGCGCTATCGTCCCTCAGGAGGAATCACCCAACCATCAGCGAGATCGACAGTCACCAGGTTTTACGACGCTGGAACACGTCTCTAGCCTAGACCTCTATGTTGTGCGTTAAGTTACAAAGCGTTGTTAAGTTCATTCAATTTATTTTAGGTTGATCTTTCTTAGAAGTTTGCCTTTTTGGATCACCACGAGATGTATGATACAATTCCTAAATGCAGTCTAAAGATGATAAGAAAGCTTTTATATCTTTTCAACAATGAAAATCCTAGCTACAAGGGGAAAAGAAAGACACCATCTTTTCTCAAAGAGCATAGAGCACACAGTAATGCACTTTTCCCTAAATCAAACCATGCAAACTATCAAAATGCAAATGCACAAATGCATGTATTTCTTTTCGCTTTCTTAATATTGATGCCTAAAAAGAAAGTTGTTGTACAAATTTGAATTCGATTTCAAGTGAAAACATAAACAAGTTCCTTTTTCAAAATCAAAAAAACGATTACGACACTTTATGATTTACTTGTTTCGACACTTGAAATGCATAAATTCAAACCAAACGACAAAAGTAAAAGCTCAATCAACTGTGAACAGAAAACAAACTCACTCCCAAGACTAAAACAACACTTACGACAGGTCTAGATCTAAGGGCGACAGTATGACTAGTTTACTTTTGTAATGGGAAACTGCAAATGATGTAACAAATACACAAAGAACAAATACAGTTTCTTTATACAACCGAGGCGGAATTGAGGCAAAGAAAAGGGGTTTCAGATAGGTAAACTGACTGATAACAGGCTGCAAAAACAGAGAGAAAACTGAGTAAAAGGAAGCAGGGAACCACAACTGCACAAGGCAAAGACTGATCAGCGCACTCCCAACACAGAGGATTTGAAATTCAGCGCAGGTAGCCTTCACGGGACCTGCGTTGAAATGCAGAACCTCTTCACAGATTCTGTGCTGAAGCAGAAACGAGAGTTGTTTCTGGGTTCTGGGTTATGGTTTGCAGTTTGATCTACAGTTTTTGGCCGGATAAAAGCTATCAATTAGGTACAATTAGGAGGATGATTTATAGGAGCACTAAGATCTATCACAAAGGGCTGTTAGAGCACTTGTGGATCAGCTGTTCAGATCATAAACAGGCCCAGTGAGTGGGCTAGAGTAGCTGGTCTCTACTTTGCATTTGTAAATGGCAAATGCAGTTCGATTCCGCACTCTTGAGTTTATGAAATGAATAGCAATAGAAACACAAATAAACTAACAAGATACTCTCCCCAGTGGAGTCGCCAATTTGTTGTTGGGAAAAGTATCCAATTCGGAATGCCCCTATCCCACTCTAAGAGGTGATAGTGCCTTAGCAACAAACAAGGAAAACTATCTGAGTATTCTTCTTTATGAGATGCAAATAGAGAAAGAAGGATGTAACTAACCGGTGTCTTCCGCTAGTTTGTCGATCCAATCATTCTCTCTTTTGTTCGCTTCTCGCTGCCTGCTCTTTCATTGGTCCAGCTTCACCCAGTTCCTGCAAGATCACAAGAGAAGAAAACTACACAAAAGACATAGATTCACATTCATAACTAGTTTAGGATCAGATGTAAACTAAATATGCAAATACAACAAAACATCATTGAAATACAAGCATATAGGAGAAACTCAAATAGCTTTATTGATATGATAACAAGGTTCAAGAGGAGATACAACCAAGTGAGTCCCGATCCAGCATCTACCTCCCAGCAAAAGAATCCCTTCCTCTCCTCCAACAAAGCATAAATCACCCAATGTACTAATCTCAATCTCAAACCAACAGCAATTCTCTGCAAAGTATAAAATTCCAGCCTCCTGAACCTCTGGGTGAGAGATCCATATATAGATGTGAGCAGAGAGGATGAGTTATCTGATGTTTTGACTTGTGGCTTCTCTCTGTCAGTTCTTGCTTCCACTTGGAGGTTGAGAACCTCTTACTCATCCCTTGGTCGAATTCATTGAGGCAAGTGTCATTGAGGAAGATTCTGGAAGCTTCCAGGGTCTTTCCACCTCGTTGAATGAACTTGCCATTTGTCATTTCGTGCTGAGCGCACCCTGGTAGTGCTTCTACCTGCGTTGCAGTGCAACTGGCCAGTGTAACCTCTGCATTTCAACGCAGGTAGCTAGTTGAGCTATTGAATTGATCCTGATTTGACCATCTCTGAGTGGTTTTTGGTGGAGAACTTCTGGGAGAAGCTGTCTTTTGTTGACCTTGTTCCTTTAGGGGTAGGAACAACTCTTTTAGGGACTTTGGATCCCTTGGATTATGGACATTTCATGCTCAATGCTGTAAGGCACAAAAATGTCTATAACAGACCCTAACTGGAAGTTCTCATTTATTACAACATTATATTTACCAAATTTATCCCTGTGAACCATTTAACCTATTTATTATTATCCTTATTGATCGATGATTCCTACCAAGTTACCAAGTGACATACCCAAATTTGAAGGAAAATCTGTAGAATATCCATCCAATCATGAGATGACATATCACCTTTGCTATTCATCGAATTCTTTAATCAATTATTCCATTCATCTTTGCCTTTTCCATGAAAATTTAACTGGAGCGGTAGCTAAATGGTACAGTGAGCTACCTCGCGCCTCTTTCCATAATTGTAACTCCCTAGAAATGAATTTTTTAACCCACTTTTAGTTATTGATCAATTATAATACTAGTACCTAACTATTGAATTCTTTAAAACAGTCAAATTTGTCTCACATTTTCTATCATATCTATGAATGGACATGTATATGTCACTTAGCCAAGGTTTTTATTCCAGATCAAATTTTACTTGAGTGGTTTACAAAGTAACTTCTTCCCATTATCATGGAGGATGTTTTCAAGGGAGGTGTTGTCATGGAAGAACATATAATTTATCGTGCCTAGTACTTACTTAGTCTACAATTAATCTGGCACTTTAACAAGAAAATCATGAATTTACCATGCCCTACACATCAACCAATGACTAAGTCTACTACATGATCTAATGTCATTGATGGTATTATAGGTTCTATTAGCCAATGGTCTAAGGGAAAAAAGAAAAGTTCTAAAAAGTACTCAGAATTTGGCCATACAAGATACACCATGTGAAAGACTTTCTAAGGAAACTATTTCTGAGAATAATGTCATAGAATCATCTACCGGGAAGACACAATCAGCCAAAGATAAAATGATGGGGAAAGGTAAATCGAAAAAAAAAATCTTCTTCTAAACAGAAACCCCATAAAATTTAGCCTACTAATGAAAAACTAAAATATCTCTATCCTTTCCTTATTTGCAATGAGGATCACTATATGAAGGAATTACCACATCAAGCAGAGGTTTCCAAATTAATTAAAGGTTCTCAAACTCTCATTGTTTTGAAGGATCAATTTCCTTCCCAAGATAGAAAAATGGTTTTTCATAACACATCTTCCTCTTCCACATCGCAAGATATCATGAAGATGTCTTTGTAAGAAGTTATGGTAGCTATGAGATCAAAATATTACAAGCCTTAGCATCCTATTGAGAATGGAAATGGGGCTAGTTCATTTTGTTAACCTTCTAATTCAATTCTTCCTCCTCCATATGAACCATTACAAGTCGAGAAACTGAATCCTAACATGGTGATCCGACCATCTCCCAAAGGTGTTCTTTGGAAATCAACTTTCAACCTCGATGCTAGAGCTACAAAAAATTACAACATTATTGAAGACCTGGTTATGTCTCCTTCCGCAGTTCCAGCTCTAGAGGTGTCGTAAACATGCCCCACATGGCGAATTATTTTATTTTTAACCATAGGAGTTATTGATCCACAAGATTCTAACTCAATTATCTTTTTATCTTGAGAGTCATTTCCTGAGACTCCCTCATCAAATGGCATTCCAAATTCCAGTTGTTGTTAAAACAAAATGAGTATTTCGCATAGCTGTTGACAAAGGAGATTTTACGTGCATTACATTGATTTATTGTTAGAAAGATTTAGGTTCCCCAACCATCAATCAATCACCTACAACTTTGAAAGCCTTTGATGGAATAGGTTTTCATCCTTATGGCATCCTGAATGCTTTTTCCATAGAGTTAACGGGAAAAACGATCGCGATCGAAGTTGAAGTTGTTGATGTTCAGTTCGATTACAATGTTTTTCTTGGTTGAAGTAGGACCTATGCTATGTCAGTAGAGTCTCATTGTTGTTTCGAATGATAGAATTTCCTCACAAAGGGAAAATTGCCAATGTGGACGAGTTGTCTTACTACTCTTTAGATCCTAACTCTATGGGTAGTATACCATTTTTTAGAAAAATGAATACTCTTTATGAGGATATTGGTGTTGTTTTACTCAAAGACTCATCGTTGATGGGAACCTTTGCAATGCCTCCCACTATTTTTTGTTCTAATTTTTCTAAGGTTAACATGATTACATCAAGCACTATGGAATATTTTGATATGTAGATATTGGCTTTAGAGTTCGATTTATTGTCCTATGGCACTGAGATGCCCCCGATCCCTTTTGGATTGGCTTATTGGGTAGTACAATCATTTTTCGACCCTTCATCTTCTAATATTTATTGAGTGGACAAGATCAATGATGATTCTTACCCTCCACCTTAGTTATAACTGATTTGACTTTCTAGTCCTTCCAATTATATGTTTCCAACTGACAAAAGTATCATGAAGTTCATGACTTTAGATGAAATTGCTTGGAACAATTACCATCATCGTTCATCTTTTGTACATGACACTGATAAAATCGAGAATTATTTTTCAACTATGTTTTCACCTAGTATTGTTGATAGTCCAAAATCTCCCATTTTAGTATTTCAATATCACTCTGAAATTAATTTGGGAAATATATTTCGAACAACTACAATTGACATCTCAGTTAAAACTAGGATTATTAAAAATATTCACATAGGCGACTCATGCTCAATCGAAGCAATTCGAACATATAAGGTCCTATTTCAAGAACTCCACAACATGTTTTCCTTATTTTATGATGAAATGCCATGAATTGATCCAAGCATTGTAGTACATGAAATTAAGACTTACCTACATCCTAAGCCTATTAGACAACGATTACGTCTAGTTCATTCACGAAAATTTGTTGCGATTAAAGCTGAGGTCAAGGAACTTCTCAAAGCATGTTTCATCTACCTGGTTCCCTTAACTATTTGGGTGTCCAATATCATATATGTTAACAAGAGACATGGAACCATTAGAGTATGTGTTGATTACAGGGATATCAATAAGACTTGTCTGAAAGATAATTATCCTACTTCATATATCGATCAAATCATTGATGAATGTGCCGGAAATTAAATATTTTCATTTTTGGATGGATTTTCTAGCTACAATCAAGTAAACATAATCCCAGTCAATCAACACAAACCCACATTCATCTATCCATGGGGGAATTTTTCTTATCGAAAACTCCCATTTGGTTTGAATAACGCTTATGAAACATTTCAATGGGCAATGCCTTATGCATTTCACGATATCAATAATATTGTACAACCTTTTTTGGATGACTTTCCATCTCATTCATTGAGGCAGGAATACCATCCAACACATTTGAGATAAATATTTATCAGATGTCGTCATTACAATATTTTCCTGAATCCACATAAGTGTGTTTTCTATGTGCCATTTGGTCTACTGCTAGGATTCGTCATTTCAAAGGAAGACATTCATGTCAATCCATTGAAGGTTGAGGCTATTTTGAATCTACCTCCTCCTTCTAATATTTGCCAACTCCAAAGTATGCAAGGGAAAGAAAAATTTGAATGTCGATTTATCTAGAACTACACCAAGTTGACTAAGGCTCTTACCTAAATTTTGAAAAATGGCTTCTCATTTATCTGAGATAAAGTGGTTGAAAAGGCCTTTGATGTAGTTAAATATATGCTGACCCATAAACAACTATTGCATCCTCCCAATTATCACCAAGACTACTATTTATACTTAGCCATGTCCGATACCGTAATTAGCATGGCTCTAGTTCCAGAAGAGAATTCGAACAATGAGCATGTGATATATTAATTTAGTCATAATTTTACCAAAACTAAATCAAAATATGCACGTGGAGAAGTTTTCCTTCGCAGCTGTTCAGGTTGTCCAATGTTTCTATCTCTACATTCTATTACACAAAACTAGTTTCATTTCTGATTGAAACCCCATGGTTTACATTATTACCAGAAAATTGTTGGGTGGAAAGTATTCCAAATGGATAGTCATCTTACATGAATTCTATTTGGAATTTATTGAATCCAAATCTAAGAAATCATTAGTATGTGTTGAACTATTATGTGACTTTCCCTGTAATGAAACTGAAATCGTGGTAGAGGATTCTCTTCCAGATGAGTCTCTCTTTCTAATCATTACTTTAGATCCATATTATGGATATATCCTCATTTCTCGTCAAACCCAGACATTTGGGCCAAAATTGAGTCGAATTGATCATCATCATACTTGGTATCAATCCAATCAATACAATGTTGTTGGCGATACACTTTATCATGGTGGTGCCAATTTAATTTTATAGCGATGTTTAACTCATGAGGAAGCTGAAAAGGAATTAAGTTATTACCATTCTGGAGCTTGTGGAGGTCATATTTCAAGTTATTCAGTTCTCAAAAGATCCTACGTGTACGGTATGTTTGGCCTTCTATGTTTAAAGATTGTATAACTGCAGTCCAGAAATGCCATAAGTGCCAAATTTATGGTTGAAAATTACATGCACATTGAGTTGATTTTCACCAAATCATTGTTGTCTTCCCTTTCACTAAATGGGGCATTGATTTTCTTAAATGTAACCCTCACTTTGTGAGGGGGCATGGGTACATTATCCTTGCAATAGATTATTTTACAAAATGGGCCAATGTGACGCCTAGCTATAAGGATGATGATGAAACAACATCCTTTTTCATGTTCAATCATGTAATTTCTTAGTTCATATTTCCACAAGCCATCATCACAAAACATGGTTGCCATTTTCGAAACTATACGATGATCGATCTTACCACGAAGCTAGACCTGTGTCATGATAGTCCTACTCCATATTACCTACAGGAAAATGGCCAAGTGGAAGTCGTTAACAATGTTTTAGCCACCATTATTAAATGGATTATTAGAACTGATAAACGATATTGGCATCTAATTCTTTATCCACCCCTGTGGGCATACCATACCACAATAAAAAATTCAATTAGGTTTACTCCTTTCAATCTTGTCTACAACATGGAAGAAGTTCTATTGATTGAATGTGAGATACAGTCTTTGAAACTAGAAATTTAATTATTACCAGCCACTTCTGTTGAAGAAGAACATTTCTTGTACTTAGACATTTGGATGAGAATCGCGGTGATGCTATGTTAGATAGAGAGGCCCAAAAGAAATGAGATAGAGCACAATATGATCATAATGTCAATCCTCGTTCATATGCAGAAGGTGATTTAGTCTTGGTCTATGATCAAGAGAATGATAGGTTAGGCAGTAGTAAATTTGAGCCCATGTGGCATGTCCCTTATATTATACAACATGAATACACAAAAGGGGCCTATGAACTAGTTGATTATGACATAATTCCTTTGGGAAAGCCCAGAAATGGTTTGTACCTAAAGAAATATTATATCTAGTTTTTTCGGTGAAATTTTTTTATACTATTGTACCATAGTTTACATGTGATATTTTTTAGCAGATAATCATGATTTTCCGCTACTTTGTCGGCTCATCTTGTGTTAAAATTTATTTGAATATGTTGACATTCCCTTAGACTTACATTGGCTTCACTGGTGGCACTAGTGATAGTACTCAGAATTTTTTTTCCACAACCTGGGTCACTTATTTTCCCATAAATGCATTAGATTCTATTCATGGGATGCACCTCAGTCGAACAAAAAATAATATTGAAGAATATAGCTCAATGATTGAGCTATTATATGATCCCATTTCATTTGGCATTCGTCGGTTGATTGTTAGGTTAGATTCACAACTCGTTGTATTACATTTGAATGGTTTTATTTAGTTAGAAGTACCTCCACATTAAGGATGTACTTGTGGGTTTGTCTCTTGGAAAGAAAATTTTATTATATTGAGTATCAACATATTTTGAGAAATTTAAACACATTAACAGATGCATTAGCTAATTATGTGTTAAACTAGCACTTGTAAAACATTTGTAAAGAAATCAATAAAATATTCATTCACATGTTGTATTAAATAGAAAAAAATAGAAGTAGTATCTTTCATTAGATAAAATTATATAAATAGTGTGGATTTATTTTCCAAACATGCCAAAACATCATCAAAAATAAAAAATCTAGCCCTCAAACTAGTGGCTACGCATGATGATGATCATGGTAGCATCCAATATCATGTGCTACTCGTTGTAGAAAATGGCTAGTAGGTCCAGGAACACCAACAGTATGCCTCTGGAAATGGAAAGGAAAATCATCTATCGTGGCATTTGACATGTCCAAAGTCAACCTCTCAAGGTTGTGCTCTATCTCTGTTAATGTCTTTTTCACCTTCAGGCTCTATACTATGGGAGCTGTCAGATGCTCACCATGTCGATCATATCTACATAATCCATTTGGTGTCACTAGTGCCACATCTAAATGATCATTTTGGATAATTAGTCTTGGATGCCAAAAAAACAAAGAATTAAAATTTTCAAAATTCAACCAAAATGTGAAATTTTACCTATAGCACCCCACTACATCCTAGGAGGTAGTGGCATGGTTGTATTTCTTATGTAGTAAATTCCTACATATAGAAAATATTCGACCATAATGATCTAATTTTTCAACCACTCGAAGAAGTCAAGGGTAGATCTGATTGTTGGTCCTTCTCCAGCTCAATGGCACACCGTAAGTGTAACCCATTTTAGCATGTGAGGGTCACGAGGCCCTCCTCTCTCTACAACCACCTATGGATCGAGAAGACGAATCCTCTAGAAAGAAAATGGAATAACTATGGCACCATACCCAAATGTTTTTGGTTCTCCTTTTCTTACCCCACCTAGTTTTCCCTTTAGAGTAGCAACTACAACCTCACTAGAGTTAAATATGGTACCTTGAAAACAATCCACAATGGTTTTCATCTAAGCCTTCATGAGAAAATGCAAAGCTGCACTACCACATAGTCATGCAACAATGAACCTGATGGCTTTCAAAATAGTTTTTGTTATGGTCTTGGTGTCAATCTTTCCATCTTTAAGAGTTGACCCTCAAGTGCAATGTTGTAGAAAATAGGTAACATTTGTTTCACTAGCCCGCCTCTACCTATACAAGTTCATTTCCACCCCACGACATGGAAGTCCACTTAGGAAGTAAATCTCATCAGCATCAATGACAAGTATATGGTCTCCGACCATGAAACCTTCTTCTTGAATATTCGACTTTCCTACCATCCATTCTAGCAAGTCTAATTAGGCCTTCATGCCCAGAATGGTAATAAAATTTTACAAGCTTCAATTTTTCAAGTCTTATATGGTTGTTGGATCATTTAGAGTAGCTTTATCTTGCTCTTCGTGCTCATGTTCTCTCCATTACATGTTTCTAGTTCAAAATCCTCTAATTAAACATAAATATGATTAGAATGAATCATGGAGAGAATTAGGAAAAACATTGGGCAATTTATATCTTACTTTTCTTTCCCTCAACATTGTTCACAATAAATTATTGTGAACAATGTGCATGTGTGTAGTTTATTCCTTAGAAACTACACATCTAGTGTTACAAATAAGTCGATGTGTGCAGGCCTCATAAAGGCGACCCGTGCACATCAAAGGCGAATATATTTTTGAAAACCTCCCCAAAAAACCTAAATTTATAATGAAAAGATAAATAAATGGCATGAAAATTAAGAGCCCAGAAAGATAACCTACCTGGAGAAGACTCCTTGAGATTTTATCTAACAGTTTGTCTCGAATCATCTTCAGAAGTTTCTCGCAAAAAATGACTTCCATCACTCTCAAAAGGATAAAAAAATTTGGTGAATTTATTTTACTTTTTGAACTTTTATAAGTTTTTAGTGCTATTTAAATATTATTTCTTGCTTATTCACTTTTTAAAATCCAATTTTATATCGTTTTCATTTGATTTTTTGATTAAAGATAATTATTTCGAGTTTAAAGCATGCAGGGTACAGGTTATTCATGCAAACGAATCATTTTGGTAGTGAGTACATTTTTATCACTTTTTCAAACTTGTTAAAATTTATGAAAAAGCAAAGCCATGGATTTCTCTTTATGCCCTTTTCAGACTGCTAAAAAAATGAAAATATCATCGAGTACTTGATTGTTCAAACTCGTAAAAGTAGATGAACAACCATCTAGTTATTATAAGTTTACCCCTTTTACAGACTAAACCAGGCTATTTACAAAAAAGGTATACGTTGACTAGTCACTGTCAATAGAGTTCTCTCCCACATTCTTCTATCCTTTTTCGGGCTCGAGGGACTAAATGTACAAAAAAGAACATTCTAGAGTTTACTTATGGTTCTCTCCTAACTCCCTATAACTAAAAAACATCGAGATTTAATTTATCTTTTCTCTTTAAAAATTACATTGAAACAACCGAATGAGTTTTCCTTTTTGTGTCTTTTCAAACTCTTTAAACATGAAAACAACATCGCATTAATCCTTTACTAGACTAATAAAATATAAACAATACAGGACTCGTTAAGCATGAAGATATTGAACCACTTTTTCATACGATTCGTAAAAAATACTTTAGAGGACTCATCTGAAGGATGAGCTTATAGGACAATCATATGTTATCCTCCTCAAGCTTGTAAAAAATAAGGAGGTACTCTCTAGTAATGGTGGTGGAAAAGTGAGAAAGAATATTTGTTTTCTATTTATAAAAGGTAGTATGTAACTCTTTAACATGACACTCTCACACTTTCGTTTCTAGGTTGGGAACTCCATTTTCTACTTAGTTGACCATACCTCATTCAAAGTCTTCAGTTGGTTTGGGTTTGATTTTTCAGTCAAATGATTCCAAGCCATCATGCGATGTCTGTGATATGTTCAAGAGAATTTCAACCTCAGTCAAATTACTTTGTTAGTCATAGAGTTCAGTTGCACCAACCATCCCTCAGTTTGTCCTAGATTATTAAAACTACTGTTCTTTGAAATTTGACATCAGTTTTGTGTCAGAGGCCCTTTACCAAAGATCACTTCCTATCGACTTCAGCTAATTATATAGGAATTTGATCTAGAAACCATTAGTACCTTGAGGCATGCATTCCTTAATGGCATGTTTCTCACCTTTGGCAACAATTTCTCACCATTGACCTTCAATCAAATGATTCTATGAGTATTCGACATCAAGACATATACTCACACTTCATAGATTCTACTGCAAGTACCTTGAGAACTATTGTTATTATCGGTGGTTTGTTTTCACACATTTTAACGGTTCACATCATTAACCAGTAATCATGTGGTTTCTAGCATGTTCGACTTCGAGACATTCACTCTCATGAATAGATTCATATTAAGGATCTAGAGATGGAGATCAAGACCCTGGAGATAGTTTCATCCATCCAGGCGACTTGGAGTTATTAAATATTTATGATTGTAAACATAGATCCATTGATGGCTACATCCATATTGTCTCGTCTATTGACATGGATGTTCATTTGTATTTCCGTATTGTACTTTAAGATACTTATGTTCTGAGTATGGAAATGCCTACCTCAACGATGTATTATATATTGCATTCCAACATTTCATTCACTGTTTTAGGTCTCTTACTACAGTCTCTAACTGACACCTTCACATGATAAAGCACTTCATTCATCGAAATATTTCTTCTGACTTTGTGCCTTAGGGGGAAATCTCTTACACGTCAATTTGTCGCATTACGAAAATGACCATGACTTTTCTATCCATAAACATGTCCGGGAGAATTCCCCTGTAAAGTTTGACTCTAAGTCATCCCAAAGAAAGTGGAATTCCTGTATCCTATGGTAGAAGACCTTGATTTTGGCTAGCTCCATACTTCCCTAGTTGATTTTTTCACATACATAGATACGACCATTAATAGCTTCGCATAAGTATGCATTGTTTGACACTTTGACCTACAAACATGACTTAAAGTATGTAAAACTAAAATTAACATCTAGAAGCATTGTTGGCACAATCTATCCCAACTACCAAGCTTCAAATGGGTGCCTATTCAGTATTGATCCTCCCCATCATGGAGTAACTCCCCTTAATTTATGGAACCTCTATCTCGTAATAGTGGATCTTATCCCTTGGAGAATGCATCCAAAACTTCCCATTCTTGTCCTATAATGCTACTACAGGTCTGATGGTTGGGGAGGACTATTGGAAGTAGGTTTATGCTATTGAGGTTAGGGTGGAAATATTTTCTTGCCAGGGAGAGGGTTGGAAATTGTAGAAGGGACTTGCAACATCAAGGCTATATGATTGTAAGGATTTTCTCTAGTTTTATTAATATAAAAGCAATTGTTCTATCTCAATTACACCTTTATTGATTTAATTTCTAGGATTCGTTGATCACCTACATAGATATTGATTACATAATTGATCATTTTATGATATATAATTTGTTAGTTAGTCAATTTATCTCTTTGATTATATGACATATTCTTTGATCTCTTGTTTTTCTTTGTATTTGCATATCTCTTTCTAGAGAATATGGAGAAGCTGTCAGGTGAAATGAGAGGACATCTAAATCATCGAGGAGTGAATGGTTGAAATATTTGATGGACTTCATCAATCAGTTCATTATATTGGTAAGAGGCCTCTATCATTCTATTTTCTTTTAGTTAATCATAGTCTAGAGAAAGGTAGAAGTTCCTATTTGTTTGTTACTAGGGTTCTTTGAAGTCTAGGGAGATTTCTCTTATTCACAAGAGGGATGAGACCATATAACACCTTGATGTCATGAGCCTCTTCCCATTATCTCCAGCCTTTTCCTTGGATGAAAATCCTTCTAGCCCTATTTAGGTAGCATAAGCCTACCTTCAGTCGTCCTCCCCAATACTATGGTTTTTGTTTGATTTATAGGCCAAGAGGAGGGAGTTTGGGATCCTCTTCCCAAGGGATGAGATCAACAAATGGTGGTATAGGTGATCCTCAAAGAGGGGGAATTATATCTAATGAGAGTGATCATGCTTGAGTCATCATCAGTTTGATATTGTCAGTTGGGAAAGATTCGACTAACAAATTTTCTAGATTTTACTTTTTATTTTTTACATGGGTTGAGTCATGTGTGCATGCCATAGTATAAGATAGAGCGCACTTTTGCACTGACTTTAATGGTAAATTATGCATATGCACAAAAATTGTCTAGGGAACTGTGTAGACAATCAAAAATATGTTTTTGGGCATTGTAATTGAGAAATTTCATTCTATTTGTGATTTTTTATGTTTTAGCCTTACAAGGGGATGCTTTGGAACACTTTGATGGATAGAAAAAGATCTATATTGATGGTCATTTGCATAATGAGACAAAATGGCGTGTAACATATTTCCCCCTAAACTGAAAATTCAAAAAATATGTTTGAGGACTGAAGTGCTTTATAATGCCAAGGTTCGGGTTAGAGACCATAGTTGGAGACCTGAAACAATCAATCAAATTTTACAATGCAATATCTAATCATCACTGAGGTAGGAATTCCTATAATCAGAGAATAAATGTCTCAAAGAACTAGTATGGAAACACATTTGAAGATCCATGTCAAAATATGAAACAGTATGGACGCATCCATTAATGGATATATGTTTACAATAATTAATATTTCATAACTCCATGCAGCCTAGATGGATGAAACTAGATCCATGGTCTTGATCTTCATATCTCTATCCGTAGTAAGAATCTAACCATGTGAGTGAATGTTTCGAAGTTGAAAATCATAGAAACCACTTGATTACTGGTCAATGATGGGAACCGTTAAGAAGTGTGAGGAAACCATCAATGATGAAAATGGTTCTAAAGGTACTTCAAGTACAATCTATGAAGTGTAAAAAGATGTCTTCAATTCGAACACTCATGGAATCATTCGATCGAAGGTCAATGATGAGAACATGTCATCAAAGTTGAAAAACCTGTGATTAAGGCATGTAAGCTCCAAGGTACTGAAGAAGGTTTCTAGATCAACTTCCTAGATAATGAGCTGAAAACAATAGAAAGTGACATGTCGCAGGAGGGCCTATGACACGAAACTCATGTCAAGTTTTGAAGAACAACAGTTTGGAGTAATCCAATATTGACTCAAGGATGGTTGACATGATTGAGGGCTACAAATTACAATGTAATTTTGACTAAGGTTCAACTTCTCTTGAACATATGGGTGACAGGACATTTTGACTTGGCAGCTTTTTACTCAAAAATAAGAACCAAAACCAATTGAAGACATTCAATGAGGTATGGTAAACCGAGAGACAAATGGATTTCATAAGCCATACACATAATGATGGAGCGTCATTTTCAAATGTGACATACTATCTTTTGTAATACAAAAAAAAACATTCTTTCCCAATTTCCCTAACCACTACTGGCAAGCACCTCTTTATTTTTGGCAAGCTTGAGGAGGATAACATATGTGCATCATGTAATCTCATCCTTCAGATGAGTCCTTCCGAGTATTTTTAATGAACCCTAGGAAGGAGTGGTTTAGTATAATCATGATTAATGAGTCCTACATTATTTATGTTTAACGAGTCCAACAAAGGGGTAGCTTGATGTCATTTTCATATTTAAAGAGTATGAAAGGACACAAAAAGAAAAAACTCATTCAGTTCTTTCAACATAAAATTTTAACGAGCCTCCAGAAAGTAAAACTCGACATTTTTCATTTTTAGGGAGTCACAAGAAAAACATAAGTAAAATCTGCACTGTCCTTTTTAGTAAATTTAGTCTCTGAAGCTCAGAAAGGGGTAAAATAATGCAAGAGAGAACTCTATTGACCATGATTAGTCAACGTATACCTTTTTTGTAAATAGTCTAGTTCAATCCGTAAAAGGGGTAAACTTATACTAAATAGATGACAACTCATTTATTTTTACAAGTTTGAATAGTCAAGTACTTGACGATGTTTTCATGTTTAAGGAGTCTAAAAAGGGCTTTAAAGAGAACTCTAGGGTTTTCATTTTTCATGAGTTTTAACGAGTTCGAAAAAATGATAAAAATGTACTCATCTCCAAATGATTCATTTTCATAACTAATGTGTGTTCTGCACATTTAAACTAATAAATTATTGTAACTGCTCCAAAAAATAGAAAAAAACAGATTAAATATTATGGAAAAAATACCGTTTCATGAATCCTATCAACTGCTAAGAAAGTATGCCATCAACACAAGCTTGTTCTCCTAACTTATGACTTCTACATATTTCTTATTTTGATATATATATCTATATATATATATATATATATATATATATATATATATATATATATATTTTGAGAGTATGAAAACATTGGAAAAATAAAAACTAAAACAAAAGAAACACATTTTTTTTTAAATAATAACAAGTGAAGACATATAGATTAAAACATAAATAACATGACCCAAAAAAATATAATATAAAAAAGTATATAAGAAAGGCAAAAAAAAATCAAACATGAAAAATGTAAAACAAAAAAACAAAACTAATACAAAAAAAAAAAGAAGCAAATAAAGAAATGGCTTAAATAAAAAAAAATGAAAATAAAGAAGAAAACTTAAAAATTCGACCAAAAAAAATAAGAAACATCAAAAATAAATTAATAATATTGATGAGAGAAATAAAAAGATATATATTAAAATAAAATTAAAAAAAAAAAAACATTAAATGAACCCAATAAAAATCATAAAAATTAAAAGATTAAAAAAAATTAAAGGAAATAAATAAGAAAAAGAAATTTCAAAAAATTAAAGTTCTAAAAAACATTACAAAAATATATTGAAAAAACAAAGTGAAAAAATATATAAAAAAAGACCAAAAAAAATAAAAAATTGACTTGTAAAAATAAAAAGTTTAAGCGCAGAATTGAAAAATAAAAACAAAATTTTTAACGCAGAATTGAAAAATAAAAACAAAAAAATAAATTAAAAGAGAGGAAATTAAAAAAAAAAAAACATATTTTTAATAATAAAAATAAAAATAAAAAATAAAAACAATTTAAACTTTCAAAAAATTAAACAAACTGTATAACTAAAAAAATTAATAAAATAAAATAATTAGACCAAAATTTTTTAAATTAATTAATATTAGAAAAAGATATTAAAATAAACTAATTAAAAATAATTAAAAAAAAAAAACAAATTGAAATAATTGAAATAAAATTTTTAATATAATTAAAATAAAAGAGAAAAAAAATTATAATAACTATAAAGAAACATATTTTAAAAACAATTAAAACATTTAAAAAATAGAAAACAATAACACAGAAATTAAATGTTTGATTCTTTTTAAACGTTTTTCTTTTAATTTGGTTTTATGAATATTTTAAATTGATTTTTATTTATTTTT
Organism: Pinus tabuliformis; assembly: GCA_031772625.1. Lineage (NCBI taxonomy): Eukaryota > Viridiplantae > Streptophyta > Pinopsida > Pinales > Pinaceae > Pinus > Pinus tabuliformis. The sequence continues at coordinate 1,438,624,354 of CM062820.1, forward strand.
AATTATTTTTAAGCTTTTAGTTGAATTATTTTAATTTTTGTTTTATTTTTTTAATTTTAATTATTTAATTTCATTAATTTTTTAATGCAGTTTTTTTAATATATATATATATATATATATATTTCAAGTAAATTTTTCTTTTTCCTTTTTCCATTTTTTTGTGTTTCTTTTTTTTTCTATATTATTTAGTTTTTTTCGTGCTTTTTTATTTATTTTTACGTTTTATTACCAATATGAAAATCACCATGATTTAAAAAGAAATTCTACACTTAATACATGAGAAAGTTTAAAGTGTAAAAAATAAGCTCTCTAAACAAAAATGGTTGATATTGCATCATCACTTTTCAAAATGAAGACAAGAATGACTAATAAAAAGAAAAAAGTTCATACTTGATATAGAAAAGAAAAAAAAAATTAAAGTGTAAAAAATAAGCCCTCTAAAAAAATGTGTGCATGCTGCATCAACGCTAAATCGACATGAAAATCACTAACAATTAAAAAAAATGTTCATACTTTATACATAAGAAAATTTAAGGTGCCAAAAATATGCTTTAGAAAAGGTGTATTTTGCATCACCATTTTTCAAAATCGTGTAATTTTTTGCTACATCAAAAAAATGGGTACATGGTAATTTTCTTGTTTGATCAGTAACTATGTTAAAAATCGAGTGGAGTGAGAGAGAACAAGGAGATCTGGATGCAACGACTTTGAATCATCCAAAAACACTATAGACTTTGGGAGATTGTGGCCTATATAAGTTTTTCATGATCCCAGGCATGAAGGCTTAGTTAGATTTGCTAGCATTGATGGTGAGATCGTCGAATGTTTAGGAAAAGTGCTTCCAGATTGGAGATCATAGACACACCATAGATGTAGATGACAATTATTTTTTCATGGGGATTTCACGATGTGGAGTTGACATTTCTTTCTATGGGATCAAAAGAGGTGGATAAACAACTGCCACTTACCTACTGCAATATTGTTTTCTAGGGTCTGAACTCAAAGACAGATGAATTGATATCAAAACCATTGAGATCCTTCTTTCGATGGCTATTTCTTTTATTGTTGTAAAATTATGTCGGAGTGTATCACTTCAATTACTCACCAAGGTTCAAATGCATATTACTGTAGAATGCCCGCAGCCTACCATATTCAACTGGTGTGAAGGGATTGTTGTTAAGCTCAAATGGAAACTAACTAGTGTGAAAACTGGAAAACTCAAAAATTTTGGGTATGTTGCGATTGTGATATCATTCCCTCTAGAGGTGATCCCCCTTCTTTCCCCATAGGTATCCATAGTTGTTGGAGGACCGCGAGATCCTCATATTATGAAGTGGACTATGTTGATGGTACGCCACAGAGGTGGTGATGGCCCAATAGTGAGATATACTCCTGACTTGTTTGGATGGTTGGAACATCAAATCATCATAATTGAGGACTTTCCATATTAAGTCATGGAATATGCTAGTGATCCAGACATCCCACTCCCTGCCAGAATACAATGGGGTTACTGTTATAGAATTATTCATCACTCATGTAGTTATGATGCTCTTATATGGCCTTGGGTAGCCCTTCCCCATTCAGACTTCGTCATTTATTAAAAAATAATTTTTTAAATGCCATATGTGACTCTGCCCTTATAAAAATGTGTGTACACGAGGGTACCATAATACCAAACCCGCGTATATAATTTAAAATATGAAAAGAAAAATCTTATTTCTGAGGTGGGGTTTACAGGTTTAATAGAAATCCGACCTATAAGAGCTCGTGGTCTAACTAAATCAATTGATTTCTGGTGGTATTTATAGACCTCATGGGAAGGCCTAAAACATAAAAGGAGACAAGATATCAATATTACAGTCCTTCTTTCCTTGGATCAAGTCTAATTTTCCATATTCTTCCTGCACTCCCAGTGATAGGAAACCATTGTTTCCTTACAAAGATGCTCATCTTCCATTATATGATATCCTTTTGCACATATTGAGTTAATCTTCGAGGCTTGGGCTCAACGGATCCAGAGGAAGGTTCGTTGTTGCTGTGGTTGGATCAGGTTGTATTCTTCCACTCCTATTTAATGTTGTCAATAAAGAAACTTTGTCTTGTTCCTAAAATTTTGTGATCTTATGTTTTTATAATTCATATCTAACATATCATACTTTATGTATCTATACTTGATAAGATGACATGTTTAATATGCACACTCTTTGAAATATTTTCTATGTATATGCTTGTCTGGTTTATGTTGCAGGTCTGAATGCATTAGAGAAAGTAGGTGGGTTGGACCGTACAGGATCGACATCAAACATAGGACCTTTGGGTATTCTCCCTAAACCGAACTTTAGTAGTTTTAATAGTTTTCTTGCTTGAATGAGTGCTTCTTATTGATAGTCTCCTTTCGATATGTTAAGGTTTTCAACCCTTAAATAAGGGAGGCTTCTCCTGCTAATAGGATTGGTGACTCAATTGGGGAATACAATCTGGTATTTCCCAGAAGGCTTGTTTTATTCTTGATATGGGCACTATTGTAATTCTTCTTGTTTTTCCGAGTCTTACTAATTCATTTGTAGTCTGGGCAATCAATATGATATTTTTGTCATGCATGTACTTTTAATTTCTCCCTTTTCTTCTGCATATATGCATTTTTCTTTGTACACAGTCATGTACACATGCAATTTATTCAATATAAATGCACGTACACGTGTCTTTCCTTAGTCATAGTTGCATATATACAAAAATTTCTTAATACAGACTTGCGTATATCTGGGAAAACTTGAATTTTTCAAAATTTTCCCTCGAGTTTTGGGAAATAGCCTAGATTTCCTAGTTGCTGGGAGTCATTTTCTATCTAGAATGATATTATTTCTTTCTGGTGTTTGTTTCTTCGTCTCTCTTTGAAAAAAGAATTTGTTAACCTAGGGTTCTCTATTTAGTGAAGTTTTGTACTTTTGAGTTTTGGATTTCAGACCTTTTGGTAAAGTGTCTAATTGTTCTATACATTTGGAATAGAGTGTAGTTTTTCAAATGACTTAAAATCAAATATTTTCATTGCTTCGTTTTCATTCTTGAAGTTGCCTCTTTTTGTTTCTTTTTGTTGGTTTGAGAAAGCTTTGCAACTTTGGTTCAGTGAAATATTTTGGATTTCCGAGATCTTCTATTTCTTGAATCTTTTGTGTGACCTTAGATCAAGTCATTCATGTGTTCTTTACCTTCTTATTGGTATTAACATTTCAGTGATTGTTTGTGGCCGATGAAATTTGGTGTCTTTTCACTTTATTTTGGTATTAAGGCCATTAGTTGTTTTCTTCTTCCTAAATCTTCTATTTAAAGCACTTTAAAAAAAAAGTGAAAAAACATTTGTTTTTTGCCTTTCTTTTCCTTGATTTTTTTTTTTTTTTTACCAACAAGTGTGTGAATATTTGCTTGAAGTAGTAATTTTCTTGGATTGAGGTATATTTTGCTTGGATGTTTGTTTCTCCTTGTTTGGTCAAATTTTGACTTTTGGATATTAAAAAACACATTTCTTTATCTAGGGCATTCCATAGAATCATGCACATAGGCATTCTAGTATGAATTAAGTAGTTTGCATTCTAGGCATTTGTTTTAGTCTCTTCCGATAAATAATGAATGTGTGAGTGTGTTTAAAAAAAAGAGGTTATCTTCAATAAGTTTCTGATAGAACCCTATAGAGATCACTTTTCATTGAAGAAAAATAAGTTCCATATATCATGTACCCTAATTTTCTATTGATTTATGTTGTGTCAAAACATCATACATTTCATTTCCACTATGCCTCACTTAAAAAATGACCACTTAAAATAAGTGCTTAGTTAAAATGAACTAGACTTTTATTTTGGTCATAGATACATCAACTAGTCTAGGACATTTAGGGCCTCAGAATAGGTGTGTGGGGAGTAAACTCTCCAAGGCCACTCTAAAGTAAAAAATCTCTTCTAACACATGAGTTAAGCATGGGGATGAGTGAACAAAGGGAAAGAGAGATGCCCCCTACCCTACTTGTTGGATCCTGCACCCATGACTATTTCGCCTGGCTCCTAATTACGAACTGGTGACCTTAGTTTCATATCCTAAGGACCACAAATGTGACTATGGGCAAGAATACCCATGGTAACTGAGACAGACGTTGTATCACTTTCATATTACTTCTGGAGGGTGCCCTTGTGAATCTTGGGTACTTGCACTAGAAAAGGATATTGTCTAGAGGTCATCATAATTGTTTCTGATACCTTCGTTTGTAGCATTAGGTCATAATTATCCCAAAATACCTTTAGAAGGTTGTTATCTTCGTTTTCCTATATATTGGTGTCTAGTCCTAATCACTCATAGTGGAAATACCTAAACTTCACTTGCTTGGTTGTATATTTAGCGATATTTTTTTAGTGAGTGCTCTCTGCTCCTAGATTTCCATAAGTTTTTGTTTTTTGATTGTTTAAAAAGTTCTCTTAACATTTAAAAGTGTTTGATCGATAGGTTCGTGGTTGTAGGAGGTTTTGTGGTATTTCACCTCTGAGTGTTGAACCTTCATCTAGAAGATGTAAGAGTAGTTATACTAGTGATTTTCAACCAGTAGCAACTAACACATTGGAGATTAATCCAACTTTAGGAGCTCTTATTTGACAACGTGAACATAGTGTAGTTCGTAATTTGGACAAAAACATTTTGGTCCATGCTAGGGTTCTTTTCCAATTGGAAGATGAAATTGATATTGAAGACGTTCATGAGTCCCCTGTGACTCCTTTGAGACCCATTCCTTTTGATATTTTGTACATTCTATCATACATGGGTACCCCAACTCACAGGCCGATAATCCCTATTCACTCTCCTTTTTTTTCTATATGGCCAATTTGGCGATGTAACCATGGATGCGGATACTTCTAGTGTGCAGACCCCTCCTGGAGTTCTAGGAGGGGGTGTTGTTTCTATCGCTACTATTACACCTAGTACAATAGTTGTTGGCTCTAACTCTATTCCAGTTTCAAGTGGGGGCACCCAACCTTCCGCTTCTTTCACCAGGACCTATCCTTTTGGGGTGCCAGCTAGTGGGATTCCTTCAGTTCCCTCAACATTTCCATCTGTTGTTTCCACATCTATGACTTCTATGCCAATTGGATTAGCATCATTTTAGGGTTTTGCTTTTGGAAGTGGTCATATCCCTCCTTTCAATCCATTGTTGAACTTAGGACACGCTTAAAATGTTAGTCCTTCCAAGGAGCTCAAGGATGGCCAAATCCTTTTGTTATTGGGTTAGGGGTTGGGAATTCATACCATTTATTTGGTCAATAGGGGAGTATGCCATTTCCTTCACCTGATACCTCACAGGTATTTCCTTCATTAGCTGGTTCATGGAATCCTTATCAAGGGTTATCCTGTTCTTTCAATTTCCCGCTAGGTGGAAGCTATCCTATGTATGGTAATCCTACAGTAGGGGGTGCATACTCTCCGAATACTTATGGGCCACAAGTATTTCCTTATGGTTCTGGCTCCTTCTACGAGTCTTGTCTAGGTAATTCCCCACTGCAGATAGAGATGATCCCTCTAGCCCAATGAGTGGGACTACCAACCTACGTGACAATCTACAAGACACTTTCCTAAATTACACTCAAAATGAGTGAAGACGAAGGAGACCTACCTTGTTGTAATGCTATGATGCACTCCCTTGTTGAAGATCTTAATCACTCGCTCCTCAGGCTCAACTATACTATTTAGAGCATCTGAATACCTACACAAGAGATCAATAACATGGAAAAGCATACAAGTGCAACAAGCATAATCGAAAGTAATCCACTTAACAGATCAAGGAGAATTAAGATAAATGATGCATTGACACAAGCATTTATGGAAAATGAACAAGTAGTTTTATATATTAATAAATAAAAGAGGAAGAATACAACCAAACCTTGATGTCAATAAGCCCTCCTTTAGTGAATATCCAAGTCCAAGCTCAATCTCTCCAAGTAATCCTTATACAAGACAAATGAGTAGAATGTCAAAACTATCTCAGCATGAGGGTATAAATAATCAAAGACCAGAAATTTGGGAATGGGAGAGGATGAATATATACGCAGGGAGAGGGAGTTAGGATCTCTCCAAAGAGAGGGGAAGACCCTTATCCCAAGGAGGAAGATCATAGGGATAATATCAAATGGTAATATCTAGAAATTAGACCACATCCATAGCAAACAACCTACCTCTCATCGTTTTGGAAGCCTCTAGATCACGAAGCTTCTTGTCCTCTTTGGAAAAACTTTCCTTTTATGGATTAATACGAGTATCCAAGTAAAAAGTGCATTAGAAGCGTAAGGCCAATCTAATACAACCTACCATAAACACTAGTTTCTAGCGTGAGGGTCACACTAATCCTGAAATTAGGTTTTTAGATATTACTTCTTGAGGGAAGGCTCAAGGAATGTTTTCATTAACTCTAAAAGGAGGTTCGTGACTAGATATCAGGATGGGTACACTACATAATTGCCAATTTTTGGGCAATCTGGCGTATGACACAGGGAAGTGCAGGAGGTGTGACAAAATATTATCTAATAGATTCCCCCTAGAGCATGAAGGCAGAATAGGGAGTGATGGTGTTATTGGCAACACTAGTATCCATTCAGAGCTGCTAGTCCCACTAAGATGGGTAGCTACCTTAGAAACATACAAACCAAAGTTACATGTGTTTTCCTTTATGGGAGATAGATGAGAGAGAAGCAGAGAGTACCAACCTCAGTCTTTCACTGGTCTCCTTGCTTGTTTCCTCTCTCCTTTGATAGAGATTTTTCCACTCCTTTCTCACTTGTCCTGCTTCAAAGAACACCTGTAGTGTGAAAGTAGCAAAATACCATCAAAGCATAGAGATCTATAACCATAAACAATATAGGATTAGATGTATATTAACCATACCAATGCATATACAAATACAAGATTCAAAGATATACAAACATATGTAGGAAAACTCAAATAGCTTTATTGATAGAAGTAGTAGAAGAGAGGATTACAACCAAGCTATCTGATCCAGCATCATCCTCCCAGCATGAAAGCCCTCTTCACCTCATACAAAGCAATATCACCCAACAATACAATGTCTTCAAAGAGAAGCCAACATCACTTCCTTACAAATTATAAAATTCTAGCCTTTGGATCTCTTGGATGAGGGATTCATATATGGATGTTTGCAGGAGAGTGAGTCAGCATCTGTGATTTTTATTAGTGTCATTTCACTGATATTTCTAGGTTCCACTTGGAGATTTCATGATCCCTTACTCATCCCTGGGCGAATTCAGAGAGGCATGTGTCATATGAGCAATTTCTAGAAGATTATTTGAGTTTCCACCTAGCAAACTGCTTCTACCATTTGTCTGCTCTCGCTTATCACACCCTACAGAAAGTCATTTCAGTATTCATCGCACCCCTATGCGTAATAGGTGATATGCATCGCACACTCAACATGGAGTAGTCTGTATGTTCCAGTTTTGACCAGTTCTGAGCAGTTTTTTAGGGAGAACATTTGGGAAATGATGTAATCAGCTGACCTTGATCCTTTAGGGTATGAAGCAACACTTTTAGAGGTTTGAGAGCCCTTGTTTTATGGACATATATGATTGGCGTTGCTGTGCCCAAAAATGTCTATAACAGTTGCCCCCTAAAGCATGAGGTCGTAAATAATCTGATCTCGAGTGAAATTCTTTATCATGAGGATCCGAGGTTTTTTGAACTAGAAGGTGACCTGTAATAAGATACAATACACTACATTATCTTCATAATATTTTCATGATCTAGTTGAGGCGAGCATTCCCATGCTCAGCTTTCTAAATTCATTTTCATGTACATAAGATAGACAATTGTCTATGTGGCAGACTGATGATTCTGGTAGAGCCATCATCCCTTAGTTTGGATGATTATCTGTGCAGCTATAATGTACATTTGATGTCTTTATTTTCCTGAATATATCACATCCTGGATGGATGAAACTAGATCCAAGGTCTTCAAACTCGTTCAATCTTTGCCCAAAGTACAAGTTGATCCATCTGAAAAGATGTTCTGATGTCAAACATGGAAAGACATCAACTGATTACCAGCCATTGATGTAAGTTGTTAACAGGTGCAAGAGGAATCCCTGATAATGATGATGACCCTCAAGGTACTGCAGTATAATTCATGTGGTATGAATACATGAGTCGATGTTGAACACCACACAAAATCTTTCGGTCAAAGGCCATTGATGTAAACCTATCGCCGGAAATGAGAAACTTGCCATTGAGGCATGCAAGCTTCAAAGTACTGAAAGGGTTGTTCCTAAGTCAACTTCTTGGATAATGAGCTGATGTTGATAAGAAGCGACCCATCATAGGAGGGCCTTAACGAATCCCATATCTATAACATGGAATAGAGCAAATGATTTTTTGGAGGTGAAAACGATCTGATGATACAAGGTTTAGGGTGGCGGTCAAGAAAGAATGGAGCATTAAGGTATTGCAGTGGGTGAGGCGTTAGGTAGGTTGGTGAATTCACTAAGTGAATTCTCTTGAACATATCAGTGACATTGAAATGGATTGGTAGCATTAACCCCAAAATGGATGGTATGGAGGACCAATGGTGATATGACCAGTGAACGAAATAACCCAACCCGACTCAATCATGGTGATGGAGTGAAAGTGTCATGTTCAAGAGCGATCTACTACCAATGATGTTATTCAAGTTTTTTCCCTTTTTCCCCAGTCATTGCTGACCAGTACCTCTTTATTTTTGTCAAGATTTGAGTAGGATAACATATTCTTGTTCTATAATTCGCCCTTCGGGCAAACCTATCGCTATGTTTTAACAAGCCTAGTGACAGTGAAACTCATTCTTGTTTGCATGGACAAGTTTGTCACTATTGTTTTAACAAGTTTAACGACAAAGATAAATCGTCCTTTTCAATTTTAGAGAGTCTAAAAAGAGATGGAAAGGAACTCTAGTAGTCCTTTTTCGTAATATAATCCCTTAAATCTAGAAAAGTATAAAATAATACAAAAGGGATGACTTTTCGATAGTTTTAACGAGCCAAACAAGATAAATGCCCGATCTTTTTGTGTAATGATCCCTCAGGTCCAAAAAGATTAAAATATAGAGGAGGGATGGCACTTCCAATGACTTTAACGAGCTGGAGAGGCCAATTGCTTGGCAATCTTTTCATATTTTAAGAGTTAGATGAAAAGAGCTTAAAGGAGACTTGTTTTTTGAGGAATAAGTGATGTTTTTGGATAGCAACAGGTTCCAGGTAAGGTTTCGAACTTTTCAATAACGGCAGTGTGAAGAAGGTGGCTAATAGAATCACTCGTCAAAGTTATTCTTGAAAAGGGGTAAATAATCAAATGAGGCATATGATTAGCTAAAAAATAGTGGAGGTGATGGTAAGAACACGACCCAGGTTCAAAAGCTGATAATTATGCGATCGCAATGGTTATTTACTGAAGGTGGGTTCATTTTTTAATGAGCTTGAACTCTGGGGGAACATATTCTCATTACTAGGTTTGTTTTTTAACGAGCTTGAACTTCGTGTAAAACTGCTTGTATTAATAGTCAGAGATGTTGATTTCACCATTAACACTATGTTCTTTTGACGGTCGTACTGCCTGTTCAATTACTACATAAAATTGATTATAAATGTAAATACATGCTTGAAAAATGAGTTAAATACTAATATTTTACTTGAATTACGTGAATAGTAACATAAAAATAGTTTTTACCTCTCATTTTTACCATTTCATTCAAATTTGGGATTATTGAAGCTCTGGAGGTGTTCCCCCCCTTAATTTTCATCAGCTGATTCCGGGAAATTCTGTGGACTATTTTTGGTGCCGTCTAGACCAGGTAGGAGCTAACCCTAAGCTCTTCAATTGCATTCTTTCCTTTTCTGATTCTAAGCATGTTTTCTTGTTTTCCTAGGCCTCTAGGGTTTGAACAATTCATTCTCCCCCCATCGCACCTAGTATACATCGAAAGGTGTGATGCATACTAAGCTGGCCATTGGCCAGTCAGTATGCATCCCACCTAGTATATAGCTGGGGTGCGATGGGCCCAAAGAGAAAAGTTTATGCATTGTTTTCTCATGGAATTTTTTCCTGTTTTTGCCTGAATCATGATCCTAATCCTTTTCTGGTTTGTTTTTCAGAGATTCATCAGATCAAGATGGTCATTACATGGTGTGAACACGAGCATGAAGAAGAGGATATGGTTTCTTTACATGATCCAGGTACGGTGACTGCATTGCGGAACTGTGGCTTGCTCAAATTCTTCTGTATATCCAACATGAGGCAAAAAATCAATTTGTTGCAATATTTTCTCGATGCATGGGATCCTACCAACCAAGTGTTCCAAATTCAAGGTAAATATGTCCCTTTGACAGTTGAGGATATCTACTTCTTGACTGGTTTATCGAAGCATGGTGCCCCTCTCTCACCATCAGGATCCGCCTGTGGAGGTGAATCTGTGAGGGATTATATTCACTGATTCTGTAGAGATGGATCTCAACCGAGTAGGGATGGCACGATCAGTATTGGAGATGTCATTGACCAGTCCTTAAAGAGTATTTTATTCACATTTTCTAGATTGGTTAGTAGCGCGGCTCTTCATTTTGCCAACAGGTCCTATATGCAGTATGCTTCGAAATGCCTTGAAACAAACGTATTCAACTGGTGTGATGTAGTACTTCCGATTATAAAAGAACAACTTACCAAGGTGAAGAATGGAAGATCTAAGAACTTTGGTTATGGTTCTATTCTCATCGCTTTCGCCTTGGAGAAAATCCCACTGAAGCAACAACAGTACATTTCACTCGGAGTGCTATCACCGACAGAACCACAGATGCAGAGATGGGTTGATCTTATGGCCATACATGCTAATCAATCGCAGATTTCATTCTCTGATGCCTTCTTTGAGTGGTTCAACCATCAATAAATGGTCTTTGCCGAGTATCCATATGTTGTGATGGATTTCTAAGGCAACCCAGTTTTGGTGTAGTTGGCTGGCGAGTAGTGGGGTGTTATAAGTAAAAAGATATGACCATATGCCCCTCGACCATGGTGGGGTTACATGTCACGAAATCTATTCCCCATTTGGTGAATTTCCCAACAAAAACTACTGGATGTAGAGGTGCAGGTGGTATTCTAGTTTTGTGGTCGAAGATTTGACAAGCATGGCAACTTCTAACTGCGGTTATGCAACATTTGAACTCTGTTGGCTAGAAGTAACCTGCTCGTAAAATATTTTGTGCCATAGCATAACCAGATTGATGCCCCCCACACACGCCTAAATGGAAATCATTCAGGACTTTTTTGGCCTCATCATGGGTGAGGAACCTTCACAGAACTATATCGATACCTGTTACAGGGAAAAGTGTCTATATAGAACTGCTCTATCCCACTAAGCTGTGACAGCTGCCTTAGAAACAAACAGAGAAAAGCTACTTTCGTTTTTCCTTTATGAATTATAGATAGAGAGGAACAGAAAGACCAACCTCTGTCTTGCGCTAATCTCCTGATTTGATTCCTCTCTTCTTTGATAGTCTTTAGCTACCTGCTCCCTTGCACACCCAGCTTCAGAAAGTACCTGTAAGATCACAGTAGCATAGCACTATATAAAGACATGGATCTATAATCATAAACAATCTAGGATCATATGTAAATTGACCATACAAATTTAGCACACATCAATGACACAAGAGCATGGAGGAAAACTTGAATAGCTTTTATTGATAAACAAGAAAGAGCCAAGAAGAGTTACAACCAGTTGTTCTGACCTAGCATCAACCTCTCAGCAAAGAAGCCCCTCTTCACCTCATACAAAGCTTAGATCACCCAGTAATATGATGTTTGTCTCAAGAAACCAACAACAATTCCTTACAATATGCAAAATTCCAGCCTCTAAACTCCTGGATCGCTAGGATGAGAGATCTATATATAGAGGTGTGAGTGAGCTCTGGGTTTTTGGTTAGTGTCTTCTCTCTGATAGTTCTTGCTTCCACTTGGAGATCTCATTGATCTCTTAGTCATCCTTGGGCGATTCTGAGAGGCAAGTGTCCCAGGAGAAGTTTCTGGAAGATTCCATGATCATCCACCTCGCAAACTGTCTCCGCCACTTGTCTTTCCTTGTCCATCGCACCCCCTAGAAGGAATTTTTGAAATGAAATGCACTTCTCGTGTGTACAAGGTGCAATGCATCGCACCCTAGCCATGGCGCAAGTGAAATGATCCTGTTTTGACCAGTTTTGAGTAGTTTTTCATGGAGAACTTCTGGGAGAAGTTGTAATCAGTTGACCTTGTTCCTTTACGGGTAAGAACAACACTTTTAGGAACTTAGGAGCCCTTGGTTTATGGACATTTCATGCTTGGGGTTGTAGTGCCCAAAAATGTCTATAACAGTTGCCCGCTAAAGCATGAGGTCGTTAATCTTTTGATGTCGGGTGAAATGCTTTATTATGAGGATCCGAAGTTCTTTCAAGCTGGGAGGAGACCTGTAATAAGATACAGTACAATACATTATCTTCATAATATTTTCATGATCTAGTTGAGCATGCTCAGCTTTATAAATTCATTTTCATGTACATAGGACAGACAATCGTCTGAGTGTAGACTGATGATTCTGGTAGAGCCATCATCCCTTTGATTGGATGATTATCTGTGCAGTAATGATGTACATTTGATGTCTTTATTTCCTTGAATATATATCGCAGCCCGGATGGATGAAACTAGATCCAGGGTCTTCAATCTCATTCGATCTTCACTCGAAGTACAGGTCGATCCATGCGAAAGCTGTTCTGGAGTCCAACATGGAAAGACATCGCCTGATTACCAACCAATGATGTAAGCTGTTAACAGGTGCGAGAGGAATCACTGATAATGATAATGACCCTGAAGGTACTGCAGTACAGTTCACGTGGTGTAAATAAAGGACTTGGCATCGAACACCACACAAAATCTTTCGGTCGAAGGCCATTGATGTAAAACTGTCGCGGGAAGTGAGAAACTTGCCATTGAGGCATGCATGCTTCAAAGTACTGAATGGGGTGTTCCTAGATAAACTTCTTGGATAATGAGCTGATGTCGACAAGAAGCGATCCATCACACGAGGGCCTTAATGAATCCCACATCAATGACACAGAACGGAGCAAATGATTTTAACGGAGGTGAAAACGATCTGGTGATATAAGGTTCAGGGTGGTGGTCATGAAAGAATGGAGTATGAATGTATGGTAATGGGTGAGACACAGGTGAATTCTCTTAATGACTTCTCTTGAACATATCGGCGACACTGATGTGATGGATTGGTAGCATTAACCCCAAATGTGGATGGTATGACGGGACCATGGTGATGTGATCGGTGAATGAAACAACCCAACCCAACTCAGACGTGGAGTGGAAGTGTCATGTTCAAGAGCGACTTGCTACCAACAAAGTTTCTTCAAGTTTTCTTCCCAATTTTCCCCAGTCATTGTTGACCAGTACCTCTTTATTTTTGTCAAGCTTGAGGAGGATAACATATGCTTGTTCTATAATTTGCCCTTCGGGCAAACCCATCGCTATGTTTTAACGAGCCTAGCAATAGTGAAACTCGTTCTTGTCTGCTATGGACAAGTTTGTCGCTATTAAGTTTTAACGAGTTTAACGACAAAGATAACTCGATCCTTTTCAATTTTAGAGAGTCTGAAAAGGAACATAAAGGAAACTCCAAAATTCATTTTTCGTCATCTAATCCCTTAAGTCCAAAAAAGTATAAAACAATATAGAAGGGATGAATTTTTGATACTTTTAACGAGCTGAACAAAACAAGCGCTCGATCTTTTTGTGTAATAATCCCTCAGGTCCAAAAAGATTAAAATTTAGAGGAGGGATAGCACTTCCGGTCCCTTTAATGAGCTGGAGAGGCCAATGGCTCAGCAATCTTTTCATGTTTTACGAGTCAGTTGAAAAGAGCTTAAAGGAGACTCGTCTTTTGAGGAACGAGTGATAAAATTGGGTAGCAGTTGATTCCAGGTAAGGTTTGGAATTTTCCAATCACGGAAATGTTACAAGGATGGCTAGTGAGATCACTCTTCATAGTTGTTCCTCAAAAGGGGTAAACAATCAAATGGAGGTGAATGATCAGCCAATAGAGAGTGGAGGTGATGATGAGAACATGACCAAGGCTTTTAAAGGCTGAAGTACTACATTCACGATGGTTATTTACCAGGAAATAACTCATTTTTTAATGAGCTTAAACGCCGGGGGAAACATTTGCTCATGGCTTATGTTTATTTTTTAACGAGCTTGAACTATGCGCTAAAACTGCTCGAGGAGGGTTTATTTTTTAACGAGCTTTAACCCTGCGGTAACTGTTAGAAAATTATATATTATGGAGCAATGGAACACATAAAATATTGCAGAAATATAAACATATAAAAACGCACAAAACAAGAGAGACACAGATATACGTGGTTCACCCAGTTTGGGCTACGTCCACCCCGAACAGGCAGTCCTTCCTTTCTATTATCTAGCAAAATGAAGAGACACAACATACAGCAAATCCGCTGTAATATCCTCTATTTTCTCTCACTGTCTCACCTCTCTGTTTCTCGCTCACATAATACACATCTATCACACAGCCTCAAATACAATACCCTCATACAAAGAGAGGGGTTTCCTTCTAGGGCAAAAAACCCTAAACTAAACATAAGTTCTACCGTTAGATCATCCGCCTAATGAACGACCTAGATTGAGTAGAAATTACTATACTTTTACAAGGCAATTTTACAGTTCTTTTTAGCTTCGGGGGCGCAGCTGCCCCCCCTGGACCCCCCCTGCAGCGAATATTTTACGGGCGGAATTGCCGCCCCCATTTCAAACTGGGGTCCTATGTGGCGATACCTTTGAATATAGAAGATAATCAGGCTCCACACCCAACAATAACACTGCTCGTGGCGGGTTTATTTTTTAACGAGCTTGAACCCTGCAGTAACACTGCTCATGATAAGTTTGCATGCCACCAGCATAATGACGCAAATCGAGGTGCATGCCCCCCAAGCTTCATTGCATTCAACTCGGTGGTTGGAATGAAGTCTTACTTTTGAGATTTGGAAAGGGGATTTGTTTCATTTTTTAAAGAGGTCGACACAATAAAAGAACTATCCTCATGACTCCTTGTTTCATTTTTTAATGAGGTCGACATGAGATAAGAACCATCTTCGAAATCCATCGTATTTATAGTATTTGATAGAAAATCAAAAACTGATGGATGATTAAGGTTGCTGGAATAATCTTTGTGGTAATTTGGAAGATGGGATGGATGGTGGTAATCTTCCCGTGGTGCCTCTCCTATCATCATTGATTGAATGATTCCTTCATCTATAAGATGTACATGTGACCAAGCATATGAAGAGGCGCCATATTCCTTAGACCTATCTATCCAAACACTCGATGAGCATTGATTTGGGTTTGCCCCCAAAGCCAAGAAAATTGATTTCTACAATATTTCTAAAATGGCGATGATCCATGCTGACAAAATGTTTAGGAATCTTCTGAATCCATTAGATATAGAAGATTTCATATTGCAGGTTTCCATTGTGGCCACTTCCACCAAATTACTCGGAGGCGGTAGGGCAAAAGTACCCATTAAGGCAGCGTCTTTTAGGAGGCCTACTCCAATATTTTGAAGCGAATAATTGCTTCCATGGATCATTGGAATGCTTCCCGTAAATTGTGAAGTGTTGGGGAGAAATTTTTGTTGGTCGACGATTGTAATTCCTCCTTGGAAGGGAAATGAAATCTTCCTGAAGTAGGTCGACACAACTGTGGCCATGGCATATATCTAGGGCCTTCCCAGTAGGATGTTGTAATCGAGGTTTCCATCGATTACTTCAACATCAACTTCTATTGTTTTGCCCCCCAGTTCAACTTGCAAGTTACTTAAAATCCCGTATGGAGTGTATGATCGTCCATCAAATTCTTTTAACGTCGTTGATGATTTCAACAAGGGTGGTGAGCCTAAATTTTTCCAGCAACTCATCGACATAAGACATGTAGATGCCCCCTCATCAATAATTGTTCGATGAACAGTTTTGTTGAGGGCTTTCACAGGAATAAGGAAAGCTAGTTGAGCTGGTAACTGAGGGTCATATTCTTTATGATCAAAGGCCACAAAATTGGAATCCATTGGGCCAATCCCACCTATTGCCGATAATAAAGCTTGCTTTTGGGAGGGGCAATTTTGCGGTACCCTAAGTGTCGACATAGCGGACGGCGATTGGGCCAGGTCCTCTACTATATTATAATTCTGTGCTACTTTGGCACGAGGATTAAATGTCGATTTGTGTACCACTCCCTTTGGCAGATTTATCATTGGTTCAGGAATGATGGGTGACACAACTTCGGTCAAAGTTGTTGTCAAACTACTAGGTTGTTCATTAGCCTTGTTATTCGACAACTGTGGATTCCCGTAATCTTTATTCCTTGTCAAAGCATCATTTTTCTACTTTGAGATAGACAACATAAGCACTTGGGATCGAGAAGCATTTTGATTAGCAACCAGTTTGGTTCCCGGGTTTGGAAATGGATCAGTCAATACTGCTGAGGTTTCTGAACTCCTAAAGAGTTTTTTAACTTCAGCTTTATGTGGAAAATCTCTCGTCCGATGATCCTCATCGCATATATGACACCGCGCAGGGGGTTTCCTTTGGCCAGAAGGGTTTGCAGAAGGTTTTTCAGGACATGACTCATCCTGCTTCTTTTTTCTCCCTTTCTTTTCCTTCTTGCCCCCTGGTTGCTTCAATTGTTTGCCCTTGTCGGTCGACACGGCATTTACCTCCGAGGCGAGAAGTTCTTCATTTGCATTTTGATCAGAAATCTTACGGGCTTTCTTAGATGTAGCCTTTGTCGATCTCGTGTCTATTGTGCCAATCACGCCATCGCCGGCATGAGAGTCATTGTTTGATTTAGGAGGAGGAGGGACTGAGAATTCCGGTCTAGGAGCGTCAGGTATTTTATCATAGAGCGTGCCAGACTGAGTGTAAATTAAGTCCAAATATTGCGCACGAGCGATAACCTCTTTGGTGACAATTCCCCCTTTTTGCCACATCTTCCGTGATGGAAGGCAATAATGACTTAATAAACCATTCAGCTAAAAGCTGATTGGGAACATATGTTTTCACCATTCTACGACGATGTCGCCACTCATGTATATGATCATATATATAAGTGGCCATTGTTTGTTTGAAATTGGTAAGAATTTCTGTTCCCATTTCGTACCTTATCGGTAATTGAAAATGGGTTAAAAAGGTTGTGGCTAGGGTACTGAAGTTGTCAAATGAAGCTCTAGGTAAGTCGATATACCATTTTGCTGTCGGACCAGTTAACGTCCTCTAGAAAAGGCGAAGCCTAATCGAATCATCATTTAGGGTGTTTGATGAACACCACAGATGAAATGTCATCGCATGATTCGACGGGTCTTCATTCGGATATCCATTAAATTTTGTAATATCTTACGGAAGTTTATGCAGAATCACTGGCCACCAAGGGGCATAAGCAATTGGATCATTCGTCAGTCGGTTTAGATATGGTAATTCTAGAGTTGCTACAAAGGGCAACTGTTGATTCAGGTTAGGCGAAGCATACCCAGGATAAGATGGAATCGCCTGAGCAGTAGTTCTTTGCATACCAACATAATGTATTTGATGTTGGAAACATTGACAAGGTTGATGGGCATAACCATTATAATATGGTTGTTGATAAACACTTTGGAAATGCGGTTGCCCATTACTTACAAAGACTTGTTGCTCAGGTCCTTGATATGATTGCTGGAACGGCGGTTGTTGAGATTGAACCAGCCATGGTTGTTGGACCATTTGCTGATTCCGAATACTGGATGATTGACCAAGATGAGGAGTCACAGTACTTGTTTGAGCCTGAGTCGCTCCAGATAAGGAGGCACTAACCTGAGGTTGTGATTGAGTCGTTGAGACAAGAGGCTGTTATATTGCAACCTGAGAAACTTGGGGTTGACATACAACAGGTAACGCTTGTACTTGCGATGCAGTCACCATAGCAGGTAAACTGGGAATATTCAACATAGGGTGGACTGGTTGCATTGAATATACAACCCTTGGTTGCTGAGGCAGTATTGGTACCCAAATGCCGGAGGTAATTCCAGTTTGACCTGAACTTTGTTGTAAACTCCCATATGGTTGTTCTCCGGGAGGGAACAATGAAAAGGCATACTGCCCTCCATATGGTGGTAATCCAGTACTTAAAGGGTAGATTGGCCTTTGAAGACACATTGGATCAATTTTTTGAGTCTAAACATAAGAAATACCAGATGATAATCCGGATGAAGAAATAGGAACTGACCACGTTGTCGAAACAGTCCCTAATTGGACTCCGGCTTGTTGTTGATAACTTGCCGGGAAAGATGGTATACCATCAAACATCGTTGGAGTAGCGGCAGGAGGCTCTGTCGTTGCTGTGTTGGATGACACAGTCTTGGATGTCGACGGTTGCTCAGACATATCTAGTCTATCCAAAAGATTTCCTAGCGACTCTATAAGAACTTGTGATGAAGGGAGACTAACTTCGAAGACCAATGAGGGAAAGGTGATGATTATTCCATTTAAAATAAATTTTAGATGCTTTGACACAACTTGTTTTTTTAATTTTTAAGAGTTGAGAAAAAACAAAAGATGACTCTAGTCTCCTTCGATTTTTAATGAGCCTGAAGTGACAAGTGCTCAGATGGACCTTTTCTGTTAAAGAGTCTGAAAAGGAACGAAAGGGACTGCTCTGGAAATCTAGGTAGAGGGATTGCCAAACCAATCGCAAAACTGCAGAATACTTTTTACGGTACGGCAGTCAATCTTCCCGAATGTTGTGTTCAGTGCATTGCGATCGATAGGGCAGCAGACACGGCTTCCTGTGGATAAAGGATTAAGCCTATTGGGGTCTCCCAAAATATACTCGAAGGTACGTGGGAGCACAAGTCTGTACTGGTACTTATCATCTCAAAGTGGAGGAATCACCCAACCATCAGTGAGAATAACAGTTACCAGGCTTTACGACGCTGGAATACGTCTCTAGCCTAGACTTCTAAATGTTGTGCATTAAGTTCCAAAGCGTTGTTAGATTCATTGAATTTATTTTAAGTTGATCTTGTTTATGAAGTTTTCCTTTCAGGTTCACCGCGAGATGTAGATGTAATTCCTAAAATGCAATCTAAGATGATAAAAAAACTTTTTATCTTCTTTGTGCAATGAAAATCCTAGCTACTAAGGAAAACAAAGATAGAATCTTTTCACAAAGAGAAAAGAGCACACTCTAAATGCACTTTCCTAAATCAAGCCAATCAGACTGTCTATATGAAAATGCACATGCATGTGTTTGTTTTCGAATTTCTTAGTATATGAATGCTAAAAAGAAAGTTGATGCACAAATCTAAATTTCTTTTCAAGCGACAAATATCAACAAGTTTCTTTTCGAAATAAAAAATGGAGATGATCACAACACCTTACGATTTTGAAATGAATACTTGTTCTTGACACTAGAAAATTACAAATTCAGACCAAAAGAAATAGTAACAGTATAATCGACCATCAACAACAATCAAACTCTTTCCTATGATTGAAATCGATACTTGCGACAATTTCAAATCAAAGGACGACAGTACGATTATGCTACTTTTGCAAAGGAGAACTGAAAATGACTCAACAAACACAAAAAAACATCTACAGTTCTTTTGTACAAAGGAGGTGGAATAACAGCAAGGAAAAGGGGTTTCAAACAGACATATACTGATCACAGGCAGCAAAATTCAGGAATAAAACTGGAAAGAATGAATCATAGAAACCAAAACTGCACAGAGCCTAGTCTGATTAGCGCACTTGTAACACAGAGAATTTGAAATGCAATGTACAATGTCCACTCGGGAAGTGCGCTGAAGTTCAGATTCTCTGAACAGTACCTGTGCTGGGCCAGAAACGAGACTCTGTTTGGGTTCCGGGTCACAGTTTGCAGTTCAGTTCTCGGGTTTTGGTCGAGCAAAAAGCAATCAGTAATGCAAGAATCAGGGGTAGATCTAAGGAGGATCTAAGAGCTATCACAAGGGCAATCAGATAGTTTGTGAATCCGTTGTTTAAATCATAAACAGATCCAGTAGATGGATTGAAGTAGCAGTTATCTACTTTGGATTTGTTATGGCAAATGCAGTTCGAATGCTACCTGTAAGTTTATGAAACAGACAACAAAGAATGATAAACAAACAAACTAATTATCTCCCCAGTGGAGTCGCCATTTTGTTACAGGGAAAAGTGTCTATATAAACCTGCTCTATCCCACTAAGGTGTGACAGCTGCCTTAGAAACAAACAGAGAAAAGCTACTTGCGTTTTTCCTTTATGAATTATAGATAGAGAGGAACAGAAAGACCAACCTCTGTCTTGCGCTAATCTCCTGATTTGATTCCTCTATTCTTTGATAGTCTTTAGCTACCTGCTCCCTTGCACGCCCAGCTTCAGAAAGTACCTGTAAGATCACAGTAGCATAACACTATAAAAAGACATGGATCTATAATCATAAACAATCTAGGATCAGATGTAAATTGACCATACAAATGTAGCACACATCAATGACACAAGAGCATGGAGGAAAACTTGAATAGATTTTATTGATAAACAAGAAAGAGCCAAGAAGAGTTACAACCAGTTTTTCTGACCCAGCATCAACCTCTCAGTAAAGAAGCCCCTCTTCACCTCATACAAAGCTTAGATCACCCAACAATCTGATGTTTGTCTCAAGAAACCAACAACAATTCCTTACAATATGCAAAATTCTAGCCCCTAACCTCCTGGATCTCTAGGATGAGATATCTATATATAGAGGTGTGAGTCAGCTCTGGGTTTTTGATTAGTGTCTTCTCTCTGATAGTTCTTTCTTCCACTTGGAGATCTCATTGATCTCTTACTCATCCTTGGACGATTCTGAGAGGCAAGTGTCCCAGGAGAAGTTTTTGGAAGATTCCATGATCATCCACCTCGCAACCTGTCTCCGCCACTTGTCTTTTCTCGTCCATAGCACCCCATAGAAGGAATTTTTGAAATGCAATGCACTTCCCGTGTGTACAAGGTGCAATGCATCGCACCCTGGCCATGGAGCAAGTGAAATGATCCAGTTTTGACCAGTTCTGAGTAGTTTTTCATGGAGAACTTCTAGGAGAAGCTGTAATCAGTTGACCTTGTTCCTTTAGGGGTAAGAACAACACTTTTAGGGACTTAGGAGCCCTTGGTTTATGGACATTTCATGCTTGGGAGTGTAGTGCCCAAAAATGTCTATAACAATACCTCGATGGTAAAGTGTATCACCGACGATCATGTAGACCTTTCCTTGGTATTCAATATGTTGTATTTCTAAGAGAGATGTATTGGGCCTCATATGTTTGGGTTTAGAGGTAGATGATTATATCTCCATACCACGGATCACTCGATGATATCAGAAACAAAGATTCATCCATGATTGTTGCTTTGGATGTTGAATCATTAGACGATGATGGGGAATCACATAGTAACTCTGCAAAAAACCAGATATTTCTTTGATTTGGATTTTACAAATTCCAGATCAAACTCTTGCAAAATAGCTATACATTTCAAATATTTGCCCCCAACTAACTGACGTGATAGAATCTAAGTCATAGGGTTTCAATCTGACAAAATGGTAGTTTGTATGAAAGAGGATATAGTGTTGAAATCTCTGTATTGCTTGAATAGTTGCAAGAGCCAGATTTTTAGAATAGGAGTACTTTCATTTTGTATCATTTAAGTTTCAGATTAAATAATAGACAGGATGTTTGATTCCATTTTCTTCTTGAACTAAAACCATTGCGATGGTTATATCTGCTACAGCTAGATACAAGTTAAAGTCTTTTTGATAGTCAGGACCCTACATTAATGATGCTTTTATTAGGGATTCTTTTATAGCATCAAAGGAAGCTTGCACAAACTGATCCCAGTTGAAGGGTACTTATTTTTTCAAGTTACTCGTATAACCTTCAGAAAGTTCGGCGTAATTTGGAATGAACCTCCTCAGAACGTTTTCTTTCCCTTGGAGTTTTTGAATCTGAAGCAAATTTGAAGGTGGAGGCATATCAATGATTGCCTGAACCTTACATGGGTTGAGTCGAATCCCATCCTTAGAAACCACAAAGCCAAGTAAATGACCAAAACTGACACAAAACACACACTTGTGCGGATTGAGTCATATCTTGTAGTGTCGGCAACATAGAAATATAGCTCTCAAATGCTGCGGATGATCAGTCCACTTTCGCGAATGAGCTGGTAGATCCTCGAGATATTGTTGAACGATGTTCTTGATGCCATGGAAGGGGTAATTTATAGCCCTTTGAAAATTTTCCCCTGCGTTCTTTAAACAGAAAGGTAGTTTGTGGTATGCGAATATGCCCCACGGACATATAAATGCAATCTTCGATTGGTCCTATGGGTGGATATTTATTTGATTATACCTAGAAAATCCATCCATAAATGAAAAGATTTTGCATCTGACGCATTCATCAATTATCTGGTCGATGAAGGGTGTAGGGTAGTTGTCCTTTGGACAAGCTTGATTTACATCCCTGTAATCAACGCACACTCTAATCGTTCCTTGATTTTTCATCACAGGAGCAATATTCGATACCCAATCAGTTAGAGGAACCGGGTAAATGAAACCGGCATGTAAAAGTTGGTCAACTTCTGCTTTAATGGTAGCAACTTTCTTTGGGTGCACCCGCCGAAGCCATTGTCATACCGGTTTGACATCTGGATACATCTTGATTTCGTGTTCAACTATGCTCGAGTCAATGCTTGGCATTTCTTCATATGACCATGCAAAGACATCTCTAAATTCGTGAAAAAGAGCACAATATATTTCTAGTTTTGAAGAAGAACAAGATTTTCCGACATGAATATTCTCTACAACATTAGGTTTGGTTGAGATATTTATGGCGATAGTTTCTTCAATATTGGACAGATTTCACTCGAAATCCACCTTATTTATAGTTTTTGATAGGAAATCAAAAATTGAAGGATGATTAAGGTCATTGGAATAATCTTCGTTGTTATCTGGAAGATGGGAACGATGTTGGTAATCTTCCCATGGTGCCTCTTCTATCATCATCGACTGAATAATTCCTTAGTCTGTAGAATGTACATGTGACCAAGGATCTGAAGAGGTGTCATATTCTTTAGACCTATCTATCCAAACACTCGATGAGTGCTGATTTGGGTTTGCCACCCATGCCAAGAAAATTGATTGCTACAAAATTTCTATTGGGCTTGGGGGAAATACCTATGGATGTTCCATGCTAACAAAATGTTCGAAAATCTTTTGAATGGAAGATATCATATTGCAGGTTCCTACTGTGGCCACTTCCGCCAAATTAGTCGGAGGCGGTATGGCAAAAGTACCCATTAAGGTAGGGTATTTTAGTAGGCCTACTCCAACATTTCGAACTAATTGAGAGCTTCCATGGATCATTGGAATGCTTCCTGTAACTTTTGAACTATTGGGGAGAAAGGTTCGTTGATCAATGATTGTAATTCCTCCTTGAAAAGGAAATGCAATCTTTCTAAAATATGTTGATGCAATCGCAACCATAACATAAATCCAGTGCCTTCCTAGCATGATATTGTAATCGAGGTTTCCATCGATAATTGTGACGTCAATTTCTACTGTTTTGTCCCCCAACTCAAGTTGTAAGTTACTTAAAGTCCCGTACGGGGTGTATGTTCATCCATTGAATGCTTTTAACGTCGTTGATGATCTTGACAAGGGTGGTGGTCCTAAAGTTTTCCAGCAACTCATTGACATAATGCAGGTAGAGGCCCCCTCATCAATAATTGTTTGATGAACAGTTTTTCTAAGGGCTTTCACTTGTATGAAGAAAGCGAGTTGAGCTTGTAACTGAGGCTCATATCCTTTAAGATTAAAGGCCATGAGATTGGAATCCGTTGGGTCAATCCCACCTATTGCTGATAATAGAGCCTTCTTTTGGGAGGGGAAATTTTGCAGTACTTCAAGTGTCGACATAGCGGATGGTGATTGGGCGAGATCCTCTACTATATCGTAATTCTGTGTTGCTCAAGCACAAGGATTAAATGTCAATTTGTGTACTACTCCCTTTGGTAGCTTTATTGTTAGCTCAATAATCATGGGTGGCACAACTTTGGTTGAATTTGTTGTCAAATTACTAGGTTGATCCACAGCCTTGTTGTTCGATAGCTATGGATTCCCCTAATATTTCTTCCTTGTCGATATCAAAGCATCATTTTGTTGTTTCGAAATGGACACCATAAGCACTTGGGATGGGGAAGCATTGTCGCTAGCAGCCAGATTGGTTTCTGGGTTTGGAAACGGATCAGTCAATACTGCTGAGGTTTTTGAACTCTTAAAGAACTTCTTAATCTCAGCTTTATATGTACAATCGTTCGTCCAATGCTCTTCATCACATATGTGACATGGCAAAGGAGGTTTCTTTTGTCCAGAAGGGTTTGCAGAAGATTTTTCAGGAGACGAATCATCTTGTTTCTTCTTTTTTCTTTTCACTTTCTTCTTGCCCCTTGGTTGCTTCGGTTCTTTGCCTTTGTCAGCCAACATGACATTAACCTACAAGGCAAGAGGTTCTTCATTTTCATTTCAACTAGAAACTGTATGGGATTTCTTATATGTAGCCTTTGCGGTTTTTGTGGTTGTCATACCTATCACACCATCTCTGGCATGAGAGTCTTTGTTTGATTTGCGAGGAGAAGGAACGGAAAAATCTGGTCTAGGAGCATCAAGAATTTTGTCATAAAGCATGCCAGACTAAGTATAGATCATGTCTAGATATTGCGCATGAGCAATGACTTACTCTTTAGTGACAACTCCCCCCTTAGCCACATCTTCTGTAATAGAAGGTAACAATGACTTAATAAACCATTCAACTAGCAGCTAATCAAGAACATATGTTTTTACCATTTGACGACGACATCACCACTCATGAATATGATCAGATATGTATGTGGCTATCATCTGCTTAAAATTGGTCAGAAGCTTCGTTCCTTTTTCGTACCTTATTGGTAACTGAAAATTGGTTAAAAAGGTGGTGGCAAGGGCACTGAAGTTATCGAATGAATCTCTAAGCAATTTGATATACCATTTCGCTGTCAGACCAATTAGCATTCGCTGAACAAGGTGAAACCTAATAGAATCATAATTGAGAGTGTTGGACGAACACCACAGATGAAAGGTCATCACATGATTCAATGGATCTTCACCCAGATTTCCATTGAATTTAGGAATACCTGACAGAAGTTTATGACGAATAGCTAGCCACCAAGGGACATAAGAAATTGGATCATTTGTTAACCGATTCAGATTTGGTAATTCTAAAGTTCCGACGAAAGGAAACTATTGATTCAGGTTTGGCGAAGCATACCCAGGATAAGATGGGATCACCTAAGCAGTGGGTCTTTGCGTACCAACATAATGTATTTGATTTTGATAACTTTGATAAGGTTGATGGGAATAACCATTATGATATGATTGATGGTAACCATTTTGAATATGCAGTTGCCCATTACCCGCAAAGTTTTGTTGCTCAGCTCCTCTATAAGCTTGCTAGAATTGCGGTTGTTGATATTGTGCCAACCATTGTTGTCAGGCCATTTGCTGTTGTCCAATACTGGATGTTTGACCAAGGTGAGGGGTGATAGTACCTGTTTGAGCCTGAGTTGCTTCAGTTAAGGAGCCACTAATCAATGATTGTGGTTGAGTCGTGGAGACAAGAGGTTGTTGTATCACGACCTGAGAGACTTGATGTTGACATACAACATGCAGCGCTTGTACTTGTGACACCGTCACTATAGCCGATGTAGTGGAATATTCGACACAGGTTGATTTGGTTGCATTGAATATACAACTCTTGGCTGTTGAGCCAATATTGGCACCCAACCACTAGATGCAATTCCAGCTTGACTTGAATTCTATTGTGAACTCTCTCATATGGTTGTTTTCGCGGAGGGATCAATGAAAAGGCATACTATCCCCCATATGGTAGCAATCCAGTGTTCAAAGGGAAAGTTGGTCTTTGTAGATTGGACTGCCGAAATTGATACTATTGTGAAGGATCAATCTGCTGAGACTCAACATAAGAAACTCCAGATATTATTCCAGATGAACAAACAGGAATATAACATGTTGTCAAAACAATCACCAAGTGGACTCCATCTAGTGGTTGAGAGCTAGTTGGGACAGATGGTATACCTTGCCAACATTGTCAGAGTAGTGGTAGGAGGTTCTGCTACTATTGTATCGGATGACACAGTCCTAGATGTCAATGGTTGTACAAACATATTGAGTCTATCCAAAAGACTTCCTAGCAGTTCTATAGGAACTTGCGATGAAGGGTGATTAACTTCTGAATTAGAACGATATAGGTGGATACTAGTTCCAAAATGAAATGGGGTACTGGATGGAAGATCATCCATAATCTCTTCTATAGCAATCAGTCTAGGTGGAAGAGGTAGACTGTCAGGTGCGTAAGATATTTCTGGTGCCGAAGAAGGTACACACTCTTTAGATGTTGGAGGGGTGACACCTTCCGAATCAGTCTTAGATGGAGCTGGTTTAGGAATACATGTATCTACCATTACACTAGGATCAATTCTAATGTCCTCTTGTAACTGTGGAACTTCTTCTGTAGAGGCAGGGATACTAGAAATAGTTAGAGTAACTGGAGTCTCTGAGGATGTTGAAACACAAGTTTCAAATAGACTAGGAGACTTTGACCCAGTTAAATGAGATCGCTTGGCCTGGAATGGTTTCGTTTCTAGAGTCAAAGATGGTTGACTTGTTAGTCTCTGCGAATGACGGGGTTTTGATTGACTTTCTTCCACAGTTGCGGATTACTCGATCAACTCAAAATTAAAAGGGGAAAGATTTGTTCCGAATTAAATGAATTTTATGATGCTTTGACACAACTTGCTTTTTCAATTTTTAAGAGTCGAGAAAAAGTTAAAGATGACTCTAGTTGCCTACGATTTTTAATGAGCCTGAAGTGACAAGTGCTCAAATGGACCTTCCTTTTAAGGAGTCTAACAAAGAATGAAAGTGACTACTCTGGAAATCTAGACAAAGGGATTACCAAACCAATCGTAAAACTAAAGAATAATTTTTATGGTATGGTAGTCAATCTTCTCGAATGTTGTGTTCAATGCATTGTGATCGATAGGGCGGCAGACACGGCTTCCTAAGGATAAAGGATATAGCCTATTGTTGTCTCCCAATATATACTCGACGGTATATGGGAGCAAAAGTCCATACTGGCACTTATCATATCAAAGAGGAGGAGTCATCCAACCTACGATGAAAATGATAGTTACTAGGCTTTACGACGCTAGAATACGTCTCTAGCCTAGACTTCTAAATGTTGTGCATTAGGTTCCAAAGTGTTTTTATGTTCATTGAGGTTTATTTTACAGTTGATCTTTCTTAAGAATTTTTCCTTTAAGGTTCACCACATGATGTAGATATACAATTCCTAAATGTGCAATCTAAGATGATAAACAATCATTTACTTTCTTTTAGCAATGAAAATCGTAGCTACTAAGGAAAGAGAAATGAAATTCTTTCAACATAGAGCAGAGAGCACACACTAGATGCGCTTTTCCTAAGTAAATTACCGCATGCAGTCTAAATGCAAATGCACATGCATGTATTTTTTTTCAGCTTCCTTAATGTGAGAATGACAGAAAGAAAACTAAGTACAAATTTGAACTATCTCCTTTCAAAGCGACATTACTAACAATTTTCTCTTGAAAAAATGAAAGGAAGACTAAGACGACACTTTGTGATTTTGAATCTAAAACTAATTTTGATACTTTGAAATACTAATAATTTCAAATCAAGTACAATGGCAAAAGTGTAATCGACTATCTAAAAGTGGAAGACATTACGACACTCTTTTTCTTGACTGAAAACGAAAGTTGCGACACTTTCAAATCAAAACACGACAGTTCGATTAAGCTAATATTTGCAAAGGAGGACTGTAAATGATGAAAAATACATAAGAGAATTCACAATTCCTTATCAATGGAGGTTGAATAATGCAAAGAAAGAAGGTTTCAACAGTGATGTATTGATCATAGACAGCAAAACCACTTAATAACGCTGAAGACAATGAAGAAAAAAACAAAATCTGGAGGCAGAAATAGTCTCACTCAATAATCACACCTTAACACAGGGGAACATGGATGCATCTCCCCTGCAACACATGAGAGGTGCGATGCATCCAAGTTTCTAATGAGAGACAGTGCGATGGGCCAGGGACAAGACTGAGCTTGGTTTTCACTCACTATTTGTAGCTAAGTTAAGGGGTTTAGGATGAGCTAATGATAGGTAGAAAACACAAAGTATAAGGGTTGATCTAATGAGGTTATTTGAGCTACCACAAGGGCACTTAGGATGTTTGCAAGTCAGATGTTCAGTTCATAAACTAACCTAGAGATCGACTAAAGCAATGTTGATCTACTTTGCAGTTGCATAGCAAAAGCAATTCGAAGGCTAGCTAGCTTAACTTCAAGCTCCATCTATAGTTTATAAAGTAAACAACAGTAACAAAACAAACGAACTATTCACTTCCTAGCAGAGTCGCCATTTTGTTATCGGGAAAAATAGTGTCCGTTTAGAGCTACTAGTCCTACTAAGACGGGTAGTTATCTTAGAAACAAACAAACCAAAGTTACTTGTGTTTTCCTTTATGAGAGATAGATGAGAGAGAAGCAAAGAGTACCAACCTCAGTCTTTCGCTATTCTCCTTGCTTGTTTCCTCTCTCCTTTGATAGAGCTTTCACCACTCCTTTCTCAATTGTCTTGCTTCAAAGAACACCTATAGAGTCAGAGCAGAAAAATACCATCAAAGCATAGAGATCTATAACCATAAACAATATAGGATCAGATGTATATTAACCATATCAATGCATATAAAAATACAAGATTCAGAGATATCCAAACATATGGAGGAAAACTCCAATAGCTTTATTGATAGAAGTAGTAGAAGAGAGGATTACAACCAAGCTATCTAATCCAGCATCATCCTCCTAGAGTGAAAGCCCTCTTCACCTCATAGAAAGAAAGATCACCCAACAATAGAATGTCTTCAAAGAGAAACCAACGACACTTCCTTACAAATTAAAAATTCCAACCTTTGGATCTCTAGGATGAGGGATCAATATATAGATGTTTGTAGGAGAGTGAGTCGGCTTCTGGGATTTTCATTAGTGTCATTTCACTGATATTTCTTGGTTCCGCTTGGATATTTCATGATCTATTACTCATCCCTGGGCGAATTCAGAGAGGAAAGTGTCATATGAGCAATTTCTAGAACATTCTTTGAGTTTCCACCTAGCAAACTGCTTCTGCCATTTGTCTGCTCTCGCTCATCGCACCCTACAGAGGGATTTTCAGTACGCATTGCACCCCCTGTGTGTAATAGGTGAGATGCATTGCACCCTCAGCATGGAGCATTCTGTATGGTTCAATTTTGACGAGTTCTGAACAATTTTTTAGGTAGAACTTCTGGGAAATGATGTAATCAACTGACCTTGATCCTTTAGGGTATGAAACAAAACTTTTAGGGGTTTGAGAGCCCTTGGTTTATGGACATATGTGATTGGGGTTGCAATGCCCAAATATGTCTATAACAGATGGCTGAGACACTTTGTGATCTTTTGCAAGGAACAGAACAAACATTGTCAGGATACCTACAAAAAAAGGATATATATACATATATGATATGAAAACATGAATCCATGGTATGGAAATAGCCATCCGGATATGGAATATGTGAGAAGATCCATGGGATGGGCGCAACCATCTGAATGAAAGGATCGTCTAGAAGTCTAAGATCCAAGGTATGGACGTAGCCACCTGATATAAAAGGATCATCATCATCATAAATATAAAGTCACATGGTATGTTTGTAGCCATCTGTATAGAGGAAACATGTGTACGATCATGAAGAATACATAACTCCATGTAGCCTGAGTTATAACAGACAAAAATTAGGGTCTTTCACTCCATCCGAACCCAATCAAAGTACAAATTCTAACATGCGAATGAATGTGTCAAAGTCGAACATTCTAGAAAACCACCTGATTATCGGCCAATGGTGTGGACCTTTAAGAGGCACGAGAGAACCCACCAATAATAACAATGACTCTGAAGGTATGATAGTATAACTCATGAATTTGAAATTGAAAATGAAGTTGAAAGTGGGTCTCTAAGTCATCTTCCTGGATAATGAGCTGAAGTCAATAGGAGGTGACCTGACGAAGGAGGGCCATAATGATTCCCTCATCATCGACACGGAACAAGGAAAAAAGTGGAATAAATGACTACGATTCAAGACTCTAGAAAAATGTTAGGCAATGTATAGGTAATAAACTACAATTAGGAAATCTCTTGAACATATCAATGCCATGACTACGGAGTGTGGCAATCTTTGAATCAACATAATACCCATGGTCACGATGACGAAATGGAATAGTTAGATGAGAGGAAAAATGGATCGCCTAAACCTATAAAGAAAAGCGGCTGAGAGAGGATATCCCAACCCCGACATGAGAAACATATGAGTGTCATGTTCAAGAGTAGCATGTTGCCTATATATGAGATGTTTCACTTTCATTTTTCCCCACTATTTCTATAGAGTAGCCCAACTATTTTTAATTAAAATCTTCAAGGGGATATCATATGATTTTTGTATAAGTTCACTCTTTGAATGAATCCATTCTAGTAAGTTTTACAAGTCCCAGGAAGGATAAACTCGATATCGTCATGCTGACAAGTCTTTCACCATTTAATTTTAATGAGTCCGATGAAAGAATAAATCGAAATATTTTTCATATTTAGAGAATTTTAAAAATAGATGAAAAAGAAAACTCCATCATGTCCTTTTTCATAATTTGTCTCTCAAACCCGAAAAGGTAGAAAATAGTGTTCGAGAGAACCTCTTGACCATGTTGACCCAGGTGTACCTTTTTCATAAATAGTTAATCCTAACCCAAAAAAGGGGTTAATGTATACTGAGATGAGGTCAATTCATTTAATTTAATGAATTCAAAATGACAAGTACTCAACGATATTTTCATATTTCGAGTGTTATAAAAGAGCTTAAATATGACTCCAGATGGTAGTCCTTTTTCGTTTATTTTTAACGAGTCTGAAAAAGAGATAAAATAAACTCATTGAATCAGTCCAAAATGATCATTGTAGCCACCAAAAAAAACATGTAACTGCAAAAAAAACCACAAGTCATTGATATAGAGGAAAATAATAAAATATTAGCAAAAATGTGTTGAAAAATGTATAAATAGACCAAAAGTAAAAAAAAAGTTTACCATTTCATTTGGACTAAATTGGAGAGTTCATTTTACCCCATTTTCCTTAATTCTTCATGCAAGCAATGTGGGAGATCCAGGCGCCATTTCACAAAATGTCAACTATAGGTAAGAGATATTCCCTTTCTCTTTCCGTTCATTCTAATTTCATGTGATTTCATAGGATCTTTGGCAATTTAATGGGAGGATTTAAAATTTTAAAATCGGGGGCGACCAACACGATTCTTCCCAAAAGGGTCTCGCGCTGGAAGTGAGAAAAAAATTAAGACAATTGCGCTAGATGCAGAAAGGAAAATTGAAAGAGAAATATTGTCCCTTGATTGGTTTTTTCATGATTTTGAACCATGGAAAATAATATAATCATTGTTTATGGTTGTTTGCAGGAGATTTTGACAAACATGGTCATCAAATGGAAGGAAAGACACCATGATGTAGAAGATCACCAAGCTACCCAAAGCATTGAATATGTCAATGTTTTGAGGGACTACAGGTTACTAAAGTTCTTCTGAATCCCAGGACTCAGAGCTCAAAACAAATTGTTACACTATCTTATTAGTCTATTTTTTTTTAGAAGTAAATTTTGCTTCTTCTTTTTTACAATTTTTAGATTTTTTAGATTTTTTATATATTATTTTGTTTTTGTCATGTTTCTTTATTTATTTTTATTTTTTATTACCAACATTTAAAAAAAAAATCCACACTTAATACATTAGAAAGTTTAAAATGTAAAAAGTAAGACCTCTAAACAAAAAGGGTTGATGTTGCATCATCACTTTTCAAAATGAAGATGAGAATCATTAAAAAAAAGAAAAAATTTCATACTTGATACATCAAAAAATTTAAAGTGTAAAAAATGAGCCCTCTAAAAAAATGTTTTCGTGTTGCATCAACACTTTTCAAAATTGGCATGAAAATAACTAACATTAAAAAAAAAATTCATAATTGATACATAAGAAAATTTAAAGTGCCAAAAATATGCTTTAAAAAAGGTGGATTCTACATCGCCATTTTTCAAAATCGAGTGATTTTTTGCTACACCAAAAAAATGGGCACGAGATAATTTTCTTGTTTTATTGGTAGCTATGTTAAAAATGGAGTGGAGGGAGAGAAAAGAAGGAGATAAGGATGCAACATCTTTGAATCATCCAAAAACACTACAGTGTTTGAGATATTGTAGCCTATGTAAACGTTTCATGATCCCAAGCATGAAGGTTCATTTAGATTTGCTAGCATGGATGGTGAGATCGTGGAATGTTCAGGAAGAGTGCTTCTAGATTGGAGATCATGAAAACACCATAGATGTAGATTACATTTATTTTTTCACACATTTCTCTGTATGGGAAGAAGTGAGGTGCATAAACAGCTGCCACTTGCCTACTACAACATTGTTTTCTAGGGTCTGAACTCAAAGATAGAGGAATTTAATTCGAAACCACTAAGATGCTTATTTTTATGAATATTTCTTTTATTGTTGTAAAATTATGTGGGAGTGTAGAACTTCAATTACTCACCAAGGCTCAAATTCATATTTTTGTAGAATGCCTGCAGCCTACCATATTCAACTGTTGTGAAGGGGTTCTTGCCAAGCTCAAACGGAAACTAACTAGATATCATTCTCTCTAGAGAGGATTCCCCTTCTTTCCCCACAATTATCCACATATGTAGGACGACCACGAGATCCTCATATTGTGAAGTGGGTTACGTTGATGGCACGCCACACAGGTGGTGATGGCCCAATAGTGAGCTATACTCTTGACTTCTTTGGATGGCTGGAACATGAGATCATCATGATCAAGAGACTTTCCATATTAAGGGATGGATTACGCTAGTGATCTAGACATCCCACTTCCTACCAAAATATAGTGGAGAAATTGTTATAACATTATTCATCACTCATGTATTTATGATGCTCTTATATGGCCTTGGGTAGCCCTTTCCCATTCAGACTTGGGCATTTATTAAAAAACAAATTTTTAAATTCCATATGTGACTCTGCCCTTATAAAAACGTCTGTAAACGTGAGTACCATAATACCAAACCCACGTACATAATTCAAAATATGAAAAGAAAAATCCTATTTCTTAGGTGGGGCTTACGGGTTTAACAGAAAGCCCACCTACAAGAGCCCGTGGTATAACTGAATCAATTGATTTGTGGTGGTACTTCTAGACCTGATTGGAAGACCTAAAACATAGAAGGGTAGAAGATATTAATATTATAGTACTTTTTCCCCAGATCAAGTATGATTTCCCCATGCCTCGTCAACTCCCCATCATAGGAAACTATTGTTTCCTTGCAAAGATGCTCATCTTCCATTCTATGCCATCATTTTTCACATATTGAGATAATCTTTGAGGCTTGGGCTCGATGGATCCAGAGGAAGGTTCGTTGGTTTCATGGTTGGATCAAGTTGTATTCTTCCACACCTATTTAATGTTGTCAATAAAGAAGCTTTGTCTTGTTCCTAAAATGTTGTGATCTTATGTTTTTATAATTCATGTCTAACATATCATACTTTATATATCTATACTTGAGGATGTGACATGTTTAATAAGCACATTCTTTGAAATATTTTCTATGTTTATGATTCTCTGGTTTATGTTGTAGGTTTGAACAAGTTAGAGGAAGTAGACAGTTTGGACCCTATGGGATCGACATCAAAGGTAGGACCTTCGGGTATTCTCCCTAAACCCAACTTTAGAATCTTTAATAGTTTTCTTTCTTACATGAGTGGTTCTTTTTGATATTCTTCTTTCGAAATGTTAAGGTTCTCAACCCTTACCTAAGGGATGTTTCTCCTACTAACAAAATTGGGGACTCCGCCGTGGAATACACTAAGGTATTTCCTAGAAGGGTTGCTTTGTTCTTGATCTAGGCTCTATTGTCTTTTTTCTTGTTTTTTCAAGTCTTATTGATTCATTTGTAGTTTGGGCAGTTAATCTGATCTTTTTGATCGATCTTGTACCTTTTATTTTTCCCTCTTTTTCTTCATATACGTGTTTTTCTGCGTACACAGTCATGTACACGTGTGGTTTATTCGAAATTAATGCACATAAATGTGTGTTTCCTTAGTGATAGTCACGTATACACATAACTTTCCTAATACACAATCATGTATATCTAGGAAAAATTGAATTTTTCAATTTTTTTCCTCTAGTTTTGGGAAGTATCACGGCTTTCCTACTCTTTGGGAGTCATTTTTTGTCTAGAATTATCTACTTTCTTTTTATTGTTTGTTTCTTGGTCTGTTTTTGCAAAAAGAATTTGTCTACCTAGGGTTTTCTATTTGGTGAAGTTTTGTGATTTTGAGTTTTGAATTTTAGAACTTTTGGTAAAGTGTCTAACTATTCTAAACATTTGGAACAGAGAGTTGTTTTCCAGCTTGCCTTAAAATTCAATATTTTCATTGCTTCATTAGAATTCTCAAAGTTGCATCTTTTTGTTTGTTTGAGAAAGATTTGCAACTTTGGATTAGTGAAATATTTTGGTTTTCCGAGATCTTCGGTTTCTTGAATCTTTTGTGTGACCTTAGCTCAAGTCATTCAGGTCTTCTTTACCTTTTTATTGGTCTTACCATTTCAATGATTGTTTATGGCTGGTGAATTTTGGTTCTTTTCAATTGATTTTGATCTTAACATCATTAGTTTTTTTCTTCTTCTTAGATCGTTTATTCAAAGCACTTCAAAACAAAGAAGTGAAAAAATATTTGCTTTTTTCCTTTCTTTTCCTTGATTTTACTTTTTATTTACCAAGAAGTGTTTGAATCTTTGTCTGAAGTAGGAATTTTCTTGGCTTGAGAGATATTTTTCTTGGATGTTTGTTTGTCCTTGCTTGGTCAAATTTTTACTTTAGGATATTAGAAAGTACATTGGTTTGTTTAGGGAATTCCATAGAATAGTGCACATAGGCATTATAGTATGCATTAAGTAGTTTTCACTCTAGGCATTTATTTAGTCTCTTTAGATAAATGATGAATGTGTGAGTGTGTTTAAAAAGAAAAGAAAAAAAGAGTTTTTCTTTCATAGCTTTCTTGTAGAACCCTGTAGAGATCACTTTTCGCTGAAGAAAAAGAAGTTGCATATCACATGTAGCCTAGTTTTCTATTGATTTATTGTGTGTCAAAACATCATAAGTTTCACTTCCACTACCCCTCACTTGAAAAAAACTACTTAAAATAAGTGTTTGATTAAAATGAACTAGACTTTTAGTTTTGTCATAGATATGTCAACTAGTCTAGGACATTTAGGGCGTTCTAATAGGTGTGTGGAGAGTAAACTCCCCAAAGCCGCTCTAAACAAAAGAGTTTCTTCTAACACATTAGTTAAGAATGAGGATGAGTGAAGACAAGGAAATAGAGATGCCCCCTCTCCTACTTGTTGGATCCCGCACCAATGACTGTTTCGCCCGGCTCCTGATTACAAACTCGTTACCTTAGTTTCCTATCCTAGGGACCACAAATGTGACTACAAGGGGGAATACCCATAGTACCTAAGATAGAAATTGTATCACTTTCATAGTACTTCCCAAGGGTTCCCTTACGGATCTTGGGTACTTGCATTAGCAAAGGCTATTGTCTTAAGGTCATCATAATTATTTTTTAAACCTTTGTTCATAGACATGGGTCATAATTATGATAAACTATCTTCAGAAGACTGTTATCTTTGTTTTATTTTATTTTCGTGTCTGATCCTAATCACCTAGAGTGAAAATACATGAAATTTGCTTGCTTGGTTGTATATTTAGGGATATTTTTTAAGTGAGTGCTCTCTCCTCCTAGATTACCATAAGTTTTTTATTTTTTGAGTGTTTAAAAAGTTCTCTTAACATTTAAAAGTGGTTTATTGACAGGTGCATGGGTCTAGGCGGCTCCCTCGTCTTTCACCCATGAGCGGTGAGCCTTCATCTAGAAGATTTAGGAGTAGTTCTACTGGTGATTTTCAACTAGTAGCAAGTGAGACATTGTAGATTAATCCAACTTTTGAAGCTCTTATTTCACAACGTGAACCTATTGTGGTTTGTAATTTGGACATAAACACTTTGGTCCATGTTAGGGTGCTCTTCCAATCAAAAGATGAGATCGATATTGAAGATGTTCCTGAGTCCCCAATGACTCCTTTCACACCCCTTCCTTCTGATATTTTCTATGTTGTATCGTACTATGTACCCCACCTTACAAGCCAAAAGGACCTATTCACTCTCCTTTTTTCCAGATGGCCAATATTGGTGGTGTAATCATGGTTGTGATACTTCTACTATGCAAACCCCTCTTTGAGTTCTAGGAGGGGGTACTATTTCTATCTCTACTATTACACCTGGTACAGTAGTTGTTGGCTCTACCTCTATTCCAGTTCTGAGTGGGGGAACCCAACCTTTCACTTATTTAACTAGTACCTATCCTTTTGGGATTCTAGCTAGTGGGATTCCCTTAGTTCCCTGAACATTTACATATATTGTTTCCACATCTATGACTTCTATGCCAATTAGTTCAACATCCTTTCAGTATTTCTCTTTTGGAAGCAGTCATATCCCTACTACCAATCCATCGTTGAACTTAGGACACACTCAAATTTTAATGCTTTTGAAGGAGCTCAAGGATGGCCAAATCCTCCTCTTAGTGGGTTAGGGGATGGAAATTCATACCATTTATCTGGTCAGTAGAGGAGCATGCCCTTTTCTTCACTCGACACCTCACAGGTCTTTCCTCCATTAGCTGGTTCATGGAATCCTTATCAAGGGTTATTCGCTTCTTTCAATGTCCTTCTAGGTCGAAACTATCCTATGTATGGTAATCCTAAAACAGGGGGTGGATACGCTCCAAATACTTATGGGCCACAAGTATTTCCTTATGATTTTGACTCCTTCTAGGAGTCTTGTCTAGGTAAATCCTCTCTATGGACAAAGATGATCCCTCTAGCCCAATGAGTGGGACTACCAACTTATGTGACAATCTACAACACACATTCTTAAATTACAATCAAAATGAGAGAAGAGGAAGGATACCTACCTCCTTCTTATGATATGATGTACTCCCTTATTGAATACCTTAATCACTTTCTCCTTAGGCTCAAGTCTACTGCTCAGAGCAGTTGAATACCTACACAAGAGATCAAAGACATGACAAAGAATACAAGTGAAACAATCATAATTGAAAGTAATCCACTTAACAGATCAAGGAGCATTAAGATAAATGATGCATTAACACAAGCATTTATGGAAAGTGAACGAGTACTTTTATATATTAATGAATAAAATAGGAAGCATACAACCAAACCTTGATGTCAATAATCTCTTCTTGAGTGAATTTACAAGTCTAAGCTCAAGCTTTCCAAGCACTCCTTCTAGAAGAAAAATGAGTAGCATGTTGACACCGTCTCAGCATAAGGGTGCAAATAATCAAGATCCAACAATTTGGAAATGGGAGAGGATGAATATAAGGAGTTAGTATCTCTCCAATGATAGGGGAAGGCCCTTATCTCAAGGATGAAGCTCATAGGGATAGGATCAAAGGGTAATATTGGGAAATTATACCACATCCACAACGAACAACCTCCAACTCATAATTTTGGAAGCCTCTAGATCACGAAGCTTCTTGTCCTATTTGGGAAAGCTTACCTTTTAGGGACCAGCACTAGTATCCAAGTAAAAAGTGTGCTAGAAGCAAGGGGCCAGTATAATGCAACCTACCATTAGCACTAGTTGATAGTGTCAGGGTCACACTCATCCTAAAATTATGGTTTTAGAGCTTAATTCTTTAGGGAAGGCTGAAGGCATGTTTTCATTAAGTCTTCAAGGAGGATATCGACTAGATATTAGGATAGGTACACTGCATAATTGCCAATTTTGGGGCACTCCAACATATGACACAGGGGAGTGTAGGAGCTATGACAAAATATTGTCTAACATATGCCCTAAATCATGAAGGTAGAACGGGGTGTGATGGTTGAGACGCTTTACGATCTTTTGCAATGACGAGAACAAACATTGTCAGGATACATACAAATAAAGGACACATAGACATATACATATATGATATTAAAACTTGAATCCACGATATGAACACAACAATCTAGATAAGGAATATATGAAAAGATCCACGGGATCGATGCAACCATCCAAGTGAAAGAATCATCTGGAAGTCTAAGATCCAAGGTATAGATGTAGCCACCCGATATACAAGGTTCATCATTATCATAAATATAAAGTCCCACGGTATGGTTGCAGCCATCCGTATAGAGGGAACGTGTGTAAAATCGTGAAAAATACATAACTCCACGTAGCCTGAGTTATAACAGACAAGAATCAGGGTCTTCAACTCCATCCCAACCTGATCAAAGTACGAATTCTAAGATGTGAAAGAATGTGTCAAAGTAAAAAATTCTAGAAAACCACCAGATTATCGACCTATGATGTCGACCATTAACAGGCATGAGAGAAACCACCCATAATGATAATGGATCTCAAGGTACAACAGTACAATCCATGAATGTGAAAATGAGTCTGAATTCGATCACTCATGGAATCATCTGATCAAAGGTCAAAGATGAAAACTTATCATAGAATGAAAAGAACTTTCCATTAAGGCATGCAAGCTCTAAGGTATTGAATGGGGGCCTCTAAGTCATCTTCCTAGATAATGAGCTGAGGTCAACAGGAAGTGGCCCATCGAAGTAGGTCCATAACGATTCCCTCATCATCGACACGAAACAAGGAAAAAAGTGGAATAAATGAGTATGATTGAAGACGTAGGAAAAGGTTAGATAATGTATAGGTAATAAACTACAATTAGAGCTTCTCTTGAACATATTGACGAAAAGACTATGCAGTGTGGT
The DNA here is from genome assembly GCA_031772625.1 of Pinus tabuliformis. Lineage (NCBI taxonomy): Eukaryota > Viridiplantae > Streptophyta > Pinopsida > Pinales > Pinaceae > Pinus > Pinus tabuliformis. The sequence continues at coordinate 1,438,663,614 of CM062820.1, forward strand.
AGTATTTGACTCAACATAAGACCAAGGGTCACAATGAAAATATGGAATAGTCAAATGAGAGGAAAAATGGATTACCCAAATCTGGAAAGTCAAGTGACAGAGCGAGGATATCCCTAATCCGATAGGAGAAACATATGATTGTCATGTTCAAGACTGGCATGCTGCCTATATAAGAGATGTTTCACTTTCATTTTTCCCCACTATTTCTAGTGAGTAACCCAATTATTTTTTATCACAATATTGAATGGGATAGCATATGCTTGTAATATAAGTTCATTATTTGAATGAATCCATCCTAGTAAATTTTACAAGTCCTAGGAAGGAGAAACTTGATTTCGTCATGTCGACCAGTCTTTCACCATTTAATTTTTACCAGTCTGGAGAAACAATAACTCAATATATTTTCCATATCTATAGAGTTTGAAAAAGAGAAGAATAATAAAACTCCATCATGTCCCTTCTTGTAATTTGTCTCTCGAACTTGAAAAGGTAGAAAACAATATTCAAGAGAGCATCTTGATCATGTCAACCCAGGTGTACCTTTTTTGTAAATAGTGAATCCCAACCCAAAAAAGGGGTAAATGTGTACTGACATGATGTCAATTCATTTATTTTAATGAGTTCGAAAAGACAAGTACTCGACGATCTTTTAATATTTTGAGAGTCAGAATATAGCTTAAATATGACTCAAGAGGTGGTTCCTTTTTGTTTATTTTTAATGAGTCTGAAAAAGAGATTAAAAAAACTCATTGAATCAGTCCAAAATGATCACTGTAACCACCAAAAGGCACCTATAACTTCAAAAAAACAACCACACGTCACTAATATTGAGGAAAAAAATAAACTATTAACAAAAATGTTTTGAAAAACTTATAAATAGACCAAAAGTAAAAACATTTTTACCATTTCACTTGGAGTAAATTGGAGAGTGAATTTTACCATATTTTCCTTGATTATTGAGGCAAGCAGTGTGGGAGATCCAGGGCACCATTTCACAAACTGTCAACTACAATTAAGATCTCTCCCTTTTCTCTTGTTTTTCATTCTAATTTCATGCGATTTCATATTATTTTTAGCTAGTTAAGGAGAGGATTTCAATTTTTAAAATCGGGAGCGACCAGCACGAGTCTGCCCAAAAGGATCTTGCGCTGCTAGTGAAAAAACAATTAATATAAACGTGCTAGATGCAGAGAGGAAAATTGAAAGAGAATTATTTTCTTTTGATTAGTTTTTTCATGATTTTTATCTGTGGGGAGGAATCTAATCATTGTTTATGGGTTGTTTGCAGGAGATTTTGAGAAACATGTTCATCAAATGGAAGGAAAGAGGCCATGAGGGAGAAGATCACCAAGCTTTCCAAAGGGTTGAATGTGTCAATGTCTTAAGGGACTACATGTTACTGAAGTTATTCCGATCCCCAGGACTCAGAGCTCAAAACAAGTTGTTACACTATCTGATCAATCTATTTTTTTTTACAAGAGAGTTTTGGTTCTTTTCTTTTATTTTTTATTTTTTTTTAATATATTATTTTGTTTTCTTCATGTTTTTTAAATTTATTTTTATGTTTTATTACCAACACGAAAATCACCAACATTTAAAAAAAATCGACACTTAATACATTAGAAAGTTGAAAGTGTAAAGAATAAGCCCTCTAAACAAAAAGGGTTAATGTTGCATGACCACTTTTCAAAATGAAGATGAGAATCATTAAGAAAAAGAAGAAAGTTCATACTTGATACATAAAAAAAAATTAAAGTGTAAAAAATAAGCCCTCTAAAAAAATGTGTTCATGCAACATCAACACTTTTCAAAATCGACATGAAAATAAATAACATTAAACAAAAAATATTCACACTTGATAGATAAGAAAATTTAAAGCACCAAAAATATGCATAAAAAAAGGTGTATTTTGCGTCACCACTTTCCAATTTCCAGAAATTTTTTGCTATATCAAAAAAATGGGTATAAGGTAATTTTCTTATTTGATCAATAACTATGTTAAAAATGGAGTGGAGGGAGGGAGAACAAAGGGACTAGGATGTGACAACTTTGAATCATCCAAAAGCACTATAGGCTTTCATATATTGTGGCGTATATATTTTTTTCATGATCCCAAGCATGAAGGTTCAGTTAGATTTGCTAGCATGGATGGTGAGATCGTGCAATGTTTAGGAAGAATGCTTCCAGATTGGAGACCATAGACACCGATAGATGTATATAAAATATATTTTTTGAATGGTATTTCCCATGTGGAGATGATATTTCTTATATGGGAACAAACGAGGTGGACAAACAATTGCCACTTACCTATTGCAACATTGTTTTCTAGGGTTTGAACTCAAAGACAAACGAATTGATATCAAAGCCATTGAGATGCTTCTTTTGACGTCTGTTAGCAACTAAATCAGCCTTAGGCTGAAGGAAGGCAAAATTCAGGGTAACCACAAACCACACTCAGTCTAGTAGCTAGCCCTACCAGAACAAGAGAGGGCTCTCTCCGAGTCACACTCAACGAATGAGTAAACGGAATGGTCTGAGATGACTAACAGTGAAATATTGATCTTAGGCTAGTAAGTAAATATGGATACAAGAAGCATTTTTTTATAAATGACTGAGCTTCTGGGATGGTATGGGACCAACAGACGGCAATGATCAAAGAATTTAATACAAAGGCATAGATTACTTCGTGAGGCAAGACAGGCGGAAATTCTAGCAATAGTTTGAAATAACGCGGAATGGAGGAATTGCTTAGGAGGGTGAAAAGAGCATAAGTACATGAATCCCTTTCAATAGAAGAAGAACACTGAACATGAAATTTTCCCACAGGAAGAGCAAATAAAAATGAATTCTACCTTATCTAACTTAGAAAATTTCACTAGAAATGAATATGAAATGAACTGTGAAACATTACGAAATACATATGAAACATAAGAGACACATTTTGTACACTCACAACTACATGAATCTCATGAAACAGAGCCGCTGCCTTTCATTAATCCTCTGTCAAAATATACAATGAAGAACTGAGTTTCTCTCCCACAGTCTCCCAAAAATTACAATCCAACCTTTTGCAAATGGTTTGCATACAATAAATAGACTATTCCATGAGGAAATATAACTACCAAGAGTTGGGAAGTTTTTCAAATCATTACAAAGTGGAAGTGGAAAGCCAACCATTAATGACAGGTGCAGCATTACAAAAATGACAAATGGCTTGGGTGACTGCTCGCCTTCATTTGCCACTTGGATAGAAGCCCACCTTTAGTGAAAATTCTTTTTAAACATTTCCTTAGTTTTTGAGAAAAATATAGTGTAAATTAGCAGGCCCACTTGGAGAAAGTCGTGAATCGCAATTTTGCGAAACAGGCGCGATTTTGGCCTTTTTCTCTATATGTGTAGCGCAACTTTGGAGGCAATTTTGAGGTACCTGCAGGAGTTAAAAATGTGACCAAGTGTGCTTTTTCGAAATCCTTACCTATCTACTTTCCAACCCAAGTGGAATTTCTAAATTTGGTGCTCATTTTCCCCTCCAAATATTCATTCTCCCAAGACTACTTCCTGTGCATCAAAATAGGGGTATAGAGGTCAAATTTTGAGTGTTTTTGACCTCTTGGAAACTCAAATCATGCCAAAATTTCTTGTAAAAGCACTAGTAGTCATGATTTTTCATGCTGAATCGAAAAATGCAAACCATTTTTGGTTTGGATCTCCCAATCCTAAGCGTCGCGCAAGTGGCGTGGTGCACATCGAGAAAAAACCTGTGTTGTGACCAAAAATTTACCATGTGACCAAAATTGCCCCAAATTTCTTGAAATTTGGGCTAGATGTTCTCTATGAAGTGCTATAGTGGGCCAAAGAGGCTTCGGCCAATATCTAAAGTCAATCGAGCTCCCTTTTCCTCTTTTGCTTCTTGATTGCCTTCCTCAATTTAGCATTCAAATTCCTGATACGGGTCTTGCATACTTTGTTTCGCGCCATGTAGTGGAAAGCCATGTGTCTCAGCAGAGCATGGTCCTTGTCGGCCTTGTCCAGTAGCCTCTCCAAGTGCATGTTAACTCTCTCAAGGTTGGCCTCCTGGTCCTCATTAATGTCTTGCTCCAATGACGTCAGCTCAACTCTTCTCCTTTGTGCAGCCTGACGATGCTCACGAATGTTTTGTAGCTCCATGATTGCTTGCTGATCCTCAATATATTTGTTCCTCTACTCCAGATATTTCATGTTCCACTTAGCCCTCTCCAAGTCAAGGGATAAGGCTTCGATCTTTGATTGTTGTTCCTGGATGATCTCTTTGAGCTATGCACTTGTTGGTTCTGTATCTGTATCATCATCATGAAGGAGAACACATTTGGTCTCTCGTTCACCTAATGGCTCACCTAAAGTCCCCTCATCATGTGTTGGCTCCTTACCTCTAACCTGTACTTGTAGTGTTGATGTCGAAAGCGAGGCCCCTTCCACCCCAGGTGGAGATAACACTCGCTTTTCTGTTGCAAACAAATGTCTAGCACCCCTCTGATATGTGATGAAAACTGGCACACTAGCAGTCTCATGGAGCTCATACGGACGAGAAGGTTCACCCTCATGCTTAACCTCTGATAATACCTGTGAAGTGCTGAAGAGGTCACGGGAGATGAAATCATCCCAAGTAATGCCCTGCAATCCCAGCTTATTAACCACCAAAATCTTAATAAGAGCAAAGTGATAAACATTTTTAAGTTGCTGCTGAGGGGTCTTGTGCTGCATGAAGGTGTTCATCCTGTCTATGTTCCTGCAAATGAAAAATGGGATGTTCATCATCCATACCCTGGTAAAGTGCATGAGAAACCTAATGTAATAGGCATATAGACGAGAGAACCTCCCCTCACAGCTGAAATACTTCATGATCGACTTCATGAGTGGAGCATATTCATCTTTCAAATATCTGAATGGAAAGACTCTTGTGAGATGACTCAAGAAACTGGCCTTAATGTAAGGCTCATAATGCTGCCGATCAACTTTTTGTTTCTTGTGCCATGGTTCTCCAACATTCGGTATACCGGTTGCTAATGAGACAGTTTCAGGTGTCAGTGTGAAGGTGACCCCAGCCAAGATAGAGTGATCTCCATGTAGGTGAAGCACAAAAGGATGGGCCAACTCATGATGAACTCGAACATTAGCCACTCTTTGAAAAAAGTCAAAACATGATAGATGTTGGAAGCATGACATGGCAAGAGGGCAGGCCTGCAATTCAGTTAGGGTGGTTGGCTCATCCCTAACATGTTTGCCACTCTTGTGATGTCTCCGGGGAGCCTGTTCTTCCGAGGATGAATCCCTTTGTGTCTCCATCTCATACTCTGATGAATGCTCAGATGCCATTACTGCTGTGTGTATTGTACTTAGGCTGCCCTTTGATGATGGTGTGAAACTAGGTGTTGTTGTGATATCTGCCACCAAGGGGAGCAATGAAAAAAGGGATTATTAGGAGGGGAATAATATGATGGGAATAGGGGTTATGGGGAGAAGTCTTTTTTATGGATATGTAGGGGGGTTTGGGGATTTGATAAGGTAGGGTTTTGGGGTTTTAATAAGGTAGGGTTTTGGGGTGTTATGTTGACAAATAAGAGGAGGGGATAGGGAATTGTTATAGACATTTTTGTGCCTTACAGCATTGAGCATGAAATGTCCATAATCTAAGGGATCCAAACTCCCTAAACATGTTGTTCCTACCCCTAGGGGAACAAGGCTAACAAACCACAGCAATTCACAGAAGTTCTCCACCTGAAAACTGCTCAAAAACAAGTCAATTCAGGATCATTTCAGTGGCTACACTAGCTGTCTACGCTGAATGTCAAAGCCAACACTGGCTACCTGCGTTGAATGTCAACTGGAACAAAGGCTACCTGCGCTGAACGAGAGTGGACAAGTGGCAGGCTCATTTCTCAAGGTGTCAAAACCCAGGAAGCTTCCAAAATGACACTTGCCTCAGGGAATTCGACTGGTGATGAGTAAGAGGTTCCAAATCTCCAAGTGGAAGCAAGAACCTCCAAGTGGACTCAAGAACTGATAGAGGGAGAGGACACTAGTCAGATCTCAAGCTGACTCATCCTCTCTCCAAACATCTATATATGGATCTCTCCTCCATGAGATCTAGAGGCTGGAATTTTGTTATTGCAAAGAATTGTTGTTGGTTTGAGACTGGAATTATTGGGTGCTTAATGCTTTGAAGGGGCTGAAGATAGGAATTCCATTTGCTGGGAAGGAGATGCTGGATTGGAGCCCTCTGGGTTGTATCTCTTCCTGAACCTTGTTATTCATCAATAAAGCTATCTTGGTTTCTCCTATATGCTGATGTTTTCTTGATGTATGATTGCATTAGTGTATTTGATTTATTTGTAATCCTGAATCATTTATGAATATGAATATCTGCGTTTGTGTTATGTTCTTCTCTTGTCGCAAGTAGCTGTTCTCTTGTGATATCGCAGGAATCAAGTAGCTGTTCTCTTGAGCGAGCGAGGAGGCAAGTAGCTGTGAACATCCAAAGAGAAGAGGATCTGGATCGAGGGACAAACGGAAGACACCGGTAAGTCTATTCATCTCTCTTCTTTCACATTTCATAAAGGAAGAAACCAGTATAGCTGTACTCGTTTGTTGCTAAGGCACTGTCACACCTTAGGTGTATAGGATCGTCCTGCATAGGCATTTTTCCCCACAACCAATTGGCGACTCCGCTGGGGAGAATTTGTTTAGTCATTTTGTTTGTGTTTCTATCATTTGTTTGCATCATAGACTTGACAGCAACAGTCGAACTGCATCTTTCCCGGATGCAAAGTAGATAGTTGCTTCTTTGATCCAATTGCTGGACTTGTCTATGATCTAAAAAATGGATCCACAAATGATTTGATGATCCTTGTGATAGATCTTAGTAGCTTTCAAAGCATCCCTTTGATTATACCTTTCTTGTGTTTCTGATTTGGCCTGAAACTGTTGATTTTTGAGCAATTTGTGACCCAGAACCCAGGAGAAACGAGAGTTTCTCCTTCAGCGCAACTGCTGTGAAGGCAGTCTGCATTTCAACGCAGGTCCCGTGAAGGCTACCTGCGCTGAATGTCAAGTCCTCAGTGTTCAGGTTGCGCTGAACCAGTTTGGCCTTGTGCAGCTGGGGTTCTCTGCTCTCTGTTGCCCTGTTTTGGTCTCTGTTTTTTGCAGCCTTTAACCAGCATAGGTACCAGTCAGATAACTCTTGTTTTTTGCTTAGATTCCGCCTCCTTTTGTACAAAAATACTGTGAGTGTTTTTTATGTGTTTGTGGCGTCATTTACAGTCTTCCTTTGCATGAGTGAAGTAATCATCGTGTAGCCCTTGATTCAGATCTGTTGATTGTGATCTTAGGAGAGAGTTCATTGGCTATTTGCAGATTGATTATACATTTACTTTTGCTTATTGGTTTGAGTTTGTCTCTTTTAAAGTGTCGAATCAAAAGTTTATTTCAAAGATCGTTAAGTGTTGTAATCTCTTCTACCCTTTCTGATTTCGAAAAAGTAAACTTTTTTGTATTGGTCATTTAAAAGCAAATTCAAAGTTGTGCAAAAAGCTTTCTTTTGTAGGCATCAACATTAAGAAAGCGGAAAACAAACACCTGCATTGTCCATTTTGCATTTGATAGTTTGCATGTTGGATTTAGGAAAAGTGCATTAGAGTGTGCTGATTGCTCTTTGAGAAAAGATGGTGTCTTTCTTTTCCCTTACTAGCTAGGATTTTCAAAGTTGAAAAGATATAAAGCTTGCTTATCATCTTTAGACTGCATTTAGGAATTTGTATCATACATCTCGTGGTGAACCTTGAAAGCCAAACTTTAAAAAGATCAACCTAAAATAAATTGAATGAACTTAACAACGCTTTGTAACCTAACGCACAACATAGAGGTCTAGGCTAGAGACGTGTTCCGGCGTCGTTAAGCCTAGTGACTGTCGATCTCGTGGAAGGTGGGTGATTCCTCCTGAGGGACAATAGCGCTAGTACGGATTGTGCTCCCACGTACCGTTGCGTATATATTGGGAGACCACTATAGGCATATATCCTTTATCCTTAGGAAGCCGTGTCGGCCGCCCTACTGATCGCAACGCACTGAACACAACATTCAGGAAGATCGACTGCCCGTACCCTAAAAAGTATTCTGCGGTTTTGCGAAAAATTTGGCACACCCTCTACCTAGAACTCCAGAGCAGTTCCTTTTGGCCTTTTTCAGACTCTATAACGGAAAAAGTCCAGCCGAGCATTTGTCACTTTGGGCTCGTTAAAACATCAAAGCAGACTAGAGTCATCTTTAGCTTTTTCTCGACTCTTTAAAATTGAAAAAGCAAGTTGTGTCTAAAGCGTCGTTAAAATTTACTTTAAACGGAATAATCATCACCTTTCCCTCGTTGATCTTCGAAGTTAGTCTACCTTCATCACAAAGTTCTTGTAGAATCGCTAGAAAATCTTTTGGATAGACTAAATATGTCTGAACAACCGTTGACATCCAGGACTATGTCATCCGACGCAGCAGCGGCAGAGCCTCCTGCTGCTACTCCAACGATGTTTGCTGGTATACCATCTGTCCCGGCAAATTGTCAACAACAAGCTGGAGTCCAATCAGAGACTGTTTCAACGACATGGTTAGTTCCTATTTCTTCATCCGGATTATCATCTGATATTTCTTATGTTGAAACTCAACAAATTGATCCAATGTGTCTTCAAAGGCCTATCTACCCTTTAAGTACTGGATTGCCTCCATATGGAGGGCAGTATGCCTTTTCATTGTTCCCTCCCGGAGGACAACCATATGGGAGTTTACAACAAAGTTCAGGTCAAACTGGAATTACATCCAGCAGTTGGGTACCAATACTGCCTCAGCAACCAAGGGTTGTATATTCAATGCAACCAGTCCACCCTGTGTCGAATATTCCCACTATACCTGCTATGGTGACTGCATCGTAAGTACAAGCGCTACCTGTTGTATGTTAACCCCAACAGTCTCAGGTTACAATACAACAGCCTCTTGTCTCAACGACTCAATCACAACTTCAGGTTAGTGCCTCCTTATTTGGAGCGACTCAGGCTCAAACAAGTACTATGACTCCTCATCTTGGTCAATCATCCAGTATTGGACAACAGCAAATGGTCCAACAACCAGGGCTGGTTCAATCTCAACAACCACCATTCCAGCAATCATATCAAGGACCTGAGCAACAAGTCTTTGTAAGTAATGGGCAACCATATTATAGTGGTTATGCCCATCAACCTTGTCAAAGTTGTCGGCATTACGCTGGTATGCAAAGACCCACTGCTCAAGCGATTCCATCTTATCCTGGGTATGCTTTGCCTAACCTGAATCAACAGTTGCCCTTTGTAGCAACTCTAGAATTACCAGATCTAAACTGACTGACGAATGATCCAATTGCTTATGCCCCTTGGTGGCCAGCGATTCCACATAAACTTCCGTCAAATATTCCTAAATTTAATGGAAATCCGGGTGAAGATCCGTCGAATCATGTGATGACATTTCATCTGTGGTGTTCATCAAACACCTTGAATGATGATTCGATAAGGCTTTGCCTTTTTCAGAGGACGTTAACGGGTCTAGCGGCAAAATGGTATATTGAATTACCTAGAGCTTCGTTCGACAACTTCAGTACCTTAGCCACAACTTTCTTAACCCATTTTCAATTACCGATAAGGTATGAAACGGGAACAGAAATCCTAACCAACTTCAAACAGACAATGGCCACTCACATATCTGATCATATACATGAGTGGCGATGTCGTCGTAGGATGGTAAAAACGTACGTTCCCGATCAGCTATTAGCTGAATGGTTTATCAAGTCGTTACTTCCCGCTATAACGGAAGATGTGGCAAAGGGAGGAGTCGTAACGGAAGAGAAAGTTATCACTCGTCCGCAATATCTAGACTTGGTCTATACTCAGTCTGGCACGCTCTACGACAAAATACCTGACGCCCCTAGACCGGAATTCTCAATTCCTCCTCCTCCTAAATCAAACAATGAATCTCACGCCGACGATGGCGTGATTGGAAAAATAGATACGAAATCGACAAAGGCTAACTCTAAAAAGGCCTGTAAGATTTCTAGTCAAAATGCAAATGAGGAAATTCTTGCCTCGGAAGTAAATGCCATGTCGACAGACAAGGGAAAACAACTGAAGCAACCAGGGGGCAAGAAGAAAAAGAAAGGGAGAAAAAGGAAACCCCCTGCGGGGTGTCATATATGCGATGAGGATCATTGGACGAGAGATTGTCCACATATAGCTGAAGTTAAGAAACTCTTTAAGAGTACAAAAACCCCAGCAGTTTTGACTAATCCGTTTCCAAACCCGGGAACCAAACTGGTTGCTAATCAAAATGCTTCCCGATCCCAAGTGCTTATGTTGTCTACCTCAAAGCAGCAGAATGATGCTTTGACAAGGAATAAAGATTACGGGAATCCACGACTGTCGAATAACAAGGCTAATGAACAACCTAGTAGTTCGACGACAACTTTAACAAAAGTTGTGCCACCCATCATTCCTGAACCAATGATAAAGTCGCCAAAGGGAGTAGTACACAAATCGACATTTAATCCTCGTGCCAAAATAGCACAGAATTATAATATAGTAGAGGACCTGGCCCAATCGCCGTCCGCTATGTCGACACTTGAGGTACTGCAAAATTTCCCCTCCCAAGAGCAAGCTTTATTATCAGCAATAGGTGGGATTGGCCCAATGGATTCCAATCTTGTGGCCTTTGATCATAAAGAATATGACCCTCAGTTACCAACTCAACTAGCTTTCCTTATTCAAGTGAAAGCCCTCAACAAAACTGTTCATCGAACAATTATTGATGAGGGGGCATCTACATGTCTTATGTCGATGAGTTGCTGGAAAAATTTAGGCTCACCACCCTTGTCGAAATCGTCAACGACGTTAAAGGCATTTGATGGACGATCATACACTCCATACGGGATTTTAAGTAACTTGCAAGTTGAACTGGGGGGCAAAACAGTAGAAGTTGATGTTGAAGTAATCGATGGAAACCTCGATTACAACATCCTACTGGGAAGGCCCTGGATATATGCCATGGCCGCAGTTGTGTCGACCTACTTCAGGAAGATTGCATTTCCCTTACAAGGAGGAATTACAGTCGTCGACCAACAAACTTTCCTCCCCGACAGTTCACAAGTTACGGGAAGCACTCCAACGATCCATGGAAGCAATCATTCGCTTCAAAACATTGGAGTAGGTCTCCTAAAAGACCCTGCCTTAATGGGTACTTTTGCCCTACCGTCTGCGAGTAATCTGGTAGAAGTAGCCACAGTGGAAACCTACAATATGAAATCTTCTATATCTAATGGATTTAGAAGATTCCTAAACATTTTGTGAGCATGGATCATCGCCCTAATAGAAATACTGTAAATACAATGGGCTCCGAGGACGGTTCTTATCTCGTGTCAACCTCGTTAAAAAATGAAACAAGGAGTCATGAGGACAGTTCTTTTACTGTGTCAACCTCATTAAAAAATGAAACAATCCCCTTTCCAAATCTCAAAGGTAAACCTTCATTCCAACCACCAAGTTGAATGCAATGAAGCTTGGGGGGGCATGCACCTCGATTTGCATTATTATGCTGGGGGCATGCAAACTTATCATCGAGCAGTTTTAGCACACAGTTCATGCTCGTTAAAAAATAAACGCAAGATTCGCGCAGTTTTAGCGCATAGTTCATGCTCGTTAAAAAATAAACATAAGATCGAGCAGTCTTAGCACAAAGTTCATGCTCGTTAAAAAATAAACGCAAGATCCGGGCAGTTTTAGCGCATAGTTCATGCTCGTTAAAAAATAAACATAAGATCGAGCAAATGTTTCCACCCGTGTTTAAGCTCGTTAAAAAATGAACTATCCCGGTAAATAACCACTGTGAATGTAATATCATCAGCCATTAAAGCCTTGGTCGTGTTTGCACCGTCACCTCCACTTTTCATTTGGCCGATCGTTCACCTCCATATGATTGTTTACCCATTTTGAGGAACAGCTGCGAAGAGTGATTTCACCTAGCCATCCTTGTGACACTGCCGTGATTGGAAAATTCCACCCTGTACCTGGAATCAGCTACTAACCCTGTTTATCACTCGTTCCTCAAAAGACGAGTCTTCTTTAAGCTCTTTTCAACTGACTCGTAAAATATGAAAAGATTGCCGAGTTTTGGCCTTCCAGCTCGTTAAAGCGACCGGAAGTGCTATCCCTCCTCTAGATTTTAATCTTTTTGGACCTGAGGGATTATTGCACAAAAAGATCGAGCGCTTGTTTTGTTCGACTCGTTGAAACTATCGAAAACTCATCCCTTCTGTATTGTTTTATACTTTTTCGGACTTAAGGGATTAGATGACAAAAAAGGACTTTTGGAGTTGACTTTATGTATCTTTTCAGACTCTCTAAAAATGAAAAGAACCGAGTTATCCTTGTCGTTAGACTCGTTAAAATCATTAAATAGCGACAAACTTGTCTTTAGACGAGAACGAGTTTCCCTATCGCTAGGCTCATTAAAACATAGCGATGGGCTTGCCCGAAGGGCAGGTTATAGAACAAGCATATGTTATCCTCCTCAAGCTTGAAAAAAATAAAGAGGTACTGGTCAGCAATGACTGGGGAAAAAATGGGAGAAACTAAAGAAAACTTTGATGGTAGCAAGTCGCTCTTGAACATGACACTTTTCCTCCGTACCACAATCGAGTTGGGTTGTTTCATTCACCGGTCACATCACCATGGTCTCGCCATACCATCCATATTTGGGGTAATGCTACCGATCCATCGCATCAGTGTCGCCATATGTTCAAGAGAAGTCGTTCAGAAAGAGTCAACCGGGTCCCATCCGCTGCCATACATTATCCTTCATCCATTCATGACCGCCACCCTGAATCATATGTCACAGATCGTTTTCACCTCCATTAAAATCATTAGCTCCGTTCCGTGTCACTGATGTGGGATTCATTAAGGCCCTCCTTTGACGGATCGCTTCTTGTCGACATCAGCTCATTATCCAAGAAGTTGATCTAGGAACAACCCCTTCAGTACTTTGAAGCTTGCATGCCACAATGGCAAGTTTCTCACTTCCGGCGACAGGTATACATCAATGACCTTCGACCGAAAGATTTTGCGTGGTGTTCGACGCCAAGTCCTTTATTCACACCACGTGAATTGTACTGCAGTACCTTGAGGGTCATTATCATTATCGGTGATTCCTCTCGCGCTTGTTAACGGTTTACGTTATTGACCAGTAATCAAGCGATGTCTTTCCATGTTCGACTTCAAAACAATTCTCACATGGATCGACTTGTACTTAGAGTGAAGATCGAACGAGTTTGAAGACCCCGGATCTAGTTTCATCCATCCGGGATGCGATATATATTCAGGAAAGATAAAGACATTGACATGTACATCATTGCAGCAGATGATCATCCTACTCAAAGGATGATAATTTCATCAAAATTATCAGTCTATCATCAGACGATTGTCTGTTCTATGTACAGAAAAATGAATTTATAAAGCTGAGCATGGGAATGCCCGCCTCAGCTAGATCATGAAAGCAGTATGAAAAATAATGTATTGTATTGTATTGTATTACAGGTCTCCTCCCAGCATTGGATGAACTTCGGATCCCCCTGATAAAGCATTTCGCCCGATAAACAACCTCATACTTTAGGGGGCAACTGTTATAGACATTTTTGTGCCTTACAGCATTGAGCATGAAATGTCCATAATCTAAGGGATCCAAAGTCCCTAAACATGTTGTTCCTACCCCTAGGGGAACAAGGCTAATAAACCACAGCAATTCACAGAAGTTCTCCACCTGAAAACTGCTCAAAAACAAGTCAATTCAGGATCATTTCAGTGGCTACACTAGCTGTCTGCGCTGAATGTCAAAGCCAACACTGGCTACCTGCGTTGAATGTCAACTGGAACAAAGGCTACCTGCGCTGAACGAGAGTGGACAAGTGGCAGGCTCATTTCTCAAGGTGTCAAAACCCAGGAAGCTTCCAAAATGATACTTGCCTCAGGAAATTCGACTGGTGATGAGTAAGAGGTTCCAAATCTCCAAGTGGAAGCAAGAACCTCCAAGTGGACTCAAGAACTGACAGAGGGAGAGGACACTAGTCAGATCTCAAGCTGACACATCCTCTCTCCAAACATCTATATATGGATCTCTCCTCCATGAGATCTAGAGGCTGGAATTTTGTTATTGCAAAGAATTGCTGTTGGTTTGAGACTGGAATTATTGGGTGCTTAATGCTTTGAAGGGGCTGAAGATAGGAATTCCATTTGCTGGGAAGGAGATGCTGGATTGGAGCCCTCTGGGTTGTATCTCTTCCTGAACCTTGTTATTCATCAATAAAGCTATCTTGGTTTCTCCTATATGCTGATGTTTTCTTGATGTATGATTGCATTAGTGTATTTGATTTGTTTCTAATCTTGAATCGTTTATGAATATGAATATCTGCCTTTGTGTTATGTTCTTCTCTTGTCGCAAGTAGTTGTTCTCTTGTGATCTCGCAGGAATCAAGTAGCTATTCTCTTGAGCGAGCGAGGAGGCAAGTAGCTGTGAACATCCAAAGAGAAGAGGATCTGGATCGAGGGACAAACGGAAGACACCGGTAAGTCTATTGATCTCTCTTCTTTCACATTTCATAAAGGAAGAAACCAATATAGCTGTACTCGTTTGTTGCTAAGGCACTGTCACACCTTAGGTGGATAGGATCGTCCTGCATAGGCATTTTTCCCCACAACAGGAATGGAGTTTGGTAATATTTTAGTGTAGGGGTAATAGGGAAAAATGAGATAGGGGGGAAGCGAAAAATGGAGAGGAGGGAAAAGATGAGAGGTGAAAGAGGAGCCTTGGCATCAACACCACAATTTTGCAACCCTAGCAACAATGGATTTGTTGTTTTCTAGTGGTTGGTTTTATGAATTTTAGTTGCCACTATAACTAGTCATGAACCACCATAACCTTCACAAAAATACATGAGCCATCGAGATTTAGAGCCTACCTGTCGATTTGAGGGGTTTCAAAGGCAACTTGAGGCAATTTGGCACAATTTCGGGCCTTTGTGGCTGTGCGCCGCGTGACAAACCAAATGCGTCGTGCTCTTTATATGCACTGCAACCTTGTAAACTTTGCTCTGTGTGGTGGCTCTTTTTGCACCGCGCCCCTCTGTGTGTGCGCTATGCTCTTGAAAACGACTCCAAATTCCTCCAAACGCATGATTTGCACTCTCAAACACTTTGCTATGTTTCTCAATAACCTTGATTTGCACAATGACCTTATTTCCTTGTGGAAATTCTTATATAAAGAATTTGAAGTCGTGGGTTAAATTTTTGCTTCTTCAAAAACCCACTTTGCTAATGTTTCCTTTTGACACTTTTCACTTAAAGCAAGACATAATTTCTTTCTTCCCTCTAAATTTTTAGCTAGAATGATGAAATTTTCGACACTTTTTGCAGGGGTTGCATGACAAGGCATTTGGCCACGGAAACCATGACTGCATCTGAAGAAATCAATTAGTGACCTTTTGAAAATTTTATCACAAATGACACACTGTTTTACTTTTTCTTCAAAACAGAGTTTTGAAGAACAGTCGAATTTTTTCCACATGACGATGAAACTCTCTAAATCATAACTTTCTAAGGGCACCACTCTAGCCTGCATGGCTTTACTGGACATGGTTGAAGACCAAATTGATTAATCCCTAGACCTAATTATCAAAAATAACTTTTGTCCATTAAAGGACCAGACCTTGACTGTCATGGGCTTTAGTGATCATTGACAAAAGACCTAAGCCAGCAGGAGCCAGACATGAGGGGAAATGACTAGCGTGACCTTTTCCGTCAGATTATGGCATGCTCCTAGCAGAATGCAGCTAGGTAAATGGAGCGGGAATCCTAAAAATGAAATGCATAAAGAGTTTTGATCTCTGACGGAGGACTGACTAGACTCACTCTAACATTGGCTCCAATGGGGGATGGTAGCTCCTTGGAGGTGCCAAGAAGAACAGATCTCTAGAAGAGCTAGACAATGCCTTCGTCCATTGGGCTATGGACTCATTTTTTCGACAAACAACACAGGACTCTGACTCATTTATGAAACTAAAATGACCAAAAAACTGACTCAAACTTGACATTGAAATGACCCGAAGACTAACTTGACAAACTCAAACCAAACTGAAATAAAAAGGGTATTTACAATGATAGTGGAAGCAGTGTTAATAACACAGAAATGGTACCACTTGAGAAGCCGACCATTGGTCGGCCCTCCTGGACAATCTTCCTCGTTCATTTCCTTCAGAAGAAAGGCATTCTGACCCTGATATGCTGCAATCTTGAAAGGACCTTTCCAAAGATTCTTGAACTTATCATGCTTACCTTTTTCCTCATTCCTTGCATCCCACTTCAGCACCACATCATCCAACTGAAATTTATCCGCCTTTTCTTTTCTGCAATAAATTTTCTTGATCTTCTCCTGCAATTTGGAAGTGTTGATGAAAAATTCTTCTCTGGTATGCTGCAAGTGGACCATTTGATTCAGCATTCTCTGCATGGGATCTTCTTCACTTCTGGATTCCTGAAGAAGTTTGACTACCGGGGCGGTGAGAGAGGTAGGAAATACTGTATCAACTCCATAAATAAGCTCAAATGGTGACGTACCAATGGATTTCTTCTGGCTGACCCGATATGCCCAAAGTGCATTGACCAACCTCTTATGCCAGCTCCTCTTATTTATTTCCAGCAGCTTCTTGATGATGTTGACCAATGATTTGTCCAAAGACTCTGCCAATCCATTGCCTTGCAGATGATAGGCAGTTGAGTGACCCAAAATGATGTGATATTTATGACAAAACTCTACCATCCTTTTTGATTTGAAAGCTACTACGTTATCAGTGATTAACTTATTCGGGCAACCAAAGAGAGACAAGATGTTATTTTCAAGGAATGAAATTATTACCGCATCAGTAGCTTTCCTAGTGGGAATTGCCTCGATCCATTTCGTGAAATAATCTGTCGCTGTGAGGATCCATCTATAGTGACCGGAAGAAGCAGGATGATTTTCACCAATGAAATCCAATCCCCATTGCTGGAAAGGAGCACTCACCTCAATAGGCTTAAGTGGCAAAGGCTGTAACTTCTCCTTTCCTTCGAAAATATGACACTTATGACAGTGCTTTACCATCTTATATACATCAACGAACAATGTCGGCCAATAGTACCCTGCTCTCAGAATTTTATTTTCTGTTGACTTCCAAAAAAGGTTACCTCGACAGTCTCCTTGGTGGCAGTCCTCCATGACCTTCTTTGCTTCTTCTTCCACCAAACTATTCAACAGAATGCCACTGGGATCTTTCCAATACAGTGCAGAATTAATAATGCAAAACTTGGCAGCTTTCAACTTAAGTGTTCTTACTTCCCTACAAAAACCATCGAAAGCACTCTCACTGCTACCCCCCCCCCCCCCCCCCGCACCCATACCGCATCGAGAGCTATCACTGCTACTACTGTTTCTAGTCATGCCGGGTGGTGGTGACAAATTTTTAAGCACATATATGATATCTGAATACCACATAGAGAGAGCAAACAGTTCAGATACCTAAATTGATGATTATTCCTCATTCTCATTAGACATAACAATGATCAGATTTATGTCCAAGGCGTGCAAGTTTGATTCGGCCATTAACTTTGCCAATCCCTATCCTTTAACCATCTTTGTGGGCTTTATTTCCACATCATATTCTAGCAAGGTTGCAATCCATTTGCCTTGTCTTCCTTCTGGATCAGTCTACACTAAAACATCTTTGGCAGCAGCATTAGGAACATAGGCCAAAATATGAGAATGTAGAATATATACCCGGAAATCTTTCAATGCCTTCACAAGTGTAAGGGCTTGCTTCTCAATGATGTTGTATTTTAAGGCTGCATCTCTTATAGCTCTGCTAAAGAATTCAATGGGTCTTTCATGATCGTCTCTTTTCTACAATAACACAGCTGCCATAGTGTGCTCCGAGGCAAATGAAAACAATATGAAATCTTGAGTGTAATCCAGGCTGACTAGAACGGGAGCTGAAGAAAGAGCCAATTTGACTAAATTGAGAGATTTTACATCCTCCTCTGTCCACTTCACTTGGCTATCCTTCTTAAGCATGTTTTTCATCTCTCTTAGGTGCTCAGCAAGGTTAGGTACAAAGCGGTGTAGAAAATTAATTTTACCATTGAAAGATTGTATCTCTTTCTTATTCTAGGGCAGATCGATTTTCTGAATTGCTTGCACACGTGTTGGGTCAATACGAATGCCATATTTTGAGATAATGTACCCGAGTGTTTTTCCTTCCTCCATGGCGAACAAGCTCTTTTTCAAATTCAGCGACAAGCCATATTTTTTGCACTTTTGAAAGACAGATTTTAGATGGTACATGTGCTCTTCATCAGATCTGGAAAACACCATCAAATCGTCCAGGTCCACAACCAAAAAGACATCCTTCTCATTTGCAAAAGCCAAGTCCATTGCACGCTGAAATGTGGCACCTGCATTCTTTAAACCGAAAGGCATTTTAGCGTAATGAAAGGTTCCCCATGGAGTGGTGAACGCTATCTTGTCTCGGTTATCTTCATGGACAAAAACTTGGTTATATCTAGAATAAACATCAAGTAGTGACATACGAGATGCTCCCACTACTCGCTGAAGTATATGGTCCATTTTGGCAGTGGATAATTATCTTTCAACGAAACTTTATTGAGATTTCTAAAATCAATGCATAAGCGAATCTCACCTGTCTTCTTTTGTACGGGCACCAAATTAGAGATCCAATCTGAAAATCTGATGGGAACAATGATCCCTAATTTGTACAACCTATTTATCTCCTTTTCAATAGATGGCAGCAACTTTGGATTTAGCCTTCTCAACTTCTATCTGAATCGTTTTTGATTGGGCTTGATGGGTATAGTGTTCTGAATTATATTGGTATCATATGTCTTTAAGTCAGAATAGTCCCAAGCAAACACATCTGCAAATGAAGACAACAAACTGACATATTTGTCCTTGATCTTTGGAGGCAATGCTTTAGACAGTTTTACCAATTTAGGATTAGCAGTTGTTTCGACATTGACCTCTTCCACACCCTTCTCTGTTGACTGCAATGTTGGTCTATGGGCTACATCATCTTGATCAAAGAGTTCTTCTTTAGCTGCAACACGTCCATTTGATTGATATGCACATCATCTGTACCATTACCTTTACCATCATCATTTTCTACATCAATTGAGGTTTCTTTGAACTTACCTTTGTTTTGCAGAAAATCATCAATCTCCTCCTCATCTTGGAAAGCTTGCCAATATCTCTGATTGTCTGGGACAGCCAGACGATGCTTGACATGGATTTCAAATTTATTACTAGAGTTCATTGGGATCTTCAAACTACTTGCTACCTTAGCAAGAGCATCAGCAATACTATTTTGTATATGAGGCACACATGTCAAGGTGTATTATGAAAACAGTTTTAGGATGTCTAGGACTGCATTACGGTAAGCCCACATCTGAGGATGCTTTGCTTGATATTCGCCTCTGACCTACTTAATCACCAATTCGGAGTCACCATATACTAAAATCCTCTTAGCATTTATCTTTCTTAGAATCTTTAGGCCAGCAATTAGAGCTTCACACTCAGCTTCATTGTTTGAACAATTGAAAGCCAACTCATAAGAGCATACCCGTATGTTACTAGGCACTTTGTTCGGGGCGGAGAAACGACTGCGTACCCAAATTCCAATTCCAATGCCATCATTTCCCACTGCTCCATCGAAATCCATGGTCCACAAACTTTCTTCCTCCTCTTGCAAGTGTTGAAAATCTATCTGCTGTGCTTGGTCTGCTTGCTATCCATTACTTTTAGCTAATCGCTCAATGGTGCTCTGCTATTCTTTTCTGTTATTTCTAGAATATCATCTGCTTCTACTAACTGACTATCGATATCATTGAAACTATCAGAATACAAAACAAAAGACTCTAAGTCTATATGTACATAATTAATCGAATGATTTATTGGTTTCTCCTTGCTTGTGATCATGTATTTCATTTTTTTTCCCGATACAATTTCCTCATTTGGCCAAACACTGGAATTGTTGCATAGGAGAAATCGAGCTGTAGTGTCCCTTTCAATTTCGCAACCCAAGACCTGGAAAGAAGCATGCCAAACCTGGGAGGAATATCTGCTACAACAACATCCATCAAAACATTCTTCATTGGGAGTTGATCCAGACTCACAACCAAGTCTTTGATGAGTCCTATACATCTTACTCTGCTGGAATCAAACGAATAGAGATCATGGTATTTTTGGGTGATGTCCAGACCAAGCTTCTGCATGATAGCTTTGGGCATGATATTGTGAGAAGCTCCGGAATTGAACATGGCATTATTTAACACAAAATCATGCAACCTTAAACTGATATAAAAGGGTGGCACATCACTATCAGGAGACTCACCATTCGATGCTGGCCCAAAAATCATTTCAGGTTGATCATCTTTGACATTCAGCATGTTGGACATTGGGTCCAAATTCAACATTTTAGATACTTGCCCTCTATAACTGTTGTTCCTCATTATTTCAGTCAAGGGGATGAATACCTTTAATTTAGAAATCTCATTCTCTAAATTAAAAGTGGGAATCATTTCTACCTCTTTGAATGAGATTTCTTTCTCTTCCTTTTCTTTCGATGCAACTTACTAATGTGATCGTTCTGTTGATGGTGATTTTCCGCTCTTCGGACCAACCACCTCCTTTCCTTTTCTTTGTGTAACTGATGAATCATTCTTTTATGCCTCAACATCCTTCCTTTTCTGAATTGGTTTGACCGGCACATCTCTGTTTCTAAGTGAATATCGCTACTGCTGGGTGGACAGAGCATTCATATACCCTCTTTGGTACTCATCTGATTCTTCCTCCAAGACAGTATCGTTTGCTAGAATGAAATCTACATATTTTTGTACAGCCGAACTTTCTGCATACTCCTCATCCTCAGTGAGATAAATAGGAAAATCATTAGGAGTAAAGAGGTTGTTTTCTTCACCTATTATATTCCCGTCCTCATCTGACTCTGGTCCATGCACAAAATTTTGTTGCAAAGGTATATGTACTGGCCGTTGTTCTATCTTCTCTTGGGCTCGTTGATCTCTCTGTCTTATTCTATATTGTGGTTGTTGCTGACCACGAGAGTTAGGATTTCTAACTTGTGGCTCCGGTTTGTCAAGTTTCACCCTTTCAAGCATCTGCTCTACCTTCTTGAGCAATTGATCCATTGAGGAAGACTTTTCCATGACTGTGACCTTCTTTTCTGGTTTCACTCTAGCTCTTTTGGACAACAGATTTGCTTCAACTCTGACCACTATCTTCTACATGTCTTCCATTGTGGCCGGTTCTCTCTCTCTTAATTGATAATCCATGTCAGCATCAAATCCATCCTGGAACATCACCATGGCTAGTCCCATAGGTGGCCTTAGATGATCTCAAATTTCGTTATAAACTGAATTGAATCTAACGCAATAGTCTTGGACTGACTCACCAGCGTTTCATTTGATTTTCTCATATTTAGCCAGAATTTGAAGAGGATTCTTTTTCACTTCCCATCGGTTTAAAAATTTTCTTTGTAGGTCATCCAAGGTAGTGATACGTGCCGCCAGCAAACCTCTAAACCATTTCCTCACTTCACCTGCAAATGTCTGTACAAAGAGTCTCATTGCCACATTCTCTGCATCGATCTCATGAAGTTCATAGAAATCTGCCATTCTGTCCACATGTTGCTGAGCAATAATGTTGTTAGGAGTGCCATCAAAAAATGGGAGTTTGCTTTGATAATCTGCGGGCATGTCATCTAGAACTTGAGGAAGAACCAGGGGTGCAAAATGGGCAGCCATCACCCTTGGTGGATTTGGCCTTGGAGGTGTTGGAGGAGTGTGCACAGTTTGTAAGGGGCTAGCAATTGGAGTTTGAAGCTGAGCTATAATGTAATTATCAATTGACCGGTTAGCCCTTTCCGTCTCCAAGTCTACAAGAAATTATGGATTGGGGATAGTATAGTCAACAACCCTTTCAGATTTGGTCTCGAACAATGATATTCCAAACCGCTCATCAAAATCAAGCTCTTCAAGATACTCAAAAATGTCAGGACAGAAATGGGATTTGAACACGGGAGTTATAGTGCTCTCTTGACGAAGGAGCCTTGGAATCAAGTTGGGGTTTTCATAAATATGAGGAGGATCTGGATCTGGATTGGCTCTAGTATATTTTCTCGAAGCCAGCGTGCTATTTTTGAAAAAATCAGAAGGACATGAACAACTTACTCAACCTATCAAATCCTAAACTTATCACCCATAAGCTTAGAATTATCAAGAAGTAAGGGGATTAATTTCATTCCCCAATGGAGTCGCCACTATGTTAGCACCTAAATCTGACTTAGGCTAAAGGAAGGAGAAATTTAGGGTAACCAAAAACCACGCTCAGTCTGGTAGCTAGCCCTACCAGAATAGGAGAGGGCTCTCTCCGAGTCAGGCTCAGCGAATAAGTAAATGGAATGGTCTGAGATGACTAAAAATTAAATATTGATCTTAGGCTAGTAAGTAAATATGGATACACGAAGAAATTTTTTATAAATGACTGAGTTTCTAGGATGGTATGCGACCAACGGATGACAATGAGCAGAGAATTTAATACAAAGGCCCAAATTACTTCATGAGGCAAGATAAGCAGAAAGTCTAGAAATTTAGTTTGAAATAATGTGGAATGGAGGAATTGCTTAGGAGGGTGAAAAGGGCATAAGTACATGAATCCTTTTCAACGGAAGAAGAACACTGAACATGAAATTTTCCCACAAGCAGAGCAATAAAAACGAATTCTACCTTATCTAACTTTGAAAATTTCACTGGAAATGAATATGAAATGAACTGTGAAACATTACAAAATACATATGAAACATAAGAGACACATTTGCTACACTCACAACCACATGAATCTCATGAAACAGAGCCACTTCCTTTCATTAATCCTCTAACAAAATATATAATGAAGAACTGAGTTTCTCTCCCACAGTCTCCTAGAAATCACAAGCCAACCTTTTGCAAATGGTTTGCATACAATAAATAGGCTATGCCATGAGGAAATAGAACGACCAAGAGTTGTGGAGTTTTTCAAATCATTACAAAGTGGAAGTGGAAAGCCAACCATTAATGACAGGTGCAGCATTACAAAAACGACAAATGGCTTGGGTGACTGCTCGCCTTCCTTTTCCACTTGGATAGAAGCCCACCTTTAGTGAAAATTCTTTTTAAACATTGCCTTAGTTGCCGAGAAAAATATTGTGTAAATGAGCGGGCCCACTTGGAGAAAGTCTCATATCGCAATTTCGCGAAACGGGTGCGCCGTGCCACTTTGGAGGCGATGTTTAGGTACCTGTAGGAGTCCAAAATGTGCTGAAGTGTGCTTGTTGGAAAGCCTGGCCGATCTACTTTCCAACCCAAGTGGAATTTCTGAATTTGGTGCTAATTTTCCCCTTCAAATCTTCATTCTCCCAAGATTGCTTCCTGTGTGTCAAAATAGGGGCAGAGAGGTCATGTTTTGAGTGTTTTTGACCTCCTGGAGACTCAAATCATGCCCAAATTTCTTGTCCAAGCACCAATAGTCATGGTTTTGCATGGTGAATCCAAAAATGAGAACCATTTGTGATTTGGATTTCCCAATCCTAAGCGTCACGCCACTGGGAGAAAAAACCTGTGTTGTGACCAAAAATCTACCATGTGACCAAAATTGCCCCAAATTTCTTGAAATTTGGGCTGGAGGTTCTTTATGAAGATCTATGCTGGGCCAAAGACGCTTTGGCCAATATCTGAAGTCGATTGAGCTCCCTTTGCCTCTTTTGCTTCTTGATTGCCTTCCTCAATTTAGCTTTCAAATTCCTGATTCAGGCCTTGCATACTTTGTTTCACGCATGTAGTGGAAACCCATGTGTCTCAGTAGAGCATGGTCCTTGTCAGCCTTGTCCGGTAGCCTCTCCAAGTGCATGTTAACTCTCTCGAGGTTGGCCTCCCAGTCCTCATTAATCTCTTTCTCCAATGATGTGAGCTCAACTCTTCTCCTTTATGCATCTTGGCGATGATCACGAATGTTTTGTAGCTCCATGATCGCTTGCTGATCCTCAAGTTGTTTGTTCTTCTGCTCCAAATATTTCATGTTCCACTTAACCCTATCCAAGTCAAGAGATAAGGCTTCGATCTCTGATTGGTGCTCCTGGATGATCTCTTTGAGCTATGCGCTTGTTGGTTCTGTATTTGTATCATCATCATGAAGGAGAACGAATTCGGTCTCTCGTTCACCTGATGGCTCACCTAAAGGCCCCTCATCATGCATTGGCTCCTTACCTCTGTCCTGTACCTGTAGTGCTGATGTCGGAAGCGAGGCCTCTTCCACCCCGCGTGGAGATAACACTCGCTTTGCTGCTGCAAACAAATGTCTAGCACCCCTCTGATATGTGATGAAAACCAACACACTAGCAATCTCATGTTGCTCATACCGACGAGAAGGTTCACCCTCATGCTTAACCTCGGATAATACCTGTGAAGTGCTGAAAAGGTCATGAGAGATGAAATCATCCCAAGTAATGCCCTGCAATCCCAACTGATGAACCACCAAAATCTTAATAACAACAAAGTGATAAACACTGTTAAGTTGCTGTTGAAGGGTCTTGTGCTACATGAAGATGTTCATCCTCTCTATGTTCCTGCAAATGAAAAATGGGATGTTCATCATCCATACCTTGGTAAACTGCATGAGAAACCTGATGTGATAGGCATATAGACGAGAGAACCTCCCCTCACAGCTGAAATACTTCATGATCAACTTCATGAGTGGAGCATATTCATCTTTCAAATATCTGAATGGAAAGACTCTTGTGAGCTACCTCAAGAAACTGGCCTTAATGTAAGGCTCATAATGCTACCGATCAACTTTCTATTTCTTGTGCCATGGTTCTCCAACATTCGGTATACCGGTTTCTAATGGGACAGTTTCAGGTGTCAGTGTGAAGGTGACCCCAGCCAAGATAGAGTGATCTCCATGTAGGTGAACCACAAAAATACGGGCCAACTCATGATGAACTCGAACATTAGCCACAATTTGACAAAATTCAAAACATGATAGATGCTGGAAGCATGACATGGCAAGAGGGCAGGCTTGCAGTTCAATGAGGGTGGTTGGCTGATCCCTAACAAGTTTTCCACTCTTTTGATGTCTCCTGGGAGCCTGTTCTTCCGAGGATGAAGCACTTTGTGTCCATATCAAACTCTGATTAATGCTCAGATGCCATGATTACTGTGTGTACTGTATTTAGGCTGCCCTTCGATGATGGTGTGAAACTAGGTGTTGTTGTGATATTTGCCACCAAGGGGAACAATGAAAAAAGGGAGTATTAGGAGGGGAATAATATGATGGGAATAGGGGTTATGGGGAGAAGTTTTGTTTAGGGATATGTAGGGGGGTTTGGGGATTTGATAAGGTAGGGTTTTGGGGTGTTATGTTGACAAATAAGAGGAGGGGATAGGGAATGGAGTTTGGTAATATTTCAGTGTAGGGGTAAGAGGGAAAAATGAGAGAGGGAGGAAGGGAAAAATGGGGAGGAGGGAAATGATGAGAGGCAAAAGAGGAGCCTTGGCATCAACACCACAATTTTGCAACCCTAGCAACAATGGCTTTGGTGTTTTCTAGTGGTTGGTTTTATGAATTTTAGTTGCCACTATAACTAGCCGTGAACCACCATAACCTTCACAAAAATACATGAACCATCAAGATTTAGAGCTTACTTGTCGATTTGAGGGGTTTCAAAGGCAACTTGAGGAAATTTGGCACGATTTCGGGCCTTTGTGGGTGTGCGCAGCGCGACAAACCCAGTGTGCCGCGCCCTTGTAAACTTTGCACTGTGGGGTGGCTCTATGTGTACCACGCTCTGTATGTGTGCCGCACTCTTTATATGCATCGCGCCCTTGTAAACATTTCACTGTGGGGTGACTCTGTGTGCGCCGCCCTCTGTATGTGTGCCACGCCCCTCTGTGTGTGTGTCACGCTCCTGAAAACGACTCCAATTCCATCCAAACACATGCTTTGCACTCTCAAACACTTTGCTATGTTTCTCAATAACCTTGATTTGCACAATGACCTTGTTTCCTTGTGGAAATTCTTATATAAAGACTTTGAAGTCATGGGTTAAATTTTTTCTTCTTCAAAAACCCACCTTGCTAATGTTTCCTTTTGACACTTTTCACTGACTTAAAGCAACACTGAATTTCTTTCTTCCTTTTGAATTTTTAGCTAGAATGATGAAATTTTCGGCACTTTTTGCAGGGATTGCATGACAAGGAATTTGGCCACGGAAAACATGACTGCATCTGAAGAAATCAATTGGCGACCTTTCGAAAATTTTATCACAAATGACACACTGTTTGACTTTTTCTTCAAAACAGAGTTTTGGAGAACAGTTGAAATTTGTCCACATGACGATGAAACTCTATGAATCATAACTTTTTAAGGGCCCCACTCTAGCCTGCATCACTTTATTGGACATGGTTGAAGACCAAATTGATTAATTCCTAGACCTAATTATCGAAAATGACTTTTGTCCATTAAAGGACCAGACCTTGACTGTCATGGACTTTAGTGATCATTGACAAAAGACCTAAGCCAGCAGGAGCCAAACATAAAGGGAAATGACTAGCATGACCTTGTCCGTCAGATTATGGCATGCTCCTAGCAGAATGCAGTTGGGTAAATGAAGCGGGACTCCTAAAAATGAAATGCATAAAGAGTTTTGATCTCTGACAGAGGACTGACCAGACCGACTCTAACAACGTCTATTTCTTTTATTGTTGTAAAATTAAGTGGGAGTGTACCACTTCAGTTACTCACCAAGGCTTAAATGCATATTTCTATAGAATTCCTGTAGCCTACCATATTGAACTGGTGTGAAAGGCTTGTTGCCAAGCTCAAACAGAAACTAACTAGAGTAAAAACTGGAAAACTCAAAAATTTTGGGTATGGTGCGATTGTGATATCATTCTCTCTAGAGAGGATCCCCCTTCTTGCCCATAGGTATCCATAGATGCAAGAGGACCATGAGATCCTCATATTATGAAGTGGCTACGTTGATGGCATGCCAAAGAGGTGGTGATGGCCCAATAGTGAGTTATACTCCTCACTTTTTTGGATAGTTGGAACATGAGATCATCATGATTTAGGACTTTCCATATTAAGGCATGGATTACGCTAGTGATTTAGACATCCCACTTCTTTCCTGAATATAGTGGGGTGAATGTTATAGCATTATTCATAACTCATGTAGTTATGATGCTCTTATATGGCCTTCGGTAGCCCTTTCCCATTCAGACTTGCTCATTTATTTCAAAACAAATTTTAAATTCCATATCTGACTCTGTCATTATAAAAATGTGTGTGCATGTAGGTACCATAATACTAAACTCGCGTACTTAATTTAAAATATGAAAATAAAAATCCTACTTCTTAGGTGGGGTTTATGGGTTTAGTAGAAAGCCCATCTACAAGAGTCCGTGGTCTGACTAAATGAACAGATAATGGTGGTATTTATACACCTCATGGGAAGGCCTAAAACATAGAAGGAGATAAGATATCAATATTATAGTCCTTTTTTCCCCAGATCAAGTCTGATTTTCCCTATGCTTCCTGCACTTTGAGTCATAGGAAATTGTTGTTTCCCTGCAAAGATGCTCATCTTCCATTATATGACATTCTTTTTCACATATTGAGGTAATATTTGAGGCTTTTGCTTGACAAATCCAAGGGAAGGTTCATTGTTGCCGTGGTCGAATCACATTGTATTCTTCCACTCCTATTTAATGTTGTCAATAAAGAAGCTTTGTCTTGTTCCTAAAATGTTGTGATATTATGTTTTTATAATTGATGTCTAACATATCATACATTATATATCTATACTTAATGATCTCACAAGTTTAATATGCACACTCTTTGAAATATTTGCTATGTATATTACTCTCTGGTTTATGTTGTAGGTCTGAACACATTAGAGGAAGTAGATGGTTTGGACCCTACGGGATCGAAATCAGGCATAGGACCTCCAGGTATTCTTCCTAAACCCACATTTAGCAGTTTTAATAGTAATCTTTCTTGAATGAGTGATTCTTATTGATAGTCTACTTTTGATATGTTAAGGATCTCAACCCTTACCTAAGGGAGGTTTCTCCTGCTAATAGAATTGTCGACTCCACTGGGGAATACAATCTGGTATTTCCTAGAAGGGTTTTTTTATTCTTGATATGGGATCTGTTGTCTTTTTTCTTGTTTTTTCATGTCCTATTGATTCATTTGCAGTTTGGGTAGCAATCTGATCTTTTTGATCTAGCCTGTACTTTTTATTTTTCCCTCTTTCTCTGCATATACACATTTTTCTTTGCACACAGTCATGTACACATGTAGTTTATTTGGAAGAAATGTTTGTACATGCATGTTTTCTTAATCATAACCGCATATACACAAAACTTTCCTAATACACAGTCGAGTATATTTGGGAAAAATTGAATTTTTCAAATCTTTTCCTCAATTTTTGGGAAGTAGCCTGGCTTTCCTACTTTTTGGGAGTCATTTACAATCCAGAATGATATATTTTCTTTCATGTTTTTGTTTCTTGGTCTCTTTTGTGAGAATAATTTGTGAACCTAGGGTTTTCTATTTAGTGAATTTTTTTTAATTTGAGTTTTGGATTCCAAACCTTTTGGTAAAGTGTCTGACTATTCTATACATTTGCAACAAAGATTTGCTTTTCAACTTTCTTTAAAATCCAATATTTTCATTACTTCATTTTCATTCTTGAAGTTGCCTCTTTTTGCTTCTTTTTGTTGGTTTGAGAAAGATATGCAAATTTGGTTCGGTGAAAGATTTTGGTTTTCTAAGAACTTCTGTTTCCTGAATATTTTATGTGACCTTAGATCAAGCCATTAAATTGTTCTTTACCTTTTTATTGGTCTTACCATTTGAGTGATTGTTTATGGGTGATGAACTTTGGTGTCTTTTCACTTGATTTTGATATTGTGTTCATTAGTTCTTTTCTTCTTCTTAAATATTTTATTCAAAGCACTTTGAAGAAAAGGTGAAAAAACATTTATTTTTTCCTTTCTTTTCCTTGATTTTATCTTTTGTTTACCCACAAGTGTGTGAATCTTTGTTTCAAGTAGGAAATTGCTTGGCTTGAGAGATATTTTTCTTGGATGTTTGTTTCTCCTTGTTTGGCCAAATTTTGACTTTAGGATATTAAAAAGCACATTTGGGATTTTAGGGCATTCCATAGAATCTTGCACATAGGCATTCTAGTATGCATTAAGTAGTTTTCATTCTAGGAATTTGTTTTAGTCTCTTTAGATAAATGATGAATGTGTGAGTGTGTTTAAAAAGAAAGAGAAAAAAGAGAGTTTTTATTTGATAGGTTTCTCGTAGAACATTGTAGATATCACTTTTCATTGAAGAAAAATAAGTTGCATATGACATGTAGCCTAGTTTTCTATTGATTTATTTTGTTTCAAAACATCATAAGTTTCACTTCCACTACCCATCACTTAAAAAACAACCACTTAAAATAAGTTCTTAATTAAAATGAGCTAAACTTTTATTTTTGTCACAGATAAATCAAATAGTCTAGGACATTTAGGGCCTTGGAATGGGTGTGTCAAGAGTAAACTCTGCAAGGTCACTCTAAACTGAAAAATATCTTCTAATGCATGAGTTAAGCACAAGGACAAGTGAACACAGGGAAAGAGAGTGCCCCCTCTCCTACCTGTTGGATCTCACACACACGACTATTCTGCTTGGCTCTTGATTACAAACTGGTGACCTTAGTTTCCTATCCTAGGGATCACACATGTGACTGTGAGGGGGGCATACCCATGGTACATTGATCCAAATTGGATCCTCAAAGAATTCCATGATTGTTAAGAATGAATGACAGACTTCAAGAAATCTTATAGATATCAGAAGTAACCTCTGAATAATGGCAATTTACAGCCATCACGGAGCAACGAGGACCTTCGGTCAAATCACACTAACTATTGGCTCGTGGAGACTACGCATGGCACAAAAATGGTAATTGGGAAGCTCAAATATGGAAATGGAGGTTGTTTCTAATATGAAATTAGTGCAAAGCACTAATCGCATATCACTGGGCAAACCCTTCGAAAAGGAAAGACCCCAAGCGCTCGGTCACAAGGGAAACTAGAAAACCATGGGAAAATGCTAAAACTGACAAGGCGGGTCCCGCGCTCAAAACCGATGGAATATCGGAGGCATTTCGAGTGGTAAGTGGATTTGGCCAAGGACCTAGTGATTCCATACACTGAGTGATGCGTGTCTGGCGGGGAGTGAGAGAAACCGCTTACATTGCGGACTAACGGTTGAGCAACTCAACTGTGCAATATAAGCGAAGACCGTAGGATTTGGGGGCTTCAGATCAATGGGGGAGGTTCAACCCAATGGATGACCAGACACGGGGGAGAAATAAACTATGGTGCATAAGATTTGAAGTCTGATTTGACGATTGAATCGACATAAGGATCCATTTCATAGGCATCTGGGAAATAATAGAAAAAACGACCATTCAGGAATAACTGACAACTCAGTTTGCAAAGAGAAAAATGGACACCTCTCTGCGAAACAATCAATGATGATGCAGGGAAGAGGAGTCCCAGTGGGCAGAGGCAGGCAATCCAGAAAGCCGAGAAGCCGAAAAGAACAGTCAAAGGAATGAACTAGCTTCAAAGCCACAAGCTGAAAGGAAGTAGAGGGACAATGAGGAAGAGAAGTTGTGAAGAAGCTGAAGGCCAAGAGACATAGAAAGAGAGGAAAAGTTGCAAAGGGCAGAGAAGCCAAGCTGACCATCAAAGTGAAGGTAGCATCAAGCAGATAGAGAGCAATTGAGGTCAAAATTTGGTAAGGGGAGTATGTGAACTCTAAGGACTTGGGAATTCCAAGTGCCATCCTACTGATCATCCTCTATCAAGTGAGACTCAGATTGAGCTCCTTATTGTAAGACTTTCTTTCAAAAACATAATAAAAAGGACACCACTGAAGGCTGGAATACGAGACATAGCCTAGGAGGATTGGGTGAGCTCCTTATTAAATTTTGTTGTGTTTATGTTTGCTTACTGTGATCTCTTACTGTTTCAGGTGTCTGTGTATTTCGCAATCTTATCGATCCATTGCACAAGATAACATAGACACACACACCAACACATGAGTCTGTAATACCTTCATTAATTTCCTGAGGTCACCTAGGGATGATTTCAGATCAAGTGGTATCCGAGCTAAAGGTTGTTAAGGTTAGAAAATCTTGTGTTGGATTTAGCTGTTGAATGCTAACTAGATCAAAGCTCAAATTAGGAGAAGGAGAGTTAGTCAAAAGTAATCCTAAAATTGGAACAGTCTATCCTTAGAAGACAATGTCCAAGGAAGGTTCCATGGGCGCAAACCCTTAATTTATTGACAGTTTCCTGGCCATGAGATCCATCGTAGAGGAAATGTATAAGGACTTTAGAAAACATAAAGATGAGGAATCATCAGGCTCCAAACAATATAAAGGAGAAGAAGAGTCTCTCCTCCATGACCACTCAAAAGGAAAATGGAAAGAAGAAAACTTTCTGACACCTCCTAATAGCCCTGAACATAAAAAGAAGACATCTTTGATTAAACTATATGTTAAATTTGCTTTACCAATATATGATGGAGAGTTGAATGTAGAAAAGCTGGACAATTTTAGCCACAGGTAAGAAAGGTAAGAATTCTGAAGAATCTACTAGTAGTTCTGCACAATCTACTATAGATGAAGAAAATGAGAGAAAAAGACATGAGATTTTCCATATTCAAGTTATTTCCAAACATCAAATTATTGATACTTTGTTTGATAGTGGCTCATAAGTAAATTTATTTTCTAAAGCAGTTGTAAAGAAGTTGGGATTAATGCCTACACCTCACAAGAAACCATACCCATTAGGTTGGTTAAGTGATCAAGCACAACTACAAGTGACTAGACAAAGCAAACTCAACTTTTCTTTTGGGTCAGCATTTGTAGTTCCTATTGACATCCATTCTTGACGTAGATTGAGAAGGTTTTACCTATGGCTGGTTGTATCTTCCGTTCATTCTAAAAGTAGATTTCCCACGATTTATCTGATAGTCTTTGTTCATTATTGAGGTTAATTGTCCCTGATTTACCTGCTGATTTCCATTTGGCCTTTGTTCACTTTTCCTTGTTGCATCAAGATAACTTTTGGAGGTAGATGGTTTCTGCACTTGAGTTGTTTCTTCATTGTATCCCAGACCTATCTTGATTAGTGGAGAATGCTACACTTTGATAATCTCATCTAATGTTTCATATCCTTTAACAAATCTAAGATTAAGAGCTTTAGATTTCTCAATCTCTTTTCTAAGTCCCACAATTTCCCATTCTAACTTTTCATGATGTTTTTTCCTTTCAGCCAGTTGGAATTGCAGAGTATCAATAATCATATTTTTCTCTTATAAACAAATTTTGAGTTTAGAAATCTCTTCATAAAGACCTTCTTCATCTATTGCATCCATGAAATCTTCATCTTCAAAAGCCATTAAAAGTCTATATTTATTACCTTGTTCATCTTCATCACTATTTGAAAGTCCATCACTGTCTTCATGAGTGTAATAGCTTTTCTTATTTACATTTTGTTTCTTGTTCCATCTAACAGGTTCCTTACCCTTGTCAAGCTTATCTTTATGAGGACACTTGGCAGCATAGTGACCGACTCTTCCACAAGCAAAGCATTTGAAAGGTAACTTACCTCTGAATATTCCAGCACCCCGTTGAAGGTTCTTGACAAAATTTGATTCTTCCTCTTCTTCTGACATATGTCCTAACTCATAGTAATCTCCTTTGCCTAAAGCCTTGAATGCAGCTTCTCTCCTGTCTAATGGTCCTCCTTTCCTCATTTCGTAAGCAGATAGAATTTCGTGCAACTGTGACATGGTAAGGTTCTGTAGATTCTCTTTTTCTTCTATTGCAGAACCTTTTGATTCAAACTTAGGGGACAAAGATCTTAGAACTTTTTCAACCACAACACCCTCTTTTATTTCTTCACCCAAGTTTTTCATACAATTAACAATCTCATCTACACGAAGGAAATAGTTAGCCACACTTTCATCATTGTGCATTCTGAGGTTTTCATACTGAATTCTGAGGGTTTGAAGTTTTGCTCGTTTTACATGTTCATCTCCTTCATAGCTCAGAACAATCTTGTCCCATATTTCTTTTGCGGATTTATACTGCATAACCTTGACGAATTCTAATTGAGATAGACATCCTAATAGAGTATTGACAACCTTTCCATTTGTTTCATATTGTTTCTTACCAGCCGAATCTGTAGGAGTTGTGGATGGAAAAGTGTACCCTGTATCTATGATATCCAAGACTTCTGTCCCAATAGATTGAAGATAGGTTGTGATTCTTACCTTCCAATAGATGAAGTTGGTCCCATCAAAAATTGGTGGCCAGATAGATGCTTCTCTCTCGTAGTTGCTCATGTTGATGGATCTTCCTTCAAGCGATCAAGATTCTTCAGAAGGACCTACTCTGATACCAATTGTTGGAAATAATACTGAGAGGGAGGGTGAATTAGTATTATCAAGTCAATTATTTCCTTTTTCAAATCCAAATCATATACAATACTTCAGTTAGTTAAAACCGAGTATATATGCAACTACGTATAAGGAAAACCATGTATACCACACAAACTTATAAATTACTTTATCTTACAGATGTTGATCATTAATCTGTGTATCAGAGTGAAATAAATAGTAACCAGAAACATTGAAACTGAGTAGAAGACAATCACACACAACAACACAAGATATAAGGTGGAAACCCAATGTGGGTGAAAACCACCTGCTGCAATTCGTCTCTATCTTCCTTTTAATTAGAAACTTCTTTTTACAATGATTCTGTACTGGTGCAGTCCTTTACCAATACACAGGTTGCAACCTATAGAGAGCTACAACCCCCTCTCATTCTCCAGCTTCTCCTGGAAGGGAGCTACATCCCCCTTAGCTCTTGCACTAGCCAAGATACTAGTACATAGGTGCTGGCCAACAGAAGGCTACAACCTTCTCTTTCTTCGAGGGACCACGTTTCATAAATTTTCAGACTGGATCCATTAACATCAATCAATCATCAAGAATTTGTGCATCAAACGATCTCCTTTTCACCAATTAGAACTGAATCAAGTAGACACTTCTCTGACAACTATACCCAAAACATAGTAACAGTAACCACATACCAAATTCTGGACACATAACACTGCAACAATAAATAGAAGCAGCGAGGACACAACTCAAGAGATGTACGCTACTTTAATAACCAGAAACCTGCGTATACGTTGTTCTTAACTCACAAAACCAGTGTGTATACGCACCTTTGCCTCACTAAACCCGCATACATATCTATAAAGGATAATTCACTCTTTCAAATATTCAAACATTTATTAACCCAGATTACCAGATTTATAGATCAAGCATGTGCCACATATAATGGATCAAAATCATACAAAGATATTATTATTCAAGCCTCAAGATTATGACCCATCAATAGAACTTATCATTCTCTTTGTGCTTAGGTTCCTCCCTCATTCAGATCCAGATCTACACCATAACCCAATCACCAATATTCCAGATCTAGCACATTATCAGATATTCAATTAATTCAGATGATCCTTTGCCAAATGATCTCCTTCCTCTTTTATAGTCTTAGGCCTTTCACAATACCACGGTCCAAAACCATAATAAAACAATACCATGGACCCAATACCTGGTATCAACACTTCTGACGAAATACCATGGCCCAAAACCATAGGCTCAATTACCAAGGACAAAATACCACGGACCAAAAGTAAGTTCTCCAACATGTACGTGCTTTTCCTTGCGTGAAAGTGCGCCCTTTTGTAACGTATAACACATGTGTATATGCATCTTCGTCTAGGTGAACCTGCGTATATATCTTTTCGTTCATTCTGAAAGCCTCAACTGAGATCTGTCACCAGAGTTAGTTGCCATCAAGGACAACACCTGTGCCATAGTTCCAAACCTGTGCCATAATTCCAACAGTTTTGCTTCTAGTTTTGTACAATTTTTTGCATCTATTATGTATCATTTTTCGCTTCTTGTTTTGTTTCATTCTTTGCTTCTAGTTTTGTGTTTTAATTTTTATTGAGTTTTACACTATCTTTTGCATTTGATTTAGTGTAATTTTTTACATCCAATTTGTGCCATTTTTTGCATCTGATCTTATGCCATTTTTTTCTTCTAATTTTGTACCTAGTTTTACATCTATTTTTGTACGAACTTTTGTGCCCTTTTTTGCACTAGTTTTTGCATCCAATTTTGCACCATATGTAGAATTTGATTTAGCACAAAATTTTACATCCACTTTTGCAATTCATTTTTCACCCTTTTTCATCCTATTTTTCATCATTTCTTACATCCATTTTAGAATCATTTTTAATACCATTTTTTGCATCCTTTTGATCATCCAAATTTACATCCTATATTGACCCATGTGTTGCGTCCACCTTTGTATCCCATTTTTTGTCTAATGTTATGTTCAATTTTGAGCCATTTTTTGTCTACTTTTGCATCAAGTTTTGCACCAAGTTTTGCATCACTTTTTTGCACCAGGTTTTGCATCCAATGTCACATATCAATTTGCATCCAAACTTGAGCCACTTTTGCACCATTTTTTCTACTTTTGTGTCAAAATTTGCACCAATTTTTATGTCTAATTTTGCATCCTTTTTTCTATCTGATTTGGCATCCTTTTTGGCATCTAAACTTTCATCTTTTCTTCTACCAGATTTTGTGTCCACATTTGCATCTCATTTTTCACCTAGGTTTGAGTTTGAATTTGCATCTAGTTATGCATAATTTCTGGCATCCAATATGGCATCCTTGGTTTCACCAATTTTTAGACCCATTTTGCATCTTTTTTTCTGACTTTTCTTACATCCTTTTTTGTGCCCAATTTTGCATACTAATTTTACACCATTCTTTGCGTCCTCATTTTGGGGTCCATTTTTGTGTCCTTGTTTGCAGCCAATTTGGTATCCTTTTTTATGCCCTATTTTTTGCCCTTATTTATGTATAGTGTTGCATCGTTTTTTAATTCTACTTTAAAACCCTTTTTGTGTCATTGTTTTCATCTTGTTTTGATGGCTACTTTAACATCCAATTCCACTGCAAAGTTTGCATCCATGGGTACATCCACTGTTGGTTTCTTGTTTACAATGTACTTTTATTTCCATTTATGACTCCCTTTATGGGTTCATTTTACTAATTTCAATTACATAGTGAAATATATTAGATTTTATGAATATCATTTAAGAGGATATCACAATTCAAATTGATAACTTAATGTTTGTAATAATATTTAAGTGTAATTGACAACATTCATCCAAAAAATAGAAGTATCATCATATATAACAATTCTCCGTAAAAAAATAATTGACAATTTTCAATATACATATGACTAATAAATCAACACCTATCGCAAATATCATTATTCCAAGGTAAATTCACAATATTACATCCAAAACTAGTAATATCATTTTACATAATGATTCTCCATCAAAAATCATTGACAATTTTCAACACATATATAAAGTAACAAGATAATACTAATAATATCCTCATCATCTTTAATCAAATCAACTAAAATTCAATGTATCATTACCAAATCAAAATGTTTCATATATATCATTATTCTAAAGTAAATTCACAACATCCATAACAAAATAGGAATTTCATCATACACAATAATTATTCATAAAAAATGTAAACAGTTTTCATCATATTCATAAGGTAACAAGATAGTACTGATAGTATCATCATCGTTATTCAAATCAACTAAAATTTAATGAATGTGTTAGAGTCGGTCTAGTTATCCCTCCATCAGAGATCAAATCTCTTTTTCATTTCATGATTAGGTGTCCCATCAGTTTTGATCAGTTGCATTTCGTTAGGCATGCCATAACTCTGATGGAGTGGGTTGTGTCACTCATTCCCCTCGTGCTTGGCACTGCTGGTTCAGGCCTGTTTATTAAAATAAGTCTTCAAAGGTCATTTACAATCATGTTTTAAATTTTGAGGTCTTAGGTCTAGGGTTGAGTCAATTTTGTCTTGAAAAGTCTTGGAAGACCAGCAGGCTAGAGGGATGTCTTTGATAGATCATCACTTCAATAATTTTCATCATTATACAGCTGAATTAGGAATTCTCTTCAAAACTCTGTTTTGAAGATAGGTTGCCATCTCATTTTTGTAGAAAATTGTCAAAATTTTCAGTTCTTCAATCGTTCAAGTGCAGCCTTGGTCTCCTTTGCCAGAGCATATCAGAGCTATCCCTGCAAAACATTATCAGAGAAAATCATTATTTCAACCAATTTTAAAGGGGAAACCAAAAAGGTCAAAGCCTATTAATTTTCAAAAAGTGTCAACAACCAAACATAAGAAAATGGGTTTTGGGTTAAGCAAAAATCAACAAGGAGTCTATATGAAGATATTTCTCCTCATTTGCAACCCATTCCACATTTCAAGAGCAAAGAGCATTGTTCTAAGGTGATTTTGTGAGTTTGTGGGCAAATCGGGCCGTTTCCGCGGTGCGCTATGCATCAGGTTGGGCGTGCTATGCACCAGTGGCGCGCTACGCATCAGGCAACAATTTGCAGTGTTATTTTACACAGGTGAGGTGCATCAAGAGTGCGCGGCGCATTGGGTGAGGTGCGCTACGCGTTGGAGTTTATGCCTATAACTTTGCCCGAAACACATCCAAACACCTCTTCTCATGCATCAAATCACAGGTAGGCTTTTATCCACGGCTCATTCTTGGTTTTGAAAGATTTATGTATAGAAATCATGTTATATTTCCCATGAAAAACCAAGTGTAAAAACCCTCATTTTCCATTAGTTTGCTGTGAGGATTTAAATGCCAAGATTGTTGTAGGGTTTTCAAACATAAATGTTGCCAAGGTTTTCCCATTTATTGTGTTTCCCACCACCTATATTCACCAATATTTTCCCCAATAATTCCTCATAAAACCCTACACTATTCTCCCTCAAATCCTAACCCCTCCCTTCTACTACAAACATATTTTTCCTACCCTACCTCATCCCAAACCCTAAAACTTAAAGAATTTCATTATCCCTTCCATTCCCTAAATTCCTTATTTAATTTCCATTGTCCCCATTTCCCTAATGTTTCCCCTTTCCTAACAATTCCCTTGTATTTTTTAATTTTTGACCGGAGAACCCACAGTAATGGAATTTTTACACCAACGTTTCGAATCCCAAATGGGATCCATCATCAGGGAAAGAGAAAGATGATAAAAGAAGAGCCAGATGGAAGAAATAAATACTAATGAGGGAAAGAATAATAAAGGAGCAGCACAGGTCGGCAAGAGAGATTTAAATCTCTCTTGCCGACCTGTGCTGCTCCTTTATTATTCTTTCCCTCATTAGTATTTATTTCTTCCATCTGGCTCTTCTTTTATCATCTTTCTCTTTCCCTGATGATGGATCCCATTTGGGATTCGAAACGTTGGTGTAAAAATTCCATTACTGTGGGTTCTCCGGTCAAAAATTCAAAAAGCTCAAACCACAGATCTCTAAAATCCAATTCCCTTGTATATTTGTGTCCCCTTGGTCACATCATTTTGAGGAAAAGAAAAAGTCTACAGTCAATTTTGCACACAGTTGTATATCAGCATATATATATTCGAGCTACCTTATTTTTAAAGAACATGTCAGAGACCGAGTCAGCTTATGAGAATGATTATGATAGTGATTCTACACCAGAGGTAAGTGTGCCAAGGCGATATCACAAAGGTGGCAAAGGTGGTCGGCATGTCAGGGAGGAGCCTACTTCTTTGGCTCAATTGCAAGCTTGTCCACTTGCAATGGACTCTTTTCGGTATCAATCATGTTTTGAATACTGTGAGTGGATCTCACAAATCCAGCATCATCGGGAACTACTCCATTTATTTGTTCTACATTTGCAGGATGGTCATGTAAACCTTGCCGGAGTGAATTTCACCTTGTCACCCAAGATTATCGCTCAGGCCACTGGGATAGCAAATGTAGGGGAGGAATGGAGTAAACACCAGCAGTTAGACAGATTTCACTATGAGCCATATATTAAGCCCAGATGTGTGAGACACTTGAATGCAGTTTTTCCTTTCAGATTCCTAAGGGATGAGTATGCACCATTGATGAAACTCATCATTCGATATTTCAGTTGCGAGGGCAGATTCTCATGTCTCTATGTGTACCATGTTCGTTTGTTGATGCATTTTACCAGGGTACGTATGATCAACATTCCATTTTTCATGTGTCACAACATAGAGAGGATGGTGCCTTTAGTACAAAGGAAAATCCCAGCACATCAGCATAAGAGCATCTATCATTATGCATTGATCAAAATTGTAGTGATGCATCAGTTGGCATAGCAGGGCATTACTTGGGAAGATTTCATCTCCCGTGATTACTTTGCACCATTAAAGCCACCTCTGGAGATAGTTCATGATGAGGGAGGACCTTCACACCAGCCAGACATTCCCGAGACTGAGCATATAAGTGCTCCTCGATATGTGACATATCAGCGAGGTCACAGGGCATTATTTGCATCTACACGACGAGTACTATCTCCACCCGGGGTGGAAGGGGTCTCGTTGACTTCATCGGCATAGCGAGTGTTATCTCCACCTTGTGTGGAAGGGGCCTCGCTTTCGATAGCAGCACTGCAGGTACAAGATAAGGGCAAGAATCCCAAGCATGAGGAGGGACCTTCAGGTGAGCCATCCGGTTTTGTTACTATTCATGATGAGACAGCTTCAGAATCGGAGAAGACCCAATATATCAGGTATCTAGAACAGCAGAATAAACAGCTTGAGGACCAGCACATGATCATAGAGCTACAGAACATCTGTCAGAATCGCCAAGCTGCCCAACATATGCAAATTGAGTTCACCTCTCTAGAGCAACAGGTAAATGAGGATCGAGAGGCTAATCTCGAGAGGGTAAACATCTACTTGGAGGAACGGCTGAAAAGGGCTGATAGAGATCATACATTATTGAAACACATGGTTATTCATTACAAGGTCTGGAACCTGGTTTGCAAGGCACGAATTAGGAGTCTTAAGGCAAAATTGAGGAAAATGGTCAAGAAGCAAAAACGACAAAAGGAGCTTGATCGTCTTCGGATTTTGGCCGAAGCCTCCTTGATTGAGCATAGCACTTGATTGGGGACCCCCAGCCCAAATTTCAACAATTTTGGGGGAAATTTTGTCAATTTTGAAATTTTTGTGTAAAAAACAGGTTTTTGGGCGCAACGCATAGCGCGCCGCGCGCTACCCTTAAAATTCGGAGGTCCAAATCACAAAAGGTTTGCATTTTTGGATTTTTCATGATCAAATACACCTGCTCAGCCACTGCAAGGCATTTCATCAAGGTTTGGGTCCCCAAAAGGTCAAAAAACATGCAAAAAATGACCTCACTGCCCCTTTTTGGACACGCAGGTAGCAGCCTTGGGAGAATGCACTTTTGGAGGGGCAAATGGACATAAAATTGGAAAATTCCACTTGGGTTGGAAAGTAGAAATCCAGGGCTTTCCAACAAGACAACCTGAGCTCAATTTGGATGCCGGGAAGTGCCCCAAACGCAGGTGGAAAGGCACGCTACGCGTAGGGCTCAGGCGCGCTATGCATCAGGATTTTTTGCAAAGTTTTCATCTTCAGCTCAGGAAACGAAGCCAGTTTGACCATTTTTGGCTTGTGATGGGATTTTTCACCCTCCTTGATCTAATTAATGGAAATTTATGTTGACTTGACACTTATTTACCTATTCTAGATGATTCATTCATAAAATAGCAAAAATTTAATGAATGAATTGGTTTCCTAGCTTATAGAGGCAAGTTGTTTTGACTGCCTAGATTGTAGTGCTTTGTTTAGAATTGGTTGAAACAGCTCCTAGGATGATGAGCTCGACCCCTAGAGGCAAGGGAATGGGTTGAATTGCCTATATTATGTATTTTCTTAGTCATTTTTAGGGTTGGACTCTTGGGAATAGCTTGATACACTATTGTACATATTTTATCTGCAATTTTGGCAAAGGATAGACTAGGGTTTTGCAGCACTATTTGGGATTCATGTGGCCTTATGTGTTGATGGTGTGTTTTTCTCAGTACTTGTAAGTTGTGTATGTGTACCATTTTCCTTATTTAATCTTCTGCAATTAAACAAATGAAGTGTTAAGGTAGAATCCATAAATTTGCTATGCTCTGCCTTTAAGTTTGTTTAATTTTCCATGTTTTCTTCAGTTTAAGGAGAATCCTTGAGACTTCATTGCTCTCCTTAGCTCGTCACCTGTTAGATCTATTCATTCAATCACTTTAAAGGAATCAAAATAATCGCCTATCTTGCCCCAAGTAGACCTCTGCAAAAGCTGTGCCTCATCCCTGCACCTAAAATTGCCTTTCCCTTGAATTCAACAAAACTTCAAAAAATGAATTCCATAATCCTTGTACTTCATACCTAGCCTAAAATTAGTCATCAATTCAGTCATCTCGAGCCTTTTTGATTACCTTTTTCTGAGATTGATCGGAGAGAGCCCTCTCCCATCCTCGTAGGGCTAGCTACGAGGCTGGGCATGGTTTGATGTGGCCTCGAGTTTTTCCTTCCTCAGCCTGAGGCAAATTCGAACGCTAACATAGTGGCGACCATATTGGTGAAGAAATAGTTTGCTGGTTCATTTGTTTTTTTTTCATGAGTCTTAGATGGAGTCTGAAGTTATGCTAGGTAGCCTTCGAAACGCTTTTGCTATGCATAAGCGAAAGTAGATAAACGCTGCTTCAGTCAATCTCCAGTGAGCTTATGAATGTAGCACTTCATTTGTATTTAACCCAGTACACTTATTTGTTCTAGACCTTGGATGGTTGAGTCTAGCAAATTGATAGGCTGAAATTTACTGTGTCCCTTTGATTGTTCCGAACAATTCCACACTGGCTTCTAGAAGATACACGAGATTAAATCCTGATCCAGATCCACCTCCTATTTACGAAAATCCAAACTTCATTCGGAAAATCCTCCGTCAAGAAAGCTCGGCGACTCCCTTGGTTAAATCTCATTCATGTCCTACAATTTTTGAGTATCTTGAAGAACTTGACTTTGACGAGAAATTTGAAGTGTCACTGTTTAAAACTCAATCTGAAAGTGCACTTGATTCTCTCGTTCCAAATCCTGACTTTGTTGCAGCTCTTAAAGTTGAAAAACATAATAAATTAATTGAAAATTTTATCTTGAGGCACCTTCAGAGTGACATTCAGGCTGCAAATCTTGCTGATTTCCTAGAAGCTACATCTGAGAATATTGGATCTATTGTCACGGCTTCTGCTTCAAAAAATCCCACCGAATCGCATTTCATTCCCACTATTCCCCTGCAACCTATAATCACATATCAACAGTCCGCAGTGAATTCTCCTTCCTCATCTCACGTCGCTTCTCCTCCACATACACCTCCTCATACTCCTCATACTTCGGTTACATCTACTCCACCAACTACTCCTAGACCAAATCCGCCTAGAGAAATGGCTGCTCGGTTTGCTCCTCTCGCTCTTCCTCAAGATTTGCATGATATGCCGACAGATTATCAGAGTAAGATTCCTTTATTTGATGGCACTCCTCAAAGTGTGTCCGCTCAACAGCACATAGACAAAATGGCAATTTTTTGTGATTTATATGAGATTGACGAAGAGGATGTAACTATGCGATTGTTTGTGCAAACATTCAGAGGAGAGGTAAGAAAATGGTTCAGAGGCTTGGGAGCCAGAAGTATACCTACGTTGGCTGAACTTCAGAGACAGTTTCTAGATCGTTGGGAACTCAGAAAGGATCCGCTTCAGATCAATGCAGAGTACAATAATATCAAACGCAATCATGGTGAGTCTATCCAAGACTACATTATCATGTTCAATACAGTTTATAATGCAATTCCGGATGATTTAAGACCATCTAGAAAATCAGCTCTTCTCAAATTCCCAGATGGTTTTGATCCGGAGATGGCTTATTCATTACGGGATAGAGATCCACCTACTTTAGAAGATATGCAAAAGATTTTTGTTAACGTTGAGGCGAATCTGAATGACAAGAGAGCACAGTTGAAGGTAGAGAAAAGAGTGACTATAAAGGATGAATCTACATCAGAACCGCCTTGGCTTCGTGAGATGGAAAAAATGTTCAAAATAATGAACCTTGACAAATCAGAACTGCAGATTCATAATCCAAATTACCGTGGCCAACGACAACCTCAGTTCAGAATTAAACAGTGTGAAGGAAGAGTACAAGAGCCGGCAGCCCAACAACCGATCAAGACTCCTCTTTTGCAGAATTTTGTGAGTCAAGATTCAGATGAAGATGCTGATGTAGTAGGGGACCAAAATCACTTCTTTACTCCTGATGATCTGCCCATTTACATCACTGAAGAAGAAGAGTATGGAGAAAGTTCAGGCGCCCACCAAGATGAAGATTTTATCTTAGCTAATGATGCAGAGTTAGATGATTACCAAAGAGGATATTTGAATGCCTTGTCCGCTCAACAGAAGCAGTATTCATTGAGAAACTGAGATGTGCCTATCAATCCGATTCAGAAAAGAAAAGAAGCTATAGCACCAAAGACGGATTCATCGATACCACAGAAGAAAGGAAAGGAGACAATTGATCCCACAACTAGCAAGATATCAGCAGCAGAAAGGACAAATCAGGCAAATATAATCAAGGATAGGAGAGAAGTTCCGGTCAAAGAAGTCGACAAAGTTTCAGCATTTGGTTTGGAAAATGAAATTTCCAAATTAAAAGTATCTATTCCTTTGACTGAAATCATGAAAAACCACAGCTACCGAGGTCAAGTCTCTAAAATTCTGAATTTTGATCCCATGTTAGACACGGTGAACGTTGAAGATGATCAGCCAGAATGGATATTCGGGCTAGCATTGGATGGTGAGTCCCTTGAAAGTGATGTTCCTCCCTTTTATATCAGTTTGAGATTGCATGAATATGTTTTGCACAATGCTATGTTCAATTTGGGTGCTTCGCACAATTTGATGCCAAAGGCAATCATGGAGAAATTGGGGTTAGACATTACAAGAAAATATCATGATTTGTATTCATTTGATTCCAGCCATGTAAGATGTATCGGGCTCATCAAAGATTTGGTTGTTAGCTTAGACCAAATCCCAGCGAAGAATGTCTTGATGGATGTGGTTGTGGCGGACATTCCTCCACGTTTTGGTATGCTACTTTCAAGATCTTGGGGGGCTAAGTTGAAGGGTACTCTACAGTTAGACTTTTCTTATGCTACAATTCCAGTCTTCGGTCAAATGAGAAAGCTATATCGAGAACAAAAGATGAAATACATGATAACCAGCAAAGAGAAGCCAATCAATCATCCTGTAAATTATGTACATACAGATTTGGAGTCATTTGT
Organism: Pinus tabuliformis; assembly: GCA_031772625.1. Taxonomy (NCBI): domain Eukaryota; kingdom Viridiplantae; phylum Streptophyta; class Pinopsida; order Pinales; family Pinaceae; genus Pinus; species Pinus tabuliformis. Next base: position 1,438,708,269 of record CM062820.1, read on the forward strand.
TTTATTTGCTGATAGTTTTAATGATCTAGATAGTCAGTTAGTTCAGGCGGAAGATATACCAGAGATCACTGAAAATTTCAGAGAAATTTTGGAAAAGGAAAGAGGAGAAAAGCCAGCTACTATGGAGCAATCAGCTGAAGATAAGGGGCAACAAACAGAAAAAATAGAGCTAACACAATTTCAACACTTGGAAGAAGATGAGGATGGTATTTGGACCATTGATTTTGATGGTGCAGTAGGTAGTGAGGGTGCTGGTATTCGTGTGTGGATTCGAAGTCCCTTTTTCGCTCAAGACAAAGTTCCAAGCAAGGTGAGAGTGTGTTTTTATAAACTAGCATTTGACTGTTCAAATAATGAGGTAGAATATGAGGCTCTCATTGCTGGCCTTAAGATTCTTAGAAAGCTGAAAGCGAAGAAGATTGCAGTCTATGGTGATTCCAAGTTGGTGATAAAGCAAGCTAAGGGTGAGTTTCAGGCCAAGCATCCTCGTATGAGGGCATATTGAAATGCAGTCTTAGATATTTTGAATTTATTTTCTGATCATACCTTGACATGTGTGACTCGCATACAAAATGGTGTTGCTGACGGACTTGCTAAGGCAGCAAGCAATTTAAAAATTCCGATGAATTTTAGAAACAAGTTTGAGATTCATGTGAAACATCGTCCCACCATCGCAGACAATCAGCAATGTTGGAAAGTCTTTCAAGATGATGAGGAGATCAATCAGTTTCTGCAAAATAAGGGTAAGTTCAAAGATACCTCAATAGATACTGAACATGATGATGGTAGTGATAATATACAAGTAAATCAAATGGACGTGTTGCAACTTAAAGACAACATTATTCCTAAGGGATTGATTCCTTTAGAGGAGTTGTTCGACCAAGATGATGTGGCCCGCAAACCGACATTAAGACTGACTGAAAAAGGTGTTGAAGAGGTAAACATTGGGACAACTGAGAATCCCAAGCGAGTAAAGCTATCAAAGTAATTGTTACCAAAGGTGAAAGCAGACTATGTGAAATTGTTGTCTTTATGTTCTGATGTTTTTGCATGGGATTATTCAGATCTAAAGGCATATGACACAAATATCATTCAGCATATTATTCCTATTAAGCCAAATCACAAGCCTTTTCGTCAAAAGTTGAGAAGAATCAGTCCGAAACTATTGCCATCAATTGAAAAAGAGGTAAACAGATTGTATAAGTCAGGAATCATTGTGCCTATCTGATTTTCAGATTGGATATCAAACTTGGTACCAGTAAGGAAGAAAACAGGAGATATCCGTTTATGTATTAACTTCGGAAATTTGAATAAGGTTTCCTTAAAAGACAATTATCCACTGCCCAAAATGGACCATATATTGCAGCGAGTAGTTGGAGCATCAATAATGTCACTACTCGATGGCTATTCAGGATTCAATCAGATTTTAGTACATGAAGATGATCGTGACAAGACAACATTCACCACTCCATGGGGAACATTTCATTATGCAAAGATGCCATTTGGTTTGAAAAATGCAGGAGCCACCTTTCAGCGCGCAATGGACATGGCTTTCGCCAATGAGAAAGATGTATTTCTAGTTGTTTATCTCGATGACTTAACCGTGTTTTCAAATTCTGATGAGGAACATTTGTATCATTTGAAAATTGTTTTCCAAAAATGCAGAAAATATGGCATTTCGCTGAATCCGAAAAAGAGTCTTTTTTCCATGGATGAGGGCAAACTTCTTGTCCACATCATATCTAAAGATGGTATCCGTATTGACCCTGCACGTGTTGAAGCCATTCAGCAAATTGAACAGCCCCGGAACAAGAAAGAAATATAGTCCTTCAACGATAAATTGAATTTTTTGCGTCGCTTCATTCCAAATCTAGCAGAGCATCTTAGAGAAATCACAAGCATGCTAAAAAAGGACAGTCAGGTAAAATGGACCGAAGAGGCGTTGAAATCATTTCATTTAGTGAAGTTATCTCTTTCTTCAGCTCCTATTTTGATCAGCCCAGACTACACTCAGGATTTTATTTTGTTCTCATTTGCTTCTGAGCACACTTTGGCAGCTGTATTAATGCAGAAGAGGGAAGGTGTTGAAAATCCCATTGCTTTTTTCAGTCCAATTATAAGAGATGGAGCATTGAAATATAACATCATTGAGAAGCAAGCACTTGTGCTTGTAAAGGCCTTGAAAGATTTCCGTGTGTATATATTGCATTCCCATATTCTAGCTTATGTTCCTAATGCAGTAGTTAAAGGTATTTTAGTACAAGCAGATCCAGAAGGCAGGTGGGGTAAGTGGATTGTTGTGTTATTAGAGTATGATGTGGAGATTAAACCAACTCAGCTGATCAAAGGTCAAGGACTCGCCAAGTTAATGGCTGAAACGAATTTGCAAGTTCTATACATAAATTTGATTGTTGCTATGTCTGATGAATATGAGGAGAATTCATCCGTTCAGGTATCTGAAATGTTTCTTTCTTCTCCTTGGTATGCTGACATTTTATATGTACTTCAACATTTGTCTTCACCTCCCGGAATGCCTAGAAACAAAAGTAGAACACTGAAATTGAAAGCTGCAAAATTTTGCATACTAAATTCTGCATTGTATTGGAAAGATCCTGGTGGAATGTTATTGAATTGTTTGGTAGAGGAAGAAGCCAAAAGAGTTGTGGAAGACTTTCACAGAGGTGACTGTGGAGGCCATCTGTTTTGGAAAACCACAGTGAACAAGATTCTAAGGGCAGGTTATTATTGGCCTTCATTATTCTCAGATGTATATAAGGTTGTTAAGAATTGTCATGAATGCCAAATTTTTGAAGGGAAGCAGAAACTACAGCCTTTGCCTCTCAAACCAATTGAATTCAGCGCACCTTTCAACAGTGGGGATTGGATTTCATTGGGGAAATTCATCCGGCATCATCAAGACAGCATCGATGGATATTGATAGCCACAGACTACTTCACAAAATGGATTGAAGCAATTCCTACTCGACAAGCCACGGATGCGGTAATTATCTCTTTTCTTGAAACCAATATTTTGACACGTTTTGGATGCCCAAGTAAGTTAATCACAGATAATGCAGCAGCATTTAAGTCAAAAAGGATGGTTGAGTTTTGTTATAAGTACAATATCAGCTTGGGACATTCAACTGCATACCATCCTCAAGGAAATGGATTGGCGGAGTCATCTAATAAATCTTTGGTCAATATCATTAAGAAATTGTTGGAAATCAGTAAAAAGGTCTGGCACAAGAAGTTGATAAATACACTATGGGCTGGTAGGGTGAGTCAGAAAAAGTCTATTGGCATGTCTCCTTTCGAGTTGGTGTACGGAACAAACACGGTTTTTCCAACTTCGCTTGTTGTCTCGGTAGTCAAATTGCTTCAAGAAGCGGGTAGTGAGGAAGATCCTATGCAGAGAAGGATTAATCAAATGATTCATTTACAACAGACACGGGAGGAGGTATTTCAAAACACTTTCAAGTTGCAGGAGCGCATCAAAAAGATTTATGACCAGAAATCAAAGGCAGACACATTTCAGTTAGATGAAGTAGTTTTGAGATGGGATGCTCGACATGAAGATAAGGGAAAGCATGGCAAATTTGAAAATTTATGGAAGGGTCCTTACAAGATTGCACCATATCGCAGCCAAAATGCTTTCCTCCTCAAAGAAATGAACGGAGATGAATGTCCTGGAGGGCCGATTAATGGTCGGTTGTTAAAGAGATACTACTTCTGAGTATTTTCTGCTCATTTCATCATCATTGTACATACCATTTCACTTTTCTTCTATTGCATATGTAAACTAACTTATCATCTTCAATCTCGGGCCCGAGGGGAAGGCTATAATTCTGAAAATGAAAGTTAGTTAGTCTAATCTTGTCAAGTCAGTATCTAAATCTTTTAGTTTTGAGTCTAGTTTGGTCAAAGCGGTTTTTGGTTTTTCAGTCAAATTCTCAAGATTTTGTGTTGGAATAATGACTCCATCGCCCAATGGATGAAGGCACTATCTAGCTCTTACAGAGATCTGTGTTTCTTAGCATCTCCAAGGAGCTACCATCCCCATTGGAACCAATGTTAGAGTCGGTCTAGTTATCCCTCCATCAGAGATCAAAGCTCTTTTGCATTTCATGATTAGGTGTCCCATCAGTTTTGATCAGTTGCATTTCGTTAGGCATGCCATAACTCTGATGGAGTGGGTTGTGTCACTCATTCCCCTCGTGCTTGGCACTGCTGGTTCAGACCTGTTTATTAAAATAAGTCTTCAAAGGTCATTTACAATCATGTTTTAAATTTTGAGGTCTTAGGTCTAGGGTTGAGTCAATTTTGTCTTGAAAAGTCTTGGAAGACCAGCAGGCCAGAGGGATGTCTTTGATAGATCATCACTTCAATAATTTTCATCATTGTACAGCTGAATTAGGACTTCTCTTCAAAAATCTGTTTTGAAGACAGGTCGCCATCTCATTTTTGTAGAAAATTGTCAAAATTTTCAGTTCTTCAATCGTTCAAGTGCAACCTTGGTCTCCTTTGCCAGAGCATATCAGAGCTATCCCTACAAAAAATTATCAGATAAAATCATTATTTCAACCAATTTTAAAGGAGAAACCAAAAAGGTCAAAGCCTATTAATTTTCAAAAAGTGTCAACAACCAAACATAAGAAAATGGGTTTTGGGTTAAGCAAAAATCAACAAGGAGTCTATATGAAGATATTTCTCCTCATTTGTAACCCATTCCACATTCCAAGAGAAAAGAGCATTGTTATAAGGCTATTTTGTGAGTTTGTCGGCAAATCGGGCCGTTTCTAGGGCGTGCTACGCATCAAGTTGGGCGCGCTACGCACCAGTGGTGCGCTACACATCAGGCAACAATTTGCAGTGTTATTTTACACAGGTGAGGCGCATCAGGAGCGCGTGGCACGTTGGGTGAGGCGCGCTATGCGTTGGAGTTTATGCCCAGAACTTTGCATGAAACACATTCAAACACCTCTTCTCACGCATCAAATCATAGGTAGGCTTTTATCCACGGCTCATTCTTGGTTTTGGAAGATTTATGTAAAGAAATCATGCTATATTTCCCGTGAAAAGCCAAGTGTAAAAACCCTCATTTTCCATTAGTTTGCTGTGAGGATTTAAATGCCAAGATTGCTGTAGGGTTTTCAAACATAAATGTTTCCAAGGTTTTCCCATTTCTTGTGTTTCCCACCCCCTATATTCGCCAATATTTTCCCTAATAATTCCTCATAAAACCCTACACTATTCTCCCTCAAATCCTAACCCCTCCCTTCTACTACAAACATATTTTTCCTACCCTACCTCATCCCAAACCCTAAAACTTAAAGATTTTCATGTCCCTTCCCTTCCCTAAATTCCTTGATAAATTTCTATTGTCCCCATTTCCCGAATGTTTCCCCTTTCCTAACAATTCACTTGTATATTTCTGTCCCCTTGGTCACAACATTTTGAGGAAAAGAAAAAGTCTACAGTCAATTTTGCACACAATTGTATATCGGCATATATATATTCGAGCTACCTTGTTTTTAAAGAACATGTCAGAGACCGAGTCAACTTATGAGCAGGATTATGATAGTGATTCTACACCAGAGGTAAGTGTGCCAAGGAGATATCACAAAGGTGGCAAAGGTGGTCGGCATGTGAGGGAGGAGCCTACTTCTTTGGCTCAATTGCAAGCTTGTCCACTTGCAATGGACTCTCTTCGGTATCAATCATGTTTTGAATACTGTGAGCGGATCTCACAAATCCAACATCATCGAGAACTAGTCCGTTTATTTGTTCTACATTTGCAGGATGGTCATGTAAACCTTGCCGGAGTGAATTTCACCTTGTCACCCGAGATTATCGCTCAGGCCACTGGGATAGCAAATGTAGGGGAGGAATGGAGTAAATGCCATCACTTAGACAGATTTCACTATGAGCCATATATTAAGCCCAGATGTGTGAGACACTTGAATGCAGCTTTTCCTTTCATATTCCTAAGGGATGAGTATGCACCATTGGTGAAACTCATCATTCGATATTTCAGTTGCGAGGGCAGATTCTCACGTCTCTATGCGTACCATGTTCGTTTGCTGATGCATTTTACCAGGGTACGTATGATGAACATTCCATTTTTCATGTGTCGCAACATAGAGAGGATGGTGCCTTTAGTACAAAGGAAAAGCCCAGCACATCAGCATAAGAGCATCTATCATTATGCATTGATCAAAATTGTAGTGATGCATCAGTTGGAACAGCAGGGCATTACTTGGGAAGATTTCATCTCCCGTGATTACTTTGCACCATTACAGCCACCTCCTGAGATAGTTCATGATGAGGGAGGACCTTCACACCAGCCAGACATTCCCGAGACTGAGCATATAAGTGCTCCTCCATATGTGACATATCAACGAGGTCACATGGCATTATTTGCATGTACACAACGAGTACTATCTCCACTCGAGGTGGAAGGGGTCTCGTTGACTTTATCGACATAGCGAGTGTTATCTCCACCTTGTGTGGAAGGGGCCTCGCTTTCGAAAGCAGCACCGCAGGTACAAGATAAGGGCAAGAATCCCAAGCATGAGGAGGGACCTTCAGGTGAGCCATCCGGTTTTGTTACTATTCATGATGAGATAGCTTCAGAATCAGAGAAGACCCAATATATCAGGTATCTAGAGCAGCGGAATAAACAGCTTGAGGACCAGCACATGATCATAGAGCTACAGAACATCTGTGAGAATCGCCAAGCTGCCCAACATAGGCAAATTGAGTTCACCTCTCTAGAGCAACAGGTAAATGAGGATTGAGAGGCTAATCTCGAGAGGGTCAACATCTTCTTGGAGGAACGACTGAAAAGGGCTGATAGAGATCATGCATTATTGAAGCACATGGTTATACATTACAAGGTCCGGAACTTGGTTTGCAAGGCACGAATTAGGAGTCTTAAGGCAAAATTGAGGAAAATGGTCAAGAAGCAAAAATGACAAAAGGAGCTTGATCGTCTTCGGATTTTGGCCGAAGCCTCCTTGATTGAGTAGAGTACTTGATTGGGGACCCCCAGCCCAAATTTCAACAAGTTTGGGGAAAATTTTGTCAATTTTGAAATTTTTGTGTAAAAAACAGGTTTTTGGGCCCAACGCGTAGCTCGCCACGCGCTACCCTTAAAATTGGGAGGTCCAAATCACAAAAGGTTTGCATTTCTGGATTTTTCATGATGAAATACACCTGCTCCGCCACTTCCAAGGCATTTCATCAAGTTTTGGGTCCCCACAAGGTCAAAAAACATGCAAAAAATGACCTCACTGCCCCTTTTTGGACACGCAGGTAGCAACCTTGGGAGAATGCACTTTTGGAGGGGCAAATGGACATCAAATTGGAAAAATCCACTTGGGTTGGAAAGTAGACTTCTAGGGCTTTCTAACAAGCCAATCTAAGCTCAATTTGGATGCCGAGAAGTGGCCCAAAAGCAGGTGGAAAGGCGCGCTATGCGTAGGGCTCAAGCGCGCTATGCATCAGGATTTTTTGCAAAGTTTTCATCTTCAGCTCAGGAAACGAAGCCAGTTTGACCAGTTTTGACTTGTGATTGGATTTTTCACCCTCCTTGATGTAATTAATGGAAATTTATGTTGACTTGACACTTATTTACCTATTCTAGATGATTCATTCATAAAATAGCAAAAATTTAATGAATGAATTGGTTTCCTAGCTTATAGAGGCAAGTTGTTTTGACTGCCTAGATTGTAGTGCTTTGTTTAGAATTGGTTGAAACAGCTCCTAGGATGATGAGCTCGACCCCTAGAGGCAAGGGAATGGGTTGAATTGCCTATATTATGTATTTTCTTAGTCATTTTCAGGGTTGGACTCTTGGGAATACCTTGATACACTATTGTACATATTTTATCTGCAATTTTGGCAAAGGATAGACCAGGGTTTTGCAGCACTATTTGGGATTCATGTGGCCTTATGTGTTGATGGTGTGTTTTTCTCAGTACTTGTAAGTTGTGTATGTGTACCATTTTCCTTACTTAATCTTCTGCAATTAAACAAATGAAGTGTTAAGGTAGAATCCATAAATTTGCTATGCTCTGCCTTTAAGTTTGTTTAATTTTCCATGTTTTCTTCAGTTTAAGGAGAATCCTTGAGACTTCCTTGCTCTCCTTAGCTCCTCACCTATCAGATCTATTCATTCAATCACTTTAAAGGCATCAAAACAATCGCCTATCTTGCCCCAAGTAGACCTCTGCAAAAGCTGTGCCTCATCCCCGCACCCAAAATTGCCTTTCCCTTGAATTCAACAAAACTTCAAAAAATAAATTCCATAATGCTTGTACTTCATACCTAGCCTAAAATTAGTCATCAATTCAGCCATCTCGAGCCTTTTTTATTACCTTTTTCCGAGATTGATCGGAGAGAGCCCTCTCCCGTCCACGTAGGGCTAGCTACGAGGCTGAGCGTGGTTTGATGTGGCCTCGAGTTTTGCCTTCCTCAGCTTGAGGCAAATTTGAACGCTAACAGAATGATTACCATACTAAGAAATCCCAACTAAATATAAAAAATAATGCATGTCTAGATAGCACCACGAAAATCGTAGTCAAGATCATCCTCGTGATCATTTCCATGATCATCATCCTGACCATCCTCATAATATCATCCACATCATCATCACCAATGCCATTACCATCCTCATCATCATTGTCTCTAATATCGGATGTAAGCTCAACATAGTTTGTATCATCATCTTCAAGGTCATTACCTGTAGTATTATAAAATAAACATCAATATTAGATGTTAGTACTAATTCCATAGTACAATGTGTATTTTTGTTACAATGCTAACCATAAAATGAGGTAGGACATAATGACATTTAATAGTACTAAAAAATAAAATGAAAATATGGTTTGGGATATATTGGAGACCCAACTAAGATTACGCTTGTAATTCACGTTAAGTAGTAGAAGCATTTTTTAATGGATATGAAGTAGGTACCCAATTGTTCTTCATATTCTATTATGAATGTTTATTATGATTTCCATGCAGGAATGGTAAATTAAGAGTTACTAGAAGATTTAGTTCAAATTACAATTGTAATTCATATTAGAAATACAAGAAATGTTAACAAAAAACAAATGTCACATGAAAAAGTAAATTGTTTTTAATGAGAAATAAGTCACGTACAATACACTACAAGAAAAAAAGATGTTGATGAGGGTAGAAAAATGTCAACATAAGCTCATTAGTGATGGTAAAAATAGTATCTGTCATCAAAAACTGAATGTCACCAAAGGTGGCATCGCCAAAAGCAAAGGCGTTGTGGTGACATTCAAGGTTAATCACCAATAATGATTCTTAATGACAAAGAATGATCACCACCATTTCATATGAGAAATGGTGATGGACCTTAGCCTCCATCACCATTTAACATGATAAATGTTGATGGAGCTTCACCTTCATCACCTAACAACTTAACATCACCAAAGGTTGTGTCAGCAAAATTATAGGTTTTGTGGTGACATTCAAGGTCTCTCATTACTAATGATGATAATGACAGATAGTGACTGTCACCATTTCATATGAACAACAATGATTGATTTTGATGGACATGTTATGGTCATCATTATTGGTGCATATATATGGAGACATTCATGACCATCATAATTTCATATTTTTGTGAGGGTCAAAAAATGTATCCCTAGACTCATTGGTGATAGTCAAAAGAGATTATGTTCCCAAAAATTGAACGTCACCAAAGACCGCATTGCCAAAAGTATCGGTGTTATGGTTACATTGAAGGGTTAACCATGGGTCATCAAAATAATGTCAAGGAAAAATGGATTCAAACCACCAACCTCCTACATGTAAAGGAGGCACTCTTCAATCGAGCAAGCACCCTTTAAAGAATTAGACATTAATAAATTATACCTTGAAACTTTATAAATTGTAAATTCTATAATTTTCAATAAATTATAAAACTTTGTAAAATCTTGGCAAATATGTTACTAAACAAGAAAAATAGCATTGAAGCGACTGATCCCTACCTAATGGTTGTGGAAGTTTTGAAAAGTGGGTGGAAGTAAAAGTAGTTACTTAAATATATTCAACGTGTTCAATTGAATAGTCAATTAGAACTGAAATTTTGAAGATATTTATAATGTATGAATGGCCTATAATTATGAAACCTAAAATCTGCAATTACAGCAAAGATTGATTTCTCACCTTGTGAATCATGTAATTATGTTGTGACATTAGAAAAAATATACCTCTAAAAGACTGATTTGCATGCCGAAAAGTTAAAAGAAATGAGTATATATAATTCAATTATGAATAGTGAGATACATGCTTGAATCCTACTAGCTATGGGGTCCAGAAAACTAATTGGGATTGCTTCTCATTATTAATTAATTCAATATTCCAAAATACAATGATCAATAAGAATGATCTTGAAATGTAAGCACCAAACATATGTTAAATTCTAAGCACAATGTTTGGAAAATATCCGTTACACCAAAACAATATCAAAGGGGCATTCCAAGACACACAAGGATCAAATTTCAAGGAAGGTATCAAGGAAAATATCATCTTGAAGTCAAAGGAAGCATCATAACCCTAGATCAAAGAAGTATACAAACAAGTATTGGGATAATCATCAAGAAAAGAAGGCTAAAACCCTACATCTACTAAAGCTAAAGTGTTTTTAAGACTATTTAGCCACAGGAAGCTAGATCAAAAGGTAGTGTCATCTCACTCATTGTGGGTTCAAGGATCATTCTTGAAGAAAACTATATTCATCAAGGGGAAGTTTTATATCCTCTATATCATCATCAACATCAGGGAATCTGTAAGAAGAAGGAGCATACCTATCAAGTAAGTATATTTATCTACACATTTGAATGTGTCGACATGTGTTTTTGTAAGGAAAGCAATAAATTCGTCGAGGCTTCAAACTATATTGCATGGAAGAAAAGGATAGATCTAAATCTCATTCAAAATGAGGTTATGGAACATGTCAAAGGTTGTATCACTTAACCAAGAAAGGAATATGCTCAAGCTCTCACTATGTATATGAAAGGGAAGTTAGGGCTCAAAGGATATTCTTTGTCTCTTGTCTCTTTATGGTTTATGCATTGGTATTTGTTGGATGAAGAAGAACACTAATAACCTAAGTAAGATAAGATCCTAATCTAAAGAAGTAAAAATCCCTCACAAGCAGTTACTAATAGAAGATAAATCACTTAATATCTGTGTCCTAGATTTCTCAAAACTACCTGTATAGAATAGATCTAGGGGAATAACAAAAAGATCCATAGAGAATAGGACTAGCAATATCCCCTAATGGTGCAAAGACACACTGAAGGAATAGAAAATTTGGGAAGATTATCATCAAAAACAAAATCACTAAATATAAAAACACTTATTTCTAATAGAATAAAAATGCATTTTTAATTTTAAAAAATTAATTAAAAAAAAAATCATGTTTTGGTTGGGCACATAGTATTTAGGTAAAAATAAGTAACGAAAATTTCTGAAGACAAATGAATATCAAGGATTTGCATGAAAGTGAGTGCATGTCCACAACCACTCAAAATCTAATATATAAATTATTTAGTAATGAATAAAAGAGGAACCAGATAATTCAATGCAATAATAATGTCTATGTATATGCATTTTTACTTCATGCTAATGTACCTTAGTACCATGAATCAATGAATGCATTTCTAACTAATATTGATTCCCAAACACCCTAAGTATATTGTGTTGCAATATGTAAGACAAAAATATCTAGAGGAACTTTGCAAGAACAAGTGGTAGGCAACAATCATGGAAAATTAGGCCAGGATACTTAAAATCCATGAAATGAAGGGTTAAGGTAAGCATCGTGCATCATGATAATCATAGGAATACAAATGGACTAGAGGAACCCTACTATCAGAACCATGACAAGGAGAGATATTTTGGTAAAGATGGTGAAGAGCACAATCATTACTCTTGTAGATAAATTCCCTCAAGATTTAAAAACAAATTATCTAAGGTGATATGCTCCATTAAATAAGGGGATTTCATTTAGATTGCAGAAGCTCAAATTTTCCCATTATTTATGGTGTGTTTTTTTTTTGTTCTCAACGATTTCTCTAATGTAGTTCAACTCTACTCCAATAAGGGTGAGCCTTTAACCACTATAACTGCTGCAACTATCAATCTGGGAAGCCCTATGCAGATCATTAAGAAGCTTTTTTATATGATCATCTTGATGACCACATGGTTCAATCTCGTTAGAATTTGTTTGAATGAACACACACTAGAGGAAGTTTGTTAAGTCACATCATCTATGCACTCGGATGGGTTGAGAAAATCATACATGTGGAGGCTCTTTTGTCCTTCAGAAAGAACGATAAATTTGATTCAATGTTATCAATATCCAAATTCATTGGGGAGAACTCACATAATGAATGCCAATAGAATGGTTTTTTGTGTACACAACACACTGTAGAAGTGGTTCACATAATATTTTCCCAATTAGCATTGAAAGGTGACCTATCGCAATCTTCTGATAACCTCAAGGTATTGTGAACTCTGAATTTTTCTTACAAAATATATTTGACAATGAAAGAATTCCATCAAAGTTTGTATAACTTAAAGCACTCCTAGGAATACATGATATTAGTTTTAGTTCAATATGGGGTTTTATTTCAAAAACAATATCTAATATTTGTCACCTTCAATGGATGAAACCCTCATATATAAAATTTTGAGAAGGTATGTACTTCTAACGGTCTTAGTGGAAGTATTCCAACTTGTTTAAGTTGCTAAAGCCATCTATATTCTCTATCAATTTTTTAAGTTCGGTCCAATTATATCGAACTCATTTTTAACCCCAAATATGTAATTTTTAGAGATTTCTTGTGGATTCATTTAATGGATACTAGCTAAAACTTTAAATAGTTGCACCTAGAAAGAGTTAAGGTGTCCCTGACCTCAGAAGAAACATATATTGAAGTTATCTCAGCTCTTTTTAATCACATTTTTGCCAATATTTAGGATCTTTGACTATTCGTATCGAAGGTTCAGTTAATGCTTAATAGAAATATGGTCATAGCCTTCTTTAGGATTTATGACAGTTTTCTCTGCTCCTTCCTCATTGGCCAAATATGTCTAGCTTGTTCTCGATGGAAATCTGGAAACAACATTTCCAGTTGCTATAGTCATCTTCATCCATCATTGTAATCAATTTTTGGCCACCATGCTAGAATATTGGACTAGCTCTATCATGTTACTGGATTTAATGGAAAATACACTTATAGGTGAATTTCCTAGTACCTTACACTTTTAGGATCTTTGAATATTTGTATTGAAGCTTCAATTGATACTCAATGGAAATATGGACATTCAATGACCTTAGAATTTTAATTTGTGCATTGGATTTTATTTCCCTCAATTGATCACAGATCTTACTAAGTTGCTAGTTATTATAATAATAGTGCAGTTGTTGATCTCCACTATGAGAGCAAGGATGGTATTCCAAAAATAAAAATTCTCCTTTCAGAAAGAGTGTGGGAAGGGCTACATGACTACGAAGCTTATATGAACCCCATTATCAAGCAACTGAGAATTCCATAAGGAGCGATGATGCAGCAGCATCTGTACTTGGCAGCAATGTGAAAGTTTGTTCACATGTTGTGGCTAAGCGAGTTGAATTTCATTGACCTGATTGGTCAAAAGCCAGTTTTACTAAGAGGGTTGGATCTCTCAAGAAATGAGTTGTCTTTTGTTATTGTAATAGTTAGAAATTGTCTTATTTTAGATTCAAAGATAAGTTTTCAGCATAGAGCTAGGAATTAGAGATTTTCTATTAGATTTATTAAAAATAGAGATTGAGTTGTTAGACATAGTTAGAGTGATATCCGATTGATAAAAGGAAGGAAAAATGTAATGAAAGAAGAGAGTGGATTGAGTGAGCGAGAGCCTAGAATTAGCGTGTGGATTTCTATTGAAACAAAGGTCTTTTCATATGTTGTAATCAGGCCAAGGCCGAGACTCTGTAATTATTTTATTGTGAATGAATGATATTGTGTGTGTGATTAATTATCAAGCCTACGGAAACCCTCGTTGTGCTTTTGTTTCCCTTGTATTCGGGCCGAGTGATTATCCCTTTGTTTTGCTATGTTTCACACCTAAACCATATGATTGATAGAAGTCGGAGGCTTTATTATAAATCTCATTGTTTGGTGTCGCTTTAATCCTGACCGTTGGATCACCGATATCGGATCGGCGAATTTCGTTACATAGTTTCGATCCCGCAAGAAAAAATCTAATTTACACTAAGAATCGGCACAAAATATAGATCGGATCTGAAGTCCGGATGTGAAATATTATAGATGGAGGTTTTTAAATTTTATCGTCTCTGTTGACCTCAATCACATTGCAACTCTGAAGTGGAAGGAGCCTGACCAGGGGACTTGCGATTGTGCGATTCAATCATGGCCATTGGATCATGAAGTAATCAAAACCGTTAAATCGTGAAAGTAGTTTCGCAACAGTAACCAGTATTTCAGGTGGCTCAAGAGTTGTAAGTGGTATCGAAGGTTGGTCCCCTGATCCCATTCACCATTTGAGACATAGCAGCAGAGGAGAGAGAGAAAATTATTTATCAGGCGGTTAACCCCCAACTTGTTGTCTCATCCGAAATCTTTGATAGCCATCAAATCAAATGGATCTGGATCGACGATCACAAAGGATCATGCACGTTGACTTATTGGTGTACAATGAGCGCTCCAAATTCCAAGGTAAAATTATTTTTTATGGTTGTTTTTCAAAGGCATTCTGGTAGAAAAAGAAAGGTCAGGTTATAATAAAAAGGTGAATCACGGGGTGATTGTTGGGGTTTCTTAAGCCACTGCTTCCGCCTGCATCATTTGTGGTATCGGATCAGAAGTTAAGGTTGATTGCAACAAAAATGCCGCCAAGGAAAGGAGCTGGCATTGGTCGAGGAAGACCTAAAGAAAATGAAATTCTACTGGAAAAGACCCAGAGTCTGCGTACCAGAATGGAATCAATTGAGACAGCTCAGAGAATAATACCTAATATAGGAGTTGACAATGCTAAAGAAGAATCTTCTGAGGAAGAATAACAGGAGGAAAATGAAACTACCAGAGATATCAAGATGTTGGCGAAAGTAGGAGAAAAAGCAAAGATGGAAATTCCTATGTATGAAGGGATTATTAATACAGACGAGCTAATGGATTGGATCAATTCATTGGACAAATATTTTGAGTATGAAGAGGAAACTAATGAAAAAAATAAGGTGAAATTTGTAGTTACCATATTGAAGGGTCATGCAGCTATTTGGTGGGATGAACTACAGACATCTAGAATGAGGAAAGGAAAGTCCAAGATCAAGCTATGGGATAAAATGGTGAGTAAAATGAAAGCTAAATTTATGCCTAAAGATTATTAGTTAAATCTTTTTAAACAATTGAAAAATTTAAGGCAGAAAGGAATGTCTGTTAAGGAATACACAAAAGAGTTTTATACATTGAGTGTTAGAGCAAGGCATACAAAATATGACATGGAGAAGGTAGCTAGATATATCAATGGCTTAAGGTATGACATCCAGGATGAGATTAGCTTGTTGTGTCTAAAGACTATTGAATATGCCTATCAAGAAGGTTTGAAGGCAGAAGAGAAGATGTTGAGAAAAAAGACTCAGAGGAATAGAGGAAGAAGCTCAGTAAGAGGTAGAGGAACTACCAGACCAAGGGGACAATAGCATCAGCATGAAGCAAGTCGCTCAAGTAGTAGACCACCACAGAGGGGAGAGTTTACAAAGGAAGATTTGCACCCAGAGGAAGAGGCTGAGGAATAGATTTTCGATGTTACACATGTGGAGAATGGGGACATGTGTCATGGGACTGTCCTCCTAATAAACCAACAAGTCAAAGGAATATGAATGTGGCTAAGGAAAAGCCAAAACCACCTCTACTTATCAAAAAGGAAGAACCCCTGAAGTAGGAGAATCCCTGTTGTTGAGAAGGATCTTGATTAAGACAGAGAAGGAGATTAAAGAACCAGCTCAGAGGAAGAGTTTCTCCGGAACTACATGCAAATCTAAAGATAAATGTTGTAAAGTGATAATTGACAGTGGAAGCACTAATAACCTTGTTTCTGGAGAGATGGTGGACAAGCTCAGAATAGCAAAGACAATACACCCTACTCCTTAGAGTATCATGGTTATAGAAGGGACATGTGTTATGAAACCAGCTCAAGAAAAAGATAGAAAAGATAGATCAACGCCTTAGAATTCAGCCTCTTCGAGGGGGAAACCTCCTTTACATTACATAAATGAACAATTCTTGGATGATTCAAATGAAAAAACTTCCTTTCTATATATAGGAGTCTAAGGAGTCACAATATAACCCAGCCGACCTAACAATAATAATATAAAGCCACAAAAATAACAATAGAGGGATTCTATGGGGCACAATAATAACAATATGGGGATAATAGGGGCACAACAATATTAATAAGGGGTACAACTACAATAGTAATGGGGTAATCACTAGTATTATAGGGACCCAACATGCCCCTCTCCTTCAAAAAAGTGTTGTGCTCAATGCTTGAGAAGTTCTGGATGCTTATGTATAAAATTCTCATCCTCCCATGTGGAATCTTCAGCAGATAAGTTCTTCCGCTTGATAAGATACTCTGAAATTGATCGATTTCATAGTTGTCGAGTTCTTGTTTCTGTGACTGCTTCCGGTTCCAATATAATTTTCCCTTCCTCGTCAAGTTCTCGCAATATTGTTTGAACTGGGAGCTTGTCACCTATAACCTTCTTTAAACATGAAACATGGAAAACTGGGTGCAATCGAGAAGCTGCAAGAAACTCCAATTTGTATGCCATAGTACCAATCTTTTGCAACACCTTGTATGGACCATAATACTTTGGTGATAATGTATTATCCTTCTTAGCTTGCTTGAGGGACATTTTCTTATATGGTTGTAGCTGTAGGAATACCCAATCACGTACATCAAAACTTCTTTCGCTACGATGTTGATCTGCCTGTTGTTTCATTCTATTCTGTGCCAATACAACGTTATCCTTTAATAGTTGAAGGACTTGTTGTTGATGTTCAATGTGATGTTCCACTACTTGAACCTTAGAATTTTCTCTTAAATATGATGTAATGGATGATGGCTGATACCTATAAAGTGCCATAAATGGGGTCATTTTTGTTCCTGTATGGAAGGAAGTGTTATACCACCATTCAGCCAGAGGCAACCATTTGACCCATTGTGTCTGTTTATCCGCCACAAACTTTTGAATATCTGATTTAAGTCCATCCCAAAAAAATTCTTTCTTAACCCTGTGGTAAGTTTTTAAAAATCCTGAGTGCCCTCCTAAGGGAGAAGTGTGCAATTCCATAAGAATCTTTTGTTTTAGCTGGGAATTCTTACAGAGGTATAGGCGATCTTTGTACCATAATGAATCATTTTTCCAGCTAAATGTATCAGACATACTAGAATCTTGTTGTAACTTTCGAATAAGTGCCCACACTTATTCATCATTCTTCCATTCCTCCCTTGATTCGTTTATCCAATCTAGATGGATAATAGAAATGGCGCACAACAATGCTTCCACATCCTCATCCTTTCTTGAGAGTGCATCTGCCACCACATTTTTCTTACCTTTTTTGTAGATGATTTCAAAGTCATAACCCAACATCTTTGTGACTCACTTTTGTTGCTCTTCAGAAGATAATCTTTGTTCTAAAAAGTATTTAAGGCTATCATGATCCATTTTTACCTTGAAGTTTCTTCCCATTAGGTAGGGTCACCATTTCTTAAGTGCATGGAGTATTGCCAACATTTCCTTCTCATAAATAACTTTGTGTAAAAACTTTCCCTTGATTGGACGACTTTCAAAAGAAATGGGTCTTTCATCTTCCATTAAAATAGAACCAATTCCATTTCCTAAAGCATCACATTCCACAATAAAGTTTTTTGTGAAGTCCAGTGTAGCTAAGACCGGTGCTTGGCACATTGCCTCTTTAAGATGTTCGAATGGCTTTGTTGCTTCTGGAGTCCATGAAAATGCATATTTCTTCAATAATGTTGTTAGAGGTGCTGCTATTCTCCCATAATTCTTAACAAACTTGTGATAATACCCTATCAACATGAGAAATCCTCGCAGATGGTTTATGGATGTGGGAATTTCCCATTCTTTAATGGCTTTAATTTTGCTAGGGTCTACCTTAACTCCTTCATGAGATACAATATGACCCAGATATTCTACCTCTTGTACTAGAAAGAAACATTTGGATCTTTTTGCATATAATTGTTTCTCCTCCAATAGTTGTAGCACCCTATCAACATGTTCAACATGATCCTTCCAAGACTTGTTGTAGATTAGTATATCATCAAAAAATACTAACACAAATTTTCTAAGGAATGGTTTAAAAATTGAATTCATCAAACCTTGAAATGTTGAAGGTGCATTGTTAAGGCCAAAAGGCATGACCAAAAATTCATAATGACCCTCATGAGTTCTAATGATGTTTTCAGAATGTCTTCAATCTTCATTCTGATTTGATGATATCCTGAACGAAGATCCAACTTGGTGAAGTAAATTGATCCATGCAATTCATCCAGTAATTCATCAATGACAGGAATGGGAAACTTATCTTTAATAGTGAGCTTGTTGAGCTCCCTATAATCCAGACAAATGTGCCATGATCCATCCTTCTTTTGCACCAATGCAACTGGAGAAGAGAAAGAAATTTGACTTGCTTGAATTATACTAGCCTCTAGCATTTCTGCAACCATACGTTCAATTTCACTCTTTTGGGCATAGGGATATATGTACGGCCTGATGTTTGGAGTAACATTCCCTGGAATCAGATGAATAGCATGATCATGCTCACGAATAGGTGGGAGACCTTTGGGAGTCTCAAATACCTTGGAATGATTGTCCAAGACTTTTTGGAGATCTGGAGAAATAGATGATTACACTGTGGACACATCTAGCGAACATAATTTTGCAATTACACCTCTTTGTTCCTTTTTTAGAAGCATTGTCATACCGTTAGAGTTGATTATCTTTCCCGGTTTCCCTGAAATACCCCTTAATTCAACTTCCTTTCCTTCCACAGAAAATTTCATGAAAATTTCTTGAAAATTAAAAGCTATTGTACCCAAGGATTGTAGCCATTGGACTCCTAGTACAACATCAAAACCTCCCATTGGAATGGAAAGCATTGGGCTAGTCAATACATATTCTCTCATGGATAGCTTGACATTATGTCACTTTCCCGAGCAATTTGTTATTCCTCCATTTGCAACCATCACTTGACACTCTGGTGTTGGATATAAGAATCAATTCAATTCTCTTGCTACCTTAGAATGAATAAAATTGTGGGTACTTCTTGAATCAATCAACACTATTACATTTTTTTTCTTGATTTGTCCTTCTATCTTGATGGTTTGAGGAGTGGTAATTCCCACCAATGCATTACAATATATGGTCGGATTCATTTCTTCTTTATCTAGGCTTTGTTCCTAGAGTATATCCTCTTCTTTTGACCCTTCTTGCTCCTTTTCTTCTTCCTCTTCACAATCTATGTACAATAATTTTTTCTCAGCACACTTATGACCTTTAGTGTATTTGCTATCACAACTGTAACAAAGATCTTTTGCTCTTTTCTCTTCCAATTGTTGTGGTGTCAACCTTATAGGTTGTGGAAGACTAGTGGCAACAACACTTGCATCTTTATAGTTGTGAGTGGTATGCTTCCTGGTTGCCATAATTTTGCTTTCCATTTTTCTTGCTAACCTGAATGCCTTCTCTAATGAACCAGGTTCCCAAAGGAAAACATCACGTTGGATATTATCCTTTAAAGACCTTATGAACACATCAATCCTATGCTCCTCTGGAATATCTTTTACCCTTATGTTTAATTTTTGGAACTCCTCAATGTGCTCCATTATTGAACCCTTTTGTTTGAGACTTATCAATTGGCTAAAAAAAGTGTTGCTTTTTGTATCCTCATAATGTGCTATCAATTCTTCCATAAAAATTTCCCAAGTGATAAATTGTTTATGAGATCAAAGCCATTGATACCATACAAACTAATTTGGTTCCAAATATAAAGTTTCAATACGTACCTTTTGTGTGTTTTTCACATTATTGAGATCGAAAAATTTCTCCATCTGTAATATCCATGTTGCGGGATCCTTGCCATCAAACTTCCTCATATCGATTTTTGGAATATGGTGGGTCTTTGATCCAACATTAGAGTCTATGGAATCATGATTAACATTTCTTTTGTTCCCATCATGAGTTTCCTCTACTACCCTTTCACCATTAGTGACCCTTTCTTGTAGCAACTTATTCATATTTATCTTCAATTCTTCGATGTCTCTCTTCAAATCATCCATCTTAGCTTCTACACCTTTCTTTAAACAATCCATATTAGCTTCTACACCTTTCTTTAAACCATCCATCTTAGATTCTGTTCGTTTTTGTGCAAGGGACAGTTGTGGCACTTGGTCTTGTAATTTTGATATATCATGTTGCATTTCTTCCTCTTCTTCATGAGTCATGCTAGAGATTTCAGGTTCCTTACTAGGTGTTTGCATTTTCCTTCCTTAGGGCATTAGTTATCAATAATAATGCTCTAATATGCCCTTTGAATTCCTTCAAAATAAATTTTCAAACCAGGCTTAAGCAAAAATTTAGGAAAATCTACACACATTTTTTCACTTTGTAGGATCTCGATATTGCCTCTAATATATCTCTGTATTTTCAAATCATCTAGATCTGAATTTGTGACCTGTAGTAGCCCTCTGTGTCCTCTTTCGAATGCCACAAATCTAACCCAAATTGGATTCTCCAAGGAAGAGTTATGTGAAATCTCCCATAATGACTTGATTATAGACTAGTTCAGTAGACGAACTTGTACGACGTGCCACGACTCACTGTTTTGACCTTTAGATCTAAAAAATGCATACAAGAAACTAAAGTCTGTCCTCTTTTTGTACCTTCTGATGAAATTTCAATTTGATCCATAAAGAGAAAGTTATGATTCTTTTCCCAAGGTCGCTTGTTTGGAATGTAATTCACGAGTCTGCAAAGAGACCAACTTCCTCAGATCATATCTCCATAAATATAGCACGAAAAGCTCTGAAATTTGGACCCGAGGTTCAATGCGATTTCTTCTCAAATGAATTTTTCTTTGCAACTTCTGAAACGTCGCAAAAAAAAAAGTTATAGCAAAAATGCCACGATGACCTGTTTGGAGCAGCGAAACCCTAGAATCCAAAGCTCTGAAACCAAATGTTATGAAACCAACTCAAGAAAAAGATAGAAAATATAGATCAATGCCTTATAATTCAGCCTCTTCGAGGGGGCAATCTCCTTTACATTACATAAATGAACAATTCTTGTATGATTCAAATGACAAAACCTCCTTTCTTTATATAGGAGTCTAAGGAGTCACAATATAACCCAACCGACCTAACAATAATAATATAAAGCCACAAAAATAACAATAGAGGGATTCTATGGGGCACAGTAATAAAAATATGGGGATAATAGGGGCAGAACAATACTAATAAGTGGTACAACTACAATAGTAATGGGGTAATCACTAGTATTATAGGGACCCAACAACATGAGATTATTCTGACAAAACAAAGCAAGGTTGAGATACAAGTTGGTACGTATAAAGATGTGATATTATGTGATGTAATGCCCATCGATGTATGCCATGTATTACTAGGAAGACCATGGAAATTTGATAAAAAATTTATTCATGATGGGAGGAGAAACACTTATACTCTGGAGAAGGGTGGAACTAGACATACACTATTGTCATTGAAGGATGAAGCTGACAAGGAAGCACTTGAAAACAATGTTATGTTGATGAGTGGGAAGGAGTTGTTACAAGAGGTTGAAAAAGGTGAAGAAATGTATTTTTCTATCATAGGGAGACCTAAGGTAATTTTTACATCCACAAACTTAGACAATTTACCAGAGGAAATCAAAACATTGTTGAATGATTTTGCTGATATTGTTGTGGATGAGTTGCTGAATGCATTGCCACTGATCAAGAGTATTAGTCATCATATTGATCTAATACCAGGAGCAAGTTTTCCAAATAAAGATGCGTACAAATTAACTCCTCAAGAGAATGAAAAAGTTGGAAAACAAGTTTAGGAGTTCATGGATAAAGGACTAATCAGAGAGAGTCCTAGTCCATATGATGTACCAACAGTACTCGTTGCAAAGAAAGTACGTGAATGGCGAATGTGTATAGTTTCCAGAGCTATACAAAAGATCACTATTAGGTTTAGATTTCATTTGCCACACATGGATGATTTAATGCATTGTTTGAGTGGATCCAAATATATTACTAAAATACATTTGAAGAGTCAGTATCATCAAATAAGAATGTGAGAAGGTGATGAATGGAAGACTGCATTTAAAACAAACAGTGGGTTGTATGAGTGGTTAGTGATGCCTTTTGGACTCCCTAATGCACCTAGCACGTTCATGAAATTATTGAATCAAGTCTTGAAGGAATATGCAAGAAAGTTTGTTATTGTTTATCTTGATGACATTCTAGTTTTCAGTAAAACTAAGGAAGAGCATCTAAAGCATCTTAAGTTGGTTCTAAGAACACTCCAGAAAGAGAAACTACTGATAAATATAAAGAAATGTAGTTTCATGAAGGAAGAATTGATTTACTTGCGATTTGTAGTTTCTAGAGAAGGATTGAAAATGGATCCAGAGAAAGTCCAAGCAATTTGGAACTGGCCTATTCCCAGAAATATATTTGAGGTAAGGAGCTTCCATGGTCTTGCAAGTTTTTATAGAAAGTTTATCAAAGGCTTTAGTCAGATTTTTGCACCAATTCTTGAAACAATTAAGGAGATCAATCAGCCATTCAAGTGGACAGAAGTAGCTGACAGGAATTTTAAGTTGCTGAAGGAGAAAATCATAGAGAAACCAGTTTTGGCTTTCCCTGATTTTGAAAAGGTATTGCAAGTTGAAACAGATGCTAGTGGAGTTCCAGTTGGCGCAGTTTTGAGTCAACAACAAAGACCGATAATATACTTCAGTGAGAAATTGAATGAAGCAAAGAATAAATATTCTTCTTATGATAAAGAGTTTTATGTTATTGTACAAGCTTTGAAGAAATGGAGACATTATTTGCTGCCAAAGGAGTTCATATTGTATTCAGACAATCATGCCTTATAGTTCATCAATAACCATCCAAAATTGAACTAGAAACATGCCAAGTGGGTAGAATTTTTTCAAATATTTAATTTTGTGATAAAACACAAGAGTGGTAAATCAAATAAAGTCATTTATGCATTGAGAAGGGTAAGTTTTATTGTGCAAGAAATCAAAGTGGATGTTGTAGGATTTGAGGAAATGATCAAATGTACAAATATGATGCATATTTCAAAGATATCTATACAACAGTTCAAAATCCAATGGTTCATTATAGAAGTCAGTGGTTAGCATGTCTCATTCAAGGAGGCTTATTAGTTAAGAGCAACAAGTTGTGTATTCCCAAATGTTCTATGAGGGAAAACATTATAAAGGAGAAACATAGTGGAGGATTCTCTAGTGACTTTGGACAAGATAAAACCTTTGCTCAAGTGAATGATTTTTATTATTGGCCAAAAATGTAGAATGATGTTAAGAAATTTGTTGAGTAGTGCAGTATATGTCAACATGCTAAAGGGAGGATCCAGAATATAGGATTATATCAAGCATTACCAATACCAGACCAACCGTGGGATGTAGTTAGCATGGATTTTATTTTGGGCTTACCTAAAACTCAAAGGCAGAATGGTTCTATTTATGTTGTGGTAGATAGATTTTCTAAGATGGCACATTTCATTGCATGTAAAAAAACTAGTGATGCAACACACATAGCTAATCTATTCTCTTAAGAAATTGTAAGATTACATGGGTTACCTATAAGTATTGTGTCCGATCGAGATACAAAGTTTGCAGGGCATTTATCTAGAACTCTTAGGAAGAAATTGGGAGCTAACCTTAGTTTCAATTCAACATACCATCCTCAAATAGATGGATAGACCGAAGTAGTAAACAAGAGCTTGGGAAACATATTGAGAAGTTTAGTGTATCAAAATCCTAAGCAGTGGTATTTAGCACTAGCTCAAGCTTAATTTGCTTATAACGATACTCCAAACTGAAGTAATGGAATGAGTCCATTTCAGATTGTTTTCAAAATGAATCCAAGAGGTGTGTATGAGCTTAGAAATTTGGCTAAACAGGAGACAAGAAGTGCAAAAGCTGAAGAGTTTGCAGAGCAGATGCAGAGACTACAAGAAGATGTCAAAGGCAGATTACAAGAAAGTAGCGGAAAATACAAACAGAGGGTCGATATGAAAAGAAGAGAGAAAGAATTCAAGTGGGAGATTCAGTGATGGTGCATTTGACAAATGAAATATTTCCTTCTATGACTTACAATAAAATGAAATTGAAAAAGATAGGACTGTGTATAATTGTAAGAAATTTTTCAGCTAATGCATATGAAATTGAGTTGCCAGAAGGGATTGGAATGTCACCTATCTTCAATGTTGTAGATTTGTATCCATACAAAGAGGCTGAGATAGAGCTACAAAAGCAAACTACAGGAGATGAAGTTCAAGCTATGAATTAGGAAGAAAAAATGCCAAAGACAACTAAGAAAGAAGTGGAAGTTGTTTTAGAGAAAAGAGTATCGAAAAGAACCAGAGGACAAACTTATTTCCAATATCTAGTCGAAGAAAGGACAGCCAATGGAGGATGCTAGCTGGTTGACAAGAGCAAAGTTGCAAAAGTATGGAATAAGTCTTGAAAGTTTGAAGGACAATTCTTTTCTTCCACGGGAATCTGATGCAGGAGCATCCAGACTTAGCCAGCAATGTGAAAGTTTGTTCACATGTCGTGGCTAAACGGGTTGAATTTCATTGACCTGATTGGTCAAAAGCCAGTTTTACTGAGAGGTTTGGATCTCTCAAGAAATGGGTTGTATTTTATCATTGTAATAGTATGAAATTGTCTTATTATAGATTCAAAGATAAGTTGTTCGCATAGAGCTAGGAATTAAAGATTTGTTGTTAGATTTATTAAAAATAGAGATTGAGTTGTTAGACATAGTTAGAGTGATATCTGATTGATAAAAGGAAGGAAAGAATTAATGAAGGAAGAGAGTGGATTGAGTGAGCCAGAGCCTAGAATTAGCGCGTGGATTTCTATTCAAACAGAGGTCTTTTCATATGTTGTAATCAGGCCATGGTTGAGACTCTGTAGTTACTTTATTGTGAATGAGTGCTATTGTGTGTGTGATTAATTATCAAGCTTGCGGTAACCCTCGTTGTGCTTTTGTTTCCCTTGTATTTGGGTCGAGTGATTATCCCTTTGTTTTGCTATGTTTCATGCCTAAAGTATATGATTGATAGAAGTCAGAGGCTTTATTATAAATCTCATTGTTTGGGGCTTCTTTAATCCTAACCATTGGATCATCGATATCAGATTGGCGAAGTTTATTACATAGTTTCGGTCCTACAAGCGAAAATCCGATTTACACTAAGAATCAGTGAAAAATATGGATCGAATCCGAAGTCTCAATGTGAAATATTATAGATGGAGGTTTTTAGATTTTATCAGGTTCGTGGACCTCAATCGCATCATAACCCTGAAGCAGAAGGAGCCTGACCAGGGGATTTGTGATTGTGCAATTCAATCGTGGCCGTTAGATTGTGAACTAATCATAATCGCTGGATCACGAAAGTAGTTTTGCAACAGTAATTGGTATTTCGGGTGGCTCAAGAGTTGTAAGTGGTATTGAAGGTTGGTCCCCCGACCCCATTCATCATTCAACACGTAGCAGCGAAGGAGAGAGAGAAAACCGTTTATCGGGTGATTAACCCCTGACCTGTTATCTCATCCGAAATCGTCGATAGCCATCAGATGAAATGGATCTAGATCGATGGTCACAAAGGATCATGCACATTGACTTATCGAATTCCAAGGTAAAATTCCGAATTCCAAGGTAAAATTCTTTGTTTTGATTTTTTTTCAAAGGCATTCTAATAGAAAGAGAAAGGTCGGGTTATAATAAAAAGGTGAACCGCGGGGGTGATTGTTGGGGTTTCTTAAGCCATTGCTTCCGCCTGCATCAAGCGGGACAAAGTAAGACAAGGTATCCAAGGTGCATTTGTGGGTAGAAGGGATGTCTTAGAGAGAATGAAGCATGAGGACTTGGGAGTTGAAAAAAATCATCACTAAGATTTCAAGATACTCTAGCCCTCTAAAGGAAAAATTGTTGATAGAGGAAATGGAAAGCTTTAAGTAAGAAGGATTACATATGGGATAGAGTAGTTCCTTCTTTATTCTCTACTGAGGATCATTGGGATACTAGAGGATGAATAAATGTCTTTAAGACATCTACAAATGCCCAATGGATGGTCAAATATCTAATAGATATTGGTAGCCTGAACGACAATATAGAATCTGAGCTCAGAAATTTAGTCCACAATATTTTTGTTGTTGACAGGGAATTCATAAAACATAGGCTGACCTTAGTGGAGGAGCATGTTGTTAAACAAACCTTGATACCAGCATATTTGTTGGAGAAGATTGGGATAAAGCATTCGAAATTTATAGGGATGGAGTGATGATATCATGTATAGAATCTAGTGGACAAGTGGCCCTTCCTTAACTAATTTGATGAATCCAAACTCTAGAGATATGATTTTGGGGCATTCTACTAGCCATATGCCTTCTCTTGAGATGTTATTTGTCTTAATGATTTCTATCTGAATGGAACAATCATTCTTTGAGTTATATGCTAATGGTCTTCTTGAGAGGTATAATTAAGTTGTCAATGGAAGATCTCTTAAACTTGCCTTTTTGTATAATCAAGGGTCAAAATGTTTGATCCATGCAATTTGAAATGTGTTATTGGGAGTATGGTTAGATATTTTGAAATCTATGTAAATATAGATAATAGATCAACAATATTGGGTAGGAAAGTCAAGTTCATTTTTTCAATCAACGGTCAATTCTGGATATCAGACCTAGATTCTCATTGCTAAACCGAAATATCATACTATAATATTGTTAATTTTGTACTATTAATGAAAATTTCCCCTTTTTTGAGAGAAAAAAATTGAATTCTTATTTGGGATATCAAATACTTATCCCTTTTTGATAAACTAAAAGTAATATGTGGGAGGTGTATGTTTTTATTCTCTCAAATCATTTCACCACATAAGTTGTAAATTATAACATTGGGTTGTCAAAAAGCCAAAGAAAACTATTTAACATGTAATTTAAGACACATGCATTACAAAACAGCAAAGCTACATGATAATTATACAACTACTCTACAAATATCATGATTGAAACATTATGTATAAGAAATTTAGTTACGTTGAGAAAGAGTTACCATGTCACTCGTGTTCATGATAACTAGTCTAAATTCGAATGTGAGATGGTATGAATATCCTAGTGCAACATACTTTTAGCTACTATTGGAGGCAAAAATCCTGGAAAGCTTGCTACCTTCAAGAGTTCAATTATGAAAATTTGTACAAACATTTCACAATAATTAGTCTCAAACAATGACCAAACATAGCCACTAAAAGAACAAAGTGAAGCCTCCTTGGTTTAGAGTGGATTTGTTTGAAATTTGAATTTCAGAGAAACATGCATTAGACAATTACTGAATAGAACATAAAATAATATTCTATATCTCAATCCAGGAAACTTTCATCAAAATGTCTTATAGATCAATGGGTAATATAGAGCAAAGAATTAAAGCTAATAAGAAACATTACGCTTTTCTTCATACTCAAGGATTGGACTCATAAATTTCCAAATTAGTGAAAATTGTGGTTGGATTAAAAAAAATATTTAAATGTCTAAATGCATAAAAATGATCTGTCATCTCACAAATTTGAAAAATTGAAAAACTTGAACACAAAATCAACAATTTGAAGTTCACTAGAATTTAAACCATGAAGAACTCTTTATCTTATTCCATTCCTCTACATGGGAAATTAAATGATTACCTAATGTCTGGTGTCAAAGGGATTATAAAAAACCATAAATTTTTGTGGTACTTCAATTTATTCTATTTATGAAGAGAATGTTATGGCTGCATAGATAATCCCTTGCATTGGAAAATTGCAGTTGTACAAGAAATTTTCATATCAGAAGAATAGCTCTCCTTCTATTCATAAATTCCCTTACAATACAGAAAGTAATGAATGTGTTGATCTAATAGAAAAGGTAGAAGTTATATAACAACCCTAAATCTATAAGACCAAAATTTGTAGTTGCACTACCTCAATGGAGAAAATCAGTTATGAAAAGGATGTGTGAGTATTAACAATAAAACTCATGTGCAATATCAATAGTATAACTTGAGAAAATAATAGCCATATGGTTTCCCCTCCTCTCTCTTTTATTCCTCTCCCTAAAACCAAAACCCTGGAAATGGTAAAAAAGGAAAATTTTAGAGTACAAAGAATCCAATCCTTAAACCCTATGTTTAAAATGTTATATTACCATATCTAAGAAGACCTCTTGAGTTGAAGCCTCGCATGTGAGGCAACAAAAACCATCTTCTGAGCTTTATTCGTTGATGTCTGTGAATTCCCATGAGCATACACCCACCTCATGAATAACCAATTAAACTTTAGACAACATGCATTTCCATAGATTAATATGAAATGAATAGTGAATTTCCCAAGGGCTTTAAACTTTCTCAAGCATGTCTCCGAGGCAAGCCTACTACTTTGAGGATTGGTAGTTTTCATTTTACCTGTTTGAGGGTCTTGTTGTTTTACCTAAACATCCTGAGCATATTATGTGTGTAGGCCCTCAACGCACCATTTCATTACTTTCATGAATGTAATATGTGCTTCTAATGAGATTCATACTATCCATCTCATGCACTTTTTGTAGAAGGATATATGAAATATATTCTTCTAAGAAATGACCCAGCCACTGCCAAGCTTTCTTGTTGGACTTCCTTCCAGGAATCATCATTTACAAAACCACCAAACCATCGTCTACGTCCATTTCCACCCCACCTCTAGCTACTTCTCTCTTTCTAATCTCCCCATCCCATATATCAAATGCATATTTCTTTCCACTAAGGGCATCTTCTAAAGCTCTACGAGTAGCATATTGTAGGGAAGATAAAATTTATTTATTTAGACAACATCTATTATTGTTGATCGAGGATACACCCTTGGATCTTTCTTCTTTGACTAGTTTAATAAGATTTTTTTGGTTTCAAGAAATTGTGGACCATTTTGAACTTTTGACTAGATAAAATATTTGATTTTGTTCTGTGAAGTAGGACTTGCTAGGTATGACATGGAATCATGATTCATACTAGCCTTGGTTCCAAAAAAAGTGTTGAGTTTAGTGCCAAGGAAATCCTCATGAGTCATATCTACCATAGTGCCAAAAAGAGGCCAGTTTCAACTGTCCTAGAAAAAAATCACAAATCAAATGTGAAATCAAGAATAATCTAGGAGTTTTTTATACCCATAGAATTTGAAACAATAAACCATCGACAAAAAAAATTGGGTGAAATTTTAGGAACCTTTTACTTTTTATATTTTGGGATTTTTCCTAGTCTGGGTCATATTGTTACTCTCCATCGTCAACATGTTTCTTGTTGAGCTGAGTCCGACTATTTAGATAAATGATACTGTTAGTTTTTGGAAACTTCAATCATTCATCATAGATTAAGCAACCTTTGATTTTAGACCCTTGGTATGTGTGCTGACAAAACATGATTTCTCTCCCAATTAATCAGTCTTGCTCCTAAAGAGGACCATATGTTTGATATGTAAAAGCTCATCCTATGGCTAAATTGATTCACTAGCAAGGAGCTTAATTAATTTTTTGGATATTAATGTGGTTATCTTTTCTTGCTATTTCATTGTGCATTAAATCTGATTTTGTAGTACCTGCAGACTATAAGTTAAATGAAGAAAAATAGAGATGAAGAAATTAATCATAGATACAATCATCTTCTCAATGTATTTGTAAACACCCTTCACCTATTTATATACAGTGTTGCTACAAATATGGATAGACCTAGTACTAGAGTCTACCTCTCACCATACTAAGAATTGTCCTCTACTCATGTGGATGGGTTCACTTATTCAAGCCCTTGGCCCCATTCCTCTTTCTTTCCTTTTGCTATGAAGGCCAAGAGACCATATAAACAACCCATGTTTCCATTCCACTATCTTCAGTCTATCTCCAACGCTCTTTTTCCATCTCAATTTCCATTCCCCCTTTCCTTTTTTTCAACCTATTTATTGCCTTTCCTCTAACTATTCCAAAAGCTAATAGAACCCCAAGAAGCCATTCTCACTGCATTCTAACCTAATTATTATATGCCCTATGTGATTCTAGTGAAAACCCACAATATATCACCTCTAATAACAAATTTTAGCCATTACAATTCTTGTTTGGGGTTGTTATTTCCTATGTGCATGCCACGTGGAATTTATTGATTTGTTATATCATGTATGTTCCTAGTTCAACATGATCATTGTAACAAAATGGGTAAGGGATAAAGATACACGAAGAAACTTATTGCAAATTAGAAAGTGTTTATTCCATATAAAAGAATTAACAAGATTATAACATGTTTATATTCACATATATTTTTATATGAGAAAATAATTAGCACATAGTCAGTGATTTTCAAGAGGAAGTATGCATAAATAGATATAACCATGCCTCTTTGAAATAAATAAAACACATCATAGAAACCATTAGTAAGTGTGAGTCGGTTATAATACATATGTTGATTTCATCCTCTAGTTATCAAGTTTTTGGATTGTTTTCAACATTTCTTACTTCTGCTAATTATCCAGTCTCTTGTTAGAGGTAGCATGATCCAATCACAATAGGATTCCCCATTGGAATGAATAATGTAAAGAGTACAACTCTTGAACAAATAATATCCTAGATATGCAAGTTTTCTTTTAATGGTTCAGTTGATTTTAGTTGGACTCTAGTTCGTTAGAAGCTAGTTTTACAAAAGGATCCTCACAAAGGTTGGTAGTGAGGAGAACTCTTTCCCCCCATTAGAACTATCTTGGCTGAAATCATTCAGGGGCTTCTCCTTTCATCTCGCATCACCTGACGGGTGAGTTTAGCTGGATATAGAAGTTGAGAAAGGTATGTTGTAGAGCAAGAGTTGTGTCAGATGTACTTAGGAAGTATAATACTAAATAATTGTTCGAGAAGACTCTAAGTATTGTATTTAATGTTTAATAATGGCATCATTGTAACATTTTGGA
This sequence comes from Pinus tabuliformis, assembly GCA_031772625.1. Taxonomy (NCBI): domain Eukaryota; kingdom Viridiplantae; phylum Streptophyta; class Pinopsida; order Pinales; family Pinaceae; genus Pinus; species Pinus tabuliformis. The sequence goes on from CM062820.1 coordinate 1,438,739,615, forward strand.
TCACATATATTGACAAAGAACTGAAAGAATCAACACTCTCTAGTGTTGCTATGAATACATATTTTGATTATCCATGATTGGGTAGTCGGTTGTCTATTCATGTCATGATATATGATTAGTCCATTGTGTTAAAATTGCATGAAGGAACTATGATGATTCTACTTGACGTATGTTGTTGATAGGCCAATCATATTGATAAGAGGATGAGTAGTATATCCTCTTGATTGATAATGTTTTTTACGTATTAATAAGAGAACAATTAGGTTTCTAATTCAGAGTCTCGACATCTTCACATTCTAAGAAAGATTATGAAAATGAGCCATCAGATAATTCCCTCTTGAAATGATGGAATTTTGCAAAATATTATGTTCGCTGAAGGGATGTGTTTCTATTTTCTTCATGATACCAAATTGTTGAAGAATGTAGCTAGGTTCGGTATTAATAATTGTACTTGAATTCAAAATGTAATATATTTTTCAAAAGAAGAGAAAAGAAAAAAATATTATTATTAATATTATTAATTCACTTGTCAAAGCATGTGTTACATGCTTGGGTCAATTTTTATAGGTCAAGCCTCCATTTTAGGCCTTAGGATTGTTTATTTGGGTCAAAGTAATTTTTTTATTTGGTCAAAGGCTCCTCCATCAATTTAACCTCATCCAAATATCCATCATTTGGGATTACCTCATAAGAACACATCTCGCCATACACAGAGACACATCTCTTCTTGATGATCATGTCAACTCATTGATGAAGGATAGACTTTGATTTATACAAGCCTAGGACTTCTCATAAAAACATAGTACACAAGCTCAGATTTCAGAGAATATTGGGCTGATCTAAAAGATGAAGTTTCAGTTACCTTAGTGGATAATTTTGGTGATCTTACGGAGAAAACTTGAGTGATCTCAGAGACAAGCTCGGACAAGGCATTTTAGAGTCAAATGTTTCATTGGCATTACAATCACAAGGTTAGATAATTTTGGTGTAACCATAGTTGAGTGTTATGCTAACCACATATTGGTGCTACTACATATTTGATGTTACCACACCTCGGTACTTCCACAGTAACCACAATTTTGGTGATCTGTAATAGTGACTTGGTGTTGTTTCGGTCTCAAAATTTCGGTTCCATTTCAGCTCGGTGATATTACTGTGACCTCAGTTCGGAGCTATCACAATGACTTTAGTATGGTGGTATCACAATGACATCAGTTCAGTTCCATTATAATAATAAGGTCTCGGTGGTATTACAATGATGATGTCTCAATGAAAACAAAGTTTGGTGCTAACACAATGATACCATAAGAGAAGAGAAAGCAAGGATGACTTAATGGAGGAAGTCTCTAGTCTACATTGTAAGGGTATTGGTCATCTCATCTTGAATCTACTAAAGGAATAATTTTGACCGAGTTTTCCCCTAGAGTGGGGTTTTTCCCTAGCAGTGTGCCTACATCTTGTGTTATCTTCTATTTATTTCTTAGCATTAGTCTTGATGATAATAATAATGAAAACATCACAAGTTAATGTCATAATAAGAGAAATTGTTTAACTACCACTCTATTGATTTTTCAACGTGGTATTAAACCTATGGTCAATGTCAAAAGGTAAGTTGAAGACCACTTATACATATTTGAAGCATCCTCAGTGAAATGTTTTGTTTTCACATGTCTTCAAGAACATGTCAAAATCGAAATGGAAATTTCTGAGCTAATGGAACCACGATTATAGTGATATAGTTCAAGACACCTTAATTAAGAAGGGGGAGGTTTGTATGTCGCAATTATGGGTTCCAATATGTCAGAGTAAATAATTTTGGTAAATTTCAGAGAGGGGAATGGAAGCGTTCGTCTTAGAAACAAGTGCAGTATAAGTTTAGTTCAAATATTAGTAGGAAGTTTGATATAATAGTGATACATTTTGGTGTATCTTGATAAGACATGTTTACATCAATTTACAGTAGTATGCGGATTGGTGAAATCAAAGTTCACTATTGAGGAACAAATATAAATATAAGGGTATACCTCGCTCTATTGTATAGTGACAGAATTCGTAGAAATTTCAATGGAAGATAAATTCATACCATCTTTAGATTGGGTGAAGTCACAATCATATTCATTTAGGCTCATTAATATGCTTATAGTTGAAGCACTAATTACTAAAGAAATGATATGTATATGCAATGAAGCAGTACATTCGGTCTACAACTCGATGTGGAAAATGATCTCAGAATGACTAGCTATGGCAAGCTCCCAATGATGTGAGTGTCAATGACTACAAGAAGCATTCAATTTAAAGGGAACCTGAAGTCTATCCTATGAGAAGCAAAAGGTACCATCTTAAGGAAATCAAGTCAGTATTGTTGCATAATAAAGTACACTTGCAACAAGTCTAATCAAATTAAGGGTGTGTAAAATTAAGATATGTATGTTCATAAATTTTAAAAGTATATAATCTTAAATGGTTCATATGATCCTTGTTTATAGATAGACTAGGATAATGATAGTACTCCCTAGGTATCATACAAAAAACCTCCTATTATAACCTTAATACTTGTTTTCTATAGTTTACAAATAATCTAGGATGTCAAGTAAAAGTCCTATTGTTTATTGAAAGAATGAACAACTTATCATAGGATTCCATCCTCCATGGTTATGTAGAAGATCTAACTCAAGAAATTAAACTACGTCCTTCGTATTACCTGTCGTTCCTGTAAGTATGTACTATAGGTATAAAACATGATGGCTTAATATAGAGAGAACACTTCAAGGAGCCCATACAAGGTTTTCCAAGGAACATCTCGAGGTATGTCTTACGCTATACACATTACAAGATTTTCTTAAAAATATAATCATATTATTTATAAATATTGCGTTACATTACTAACATCATTATGTATAGTTGTCTTGAATCATAAATATTATTGTTTAGTATTATTCATCACTTGATATCTAGCCTCCACATATTCGTAATTGGTTTTTATAGAAACCTAGACAGGTTCTCTAGAAAACACTTACCTAAGGGTATGTTAATGTTAATGTTTGGAATGATAAAATTACTTAGGGTTATTGGTAAATGTTATTTGAAGTTTTATTTGATGATTTCATTTTTTTGGTTTTAGTATGATCATGAAAACTTGAACCTTTGAAGTTGTTTCCTTTCTATGTTATGTAACCCTAGATATTTAGGGTTTGGTTGAGAATATAAGAAAAACCCTTGTTATGTCTTTAGAGTAAGATCTTAGGAATGAAAACCTAGGTATATATCTATCTATCTATCTATCTATCTATATATATATATATATATATATATATATATATATATAGATATATATATATATATATATATATATATATATATATATATATATATATATATATATATATATATATATATATATATATATAGATATAGATATAGATATCTGTGTGTGTTTCTGTGTGTGTCCCTTTGATCAAAACCCTAGCTTGGTCTTGGTCTGTATATGTCTAGTGTATTAATGTTGCTTGAAATTTGATGTACTTATGCATGATAATGAATTACTATATATGTGTGTTGACCTAATTATTTATGGTCATAAGTCTTAAGGTTTTATATGAGCCCTTGTCTGAGTTTAATATTCTAGGATGACAATGTTTGGGAAATCTACGTTTTTACAGCGGAACCCTACTAGTAGTTCAATTCTCTAGTATGTGTGATATGACAATCTTGAATCCATGAATCTATATATTGATTGTTGATATTTTTAAATGAAAAATATAGGGTTTGTAGAAAGCTCTAGTGGATGCTAGTCATATTGTTAATTGTGCTATGATTGATTATTAGTTGTTAAAATCTTATATATGAAATATAGGGTTTGTATGAAACCCTAGTAGGAAGCCTAATATACAACTTATAAAAGTTGTTAAATACCTTGTAGATCTATTTTTGTTTAACTTTTTCTAGGGTTTGCTATTTGCTGCAGTAGGGTGTGTCATATCATTGGTAGAAACATTGGAACCCTACATGTAATGAAAGTTGTTATATAAGCCTTGGTGAAGTAGTCTAGGTTTTATGACAAAGCCCCTAGAAAAATGTTCAATATTATGTGTCCTTTTGGGTATTTGATATATAATGTTGAAATGATTCTGTGATTCTATAGATTTGGCTGTACTTGCTATCTAAGTTTTGTAGGTACATAATCTTCAAGATGGTAAATTTGTTTGTAAAATAAATTAGATGTGATAAGAATGATGTGAATAGTGATGATAACTTTGATAAGATGGTTGGAGGCCATGAAAGTTCTCCAATGTCAAAGAGTTTGATTAAGAGGGAGCCTGAAAAGAGGAAATATCCCTCATTGAGATGGAGAACATATTTTTGATTGGAAATTGAATTTTGAAGGTTATGTTGTTGCATGTGAAGTAGAAAGGAAAATATCTTGTATCAAAGATTTAGTTAATAGTCCAACTATGTTGACAAGAAACATCTGAAAAACCCTAAAGTTTTGTGTTTATGTGGAAGTATATTATTGATTGTGTTTGTGTTTGTATAGGTAAATCTCTAAAAGGTTTTGATAACATGTTGGTTACCGATTAGTTTGATAGGGAGAGATTTGTTGTCTTTGATCTACTAGATCAAGGAGTGTTGAGGTTTTGTGAGTGAGGCATTGCATGGTAGGACATCTCGATGGCGCTTTGTGTTCATGTCTAGGTCCCGAAGTTGGGAGGGTGGTGTTGGTTGTAGAGCTTTGACCTCAGATACACACCTAGATACCTAGGTTTATGGTTAACAAGTAAGCCTGATCATACATAGAGAGGATGAAAGCTTGATTCCATGTTATTCCCACTAAGATAGATTTTTCTTGTCAAGAATCTAGCCCATGGCATTGTGGTGCCTAAATTTTTGAGAGACCAATGGATATATTTCCCTAGTCAGGAATCTAGTCCATGGCATTTTGGTGCCTAAAATGCTGCATAGATGATATGTTTTGAAATCTTCCATGTACCTCTATGATTATATATAAATATAAATACCTCCCTAGTGAAGAGGGAGTGTTGAAGAATGTAACTAGGTTCAGTCTTCATAATTGTACTTGAAGTCAAAATGTAACATATTTTTGAAAACAAAAGAAAAAGTAATTATTATTATTATTAATTGATTTGTTAAAGCATGGGTTTCACGCTTGGCTCAATTGTTATAGTTCAAGCCTCAACTGTAGGATTTATGACTGCTTATTTGGGTCAAAATCAATTTGTTGTTTGGTAAAAGACTCCTCCAACAAGTCACCCTCCTCATCTAAATATCCATCAAGTCAGCTTACCTCAAAAGATCACATGCCAGCCTACACAAAGACACATCTCTTCATGATGATCATGTCCACTCATTTATGATGGATGAACCACTCTATATACAATCCTAGGACTTCACATGAAAACCCATAACACAAGCTCGTATTTCAGAGAAGATTGGGGTGATCTCAAAGATGAAGTTTCGATGATCTCAATGGAGAATTTTAGTGATCTCAGGGACATAACTTCGGTGATCTCAAAGAAAAGTTAGGATAGGGAATTTCAAAGTCAAATGTTTCGGTGGAATTATAATTTCGGTGTAACCACAATTTCGGTGCTATGCTAACTAGAATATGGTGCTACTACCGATTCGGTGTTACCACAGTTCGATGCTTCCACACTAACCACAATTTTGGTGATATGTCACACTGACTCGGTCTTTTTCATTCTCACAATTTGGGTGCCATTTCAATTCAATGCTATTATAGTGACCTTAGTTCATAGATATCATAGTGACTTTATTTCGATGGTATCACAATGACATCAATTTGATTCCATTATAGTGATAAGGTCTCGGTGGTATTACATTGATGATGTCTCGATGAAAACACAGTGATATGTAAAATGAAGATCAGGCATGGATGACTTGATGAAGGAAGTCTGTGGTCTAGTTTGTAAGGGTCTTGGTCGTCTAACCTTGAATCTACTAAAGGAAGAATTTTGACCAGGTTTTCCCCTATAGTGTGGCTTTTCCCTAGCAGCATGCCTACATCTTCTTTTATCTTCTATTTTTTTATTGCATTAGACTTGATGATAAGAGAATATAATTAAAAATATCTAATAATAATAATGAAAACATCACAAGTTAATTTCATCATAAGAGAAATCATTTAAATGCCACTATATGGATTTCTCAACACAAAGAATGTTGAGCCCCATTCAAACATCCTAGAATTATTAATGATAATAAAAAAATCTAACTAAGATGGTAAAAATAGAAATATAAAGGAAAACTAAACTTTCCGAATTGAAGTAAAAGGGTTAAAAGATAAATATAAAGGAAATGAAAACCTTGAGAATTTTATCTTATCATTCATATGAATGGGAGGGGTTGAACTTGTCAGTTTCGAGAAAGTCTTGGTAAGTTTCAACAAATCTTTCAAAAGTCTTTGTGAGTTTAAGATAAGTATAAATTTTAGGGAGAGAATTGCTAACACTTGCAAGTCCGTGCCAAATATCATAACATCAATACCAAGCATAACCCTCTATTGCTTTCAGACACCTAGAAAATGAATTATTGCTATAACATAGTAGTGTGAAGTAAGTATTGTATTCTCCTATTCTGGTTTATGATACGAGTGTCTCGATTTAAGAATATTGTCACCATGTGGTAATTCCTATATTATAAATAATGGGGATGATGGTTGTATGGTAATTATCATGAATGTAAGTGAATGGATTTAATAATATAATTCGAGACATTTGTAGAAGCTCAACTTAGGCATACTATGGTTTGAGAAGATACTTGAAAATAGTTTCAACATAGTATTTTCTTGTAAGGTTGTCCAAATGAATTATTCTATTAGATTGGTATATAATGAATACAATGGGCCCTATCACTAAAACATTAGTTCAACACAAGAATAAATTGATAGGTTCCATAGAAATTCAAGACATTTAGAATAGAAATTTAATTTGTATGCACTAATGACCAAAATAGATCAATGGCTCTCAAATAATAAATAGATGATGAAAGAGAATATAGTTCCTAGGGAGTCTCTACAAAAGTGAAAAAAAACAAATGAAATAGTAACAAATAAATGTGGGTTTGGCCTAAAATGGGTAGGCCCTAGAAAGTGAATTACAACTTTGGGAACACAGAGTGCAATGTATGCCAAAATGGAGGCAACAATGTAGATAAACCATGAGCAGAAAGTTGAAGGTAAAACAATATTTAGCTAGCGTCTGAACCAGAGGGGCAGCCTGTATCAATTATTTTGAACTCAATAATACTAAGCCTAATAATGTTATTGAGAGAGTGGTCTGTAATTAAAATTTAGCAATTGAGAAAACCTAATCATAGTCCATTAGACCACTACAGTCAATTGCAATTCGATGCACTTACTTTTATAATCAAAATTGTCTATGACAAACTAAGGAAGATCCCTAGAAACAAAAACTATTTTATATTTTGTATTGTCTCTTACAAAGAAAGGCCAAGGTTTCAAGACAGTAAAACAATCTCAATGGCTTTATAAGTTGAAATGGTTCATATGAATAATACATGTGGTCCAGAAATTTATAAGTGACCAAAGTAACCAGAATGTGGAGATTATTAAAGGTTAAAAGAAAATTTTTAAGACAAGCCTAAAAATATACTATAATCATGTTGATACCAGATTGAACACTAAAAGGAAAAGCTTTGCAATAACATCCAAGGTTACATAGAGATAGAACATAATATGTATGAATTCAATCAACCCAGATAAGACAAATCAATTAACCTAGATACCAATTATAATATTATCTAAGTTTTTGTGTTCTATACTTAATCAGGGGTTAAGGACAGATTAATTTTGTTCCATTCTCCCTTAGTTTGGGACTACAAGATTGTTTTCGTTTTCTTAAAATTTTCATCCTTGCCAAATTTGATACTTTGTGTAATGGAAAATAGGCCTACAATGCATATTGGTATGCATGGCAGACATTACAAATAGTGCTTCAACAAGTAAGGGAATGCCCACTGACAAAAGACTCTAACCTTAAGTTAATACACTCCTTTCAGTTCATAGGGAGTTGTAGAGTATTTTGAATTTTCATGCATGTAGTTCAGGTATGTGGGATTCCAACACAAATTTTGTCCAAATTATCTCTCTTTTTGTGCATTTACCAAATGAACAAAACATCAATCCAATGCACTAGTTGAATCTACATCCATACTGATTCAGAGCTTTGTTGGTGGAGTTATGTGATGAGGAATGGGTTTATGTAATAGCTAAATAATTGAATCTTGAGTGCCACATGTAGTGAGAAGAAATCATTACATGGATGAGTATTGCTTGTGTCAAAAGCTAGAGTATTGGGTTTAACCAACAATGATAGTAGGTATTTCATGTATTTTCATTGGATTCGAAACCATGAATCATACAGTAAGAATTGAACAGATAGTGAAGCATGATGGTTTCTCAATTTTTTTCATTTGGTGTGATTCAATTCAGTCGGATATCCACATGTAAAGGAGTTTCACTGAAAACATAGTCCTCAGTGAGAGAGTGTTACAAAGCCTTGTTTTCTTTTATTGGACTACTTACTATTGTGTTTTAGCTGGTTGATTTGTGCAACCTATGTTAGATAGAGGAATTGTAGCTATTTTGAAGATCAACATATCTATACAAGACTATGAACAAAGATCATAGTTTAGTTTCCACAAAGTATCCATGTTGATGAAGTGAGTGGGCTATAAGTTCGTCATTTACAGATCAATTATTGAAGAGGATAACATGCGGATACATGACAAAGTTACTAAAGATGAATTATAGATAGTTATGTCATATTTTCACAAGGGTAAGTCCAAGCCATGAATTGTAAATGTAATTTCTTCACTTTATGTTTCTTCCATGTTCATTTTCTTCCTCCATGTTTTGGATGCAAGCACACATCATACCTAATACAGTGAATATCCCTCAAGTAAATATTTAGGAGATTACAATTCCAAATCCTCTATAATTCCCATCATAATTACTTATTTAAAATGGAAAATTCTCGATAAATTCCCAATTGATCACATGACTGATTCTTCAAAAGATGATTAAGGTGACATGATTACTAGTGGCCCAATTGCTCAGAAACATTTATCACAAATAGATGTCTCCTTTCTGGATGTACAAATTGATTGCAAAAAATAATAAATGTTGCTTATCCCATCAATTCCTTATCAATTATGTCATCATGATGGTTATCAAAAACAGGACAATCATTGAAGTCCACAAATAAAACTTCAGGCTTCCTCTGTCCAAACTATAAGATAATGGGTTTTCCATTCTAGATAGTTGATATGACAATCATATTCTTCATTTTTCTATAATATTGTTGATGGTGTTGGGCCCATCAACATGTCAAGGGGATATCCCTGGTAAGAATTCTCAATTAGACCTCAGAATGTTTGGTGTAGGAGTCACCATAGTGGGTTGTAAGGTCATTACCTGACAACAATATCACACAGATGCAAGTAAGATAACTCTGTCAGTAGCAAGGGTGTGATTGATGCAGAGAGAAAAGGAATGTGTACGAGAGGTTCCAACACTTCGAAGGGAGAGAAAGGTGAAGGTGAGTTCTAGGTCGAAAGGGATCAGTCCCAGCTCGGCTAGGAACACACCACACAAAGGACATGCACAGCGTCTGATGGAGCAGTCCACTCAGATGCTGTAGTCACAACATACAAGGTAATATAACACAAGAAACACTGATGGATCAGTCCAAGATGAGTGTGACGGTTGATATAGCAAGGTTCATGAGAAAGGTTTGTCTAATGTCCAATAGAGCAGTTGAGATGGACGGTGACAACATTAACAACATATGAAACTAATTAACAACAAGATTCATATAATTTCACACAAATTAGTTCATATACAAGTACATAAGTTAAACAACATATATCATTAAGGAAACCAAAACTGTTCAACTATAGTAATAACATATGCATGAAAATGTGTTGGCTCATATTAGTAAGGAATTGTAAGTCAAAATCATACAATACACAATGTAAACCTGCTAGCCCCAACAGAGGAACGTTACCACCACATCCGCTTGCTCCTACAAAGAGATGCACTAGCTCCATGCAGTGGGGAAGCCAAAGCACATTACAATAGTTTCTAGGCCTTCTTCAAGATAGTCTTAATAGAATATTGGCTGACCAAAAGCCTTTACAATAAGTTATGATGGACTATTTATAGCAAAGTGTTGCGTGACCCTTGACATTTCCCTTTGTGATCGTTCAACTACCCTCATGACCCTTCACCTACTCTATGACTGTTACATTCACTCTTGACACTTGACTTACACTTGACATGACTCAACATTACAATGCACATGTACCCATGTGAACAACGACTTGAACAATCTAAACTAGACACCATTCTAACTTACAGAACTACAGAAGTACAACTGCTTGACATCCTCATGCTGATCAACAGTAACATATTGGTACCAAGCTTGGTAGTCTTTGATAGTGTCCCTGTGTTCTGCTATGACATCCATCTGGAACCTGAACCTTGCCTCCATGGCATAAGGGTACACTGCTTGGGCTCCTCTGTCCAACTCATTTGAAAGCATGCACATCATTGTCCCCAATGTGGTCGAACCAACAACATACTTACGCATGATGTCTACATTGATAGGCAAGAATCAAATCGTCGAAGTATGAGTCAAGCTCCTATTGGACCTACTTCTTGGTCTTCGCTTGGGTCAGAGTCCTAAGTGATGGAATCACATGTGTGTGCACCACAACCTCCACCCTCTTGAATAATCATGCATGGGGAGATTGTATGCCAGTGATGAGTTGCGGTAGGTCCTCGTAGTTATGGATCTGACTCCGGATACATTCTTGCAGCTCAACCGCATTGGCCCTCATAATTTTTGGAAAATGAAGTGGGGATCTCTTGTAATTCATCATCCATGCCTTCATGTTGTCAATGATAACATATATGTTCTTCAAGATGCGAGTTCTTATCACACATGGATGTTTGCATATGTGAATATGAATGACTCCTTGATGCATGGTTCTAAACATGGAATACAATGCATGCATGATTGTGTCCAAGGACAATACTTCATCTAGTATTTCCTTCTTCAGTTTAGCTTGAGCAGACATTGTGACCATGTCTACTCCCTACTTGGCCACCTATAGTTCCTTTGCCATTAGCTCATTCTCAGCTATGAGGAAGATAACACTGGAGTAGTGGCTTTGGCATACACTTTAGTTGAATTGGCCAAAGCATCTAGGTCCTTATGCACATCGATAACGATCACTTGTTCTTCAACTTGCGCAAGGCATGTTCGGTCCTTTGGAGTTGGTACTATGTCACGCTGCACAACTCTATGTTGAGAGTCATCAAAAGATTTGTTGCACATCTCTACTTTTGGCTGACCACCAAGCATCTTCATGCCTCCTTGGTCATTTTAAACTTGCTCATCATCTGGATGCATTGAAGCAAGTGAGTCAACCTCTCTGTGGTGAGGCATGAGGTCGGTATCCTGTTCCAACTCCTTCTGCTCCATGTATAAATCCAATTGTTCAAGATCATGTTCTATGTAATAAGAAAATTCTTACCCCTATAAGGGCTCACCTTGTTCATGTGATGCTAGTTGTTCAGAAGAATCAACTAGTTGTATGGGCGTTACTTCGTCTATTCGCACGTGATGCACCCCCTGCTAAATCTGTTGCTGCTGCACTTCTTTCTCATGTTGGTAGAACTCTTGTTCTATTCAGAGTTGCTCCCTCATCTCATGAAACTCCTTTGCTTCTTCCATTCTCTTCTTATCCCTATGCCTTCATGAGATTAGCTTTTCGCCCTGCTGCCTCTTATGTTGAATAGCCATAACTACTTGTTCTACAAGTGGATCTACTCGAAACTGGTAGCTTTGTTCCTCCTCCATGCGATGGACAATCTTTGTCCTCCCTTTGTCAGACGAAGGTATGCTTGGCTCCGTTGTTTCCACTGTTGGTGTTATCCATGATGTTGGTTCACGCTGATGTGCTAAGCACTCTAAAACAAAATTGACCTATTCATTAGGTCTAGAAGAATTGAAGCAATAACTCCATGAGTGCTCCAATGCCCAATGACATGCCCCATGGATCCAATTGAACTGAACTCTCAGGCAGTGATCATTCACAATGCAATGTGGATCATATGGGTTGAAGCTTCGGAGGTCCAATGGGTAACTCTTCATCTTTTCAGCATCGACATCTTCTTCCTTGATACTCCAGATCTCGTATAACCCAATCTAAAATGGGAGAGTGGGCCAAGGTGCCTTCTTCTTCCACTACAACCTAGTTGTTAATCCTACTGATTTATGATATGCTACTTCCTGCATGACAAGCACATCCAAAGAAAACTTTGGCAAAACATGTAGAGGCTTCTCTGCAGTGAGCACTCGGATGAATGTGTCATCTGGTGAGGCATACAAATTTTTAATTCCTAACAATGCATTCACGGCTTCTTCTGACATGCAAGGTGGATCCTATGCACATATCAACCTATACATTGGGGCGACAAGATGGTGAGACAGCCATATGATCACTCCTTTGAAGCTGCACTCGGACAATAACTTCAAATATGTGCTCACAACAGTCTATGTCGGTGACCATGCCCACTCTAAGCCCAGGAACATATGTCAGGAACATACTTTATCTAGAATGTAGGCAGACATGTAGATCTCTACTTGCATGCCTTCGAGCAATTGTCGAGCCTTCATGACTTGCTCCTTCAGCTGATGAGCCAGTATGCCCGACGAGTTGCATGGTCTGCCTTCTCTAGCTAGTTGGTGTAGCGCAACCACCAAACTCTTAGGGAAAGTCTCAATGATTGCCTGGCCACTCAGTCAACATGAAAATATGACCAAGTATTGGTACGCCCTCCTCAATATCTTTGTCTTATATACCTAATTGGGTGTCATCCTCAAGCAAGCTGGATCCTTTACCCAATCCTTCAAAATGCCTCTAAAGTGACCTCTGTTGTTCAGCAAGATCAATGGAGGAGTTGTGACAGTCATAGGCTTGTTCATATGATACATCTCATCATAGTATCATGCCCAAAATATTGCAAGCTTCGTCCCACTAACACTGCTCAAGGACATCGTCTTTGGGGTCAGTGTGAGAGACGATCCAGTGAATCATATCCGCACATGGGAATGTGGGGTATCTACATGCAATTTGGTATAGGCCAAACATATGAGTGTTCACGTACAGCTGATGGTCTTCAAGTTCTTCCCTAAAATTACCTGGAAATGTTTCATTGACCTCTTGCCACTTCAGTTTGATTTCCTTGTCTAGATACAACTTCATATCTTCGTAGATCGGCATGTTAGAGGACACATGTTTAACCATTGTTCCAGCTACAACATCATCAGTGTACTAGGATCCTGCTCTCTTGGAATTGATTGAGACAGTTGAACACCTAAAATATCTGGAAAGAAGTAGCATGCATGGCAAGAAATATTTCAGTGAAAACGAAGCAAATCCAGGGAAGGACACAACACATACCTGGGAAACTGATGAGCATGATTGCACAAATTTCACTAGGAGGATAAGTGAATAGCTTCCAAGACTAGGCAAAGTGATGTGTGCGTTATCTTGGAGGCTAGAGTAGTTGTTGGATCTGCAAAATGCGCAATCCAGTTAGGCAGTTGGCTACTGGGATTGCGCAATGTACAATTCCAACTGGGAAAGACTACCGGCCCAAGGACAGATTTGTGCAAATTTTTGGGCCAAGGATCCACTAACCTCTATAAATGCACAATTATGTCTAGGAGGCTAGTGTTGAGTAAGAATGTGCAAATATGGAGAGGAAGGTGAGCCTTCCATCCCTATAACACAGTCTTGGTGGGGGCAAAGCCTGGGCCAAGGTTGGCCTGACTCGTCGATGACAAACTGAAAGAAAGTAACTCAATGAAATTCATGGTGACACTAAGTGATAGAAGAAGTGGCAAATAGTGCATGCCAAACATTAATGGAAGATTCAACAAATAGATCGACATGCATGTGGGTGAATTTGTTCACCTGTTGGGCAAATGTGTGTGAAAAACAGTTTCATGCATGCGATAGCAATGAGATAGCAACGAAAATTGAAATAGAGATAGGAAAAGCTAGAATATATGTAAATTACAGCAAGCATTCAAAGAAATCAAACAAACAACCCTCACACAAGAAAATACACAAAAAACGACAGAAATGCCGAAAAAGACAAGTTGAGGCCACTTACCTATGAATAGTTGAGCCGGATGTGTCAAAGAGTCTCAGATGTGTTGTGGGATGTCAAAGCTCCAAGATTAATGTGAATGAGTGAGCTCTGATGCGTCGAATAAATAATTTTGGTCTTATGACATGCATGCCACAAATCCAGGGAAAAGTGACACTTGGAGGGAATCTTCTAAAACAACTTTGCTTGTAACCCCTGACTGCTAAAAATATCTCCTTGAATCATGGGATGACTTTATGATGTTTTATATTGTTATTCTTGGAATATCAATTCATGCATGCATGCAAGTCAAGTTTCCTCAGTCCCAGGTGAAACTTGTGAACCAGACAGTCCATGCATGCCAATGCTCAATTACTTGGGAAAAATGTGCATTCTTGACTATAAGATGGGTTGATTGCCGAAGGGGATTGTGCAATTTATGGGTAGAGCAGCTAACTACTACGTAGATTTTATGCAAATCCTAGGCTGAGTAGCCTGATGATGGGAAAATTTGTGGGAATCCTACTAGGAGGTTTGGCTGGCAGAACTGCACAATCCAGGAGACCAGTAGGCTGTCAAAGAGGGTTGACCAATTTTTGGAGGGAAGGCTGGTTTCCCTCTAGAAATGCACAATTTTTGAGGGGAAGCTACTTAACCTGCTGCTAGACCAAGTCCATTTAAGAAGCCTATGAAGGGAATGGATCGACTATGATCGACAGGATGCCTTTGTGCAGGAAAAACAATGAACCTTGAGTACTTGATGAAGAAAAATAAAGTGTTTTGTAAGGTTGGTAGGAGATGCTCCAAAACAAGCTAAAGAATAATTTTGGAGGGTGGTTGTAGCCGCTAAAATACTTGGCGACACACTAGTAGAACTCTAGCTCTCTGAATGGACCTTGTTCGTGAAAATGGGTCTAACACCTCTGGAAGTATTGTTCAATTCTTAGGTCATCTTAGCTTCACACTAGCCTGATGTAAGATTTAGTATCTTCCAAACTCTTGGTCGATTGACTCACATTCGAAGACAAGGGAACATAGTGGTTTCAATTGGGGTTGAGGGGTGTATAGGTGCACAAGCAATATAGTCATGAGAATCTTAGTTTCATCTCTGGTGTTGCTCCACTGCCAGCAGGCCTAGACAGTACCACGGTGGAGTCACATAGGAAACCAAGCATGGATCTGCTATCAGCGAGCCTAGTCAATACCCTAGCAGAGTTACTTACATCACCTCCCTGCGCATGAAGCCTTTCTCTTCTTTTGCCTTATTAATTTTTCATTTTTCATTTTTTGACTTTTCATTTTTTTCATTTTTCAGTTTTATTGTGCATAGAACTTATTCATTTCAGCGGTAGGAGAGGGATCTCGACTTATTGAGAGCAGAAGAGGTTGTTCTAGTAGAGAATTATTTTAATGTATCTCTGATGTGAATGTTAAGGTTTTCCCCCTCACCTTACTCTACTTGACTGAGATAACAAGGGTTAACCCAAATACAATTGACTAGAGAAGATGACACTAGTTAGCACGCAAGCGTTGTGCTTCACCAAGGTTCACTTTGAAGAGTACATATTTTCCTTTGACATATCATGGACTAAGAGTAACAAGTTCATCATACAGAGGCAAGATGATAGATAACCAAGTAGAGATAGTTGTACAAACCCTTCTTGTACTTTACCTAGCTCACTTCATGAGTCACACATAGTTTCATGTTAACTATCTTATGAACAAAATAAACAAATGAACTAACAACAAAGTCTAGCAAAAGCAGAAGCAAAAATGAAATAAAATCAAGCAAAGAAACAAGAAAGCAAACAAACAACTGAAGAAATAATGAAAACAAACAAGCATGCAAGAAAACAAATGAAATCAAACACTACTCCTACTCCTACACTAACGGTGCATGGGCCTGATCACGTGAAGTGAATATTCCAATGCTGCCACTGGTGCATTGGTAGACCCATGTGGGTGAAGGATTGGTCTACGAGTAACCCGGTTGTGCGCACCAGCATACAAGAAATATATAACAATGAAGATAGCCAAACTTCATGTTTCAAAGTGCCCATGGGACATAAATGACTTTGTGTGCATGATGGACCATCGGTTGACTTATCATGGTGTTGTGTGATGCTAGATGCAACCTTGAAGCAAAATCACACTCTTAACTAAAACATGCAAGAAAATGAAAGAAACAAAGATAACTTGCATCATGAACGAGTGCTTTCAATGTAAGACTCCTCCAATGCATGATCAAAGGGATCGTGCAGTTAGAGTGGAGAAAGTATGATCTGTGTGTGAGATGGATCTTCAATTTATATAGACGAGTGATGAGGAGCCTTGGGTGATTGAATAGCTTCATGATTGGAAGCGAGATTGACCCCAAGAGAGTGACGGCCTGATGTAACCATCAACCCGGGTTGAACTGCCTCGATAGCCTTGGGTGTATCAGCTTCGTCATTAGGTAGATCATCATAAACCAATGGCTTCGAAATATAAACTGTGATAGATTCATGATCATGATCAAAATTGGAAGAAAATGGATCACGATCTCCATGATCAGAACAATTAATGAATTCTTCGTCATCATCATGATCAGATGAACCAAACAGAGGGGTATATGAAAAGAGGATGAATTCATCCTTTGTGTTTCCATTGGATCTTCAATGAATAAATTATCCTCTCCGTTTTTGAATTCTGAACTAGCATCTGGTGAGTCCTGCGAGTGATCAATAATAGGTGCATCCATGGATGAAGAAACACATGAAAAATCATGGATGGCAGGCTCACTAGAGAAGCGAGGAAAGAACAGAGGGGGCTCCGATGGAAGGGAGTCATCCTTTGCCAAGTGTTGATGTTCAAGCTGCCACTCATACTCTTCATGAACGACAGTGCATGTTGGTTGTGCAACACCAACTCCATCATTGGGTTGTTCCTCGTTCAAAACAAGTGAATAGTCTGGAATGGAAGAACACAAGACAACATCATCTGGAGGAACACCTAAGTGCGAAGACGAAGGTGTAAGAAAAGAATGCATATGGGAATTCGACAGACTCACAAACAAGTTTGCATGAAAATTGAGTGGAGTGATTTTGGGAGGGTGTGAAAGGTGAACATATGTGTGAACATGATCCTCATCATCACTGAGCGATGGTGGAACTGTTGAATGAGATGAAGGTGGACAGTCTATTGAGATAATTCCTTCTTTGACATGGGAATGTGTAGTTCCATCAACAAAGAAGGTTGAGCGAGGCTTGACATCAAGCTTCATCTAGCTCCTCAGAGCTTGAAACTTTAAGTCACGAAAGCCATGCCAAAAATCAATAATGAATTCATGCGGAGCCCTCCATTGCTGCAATAGTTTCTAGTCAAGATGATCTACATGAAAATTACAGAACGTGTCTTCAATAAGATAACAAAATTTCTCACATGAGTCCATGGTGTCATCTCGTAGGTGGAGCAGAAAATGAGATGGAGATTCGCGAAGTGTGTATGTGAGCAACAACTTGACTTTTTCATCAGTAAACTCATCTTCCTAATAAGTCATGGAAATAAAGTTATGTAAGTGCTCAGGATAGGCCACTTCACCTTCACCATCATACGTGTGAGTGGACAAGAGATTGAAAATCTTCCCCGAGGTGGAGAGATATTCATTACTTAAAAAACACCATGGGGGAAGAAGAATGAAAGACTCCATGATAGATATACAAAGGTTCAAAACTAGATGAGAGGAAAGTTCTTATCATCAGGCCCTTCTTCTAGCACCATAAATGTTGATGTTGTTGAACCCACCAACATTCAAGGGGATCTCCCCGATAAGAATTCCCAATTATATCTCAGGTTGTTTGTTGTAGGAGTCCAAGTAGTGGGTCATAAGGTAATTCCTTGACTGCAATGTCACACAAAGTAAAGTAAGATAAATCTATTAGTAGCAAGGGTGTGACTGATGCAGAGAGTCAAGGAATGTGTATGAGAGGTTCCAACACTTTGAAGGGAGAGAAAGGTGAAGGTGAGTTCCAGGTTGAAAGGGATCAGTCCCAACTCAACTAGGGACACACCACACAAAGGACATGCACATATTCCGCGGGAGAAGTCCACTAGGATGCGATAGTCACAGCATACAAGGTAAGGTAACATGAACAACACTCATGGATCAGTCTGAGATGAGTGTGACAATTGATATAGAAAGGTTCATGAGAAAGGTCTGTCTGATGTTCGATAGAGTAGTCGACATGGACGGTGACAACATTAAAAACATATGCAACACATTAACAACAAGATTCATATAATTGCACACGAATTAGTTCATATACAAGTACGTAAGTTAAACAACATATATCATTAAGGAAACTAGAACAGTCAAACTACAATAACAACATATGCGCAAAAATGTGTTGGCTGTTATTATTAAATAAGTGTAGGTCACAATCATACAATACCCCATGTAAACCTGCTAGCCTCAATAGTGTAATGCTACAACCACATCCGTCTACTCCTCCAAAGAGATGTACTAGCTCCATGGAGTCGAGAAGTAAAGGAACATTGCAATATGTCCAAGCCTTCTTCAAGATAGTCTTAGTAGAAGCTTGGCTAACCAAAAGCCTTTACAATGAGTTATGAGGGACTATTTATAGCGAAGGGTGGGGTGACCCTCGAGATTCCCCTTTGTGATCGTTCAACTACCCTCATGACTCTTCACCTACTCTATGACTATTACATTCAATCTTGACACTTGTATTACACTTGACATGACTCAACATTACAATGCACATGTACCCATGTGAACAACGACTTGAATAAGCCAAACTAGACACCACTCTGACTTAGACAACTATAGAAGTCTAACTACTCTACATCCTCATGCTGATCAATAGTAACTCTTACGGGAATAAGTCCCCTATGGATTTAGGTTAGAACCCCAACATAGGAATAATAATCTACATCAAGAAACACACATACAACTTAGGCAACATTCTTAAATAAACAAACTATGCGAGGATGAACATACTCAGATATCGTTTGTTTGGGTAGTTCCAGCAAGGGTTCAAACCGTCTACAACTCCTGATGATCTTCGAATTTGCAAATCAACCAATTTGAATACACATAGCAACCTATAGATAAAGCATTTTAATGAAATAAACTTTATATCACACAAGTAAATGGTTAGTTAGACATCAAAATAATCATTCATACATGAACCATAACAATAACATCTGATGCATAAACAAAGTTGATCTCAAGAACATGAAAGTGTTTCTTTTTATTGTAGAAAACTATAATAAACATGGAAAGAGTTCACCTAAGTCTTCCTCTTCTATCTTCAAGTGGAACCATCCTCCAGGTCTATCTAGTACCCACCTTCAACAACCTCCTTCCATAACCAATACCATGATATATCAAGCAAGTGGGAGAATATCAACACTCAAGGAAACAAGGGTTTCCTGAACTTGGGGAGGTGCTTGAAGCAAAAGGATGCTTCAGACTTGATCAATGGATAATCTCAATATATTAATTCTACCTCTAATCTCCTCCTTAAGGCCTTCCCATAGAAGTATTTTTATACTTCTCCCAAATTATTTTTTTAGCTGGGAAATAGTTGGGAACAGTTGGGCCACGGGCACTAGGATGTAATCAACAGGTGAGACCCATGAACTTCTAGGGTGAGATTCATATAATTGCGATGAATCCACCAATAGGGTCAAATGGAAACCAAGGCACTGCACGAATCCCAATGTGTGATAATGTAAGCTGATGTCAAACACAAGGGAAACCACTTAGTCATAGACCCATGATGCTGATTGATGCTGAGCACAAGGTGACCTATCAATAATGAAAATAGGGCCAGTGTGTGGCTCTAGGCCTACCCTCAAAGCAATATGTCTTTGTCGATAAGGACAAGACCTGCCAACATTAAGTCAATGGAGACCTTCTCAAACCGCACGAGCAAAGAACCAATATAATTGATGTGATTACAAAGAAGACATTGACAACCAGGGATGGCCGATTGAAAAATAGGTCAAAAGACACCCCAGAGAGGCTGATTTAGGCTTACTTCCCTTGAAAAAAAGCATGACTCAATGATGACTATGTGGTAGCATATGATAAGTTTGTATAAGTTCGTCATGCAAGAGGCATGAGTGAAATCTCCATATGATTGGAAGAGATAACCAATCGGAGGAAAACTGCCTCAATAAAAAGGTTAAGGCGTACCTAAGTCAAACTAAATCCCGCCCAAAATTGAGGAGAGACTTTATTTTGAGTGCTTTGCTCAAGGGAAACACAACTGACTCTAGCTACCAACAATATATGGAAATGTTGTCTTGTTCCCACTCTTTCTTGGAATATATAATTTTTTTTGTCTTTTTCTTTAAGCTAGAAAAAGAATAAAAGAATGCTATAGTACAGTGGAAAGAATGAGTGTCAGTGAAACAGATGATCTAGTTCCTGGGATGGGAACAATCCTATGCTCAATGCAGGGAGGTGAAACTGGTCAAGGACACTCAAAGGGATGTTCCTTCCATGGATCAAAAGATGTGTAAAGTTGTAGAAGCTAAGTGATTGCAGGTTTGAGTTTGCAAAAGACATGGTCAAATAAGTGGCTTAAACACGAGTCCAAGTGAAGCTGGGGCCAAAAGGTGCAAATATTCAAAATGAAATGCAGTAGTACAACTCAACACAAAGGATCCTCTTGGGTATAAGGCTAGAATGAAGCGAAGAATCAAAGAGAAATGAGTCTTCAATGCACAAGTCATGGCGGGACTAAAGAGGACTCCCGAGCCTACTCAATATAACAGCATGGGAAATAAATGTCAGTGAGGTGCTAACTATGATGCCCATGTAAAGGATGGCTCTACCATCATGTCATGATTTAAAAATCAGTGAGTGAACATGGTTTTCTAACCATAACATGATGGGATCGACCCTATGGCTAGTGTATCGACAAATGGAGGCTAGTATGCAAGATGCAATGGAAAAAATGGTTTCCCTAACCTATATGCCAGTGAGTAGATGATACCTACCATGGCAGGTCAACAGTCATGGCACCGATATGAAATCTTGAAGAAGCATCCATAATATCCTGAAAAAATGACCTATTCCTGACAATCCAAGCTCACAAGTTAAAAGATTCATGAGACGAAAAAAATCAAGTTTTGAAAAAATTTGACATTTTCAAAGCTATAAAATGACCTTTTGACTCACCTTTTATGCCATTTGTGTTGAGAGCAAAAGATGTGGAGAAAAATAGATCAAATTCGTGCCCCAAATAATTGGACCATTCAAATTGGATCAAAATCATGAGGTAACCCCCAATTCAAGCTTGCATTACTTTATGATTTTTTTAAAATTTTTATTAAGGTTTGATCGTAGGAATTTATGTTAAAAATTTCAACGCACTGTATACATGGATTGGATGTTATAGACACACGTATACAAAGGCCCTACACATGACTGTGTGTGAAAGGGACCCATATGCGGTTTGAAATCTAAACACAAAAATCTAACAGTTAAAAATCAATTTTTATTTTCAGGATGACAATCAAATGGAGAGAGGGATCATACTACCATTGATAATGAATTATGAATGATCAATAGGCATTAGATGCATTTAGGGGATGTGGCTTGTTGAAATTTTACAAAATTCCCAACATGAAGGCCAACACCCATTTGCCTGAAATGCTAATCCACTATTGGAATATCGAAGATGATGCATTTATGATTGATCAAATGCCTTCGAGGATAGAGGTGGAGGATATTTACTTTATCACTAGTCTCTCCCGAAGAAGAGAGGTTGTACATTCGACTGGCTGGACACGAGGTATTCTTTCACTGGAAGACTATGTACATATTTACTGTCCTAGGCATTCGAAAAAAATTGGAAGCCAGATTCCATTAAAACATGTGGAGAGCTTATCCCTAAGGATTCTACTATTCACCATAGCCAGGATAAACAAATCAGCCTCATTTCACCAAGCTTCATGAGTATCTATGAGCTTGGTCGTGGAGTGCCTCACCACTGTTTTTGATTGGTGTACACCTCTTCTTACCAATAT
Organism: Pinus tabuliformis; assembly: GCA_031772625.1. NCBI lineage: Eukaryota > Viridiplantae > Streptophyta > Pinopsida > Pinales > Pinaceae > Pinus > Pinus tabuliformis. Next base: position 1,438,761,882 of record CM062820.1, read on the forward strand.
GAAGAGCCAATTGTCCTCCATTCCGCAAAGGCAAACCAAAAATTTCAGATATGGGATCATTTTATGCTCCTTATTCTTCAAAAAGGTTATTTTGTTGCATCCCAGAGTACCAGTCTCTATCAGTAGCCCTTGAGATCCTCAGATGGGTAGGTGGGCCAAACCTGATGAAATGTCTTGGAGGCGGGGACATGCTGAGGACTGCTTTCGATGATGATTTCTTCTCCTGGTGGGAACAACAAATCATCACTGTGGACGATTATCCCTATGCTGGCATGGATTTCAGAGGAGATCCAGACTTGGTGCTGCCACCAAACATAGCATGGGGAGTGATAGGTAACAATATTTTAAGTTTTTATCAATTTTTTATATTTTTTTATGTTTTTCTTAAATATGAAAATGAACTTAGAAATATTTTTGATTGGATTAAGATACTGACATAATGATCATGTTCCAGATGTTGGTCTAGTAAGGCCAAACGGATTTCCATGGCATAGGCGTCACGAAAGAGGTGCCGAAGAGGCGGCTACTGAGATAGAGAGAGTCTTATATGCAGTCTAAAGAAACTTGGTGAGACTGACTCACCCGATACCGATGGTGGCGATAGAAGACCTACCGAAGGAGATGTAGTGCCATGTGGTAGGAGTACCATGAGACTAGGTTCACGTACTTCGGTGTGTGGCCAACACAGTAGTCACCTTCTTAGCTGCTCATCGTGAGCTGGGTCGACAGATAGACTGGACATGATTATGGGCATTTAGTCCCAATTTTCTATATTATTTTTGAACACTTTATGTACACGAGCGGTTTTATGATATATATATATATATATATATATACAGTTCCAAATTTTTTATGTTTGTTTTTAACTTGATGAATGATTGATATGCCAATCTAATGCTTGATTAGCAATAGAATCCACTAATGAATTTTTAGATCATGGAATGTGAAAATAAGTAATATAAACAAATGACCTTTGTAACACCCTCACTCTAAAAAATTGGCGATATAAATAAGGGTCCCAAACCCGATAAATGTTATTTAATTGTGACACTACCAGTTGTGAGTCAAGATATACTTCCAACAAATCAATTGCATAAGAAATAGATTCAAATAGTAAATTAATAACGGCAATATATGCTGCAATATTATTTGAAGCAGAACCAATAAATACTCCCCTTGACACCATCAACTAACCAGATGGATAATAAATCACCCAAGATGTGGATGCGACATTCCAAGTGTGTCGACTAGCAACATCGACGAATCTGAACTAGACCATGTCATTCATCAACACCTGCAAAAGCAGATCAAAAAAGTGTCTATTTCACAACAAATCCCGATAAAATATGTATAAAAATACAAAATATACAAAGAGCCATTGCTCTGTCGTAACCTAAGAAAATTACTTCTTGAGGTAGAGCCCATTTCGGGGTTCTGCCAACTTGTTCCTTTCAAAATTGACTAATTCATAAGCCCCTTTTCCTAAAACTCGTTTCACTATAAAGGGGCCATACCACTTAGACTTGAATTTTCCTACCCCCAAGGCGTCTTTATCTTGGTCATAGACCAAGACAAGGTTACCTTCAGAAAATACTCGAGTACGGAAAACTTTATCGTCTTGAGTTTTAACCCTCTTCTTATGGGCCTTGTTTATTATGGCGGCATCTCGATGCTGCTCATCGAGATGTTCCAAATGAATGAGGTTCTCTTCGAGACTAGAGGTCTCTCGAAGAAGCTCAACAGCTAGCTTAAGGGATGGATTTCACATTTAATAGGAAAAATAGATTCCAACATGTAAACTAATTGAAAAGGTGTAAACCTAGTGGAAGTCTTTACGAAGGTTCGGTATGCCCAGAGATTCGGGTACAATACGATATGCCAATTGGAGCAATTTTTGTCGATTTTCCTTTGTAGGATCATCTTTGGGACTTATTCATGGCTTAGACTTGCCCATTGGCCTGAGGATAATATGGAGATGAATGCTCCTACCGAAAGGCCAATTTAAGTGCCAATTTGGTCATCAGTTGGTTTTGGAAATGACTGCCATGGTTAGTGACAATCTCTCTCAGGATACCAAAACGTGAAATAATCTGATTGAATAGGAACAATGTTGTTGTTGCACTATCATTTTCATAAGTAGGCATGGCCTCAACCCACTTTGTAAAGTAGTCGACGACCACTATAATGTACTTGTGATTTGTTGCTGAAGGCAGATTACAAGTGGTAAAGTCAATGGTGCACTTTGTAAAAGGACCAATAGTGACAACACGAAAAATAGGAGCTAGATGCGCATGCATATTTTGAGTATATACTTGACAAAGGTGGCAACGTTTGACCACTTCAATTCAATCTTTGAAAATTGAAGGCCAAAAGTAGCCGACATGAAATTTTTTCTAGGCTGCAGCAAGCCCTGAAAGATGACAACCACAATCTCCACTATGGCAATCATTGAGCACAGACTTTGCTTCCTCTAAAGTTAAACAATGCCTAAGGATTGAATCAACCCCTCGGCAATATAATGTATCACCAATAATGACACAGTTCTTAGGTAGGTGACCTATTTTTTTATATTCATCCTTAGGGGAAGCAGGGGGAAACTTCGAAGTCTGGAGATAGATTATGATATCTCCATACCAAGAATCTTGTGAAGAGATGAGAAATAGATGTTCATCTGGGAAACTTTCCTCATAAACAGTGTCTTCTTCACAAGGCAGCGCGGAAATTAATTCCACAAAAACCAATGACTTCTTAGACTTGGCCGACAAGAACTCAAGATCTAATTCTCGTAAAATAACAATTCATCGATTGTATTTTCCCCTAATCACTCACCTACTAAGGTCAAATTGGAGAGGATTCACCGCCGCTAAGATGAACGTTTTGCATAGCAGAATATAATGACGGAGCCGCTGGACAGCATGGACAGCTGCCAAGGCCAATTTCTCAATTGGATAATAGCGTATTTTAGGGCCTACCAAGCCTCAACTCAAGTAGTAAATCACATGCTCCTTGAGAGCATAATCTTCCTGAACCAGAACCATACCTTTGGTTGATTCTACAACTGCAAGATATAAAAGGAAATCTCTACTATAATTCGGTGGACTCAAAAGCAGGGCAGAGATTAATGCCTTCTTCAAGGCATCAAAAGATCGTTGCGCAAAGTCATCCCATAAAATTGGAACTCCTTTCTTCAGTAAACACATAAATCCTTTAGTTATCCCATCATAGTTTGCTATAAACTGTCTCAAGAAATTTTCCTTTCCTTGGAGATTTTGAAGTTGTCGGATAGAAGACGAGGGAGGCAACTGAATTATTTCCTCAACCTTGAAGGGATCAACTCGAATCCCTTCAATTGATACAATGAACCCTAAAAACTGACCAGATGTAACTGTGAAAATGCACTTGTTCGGATTCAGCCGGATATTGCAAGATTGACATCTCTCAAAAACTAACTGAAGATGACTAGGATGATCAATTCTCTTTGTAGAATGAGGAGCTAAATCATTCAAGTATGCCTCAATGACATGCTTGATGTCGTGGAAATCATAAGACTTGGCCCACTAAAATGTAGCTCCAACATATTTAAGACCAAAAGGCATTCTTTTGTATGGAAAGGTACCCTGGGGACAAATTAAAGTTGTCTTATGCTAGTCTTCTGGATGAATAGATATTTGATTATAGCCAGAGAATCCATCCATGAATGAGAAAATCTCATTACCCAAACATTCATCAACTATCTAATCAATAAACAGTGTGGGGTAATTGTCTTCTGGACAAGATTTGTTCAAATCCTTAAAGTTAATGCACACTCGAATCATTCCTTTCTTTTTATCAACCGGGACTGGATTAGAAACCCAATACGTGAGAGGAATGGGGTATATGAAACCTACCTTGAGTAGATTTTCTACTTTAGCTTTAATAGTTGCTGCTTTCCTAGGATTAACTGACTGAAGCTTCTCATGAATCGGCTTAGCATTTTCATACGTCTTGATCTCATGATGAATGATGGATGGATCAATACTAGGCATTTGTTCATAAGACCAAGTGAATATATCCTGAAACTCCTTATAGAGTTCGGTGTAAATTTGAATCTCTTCAGGGGAACACTCAGCTCCGATGAAGACATTTTCTATCACATTAGGGTTCCTGAAGATGTTTATTGGTACAATTTTTGAAATGACTGACATATTACCTTCGGCATGTATGTGTGCTGGAGCCAAAGGGTTTGAAACCATAGAAACATCACTAGTAAGTAGATTGGAGAACTTGGATTTGACTTCCTGCAATGGGGGAAGAAAATATGAACGATGATGTAAATCTTCCCATGGCCGATCTACACCCGTCATTACTTCTAATATTTCTTCCTCACATGGTAAATCATATCTAAGCAATCCATAGCAGAAGTAGAGTTAAGCGTCCAAGCTGGAGCCACATCACCATCTAACTCCTCCTCTGAAAAAGGAGTAGGATGGTCGTCTGCAGAGTTAATGATAGATTGATATCTAAGCTCTACTGCAGACATTGGGAATGCTATTCCACCGAGTTGCCCCTCATCTAATGTGGTTGTAGGAAAAGGTAAGGTCCAAGGGTCTAAAAAATAAAGTGTTTGAAAGAACTCTTCCTGTGAAGACTCCTTGGGGGAGAAAATGACATTGATTCTAGCTATAGGAGTGGGAAGATCAAGTATACCCATCAATGAAGAGTACACCCCAACTCCTAAATTCTCAATAGGTTGGCGGGGGGTTATCGATCAATGGAACCATAAAATTTGAATTTTCTCGAGGATCACCTAGAGAATAATCCAATTGATGAACTTTAATAATTTTCCCCTCATGAGGGAAACTAAGGATTTAGAATAAAGATGACACTATGGCATCCATTTCATAAATCCAATTCCTCCCTAAGAGGAGATTGTAATCCAGGTTGGCATCAACTATTTCTACTTCGATATTAACGACCTTTCCTCCAACACATATAGGAAAAGCTAGGATAATCCCGTGTGGCCAATGAGAATGTCTGTCAAAATCTATCAAGAGAGTGGGTGAAGGAACAATCGAAGGCGATCCAATCACCTTCCAACATGACATAGACATTACGCATGTGGAAGCTCCCTCATCTATAATTGTTCGAAAAATATTATTTTTCTGGTAAGTAGACTTTATTTGAAAAGCCATATGATGAGGAAGTCGCTTTTTGACATTGAGCATATCAAAAGTTAGCACTAAAGAATTTTTTGGATCTACGACCTCGATCGCTGAAAGCAAAGCAGTTCGTTGAGCTGGACATGACTGGAGTACCTCTAAAGCAGACATAATGCAAGGACTCTCAGGCAGATCTTCTATAATCGAGTAGTTCTGGGCTACCCTAGCATTAGGGTTGATAGTAGCATGCTTGGCGGAACCTTTCGGTATCCGAGGTATAGACTCGACAGAGGGTCGCTCAATATGAAGTGGGTCCATAGTTCTGGGAACAGATTTATCCTTGGATGTTTCTACTTCACCATAATCACATGACCATGTAGCCACATTGACATGAGAACTCATCATGAAAACATTTGAGGAATTATCCCCCTCCTGGTTGCCCCCTGCAGAGGTACTAGGGTTTGAGTTCGTGCCAGCAAGCAATTGTTGCCCTTGGGGGAAGGGTTATTTAAGACAACTTGGGAGCTAGAAGACCCTTGTTGCACTAACAAGCACTGAGAATCTTGAATTTTTGGGCAGAGATGAGTTAAATGATCTCCACTGCACAACTTGCATGGAAATTTAACCTTCTTCTTAGACTCTTTTCTACCCTCATCGGCACCATTGTCAGGCTTATTTGCATTACCCTTTCCTTCCTGACTCTTATTTTTACCTCGTCAACTCTTCTTCCCATTGAATTTTTTATTTCCTTTGGGATTAGAGGCCTAGATGGTATTTATGGAAGAAGGTTGGGAAGATGAAGGACAATGAAGCCTTATTGGAAGAAGCAATTTTTAGAGACAACTGCTACAATTGGTTCAAGAGGTTAACCGTATTGGAATCAATCGATCCAACTATAAAATCAGTGTGAGGGTTTGGCTTCAGTTTTTCTACATCAACAGTGGATCTAGGATCATCAGGAAAAATTTTCTGAAGACTCCCAAACTAAAAATATATCAGTTCTAAGTGTTGGGCGTGAATGATAGCCTGCTCTTCCTAATAGATGCTGGACATAGAAACATCCTTGGAGATCTCAAGTTGTAATGATTTTAAAAACGATGAGATGGATTTCAGGTGTAATTTTGGCTTTGATGAGCCTCTTTCTCCATCTCCATTCCTGTATATGATCCGAAATGTGAGTAGCCGTGTCTTGATGAAAATTGGCCAGAAATTTAGTTCCAGCTTCGTAATGGATAGGCAACTGAAAATGGTTTAAGAAAATGTTAGCCAAATGGGTGAAAGAAGTAAAAATGCCCCCTGGCAACTCTATATGCCACTTAGCCACATTTCCTGTTAAGGTGCACTGAAATAATCTCAACCTGATCGAATCATCGATCAAGGAGTGGAATGTGGTTACATGGTCGCTCGGGTCTTCACCATTCTTCCCTTTGAATTTCGGAATATCCGATGGAAGTTTGGTTTAGACAAGAGGCCAAGCTAGATTGTATCTAATTCGATCGTCTGTCAACTTAGTCAAGTCTAGCAGATTAAGTGTGGCCAAAAACGGAAGTCATGGAGGACATGTTGGAAATAATACTGAGAGGGGGGGTGAATCAGTATTATCTAATTCTTTTTCAATATATTTATACTTTGAATTATTGTATGTCAGTGCCATAAAATAATGAGCATGAACAAGAAAAACAGATAGTCACACCAAAGAACACCAGATATAAGGTGGAAACCTAATGTGGGTGAAAACCACCTGCTGCAATATGTCTCTATCTTCTTTCAATTAGAAACTCCTTTTACAATGATTTTGTACTGGTGCAGTCCTTTACCAGTACGCAGGTTGAAACTTGCAGAGAGCTACAACTCTCTCTCTTGGAAGGGAGTTACAACCCCCTACTTCTTTTCTTTCAAGGACCACTTTTCATAAATTTTCAGACTGGATCCATGAACATCAATCAATCATCAAGTATATCTGCATCAAACAATCTCCTTCTCCCAATTAGCACTGAATCAAGTAAACACTTCTCTGACAGCTGTACCCAGAACACTGTAACAGTAACCACACACCAAATTCTGAACCCAGAATACTGCAGCAATAGACAGAGGCAGCTAGATCATAATTTAAATATATACGCTACTTCAACAACCTGAAACTTGCGTGCATATCTATAAAGAATAATTCCTTCTTTCAAATATTCAGACACTAATTAACCCAGATTCTCAGATTTATAGATCAAGCATGCGCCTCATATAACATATCAAAATCATACAAAGATACTATAAATATTATGACCCATCAATAGAACTTATCCTTCTTTACGCGCTAAGGTTCCTCCTTCATTCAGATCCAGATCTGCACCATAACCCAATCACAAAATATTTCAGAGCTAGCACTTTTTAGATATTCAATTCATTCGATGATACTTTGCCAAATGATCTCCTTCCTCTTTTATAGTCTTAGGCCTTTCACAATACCACGGTCCAAAACCATAATAACACAATACCATGGACCCAATACCTGAGATCAACACTTTTGGATGCAATACCACGGTCCAAAACCATAGGATCAAAAACTGTCGGACTAATACCATGAACCAATCATGAAAGTGCGTGAACTTTTCTCTTCATGAAAGGAACTTTTCTCTGCATGAAAGTGCGTGGACATTTCTCTACATGAAATAAACTTTTCTCTGCATAAAAGTGCATGAACTTTTCTCTAAACATTTCTCTACATAAAAGTGCGTGAACGTTTCTCTACATGAAATAAACTTTTCTCTGCATAAAAGTGCGTGAACTTTTCTCTACATGAAATAAACTTTGTTGCACTATAATTTATCAAATAAATTTGCTGCACTATAATTTATCATTTGTGTGATTTGCCATCAGGTACAACACTTGTCTCATAATGCCAACAATCTCCCCCTTTGGACTTGTCATACTGAGAATTGACATCTGATATCTCTTCCGTAGATTCATCTAGATATATATAAGTGAGTTGATCTTCTATGTGTTGTTTTCCATCAAGTACAACACATGCATCATAATGCCAACAATCTCCCCCTTTGGACTTGATGGCAACAATACCAAATCACTCTCCCCCTTTGACATCAAGGGCAAAGGGCGAACCAAGATATTCTCTTTCCTAGGAAGGCATTCCGTTGTTCATACTCCCCCTGAGTACCTGTTGAAATCTCTGAATGAGCTCCCCCTTTGTATATGCCAAGGTGTACCAATCTGTTCATGCTACATGCTGAAAGCTCCGCTCTTTCTGAAATGTGTTGTTCATGCTCCCCCTGGTTGTAGGAAAGATCTACAAAAGATGTTCTTCAAGAAGAACCAAGACTTATACATCATGAAAGAGATAGAGACGTATTGCAGCAATATTCAGACCATCATCGATGATCTCCTTATGTACTTCCTCCATAATTCCAACAATGCATGATATGCTCCCCCTGAACCTGTGCCATTCGATCTTCAACCAATGTACGCATATACTTCAGATGAACCTTGCATACAACCAACAATTAGAAGAGATTCAACAACAAGATGATACATCAACAACCCCCAGCTTTTGCCTGAGGTATTCAAAGGTCTCCCTAGGAAATGGTTTGGTGAGTATATCAGCAACCTGTTCCTTAGAAGGAACATACTCCAACTTGACCTTTTGTTCAAGCACTTGTTCCCAGAGAAAGTGATACTTGATTGGTATGTGCTTGGTTTTTGAGTGCATGACTGGGTTCTTTGAAATGCTGATTGCACTTGTATTATCACATAAGATGGAGATAGGTGGTGTACAAGTGATTTGAAAATCCTGCAGGGTCTGCATCATCCAAAGGAGTTGAGTGCAGCAAGATGCAGCAGCAACATATTCTACTTCAGCTGTAGACAAGGCAATCGAACTCTGTTTCTTGCTAAACCAAGATACTAATCTGGAACCCGTAAAGAATGCACCACCACTTGTGCTCTTCCTGTCATCCATGCTTCCGGCCCAATCTGCATCAGTATAAGCATGAAGTGTGAGATCTGTATCTCTAGGATACCATAAGCCATAATTTTGAGTCCCTTGAAGATATTTGAAGATTCTCTTTACTGCCTGAAGATGAGTTTCCTTTGGATTTGCCTGAAATCTTCCAACTATTCCCACTGCATGCATGATGTCTGGTCGGGTACCTGTCAAAGAAAGTAGACTTCCAATCATAGATCTGTAGGTTGGTTGATGTACTACTGCTGATTCATCATTTGAACTGAGGCTACATCCTGTGACCATGGGTGTACATACTGGTTTTGCATCTTCCATGCCATATTTCTTCAAAATCTTCTTGAGATACTTGGTTTGAGACAAGACGATCCCTCCTTCCTTTTGTTGGATTTGCAGGCCAAGAAAATATGTCAATTCTCCAAGCAAGGACATTTCGAATTCTTTCTGCATCACCAAGGCAAAGCTTTGACTCATATATTCTTCATTGCTGCCAAAGATAATGTCATCTACATACACAACAAGTATTAGCAATTTGTCATTTTCAATTTTTATATAAAGATTGCTATCTGCTGATCCTTTTGAAAAACCTTGTTGATGAAGATATTTGTCCAAACGATAGTACCAAGCCCTTGGAGCTTGTTTAAGACCATAGAGATCCTTTTTCAGTCTGCATACAAGATTTGGATCATTTCCAAGAATGAACCCATCTGGCTGCTCAATGTATACTTCTTCTTCTAAGTCTCCATTCAGAAAGGCTTATTTCACGTCCATTTGAAATACTTTGAACTTTTGAAAGCTTGAGAGAGCAAGGAACATTCGGATGGCCTCAATTCTTGCAACAGGAGCAAAAGTTTCCTCAAAATCTATTCCTTCTTGCTGCGCATACCCTTTACAAACAAGTCTTGCCTTGTTTCTAATTACTTCCCCATTTTCATTCAACTTATTTTTGAACACCCATTTTGTCCCTATAACATTCTTATCCTTTGGTCTAGGAACCAACTCCCAAGTGTTGTTCTTTTCAATCTTCTCAAGTTCTTCATCCATTGCTTTGACCCAACATTCATCTTTGCATGCCTCTTTTACATTTTGTGGTTCAGTGGAGGAGAGTAATGCCAAATAGCTTGAAGCTTCTGCAATTGTTCTTCTTGTTTGTACACCTGCTTCTTTCTGCCCCAAAATCTGAGATTCTGGATGATTCTTCTGAACGTACCGGTATGGAGTCTTCTCTTCTATTCTTATCTGTTCCTCTGGTGCTCCTTGAGGTTCTTCTTCTTCATCATTCTGTCTTTGAGGGTAGTCTTCATCTTCTTCGATGTTTTCATGATTTACTTGCCTAGGAATGTATCCCTTTTCATCAACCACTACATCAATGTTGTCAACAGTTCTTCCAAGTCTTTTATTGTATCACTTATATGCTTTGCTGTGTGGAGAATAACCAAGAAGAATGCCTTCATCTGCTCTAGGTTCAAGTTTGCCAAGTTGCTCATCAGTATTCTTAATATAGCATTTGCTCCCAAAGATTTTGAAGTGTTTTACCAAAGGAGTCTCACCATACCAGAGTTCATGAGGAGTTTGAGTGCTGTTCACTCGAACATTTGTTTTATTGAGAATAACAACCGCAACATATGCAGCTTCACAGTAGAAAGTTGCGGGAGTTCCGGACTCATCAAGCATAGCACGGCCATTTGTTGGACTGTTCTGTTCATCCTTTCCACCACTCCATTTTGCTGAGGAGTTCTAGCTGTAGAGAATTCCCTTCTTATCCCATGTTCTTCACAGAAATCGAAAAATTCATTTGAGGTAAACTCCCCACCTCTGTCAGACCTGAGGCACTTAATTTTGTAACCTGATTCATTTTCAACCAAGGCTTTGAAGGATTTGAATTTTTCGAATGCTTCGTCTTTGTGCTTCAAAAGTCCTAACCAAAAAAACCTGGAGAAATCGTTAATGAATAATATCAAGTATTCTTCTCCTCGAGGTGACCTCGTCCTGAAAGGACCACATACATCTGTATGGACTAGTTCAAGAGGCCTGCTGGCTGATCCTTCCTTCTCCGGGAAGTTGGTTCTGGTTTGCTTACCAAAATGATATGATTTGCATATAGTGTTGTCTGGAATTTTGATATCTGGAAGACCACGAACTGCCTGATATTTGCATGCCTTCCTTATTTGTGAAAAGCTTAGATGCCCCAACCTCTGGTGCCATAACCAATGTTCATCATCTTTGCTCAAATAGCATTGTTGTTGTCCTTCTTCAAATATGTATAGATTATTCGGAGTTCTTCTACCTTTGATCACTATTTTCCCTGTATCAAGATCACGAACGCTACATCCATTTGATCGAAATATTACCTTGGTTCCTTGATCGTACATCTGACTGACACTCAGAAGGTTATGCTTCAAGCCATCAACATACAAAACATTTCCAGCTTTGACCTTTTCTTTTAACTGAGCTGTGCATTTTCCTTTTATAGCTGCTGGAGTATCATTTCCAAAAGAAACTTTCTTTCCCTTTTCTAAAGCAGAATATGATTCAATTTTTTCTTTATCACCTGTCATATGCTTCGAACATCCACTGTCGATGTACCATAGATTTTCCTGTCCCTCTGCATAAAAGGCTATCCCACATCTTTTTGATTGTGGTTCCTTTATTCTCCATGTTTTGGTGCTTGAGGCTTGTTCCTTTGTCTGCTGAAATTTGCTCCTGCATTCAGAATCTTCATGACCGAAGTTATTACAAATAGAACATTCAATTTCATTTTCAAGAGCCGAAAAGTTGTTATAGGTCTTTTTTGTAATCCCAATGATACTTCTTTGTTTTTGAGCTTCTCTAGTCATGATTGTTTTATATGCAACACATTGAACTGCTTTGTGACCAAAGTTATGGCAAGAGAAACATTGGCCATTGAAGAAACTTTTGCGGTTATCAAATCTACCACCCAAATGATTGTAATTCTTATTGTCATCCATTCTTGAAGCAAATTGGGAAGATTTTACCTCTGGTTGGTTGTAGCTTTTGTTCACCCTTAAGACAAATTGCCCCTGGTTTACCTAGTAGTCTCTGTTTTTTCTTGATGTAATTCGTCCCTGCTTTACCTGGTGATCTCCATTGTGCTTTTGCTCATTCCTTCTTGCTGCATCAAGATAACTCTTTGAGGTGGATGCTTGAGATGTTTCTCCATTATACCCCAGACCTGTCTTGTTTAACAGAGAACGTTGTACATTGATGATCTCATCCAGAGTTTCAGATCCTTTGACAAACTTAAGATTAATAGTCTTTGTTTTCTCAATTTATTTTCTAAGGCCAACAATTTCACATTCTATCTTTTCAAGAAATTTTTCTTTTTCATCAATTTGAAATTGTAGAGTATCAATGATCACATTCTTTTCTTCTATACATGTCTCGAGTCTAGAAATCTCTTCATAAAAACTATCCACATCTATATCATCCATGTAATCATCATCTTCAAAGGCCATTAAAAGTTTATAGTCATTACCTCGTTCATCTTCATCACTATTTGATAGACCATCACTGTCTTCATGAGTGTAGTAGCTTTTCTTATTTGCATTCTATTTCTTGTTCCATCTAATAGGTTCCTTTCCCTTGTCGATCTTATCCTTATGAGGACATTTGGCAACATAGTGACCTACTCTTCCACAAGCAAAGCATTTGAAGGATAACTTACCTCTGATCTGTCCAACACTCCCTTGAAGATTTCTGACAAAATTTGATTCTTCTTCTTCTTCTGACCCATGTCCTGATTCATAGTACTCTCCTTTACCTGAAGCCTTGAAGGCATCTTCTTTCCTGTCAGATGGACCTCCTTTTCTCATTTCATAAGCAGTTAGAATTCCATGTAGTTGTGACATTTTAAGATGTTGTAGATTCTCCTTTTCTTCTATAGCAGAAACTTTAGATTCAAACCTAGGTGACAAAGATCTTAGAACTTTTTCAACCACAACAGCCTCTTTTATTTCTTCACCCAAATTTTTCATACAATTAAGAATCTCATCCACACGAAGAAAATAGTTAGCCACACTTTCATCATTATACATATTGAGATTTTCATATTGAATCCTGAGGGTTTGAAGTTTTGCACGTTTTACCTGATCATCTCCTTCATAGCTCAGAACAATCTTTTCCCATAATTCTTTTGCGGATTTATACTGCATAACTTTCACAAATTCTGATTGAGATAGACATCCTAGAAGAGTGTTGACCGCCTTTGCATTTGTTTCATATTTCTTCTTCTCAGCTGGATCTGTAGGAGTAGCTGATGGAAAAGTATACCTTGTTTCTAAGATGTCCCAGACTTCTGTACCTAAAGATTGAAGATAGGAAGTAACTCTTACCTTCCAATACACGAAGTTTGTCCCATCAAAAATCGGTGGCCTGATTGATGCTTCCCTCTCGTAGTTGCTCATGATGATAGATCTTCCTTCAAGCGATCAAGCTCCTTCAAAAGGACCTGCTCCGATACCAATTGTTGGAAACAATACTGAGAGGGGGGGTGAATCAGTATTATCTAATTCTTTTTCAATATATTTATACTTTGAATTATTGTATGTCAGTACCATAAAATAATGAGCATGAACAAGAAAAACAGATAGTCACACCAAAGAACACCAGATATAAGGTGGAAACCCAATGTGGGTGAAAACCACCTGCTACAATATGTCTCTATCTTCTTTCAATTAGAAACTCCTTTTACAATGATTTTTTACTAGTGCAGGAGCTACAACTCTCTCTCCTGGAAGGGAGTTACAACCCCCTACTTCTTTTCTTTCAAGGACCACTTTTCATAAATTTTCAGACTAGATCCATGAACATCAATCAATCATCAAGTATATCTGCATCAAACATTCTCCTTCTCCCAATTAGCACTGAATCAAGTAAACACTTCTCTGACAGCTGTACCCAGAACACAGTAACAATAACCACACACCAAATTCTGAACCCAGAATACTGCAGCAATAGACAGAGGCAGCTAGATCATAATTTAAAGATATACGCTACTTCAACAACCTGAAACCTGCGTGCAGATCTATAAAGAATAATTCCTTCTTTCAAATATTCAGACACTAATTAACCCAGATTGTCAGATTTATAGATCAAGCATGCGCCTCATATAGCAGATCAAAATCATACAAAGATACTATAAATATTATGACCCATCAATAGAACTTATCCTTCTTTATGTGCTAAGGTTCCTCCCTCATTCAGATCCAGATCTGCACCATAACCCAATCAAAAAATATTTCAGATCTAGCACTTATTAGATATTCAATTCATTCGATGATACTTTGCCAAATGATCTCCTTCCTCTTTTATAGTCTTAGGCCTTTCACAATACCACGGTCCAAAACCATAATAACACAATACCACGGACCCAATACTTGGGATCAACACTTTTGGATGCAATACCACGGGCCAAAACCGTAGGATCAAAAACTGCCGGACTAATACCATGAACCAATCATGAAAGTGCGTGAACTTTTCTCTTCATGAAAGGAACTTTTCTCTGCATGAAAGTGCGTGAACATTTCTCTACATGAAATAAGCTTTTCTTTGCATAAAAGTGCGTGAACTTTTCTCTACATGAAATAAACGTTTCTTTGCATAAAAGTGCGTGAAATTTTCTCTACATAAAAGTGCGTGAACTTTTCTCTAAACTTTTCTCTGCATAAAAGTGCGTGAACTTTTCTCTACATGAAATAAAATTTTCTCTACATAAAAGTGTGTGAACTTTTCTCTACATGAAATAAAATTTGTTGCACTATAATTTATCAAATAAATTTGCTGCACTATAATTTATCATTTGTGTGATTTGCCATCAAGGACAACACTTGTCTCATAATGCCAACAATCTCCCCCTTTGGACTTGTCATACTGAGAATTGACATCTGATATCTCTTCCGTAGATTCATCTAGATATCTATAAGTGAGTTGATCTTCTATGAGTTGTTTGCCATCAAGTACAACACATGCATCATAATGCCAACAGGACATTGGGGATTCCACCTAGATGGGGTGGGGTTCCCAAAATTCTAAAAAGAATGACCAGGGTTTTGAAAGGCACCAGGCTACCCAAAGTAACTAGTAGAACCTACTCGACTGAAAGGTGACCCTTGTGGTCCAGCAAAACTCGTAGTTTGACCAACTCCTGCCATAAATCCTCCATAAATAGTAAAGTTTCCCCCTAACGAAGTATTGTAAGGAGCCAACAGCCGCTGGTAAGGGTTCCAAGCATTAGCTAAGGGTGGAAGACAGTTACAGGGAAAATGTTCTATATAGAACTACTCTATCCCACTAAGGTGTGACAGCTACCTTAGAAACAAACAGAGAAAAGCTACTTTCGTTTTTCCTTTATGAATTATAAATAGAGAGGAACAGAAAGACCAACCTCTGTCTTGCGCTAATCTCCAGATTTGATTCCCCTCTTCTTTGATAGTCTTTAGCTAGCTGCTCCTTTGCACGCCCAGCTTCACAAAGTACCTGTAAGATCACATAAGCATAGCACTATACAAAGACATGGATCTATAATCATAAACAATCTAGGATCAAATGTAAATTGACCATACAAATGTAACAAGCATCAGTGACACAAAAGCATGGAGGAAAACTTGAATAGCTTTTATTAATAAAACAAGAAAGAGCCAAGAGGAGTTACAACCAGTTGTTCTAACCCAGCATCACACTCCCAGCAAAGAAGACCCTCTTCACCTCAAACAAAGCTTAGATCACCCAACAATCTGATGTTTGTCTCAAGAAACCAATAGCAATTCCTTACAATATACAAAATTCCAGCCTCAGGATCTCTGGGATGAGGGATCCATATATAGATGTCTGTAATGGAGATGAGTCAGCTCATGATTTGATTAGTGTCTTCTATCTGATAGTTCTTGCTTCCACTTGGAGATTCATGGTCTCTTACTCATCCTTGGTCGAATTTAGTGAGGCAAGAGTCACAGGAGAAGTTTCTGGAAGCTTCCATTGCCTCTCCACCTCGCGGAATGATACTGCCATTTGTCATTTCTCACCCATCGCACCCCACAGAAGGGATTTTTGAAATGAAACGCACCCATACAGTGTATTTAGGTGAGATGCAATGCACTTAGCTAGTGGAGCAGCTGAAATGATCCTGTTTTGACCAATTATGAGCAGTTTTTCATGGAGAACTTCTGGGAGAAGCTGTAATCTGTTGACCTTATTCCTTTAGGGGTTAGAACAACACTTTTAGGGACTTAGGAGCCCTTGGTTTATGGACATTTCATGCTTGGGGTTGTAGGGCCCAAAAATATCTATAACAGTTGCCCCCTAAAGCATGAGGTCGTTAATCTTTTGATGTCGGGTCAAGTGCTTTATTATGAGGATCCGAAGTTCTTTCAATGCTGGGAGGAGACCTGTAATAAGATACAATAGAATACATTATCTTCATAATATTTTCATGATCTAGCTGAGGCAGGCATTCCCATGCTCAGCTTTATAAATTCATTTTCATGTACATAGGACAGACAATCGTCTAAGTGTAGACTGATGATTCTGATAGAGCCATCATCCTTTTGATTGGATGATTATCTGTGTGGAAATGATGTACATTTGATGTCTTTATTTCCCTGAATATATATCGCAGCCCAGATGGATGAAACTAGATCTGGGGTCTTCAATATCGTTCGATCTTCACTCGAAGTACAAGTCAATCCATGTGAAAGTTATTCTGGAGTCGAACATGGAAAGACATCGCCTGATTACCAGTGTTATAGACAATTTTGTGCCTTGCAGCATCAGGCATGAATTGTCAATAATCCAAGGGATCCAAAGTCCCTAAACATGATGTTCCTACCCCTAGAGGAACAAGGTCAGCAAACCAACAGCTCTCAGATCAGTTCTCCACCTGAAAACACTCAAAAACAAGCAATCCTGAAATCAAAGCAGGTGCTCCACTAGGCTTCTGCGCTGAAACTCAACTCCTCCATGGTGTACCTGCGTTGCAAAGCAGGTAGAACAAAGGCCACCTGCGCTGAGCGAGATGGGACAAGTGGCACACTGAGTCATTGCTCTGGAATCTTCCAAAAATGACACTTGGATCAGGGATTTCGCCTTGTGATGAGTCAGAGGCTCTGTTTCTCCAAGTGGAAGCAAGGTTCTCCAAGTGGACTCAAGAACTGAAGATCAACTGAAGAGAGAAAGGACACAAGGCAGCTACACATCAGTTGCAAGTTGACTCATCCTTTCTCAATTCATCTATATATTGAGCTCTCTCCTATGAGCTCAGGAGGCTGGAATTTTGTGCAAAGTAATGATATGTTGTTGGTTTCACTATAGAACTATTGGGTGATTGCTTGAAGGAGGTGAAGAGGAGAAATTCTTTCTGCTGGGAGGTGTTGCTGGATTGGGGCCTTCAATGGTTGTAACCTTCTTAGAACTTTACTTCTTCCATTAATAAAAGCTATTGAGGTTCTTCTATATGCACTTGTTTCAATGATGTATTGTGATGATTGTATATTTGATTTATGCTAATCCTTGAATCAGTTATGATTGCATGCTTCTTGTAGTTTCCTCCTTTGTTATTTTGCAGGATCTCATTGTAGCTGGGCGAGCAAAAGAGCAAAGAGCTAGGAGCAAGCAGCAAAGAGAAGAGATTGGAGCAAATATTAAGCGCAAGGCAACGGTTAGTGCATTTCTTCATTCTCTCTTGCTTTCATAAAGAAGTAAACCTTAAGTAGTTTTATTTACAGTTGTTGCTGAGGTACTATCACCCTTAGAGTGGGATAGGGTCATCCGAATCGGATACTTTTCCCTACAACAAACTGGCGACTCCGCTGGGGATCGTATCTGTTTGATTGTTTGTAGTATTTTGCTATTCATTTCCTGAACAAAAGAGTACCAAATCGAAAAGCTTTTGACTATATCAAAAGCGAAGTAGAGGGCAGCTACTCTAGCTCATTTCTGAGCATGTTCATGATTTGAAGAGCTGATCTACAAGGATCCTTGTAAGCTCTTAGTGATAGCTTTTCATCTTCCTTGTCATCCCTTAGTGTGTGCTTGACTGATAACTTCTGATTTGAGCAAAAACTGTGAATTTTTGAGAAAATTGTGACCCGGAAACTGAGAAAACGCAACTTTCGTTTTCCAAAGCAGGTAGTACACAGGCTACCTGCTTTGCAACGCAGGTCCCGAAGGGGCTACCTGCGCTGAGAGCCAGACTGGCTGTGCAGCACCTGCGTTGGCCCAATTTTGCCTTGTGCATTTGGGGTTTCCTCCCTTTTTCTTGCCTGTTTTCACTATAGATTTTGCAGCCAGTTACCAGTCTTGTACCTGTTCTGAAACCAACCTTACTTGCCATCATTCCGCCTCTGTTATATAACGAAATTGTACTTGTTCTTTTGTATTTCTTACATCATTTACAATTTCCCATAACAAAAGTGAACTAGTCTTGCTTTGGCCTCTTAGATCTGAACCTGTGTTAGGCATTTTGCTGGTCTAAAGAGTTAGCTTGTTTGTTGTCCATAGCTGATTAGTCTTTTTACTTTCGTCATTATGGTTTGATTTCATGTATTTCCAGTGATTAAACAAGTAAATCTTAAGGCGTCTTTTGATTTTGGACAAGCTTGTTTGTTTTCGCTTTAAATCGAAATCAAAGTTAAATAACAACTTTCTTTTTGTAATACATCAACATTAAGAAAGGGAAAAGAAAATACATGCATTGTGCATTTTGCATTTGAAAAAGGTTTGCATGATGATTTAGGAGAAAGTGCATTAGTTTGTGCTGTATGAACTGTGTGAAAAGATTTGCCTTTCTTCTCCCTCAGTAGTTAAGATTTTCATCAGTCAAAAAGATTTGAAAAAGCTTGCTTCTCATCTTAGGCTGCATTTAGGATTTTTGTCATATACATCTCGTGGTGAACCTTGAAAGGCAAACTTTAAAAAGATCAACTTAAAATATACTGAATGAACCTAACAACGCATTGAAACATAACGCAAACACATAGAGGTCTAAGCTAGAGACGTGTTCCGGCGTCGTTAAACGTAGTGACTGTCGATCTCTACGAAGGTGGGTGATTCCTCCTGAGAGTCGGTGGCACTAATACGGACTTGTGCTCCCACGTACCATCGAGTATATATTGGGAGACCCCTATAGGCATATATCCTTTATCCTTAGGAAGCCGTGTCGGCCGCCCTACTGATCGCAATGCAGTGAACACAGCATTCACGAAGATTGACCACACGTACTGTAAAACGTATTCCGTGGTTTTGCGAAAGGTTTGGCACACCCTCTGCCTAGATCTCCAGAGCAGTTTCTTTTGGCCTTTTTCAAACTCTATAACTGAAAAAGTCCAACCGAGCATTTGTCACTTCGGGCTCGTTAATACATCGAAGGAGACTAGAGTCATCTTTAGCTTTTTCTTGACTCTTAAAACATGAAAAAGAAAAGTTATGTTTAAAAGCGTCTAATAAAATTCATTCAAATCGGAAACACAAATTTTCCCCTTTATATTTTAGTTGATCGAGTAATCCGCAATCGTGGAAGAAAGTCAATTGAATATCCGTCGTTCTCGGAGGCTTGCGAGTCAACCGTCTTTGTCTCCGGAATCGAAAACAGTCCGGACAAAGCGAGCTCGTCGAACCAGTTCAAAATCTCCTTTAAAAGTTAGAACAAGTGTTCCAACAACATCTGAGATTCTGGTTACTCCAAACATTTCCGGAAACCCTGCCTCTATAGAAGAAGTTCAACCGCCGCAAAAGGACAGTAATACTGATCCTAGTCTGGGGGCAAATACTTGTATAACTGAACCAGTTCCATCTGTAACTGGTCCAGAGAGTTTTGTTCCTCAAACATCTGTCGCTGTTGATACAACCCCTTCTTCGGCACCGGAAATCTATTACGGACCTGACGGTCTTCCTCTTCCACCTGGTCTGATTGCGATAGAGGAAATTATAGAGGAACCGCAAATATCCAC
Organism: Pinus tabuliformis; assembly: GCA_031772625.1. NCBI lineage: Eukaryota > Viridiplantae > Streptophyta > Pinopsida > Pinales > Pinaceae > Pinus > Pinus tabuliformis. The sequence goes on from CM062820.1 coordinate 1,438,781,948, forward strand.
TCCAACTCATTTTGGAGTAGGGGTCACTCTATTTCCTGCTACAACAGAAGTTTGTCCATCACCAGTGGAAGTTCCTGTAGAATCGCTAGGCAATCAATTGGATAGACTCAAAATGTCTGAACAACCGTCGACATCTAGGACTGTGTCAAATGACACGGCGACGGCAGAATTACCTGCTGCAAATCCAACAATGTTCGCCGGCATACCATCTGTCCCAACTAGCTCTCAGTCGCTAGCAGGAGTCCACCAAGGGACTATCTCGGCAGTATGGTCTGTTCCTGTTTGTTCCGGAGTAATGTCTGGTAACTCTTATGGTGAGACTCAACAAATTGACCCTTTTGGGAATCAATTTAGGCCATCCAGTCCTCCAGGACAATCAATTGCCTTGAGTTCTGGATTACCACCGTATGGGGGGCAGTACGCCCTTTCATTACCCCCTCCGGGAGGGTACCCATACGGGAGTTCTCAACCTTATTCAAGTTATGGTGGAATTGCAACGAGTAGTTGGGTACCTATGCTATCCCAGCCACCAAGAGTTGTATATTCTATGCAACAGTGTGTACCTGTGACGAACATCCCAACTACACCGGCTATTGTAACCGTGTCGCAAGTTCAAACGATGCCTGTTGTATGTCAACCTCAGATTTCTCAGGTTCTCATGCAACAGCCCCTTGACCCTGCGACCCAACCACAATCGCCTACTGGTGGGGCGACACAAGTACAATCGGGTACAATCACTCCACATCTTGGTCCAATGGTTAGTATAGCACAACAACCCATGGTATCGCAACCCTGGATAGTGCAATACCAACAACCACAATTCCAACAAGTGTACCAAGGTTCTGAACAACAAATCTTTGCGAATACTGGACAACCATATATCCAAAATGGTCAAAATCAACCACTTTATGGTGGTCAAGTCCATCAACCGTATCAGTCATAGCAACATCAACTCCATTATGCTGGTATGCAAAGACCAACTGTTCAGGCGATTCCATCGTACCCTGGATACGCTTCCCCTAACTTGAATCAACAGTTACCATTCGTGCCGACTTTAGAAGGCCCGTAAGGATTCGAATCAAAATGCGCATGAAGAAATTCTTGCTTCGGAAGTAAATGCCGTATCGACAGATAAAGGCAAAGAAACCAATCAACCAGGAAGCAAGAAGAAGCAAAACAAAGGGAAGAAGAATAAACAAGGTGAATCATCCCCTAAGAAAAATTCTTCGAACCCTCCTGGGAATAGGAAACCGAATCCATGTCAAATATGCGATGACAAGGATCATAACACTAAGAATTGCCCATTCAAAGCTGAGCTAAAGAGTTTCTTTAAGAGTCCGCGTACCTCAGCTATGTCAAGTGATCCATTTCCTAACCCAGGTCAAAATCTGGTTGATAGTGGAAACGCTTCCCCATCTCAAGTGCTTATGTTGTCGGTTTCAAAACAGCAAAATGATGCTTTGATTTCGACAAGGAACAAAGATTACGGGAATCCACAGGTGTCGAACGATAAAGGTAAAGATCAACCTAGCAGTTCGACAACAACTTCGGCAGAAGTTGTACCCCCCATCACGCACGAATTAACGATAAAACCGCCAAAGGGAGTAGTACACAAGTCTACATTTAATCCTCGTGCCAGAGCGGCACAGCATTATAACATAGTGGAAGATTTAGAACAATCGCCATCTGCTATGTCGACTCTTGAGGTACTACAACATTGCCCATCCCAAAGGTAGGCATTGTTATCAGCAATTGGTGGGGTGGATCCTAAAGATTCCAATCTCGTATCCTTTGATCACAAAGGGTATGATCCTAAGTTACCAACTCAACTAGCTTTCCTCGTCCAAGTGAAAGCCCTCAACAAAATAGTTCATAGAACGATTATTGATGAGGGGGCATCGACATGTATTATGTCGATGAGTTGCTGGAAAACTTTAGGATCTCCAACCTTGTCGCGATCATCGACAACATTAAAAGCATTCGACGGAAGGATATATACCCCTTACGGTATCCTTAGTAACCTGAAAGTTGAACTAGGGGGCAAAACAGTAGAAATAGATGTTGAAGTCATTGATGGCAATCTTGACTATAACATCCTACTGGGAAGGCCATGGATTTATGCCATGCAAGCTGTTGTGTCAACTTATTTTAGGAAGATCGCATTCCCCTTTGAAGGAGGGATTACGGTCGTCGATCAAGAAAACTTCCTCCCTAATGGTTCACAAGTTACAGGAAGCGTTCCCATGATCCATGACAGCGACCGGTCGATTCAAGATATTGGAGTAGGTCTGTTGAAAGATCCCACTATGATGGGAACTTTCGCGCTACCACCTCCTAGTTGCATAGGAAATGTACCATTTGTAGCAACATGAAATATGGTATCCACCTTCAAAGACACAGAAGGAAAAGTCGCTATGGATCATGCAATGGTTTTGCCACCAAGCCCTATTGAAATATTGTAGCAATCAATGTTTCATGCCTGGGAGGCGAATCCCAATCAGCGCTCTTCGAGCGTTTGGGTAGATAGATCTAGAGAATATGGTACCCCATTAGATCCTTGGTCGAAAGTACATGGGACTGACGAAGGAATCTTGCAATCAATGATGATTGAGGGGGTACCATGGAATGATCACCACCATCGTTCCCTTCTTCCGGAATACGAAGAAGATACTCAGAAAGATCTTTACCACCCTTCAGTCTTTGAATTCCTAACAAATACTGTAAACACGGTGGATTCTGAGCGAAACTTATCCAATATTGAAGAGACTATAGCCATAAATATCTCGACCAAAACAGGTATTGTAGAGAATATTCATGTTGGCAAAGGTTGTTCCCCTTCAGAACTGGAAATATATAACGCTCTCTTTCGTGAATTTAGAGATGTCTTTGCTTGGTCATATGATGAAATGCTAGGCATCGACTCAGGAATCGTTGAACATGAAATTAAAATGTATCCTGATGTCAAACCAGTAAGACAACGGCTTCGACAGGTGCACCCTAAGAAAGTCGCTGCCATTAAAGCAGAAGTTGAGAAACTTCTCCATGCTAGATTCATCTACCCGGTTCCTCTAACCGATTGGGTATCGAATATTGTTCCTGTTATGAAAAAACAAGGAACAATACGAGTGTGCGTCGATTATAGGGATGTAAACCAACCTTGTCCAAAGGACAAATACCCTACACCCTTCATTGACCAGATAATTGATGAATGCGCCGGATGTGAAATCTTTTCCTTTATGGACGGATTCTCCGGATATAATCAAATTAATATCCGCCCACAGGACCAGTCTAAGACTGCATTTATAGGTCCGTGGGGCACATTCGCTTATCGAAAATTACCCTTTGGTTTGAAGAACGCAGGGGCGAATTTTCAGAGGGCTACGAATTATGCCTTCCACGACATCAAGAGCATTGTTCAACCATATCTCGACGATCTTCCGGCTCATTCGCGAAAGCGGACTGATCATCCGCAGCATCTAAGAGCGATATTTCTACGTTGCCGACACTACAAGATAAGACTCAATCCACACAAATGTGTGTTTTGCGTCAGTTCTGGTCATTTACTTGGCTTTGTAGTCTCTAAAGATGGGATTCGTCTCGACCCCTGTAAGGTTCAGGCAATCATCAATTTGCCTCCACCTTCAAATTTGCTTCAGATTCAGAAACTCCAAGGGAAAGCAAACTTTCTGAGGAGGTTCATTCCAAATTACGCAGAACTTGCTAAAGGTTACACATGTCTTTTGAAAAAAGATGTACCCTTCGACTGGGACCAGGTTGCGCAAGCTTCCTTTGACGCTTTGAAAGAGTCTCTAGTAAAAGCATCATTAATGTACGCCCCAGATTATCTTAGGGATTTTAACTTGTATCTAGCTGCAGCGGATACAACCATTGCGATGGTTTTAGTTCAAGAAGTCGATGGAGTTGAACATCCTGTATATTATTTAAGTAAAAAATTAAATGATACAGAAAGTAAATATTCTTACGTTGAAAAGCTAGCGCTTGCTGCTGTTCAAGCGGTACAGAGATTTCGACATTATATCCTCTTTAGGAAAACTACCATTCTGTCAGATTGCAACCCCATTACTTATATACTGTCGCGACAGTTGCTGGGGGGCAAGTATTCCAAATGGATAGCGATCCTTCAAGAGTTTGATCTGGAATTTGTGAAATCCAAGTCAAAGAAAGCTCTGGTATTCGCAGAATTATTATGCGATCTCCCATCGTCGTCCAACGATGAAACTTCCAAGGAATCGATCGTGGACGAGACTTTATTTTTGATATCTGCAAGTGATGAATGGTATGGAGATATAATTATCTATCTCCAAACCCAAAAGTTTCGGCCAGACACCTCACACTCCGAACAGAAACGTATACGATACCAAGCAAAAGACTACGTGATCGTCGGTGATACCCTTTACCGTCGTGGTATCGATACAGTTCTGAGGAGGTGTCTCACCCATGAAGAGGCCGAAAAAGCCCTGAATGAGTGTCATTCAGGCGCGTGTGGAGGGCATCAATCAGGTTTCGCTACAGCCCAAAAGATATTAAGAGCAGGATATTTTTGGCCAACAATGTTCAAAGATTGCATAATCGCAGTCCGAAGTTGCCATTCCTGCCAAATCTTTGATAGCAAAACCAGAAGACCGCCCGCACCCCTGCAACCAATAGTTGCAGTTGGGCCTTTCGCCAAATGGGGCATCGATTTCATGCAATGTAACCCCACCTCGACCAGGGGGCATGGGTATATTATAGTCGCAGTAGACTATTTTACCAAGTGGGCCGAGGCGATGCCTACATTGGACAATACCGGTGAAAAAACTGCCCTATTCTTTTTCAATCACATAGTCGCCAGGTTCGGCGTACCCCAGGCTATAGTTACAGATCATGGATCGCATTTCCGCAATCACATGATGGTCGAATTAGCTGCCAAACTAGGACTATCTCACGACGGCTCTACTCCGTATTATCCACAAGCCAACGGACAAGTTGAAGCAATCAACAAGGTCCTGAAGCGTATGTTGCAAAGGATGATCAGAGTTCATAAAGGAAGATGGCACCTAATCCTGTATGCAGCCTTGTGGGCCTACCGAACTTCGATAAGAAACGCAACCGGATTCACACGTTTCCAATTGGTGTACGGTCTAGAAGCAGTCTTACCGATCCAGTGTGAAATTTTGTCGCTTAAACTCGCAATTGATCTCCTCCCCGGAACTTCGGAAGAAGAGGCTTGTTTCTTGGAATTAATCCACTTGGATGAAACCCGTCGTGATGCCGCTTTGGCTAACGAAGCCCATATGAAACGAGTCAAGGCTCAGTTCGACAAAAATGTCAAACCCCGTGTCTTCTCAGAAGGTGATTTGGTCTTGCTTTATGACCAAGAATCCGATAAATTAGGAGCAGGTAAATTCAAGTCCTTATGGGTGGGCCCCTATATTGTTAAAAGAGTGTTAGCAAAAGGAGCCTACGAGTTAATAGATTACGACGGAATTCCACTGGCGCAGCCCCGGAACGGGCTGTACCTCAAGCGTTACTATGCTTAAATAGTAACATGCATGCTTTTGTTGTATTTTGTTTTTGCCAAAGTTCTTGTTCTGGTTGAGTGATTCCCCTTTTTCATTCGTTGCAGATGTCAAACCTTATGGAGACATGTGTTGGATATGCCGACGGAGCGAGTCGTAGTTCGCAGAACCTATCCTCCGCAGCATGGGCCATTTTTGATCCAAGTGGCGGGTTAGTAAGTTTCAGAGGTGTATGTATTGGGCAATCAACGAATAACATCGCTGAGTATAGCGCGTTGATAGAACTACTCTCTGATGCCGTCACACGAGGCATACGCCGACTAATTGTCAGGCTAGACTCACAGCTCGTAGTACTACAACTCAATGGCATATATTCTGTTCGTAATCCAGCTATTTATCGCATGTTCCTAAGAGTAAAGATCTTGGAAAGACGATTTGATTCAATTCAATATCAACATATTTCAAGAAATTTAAACACATTAACTGACTCATTAGCAAACTATGTGTTAGATAGACATCTGCAACATTTATAAAAGGGACACATCATAAAAAGTGTACATATGAATCATCCAAATCAACCAGAATGAAAATCGAAAATCAAAATATATATAAGTTGTTCATAAAGTTCATACATAACATTCTGTAACCAAGAAAAAATTGGTCATGTGACCTAAAAACTCAAAAGTGCTAGGGGGCACCCTAGCCTAGTGATGCTCCTGATAGTAGGCCACAGTCTGTGCTATCATACGCAGAAGACGGGTCCATCGTCTAGGTACACCGATAGTATGCTGCTACATCGGTAAAGGCAACTCGTCAATCTGTACATCCAGAAGACCACGGGTAAGGTTCTCAACCTGCCCCTGCACAGCTGTAAGGGTCTCAGTATCGCTAAGATCACGGATAATAACTCTCCGAGCAGGTTCCTCTGCCGGAGCAGCAACAGGTGGTCTCAGACGAATTGCCAGACGAACAGGACCGACATCTGCAAGCACACATGAGTTCAATTAAAGTCTTGATAGAATAAAGCACAAGAACATTATAAATGAAAACAATGAACAGTAATATGGTTGAAGTTCTTACCAGTAGCATCCCACTGAGCACCGTCTGGCAGTACCATATCCGGATCACCCCGGAAATCCATACCAACATATGGGTACTCGGAAAAAGCCATCTCTTGGCGATCGAACCACCTGAAGAAAGCGGCATTGAAAGAAATCTGGGATTGACCTGCATGTCTGGACATGTGATCGACCCATCGCTGCATACGTGGCTCGGTAGGAGAAGGCACTCCGAGATCAATGTACTGAGGTTGCATCAGAGGGATCTTCTCCAAGGCGAAGGCAGTCAGAATCGAACCAAAACCAAAGTTCTTCAGCTTCCCGTCCTTCACCTTGTTCAATTGATTTTTCATCTGAGTAAGCACCGCATCACTCTAGTTGAAGATCTTCAGTTGGAGACATTCCAAGACGTGCTGCATATGAGACCTGTTGGCAACATGTAAAGATGCGCTACCGGCCATCCTACCAAGAGTATACAGAATGGACCTAAGAGGCTTGCTAGTAACATCACGGATAACCACCTTGCCATCTCTGCTTGGCTGGGACCCCTCCCTACAGTACTGGCGGACATATTCTCTCACGGAATCATTCCCCCGAACTGTACCTGATAAAGAAATGGGGGCACCCCGCCTTGACAAGCCAGTCAAGAAATAAATATCTGTCACGGTCAATGGAATAGGTTTGTTCCTGATCTGGAATACTTGGTTAACAGGATCCCAAGCATCAAGCATATACTGCAGTAGAGAAATCTGTGCTCTCATGCTAGAGATACGGAAAAACTTCAGCAAACCACAGTCTCGTAATGCACCCACCGTAATAGGATCATGAAGGAAAATCATATCTTCTTCTTCATGTTCTCGTTCTCGCCATGTTAGGGCCATCTTGATCAAGAATCCCTGCAAAACAAACAAGAGAATGAGTCAGCTCCTGAAATTGATGAAAAACTGGCGAAAATTTCATCAAAATCTGTAAAAAATTGTTGTTTTTATGCCCCAACGCAGGTGCCCAGTGTACTACCTGCGTTGGGGGACAAGCTGCCTTCAAACAGCTTGAATCCCAACGCAGTTTTCGAATGGGGAACCTGCGCTGATCAGAGGGCGCCCTGGCAAAACCCCAGAGGCTCAATAGAACAGCAAAACAGGCATAAAACAGGAAAATGAAACCATGAAAATGAAGAGCTAAGGTTTAGCTCCTACCTGGTCCAAACGGCGCCGAAAATCGTCCGCAGAATCTCCCGGAATCAGCTGATGAAAATCAAGGGGAAAGAGGCTCCTCCAAAGCTCCAACAAGCAAAATGCAAATGAAATGGTAAAGTGAGAGGTAAAAACCCTTTTTATTTGCTTTTTTACGTAGTTCAAGGTAAATATTAATGTGTTAATCTCATTTTCAAGTAAATATTACTCATTTCTAACTAGTTTGTTGCAGCAATTTGCAAATGCAGTGCTATCAGCGAAAAAAGAGAAGCTAGTTATGGTAAAAAAATCAAAAAGTAAACCATATAATCGAGCAGTTTTAGCACACAGTTCATGCTCGTTAAAAAATAAACGCAAGATCCGAGCAGTTTTCGCACATAGTTCATGCTTGTTAAAAAATAAACATAAGTTGTGAGCAATCTTCCCCTAGAGTTCAAGCTCACCCAGAAAAAATGAACCGGTAAATAACCTTGGTAAATGTAACCTTTGAAAGCCATATTAAAAGCCATTGGTCGTGTTTATATGCCATCACCTCCATCCATTCATTTGGCCAATCGTTCATCTCCATATGTTTGTTTACCCTTTTTGAGGAACAGCTGCGAAGAGTGATTTCACTTAGCCATCCTTGTGACACTGCCGTGATTGGAAAATTCCAACCTGTACCTGGAATCTGCTGCTATCCCTGTTTATCACTCGTTCCTCAAAAGACGAGTCTTCTTTGAGCTCTTTTCTCCTGACTCGTAAAATATGAAAAGTTTGCCGAGTTTTGGCCTTCCAGCTCGTTAAACGACCAGAAGAGCTATCCCTCCTCTAGATTTTAATCTTTTTGGACCTGAGGGATTATTGCACAAAAAGATCGAGCGCTTGTTTTGTTCGGCTCGTTAAAGCAATCGAAAATTCATCCCTTCTGTATTGTTTTATACTTTTTCGGACTTAAGGGATTAGATGACGAAAAAGGAATTCTGGAGTTGACTTTATGTACCTTTTCAGACTCTCTAAAAATGAAAAGGACCGAGTTATCCTTGTCGTTAGACTCGTTAAATTCATTAAATAGCGACAAAATTGTCTTTAGACGAGAACGAGTTTCCCTATCGCTAGGCTCGTTAAAACATAGCGATGGGCTTGCCCGAAGGGCAGGTTATAGAACAAGCATATGTTATCCTCCTCAAGCTTGATAAAAATAAAGAGGTACTGGTCAGCAATGACTGGGGAAAAATTGGGAGAACCTCACAGCTTTAATGGTAGCAAGTCGCTCTTGAACATGACACTTTGTCCTCCGTATCACATCGGGTTGGGTTGTTTCATTCACCGGTCTCATCACCATGGTCCTCGCCACACCATCCACATTTGGGGTAATGCTACCGATCCATCACATCAGTGTCATTATATGTTCAAGAGATGTTGTTCTGCAAAGAGTCAACCGTGTCCCATCCACTGCCATACATTGTCCTTCATCCATTTCATGACCGCCACCCTGAATCATACATCACAGTTTGTTTTTCACCTCATCACAATCACTAGCTCCATTCCGTGTCACTGATGTGGGATTCATTAAGGCCCTCCTTTGACGGATCGCTCCTTGTCGACATCAGCTCATTATCCAAGGAGTTGATCTAGGAACAACCCCTTCAGTACTTTGAAGCTTGCATGCCTCAATGGCAAGTTTCTCACTTCCGGCGATAGGTATACATCAATGACCTTCGACCAGAAGATTTTGCATGGTGGTCGACGCCAAGTCCTTTATTCCCACCATGTGAATTGTATTGCTATACCTTGAGGGTCATCATCCTTATCGGTGATTCCTCTCGTGCTTGTTAACGGTTTACATCATTGACCGGTAATCAAGCGATGTCTTTCCATGTTCGACTTCAAGAAATTCTCACATGGATCGACTTGTACATCGAGTGAAGATCGGAAGAGATTGAAGACCCCGGATCTAGTTTCATCCATCCGGGCTGCGATATATATTCAGGATATAAAGACATTTGATATGTACATCATTGCAGCAGATGATCATCCTTCTCAAAGGATGATAATTTCAGCAGAGAATTATCAGTCTATCATCAGACGATCGTCTGTGCTATGTACCAAAATGAATTTATAAAGCTGAGCATGGGAATGCCCGCCTCAGCTAGATCATGAAAAAGAATGAAAAATAATGTATTGTATTATATCTTATTACAGGACACTTCTCAGCAGATTGAATGAACTTCGGATCCTCCTAATAAAGCATTTCACCCGATAAACAACCTCATACTTTAGGGGGCATCTGTTATAGACAATTTTTTGCCTTGCAGCATCAGGCATGAATTGTCAATAATCCAAGGGATCCAAAGTCCCTAAACATGATGTTCCTACCCCTAGAGGAACAAGGTCAGCAAACCAACAGCTCTCAGATCAGTTCTCCACCTGAAAACACTCAAAAACAAGCAATCCTGAAATCAAAGCAGGTGCTCCACTAGGCTTCTGCGCTGAAACTCAACTCCTCCATGGTGTACCTGCGTTGCAAAGCAGGTAGAACAAAGGCCACCTACGCTGAGCGAGATGGGACAAGTGGCACACTGAGTCATTGCTCTGGAATCTTCCAAAAATGACACTTGGATCAGGGATTTCGCCTTGTGATGAGTCAGAGGCTCTGTTTCTCCAAGTGGAAGCAAGGTTCTCCAAGTGGACTCAAGAACTGAAGATCAACTGAAGAGAGAAAGGACACAAGGCAGCTACACATCAGTTGCAAGCTGACTCATCCTTTCTCAATTCATCTATATATTGAGCTCTCTCCTATGAGCTCAGGAGGCTGGAATTTTGTGCAAAGTAATGATATGCTGTTGGTTTCACTATAGAACTATTGGGTGATTGCTTGAAGGAGGTGAAGAGGAGAAATTCTTTCTGCTGGGAGGTGTTGCTGGATTGGGGCCTTCAATGGTTGTAACCTTCTCAGAACTTTACTTCTTCCATTAATAAAAGCTATTGAGGTTCTTCTATATGCACTTGTTTCAATGATGTATTGTGATGATTGTATATTTGATTTATGCTAATCCTTGAATCAGTTATGATTGCATGCTTCTTGTAGTTTCCTACTTTGTTATTTTGCAGGATCTCATTGTAGCTGGGCCAGCAAAAGAGCAAAGAGCTAGGAGCAAGCAGCAAAGAGAAGAGATTGGAGCAAATATTAAGCGCAAGGCAACGGTTAGTGCATTTCTTCATTCTCTCTTGCTTTCATAAAGAAGTAAACCTTAAGTAGTTTTATTTACAGTTGTTGCTGAGGTACTATCACCCTTAGAGTGGGATAGGGTCATCCGAATCGGATACTTTTCCCTACAACAACCAGCCAATGACGTAAGCTGTTAACAGGCACGAGAGGAATCACCAATAATGATAATGACCCTCAAGGTACTACAGTACAATTCACGTGGTGTGAATAAAGGACTTGGCATCGAACACCACGCAAAATCTTTCGGTCGAAGGCCATTGATGTAAACTTGTCGCCGGAAGTGAGAAACTTGCCATTGAGGCATGCAAGCTTCAAAGTACTGAATGGGGTGTTCCTAGATCAAATTCTTGGATAATGAGATGATGTCAACAAGAAGTGATCCGTCATAGGAGGGCCTTAATGAATCCCACACCAATGACACGGAACGGAGCAAATGATTTTAATGGAGGTGAAAACGATCTGGTGATATAAGGTTCAGGGTGGCGGTCATGAAAGAATGGAGTATAAATGTATGGTAGTGGGTGAGACACAAGTGAATTCTCTGAATGACTTCTCTTGAACATATCGGCGACACTGATGTGATGGATTGGTAGCATCAACCCCAAATTTGGATGGTATGATGGGACCATGGTGATGTGACCGGTGAATGAAACAACCCAACCCGACTCGGACACGGAGTGGAAGTGTCATGTTCAAAAGCGACTTGCTACCGACAAAGTTTCTTCAAGTTTTCTTCCCAATTTTTCCCCAGTCATTGCTGACCAGTACCTCTTTATTTTTGTCAAGCTTGAGGAGGATAACACATGCTTGTTCTATAATTTTCCCTTCGGGCAAACCCATCGCTATGTTTTAAGAGCCTAGCGATAGTGAAACTCATTCTCGTCTATAGACAAGTTTGTTGCTATTAATCTTTTTAACGAGTTTAACGACAAAGATAACTCGGTCCTTTTAAATTTTAGAGAGTCTGAAAAGGAACGTAAAGGTAACTCCAAAATTCCTTTTTCATCATCTAATCCCTTAAGCCCGAAAAAGTATAAAACAATACAGAAGGGATGAATTTTCGATACTTTTAACGAGCCGAAGAAAACAAGCGCTCGATCTTTTTGTGTAATAATCCCTCAGGTCCAAAAAGATTAAAATTTAGAGGAGGGATAGCACTTCCTGTCCCTTTAACGAGCTGGAGAGGCCAACGGCTCGAAAATCTTTTCATATTTTATGAGTTAGTTGAAAAGAGCTTAAAGGAGACTCACATTTTGAGGAACGAGGGATAAAATGGGTAACAACTGATTCTAGGTAAGGTTTGGAATTTTCCAATCACGGCAGCGTTACAAGGATGGCTAGTGAAATCACTCTTCGTAGTTGTTCCTCAAAATGGGTAAACAATCAAATGGAGGTGAATGATCGGCCAATGCAAAAGTGGAGGTGATGGTGCAAACACGACCAAGGCTTTAATGGCTGAAGTACTACATTCACGATGGTCATTTACCGGGGAATAGTTCATTTTTTAATGAGCTTAAACGCGGGGGGAAACATTTGCTGATGGCTTATGTTTATTTTTTTAACGAGCTTGAACTATGCGCTAAAACTGCTCGATGCGGGTTTATTTTTTAACAAGCTTGAACCTTGCAGTAACACTGCTCGTGGCGGGTTTATTTTTTAACGAGCTTGAACCCTACAGTAACACTGTTCGTTATATGTTTGCATGCCCCCAACATAATAATGCAAATAGAGGTGAATGCCCCCCAAGCTTCATTGCATTCAATTCGGTGGTTGGAATGAAGGTTTACCTTCGAGATCTTTGAAAGACTCGACTTTGATTTTACGAGATCGTAATCAAAGACTCAATTTGGAAAGGGAGTCGTTCCATTTTTTAATGAGGTTGACACAGTAAAAGAACTATCCTCATGGCTCCTTGTTTCATTTTTTAACTAGGTCGACACGAGATAAGAACCATCCTCGAAATCCACCGTATTTATAGTATTTGATAGAAAATAAAAAATTGAAGGATGATAAAGTTCATCAGGAGTACCTTCTCCACAATTCGGAAGAAGGGAACGATGGTGGTAATCATCCCATGGTGCCCCTTCAATTACTATTGATTGAACAATTCCTTCATCTGTGTCATGCACTCTCGACCAAGGATCTGAGGGGGTGCCATATTCCTTAGATCTATCTATCCAAACACTCAATGAGCGTTGATTTTGGTTTTCCACCCAAGCTAGGAACATTGTTTGCTACAATATTTCCATTGGGCGATGATCCATGCTGACAAAATGTATAGGAATCTTCTGAATCCATTAGATATAGAAGATTTCATATTCCACTGTGGCCACTTCCGCCAGATTACTCGAAGGCGGTAGGGAAAAAGTACCCATTAAGGCAGGGTCTTTTAGGAGACCTACTCCGATATTCTGGAGCGAATGATTGCTTCCATGGATCATTAGAATGCTTCCCGTAACTTGTGAACTGTTGGCGAGAAATGTTTGTTGGTTGACGATTGTAATTCCTCATTGGAAGGGAAATGCAATCTTCTAGAAGTAGGTTGACACAACAACGGCCATGGCATATATCCAGGGCCTTCCTAGTAGGATGTTGTAATCGAGGTGTCCATCGATTACTTCAACATCAATTTCTACTGTTTTACCCCCCAGTTCAACTTGCAAGTTACTTAAAATCCCGTATGGAGTGTATGATCATCCATCAAATGCTTTTAACATTGTTGACGATCACGACAAGGGTGGTGAGCCTAAATGTTTCCAGCAACTCATCGACATAATACATGTGGATGCCCCCTCATCAATAATTGTTCAATGAACAGTTTTGTTGAGGGCTTTCACTTGAATAAGGAAAGCTAGTTGTGTTGGTAACTGAGGGTCATATCCTTTATGATCAAAGGCCACAAGATTGGAATCCATTGGGTCAATCCCACCTATTGTTGATAATAAATCTTGCTCTTGGGAGAGGAAATTTTGCGGTACCTCAAGTGTCGACATAGCAGACGGCGATTGGGCCAGGTCCTCTATTATATTATAATTCTGTGCTAATTTTGCACGAGGATTAAATGTCGATTTGTGTACTACTCCCTTTGGCGACTTTATCATTTGTTCAGGAATGATGGGTGGCACAACTTCGGTCAAAGTTGTTGTCGAACTACTAGGTTGTTCATTAGCCTTGTTATTTGACAGTTGTGGATTCCCGTAATCTTTATTCCTTGTCAAAGCATCATTTTGCTGCTTTGAGATAGACAACATAAGAACTTGGGATCGGGAAGCAATTTGATTAGCAACCATTTTGGTTCCCGGGTTTGGAAACGGATCAGTCAATACTGCTGAGGTTTTTGAACTCTTAAGGAGTTTCTTAAATTCAGCTTTATGTGGACAATCTCTCGTCCAATGATCCTCATCGCATATATGACACCCCGCAGGGGTTTTCCTTTACCTAGAATGGTTTGTAGAAGGTTTTTCAGGAGATGACTCATCCTTCTTCTTTTTTCTCCCTTTCTTTTTCTTCTTGCCCCCTGGTTGCTTCAGTTGTTTTCCCTTGTCGATCGACACGGCATTTACTTCCGAGGCAAGAAGTTCGTCATTTGCATTTTGACTAGAAATCTTACGGGCCTTTTTAGATGTAGCCTTTGTCGATTTCGTGTCTGTTGTGCCAATCACGCCATTGCCGACGTGAGAGTCATTGTTTGATTTAGGAGGAGGAGGAACTGAGAATTCCGATCTAGGGGCGTCAGGTATTTTATCGTAGAGCATGCCGGACTGAGTGTAAATCAAGTCCAAATATTGCGCATGAGAGATAACTTGCTCTTCTGTTACGACTCCCCCCTTTGCCACATCTTCTGTGATGGAAGGTAGTAATGACTTGATAAACCATTCAACTAAGAGCTGATTGGGAACATACGTTTTTACCATTCTACGACGATGTTGCCACTTATGTATATGATCAGATATGTGAGTGGTCGTCGTCTGTTTGAAGTTGGTAAGGAGTTCCGTTCCTATTTCGTACCTTATTGGTAATTGAAAATGGGTTAAAAAGGTTGTGGCTAGGGTACTGAAGTTGTTGAATGAAGCTCTAGGCAATTCGATATACCATTTTGCTGCCGGACCAGTTAACGTCCTCTGGAAAAGGCGAAGCCTAATCGAATCATCATTTAGGGTGTTTGATGAACACCACAGATGAAATGTCATCACATGATTCGACGGGTCTTCACCCGGATTTCCATTGAATTTAGGAATATCTGTCGAAAGTTTATGTGGAATCGCTGGCCACCAAGGGGCATAAGCAATTGGATCATTCATCAACTAGTTTAGATCTGGTAATTCCAAAGTTGCTACAAAGGGAAATTGTTGATTCAGGTTAGGCGAAGCATACCCAGGATAAGATGGAATCGCCTGAGCAGTGGGTCTTTGCATACCAGCATAATGTATTTGATGCTGGCAACCTTGACAAGGTTGATGGGCATAACCATTATAATATGGTTGTTGATAACCGTTTGGGAAATGCGGTTGCCCATTACTTACAAAGACTTGTTGCTCAGGTCCTTGATATGATTGTTGGAATGGCGATTGTTGAGATTGAACTAGCCATGGTTGTTGGACCATTTGTTGTTGCCCAATACTGGATGATTGACCAAGATGAGGAGTCATAGTACTTGTTTGAGCCTGAGTTGCTCCAGATAAGGAGGCACTAACCTGAGGTTGTGATTGAGTTGTCAAGACAAGAGGCTGTTGTATTGCAACCTGAGAAACTTGGGGTTGACATACAACAGGTAGCGCTTGTACTTGCGACGCAGTCACCACAGCAGGTATAGTGGGAATATTCGACATAGGGTGGACTGGTTGCATTGAATATACAAACCTTGGTTGTTGAGACAGCATTGGTACCCAACCGCTAGATGTAATTCCAGTTTGACCTGAACTTTGTTGTAAACTCCCATATGGTTGTTCTCTGGGAGGGAACAATGAAAAGGCATACTGCCCTCCATATGGTGGCAATCCAATACTTAAAGGGTAAATTGGCCTTTGAAGACACATTGGATCAATTTGTTGAGTTTCAACATAAGAAATACCAGATGATAATCCGGATGAAGAAATAGGAATAGACCATGTCGTCAAAACAGTCCCTGATTGGACTCTGGCTTATTGTTGATAAATTTCCGGGACAGATGGTATACCGGTGAACATTGTTGGAGTAGTAGCAGGAGGTTTTGCTGCTGCTGTGTCCGATGACACAGTCCTAGATGTCGATGGTTGTTCAGACATATCTAGTCTATCCAAAAGATTTCCTAGCGATTCTACAAGAACTTGCGATGAAGGGAGAC
This sequence comes from Pinus tabuliformis, assembly GCA_031772625.1. NCBI lineage: Eukaryota > Viridiplantae > Streptophyta > Pinopsida > Pinales > Pinaceae > Pinus > Pinus tabuliformis. The sequence goes on from CM062820.1 coordinate 1,438,798,252, forward strand.
TAATTTCGAAGACCAACGAGGGAAAGGTGATTATTATTCCGTTTAAAATAAATTTTAGACGCTTTGACACAACTTGTTTTTTCAATTTTTAAGAGTCGAGAAAAAACAAAAGATGACTCTAGTCTCCTTCGATTTTTAATGAGCCTGAAGTGACAAGTGCTCAGATGGACCTTTTCTGTTAAAGAGTGTGAAAAGGAACGAATGGGACTGCTCTGGAAATCTAGGTAGAGGGATTACCAAACCAATCACAAAACTACAGAATACTTTTTACGGTATGGCAGTCAATCTTCCCGAATGCTGTGTTCAGTGCATTGCGATCGATAGCGCGACAGACACGACTTCCTATGGATAAAGGATTAAGCCTATTGGGGTATCCCAAAATATACTCGACGGTACATGGGAGTACAAGTCCTTACTGGCACTTGTCACCTCAAAGTGGAGGAATCAACCAACCATCAGTGAGAACAACAGTTACCAGGCTTTACGATGCCGGAATACATCTCTAGCCTAGACTTCTAAATGTTGTGCATTAAGTTCCAAAGCGTTGTTAGATTCATTGAATTTATTTTATAGTTGATCTTGTTTATGAAGTTTGCCTTTCAGGTTCACCGTGAGATGTAGATGTAATTCCTAAATTTCAATCTAAGATCATAAATAAACTTTTTATCTTCTTTGTGCAATGAAAATCCTAGCTACTAAGGAAAGAAAGACATAATATTTTCATAAAGAGCAAAGAGCACACTCTAAATGCACTTTCCTAAATCAAACCAATCAGACTTTCTATATGCAAAAGCACATGCATGTATTTGTTTTCGACTTTCTTAATATAGGAATGCTAAAAATAAAGTTGATGCACAAATCTGAATTTCTTTTCAAGCGACAAATATGAACAAGTTTTCTTTTAAAAATAAAAAATGGAGACGATCAAAGCACCTTACGATTTTAAAATGAATACTTGTTCTTGACACTAGAAAATTACAAATTCAGACCAAAAACAATAGTAACAGGATAATTGACCATCAACAGTAATCAAACTCTTTCCTACGATTGAAATCGACACTTGCGACAGTTTCAAATCAAAGGATGACAATACGATTATGCTACTTTTGCAAAGGAGAACTGTAAATGACTCAACAAACACACAAAAACATCTGCAGTTCTTTTGTACAAAAGAGGCGGAATAACAGCAAGGAAAAGGGGTTTCAAACAGACATATACTGATCACAGGCAGCAAAATTCAGGAATAGAACTGGAAAGAATGAATCACAGAAACCAAAACTGCACAGAGCCTAGTCCGATCAGCGCACCTGTAACACTGAGAATTTGAAATGCAGCGCACCTTGTCCACTCAGGAAGTGCACTGAAGTTCAGATTCTTTGAACAATACCTACGCTGGGCCAGAAACGAGACTCTGTTTGGGTTCCGGGTCACAGTTTGCAGTTCAATTCTTGGGTTTTGGCCGAGCAAAAACCAATCAGTAATGCAACAATCAGGGGTAGATCTAAGGAGGATCTAAGAGCTATCACAAGGGCAATCAGATAGTTTGTGAATCAGTTGTTTAAATCATAAACAGATCCAGTAGATGGATTGAAGTAGCATTTATCTACTTTGCATTTCTTATGGCAAATGCAGTTCGAATACTACCTGTAAGTTTATGAAATAGACAACAAGGAATGATAAACAAACAAACTAATTATCTCCCCAGTGGAGTTGCCATTTTGTTACAAGGAAAAGTGTCTATATAGAACTGCTCTATCCCACTAAGGTGTGACAGCTACGTTAGAAACAAACAGAGAAAAGCTACTTTCTATTTTCCTTTATGAATTATAGATAGAGAGGAACAGAAAGACCAACCTCTGTCTTGTGCTAATCTCCTAATTTGATTCCCCTCTTCTTTGATAGTCTTTAGCTACCTGCTCCTTTGCACGCCCAGCTTCACAAAGTACCTATAAGATCACAGAAGCATAGCACTATACAAAGACATGGATCTATAATCATAAACAATCTAGGATCTGATGTAAATTGACCATACAAATGTAAAAAGCATCAATGACACAAAAGCATGGAGGAAAACTTGAATAGCTTTTATTGATAAAACAAGAAAGAGCCAAGAGGAGTTATAACCAGTTGTTCTAACTCAGCATCACCCTCCCAGCAAAGAAGCCCCTCTTCACCTCAAACAAAGCTTAGATCACCCAACAATCTAATGTTTGTCTCAAGAAACCAACAGGAATTCCTTACAATATGCAAAATTCCAGCCTCAGGATCTCTAGGATGAGGGATCCATATATAGATGTCTGTAATGGAGATGAGTCAGCTCATGATTTGATTAGTGTCTTCTCTCTGCTAGTTCTTGCTTCCACTTGGAGATTGATGGTCTCTTACTCATCCTTGGTCGAATTCAGGGAGGCAAGTGTCACAGGAGAAGTTTCTAGAAGCTTCCATTGCCTCTCCACCTTGTGGAATGATATTGCCATTTGTCATTTCTCACCCATCGCACCCCATAGAAGGGATTTTTGAAATGCAATGTACCCACACATTGTATTTAGGTGAGATGCAACGCACTTAGCCAGTGGAGCAGCTGAAATGATCCTGTTTTGACCAATTCTGAGCAGTTTTTCATGGAGAACTTCTGGGAGAAGCTGTAATCTGTTGACCTTGTTCCTTTAGGAGTTAGAACAACACTTTTAGGGACTTAGGAGCCCTTGGTTTATGGACATTTCATGCTTGGGGTTGTAGGGCCCAAAAATGTCTATAACAAAGACTTTGAAATGAATTGACTGAGGAGTATGGTACATTCCCTTGTTGGAAAAAAAATGGATTCCCAGCTCCTATCCCACTAACCACGGGGTTTGTCCAACTCTAAAAAGGATTGCTGCCTTGACTTGTGAAAGGAAAAGGCATAAACCATACTGTCGAATTGGAGTGTGGTATATGACCACTTCCAAATGGGAAACCTTGAAAGGAAGCCAATCTACTCATCATGGACATGGAGGCAGTTGATGGTACATTTAATGGAACTGAAGGAATAGGTTCAGCGGGCATTCCAAAAGGGAAAAATCCTAAACTGGATGCATTAGCTTGAGAATTTCCACTCTTCGACAGAATGGAAGTAAACGTAAATAAGGATGTGCTAGCAGTAGACTAAAATACAGATGTAGAAGGAATGGAAATAGTCCCCCACCCCCCTTCCACTGATATGGGAGTCTGCATACTTGTAGCATTTGTATTGGATGCCATGCTTCCAGAAGTGGTCATCGAAGGGATAGATGTGTGTGGACCTAGGCTTTAAGGCCTACGAGTTGGAGTTCCAATGTATAACAACACATCTGGATGATCAGGAGGGAGAGGGGAATTCAGAGCCGCAACCTACTCTGAAATCTCTTCCACTTCAATACTATCTTCCGATTAGAAGTGTACTCGAGAAAGAACTGGTGTGTTCCTCTCTAAATTTGTAGTAGTACCAGGTCTCTCTTGTGAACTAATGCTCCCAAGCGGAGGATCAATCTCCAATGTTCCTGTTGCAACTGGTTGAAAATCACTGGCAGAATCGCTCCTATGCCTTCTAGGAGAAGGCTTTGGACCCGTAGGTGAAAGCCCACAAATTCTATGGGACTGTCAGGGCGGTTGATCAGCCACTTTGAATTATTTTTATAAGATATACTTCAAGAATCAAGAAAATTGAAAGCTAGGCTAACTAGGAGCACAGAACAAACAATAAAAATGTCCCTAAAGAGATCAGCAATCAAACAACTTCGAATTATTTCCACTCTAGGTGATTAGGATTGGACACCAAAATACAAGAAAGTTAATAATAAGGGCCTTTCGAAAATAGACTAGGGTAATTGCACCCTAGGTCTACTGGCGAAGGTGTCAGAGGTAGTTACGCTAACCTCCAGACAATAGGCTTTGCTGGTGCAAGCCCCCAAGCTTCACAAGGGTGCCCTCCAAAAGTACTGCTGAACGTGATGCAATGTTAACCTCAGGTGTCACAGGATTCCCCCTCCGCAGCCACCTGTGTAGATCCCTAGGATTGGCAACTAAAGTCACCAACTCGTATCAGAAGCCAAGAAAAATAGTCGTGACATAAGATCCGACAAGTAAGAGAGGGGTTATCTCTCGTCCTTATCTTCACAAACACTTGTGCTTAACTCCCAGTCACAGAGCTTTCCCAGTCTCCCTAACGCTATTGGATTTCACTCTTTAATCAGACTTCTATGTTTTACAATTTAGAGTGGCCTTGGAGAGTTTACTCTCCTTTCACCTAATCCAAGGCCTTAAATAAACCTAAAACTTGTTGGTGTATTATGATGACAATACAAAAAGTTCTAGTTTATTTTATGAAGCACTTGATTTTAATTGGCTGTTCTTTTAACTCAAAGAGACAATATGGAAATGAAACCGATGGTGTTTATATGACGCAAAAGAAATTAATGAAAAACTAACTTATATGAAATGCACTTGTTTTTTCTTCGATGAAAAGAAACTTCTACTTGGGTTCTATGAAACTTCTATAAAGAAAAAAAAAATTCCTTTTCTTTTCTTATAGCAGACTTCACACTCACAAAAACAAAAAAAGACTATTGATGCTTTAATAATGCAAAACTACCCTAATGCAAGGTGTACATGATAATGCAAGATTCTAGATTATTCTAAAAAGAAATGAAAGCAATTGTTTATAAGCCAACATATGTTTTTGAAAGGAATATGAATTTTGAATACAAAATCTTTCCCAAACAAGAAAGGCTAATCAAGAAGATCACAAATCACTCTCAAAAAACCAAAAGCAAACTTGGCAAAAGAAAGCAAAAACAATGTTTTTTAAGAACTTTTCTTTTTCAAGGAACAATGAAAACAACTTTTCAAAAGCACTGAAAATGCCACTAAAGACTCAAAGACTGAAAGCAAAGCACAAGGAAACTTTGTAAGTTACTAATTCACCACGAATGAAAACTTGAACAAAAAGAGTTTCACTTGCACTAGATGATGCACAAGAAGCAAAAGAGCTTTGAGAAATTGACCAAGAAGTCAGGAAAGAAACACTTTCAAATTCATCAAAAAGACACTTTAAAAAAGAAAGAAAAGGTGCAAGGCCACAAAATGATGAAAAGCAATGTGAGTAGACCAATAATGAAGTTTGACACAAAGATTCAAAACAATCTTCTGTTCTGGAAGACCAGAGCAATCAAGAACCTTGATAAGAAGCCTTTTGTTTTCAAACACAAATCATAAAACTCACTCAAAAGAAAACCTAGGCAAAAAACTTTTCAAAGCAAGAGAGAATTCAAAATAGTAAGCTCACTGAATAATCAACTTCAAAACATAGACACTGATGACTCAGAAACCAAATATACCAAGAAACAAATGTTTCGAGGTAGAAATATTTGAAAAAATCATGCAAAAAATGGTATACGTGACTGTGTCCCTACACAGATGCATGTACACACGTATACGCGATTTCAGTTCACAGAAACAAGCATGTGTATGCTTCTGTAAACAGACAAAGGTGTGTATATTAAGGTTTTACAAGGAAAATAAAAAACAAGGCTTGATAAAAAATATCAGACTTGAGGTCTGAGTTCCTACACGAGCAGGAAATACTGACACAGTAAGAAAACCAAGAACTGAAACCTAATTGACACTCAATAACCCAATCTAGGAATAACAAGATTGTTATCCCCAGTATGGTCGCCAATTCTGTTACGGGAATAAGCACCCTAGGGTTTTGGGTCAGAACCCTAACAAAGCAAGAGTAATCTACAGCGAGAAACACGCATACAACTCAGGCAACATGCTTAAATAAACAAACTATGTGAGGATGAACATACCAGGATGTCCTTCGTTTGGGTAGTTCCAGCTACGGTTCAAACCCTCTGCAACTCCTAATGATCTTTGATTCTACAAATCAACCAATTCGAATAGACATAGCAGAATATAGCTAAAGCATTTTAATGAAATCAACTTTATATCATATAAGTAAATGGTTAGTCATACATCAAAATAATCATTCATACATGAACCATAACAATAACATCTGATGCATAAACAAAGTTGATCTCAGGAACAAGATAACGTTTCTTTTTATTGTAGAAAACTATAATAAACACGGAAAGAGTTCACCTGAGTCTTCCTCTTCCGACTCCAAGTGGAATCGTCCTCTAGGTCTGTGTAGTCCCAGTCTTCAACAGCCTCCTTCCATAACCAATACCATGATATCTTAAGCAAGTGGGAGAATATCGACACTCAAGGAAACAAGGGTTTCCTAAACTTGGGGAACTGCTTGAACCACAAGGATACTTCAGACTTGATCAGGGGATAATCTTAATATAGTAATTCTATCTCTTCTCTCCTCCTTAAGGCCTTCCCATAGAAGTCATTTTATACTTCTCCCAAATTAGTTTTTTAGTTGGGAAATAGCTTGGAGCAGTTGGGCCATGGGCAATAGGAGGTAATCAACAAGTAAAACTTGTGAACTCCACTAATCGTTAAGGAAATTTAATTTTTTTAAGTGTTTTAACAAATATACACAGGTTGGGTATTGACTAACTCGCGTGTACAGAATTTTATCACAGGGAAAGGTAGCATATAGGGAGTAAAACATTATTTTAAAAATATTTTGACCATCTCTGGAAGGAGGGGTTGCCCTAAGCCATAAACCAAGCATCACAATTACCAAGGGTGATATTTGGAGCTATAACAGTAACATATTGGTGCCGAAATTGTTAGTCTATGATAGTGTCTGTGTGTTCCGTTGTGACATCTGTCTAGACCCTGAACCTTTCCTCCATGGCATCTGGGTAAACTGCTTACACTCCTCTATCTAGCTCATTTGAAATCATGTGCATCATTGTCCTTAATGTGGCTGAAGCAGCAATGTACTTGTGCATAATGACTGCACTGATAGGAAATTCTGGACACTTGGCGACGCGCATCAACTCACCGAAGTACAAGTAAAGCTCCTGTTCAACATGCTTCTTTGTCTTCGCTTGGGTCAAAATCCCAAGTGATGGTATCACATGTGTGTGCACCACAACCTCCATGCTCTTGGATACTTGTGCATCGGAAGCTTGTATGCTAGTGATGAGTTGCGGTAGGTCCGCATAGTTTTGGATCTGACTTCGAATATGTACTTGCAGCTCAACCGGGCCCTCATCATCTTGGGCAAATGAAGTGGGGATCCGTTGTACTTCATCATCCATGCCTGCTTGTTGTCAATGATAGCATGTATGTTATTCAAGATGTAATCTCTTCTAACACATTGATGCGGCCATCTGTGAAGTTGAACAACTACTTGATGCACGGTACCAAACTTGGAGTACCCTGCTCACATGACTGTGACCAAGGACAATACTTCATGTAGTATTGCCTTCTTCAATTCAACTCGGGCTGACATTGTCACCAAGTCTCCTTCCTTCTTGGCCACCTGTAGGTCCTTCACCATTCACTCCTTCTTAGCTATGAGGAAGCAAACACTAGAGCTAGTGGCTTCGGCATACACTGTAGTTGCATCAGCCAAAGCAACTGGGTCCTTGTGCACATCGGTCAGGCTCAATTGTTCTTCACCTTGTGCAGGGGATGTTCGATCCTCTGGAGTTGGTACTCTGTCAGGATGCACAACTCTATGTTGAGATTAATCAAAAGATTTATTTCACAACTGTCCTTACGGCTGACCACCAAGGATCTCCATGCCTCCTTGGTCATTCAAGGCTTTCTCATCATCTAGATGCATTGAAGGAGGTGAGTTGACCTCGTTGTGGTGAGGCATGATGTTGGTATCCTGTTCCAACTCTTGTTGCTCCATGTCTACATCCAACTGTTAAGGAAGTTGTTTTATCTCATGAGCAAAGTCTTGTCCCTACGAGGGCTCACCTTGTTATCTTGATGTGAGCTATTCAGAAGAATCAACTACTTGTACAAGTGGTTCTTCATCTGTCTGCATGTGATGCGCCCCCTGCTAAATTTGTTTTCTTCTGTGCTTCTTTCACATGTTGGCACAACTCTTGTTCTTCCAGGAGTATCCTCCTCAGCTCATGCAACTCATTCTCTAATTATTCCATTCTCTTCTTATCCCTCTACCTTAGCGCGATTTACTTGTCACAATGCTACCTCTTCTGTTGAATAGCCATAACTACGTGCTCTACAAGTTGATATGCTTGAAACTTGCATCCTTTTTCCTCCTTCATATCGTCGACAATCTTTCTCTTCCCTATGTCTTGCATAGGTATGCTTGGCTCCTTTGTTTCTGCTACTGCTGCTATTACGGTGTTATCCGCGATGCTACTTCACTCTATTATGCTAACCACTCTACAGCCAAACCAACATATTCATTGGGTCCGGAGGAATTTAGGAAATACCTCCATGAATCCTCCTCGGCCCAATGACATGCCCCAAGGATCCAATTAAACTTAACTCTCATGCAGTGATCCTTCACAATGTAATATGGGAAATACGGGTTGAAGCTTTTGATTTCGAACGAGTACTTCTTCATTTGTTCAGCTTCGACATTTGCTTGCTTGATGCTTTGGATCTCTTATAACCCAATCCACAATGAAAGAGTGGGCCAAGGTTCCTTCTTCTTTTTCTACAGCCTAGCTATTAATCATGTTCAAATATGATACGCTACTTTCTCCATGACAAACACATCCAAAGAAAACTTTGGCAGGACATGCGAAGGCTTCTTCGTACAGAGAACTCTGATGAACGTGTCATCCAATGAGGCATACCAATATGTAATCCCTAATAATTCCTTCATCACTTCTTCTAACATGTAGGGTGGATCCTGTTTGAATATTAACCTATACACTAGGGTGACAAGATGGTCATACAGCCATATGATCACTCCTCTAAAGCTACACTTGGACAATAACTTGAAATATGTGCACACAACAATCTCCACCAGTGACCATCCCCACTCTAAGCTTGGGAACATATGTCAGCCACAAACTGCATCTAGAGTCTAGGCATCCATGTAGATCTCTACATGCATGCCTTTGAGCGACTACTGAGGCTTCACGATTTTCTCCTTCAGCTGATGAGCCAGTATGTCGAACGAGTTGCATGGTCTTGCTTCTCCAGCTAGTTGGTCCAACACAACCACCAGAATATAAGGGAATCTCTCAGTGCTTGCTTGGCCACTCAATCGACACGTGAATATGACCAAGTATTGGTATGCCTTCCTCAATATCGTTTTCTTATAGACCTGATTGGGTGTCATCCTAAAGCGAGCTGGATCCTTTACCCAATCCTTCAAAATCTCTCTAAAGTGACCTCTGCTATTGGGCAAGTTGAATGGAGGAGTCATGAGAGTCACGGGCTTGTTGATCTAATACATCTCACCATAGTCTCGCGCCCAGAAGGTTGCAAGATTCGTCCCACTGACACATCTCAAGGTCATTGTCTTGGTGTCAGTGTGAGAGACGATCTAGTGAATCATATCCTCACATGGGAACACAGGGTATTTGCATGCAATCCTATACATTCCAGACTTATGAATGTTCACATAGAGATGATGACCTTCAACGTCTTCCCTGAAAGTACTTGTGAATGTTTCATTCACATCTTGCCACTTCAGTTCGATGTCTTGTCTAAACATAGCTTCGTATTTTCGTAGATTGACATGCTAGAGGACACCTGTTCAAACATTGTTCCAGCTACAACAGCATTAGTGTCCTTGGATCATGCTCTCTCGGAAGCCATTGAGACAGAAAAACACCTGAAATATGTAGAAGCAAGCAACATGCATGACAAGAAATATGTTAGTGAAAACAAAGCAAAGCCGGGGGAGGATACATCACATGTTTCAAAAAATGATGAGTATAATTGCACAAATTTCACTGGGAGACTGAGTGACTGGCCACTAGAGCTACATAAAACGAAGTCTAGGCTATCTTGGAGGTTGGACTGGCTGCTAGATCTGCAAAATGTGCAATCCAGTCGAGTAGTTGGCTGCTTGATTTGCGCAATATGCAATTCCAGCTGGGAAAGACTGTTGGTCCAGGGACAAATTTGTGCAAATTTTTGAGCCAAAAGGCCACTGACCTCTAGAAATGTGAAATTCCATTCAGAAGGCTAGTGATGGGCAAGAATGCACAAATTTGAAGAGGAGGATGGGCCTTCCTTCCCCAGATTGTGCAATGCAGTCTTGGTGGGGGTAGAGCCTGGGCCAAGGTTGGCACGACTTACCGACAGGCAACTGAAATAAAGTAAGTCAATGAAATGCATGGCGACACTAAGTGATAGAAAAAGTGATAAATAGTGAATGCAAAACATGAATGGAAGATTCAACAAATAGATCGACAATTGAGCAAACATCCGTGCAAAACAATTTCATGCATGCGACAACAATGAGATAGAAACAAAAATTGAAACAGATGTAGGACAAGCTAGAATATATGTCAGCGATAGTAGATGTTCAAAGAAATCGAGCAAAAAACACTCACAAGTGAATGCACAAAAAGCAACAGAAATGCTGAGAAAGACAAGTTGAGGCCACTTACCCATGAATAGCTAAGCCATATGTGTCGAAGAGTCCTAGATGTGTTATGGGATTTCAAAGCTCCATGATCATATGAATGAATGAGCTTTTATGTGTCGAATAAATAAGTTTGGTCTTATGATGCACATGCCAAAAATCTAGGAAAAAGCAACACTTGGATGGAAACTTCTAAAACAATTTTGGATGTAACTCCCAGCTACTAAAAATAGCTCCTTGAATCATAGGATTCCTTTCACATGTTGTCCCTTACTATTCTAGGAATATCAAGTCATGCAAGTCAAGTTTCCTCGGTCCCTGGTGGAACTAGTCAACTAGACGCCCATGCATGCCAATGCTCAACTACTTGGGAAAAATGCACATTCTTGATAGTAAGATGGGATGACTACCCAAGGGGATTGTGCAATTTCTAGGTAGAGTAGCTGACTTCTGCCTAGATTTGTACAAATCTTGGGCTGAACAACTTGCTGATGAGAAAAATTGCGCAAATCCTATTGGGAGGGTCAGCTGGCAGGATTGCGCAATCTTGGAGACCAATAGGTTGTCAAAGAGGATTGTGTAATTCTTGGAGGGAAGGCTAGTTTCCCTCCAGAAATGCTAAATTTTCAAGGGGAAGTTTCTTAGACTATCACTGGAACAAGTTCGGGTAAGCAGCTTGTGATGGGAACTGATCGACTGTGATCGATAGGCTGCCATTGTGCGAGGAAAACAATGAAGCTTGAGTACTTGACTAAGAAGAACAAAGTGTTTTGTAAGGTTTGTAGGGGAGGCTCTAAAACAGGGCAAGGAAAAATTTTGGACGGTGGTTCTAGCCACTACAACAAATTGTTATTCATCTAGATAATTGTCAGTGGATCCATTATTTTCCCCACCAAATAGACCATGATTCAATGGTTTATCCTACTTTTATTTGAACTATTATTTTGTGTAAGAGTAGTATCACAAGGTTCATGGATAGTGAAATTCAAAGAATGAGCCCTAGAGTGAAACATGATTGCTTTGTTTAGTGAAAAAATCATTGCTAGAAGAGATGTCAAAGAAAATAAAATAATCGCTACCCCTCCAAAATATAGGCTCTTATACACATAATGTATAGTTCTGTCTTATCCATCTACCAAATAATAAGCTTAAGACTTAATTGTTATTAGAACTTGTAACATCCAAAAAAAAATGAAAGCTAAAAGATAACCCTTATCTGCACTCATTGTCAAAAGAGAAGAAATTTAAAGGCTTTAAATTTAACACAATTAATTTTTTTTAATAAGAAAGTTAAATCCATATGAATACTTACATTTTGCATGAAATATGGAATATTAAATGGAGAAGAATCCAAAAATGCTTCAAAATATGAATCCAAGAAAAAATAGCGTAGAAGAAATTCTGTGAATTTGAAAAACTTCTACTGATTGAACATGGAATTAATGTTTTAAGATTTCATTGGGTTGGCCAAACCCAAACCTAGACCTTCATGTGTTGAATCAAATTGGTTTGTTTGGATCTCGCAGTGGTCAGTGGAAGCGAGAAATTCCTCTCCCTTACATAATGTGAAAATGTATGTGTTCCTTGTCAGGTAATGGTTGGTTATTTGTTTGGTGGTGTTATTTGGGAAATATTTAATGTATTTATTAGGAATTAGGGTGTGTTTGGTTATAATATATGGATTACATGGAAATGGAGAGTATAATATGTAATGGGTGGTACACGAAACATAAAGTTAAGGTTGGATGTTTTTATGTTAAGGTATTATTTTGTTAGAGTTTTTTATAATGGAGTTGTATTAGTGTGCTAGTGGTTGGATGGATTTCAAGTTTAATGTTTGGTTTTTCTTTAAATAATGGTGCACCAATAATGAGTTGGAATAATCTTGGTGAGTCACATGATTAAATATTGTATGCACCACTATAATACTAAGAGTATATCTAGAACTGGCAATTTAGATATACTAATAACTTATTGATGACACCGACATATGGAGATAAGAGCAGTGCCTACATTTCAAGACTTATCATAGTAGTGATTTAACAATGGTAGATATTAGTAAAAAATGGTCAATGAGGTTCCATATGGTCAATATAACTATAAAATTGGCATTAATGCATTGGGATGTCTCTAAGTTATGGATTTGTTGTGCTAAACTATTGATAGAGAAGAGGATAAGTGGGAAAAGGAATTAGTGGGACCATGTGTGTCTATTTTATCTGTTTAATAAAGATAATCATACTACATCTCTTTTTCCAATAAAAAAATTTCATTATTTTTTCAAAAATAGAATAAAAAACCACTTGTTTCACATGCTTATGGTACATTCATTTTAAATAGGATTATTGAGGACTTTGTTAATAGAAAGAGACAGCTTGTGTGATCCTCAATATTCTCTATTGAATTCCAATATTTTATTGATAATGATCTAAATATGGTAACATAGAAATAGGAATTCCTATAACTATTCTCTGTTAACAAATTTCTTCAAATATTTATTACTATTTGAGTACTAATATTTATTCACATAATGGGTTTCTTTTTAACTTTCAACCACATAAATACGTATTTTTTTTGTGGGAAGAAATTTGAATTTATATATATTTCATCACCACCATGAGGTTCCATGATATTTAGAGATAATCATGGCATTATAGCCTAATTTTGTACTCTAATTCCCAACTATTTTTTAGCGTAGTCACCATGCCTCATCAATGAGTAAAGAGAGAGAGATGTGCGACCTATTTTAGAGAGTGGGGTGGCTCTCACACCCAGTAGACAACAAACAAATCTACTCAAATATATCATGAAAGTACTCCTCAGTTTATTCAAGAAGAAATTAAGAAATTGAGAAGTGAAATTTTATGGGAGAAATGTTACTCGATTCATATGGAAGTGGTAGTTGATATTGTTGACTAGGCCAAGTTTTGGTTGGGCGAAATCCATATAGAACTGAGATAGTGAAAAATAAAACAAATTAAAAAATGAGACATCTGGCCATAATTCTTGGTGATATCCTCAAACAAAGTAGGTTGCAAGAGAGGAGATAGGGATATCAAACTTGACAGGGTGATGGTAAATGGCCAGGAACATTAGTTGGAAGACAAGTAAGAAATCTAACACAAGAGGATCCACCAAATTTCAACCACTTAAAGAAGCTAACAAACAATGTGATAATAGTTACAATCAATTTTCAAGGGGTTGGTAGCATGGATGAATAAAAAAGTAAGTTGTGGGGAGGGAAGAGGACAAAAGAATTCATATTTCGAGAGGGACAGGCCACTAGAAGTGGTGAACATCAATGCATGATGACATGATGGAAACAAAAACTATTAGACATCTAGTCAATCATGTGGGTTGTTCAGATGCGTGCTATGAACATGCTAGAACCACACTTGTAATTACATATGAGCTAGTTGCAGGGTGTGAAAGGTAGAATCATAGTTGGCGGTCGACAATCCCAACTAGCCATTTGTCATAGTGGACAACTTCCAAACTAGATTCATAAGAGTGAGGTAGAAAAACTACAAGGGGACTAAAAGTATGATTGATTTTTACAGATAGAGGATGTAACAGAGGAAATAAGAGCGTAGGTGGAAATCAGGAAATTAGTGTTGTAAAGGAGTTTCCATGCAAAGAAAATGTGATGGCAGTAGGGACCTCTTCTCTAGCCATTGAACCACAAATACATAGGATAGGCATGCCAAGAAGCAACCTTCATTGTGACTTACCTCCTCATTTCACACAAGAGTGTTATTGAAACACCAAATTTCATTCCATGCAGGTGCACCATGGAAACAAAAAAAAATTTGTTGATGATAGGTCGTGCTAAAAATTCTAATTTGTGACCAACCTTATGCCTATCCATTATTCTACCCACCATGTTTCCTAGTTATCCTTTCTGCCTTACACCCTTATCACATGTGGGCATGTTTTGGAAACACGAAATTTTGTTCCTTGCACGTGTGACATGAAAACACCAAATTGTGTACCATGTAGGCTCTCCTCGGGAAAACCAAATTTAATTTTTTACAAGCACACCTTGGAAACACAAAATCATGTTCCATGCATGGGAACATCGATGTTTGTTCCATGCATGTGCGCCATGAAAACACCAAATTTTGTTGTGCCAGAGTACCCTGAAAACACAAAATTTCATTTGGTGCAAGGGCACCTTGCAAACATCAAATTCCATTATGTGGGAGAACATCCTATAAAAAGAAAATTTCGTTCTATGTGAACATGCCTTGTATACACCAAATTTTGTCACATGTGCATGTGCCTTGAACACACCATATTTTATTTTACGTGTGTATGGATATAGAAATCCAAATTTTATTGCATTGCTCAATCATGTACATGACAGCATGCCAAAAATGCTAAGTTGCAACCAAACTTGTGCCTATTTTTCATTCAACATGCCTGGTTGTCTAGTACTTCCTTTTGTCTTGGCTCATTGTTTTGTACAGGCATGTCAATGAAAAATGTTTTTTTCCCATGTAGGTGCATTGTGGAAACACCAAATTTGATGACTATGCTTGCTTTTTCACAAGAGGCCTTGCCAAAAAGAAATAAGTTGTGGCCAACCTTATTCCTATCCATTATTTGGCTTTCCTTATTTCCCAACACTCCCATGTGCCTTACCTCCTCGTTTTGTGCGGAAATGACATGGAAACACCAAATTTTGTTATGTGTAAGCATTCCCTAAAAACACCAAATTTTATTATGTGTGCACGTTCCCCACAAACACAAAATTACAATTTGTTGCCAGTCCACACACATGAGCTCGTGCCAAAAATGTTAAGTTGTGATTGGTTTTATGTCTATTTGTTGTTTGGCCCACTTTCTTTCCCACTTTTCATGACCCTAGAGGCTACACATAGTTACATGACGTATTTGGTGCACTATGATAATTGAGTGTGTGGCAATGGCATGATTCACAACCGATTAATACTAGAAAAAAGTTACTTCACTTGGACTATGTCTCATAACATGATACTTGTTATTAATAATCTATATTTGTCATTTAAAGGAATATCATAAAAACACTATAGAACCAAGTAAAGTATTGCCACATTCATCATCTTCTTTAATACTTCAACAATTAAACCAAACATCATTTTTTTGCATGAAACAACTCGCAACCTTATTTATTATTAAACAAGTGTAAACACAAAAATTTAGATCACAACACCAAAATTTCGTAGGATATCCCTATAGTGTGATCGCCCCTCTTTATAATGTGTAAACACAAAAATTTGAGTCCTTTAGCATGAACCCCTCTCTTCACAAAGTGAAAACACCAATATTTAATTGAGTGTCCCTTTGGCACAAACCTGAGTCTCCCATTACAACATATAACAAGAGTTATCCCTCTCCATGACCTTTCGTTCAACCTGCAATAATTCAATTACTCTGGAACAAGTCCCCGACTAGAGACTGACTACATCTAATGTCAAGTCCCCAACTTAGCAAAGATGACTTAACAATATCACTAACTGGCAAACAACTATGTCAACTGGGGAAGTTACTATGTCAAACTGGTTCTAAAGGCTTGGTTATGAGAATGGTGTTAAATAATTGCTTTTTCCATATGTATAAATTTACATGCCTATTTTGGGTGAAACCATGGCATCACTATAAATAACTTTGGAAGTTGGGATTGATGCCTTTGGGTTTTCTTAAGACTTAGACAAATTTGATTTCAAGTGCTCTAATCTATGTTTTGATGGTTTATTGGTAGTCATATATACTCCATTAGGATCTATCTATGCATTGTAAGGGTGGTGCAAGTTAGTGATGAAAGTAAAGTTGTTTCTCCAATGTGAAAAGCTACCTCTAGGGTTTTGACTAATTTTCTTAATTATATAAAATCCTGACCCTAATCATCACTGTTTTCAATCACAGACTAGCCTTAGATTTATTGTATGGGAATGATTAGGACGAAGATGAAAAAGATAATGATTATGACTATGACAATGACAACATTTAAAAATTGGGAATATTAGCCAAGGTCATTAGCATTGTCATCATCACAATCACTGTCATCATCATCATCATTGTCATTGTAACCACTATCATCTTTATCATCATTTTCATTATCATCATAATCACAATTCATCTAATATTCATCATCTTCATTATCATCATCGTAATAATTATTCACATTGTCATCAATTATTCATAATTGTCAATGTCATGAGAAATATTATCAATGCAGAAAATATGATGAGTGTTGTAAAAGGGTTGCAATAGTGAACAAAAAAAATGGGGGCAACAATAGACATAAAATTGGATTAAAAGTGGATGCAACAGAAGTAAATGCAAAACAAGACATAAAAATTATCACAAAATGTTATGGAAATGTATACTCCATAGTTAATGAAAACTTGGACACAAAATAGGATGTAGACACAGATGGAAAAGTGGAATCAAACACGGGTGCAATAGTAGGCATAAAAGTTAGCATGAATTGTGTTGAAACAAATGTGTATGCAACAATGAACATGAAAAAGGACAAAAAATTGATGCAAAAAGCAGGTAAACTTGGATGGAAAAAGGGATGTAAACATGGACCAAGCATGGGTGAAACAATGGACACAAAATTAGATGCAAACGGTGGACGCATCAGAAGTGGATGTAAAAATAGATGTAAAATTATATGAAAAAACATAAACAATATTTGATGCAAAGCTGGACATAAAAGAGGATGCAAATATGGATGCAAAAGTGGAATCAAATGTTGGTTGAAACAGTAGGCACAAGGTATGGCACAAATTGTGGCACAACAAAAGTGGATGCAAAAGTGTATGTAACAATAGACACAAGAAATATGCAAACTTAGATGCAAGATAATATGCCATAATGGATCTAAAAGTGGATGGAGACATGGGTGCAATAGGAGAAATAAAATTGGATGAAACATATGGATGTAATGGAAGTATATGAAAAAGAATATACAAAATGAGACTCAAAACCCAACGCATAAAGGAAACACAAAAGTCGATGCAAAAAGAGATATAATATTTGATGCAAATATTGGATGCAAAAGCGGATGTGAACATGGATTCAAAATTGGAAGAAAACGTGGTTACAACACTAAGTTCAAAACACGGTGCAAATTGTGGCGGAAAAAAAGTGGATATAATGATAGATAAAAAAAAATGAAGCAAATGAAGATTCTAATGAAGATGCAAAAAGTGATGTAAAAGTGGACGTAAGCATGGGTCCAACAATTGATGCCAAATAGGATGCAAAAGTTGATGCAACAAAATTTGATGCAAAAGTAGACACAAAATGAGGCACGAAACTTGATGCAAATCTTGACAAAAAAGTGGATATAAAAAGGGATGCAAACATAGATGTAAAAGTTGATTAAAACCTAGATGTATATGAGGATGCAATCGTGGATGCAAAATTAGAAGCAAAAATGGGTGCAAAGGGAGATGCCAAACAAGGTGCAAATTATGGAACAAGAAAATTGGATGCAATAATGGACACAATAATAGATTGAAAAGAGGATTTAAATATGGATTCAAAACAAGATGAAAAAGTGGATGCAACAAAATTAGATGCAAATGTAGATGAAAAACAAGACACAAACCTCAATGCAAAACTTGGCACAAAGGGGATGCAAAAACTGATGAGAAAATGGATGTAAAAGATGATTTTAAAAAGGATGCAAGAGAGGATGCAAGACATAATGCAAAATTTGATGCAAGTGTAGATGCAAAAAGTGGATGCAACATAGAATGAGAAAGTAGGTGAAACAAAATTAGGTGTCAAACTTGATGCAAAACATGGAGCAAAGGATGGCACAAAATGTGGCATAAAACTTTCCATAAAACCTGGTGTAAAACCTAGTGATGCAGGGTAACCCCGCCAAACCCAGAATCTACACCTTTGCCATGCATATAAAATTTCATCTCAGCTTTTGCCCAAAATAAAACCTCAATACCTGACAAATTCACAGACTACCACTTGCATCGATACCCAACACTTTATCACCGATTCAATAACCTCCCTTTATATTAGATCGGAACCTACTTCAATGTCATTTGAACCCAAATACCATTTCACACGATCATATCCACACATCGACCATTACAATCACCTTCAGTGGTCGCTCTCTGACTCTGCACAGAAACAGAGTTCTGCAACTTCATCAATTGAATGGGAATGGTCTTCGTTCAATGTAATACCCTGACAAAGAAGCTCCTCATCCAAAGTTGTATTCACAAGATGCATCACCCGCTGCTTGTAAGAACGACATTGTTCTACAAGATCTATTATCACTTCCTGCTTTATGCCCTCCTTACTGTGAGGATCCAAAGCATTTAGCATCTACATTAACACATCAATAATATCACGAGCATTCTGAGTATCCGTCAAGCTAAGACCAGGAAGATCAGATGCCAGGGATGCCTCAACTGCTTCATTTTCATAGTCTGGAGATCCATAGGTTTGAGACGGGTAAGTCATTGGTTGTGTCTGCGGAGGTGTGAATATTGATCAATAAGTTCAAATCGCTATTTGCAACCACACATTGTCGATTTCCACCTGGATCTGATTGACTGATCTGACTCAACTTGCAATCTTAATATGACACAGGAATTTGGCATTTACATCATTCATGATGTGATAACTATCTGAAGACACCTAATCACAATTCTTTTGAATGCTGTAATTATAGACCATTACTACAGCTCTGATCCAATGCAAAATTGAAACACTTTCTGACCCGATCTAATCGACGATCCACAGTTCCGATATTATGTTATCAGATCTGATATCACATTAACCATTCTTTATGACACTTTGCGTCCATCGATACGCTACTGATCAAAAATTGCCAAATCTTAATGGTAAACAACCCCTCTTCCTGTATGTGCTCCGATATTACTCCGGATCCAATTTCACTTCAACCAACTTTACAGCTTTTCGCATCCATTTCCTAGTGTCATACGTTGTGATATGAACCCTCTCCGATCCACACGAAGGCTATACACAGACCCGATAAATCGATTGACATAAAATTTAATTTCGTTTAAAGGTTCCAACAGATGATTACACCAAATCATATATTAAATGACTTTTGCAACTCGCCAATTCCCACTATGCTGAGTTTGACTTAATAATGAGATTCTTTACAATTTAAAATAAGAACACACACAGGCCGCTATCATTTCATTTTTTTTACAATAAAAAGACTGATATTCAAGTTCACGCTCATCAGAAAATGATACACACACAGCACAAATTCTATTCATAGAAAATAGCAATACAGGGTCTCCGTCTCAGGTCTCATTCACAAGAATTGACCTCTGTCAGCATACAAACCACAATTGTATTTAATGGATGGAACAGAGTATCGGCTCCTGCCCAATTACACAGAGATTGATCACTATTTTTTTTTACACACACACCTCGCTACTAATTTGAGCTTCTGCTCCACACAAAATCCACCTAACTATCTCTCCTTCTCTCTTAAAAAATACCCTAAGCTCTCGCCTCACCACATTTTTATGATGAGCTTATTTTCTAATAATAGCGAATGGGATTTCTTGTTTTGCCAAAAGATCATAACAACAAATTTCTTATCCTATCACTCTTGATCACATTTGTTTAACAACCTTATCTCTGTTCTAAAATAAGGCAATCTCACACTTATTACAATAACAAACTAATTGAGAAGTTTATTCTTCCTAGTAATCCCGAATTTGGCAAACCCGTCAATGAATTTTACTGTGATTAGCCACAACATGTGGACAATCCTCCACATTGCTGGCTAATTCCGATGCTCCTGCATCAGACTCCCGAAGTTGAAAGTTTCCATGACCTCCTGGTCATGTGTTTCTTCTGTTGTCCATCCAGTATCCCAAACTTTACTTTGTAACTGGTCATCACTTTCATTATGCTGTTGATTTAATTTTTCTACCACTGTCACTTCTGTTCCTCCAGATTTCCAAATCTTCATTTGCTGTTGTCCCCTGTTCTTGCTGATACAAATTCCTGTGGTCAATTTCTCCTTCTTGCTGTCCCTCTTCTCATCTAATTTCATCTTCCACAATTTCTCAAATTCCTTCTTACCATTTGTCTTTAACTGAACTCCACTGACATCTGTCTGCTGTACATTCTCCTTTTCCATACAAATTATAAAATTTTTGTCCAAATCTTCCTTGCCTTTGCCATTTACAATCTGTTGTTTGTACTCTACAGCCTCTCTTTCATTATCATCAAAGATAATTCTTCCCTCTATGTCTTCAGATTTGTCTAATAACTTTTTCAGCAAAATGTCAATTTCTTCATATTCAATAAACATGTCATTTGCATATAACTCCTCCTTCATTTGTTTATCTTCAGCTCCTTTAATCATGACAATTTCCTTGTCAATACCATCATTCTCAAAATTATTAAATACATGTTCAAAATATCTTTCTGTTTCAGCCATTTCTTCCAGTAATCTCAGTTCTTCATCAACATGCATAAGCACATTGTCCAATCGTTGTTCCTCACCTGTCAAACCTGAAAACATACACAACATGTCAGTTTCAAAAATGCAAGGCTCTTCATTCGAGGCCTCAATGATCAGCTCTTCATGCTCTCCTGAACTATCCTGATAGTTCACTAAATTATTGAGAAATTCTTCCTCAACATCTCTGATTTCTTCCTCATCAAAGAAAACTTCTGGGATTGCAACTTCTTGACTATGCTTGGCAACTTCATCATAAGTTTGTAGAATACCTTCCTGTTCTACACAATTTCTTCCAATACTCAGTTTGTCCAAATAAGACAATAATGCCTCTTCCTCTTCTCTGATAAGACTTTGATCTTTCAAAGATTTCCTTCGCTTAGCTTCTTCAACTAAGTTCTCGGTGTCATCTTTCCTTCTCTTCACTTCATAAATCTGCAATGCATTTGTTTCTTTTCCTGTTTCCATTTCCCCTTGGTCTTCTTTCCATGCTAAAATTATTTCAAATATGATCAAATAAGTTTCCACTAAAAGAAGACATAACCATTTAGCCATACCTTTTAATTTCCTCCACCAATTGAAGTCTTGAAAGTCCTTATGCATCTCCTTTCTTGCTTGTCTTGCCTTTGCTCCTTTCACTTTTTCATACACAGGTTCAAATTCTTTAGGCTGCATACCTGCAATTTTACATTCACAAAAATAATTAATATGAGATCCTCTTGTCTGTGCAGATGATGTCAACACATTCCTTTCATTCTAATCTGCATAGATCAGTTCTTCTCTATTGTCATCATTGTCTTCGTCCCCAAGGAGAGATCCTTTCTCTAGTTCACAGATGTATTCTATTTCTTCATTCTCAGTTGTTTGAAGTAATAATTTCTCAGCAAACAATTCTTTGACAGGCCATTTAACTCTTCTTCCCACATAAAATCCGTGTTTCCATTTTTCTCTAATTCCCTTAAATACCAGCTTCTCCAAATGACTGAGTTCTGCCTTCATCTCAGCCAACTCTATGTCCCTTTCTTCTTTACTCATTCCTTTGAGTCCAACTGCTTCAGCGCTCTTTTCCCTATGTCTGTGACTTTCCTTTGTACCCCTGTCATGACCATCAATAGTCAATTCCTTTCCTTCCTCTGGTGAACTTTCCTTGTTCACTAGTGAGCTGCAACTAACTTTTTCCATTTCGCCTGTAACAAGTCTCCTTCATGCC
Source organism: Pinus tabuliformis (assembly GCA_031772625.1). Lineage (NCBI taxonomy): Eukaryota > Viridiplantae > Streptophyta > Pinopsida > Pinales > Pinaceae > Pinus > Pinus tabuliformis. The sequence goes on from CM062820.1 coordinate 1,438,820,404, forward strand.
TCACCAAACTTTCCTGAGTTTAGTCTTTTGGCACCTATTGGTTCTTTCCTTGAACCTTTCACTGACTAACAATTCTACCAGCACTCTTCTTGCTGGAATTGTTATCTCCTATCCACAATCACAATTGTGGAGCTGCCTCATCAACTTCTACCCAACCTCAGTTGGAAGTTGTTCTCATCTCCTCTTGAATACTTCTTGCTCACTACCTTCTTCATTCAGTAAATTTGTTTATTGCCGGGTATTGTCACGTTTACACATCTGGGATTTCTTCTTGCTCTATCTTCTTTACATAGCTCATATGCTATGATGCTGGTACATCTCATTCCATCTTTCAGCAAATCCACTGCTTCCACTGACCTGCACAATCTTTTCACATCAAAGTATCTTTCAAATACTATCAATTCCTTCTGATAACCTGTTTGTAAGCAAATGTTGTTTTGCTTATACAATTTCCAAAATTCAATTCCTGTAGTAGTTCTTCTTTCAGTCCTATTAACCCAATCGATCATCAATATCATTGCCTTCAACAATATTTAAACAATCTTTAATCAAATCAGTCATGCAATCAACTTAAACATTCTTACCAGACCTTCCTGGGCATTCTCTGCTTCTCCATTCTGATCTCAACATCGTTTATAGCCTGATCCTCATATTCATCAACGCACTTCAGGCAATTATACATCTGGCAAAATTAAAATTCAGTTTCCAAAGACAACCTTTTCAGAGCGTTAACTTGGCTCTGATACCAAAATGATGCAGGGTAACCCCGCCAAACCCAGAATCTACACCTTTGCCATGCATATAAAATTTCATCTCAGCTTTTGCCCAAAATAAAACCTCAATACCTGACAAATTCACAGACTACCACTTGCATCGATACCCAACACTTTATCACCAATTCAATAACCTCCCTTTATATTAGATCGGAACCTACTTCAATGTCATTTGAACCCAAATACCATTTCACATGATCATATCCACACATCGACCATTACAATCACCTTCAGTGGTCACTCTCTAACTCTGCACAGAAACATAGTTCTGCAACTTCATCAATTGAATGGGAATGGTCTTCGTTCAATGTAATACCCTGATAAAGAAGGTCCTCATCGAAAGTTGTATTATGGGTATGGCGGGGTTACCCTACATCATTGCTCCGATACCAAAATGATGCAGGGTAACCCCAACAAACCCAGGATCTACACCTTTGCCATGCATATAAAATTTCATCTCAGCTTTTGCCCAAAATAAAACCTCAATACTTGACAGATTCACAGACTACCACTTGCATCGATACCCAACACCTTATCACCGATTCAATAACCTCCTTTTATATTATATTGGAACCTACTTCAATGTCATTTGAACCCAAATACCATTTCACACGATCATATCCACACATCGACCATTACAATCACCTTCAGTGGTCGCTCTCTGACTCTGTACAGAAACAGAGTTCTGCAACTTCATTCATTGAATGGGAATGGTCTTCGTTCAATGTAATACCCTGACAAAGAAGCTCCTCATCCAAAGATGTATTCACAAGATGCATCACCTACTGCTTGTAAGAACAACATTGTTCTACAAGATCTATTATCACTTCCTGCTTTACGCCCTCCTTACTGTGAGGATCCAAAGCATTTAGCATCTACATTAACACATCAATAATATCACGAGCATTCTGAGTATCCGTCAAGCTAAGACCAGGAAGATCAGATGCCAGGGATGCCTCAACTGCTTCATTTTCATAGCTTGGAGATCCATAGGTTTGAGACGGGTAAGTCATTGGTTGTGTCTGCGGAGGTGTGAATATTGATCAATAAGTGCAAATCGCTATTTGCAACCACACATTGTCGATTTCCACCTGGATCTGATTGACTGATCTGACTCAACTTGCAATCTTAATATGACACAGGAATTTGGGCATTTACATCGTTCCTGATGTGATAACTATCCGAAGACACCTAATCACAATTCTTTTGAATGCCGCAATTATAGACCATTACTACAGCTCCGCTCCAATGCAAATATGAAACACCTTCTGATCCGATCTAATCGGCGATCCACAGTTCCGATATTATGTTATCGGATCCGATATCACATTAACCATTCTTTATGACACTTTGCGTCCACCGATACGCTACTGATCGGAAATTGCCAAATCTTAATGGTAAACAACCCCTCTTCCTGTATGTGCTCCGATATTACTCCGGATCCAATTTCACTTCAACCAACTTTACAGCTTTTCGCATCCATTTCCTAGTGTCATATGTTGTGATATGAACCCTCTCCGGTCCAACACGAAGGCTATACAGAGACCGATAAAACTTAATTTCGTTTAAAGGTTCCAACAGATGATTACACCAAATCATATATTAAATGACTTTTGCAACTCGCCAATTCCCACTATGCTGAGTTTGACTTAATAATGAGATTCTTTACAATTTAAAATAAGAACACACACAGGCCGCTATCATTTCATTTTTTTTTACAATAAAAAGACTGATATTCAAGTTCACGCTCATCAGAAAATGATACACACACAACACAAATTCTATTCATAGAAAATAGCAATACAGGGTCTCCGTCTCAGGTCTCATTCACAAGAATTGACCTCTGTCAGCATACAAACCACAATTGCATTCAATGAATGGAACAGAGTATCGGCTCTTGCCCAATTACACAGAGACTGATCACTATTTTTTTTTACACACACACCTCGCTACTAATTTGAGCTTCCGCTCCACACAAAATCCACCTAACTATCTCTCCTTCTCTCTTAAAAAAACCCTAAGCTCTCGCCTCACCACATTTTTATGATGAGCTTATTTTCTAATAATAGCGAACGGGATCTCCTGCTTTGCTGAAAGATCATAACAACAAAGTTCTTATCTTATCACTCTCGATCACATTTGTTTAACAACCTTATCTCTGTTCTAAAATAAGGCAATCTCACACTTATTACAATAACAAACTAATTGAGAAGTTTATTCTTCCTAGTAATCCCGAATTTGGCAAACCCGTCAATGAATTTTACTGTGATTAGCCACAACATGTGGACAATCCTCCACATTGCTTGCTAATTCTAATGCTCCTGCATCACCTAGAACAAAAGATACTACAATTATTGATTCTAAACTTGGTGTCAAACTTGGTGCAAAACTAAATGACAATTTTTCATCAATTTTTCGACCATATTTGATAAATGGACACAGATAACACCAACAATGACCTCTAGAGCCAAAAAAGGAAGAAAAAATGAATGTTAATCACAGGGTTCTATTGTATTCTTTCGTTGATGCACTATACATAATCCATGCTGAATACGTTTTGCATCCAGGTAAGCCTTAGTTTCGTAAAAACCAATACTTGGGTCAATTCCAGGAATTTCCTCATAGGACCAAGAAACAATGTAACGTAATTCTTGAAAGAGGGCTTTTTATGTTTAAATTTCTTCAAGTGGGCAAGAAGCACCTATGTTAATGTTCAAAATAATTCCAAATTTGACTGGGATATTAATTGGAATAGTCGTAGATATATTCCATAAGCTCTTTTCAGATTCAGAATGAAGAATTGACATAGGCCATTAAGGATTATCTACAATATCATACGAAAATATAGTATAAAAATAATTCTTGATTTTATCAAGGTAAAGAATAAAAGATGACTGATGATGATAATCATCCCATTGCATTTCATCCACAGTTTCATCAATTGGAAACATATTATCGAAAGGATTAGAACATTAAAATGGTTCTAACCAAGGTAATTGAGAATAATCATCAGTGATCACATTCACTTGATCAATTTCAGAAGGTGGTGGGTCATAAAAAGTTTGAATTGCATGATAATCTAATTCAAGTGGTCTTGAAGGAATATAGTTTCCATTAGAGGTCAATTCATATTCTAAAGGCACAATCCATAAATTAGAAGATTCCATCGTGTTTAATGATATCATGTTAACCTAGGAAAAATCATAAGGAAGCTTTGGTGGAGCAAGAGAAAATGTTCCCATGAGTGATGAGTCCTTAAGAAAACCAACACCAATATCCTCATAGGGTGTAATCGTTTTCCCCATAAAATGTACACTACCTATAGAGTTAGGATCATAAGTATAGTAGCATAACTATTCTATTTTTACTATTTTCACTCGATGAGGAAATAGTATCATGTTGAAAAGTGATGAGACCATCGTAGACATAGGATAGGTCCAACTTCGACCTAGTAAAAGGTTGTGACTAAGTTGTGCATCAATGAATTCAATTTCGATTACAACCGTCTTACCTTCTTACTCTATGAGAGATTATTTAAAATCATGTAAGCATGAAAATGTATTCTATCAAAGGATTTCAGAGTCGTAGGAGATTGGTTGCTAGTTGGAGAACTCAAAGCTTTCAAACAATCAATATACATGATACACGAAGAGTCTCCTTTATCAATAATTGTGTGAAATACTCATTTGGTTTTGACAAAATCTGGAATTTGGAATGCCAGTTGGTGTGGGGGCCTAGGTATATGACTTTGAAGATAAACGATGATAAGATTAGAATCATTAGGATAAATTTCTCCAATAGCTAACAAAAGTAACTTTCTTTGTGCTAGACATGTTTGCAATAGTTCAAGAGCTAACATTGCTAAAGGAGACATCACTAGGTCTTCAACAATGTTGTAGTTTTGAGAAGCTCTAGAATGTGGGTTGAAAGATAATTTTTGAACAAGACCTTCGGGAGGTGGTCAAATCATTAGATCAGGGTTTGGTTTCTCAATATGTAATGGCTCATAAGGAAGAGGAATTAAAGTGTAAATTTGACTAGATGGACTAGTATCGTTTTCATTTAGTAAAGGACCCTTAGATCCATAATCTTTTTATCTTGTTTCTACCATAAATTCTGAAGACATCATGATGATATCTATCGATGCGGAAGAAGAAGTTGGATTATGTGAAACCGTTTTAGTGTCTTCATAAGGTAAAGGATCCTTCAAAATTGGAGGATTTGGAGAACCTTTTATAAATTTACTAACCTCCTCCAGATTTGGGCATTCCTTCATACAATGATATTCATTACAGAAACAAAGTTTCTTTTTCTCTTCAGTAGGTTCATTTTTAGTTGGTTTCTCTTTTTGATAAGCATTTTTCTTTATTTTACCTCTCCCATTATTTTTACCTCCAAATGGTTGATTCTTGCTTGTAGATGATTCTATGGCAGTAATCTAAGAAGTAGTTTCTAGAGAAAGGTTTTCACTGGGTGAATCTTGTATAGCCAAAGTCTGAGTGTTTTTAGAATTCTTATTTTTACCCTTAGACCAATGGCCAACATAACCATTTACACCATTAGAGTTTTTATATCATATAGGAGTTGAGTCTGGTTGATCTAAGATAGCCAGGGGAGGTAGATTTGGTATTTTGTGTATAAGGTGCTATATTCTGTATAAGCTAGGTTCAGGTACTAGCCATGAGCAATTACCTGCTCTTCCGTTACTACACATCCCTTAGCAACATCGTCAATAATATCGTGAAGTAATGATTTTGTAAAGCATTCAACCAAAATTTGATATGGAATATAAACCTTGACTAAACAATTTCTAAGCCTTCATTCATGTATATGATCTGAAATGTAAGTATATGTCAATTGTTTTAGGGAAGTAAAAATTTCAGTACAAGTGTCATATCGAATTGGCAGTTGAAAATGTGCCAAAAAGTTTGTTTCTTAAGAGTTGAAATTATGGAAAGAAGTGTGACGTAAGTCAATCTACCATTTTGTTTCCAAAACGCTTAAAGTTCATTTGAAAAGCCATAGTCTGATAGAATCATCGATCAATGAATTCGAAGCAACACCAAAAATGACATGTAATAACATGATTTGATGGGTCCTCTCCTAATTTTCCTTCCAAATTTGGTATATCACTCGGTAACTTAGTAGGAATTTCCATCCAAAATGGATAATAATACATAATATTGTTCATCAAGTGGGATAAATATGGAAAATCTAAGTTTGAGATGAATGATAATTGTTGGTCAAAGTCTTGTTGCAGGTTTTGATAACTATGAGGGTTAAGTCCAACCCCTAGATGAGGATACCCAGGATATTCTCGAATAGCTTGTGCAATTGGTATTTGCATTCCTTGAGGGTAACCAGGGTGAGTCATACCAAGTTTTGATTGAAATGGAATTTGAAACATATCACCATGGTATGGTTGACTCAGGAAAGGTGGAATTTGAAATATTTGATGAAATTAATATTTCCCCTGTACAGGTTGACTTTGCAAAGGTTGACCTTCAACAAATTGACTTTAAATAGGTTGGCCTTAGAAAAAATGACCTTATAAATGTTGGCTTTGAAAATATTGACCTTGGAAAGGATGGCTTCGAAAAGCTTGACTTTGATACGGTGTATGCATTGTCCCTATACTGGGTTGTCTGATTGGAATCTATGTTGTAGACTAGAAAGTAGGACTAGTTTAATAAACAGATGCCTGAGGGGTAGCCTGTTTAGTTTATTGAACAAGTATCTGAGGGGTAACTTGGAAAGTAGTTTGTGATGCTCCAAGGATAGGTGTCTGAGGTGAACTTGGAACCATTTACTGAACATATATCTAAATAGTAGCCTAAACAGGTGTTTAAAGTCTACTTTGAATAGTTTATTAAAATGGTTGTTGAACAAGTTGTTGAACTTGTTGCTGACTAGGTGTTTGTGTAATTCCTTGAACAGGATGTTGAACAAGTGTTTGACAATCCCCTAGACAAGTGGCTAGACAAGTATCTAAATACTTAGAATAGGTATTTGTGGAATAGATTTTCCAGTAAGCTGAACAGGTTGATAAACTAGCACTTGTGGAGAAACTGGAATAGATTGTTGAGCTAAAGCAAGGTTCCAAATAGTATATGTCCTAGGGTAAGGACAATTAATCAAGTGTTGACCCAAAATAGGTTGACTTGGAGTGACCTGAGGTATCTTACCACAAGTTCCATTAAAAGGTTGTCCCCCAAATGTAGGATATGATTCGGCAACAAATTGTCCTCTAAGTGGAGGATAAGGTGGTTGCCTCCAAATTGGATAACAAACACTAGTTGGGGTTTCTTGAGGATTACGCAAGTTACCAAATATCATGTTACTTTATTGGTTTGATTCCAAAGGTGCTTCAGGCATGGAATTCATGCTCTGGACAATAGATGTAGATAAACCAAATGAAGGAGTAGCTCCTGAAAACGTTTTAGCAAGTGACTCGTACCTAGTAGGAACTGAAGGACCACCATACAATAATGATTTTGGGGAGGTGGTATTCCTAGATGTATTAGTGGGTTGACTCCCAAGCTGAATATATGGGATGCTTCATCTCGATGAAAAGTAAAAATGAGTGCGGTAACATGGAAGACCTTCACGTAAAAATTCCAAGGGAGTAGAAAGCCAAGGATTTGGTCAAAAAGGATCAAAAGAAGCTTTATGAAAAACTCTCAGTTCACCAATAGTAACAGGAGTACGTGATTATTCCTCCTCATTTCCAATAATATCTTTAATTTTTATTAGACCAGGAGGTAATCTAATTGTAATTAAGAGCTTCCTTCAAGGTGAAGGTGGTTCAGGAGTAGGGGATATAATAGCAGAAGGTGATTGAGGATCAGAGTTATCAGAATCAGTGTCTTCAACTTTTCGTTCACATATTTATCCATTTGAAACTTCTCCTGTGTGCGGCTCTCTTTGAATAACTTCGATAACTTCTTATCCAAATTCAATTAATCATGATTCTACTTCATAAGGTTGAATCACTTAATTTTTTTTTGTCTTAGATTATAAAATTGTAGATGTTTCAGGTTGTTTTGAGGTTCGAAATCCTGTTGATGTTGAATTCTTAGTTTTAATATTTTTTAATTGAGCAGGGGTATATTCAGGGGATAAACCCTACATTCTATTTGAATGTCTTGGTGAATCAACCATGATCATTCTTTATTAAGAATCCAAAATAATATTCACAGTACAAATGTAAGGTCTCAAAAAAGTAAAACCAAGAAAATAACATGCACTGGTAAATGTAAGGAATCAAACCACGCAAACGTGCTTTTCATAGAGAAATCACAAGTTGGTGATGAAATCCAACGTCGTAGAGATAAATGTGAAAAGTTGCTAAATATATAGTGGGGGAACCATTTACACTAACAACCTACTTAATCTGCATGATCTGGTGTAGGTAATCTTTACTTATGCCATCTCAAGTGAAGAATACCCTCTGAAAAGGTCCAACTGAGTCTAGTGAACATTTGTTCCAAATACAACAGAAACTTCCCCTCTACAGTCACGTTGGGTAATAACCCTAAGATTATTGTCTCTAAGGTTACCACTTAAGACAATTTAACTTACAGACAATCGCAAATCAGACGTACTCGCAAGGGCAGAGTAACAAAGCTCAATTCCCTTGAAAGTTCCTCATTATGCTTAATCTGAGGTTTACTTCAAGGTGGCTCCGAAATAACTTTGAGAACCATTCTTAATACGTGCAAATTACTCTACCATAATGAATGAAGTGGGGTCAATCAATCACTGGGTCCGATATGAACTCATTCTTAACTCCTTTGTAGGGGGATCTTCATAGAGCTAGACTGTAGTAAATGGATTTACTCCCTATCCAAAGATTCTACTACTTGTTTGCAACTTTGGAAAGTTAACTCACTTTCCTATTTCAAAGCCCTAAAACATGATCTAATGTAGGTAGAAAAGAGCCCTAAGATTCTAAAAATTCTAGATTGATTTTATTAGCACTTCATTTTTAGTTTTTACATACTCAAAGGGTAAATGGATGTGAAACTAATGTTGTTATGAGGTTACACAAAGCCTTAATGCAATTGAACATGAGATTGTAATATTTTCTTTTCAATGAATTTCTAATTGATGTAAGGAGAATTTTTTTTCAAATTTTCTAAGAAAATGCAAAAGCTCTTAATCTTCCAAGATCCCCTTTCTTGAATTCAAATTTTGAGTTTTGAATGATGCAAATGCATATATTAACTCAAAAACCATGAAACTTTCCTTTAACATACAGTCACCCAAATATTTCAGAATGGACAAGGAAACCTATCAAAATTTAAGATGAATTTCCTTCAATGAATGTTATCAATTTAATCTTGTCTAGACTACAATTCTAAAAAACTTCAACACTAAAATAAGTATAGTTTTCATTTCAAGTTCAACAAAATAATCTCTTTTATCAAAAATATTGATTTTCTAAAATAATTTATTTTCATTAACGAAACAATCTTTCACAGAGGAGTAAAATAAACACAATATTTTATGTGTTTAAGATAAGAAAGACATGAAGACATAAAACTAAGACCAACTGATATGTCTTTTTATAGATCTACAACACACGAGAGGAAGCTTTTATGTTAATCTATGAAAATAAGAAATTTTCAAGAAGACTCATTCACAAAACTCTATTAAACTAATAGATGATTTTTGAAGCCATAAACAAGTGTAATAAAGCATAAAAAACAAAACCTAATGGACTTAGTGAATGGAAAACTAGAGTTTTAAAAAAATTTAGGCATGTGCGCAGGCAATAGTTTAATCTAGTGTGCATAGACACTGTTTCTAAGGGTCAACTGTGCATAACTATGCTATGTGGCTAAAGATAAAGTGTGCACCTCAGGAAATTTCTAGAAAAAATAAAAATAAGCCAAAAAAATAAGAAAATGTAAACTTTCAATATCTTTCATACACTCAGATAGGGCTATGACAAAAGGTTCAAAATTCAAATAAAAGGAGATGATAGGTAATGAGACACTCCCCATTATGGTCACCAATTTGTTAGGTGGACTAATATTTGTTGCAGACGAGATGGATCTCCCTATATCTCAAATGAAGCCTAGTAACAAACAATAAAAGAATTCCTACCTTTCCTTAGCTTATAATTGATTGCAACAACTAATATGCAAATAATCACTTACTGATTTAATGAAGTGTCCATTGAACTCCTTTTGGTGCCTTCCAAAACCGACTTCTCCTTGATGATTTAGAGGCCTTTCCAATCCTTTCCACAACTTCTCCATGATGTTCCAAACAAGATATACATAGACAAAAGCATACAAAGGATCAAAGCATCTAACATATAGGATCAAAGATAAATGAAGCTCTTAACTCAGTATATATCATAAGTTGAATCAATAACCAAGTATAAACTATGTGAGTGATCAAGGAATCTCACAAATAAAATCATAATATAAATGATTATGAAATAATATTTTCTTTTATTGAACTAAAAGGAGAACAATCTTAAAACTTGATTTCCTTGATGTCACAAGCCTCTTCCCATAATCTCGAACCTTCTCCTCGAGTGAAAATCCCTCTAGCCCTATTTTTGCTTCATAAGCCTACCTTCATTGGTCCTCCCCAACCCTCTAGAATGTGTTTGACTTGTAGGCGAGGAGGAGGAAGTTTGGAATTCTCTTCCTAAGGGATGACACCCACAAATGGTGGGATAGGAAATCCTCAAAGACATCGAATTAGCTCCATGATGACGCAAATCAATCTGGAGTAAGAATAAACTCAAAGTTGTTAGTTGGGAAATATTTGACTAACAAAGATTATACATTTTAATTTTAATTTTTTACTTGCATTGAGTCATGTGTGCAAGCCATAGTGTAAGACAGAATGCACTTTTATGCTGAATTTAATGGTCAATTCTACATATACACAAAAACTTGCTAGGGAACTATGTAGGTAAACAAAAATAGGTTTTTGGGCCTTGTAATCCTGAAATTTCATTATCCTTGGGATTGTTTAGGTTCTATCCTTGTAGGGGAATGCTTTGAAACACTATGATGGATATCAAAAGATCTAGAATGATGGTCATTTTCCCAATGTGACAAAACAACATGTAATTCCCTCTCTCTCTCTCTCTCCAATTTTCTTTATCTATTTATTTAATCTTCAGTCACTCTCTCCCCTCCAACTAAATCTCTATGCCCGTCCCCCTTAAGTCCTCTCTCTAGTCCTTTCCCTCTCTGATTTTCTCTAATACCTGACATTGAACATTTGATGGTGTATGGGTGGTTGTGTAAGTGTTGGACTTGATTCCAAAAAAGGGTTAGCCTGATGATTAGGTGTTTGGGAGGAATCCCAGGGTGGTTGAAGTGCTTTGTAGAAAATCATCATAGTAGCAGGCTTACTGAGGGAGCCAAAAAATCATGATTATAGTGATGTTCCAGACATAACTTTATGGTAGTTGCAAGCTTTCTATAGAGAATCATCACATTAGCAGGCTTACTAAATAAGGCATAAAATGATCGTCATGGTGGTTGTGAGTTTAGTTGTCCAAACAATCAATGAGAAGAGAAGTTTGCAGTGATATTCCGAGTAGTAGAAGGACTCAAAGCCTACATCAAACTCTATCTTATCCACAGTTCTTTCGAAAAGTTTGCCTATGATATGTGGAAGTTTGGAAAATAGATTTTTGGATGAAAAGATATGGTCTGCTGAAGTTTAGGGTTGTGAAGCCTTAGCAAGGGAGGAATATTTCCATATTGGAGGTTTGGGATGTCGACGCATCAACATATCGGCTATCTTGATACCATTAATCGAGGATCATAATGTCAGAGGTCAGCATATCATTGTATCAGCATATTGGAGGTTTAGGATATTGTGGAGTACTGAAGAAGGTATGTTTTTATTGATTATTATGTCATCTTTTCTTTAGAACTCGTAACCTCTTTGCATCATGAACTAGGTAGATAATAAGAAATCATGACAAAATCTATAGGATTTATACGCAACAAAAAAACACTAATAATTGCTATTTCTTATGTAGGAAAAGGGAAAAACGAAAGATTGTCATTCCAAAGAAAAAGATAGGACCTAGTTAATTGCTATCCCTTTGGTGGGGAACGATATGCAAACAAGGTGATCTAAATTAAAACATATCAGCCAAGGAAAGGAAAAGGAGATATCGACTCGGTGCAAGAAAACAAATGGATAAATGGGAATTAACAGTTTGGCAAATCACTCAGGATCCTTTGATCCTGAAGGATCACTTCCTTAACTATTTTTGTATCCTTGATATCTCTGCTTTAGCTGTTATAAAAAGGGGCAACATTGCTAGCTCAGGCGACCATCTGCTCTTATTTTTTCTATGTAACATTTCTCTGTATTTGAAACTTTGATCATCGACTCTCGTTAAGAAGTGATTTGTTGTAACTCTATTTTAATGCTTTAATATAAATCTAGTTTCTGTTCCATCTTTCATCCTAGAGTAATTTCAAGCGATGTGTCCCTGGAGGCTAAGGGCCCGGCCCTGGTGGAACACTTGCTCCTGTATCATTATCTTTAGTTCGTGTGTGGTTTTCATTATCAGCTTTGTTCAGTAATCTGATGTGTTTTTTTATTTTACATCATGACTTTGTTATATTTGATTCATGTTCGACTGAGTAATATCGTTCTCTGTGACAGGAATGTTGGATTGTTCATTCTAACTCTCTAACGCATTTTTGTTCCTTTAATCATTAATATAACATTGCCGTTCTTTACATAATGCTATTGTTGTTCAATTATAGAGTACCCGTGTTGTAACAGTCATAAATTGGTATTACTATATTCATCTATAGATTACTTTTAATCGCGATTGCTAATTAACTGATATTGTTGTTCCATTACGAATTACAATCGTTATTCTTTATAACTAAGATTGATATTTGTAGTACCAAAATCAGATTACTATTTTTCTCAATACTAAGGTATGTCGTGTGTGTTATTTATCTTAGTTTATTGTGCATTTACATTTGGTTCCAAGTGATGTTCTATATTTCATTACTAATCAGTTGTCACTCTATTTGTGTGTGCTGTCTGATTTATTCCTAGAGTAAAGATTGCGATCTGATTTCTATAGGATACGATTGTCGCACTTATTCCTGTAGATTAAAGTGTTGTTGTTTATAAGAATCAGTTGTTGTTACATTTTCTAGTTGTTGTTCCATTTCTTAGTTGTTGTTCCATTTCCTAGTTGCTGTTCCATTTCCTGTTATTTTTGTTCTCATTGTTTTGGTGTGCAGAACGATTTGAAAATGTGGTGGGCATTGAAATTTGTTGTCTAGTTCCCAGATTGATGATATGTTCCTTGATTATCTTTAATTACATCAATGTACAGAGGGATGAGTTACTGTTACTGGACCCTTGACTGATAAACCACTTATTTTACCGAATGCATGATTTAGGCTTTAAAGTGCTTTGCTGTAAGTAGATCTTGTTTTAAGCATCCATTTACTCTTGTATTCTGAGCACTATACCAGTAGCATTACTCTGGCAAATGACAGCCTCAAAATAAGTACACTCTTTGAAATAAAAAATCGTTCCTTGATTGACAAGTTAATGTGAGGTAATTAGAGGTGAAAAAGACCCTTTTTACGGCTCGACATTTTGGCGCCGTTGCGGGGGAAGAGTGTAGCCATTTGTCTCTTTTTAGAGTAGTGTAAGATCCTGTTAGGAAAGGATTTGGTTTTAGAAAGGGAAGGTAAGAACCTACGTGTGGAGTATGTAATAGCCCTGCTCCCCTGCTCACTTTCCTACAGATTTGTTGCTATTATGTTTGGGTAGAAACGATCAGTTGATTTGTGTGCATGACTAAGTAGAAAAAGCCTGAAAAGAACCCTAAACCTCTACCCAAGCCTGATAAAGCTAAGGGGCCGGTGACCCTTGGCCGATCGACCTTTATAGATGAAATCCTTAAGAAATACAAATCTCAGCCTTCAATAGGATGTAGAAAAGTTACTTCTAGACAACCTACTGGTTCCCTTCAAGCCACAGGATCACCATCTGTAGCCTTTGCTGAGGTGCATAGTCAAACTAAAGAGAAATATTTTCAAGAAATTGAAAATTATAGCCCAAAATCATTACAAGAAGGGAACCTTAGCAACCTCTATGAAGGAAGAGGAGAAACTGGGGAGACTGAAGAACCAAGATCTCCGCTTGGGGTAATTCAACCATTAAGTAGTACATATAAGGGAAGTGCTGCAAAAATCATTTATAACGAAATTCAAGAACCTGGATCCCCCAATACATTAGGCACTCTCGTTATCCCGGATAAAGGAAGTGTTGTCAAGACCATTCCTATTAAAGCCATTCCCCCTCGACAACCTAGGAATACCCTCCTAGATATCCCAGAAGGTTATTGGCATATATTTGACCAAATGGCCCAAAACCAACCAAACACCCAGACCTCTACACTGTAATATCCCATTGTGGATACTTCAGTTAATGCAACTATGAAAGCAATTCCTCTTCAGCACATCTCTACATTCCATGGCATTACATCAGAAGATCCAGATCCATTCCTGTTTGAATTTGATGTGATGTGTAGAGGATATAACTATACCACCAATCCCCAGAAACTGAAATTATTTCCCTCTACATTAAAAGGGGCTGCTTTAAGATGGTTTATGGGATTGGGTGGTGGTGTTATAGATAACTGGGATCAAATGAAAGAATCTTTTCTTAAAAGACATCAGGACTATTGCAGGTCTAGAGAGTTAAAAGATGAAATATTTCAGATGGTAGCTAGACCAAATGAAACATTAGAAGAGTATGTTGAATGTTTCCAATATAATCTTCAAAGATCTCCTTATGAATCATTACCCTTACCTGATAATGTGTTAAAAGCAACATTAATTAGGGGAATGAAGGAACAATGGATTGAAACACGAATATTATGGGAAAAGGAGATATTTATCAAGCAAATTTTGCTGACATCTATGTATCAATAGCTCGAGAGGCAGCACAAGACTAAAACCAGCAGAACATCATCGGTTTGTAAGAGATAATAGAATTTCGGCAGAAGGAGTAACTCATGTAGAAATTGGAAATTTATTAGAAAATTTTAAAACTGACATATTGGGGACACTGACAACAAAAATTGATATTATGCAGGCCAAACAAAAGCAAGCAGAGGCAGAACAAAATTTGGCAATCTTTTGTCCCCGATGCAGAAGAAACATAGCCATAAGGAGTGTCCATTAGATGCAGTCCAAGTTTGCACCATTTGTACAAAAGACCATTGTACAGAGAGTTTCCCCTCACTTCCTCGATTGAAAGAAGTATACAAGGAAGCAGAAGAAGTACGAGAACTAGTGTATCTACTCAATCAGTGTCTTCAATGGTCGCCACGACAATCAGGTATGTTTTCAGACCTAGCTTCTTCTTTTCATCCTCCACAATATCATGCTTAACAATATAATACAATGTGGCAAAATCAACCTCCCTTCTTGAATTGGTCACAACAATCATTTCCTTCATCATCTCCATGGCCAAATCAAGAAAACCAACCCAATTGGCCAAATTTTCCCTATACCCCACCATATTGGGAAAATAACATAAATCCAGTGTTGGCATTATGGCTAAAGTATTGTCCTTGATGGCAACCCATTCAGGTGGTAGTTCACTATTCTTCAAGTCAGCAGCAGAAGTTGATGATCAGCTCTCATTTTATTGAAAAATTATGAAGGACGCAGGAAGCCAGTTCAGAAGGTGCGTACCCGCAGGTATACCATGCAGAACCCGCGTCCAAGGACGCAGGCCAGCCGTTCAGGGGGTGCGTCCACCCAGTGCACACATTTCAAGGCAGAGAAAAGCACGTGGGGGTTTCTTGTGTGGTATCTAGCCGACGGTTTTGTGTTTCTATGGTGTCGGCTCGTGGTATTGTTCCATGTTTTGAGGAGGAGCTTGCCTATATAAAGTAAAGGAGATCATTTGGATTTTGCAAGTCTTGGGTTGAACATCTTATGAGGGCAAGATCTGGTCTAGATCTAAACAAGGCGAATCTGATGGACCGAGATCTCTTCGGCTCTTGCTCGGATCTATAGATCTGATTGTCTGGGTTACTTCTAAAGTCTTGAAATCATCTTTGCCCAGAGGGACGCAGGTGCAGTAAGGGTTCAGGTGCGTCCGGGACGCAGGAGCGAATTATTTCAGGTGCGCCGGACGCAGGTGCAGGAAGGGTTCAGGTGCGCCGGGACGCAGGCAGTTCAGTAGACTCAGTGCGAGGGACGCAGGCTAGCAGTTGAGTAGGGTGCGTCCGGGACGCAGGCTAGCAGTTGAGCAGGGTGCGTCCAGGGACTCAGGTCAGCAGTTGAGCAGGGTGAGTCCAGGGACTCAGGCTAGCAGTTGAACAGGGTGAGTCTGGACTCAGGCTGGCAGTTGAGCAGGGTGCTTCCTTCTCTTAAAATCTTTGTTTATCATTGTTGTGTTCTGGGTTTGGTCCTATTATTGTTGATCTGGTTACTTCAGTTGATTGGGTGTTTCAGAAGGTTGTTTGAGCTTCAATGTTGTTGTTGGGTCCAGTATGAAAATTGGATGAAATGTGGCCTTTCAGTTTATGGGTTGTGCTTCAGTGTATCCAGTATGAAAATTAATGAAACGTGGTACTTGAAGGAGAGAAGATTGTAGGCCGGCACCTACGTACTAGTATCTAAGCTAGTACAAGAGCTAAAGGAAATCTTTGGAGCATTGTAGCAGGTAGTAGCCTGCGTACTAGTAAATGGATCGGCTAGTACAAGAGCAAAGGGGGTTGTAGCTCCCGTACTGGTACAAGGCTGCACCAGTACAAATATTGTAAAAGAATTTTCTTATTAAGAAGAAGATTGAGATGACTTGCAGCAGGTGGTTTTTCTCCCGCATTGGGTTTCCACCTTACATCATTGTGTTCATGTGTGTGCCTTATGTGTGATGATCTACTTTATGTTACTGCATCTGTTAACTGATAATATGGTTGATAATGTTCTAATGCACTCATTGAAGATCGATTAACTTAATCATAAGAAGTTGTGGAAGTAGCATATATGAATCTGATTATGGAAATGAAAAAGTTTTATTAATATGATAATACTGATTCACCCCCCCCCTCTCAGTATTATTTCCAACAATTGGTATCAGAGCAGGTCCTTTGATAGAAGCTTGATCGCTTGAAGGAGATCCGTGGAACAATGGGAAAGAAGCTTAAGAAGAAAGCTAATAAGAAAAAGAAGTCATCTCAGAAGAACTATGACAGTGGAAGAATCGATTGGGGATTAGGCATAAGAAGCTCTTCAGATTCAGAATCAGATTCAGAGTCATTATCAGGTATGAATGTGTTATCCTCTGATGTTCCAGCTATATTTCCTTGTGAAAGAGATGAAAGTGATAGCGAAACTACTGAATTTGCTCTTATGGGTGAACAAGAAAGATATCAAATAGAGGCAGAATTTAAAAGGCTGACAGACAAAATTAGAGATCAACAAGATCTATTAAACAAAAAGGAATGTGATTTCAAAGAAGAAGCTACCAAACTAAGGGCACAACTAGAAGAAGGAAACAAGGTAAGAAAGCTACTCAAGGACAAGGAAGACCAATGTCAAAAATTGCAGCATGAAGTGACATCATTAAGAAAAGAAGTCAACGAAAGAAGCACAACCATCAAGAAACTCAAAGATAGATCCAGCTACTATGAAAATCTTGAAGCTACAATCCTCTCACTAAAAGGAGGTCTTGAAGAATCAAAGAAGCAGAATACAGATCTACTCCAAGCTATTGCAAAACAAGAAAACGAAGTCACCAGCTTAAAATCTCAACTGGAATGTGCCTTCCGAGTTCGTCAAATGCAGCAGGATCTGTATGAAGAACAAGAAAAAGAAATTCTCAAACTAAGGGAACAAATGGAAGAAGGAAGGAAAGCTGAAGAAATTTTGAAAAAGAAATCCCTTGAAAAGGAAGAACAGCTTCAGGTTGAGGTAAATATCTTGAAAGGTAAACTAGAAGAAAAGGATAAGCTTTTACGATTTCAAGATAGCTCTAAAGTATTGGATGATATTCTTAGTAGTCAAAGGTCCCCTGCTATAAAGACTGGTCTTGGTTTCCATGAATCTGTTGAAGGTGAATCTAGTTCACAAGGTGAGGCAAGAAACTCTAAAAGGAAATCTAAAGTGATCAACGAAGAAGTGAAAGATCAATCTCATCATCAACCAAGGAAAGAGATTCCTCAAAGAAAATCCTTTACTCCTCCTATGAATAATGTTGAATGTTATGTATGTCATAATCTTGGACATGTTGCAGCAAGATGTAGAAGAAGAAGAGTTCAAGACCATTATGCAGAAAGGTCATCTCAATCAAGGTACTTTTATGGATATTGCTTTGCTTGCAATATGTTTGGTCACAAAGCTACTGATTGTTACAGGAGGAATATGAAACATGTAAGATGTTATGCATGTAACAAGCTTGGACATATAGCCAAGGAATGCAGGAACAAAGTTTGGGCACCATATCAAAAGGAGAAAATGTCATCATCACGCTTGAAGATATGGAGGAAAAGGGAAGTACAGTCAGAAAAGGATGGCACAGTACAATGTACAGACATACCAGAATCAGAGGAAGCTGAAAGTACAGGACGCAATGCAGTAACAGGAGACCTGCGTGCGGACGCAGGCCAGACCAAGTCCAGGTGCGTCCAGGACGCAGTTCAGTAACTGAAAATCTGCGTGGGGACGCAGAGCGACTAAGGATCAGGTGCGTCCCTGAAGCAAAAGGACGCGGCGAAATAGTTATTTTGGGTGCGTCCCTGAGTAAAAGTACGCGGCGCGATAGTGTTTTTGGGTGCGTCCCTGCAGCAACAGGACGCAGCGCAGCAGAAGATGAAGTGCGTACCTGTCTCAAAGCATTTATTGGCTGATTCTTCTTGATATGCATGATCAAATTTAACAGATGGCACTGTTTTAGGGGGAGCATATGTCCTAAATGCATTGTTGGCATTATGGTCCTTGGTGACAATGCTTATGATTCATCTTGATATTATGAGTTGGTCACATGATCAGATGTATGGTTGATTCTCTAATGATGCTTGCATGAAGTCTTTATCCTTGGCACATATATGGATGAGGTTGGTTGATTTCGTGGATGATTACTCAAAGTCGCATTGTTGGAGACATGATGATGATGAGTCACTCATACGCATTTCATGATGATGCTGACATGAGCATGATGCATAAATTCTTTCTTGGCACAAATAGATGAGGATTGTTGGCTGGATACAGGGATGATTATTCATACATATGTTGATTGATGCTGATGCTTTCATTTGATGGCTCTTGGTTCATGTAGATCTGGATGGTTATGAGTTGATGATACTTTGGAGCAAATTATACAGTGCTGTTGTTTGTCATGATCTTTAGATGTTTGGAAGGTCGTAGCAAGACTCATGTTGTAATGGTCTATCTATTATAGTCATCTCTTCAGGTCATGTAACGGCCTATGTCTCCCCACTATGCATGGGATGAAGATGTAATATATTTGGTTCTCATATTTCTGATGTATTCCCACTTGGTTGGATGGATGATCCTTATTGTGATGGGTGATGGATGTATGTATTGAGTCTTTTGGTGATAGGAAGGTCATTTATGATATATATAGAGTCATGTTGTAGAACATCCTTTTGCAGACCTTGCTTACAGTCAGGGGGAGCTTGAGCATGAACAGCACCATACAGCAGAGCAGACATCTCAGCTGGTTCTCAGAAAGACCATTATCAGATTGGAGCACCATGACATATACAAAGGGGGAGCTCATTCAGAGACTTCAGTAGATCTGGTTCATAGTCAAAGGGAGCATGTTCTTAGGGGGAGCATACCCCTTTGCCCTTGATGTCAAAGGGGGAGAGTGATCTGGTGTTGTTGCCATCAAGTCCAAAGGGGGAGATTGTTGGCATTATGGCTAAAGTATTGTCCTTGATGGCAACCCATTCAGGTGGTAGTTCACTATTCTTTAAGTCAGCAGCAGAAGTTGATGATCAGCTCTCATTTTATTGAAAAATTATGAAGGACGCAGGAAGCCAGTTCAGAAGGTGCGTACCCGCAGGTATACCATGCAGAACCCGTGTCCAAGGACGCAGGCCAGCAGTTCAGGGGGTGCGTCCACCCAGTGCACACATTTCAAGGCAAAGAAAAGCACGTGGGGGTTTCTTGTGTGGTATCTAGCCGACGGTTTTGTGTTTCTATGGTGTCGGCTCATGGTATTGTTCCATGTTTTGAGGAGGAGCTTGCCTATATAAAGTAAAGGAGATCATTTGGATTTTGCAAGTCTTGGGTTGAACATCTTATGAGGGCAAGATCTGGTCTAGATCTAAACAAGGTGAATCTGATGGACGGAGATCTCTTCGGCTCTTGCTCGGATCTATAGATCTGATTGTCTGGGTTACTTCTAAAGTCTTGAAAATCATCTTTGCCCAGAGGGACGCAGGTGCAGTAAGGGTTCAGGTGCATCCGGGACGCAGGAGCGAATTATTTCAGATGCGCCGGACGCAGGTGCAGGAAGGGTTCAGGTGCGCCGGGACGTAGGCAGTTCAGTAGACTCAGTGCGAGGGACGCAGGCTAGCAGTTGAGTAGGGTGCGTCCGGGACGCAGGCTAGCAGTTGAGCAGGGTGCGTCCAAGGACTCAGGTCAGCAGTTGAGCAGGGTGAGTCCAGGGACTCAGGCTAGCAGTTGAACAGGGTGAGTCCGGACTCAGGCTGGCAGTTGAGCAGGGTGCTTCCTTCTCTTAAAATCTTTGTTTATCATTGTTGTGTTCTGGGTTTGGTCCTATTATTGTTGATCTGGTTACTTCAGTTGATTGGGTGTTTCAGAAGGTTGTTTGAGCTTCAATGTTGTTGTTGGGTCCAGTATGAAAATTGGATGAAATGTGGCCTTTCAGTTTATGGGTTGTGCTTCAGTGTATCCAGTATGAAAATTAATGAAACGTGGTACTTGAAGGAGAGAAGATTGTAGGCCGGCACCTACGTACTAGTATCTAAGCTAGTACAAGAGCTAAAGGAAATCTTTGGAGCATTGTAGCAGGTAGTAGCCTGCGTACTAGTAAATGGATCGGCTAGTACAAGAGCAAAGGGGGTTGTAGCTCCCGTACTGGTATAAGGCTGCACCAGTACAAATATTGTAAAAGAATTTTCTTATTAAGAAGAAGATTGAGATGACTTGCAGCAGGTGGTTTTTCTCCTGCATTGGGTTTCCACCTTACATCATTGTGTTCATGTGTGTGCCTTATGTGTGATGATCTACTTTATGTTACTGCATCTGTTAACTGATAATATGGTTGATAATGTTCTAATGCACTCATTGAAGATCGATTAACTTAATCATAAGAAGTTGTGGAAGTAGCATATATGAATCTGATTATGGAAATGAAAAAGTTTTATTAATATGATAATACTGATTCACCCCCCCCTCTCAGTATTATTTCCAACAATTGGTATCAGAGCAGGTCCTTTGATAGAAGCTTGATCGCTTGAAGGAGATCCGTGGAACAATGGGAAAGAAGCTTAAGAAGAAAGCTAATAAGAAAAAGAAGTCATCTCAGAAGAACTATGACAGTGGAAGAATCGATTGGGGATTAGGCATAAGAAGCTCTTCAGATTCAGAATCAGATTCAGAGTCATTATCAGGTATGAATGTGTTATCCTTTGATGTTCCAGCTATATTTCCTTGTGAAAGAGATGAAAGTGATAGCGAAACTACTGAATTTGCTCTTATGGGTGAACAAGAAAGATATCAAATAGAGGTAGAATTTAAAAGGCTGACAGACAAAATTAGAGATCAACAAGATCTATTAAACAAAAAGGAATGTGATTTCAAAGAAGAAGCTACCAAACTAAGGGCACAACTAGAAGAAGGAAACAAGGTAAGAAAGCTACTCAAGGACAAGGAAGACCAATGTCAAAAATTGCAGCATGAAGTGACATCATTAAGAAAAGAAGTCAACGAAAGAAGCACAACCATCAAGAAACTCAAAGATAGATCCAGCTACTATGAAAATCTTGAAGCTACAATCCTCTCACTAAAAGGAGGTCTTGAAGAATCAAAGAAGCAGAATACAGATCTACTCCAAGCTATTGCAAAACAAGAAAACGAAGTCACCAGCTTAAAATCTCAACTGGAATGTGCCTTCCGAGTTCGTCAAATGCAGCAGGATCTGTATGAAGAACAAGAAAAAGAAATTCTCAAACTAAGGGAACAAATGGAAGAAGGAAGGAAAGCTGAAGAAATTTTGAAAAAGAAATCCCTTGAAAAGGAAGAACAGCTTCAGGTTGAGGTAAATATCTTGAAAGGTAAACTAGAAGAAAAGGATAAGCTTTTACGATTTCAAGATAGCTCTAAAGTATTGGATGATATTCTTAGTAGTCAAAGGTCCCCTGCTATAAAGACTGGTCTTGGTTTCCATGAATCTGTTGAAGGTGAATCTAGTTCACAAGGTGAGGCAAGAAACTCTAAAAGGAAATCTAAAGTGATCAACGAAGAAGTGAAAGATCAATCTCATCATCAACCAAGGAAAGAGATTCCTCAAAGAAAATCCTTTACTCCTCCTATGAATAATGTTGAATGTTATGTATGTCATAATCTTGGACATGTTGCAGCAAGATGTAGAAGAAGAAGAGTTCAAGACCATTATGCAGAAAGGTCATCTCAATCAAGGTACTTTTATGGATATTGCTTTGCTTGCAATATGTTTGGTCACAAAGCTACTGATTGTTACAGGAGGAATATGAAACATGTAAGATGTTATGCATGTAACAAGCTTGGACATATAGCCAAGGAATGCAGGAACAAAGTTTGGGCACCATATCAAAAGGAGAAAATGTCATCATCACGCTTGAAGATATGGAGGAAAAGGGAAGTACAGTCAGAAAAGGATGGCACAGTACAATGTACAGACATACCAGAATCAGAGGAAGCTGAAAGTACAGGACGCAGTGCAGTAACAGGAGACCTGCGTGCGGACGCAGGCCAGACCAAGTCCAGGTGCGTCCAGGACGCAGTTCAGTAACTGAAAATCTGCGTGGGGACACAGAGTGACTAAGGATCAGGTGCGTCCCTGAAGCAAAAGGACGCGGCGAAATAGTTATTTTGGGTGCGTCCCTGAGTAAAAGTACGCGGCGCGATAGTGTTTTTGGGTGCGTCCCTGCAGCAACAGGACGCAGCGCAGCAGAAGATGAAGTGCGTACCTGTCTCAAAGCATTTATTGGCTGATTCTTCTTGATATGCATGATCAGATTTAACAGATGGCACTGGTTCAGGGGGAGCATATGTCCTAAATGCATTGTTGGCATTATGGTCCTTGGTGACAATGCTTATGATTCATCTTGCTATTATGAGTTGGTCACATGATCAGATGTATGGTTGATTCTCTAATGATGCTTGCATGAAGTCTTTATCCTTGGCACATATATGGATGAGGTTGGCTGATTTCGTGGATGATTACTCAAAGTCGCATTGTTGGAGACATGATGATGATGAGTCACTCATACGCATTTCATGATGATGCTGACATGAGCATGATGCATAAATTCTTTCTTGGCACAAATAGATGAGGATTGTTGGCTGGATACAGGGATGATTATTCATACATATGTTGATTGATGCTGATGCTTTCATTTGATGGCTCTTGATTCATGTAGATCTGGATGGTTATGAGTTGATGATACTATGGAGCAAATTATACAGTGCTGTTGTTTGTCATGATCTTTAGATGTTTGGAAGGTCGTAGCAAGACTCATGTTGTAATGGTCTATCTATTATAGTCATCTCTTCAGGTCATGTAACGGCCTATGTCTCCCCACTATGCATGGGATGAAGATGTAATATATTTGGTTCTCATATTTCTGATGTATTCCCACTTGGTTGGATGGATGATCCTTATTGTGATGGGTGATGGATGTATGTATTGAGTCTTTTGGTGATAGGAAGGTCATTTATGATATATATAGAGTCATGTTCTTCTTGTAGAACATCCTTTTGCAGACCTTGCTTACAGTCAGGGGGAGCTTGAGCATGAACAGCACCATACAGCAGAGCAGACATCTCAGCTGGTTCTCAGAAAGACCATTATCAGATTGGAGCACCATGACATATACAAAGGGGGAGCTCATTCAGAGACTTCAGCAGATCTGGTTCATAGTCAAAGGGAGCATGTTCTTAGGGGGAGCATACCCCTTTGCCCTTGATGTCAAAGGGGGAGAGTGATCTGGTGTTGTTGCCATCAAGTCCAAAGGGGGAGATTGTTGGCATTATGGCTAAAGTATTGTCCTTGATGGCAACCCATTCAGGTGGTAGTTCACTATTCTTCAAGTCAGCAGCAGAAGTTGATGATCAGCTCTCATTTTATTGAAAAATTATGAAGGACGCAGGAAGCCAGTTCAGAAGGTGCGTACCCGCAGGTATACCATGCAGAACCCGCGTCCAAGGACGCAGGCCAGCAGTTCAGGGGGTGCGTCCACCCAGTGCACACATTTCAAGGCAAAGAAAAGCACGTGGGGGTTTCTTGTGTGGTATCTAGCCGACGGTTTTGTGTTTCTATGGTGTCGGCTCGTGGTATTGTTCCATGTTTTGAGGAGGAGCTTGCCTATATAAAGTAAAGGAGATCATTTGGATTTTGCAAGTCTTGGGTTGAACATCTTATGAGGGCAAGATCTGGTCTAGATCTAAACAAGGCGAATCTGATGGACGGAGATCTCTTTGGCTCTTGCTCGGATCTATAGATCTGATTGTCTGGGTTACTTCTAAAGTCTTGAAAATCATCTTTGCCCAGAGGGACGCAGGTGCAGTAAGGGTTCAGGTGCGTCCGGGACGCAGGAGCGAATTATTTCAGATGCGCCGGATGCAGGTGCAGGAAGGGTTCAGGTGCGCCGGGACGCAGGCAGTTCAGTAGACTCAGTGCAAGGGACGCAGGCTAGCAGTTGAGTAGGGTGCGTCCGGGACGCAGGCTAGCAGTTGAGCAGGGTGCGTCCAAGGACTCAGGTCAGCAGTTGAGCAGGGTGAGTCCAGGGACTCAGGCTAGCAGTTGAACAGGGTGAGTCCGGACTCAGGCTGGCAGTTGAGCAGGGTGCTTCCTTCTCTTAAAATCTTTGTTTATCATTGTTGTGTTCTGGGTTTGGTCCTATTATTGTTGATCTGGTTACTTCAGTTGATTGGATGTTTCAGAAGGTTGTTTGAGCTTCAATGTTGTTGTTGGGTCCAGTATGAAAATTGGATGAAATGTGGCCTTTCAGTTTATGGGTTGTGCTTCAGTGTATCCAGTATGAAAATTAATGAAACGTGGTACTTGAAGGAGAGAAGATTGTAGGCCGGCACCTACGTACTAGTATCTAAGCTAGTACAAGAGCTAAAGGAAATCTTTGGAGCATTGTAGCAGGTAGTAGCCTGCGTACTAGTAAATGGATCGGCTAGTACAAGAGCAAAGGGGGTTGTAGCTCCCGTACTGGTATAAGGCTGCACCAGTACAAATATTGTAAAAGAATTTTCTTATTAAGAAGAAGATTGAGATGACTTGCAGCAGGTGGTTTTTCTCCCGCATTGGGTTTCCACCTTACATCATTGTGTTCATGTGTGTGCCTTATGTGTGATGATCTACTTTATGTTACTGCATCTGTTAACTGATAATATGGTTGATAATGTTCTAATGCACTCATTGAAGATCGATTAACTTAATCATAAGAAGTTGTGGAAGTAGCATATATGAATCTGATTATGGAAATGAAAAAGTTTTATTAATATGATAATACTGATTCACCCCCCCCCTCTCAGTATTATTTCCAACATCCAGCACAATGGACCCCTCCTACCTCGCAGAGTCAAGCCTAGCAGAGAAACTGTTCCTCGACCTACACTGCCAGCCTTACAACAAAACCTCTAGTCTAATTTAAGATCGCAACTCCTAGCCCAACCCAACCCTAATCTGAATAACAGGCAGGTCTAATCTATTCAAATAGTGGAAGCACTAGAAATAGGAATCGATCTAAGGGATTGTAATGGCCTTCAATTAAGATCTGGGCGTATCACTGAAACATAGGGAGATAAAACAACTCAAGTTGAAAATCAATTACCTACAGAACAATCGCTACAAGAAGAGGACGTGACCAGACAACAAATTCATGACCCAACAACCACATCCTCTCCCCCATTCCCAGAGCGATTAATTATACCTCGACCTATACAACACCCTAATTTGGTATTCTGGGAGAACTAAAATATCTCTACGTAAAAATCCCATTCCTCCAAGCCATTCAAGACATCCCCATATATGCAAGGACTATCAAAGAATTATGTATAAAGAAACCAAAGAGGAAAATAACAAATAACCCAAAAGTCCAAGTAGTTGGCACTCTATCCAACTTATTATTAGGAAAAGAAACACCCGTTAAATACGAAGACCCAGGAAATCTAATAGTAACCGTAGAAATCTATGGTCAAACCTTCTCAAATGCCTTAGTTGATTTAGGAGTTGCAATTAATATCCTAACAACCACCACTTGCCAAAAACTAGGCATTACATTAATAGAACTGACCTCTAATTTACTAGAACTGGCTGACCAATCTATCGTTAGGCTAGAAGGCACACTACATGATGTCATGGTATCTGTTGACTCCTCAGAGTATCCGGTCGATTTTATGATAATAAACCCCAAAAGGTGACTTGATGGACATCCGTTGATTTTAGGCAGACCTTGGCTTGCAATTGCCGATGCTTATATTGGATGCTGACAAGGAAATATGACCATAACTAGAGGGGAAAATATCAAGAACCTAACTTATATCCTCTAGCGTAGCCAAGTGTCAAAATAATAAAAAGTAACAAGCATACTGTATCATACCTCACCGAAAATATTAGATTTCCATTAACCATAGAAGATGCCCTTGATTTCAAAGACCAAATAGAAGATGATGCCATTAATAATATTATTAGCCAAGTTGAACCCAGATCCCACATACAATGTCACATGATAGAAGCAACATTTGACAATGAATTAGAAGAAGATCCTCTTAAAGATACACACGATCAAACAATACCTACTACCTCTGTTTCAAATAGTAAAATTGTAGAAATTGAGCCAGGAAAGACTTTAAACATTAATGCCAACCTGACTTCTGAGCAAGAAAAGAAGCTCATCCAACTATTGAGGAAATATAAAGGATCATTTGCATGGGACTACCATGATATGAAAGGAATTGATCCCTAGTTATGTACACACCAAATTTACATAGAAAGGGATGTGAGACCTGTTCGCCAACCATAAAGGAGACTTAATCCTCATCTAAAAGATGTTGTAAAAGATGAACTTCAAAAACTTTTAGATGTCAACTTCATCTACACTATCTCCGATAGTAAATGGGTCTCTCCACTTGTTCTGGTACCAAAGAAGAATGGAAAGTGGAGGATTTGTGTAGATTATAGAGAGCTAAATAAAGCAACACAAAAAGACCACTTTCCCCTTCCATTCATTGACCAAGTATTAGACACTTTGGCAGGGAAGAAATTCTTTTATTTCTTAGATGGCTTCAGTGGATACAATCATATTCAAATTGCCCCTGAAGACCAAGACAAAACCACTTTTACTTGTCCTTGGGGAACATTTGCCTATAGAGTTCTACCTTTTGGCTTATGCAATGCTCCTGCCACATTTCAAAGGGCTATCCTCAACATCTTTTCAGACTTAATAAATGAAGGGCTCGAAGTATACATGGATGACTTTACACCATACGGAGATGATTTTGACCCAGCATTGGACACACTAGAAAAAGTCCTGCAGCGCTGCATTGCCACCAGGGTTTGTTTGAGCCATGAAAAATGTTATATGATGATGACTGAAGGACTTATTCTAGGCCATTATATCTCAGCAGATGGCATACAGGTAGACCGAACCAAAATTCAAATAATTTTGCTAATTCCCACTCCTACCACTCAAACAGAGGTACGTAGTTTTCTTGGATCTTCTGGTTATTATAGAAGTTTTATAGAACATTTTTTGCATATTGCTGCACCTCTATATGCACTGACAGGTAATGTTGACTTTCTTTGGACAAAAACATGTGACCATGATTTTCAGCATCTGAAGATGCTTGTGTCCATAGCCCTAGTCCTTCGAGGACCAAATTGGGACCTGCCATTCCAAATTTCATCAGATGCCTTAGATACAGCTATTGGAGCAGTTCTTGGGCAGGGAGAAGATAAAAAACCATATGAAATTTATTATATTAGCAAGAATTTATCCCCTGCTGAATTGAATTATACTATTACTGAAAAGGAATTTCTAGCTGTAACACATGTTGTCAATAAGTTCAGGAATTACATTACTGGATATCCTGTTATCTTGTATACAGATCACTCTGCCATAAAATATTTAGAAAATAAACCAATCACAAATGGTAGAATAACTAGATGGCTGATTTTATTGCAGGAATTTGATATTACAATCAAGGACAGACCTGGAAAAGAAAATCCTGTAGCTGATTTTTTTCTCTCGCGAATGCCAAAACCAGTGGATGCAGCAACAGTTGAAGATCAATTTCCAG
Organism: Pinus tabuliformis; assembly: GCA_031772625.1. NCBI lineage: Eukaryota > Viridiplantae > Streptophyta > Pinopsida > Pinales > Pinaceae > Pinus > Pinus tabuliformis. The sequence continues at coordinate 1,438,848,734 of CM062820.1, forward strand.
ATGAGAATTTGTTTGTTGTCACTATTAAGACACCCTGCTATGCTGATGTTGTGAATTACTTAGCAGTAGGTAAATTACCAAAACATCTGACCCCTAGTGAATGAAAGCAGATTGTCCAACGAAGTGCTCGATTTTCTTGGACTAGGGGCTACCTATTCCATACAGGGGCAGATATGCACATCAGGAGATGTGTCCACGAGGATGAAATTTTAGAAATTTTGAAATCCTTTCATGACAGACCATGTGGCAGACATTTTACCGATCGTAGAACTGGACATAAGGTCCTACAAATAGGGTATTATTGGCCCACGATCTTCAAAGATGCAAAAAAGTTCATTTAAGCCTATGACAGTTGCCAGAGAGCAGGACACCCTAGTCAATCCACCGAAGTGCCCCTGAAACCACAACTAGTTATTGAACCATTCGACGATGGGCCATCGATTTCATTGGATCGATTAACCCATCCTCAAACCAGAAAACATATATTTTAGTAGCAACAAAATATGTCACCAAATGGGTTTAAGTAGAGGCATTGCTGAGAGCTACAGAGGATTCTATCATATAGTTCCTGTTCCATATATTCGTGCCATATGGGCTTCCAAGAGATACAATTACAGACGGTGGACTACAATTTGCTAGTAGCAAGATTGCTGCAACACTCAAAAACTATCATATCTAGCACAAAATCACCACTCCATACCACCCACTGGCAAATGGTCAAGTAGAAAGCAACAATAAAATAATAGAAGCAATCTTAACAAAAACCATTGCGTCACATAGACAAGATTGGTCTATCAGACTACCAGAGGCCTTATGGGCTTACAAAACAACATGGAGAAGCACTAGTGGCTATCCACCTTACCAATTGGTGTTTGGAAAGAAACCCATCTTTCCCATAGAATTTGAAATCCAAACACTGTGAACGTCACAAGAAGTCGGCTTAGATATAAACGAGGCATAGATTAATAGATTACAACAGATCAATGAGCTGGATGAAATCAGGCTCTTTACCCTCCAACACACTGGACTGATCCAGCAACAGTGAGCTAAATGGCATGACACTCTCATTAAAATTAAAGTCTTCCGCGAGGGAGATTGGGTGTCCTTATACAATTCCAGGTTTCAAGATTTTCTTGGGAAGCTTCAGACTCGCTGGCTGGGGCCATATGAAATCAATAAGGTACATGATAATGGCACCCTTACTCTAGTCACTATTGATGGATCTGGACATACATTTAAAGTAAATGGCCACCGAGTTCGATTATACTACAAACCACTTACTCGGGAATCCTTCTACCAGCAACTCAACAAATATTTCGATATGCAAATTTTACAAGAGGAAGACAAATGTTCCTCACCTGTGATTCATTAAGTGATCCACCTATTTTTACACTTTGTACATAATTTCTTTGTTTTTTTAAACCATTATCTGTACATATTTTTTTATTTGCAATTTGCTATTCCTTTTCGAAGCAGCAACAATTCCATCATTTTTATTGTTCCTTTTTTTTTTTCAAAAAAACAACACTTGCATTTTGTTCTGTTGTTCCTTTTCCAGAGGGTAACAACACTGTCGTTTTTCGTTGTTCCTTTTCTGAAGGGACAACATTTGTGTGCACTTTTGTTGTTTCTATTGTTCCTTTTCCAAAGGTATAGCATTTTTGTTTTGTTGTTCCTTCTTCAAAGGAGAAACACCTTTTGTTTTAGCCGTTCCTTTTTCACTTTCATTTTACTGTTCCTTTTCCAAAGGAAGGACACTTTTGGTTTTTGTTGTTCCTTTTCCAAAGGAACAACATTTGGGTTTTCTGTTGTTCCTTTTCCAAAGGAACAACAGTTTTCATTTTTGCTGTTCCTTTTCCAAAGGAATGGCATTTGCATTTTTATTGTTCCTTTTCCAAAGGAACAACACTTTTGGTTATTGTTGTTCCTTTTCCAAAGGAATGGCATTTTCATTTTCTGTTGTTCCTTTTTCAAAGGAATAGCACTTGTATTTTTTTTTCTCTTCCTTTTTCAAACGACAACATTCTCATATTCCTGTTACTTATGCTTGTTCTCCTTACTGTTCCAATTTAAAGATACCTGTCATCCTCTTGTTTCAAGTCTTTTTGGAGCACAACTATATGCTTATGCAATTGATACAAAGCTAGAGCATATTGAAATCAGCAAATTATATAAGATCACTATTTTTACAAGAGATTGCTATGAATTGATGGGAGGAAAGAGGAGAGGACACAATTATTCATCACTTTAGCTATCATTATCCTACTAATACTGATATGATTGGTTATCTTTATCATGCTAGTTCTTTTTAAATTCCCATAATATTCTTTTATCATTGTTAAGGAATAAGAACAAAGGGTCTATATTTTTCTATTGGGATGTTAAGAATTCTTCCACCATTCACACTCTTAAGGAGTGTTGAACCACCCTTTATGTATAAATAGGAAAGTACTTTAGAAAAAAAGGAGAAAAAATGTTTATATTACTTGTTTATATGAGTTGTCAAATGCTGGATAGGGGGTCTCATCAAGAGCCATCCTACCATGATCATAATGAAGAAGTGAAGTGGCATTCCCACTATGACCACCACACTAGGGATATGATCCAAGAGGCACATCAGAAAAACAAAGAGCCCTTGGAACAGGAGGTCTCATTACGAGTTGACCTGCCAACGTTTCACTCCTTCCTAGTGAATGGAATTATGGTTTAACTAGTTACCAAGCCAGCATAATGACCTCCATTTTGACATGGCACATCACTTCCTAAGCATACACAAAGGATCATGGTTCCATGGGTGAAACAAACAACTCTATCAAGGTTATGGACACCTGTTGGCAACAGAGCTCTATTAATGGTATTGAAATCACATTCTTTATACATCAATAGCAATCATTAACACCCTTCTCTATCTTATACCTTTGTAATCCATCAAATAAGATGTTGTATATCACTTCCCCAAACCATTAAACACATAAAACTCTATCATAACCAATCATCACAGAAAATTCGATAATGACTGCATTAAACTGGTTGTGCATGTCAGCCGTCCTATCCTCCCAGCCACACATCATATCACATCATTCTCTTATTTGTTAAGCGATCCTATTATACACCTCAATTTTGGAAACCTCCTCCTTTTGTAAACATGGCATGTTCGCATAAGCTGTTGCTTTATGACTCTGTACCATGGCAGATCGGCATGCCACTCCCTCATTTGACGGTCGAGGATGGCCTATCACATTGCAGGGGGGAGGCTGACCTCATAATTTGCTGGCATACGTGTCAGAATATTATTTGGCAAACATTTACTTGGGAATATCAAGGCTTAATGGTATCTCATTTTTCAATTTTCATGCCTTTCTGTTCCTAAGATATTTCTGTATTATACTCTGCAACAATTAGTAACATTTGAACGAGCCTTGCTGTTTTGTTATTTTCTCTGTGTTTCTAACAATTTGAAAAACCTGATATTCCATTGTTGTCTCTGTGTTTTTACAGTGAGCTAAAGCATGGGAGGAAGGTCAATTCGAAGAGAACCACAGGTATTGACAGTCTCTGATGCTGCATGGGAAATCCTGGCAAGGGCAGGATGGTTAGTCTCTCTTAATCATTTACAGGAATCCAACGAGACTGTAGCAATAGAATTCTTGTAGAAATTGCAAGAATATCACTCCACAGTAAGGGGAAGACACACAGCAATCACCGATGACATAATTGAAAAATTCTCGGGACTGCCAGCCACTGGACCTGTGTGGACTCTAAAGAAGGAGAGACTGCAAAAGATTATAAAAATCCTCCCAGATGAAGGCCAGAACCTGACAGTCAAAAGAAAGGGAATTCTACCAGCAGCATTAAGAGAGTTGTGGGCAGAATTGGCAAAAGTCATCCAGAGCTACATCACCTATGAAGGTAGGAAAGATGTGGTAAGACCACGACACCTTAAACTCTTAGCCGTATTAAAACAAAAATGTTGTGTGAACTTACTTGCATTTTTGAATTCATTACATCATGATGTTGCATGAAGCATGAACAAGTCACACATGTAGAATCGGTAGTAAGTTACCGTGGGCTGATACAGCTGATAGTTATCCATAGTCTTGCTTAGCAATGGACCAGCTGGGAAGAGCTAATTGCCATAGTATATAGGGAACTGACTCTGCCAACCCCAAAATGCAAACATGCTACCAGTACACCGGATAGACCATCGAAATGGAGAAAATAAATTAGTTTGGCACAGAGTAGAGGGAGGTTGGAAAATCTCCAAAGGAATATCAACCGACCTGTGGAGATATATGATTCCAGGGACGAGAAACCCCTGTAATTGGAAGGAAATGAGGAAGAAGAAATAGAGGAAGAGACCGAGTAGCCTGGGCAGGCGAAGCTGGAGATAGAACAATGTGAAGAAAGCCCATTGCAAAATCCATTTCAAGACGACGATATTGGCCCAAATTCTAGCCAATATGGGCGAATATGCCCAACCTCTTAGCCCACTAGACCTCCATATTGAAGAAGAATCAAAGGAGCATTCTGCTCAGGACAAAAATGCACCTGAAGAATTGTGCAATGTGACAGAAAACAAAGAGAATCATTTTGTTCATGATGTAAGTATGACAGGAGAGAAAAATGATGAAGATACAGAAGAGGAACAATCTGTTCCTAGCCAGAGTGCACAATAAGAATTTCATGGAGAAGAAGGAGTGGAAAAAGAAGTTACCCAGGAAATAACAGAGCCAGCTAGGGTTTCTACTCCTGAGAAACCCGAACAGAACAACGAAGGAGCACCCCAAGAAGAAAACCAGGGAATTGGCCAAGATAACAGTCCAGGCCTGAGTAAATAGACAACTGTTCCTTCTAAGAAAACAAAAGAAATTAGAAGATTATGAAAAGAACAACAAAGATTACTGAATGTGATAGCTCAACTTCAACAACAAATTAGGGTTTTGAAAATGAGAAAGAGAGTAAAACAGACTTTAGGGGTAAGACATGAAACCACTCTGGCAATACCCCTCAAGAAAAAGGTAAGGAGGACTCAAGTCCAACTTGCAATTCAAAACCAAAAGGAACAACATTCAGCTGTTACCCATGTTGCAGTACAAACAGATGATATGTCGGCCTGTGACAAAGAAGTTCAGACAGAGGCACAACCCTCTGAAGAATTACAAACCATGAACACAAGACAATGTAATAAGAATATTCAAGTGAATCTTCCACTTACCACTACCATGTGGGATAGTGATCCGAGGACAGTAACCCTATGAGAGGGTTTAGTACAAGCTCAGCAAGTAGTAGAAAAACTCACAGAGCAAACAGTTTCTTGAGAAAAGTATGAAGAATTACAACAACAGCTAAGGAATGTCAATTTATCCGAAAGCCAGGCCTTTGACGGATGGAAAAAGGAAGAATAAAAAGTCGCAAAGGTAACTCATAGGTTAGATGTAGTTATCAAGAACATGGATACCTTATGCTCTTTATACACTGACGTCCTAGCATGTAGAGCCCCTGCTAAGAATTATGCCTTGTTTTTAATGGAACAATATTTGCAATTGAAAATTAAGGTTGTCAAAGCAGGATCCCCTATACAAATTAATACTATTGATGATTTTATAAATTGTTGTAAGCACTGTGGAGTAAAGGTTCAAAGATTATTGTGTGAATTCTATCCGCATAACCTTGTGTTAGATCAGGAGATAGAGCAGAACCCTGGCCCTTTTGTTGGGGATATCCAACTGCAGGCATTTATTTCGTTTAGGGTTAATCAAATTAAATGGCTTAAAGCTTATAATGCCTTCCAAATACAAGAAAACGGATTAGATTTATGGGTAAGAGTTGAGCCTAGAAATCTAGTGCTGTTATGGAGGAGACATAGGAATCTCGTGAGGACTCAAGGCATGATTGAAGCATTAGGACCCATTCATACATCAATCAATCAACAAGGAATATAATACTTTTTCACTATTAAAAACCTTCCCATTGATGCTGCTAAATTTCGATATCAGATTTCTAATCCGAATATTCAACTCAGGGAACCATTTAATTATGAGAACTGTAAATTAGCTGCCGATTGCTTGAAACTCTCTGGCAAAATTATCTTGAGGGCAGGACCATCTTGGTTAGGATATAGGTTTCGGAGTCAGATTATTTGGCACCCTGCACCTGGATACCAGGCCCTGTATGAGACGCCTGAGGGTCAGACAAGCCACCTTTTTGAACACCTAGTTAGGCATCATGGCTGTAGACCACCACATGAGATCCCATCCCTAGCCTACTCTCTCACTGCCTTACATGTCAACTATAGTATCTTCATGAGGGCATGAAAAAGGGTAAGCAGGGGGGTTTGTGGAGTACTGAAGAAGGCATGTTTTATTGATTATTTTGTCATCTTTTCTTTAGAACTCGTAACCTCTTTGCATCATGAACTAGGTAGATAATAAGAAATCATGAAAAAATCTATAGGATTTATATGCAACACAAAAACACTAATAATTGCTATTTCTTATGTAGGAAAAGGGAAAAATGAAAGATTACCGTTCCAAAGAAAAAGAGGGGAGTAAGTTAACTTGTCCCTTTGGTGGGGAACCATATGCAAACAAGGCGATCTAAATTAAAACATATCAGCCAAGAAAAGGAAAAGGAGATATCAACTCAGTGCATGAAAACAAACGGATAACTGAGAATTAACAGTTTGGTGAATCCCTCAGGATCCTTTGATCCTGAAGGATCGTTGCCTTAACTATTTTTGCATCCTTGATATCTTCGCTTTAGCTGTTATAAAAAGGGGAAGCACTGCTAGCCCGAGCGACGATCTGCTATTATTTTTTCTATGTAACTTTTCTCTATATTTGAAACTTTGATCATCGACTCTCGTTGAGAAGTGATTCGTTGTAACTCTGTTTTAATGCTTTAATATAAATCTGGTTTCTGTTCCATCTTTCATCCTGGACTAATTTCAAGTTGTGTGTCCCTGGAGGCTAAGGGCCCGGCCCTGGTGGAACATTTGCTCCTGTATCATTATCTTTAGTTTGTGCATGGTTTTCATTATCAACTTTTTTCGGTAATCTGATGTGTTTTGTTATTTTACATCACGTCTCTGTTATATTTGATTCATGTTCAACTGAGTAATATCGTTCTCTGTGACAGGAATGTCAAATTGTTCATTCTAACTCTCTAATGCATTATTGTTCCTTTAATCATTAATATAACATTGTCGGTCTTTACAGAATGCTATTGTTGTTCAATTACAGAGTACCCATGTTGTAACAGTAATAAATTGGTATTACTATATTCATCTATAGATTACATTTAATTGCGATTGTTGATTCAACTGATATTGCTGTTCCATTACGAATTACAATCATTATTCTTTATAACTAAGATTGATATTTGTAGTACCAAAATCAGATTACTGTTTTTCTCAATACTAAGGTGTGCCATGTGTGTTATTTATCTTAGTTTATTGCACATTTACATTTGGTTCCAAGTGTTGTTCTATATTTCATTACTAATCAGTTGTCATTCTATTTCCCTGTGTTGTCCAATTTATTCCTAGAGTAAAGATTGCTATCTAATTTCTGTAGGATACGGTTGCTACACTTATTCCTGTAGATTAAAGTGTTGTTGTTTATAAGAACCAATTGTTGTTACATTTTCTAGTTGTTGTTCCATTTCTTAGTTGTTGTTCCATTTCCTAGTTGTTGTTCCATTTCTTGTTATTTGCGTTCTCATTGCTTCGGTGTGCAGAACGATCTGAAACTGTAGTGGGCGTTGACATTTGTTGTCTAGTTCCAAAATTAATGATCTATTCCTTGATTATCTTTAATTACATCAGTTTACAGAGGGATGAGTTATTGTTACTAGACCCTTGACTGATAAACCGCTTAGATTTCCAAATGCATGATTTAGGCTTTAAAGTGCTTTGTTATAAGTAGATCTTGTTTTAAGCATCTGATTACTCTTGTATTCTGAGCACTATACTACTAGCATTACTTTGGCAAATGACAACCTCAAACTGAGTACACTCATTGAAATATCAAATCGTTCCTAGATTGACAAGTTAATGTGAGGTAATTAGAGGTGAAAAAGACCCTTTTTATGGCTCGACAGATATCAGGGCATTAGCATATCGGCAATCTAGATAACATTCATTGGGGATCGGAATGTTAGATGTCATCATATTGGTGCATCAAAATATCAACGGTTAGCATATAGTGAATAGGAATATTTGAGGATCGTGACATCAGAGTATCAGAACTTCTTAACTATGGTACACTAAGAAGTTATTATAGTATTAAAAGTGTTGAGTAATGCCAAACATGATTTAAAAAGTATTTTGCTGCAAATCCAAGGGTTGATGGGTCCTCTTCTCTCTCCTCCTAGAAGGACACATGGAGGCATGAGATTGGTTTCGATAAGCTACAGTGTCATATGACATTAGCATGACATAGTAGTTCGACAAGACACATGGCAAGCTGATTCAACAATATTGAGTTCCCAAATGTGCCAGATCAAGGTCACACATGTCATCATTATATAGACACCACATGGAGTGAGGAAATCATATTAGAGCTCGATAGATCAGAGTATTAAGATATCGAAACTCAACAACAATTGGTTACTGAAATGATCCTATGAAGGGGGCTTCGAATATTCGGTAGGCTCTTGGTCATGTAAATCCATAGAGCCAAGCGTGCAGAGCAGTAGCAAAGGAAGATTGGCACCAGTAGCAACAAAGCACCTCAGCACCTTAATGCTTAGCGGCAAGTCATAATTCTCAGTCCCATAGAGGAGCTAAAGACATCGGAACTAAGGAGTATCAGAACACTGCACCACTGTGTAGTTGTGATATGGAGTTTCTCCTATAAGGAAGTACAGAGAATAAAAGAATGTATGGGTCGATATCTGCGAAATTGAATGAAAGCACAAAGGATTTGGTAGTAGAAAGGGGCTAATATGGTGGAAGACTCTGTAACAATAAATCGAGGACAACACTTGTATCAGAGTTGAATTCAATATCATGAAGGAACAAATCGACTGCTTCACGTGCACGAATGGTTGTGATAAATAAGAAAAGTATGGTCACCTCTTTAGACTATCAAGATCTGTGGAATGATAAATAAGTATGGGACTCTCAAGGGAGTCTGTAGGTCACCTTAGAAATATTTATCAGCATAAGAACTTTGTACAGTCAGACTATGAAGAACTACAAGGTCCATCTCTGTTTTGGGTGTTGTGACAAGAAACTATCAGAAGACACAAGAGTTGAAAGTGAATCCATGCCTAAGTATAGATTGGCATCTAAAAAAAATATAAGCAAGACTCCCATGTGCATAGTTCTCTATGGAACAAAACCATCACCAGCAACAAACAATATGGGGAACAGAGAAAATGTGAGTGAGAGTGCAGTGCTTTGAAAGTGTGCATCGAAGAAGAGAGGAAAAAGCACCTCACAGGACACTATGTAATACATCAAGAAGAGAAATGTGAGGTCCGTGTGAAGAATTAAAAGGGTAGATATAAAGTGCAGTCATTGTAGAGCCCTTGACAGTGAAGGCAGAGCACAAACAATGTAAGCACCGAGACGATATCTGTTGCAAGAGAGCATAAAAGGCAGAGTGCAAAAGTCAAATCTACGAACAACCATTGTTGGTATGTTACTAGTATAAGTGTATGCCTTTGTTTTCGGTTTGAAAATTGTATGAAATTGTAGAGAATTGTGAAGAGGAGGTTGGTGCATCTTGGAAAGTTGGTGCTTACTAACCAAAGGGGGTCGGTGCCTCTCATGAGTGGGTGCTCACAAACAAAAAAATGCAATCAAGTGCGTGCTTAATTTGCATCATAAACAAATAACAAAATTAGTTGTTTTTTCCCTATGGGTTTCCATGTAAAAAATATTGTGTCAAATGTGTGCTACTCATGTGTTTTTTTTTAGCCAGGGGTGTCTGAAATATTGTTGGCTCACTATTTTGTGAATGAATTCTCTCACAAGTTAAAGAATATAAGAAGATATTGAAAGCATAATAAGGAAAAGAAAAAAGTTTCTTAATTACATATTCACACCCCCCTCTCAGTGATTCCTTATTTCAACACCTCCTCTCTCCCACATCTCTCTCTCTCTCTCTCTCTCTCTCTCTCTCTCTCTCTCTCTCTCTCTCTCTCTATCTATCTATCTCACTCTCTTTCTCTCTCTCTTTGTTCCTCCTCTCCCTTCTCCTTCACTTTATCTCCATGTCTCCCTTGTCACTCCCTCTATCTCTCCATCTCTATCACTCTATCTCTTTGTTCTTGCCACCGTATATATCTAGAGTTAATTATATATCATAATATATTAATATATATTATAATATAGCAAATTCAATATTATAATATATTTAATATTTTATTAATCCAAAGTTATTAAATTTAATAATAGTAATATTATAATCTATTAATATTCATGTTTTATTTAATATTAATATTAAAATTAACATTTTAATATCAATATTAGATTTAATGATGTTTTTTTAGATGAAATGATAACAAAATTGATAATAAAACTACATCAAATTAATATATATGATTTCTCCTTTTAAATATTCATTTGACAAATATTTAATTAATAGAAATACTAAAATATTTTGGAGAAGTATTTTCGATTCCTTGTATTGAATTAACCTTTCTCCCTTTATTTAAGAAATGGTATTGGCTTTAGTAAAGAGTAAAGGTGTTTAAAATTTCACCTAATTTGGAACTTCAATGTGGTAACTATGTTTGTTAAAGGTAAATTTATGATATATTCAAATTCACAATTTCACAGATATGAAAAAAGAGCTATTAAACATGTCAGATAATTTATTATCCATTAAAATTATATATAATAGTATACAATTTTATTTTAATAATTAATATTAAGTCATTAAATAAGATTAAAAGTCATATATAATCTAATTTCTCAAGTTATATATAATTCAAGATTCAAGCGAATGTTTTGGCCAATATTAGTGAAAATTATTTTTATGGTATTTTGAGGATGTGTCATACTTACACATCGGGGTCATACTAGGTTGTAGAATGTGCCTCTAAGCACAATAACCTACACTGAAAATCAATGCATCTAGTGCAAGAAATCAAATATGATTATAAATCATCATCTACACTGAAATCAATGCATCGAGTGCAAGAAATATTATTCCCTCTCTTCCCCCTCCATATACATCTATATCTCCCTCCATATCTCCATATTTTTCTCTCTATATCAACCCCCACAAACACACACTCTCTCACTCAAAATTTATCTATCTCTCCCTCCCTCTCTCCTTCTCTCTATATCTCTCTTCTTCCCTCTCTTCACATCCCATGTATATCTCTATCTCCCACTGCCTCTACTTTGCCTCTCTATATCATCACCAAAACATCCACACTCTTTCTCCATATGTATCTATATATCCATTCCTCTTTGTCTCCCTCCCTCTCTCCTTCTCTCCCCTTTCCTTTCGTCTCTCACTTGTCACTCCATCTCTCTCTCCATTTTTCATTCTCTATGTATTTCTTCTTTACTTGCTATATCCCCCTCCAAGTACATCTCTATGTCACTCCCTCTTAAGTCCTCTCTTTGATCCTTCCCCTCTATCCATTTCTCTCTTACCTCCTTCTATCTCCCACTTCTTGATCTGTATTTGTATGATTAGTTTTGTTGTGCTAATAACAATTATAGATTTATGAACATGAGCTTGCTTCTTGCCTTTTGTGATGAGGTTTCCTTAGTTGTTGGTGCTTACAAACAGGGAAATTTCCTTAAGTTAAACAAGACATTCATGAGAAAAATAACTTCAAAAATGAATAATGAACAACAAACATGTACAATGTAGTAAACCATCAAAAAGACACATTAACACAGTGTTTTGATGAAGGCGTTCACCCCTCTTGGGCTACATCTCCTTGGTATAGATTTCATGGCTTGGGCCTCTATATTAGCTCAATGTGGAAAAAATGTTGTTTAAAAATATCTATGGCTCTTCTACCTACACCAATGTGTTTAGCAGGTCCAAATTAGCTAAAAAATGCTTCCTTCTAATCTACATTTGGTCAAAAATTGAGCAAGTTATGCTTCATTCATTTTTTCCTAGGAAACCTTCACTAAATCTGGAGACACTCTAATTAAGTCCGCCAAGTTTGGTGGGGGTTCCAGATTTTGGTGGCTCCGCCATAAATTCCACCAAATTAATCAATAGATTAATTAATTCTAATCCTAGATTAATGGAACTCTAAACACACTTAGTGCTGCCGCTGGTCCTTGGTCATGTGGTTTGTGGTTGCATGGAGAGGGGGTTGGCCCCGCGGGTTTGGCTCTCTCCCCTCAGCCTTTAGTCAACAACTAAGGCTTCAAAATAAATGTGCATGGCCCTCCATATAGTGCATATGGGTTGTAGCTTGATGATAATGGATGGGAGTTATGAGGGGGATGTAACAGGTTCAAACCCTCCCTCCCCCATCACATTTTTTTTAATACCATATAATATGTCACCAAAACCATTGTTAAATGCACCATTTGGAATTTGACATGCCATTTCAAATCTAATGTATATATGTCTTTGAACTTTGTTAAATGAAATGTGGATTTAATATATATATATATACATATTAAATATAATATATAGTTAATAAAAACTATATAATATAAATAATACTATATATATATATATATATATATATATACATATATATATATATATATATATATACATATATATATATATATATATATACATATATATATATATATAGATAGATATATAGATAGATATATATATATATATATATATATATATATATATATATAGATATATAAATAAAAATAAATTTGAAATCCATCTTAGAGGTCAATTTGGCAATTTCCCTTGCACATAACCACAGTGACGAATCTGGACGTGACACTTGTCATAGCCCTATTGGATGAAAACTTAAGAAGATTCCCCTTGCTGACTGGACTACCATGTCATCATTCTGTCCCATTCTGCAATTTTTTTAGCTGTTTAGGAAAACGAACAACAAGCCTTTTCACCTTCATCCGAATTCCATTTTTGGTGAAACAAATTGTGTTGTGATCATCTTGACGATACAGACACAACCATATAATATTTGAGCCAATTTGAGAACTTCTAATTTTGAGCTAAATACTGATCACCGAATCATTCCTCCCCACTAGAAGCCTTTTGGACCCCAAAAGATACTATTATCTGACAAGTAAATGAGGCTACAACCACCTCACATTTCCAAGCTTGATCCGATTGGCTTTTGATGAATTTTTTTCCTTGAGCTCCTCTCTAAAGAGCTCAATATTCAGTTGCCTTGAGGACCCCGTTCTATACCTGTACTTCTCTTTGCCCTTTTAAATCTGATCTTGCACTGTTGGTTGCACCATTTTGAGTCGTTCATAGAGACTCATGGTTTTGTCTATGTTGCCATCAAAACTGACATCCTTCTTACCAAGATGACATAACAAAATATAATGCAAATGGATGACAATTTTCACTACTTGGTTTACATGACTCAAGCCCGATTTTACATCTTGAAAGTAGGAAATTTTATGAACATGACTTTCATGTAAAACATAATGACACTTTAATACAAAAATTACATAGCCAATAGGTATAAAAGGCATAACAATGAAGTTACTACTTATACGTATTTTGTACCTTCGAACCAAGTGAAATTTTTGACAAGTATCCATCCAATGAAAGCGCATGGATCATTGCAACTTAATATTTACACCATGGAAATCTTCTGAATGAAATAATACGGTGAAATTGCTTGCATAAACCTGAAACTCAAATGAAATTTTCAATTTTGGAAGAGCATAAAAAGGAATTGAAAATATTTTGGATTGAAGCAACACATGCCTCTTGCTATTTTCCTCCCCACTGGAAGACTTTGCACACACATGACAATGCATGCCAAGCAACTTTGGAAGAAGAAATTTCAACAACAACTATCCTCCAATATTGGGCTGCTCCCAAAAAACCTGTTATCAAAATGATGATCTTGTGTGTTGACCAATCAACAATTGCATCCAACTTGGAGAGGCTTGCCTTCAACCTACCTCCTCCAATATCATGTCCCAAATGCATCAAAGAAGTGAAACCCATTTTGTACTTTGATACCTTCAAAACATCAAGCAACTTTCCTTCATAGATGACATGTGCATAAAAAAACTTTCTCAACATGTTTATGTCACCCAAGTGGAATATTTCTTTAAGAAATGATTCCTTTTTGCAATAATTCAAATATATTTATGTAATAGAAGTGTTACAAAGAACATACAACAATAAAATCCATAAAAACCATTCCTGTTTGGTGTTATTTATATTCTTGCAATGACCTCTTTTTACAACTTGGCTTTGGAAAAAACTACTCATTTTGTCCTCTTTCTTGAAATACTTACCAGTCCTCTTTGGCACCATAACCATCAGTGCATAACATGACATAAGCGGTGATTGAATGAGCCCATTGTTCAACAAACTTTTTCATTTCATTGGTGTCTGTACACTTCACAAATTTTCCATTCCTTTCATGCCAACAAAACAAAGAGAAACCTCTTGCTACAAAGATATTTCATGTGAAGTTTCTTTCTCCTTGAAGGACGATTCTTTCAAAACCTAAAATAAATCATCACTATGATGAACTGAACCAACCGAATAAAAATTGAAACTTGCATTACATGCAAGAACATTTTCATTAAAAATTTCATGATCTGGCTTGAATATGAGAAGTACTAAACTTTTACTTGAATTCATTAGTGTTTTTGCCTTCCTTGTATTAACCAAAGAAATGTTCAGGTTTTTACGATGGGCTCTCACTATGTACTCCACACCATCCTTGAACAAGTGATACTTATTTTGATGGTGATAAAAGACTGATTTCCAGTCATACAAATATTGACTACCAAAACCCACACCTGAAATATCAAGTGGTACCACATGTAACTTTACTTTGTGAAGAAAATTTGCAATGATTGCAAACTTAAACAAACATTTTCTTGTAACCTGTAAACTTGTGTCTCTTGTTATCCATCCCAAACGATATGTTTTATGGAGAGGTACAGTTTCAAGATTCAATCTATCAAGTAAGTCTTCAAATATTAAATTTTCTTGTGACCCACTATGGAAGACTATGTCAATCTTGGTGTTTTTAGATATGAACCTAACATGAAATAACCCAATTTGTCTATTTTCATCCAAAGTAGTAGTAATGTCATAGTTTTGTGAACTAGTGCTTGCAATATCTTGTTTTTGTTTGATTCCCATGATAGTGATTTTGTTTTCATCGCCTGATTCAAAACCTAAATCTTCTTGAGTGATAGCAGTGGCTTTATGTTTCCCTTTACTATTGAAATTATTTGGTCTCATTCATAGATGCAATTTCCAACAATGGGTTTCATCATTCCCCTCTTTGGAACAGTGTTTGAATGTGATTTTCTCCCCTTCTTTCTTCACACTTGCATTTCTCTTCCCTTTCCATTTTCCACCCTTCTCTTTATCCTTACCCTTAGGTGGCTTTTTATTACTATCCTCTTCATAAGTGTTCTTTCCTCTAGATTCAATATGCGTGGCTTGCACACATACTTCACATAAATTAGTTGGATTGAACATAAGAATAGTGTGTTTCAAATAGGAATGTAAACCCTCAATATATTTCAGTAGTGTATCTTGGGAATTCAAGTTCACTCCTAATAAAAAAGCCCTTTTCATAAAGCCCTGTGTATAATCTTGGACTGTTTAGCCTTTACGCTTCCTAAAATTCTTCCAACTCAAAATGGTTTTTTGCATATAGGCTAAAGGATAAAATTGTCTTTTAATTGCAGAAACAAATTCAACCCAAGTGATAGATATCTTACCATGGATTCTCATTTCCTCTTGAGTCTTTGCTTCCCACCAAACTAGTGCAAATCCTTCTAGCCTCAATGAAGCCAACTGGATGTTTATGTCATCTTCTTGAAGGTTCTAAATTTTTTTCGTATACCTCGAACTGTCGAATCTAATTGTCCAACTTTTCTGCATTCACCTCTCCATTATACATGGGAAGTTCGAATTTTATGTCCAATTAAGGTAACAAAGTTTTTCCTTTTAGGGTTTTGGAATGAGTATGGGTAGTTGCAGTGGTGTTAGTGGAAGATCATGTTGTGTGAGATGATGGAGATGATGAGGAAGATTATGATGATGGTGGAGATGTAGGTGGATTTCCACCATTCACTTTGGAATCCTTCTTCTCATCTTTTTTGTTCCCTAAGCTTCCTTCTCCATGTGGAGGTTTAAAACTCTCTCCAACCATTCTAGTGTTCCTCTCATCATAGGTGACATTAACCATCTCAGTCAAAGTATAGAAATATTTCTTAAATTCTACCTCTTCTAAAGATGGGCCTTCAGGCTCTCTATCTCCAGACATAATCGCTATGGATTCAGGCTCAGAAACTTGTACTGATTCTACCTCTTCAATATCAGTTAAATGAAGAACTTGAGGAGCTTCAAGTCCAGCTAGAATTGGAACTTTGGGTGGTGGAGATTGTGGCTTTGTGGCTCTCCTTGCTCTAGGAATTACCTCAGGAGTTGCAATCAATAACTTCTCTTTTCCTCTCTGCAACTTTAACCTTGTAAGCATCACAATTTTGCAACCATTAAAATCCTAATTGAAAAAACTCAAGAAAGCAAGTAGTTCAACCTTGTGCTCTGATCCCAACTTGATCTGTATTTGTATGATTAGTTTTGTTATTCTAATAACAATTATAGATTTATAAACATGTGCTTGCTTCTTTCTTCTTGTGCTGATGTTTTCGTAGTTGTTGGTGCTTACAAACAGGGAAATTTCCTTAAGTTAAGCAAGACATTCATAAGCAAAATGGCTTCAAAAATGAATAATGAACAACAAACATGTGCAGTGTAGCAAACCATCAAAGAGACACATTAACATAGGTTTTTGATAAAGGAGTTCACCCCTCCTAGGCTACATCACCTTGGTCTAGCTTCCATGGCTTGGGCCTCTATATTAGCTCAATGTAGAAAAAATGATTTTTACAAAGCTCTATGGCTGTTGATACCTACACCAATGTCTTCAAAATGTCCAAATTAGCTAAAAAGAAATATTTTGATCTCCATTTGGCCGGAAATTGACCAAGTTATGCTTCATTCAATTTTTCATAGGAAACCTCCGCTAAATGTGGAGACACTCCAATTAATTCTGCCAAGTTTGGTGGCGGTTCTAGATTTGGTTGCTCTACCATAATTTTTGCCAACTTAATCAACCAATTAATTAAGGCTAATCCTAGATTAATGGCACTCTAAACGTGCTTACTGCTGGCGCTGGTCCTTATTCATGTGGTTTGTGGTCACATGGAGAGGGCGTTGGCCTCGTGGGGCTGGGTCCCTCCTCTCCACTGTCGATCAATAGTTAAGGATTTAAAAAAAATGTGCGCAACCCTCCATTCAATGTATACAAGCTATAGCTTGATGTCAATGCATGGGAGTTATGAGGGGAAGGTCAAGGTTCAAACCCGCCCTCCTCCATCACATTTTTTTAATACCATATAATATGTCACCAAAACCTTAGTTAAATGCGACATTTGGTATTTGACATGCCATTTGAAATCTAACGTATATATGCCTTTGGACTTTGTTAAATGAAATGTGGATTTAATATTGTTATTTAATATTTAAATATATGTAATATAATATATATAGTTAATAAAAACTATATAATAGAAATAATACTATATATATTTATATATAATATATAATAATATTTAAATAAAAATAATTTCGAATTCGACCTTAGAGGTCAATTGGGAAATTCCCTGGCACATAAGCACACTAGTGAATCCGGAGGTGACACTTGTCACAACCCCATTAGGCAAAAACTGAAGAAGATTCCCCTTTGCTGACTGGGTTGCCATGTCATCATTTTGTCTCATTCTGCAATTTTTTTAGTTGTTTAGAAAAATGAATGACAAGCCTTTTCTCCTTCATCCAGACTTCATTTTCAGTGAAAAGAATTGTGTTGCGATCATCCTGACAAAACATACGCAACCATATAGTTTTCGAGCCAATATAAGAAATTTAAATTTTGAGCTAAACACTGAGCACCTCATCACTTCTCTCTCTCTCTCTCTCTCTCTCTCTCTCTTTGTCCTCCATCGTTGTCACTATCTCCCTTCCTCTCTGATCTCTCCCCCCTCCATATTTTTATTTCCCTCTCTCTCTTTCATACCCTTCTCGCCCTCTTTCACTCTTCTCCTTCTCTCTCTCTCCATTCCTCCTCTCCCCTATCCTTCATTTTGTATTCATGTCTCCCTTGTCACTCCCTCTATTTCTCCACCTCTATCACTCTATTTCTGTTTTCTTCCCTCCATATATATCTAGAGTTAATTATATATCATGATATATTAATATATATTCTAATATAAAATTTGAGTATTATATTAATTTAATATTATATTAATCCAAAGTTATTAAATTTAATAATATTTTATCGAATGCTAGTATTAAAATTAATTTTTTAATATTCGTATTAGATGTAATGATGTTTCTTACATGGAATAATAACAAAATTTATAATAAAACTACAACAAATTAATATATATGATTTTTCCTTTTAAATATTCGTTTGACAAATATTTAATGAAAAGAAATACTAAAACATTTTGGAGCACCATTTTGGATTATTTGTGTTGAAATAACCTTTTTCTTTTGATTTAAGAAATGGTATTAGATTTAGTGAAGAGTAAAGATATTTAAAATTTCACCTAATTTGAAATTTTAATGTGGTAAATTTGTTTGTTAAAGGTAAATTTATCGTCCATTTAAATTCAAAAATTCGTGTATATGATAAAACAGTTAATAAATACATGAGATAATTTATTATCCTTTCAAACTAGATATAATAATACATAGTATTATTTTAATAATTAATCCTAATTCATTTAAAAATTCATATATAATCTAAAAATTCAAATTATATATAATTCAAGTTTAAAAATGAAAATTATTTTTAAAACAAATGTTTTGGTAAAGATTATTTTTGTTATTTTTTGAACATAACATACATATACATCAAAATCATAGAGAATTATAGAATACAGCTCCCGATCCAAATAAAAACTAGTATATAGCTTGTTTTTACATTCCTATAAGATCAAAACAATGCAAACCAAATTTTGAGTATTCTAAAGATCGTAATTGTATAGGGATAAGGGCTCTATATTTAAAAGATGCCATCATTAGTCAACTACAACTTCATGATATAGATTTGGTTATATACAAACAAACAAAGGTTAATTTTAATATTAGTCAGCTCAATAAAGTATTCATTAACTTGGACATTTTACGATAGTTTGAGCAATACTAGAAGCCATCATATTAAAAACAAACAAACAAAGGTTAATTTTAATATTAATCAGCTCAATAAAGTATTTATTAACTTCGACATTTTACGATAGTTAGATTATTTTTCCAAGCAAACTGAAGTCAAGATTGTGAAATTATAAACAAGGGAAAGGAGACCCATTATCTTATGAATGAGTAAAATCAAAATCTTAGAGTAAAATTTCATACATGTAAAGAATGAGTTCAAATCAAGATTTTGCAAAACTTCCATACATGAGGGAGGCGGGTGTTTGTATATTATAAAATCATTATTATAATCAAAACAAGATTCCTCTTATTTGAAAGAGAATTAATACTTAAGTGTAAATTTGAAAAAGAGTGTATATATTTGCAAAGATAAAGACTTATGTTTGTGCACATGTATACGAGTGTAAAAAAGTTTGTAACACAATTTTTTGTTTTTTTGTTTTTTGTTTTTTTATTTACTCAGATAGAGAATTGACTCATTTTCACGTCTTTGATTTCTTATATTAATGATTGGTTATTCGTTATGATATTTATAAATATTTATAATATTTTTTAGGTTACGATGACATTTGGAATTCATTATTGAAAATATAGTTATCATTGACATTATTATATTGACTATGTAGCATTAATATTTTTTTCATTAAGATTAAGAAAATTACATTTTGCAGATGCCGAAGCATATTCATATGCAGGCAGTTGCCTGTCGAGTTCATAATAACTGGTAAGAGTATAAACAAGATATCTCCACGCAGGGAGCATTTCAAAATAAGTCTAACTGTGATCAAAATTGTGGCTGGCTCTTCGCAGAGAGCGATATATAACTGTTGTATATAAACAAAAAGTTGTACTGATTCTTCTGTCTAACAGTGTCTATCTACATGCTATAATAAACAAAACTGATAAAGTAAGGGCTTTATGGCCCATTTTCCATCTGTTCATCAAAAGGGCGATGATAATACTGATAAAAAGTGCCCTCAACTTCCTCTTGGATCCACCAATCTTCACCTACTCTGTGCGCTGCCTCTTTGGAGAGCTGGTCTGCAATGGTGTTTTGTTCCCTGTAGATGTGATGGCAGACAAAGGATTCAAAAGAAGTTGTCAATCTCTTTGCTTCATCAAGAATATGTCTTAAAGAAAAAGCATGACAATATGATGCATCATTGAGCCAATTACAAACAATTTTAGAGTCTCCAAATATCTGTAAGTGTCTGCAGTTTTTTTGGATAGCAAAATGGATGATGTGTTTGGCTGTGCTAAGCTCTGCAAAGTTATTAGTGCCTCTGCCAAGGTTGATTTGGAGTTTGTAACAATGCTTGTCATTAAGATGGAGTATAGCTCCCCCCCCGCATCCATCTTCTTGAGCTGAGCCATCGAAATAAGCCCAAGGTTTGGTTTTGTCGATGGGCACAGGTCTGAGGGTTCTCGGTGGGGCGGGGTGGTCTTCTTCAGGTAGCATGTTGAGATCTGCGACCGTATGGAGGATGATAGAGGGCCAGTGTGGATCTTTGAGATTGAAGATTGACTGATTCCGGGCGATCCAGATAGCCCAGCAAGCCAGCAGAGGCAGATTTTTAGCCTTTCCTGTGTGCTCAAGGCACCAGTTAGACCATGCCTCAGGAAGGTTATTCCCGTGCCATTCTTTCAGAAGTGGGATATGTGAAGACAGTGATTGCCAAAGAGTTTGGGAAGAGTTGCATGAAAGAAACAAGTGTTCGGTGCTCTCTTCAGCATCATGACAGAGGTGGCAGCGGAAAGGTCCATAGAAGGACCGCTTCATGAGGTTGGAGCCAGTAGGTATTTTGTCAAATAGGATATTCCACATCAGAAGTCTCGTCCGAGGTGCAGCCTTAAGCTTCCAGATCGCCTTCCAGGTAGGTTGAATGTCTGGGGGCTTATAAGGTTCCATGAGCCTGAGATATCCCAGTTTTGGAGTATAAACACCATGTTTAGCATAAGCCCAGATAATCTCATCAGGTCCCTCAGTGAGTCTGATTTGCGCTTGAGTGAGAGCAGCAGTATAATCCATCCATTCGTTAATCCATTGTTGAGGCAGGTCTATTGCTCGGGCGGATAACCAAGCCTGCTGGAGGAAGGTGGAGTTGGCTTGATCACCAATGTGTTTGATATGAGTAATTCCTCTGTCATGGAGATGTCGGATGAGATCTGCAGGTAATCTGTGGGCGTTACCACATCCGACCCATGGGTCCACCCCTACCCGAACAGCATTCCCTTCCTTAATACGCCATGTGATTCCTTCTCGTAGCAGAGGTATGGTGTCTATGACAGCTTTCCAGATATTGGAAATTTGGTGATTATTTCCCTGTCTAGTGCAGATCCAATCTAATACGGATTGAGGCTTAATATATTTTGCATATGCCACCTGTGACCAGAGGCTGTCTGATGTGAGTAATCGCCATCCGAGCTTGGCAGCCAATGCCTTTGAGAATATAGCCAGTCTCTTGATGCCCCAGCCACCCCATCTTTTAGGCTTGGTGATGGTGTCCCATTTTACCCAAGCAAAAAGTCGCCCCGGCTGGTGTCCTTTCCATAGGAATCTACAGCATATGCTTTGGAGCCTGTTCAGGATGCCCCTTGGTATCCAAGCAAGGGCCATCCAATAGACAGGTGTGGCTTCAATTACAGCTTTGATGAGTACTAATCTGCCTGCCCGCGAGAGGTATCGATGATACCAGACCTGAAGCCGCTTCTCCACTTTTGTAATAAGCCATAACCAGTCAGCAATTCTGTAGCCAGATGGTTTAAGTCGAAAACCAAGATATTTTATACCATCGGTTAGATTCAAGTTGACAAATGGAAAGCGCTGTGTGGCATAGGTGATTTCATGAACTGAGCATCCAACCGATGTGATAGTGGACTTATTATTGTTGATCTGCATTCCAGTGGCATGCTGAAATAGGAGGAAAGAGTTATGTAATGATGAGGTGTCACCGATGCTGCCATTCAGGAAGATTAAAATATCATCAACGAATAATAGGTGTGTGAGGAAGAAATTGTCCACAATTTTGATGCCTGTAAGTTGGTGCCGATCTCTGGTGGATAAAATAATCCGACTCAGCCCTTCCATAATCAGGAGAAACAGCAGCGGTGAGAGAGGACATCCCTGCCTAAGTCCTCTCTCAGAAGTAAAGAAGGGTGTAGCTTCCCCATTGAGTAATACGCTGTAAGATACATCAGTGATACAGCTCATCGTCCATTTGATGAAATCATATGGGAATCCAAGATGAGTGAGTAGCAATCTAAGATACAGCCAGTTTGTTCTGTCGAAAGCCTTGGATAGGTCTACTTTGAGAATCATTCCCTTCTGCTTCTTGATCTGTAGGGAGTGTATGAGTTCTTGAGCAGTAGCAATGGCCTCATGGATCTGTCTATGATGCAAGAAAGCAAATTGCTCAGATGATATGTGCATAGAGAGGATGGGCTTTAGGCGGTTGGCAATAATCTTAGCTATAATCTTATAGAGGCAGTTGCAGAGTGATATGGGGCGAAAATCATCGAAGGAGTTCGGGTCATCGGTCTTAGGAATGAGGGCGATGAAGGTGGATTTGATAGCAGATGATATCCGACCTCTTTTCCTACTGTCCTCCACAATGTTCAAAAGGTCATGGCCCAGAATATCAAAGAAGGCAATGTAGAATTCAATGGTCCATCCATCCGGGCCAGGGCTCTTGTCCTTTTTGAACCATTTCAGTGTAGCTTCCAGCTCTTCCATGGTCACCTCCTTCTGTATCTCTTCCGACATTTCCTGATCCACATATCTAGGAAATAGTTCTGCCACTCTCATGATTTCCAAAATGTTTATGATTCCAGGCGCCTTGTATATACCCCTAAAGTGCTCATTGGCAAGCCTGGCCAAGTTCTGCTGGGATGTAATAGTTTGGCCGCGATCATCCTTTAATTCCCAAATGGTATTGATTGCTTTACGACCATTGGCAAATTTGTGATAAAATTTGGTGTTGTTGTCTCCCTCAGTGAGCCAAATAGCCCTGCTCCTCAGTCTCCAGCTTTCTTCTCTTTCCTTCAAGATCTGTGAGCGCTTGGCGATAAGGAGGTTATACTGATCCTTGTGCTCCTGTGTAGTGAAGGTCCCAGCTGTCGAATTTTCAAACTCAGCAATGACCCTTTCCGCCTCATTGAGTGTGAGGTTATCCTGGATTCGCTTCTGGTGTGCCCAGTTTTTAGTGATCTGCTTGAGTTCTGTGAGTTTCCTAACAAAACCAGCTGATAGTTCCTCATCTTCCCGGTTGGGATTGTTCTGCCAATATTCATGAACCAGCTGAATATATGAAGGATCTTGTAGCCAGGCTGCATTGAATTTGAATGGGCTCTTGATTTTGTGAGTAAGGCCATCTGCCTCCAGGAAGATAGGCCTGTGATCGGATAATCCGCCAGATCCTACCCATTGACGAGTTCTGGGGATAATATTATATAAAGGCTCCTTTATGAGGAAGCGATCGAGCCTCCTGGCCAAACTCTGATCTCCACTTCTATTATTTGACCAGGTATACTGAAGACGAGCAGATGGGATGTCCACCCAGTGGTGGTCCTCCAAAAGGGAGGAGATGGTATCAGAGAGTGAATCGACTTGTGCCATGTGCCCCCAGGATTCGCAGTAACCCAGGGAAAAATTTAAGTCCCCCCCCAATATAATGTTATCCGCTTGAAAAAGCTCAGATCCAAGTAGGGTTCTCCAGAAGGTGGCACGATCGGAGCAAGGGCCATAGACATTGATGATGCGAAGATCCCTCTCTATAGTATGAGCAAAAATGTCGAGGCCTATGAAACCCTTGCCTCCCCAAAAATTGCGAATGTCCACTGATCTATGGCAAACCCCTATAGCCAGGCCTCCGGATCTCCCTGATGCATCCAGTGCGTGGAAAGTCCAGTTGGGGAGCCAGGAGGAAAGGGAGTGAATGAGGGAATCCGCTAGACAGAGGGTTTCTTGCAGGAAAATAATATCCAGATGAGCCGAGGTTAGCAGCCTCCTGAGCGCTAGTTTTTTGGTTGAACTAGCAAACCCTCGACAGTTGAAAGAGAGAATCTTCATGAGGGGGGGGGGGGGGGGAGGGCCATCCTTTGCTCTAAGGGCCCCAAAAATTGTTTGTTGTCGCCCAAGAGCGACCTCCTCATCAGCAGTATGTCTCGCTTTTGTGATTCGGGAGGGACGACCTCGAGAGGTCTTATGAGAAGTAGGGGAACTGACAGAGTCGAGCCCGACTACATCCAGGCCTCGATCTTTAACCCGTGGGCGAAGGGAATAGCGAGGAGATGACTGGGTGGTAACCAGAGTCGATGTGATCAATGGAGGGGGAGCCAACGGAGGAGGGGGAGGAAGCGTGCACGTGAGGGATGATTGTGTGTGAATGAGTGATGCATGAGAAGCAGCAAATGGAAGGGGATCAGAGCACAAGGGGGTACTTGATATGTCCGATGATGTGCAGGATGCAAGTGATGACAAAGTGATAGGAGATAAAGACATACCCGTAACCGCCGAGTCCACCGGAGGGGGCATCGGATGCTCAGGAGCTGCTGAAGATGAGGGCGGAACAGAGGTGGCTGTAACAATGACTGCAGCTGCGTCCCCTGGCTCTCCCTGGGGGGCATCATCCCTCTGGTTGCGCACTTGAATCTCTGGTGGCTGATCAGGTTGCTGAACCGGGGGTGCCATCTGAGTAGGATCAGTATACTCATCCTTTCCGTTCCTTTGCGATTTCCGGAGGAGTGGGCAGTCCTTGTAGAGATGCCCAACTTTATGGCACCTGCGACAACGGTAGGGAATGCCCTCATAATCAATTATCTGTCTACGGGCCGTGTCTCTCCACTGGATAGTAATGTGCTCATAAAGACCGCCCCTGGTGTCCATGTTTATGAGGATCCTGGCATAAGCCATCATGCCAGTCTGGAGATAAGATTTGTCGTAGCCCATATATGTGCCGAGTGAATTACCAATGCGCTTGAATATTTCTTCAGACCAGTATTGTAGAGGAAGGCCCGGGAGCCGAATCCAAATAGGTCCGACCCCAATCTGCTCTGTCTCAGGATCAAACAAAGGTGTCCATCTCTTTAGGAGCACAGGCGCATGCTCAAAGTGCCAATGTGAGGACAGAACCCAGTTAGTATGGTCAGCACGCGCGAATCTTAGTGCGAACCATCCTCTCACAAATGTCTGCACAAATGGGATATCCACCAGGTGATGTCCCCAAACCTCGGTTGCCCAAGCCTTCAATCGTGCCGCCGAATAGCTGCGACCCCTGATGCGACCGACCAAGACCCGATCTGCAAAGTCCATCGCTTCGCCCCACTGTATGTCCTCTTCCAATCTGAGGAAGTAATCGTCCTCTCTAGATTTGAAACACTTAGATTTCCTTTTAGGGCCGCCAGGAGGGGGAGGGTTCAACGATGGTCCGGGGGCCGGAGCAGAGGCATGTAATGGAACCGAGAAATGATGGGAGGCAGGGAATTCCGCAGGGATTTCGTGACCGGCAGCAGGAGGGGGGCCCGAAAGCGGGGGTACGGAGGTAAAACAACCGGAGGAGGGACCAGGATAACCCAAGGGGCCGGATGAGGATGGAAGCAGAGTAGGGTTGAGCGGTAAACGGGAATAAGTGCCGGCTACTTGAGGGTCTAAACCGGGGTTAGGGTTTAGGCAATCAGTGACGAAACCGAGGGTTGCCGGCGAGAGAGGAGGCGTTGAGAGGGCCGGCCAGGTGGGAGGTTCGTCCGGGAGGACCACAGGAAGAGATCTAGACGATTCGCCAAGCGTATACTGTGAGAAATTCTCGGAGAAGTCTTCGTAAAACATACCTTCTGAGCTGGCATATGGGGTTCGCCAGATGGGGACCCCCTCCATCGGGTCAGCGGAGTAATCAACGGCCTCCAGATCATCCATGGCCAGCTGCGTCTCGGAACGGCGAAAACCTTGAGGAAACGAAGAATCCCGGAGAAAAGGACAGGTTGCAGTTAACGGACCGATGAAGGGTGAAAATGAAACCGCCACAGGAGAGACCGGAAGTCGTAGCTCAGGTAGAGCATATCCCCGCAAGGCGCGATGCAACCGGAAGGTGACAGTAAACGGCGGAGAGGAGGACGGAGGTTGCGGTCGCGGCGAGAAAGGAACGGAGTGCGGCGGGTTACAGCAGCTGCAGGGTTCACAGAAACCCTAACCTAACCCTGTTCGCGAAATAACCCTACCCGTCTCCATCAGCCATGTAGCATTAATATTATTTGATGATTTATCATTTTTTGTTCTTGAAATGATATGGTTGGACATTTATATCACTTATTAAATAACATGTATGTTGAGTAGGTCTTTTTCCTATGATGCTTTTTATTTACGATAATGTTTCATGTGCATTTATATTGTGGTTCACGGACCCCTTTGGTTAGAGGGTGGTTCTATGTTCACGGGAAAATTTAGGGCTGACGCCCCTTGGCCTATAACAAGACTTGACTCCAAGAGATTTTGGGAATTGACCATATGGCCTCCCAAATGGCAAGGCCTCGACTTGACAGATTGAGCTAACTCTTGGGGCTTCATGTGCATTGATATCCTTTAATCGAGTAATCTATTAAAATTTGAGACACTTATGGAGAGATAAGGAAAAACACGAAATAGAAAGAGATTTTGTCTCAATGAGGGGGAAAGTTTCCTTAGAGCTTATGAAGAATTTAGGAAGAGGAAAATAATAAAAAATTACCATTAAATTTAATTAGTGGTAAAAGGGCTAAGGTCAATTTGTTGTAACTTACATTTGTCTTGTTCCCAACACCTGTAATTGCACTTTTGAGTCCAATTTCACCCCATATGAGCTGCTAAGGAAACCATCGAAAGACAAGACACAAATCACAAATGTTTCCACACTTCAATTAGATTACCGGAGAGTTTATTTCCTTAGAAAGGCTTTAGGGGTGTAGAAGTAAATGTTATGGTATGTTACCAACAATGAAAGAAATTTTGTTTATCAAATATATACAATATAGAGTATATTATTGGTTGTTGTATTGTAGTCTAGGTGGAATAACAGAAACGGAGTGTACTAACCATTATGGTGTACTAAATACCATAATTTTCCTCATTGCTTGTATTAATTTTTGGACCCTTGGCCTTTAGGCTTTCACTTCCATGTGTGATTATGCTTAGTATGTTATAGGTTGGTAGTGATACCCATGTATACTGTACCATAGGTGTCAGGGCTTCGAGTTGGAGAGCACCTATGACTGCACACATGCACATGAGTATAGTCGAAAAACAGAGGGGGTTGGGCGAAAAATGTGTTTAATTAGACATGTGTGGAGGGCGAATCAAGAGGGCCAGTGCCTTCATGAAGGCGGGGGGGCCAAAACTAATCAAAGATGAGTAACCCATAACGGGTGCATTTAACTGAACAAACATGCAATGAGTATAGTCATAGTGGTAGGGGCCCACCCAACCTATGGAGAGTGCATGGGTTGTAGCATTCGGGCAAGGTGAGTGACGGTAGCAAAAATTGGAAGTAGGGGAAGAAATGTGCATATGAAGTGAAACAACCATGGAGGCAACATGTGGTGGGCAGGTTTGGCCTGTGGGTGAAGGGTGCCTCCCAACCTTTTTCAAGTCGGCACAAGTGGTGTGACCCACAAGTTGGCCCAATGAAAAACGTGAAGGAGTCATCTTGAACTCTAAAGGAACATGATGGTTAGGTAAAAACATCAATGGTAGAATGCATATATATTATGGAAGGGAAACCTGACCAAGGGCTCATTGAACCATCAACCATTCGAGCAAGAATCATTTGCGAAGCTTTAGAGTGAAGGGCAAAGGGCGAAGGGTGATGGTGAATGGAACAATTCATGGAGGCATGAAAAATAGTTCAGGGCATCATAGTGTATCCCAAGAGTAGAGAACGATTGCCACATGAAACAGGGAGCAGCCTCGGCCATGCTCCCTCCCAACTAAGGCAGACCGTACAAAGTTTTCAATGGGTAATTTATGCAGTTCAGTTGGGTAGAACTTAGGGTTCCTTGAGAGTGTGGGCAAAGGTTGTACATCTTGTAGGTAGTGTGGGTAGAGGTGGTGCAACATGACCGCGCAAAAAAATACAAAAGTGGGAAGGAAGTGAATGCATATAAACACAACTTGGGAAAACTTGTTTGAGCGAGTTACTAGTGCAACTAGGCAACTGTCACACTCATAAATCTGTAAAGCAAAATTATATTGTATTTGTTGGAGTTTTATAATAGTGGGGGAATACTTGTTTGGGTAGTTTTCCCCTCCCTTCACAAAATTGTAAGTACATTGTTTATTGATGTTTTTCTGATATCACACATTTTATGAAGTAAATGTTAAACGAAGTTAATTTATTTCCATTGAATAAGTAGTTGAAGAAAGACTTGAAAATAAATTAAGTGTTGGTAGTAGGTGTAGTTTGAAAGATTTAGTAGTGGTGAAACAAAAGAGTTAATGAATGCCGCATCATGTCCACGATTGATTAGAGTCATCATTTCCCTGGGGTTGAGACAAGTGTTTTCAGAGCTTGGTTAAGGAAGGATTGAGTTGACTTAAGTAGTTGGTCATAGTACGACATAGTTTGGCAGGTGCAAGGCAAAAGGCTAGGTCAATTTGAATGTGTGGAGGCATTTAAGTTTGGTTTGAGCATAGGCACACCAAGGGGATGAGTCAAGCTAAACGATCTCATCGCAGACATAAGCGTTATGCAAAAACTTGAAGAGATGGCATATTTTTGTAAGGTTAAAGGGCAACAACACTATGAAGAACTTGTGCAGGAGTGGGAGCACTTGAGCTACATCAGGGATGGAATAGTAGATCTGTGGAGGGCCTTGAATGCTTTCCATGGGAAATATGCTAAACTTGAAGAACTTGATGAAAATTTGCGATGAGAAAACCGTAGACTCCAAAAACTCATGGCTAAAAGATTTTGATTAAGGGAGGAACAAGCCAAGTTGTAGGACAAAGTCAAGGAAATTGAAGAAGGGATGAAGAGGGACTTTCTTGATCATAGTAAAAATCGCATTGTTACAGAAGAAGATGAGATCAAATATATTGGGAAACTTGTATCTTGGTATCGAGCAATGAAGAATGATGTGCGAATGATGGGAGCACTCCAGGTTGAAGGAAATGATGTGTGTCAAGTAGGTGAGATTGGGAAGCATGTGAAGGAGGATGAGATTTATGGAATTAAGTTCTTTCAAGCTAAAACAGATTCAAATTTCTCAAGTATGTTGTAAGTGGAAGTAACATACCCAAAGAGGACAGTGAGGTCAAGATATGGGAGGGGGATGCTACTTCCTTCCACACAAAAAGCACATCAAACCAATGCAACAAACTTCCTCGCACACACGGTCACCTACACAAAAATCAACCCCAAATCATCCCCCTCCTACAAAAGTTGTTGGCATTGTGGCACTGATTTAGAGCTATGGCACATGTGTTGTCCTTGATGGCAACTCACTTTGGTGACAGATCTCAGTACAGGCTCTCAGAATGAAAGAAAAAGATATATATACAGGTTCACCTAGACTAAGGCGCGTATACATGCGGGTTAGACGTTACAAAGGCGTGTATACGTATACACGCAGTTTCACGCAAGGAAAAGCGTGTATATGTTGGAGAACTTACTTTTGTTCCATGGTAGTTAGTCCTTGGTATTTGAACCTATGGTTTTGGACCATGGTATCTCGTCAGAAGTGTTGATCCCAAGTATTGGGTCCATGGTATTGTTTTATCATGGTTTTGGACCGTGGTATTGTGAAAGGCCTAAGACTATAAAAGAGGAAGGAGATCATTTGGCAAAGGATCATCTGAATTAATTGAATATTTAGTAAGTGCTAGATCTGAAATATTGGTGATTTGGTTTATGGTGCAGATTTGGATCTGAATGAAGGAGGAACCTTAGCGCAAAGAGAAGGATAAGTTCTATTGATGGGTCATAATCTTTAGGCTTGAATGATAGTATCTTTGTATGATTTTGATCTGTTATATGTGGCGCATGCTTGATCTATAAATCTGATAATCTGGGTTAATTAGTGTCTGAATATTTGAAAGAGTGAATTATCCTTTATAGGTCTGTACGTAGGTCAATGAAGCGAAGGCACGTATACACGCTGGTTCAGTGAATAAAAACAGTGTATACGCAGGTTGGTTCAGACATAGAAGCGTATGCACGGAGGTTTCAGGTTATTAAAGTAGTGTATATCTTTTGAGTTGTGATCTAGCTGCTTCTATTTATTGTTGTAGTGTTCTGGGTTCAGAATTTGGTGTGTGGTTACTGTTACTATGTTTTGGGTACAGCTGTCAGAGAAGTGTCTACTTGATTCAATTCTAATTGGTGAAAAGGAGATTATTTGATGCGGAAATTCTTGATGATTGATTGATGTTCATGGATCCAGTCTGAAAATTTATGAAACGTGGTTCCTGGAAGAAAGAGAATGTTATAGATCTGATATGAAAATATAAGACAATGAAAATAAACCCAAGAAATAACAAGATTTGAATATAGATAGAAATGATTCACTTTATTGAGCAAACCCTTAAGGTAGGGCAACACCATATATTCACTCCTTAAGGAAGGAGAACACTCTACAAGCCATGTGCCTGTTCATACAATAATCCTTCACATCCCTCAATGTGGAGTTTCTAGCCTCTTTATAGGCCTCATACATACAATACCATGGGTCATTACCATGGTTCCCTCAATACCATCTATCTAATACCATGGGCCCATTACATTATTACTAACTACTTGTGGTCCCTTACATGATATTGGTTAACCAACTTATTTATTACTATGGCCCATCCCATTATTACATTATTCCCTTGGATACCTCCCTTTGTACCCCATGTTATCCCCCTTAGGTATATAACATTCCACCCCCTTTAACATGTTTCGTCCCCGAAACATGAGAGGAACACAAATAATAAGATCTACTCAAAAGAGTAGTCCACTGGTACCATGCACGTGCATCTAGCCATCCAAGAGAAAGGTGAACCCTCGATCTTGCTGGTGCCTCGCTCGCTTGAGATGGAAGTTGACCGTGGGAGCTCTTCTGTGTTGATGTGTAGTAGGTGGATCTTCACTCCTCTCTATCTATCATGCGGGGGTTGTTGTCTTTGTGGCTAATTGGTTGCCATTTTGTTGATTGTTTTCTTGCGGGGTGATGTGGGTGATGATATGTTGAAGTTTTAACCCACGGTGTCTTTTTATTTAATTCACCCTGCTGTGGTGCCTGTTGTGGTGTCTTATCTTCCAATATTACTTCAACCACTAAGCCCTCATCTGATGTATCAACACCTGTATCCTTTTCTCCTTCAGGCTCTGTTTGTGCTTGATTGTCGATCATCAATGGCTCATCATCTGATATGTCAGTCCCTGGAACATCTTTTGCGTCAACCTTCATGGACTCTACTTGTTTATTGATGGAAATATCCTGTAATGTAATTTTCTTCTTTTTATTCCAGAGCTTCAGGAATTTCTTCTGCACATTAATATTGATAGTACCCATGGATTCCATCCAAGGATATCCTAAAACAACATCCATATTATTCATCTCTGAAGTATAAAAATCACCATGCCACACATACTTATCCATATAAATCCTCAAATCCTTATACACTTGAACATCCTCATCATCCACTTGCGTGTTTTCAATGTGTTTTGCTGGAACTTGCAATTTTTCTACCAAATTAACATTCATAAAATTGTGCTTGCAACTAGGATTTATAGATACAACGATTTTCTCCTTCTGAATCAATCCATGAACCTGCAATAGAGAGGCACCCGTAGAAAATAAACATTTACGTGTCTTATTCTCCTTTTTTCTAGTCCGGGACCATTTGTTTAAAAGGACACTTTCAAATTCTGCATCTAAAAGTTTGGACAACTGCTTGTCGTCAAGTGAGAAATACCATTTGTAAGCCTCATCTCTGAAAATGAGCCACACTGAATCCTTCCAATTTGTTGCCCATACTGACTTAGTTTGTTTCATGTATTCTTCAATTGTAGGGCTATCATATTTTCCAGCAAAATTTTCCATGAAGAGGGTTTGAGAAAAATTCACTTGGCGAAAATTTGAAATGGACACAATTTCGTCAATATTGCTCATAATCCCTATTATGACCTGTTTTTGGAAATGGAACAACCATTCTGCATCTACCCATGTGATAGAAATCTTGATCCAGGCACTAGAATTTCATATCTGCACTACAACTCTCCCATCGTCACCAAAATTTATGCAAAAAAGAGCTGATTTGAAATCAGCGATATCTCCCTCATCCGAACATCGATTCGACTGATTTTTTTTTTGAAATTGAGTAATTTTTCCTAAAAAATTCATATTTGCAATTAGATTTTGTAGAACTTGCACTAGGACGTCCAGATCTGCGCCGCAAACTCGCTGCCCCGAAAAATTGTTTGCAACACCACTGATTTTTAGATCAGCGATATCTCCTTCATCTGGACTCCGATTCGACCGATTTTTTTTTTACATCGACTATTTTTTCACAAAAAATTCAGATCTACAATTATATTTTGTACATCTGGCACTAGGACGTCTAGATCTGTGCTGCAAACTCGTTGCCCCGAAAAATTGTTTGCAACCCCACTGATTTTTAAATCAACGATATCTCCTTCATCCGGACTCCGATTCGACCGATTTTTTTTTGAAATCGGGTATTTTTTCACATAGAATCCAGATCTACAATTAGATTTTGCAGACCTTGCACCAAAACATACAGATATAATCTGCAAACTCGTCGCCCCAAAAATTTCCTACAAAACATAAGAAAAATTCTCCACTTTTTTGCCCAGGAAGGTGCTTTGATACCACTTGTTATAGATCTAACCCAGAAATACTATAGATCTGATATGAAAATATAAGATAATGCAAATTAACCCAGAAATAATATGAAATGATTCTTTCTTTATTGATCAAACCCTTAAGGTAGGGCAACACCTTACATTCACTCCTTAAGGAAGGAGAACACTCCACAAGCCATATGCCTATTCATACCATAATCCTTCACATCCCTCAATGTGGAGTCTCTAACCTCTTTATAGGCCTCATACATACAATACCATGGGTCATTACCATGGTTCCCTCAATACCATCTATCTAATACCATGGGCCCATTACATTATTACTAACTACTTGTGGTCCCTTACATGATATGGGTTAACCACCTTATTTATTACTATGGCCCATCCCATTATTACATTATTCCCTTGGATACCTCCCTTTGTACCCCATGTTATCCCCCTTAGGTATATAACAGAGAAGGTTGTAGCCTTCTGTCGGCCAGCACCTACGTACTAGTATCTTGGCTAGTGTAAGAGCTAAGGGGGTTGTAGCTCCCTTCCAGGAGAAGCTGGAAAATGAGAGAGGGTTGTATCTCTCTGCAGGTTGCATCCTGCGTACTGGTAAAGGACTGCACCAATACATTGTAAAAAGAAGTTTCTAATTAAAAGAAGATAGAGATGAATTGCAGCAGGTGGTTTTCACCCACATTGGGTTTCCACCTTATATCTTGTGTTATTATGTGTGTGTTTGTCTTTAGATCTATTTTACTGTTTCTATTTACTGTTTATTTGATCCTAATACACAGATTAATGATCAACATCAATAAGATAAATTAAATTATAATTCTACATTGCATACGCGGGTTTCCTTCTCTGTAGTTGTGTATATACACGGTTTTATCTAACTAAAGTAGCGTATATGATTTGGGTTTGAAAAATAAAATAAGTGACCTTGATAATACTGATTCAACCCCCCCCCCCCCCCAGTATTATTTCCAATAGAAGTAAGATGCAAGCCAAGACCTGTGTAGGAGGGAGATGCTTTGGGGTTTATTTTTTCACAAGTACCACTGTGTGGGGGGGAGTCTTTTACGTTGCTTCATATCATAAATATGAAAAATTTCTTTATCAAGAAGGTAGAAAAATATCTGTAGTTGAAGGATAGGATGAGAAGGGAGTTAAGTGTTTTCAAATATATTAACTCAAGCATAGCTTGGTTCATGGTTTATAAAGTTGAATCTATGTGTGATCGAGATGGATCTTCATGCTATGGTATTGGGGTAGGACTTCACAGTAGTACCACAAGCCATACCGATGGTGGGCTGTCAATTACTCTTGATTATAGCTAGTGAGAAAACTATGGTCGTGTCGATGACAAGAAAGAGTTGCTTGGGGCATTGTCCAAGGATTGCTTCAATGATTTTGTATGAGAAAGACCTGAATATGAAGCATGAACATGTGGAATGATTGAAGGTTGGTTGTTTGACTCAAGTAATAAAGGAGAAGAGGATAATTTACATTTTCGTATGAGCCATGAAAGACAAGAATAATGGCAATGGACGAGTGGCTCCACCCATCACAAAGAATAAATATGTGACTTCTACAATACAAGTCTTCACCAAGGAAGTGTCAAAGAGAGAGGAGGCACGAGTGCTTATTCTACGGCAGGTGAAGGAGGTGATCATGCAAGTAGAGAGGTCCATCTGGCATAATGGACTATTGAAAATACGTTATGGGCATCTATGTTTTTTAGTTGATGAAAGAAACACTTGAGAAGGTTGGATGTACAAAAGAATAGGTTGTTTCTATGCACGATTACTTGAGGATGCAACATCAATCAGACACATGGATGGCCGATAGTTAGGGAGGCAATTTCCTGGCCTTTTCCATTCACTGTACCTTTGGAGATGGGCGAGTGCAATGCCTTGATGCAGAAGAGGTGTTGAACTAACACAACAAAGGGGCCTTGGGAGAAAAGGCCTCGCAACAAAAAGAAGTGATGCTTGGATGGATGTGGCTATTAGTATATCATGAAAGACAACACATGGATGATAGAATTTATGGTAAGGATATCATACATGTGATGAATATTTCTTCATGAACCTCAGTATGGCATGATTAGAATTGGTGGGAGGAATGATTCATGGAGATGGGAAGAGTTCTTGATCAACTTGGAAGATATGACGAAGTGTCGAAGAAAAAATTGATGAGGGCATGAGGACGTGCATTCTAATTAGTTGGATGTGACGATTGCATTATCTACCCATCTAGTTCATGTCATGAGGGCTAGTAGTGTGTTAAGATATGTTTAAGTTGAGTTCGAGTATGTTATAAACAATTCACATGCTGAAAATATGTGGTGGATTAGCATGATATGAGTTCCAGTGATACATTGTGATGAGTTGTGGTTGATGGCCGTGGATTATGGAGTCTTACATCCATAGAGCCATGACCTTTAATGGAGGTTCGTGTGATGGTGGGAGCGAATTCATGCAGTAGGGATTGTTGTTGGAGCTGATGATAATTTGCGATATTTTGTCTTGGTGATGGAGTTTTATGAGATGGTGTTCTTGAGGGAGACAATGTTTTTAAAGTGGGGGCGGATGTCAAGGCCTCGAGTTGGTATGTGCCTATGACCACCCACACACACATGATGAGAGTAAAAAATCCAAGGGAGTCGGGTGATGGGGCGTTTAACAGAACGCATATGGAGGGGAAGACAGGAGGGCACGCACCGGTAAAAAGGTGGTGCACTCAACAACAACTGAAGGCAAGTAACCCATAGTGGGCATGTTTAACTGAACGAATGTGTGATAGGTGTAGTGATAGCGACAGGTGTGCCATATCGGTAGGGACGTGCCTAACATGTGGAGAGTGCAGGGTTGTAGTAGTCGGGCAAGGCAAGCAGCAGTAGTGGAAAGCGGAAACAAGTTGTAGGGCAGCGACATGCAAATGAAGTGAAAGCAGGCCCGATCACCCAAGGATGTGCACACAACACATGTCAAATCAGCCCAAGAGGCATGACCCACAGGTTGTCCCAAGGAAAAATATCAATGATTTAGATGGAAATCCCAAAGGATATGACAGTTGGGTAAAAATATGAAGAGTCAAATGCATAGATATTAGTGGAAGGGTAGCATGACCAAGGGATCATCGAACCATCAACCATTCGACCAAGAAGAATTCACACAAATTCCAAGTGAATGGGAAAGGGCAAAGAGCGAATTTGAATGGAACAATTAAGGGTAGTGTGTAGGAAAATTCTGGGCATCCCAGAGTGGAGCAGGGCATCCATGTGCAAAGGGCAGTGCCTTGGGCCATGCACATACCCAAGGCGGGCAAACTAGGAAGATTTTTGAATAGGTGATTTTTGCAGTTCGGTTCGACATAACTTGGGGTTCCTTGAGAGTGTGGCCATAGGTTGAAAATATTGTAAGAAGTTTGGGCATAGGTAGCATAACCACTCCACTAGTCAGAAAATAAAGGCATAGCTGTAGAACTTGCGAAAAGTTGTGTGCACGAGTTACTGGTGCAACGAGGTAGCTATCACACTCTTGTAAATTTGTAAAATAGACTTATATTATATTTATTTGATTTCTATAATAGTTGTGGCGGACTTGTTTGGGGAGTCTCCCCCTCCCTTCATAAAATTGTGTGTACATTGCTTATTATTGTTTGTTGGATATTGCACATTTTATGAAGTAAATGTTAAATGAAGTTAAGTTATTTCTATTGAATAAGTAATTGAAGAAAAACATGAAAATAAAATAAGAGTTGGTAGTAGGCGTAGTCTGAACACTTTAGTAGTGGTGAAATGAGACAGTTATTCGGTGTCACACTACGCCGACGTGGATTAGAGTCGCCACTAGCATGGGGGCATGACAATAGTGGTTTTACAGACATTGTCACAAATTTTCAATAGCGATGTGTTTCATCTACCATTGGAAACTATGTCAGTTTTCTATAGAGATTTTTATGTTCCATAATTTCCCAACCTCATTGAGATAAATACCTACTTAGAGGAAACATTTGTAAATAAAGTTGCATTGTTTGGGTGAAAAATCAACCCTTGACGTGATTTTTCTCTTTTTTATGCAGAACAAATCATGGAAAACTAGAACATTATCAAGAGAAACACTTTTCTTTAAATTTACAACTATTACATGAATTTGTTATCAATTTTAAATTATTTTGTCTCCAAATATTCTTAATTTATGGTGATTACATTTAAATTATCAAATGTAGTATTAACAATGACTTTCCTTCTTTATTTAGTTCTTTTCTTGGTTACATATCTTATTAAATTAGATCTAGATTTATTATTTATTTCATACTGTTTTGAAAAAAATAAAAAAATTGATTACTCACTTAACACACTCCTAGGTTGTTACGAAGTGTCATCAAAACCTTAGGGTCCCACAACGTGCTTCCACGGGAGATGGAATACTAAGGAATTCATATCTTTTTATGATTGACATAGGAATGTAAGATAATGTATTACTCGATGGTGAGTAATGATGACATATATTGAATTAATAAACTTTTGACATTACATTATCTAATTGATTGTTATATGATGACTATATTTA
The DNA here is from genome assembly GCA_031772625.1 of Pinus tabuliformis. Classification (NCBI taxonomy): domain Eukaryota; kingdom Viridiplantae; phylum Streptophyta; class Pinopsida; order Pinales; family Pinaceae; genus Pinus; species Pinus tabuliformis. Next base: position 1,438,886,504 of record CM062820.1, read on the forward strand.
TTTTTCTTGATTTTCTTTAACCCAAGTTTATCTTTGTAGATGATTAGTTTAAGAATATGGTTGGTATCTAGTATCTACCAGAACTAATTTACGTCCCTTGAATTATTTAACGTAGAGTTAGTAATTTCTTGACTTCTATTATTTTTAAGAGACAAATAATTCCTTTAATCTTCTCATTTTAGGAGTATAACATAGTACGCATTCATTCAACCTTTCATGAATTACATCCGATTTGATAGCATCAAATAATTTGAACGAAAGTTTTAAGATAGAATAAATAATAGTTATTTATGATGATTCATTTAAATATCAACCCCAATATTTTTTAAATGTATACCTACTATGAATTTAACCAATAAAATTTGATTACTAAATAAAGGAATTCTATCAATGTTAACAATTATAACAAATATTCTTAGTTCTCAAAAATTGATGCCTATGTTTTGGAAGAAGAAAACATAACAAAATATAAAGATGCCTTTTCACTTTACTTTTCTTGTCCAAATATTTAGTCCCACTGCATATTTCTTTCCTTTATTAAATAAATTAATTCACTAACTATTACATAGTTTGAAGGGAAGGGAAATACATTATAGCAGTGACTTTATTTGATTTAGTATTATCAAAATATACATATAAACATGAATCTAAGAGTTTAGATAGTTTTCAAGCCATTATATTTTATTATAAAAAAATGTTCATAGTATTTCTAATCATACACCATCAATTATTATATCCATTTAACATTGCATTTAGAAAATAAATGTTAAATCCTAACGTACCGAATGGAATGCAATAGATAATGTTTAGCCACCTACTTAACCCCTATTAACTCATGTAGGTAGACATTCAAAATAAATCAAGAAAGGGAGAGAGACACATCTCTTCTTAAGGGATGTTCCTAGCTTCTTCCTGGTTGCTAAGGTTCTCTTAAGATCTTGTCCTATGCTCCCAACACTTGTATCTAAAACCATATACCACAAAATATCCAACTATTCTATCTTAAAAACGTGTTACTAACATAAATCAACGTACACATGCAATTACATATAACAACATACAAAATGCATGGGTGTACTCATAGGAATTTCATTAAATAATGAGATTTACAGAGGTCTTAACCCCTTTAGGGCCTTCCATGTGAGACGACTCCTCTAATCTACATCCAAAGTTAGCATTCACAATTAGTAGGATCATATCAATGCTAATATCTCTTAGAAATATTGCGCATGTGCTTTGTTTCACTCGTTCCTCATCTTGTACTTTTTGGATAAGTTAGTGGAAATAAACATTAACTCGTTACATTATTTTATAAAGTTTTTTTTTTTAAATAAACATAATGTAGTGAACTATGATAGATTGAGAATGGTAATTATTAAAATATAGAGTTATTTAGAGTTATGTAGCATTTTAGTGGGTTTAATGACTAATGGTTTATATGAGGTTATTGGATCAAAGATAAAGTGGAGTAGAGTATTTATAGATTTCATTTTAACAGTCAAATCATTGCTAAATAAGTGGTTTCATGCATTTATTATATGTCTAACTTGATCATGACCTTAAATCTTGATTCTTGTTATTATTATTATTATTGGATAATTAAGTTATGGTAAAACTATTTAACTTTTCTTGCCACTATTTTACATATAGGACATTTCTTTTGTTATGGATATATTTGGTTGTATTTAATTTATATTTTATTGCTCATATTCCTAGAAATTTATACTAGAGCACGATATTCTGAAAATAAATCTGGCAATAAATCACTCTCATGAGAAAATCCTTATATTGTTGGCTATGGGATGAAAGGAGAACTAACATGGAAGAACATAAATGAAGTGGTGGATGCAATGCACGCTTGAAGCATAAGATGGTGTCTATCTAGAGTTTGTTCTAGGGAGAAGTTGATAGGTAGAATATTGGGGAGGATGGCCAAATATTTCAACATGGAACCATATGACAAGTGTGTTGTAAGTGGTGTGATCACTTCAATTTCCATCATTCTCGAATATCTTACTAGTGAGTTGTTGGATTTGTAAAGTAATATTACCCATGAGAGGATAACTGCATTTAGTTGGCTTCAATAGAGTGATGGAAATGGCGATGTGTCCTTTATACCTTGACTTCTTTATGAATTTTTGAATCAAGAGTAAAAACTGTGAGGAAATGCATTAGAAGAAATTGCATGTCAGCCATATTTTTGAAGAGTTTAGATTCAAATTATATTTTCCAATCTATTGTAATCATTGAAACTAAAACCCATAATCATTCAAATAAATAGGGATTTCCATTGATAATAGTGTTATCCTCCATAATATCCCAAGTCTAAGAAAGGAGATCGACAAAGGTAACCTCAGACCACTTAGGGTTCAATAGCTAGCTCTGTTAAACCAGAAAGGGCTCTCTCTATAGAGCTCACAACCAAATATGAATGAAGTGGGAAAAATATATTAGGCTAGATATTTTACCTCATGTAAGTGTTATAGAAATTTTTGGGCACTGCAACCCCAAAGAAGAATGTCCATAAACCAAGGACTCTTAAGTCCCTAAAAGTTTTGTTCCATCCCCTAAAGAACAAGCTCAGCTGATTACATCATCTCCCAAAAGTTCTCCATGAAAAACTACTCAGAACTGGTCAAAGCTGGACCATCTCACCTGCTCCATGGTCAAAGTGCGATGCATCCCACCTAAATGCACATGGGAGGTGTGATGCATACTGAAAATCCCTTCTATGTGGTGCGATGGGCTAGAGTGGACAAATGGCAGATTCAATTTGTGAGGTGGATGATCATGGAATCTTCCAGAAACTTCTCTTGTGACACTTGCCTCTCTGAGTTCGCCTAGGGATGAGTAAGAGATCATCAATCTCCAAGTGGAATCAAGAACTATCAAAGAGAGGACACTAATCAAATCTCAGAAGATGACTCACCTCCCTGCAATCATCTATATATGGATCCCTCATCCTAGAGATCCAAGGGGCTGGAATTTTATATCTTGCAAGGAAGTGCTGCTGGTTTCTTGGTGTAACATCATGGTGTTGGGTGATCTAAGATTTTCATGAGGTGAACAAGGGCTTTCTTGCCGAGAGGATGACGCTGGGTCAGAACAATTGGTTGTAATCCTCTTTGTTATTCTTGATATTAATAAATTTATTCAAGTTTTCCTCCAAATTCTTGTATGATTGATGATATATGCATTTGTGTGGTCAATATATATCTGGTCCTATATTGTTTGTGATAGTAGATCTTTGTTCTTGGATAGTGTTATGCTGCTTTGATTCCACGGGTGCTCTTTGAAGCTGGGTAGACAAGGAAGCGAGTGGCAAAGATCTATCAGAAGGGAGAGGAATCAAGCAAGGAACCAAGCGCAAGCCAGAGATTGGTCTCTTTTGTTCCCCTCTTATCTACTTCTCATAAGGGAAAACGAAAATAGTTTTAGTTTGTTTGTTTCTAAGATCGCTACCTGTCTTAGTGGGACTAGCAGCTCTGCATAGACACTAGATTTCCCGATAACAAAATGGCGACTCCATTGGGGAGGGAATAACTTGTTTTGTTTTCTATAATTGTTTATTTTATAAACTTACAGATGGAGCCTGAAGTCAAGCCAGCTAGCCTTCGAACTGCATTTTCTATGCAAGTGCAAAGTAAATCAATGTTGCTTCAGTCTATCTCCAGGTTTTGTTTATAAACTGAACAATTGATTTGTAAACATCCCAATTGCCCTTGTGGTGGCTCTAGTAACGTCCTTAGATCTACCCCTATGATTTATTTACTGATCATTGCTTGGCCTAAATCCCTGAACTGTGCTGCAAACTGTGATCAAGAACTGGATCAAAAGTCTCGCACTGTACCATGGCACCCTCTCTTCAAGGATATCAGTATGCATCGCACATCCCGACTCTTGTAGGTGGGATGCATACTGGAATCCCTGTGTAACAGGTGCGATGGTCAGAGAAGGCTAAGTTTGCCTCCAGACTTTGGTTTTTCTTCACTCTTTTCAGCTTTATTAAGGAGTTTTGTTGTCTGTAGTCAGTATACCTCTGTGGAAACCCCCTTCCTTACCATTATTTTGCCTCCATTGTGCAAAGAACTGTAAATGTTTTTATGTATTGTGAGCCATTTTCAGTTCTCTTTTACAAAGAAGTAGCATAATTGAACTATCGTTTCTTGATTTGGAAGTGTCGCAAGTGTCATTTTCAGTCATAGAAGAGAATCTAATTGTTATTGATAGTCGATTACATTGTTACTCTTGTATTTGATTTGAATTAGTATTTTTTCAAGTGTCGAAAGAAAGTTTTCAATTCCAAATCGCAAAGTGTCATCATTGTCTTCATTTTGTCTTGAAAGGAAGCTTGTTAGTAATGTCGCTTTGAAAAATAATTCAGATTTGCGCTTAGCTTTCTTTTTATCATTCACACATTAAGAAGGCTGAAAACAAATACATGCATGTGCATTTGCATTTAGACTATTTGTTGGTTTGACTTAGGACAGTGCATATAGTGTGTGCTCTCTGCTCTATGTTGAAAGAAATTCATCTCTCTTTCTTTAGTAGCGAGGATTTTCATTACAAAAAGATGATTAAACGATTGTTTATCATCTTAGATTGCATTTTAGGAATTGTATATCTACATCACGCGGTGAACCTGAAAGGAAAATTTCTTAAACACGATCAACTGTAAAATAAATTTAATGAATCTAAAAACGCTTTGGAACCTAACGCACAACATTTAGAAGTCTAGGCTAGAGACATATTCTGGCGTCGTAAAGCCTGGTAACTGTTGTTTTCATTGTTGGTTAGGTGATTCCTCCAATTTGAGACGAAAAGTGCCAGTACGGACTTGTGCTCCCACGTACGGTCGAGTATATATTGGGGGACCACAATAGGCTATATCCTTTATCCATAGGAAGCCGTGTCTGCCGCCCTATCGATCGCAATGCACTGAACACAGCATTCGGGAAGATTGACTGTCGTACCGTAAAAAGTATTCTGTAGTTTTGCAATTGGTTTCGTAATCCCTCTGTCTAGATTTCTAGAGTAGTCTCTTTCATTCCTTTTCAGACTCCTTAAAGGAAAAGGTCCATCTAAGCACTTTTCACTTCAAGCTCATTAAAAATGGAAGGCGACTAGAGTCATCTTTTGTTTTTTCTCAACTCATAAAAATTGAAAAAACAAGTTGTGTCAAAGCATCTAAAATTTATTTTAATCGGAATAAACGTCACCTTTCCTATGTTGGTCTTAGGTTGAGAAAAATGGAGTCCACCAACCAAGGATTTCCCCTTGGATAAAATCCTAGTCCTTTCTCCTCTTGGGGAGATGTTGGTGCACCCCATATGGCCACATTGTCGCTTCCAGGATTGACAATCGGCCTACCTGTATGGCTCTTCTCGACCTCTGTCATTCAAAACACCATGATTCCTGAGCAATCAAGTCAGCAACAAGACGATACCAAAGCTAGCCCCCAACCTTCTACTTCATCTGATTCTCCCTCTCCTCCTTCCTCTTCGCTTAATGAAGTTGGTAAAGCCAAAAATCAAGTAATTAAGAAGGAGAAGAAAGGGAAGGAGAAGAAAGAGAAGAAGAAGAAGTAGCCAAAGGTGAAAATGGGAAACCAGGCATCATCTAGTGAAAATCCACACACTGCACTGTCAAAGCCTAAATCTCCATGTGTCATTTGCAAAGGAGATCATTATCATTGAGATTGTCCTTGCATCCCTTGGATCTTAAGGGACTGGTCTCCTCGTTTGCACAATCCGGTGTCAACAACCTCTGATGATCATGTTGAAAGTACACCATCAACTAGTGAAAGCGAAGTGTCGGGACAGAAAAGGAAAAGTAAATCCCCTTGTAAACTGTGTGAAGGCGATCACGGAGTCCACCGTTGTCCCTTCCTAGATGAGGCTTAAAGAGTTTTGGATGACCGTCCGGTTTCACTGTTACAACTTCCTCCTTGATATAATAAACTCTTGCCAAGTCCATCACTAGTTGAAAATCCAACTAACACCCCATTGTGGTTGGTCGAAGCGTCTATAATTGAAGATAAACCATCTGAATCCACACCAGACGAAATTCAAAATGTCGAGGTGGCAGTTGACCCAGTCTTTCCTTCAGAAGGTCCATCTTCAGATGATACAGTCACCGGAGAGAACAAGAACGACACCGTTCAAATTCTCTTCGTAAACACAAGCTCCGATGAACATGGGGGCAGTCTACCCGTTCCTTTCCCGTAGGAAGGAAGTTCATCAGAGTCATACCCGGCCGTCTATTCGGTCCCACCTCCAAGCAACCTAGTTGTTTCCTTCGATTGGAATCTACTAGGCAGACCCCGTTTACCGGCTAGTGTACCATTTCAAATCATTGCACAAATATATAGAATGGTCATGGCCGGTACCATCATAGATGAAGGGGCTTCTGTGAGTATCCTTTCCTCAACTGCTTGGAAAGCGCTTGGTTCACCATCGCTTTTGCCTGAGATGAGAAATCTAACAGGCTTTGACAAAGGAACTTGTTACACTAAAATTTGTTACCATGACTATTTGCAGTCAGTATGGCTCCATCAACTGTCATACTATCCTCCTTGGCAAGTCTTATACCTCTGCTTCTCATTTCAAACTCCAAGAAAGAGAGAAAGTCCTTAAAAAGTCAATTAACTCTGGTTACGCCATTTCTCTTAGCCTTACCTATGTATACGCACCCCAAGTTCACAATACCTGCGTACTCGTACGCTCTGTCTATAAAGGGGTGGGTGCGTACTCCTGTAAAGGTCAAAAGGCGCAAGTTTCACTTCAAAAAAGTTACTTGTGGTCAATTCTAGAGCATTCCAGAAGATAGTTTGACGTGGATTGAGCACCTCCAGATGGTTCATGCATCCCAATGAAAGAGGAACTTATCCCATGAAGAGGGGAGCTATCCCATTGAAAGAGGGGCTTATCGCATTCATGGTGGACCTGATTAACTTCCTCCAAAGCACTATAAATACAGGCATTGGGCCAGAGGGAGGAGAGGTTGAAAGGTGAACATTCCTAAGGGTAGATGCTGCTGAAATTAGGACTCCCTTATAGAGCTTGAGAGGAGAGATTCCAATCCTTTCCTAGCTTCATTTGGAAGTGGGTGAGCTGATCAAAGTAAAGGAGAACTCTTGCTGGACCCTGGGAGGGACTTGCACAACACCAAGGCACTGGTTGTAATGGTTTCTTTTGTTTCCAATTAATACAATTAAGCTCATTTTTCTCAACAAGTTGTTTTATATAATTTGTTTCATATACTCCTTGGTCTTTATGATGAATATGTTTTATTATATGATTTATTTAGGTGCTATGTAATCGTTTGCTTGTTAGTGAATGCAGGCTTCAAGGAGAAGGAGCTCATCTGGATCAGAGAGGCTGGACTACAACAAACAAGCGTTGGACTAAAAGTATGTTTTAAACACCTGGTTGCTTGTATTTTAAATGCATGTTTAGGGAAAGATAGTGTGTAATTGTCTTGTTTGTCACTAGAAAGCCTTAGCTTCTAGGGAGGTCGGTTTTTTCCGCAAAATTGACTCTTTTCGCATGACAGAACTAGTCGACCATTAGGGATCCTTCCCAATGTGCCGATAACATTGAGAAGGAAAACGGTTCACATGAACTTAATGGTAGTCCAAGGACCCCTAGATTATAATCTACCTATTGGACGTGACTATATTTATTGCATGGGAGCCATTGTCTCCTCGCTCTTTAGAGTAATGTGTTTTCCGCATGAAGGAAGAGTGGTAAAGCTCGTGGACCAGCTTTCGTTCCCCGGCTCACACATAGCAAATAGTCAAATACCATCCCTGAATGGTCTTTTCGCGCAAGGAATGTCTCATTAATCCCCAGTCCGTCCACTTGATGGGTACGAGTGATTTGGGAGGACATGACTGAAACCCAGGGGGAATGCAACCTGGTCTGTTTCGGCAGAAAAACCTTGGGCATAGAGTAGGTTTCCGCGAAGGATATATGACTGGTTGATACACTTTTCCATTTGGAAAAATGGGGTTATACCTGAATAAGATACCTTTGTTAGAAGGTAGGCCTTTCCCGATAGAACAAATGTTTTGTCTGGAAATTGAAGGGTAACCTGGAAAAGGTAGGCCTTTCCCGATAAAACAAATGTTTTGTCTGCAAATTGAGGGGTAACTTGGAAACTCTACTTCACTATACCTGGGGGCATGCAAGCAAAGAGTGACCATTTATTTTTTAAATTTGTAGGTCCTCTAATCCTTTAAACTCGTAGGATTGGTCGTTTCCTAACTTGCATAAAGAAAGGATGCGGGGAAAATCTTTGTAAGGTGCAAGCTCCATAAAAATGGCATCTTAGATGAGACATCCTTATTATACGACTGGATCGAGCAGTTTTTATGTGGAGTTCAAGCTCGTTAAAAATTAAACATAAGCAATGAGCAAATGTTTCCCCCAGAGTTTAAGCTCATTCATTAGAAAAAGAACCAATTTCCGGTAAATAACCATCCTGAATGCATTATCATCAAACTTTGAGCCTTGGTCGTGTTCTCATCATCACCTCCACTCTGTTTTGGCCGATCAGTCACTTCCATTTGATTGTTTACCCCTTTTGAGGAACAACTGCGAAGAGTGATCCTATTAGCCATCCTTGTGACACTACCGTGATTGGAAAATTCCAAACCTTACCTGGAATTAGCTGCTACCTGAATTTATCACTCGTTCCTCGAAAAATGAGTCTCCTTTAAGCTCTTTTCATCTGACTCATAAAATATGAAAATATTGTTGAGTAATTGGCCTCTCCAGCTCGTTAAAGTGACTGGAAGTGTTATCCCTCCTTTAGATTTTAATCTTTTTGGACTTGAGGGATTATTACACAAAAATATCGAGCGCTTGCTTTGTTCAGCTCGTTAAAATTACCGAAAATTCATCCCTTTTGTATTAATTTTATACTTTTTCAGACTTAAGGGATTATCTGACGAAAAGGGATTGTTGGAGTTTTCTTTATGTCCCTTTCAAACTCTCTAAAATTGAAAAGGACCGAGTTATCATTGTCGTTAAACTCGTTAAAACCGAATAGCGACAAACTTGTCCATACAAACAAGAACGAGTTTCACTATCACTAGGCTTTTTAAAACATAGCGATGGGTTTGCCCGAAGGGAAAATTATAGAACAAGCATATGTTATCATCCTCAAGCTTGAAAAAAATAAAGAGGTATTGGTCACCAATGACTGGGGAAAATTTTGGAAGAAAACTTGAAGAAACTTTATTGGTAGCAAGTCGCTCTCGAACATGACACTCTCACTCCGCATCCGGGTCGGGTTGGGTTGTTCCGTTCACTGGACATATCACCATTGGTCCATCACACCATCCACATTTGGGGTTAACGCTACCAATCCATCATGTCAGTGTCATTGGTATGTTCAAGAGAAGTCGCTTAGAGAATTCACCTGTGTCTCATCCACTGCAATACATTTATGCTCCATTCTTTCATGACTACCACCCTGAACCTTATATCATCAGATCGTTTTCACCTCCATTAAAATCATTTGCGACGTTCCGTGTCGTAGATGTGGGATCCATTAAGGCCCTCCTATGATGGATCACTTCTTTTCGACATCAGCTCATTATCTAGGAAGTTGATCTAGGAACAACCCTTTCAGTAATTTGAAGCTTGCATGCCTCAATGGAAAGTTTCTCACTTCCGGCGACAGGTTTACATCAACGGCCTTCGACCAAAAGATTTTCCGTGGTGTTCAACACCAAGTACCTTTTTCACACCACGTGAATTGTACTGTTGGACATTGAGGGTCATCATCATTATCGGTGATTCCTCTCACGCCTGTTAACGACTTACATCATTGGTTGGTAATAAAGCGATGTCTTTCCATGTTCGACTCCAGAACATCTCTCACATGGATCGACTTGTACTTTGAGTGAAGATCGAATGATATTGAAGACCCCAGATCTATTTTTATCCATCTGCGCTGTGATATATATTCAGGAAAATAAAGACATCAAATGTACATAATTGCTGCAGAGACAATCATCCAATCTAAGGGATGATGGCTCTACCAGAATCATCAGTCTACACATAGACGATTGTCTATCTTATGCACATGAAAATGAATTTATAAAGTTGAGCATAGGAATGCCTACCTCAGCTAGATCATGAAAATACTATGAAGATAATGTGTCATATTGTATCTTATCACAGGTCGCCTTCTAGCTTGAAAAAAACTTCGGATCCTCATGATAAAGCATTTCATCTGACATCAAAAGATTAATGACCTCATGCTTTAGGGGGCAACTGTTATAGACATTTTTGGGCACTACAGCCCCATAGAAGCATGTCCATAAACCAAGGACTCCTAAGTCCCTAGAAGTGTTGTTCCATCCCCTAAAAGAAAAAGGTCAGCTGATTACATCATCTCCCAGACGTTCTCCATGAAAAACTACTTAGAACTGGTCAAAGCTGGACCATCTCACCTGCTCCATGGTCAAAGTGCGATGCATCCCACCTAAATGCACACGGGAGGTGTGATGCATACTGAAAATCCCTTCTATGGGGTGTGATGGGCAAGAGTGGACAAATGGCAGAGTCAATTTGTGAGGTGGATGATCATGGAATCTTCCAGAAACTTCTGCTATGACACTTGCCTCTCTAAATTCACCCAGGGATGAGTAAGAGATCATCAATCTCCAAGTGGAATCAAGAACTATCAGAGAGAGGACACTAATCAAATCTCAGAAGCTGACTCACCTCCCTACAATCATCTATATATGGATCCCTCATCCCAGAGATCCAAGGGTCTGGAATTTTGTATCTTGCAAGGAAGTGTTGTTGGTTTGTTGGTGTAACATCATAGTGTTGGGTGATCTAAGCTTTTCATGAGGTGAAGAAGGGCTTTCTTACTGATAGGATGACGTTGGGTCAGAACAATTGGTTGTAATCCTCTTTGCTATTCTTGATATTAATAAAGCTATTCAAGTTTTCCTCCACTTTCTTGTATGATTGATGATATATGCATTTGTGTGGTCAATATATATCTGGTCCTATATTGTTGTTGATAGTAGATATCTGTTCTTGGATAGTGTTATGCTGCTTTGATTCTACAGGTGCTCTTTGAAGCTGGGTAGAAGAGGAAGCGAGTGGCAAAGATCTATCAGAAGGGAGAGGAATCAAGCAAGGAGCCAAGCACAAGACAGAGGTTGGTCTCCTTTGTTCCCCTCTTATCTACTTCTCATAAAGGAAAACAAGAGTAGTTTTAGTTTGTTTGTTTCTAATATAGCTACCAGTCTTAGTGGGACTAGCAGCTTTGCATAGACACTAGATTTCCCGATAATAGTAAGGTTTTGAATTTTTGTTAGAAGAGATCATTGAAAGAATAGATATGGAAAGAAAATACATTAAACATTCATAAAATTGAATCACAGAAGAAAAACGCTGCCACAAGATCATACCACATGAATTGCTGAATAATACATGCAACTGGCTTGTATTGCTACAAAGTGATCAAGTACAAAGGCTCCAAAAGGCACTCAATCATCCAACCCTTTCTCTAACTTTGATTTGGTTACATATAGATAATAATATTGATTTCCCCCTCTCATGGGGTTGAATCCAACATACAAGGAACTTCTTACAAGAATATCTTCAACCATACCTAAGACATGGAAGGTTAAAAACCAACTCCCAATTTGGTGCAAAACTAATTCATTTGACCATAAGAACCCATAAAAGCATGAATCTACTTAATTTTTACTTTTACTTTGAACATAATTACACCTCAATGCATCATCACAACCCCTAAAATGAAAAATTACATCAGCAAAAGTCAAACTAGATTAAGAAAACTAAGAAAAATGAGTTCCAAGAAAAAACATAGTGAATTGCCTAAAAATGTAGTGTGATTGCAGAAAACGTAGCGTGTTGCTTTTAAGTGACTTTTGGATCGGTTCTCGAGCTGCAAATCAAGATCTGAAAAATGAAGGAGAAAGAACTACCTATCTACTACACCATAGAATCTTAAAGAACTACAAAATACTGATTCTGGACCTCCAAAACCCATTTCTCCCACAGCTACTCAGAAAACATACTGTGCCTCTAAAAAACATGGCAGAAAGGTGTTTTTTCTGTACATTTTTTACCTTTTGACCTACCAAAATGTGGTAAAGCAACTCCGGTTGGATAATTTTGATGTGGAGATCAAAAGGAATCTAGAAATGTAAACCTTTTGTCAAATGGAAGTCCCCAACAAAAACGTAGGATGGGGCACACTACCATTTTGGACAAAAAATTGTGTAAAATGTTTGGGTTTCCACAAAAATATGCCTCAAAGATGAATAAATATCTCTTTAACCATTAAAATTTTTGCAAAAAAAGGGAGTGGTTTTTGTAGATAAGAATTTTATGAAGAACAACCTCTCTCAAGTTATACAAATTCATTTTCATTTTCTTGAAATCTGTACCACAAAATCATGACTAAAACGGGAAATTAACTTGCAAAATTTTGATTTTCTGAAATATGTCTCTAGGAATCTTGAATATCTCCTAATATACGATACCTGTGTAAACACTGAATGATTTTTTTGTTCCTTGGTCTGTTATTAACATAAACCTCTTCCATATTTTTGAAATTCATCTTCCTTACTTCAGAAACTAAGTTTGAAGACTATCCCTATGTGTGGCAAATGACCTCAAAACCCTACAATTTATGCCAATTACATCTTTTGATATGATAAAGTCTATACCTAATATTGTGGTTTTTCCTCTTTTCATGTTGGTGGCCAAGAGGCTTGTTAACTTGACATTGTATCCAACTTGTTGAATTTTCTCACAAAACCCTAAACATACCACCTTTTGGAAACGTTGTCTGGCAAATGCTAAAGACCTAAAATATTTAGTGTCAAGTCTCTCAAAACTTGACATCTGACCTCCTTTTTTGTATGGCTTCTTTCCTCCCTACATTGTTTACAATTTAAACTAGAAACCCTAGTGTAAGAGATTTGAAAAACATAGTTTTTAGAGGGAGAAAAGGATTGTGATTAGTGTATCTAGGTGAGGGAATGAAGGCGTTAGGGAAGAGATGTGTGGGTAAAAAATATTGGGGACATGGGTTGGTTTGTTAGGAAACTTAGGGGGGAGGAAAATGATAAATAGAGGGTAGGTATTAGTGTGGGAAGTTTAAACAGAATTCTAACCCTAAAAACTACCAAAAGCACATTGTAGAAGTTAGGGTTAGGTATAATGGTTAGGGAAATGAGGGAGGAGGGGTAAGAAAGTCTCTAGGAAGTGTATTTGGGTGTAGATAAGGATAGAATAAGTAGTGAACTAGGTAAATTTGCTTGCAACCCAAACTATGGAGCTCACCCACCAAAAACGTAGTGTGGGGATTACGGGAGGGTTTTTCCACTGAAAGTATGAAATAAATCCTAATAGGATGTAGCAAGAGCTTTAAATTACTTGTCAATAAGCTGATGGAGCCTTCATTGGCCACAAAAAACCTCTCAAGATGTATTCTTTGCCTCTAGAAGTGAAAACGTAGTGAAGGGTAAAAAATGCAGCATGGTTGGCTAAAAAAGTAGTGTGGAGCTTTGAAGCGGGTGCCAATCACCTTTTGAGAGTGTCCTTCGATGCTTATTTTACTAAGGTGGCCTTTTCTAGTGAATTAGGGCTCAATGAAAATAGAATTAGTGAACGAAATGCTTATATGGTCTCTTATAAGAGTTAAATTCACTTTTTGCATATGTCATGACATAACATTATCCTTCATTTTGAAACCAAAAGTGAGGTGTTTTGTAACAATACCTTTATGAACTAAAGTAGTACCTTTATCTTTATTACATATGCCTCCTAAGATTCTAACTCCCTTATATGTGGACTCAATACCGTAAACATGGCTTATTAGCTTAAAAATGACAAAATGATGACAATTACAAGCAATGACCTAGACCAAGACCTATATGATTATTTGATTTATCCATGCCCTGTAACAATTGAAAAATGGCATGACCATGATGAATAAGGATAATCATGAATGATGAAGGGAGTAGCACTAACCTAGACACACCAACCAATCATCAAATTTTTTTATCTAGAGACTTATTCAAACCATAAAAAAAATTGACCTACGACCCTAACAAAACCTTTAAAAGAGCACATTTGATCACTGGTGACTAGTAGGACTGACAGACACTAACATTGGCTCCATGTGGGGATGGAAACTCCTTTAGCAGGTGTCAAGAACATTGTAGACAAATTAGCATGATCCATTATGCATGGAGTCAAAAACAAAAAGACCCAAATAAGAACTGAAAACTAACCGACAAAATGAACTGACTTAACTCTAAAACTGACTATGAACTTACTTAAGACAACAAACCATCAATATCTTAGGGCCTTCACCTCTGGCTTCAAATATAGATGATAACCACCTACCTGCTAAAGATATATGTACAATCATGTGAAGTTAACCCTCCAATGTAACCAATCCAACCAATTGCTACATACTTGAATCCTGCTCACACATTCCTTGAGTAGGCAGAAAAAGCAAAAACTAGGCAACTCCAAGTATCCACTAAAGATGTGCTCATGATCCATAAATACAAGAAAATCCATCTTCCCTATTGACTATAGAAAAATATTCTAAGGATCCTTAAAAATCTAAAATGTTACCTTACCTTGAAATCTAGCAAAAATACAAGTACTCCTTTCATTTTGATCTAAAAGAATACTTGGTTGTTGATGCATATGAAGGCATACGAAAGTATGACTTTCTACTACCTGAGCTTTGGTTTTAAATTCCTCAAGCATGAGAAAATCTCATTCTATATCTAGAATATTGTTTATCTCAAACTCATACTCTTCCAATTCGTAGTCCAAATCATCCTTGAACATAAATCATTCTTCAAGATTATTAAACATGCCAACCCTAACCTCTTCATGAAAGAAAGCAGTCCCTGTTAGTTGATCTCCTTGTAGGAAATTTACATCACAAATTGGCTTAATCACAACAACTTCTCGTATATTTTCATCAGTCTCATGACTGTCATCATTTAAACCCAGATTTTCAATTTCAATAATGGAATAAATTTCACTCACATATTGTTGACTGTGTGAACACTGCAAACTTGCCTTACCTTGGGCTATAACATGGATTTCTAGAGGCTGATCTATTTCATCTTCAAACATTGGAGAACATTGACTTTTAGGGAAATCAACATTGGTTTGGTGATTTTCATTTTCAAAATCAGGAATTGGCATTTCTCTATTTTAATCCCAGTTTGTTTCATCCAAAACATCAATTGTTGGATTATGAAGAACTTGACACGACTGCTGCAACTTGTCATACATTTGTTCCAATGAGACTACATGATTTTCTATAAGCTCTTCATTCTTTCCTTCAAAAATATTATTGAAATTTTTCTTCAAAAACTAAAATGAATCGAAACTAAATGGCATATAATTATCCTGCATTAATTCACAGTATGTTTCAGATTCTAAACGTTCATCTGTGATTTGGAAATCAATGTAATACAATGGATAGGATTCTAGAGAGAAATAATATTCCATATCACAAGTGATATCCTCAACCGATTCATGAGAAGGGTGCCCATTTATGTTTTTGATAACTCGCTTATCTACTTGCTTATAGTTTTCTCTTATTTTTTCAAATGAGGAAAAACACAAGGGTAGGGAGTCTTCATCAAGAAGTTCGTTGTTTTCTTCGTGCTCGATATCACAACTGAAAAAATTCTAATTTCTAATATTAGGAAAGTTTTCTCTCATTAATTGAAATGAAGTAAAACATAAAGGCAAAGACTTTTCACTTGCTTTGAAATTTTCTGGATACTCTTCATTTCTATCATGATTGATATGCATAGGCTGAGTACTTATTTGAGTTGTTGTAACTGAACTTCCTCCTCCCAACAACATGTTGTTTATTTACATGAAGAGTCAACCTCTATTTCAATAATATTATCATATCATATTGAACATACTTGGGTAACTCATCAATATAAGGAATGACATCAAGAATACACATTAGACCACCAGATTTCTCCTCCACGGGTTGATCTAAAAATACATTTTCATGATTTTCCATAAATGAATACATAAAACAATCATTTTTTTATTTATAGTAACTTGAATTAGTAAGAAAATGATTAAGGTTAGCAACCTTTTCTTCTTCTGTAATAAGTGGGACATGATTTTTTTTAACAACAAGTTTATCTCTCATGGTGATATTTTTCATCATTTCTTCCATTGTACATACAAAAATGTCAATTTTCACTTCTGAATATGTCAGGTGTTCCTTCTCTATGTTCTCCATCTTTGCTGCTTCTTCTAACTTTGAACTTTTGACCAGTAGATTAGCTTCCATAGCTATTCCACTGTCTTGAATTTATTTGAGTGTTGTAGGGTCCCTTTCTCTCAATTGAAATGCCAGTTCCGGATCAAAGGCATTCGCATAGTGTAAGAGAGCTAAACTCTGTGGCAGTTTCATATCAGCGGGGATTGAATGGTATACTTGATAAAACCTAGCTTAGAAGTGTTGCATTGTTTCTCTTGGCTGTCTTTTCAAATGATTATATTCTTTTAAAATCAGAAAAGGATTACTCTTGATCACCCATTTATCAAGAAATACTTGCATAAACTGATGGAAATCGAAAATTCTTGCAGCTAGTAGGCCTTTGAACCACTTCTTAGCTTCGCCTTGCAAAGATAAAACAAGAATCCTAATATTGACATCATCTTCTTCAACCTCAAAAAGGTCAAGAAAATTTTCAAAATTTTGAATGTGTTTCTCAGTAGTGATGTTACCATATTCTCCATCAAACCTTGGAAGATATTTGTAATAATTTTCAGGGAAATCGTGGAGTATAGGAGGTAAGATGAGTGGCTTGTATCTATCTAGAATTTTAGAAGGTATAGGAGTATGTATAGAAGCTGTAGGATTAGTGTTTATGTCTTGAGGCTCATCAAGTTGAACATGGTCAAAATAAGATTCGGAAGAAGGGTGTTGATCAAAATCAAAATTTGTATTCACAATCCTCAAAGGAAAGGAATCAAATACAGGCCTGGAATCTTTTCTCAAATACAATATACTCTAGAAAGCCTTCTCAACATTCTCACGAAAAGAGAAGAAATAACTTACAGTAAAGAACATGAAGTCTTGGATGAAAGTCTAATTTCAATACTTGATCTTCCCATATTGTCCTTTCATTTTTCTGTAGGTAAGGTTCATCCTCCAGTGGAGATTTTGAATTAAATTTCAAACTGGTTTTGAGTCACCATGAAAATTATAAACCTTTGGATTCTTCGACACTGCAGTTGCTAGGTAAAATATGCACAACCTTTCTTTTGTCCGATCATTATTCACCATCAGCAAATCAGATCTATCATTGTCGACCTTTCCTGGGGAAAATATGATCTTGCGTTCCCCGGCAATGATGCCAAAATTTTATCCTCCACATTATCCCAAGGCTGAGAAAGGAGATTGATGGAGGTAATCTCAGACCACTTAGGGTTCAGCAGCTAGCCATGCTAAAGTAGAGAGGGCTCTCTCTATAAATCTCAAAATCAAATATGACTGGAGTGGGAAAAAGATATTGGTTCGATATTCTAGCTCATGTAATTTTATGAAACCAGCTCAAGAAAAGATAGAAAAGATAGATCAACGCCTTAGAATTTAGCCTCTTCGAGGGGGAAACCTCCTTTACATTACATAAATGAACAATTATTGGATGATACGAATGAAAAGACCTCCTTTCTATATATAGCAGTCTAAGGGTCATAACATAATCAGAGCCGACATAGCAATAATAATCTAAGGGCACAATAATAACAATAGTGGGCTTCTATGAGGCATAATAGTAACAATATGGGGACTACATGGGTACAACAGTATAATAAGGGTGTTGTAGTAATAACAATAAGGGGTTACACTAGTAGTATACGGGCCTAACAGGCCCCTTTCCTTCAAAAAGCGTTGTCCTCAATGCTTGAGTAGTTCTTGATGCTTCTATATAAAATTCTTGTCCTCCCATGTGGAATCTTTAGCGGGTAAGTTCTTCCACTTGATGAGATACTCTGAAATTGATCAATTTCCTAGCTGTTGGGTTCTTGTTTATGACTACTCTAGGTTCCAATATGATTTTTCCTTCCTCTTCAATTTCTGGCAATATTGTTTGAATTGGGATCTTTTGCAACTTTTGAATAAGTGGCCATACTTGTTCGTCCTTCTTCCATTCATCCCTTGCTTCATTTATCCAATCTGGTTGGATAATATAAATAGCACAAAACAATGCTTCCACATCCTCATCCTTGAAGAGTCTCCCCATTCAGTAAAGTCGCCATTTTTTAAGTGCATGTAGTATTGCCAACATTTCCTTCTCATAAATAGCTTGCTTGAGATGTAGCAGTAAAAATACCCAATCACCTACATCAAAACATTTTTCACTACGATGTTGATCTACCTATTATTTCGTTTGATTTTGCACCAAAGTGGCATTATCCTTTAAAAGTTGGAGAACCTGTTGTTGATGCTCGATGTGATCTTTCTCTGTTTGAACCTTTTTCTTCTTGATATGTCCTTCTATCTCTTGAGTTTGAGGAGTGGTAATTTCTTCCAATCCTTTACAAGATATGGTCGGATTCATTTCTTGATGCTCGATGTGATCGTTCACTTCTTGAACATTTTTCTTCTTGATATGTCCTTCTATCTTGATAGTTTGAGGAGTGGTAATTTCGACCAATGAATTACAAGATATGGTTGGATTCATTTCTTCTTTCTCAATGTGATCCTTCACTTCTTGCACCTTTTTCTTGTAGATATGTCCTTCTATCTTGAGAGTTTGAGGAGTGGTAATTCTTGCCAATGCTTTACAAGATATGGTCTGATTCATTTCTTCTTTCTCCGGGGTGGAGTCCTGGCGTATATCCTCTTCTTTTGATGTTTCTTTATCCTTTTCTTCCTCCTCTTCATATTCTATGTAAAACAATTTCTTCTCAGCACACTTATGACCTTTAGTGCATTTGTTATCACAATTGTAACAAAGCCCTTTTTCTCTTTTTTCTTCCAATTTTTGCGGTGTAACCCTTGTAGGTTGTGGAAGGC
Organism: Pinus tabuliformis; assembly: GCA_031772625.1. Classification (NCBI taxonomy): domain Eukaryota; kingdom Viridiplantae; phylum Streptophyta; class Pinopsida; order Pinales; family Pinaceae; genus Pinus; species Pinus tabuliformis. Next base: position 1,438,905,602 of record CM062820.1, read on the forward strand.
TGGGAGGAACAACACTTCCATTTTTATAGTTGTGAGGGGTATTCTTCTTGGTTTCCATAATTTTGCTTTCCACTATGTCACAAAGCCCTTTTACTCTTTCCAATTGTTGTGGTGTTTCTCTAAAGAAGGTGTTGCTCTTTGTATCCTCATAATGTGCTATCATTTCCTCCATGAAAATTGACCATGTAACAAGTTGTTTACGAGAACAAAGCCCTTCATACCAGAAAAATTGATCCGGTTCTAAATATGAAGATGCAATACATACCTTTCATAACAGTGGCACACCATGTAGATCAAAATATTTCTCCATCTGAAATATCCAATTTACCGGATCCTTGCCATCAAACCTCCTCATCTTGCTCTTTCTTGATTTTAGGATCTTGATCTTGAAACGACTGTAACTCTGTACTTTTTGATCATCCAGTTCTGAAATTGTGACCTACAGTAGCCCTCTGTGTCCTCTTTCCAATGCCACCAGTCTGACCCAAATTGGACTCTCCAAGGAAGAGTTATGTGAAATCTCCCATAATGACTTGATTATAGATTAGTTCAATAGAGTGAACTTGTATGACGTGCCACAAGTCATTGTTTCGACCTTTGGCTCTAAAAAAATATCTACAAGAAACTTCAGTCCATCCTCTTTCTGCAACTTCTTACGAAATTTCAATCCGATGCTCAGAGAGAAAGTTATGACGATTTCCCCCGGTCACCTGTTTGGAATGTAATTCAGGAGTCTTCAAAAAGACCAACTTCCTCAGATCATATCTCCGAAAATATAGTGCGAAAAGCTTTGAAATTCGGACCCAAGATTCAGCTCGACTTCTTCTAAAATGGGTTTTTTTTAGCTTCTGAAACGTCACAGAAAAAAGTTATAGCGAAAATTCCAGGATGACCTTTTGGGAGTAGTGAAACCCTAGAATCCAAAGCTCTGATACCAAATGTTATGAAACCAGCTCAAGAAAAGATAGAAAAGATAGATCAACGTCTTAGAATTTGTCCTCTTCGAGGGGGAAACCTCCTTTACATTACAGAAATGAACAATTCTTGGATGATACAAATGGAAAGACCTCCTTTCTATATATAGGAGTCTAAGGGGTCATAACATAATCAGAGCTGACATAACAATAATAATGTAAGGGCACAATAATAATAATAGTGGGCTTCTATGTAGCACAATAGTAACAATATGGGCACTACATGGGTACATCAATATAATAAGTGGGTTGTACTAATAATAATAAGGGGTTACACTAGTAGTATAGGGGCCTAACATGTAAGGTTTTGAAATTCCAAGTTTTTCTGGATGAAGCATGAGTCAAGGAACCAAGGCTAGGGTTTTAGGAAAAACTTAGTTGCAGAAATACAAAGGATAAAGGTAGGTATGTCTCAATGGCACTTTGAGGCTTTTTTGGTGTAGTGTAGGTTTGAAAAACATAGGCTCAAAATGAACATGGAAACCATGAATTCATTCATCAGAAGATAGAAAATATAAAGATGCAATTCCTATCAAAACAGAGCTTAAACTTTAAGAATTATGTTCATCAAACTGATAGGAAGATCATTGAAGGAATAGACATCTAAAGAAGATACATTAAAAATTAATAAAATTTAATCACATAAGAAAAACAATGCCACAAGATCATACCACATGAATTCTAAAATAATAGTTGCAACTCTCTTGTATTACTGCAAAGTGATCAAGTAAAACGGCTCCAAAAGACTCTCAAGCATCCAACCATTTCTCTAACTTAGATTGAGTTACATACAGATAAAAATATTGGTTTCCCCTTCTGAGGTGCCGAATCCAACATTTAAGGAACTTCTTACAAGAATATCTCTAACCATACCTAAGACTAGGGAGGTTAGAAACCAACTCCTAATTTGGTGCAAAACTGATTCATTTGACCATAAGAACATATACAAGCATGAATCTACTTATTTTTTTCTTTGACAAACATAATTATACTTCAATGGATCATCACAACCCCTAAAATGACAAATTACATCAGCAAAAAGTTGAAATGGACTGAGCAAATTGAGAAAATTGAGTTCGAGGAAAAAACGTAGGGAATTCCATGAAAACATAGCGTGCATGGAGAAAATGTAGTGTGCTTCTTGTAAGTGACTTTTGGAGGGGTTTCCTAGCTCCAAATCAAGATATGAAAAATGATGGAGAAAGATATACCTGTTTAATACACCATATAATATTCAAGCACTGAAAAATACTTCTTCTGGACTTTCAAAAACCATTTCTTCCACAACTACTTTGAAATTGTAGCGTGCCTCTGAAAAACATGGTAGCAAGCTGTTTTTTTGTACTTTTTTAACTATTTTGACCTACCATAATGTGCTCAAGTGGAACTTCGGTTGCATAATTTTGATTTGGAGGTCAAATGGAATCCAAAAATGTAAACCTTTTGTCAAATCAAGGCCCCCAAGAGAAGCATAGTGTGGGCCACACTACCTTTATGGACAAAAAATTGTGTAAGATTTTTGGGTATTTTGAAAACATAGGCCTCAAATATGAACAAATATCTCTAACCATGAACTATTTTAAAACACTTGGAGAGGTTTTTGTGTATAGAGATGTTGTTAAGAATAACCTCTCTGAGGTTTTCGAAATTTATTTTCATTTGTCCGAAATCAGTGCTACAAGATCATGTCTAAAACAAGAAATTAACTTGGAAAATTTTGATTTTTTGAAATATTTCTCCAAGACAGTTGCAGATCTCCCAATATATGATACTTGTGTAAAAAATTAAGTATTTTTTTGTGCCTTGGTCTATTATTGATAAGAAACTCTTTCACGTTTTCCAAATTCATCTTCCTTGCTTCAGAAACGGATTTTGAAGTAAGAATCTCCCTATGTGTGGCAAATGACCTCAAGAGCCTAAAAAATATGCCAATAACGTCTACTGATATGATGAAGTCTACATCTGATATTGTGGCTTTTCCTCTTTTCAAGTTGGTGGCCAAGAGGCATGTCAACTTGACATGGTATCCCACTTGTTGAATTTGCTCACAAAGCCCTCAACAATCCACCTTTTGGAAAAATTGTCTGGAAAATGCTGAAGACCTCAATTATTTGGCGTCAAGTGGCCCAAACCCTAACGCCTAACCTCCTTTGTTATATGGCTTCTTTCCTCCGTCCATTGTTTATAATTGCAAAGAAAAACCCTAGTGTAAGAGATGGGAAAAAGAAAGTTTTTAGAGGGAGCAAAGGGTTGGGATTAATATATTTAGGTTAGGGAATGAAGGGGTTAAGGAAGATATATGTGGGAAATAAATATTGGTGCAGTAGGAAGGTGTGTTAGGAAAATTACGGAGGTGGAAAATGATAAAGGGAGGGTAGGGATTAGTGTAGGAAATTTAAACATAGTCCTAACCCTAAAAACTACCAAAAACGCAGTATAGAAGCTAGGGTTAGGTCTTGGAGTTAGGGAAATGAGGGAGGAAGGGTAAGAAAGGTCATGGGAAGTGTATTTTGGTGTGGATAAGGGTTGAATAGGTAGTGAACTAGGGATATTTTCTTGCAACCCAAACTATGGAGCTCACCCTCCAAAAACATAGCGTGGGGACTGTGGTAGAGTTTCTCCACTAAAAAGATGAAATAAATGGTAATATGAGGTGGAAATAACTTTAAATTATTTTTCAATGGGCTGATGGAACCTTCACTGACCACATTAAACCTTTGGAGATGTGTTATTTGCTTCTAGAAGTGAAAACATAGCGAAGGGTATGGCTGAAAATGCAATGTGGAGCTTTGAAGGGGGTGCCAATCACCTTTTCAGAGTGTCCTTCAATGCTTGTTGTACTAAGATGTCCTTTGTTAGTGAATTAGTGTTGAATGCCAATGGAATGAATGAAAGAAACACTTGTATGGTCTCCTATAAGAGTTAAATTCACTTCTTTCATATGTCATGACATGACACCATCCTTCATTTTGAAACCAAAAGTGAGGTGTTTTGCAACAATAACTTTATGAACTGAAGTAGTACCTTTACCTTTATCACATATGCCTCGTAAGATGCTACTCCCTTATGTGTGGACTCGACACCGTAAACATGGATTTTTTAGCTTAAAACTGACATAATGATAACAATTCCAAGTGATGATGTAGACCAAGGCCTATATTATTATTTGACTAATCCATGACCTGTAACAATTAAAAAATGACATGACCATGATGAATAGTGATAATCCTGAACGTTGAAGGGAGTAGCATTGACGTAGACGCACTAACCAATGATCAAAGTTTTTAATTTGAAGACCTACTAAATCCATAAAAAACTTGACCTAGGACCCTAACAAAAACTTTGAAAGAGCACATTTCATCACTCATGGTTGGAAGGACTGACAAACACTAACGAAGAGTACCATCAGAATTTGAGGGTCTAGCAAGGTTTGAGATGAGGACATGGCTCGCTTGGTGTGTCCAAGCTGTAGTATTTTCATGTTAGAAAGAAACCCTGGTATCCCTAATTATTTTATTCAATAATGTTTGTTTAGTGATATCCTTCTACTAGTGAAATTCTCTTCCCAAGTTCTATGCCATCACAAATACCAAGACATGGACGACAAGATATTATTTATGAAGAGGTTCGACGAGTATAGAAGGAGGAAAACATGATTTGATCATTAGAGTTTGGATGTAGGTTGTTGTGGAAGCACAATTTACAGATCTATTTGATCTATTTTGCAAGAGTACTAGGAACTCATAATCCATGCAGTTTTTCATTTTTGAATGGATATTTATTACATGGCATGGTTGAATTGGTGGTAGAAGTAAAGTTAGTGAGTGGGGAAGCACAAGAAGAAACCAAGAGCATGATTTACAGGTCTACCAACATGATGAATACATGAGATGATGAGTCTACGAGAGGACACATGATAAAGTTGTGTAATGAACCACTTTGATAGCTATGAGGATTGCAGGTGTACTCATATGGTAGCTTGATGTTGTTGCACATGTTGAATCTTCAATTTATAATAAATATGTGAATTAATATCAAAATATGAGATGAATGGGATCAATTTATTATTAAGGAGACAAGACAAGATGAGTAAGGCAGGGAAACATAAGCATGACAATTAGTGGTGCTAGTCAAAGAAGTAATGATCATTCCTAGAGTTGTTGAGGTAATAGCAATAATAATTAAAAATAAATACTTTTAAGATGGAAAATTTTAAACTACTTGTTAATGGGCATATGATTGTAACAACTTGTTATGTATGCACACCCCTAGAAAAATCATATACCATGGTAATAAGTTTTGAAGGAAGGTTGGATTTGGAAAATTCCCCAAGTCATTCTTAAATGTTGAATGTTAGCTTAAACTTTAACTTCGCAATGAGTCAAATACTTTTAGGTTTATACTCATGGTTTTTGAAGACCTCTAGATTTTTTGAGACATAATATGTTGCATATAGTATTCCATCCAGGTATTCCATCGAATATAAAATATAAATAGTTTAGATGTTCAACTCAAATTAGTTTAACCAAATTTTGTAAAAAATTAATAAAAATAAATTAAGACAAAAAAATATCCCGCTAAATATCCACAAAGATAGTCTCATAAAATATTACAAAAATATCCACCAAAATAAAGTGTCATGAGATATTACAAAATTATATAAAAAAAAATAGTCTCATGAGATATTGCAAAAATGTCCACCACAAAAAAAAAGTCTCATGAGATATTACAAAATTATATGTATCTTAAGAGAAGAGTTGAAAGTGAGAGGAAAGTGTCTCGATAGAATCTGTCCCATAGTCATCCGTAATACAATCCCGGCAACAACCTAATTGTCATTTTTCCATCCCACAATTAATCGACCCAATCATAAACTCATCCTAGGTTTGAAAAAGACTTCAAAACAATATTATTTCCTGCTTTTACTAGTCGGGCAGACAAAATATAATCATGCCCATCCAACGATAAATCGGCCCACCATGATCTCATCCTAGGTTTGAAAAAGAGTTAAAAACAGTATTATTTATTGCTCTTACTAGACGCGCAGACAAAATATAATAATGCCCATCTAACAATTAATCGGCCCACCATAAACCGAGGTTTCATAAAGAGTTAAAAACAGTGTTATTTCTTGCTTTTTACTAGCCGGGCAGACAAAATATAATAATGGCGAGCCCCATAGAATGCGGTGTGCCAAAATATAATAATACCGACCACAGCAGAATCGGTACTGTTAAAGATTAACAACAGATTCGATGAAAGGACTTCTGCGTTAAGTTTAGAACATCGAGAAAAATAGAAGAGTGGCATTATTGATGTGATTAAAGTTGTTCTCCCTTGTCAAATGTTATTAAAGGTTTTCGCGTTTCACTTCACTTATTCTTTGAACAGTCTTGCACGAGCAGTTTAGTCACTTCATCTCATACTAAAATCTAGAGTGGTCCAGTGGTCCAATTGTTTGCCTATCAAAAAATATATATATATTTTCTCCTCCCTCGTGCAGTTTGGTCACTTCACCCTCAAACTATAATAGTACCATCGAAATTTGAGGGTATAGCAGAATTTGGGATGAGGACATGGCTCGCTTGGTGTGTCCAAGCTATAGTATTTTCATGTTAGAAGAAAAACCCTCACACCCCTAGTTATTTTGTTCAATTTAGTGGTATCTTTCTTCTAGTGAAATTCTCTTCCCATGTTCTATGCCATCACCAAGACGAAGACACGGCCGACCAGATACTATTTACGAAGAGGTTCGGCCAGTATACGAGGAGGAAAGCATGAATTGATCATTAGAGTTTGGAGTTTGGATGTAGGTTGTTATGGAAGCACAATTCATAGAGCTTTTTGATCAATTTTGCAAGAACACTACGAATTCATATTCTACTAGGAACTCATAATCTACGTAGTTTTTTAGTTTTTGCATGGATATTTATTGCATGGCATGGTTGAATTGGTAGCAAAAGTAAAGTTAGTGAGTGGAAAAGCACATGAAGAAACCGAGAGAATGATGTTTAACTCTACTAGCACGATGACTCATGACATGATGAGTTTGAGAGAGGACCCATGATCAAGTTGTGTAATCAACTATTTTGATAACTATGACGGTTGCGGGTGTACTCATATGGGAGCTTGATGTTGTTCAGCACGTGAATCTTCAATTTATCAAAAATATGTGAATTAATATCAAAATATGATATAAATGAGACCAAGTTATTATTAAGGAGGCACAACAAGATGAGATAAGCATCATAATTATTGATGCTACTCAAAGAAGCAATCACCATTCCAAGAGTTCTCCATATAATAACAACAATAATTAAAAAGGAATCATTGAAGATGGAAATTTTTAAACTACTTGTAAATGGGTATATGATTGTAACAACTTGTTAGGGATGTGCACCCCTGGTAAAATCATATACCATGGTTATAAGTTTTGAAGGAAGGTTGGATTTAGAGAATTTCCCCAAGTCATTCTTAAATATTAAATGTTAACTTAAATCTTAACTTGCAATGAGTCAAATACTTTTATGTTCATACTAGTGATTTTTCAAGGCTTATAGAGTTTTTGAGACATAATATGTTTCCCATAGTATGCCATCCAATATAAAATATAAATAGTTTAAATGTTCAGCTCCAATTAATTCAACCAAATTTTATAAAAAAATAATAAATAAAAATTATGATCCTAAGAACCCTCTAAATATCCAACAAAATAGATTATGATAAGATATTGCAAAAATGTATGCCAAAATCAAGAGTCTCGTGAGATATTACAAAATTATATAAATCCTAAGAGTCTCATGAGATATTACAAAATTATATAAATCCTAAGAGAAGAGTTGAAGGTGAGAGGAAGGTGTCTTGATAGAATCTGTAACACCCTGCGGTTTTTGTGATGGTTGGGTGGCATGGGCGTGCCTAAACGGTGAATTGACGAGGTTGTGAGAGTGTGACACGGGCGCAGGCAACTCTGCGAGTTGGCAAGGCAAGGTGAGAGAGATGAGCTAATGGGCAGCTTGGTGAAAAGGTCATGGACTTATAGTGAGTGAGTGGGCACACTCTAGCCCACGAGCTGACTTGAGCCAAAATAATGAAAGGGCATGAAAACATGGTGGTGGCACATTATAGGTAGGCTGAGATGCTATGAGGATGAACCAACGTGTTATTGTTGGTGGGTTGGCCGAATGCCCCATACGATGGGCGACCATATATATAACCAAAATGATGGCGAGTTGGAAGGACAAGTGAGAAGTGCGAGTCATATCTGCGAGCTCTGCGGTGAACACAAAATGGAGAGGTGTATGAGCTCACACGATGGGGAAAGGAAAACAAAACTTGTGCAGCGATCTCGAGTAGGGCGACACGAGGTGTGCGCGCCTGGCGGATAGAAGACACAGTTCGGTTGGAAAGCTTGTGTGAGGTGACCCCCGGGTAGGAGTGCCTAGTAGGGAGAAACATTGAATGATTTGTGTTAAGGTTGCAAACGCGGTGCAGTGGAAGTGAGAAGGTGCCCTAGTTGGGTGGCAGGGTGACACGGACAGCGGCACCCAAGCTGGGCAAACGACACGATCGTTCGGATGTGCTGAACGGTCCAATGACCAAAGGTTGAGCTGCATGATAACTAAACGTTTCGGTGTAAATCCAGTTGAGCTTTGTCTCCCGGTGAAATTGTAAACTTTGAAAATATAATAAAAGATTATTATTCTATATATGGTTAGGGTGTCTTCTCTGTTGTTGAATGTTATATTAATGGTTTCCGCACATTAATATTAATGGTTAAAAGAATGAATGTTAGGCATAGTTAAGGAAATAGTTAAAGATGAATAAAGTTATTTGTTTGGCCGATGCTGCATGAAATCCAATTTACAAAAAAAGAATTGGGGGCATGACAAGTGGTATTAGAGTGAATTGCAGAGAGCAGGAAAATATGTAGATGGAAGCTATGGAGAAATCATAGATTCATAGTCTAGGTTTCATAGACTTGGTCGTTCATGGCAAGACCATCCAAGCACTGGTGGACATAGGGGCCACACATAACTTCATGAGGACATGGTTAGTGAGAGAAGTTGGACTGGAAGATTTTCCCATCGAATGTGGAAGTCAAGACAGTGAACTCAAGAGCTAAAGTGGCGGGTTTGGCACACGAAGTGCTTGTACAGACTAAAGACTGGCAAGCTCAGTTGGACTTTATAGTGATGGAGATGAACGCTTTTGACATGATATTGAGGCAGGATTTCTTGAAGGGAAATAAGGAAATTATTGTCCCCTTCTACGATGAGGTTATGCTGATTCGAAAGTCATAGACTTGGACTTTGCCTACTCATAAGCAAAGGAAGGATGTCAAGGTGCAACATGTTTTCGCACTAAGTTTGGAGAAGGCTATGTGGGAGTTAGAAGTGGAGACATATGCGGCTGTAGTCAACGAAGTCAAAGGTGATGATGGAGTGGAGATGCTTATTCCAGCCGAGATTTCTGAGGTGTTGGCTAAGTATGCAGATTTGATGCCCGATGAGCTACCAAAGAAGCTTCCACCAAGGCATGCAGTGGACATAGCATCGAGCTTGAGCCAGGGAAGCAACCTATGGCTAAAGCTCCTTATCGGTTGTTAGGACCTGAGTTAGAGGAGTTGAAACGACAATTAAAGGAATTAACTGATGCAAGCTTCATTAGACCTTCAAGGTCCCCTTGTGGAGCTCCAATATTGTTCCAGCGAAAGAAAGATACGAATGAGCTATAGATGTGCTATGATTATGGTGCTCTCAATAAGCAGACGATAAATAATAGGTATCCTTTGCCATTAGCTGTAGATTGCTTCGATAAGCTTGCGAAAGCCCTAGTGTTTTCCAAGCTAGACTTGAGGCATGGGTATTATCAAGTGTAAGTAGTTGAAGGAGATGAAAGGAAGACCACCATAGTAACAAGGTATGGAAGCTTTGAATTCCTTGTTATGCCATTCGGGTTGTGGAATGCTTCTGCTACTTTTTGCACTTTGATCAATGATGTTCTACGTCCATACTTGGATTTGTTCGTAGTAGTGTACTTGGATGATATTGTGGTGTGTAGTGATAACATGGAGGATCATAAGAAGCACTTGGCATTGGTGTTTGATGCACTGAAGAAGATTCAACAGTATTTGAAAAAGTCTAAGTGTGTGTTTGCTCAGACTGAGATTCCGTTCCTTGGACACATAGTGGGTCAAGGGTACATACGGATGGAGCCGAACAGGGTAAAGGCGATCCAGGACTGGGCTGAACCGAAGAATGTCCATGATATGAGGGTGTTTTTCGACATGACCAACTACCAACAGAAATTTGTAGAGGGGTACTCCAAGGTGACATCATCACTAACAAACCTACTGAAGAAAGACAAGAGATGGAGTTCGATGGACAAATCTCAAGAGGAATTTGATGATGTAAAGAAGAGGATGGTTACAACACCGATACTGAAGTTGCCAGATTTCGAGCGACCATTTGAGGTACACATAGATGCTTCAGATTTTGCTATAGGAGGGGTTCTTATGCAGGATGGACATCTGGTGGCGTACGAGAGTTGAAAGTTGCAGGATAGAGAACGGAGGTATCCGGTCCATGAGAAGGAAAAGAGTGGGATCATTCACTATTTACAAGCACGGAGGAGTTACTCGATTCGGAAGCCTTTTGTTGTCAAGACTGACAATGTTGCAGCAAGTTATTTTGCATCACAACCAAAGCTGTCAGCAACGCAAGCTCGTTGGCAGGACTTCTTGGCAGAGTTCGACATGACTATTGAGTACAGGCCAGGTAGACTCAATGCGATGGCAGATGCCCTTAGTAGGAAGGGACAGCTAGTAACATTGGAGGAAGTGGAAGACTGGGCAGCACAAAGTACGAGTCGAGTACAAATGTCAGAAGAGATGCAAAATAGGCTCAAGGAAAGCATTGAGACTGATACTTAGGCGCAGAATATAGTGAACCAGATAAAGGAGGGGAAGACACAAAGGTTCTTTCTCCGAGATGGATTCTTGTTCTTTGGAAACCGACTCTATGTTCCAAAGTCATCAGGGCTCAGGAGGCACCTTTTGAAGGAATTCCACTATGCTCTGTGGGCTGGCCACCCAGGGCAGCATTGTTCTTTGAAATTATTGGAGAGAGGGTTCTTTTGGGAGAATATGAAAGAGGATGTGGAGGAGTATGTACATATGTGTAGCATTTGTCAGGAGGACAAATCAGATACTCAGAGGTAAGGAGGTTTGTTGCATCCTTTACCAATTCCTGAGAGACCATGGATGAGTATCTCAATGGACTTCATCACTGAGTTACCACAAGTATAGGGGTATAATGGAATCATGGTTGTGGTTGATCGTTTTTCCAAGTATGTTGTCTTTGTTCCAACAAAGATACCTTGTGGAGTCGAGAGGACTACAGAGTTGTTCTTCAAGAACATAGTGAAGTATTGGGGGATGTCGTTGAGCATTGTATCAAACAGAGAAGCGTGATTTATAGGCAGATTTTGGACCACATTGTTCAAGTTAGTCGAGAACAGATTCTTTGATGAGTTCGAGTTACCATTTGTAGACAGATGGATAGACCGAGAGAATCAACGCACTGCTAGAGAACTACTTAAGACATTATGTGACGGCTGATAAGAAGAATTGGCCTAAACTCTTGGATGTAGCTCAGTTCAGCTACAACATATAAAAGAGTTCTGCAACAGGGTATAGTCCATTTGAGTTGGTAAATGAACAAATGCTAGTCACACCGCACACCATAGTGATAGGAGGTTTGTTGAGAAGTCCTCATGCGAAGAAGTTCATGAAGGTTTGGGGTGAGAGCTTGGAGTTAGCACCGGTGCGCTTACACAAAGCTGCAAGGAGAATGTAGAAATCGGTAGATAAGGATAGATGGGATGCACACTTCAGTGTGGGAGATATGTTGTTCCTCAAGATTACCGGAGATTAGTTTCAAACACCTGAGGGGATTGCGAGATCTTTGACAATGAAGTATGAGGAGCCATTCTGAATTAAGAGGCGAGTGGGGGAGGTTGCCTACGAGTTGGAGCTTCCGCACCATATGCATATGAAACATCCACTTTTCCAAATGAGTCAGTTGAAGAAATGCAGACTTGATACAGGACATCTAGAGAGAGTGGAACCACCAAGGGGACCACCCATGATTTTTGACAGGCCAAACCTTGCGATGGATAAGATTTTGAAATCTCAGACAACAGGGATTGGGATTCACATAAGACATGAATTTCTTGTCAGATGGAAGGATGCACTAAAGGATGATAGCTGGGAAACGGAGGACTCACTATGGAGATGGAAGCAAAAGATTGCGAAGTACGATAGGAAGTTATGAAGGATAGCCGGATTGCTGAGGACGGAAATGACATTAGGTGGGGGAGGATGTAACACCCTACGGTTGTTGCAACTGTCAGGCCGCATGGGCGCGCCTACCGGGCATGCCTAAACGGTGAATCAGCGAGCTGGCGAGGGCACGACATGGGCGCAGGAAACTCTGCAAGTTGGCAGGGCGAGGTGGGAGCAACGAGCTAGCCGGCGGCTTGGTGAAAAGGCCACGGACTTATAGTGAGCGAGCGGCATGCTTGAGCCCACAAGCTGACTTGAGCCAAAATAATGAAGGGGCATGAAAACATGGCGGTGGAAAATTATAGGCAGGCCGACATGTTATGAGGATGAACCAATGCATTATGGTTGGTGGGTCAACCGAATGCCCCATACGGCGGGTGACCATATATATAACAAAAACGATGGCAAGTTGGAAGGACTAGTGCAAAGTGCGAGTCATATATGCGAGCTCTATGGTGGATGCAAAATGGAGAGGCGTATGAGCCCGCATGATGGGCAAAGGAAAACAGAACTCGTGTAGCGGCTCAGGCAGGGCAACACGGGGTGTGCGCCCTTTCCGGGTAGAAGACACAGTTCGGTTGGAAAGCTCGTGTGAGGTGACTTGCGGGTAGGAGCACCCAGCAGGGAGAAACGCTGAACGAGTTGTGTTAAGGTTGCAAACGCAGTGCGGTGGAAGTGCGAAGGTACCCGAGTTGGGTGGCATAGTGACACGGACAGCTGCACCTGAGATGGGCAAACGACACGATCGTTCGAACATGCTGAACGTTGTAATGACCAAAGGTCGAGCTGCACGACAGCTAAACATTTTGGTGTAAAGTCGATTGAGCTTTGTCTCCCGGTGAAATTGTAAACTTTGAAAATATAATAAAAGATTATTATTCTGCATATGGTTAAGGTGTCTTCTCTGCTGTTGAATGTTATATTAATAGTTTCCGCACATTAATATTAATGGTTAAAAGAATGAATGTTAAGGGTAGTTCGAAAAATAGTTAAAAATGGATAAAGTTAACTGTTTGGCTGATGACACACAAAAACCAATTTACAAAAAAAAATGGAGTTGTCTATAATGCGACTTTTTGAGATTCCGGTGACGGAATCCGGCGGAAGAAATTGAGATGAAATCATGATTTGTTGCAGTTAAAATGGTTTTTTAACTGCATATTCGGATTCAGCACCCTGAAAAACCCCTGGGACGGTTTCATTGTGCAGAAATTAGCTATCAAACTTGGATTCCGATAAATTACTGCCGGATTTTCACCGGAAAAAATCGCCGGAAAGGCTTTCAAAAAGTCGCGTTAAAGACTACTGCAAAAAAAATTGAGAGCGTGATAGAATCCATCCCATACTCATCCGAAATACAATCTCGGCAACAACCCAAATATCATTTTTCCATCCCACAATTTATCGACCCATCATAAACTCATCCTAGGTTTGAAAACAAGTTAAGAAACAATATTTTTTCTTGCTTTTACTAGCCGGGCAGACAAAATATAATAATGCACATCCAACGATAAATCGGCCCACCATAAACTCATCCTAGGTTTGAAAAAAGGTTAAAAAACAGTATCATTTCTTGTTTTTTGCTAGCTGGGCATACAAAATATAATAATGCCGAGCCCCATAGAATTCGGTGTGTCAAAATATAATAATGCCGGGCCCCTAGAATGCGGTGTGTCAAAATATAATAATGCCGGGCCACATAGAATGCGGTGTGTCAAAATACAATAATGCCGGCCACACCAGCATCACTAGTGTCAAAGATTAACAAGAGATTCGACGAAAGGACTTCTGCGTAAAGTTTAGAACATCAAGAAAAATACTGGGATTATTGAAAAGAAGAGTGGCATTATTGATGTGATTAAAGTCGTTCACCCGTGTCAAATGTGATTAAAGCTTTTCGCGTTTCACTTCATTTATTCTTTGAACAGTTTTGCACGAGCAGTTTAGTCACTTCACCCTCAGACTAAAATCTAGAGTGCTCCATTGGTCGAATTGTTTGCCTATCAAATATATATATATATTCTCCTCCCTCGTGCAGTTTAGTCACTTCACCCACAGACTAGTCCAATTGTTTGCATATCAAAAAAATATATACTTTCTCCTCCCTATATAATTCTTTAATCAATGTTGAGTATGAGAGGAACATATTTGGTGGCATATTACAATTTTATATTTCCATGTGATTATCATTTTCCCGAGGTTCGGCAGTACCAGAGGGAGGGATTAATAGTTACAGACCGCAGATTTGGAAATGGCTATATATATCTATCACAAATTATTCTAAAATTAAATTTCTCTTCCAGAAATAAGGTTTGTAAGGAATACACAACTATGAGAAATATTACAGCGACTTCCAATGTGACTGCATCTTCAGCATGGATCTGACCAGTTCCATTTCTGCTGGCTTGCATGATCAAAATGATAGTTTTTGCATTTATCATTCTGGCTTGCTCCTATGTGAAGGACTACTAATACTGTTAATGGTATAGTAATGTCGCAGAAATGCTGTTATTAGCATAGTATTTTCAACGTTAGTGTACCAATTAGTCATGTGTTCATAAATGGAAAAATTTATTTTTTCCAAAGATATCATAAATCATACCACAGAATCAAAAAACAAACCAAAAGCAATGTTAAGTGGAATGGGTGAGGTCTTAATTTTGAGGTGGATTATTTAGTATAGTTACAGTAGGTACGGTATTATCTATTTAGTTTATTTTTTTTTATAGTTTATTAGTTTGTATTTCACTAAAAATTGCTCTTTATTCCTGGTTTATTATTAGGAATTCTAATTTTTTTATTTATTATTATTATTTAAATTTTTTTAATTCTAAGATTATTAGTTCAAGTCTTTTTTTAAGTAATTTCTATTTCTGTTATTATAGATTGGTTAGTAAATTTTTTATTATTTCCATTTTCATAAATTATATATTTTTTTTTTTCCATATTTTAAATTTGAAATGATTTTCTATTATATTAAAATTATATATATATATATATATATATATATATATATATATATATAAATTAATCATATTTCTTAAATTTTAATAATGGCCTTAAACAATATAATATTTTGTTACTTGTTTTATTTTTGGGATAAATTCTTTAAATTTATTATTTTTTAATTATATTTAAACTAAATAACAAATATTATATATTATTATTTCATAAAAAATTTAAAAATTAAATTTTACATTAAAAGAATAATTTGCACATACAAAAATCTATTAAATAATTTTATTATTAATTAATATATAATTTAATTTGATAATATATATATATATATATATATATATATATATATATATATATATATATATAACGTTGTCTTTGCAAAGCTTCCAATGGACTGAACTATGCAATCATATATTTGTTTAAAATTGAAGGGATAGAAAATCATTCTTAAACCTAACCATCATTCAATAGTAGATCATAACTAGTAGATCATTACTTTTTATATTGTAGGACTAATTGCGTTGTATTAATATTTTATTAAACCATTTTATTTAGAAAAAAAACAAAAGTTTCAAATTTCACCCATTAATTAAAAAGATTGTTTTTAAAAATATAAAAAAAAAATAAATTTATATTAAATTATCTAATATAAAATATTTTTGGTTAAAAGCATATAAAAATGACTAACATTTCAAGTTAAAAGCATATAAAAGTGAGAATCGTTTTATCTTTATGTATTTTTTTTAAATATTAAGAAAAGAAATTTATATTAAAATATATTCTAACTTAGCAACCGGAGAATCCACAGTAAAAATGATTTTTGTCAACGTTTCAAATCCCAACAGGGATCTATCATCAAGACTGTTATTGAGTTTTTGATAGTAGAAGAGCTCAATTGCAAGAGATAAATAGTTATGACATAAGCTAGTTTGGTTTTAAGGGGAAATGATAAATAGTTATGAGGTAAGCTGGTTTGGTTTTAAGGGGAAATTAAGGTCAGCTGTTTTAATGATAAATATTATCCAAATATTTAAGTTTTTTATTAAATTAGGTTTATTTTAATTTTAGTATTAGTATAATAAAATTAAAATAAACCTAATTTAATAAAAAACTTAAATATTTGGATAATATTTATCATTAAAACAGCCGACCTTCATTTCCCCTTAAAATCAAACCAGCTTACCTCATAACTATTTATCTCTTGCAATTGAGCTCTTCTACTATCAAAAACTCAATAACAGTCCTGATGATGGATCCCTGTTGGGATTTGAAACGTTGACAAAAAATGGTTTTTACTGTGGGTTCTCTGGTTGCTAAGTTAGAAGATATTAACCACAGATGTCTTAAATCCGGAATTAAAATATATTATAGAAGCCCGCAGAGGTTTGGTCTCATGGCCAGTGGACAATCTGTTAAGTTCTCCGTGTTGCTGTGCAGGTCACGAGTTCAAGTCACGTTTTAATCGAGGGCCATTCTTGCGGGCTGGGCGGTTCCTCCTAGAGGTTGGTAGCTGGTGGGATTCAACCCCATATAATGCGAGTACGATACCACAGCCATTGCCGATTGCACTAGTCACCAAAAAATATATATATTATAGAAATTTTTGATGTGGACCTGGGTCATGTTTGTCATCTTAAAAGTCAAGGAGAGTTAATGTCGTGTGATGTGGCGGAACCCTCGCATGCATTTTTTAATCGTTCTTAGTGATATGGTAGAATGGATATGATGGAGGTTCGAGTGAGTTAGTCTAGGCATTCAGAGTGATGGGGTTGCTTCCTTGCTCCAAGAGATTTTAGGACGGAAATCTATAAAAGAGTTGACAACATCGTCTTTTGTTTTGGTTGAGAGCAAAAGCTAGATGATAATCTTGCTAAGGGGTGGTGCATGTCGTGGTTCTTGTTTCCCTGCTGCAAGAGAGATTTTAAAATGGCAACCTATAGAAGAGGTGACATCATGGTCTTTTGTTTTGGTTGAAAGTAGAAACCTAGATGATCATCTTTCTAAGGGTCATTGGATGCCCCAGTCTCCGAGATATTCAACATACTGACCTATGTAACTCACTAGAAGAGAGAGCGAACATAGTAGACAGAGGCTCACACATGACTAGAGGTATAACCTACTCAAGCTTGGGCTTTGGGAAGCAATTGAGACAAGTGAAATCATAACACCTCACCTAACATGTAATGGAAAGTTTTCTCTCAACCATAACTTGGTAATTATCAAACGTCAAGGAAATTCTGTTTTTTTGTATGGCATAACTTCAAAAATTGTTTAATTATTCATAGATTTAGTGTAAATTATGTATTGGGTTAATAAACCCTTGGTTTCCTAGCTGCAAGGTAGTGTACATATTATCTATAATATTGGGTGCTCTTAGTTGTGGTGTCCTGAGTAGCCTAAAGCTAAATTGAAGTTGGGACATTGTGGTATAAAAGAAAAATCATTCGTCAGGGTTTGTCATTCTATGTTGGTTTGATTAATTGGGGTTTATTTGTTGGTGGTATCCTTGAGCTATGGCTAGAAAGTGAAAACATTTCATGTTTCATTGTGTACATTGGTAGTTTTATATTGTTGTAGCATTTATTGTATAGCATCTTGAACTAGCTTTCTTATAGCTAGTTTGAAACTAGTTTGTTTAGATACATGGGTTTGCAACTTACATTGTTGTTGAGTTGGTTTTGGGTCTTGGGAAGTTTTAACTAAAAATTAATTTTATTTTGGGGATTATGGAGCGAATGCATAGTAGGGGTTGGGGTGGGGTTGGTGGTCGTGACCCTTAAGCTCACAATAAAGCTCAACAGTAGGCCTGGGTCGCTATTGACAGCTACCATGCAGCGGTGCCCCACTACAACCAAGACGGAATTCAAGATTTGGAGGCTAGGTTAGAGGAAGAAAAATAGGTATTCCTGGATTGAGAGATTCCAAAAGACATATTCAATTGGATTCTTGACCCGAGGCACACTAAGGGATGAAGGAATCACTATTATGGGCCACTAACCTTATATTGGATGATGAAGAATCCACTACGAAGAATCTTAATGGATAAATGGACTTAGCGATATGGCATATTTGTTGTCTTAGAATATGTGAAAGGACTCAATGCAATCGAAACTACCGTTTAGACAAGATTGACAGGAGGATTTATCACATAAAACTTCATTTTAGTGCAAAAGAAAGTCCAATGATCCCTCAAAATCGAATGACATAAATGCTTCCCCAATGTGCTCTTTAGATACTCGAGTCGCAATGCTTATTTTTAGTTGTTGTTTTTGTAGTGCACTAATAGATAGGCTTGTTATGCTTCTGTCATTGAAGCTTCTTGAATTTGGGTAGATTGAGACCACCTACCAAAGATATATTAAAGCTTGATGAATATACATTGTTTTTCTTGAATTTTTGAAAGAATACGAGATATATATATATATATATATATATATATATATATATATATATATAAAGCGGAAAACATATGTAAAAGTAAGAAATATTTTATAGCTTGAATTTTTTAAAGATTTTTTTTTTTTTTATATTTAAGTACGTTCAAAATATAATTAATGAAATAATTTAGAAAATTTTCAACTATTTTTTGAGTAATATAAAATAAAAACTATCTTTTTAATTTTTTTAAAGAATATAATATTAATAAGTAATTTATTGTTTTTATATTTTTTTTCATGAAATATATTTATTTAATTGTTATAATTTTGTTAAATAATTTTTTCAAAAATGAAACATTATTGATAAATGAAAATTATATATTTCAAAGAGATATAATGTTATAAAATGGATTCTACTATCCATGATTATCTCATTGAATACTGTTTATATGTATGACAATTATACCTTAGGGTATGAAGGTAGTCCTCCTCAAGTTGTATTTTATAATATATTATTTATATGTTATCTCTCAAATATAGTCATGAATTCGATTTTTTTTTTATATATAAACTTGTTTTTGTTCACCCTCTTGTGATTTGCACCCTAAATGTTTTGTGTGTTACTCTTTTTTCTAACCGTAACAAAATAGACCTATTGTAGCAGCTACAACCAACCTCCAAAATTTTTCCTTAGCTTTGTTTTGGAGCCTCCCTACCAACCTTTCACAACACCTTGTCTTGATTCATCAAGTACACAATATTCAGTGTTTTGATTGCATAAAGGAAGCATGTCGATCACGCCTTGATGCATTCCCCTCACACGCTGATCACCCGAACTTGGTATAACTACAGGCTGAGTAGCTCCCCTAAGAAATTGCACATTTCTGGAGGGCAACCAGCCTTCCCTCCAGAAATTGTGCAATCCTCTTTGGTAGCCCCTAGGCTCAAGAATTGTGTAATTTTGACAGTCAGCACTCCCAGTGAAAATTTTGCAATTTTCCTCAACAGGGGTGCTCAGCCCAGAATTTGGACAAATCTGGGTAGCAGTCATCTACTCTGCCCAGAAATTATGTAAATCTCATGTGTAGCCAGCCCAGCTCCCAGCTAGAAATGCACATTTTTCTCAAGCAGTTAAGGAGCTTCATGCATGAGTAGTCTGGTTGACCAGTTCCACCCGGGACCAAGGAAACTTGAATTTCATGCATGGCTTGCTCTTTCTCAGAACAACAAAAGGTAACATGCAAAAGGTATCCCATGATTCAGGGAGCTATCTTTAACAACTCAAGGTTACATGCAAAGTTCATTTAGAAACTTCCCTCCAAGTGTCGCTTTTTCCTTGATTAGTGGCATGCCCTTCATGAGCTCAAAACTTATTTATTCGACGCATTAGAGCTCATCTTTTCACATCGATCTTGGAGCTCTGACATCCCACAACACATCCAAGACTCTTCAACACATTCGACTCAGCTATTCATGGGTAAGTGGCTTCAACTTATCTTTTTCAGCAGTTTTGTCACCTTTTCTGTATTCGCTTGCGTGGGTGTTGTTTGATTGCTTCCATTGAATGTTTGTTGTCATTTAGATGTATAATAACCTTTCTTAGCTTTGTTTGAGTTTTGTTGGTATCTCACTGTTGTCGCATGCATGAAACTGTTTTGCATGAATGATCACCGATTTGGCAATTTTCTTCGCTCTCATGCATGTTAATATATTTATTGAATCTTTCATTCATGTTTGCATCGACTCACAATCACTTATACTTTCACTTAGTGTTGCCATGCATTCAAAATCGTATTTTATTTTAGTTTCCCATTGGCGAGTCTGGACAACAATGGCCTAGACTCTGCCTTCACTGAGACATCATTACATAATCCTGGGAAGGAAGGCTTTGTCTTTCTCTCCAGAAATGCCCACTTCTTCCCATCACTATCCTACAAGACTGTTTTTCACATTTATGAGGGACAGTGTCTGCTAGCCTAGAAAATTGAGCAATCCAATCACTGAGCATGCAATCACTCACAGCTGGAGTTGAGCATTACGCAATCCCACTAGCCAGTAACCAGTTTGGATTGTGCATTGTGCAAGTGCAGTAGCTAGTCTTCCCTCCTAGACAGCCCAGACTACCTTTTGCGCAGTTCTAGGAGCCAGTTAACCAACCTCCTAGAAGAAATTATGAAATCTTGCCCATCCGTTTCCCAAGTACGTGTGGTGTCATTCCCTGAAACTTCTTTTGTTTTCACTAACATATTTATTGCCCTGCATGTTTCTTGTCTCCAGATATTTCAGTTTTTCATCCGTCTCTTAGCAGTACCAGATCAATGACTTCCCAGAGAGCGTAATCACATGAAACTAATGAAAATGCAATTGGAGCAGTAGTTGAGCGAGTATCCTCTAGTCTATCAATCTATGAATATAAAAAGTTGTATCTAGAAAAGGACACCAAGCTGAAGTAGGAAGAGGTCAATGAAACATTTGTAGGCACTTTCGAGGAAGGAGTCGAAGACCGTCAAGTGTACGTGTGTTAGAAAATCATATATTACGGAGCAATGGAACACATAAAATATTGCATAAATATAAGCACAGAAAACGCACAAAACAAGAGAGACACATATATACGTCATTCACCCAGTTTGGGCTATGTCCACCTCAAACAGCCAGTCCTTCCTTTTTATTATCCAGCAAAATGAAGAGACACAACCTACAACAAATCCGCTATAATATCCTCGGTTTTCTCTCACAATCTCACCTCTCTGTTTCTCGCTCACAGAATAAACATCTATCACACATCCTCAAATACAATACCCTCATACAAAGAGAGGGGTTGCCTTCTAGGGCAAAAAATCCTAAACTAAACATAAGTTCTACCGTCAGATCATCCGCCTAATGAACGGCCCAGATTGACTAGAAATTACTATACTTTTACAAGGCAATTTTACATTTATTTTTCGCTTCGGGGGCGCTACCCCCGAGCCCCCGCTGGGGGACCGCTGGCCCCTGGACCCCCCAGCCGGGAGGGATCGGCCCCCCCGGACCCCCGCTGGAGTGGTGTACAAGACTTCCTGGGGTATACATCCGGCTGAAACAAAGACCTTTGAACAATCATGCTCCACACACAACAACGTGAACATTCACAAGTCCAGCTTGTACTAGATTGCATGCAGATACCCGACATTCCCATGGACGAAAAATATACATTGGATTGTCTCTCACATTGATCCGGAGGCAAAGACCTTGAGCAGTGTCAGTGGAACAAATATTGTGACCTTTTGGGCACAATATTATGATGCGATGTATCAGGTGTTATAGCCTGTGACTGTCATGAAGACTACATTCATCTCACCCAACAATAGTGCTAACTCAAGAGACATTCTGAAGAACTATGTACAAAGATACTAAGGAAGGCGTACAATTACTTGGTCATATATGCTTGTTGACTGTATGGTCAAGCAAGCATGGAAATCTTCCCACAGAGTTGGATGATCGCATTGGACCAAGTGGATAGAGAAGGAAAACAATGTAGGTGGTCTAACATATTAGCTCACCAGTTGAAGGAAGAAGTAGCGAAGGCTCGACAGTCAACCAGAGGTATGCATGCAAAGGTTTACATGTCCGTCGACATCTTAGATGTAGTCTGTGCCTGAGAGGAGTTCCCGGGTTTAGAGGGGGTATCATCACCGACGAACACTATTGTGAACACATATTTCGAGTTGTTGTCCGAATGTAGCTTCAAAAGGTGTAATCAAACGGTTTTATGATCATTTTGTCACCCCAGTGTACAAGATGATATTTGAATAGGATCCACCCTGCATGTTGAAGGAAGCAATGGAGGCACAGATAGGCATTGTTGATTGGTATGCCTCACTTTCGGTACCTTCATTCAGATATTCAGTGGGGAGAAGCCTCCACATGTTCTACCGAAGTTTTCCTTGGATGTACTTGTCATGAAGGAATTATCATATCACATCTCGGTAGGATTGAAAGCTAGACTACATCGGAAGAAGAAGGCACCTTGGCCCTCTCTTCCATTGTGGATTCGGTTATATGAGATTCAAAGTATCAAGCAAGTGGTTGTTATAGCAAAATCGATGAAAAAGTACCCTTTCGGCCTCCGAAGCTACAATCCATATGACCCACATTGTATTGTGAAGGATCACTACACAAGAGCTGAGTTCAATTGGATCCACGAGGCATGTCATTGGGTCGAGGAGGGCCCATGGAGATATTTCTACAATTTCTTCAAACCCAATGAAACGGTTGGTTTCACTGTCAAGTGGTTAGCGAAGCAATGTGAAGCAACATCATGGAGAGAATCAGTAGTAGCAATAGAAAGAGTGGCAGCAGAGGAAAGCATACCAGAGCTCGACAAAGGTAAGAGGAAGATTATCGATCACATGAAGGAGGAGGAAAGCTGCAAGTTTTGAGAAGATTCACTTGTAGAGCAAGAAGCTATGGCTATAGAGGCAAAGAGGCCCCAAGGCAAGAAGAAAATCGCGTGAAGGCAGAGGGATAACAAGAGAATGGAAGAAGGTGAGAGGGATTTTCATGAGTTGAGGGAGCAACCTTGAAAGGAACAAGAGGTGCACAAATAGGAGAGGGAAGCTCAGTAGCAACAGATACAATAGGGGGAGCAACATGTGCAAAGAGATGAAGCACCAAAACAAGTAGTTGATTCATTAGAACATCTAGAATAAGGCTAACAGGGTGAACCATTGTAGGGGAAAGACTTCACTCATGAGATATAACAAGAACTTCAATAGTTGGATGTAGACATGGAGCAGTAGGAGGTGCAACAAGACACCGAACTCATGCCTCACCACAAAGAGGTTGAATCACATGCTTTAATGCATCCAGATGATGAGCAAGTCTCAAATGACCAAGGAGGCACTAAGATCCTTGGTGATCAGCTAGAAGAAGAACTGCACAACATCTTGGTCAATGAATCCCAACATAGGGTTGTGCAGTCTCACAGGGTGTGAACTCCAGAGGATCAGACGTCTCCTCTGCAAGTTGAGGAATGAGTGCTCGTGACTGATGTACACAAACATCTAACTGCCTTAACCGATGCAACCAGAGTGTACACTGAAGCCACTAACTCAAGTGTTCGCTTTCCAATAGTTGAGAACGAGTGAATGGCAAAGGAACTACAACCAGCCAAGCAAGGAGGAGACTTGGTGACAATGTCTGCCTGAGTTGAACTGAAGAAGGCAATACTAGATGAAGTATTGTCCCTTGACACAATTATGCGAGCATTGTACTCCAATTTTGGTATCGTGCACAAGGAAGATGTCTATCTCAATAGATGGTAGCACCGATGTGCTAGAAGAGCATGTATATTGATGAGCTTGCATGATGTTGTTGATGACATGCAGAAATGGATGATGAAGTACAAGGGAACCCCACTTCACTTGCGTAAGATGATGAGGGTTAATGGGGTCAAGCTAAAAGCATGTATCCGGAGTCATATTTGGAACTATGAAGAGCTTCGACAATTCATCACTATCATATAGGCTTCCCATGCATGAGTATTCAAGAGTATGGATGTTGTGGTGTGTGCACATGCGATCCCATCAATTGGGACTCTCACCTAGGCAATGAGACATAAACAGGTCCGACTAGAGCTTGACTCATACTTCAACGAGTTGACGTGCATCGCCAGTAGCCCATACTTGCCCATTAGCGTAGACATCATGCACAAGTATGTAGCTTCTTCAACCACATTGAAGAAAGTGTGTGCATGCTTTCAGATGAGTTGGACAGAGGACCTCGAACAATGTACCCAGATGCTATGGAGGCAAGAGTGAGGTTGCAGATAGATGTCACCGCGGAGCACATGAACACCATTGAGGACTACCGATCTTGGCATCAATGTGTTACATTTGATCAACTTGAGGATGTTGAGGAGTTGGACTTCCATGGTTGTCTAAGTCAGATTGATGTCTAGCATGGCTTGCTGAAGCCATTTTGTTCACATGGCTACATGTGCGTTGTAATGTTAAGTCATGTCAAGTGTAAGACAAGTGTCAATAGTTGGATGTAACAGTCCCAGAGTGTTTGAAGAGTCATGAAGGTAGTTGAAATGTCACAAAGGGGAATGTCAAGGGTCACCCCGCCCTTTGCTATAAATTGTCCCTCATTATTCATTGTATAGGCTTTTGGTCAGCCAAGCTTTCGATAAGACTATCTTGGAGAGAGCTTGGAAAGTATTGTAACATGCCTTGGCTTCTTCAATTCATGGAGCTAGTTCATCTCTTTGGAGGAGCGGCTGGATGTGGCTGTAATGTTCCACTATTGTGGCTAGCAGGTGTACGTGAATGTATTGTATGACTGGATCCTACACTTCTTTATATAATAAGAGCTAGCACATTTCATGCATATGTTGTATTGTATTCTAGTTGTCTTTTTTACTCTAAATGGCATATGTATTTTCTTTCTTATGCATGCATGTATGGACATTCCCTATGAGTATATATGAATCTTTCTAAAATGTGTTGATTGGTTTAACCATCACTTTGGATTGCAAGTTGACTTGCTTTCCAGCTTGTGATGTATCTTCACTCGTGTGCTCCTTTTCCATCTGAGTGCTATTACAGGTTGCCAAGGGGCACACTCATCTCAACCCACCTATGTTAGAACCTCTCGTGCACCTTCCTTGACTCACTGGAGTGGTCACACCCTTGCGACCAACAGATTTATCTTACTTGACTCTATGCGAAATCGCAGTCAAGGCATTACTATATGACCCACTGCTGGGAATCCTACACCAAACGGTCTGAGGTCTAATTCAGACTTCTTACTAGGGAGATGCCCTGACATGTTGGCGGGTCCAACACCGTCAACGTTTGTGGCACTAGAAGGAGGGACAGATGAAAAGTTGTGTCCTCTCATCTAGTTTTGAACCTTTCGTTACCTTTCATGGATTCTTGCACTCTTCTCCCTCCGCGATGTTTTTCAAATAATGAAGATGTCACCATCACGAGGGAGTTCTTCAATCTCTTGTCCACTTACACATATGATGATGAAGGTGAAGTGGCCTGGCCTAAGTACATACTTGACTTTCTCTCCATGCTTCATGAGGAAGATGGGTGTTCTGATGAACATGCCAACTTGATGCTTGCACACACACTTTGCGAATCTCCACATCGATGGATGTTTAGGCTACTAGCTGACAACGTGGACTCACTTGAGCACTTTTGCGATCTCATTGAATAAACTTTCTGTCATTTTGATCCAGACTATCTTGAACAAAAACTATTACAACAATGGAAGGCTCCGCATGAATCAATTATGGATTTTTTCCAACACTTCTGTGACTTGCAGTTTCAAGGCCTAAGGAGCTAGATGAAATTTGCCTATCTTTGTAACTGGTTTGAATATTTCCTTAAGAAATCTTCTTGTCCCAAGAAGAAGCTTGAGATGAATCCCCACACAATATTCTTCAGTGAGGGAGTTGTGCAATCTCATGTGGGCGGTCACTGTCTTGACTCACTATCTGCCTTCCCCTCATTCAACAAATCCACCACTATTGAGTGATGTTGAGGATCATGCTCACACACTTTTTCAGCTTTCACACCCTCCCAGCATCACTTCACTCAATTTTTGCGTAGATTTGGTTGTGAGTCCTTCGAGTTCTCATATGCATTTTGTTCTACGACCTCCATCTTCACACTCGGGTGTTCCTCCAAATGATATTGTCTTGTGTTCTTCCATTTTGGACTCTTCACTTATGAACGAGGAACAAGCCACTGACGGAGTTGGTGTTGCACAATAACATGCGGTGTCATTCACAAAGAGTATGAGTGGGAGCTTGAGCATCAAAACTCGGTGAAGGATGACTCCCTTCCATCCGAGCCCTCTTTGTTCTTTCTTAACATCCTTAGTCAACCTACCATCCACGATTTCACATGTGTGTCTTCATCCATGGATGCACCAATTTTTGATCACTTGTAGGACTCGTTGGATGTTGGTCGATCATTCGATAATTAAGAGGATAAGTTATTCATTGAAAATCTAGTTGATCTTTCATTTGTATTTTCCGAAAACATAGAGGATGAGTTTGTTTTCTTTTCATCCACCCCTCTATTTGATTCATCTGATCATGAGGATGCTGATGAAATCATTAATTTTTCTGATTGTGGTGGCCATGATCCATTTGTTTCCATATTTGATCACGATCATGACTCTATCACAGTTGATCTTTCAAAGATGATGATCTATCTGACGATGAATTTGAAACACCAAAGACTATCGAGGCACTTCATCCTGAGCTGATGGTTATGTCAAGTAGTCGCTCGCTTGGGGTTACTCTCACTTCTAATCATGAAACTGTTCAATCACACAAGGCTGCTCATAACACATATTTATGCATTGAAGATCCATCTCACACACAGATCATAATTCCTCCACTCAAATTGCACGATCCCATTGCTCATGCATTGGAGGAATCTTACATTGCAAGCACTCTTTCGCGATGCAATTTATCTTAGTTTCTTTCGTCAGCTTGCATGTCATAGTCAAGAGTGTGCTTATTTTTTAGAGTTGCACGCAGTGTCACAGATCATTGTGATAAGTCCACAGACTGGTCATCATCCACATGGACTCACTTATGTCCTGTGGGAACTTTCAATCATGAAGTGTGATTTTCATCATTGTTATATCATTATTTCTTACGGGTTCGCACAACTGGGTTACTACCATACCAAGCCTTCACCAAAATAGGTGAACCAATGCACCAGTGGGTGCATTGGAAATATCACTTCACATGATGAGGCCCATGCACTGTCAGTGTAGGAGTAGGTATAGTGTTTTCTTTTAGTCAATTTTCTTGCATGCTTGTTTTCTTACTTTCTTTGTTTGTTTGTTTGTCTTATTGCTTTTTTGCTTACTTGATTTTCTTCCTCCTTCGCTTCTTCTCTTGCTTTGCTTTGTTGCTTGTTAGTTCGATTGTTTTGTTCATAGGTTAGTTTCACACAAAACCATGTATGACTCTTGAAATGTGTTTGGTGAAGTACAAGATGGATTGTATAGCTATCACTACATGGTTATCTGTCATCTTTCCTCTTTATGTAGAACTTGTTACTTTTATTCCGTGATACGTCGAAGGAAAATGCATATTTCTCGAAGTGAACCTTGGTGATTGTGTTCCTATGTGACTCCTTCGGGGTACTGTCCAGGCCTACTAGTCGCAGAGCAACACTAGCTACGAAACTAAGACTCTAATGAATATACTACTTATGCACCAATATAGTCCTCAACCCCAATCAAAACAACTTTGTTGCCTTGGCTTGGAATGTGCATCAATCGACCAATAGCTTGGTAAATGCTACGTATTACAATCAATCAAGTGAGAGACCAAGATGAGCTGAGAACTAAACGATACTTTTGGAGGTGTTAGACTTGCTTTTCATGAACAGGGTCGATTTAGAGAGTAGGAGTTCTACCATTGTGTCCCCAAGTTTTGTAGTGGCTACAACCACCCTCCAAAATCTTTCCTTAGCTTCATTTTAGAGCCTCCCTACCAACCTTTCATAGAAGCTTGCCTTTCTTCATCAAGTACACAAAATTTAGTGTTTTTCTTGCATAAAGGCAACCTATTGATTATAACTTCATGCATTACCCTCACAAGTTGATCATGCGAATTTGGTCCAGCTGTAGGCTAACCAACTCCCCCAAGAAATTACGCATTTTTGGAGGGAAGGTAGCCTTCCCTCCAAAAATTGTGGAATCATGTCTGGCACCCTACTGGGCTCTAGAATTGGCCAATTCTGCCTATTAGCACTCCTAGTGAAAATTACGCAATTTTTCTAGAAGGGCTACTCAGCCCAGAATTTGCGCAAATCTGGGCAGTAGTTAGTTGTTCTACCCAAAAATTGCACAAATCTCTTAGGTAGCTAGCCTAGCTCGCAAATAGAAATGCATATTTTCTGAAGCAGTTGAGGAGCTTCATGCATGAGCAGTCCGGTTGACCAGTTCCACCCGAGACCAAGGAAACTTCACTTGCATGCATGACTTTCACTCTCCTAGAATAGCAAAAGGTAACATGAAAAAGGCATCCCATGGTTCAGGGATATATTTTTAGCAATCGAAGGTTACATGTAAGGTTCATTTAGAAACTTCCCTCCAAGTGTCGCTTTTTCCTTGATTTGTGGCATGCGCGTCATGAGCTCAAAACTTATTTATTCGATGCATTGGAGATCATTCTTTCACATCGATCTTGGATCTTTGAAATCCCACAACAAATCTAGGACTCTTCGACACATTCGACTGAACTATTCATGGGTAAGTGGCCTCAACTTATCTCTTTCAACATTTCTATCACATTTTTCGTATTCTATTGTGTGAGTGATGTGTGCTTGATCTCTTTGAATGCTTGTTGTCACTTACATCTATACTAGCTTTTCCTAGCTCTGTTTCAATTTTTGTTGCTATCTCACTGTTGTCGCATGCTGTTGGGTAGAAGATCCACCCATAGCGTGTTTTTGGGGCTTGAAGCCCAAGGTTTTGGTCAATGTAATGTAAAGACCCCACAAATGTGGGCGCAAAGCATGAGACTCTAGGGTTTTCCGCCCTAAGATAATGTAATTTAATGTAGAGTGTGTCGACCTAACCATGGTCTGTGGACCATGGGATTGTATAAATAGAGCGAGGATCTAAGTGTAAAAGTAGTCTTAGCTTGGAGAAGTGATATGGGCTTTTGGTTGAGGAATTCACTTTGAGTCTATAAGTCTGAGTCTTGGGTTGTAGTAGTAGGGAGAGGCTCTATAGTTGTTTACGCAGAGGCCTGGTAGATTTCACAATTGTGTGTGTGGACCCCTGCAGCTGAGTGTGCAGGGTGGAGTTGGGATTGTACTTGGATAGAGAATTAATAAAAGATAAGTTGATTCTGAAAATATTGTGTGTTTATACTCCTATTATGTTTATGCATCTCTTTATGGTTTTATGATTTGCTATGAAAATTGAATGCTTAATAAGATTATTAGGTATATGCAATCAAGTTAAGATCTATAATAATAACATAGTAAGGATAAAGGATTTAGACATCACCTCTTCGTGCTCTTTATAGAGTTGTGCGAAATCAGTTGCACAAGCTGTGAAGAAAAAATGGCGGCATGGAGTAGCGCAAGCACACAGGATCGGTCTAGAATTCATCAAGACATCCCTTTGGTGAGGAAACTTGGTTGCAACACCCTTCCATACTACCTCAAGTGAGACCTTAGTCTGTGCACTGCCAATTGTTGCCAAAAGGGCCGGTAGTACTAGGATTTGCTTGGCTAAACTCACTATTGAACCTGGGTTAGGCCCCATGTAGCCAACAAATGGTTCCGTTGCTGGGACCGGGATGTGCCTAGGGGATTTCTGATGTCGTGGCACTAGAACCCAACAAATAAGGAAATTGAAGAGTGGTTCGACAAGAAGCTTCACGAGTTTGTGACACAAGAAAACAAAACTCCTCCAATATCAAAGAAAATGTGGTTGGATCACTACGTGTATAAAGAAATCCATGAGATCTTCTTCGCATCCTTTCCTTTTGAACTATACTAGTGGATCATGAGGTTAGCTGACAACCAGGGAAGGTGTAAGCTCGACCAACTGTTAGTGTGGACTCCGGAGTTAGTGCGCATACTAGAGGCATCGGAAGATAACATCACATGAGCTGTGGACCATTGGTTCGACTGGATAATAGGGGGATTTATCACTAAGCTTGCGGTAGACACGACCATGAGCTATAGCGAAGAAGAACGAGATTTTCTCAAGGGACCGCAAGTTAAGTACATTAAATCACTGAATACTTGGATTAAGATGTTGTTATGTGAAAAGTGGTTTATGCAAATACATTAATGTTTGGAACGACATGGAGTGGAAAGGTCTACAAAGGTACTGGGGGGATTAGGAAATAGTCCCTTGATTTCACCCTCACAAGAGAGCGACGAAGAGCTCGCTTGGGTCTCTCCGAGAAGTGCGGTTAGTTAAATAAGGTAATGCATTTTGTGGTTACCACCTCGACTTATGCCACCACTTGTTTCACCTCCATATTCACCCACCCCACCTCCACCACCCCCACAGTTCAGCATGGCAAGCGGGATCAAGCTACTCGTAATCAGAGGAGTAGGGAATGAGGATCTGCACTAGTTCTGGTTCATGGTAAGAGCAGTGTGGGAAGCATAAGGGGTCGCAGACGACAACACTAAGAAGGCCACATTAGTGAGCACACTGCAGGATTGCACACTGACATGGTATATCAAGCACTCTAATGATCACCCAAATGAAAGAATAGCATAGATCTAGAATGCACTGAACAAAGAATTTAGCTGCCTGAAATTAGAGACACTGTCAATCATCGTATTTAAATAAATCACAATGTTTCCAGGCGAGACCCTCTGGGATCTAGATCAGAGGCTGAAGAGTATGATCTGTGAGGCTAATATGACGCTAATGAATGCGCAGCACCACACATGGTTTATGGTATCTTTGACACCACACTTGAGGATGGCGTTGTCATAACGGAACCTTTCAATCCAGGTAAAAGTGTTGGAAGTGGCGATGAGGTTGCATGAAACATTGATACAGGATCCGGGATTGGGAGTCCAAGAAATCCACATACAACTATAGAATCTATGCTTGGAGATGCGGAGTTTGAAGCAGGATAGGGTTCCACGTCCAGAGGCGCGCAAAGAAGTGTGGTGCATAAAATGCAAAGGCGAGGGCCATGACAAAGACCACTGTCCAATATTCGAAACTACTTAGTAGGAGGGGGACCAATGCCATTTAGACTAGAGGCACAAGTAGGGCCAAGTGTGGCACCTATGCTATGGTGTACAATCTATTAGATAGGAGGGAAGCACATGATAGATAATTGTCACTTGTTGCAGAAGTATACACAGACTCCCTAGCAACTGTTTGTAATTTTTGTAGATCGGTGGGCCACGACGAGCGTGCTTGTCGCAGCTACGGGTTAATGATGGAGGAGACCCCAACATATAGAATGTAGATAGGAACATGAGGCCTTGACCTAGCTGCGGGGATGGAGCATGTTGGATTTTAGGGCCGAGGTCGGGGACGAGGAGGAATGGGACCAGGAAAGGGAAATAGACAGTTAATCTGTTATAATTGCGGAGGCCCAGGGCACTACACCCACGATTGTACCAACCCGACGAGAGTATCTTTTTCATACTATGATTAGTTCTATCATGAAGCAATAGATTGTCCTACGTTGGTCGCACAGATGCACGAGGAAGATACATTGGTTCACAAGGCTCCTACAAAGCAACCTAAGTTTGACTTGGAATGTGCAAAGGAGATGTTTATGGAAGCTAAGAGCTTTGTGGAGGCCTCCACTTTAGGTAGTAAGGCTCAACTAGAGCTAGCAATGGATCATTCTAATTACTACCTTTTCAGAGACATGCATGAAGCTGCGGCACGACAATAAGGCAATTAAAGGACTACAAGAGTTGATAACTAGGTGTGCAGGGTTAGGGGAACCACGTGTAGTCTGGAAACTGGGAAAGCATGCATTGGACACTGGGAGGGAAATGAGATTGATAGCATAGATTGGCAATCGATCACGTAATCCTAGACCTAGGTTAAGACATCAATGTGTTACCAAAGTAGACATGGGAACACATGGGCAGGCTCGCGTTACAATGGTCCCCTATTGAATTACGAATGGTGAACCAACAAAATATTTTTCCCATGGGGAGATTGCAAGGGGTAATAGTTGATATCAAAGGCACGAGCACACAGACAAACTTTGAAGTAATAGAGATTGTTGATTACATCAATCCTTATCTCGTGTTGATAGGAATAGAATGGGCCATCGATATAATGAAGTCATCAATCTGAAGAAGTGGAAGATGATATTCGAGAAAAAGTCCCTACGTGTAGTAGTTCCACTAGACCCAGCCGCGGGAGCGTGCTACACTGAACCAGGGCATGATGTGGTGGAATGTATTTACCAAATAATAGTGCAAGACCAGGATCTGGTGAACCTGACTATAGATGGGAGAATCTCATGGGAGCGCGACAGTTCCTGTAATTCGGATTTAGACGAAGAAGTAGAACATTGGCAGAACCGGTTGCACAAAGTGACAATGTTGAATTGCAACATGATGATTAGATACCTACGTTGCGTGACAATAAAGGCCAGGGAACTGCTGACCTATGATGGAGTAACAACGATGAATGCATTCCTGAACAAATTTGAAAGTGCAGTACCGGAATAGCAGTGGTATGATGCGCTAGAATTGGCACTGCACACAACACCTACACGATGGTTGAGTACACATCAGAGTACTACTGGAAACTAGTGTAAATGTAGAAGATGGATGCGCCTATGGTTTGGAAGTCCCCAGCATCGAACGAGGGCCAGGAAGCCAGGAAAATGTAGCTTGCACACCCACCTATGTCGATGGGCGCAAACGTGTGTTGTGCAAGCATGTCCTAGACTAAGGATTGAAAATCAAAACCAGACACGACAGTAGGAAAAGTGACAACAATCCCACGTCGGAGCATTCAAAAAGCTATGCAGAATCATGAATGAAGTTCACCAAGTGAGATGAACTGACTAGGACCTGCGGGTACTAGTGGTTCGACGGGCCTATAGGACCATAAGAAAAAACCAGAGCATGGAAGCAATCCCAACACTGACGAGAGGAGATGAAACCATAAGAGCAGAGAAGAATCCCCATACCACAGCTCTCGTAGTTAGGATAGTATGCGAGGACCCGGGTAAAGGAATTATGCAGTTAGAGGAAGTCATTCGGCGAGGGAACTTGAACCTTCATGAACTCGTAGAAGCTCAGGTACGACTGAAGCAGAAAATCATGGTAAGACGTGCGGAAATTAGAAAACTGGAGACAAAAATCGTGCAAACATGTCACGTCGACGGAAGGGCAAGACAAGATACGGGCAGCCATACCACCACATTAGAATATTGTCACCAAGAATTTCTAGCTCTGATACCATGGTTGCAACCACACCTTATCAAACAATGATCCAAATCAGATCCATAGAAAGACTGTCGAGAACCATGACTAAATCAAGTCGAACAAATCTCTAATGAATTCCAAAACAGTATGAAAAACACCCTGAACTAGTGGCCATGGCAACTGATGTGGAATGACAAGGACCTCGGTCAAAGTGCGTTGACCGAGGCCCATGGAGACCGCATAGGAGGCCAATGTAGCCCCTAGGAGCCCCAAAATGGAAGAAGGGTGAGGTTTTTGATGCACTCGCTAAGAGAGCAGGGCCAAAATGGGAAAGCTCGAGCACCCAGATGCGTGGGGGAACCGGAGGACCACGGGCGAGAAAAGGTAAAAGTGTTGAAGTACAAAGGTGGGACCCACACTCCGGAAACTAACGGTTTTGATCGGGGTGGCCTTGAATGGTAAGAGGTTTGCGAAGCGATTCCATACACCAAACAACGTGTGGCAGGCGGAGGTGACAGAAAACTACCATTGATCACGCGCTATCGGTCGAGCAAGTCAACCGCGCGAAACATGCACATGGCGTCGGATCTGGAGGGCCCACATTGGATGGCTGAGATCGCACTCGATGGATAGAAGTGGAATCAATAGGGAATTAAGCCGCGTTCTAAAGGGATTTGGAATCCGTTTGACCACCACAGTGGACGAAGAACTCATCCATGGTGTAATTGAAGAAACGAACTGATGAAGCATGTTGGCGCCATTTAGAGGAAGACAAGTGGCCACTCCCTGATCGTTCATGATGACGCTGAATGCAGGGAACTCCAAGCATAGCTACAGAAGGTGAATCGACATAGGCGGAATAGGAACCGAACAGTCATAGGGATCGAATGGTTAAAGCCATGAGAAGAGACAGTCGAACCAGGGGGAGTTGATTTGGAATCAGAATTAAGGAGAGTCCAGGCGACGAAGAGAGACACCGAATAGTGAACCTTGAGAGGAGGACTGAACATAGAGAATAGTAAAGCGAAGCAAAAGAGACAGAGGGCCAAGCTCACCACAGAGGGCCGAGCTCACCACCCTGCCAAGAAAAATCTACTTCAAGAGAAATCATATTGAGTCCCTGTATTGTAATTTCTCTGCTAAAAGACACAATAAAACAAGGCCACCATTGAAGCTGGACTAGAAATGTAGCCCTAGAGAATAGGGTGAACTCCTTATTAAAACTATTTGTGTCTTTGTGTTGCTTACTATATTTCTCTACTGTCTTTCCATTTTATTTTCTGTGTATTGGCAATCTGATCGATCCATTGTTTCAATAACCTAGAACACACACACCAGCACATGAGTCTATAATACCTTTAGTTCAATAAATCTTTAACTGATGGCACTCATAGGGTGAATATTAGATCAAGTGGTATCAGAGCATAAAGTTGGAAGGTTAGACAAGCTTGTGTTGGTATAGCTGTGAATTCTCACAAGATCAAAGCTCAAATTAGGAGAACGAGAGTTGGTGGAAGCTAATCCTGAAATTGGGAGAGTCTTTCCTCGAAAGACCATGTCAGAAGAAAGTTCTATGGGGCCAGACCCTCAATTCATAGAGAGTTTCCTATCTATGAAGTCCATGGTTGAATAAATGTACCGAGACATTAGAAAGCAAAAGGTGGAAGATGCATCAGGCTCTAAGCGAGAGAAATGAGAAGATGAGTCTCACTTCCATGAAAACTCCAAAGGAAAAGGGAAAGAGGAAAAATTTCTGACACCTCCTAATAGCCCTGTACATAATAAGAAAGCATCTTTGATTAAGTTAGATGTTAAATTTGATTTTCCTATATATGATGGAGAGCCAAATGCTGAAAAATTTGACAATTGGATTAGACAAATTGATGTGTAATGTAGGGTACAAAACATAAACTCAGACAAGAGTAAGATTCAGCTGGCGAGCCTACGCCTTGGTGGCACTGCCTTGGTTTGGTGTGAAGGTAGAACCCAAGCTGATATGAAAAGCCATGGTAAGACCATCTCTGTCCAGAGTGACTTCATTTTTGCAATCAAGAAAAAATTCTATCCATTGGCCTACATGTAGCAAGCCATGATGAGTTGGAAAACTCTTCGGCAGTTGAAGGGGCAAAGTGTCCAAGGGTATACTCAAGAGTTCAGAAAGAGAGCATTGATGTTTGGTGTCTCACTAGACTCACCAGAGACTCTTTTGAAGTATATTGGTGGTCTACACAGCTACATGAGGCATACATCCTCATGTTTAATCCCACTAGTATAGTTGAGGTGTCTGTACAATCTACTCATCTAGAGGCTAGAGGGAAGAATGGCAATCCAGAAGTTGGGGGACCATCCCAACCCACTGTAAGCAAGAGCAAGGAGAAGAGAAAATAGAAGTGGCAAGCAAGGAAGGCTAACACTACACAGAAAGCCAAAGCTTCATGCACTCACTGTAAAAAGGAGGGGGATGATGATGAGCATTATTGGATTCTGCATCTCGAGCTGAGACCTAAGAAGTCCGAGGGCAAGAAGAAGAAGATAGCTCCAGTTGTTTAGAGAGATTTGAGGTCAAACTCAGGAGATGAAACAAGTGTAGCAACCACATGTATAAAAGGTAAGAATTCTGAAGCATCTACTAGTAATTCTGCTCAATCTGTTATTGATGAAGAAAATGAGAGAAAAAAATATGAGCTTTTCCATATTCGAGTTATTTCAAAAAATCAAAACATTCATACTTTGTTCGATAGTGGCTCTCAAGTAAATTTGATTTCTGAAGCAATTGCAAAGGAATTGGGATTAGCAACTACACCTCACAAGAAACCATACCCATTAGCATGGTTGAATGAGAAAGCACAACTACAAGTGACTAGACAGTGCAAACTCAAGTTTTCTTTTGGGTCAACATTTGTAGATGAGGTTGAGTTAGACATAATTCCTTTGGATATATGTGGAATTGTTTTAGGAAGTCCTTAATTGTATGATAGAAAGGCTATTTTCTATAGAGCTGAGAGCAAGTGTCTACTAGTTAAATATGGAATTGAATACTTTGTAAGAGCTCATAATCTTA
Organism: Pinus tabuliformis; assembly: GCA_031772625.1. NCBI lineage: Eukaryota > Viridiplantae > Streptophyta > Pinopsida > Pinales > Pinaceae > Pinus > Pinus tabuliformis. The sequence goes on from CM062820.1 coordinate 1,438,942,240, forward strand.
AGAATAACTATACTCTCATAAACTCAGGGCAGATGAAAAGAATGATTAATTCATGCAAACAATTCTTACTAATGGTTTTAAAGGAAAAGAAACCTGATAAAAACAATGTATTTGAGGGTTGTAATGCTGAACAGCAAGCTGATATAGAAAAGGTTGTTCCAGAGTATGAGGTCATGTTTCAAGAACCTAAAGGTTTGCCACCCAAAAATGGAATAGTACATGATATTATTTTGCAGCAAGATGGTCCATTGCCTAACATTGGGACGTATAGGTTTTATGCTTTAGAGAATGCTGAAATCAAGGGAGTAGGTGTAGGAGTTGCTCGAGAAGGGCTTCATCAGGCCTAGCACATCACCATGTGGGTCACCAATCGTTTTGGAGAGAAGGAAAGATGGCTTGTGGAGAATGTGCATTGATTACCGAGCACTGAATAAGATAACAATCAAGAATCGTTATCCCTTTCCTCACATAGATGATCTCTTAGATCAATTAAAAGAAGTTGTTTATTTCATCAAGCTGGATTTGCACAGTGGATACTATCAGGTCAGAGTTGCAGAGCAAGATGCATGGAAGAATGCTTTCAAAACAAAGCAGGGATTGTATGAATGGTTAGTTATTCCTTTTGGATTAACTAATGCTCCAGCTACTTTCATGAGATTAATGAATGATGTACTCTGACCTTTTCTTGATTTTTTTTTATTGTGTATCTCGATGACGTTATGATTTTTAGTAAAATGTGGGAAGAACATTTGAAGCATGTTAAGCAGACATTAGATGTTTTGAGAAGAGAAAAAATTTATGTTAAACTCTCAAAATGTGAATTTGCCAAAACATATCTAAACTACTTGGGTCACATAGTAGAGGGAGTTGAATTGAAAAAAGATCCCTCTAAGTGGCAGTCGTTGTAAACTGGCCTAAACCTAGGTCTGTTATAGAAGCGAGAAGCTTCTTAGGAGCATCAAAATATTGAAGGAAGTTCATCTCTAACTTCTGCACGATTACAACTCCCTTACATGCTTTAACAAGATTGAAAAAGGTGTTTCAGTGGGGCGGCAAACATCAGAAAACCTTCGACACCTTGAAAGACAAAATAAGTACATCACCTATACTAGCACTGCAACATTTGCAAAGACCATTTGAGATCTAAACTGATGCTAGTGACTATGCCACGGGAGCAGTGTTGACACAGCACGACAAACCCATATGCTATCATTCTGAGACTTTTAATCCTACAGTAGTTAACTATCCTACATATGATAAAGAATTGAATGCATTAGTTCAGAGTGTGAAAAAGTGGAAACATTACTGAATGGGCAAAGAGACAGTAATACATACTGATGATTAGCCACTCCAATATCTACACTCCCAAACTAAGTTGCAACAATCAAGACATTACAGGTGGATGGGTTTTCTACAACAATTTTACTTAGTCATCAGATATAAAAAGTGCATACGTAACAAGGTTGCAAACATGTTATCTAGACCCATTATAAATGCATCTACCATACTTAAGCATAATTGTGTACTACATGAAAGCTATATAGAACAATATGTTCAGGATATGGATTTTAAAGATGTATATGCAACTTTGAGTCAAGGCCAAAGAGTAGAAGAATTGGACTATCATATAAAGGACCGACTCTTATACAATTGTGGGAAACTCTGCATTCCACAAACTGAGAGGATAAAGATAATTAGGGAAGCACACACTTCTTTGATATCAGATCACTTTGTGGTAAGAAAAACAGTTGCACAGTTGCAAAGATTCTGCTATTAGTCGAAAATGAATGAGGCAGTTTCTAGATATGTAAGAGGGTGTGCCATGTGTGTTAAAAGCAAGCCCAGCAATAGAAAACTAGGCTTGTACACTCCATTGCCAGTCCCTTCTCACCCTTGGGAAAGTGTTTCCATGGATTTTGTAGGAGGACTGCTTAAATATAGGAAAGTTCATGATTATCTATGTTGTTGTGGATAGGTTCAGCAAAATGTGCATTTTGATACCTTGTATTAAATAGGTCACAACTGAACAGACCACAAAATTGTTCTTTGAACATGCATGGGTTCATTTCAGATTACCCACTTCCATTGTATCTGATCGAGACACCCGATTTGTGGGGAAGTTTTGGTCTAGTCTGTGGGAACTGATGGACACCAAGTTAAAGAAAAACACAACTTTTCATCCACAAACAGATGGCCAGATAGAAGTAGTAAACAGGACTGTGATCCAATTAGTGAGAGGATATTGTAGTAAACATCCTAAGCTTTGGGATGAACACTTGTGTTATGTGCAACATGCTTACAACAGAGCCAAACACTCTTCTACACAGAGATCGCCTTTTGAGACCTGCTTTGGTTTCACACCAAGGTCTCCTTTGGATTTTGTCTTTGGTAAAGATACCATGGTTGATGGGCACAATGATGTGGATAAGGCAACCAGGTTAATTGAACAGATCCAGGAGATCCATCAGGCAGTACAAGAACAACTAGAAAAGAGCCAAGCCAAGTATAAGGCTAGGTATGATAAGCATCAGATGGAGCATAGTTTTCAAGTTAGAGACCAAGTCTGGTTGTATATCAACAAGGACAGGATGCAAGGTGAAGGTAAAAAGATAAAGCCTATCAAGTATGGACCTTTTAGGATACTTGAGAAGATTGGTGAAAATGAGTTTCGCCTTGATCTACTTGCTTACATGCACATCTACTAAGTTGTAAATGCAGATTCTTTGAGATTGTTTGAACCTTCAATGATTGAGGACCCTGAAGAGAAAAGTCAATTCCCTTCTATTGATGACTTGCTACCTGAATACCTCAATGAGTTACAGGAAGACATAGTGTTGGATAGGAAGGTGAGGACAACGCGCAGGGGAGAAGTTGAGTACCTCAGGATTGGACTCAAAGGTTCAAAGTCGAGCAGCGCAAAGTGGATTGAGATTGGGTAGGTGAAGAAATAGTATCCTCTCTTAGTCAATGCTTGAAGACCAACTGTTGGTGGTCCAAAAGATTTTTCAGTAGGGAGGTCGTGATCCAAATCGGATCCATAGAAATATTATCAAGAACCATGACTAAATCAGGTCGAACAAATCTCCAATGAAATCCAAAATAGTATCAAAAACACCCTAAACTACTGGCCATGGCAGCCGACATGGAACGACGAGGACCTCAGTCAAAGCACACTGACCGATGCCCATGGAGACCATGCAAGAGGCCAACGTAGCCCCTGGATTCCTAGAATGGAAAAAGGGCGATGTGTTTGATGTACTCGCTAAGCGAATAGGGCCAAAATGGGAAAGCCCGAGCACCCAGTCACGTGGGGGAACTAGAGGACCGTAGGCAGGAAAAGGTAAAAGTGCTAAAGTACAAAGGCGGGACCTGCGCTCTCAAAATTTCCGGTTTTGATTGGGGCACCCTTGAATGGTAAGAGGTTTTAGACAGGAGCGAAGCGATTCCATACACCAAATGACGTGTGGCAGGTGAAGGTGAGAGAAAAGCGTTGCTGATCACGTGCTACCAGTCGAGAAAGTCAACTGCGTGAAACATGCATATGGCGTCGGATCTGGAGGGCCTAGATCGGACGGCTAAGATTGCGCCCGATGGAGAGAAGCAGAATCAACAGGGAATTAAGTCACATTCTAAAGGGATTTGGAATCTATTTGACCACCATGGTGGAGGAAGAATGCATCCACGGCGTAACTAAAGAAACGAACCGACGAAGCATGCTGGCGCCATTTAGAGGAGGACAAGTGGCCACTCCCCGAGCATTCATGATGATGCCAAATGTAGGGAACTCCAAGCGCAACTAGAGAAGGTGAATCGAGATAGGCGGAACAAGAACCGAACAGGCATAGGGATCGAATGGCTAAAGCCATTAGAAGGGACAGTTAAACCAGGGGGAGTTGATTTGGAATCAAAATTTAGAAGAGTGCAAGCGACCAAGAGAGACAGTGAACAACGAACTCTGACAGGAGGATTGAACAAAGAGAATAGTAAAGCCAAGAAGAAGAGACAAAGGGCTAAGTTGACCATAGGTAGCATCGAGCACCAGAGAGCTTGAAGATTCAAGCCTTCCCATAGAGGAATCTGTCCGGACTAAGCATCACGTTTGGATCTTTCCACTGTAGACCGAGGGTCACATAGCTGGTAGGAAGAAGAAGAGTCTGTGTAATCTGAGTGGCTTGGGGAATCCAAGAACCACCCTGCCAAGCAAAATTTGCTTTAGGAGAACTCATATTGAGTCCCTGTATTGTAATTTCTCTGCTAAAAGACATAATAAAACAAGGCCACCACTGAAGCTAGACTAGAGGCGTAGCCCTGGAGAATAGGGTGAAATCCTTATTAAAACTGTTTGTGTCTTTGTGTTGCTTACTGTATTTCTCTACTATCTTTCCATTTTATTTTCTGTGTATTGGAAATCTAATCGATCTGTTGTTTCAATAACACAGAACACACGCACCAGCACATGAGTCTGTAATACCTCTAGTTCAATAAATCTTTAACTGATGGCACTCATAAGGTGAATATCAGATCAAACAATGTAACCAAGGGAGCGCACCGTATGAGGAAGAACTCAAGGCATTGACTGGCACGAGGGTAACTAAGGGAGGCCCTTGGACCGAGTTGAAAGGTGACTTGAAGCCTCGCACCACGAGTGCGAACACCTGGCTATCTGTAGGAAGCACAGTCTCAGCGCTGCAAGCAGTTGAAAGAGAGCACAGGACTATAAAAGAGTTTGTAAGGGAATTTCATGAAAAGGAGATTGTGTGTAGGATCGGTATGTCATGGGCGTCGCAGCCGTGCATAGGAAGCCATGTTGCTACGTCGATAGGCTAGGAGATGACCATTGGTGTCATTGCTCATGACAAGAGGTCCAATTTAAGGCAAAAAGGAGTGGGCGACGAGCAATTAAGATACAAATTAAGAGCAAGATTTGGGACGACTGTCGCCAAAAAGGCATTAATGACTCAGAAGTGGGGGGAAGGTTCGAATTCAAATTCAAAATATGCTATAAAACCATCAGGGCTAGCCACAGGGAAACACTTGGTTGTTTGAGAATTGAGCAAGTACAGAGCACTGAGTGTTGCGTACTCTTACCACCCTCAACTGTAGACATGATGATGGCTGCAAGAACAAGAGTGTGATTAGCGAAAGTTACTTGGCAGCCCCGTATTGTCTAGGAAGAGCCTGAAGAGCTGGCAACTGCACCAGAAATTCCAAAGTCACCTCGCACACCGCGACCATAGAAAGATAAGCAAACAATGGGGCCAGTCCAGGTATCACCACAGAACCCCCGGTTTAGTAGATTATCAATGACAGAGAAGGGAAAAGTCATCACCCTTGAAACTGAGGAGAAGGAGGAATATTTTCAAGCTCTGATCGCCCAAATTGAAGCGCATGATGATGAGGTGGAGACTGTCTCCCAACTGCCTTCGGTGATAAAGTTACCCCCTACATCCCCTCGTGGAAGGGGAAACCCAAGATACCGAAGGACCTTAAGGCCACAAAGAGTGCGCTCCAGACCGCACTCCTTCCTGATGAAATAAGTTTTGAAGGTCTGCCGATGGGATGGGTACCTAATATGAACTTCGAAGACTGGGACCTTGCGGATAGTGAGAGGTTCCCACAGTTGGCCACGAAGAAATGACTACAGAAGAAATGGTTACAAGATGAAGAGAGGGTCGGGTTACTCCATCTGTGATGGATACCCCACAACCACTGTGCGCACATCACAATTTTTGTCATCCAGTAGTTGTTGTGCCTAGTACATGATGTGTATCTCTGGTTGGAGGAGCTGATGCCCATCATGGTTGATTTAATTCATTGGATTTCTCGGCTACCCATCAAAAGAAACAACCCCCTAACCATAGCATGAAAGAGTAACAGCTTGGGCCTCGCAGATGCTATGAAGGCCAAATATAAGTTGGAGAAGAGGAAGCGAGGGATGTGATCAAAAGCATCAAGGACCAAGGGGTGCGCATAGCCACCCAGCTACTGGCTAGCAAGCTAATGAGGAAATTTCAGGCTGACGACGTGCCAGCGTCTGTAATTGTGTTGGCAGAGCAGTGTGCAGAGGGGGTCCAGTTCAACTAGGTGCAATTCCTCTGTGACGAGTTTTTGAGAAGCTATCGAGAGGCCCAAGAGCAGGGTAAGACCTTCCAGTATACATGGTTTCTCTATCCATCATGTTGGTTGTAGGAGATTTGTCGGAAGACAACGAGTTTCCCATAGTTGAGGGTGACCTAACCGAAGCCGCGAGGTACACCTCACTCTAGACAATGAAAAACGCGATGAGGATTTGCGAGATAAAGGTGTTTTGGATGTTCATAGAGGTGAGCATATGAACATGGATGAACTTTAGGCCGCGCTTGTCCCCTATAGTCCGTAATAGCTTATATAACACGACAGAGTTCAAGGCGGATATGCATAACCCGTATATACGGGCAGGTAAAGATCCCGAACGAACGTGGGTGAAGCTCCCATTCATCGCAACAGATGATGCAATATTTTCAGTAATGGAGTCCTGGCCTTTGGAGTGGCATGCCCCAGACTTGGCAAAAATGGAAAATATCACAGCACATTAGCGAGAGCAGCAAACCAGGCTGCGCTCGCATAGCTAGCGGAGAAAAAGCACCAGGAACAAGAAGCGGCCACATAGCAGAAGGCAGCTGAGGCAGCAGTGGCAACGCAGACGGCAGAGTCCACAACTGCACCCACTAAAGAGACCGAGGAAGGCTAGGAAATGTCCACGGAGCAGGACATATAGGGGAAGGCTGAGATAGATGAACGCATGGACCATGCACCAAAATCGACCCAGCTCAAGATGTTGTGTGTCCATGAGAAGCTAGCCTCACAGAAAAATACGAAGGAAACAAAGACCTTCGCCGACCCAATCCAGCTCACCGAGGTAGACCATCTTGACATTGGCAAAATAGTTCACGATGTCACTAAGGATGCTTTTGAAGAATTAATTATGGAGAAATCAACTGTGTTGGGGGCGCTCAAAGTGTAGTTGTAGGAATTACAGGTGCGACCCCAGGAATAATGGCACCGCACGTTGCGACAGGTATATCTGAGGCTGAGCTGATGTTGTGCGCCCAAATCATGAACACTTTTGTATTACCAGAAGGCATAGTCATAGCAGCTGCCAAGGGCGATGGGGCCATGAGAATTCAAATGAAGGGTTGGGGGTTGAATTTGGCCGCCCTTCCCAGAGAAATCCTATACCAACTACAGGATGGGGTAACTGCTGAACTTCGCGCAAGGGAGGGCTGTGCCCTCTAAGTTTTGAGCGAGCAGAAGTTAAATTTAGAACAGCTCAGCCTGCAGTGCGATAATATGGTAACACAAACCTAGAGATTGGAACAAGCCATGGAGGAGGGCTGTAGCAGCGTACCGGAGTTGGTCATGCTGGAGGTACTCCCAACAGCAGGAAATATTAACCACCTAGCGGCTGGAGTTCGTAAGGCATAGGAGGAGGCCGCGAAGGTTTAGTTGGAGTTGAACCTGCAGATTGTTGAGCTGCGGCTGAAGGCGCAACCCTCTACACCACCGGAAGTTAGAGAGCAGTGCAACCACGCCATTCAATCAATGTTGGAAGCAATAAAGAATGCCATACAGTATTGCACGAGATTGTTTGATCAGTCCCTCTTCACGCTTACCTCACTGTAGGAAGATCCAACCATACAACGTCTAGAGACAAAAGCATGGAAGTTACAACATGCATATGACAATATCAGGGGGACCGCATAGATGGTTTCCCTTACTCAGCGACTTGCCAAGATGAAGGAGGCCCGGGCTTTAAAGGAACAAGTGGACGCCGCACGGTATAAAGAAGCAGTGTTTAAAGCATGCATCGAGTCTTGGCTCGAGGAAGCATTCAAGGTCACTGCCACGATCGAGGGAAAGCTTGCCTAGATGCAGGGTACATATGTGGTAAGTCAAGAAGGTGCCCCTGACAACGATGCATCGGAGATTCTCGCACAACTGATACAGCGGACAACGGAAGAATTTGTGGCAAATGTAAGCAAAGGGTAGAAGTTGCTAGATGGACTTCATGTGAAGATCACCGCACCAGCTAAGTGACTCGAGACGAGTGATGATGATTGTGTTGGGGGTCTGTTAGGTAGCAAATCCCCCCACAGCATATTTTTGGGGTTTGAAGCCTGAGGTTTTGGTCAATGTAATGTAAAGACCCCGCAAAATGTGGGCGTGGAGCGTGAGAGTCTATGGTTGTCCACCCTAAGTTAATGTAGAGTGTGTCGACCTACCCATGGTCCGTAGACCGTGGGATTGTATAAATAGAGTGAGGCTCTAAATGTAAAAGTAATCTTATCTTGGAGAAGTGATACGGGTTTTTGGATGAAGAATTCACTTTGATTTTGTAAGTCTGAGTCTTGGGTTGTAGTAGTAGGGAGAGGATCTGTAACTGTGTGCGCAGAGGCCTGGTACAGTTTGCAACTCTGTGCACAGACCCCTGCAGCTAAGTGTGTAGGGTAGAGTTGGGATTGTACTTTGACAGAGAATTAATAAAAGATAAGTTGATTATGAAAATACTGTGCGTTTATACTGTTGTTATGTTTATGCATCTCTTTACGGTTTTATGATTGCGCACACTTGCTATGAAACTTGAATTCTTAATAAGAATATTGGGTATATGCAATCAATTTAAGATCTATAATAATGACATAGTAAGGATAAAGGATCTAGACAACACCTCTTCATGCTGTATAGAGCTACACAAAAGCAATCGCACAAGCTGCGAAGGACAAACGACTATGCGGAGAAGTGCAAGCATGCAGGATTGGTCCAGACTTCATCAAGACATCCCTACGGTGTGGAAACCTTGTTCCCTCACCCTCCCATACTACCTTGGGTGAGACCTCAGTCTGTACACCATGGATTGTTGCCAAAAGGGCCGGTAGTATTGAGATTTGCTTGGCTAAACTCACTGCTGAACCTGGGTCAAGCCTCATGTAGCCAACACATGCATGAAACTATTTTCCACAAACGGCCACCGATTTGGTGACTCACTTCACTCAAATGCATGTTAATCCATTTAGTGAATATTTCATTCATGTTTTCATGCAATAAAAATCACTTTTGATTTTAGTTAGTGTCTCCATGCATTCATTATCATATTTTCTTTTATTTGCCCCTTGATGAATTAGGCCAACCATGGCCCCGACTCTACATTCATTGACGCAGCATTGCACAATCTCAGGAAGGAAGGATCTGTCCTCCTCTCATAAATGCACACTTATGCCCAGCACTATCCTCTAAGACTGTTTTCTTCATTTCTGAGGGACAGTGACTACTAGCGCATAAAATTGCAATGCAATCCCTGAGCCTGCAGTCACTCCCATTGGAATTGTGCATCGCATAACTCTAGCAGCTATCCAGCATCCAGTAGCCAGTCTGGATTGCACATTGCATGACTCTAGCAACTATCCTTGCTTCCCGGACAGCCCAGACTGCCTTTTGCGCAGTTCTGGAAGCCACTCAAACAACCTCCTAGAGGAAATTACGCAATCTTTCCCGTTAGTTTCCCAGGCATGTGTTGTATCATTACCTGAATTTGCTTTGTTTTTTGCTAACGAATTTCTAGCCATGCATGTTTCTTGTCTCTAGATATTTCAAGTGTTCATCCGTCTCCTAGCATTACTGGATCAATGGCTTCCTAGAGAGCGGGATCACAAGACACTGATGAAAATGCAACTGGACAAGCAGTTGACCGAGAGTCCTCTAGTCTACCAATCTATGAGAATACAAACTTGTATCTAGATAGGGATATCAAGTTGAAGTGGCAGGAGGTCAATGAAACATTTACAGGCACTTTCGAGAAAGGCCTCGAAGACCGTCAGGTGTATGTGAACATTCACAATTCTGGATTGTACCAGATTGCATGCAAATAACCCGCGTTCCCATGCGTGGACATGATACACTGGATCGTCTCTCACACTGATCCCAGGACGATGACCTTGAGTAGTGTCAGTGGGACGAAGCTTGCGATATTCTGGGAACGAGATTATGATGAGAGGTATCAGATGTTAGAGCTCGTGACTTTCATGAAGACTCCATTCATCTTACCCAACAACAATGATAACTGCAGAGAGATTCTCAAGAACTGGGTAAAGGAGCCTGCTCAATTCAGGTTGACACCCAACCATATCTATAAGACAAAGATACTGAGGAAGGTGTACCAATACTTGGTCATATTTTCTTTTCGACTGTATGGCCAAGCAACCACAGAAACCTTCCGACAGAGTTGGGTGATCACATTGGACGAAGTGGCTAGAGAAGGAAAAGCATGTAACTGGTTCGACATAATAGCTCACCTAGTGAAGGAACATGTAACGAAGTCTTGACAGTCATCTAGTGGTATACATGCAAAGATTTACATGTCCGCCTACATCTTAGATGTAGTCTGTGCCTGACAGTAGTTCCCGGGATTGGAGTAGGCATGGTCATCAATGGAGAATGTTGTGAACACATATTTCAAGTTGTTATATGAATGTAGCGTCAAAGGAGTAATCACATGATGATCCAGATTTAAACAGGAACGCAACAAATTACAGAGGTAACCATATACACAAAGATGCAGCGGAAATAATACTTCATTTCATTAATGGAAAATACTGAAATATGCTTACAACCAGAAATGGAAATAAACCAGCTAGGGTGATGGTAGCTTATCTCTGAGAAGAGATGTGGTGGCTACATGCCTCTGAACTATTCCGAACTGTGTTACAATGAGGCTCAAAGGCCTATTTATTGTCGAGAAACAATGGAAAACCCTTCACATCCCGAAACCTAACCCTAGGAGATAAAACGCCAAATTGTGGGCCCCATTTGGGTAAATTGGTACATCAATTTCCCGGGGTCGTAACTTTGGCATACGATCTCCGTTTGACGCATACGATAGCTCGTTAGAAAGATCTATCCAAGTACTACCACTTTGGGAGGCAACATGGGTCCTTGGACCCATGTTTCCCCAGATTCCCAAAAAACGTCGTTTAGGGCCTCAAAATGGCTCCGGAAGTTCAGGACCCGAAAAACTGCTAAAAATAGTAAACTATGCTACAATTTAGGAAACTGAAAAAGCTGAAAGAGACAGTTGTGGGGGTCCAAATGGGATAGGTGGGTGGCCACCAACATCCACTTGGATCATTCCTCCCCCCTTAGTAAGCAATGGTCTCCATTGCGTTGAGTTCCTCCATCTGGTGAACTTGGTCCCTGGTGAGTTGTTCTACAATCTCTGGTGTGTTCAGAAATGTTGGGAAGCATGGTCGACGACGGTCCACATTGATCACTTGGTGCAAGCGAAGGAATGGAGGAATGTTGTGCTTCAAAGCATTGTTGCCCGTAGCCTTGGTACTGGTGTAAGGACCATGTCGGAGTGGTATGAGTTTATGATGGGTTCTGGTAAGGCGTTCTCTCTGCAAATGTAACCAAACTTTGTCGCCCACCTGAAACTTGTGTGGTACCCTTGTGGGTGAGGAGAAGTTGTTCTTGTGTTCTTTCATGACCGTATTCCTTTGCTGCTACTGCTGCATAGAGGAAACCTTTGCAGGGGTCATGGATGTAGCAACTCTCTTCCCCTTACTTTGGGAGTGAACCAGACAGATGAATTTCCTGGTCTGTGATATGAGCTTGCTGCCTTTCTTAGCAGTGATCAAAGATGTGGCAGTAGGTGGGGATACCTCTGGTATCCTGTATAATGAATTATTTAAAGAAATAATGACAGCACGAGGCCTAGACTCATACACAGCATGTCGCCTCCACAAGTATGGCTGGCCTAATAATACATCACAAACATCCAGAGGTGTAACATCACAGAATACCTCGTCTGTGAAGGGTTTGATGCTGTAGGGAAGGCGGCACTGTTGGCGAACTTTTAGATATCGTCCTTCATGAAGCCACCCGATACTGTACGACTGCGGGTGTGGTGTAGTCGGTAGGCCCAACCGCTTCACGACCTCTACTGAAATGAGGTTCTTTTGGCTGCCACTGTCAACAATGAATTGCAGTGGCGAACCCTTCACCCACACCTGTGAGTGGAAAAGGTGCTCTCCTTCCTCTGGATTTTCGGGCTCATCTTTCTGGATCTTGGCGGTGGCAACAGTGGCGCTGGGATCCGCATCAATGATCTGCTTCCCTTTGCCATTCCCCTTGTCGGGTTCTGGCTCAGGGTCAGAACATGCATCTGATTCAGAAGCCTTCAACTCGGCCACCAGCCACTGCTTGGTCCGACACTCACTTGTGTTATGAGTGGGACTCTTGTGGAACTCACACCACTTTCCTGTGTCCTTCTTTGGCTTTATGGTGTTGTTCTTTTCTTGTGGCTTCGACGGGTTGTCTTGGGTCACCCCGCCTTGGCTTTGTCCTTTGGGCTTCGGATTTGCAAATCCAAAGTCTCGCTTCTTCTGTTTGAACTTTTGCTCGATTTTGACAGCGTATCGGTATGTTGTGCCAAGTGAGGGGATGCTCAAGAACACCATCTCTTCCTGGATGTACTTGTGCAGGCAGCCACGGTATTTGAGTACCAGATGCAGCTCAGAATCTTTGATACCCAACTGTGTGCGAAGGGTATTAAAAATGTTTGTGAACTCCGACACATCTTGGTCTTGTCCCTGATGCAGTGTGGTCCATTTGATGTATTTGTCCTCATAGCCTCCGACAGGGTAGTGCTGCTCCTTGATGGCATCCTGGAAGTCATTCCAAGTGGGTGCGGCTGAAAATAGTGAGCTTGTATTTTCATCCTTTTGCTCATAGTAGGTTTCCCACCAGTCCTTGACGTGGGGGGCTGCTTTGAGAAGAGCGAAAACGATCTTTTCCCGATTTGAAAATTCATGAACAGAAAAATACCCATCTAGCAGATTTAACCATTTATCTATGGTATCTGCGTCTATCTGACCCTCGAAGATGGGGATTTCAAAATTAACTTGTACCTTAAAGGGTGTGGCGTTTCCAGAGTCGCTGTTGGAAGCCGATGCGTCGCCTCTGGGTAGCCGCTGAAGGACCTGCACAAAGCTATCCATCATCGCGTTCCTTTGCTGCTCGAGTGCTTCTTCGAGCAAGATTTTGATAGGATCTCCTGCCCCCTCGTCTTTCTTCTCATCCGCCATGGGAGGCCGTCGCGATTTGCGAGGTTGGTCTTGCAAAGGTTCAACCAGTTCAAGCCCTAACTCCTTATATCCCGACCTCATTGGGGACATGCAAAGAAAAACAGAGAAAAAGCAGACTGCTCTGATACCACTGATCCAGATTTAAACAGGAACGCAACAAATTACAGAGATAACCATATACACAAAGATGCAGCAGAAATAATACTTCATTTCATTAATGGAAAATACTGAAATATGCTTACAACTAGAAATGGAAATAAACCAGCTAGGGTGATGGTAGCTTATCTCTGAGAAGAGATGTGGTGGCTACATGCCTCTGAACTGTTCCGAACTGTGTTACGATGAGGCTCAAAGGCCTATTTATTGTCGAGAAACAATGGAAAACCCTTCACATCCCGAAACCTAACCCTAGGAGATGAAACGCCAAATTGTGGGCCCCGTTTGGGTAAATTGGTACATCAATTTCCTGGGGTCGTGACTTTGGCATACGATCTCCATTTGATGCATACGATAGCTTGTTAGAAATATCTATCCAAGTACTACCACTTTGGGAGGCAACATTCGTCCATGGACCCATGTTGCCCCAGATTCCCAAAAAACGTCGTTTAGGGCCTCAAAATGGCTCCGGAAGTTCAGGACCTGAAAAACTGCTAAAAATAGTAAACTGTGCTACAATTTAGGAAATTGAAAAAGCTGAAAGAGACAGTTGTGGGGGTCCAAATGGGATAGGTGGGTGGCCACCAACATCCACCTGGATCACATGAATTTCTATTCATTTTGTCACCCCAGTGTATAAGATGATATTCAAACAGGATCCACCCTGCATGTTGAAAGAAGCAATGAAGGCACTCATAAACATTATTGATTGGTATGCCTCACCATTTGGTACATTCATCTGAATGTTCAGTGTGTAGAAGCCTCTGCATGTTCTACCGAATTTTTCCTTGGGCATACTTGTCATGCAGGAAGTAGCATATCAAATATCAGTAGGATTGACAGTTAGACTGCATCGGAAGAAGAAGGGACCTTGGTCCTCTCTTCCATGGCAGATTGGGTTATATGATATTTTGAGTATCAAGCAAGCAGATGTCAAAGTAGAACTGATGAAGAAGTACCCATTCGACCTCCGAAGCTACAATCCATATGACCCACATTGGATTGTGAAACATCACTGCAAGAGAGTCCATTTTAATTGGATCCACGGGGCATGTAATTGGGTCGAGGACTACCCATGGACATATTGATATAGTTTCTCCAAACCCAATGAACTAGTCAGTTTCATTGTCGAGTGGTTAGAAAAACAACATGAAGCAGCATCATGAAGACCACCAATAGCGATAGCAGCAACAGTGCCAGTAGAGGCAAGCATACCAGTGCATGACAAACGTAAGAGGAATATTGTCAATCGCTTGGAGGAGGAACAAAGCTGCAAGTTTCAAGGAGATCCACTTGTAGAGAAAGCATCCATGGCTATAGATGCAAAGAGGCACTAGCATGACAAGATAATTGCGTGAAGGCAGAGGGATAAGAAGAGATTGGAAGAAGAAGAGAAGGAGTTGCATGAGCTGAGGGAGAAAGTTTGAAAGGAACAAGAGGTGCACAAATAGGAGAGGGAAGTGCAGCAATAGCAGATACAACAGGGGAAGAAACATGTGCAAACAGATGAAGAAGTTCCCATACAAGTAGTTGATTCATCACAACAGCTGGAATCAGGTAAACAGGGTGAACCATCACAGGGGAAAGACTTCGCTCATGAGATAGAACAAGCGCTTCAACAGTTGGATGTAGACATGGAGCAGCAAGAGTTGGAACAAGACACAGACCTCGTACCTCACCACAGAGAGGTCGACTCACCCACTTCAATGTATCTAGATCATGAGAAAGTCTCGAATGACCAAGGAGGCACGAAGATCCTTAGTGATCAGCCAAAAGAAGAACTGCACAACATCTCGTTCAACGAATCCCAACATAGGGTTGTTCAATCTCACAAAGTGTCAACTCCGGAGGATCATACGTCTCCTGCACAAGTTGAGGAACAAATGGTCGTGACTAATGTATGAAAACATCCAACTGCCTTGGTCGATGTAGCCAGAGTGTATGCCGAGGCCACTAGCTCAAGTGTTCAATTTCTAATAGCTAATAATGAGTGAATGGCAAAGGAACTACAAATGACCATGCGAAGATGAGACTTGGTGACAATGTCCACCCGAGCTGAACTAAAGAAGGCAATACTAGATGAAGTATTGTCGCTTGACACAGTTATGCAAGAATTGTACTCCAAGTTCGGTACTGTGCACATGGCAGTCATCTATCTCAACGGATGGCAGCAATGATGTGGTAGAAGAGCACGTATCTTGATGAACTTGCATGTCGTTGTTGATGACATGAAAACATGGACGATGAAGTACAAGGGAGCCCCACTTCAATTGCCTAAGATGATGAGGGTCAGTGT
Organism: Pinus tabuliformis; assembly: GCA_031772625.1. NCBI lineage: Eukaryota > Viridiplantae > Streptophyta > Pinopsida > Pinales > Pinaceae > Pinus > Pinus tabuliformis. Next base: position 1,438,957,810 of record CM062820.1, read on the forward strand.
AGTCGAGCTAAAAGCACGTATACAGAGTCAGATCTGGAACTATGAAGAGATCTCACAATTCATCACTAGTATATAGGCTTCCCATGAACGAGTATTCAAGAGTATGGATGTTGTGTCCGCGCACATGCGATCCCATCAATTGGGACTATCACCTAGGCAAAGATAAAGAAACAAGTCTGATTAGAGCTTGACTCGTACTTAGACGAGTTGGTGTGCATTGCCACCATCCAAGACTTTCCCATCAATGTAGACATCATGCACAAGTATGTAGCTAGTCCAGCCGCATTGAAGACAATGATGCACATTCTTTCGGATGAGTTGTATAGAGGAGCCCGAGCAGTGTACCTGGATGATATGGAGGGAGGAGTCAAGTTTCAGAAGAATGTCACTGCGGAGCACACATACACCATCAAGGACTACCGATCTTTGCATCAATATGTTACGGTTGATCAACATGAGGATTTTTAGGAGTTGGAATTCCATAATTGTCTAACTCAAAGTGATGTCTAGCATGGCTTGATCAAGCCATTTTGTTTACATGGGTACATGTGTGTTGTAATGTTAAGTCATGTCAAGTGTAATTCAAGTGTCAATAGTTGGATCTAATAGTCATAGAGTAGGTGAAGAGTCATGGGGGTAGTTGAACTGTCACAAAGGGGAATGTCAAGGGTCACCCCACACTTTGATATAAATAGTCCCTCATAACTCATTGTATAGGCTTTTGGTCAGCCAAGCTTCTGATAAGACTATGTTGGAGAGAGTTTGGACAATATTGTAACGTGCCTTGGCTTCTCCACTACACGAAGCTAGTTCATCTCTTTAGAGGAGTAGGCGGATGTGGTTGTAACATTCCACTATTGGGGCTAGCGGGTGTACATGGATGTATTGTATGACTGGAACTTACACTTCTTTATATGATAACAACCAAGATGTTTCATGCATATGCTGTATTTTATTCCAGTTGTCTTGTTTACTCTAAATGGCATATGTATTTGCTTTCTTACGCATGCATGTATGCACATGCATGGACTGTTCCATATGAGTATGTATGAATCTTTCTGAAATGTGTCAATTGGTTTAATCGTCACTTTAGATTGCCATCAGACTTGCTTTCTAGCTTGTGATGTATCCTCGCTCGTGTGTTCCCTTTCCATCTGATTACTATTACAGGTTGCTAAGGGGCGCACTCATCTCAACCCACCTGTGTTAGAACTTGTCATGCACCTTCCTTGACTCACTGCAGTGATCACACCCTTGCTACCAACAGAGTTATCCTACTTGTCTCTGTGGGAAACTGCGGCCAAGGCATTGTAGAGATATGACCCACTGCTAGGACTCCAACACCAAATAATTTGAGGTCTAATTACGACTTCTTACCGGAGAGATCTCGTGATATGTTGGTAGGTCCAACACCCTTCAACACGACCATAAAATTATGTAGGTAAATATTTACATGTGTCATCGTCAAAACCACCACAAACCTTTTCTCCTTTAAGTGTCCTCCAAAGCATGGAGTTCTAAACAAGTTGAAAACTAAAACATTCAAATTTCTTTCAAATTTCTTTTATAATAATAGCCTAACTCTAATAATAATTGTATGAGTTTCGTCTCCATTATATTTTTTATTATAATAATAGATATTTTTTATTATAATAATAGCCTAACTCTAATAATAATCGTATGAGATTGGTTTCCATTATATTTTCAGTAGGCAACCCTTTATGGCCTTATTGTTCACATGTCCTTTGGATATGATTTTGTTTGAAATTTAAATCAGAATTGGTAAATTTTCCCCTTTTTCTCTTTCATGGAAAAAAAACTTTTGAAACTTAAAGAAACTAAATTCTCACAACTCTCAGACTATTTCCATTGTGTAGGTAAATTTTGAAAATTCATTGTGATGAATTGATATATGCTTTTTATTTGTCAATTCTCCCTCCAAGGGTTGAAACTTAAAGAAACTAAATTCTCACAACTCTCAGACTATTTCCATTGTGTAGGTAAATTTTGAAAATTCATTGAGATGAATTGATATATGCTTTTTATTTGTCAATTCTCCCTCCAAGGGTTGGTAGGTTTCCCTTTTAGATTATCTCTCTCTTTCTTGATGTGTATGTGTCCATGCATTCAATAAATTATATATATGAATGATGTTTCAATAGAAAAATATATACATAAAATATTATGTAACCAACAGCGACATGAAGCGGTAGTTTCTATTGATTTGGTTAAAAAAATTACTATATTTATAAAGTTGTTATTACATAAGTTTTCAAGAAATTTGCTCTGAGACTCCACTTACCATTGAACTCGCTTTATGTTGTGAATTACTTACCTTATGACTTCATGTCCCTTAGAAGCATGCCATATCATAATATAAGATCATAAGATAGTAAAGATACAAGTAATCTCGAAATGATTCGAATACAACACATATGGCATGCCATTTAAGTAAACCAACTATTAATGTTTTCAATGTTATTACTAGACAAAAGGTGCGGTGTTTAAAGTGGAGGTTTTGGTTTGAAAACCACACACTTGTTAAGATTACAAGGGGCAACGAAGAGCATATGACCAATTGAAAGGGGCTTCCCAATATAACTGAGGGCTCAGCGCAAAGGAAGACGCACTTAGAGAAGTTATATAGCCTGGAAACATTCGAATATTGTATTGAAATGAAAGGTGTTTTCTTTATTGTTTTTAACCACTAGCCCCACCACAACTCTGCCACCAAACAAGTTCAAATATATTCTTGGAAGACATGAGAGGGTTTGATGCGCAATAACTGTCCATTGTGCATGGATAAGCGTCTGGCTATATGAAACATTTGGCCTTGTTTTGTAGGGGCATTATGAGAGTTACATTAGCATGCGAGTTTTAACGCCAAGTTTAAGAATTAAAACAACATGTGAGTTTACAAGCGTAAGCCCGGTAATGAGGAGAGACTCCGTAACCTTGTTCAAATCCAGATGATCAAAGATAAACATAATATAGTATAGTTCGAAATAACGGAGATCAGGTTGATGAACCGAAGGTGGCATAGTATTCTTCCAATTAGATCCATAATCTTGCACTTGATAATGTAGTTATAGAGCTGGCTAAATGCAGCTCCTGGTAAGGTGGGAAACCTCACTCGACAAAACGCTAGAACATTCGAACATAGTGAACCCATGTTAAACAAGGTAAGGTAATTTCAGGGAGTTCCTTGACCATCGGTAAAAAGGGAATGTAACCTCAGAGAGTTCCTTGACAAGTCATCAGTAGAGCTTGGAGCCCACATATGCAAGCATCAATTACCTGCTCGAATCTCTCAACCCAAATCAGGAACTGGAAGCTCAAGCTCTCCCCTCATGAAATTAGGGCAACCATAGATGATGAGGAGAAGACAAGTCACTGGGGAGACCAGTATGTATTTTCGCAACAAGATCCACACTTTAAGTGCAACCATGCAGATGAGTGGCAAGTTCTTTCGTCTCGGCCTTGGTGGTGTAACTTCCATGCTATGAGAAAGCGTATAAAGCAACCACAGCAATTCACATAACATGTAAAGCACTGAGGGTTCCATAGTCCAACACCATAAAGAAAAATCTACAACAATACGATGCTAAAAATATACAATACCCACCGAATTTATATAGACGCTCCTAAGAGCTAGTTGAAGAAGTAAGCTCTATTCTGGATATTTAGTCAAAGGGCAAGCTGAGGATATTGTTGCAGCAAAAACATATGAAGTCAAGGACTGCGCAGGTCTCCATTCATCAGGTCAGTATAGCAATTTATTTTTGTTTCAATCAAGTTAGTATAGAAATTTATTTTTGTTTACTTGAAGAGGACTGCTGAGGTTTTATTTTTGTCTTCTTCAAAATAATTGCACGGGTCTCTATTCTTTCTTCTATGCTTATCTTCATTCGTGATTTATTCTTTCCCCTATGCTTATCTTCATTCGTTGTTGATTAGGAACAAAATTAGAAATATTCAGTATCGAGCCTATAAATAACAAAATTTATATTTAAGTAGGCCTATAAATAAGAAAATTTAAGTAGGCCTGTAAATAGGCAAATTTACTATTTAGTATCGAGCCTATAAATAACAAAATTTATATTTAAGTAGGCCTATAAATAAGAAAATTTAAGTAGGCCTGTAAATAGGCAAATTTACTTACCTCTAGTTACTATTTTCCATCAAAATGCTTTGCTGCAAGTAAGCCCAGTTCATGGTAACATGAACATACACATCCAGCGTACTATGAAGAGAATGTTAACTATTTAACACAGTTTTATCAAAATAAGTAGCTTATATGAGAGAAAACAGGGCAAATGCAATACAATCCATTCTTTAACAACCAGCTTATGGGAGAAAAAATACACAACAACCGTAGTACAATCCTTTCTTTTTGTAATGGGAGAAAGAGTAGAAATATAGTCCAAATACAATACAAAATTTCCAGCAAACACAGAACAATACAATCCAAATCTGTAAAATTGTGATGCAGGTTGTATGCAAAATCTTAATGCAGGTTTTCAATACTCGCTAGCAAGCATTTCTCTCCAGCATTTCAAAATTTTGATACGGGTTTCTAGTACTCGCTAACTACTCTCCAAGAAGCGGTGTGGTGCTGGTATGATATACATACACTACTCACCAAGATGGTATGATATACATATAATACTCATCAAGCAGCTGTGGTGGAAATGTACATGAACATAACCGGTGGTGGCAATGTACATGAACAACTGTTGCAGGGGGAAAAAAGTGGTGGCAGGTGTAAATTGACACAAAAGCGGTGGAAATTGGGAGTAGATGGATACACAAGCGATGGAATTTGGATTAAGAACAATAAAAGAGACTTCCTCGCATATACATTAAATCTATTCATTAACTTTTGTTACTGCAAGTTTTCCCAAATATATTGCAAGACTAGGTTATTATAAAAACATGGTTAGTTACAGACTTTGTTTTATTACAAAACTTCGATTATTTTCATACCAAGTTATTACAAAACTTGGATATTTGCAGACTTTGGTTATTTGCATACTTTGGTTATGCATATTTTTTCTCGACAGAAGTGAGGTTTCCAATAGGAGGTCCAATTCAAAAAAATTGGCTAAATTTTGCTAACCCCGATTGCCACTTGAAAAGTTTCGTTAAATTTTAGTAAAAACAGTCGGTGTATGGAAAGTAATATAAATTCAACAGCTGTCGATCCCTAATAGTCCCTGCTTGGTGGAGGCAGTGAGTAATAATAGCATAGGTTTATTTTACCAATTTTATTAATGTACGTTTTAATAAATTAACTTATAATCTCATTAATAATTGTTAAACTAGTTTTTTCACCATAAACCTCATAATGGGCGTACTTATTTCATGATGAATATCCATATATTATATACAAATATTACGTCATATCTTGAATATCCATATCCCATATCCAAATATTGATCCAATATTATGTAATGATTTTTTTAAGATAGATATTATATCTACTATGCTTTGAAACTTTGTAATGATATGTAAATTTTGATCATTATTAGTTTTAGTATATATTGATAGGTCATAAACATAAATAACGAAAATTACTTCAAACGGATTCATCTTTACTTCACCACTCAGATGGCATGTGAATAAAATATATTTCTAAATGTTTTTTGGTATACCACAACCTCTTCACGGAAGATGAAGCCTCCACTCAACCTCCTTGAAAGGAATCCCCTAATTTCTCTCCATGCCATAGAAGGTTTTTTTGGAGGTCAAAACTTAAACTCATTTTTCTACGTGAAGCATCTCCAAGTGATAGTGTTGATTGATAATAGTGTCACACATAATTTTATCCATGGGAAGGTGGGAAAGGACACCCATTGTTATATATGTTTCATAAATAACTCTAAATTTATGATAATTCCCTAGAAATAGACCTGAATAATTGAAAAAATTCATAAAATACTGCACAAATTGAAGAAAGTAAAAGGATCCCATGTCTTGCAAAACAACAACCCCATAAAAAAATTAATGATGGATAAATAATTCTTATTCAATGAAGCCATGTTATGAATATGGAGAAGGATAGGGTTTAAAAATTCAATGGGATCTTTTCCATAAAGTTAAAGAAACAAAACAAAAAGAATTATGGGGAAATCATAAATGTTTAAACAAAGACGAGGAAACACATGATAGAGATACCTGAAACCACTCTCTCTCTACATTTATTTTCAGGATATGGAATTTATCATGGTTCTATGACTTAAAGTTTGAGATCTTGTTGGCAACTTAAAGGTGAATAACAAGAGGAAGTTATTGTCACCATATACATCCCACACTAACATCCGCATGTCACCTAGAGTAGATTTATTATTAGCATAGAAGAATCATTTAGTGTGATGTAGGTTAACATCTTGGTTATGTTACTAGGAATATATTCTCATAGATTGTGATCAAGAAGAAAAGTGGAATAAGTGGAATTGAGCATCCTTCTTTACCACCCACACCATAGATTTTTCAAATGGTTAGCGTGTTCACCCTAGCGAAATTCCTCACAATACAAGGTTTAGAAGGAATTTAAGGTAAGAGGAAATAAAACTTTGATTTTAAGTCTAGATAAATACTTCAACTTATCTTACATTCTTCCATATGTCAAGGTTAAAACAAGAGAAAAATTCCTTTGAAATGGAAATTACAAAAGAACGCAGGGTAAATAAATGAGAAATAGACTCCTGATTCGTCAAACAAAGAACACAATATCCAAGAACTATCCATTCTTTCTTAATAAGAATATCCCAATTCAATATTTTTCCTTCCAGCAAAAGCCAAAGGAACAACCTACATTTAAGGGGGCCTTGTCCCTTCCATATTAGTATGTGCCATCATTTTGAATAAGTAGGAGGATCGTCTTCAAACAACACATCCTATTGAGATATAGTTCTAATTATAATTTTAGTTAGTTTATGTTTGGACCACCTGATGATGTCTTCCTCCTCTAGGTTAATTATAATATTAGCTTTACCCAAATTCAATATAAAAGAGCTCCATTGACCTACATAATAATGAGAAACTCCTAAATTTTTAGCTAAAATCTAGTCTTAACTACTTGAAGCTCCATCTACCCTCCTAGCAACATTTAAAATATCTCGAGGGTTTTCCCCTCCATATTACTTGCAAAACTTGATTCAACTTAGTTAGCTTAACTTGAATCTACTTAGCAGGGAAGGTGGCAAGGAGGAGGGGTAGTCGCCTACTAGATACCTATTCTATTTTTGTTATTGAACATGTTATGCTCCTACACCAATAGGTGTCATATTTCATGATTGAATTGATGGGCTAAGTAATATGTTCATACATTTCCTTGTTGCAAATGTTTTCCATATTTTCAAAAAAATTAAAAATTAAAAATTAAAAAATGTAAAGAGGGTATACCCTAAAAGAAAAATCAAAGGGTGAAAAGAATAAAATGGTAAAAAAAAAGTGAAAGAAAATGAACCCCACCAAAAGAAAGACCAAGGAAAGTGTGCAACTCTAAATGCCACTACTTTTTACTCTTATGTAATAAAAAAATTGTGTGCAAATTGTAATTCATGCCACAATTGATGAACAGTCAAACAATTTAAGCTTGACTAGTTCATATTTTCAATTTTATGTTTTAGAGATAGAGAATAGAATCTTACCAAATTATTTAATCTTGGCAGATAAGTAGATAGGTAGAGTGAATAAAAGGAGCTCAACAGTTTAATATGAGCCCTTGGATGTAATAAGTCTAAGCTTAGATAGATATCTATATGTAAAAGAAAAAAAAGTGTGTTAAGGGTTTGCCAGTCCAAAAGCACCCTAGTAAAGAAGAAAAAATGTCAGGCTAAAGTAGGTAGGGTAGGAAGATGATGTTGCAAAATTACTAAATGTGTTAATTTTCACTTTTATCACAAGTTCAAAGTAGAAATTACACTTGATGCATTTCAAGCAAGACAAGGTCAAATAATTAACTCCCCTCCTCATTTTCCCCTAAAGATTTCACTAATTCCACCTAAAGTACTAAGGTATTTGAAAATTAGAGGGGCTCAGAGCATTTCTTTGACTTTTGGAGGGATCGGACCCTCGGCCCAATAATTTGAAAAGCCCGAGTACTTAAAATCATCATTCATTCACTCTCATAAGTGTTTTCCTAAGTAAAATTCTATTTTACTTAGGAAAAATATACAATATCACATAAAACCCCTTTTTCACTCAAGCCTAAGTTAAATACTTATTCTAAAGTTTTACTTAGCACTTATTTACATTTTATGTCATATTAACTACTAACCTATATTGTATAAATCCGGCACTATTTTACCCTTTCCTGTATTATTTAACTATATAATAAAACCCCCAAATTGTTATATATCCCGCCCCCGATTAGTTATAACCATAAACACGTTTCAAAAGGGATTAATGAATTAATTTGTGATTCATTAATATCCTAATCTCCCCACTCCGCAAAATGGGATTAATTAATGCTCATGGTTAATTAAGAACCCTTCCCAACCAATTATATCACTCCCGATACGATTAAAAAAGTCTTTAATTGGGCAGGCCTGCATCCATTAAACTCTGTCGTATCGCTCCTCCCATTAGCTGTCTGATCGTGCCTTCATCATCTAATGGCCATAAGTGATATCGAGCACCACTTTGTGACCGCGCGTTAGTGCGCGATCGTAAAGCGGTTTTTTGAACAATACCTTGCCACGCATCGCACAATATGTGGAATCGCTAGCTCCCAGCTGAAACCCACCGGTCTCCAAAAGCGGTGTGATCACATACTGCTTACTACCCTTCAAATACGACAAAACATCTATTCTCGCCTATGTCATCCACCCGAATAATTAACTCCCGCCACCTTTTGACTTTGTTAATAAAACCAACAAAGTGTCATTTTCTCTGTTATCCTGTACTGCAACCCATGCTCCCATGCAAATGACGTCCAGGTCAACTGTCCAAGCTCCCAACCGCCACCCTGCGAAGAGAATTGTAGCCGACGCAACTCAAACCTGTTAGTAACCATCAACACCTGTCATTACTCTGTTCATTCCTCAAACATATGTATTTAGCCGATTTCCGCCGAAACCGTGCAACTTTAGTTTTACAGCATAAAATCCATAGAAAAAGGGAAAATTCCTTGCAAATTTAGTCTTTATTTTGCCAATATAAATTCCCAGACCAGTTAAGTTGCCCATTTTTCACCAAAAACCCTAAATTCCTTTCTGAATCCACAAGAATCGGAAATGGAAACCCTTGTGGCTCTGTCTGTTACACCCATGAATGCCCCTCATAAAGACTTAGACTATCTTCCTCTTGCAGATAAATATTTTTAGATAAGGGACTTATCCAGTGTCAAAAACCACCTGAAAGTCTTTTGCCAAGTCAGAAACCAATACCTAAATGGCTCAGATATCCTGGGACTGTGGGAATCAAACCTTCCCAGGTATTTTCTCCCCTCAGTCCATGTTTTCCCTGATCTGATTCATCAATGCCAAGCAAACTATGACCCTAACCTCAGAGCTGTTATGTCCCCAAGTCAAACAGTCCTTTTCCCCATAACAGCTGCATCCATTAATGAAATGTTGCAATTTTCCCCTGAACAAGCTCTCACTCCTCTTTCTATGGGATATTTACTTGAGAAATCTGCCCAATTATCTCAGTCAGAACTGACTCGCATCTGTCAAATTTTCATGGACCCTAAACATCAGCCTAAAGGCCCACCTCCTTATCTGTAGGCTTTCTTCACAGACATAGGAAAACTCATTGTTGATATGATAGCCTTAATCATGGGATTCAACTCCAGTGAGTATGTTGATGATGTAACCTTAGTTTTGTTGTCAATTTTTACTCTTGCACAACCCCTTGTTGTAAAATATGACTATGCCTCCTATATTGCCAACAAAATTCATAACCAATTCCTCAGACTCGACAATGAAGGAGTCTTTAAATACACCGCCTTCATTTATCATCTTATGTTGTATTATCAATCAGAGAACTTCCCTTTCCCTGTGAGGAAACTTTAGAATAAAGGCAATCCAAGGTCTGTTACCTTTTGGAGTCCCATCTTCCATGCATCTTATGAGTCCCCTTACTCATACAGTGAGTTCATTGACCAATTTGTTTATCCTCCAACCACTTTATTGATAGGGGTTTCCCCTCCAAGAATCAATGGTGACATCAAGAGAATCCTGCATCTCTCCAAGCAATACAGAATAGGTGATTGGTACCTATACAAGAACCATACAGAGATCCGGATATATGGATGTGAGCTCTGCCCTTTCAAGTTACCCAAATAAGTTCCAATGAGACTATTTGCATTGGAGTATTTCAGACAAATGATACATACAGACCAGGCTCATTTTTGTAAAGCCAAAAAGAAAGCTCAACTCAGAATAAAAAATCAATTAGGCCCTTATGTCTGCAATGATAGGGAAGCGTGGAGAGAAGCAGAGAAAATTCTAGAAGATCATCTTAAGTTGCCCAAAATTTTTGGTTGGAGGCCATATGACCCTAATAGCTTCATCTGTGATAGGATAATGAAAAATAGGTTGTCACCATACAATCACCATAGGACTACAGAAATTGAACAGTATGCGAATATGGATGAATGCACGGAAGGAACCCTAGTAGAGCATGATAATGAACAGGTCAATATTGAGAATGTTATGAGAGATCTTGAGAAAACACTTGACCTGGATTATTTTGGACAGGTACCATTTGAGTTATCTCAAAAATCAGGAGTTGCTGGCTCCAGTGCTGGAACCTCTCAGCAACCTTCACAGGAAACAAGTAAACCAGCCACAGGAACATTAAAAGGCAAGGAATTAGAGACCAGCTTTCAAAATACTAAACAACCTACATTGTCCAAGCAGGCTGAAACTTCTAGAGAAAAGGCTCAAATACATACTCCTCCCACTCAGATCAATATAGGAGAGTCTCCAGTTCTTCAAACTCCTCTAAATGAGGAAAGAAACAAAAAAAGAGACACGGAAATGACTACCCCTGCCAGTGAACCTTCAGGACAGCCCGGAACAAAAAGACAAATACTAAATCGCCTTTCAGAGGAGGAATTTACTAAAGAAACTACAGATAGTCAAAGGGAAGAAAGAGTGGAAATCTAGCAAACTTTCCCAGCAAGAGGAACATCCACTAGCTCACAGAGGCAAGAGCTAGAAAGATAACAAAGTGCAGAGATATCTTCTTTCAAGCTACCAGGGATAGATGCCTCAGATATCAAAAATAAATTTACATAAATAAAAGCCAAGAATGATCCATTGAGGCTGCAGGTTTATAGCCAATATTTGAAGATGGCTCCTACAAATCAACAAAAATTGATGCCAGCCTATGACATCAAAGAAGGAAAAATGATAATGAGCTATTTCAAGCCAAAGGTGCAGCAGCCTAAATCAGCAACAGATTATCTTTGAACAAATTTTGAAGTCATGGCAAAGGATATTCATCCTTTGGATCAGATTGAGTTGCATAAGAAAACTGGAGAAATGATTTATTCAACCTTGACTGGTAAGGCAATGATGGCCCAAATATTGCAGAATTATTTGGATGACACTACTGCTCAATTACAATTGGAGAAGGCCTCCCCCTAGGCCAAAGTTAACAGAATAAAATCCTTAGAAGAAATAATTATTGGATTGGGCCATGATCCCAAAGATGTTAAGGCTACATAAGCCTTGATCAAAAGGAAAGATTAAGATATTTCAGCCTTAAGGAGACAATTAAAGCTGCCACCATCCAGGAATCCACAGACTGCAGAGGTTATAAAGAAAAATCTGAACAATAAATGATGGTTTCGCTCTTAAAGCTTAATGAACAACTGAATGATACTGAACAAGCACTTGAAAAAGCATTGAAGGAAAAGCAGGGAAAGTCGACCTCTCAGCCTCCCAATGTGATACCAATAGTCTCAACTACAGTCCCATCAACGTCTTGGAGCAGCATTAGCACCAAATATTCCAACAGTCACAACAGAGGCAATTATAGGTACAACAACAACAGGAACAGTAGTAGTAGAACAGGGCAACATTGCTAATTTGAGCACAGAGGAGCTAATAAAGTCAGTGGAGGACTTGAAACTACAAGTTTCAGAGCTAAATAAGGTAAAAGAGAAATAGGTCAATTTAGAGCAAAGGTATGATCTCTCAAAAATAAGTGCTACAGAAAAGACAAGAGAGATTAATTTTTGGAAAAAAAACTTAAATCATTGGAAAAAGATCTTACTTTTGATAAGCCTCTCTCAGAAATCAAGAAAATCCTTTGGACCAACATCACTCAATCAATAAATTATGCTTAGCCATCAATTCAAATAATTTTTGAGCAAATTGATTTAGTGAAACTAGCTCAAGAAGAAATTCAAAAGACAAGTGTAGAATTAGGAAATATGCCTGAAGAAGCCAACAATCTCATATAGTTTTTGAATACCAGGAATAAGTACTAGCTTGAGGAGCTGGGCATTTAAAATAGAACAGGGACAATCTTAGAAATCAAAAGGGTTTTTACTAAGAGAACTCTAATGCAAAACAAAGAGAGAAGGTGCCATGACATGCAGGAAGAAATCAATGCTTTCATGAAGAGATTTAACATTTTACAGAGAAAAGGGTTGCCAAGTCCTTTAGTTATTAACGATAAACTAATGAGGCATATAGACTATGTGGAGAAATTGGATTAGTATGCAGGCAACCCAGCAGGTTCATCAACAGGTGCATCAAGAACAAAAGCATTTCCTACTGGCATAGTTCTCTATGACAATCTGGAGAACTTGTTCTATGTCAAGCATGAGATAAAGCACTTGTTCCCAATTCAGCCTACCTTTTTCAGGTATACAGAAACTAATGAGAACCTGAGGAAACTTCAGAAAAACAGATTGCTAGAACCAAAATGGTGGGAAGACATATTAGAAATTTTGTAAAATTATCCTTGGTAAATATAAATTTTGGTTAATTACTATAGTAAGTAATGGTAAAGAAGATGAACGGAGATCAAACAGGTCGAAGTGTATCAGAACAGGTAAAGAGTATCAGTCAAAATAGGGCAGCCAACACAGAGTTACTAAAGAAGACGATAACAAGCCAAATCATAGGGCCTGCCTCTAGCACACTCAGTGAGAATAGGAACAGCACAACATAAGTTTACCTTTTCTCCTATCTACGAGACCATTTGTCTCTATTTTCTTGTACCTTATTCATAGTCATGCTAGAATATATCTCACTCTATTATGAGATATTTTTGGTAAATGTTTTTGTATAAATACTCCCTCAATTGGAGTATTGAGGGTGGATTTTTAGACATTACTGTAATATTGATTATTTTGGAATAAAGTGATGTCGGACCAACTTTCGTATGGCTTGCTGGATAAAGAATTGATGCAAAGGACTTTCCACAGATTTCTTGAATCAAACACCAGATGAATAAGTCCTCTATACCTTATGTTTTAAAGTTTTCCTTGTTTATTATATCATCTATGTTTCGTATCTGAATGATAAACGAAAAAGAGTAATTTGGAAAATGCTTGGTTGCACTCTGTTTCCAATCGTTATTATTCTCAATGTTTTCTTCTGAACTAGAATAAACAGTGAAGTCTTAATTGCTCCTGTTTTATAGTTTATTCACATTGATTATTTAGTAAAGAACACTCAACTACTCTTTATTAGTAATCATTCAAGTTCTTCTTTTCAAATAGGTTGAAGGATTCTTAACTGTCCTTCACCCATTCCATTTATTTTAAGTCTTTATTTGTTCCCTGTTTGACCATCTTGCCGTGTGAAACCATCTTTTGTTAAGAAACCAAATCCAGTTAAGCCATCTTCTTTCATTCCATTAGCCCAATGGCCTAAACTACTTAGTCCTACCCCTCTGTTATTGAATCTCACCTCCCATACTCAAACAAAACTCCTAAACTTCACAACTAGCCTAATATCTTTCAAAACCAAGCTAAATCATAAAGAGAGAGCCCTCTCTGAGTACAGATTGGCTAGATTCTATACTTAAAAGTTGGTTTGTGGTTACCTCGGACCCCTTTCCTCTTCCCAACAACTTCAAGGAAAATCTGAGTGATAACTTAGTGGTGACTCCACTGGGGACCTAAATAATTTGTTTATTACTATTGTTTACTTTATAATCTACAAACGGAGCCTGAAGTTAGCCAAGTAGCCTTTGAATTGCTTTTGCTTCGCAATTGCATAAGTAAATGAATTCTTCTTCAGTCTATCTCCAGTCTAGTTTATGGATTGAACATCTGGTTTCAAATACTTGGTCAGTTCCTCTTGTCAAATAAGTCTGTAAGAGAGTTCAAATTCCACACCTAAAGTCTCTTAAAGAAACTGTAGAAGTTGTGTTGTCCAATCCATTTAGATAAAAAACCAAAACATACCTAGAAACATGGCTTCAGAAAGGACTCATTGCACCAGAGCTAATCCTGATCCAAATCCACCGCCTGTGTTTGAAAATCCTAATGTGATCCCTAGGATTCTTAGGAGACAAGAAAGCCAAGAAATTTCTGCTAGTTCTCGGCCTCTATACAGATCAAGATCCTGTCCTGTGAAGTGGATCTACCTTGAGGATGAACCCTTTGATGAGTATTTTGAGACCTCTTTATTTGTAACCTTTTCTGATTCTGGGTTAGCCTGCACAGTTCATGACCCACTATTTATTGAATATTTACAACTTGAAGTTGTCACTTCACATCTTGACAGACATTTGCAGAACTCCATTCAATCTGAGCTTACCTTTGAAGGAACACCAAACCTTTCTGTGATCGCAATAACCTCTCCAAGTTCATCATATGTACCTCAGACATCCCAACCTCAAGCCATCCCTTCCACCACTCCATCCACCACTCCAAGACCAATCCCAGCTGTTGTTTCAACCCTATCTACTGCAATGGCAAACAGATATACTCCTCTGGTATTACCAGCCAATCCAAGGGCTATGCCCCAAGACTATCAAAGTAAAATCACTCCTTTCGATGGCTCTGGCATGTACACTGCACACCAACATACCGAAAAAATGACTGACTACTTTGAGATATATGAAATAGATACAGATGATGTCAGAATGAGAATATTTGTTCAAAGCCTGACTGGAGAAGTTAGAACCTGGTTTAGAGCCCTCCCTACAAATAGTATCAATGATCTAGAAGCTCTTTATAGAACATTCTTAAACAGATGGGAAAAAAAGAAAGATCCTCTGCAAATCTTATCAGAATATGAAAACCTGAAGAGAGGAACACAAGAAACGGTACAGGATCACTGCACTAGCTTCAATAACGTTTACAATGCTATCCCTCAAAACCTCAAACCTCCTCCAGATTTGGCATTGATCAAATTCCCTGATGGATTTAATTCTAATATGGCATACCAGCTTAGGGAAAGAGCTCCTCAGACCTTAGAAGATATGCAAAGTATAGCTGTCAGTGTTGAAGCCAACTTGATATCCAAACGAGCTAAAGCCAGAAGTGAAAGGAGGATACCATTGAAAGAAGAACCCTTAGCCTTTGAATAGAAACTGGATGCTATTATTAAAGGGATGGATAGGTTACGAGATAAACTAGAAACAATTGAAAGGAAATCCCCTTGGGATGGTCAACCAAGCAATACTGGGAGAAATCCAAATTTCAGGAAAAACCAAAACCAGAACACTGGAAAGACTGGGCCTGACCAAAATATTAGGCCCCCATTCTAGGAAAATTATGCTAAAGCCTCAACTTCTGATGAACCATCAGAAAATACTCAAATCAATTTGATGGGACTCAACAATGAACAACAAGTTTTCTTGACCTAAGAGGATCAAGACACTCACATTCTTAAACAATTCCAAACTCAGTCAGGTGAATCATTTGACTTCAGGGAGGGATATGATACAACCATTTATGATGTCCACAAGCAATATAATTTGAGGAGCAGAAGAATTGATGTCCTTGAAACCAATAGAAAGAAAGCTACAAAATAGCCCAACAAAGGTAAGGCCAATACCACCCGTGTACATATTCTTTCTAGAATAGATCCTAATCCAGCTAACCCAATTATTGAAGATGTATCCGATAATCAACCAAGTAACAGACAACTCTCCACTTCTCTTCCTCCCAAAGGAAATGTGGAAGAACCTCCAGAAGATGATTTGGAAACAACTTCAGCCCATAACCGTACTCTTGAAAAGGAGAAAAACACAGAGAATACAGAAGATAAAGAGAATCCAACTGTCAGAAATACAAGAAATCAGATTGAAAAACCTTTTAATCTGAGACTGAAGTAGGAAAATTAAAAATAGTTGTTCCATAGTCTGAATTAGCTAAACATGATGTCTACCGAAGCCAGATCAGTAGATCACTCAAAATATCTGTTAATGAAGACTTAGTAAATGTTTTTGATGACCAAACTGAATTAATCTTTGGCCCTGAAGTGAATGGAAAAATAGTAGATGGAGGAATTCCTCCTTTCTATGTATGTTTGAACATACATGATAAAATACTTCATAATGCCATGTTTGATTCTGGTGTGTCTCATAACTTAATGCCTAAGTCTGTAATGGATAAATTAGACCTAGACATCACTAGGCCATACAAAGACCTCTTTTCTTTTGATTCAAGTCAGGTCAGATGTTTAGGATTAATCAAAGACTTGTGTGTATCACTAGTTCAATATCCCGCCAAAACAATCTTAATGGACATAGTAGTAGAAAATATTCCACCAAAGTATGGCATGTTATTGTCCAGATCTTGGGGTGCAAAGCTTCAAGGATCTCTACAATTGGACATGTCTTATGCTACTATTTCAGTGTTCGGTCAACCTAAGAAACTATACAGAGAAACATCAATGAAATATGCAGTAAGTAGTCAAGAGAAACCCCAAAATTTCCCTATCTACTCAGTGTACTCTGATATGGATTTTTTCATTCTTTACAATGCTGATAGTGATCCCTCAAATGAATTGGAAGTTTTAGTAGCAGAACCAAAAGAAATTACAAATGAAAAGTCTACTATTCAAATCCAAGAAATTTCTGAGAACAATGAAACATCAGATACCCAAGAGAAACCAAAATGAAGTAAAAAACCAAATCTCCCAATTAAACAGATTCCTGAAGCTCCTAATATGAAATATGAACATGAAAGTCCCTGGCACTTAGAATTTGATGGTTCAGTTAACAAATTAGGGGCAGGAGTAGGAGTTTGGGTGTACAATCTTGAAAACAATCATGCTGAAGGCCATGCCTATAGACTAAACTTTGGGTGCACCAATAATATGGCAGAATATGAAGCTCTGTTGCTAGGTCTTAAACTTGTTAAAAGATTAGGGGCAATTAGGGTATCTGTCCTTGGAGATTCTGAGTTAATAATTCAACAAATCAAAGGACAATATTCAACAAATGATCCCAGATTGAAATATTATAGAGGTACAATGATAGAGATTCTCAATACATTTCTGGAAACTAAGCTTGCTAAAATCCCAAGAAACATAACTTGCAAGCTCACAGTGTGGCAATGTTTGCTAGCACCTGAAAATTACCATTCGAACCTAATCATCATTTCACAGCTGAGATTAGACACAGACCAACCATACCTGACAATTTGAAGAACTGGCAAGTGTTTGATAGTGATAAGAATATTAACAATTTCTTGACTTTAGATGAAGAATTTTCTAGCATTAACATAGATGTAGATACGGTTAGTGAGTTTGATCAAACAAATAAGATAGAAACATACATTTCAGTAGAAAGTGCAATTCAAATGCTTCATCCAACAAAGTTTACCAACAAAGAAATGTGGGACCCTAAAGAAATGGATATTGATGAGATTATTGAAGGAGAATCTGAAGCTATCAATTTAAAATACAATCATTTGCCTAAGGGATTAACTCCTTTGGAAGATCTCTTTGATTTTAATGATATTCCAAAGAAACCAAAGATGGAACCAATAAAAGTAGATATTGAAGACTATAACCTGGGGAATGAAGACAATCCGAAAATGGTAAAGTTATCTAAATATTTGCCCCTGACCAAAACTCAAATATGTTGAACTAATGAGAGAGTTCCAGGATGTCTTTACCTAGAGCTATGAAGACTTGAAATCATATGACACCTCCATAATTCAACATACAATACCTCTGAAACAAAATTAGAAACCATTCAAACAAAAGCTTATAAGAATTAACCCTGTACTACTTCCCTTAATTGAAAAAGAAATCAAACGAATGTATCAAGTAGGGATAATCCCTCCTATTAGGTTTTCAGAGTGGGTGTGTAATTTAGTACCTACTAGGAAGAAAACTGGAGAAATCAGATTATGCGTTGATTTAAGAAATGTAAATAAGGTTTCTTTGAAGGATAATTACCCTTTACCCAAGATGGATCACATTTTACAAAGGATGGTAGGCGCTTCCAGGATTTCACTTTTAGATGGGTTCTCAGGCTATAACCAGATTCTGGTTCATCCTAATGACCAGGAAAAAATTGCTTTTACAACACCATGGGGCACATTCAAGTATGTCAACATGCCATTTGGACCTACAAATGCAGGGGTGACCTTCCAAAGAGCAATGGACATAGCATTTGTAAAAGAAATTCATGATTTTTTGGTTATATATCTAGATGACTTAACTGTTTTTCTAAATTAGATCAGAAGCATCTAGATCATCTTAGACAAGTATTCTTAAAATGTAGAAAGTATGGTATTTCTTTGAATCCAAAGAAGTCCTTGTTTAGTCTAGAAGAAGGTAAACTTTTGTGCCATATCATTTCCAAAGATGGCATTAGAATTGATCCTGCTAGAATAGAAGCTATTCTGCAAATACCCCACCCTAGAAATTTCAAAGAACTTCAAGCTTTCTTAGGAAAGATTAATTTTTTGAGAAGATTCATATCTACCTTGTCTGAATTAATTAGATTGCTTAATAATATGTTGAAAAAGGATTCAAGTATTAAATGGACAGTTGAAGCCAAACAAGCATTTGAAGAAATTAAAATGGCTTTGACCAGAACACCGATCCTTACAAGTCCAAAGTTTGATAGAGACTTCATAATATTTTCATTTGCATCAGAACACACCATAGCAGTTGTTTTAATACAAAAGGATGATCAAGGATGTGAGAAACTCATATCCTTTTTTAGTAAAGCACTTAGGGATGCACCATTAAAATACAAAATCATGGAAAAACAAGCTTGTGCACGTGTAAAAGCTATTAAAGACTTCAGAGTCTACATATTGTACTCCCATGTAATAGCATATGTACCAAATGTTGTTTCCAAAGACATCTTAACCTAGGATGGAATTGAGGGAAAAAGAGGTAAATGGATTGATACTATATTAGAGTATGATATTGAAATAAAACCTACAAAGCTTATAAAAGGACAGGGATTGGCCAAGCTCATGACTGAAACAAATTGTCAAGCCCTGGATATTAATGAACTGGATAATGAACAGGAGATGGCAACTCCACAGATCAGCGAGGCCTTCTTAGATTCACCTTGGTATGCTGATATAATTTATGTACCATTAAACCTGCAAGCTCCTCCAGGGTTATCCAGAACAAGAAAAGGTTTTAAAAGATGAAAGCTTCGAAGTTTTGTATTTTAGATAATGCTCTTTTTTGGAAAAATCATGAAGGTATTTTATTGAATTTTTTATTAAAAGAAGAAGGTGACAAGGTTCTCCAAGAATTTCATGCAGGAAACTATGGTGGACACCTTTACTAGAAATCAACTGTAGACAAGATCCTACGGGCTAGATTTTATTGGCTGACCTTGCTCGTTGATGTAAAGAAATTTGTCACTGCTTGCCATAAATGTAAAATTTTTGACGGCAAGAGAAAACTATTACCTCTACTCCTGAGACCAATTTCCATTGGAAAACTCTTCCAACAATGGGGCCTCAACTTCATTGGAGAAATCCATCCTCCCTCTTCTGGCCAACACAAATGGATTCTCACTGCCATAGACTATTTCACCAAATGGATACAAGCCATTCCTTTCAGACAAGCCAATGGCACAATGATTATAGTGTTCCTAGAAACAAACATATTGTCTAGATTTGGTTGTCTTGATAAAATCATAATTGATAATGTTGTTGCCTTCAAAGCCAAGAAAATGATAAGTTTCTGTAACAAGTACCATATCACCTTAGGCCATTCCACAACATATTACCCTCAAGGTAATGGTCTGGCTGAGTCTTCCAACAAGAGCCTAATTAATATTATTAAGAAATTATTGGAAGAGAACAAGAAAAATTGGCATAAGAAACTTACTAATGCACTATGGGCAGAGAGACTCACCACCAAGAAATCTATTAGAACTAGTCCTTATGAGTTAGTATATGGCATGGAGGTTGTATTTCCTTCATCTTTAGGAGTTCCTATAATGAAATTACTTCAAGAAACTCAGGTGGAACCTAATGATATTCAAAGGAGGATAAACTAGACCATCTATTTGCAGCAGACCAGAGAGGAAGTGTATCAAAAATCCCAAATGTTGCAGGAGAAGCTTAATAAAATATTTGATAAAATAACCAAGGCATAAGATTTCTATCTTGGAGACAAATTTTTAAGATGGGATTCCAGGAGAGAGGATAAAGGAAAACATGGGAAGTTTGACTTCATATTGAAAGGACCTTTTATTATCCATGCCTTGGAGGGAAACAATACTTACTATCTGAAAAACTTGGATGGCACAGAAACAGATGAAGGGCCACTTAATGGTCGGATGTTGAAACATTACTATGATCGTACTTTCTAATGTATTATGATTTTAGCATGTACATACTATATCCTTGGTAATGTCACAGTTTGGATTGGATAGTGACTTGCTGGAGTTGAAGCCCGAAGAGAAGGCCCTAGGCTTCAGAAGTGTCACTGTCATACATACAATAAAGCAACAAGCAGAAGAATATTTCAGAGCATAGTCAAAGTCATTCAGAGGCCATCTTACCAACCGTTCTTGACTTTCCACTAGGAAAATCCATCCCCAACTGGAGCCAGTGTTATGCTCCTATACCAATAGGTGTCATATTTCATGATTGACTTGATGGGCTATGTAATATGTTCATACCTTTCCTTGTTGCAAATGTTTTCCATATTTTCAAAAAAATAAAAATTAAAAATTAAAAAATGTAAAGAGGGTATACCCTAAAAGAAAAATCAAAGAGTGAAAAGAATAAAATGGTAAGAAAAAAGTGAAAGAAAATGAACCCCACCAAAAAAAAGACCAAGGAAAGTGTGCAACTCTAAATGCCACTAATTTTTACTCTTATGTAATAAAAAAATTGTGTGCAACTTGGACTTCATGCTGTAATTGATGAATAGTCAAACAGTTTAAGCTTGACTAGTTCATATTTTCAATTTTATGTTTTAGAGATAGAGAATAAAATCTGACCAAACTATTTAATCTTGGCAGCTAAGTAGATAGGTAGAGTGAATAAAAGGAGCTCAACAATTTAATCTGAGCCCTTAGACGTAATAAGGCTAGAATTAGATAGATATCTATATGTAAAAGAAAATAAAGTGTGTCAAGGGTTTTCCAGTCAAATGCACCCTAATAAAGAAGAAAAAATGTCAGGCTAAAGTAGATCGGGTAGGTAGATGATGTTGCAAAACTACTTGTGATGGATAATGTCTCTAAATGTGTTAATTTTCACTTTTATCACAAGTTCAAGGCAGACATTACGCTTGAAGCATTTCAAACAAGACAAGGTCAAATAATTAACTCCCATTTTCATTTTTCCCTAAAGATTTTACTAATTCCCCCTAAAGTACTAAGGTTTTTGAAAATTAGAGGGGCTCAGAGCATTTCTCTGACTTTTGGAGGGACTGGACCCTAAGCCCAATAATTTAAAAATCTTAAGTACTTAAAATCATCATTCATTCACTCTCATAAGTCTTTTCCTAAGTAAAATTCTATTTTACTTAGGAAAAATATACAGTATCACATAAAACCCCTTTTTCACTCAAGCCTAAGTTAAATACTTATTCTAAAGTTTTACTTAGTGCTTATTTACATTTTATGTCATATTAACTTCTAACCTATATTATATAAATCCCGCACTATTTTACCCTTTCCCATATTATTTAACTATATAATAAAACCCCCAAATTGTTATATATCCCGCCCTCGGTTAGTTATAACCATAAACACGTTTAAAAAGGGATTAATGAATTAATCTGTGATTCATTAATAGCCTAATCTCCCCGCTCCACAAAATGGGATTAATTAACCCTCATGGTTAATTGAGGACCCTTCCCAACCAATTATATCACTCCCAATACGATTAAAAAAAGTTTTTAATCGGGTCGGGCCCGCATCCATTAAACTCTGTCGTATCGCTCCTCCTATCATCCGTCCGATCGTGCCTTCATCATCCAATGGTCATAAGTGATATCGCGCACCACTTTGTGACCATGCGTTAGCACACGATCGCAAAGCGGTTTTTTGAACACTACCTTGCCACGCGTCGCACAATGTGTGGAATAGCTGGCTCCCGGCTGAAACCCACCCATCTCCAAAAGTGGTGCGATCACATACCACTTACCGCCCTCCACATATGAAAAAACATCTATTTGCGCCTACGTCATCTGCCCGAATAATTAACTCCTGCCACCTTTTGAATTTGTTAATAAAACCAGCAAAGTGTCATTTTCTATGTTATTCTGTATTGCACCTCGTGCTCCCATGCAAATGATGTCCAGGTCAACTGTCCAAGCTTCCAACTGTCACCCTGCCAAGAGAATTGCAACCGACGTAGCCCGAACCTATTAGTCACCGTCAACACCTGCCATTACTTTCTTCATTCCTCAAATACATGTATTTAGCCAATTTCCACCGAAACCATGCAAGTTTAGTTTTACAGCTTAAAATCCACAGAAAATGGGAAAATTCCTTGGAAATTTAGTCTTTATTTTGCCAATATAAATTCCCAGACCAGTTAATTTGCCCATTTTTCACCAAAAACTCAAAATTCCTTTCTTAATCCATAAGAACTGGAAATGGAAACCCCTTTGGCTCTGTCTGTTACACCCATGAATGCCCCTCATAAAGACTTAGACTATCTGCCTCTTGCAGATAAAAATTTTCAGATGAGGGACTTATCCAGTGTCAAAAACCACCTGAAAGTCTTTTGCCAAGTTAGAAACCAATACCTAAATGGCTCATATATCCCGGGACTATGGGAATCAAACCTTCCTAGGTATTTTCTCCCCTTAGTCCATGTTTTCCCTGATTTGATTCATCAATGCCAGGCAAACTATGACCCTAACCTCAGCGTTGTTATGTCTCCAAGTCAAACAGTCATTTTCCCCATAGCAGTGGCATCCATTAATGAAATGTTGCAATTTTCCCCTAAACAAGCTCTCACTCCTCTTTCTATGGGATATTTACTTGAGAAATCTTCCCAATTATCTCAGTTACAACTGACTCGCATTTGTCAGATTTTCATGGACCCTAAACATCAGCCTAAAGACCCACCTCCCTATCTGCAAGCTTTCTTCACAGACATAGGAAAACGGATTGTTGATATGATAGCCTTAATCATGGGATTCAACTCCAGTGAGTATGTTGATGATGTAACCTTAGTTTTGTTGTCAATTTTTACTCCTGGACAACCCCCTGCTATAAAATATGACTATGCCTCCTATATTGCCAACAAAATTCATGACCAATTCTTGAGACTAGACAATGAAGGAGTCTTTAAATACACCACTTTCATTTATCATCTTATGTTGTATTATCAATCAAAGAACTTCCCTTTCCCTGTGAGGAAACTTGACAATAAAGACAATCCAAGGTCTGTTACCTTTTGGAGTCCCATCTTCCATGCATCTTATGAGTTCCCTTACTCATACAGTGAATTCATTGACCAATTTGTTCATCCTACAACCACTTTACTGAGAGGGGTTTCCCCTCCAAGAATCAATTGTGACATTGAGAGAATCCTATAGCTCTCCAAGCAATACATAATAGGTGATTTGTACCTATACAAGAACCATATAGAGATTCAGATATATGGTTGTGAGCTCTACCCTTTTAAGTTACCCAAATACGTTCCAATGAGACTGTTTGCATTGGAGTATTTTAGACAAATGATACATACAGACCAGGTTCATTTTTGCAAAGCCAAAAAGAAAGCTTAACTCATAATAAAAAAATCACTTAGGCCCTTATGTCTGCAATGATAGGGAAACATGGAAAGAAGGAGAGAAAATTCTAGAAGATCATCTTAAGTTGCACAAAAGTTTTGGTTGGAGGCCATATGACCCTAATATTTTCATGTGTGATAGGAGAATGAAAAATAGGTTGTAACCATACATTCACCATAGGATTCTAGAAATTGAACAATATGCAAATATGGATGAATGGAGGGAAGGAACCCTAGTAGAGCATGATAGTGAACAGGTCAATATTGAGAATGTTATGAGAGATCTTGATAAAACGCTTGACCTGGATTCGTTTGGACAGGTACCATTTGAGTTATCTAAAAAATCAGGAGTTGGTGCCTCCAGTGCTGGAACCTCTTAGCAACCTTCACAGGAAACAAGTAAACCAGCCACAGGAACGTTAAAAGGCAAGGAATTAGAGACCAGCTTTCAAAATACTAAACAACCTACAGTGTCCAAGCAGGCTGAAACTTCCGGAGAACAGGCTCAAATACATACTCCTCCCACTCAGATCAATATAGGAGAGCCTCCAGTTCTGAAAACTCCTCTAAATGAGGAAAGAAACAAAAAAGGAGATAGGGAAATGACTACCCCTGCCAGTGAACCTTCAGGACAGCTTGGAACAAAAAGACGAAGACTAAACCCTCTTTCAGAGGAGGAATTTGCTAAGCAAACTACAGATAGTCAGAGGGAAGAAAGAGTGGAAAGCCAACAAACTTTCCCAGTAGGAGGAACATCCACTAGCTCACAGAGGCAAGAGCTAGAAAGTCAACAAAGTGCAGAGGTATCTTCTTTCAAGCCACCAGGGATAGATGCCTCAGATACCAAGAAGACATTTACAGAAACAAAACCTAGGAATGATCCATTGAGGTTGCATGTTTATAACCAATATTTGAAGATGGATCCTACAAATCAACAGAGATTGATGTCAGCCTATGACATCAAAGAAGGCAAAATAATAATGAGCTATTTCAAGCCAAAGGTGCAGTAGCCTAAATCAGCAACAGATTATCTTAGAACAAATTTTGATGTCATGGCAAAGGATATTCATCCTTTGGATTAGATTTAGTTGCATAAGCAAACTGGAGAAATGATTTATTCAACCTTGACTGGTAAAAAAATGATGGCCCAAAGATTGCAGAATTCTTTGGACGACACTACTGCTCAATTACACTTGGAGAAGGCCTCCTCCTAGGCCAAAGATAACAGAATAAAATCCCTAGAAGAAATATTTATTGGATTGGGTCATGATCCCAAATATGTTAAGGCTATAGAAGCCTTGATCAAAAAGAAAGATGAAGATATTGTAGCCTTAAGGAAACAATTAAAGCTTCCACCATCCAGGCATCCATAGACTGCAGAGGTTATAAAGCAAAAATCTGAAGAAGAAATGATGGATTTGCTCTTAAAGCTTAATCAATGACTGAATGGTACTACACAAGCACTTGAAAAAGAATTGAAAGACAAGCAGGGAGAGTCGACCTCTCAGCCTCCCAATGTGATACCAGTAGTCTCAACTACAGTCCCATCAACTCTTGGAGCAGCATTAGCACCAAATATTCCAACAGTCACAGCAGAGGCAATTACAGGTACAACAACAATAGGAATAGCAAGAGTAGCACAGGGCAACATTGCTAATTTGAGCACAAAGGAGCTAATAAAATCAATGGAGGACTTGAAACTACATGTTTCATTGCTAAATAAGGTAAAAGAGCAATATGCCACTTTAGAGCAAAGGTATGATCTCTCAAAAATAAGTGCTGTAGAAAAGACAAGAGAGGTTAAAATTTTAGAAAGCAAAGTGAAGTCATTAGAAAAAGATCTTAATTTTTACAAGCCTCTGTCAGAAATCAAGAAAATCCTTTGGACCAACATCACTCAATCAATAAATGATGCTTGGCCATCAATTCAAATAATTTTTGAGCAAATTGATTTAGTGAAACTAGGTCAAGAAGAAATTCAAAAGACAAGGGAAAAATTAGGAAATATGCCTGAAGAAGCCAACAATCTCATACAGTTTTTGAATACCAGGAATAAGTACCACCTTGAAGTGCTGGGCATTCAAGATACAATAGGGACAATTTTGTAAATCAAAAGGGTTTTTACTAAGAGAACTCTAATGAAAAACTTAGAAAGAAGGTGCCATGACATGGAGGAAGAAATCAATGCCTTCATGAAGAGATTTAGAATTTTGCAAAGTAAAGGGTTGCCAAGTCCTTTAGTTATTAACAATAAACTAATGAGGCATATAGACTATGTGGAGAAATTGGATCAGTATGCAAGCAACCAAGCTGGTTCATCAACAAGTGCATCCAGAACAAATGCATTGCCTACAGGCAGAGTTCTCTATGACAATCTGGAGAACTTGTTCTATGTCGCGCATGAGATAAAGCACTTGTTCTCAATTCAGCCTATCTTTTTCAGGTATACAAAAACTGATGATACCTTGAGGAAACTTCAAAAAATCATATTGCCAGAACCAAAATGGTGGGAAGACATATTAGAAATTTTGTAAAATTATCTTTGGTAATTATAAAATCTGGTTAATTATTGTAGTAAGTAATGGTAAAGAAGATGAATAGAGATCAAACAGGTCAAAGTGTATCAGAACGGGTAAAGAGTATCAGTCAAAACATGGCAGCCAACACAGAGTTACTAAAGAAGACAACAACGAGCCAAATCATAGGGCCTACCTCTAGCACACTCAATGAGAATAGGAAGAACACAACATCAATTTACCTTTTCTCCTATCTTTGAGACCATTTGTCTCTATTTTCTTGTAACATATTCATAGTCATCCTAGAATATATCTCACTCTGTTATGAGATATTTTTTGTAATTTTTTTTGTATAAATACTCCCTCAATTGGTGTATTGATGGTGGATTCTTAGACATTGCTGTAATACTGATTATCTTGGAATAAAGCGTTGTTGGACCAACTTTCGTATGGCTTGCTGGATAAAGAATTGATGCAAAGGTCTTTCCACAGATTTGTTGAATCAAACACCAGATGAATAAGTCCTCTATGCCTTATGTTTTAAAGATTTCCTTGTGTATTATATCATCTATGTTTTGTATCTAAATGATAAACGAAAAAAAGTAATTCGGAAAATGCTTGATTGCACTCTGTTTTCAATCGTTATTATTCTCAATGTTTTCTTCTGAACTATAATAAACAGTGAAATCATAATTGCTCTTGTTTTATAGTTTATTCACTTTGATTATTTAGTAGAGAATACTCAACTACTCTTTATTAATAATCATTCAAGTTCCCTTTTTCAAATAGGTTGAAGGATTCTTAACTACCCTTCACCCATTTTGAACCCATTCCATTTCTTTTAAGTCTTTATTTGTTCCATGTTTGACCATCTTTCCCTGTGAAATCATCTTTTGTTAAGAAACCAAATCCAGTTAAGCAATCTTCTTTGACTCCATTAGCCCAATGGCCTAAACTACTTAGTCCTACTCCTCTGTTATTGAATCTCACCACCCAAACTCAAACAAAACTCCTAAACTTAACAACTAGCCTAATATCTTTCAAAACCAAGCTAAATCATAAAGAGAGAGCCCTCTCTGAGCACAAATTGGCTAGATTTTGTACTTAAAAGTTGGTTTGTAGTTACCTCAGATCCGTTTTCTCTTCCCAACAACTTCAAGGAAAATCTGAGTGATAACAGAACCCCTAAAGTATATTGCCTCTTGCGAACCACTATGGGAAAAGCATCTAAGATATAGCCATATTTAAGGTTTAACCATGTGTGATATTTCTACATCCCATCTTCTTTGATAAATAAATTATATTATTTTTAGATATTTTTTCCTTATGAATATTCAATTGGGTTCTCTCTCTCTCTCTCTCACATACCTTTTATTCCTATATATATAAAGTTCATATTGAAATATATTACTTAGCATGAGAATCTCAAAATCATTATTTTAGTAACATGTTGATATAATTATAAGGCAAATATAAGATATTTAATTTTTAATTTACGTTTAATATAAAATTATGTTACTTAGCAGCATCTAAATATTTATTTATTACATGGAGAGTGAGAGTGAAATAGTTATTTATTTATTACTTAGAGAGTGGAAGAGAAATAATTTTAAGACATCTCCTTCACATTTAGTTGTAATATTCACAATGAACCAAGTGAATATAGTGAGAATGTGATTATTGATGCTTTATAATTCTTTTAATTTAAAACCCAAATATGTATATTCATATTTGTTTTTATTATAGCTACTAGTGCAATAGTTTTATCATGTCTCCTTCACATTGGATCATAAATTAACAATGAGTCAAGTGAACATAGTAAGAATTATATTATTGGTATTTTATAATGCTTTCAGTTAAAAAACCAAATATACATATTCATTTTGTTTTTATTGTAGTTGATACTAATTTTTAATTTACAATATAAAATTATTTTTGTTTTAGAAGGGGAACATGTCAAGTAAAAATTGAATACAAATAGAAATAAACATCTCACTAGAATATGCCTCTCAATACAATAAAATTGAGTAATATATAATGTAAAATAAATAATAACATATAGATAAATTGAAAAACTTTTTTGAATTCAACTAAAAATATTGTCTTTCTTATGAAATGGGTACATAATTTTTTTTTATAATTACAAACTAATAAAGCTTCAATTTCAATTACAAATAATTTTGGTAGCCATAGTATTAAGAAATTCGTCGACATTATAAAAATGACATACAAAATATATTCTATTATGATCTTATAAGTATTTTGCACTACAATCTATACTTTCAATTCATTTTGGAAACTAAACGTAGAAATGGAGAATAGAGAAATATCCATCACTTATTAACTATATAAACATTTGTAAACTATGATCTTAGCTTGTGCAGGATTAATCGAGTCAATCCTTTTACATTCTGAGTTTTATTGTTGAAGGATCGAATTCCGCCATATCATGCAAATTCATGAGTATTTTATGTTGGAATTACAATATTGGAAAATGTTGGAATCACAATATTGGAAAATGAATTTAATTGTATAATAAGAATGATGTAAATTTTATATGTATAAATACAATAATGAAACTATTGGATTTTGTTTCTAAGTTTTTTTGACATGCATTAACTATCTCGCAAAACCTTGCCAGATTAGGTGGCAAACATTGCCCCCCTTAATCTGAAGGGGTGTATATGCGATTCCAAGAAGAGACCCAAAATGAAAAAAATGCATTAAAACCAATGGTTGAATAAGCTCTTTGAAATGCTGGTAATTAAGGGAAAAACACAAACAAACCAAATAGTGGGAGAACTCAAGGTCCCAATTAGTCATGGTTTAAGGCTAACCACTAACTCTGGAACTATAAAAGAAGTTGCTAGAACAATTCTTGATATGGATAGAAGAAGAAGTATTTTGATAGAGGAAGTTCTCCCTAATATACAAACGATAGCATAAACCAAAATCTTTTGCAGGTGGCAGTTTAAGGAAGGGCTCCAATCAAAAACCAATAACCAAAGGCATGTTCCTTGGACATTTCTTTGCATACAACTTTGAATATGGCTATGGAAATCTCTAGTTGTACCCTCAAACAACAGGTTCAACCTATAGCTCAGGCGCACTTGATAAATCTTCGAATGATCAATCTTCAAAGCTGCTAACTGACCATCAATTCTCCTTGTCAGATACAAGGCCAGAAGATGAATAAGTCTTCATTGCAATATTAGCCAATGCTTGGAAAAAAGTGTGGTGTGACCGATATATCTTCTTGGTTGTTGAATATTATTCACAAGAAGTGATCCATCCAAGGTGAATCTTCATTCTTGCATGAGTTTTATTTCTGGAAAATCTATCTGAATGATAAGTGTGCTTACCATAATGCTCACGGGGATGAAGATCAAAAAATTGATATTTAATATGGCCAACTTGATCACAATGTTGGAATTTACCAATTTGTAGTTGTTCGAAAACATGAGCAAGGGAAGATGGATCATCTTGAAGAAATCCATCGCTATGAAATCAGATGTACTTGGAATATTATGGAATATTAAAGGATACATTCTTTCCATATCTGAGACTAGTTCTATTCTTATTGTTCACAACCTCTTCCCAAGGTATGACGAAAGTATTAGGAAGTGCAGGTTGAACCTTCACATATACATTCAAATCCACTCCTAAAATAGCTCCATTATTTTGATCATTCTCTAACTACTGATGATATTTATGCTCAAACATGGTGTTGTTTTGAAGAAGAACTAGTTCATAATCACAATTATTTTGTTGTAGTTCATCTCGTTGTAGCTGTGACTCAAGCTCCAAAAACAATATCTTGTCTTGAGAATTTTGTGAACAATTTTGAATGCTATATAGAGTTTCCTTGCTGATGATGAATGTTTTATGAACAATGGAGATTATAGTATTCAATGGCTCTAATACTCCCTCAAGTTTGGAAATTTTACAATATGAAAATTAAGGGTATCGAATTCAACCAAAATTATACCCACTTAAAATGTAATCATACAATATTGAAAGTGAAAATGAGCTTTGTACGAAGATTATAACTCTATGAATTTTTAACTAATTTAAATCTCATCAACCCATTGGCCCAGTTGAACCATTTTTCACTTAAATCAAATATGCTAGCAAAAAAGATCACTAATACTTTACTTCAAAAAAATCATCCAAAACACTAGTATGTTCACTTTCACATTTTTTCCAAATAATCAAAATTATTTATGCAATTTAAGCTTTAAGGCTGCGACGCTATTGACTTTATCTCATTTCATATATTTTGTGGAGGTACTTTATTTCACTGTATGAACACTTCTTCATGAACACGTGCAACTAAAATCCCAAAAGGTTATATTTCATGGTTGAATGGATAGAAATAATATCAAACATGCACTTTTTTTTCCCGTAGAAAAAGTCGTAATTTTCATTAATATTGAGAAAATTAAATTTTGTAAATGAAAAGCATATGCAGTATGAGAAGCATAACCTGTCCAATATAAGTTAACAGTGATAAAATATACTCCACACAGGGAGCAACAACTATTGAATAAAAAAAACAAAAAATAGTCTCTTCGCAGAGAGAGTATAATTTCATCTTAGTTATGCTGTCATAATAACATGAAATAAACATAAATATTTACATATATTCAAAATTTTCTACCTGGCTCATGTTGAGCCAACCAGTTATGTAGTGAGATATATGAACGGTCTATGATAGTGTTGGTAGATAACACCATCCTTCCCCTCATGAATCAACCAAGTGCCATCATGTGTGTACGGTGCCTCCTTGGATAGGAGATCGATGACTGGGTTGCGCTCCCTGAAAATACGCTGGAAAACAAAAGTATCAAGTATCAAGATGAGCCTGTCGATTTCATCCAAGATTTGTCTCAATGTGTATGCATTGCAGCTTGATGATTTATTTATCCAATTGCATACTAATTTTGAGTCCCCAAAAAGTTGTAGGTTCCTACATTGTTTGTCCAATGCAAATTGAATGAGGAATTTGGCCGATATGAGCTCTGCATAATTATTAGTACCCCTTCCTAGGCCCATTTGGATCTTAAAGATATGGGATTCTAATATATGAAGTATGGCTTCCCCCCACAGCCTATCTCCTGGGCCGATCCATCAAAGTATGCCCACAGTATAGAGGTATTTATAGCTTTAGGTCCTATATTCCGCTTGTGCGGATGGGTGGTCTCTTCTGGGATGAGATGATAGTCAGTAAGTATCCTTGACATAATAGAGGGCCAGTGGGGAGCCTTCTATTGGAATATAATACGTTTCCTAGCTATCCAAATAGCCTAGAATGTAAGTAATGGTAAATTCCTCTCCTTTCTTGAGGTGGCACTCCACCAATTATTCCAGGATTCTTTTATATTTGCACCCTGCCACTGACATAGTGAGGGGAACGATGTATGAATGTTATTCCAAACCTCCTATGTGATAGAGCACTCCAGAAAAATATGATTATTGTCTGCACAACAGTTCCTACAAAGATGACATTAGAAAGGTCCTTGATAAGATTGCTTCATCAGATTTGCAGCAGTCGAGGTTTTGTTGAATAATATTGACCACATTAGCAGCCTAGTTCTGGGAGCCACTTTGAGTTTCCACAACAAATTCCACCAAGGCTCAATGATTTGTGGTTTATGTGGTTCCATTAATGCCAGATATCCTTCCTTAGATGGATATGAACCATGTTTGGCATGTGCCCATATAAGTTCATCATCGCCTTCTATAATCCTGATGTGGGCCTCCATTGGTGCGTTTGTATAGTCGTGCCAGTATTGTTGCCAGTGTAGTGGAATATTTAAAGTATTTCCCGATTTCCAAGCCTGTTGTGTCATGATACAATGAGCATTGTTAGCTATATGACATATATGGGTGATGCCTTGTTCAGCGAGGTGTATTTTCAACTAAGCGGGTATCCTGTGTGAATTGCGACAATTGACCCAGGGATCTTCCCCAATGCAAACTAATGATCTAGATCAAATTCTCCAGGTCAAACCATTCCAAATGAGGCTCATCGCATTTGTAACTGCCTTCCAAGTGACAGAAATGTTTGAGGTGTTCCCCTGTGCTTGTCTGATCCAATCAAGTGTGTTGGAAGGGGCAATATATTTGGAGACTTCTACCTTTGTCCATAGGCTATGAGTGTTGATCAGTTGCCATCCCAGCTTTACCGCCAACGCTTTGGAGAAGACATCCAGTCTTTTAATCCCCCATCCTCCCCACTTCTTGGGCAAAGCAAAGGTCTTCCATCTAGGCCATGCAAATATTCTACTAGGTTGTTTCCCCTTCCATAAGAATCAACAACAAATATTTTGTAATCTAGCTAGAATCCCTCTAGGAATCTAAGCCAATGTCACCCAGTATAATTGTGTTGCTTCCAATACAACCTCGATCAAGATCAATCTACTAGCTCTTGACAAATATTTTTGGTACCATATATTGAGTCGTTTTTCTACCTTGGTAATAAACCAAGTCCAATCAGCAATTTTGTATCCATGAGGTTTAAGTCGATAACCAAGGTACCTTAGGCCATCTTCTACGGGGAGGAAAGTAAATGGAAATCTCCAAAGCACATATTGTATTTCATGTTGTGAGCAACCTATAGTTGTGATGGTGGAATTTTCTTCATTGAAAACCATTCCCGTGGCCTTTTGAAATATTCCAAAGGCATTGTGCAATGATGTTAAGTCTCATATGCCCCAATTAAGGAAGATAAGTATGTCATCAACAAAGAGCAGGTGCGTCAAGATACATGTGTCAATGATCTTTATTCCTGCAATTCATCCTTGCCTCTGTTCTTCTCCAATAAGTCTGTTAAGTCCCTCCATGATAAGAAGAAATAAGAGAGGAGATAGAGGGCAGCCCTGCCTGAGCCCTCGTTTAGCATGGAAAAAAGGGGATGCAGATCATTGACAAGTACGATATAATTAACATTGGTTATACAATGCATGATCCATTTAATGAATGTATAATGGAATCCCAAGTGTGTTAACAACATTCAGATATAGAGCCAACTTACTCTGTCAAACACTTTTGATAAATCTACCTTCATTATCTTGCCTTTCAAATTTTTTAACTGTATAGTGTGAAGAAGTTCCTAGGCTATACCAACTACCTCATGTATCTGTCGGTTTTGAAGAAAGGCAATTGTTCAGGGGAGATGTGCGAAGACAAGATTGGCCTAAGATAATTGGCAATAATCTTAGCATTGATTTTGTAAATGTAGTTACATAGTGAAATAGGCCTAAAGTTGTCAAAGGTGGAAGGTTTATCAAATTTGGGAATGAGGGCGATGAATGTATTATTGAAGGCTTCAAATATCCTCCCATGACTTCGACAATATTCAGTGATCCTTAACAGGTTTGTCCCAATGATGTTGAAAAAAGGAATGTAAAATTCCACTGTCCAGCCATCCAGCCCTAGACTCTTATCCTTCTTGAACATTTTAAAGTATCTTCAAGTTCTTCTAAAGTGACTTCTCTTGTAAGTTCTAGTTTTTCCTCCTCATCCACATATCCAGGAAAGAGTTGGGTAGTGCGCATCACTTCTGCCAAGGTGGCAGTGGGGGGATCCTGGTAGATGCCCTTAAAATGTGAGTTAGCCAGTGCTGCCAGTTTTCCAAGGTATGTACAGCTTGTCCATCCTCATTTTTTAACTCCCATATCGTATTGATTGCCTTCCTCCCAATGGGTGGTAAAATTTGATATTATCATCCCCATCCTTAAGCCGAATTGCCCAACTTCTTAACCTCCAGCTCTCTTCTCCATCCTTCAAGATTTTTCTCGTCTTGTGCATCAGTGAGGAAATCTTGTCCTTATGCTCTTGAGTGGAAAAAATCCCTCCAGTATTCTCCTCATATGTGTAAATTTCCTTCTTAGCTACCTTGAGCGTGTGATCATCCTGTATTCTTTTCTTATGAGCCTAGATTTTTGATAAGGTTTTCAACTCCCTCAGATAGTGGGAAAAATCTTCTGTAATATTCCCATCAACACCTAGTGGATGATCCTTCCAGTAGTCAGTCACCATCCTCATAGAGTCTGCATCCCTAACCAGGAGGAGTTAAATTTAAATGGGGCTTTTGGCTTATCAATGGCATCCTTCAATTCAAGATATATTAGTCTATGATTATATATGCCCCTAGATCCCACCCATTGTCCGATGCGGGAAACTCTATTGACCAAGGTTTCCTTGATTAAGAATATATCAAGCCTTTTGGCAAGGCTACCCTCGCCAGTTTTGTTATTCCTCGAGGTAGGCTAGATCTTTGCAGAGGGAATGTCAACAAGATTATGGTCCTCTAGGAGGTTTCCAAAAAATGTTGATAACATATCCACCTATGCTTTATGGACCTAAGACTCCGTTAATCCAATGGAAAAATTCAGATCCCCTCCCAAAATGATATTATATTGCTAAAGTATGGATGAATTTAATAATTTCCTCCAGAAATCAGCCTTATCATGACAGGGCCCATATACATTGATAATTTTGTAATCAGATTCGATGGTGGATGAGTATATATAAGCTCCCATGAATCCATATCCCCCCCATAACCTATCCAGCTTAATGGATCGATTGTTTATGCCCAAAGCCACCCCCCTGATCTTCCAGTGGCATTTAGAGAAGGAAATGACCATCCTGGTAACCATGTTTCAAGTAGAGGGGTAATAGTGTTGGCAGGGCCTAGGGTTTCTTGGAGAAAGAGAATATCTACAACTTTAGAGGCAATCAGCTTTCGCATGGCTAATTTTTTCCTAGGGATAGCCAACCCTCGACAGTTAAAGGAGAGAATCTTTATGCGGGGAGGGATCAAGGGTGTGCTCTGCTCTAAGAACCCATTGTATAGTCTTTTGTTTTCCAGTAGAAATCTCCTCCCCTCCCAGATGTTTGCTTTGGAGAGTGAGGAGGGTCGGCCCGAAGGCTATTTTGGAAGCAAAGGGGTAGAATAAATACCAAATCCAATGGCATCGAGGCCCTATGAGTGTGTCCTCAGGCGCAGGGTTATCGAGGTTCAGAGCTCATGGATGGATCATCTAGGGGATGCAAAGGCTCATCCAGGATGTAAGGCTGGGAGTTAGAGTAAATAGGAGGGGGGACCTGATAGGGCAATTCAGATTAATAGAGGATAACAGGTTGAGGCCAAGGGACTGATGTGTTCTTGATGCTCGTGCAATGCAATGTGGTGCAGGGGAAGTACAATCAAAGGATATAACAGGAGAGTATGTAGAAGAATTACACAGAGATGCAGTCGAATTAAAATCAGTGGAGAGTGTAGGAGTTGACATACCTGTGTAAAATGCATCCCCTAT
This sequence comes from Pinus tabuliformis, assembly GCA_031772625.1. Classification (NCBI taxonomy): domain Eukaryota; kingdom Viridiplantae; phylum Streptophyta; class Pinopsida; order Pinales; family Pinaceae; genus Pinus; species Pinus tabuliformis. The sequence goes on from CM062820.1 coordinate 1,438,993,773, forward strand.
AGCTGCATGAGCTCTCGTCAGAGGTGGAGAGGGTGGTCGGAGTGGTGCTTTCCCACGCTACTTCTTTGTCCCTTTCTCATGTGCCTTTTGAGCTTCTTCTAGTCCTATGTGGCAACTCTTCTTCTTCCATTACATGTTGCTCCTGTGACTAAGGGTTTAGTACATCCACTTCCTTTTCATTCATCCTCTGTCCTGACTTATTGTTTAGAGGGTAGTCTCTGAATATGTCTCACACCTTATGGCATCTTAGGGATCTATAAGGCACCCCTTCATAGTCTAGAAGTTGTTTCTCGGACTATGACCTCCATTGTATAGTGATATGTTCCTATAATCCCCCTCTGGTGTCCATGTGTGTCAATGTCCTGGCATAGGCCATCATGCCTGTGGATTGATAAGACTTGTCATACTCCAGATACATGCCGAGAGAATTACCAATGCGGCAAAAGATGTCTTTAGACCAAAACTGTAGTGGGAGCCCCGACAGCCTAATCCATATGGGGCCAACCCCAATCTGCTCAGTTTCCGGGTCAAATAGTGGAGTCCATCTCTTCAGAAGGACAGATGCATGCTCAAAGTGCCAATATGAAGACAATACGCAATTCGTGTGATCAGGTCTGGCGAACCTTAATGTGAACCAACCCCTCACAAAAGTTTGCAGAAAGGGTATATCTGCCAAATGGTGTCCCCAAACTTCAAAAGCCCATGATTTTAAGCAGGCCGCATAGTAATTCCGCCCTTGGATTCTTCCAACAAGAATTCTATTAGCAAAGTCCATGGTACCCCCCAGCTAAATGTCCTCCATGAGCCTGAGTATAATGTCTTGGGCTTTTGATCTAAAACACCTGTATTTCATGTGTGGCCGTGGTTCAGCTGCTATATCTCCACGTCGGTCAATATTCTTCCCAGGTTCAAGTGGATAGTTAGATGAGAGAGGAGGGTCAGATGCGAAGGAGTCTGATAAGGGTGGGATGACCCCATGCTATGGGGTAAAATGCATGGGATTAAAACTACCCTCGAAAGTCTTCTTGGGACTTCCAACAAACCGTAAGGTTATCTGCAAAAGGTACCTGTTACACACATGTTCATCTATCTCACATATATTGATATGATATGGAGAGAGGATCAGCTTTGGTTCTTTCTAGATTTGCTTGGGGATCTCCGTGCGGTAAGAAGAACTCCTCCTGACCGGCTCTAAGATAATTCCTACACAAACGAACGAAGCAAACCAATCACAACATATACTTCTGACAATTAATTAAAGAATTCGTAAGAAACATGTATAATTGTGTAACTTATCTACTCAACACAACAAGCATCAGAATGGGCAAATAAATGTACAATATCACCAACACTTTGAGTAGTGGAACACAACCGCAGTCCTATATTCAAAATAGAAGAGTGATTACAACAACCCTGTTGCATCGGCCTTCCTTATCCCTTCTTCCTCTCTCTCTCTCCTTTCAGCTAGCTCCTTCATGAATATGACAATATCACAACAGCACCATGTACTATCCTTCTAAATGCTCTGACCCTTGTGCAATGGCCCTCTTGTTGCTTATATAGCAATCGATTTAGGGCTGCCCAACTCCACCTCTAGTTCATTTGGGTAAAAACCATGAGCCTACCTCTTTTACCAGCTTTTTCCCATTTGCCTCTATTTCCGGAATAGAATTTCTCCAAATATCTTGATTTTTGGAGTTTTGCTACTTTTCTTGCACAAATTTAGGGAAATGATATCTAGATATTTTATGGTAGATTCGTTGGCATAACCACTTGAGCATCACTAAATTTCACTAACGCTCCCTCTGGTCTAACAACATGAGTCAGTAGGTTGACCAACGCTCCTTTATGCTTCAAAACAAGCTTTATAAAGCAGGTTATCAATGTACAAAGAGTGTTAGTGTGGATTCTAGGCCTGCAACTGTGGTCAATCTTTCAGTCATCTTGTCCTTCTCCTCTGAGTTGATTAGGAGGTCAATTTGTCCTATAACAGATTCCCCCTAAAGTATGAGATCACAGGCAGAGACGATGGCCGAAATACTTTATGAAAATATTGTAGTTTCCTGTCAAAATCTTTGTAGAGAGAGAGAGAAGTTTTGGGTGATAAGAAAAAACTGATACAACAAAAGTACATATATATGAATTGCTAAAATCATGTCCTGAGTTGGGCATTCCCATGCTCAGTAGCTATGTCAGACTAACTTTCTCCTCAGAGATATAACAATGCTGGCCGCCAATATGGCACAACGTGGATCCACTGTCATAATAGATTATCCTGAAATGGCTGTCTTCAAAGAACAATATCACATCTTGGGAGAGGAAACGAGGGTAAATGATGCAAGCCTCTACCCAAGGTCTTGATTCCTACTTCACCGAACAGCATAGATCGGTACATGTGATAAAGTGAGTTGACGTCGAACATGCACGAAATTATCTGATTACCAGCCAATAATGGAGACTGTCAACAGATGTGAGGAAGGCCACCGATAATGGTGATGGTGTCCAAGATGCACAGTGCAAACTAGCAAGTGTGAAAGATTTTTTGTCATCGAACACTCATAGAATCGCCTAACCAGGACCAATGATGAAAACCCGTGATCATGCACGAGGTAACCTACCACTAATATCTGCAAGCACCAAGGCATTGAATGTGTTTCTGGGTTATCTTCCTAGATAGAGTGTTGAAGTCGATAGGAAGGAACCTATTGAAAGGTAGGCAACGGTGTCCTACATCAGTAGACCTGAAACGGGACAAGGATGATTTTGTTTTCTGAAGACACTTTTGAGCTTTTGGGTATAAAAAACGGCGAGAATGATGAAAGGATATGTAGGGTCAGTTGATTGAGGAAACAAGTAGGGACCCTTGAATAATAGAAGGCACAACAATGGTTTTAACCAAATAGCACTAGACTCGTGAACACTACAGAGTGTTTAAGATACGAATATGCAATGGCATCAGGGTATATAGCCTAAAAACTCATAGGTTGGTAGGGTTCATATTGAGAGGCTATCAAAATAAAGGTTTATCTGAGGGAGTGCCATGTTCAAGGGAACTTTTGCTGCCAAACCACGCTTTAGAATACAGTTGTATTTCCACTTTTCCCCATCTGATTTTTAATGAGTCCAGACGGGTAAACTCATCGATCTTTTCATGTTTAGAGAGTCTGAAAAGGATTGAAAAAAGAATGACTCTTTTCCCTATTTGATTAGTTTAATGAGTCCAAATAGGCAAACTCATCAATTTTTTCATCTTTTAAGAGTCTGAAAAGTATCGTAAAAAGAACAACTCTATATCTTGTCTGTGTATTTAAAGAGTCTAGACTAGAAAACTCGGTGATATTTTCATCTTTAGAGAGTCTGAAAAGATCGTAAAGAGAGACTTCATGGTGGTCCCTTTGTCATAATTGTTAAACGAGTGCAACAAAAGGTTAGTAGTATACCCGTATCGATTAATTTTCTGTATTTAATCTACTAGACTCGGATAAAGAGAAACCTTTTTCCAATAGATGTTGACCTCATTTTGTTACGAGTATGAGGCGGTGGACTAAACTCGTGTTTTGTCGTGGCACTTTAACAAGCTCAGTAACAAAAACATGGGATTTTTCATTTTTTAACGAGCTTGAAAAATGTACCTGAAAGAATTCTCGGGTCATCTTTAGCATGTTTAACGAGCAGCAAGACACAGCTCAGGATTTTTTCAGTTTAAAGAGCGAGAAAAAAATGCCTAGAAAGGATGCTCTGTTGGTCTTTTTCAATTAATGAGCTGGAACTAGATCAAAAAAGAGGTGCTCAGAGCATCGTTTGCATATATTTAATGAGTGCAAATGATGAAAAACTCAGGGATGTTTATATTGTTTAAAGAGCATTAAAATATCCAACAAAAGTGCTTTACAGATTGTGGTATATATGTTTAATGAGCTATAGTACAAAAACTCGGAGGTGTATATATATTTTTAAGAGCGATAAAATGTCTCCAAAAGTGCTCTATTTATCATTGCATAGATTTAACGAGCACAAGGACAAAAGCTTGAGGATGTTTATACTTTTTAAAGAGCAATAAAATATCCCTAATAGTCCTCTAATCGTCTTTGTAGTAGTTTAATGAGCCCAAAGAAGAAGATTGAAGGTTTTTTGGATTAACGAGCAAGAAAAATACCATAAAAAGAATGCTCAATATTTCTTGATCTCATGCTTGACATTAGAAGGGTCTATGCCAAGCATTTCTTCATAGGACCAAGGAAAAACATCACGGAACTCCCCAAACGGGTAGGTGAATCTCACAATTTCCTCAGGATTGTGATTGGCTCCACTCTATATGTTGTCGATGATGCTTGTCATGACAGAAATATCGGGGAGCAATGTTTCTGAAATATTGCCCCTATTTCCTTCTAAGTCCAAAAGTTGGACAGTCATATACGGTGAGGAAACGATTTCATATGCGTCAGGTGATAGGACTTGAAGAGGCATCATGTCCGAATCAAATATCAAAACATGATGTTGCGAATCCTCCCAAGGTTGCTCTTCTAACCTCATGATCTCTTTAATAGCTTCGTCCACCGATAGGACTTGATTGAGTGAATCGAAAGGCCGTTGGACAAAACCAAAGTGAATGGAGGTTCGAATGCAATTTGAGTGGCTTCTTAGGACAATTTAGCTGTTGACAGCAGCATCTGGTCTCCGTAAGTGTCAATGTCTGAAGGAGCTGGTAGGATCCATGGATCAGTATTTTCATGAGGAATTGATGAAAGCATGTTGACTGATTGTGAAACCTTCGGTGGTTGAATAGGGAAACAACCCATGAGGGAAGAAGCCTTCAGTAGACCAATACCTAAACTGACGTAACCGCTAGTTCCACCTCCTACTAGGGGTATAGAGCCACTTGGTAATGGTGAATAATCAGGGGTGCAGAAAGACAATTGATCTATTGTAATAACCTTTCCATCCAATAGAAATTGGATGATGCGAAAGACAATAGATACGATAGCCATCATGGCATATGTCCCACTGCTACCCCGCAACAGATTATAGTCAATTTTTCTGTCTACGACTTCTACGTCCACCATTATGTTTTTCCCAGCCAAAGTGATGGAAAAACTGGCTAAGTATCCTTTTGGGACAAAGGTGTGGCCGTCGAAAGCTTTAAGGGAGTTCGACAGTGGGGAGAGGGTTGGGGAACCCAAGGCGAGCCAACATGAAGCCAACATGACATAGGTTGAAGCACCTTCATCGATGAAAGTTTGGTGTATACCTTTACCTTTCGGAGTGATATGCACCTAAAATGCAAGATGGTGGGAAAGGGGAGGTTTACACTTGTCCATGTCGAAAAGAGCAAGCATGGAATCCATAGGGTCAATACCCTCGACAGAAGAAAGAAAATCTTTCCTTTGGCTGGGGCATGTTTGTAATACTTCGAGCGCCGACATGGCTGATGGCACTTGCACCAAATCATCTATGATGTTGTAGTGTTGGGCAGCACATGCAGATGTGTTTTGAATTGTGCGTCGAAATGCCCCCTTGGGGGGTTGAATTACCAAGTCCTCAACCAGCCTTTCGATTCGCAAATCATTAGGCGGCGATGGGTTTTGACCTGTAGATGGTTCTGCTGCCAGAGCGATAGGAGCTCCATAATATTTGGGTCTTGTGGTGAGATCTAACGTGACAAATGTGTAAACAGGAGAAGATCCTTCTCTAGCTGAAGGATGTTGAGAACCGTTGCTGCCCCCTGACGTGGGTTGTCATTGGTTGGAAATGAGATTTTTCTATTGTTGAGTAGGAAAAGGATTTCTAAGGACAACCGGTGCCTTACCAGAATCTCTCTTGGCAAGGTACTCCGTGCATTCTTGAACCTGCAAACAACGCCAGGTTTCTTGGTCTTCAAGACAGAGTTTGCACGAATATTTGGTTCCTTTATCCTTTTCCACATCAGTAGGCGCAATGACCTTCTATTTCAGGTTGGGATTTTTAGATGACTGCTCCTCAGAAGGAGTGGTCTTGTTCTGTTTCTTAGTGTTCTTGCTATTGGATTTCTGTGTAGACTGCACAATGTTAATTTTAGTGGCAAGAAGAGCAGTTGTTTTGGTAGAGGGGTCCACTGCCAACTTGGCAACAGACCCACTGAGTTGTTTTACAGCGCCTGTGGAGGTTGCGCCGATAATCCTGTCGGCATGCACTCCAAGGCGCTGAGTGGTGGGAGGATTGGGGCTACCGGGAGCATAGGGGATAATGTCGTAGAGAGTGCCAGACTGTGAATAGATCAAATCCAACTGTTGGGCATGACGTATGGATTCGTCCTCTGTGACCGCACCACCTAGAGCGAAATCTCTAGGAATTTGTGGGAGCATTGACTTACAGAACCAGTCTGTTAAGAGAAAGTCAGGGATGGGGGCTTTGACTAACCTCCGCCTACGTCTCCATTCATGGATATGATCGGAGATGTGGGTGGCAGTATCCTAACGAAACGATGTAAGGAGCTCCATCCCTATCTCATAACAGATAGGTAGCTAAAAGTGCTTTAGGAACTCCATCGCTAAAGCATCAAAGGTATTCACTGACACACGTGGTAACTCAATATACCACTTTGGAACATTGCCAGTGAGGGTGCAGGGAAAAAGACGCAACTAAACACTGTCATCCACCATGGAGTTAGAAACACACCATAGATGGTAGGTGGTGACATGAGTGCCCAGATCCTCCCCTTGTTTTCCATCGAGCTTAGGAATATCCGCCGGTATTTTATGCAGGATCGGTGGCCATTATAGGTTATGGTAGATGGGGTTTTTAGTCAACTTGTATAAGTTAGGGATATCCAATGTTGCCAAAAAAGGAAAGTTGTTGGGTGCCCCTAACTCAGACCATTGTGATGATGGATGACCTGAGGAGCTTTGCGCTCCTCCCATCATTTGGTTCCCCATGGTGTACATGGGTTGTGTGGTGTAGCATTTGCTTTGTGTTATGGTGTTGTAAAGTGGATTACCATGAGAATTTTGATACTTGGGTATGAAGCTGCCCCCAATATAAGCGGTGCCCCCTTGACTCATCTGAGTTTGTGAGTAGGGTGCCCCCATGGATTGGGTGGGGATCCCTTGTGGATTCCCAATTGACAGTGAACTAACCATATGGCTTTGATTGACAGATGTAAAACTCATGTCAATCAAAGACTATTCGTGCATGCCTGAGAACGGTGGGGCTACTGTGATATTCCCTGCCTACATGTGCATATTGGGAGCCACCCCATATATCTGAATCTAGGGGGTTAGAACCATACATTGGCAGTCTACCTTGGTTTTGGTAAACTGGAACTACGCCCATAGTGCCACATTCATTGTTATATGGATCACTATATGTGGCACTAATCGAAGGTATGCTTTGGCGCACCATAGGAGTGGAACTTGGCATCTGCTGGGTTCTGCTGATAGAGGGTGTTATGTGAGTTGCAATACCTGGCACAAATGTGATTGCAAGGTTGCACATTGTCGGTGTTGTGATGACTGTCGATTGGGGAAGTGGTAGAGGACTCACAATGTCTCTATAATTCCACAACCCTTGAGGTGCTGACTGAATAGATGGGAGTGTTCCTCCCAGTGAAGACTGAAGTACTGGTAGGATGGGAGAAATAATAGGATCCAATAGATTTGTAAGTGGAGTGTTAAAATGAGGAAGAAATCCTCCAAAAAATCAGAATTGTCGGTCGTCTAGAACGATCCCGTGTGCGATTTAGGAGACTGATTCGTCAAAGATGAGGAATCCGACTTAGTGGAACTCGGCAGATCCTCCACAGTGAGTAGAGGAAGTCATAACAACCATCTGGATTGACAGTGAGGGCCGGATGTAGCCACAATGACTGGTAAATTTTATCAGATAAATTTTAAGGTGATATTCTTCAAGTCTAAAAAACGATAGCACTCAGGTACCTAAAAAGAAAAAATACACTAAAAATGACAATCAACAAACAAAGTGAAATTACCTCGTCTGATAAACACCGATTACTAGAGATGAAACCCAGTCTCTCAATGAGTAACAGAGAAGGAGGGCCAAATGTATGGTTATGGTTACTTTTGAGCTTCGCTCAAACCTTAGATTAAGGGGCCAAGTACTCTCGTGAAGATGAGCACCCTCCCAAAAAATGAAGACAAAGTAGGTCCATCCATTTGAGGTACCAAGACAGCCCGTCCCAGTCACCTTAGGTAAGTACCTAAAAGTATTGGCCACTAGAGATACCTCAAATCATAGACATTACCAGGGAGGACATAGTCGTAGATAGCACGCTGTGTGGGCAGGATACCTGAGTCCTCGACTCAGTTCCGAAATTCCCGAAGGGACCCCCATTACACAGAATACCCAAAGGAGTTGTAAAAGAAGGTTAGCTACCTTCTATTACAATCCGATGTTGTTTCATATTTAGCTCCAGTGTCAGTGGAGTGGTCCTGGTAATATGAGTGTAGAATTATTTTTCACTCTTTAACGACACTAGTTTGAATTTTAACCTTGGGTAGTTGACTCACTCTCTTATCCCAAGGTCCTAATCTATCTAATGTTGGTTTGCTGTAAAAAAGAGTATCTGATTGATTTTAGTGTACTTTATTATTTGTCTTCAGAGGGGGTGTTGATGTATGAATATTATGAGACTCTTGACTTGATAAACCATGCAGAACAATGCTTTAATTTTTTTTTCAATTTCTTATGCAAACAAGTCTTATTCTACACATGTATTATTTCACATATTCATGTATTCGTCAATGCATCTAAAAGTCATTCAACACTTTGCATAACCTAAAGTTCCTTTTCTCAATATTCCCTAACAACCATTGAACCAAAACAAAGCAGCCTACAACTAATTTGACAGAAGGAGATGTACAGTTTATTAGCTATTCTTTCAATAAAAATTTCTTTTATGAGAGAAAAACTAAAGCATTTTCTTAAAAAATAAATTTTAAGACACCAAATTTGTTAGCATCATACTGTTGCAGATCTTGATTTAGCCCTTGGGACAAGTTTCCCCCCCTTTTGGTCCACAAAATCTCTTGAAAAACTAGGAAATGGGAGACTAACGCTTTGTCTGTGTGTAAACAGAGCTTTAGTTTGGTCACTAACGCACCCTGTGCATAGTCAAAGAGCTTTATAAAGCTCTGTGTAGACTAGCAACCTGCGTTAGTGAGGGAAAGAGCTTTTTTTGGGATCAGTTTCTGAAGAGAAAGCAACTTTGCAGGATGCAACAAGTTAGATGGTGGATCAGAGAAGGATATGACGAAGCGGGAAGCTCATAAAAGAGAGAAGAGATCTGAGAGGATTCCGGATAACCCAGAAATAAATGTATAGTCCCCAGCGGAGTCGCCAGTTCTGCTATGGGGTAAAATGCACGGAATGAAAACTACCCTCGAAAGTCTTCCCGACACATCCGACAGGCCATAAGGTTATCGGCAAAAGGTACCTGTTACACACATGTTCATATATCTGACATATATTGACAGGATATGGAGAAAGGATCACCTTTGTTTCCTTCTAGATTCGCTTGGGGATCTCCGTGCGGTAAGAAGAACTCCTCCTGACTGGCTCCAAGATGATTCCTGCACAAAAGAACGAAGCAAACCAATCATAGCATATACTTTTGACAATTAATGAAAGAATCCATAAGAAACATGTATAAATGTGTAACTTATTTACTCAACACAAAAAGCATCAGAATGGAAAAATAAATGCACAATATCACCGACACTTCAAGTAGTGGAACAAAACCGCAGTCCTATATTCAGAACAAAAGAGTGATTACAACAACCCTGTTGCATCAACCTTCCTTATCCCTTCTTCCTCTCTCTCTCTCCTTCTTTCAGCTAGCTCCTTCAAGAATATGAAAATATCACAACAACACCATGTACTATCCTTCTAAATACTCTGACCCTTATGCAATGGCCCTCTCGTTGCTTATATAGAAATTTATTTAGGGCTACCCAAATCCACCTGTAGTTCATTTGGGTAAAAACCATGAACCTACCTCTTTTACCAGCTTTTTCCCATTTGCCTCTGTTTCTAGAATATAATTTCTCCAAATATCTTGATTTTTGGAGTTTCCCTACTTTCCTTGCACAAATTTAGGGAAATGATATCTAGATATTTTATGGCAGATTCGTTGGCATAAGCACTTGACCATCACTAAGGTTCACTAATTCTCCCTCTGGTCTAACAACATGAGTTATCACGTTGACTAACACTCCTTTATGCTTGTAAACAAGCTTTATAAAGCAGGTTATCAATGTATAGAGAGAATTAGTGTGGATTCTGGGCCTACAACTGTGGTCAATATTTCATTCATCTTGTCCTTCTCCTCTGAGTTGATTAGGAGGTCAATTTGTCTTATAACACCGTATAGCTTCCTGATGGGGGGGTAGATGTAAGTGCGTGATCAGGAGTTCATGGTCAGCGGCAACAGAGGAACCTCGAAAAGGGTTATTAACATTGGAGGATGATGGGTGAGGGGGTAGGTCATAACCACTATCCACAAGGTTAGGGTTAATGCAACCCGAGACAAACCCTAGTGAGGATGGTGACGGCAGAGGAGTGGATAGGGCTGGCCAGGTCGGGGGGTCATCCGACAAGGTCACCGAAGCATTTGAAGGGCCCGAAATCAGAGATAAACCAGCAATGATGTCTGTCAATATGCAGTTGTAAGGAGTCATACCATCTATGGTAACATGCGAGGTCAGCCAAATAGAACCCTCCACCAGCAGTTCTTCCGAGTAGTCAACAAGGTTGAGATCCATTGTTGTTGGTTAATAAAGTTCACTAGCTTCCTGAGAGTAACCATCGGGGACAACAGGGATTAGAGTGGATAATAAGGTGAATAACGTGGGCTTGTACACTGTGAGTAGGGGAGGTAGGTGTTGTAGGGAAAAGTATCCGACTCGGATGACCCTATCCCACTCTAAGGGTGACAGTTCCTTAGCAACAACTGTAAAACAAACTACTTAAGGTTTACTTCTTTATGAAAGCAAAAGAGAATGGAGAAAGCACTAACCGTTGCCTTGCGCTTAATGTCGAATCCAAACTCTTCTCTTTGGCCGCTTGCTCCTGGCTCTTTGTTCTTCTGCTCGCCCAGCTACGATGAGATCCTGCAAAATAACAAAGAAGGAAACTACAAGAGGCATGCAATCATAACTGGTTCATGGATTAGTGTAAACCAAACATGCAATCATCACAATATATAATTGAAACAAGAGCACATAGAAGAACCTCAATAGCTTTTATTAATGAAGAAATAAAGGTTATGAGAGTATTACAACCATTGAAGGCTCCAACCCAGCAACACCTCCCAACAGAAAGAATTGCTCTTCTTCACCTCTCTTAAACAATCACCCAATAACTCAATAGTGAAACCAACAGCATATCATTACTTTGCACAAAATTCCAGCCCCCTGAGCTCATAGGAGAGAGCTCATTATATAGATGAATTGAGAAAGGATGAGTCAGCTTGCAACTGATGTGTAGCTGCCTTGTGTCCTCTCTCTCTTCAGTTAATCTTTAGTTGATCTTCAGTTCTTGAGTCCACTTGGAGAACTTTGCTTCCACTTGGAGAAACAGAGCCTCTAACTCATCACAAGGCGAAATACCTGATCCAAGTGTCATTTTTGGAAGATTCCAAAGCAATGACTCAGTGTGCCACTTGTCCCTTTTCGCTCAGCGCAGGTGGCCTTTGTCCCACTTGCTTTGCAACGCAGGTACACCATGGAGCAACTGAGTTTCAGCGCAGAAACCTAGTGGAGCACCTGCTTTGATTTCAGGATTGCTTGTTTTTGAGTGTTTTCAGGTGGAGAACTGATCTGAGAGCTGTTGGTTTGCTGACCTTGTTCCTCTAGGGGTAGGAACATCATGTTTAGGGAACTTTGGATCCCTTGGATTATTGACAATTCATGCTTGTTGTTGTAAGGCACAAAATTGTCTATAACAGATGCCCCCTAAAGTATGAGGTCGTTTATCGGGTGAAATGCTTTATTGAGAGGATCCGAAGTTCATTCAATCTGCTGAGAAGTGTCCTGTAATAAGATACAATACAATACATTATTTTTCATACATTTTTCATGATCTAGCTGAGGCGGGCATTCCCATGCTCAGCTTTATAAATACATTTTGGTACATAGAACAGACGATCGTCTGATTGTAGACTGATAATTCTCTGCTGAAATTATCATCCTTTGAGAAGGATGATCATCTGCTGTAATGGTGTACATATCAAATGTCTTTATGTCCTGAATATATATCGCAGCCCGGATGGATGAAACTAGATCCGGGGTCTTCAATCTCTTCCGATCTTCACTCGATGTACAAGTCGATCCATGTGAGAATTTCTTGAAGTCGAACATGGAAAGACATCGCTTGATTACCGGTCAATGATGTAAACCGTTAACAAGCGCGAGAGGAGTCACCGATAAGGATGATGACCCTCAAGGTACGGCAGTACAATCCACATGGTGGGAATAAAAGACTTGGCGTCGACCACCATGCAAAATCTTCTGGTCGAAGGTCATTGATGTATACCTGTCGCCGGAAGTGAGAAACTTGCCATTGAGGCATGCAAGCTTCAAAGTACTGAGGGGGGTGTTCCTAGATCAACTCCTTGGATAATGAGCTGATGTCGACAAGGAGCGATCCGTCAAAGGAGGGCCTTAATGAATCCCACATCAGTGACACGGAACGGAGCTAGTGATTGTGATGAGGTGAAAACAAACTGTGATGTATGATTCAGGGTGGCGGTCATGAAGTGGATGAAGGATAATGTATGGTAGTGGGTGGAACACGGTTGACTCTTTACAGAACCACATCTCTTGAACATATAACGACACTAATGTGATGGATTGGTAGCATTACCCCAATTGTGGATGGTGTGGCGAAGACCATGGTTATGAGACCGGTGAATGAAACAACCCAACCCGATGTGATACGGAGGACAAAGTGTCATGTTCAAGAGCAACTTGCTACCATTAATGCTGTGAGGTTCTCCCAATTTTTCCTCAGTCATTGCTGACCAGTACCTCTTTATTTTTGTCAAGCTTGAGGAGGATAACATATGCTTGTTCTATAACCTGCCCTTCGGGCAAGCCCATCGCTATGTTTTAACGAGCCTAGCGATAGGGAAACTCGTTCTCGTCTAAAGACAAGTTTGTCGCTATTTAATCATTTTAACGAGTCTAACGACAAGGAAAACTCGGTCCTTTTCTTTTTTAGAGAGTCTGAAAAGGTACGAAAAGTTAACTCCAAAATTCCTTTTTCGTCTTCTAATCCCTTAAGTCCGAAAAAGTATAAAACAATACAGAAGGGATGAATTTTCGATTTCTTTAACGAGCCGAACAAAACAAGCGCTCGATCTTTTTGTGTAATAATCCCTCAGGTCCAAAAAGATTAAAATCTAGAGGAGGGATAGCTCTTCCGGTCCTTTTAACGAGCTGGAAGGCCAAAACTCGGCAATATTTTCATATTTTACGAGTCAGTGAAAAGAGCTCAAAGAAGACTCGTCTTTTGAGGAACGAGTGATAAACAGGGCAGCAGCAGATTCCAGGTACAGGTTGGAATATTCCAATCATGGCAGTGTCAAAAGGATGGCTAAGTGAAATCACTCTTCGCAGCTGTTCCTCAAAATGGGTAAACAAACATATGGAGATGAACGATTGGCCAAATGAACGGATGGAGGTGAGATTGCAAGAACACGACCAAGGGCTTTAATATGGCTGTCAAAGGTTACATTTACCAAGGTTATTTACCGGTTCATTTTTTCTGGGTGAGCTTGAACTCTAGGGGAAGATTGCTCACAACTTATGTTTATTTTTTAACGAGCATGAACTATGTGCTAAAACTGCTTGGATCTTGCGTTTATTTTTTAACGAGCATGAATTGTGTGCTAAAACTGCTCGATTATACCAGTCATAATACAAGAAATGCCTCAGGTGAGATAGCTATTTTTTAAGGAGCTTTATCTCACGAAGCTATGCTCCTATTTGGCAAGTTTTGACTTTTGCCCCACATCCTTTCTTTATGCAGGCTGGAAACGGCTAATCCTACGAGTTTAACGGGTTAGACCTACAGGTTTAAAGGGAGGACCTAAAAAATTAAAAAATAAATAGTCGTCCCGTGCTTGCATTCCAAAAGGTTCGCATGCCCCCAGGTATAAAGTATAATTTCTAGGTTCGTCCTCTTACTTATTATCCGAAAAATGGTTTTGTTCGCTGCCGCAAACTAAACTCTTTTTTCTGGCGATGTCTATTACTAGGTTGCTAAGGATGGTGACTACTTGTTGCAGCAACTTCATCTCTTTCTTTGGAGACTGCCCCTACTTATCCTTTAAAACATATGTTTTAATGGGTGAGGCTTGAACTCTAAAGATGGTGGCTACTTGCCGCCACAAATGGATCTCCTTCCTCAGGAGAGCCTAATTTCTAGACAAAGGGAGCCGATTATTTCGCTCACATAACTTTGACAAAAGAATTTTATCCTAGAACAACCCTCTCTTCCTTCCTTCGGACGGGGTACGGACTAGTCATATTCTTCTGCGGAAATTAACTTTATACCCAAGGTTTCCTCTGCCCAAGGCAGGCCAGGGTGCATGCCCCCTGGGTCCCAGTTCTTTCTTCCGAATCACTCGCATTCATCGGGAAGTAGAATCGGGGGTGGAGGCATTCCTTGAGTGAATAAACCGTTAAGGGATGGTATTTGACTATTTGCGATGCGTGATCCTGGAAATGAAAGTTGGTCTACGAGCTTGACCATCCTTCCTTCGTGCGGAAAACACATAACTCTAAAGAGTGAGGACACTATCGCCTCCATGCAATATATATAGTCTCTTCCAAGGAGTAAGTAATACACTAAGGGTCCCTGGACGACCATGATGTTCATATGAACTGTCTTCCCTTTATATGTAACTGGAACATTGGGGAGAATCCCTAACGGGTGACTGGTTCCTTTATCAAAACCTGATAGATTTCTCATCTCAGGTAAAAGCGCCGGGCAACCCAGTGCTTTCCAAGCAATAGAGGAAAGGATACTCACAGATGCCCCTTCATCAATGATAGTTCCAGCCATCACCATTCTGTAGATTTGGACTATGATTCTGAATGGGATACTGGCTGGTAACCGGGGTCTGCCTAGTTGATTCCAATCAAAGGATACAACTAGGTTGCTTGGTGGTGGGACCGAATATACGGCCGGATACGACCCTGACGATGTTCCTTCCTGCGATAAAGGAATGGGCGCATTGCCCTGATGCTCATCAGAGTCTGTGTTGATGAAAAGAATATGGACGGTGTCATCCTTATCCTCTTCAGTGAGGGTGTCTTTTGAAGATGGGTCTTCAATGACGGGGTCATTGGAGGATGAAACCTCCGAAGGAAGAACGGGGTCGACTGCCGTTTCGACCTTTAGACTTTCGTCTGTTCTGGATTCAGTAGGTTCATTTTCAATGACCGACACTTCAGCTGACCACTTGAGCGGGTCAGCTGGATTTTCAACTACCGAGGGATTAGGCGCGAGTTTTTGGTATCCAGGAGGAAGTCGTAACGGTGAAACCGGACGATCTTCCAAAACTCTCTTTGCCTCATCTAAGAATGGACATTTGTGGATGGCGTGATCACCTTCACACAATATACAGGGTGATCTTGGTCTCCCTCTTCGTCCTTCACTCTCGCTAGTTGACGGACTGCAATCAACATGACTACCAGAGGTTGATGCTACCGTATTGTGCAACCTTGGGGACCAGTCCCTTAGTATCCGGGGAATACAAGGACAATCACGATGGAAGTGGGCCCCTTTGCAAATGACTCATGGCGATTTAGGCCCGGTCGGTGCAGTGTGTGGGTTTTTGTCAGCTGTCTTTTGCTTGCCCCCAGTCGCCTTCGCTATAGGCCCCTTCTGCTTCTTTTCTCTCTTCTTCTTTTCCTTCTTCTCCATGGGAGGCTGACTTTTGCCGGCTCTACCTTGTGAAGATGAAGGATCAGAGGAAGAATTGTAAGAAGTGGAAGGCTGGTGGGTAGCTCTAGACTGTTCTGACTGTTGATTCGACTGCTCAGGATTAGTGGCGATCTGGACTACATTAGTTGAAAAGAGCCATACAGGTAGGCCAATTGTCAATCCTGGAAGTGACAATGTTGTCATATGAGGCGCACCAACATCTCCCCAAGAGGAGAAGGGATTTGGACTTCCGCCAAGGTCACTTCCTTGGTTGGTGGGCTCCATACTTTTCAACTGAAAGATCAACGTGGGAATAACAGGTGATTATGTTCCGCTTAAAATAAATTTTATTAACGACGCTTTTAGACACAAACTTGCTTTTTCATGTTTTAAGAGTCGAGAAAAAGCTAAAGATGACTCTAGTCGCCTTCGATGTTTTAACGAGCCCGAAGTGACAAATGCTCAGATGGACTTTTTCAGTTATAGAGTTTGAAAAAGGCCAAAAGAAACTTCTCTGGAGTTCTAGGCAGAGGGTGTGCCAAACTTTTCACGAAACCACAGAATACGTTTTACGGTACGGGTGGTCGATCTTCGTGAATGTTGTGTTCACTGCATCGCGATCAGTAGGGCGGTCGACACGGCTTCCTATGGATAAAGGATAATTGCCTATAGGGGTCTCCCAATATATACGCGACGGTACGTGGGAGCACAAGTCCGTATTAGTGCCACCGACTCTCAGGAGGAATCACCCACCTTCGTAGAGATCGACAGTCACTATGTTTAACGACGCCGGAACACGTCTCTACCTAGACCTCTATGTGTTTGCGTTATGTTACAAAGCGTTGTTATGTAAATTGGATTTATTTTAATGTTGATCTTGCTTAGCAGTTTGCCTTTAAGGATCACCACGAGATGTATATAACAAATTCCTGAATGCAGTCTAAGATGAGAAGCAAACTTTTCAATCTTTCAACTTTGAAAACCTTAACTACTGAGGGAAAAGAAAGGCAAATCTTTTCACACAGATCATAGAGCACACACTAAAATGCAAATTTTTCCTAAATCGTCAAGCACACAGTCAAATGAAAAATGCACAATGCATGTATTTTCTTTTCCCTTTCTTAATGTGGATGGATTACAAAAAGAAAGTGGTTATATAACTTTGATTTCGATTTAAAGCGAAAGTAAACAAGTTTGTCCAAAATCAAAAGACACCTTAAGATTCACTTGCTTAATCACTGGAAATACATGAAATCAAACCATACTAACGAAAGTAAAATGACTAATCAGCTATGGACAGCAAACAAGCTAACTCTTTAGACCAGCAAAATGCCTAACATAGGTTCAGATCTAAGAGGCGAAAAGCATGACTAGTTTACTTTTCGTTATGGGAAATTGTAAATGAGTAAGAAATACAAAGAACAAGTACAATTTCGTTATATAACAGAGGCAGAATGATGGCAAGTAATATTGGTTTCAAAACAGGCACAAGACTGACACCGAGCAGCAAAACTAAGTGAAAACAGGCAAGAGAAAGGAGGAAACCCCAAATGCACTAGGCAAATTTGGGCCAACGCAGGCTCTGCACAGCCAAACTGGCTCTCAGCGCAGGTAGCCCCTTCAGGACCTGCGTTGCAAAGCAGGTAGCCTGTGTACTACCTGCTTTGGAAAACGAGAATTGCGTTTTCACAGTTTCCGGGTCATAATTTTCTCAAAAATGCACGGTTTTTGCTCAAATCAGAAGCAATCAGTCAAGCACACTCAAAGGGATGATTAGGAAGGTGCAAAGCTATCACTAAGAGCTTACAAGGATCCTTGTAGATCAGCTCTTCAAATCATGAATTTGCTCAGAAAATGAGCAAGAGTAGCTGCCCTCTACTTCGCTTTTGATATAGTCAAAAGCTTTTCGATTTGGTACTCTTTTGTTCAGGAAATGAATAGCAAAATACTACAAACACAATCAAACGGATACGATCCCCAGCGGAGTCGCCAGTTTGTTGTAGGGAAAAGTATCCGACTCGGATGACCCTATCCCACTCTAAGGGTGACAGTTCCTTAGCAACAACTGTAAAACAAACTACTTAAGGTTTACTTCTTTATGAAAGCAAAAGAGAATGGAGAAAGCACTAACCGTTGCCTTGCGCTTAATGTCGAATCCAAACTCTTCTCTTTGGCCGCTTGCTCCTGGCTCTTTGTTCTTCTGCTCGCCCAGCTACGATGAGATCCTGCAAAATAACAAAGAAGGAAACTACAAGAGGCATGCAATCATAACTGGTTCATGGATTAGTGTAAACCAAACATGCAATCATCACAATATATAATTGAAACAAGAGCACATAGAAGAACCTCAATAGCTTTTATTAATGAAGAAATAAAGGTTCTGAGAGTATTACAACCATTGAAGGCTCCAACCCAGCAACACCTCCCAGCAGAAAGAATTGCTCTTCTTCACCTCTCTCAAACAATCACCCAATAACTCAATAGTGAAACCAACAGCATATCATTACTTTGAAATTCCAGCCCCCTGAGCTCATAGGAGAGAGCTCATTATATAGATGAATTGAGAAAGGATGAGTCAGCTTGCAACTGATGTGTAGCTGCCTTGTGTCCTCTCTCTCTTCAGTTAATCTTTAGTTGATCTTCAGTTCTTGAGTCCACTTGGAGAACTTTGCTTCCACTTGGAGAAACAGAGCCTCTGACTCATCACAAGGCGAAATACCTGATCCAAGTGTCATTTTTGGAAGATTCCAAAGCAATGACTCACTGTGCCACTTGTCCCTTTTCGCTCAGCGCAGGTGGCCTTTGTCCCACTTGCTTTGCAACGCAGGTACACCATGGAGCAACTGAGTTTCAGCGCAAAAACCTAGTGGAGCACCTGCTTTGATTTCAGGATTGCTTGTTTTTGAGTGTTTTCAGGTGGAGAACTGATCTGAGAGCTGTTGGTTTGCTGACCTTGTTCCTCTAGGGGTAGGAACATCATGTTTAGGGAACTTTGGATCCCTTGGATTATTGACAATTCATGCTTGTTGCTGTAAGGCACAAAATTGTCTATAATAGTAGGGTTGCGGCACACAACAACTGCAGTAAAAGCTTCGTTACGGTAAAAAAAAAAGGAGTATTTTTGGAGCGCCCATCGTTTTTGTGAGTCCAACAAATGTTCATTCTTTCCACGCCCAACGTTGTCCTTCAAGACTGGAAAAACTACTAGCTGCAGTATCTCGTACTGCATATGCGAAACCCTAACCATACTCTCCCACGAGTCGTTTCTCCATCCTTCCTTCTTCTTCAAATGTGCACTTATAAGAGTTAGGAATAGGATATTTATGACCAAAGTATATCTTTGGCTAAACACTATATCTCTCTTTGATTTATTTACATTTTTTTACAGCTTAATTACGCAAAATTAGAAGATGAATTTGTTCGAATTAAAAGCTCTCCAATGTAAAATAAATAAATCCACTTCCAATCGTTGTTTAAGGTTTCTCACTCCAAATTTAATGGGAGAGAAATATTTATTTACATATTGTAAAGGTCGAACCACACATTCAAAGATTTTGACAAACCAAAAGCATGTGTATTAAAGAATCTGCAAAAATGATTAATGAAGCATCCTGTAAGAACAATGATAAAATAATAGCAACAATAATAACTAATTTTCTACACCATACTATGTATTTAGTTACCAGTCCTTGTCTACAATCCACAAAATTTACCTAATTTAACTTAATCATTGCGGTGTGAATTGTCTTAGTTGTAGAAACAACTGTAATGTCTCATTCAATTTCCATGATCTACATACCTGATTGTTGTTGAGGAAACACCTATCTTCACGGTAGAGTGCTTTTATTGACACATATTATCATTGAAGTAGATTGTTCTATCTTATCCTCATGCATTACAAATTCATTATGTGTTCGAGTGGGGCCTTTTCCTATCACACCAGCAAACTACAATTCCATGAGATTTTATCAACAATAATAACAGTTCGTTCTTCTTGGATTTATACCTGTACCCATAACTCTCCTAAAGGATATCAAGTGATTGGATGGAGAAATTCCAAACCAGGAATCATAACCTCTTAAATTTGATACAAGGACAATCACAAGGAATTAAGGTATTACCATTGGACACTTAACGCACTCATGGCGAAAATAATAGAGCATAGTGATTCAAAATAAAACTAAAACAATTATTTAGCAATCATGATTAATATATTAATACTTGAGGCAACATATCAAACTTTGACACAAATCATGGGACACCATAAGCTTCTCCTTTTAACATCCTCTCACAATTATAACACATAGGCATTAAACACATAGACTTCTTTGTCGATGTAGAAAAGTTTATGACATAATCTCTCCCCATCGGCAACTCTCGGTAGGTGCATGACGTAGAAGAGAGGCACATGGGTGAGACATTGTTTGTTGTGTTTACAACTTTTGGGATGGTTCCTGGAGCTCATTTCAATGACCTTTGTCGAGACCCTATGTGGCTCCTCTGGTGAACCCTCGTTGATATGTTCACGCTCTACTTAAAATACAATCTTTAAAAACTTGAACCAAATTCAATAGGACATGTGGACAAGACAAGAACAATGTAGTGTTCATAGAAGGGGGAGACGCCGTCAGCATGTATTGGACAAAATCCTTAAACATTAATTTACAGACTAAATTTTGAGATAGGAGGAGTACCCAATGCCTAGGATGGCCACAAAACAGGTGGCGCTAGGGAAGTCACAAAGCTAGTGACTAAAGGTATTCGATAAGGTAGATAAAAATTTACTCTGATACCACTGTTGGGATCAAAAAATTGGAAAATGAATTCAACTGTATATTAAGAATGATGTAAATTCTATATGTATAAACACAACAATGAAAACATCAGATTCAATTTGCATGATTCATGGACATGGATTAACTATCCACCAAAACCCTTATGGATTAGGTGGCTATAGAGTCTCCAAAATGTCTTCAAAATATCATCCGCTTTCACCTTTATCGCCCCCATTTCACTCACATTCCGCAACTCCATAGCCATATAATCTTTCATTAGCCTTCATTTTCATGATTACATGGGGTTACCTTTGTGTTTTCAAAAAGCTAATGATTTCTAGTATTTTATGTGAATTTATGGTTTAAACTTAGAAAAATGACATATACTTGCTAATACTTAAAAGTGGCTTGAGTTTCAGCACATGTGTAGGTCATTTGGAAGCTTTGAAGGCACCCTTATGTGGCCTCCAATGCTCAAATTCGAATTACCTTCAAGATATGGAAGAAGATTTCGATAAAGGTAAAACTTGATATGTGTCACATCATTACCTATTTTAGTTGTAACTCTATATGTGCCTCATCATTAGTTATTTGAGTTGTAACTCTATCAGATTTTCTAGGGATTTAGGGAGATAATAATGGACCTCCATTAATGAGGTAGCTTCTTATGTTTTTGTATAAATAGGAGAGCGTACCTTTCAAAGGCATATGTAAATTTGGAGAGACTCGGGTGTCCAAGTTAAGATTACTGATGAATGGAATTTATATTTAGCACCATGCTCATGAGTGATCTTCACCTATTTCTCGTAATGCTCGCATTGAGAGCCTCTCAACTTTCCATCCCTCATGCTTTTGGATTGGCCACCTATAATGTGTGAGATTTATTGTTTTTCAAAGATTGATATTTCTTTCTTTCTTATATTTTCCTGTGTAAGAGGTTAAGAATGATTTCTTTTTCTTTCATTTAATTTCATGCAGTTTTGATTATTCATTTTATAGGATCCTAATTTGATAGTGCACACATGATCCCTTAGAGTAGATATCATTTCATGCATTTTTATTTTTGCAAGTGTCGTAGATTAAGATTTCAATTCTTGCAAGTGTGGTAGATTAAGATTTAAATTCCATTCACTGTACTATAATTTCTTTTAAATTGATTGTGGAATTAGAATAGTTGAATTTGGTTTGTCATTATTTGGTTTTGTAGTTAGATTGATCTAAATTGGAAGTTAATTTCTAGCATATACAGTGCACGCACGCTTCGCAAGTTTTACGAAACTCTCGGGTTCACAATTAAATGATAGGTAATTAATTTTCCTCAACATTTTGGCATCGTTGCCGGGGAAGTGTGCATAGGAACTAGCTTTCAATTTAGAGTTCATTTTTATTTTTTCAGTTTTTTTTAGATGCATGATTAAAACATGTAGATGCATAAATCATTTAGCTACATATAATTTTTATAATATATTAATATCTCTCTCTCTCTCTCTCTCTCTCTCTCTCTCTATATATATATATATATATATATATAACCTTCAATCACCTACCACCCCGACTATATCCCATGGTGCAATAAGAGCCACACATCGACACCACGAATTCTTATTTTTGTAGGTAGAAAAGATGACAAAGGAGGATCAAGAAATCGTTGGAGATGATGACAATGAGGAAGATCCTTTTGGATTTCCCATTCAAGAAACTTATGTCAATGTTCAAATGAAGAACATCCCTCCACATGTACTTCCTAACTTCAAATCTATGTGATCAGAAGACCCAACAACTTTTCTTTTTGAATTTGAAATCATTTGTAGATATTATGTATACTCATTACAAATTAAAAAATTGAATTTGTTTCCAACAAGATTGAAGGATAAAGCTCTTAGATGATTCATGACTTTAGGAACAAATTATATAAGGACATGGATTCATATGAGAAGAGTATTTTTGGAAAAATATAAAAATCTCTACAAACATCATGACATTAGAAATGAAGTCTTTAAGATGAATAAAAAAGAGGATGAAATTCTAGAAGACCTAGTGGAGAGGTTTATTCATAATATCAAAAGATCTAAAATGCATAATTTAGGATGAATGGATTGATCTTCTTAACATGGTGGGAAAAGGAGATGTTCATCAATTGTCATTTCAACATATTTGTGAACTATGCAAGAACATATCAAGAGGAAAAGAAAAGTATGGAAGATCTCCTCAAAAGCTAGTTATGGGAAGGGAAATTAAGTTGACAATGGGATTGGTAAGTCAAACTGAAGTTAACAATTTGCTAAAAATTCTTGGTAATTTAAATGAACAAATTGAGATGCTAAGAATGCAAAAAAAAAAAATTGAAAATGTTGCGTTATTTTACCCTAAAGGTACAAAGAAACATTATTTGCATGAATGTCCATTTAATAATATTAAAATTTGTAAAATTTTTGCAAGATCACATACTGTTAAAGATTTCCCATCATTACCAGGGTCAAAGTCAGTTTACCAAAAGGATAATGGAGTGAATCAAGTAAAAGAGAAACTTTTTTATGCAGCCCTAAAAGAACGATGGCAGCCTCATCAACCCAATATGATGCAACATCCTTGTGCACAATTTTAGAGTTATGCACAACAATCTCAAAGTAATTACCAATCACCTTTGCCATGGCAACCTTGGCCATATCAATCCCAATCTCAAAACCAATCTTGGAAACAAGGTTGGGAAGAGCCCTAGAGAGGAAATCCACCATATAGTCAATATTTCCCTCACTATTATCAATACCAATATCTATTTTATCCATACCATTCACCTCCCCCACAACATTAGTTTCACCCTTAGTTAATCTCAATTCAACCTTTCCCATTACCACGCACACAAACACCCCAAAGATCCATTCCCACTCCACTACCTGCACAACCATTTCGAATCCCCAACAATAAAACACCTCAATCCACATACAATGTTGAGGTATTGCAAAATGATTCACCAGTTTCCATTGAAAAACAACAACCAAAAGAAGAAGATTCAAATAAGGTCCAAGAATCATGGATGCTCGTCGATAAAGAGCAGTTGCTAGAACCTGAGATTGAAAAGTTTCATGCATGCATATCACCAGATTATTTGAATGGAGATGACATATCTGAGGACTTGCATGGCATGATATAAGGAAGCCAAGAAAGACAATATTATATTGAATCTTGGTTCAAGACAGTCGTTGGATCCCAATATTCCATTCTTCAATATCTTCTGACATCATCTCACTTAAGACAGTTGGTCTCTCCTACACTAGTATGTATCAAAGAATATATTTCAAACCTGCATATGAGTATATTTATCATCTTATTACACACATGGATCCATTGGAAACATTCATATACTTAAAAATATAAATTATTTGATGTAGATAAAATAGGAAAAATAAAATCAAGCTTGATTGCATTTTTTTTAAGTTCTTAATTGCATTTTTATTTAGAGTTTTAAATTTTTAGATTGTATTTATTTTCTTGCATTTTAAAAATTTGAAGCATGCGCACGCACACACACACACACACACAAACATATATATAAAGAATAAGACAAATATTTTTTTTTTTTAGATTTGTTTATTGAAACAATTTTTTTTCCAAAATATATAAAAAAGGAAAAATTCCAAAGAGATTTGTTTATTTAAACCAATTTGAAAAAAAATAAAAAATAAAATAAAATTTAAAATACAAATCATAAAACAAATTTAAAAAATAAAAATAACTCAAATTAAAAAATATAAAAGTTTAAAAACAAAACACAAATAAAAAAAAATACAAAACAAAACATAAAAAAAAACAAATAAAACAAAACAATTAACAAAAACCATAATAAAGAAACAACACATGCATACAAAACTCATGAAGGGATGATGAGGTTGAATCAACTGTAGTCATGGTAGGTAAAAACATGAACGCAAATTGTAATCTTGGGCTTCATCCTTATACGAAACCTACAAATAAAAATATCTATAATACAAATCCAGATCTGAGCGTTGGTTAATATTTTTTCCTCAGCTGCAACAATAGAAACATTGATTTATAAAATGATGATTCGTTGGGTGAATTCAGTAGATAGATTTTTTTTATTTTTTTTCGGTGCAATACACATTGCACTTCGAGCTTTGGCCTTGAAACAAACCTGCAAGCACATTTGAAAAACCAACTGTCCAAATTGTAGAACTGACGAGATCACTTATTTCACCTCAAGAACAGTTCAAAGCTTTGCTAAAGTTTGGTAGGAGATCAACGAAAATATTGACAACCCATCTATCCATGAGAAAATCGGGCTTTCTGAATGAGGAATAAATCTTGACAAATATCCACGCGATCCAGATGCATATGGATTTGAAATCTCTACTCTTGCTAGCCAGCAAACGAAATATCAACAATATGCTTCGCTATTTTCATTGATTTACAACATCAATTATTATAGATCATGTCTGGATCATGAAGATTGTTCCAACAATTCAGTTCTGGACTATAGAAAATAAAAAAAAAACTTCACCCAGTAGTTACCTGAGCAGAGGCCAAATACACAGAAATTACAACGTCATTTTTAAAGTGCATTTTGTGATAAAATGAAAACGGATCTCAAAAAAATAAAACATGAGTTTTTCTCAAAATGGTGTGAATTATGTTTAGCCTGGTTGGTTTTCTCAAAATTCGTAATGAATTGAGATATTTTCGGGGTTCTCTAGATCCTTATTTGCTAGATTGTGTGAAAAAAATGATTTTCAATTAAATGCACAGACAAGAGCTACGACCATGATCCTCTTTCCCAGATCTATAGGAGGATGATCTGCCAAGATCCAATCTCCCTGATCTACAAGAAGCATGGAGATTTATCCATGATTGATGAATCCTTCAATGATGTTGGGAATAAAGACGAGTCTGCGATGACAGAGCCTATTAGAATCCCAAAGCGGGCTATGGTGTTCTCTCAAAAGCGTTCTTTTCGTGGTGATAAGAACATTATTGATGGGCCTATAGAGGACTATGGAAAAGGATCCAAGCATACACCAAATGGTTCAGACATTGAATATGTTTCATCTTTGTTTCCATGTGACACACCTGCTAAACTTGTGCTTCCAACAACATCAATGACATATAAGACTGCAAGAAAATCTCATGGAATAAAAGATGTATCCGATGGGCTATCGCAAAGATACAAGCATGCTGCATTAATTGATCCGAGGATAATTATTTTATTGCTTACAACACTTTCCAGCATGGGGACAATGATAGTGATATATTTTATTATGCGATCAGAAAAATTTGTTTCCTTATTGAGTTGTAAGTTAGGTGTAATGTACAAATTTGTATTCTGTTGTTTTTATGAGTCCTCCATCCTTTGATTCAATTTTTTGACAATACTCTTTCCCTAAAGCACAATATCGTGATTTTTGTAAATGCTTCAAATATGGAATTCAATTGTAGATTGATTTCATATTTTCATTTTGAAGTATTTTCTTCTCATTTATCTCTCTCATACGAGACAAGAGCAACAAACAAGGCTACGACATCAACAACTGGAAATCTCTGTACCACTGTTCAGCCAAAGAATTTTACAGGTAAAAATAAACAGATCAGAATTACCTTGTGTTTTAAAAAAAGAAAATTGTTCTATTTTCTAATTTTTTTGTAAGAGGTATTGATTAATTTGAAGATTAGACTAGTTATTTGTTCATAAAAGAATGCATAGATGTGTACTTAACCGTCTTTTCAGGATTTTAGCTACAGAAACTGTGCCATTTTGCAACTAAACACAATTCTACAGCTGAAAAAAAATTATGTAGCTCTATATTTAATTCAATTATTTATTATGCGACAATGAATTCTAATCAAAATTCATGAGAAACATGCCATCTAATTTTCTCACTTCATCCTTGTTGGGAACGGAATCCCCCAAAGGGCAGTTTTGGGGCTAAAAGCCCATATTTTGGTCAAATTTTGTAAGAAACTTATAAAGACTCCGCATTTTGTGGTCATGAATAACGTAGGTGTTATAAGTCATAAGGGTTGTCCACCCTTAGTTTTGCAAAGTAAAGTTGGCTATAAGAGATCTACCCATAAAAAGAGCTAAGCTCTAAGTAGTTTGGGGGAGACACACAAGATAAGAGAGTGATAGATTTGAGGTAAGAAGTCTAAGTTTCGGGTTGTAGTGTAGGTAGAGGCTTTGTAGCTCAGTGTGCAGAGGCCTAGGGTGGAAGTCTGCAGCTGAGTGCACGGACCCCTGCAGCTATGTGCGCATTCTGGTTAGAGTATGTAATCACTTGGAAGATATTAATAAAGAGAACTATTTTTCAATTTCTATTTCTTTGTTATGGTTAATGCATCTTATCATTTTATGTATGAATTTCCTTTATAATGCTTATGTGATGCACAAACATGTATGATTATATTGGATAACTAAACGCATATAAGAATATCTGGTTACACGGTGCTAACTGTGAGCATCTAATAAGATACGTAAGACACTTAGACTAGTTTAGGAATCTGAATGGTACCCTGCCTTAGCAGTGCGAAAGTGTCTAGATCAAGGGTTAGGGCTGCGCGAAGGTCAGTCGTACCCTTTTGCAGAGGTATTGAAGGATGCAATAGAGGGCTCAATTGGTAGGCCCTAGAGTGAAGTGGCCTATGCAAAAGCGGGAATAAATGGAATAAAACAACATCGCGACCATCTCAGGGTGCGGAAACTTGATTCCAACATCCTCCCATACTGCTTCGGGTGAGACTTCAGTCCGCGCTCCTCGGGCTAATGTCGAAAGGGCCAGTAGTGTAGGGATTTGTTTAGCTAATTAACATTGAACCTGGGTCAGGCCCCCTTAAGCCAACAAATGGTGCCGTTGTCGGGAACAAAATCTGTGTAAGAGATGTGTGATGTCATATCACCGGAATCCGACTAAGAAATAGATTGGAGACTGGTTGGATAGGAAGGTCCACGAATTCGTAGCGCAGGAGAAAAAAACCCACGATTGACAAAAGAATGGTGGCTAGATAGGTACCTGTATATAGAGATCCATGAAATGTTTTTTTTCTCCTTTCCAGTTGAGCTATACGAGTGGATTGCAAAGCTAGTAAATAGCCAAGGAAGGTGGAAACTTGAGGGTCCTATTGTGTGGACCCTGGAGCTAGTGTGAAGGATGAAAATATCAGAGGATAAGATCGCCTATGCTGTTGATCATTGCCTCAATTGCATCATCAGAGGATTTGTAACTGAATTCACGGTCGATACCTTAGTTAGCTACAGTGAGGCGGAGCGATGCTTTTTCAAAGGACTGCGAGGTAAGTATGTGAAATCTTTGAATACCTGGATTAAAATGTTATTGTGTGAAAAAAAAGTTATGCAATTACCTTGATGTTTGGGGCTACACAAAGCATAAAAAATTATAGAAACGAAGGAAAAGATGGTCCTCAATATAGTCCATTGATTTCACCTCCAAGAGGTGACGAAGAGGGGATAGCGCAGGTTTCTATGCGAAGTGCCATTCAATTGATAAGGCAAGGATTCCCATGAATACCACCTCCAACTTCCCCACCATCACCTACGACTTCACCCGTACCACCTCCACCTCCACCGTAGTTCATAATGGCAAACTCAGTGAAGCTACCTTTGTTCAAAGGCTTGGGGAATGAAAACCCAGACCAGTTTTGGTTTGTTGTAAAAGTTGTATGGGAAGCTCAGGACGTTACAGATGATAACATGATGAAGGCGACATTGGTTATAACTCTACAGGATCACGCGCTAACTTGGTATATCAAGTACGCTAATGATAACCTGAATGGTGGAGTAGCAGAAATGCAGACAACACTGAATAGAGAATTCAGTAGGCCTAAATATGAAGCACAATCTATTGTAGGGTTCAAATAAATCGTGATGCAACTAGCTGATACACCTTGGGAACTCGATCATAGGTTGAAGTGTACAATCCACGAGGCTAACATGAACCTAACATACGGAAAACATCACGAGTGGTTTGTGGCTTCACTCCTACCACACATAGGGGTTACGCATGAGGCTTCATGAAACACTGTGCATGATCCAAATATGGGGGCTCAATAGATCCATGTGCAGTTGAAAAATATTTTCCTTGAGATGCAAAGCTTGAGGCAAGGCAGAATAGTTCGACCAGAGGTACACGAAGAGGTATGGTGTCTGAAATGAAATAGTCAGGGGCATGACAAAGACCATTGTTCGGTCTTTGTGAACTACCTTACAGGAGGAGGACCTGTGCCTCTAAGGACGGAAGCTCAAGCAGGACCGAGTGCGGGGCCTGCGTTATGGTGCACTATATGTCAGGTAGCCAGAAAACATGCCACAGATAACTGTAATTTGCTGCAGAAGTTTGTACAGACACCACAACAACTTCTCTACGACTTTTGTATGTTGATAGGGCATGATGAGCATAATTGTAGTAGTTATGAATTTATGATGCATAGAACTCCCACTTATAGCGTTCAGGCCAAAACACAGCCCCTTGACCAGAGTGTGGGGATGGCACGAACAGGATTTCAGGGGCGCGGACGAGGCTAATGTGGAGGAGGACCTGGTAGAGGTTGATGACAGTTGATCTACTACAATTACAGAGGGCCACAACACTATGCCCATGATTGCACTAACCCAACATGTTCATTGTGAAAGTATTGCACTCTGTTTGATCATGAAATGAAAGATTGTCCTACTCTAATAGCTAGGATACATGAGAAAGGGGCGCTACCACCTCCCCCGACTCAGAACCTGTAGATGATGAGATTTGAGCCACACGAAGAGGATCCAAATGTTTATATAGTGCTCTGAAGTGGAATCACAACAGGAGATGACAAGGGGAAATAGCCAGAAGACAGTACATGGGTTCACAAAGCTTCGACAAAGGAGGTTGAGTTCGATTTGGAGAGCTCATGTGAAACCTTCATGGAAGTGAAGAAGAGCTTCACTAAGTCCTCCACCTCCAGAAGAAAGGATAACCCTGATTAGGAAATGGACCCTTCTATTCTAAGACAAATTTCCTGGAGACCTGCATGAAGCTACTACACAATAGCAGGGCTATGAAGGAGCAGCAAGAGATCATAAATAGATGTGCTGGAAACACTCCTACTGAACCGCAAGTTGTACGAAAGCTTGGTAAGCATAAAACAAGGATGGGACTGCAGATGAGACTGACCACGCAGATAGGAGAGTATGAAATGGATTAGGTTATCTTGGACCTGGGGTTAGACACAAATGTCCTACCTAAAAAGACTTGTGAAGGGATGGGGAGACCCCTGTTATAATGGTCTCTGATTCAGCTAAGGATGGAAAATCAACAGAAGATCATCCCCATGGGGCAGCTGCAGGGGGTGACTGTGGATGTTGAAGGTGCGAGCACGCTCACTGATTTTGAAGTGATAAAGATAGTGGCTGAAAGCAACCCCTATCCTGCACTCCTTGGAATTGATTGGGCTATTGATATGAACGGGGTAATCAACCTAAAGAAGTGAAAGATGATATTTGGAAATAAATTGCTACGTGTAATAGTACCCCTAGATCCTACTGAAGGTTCGCGTTATACTGAACCAATCCGCGATTATGACAGTGATGACAATCTAGACTGTATCTATAAGATAATAGTGTGAGACCAAGATTGGGTGAATCCAACAGTGGATGGATGAATTACCTGGGATCACGAGAGTTCATGCACCTCAGACTCTGATGGAGAACTAGAGCACCACTAGAATCTGTTACATGAAGTAACTAAGCTGAGTTGTATTATGATGAACTGGTTGTTGCACTGTGTGTCATCATGGGTAAGGAACCTACCCACTTATGATGGCCTAAATGATGTAGATATTTTTCTGGATGCATTTGAAAGGGAGGTACTAGAAAGGAAGCACTTCAAGACGTTGGACTGGGCACTGCGTGCTACGCCCGCAAGGTGGTGGGGTATGCACAAGGGAAGCTTTGATGATTGGCACGAATGTAGGAGAATGATGAGAGCTCACTTTGGGAAGCTGAATATTTGAATGATAGACAAGTATGATGGGTAGGATGATACACATGCACACTTGGCCAAATGGGCTCAGGATTATGGAGAGAAGCCCCAAACGGAATGGGTGCACTTGTTCTGTCATACAATAGATATTGTCTCGATGAACTATTATGTAGAAACATTGCTCCCCCATGGGACAGGTGAATGGGATATTCTACACGAAGGATTTATGATGACATTCAATTTCGAAGACAGCTTTGACAGTATTGATCAGGCGCTACATGAGGTGAAAGCAGCAATCTTTAGAATACCACAGGATCCTCTAGAACTGATTCAGCCTAAATGGGCTACTCAGCTGAGTCACACACTGGAATGTTATGATGTAACTGCCGAAGAAGAGGAGGAGGATCCGTGAAAGATTGACATCCCTAAAACAGAAGGTCACCACAAGGTTGAAGGACCATAGGTTGACAATCCGGATATAACTGTGCCACTGAAAACGAAACAAGTGTACATTGGTACGGAGGAAGAGCCTAAATTCACGAAGATTGAAGATTACTAGGACGACATGATAGTGGATAAGGTCACTGAATTGCTCCGCATATACCAGGATTTATTCCCTACCAAGTTTACAAATCTAAAAGGGATTATCAAGGACCTAGGTGTTATGAAGATCACATTGAAGCTCGACATGAAGCCAATTAAGCAAAGGCCTCACTGTCTCAATCTGAAGTATAAGGAAAAGGTCCGCTTAGAGCTAGAGAAGATGCTCACAACATGCATTATTGGGCCTGTGGAAGAGTCTGACTAGGTAAGCCCAATGGTGGTACAGGAGAAAAAGAAGAAGGATGAAATAAGGATATGCATGGATCTCAGAAAGCTTAATGATGCTTGCGTACATGATCCTTTACCGACTCCGTTCACTGATGAAGTGTTGGACAATGTAGGTGGCCAAGAAGCATATTCCTTCACTGATGGGTTCGCTGGGTACCACCAGACCAAAATCGCACCAGAGGATAGGAGAAAAAAGACCTTCGCAACTGAGTGGTGTTGTTTTTAGTACACTATAATGTCATTTGGATTGAAGAATGCACCTGTGATATTCTTGCACATAGTCATTTCTTCGTTCAAGGAATTTATTCATAAGTTCCTCGAGGTATAATTTAATCACTGGAGTGTGTTTGCGCTGGTAAAATGCCATGTAGCAAGCTTGCGCATGATGTTGGATACTTATCGAAGATACCAGATCACGCTCAAGCTAAAGAAGTGTCTATGTTGTGTTCCCTTTGGAACCCTATTGGGTCATGTGGTTTGCAGAAAGGGACTAATGTTAGACCCTGCAAAGATTGTGGTGATACTAAACTTGGAGGTGCCAAGGAGTGTAAACCAGTTGCATGCTACCTTAGGACATATGGTGCATTACAAAAAGTTCATGAAAGGCTATGCCTAGATCACTGTGCCTATGGAAACATTTTTGAGGAAGGATATCACATTCTGCTGGAATGAGAACTGTAGAAGAGCTTGGATGTATTGAAAGAAAAGATGGTCGTCACCCCAATCCTAGTCTTCTCGGATTGGAAGAAGGAGTTTCATGTCCATTTCGATGCATCATGTATATCGCTGGGAGTAGTACTGACATAGGTTGGGGGAGAAGACTTGGACCATGATATCATGTTTGTAAGCGAAAGATCATCCAAGTCAGAGAAGAACTACTCCACCACCGAGCACAAAGGGTTAGCCATGGTGTAGCACTCCAGAAGTTTAGACATTACTTGTTGGGAGGCAATTTTAAGATGTACACAGATCATTATGCACTGAAATACCTGGTCAATAAGCCTCTGTTGGGGGGGAGAATCTGCAGGTGGCTATTATTATTCTAGGAGTATTATTTTGAAGTTATTGTGAGGCCTGAAAGATTGAACACGGGACCAGACCATCTGTCGCGCATCGAAACAGGGGAAGAGCCCACTAATTTGGAGGAGGGATTACCTGATGCACAACGATTTTTAGTGTGCATCGCGGATGGTCATTTTGAGGATATAATACACTTCTTAACGATAGAAACTATCCCAGAGGGTACATCATCCAACAGAAGAAGGAATTAGTGGTGAGTGCGGAAGATTTTTCTGTTATTGCTGGGCATCTGTACAAAATGGGGTCTGATGAGATATTGCGACAATATGCACCCAAGTTTGAAAGAAGCAGCATCCTCGCAAATGCTAATGGGGGAATCGCGGGAGGAAATTATGTAGGGAGAGTGACTGCATAGAAGATTCTACACGCAGGGTTGTGGTGGCCAACCCTCCACCAGGACTCAAAAGTGTGTTGCAAGGCGTGCGATGTATGTCAAAGGACTAGTAGGCCATCACAGATGGATGAGATGCCTTTGAATCGTCAGATGACGTTTCAACCCTTTGAGAAATGGGTGATAGATTTTGTGGGACCCATTCAGCCCCAACAAAAGACAGGACCAAGGTACATTATCACCACGATAGAGTATTTGAATTGTTGGGTGAAGGGATAGCCTGTGAAGGATTGCACAGGCATGACTTCTGCAAACTTCCTCTTTGAGCATCTACTAACGCGATTTGGTTTTCAAAAAATCTTTATGAGTGATCATGGTGCACACTTTCTTAATGAGACGATCAACGTGCTAATGGAGGAATTTCAGGTATACCACCAGAAGAGCACACCTTATCACCTGCAGGCTAACGAGATGGTGGAAGCATTCAATGAAGTGTTTGAAAACACATTGAACAAGGTTTGCAATGATCAGTGAAGTGATTCAAACGTACACATACCTGCATTACTATGGGCTTATCAAATGACATGCAAGAAGTTGACTGGACAAACCCCCTTTAGGCTTGTCTATGGTGTTGAAGCAGTAATGCCTATGGAATATATTGTGTCTAGTCTACACATAATGGCGCTCACAGGTATGATGGATTGCGGAGCCCTGCAAGAAAGGATTGCACAGTTGGATGAACTTGAGGAAGAGAGATTTCTAGTTGTATTTCATAAACAGGTCCAGAAGCAGAGTGAAAAGGCATGGCATGATCGACATATTAAGCTGCACACCTTTAAGGTAAACGACCTAGTTTTGTTATATGACAGTAAGTTTGATAAATTTCTAGGGAAATTCAAAATGCACTCGTTAGGGCCCTATGTAGATTACCGACGGAGGAGCAGTACAGCTGGTCAAATTTAATGGAGATCCTTTCCTAGGAAAGGTGGATGATAGTCGATTGAAGCCATGCACTGGCGGTCTGGCCATGTGACTAGATGAAGGTAGCATAGTATTATGACTCCAGGCAACTAAAAGGAGGCACAGAACTATAAACTCCATTGCCCGGGTTGGAGAGATGCATGATTGGAGGTTTGTGCGAAGCAAGGAAGCATCACAGGGTCTGCACGGTGCGAAGGAAGCTACGCTACCCAGGAAGAAATTGTGCAGGCCAATCGGAAAGTGATCGTTAAATTCATTTCTCATGATTTGATGGTTGAAATGCAGCCAAATGGAGTGGGCGGCCGACATTTGAGATGAAATTTATGGCTCAGATCCTTGAAAAACTACCGCGAATATAGTGTTAATGAACAAACTTTTGGGGGAACAGTCGGATTTGAATTCAAAATGCCCTATAAATTACAAGTAGTTGTCCAATGAAAAACACTTGGAATTATTGGGTTGTTGAGCTCTTAGACACCCATGGACCAAGAATTCTTCGAGGCTCTCAAAGAGACTCCCACATTTGCAAACTTTCTAGCGACATCGTGAGCACTGTTAGAAAGCATTATGTCAGCACCCATAGAAATTATAAATACCAAACAAGTAGTAGAGGAGCTGGTACAAGAAATGGAAAGAGAGGAAGAATTAGTTGCTCTGGAAGTAGCTGAAGTACTGGAAAAGATCCCTAAATCACCAAGGATGCTGAGAACAAAGCCTACCCCAACCACGGAAATGGTGAAGGACCAGAAGGGCAAGTAGCTTGCCATACTGGTGCATGCATCGCTAAGAAGAAACCTAGAAAAACCCACTGCACAAGAGAAAGGCGAGGCCAGAAACTTAGAACCAGAGGAGGAAGACAATGAAAACATCCCAATGGAAGATGAGGATGTGGGAGTCGAAGTAGAGGAAGTTGAAACCTAGGGCATGAACCCTATTACTCAGTTGCGATAGTATGTCCCTCCGCGCAAGCCTAAGTCCAAGTTGCCAAAGGACATTTATGAGAGCAAGACTCCACTGCAAACCCTTATGCTGCCTGACAAAATTGTTTTTGACAGTCCATTCTTGGCACGAGTGCTGCTACTGAAACTTGAAGACTGGAACCTGGTAGACCATGAGAAGTTCCCACACCTGGTCACCAAGCAGCTGATGTACTGCATCATTGATACGAATTTGGGAATGACCACATTGGAGCCATGGAGGTGATAAAAGGGAGTAGAAAAATCAGGGTTTCTCAATATGCAATGGGTTCTACACTACAACTACACCTCGGTAACAGTTTTGGTCATCAAGCAGTTGCTGTGCTTGGTGCATGATGGGTGTCTATGGCTGGAGGAGCCGATATCCATCACAAATAGTTTGATTTATCAGATAACATGACTGCCATATACAAGAGAGAATCCAGCCATGATCTTTGGTGAAAAATTTACCAAGCAGGCCCTCACGAAATCAATGAAAGAAAAATTTAAACTAGTAAACAAGCCCTGCGGATATGCTATATCTAGCATCTGTGACCCCACTGTGAAGGTAGCCATGTAGATCTCAGTGGGGAAGGTGATGAGAAAGCGTTGCACCGATGAGGTATCGGCACCTGTTGTTGACCTGTAGGGGCCTCACCTAGGTGCAGAGGTGATTTAGCCAAAAAAATCCTGGTACTAATGACCCTTTTGGCAACAGCTCGCAGAGCGTGGACTAAGGTCTCACCCGAAGTAGTATGGGATGGTGCTAGAACCAGGTTTCCGCACCCTGGGGATGTCTGATGAGCTTGTAGCGATCTGCGGTTTGACCCTATGTGCACTTCGCTACGTGCATTTATTAGTCCCTCACAACCTGTGATGTTGCCTTTGCGCAGCTCTACTCAGGGCGCGATCCATATTATTACCCAAGTTCATTACTATTAACCTACTATTATACAATTACATAACTTATCTGTGTAATTCTAGTGATAATTAACAGTATATCCAGCATTCATATAAGTGTGAACGATAAAAAAAATGGTATAAATTTATAGAATACAATAAACAAGCAGATGCACATAAATTGGAATCAACTTCTCTTTATTATTCTTCGTTCAAGGTTACAGACTAGACACTGCCCTGCACACTCAGCTGCAGGGGTCCGCGCACTAAACTACAGACTCTATTAGGCCTCTGTACACTCAGCTACAGAGCCTCTTCCAACTAATATGACCTGATACACTTGGACTCTCACTCTATGCTCCAACCATTCGTATTCACCTCTTGTTCTTCGCTCTCCTTACAACTTAGAGCCTCACTCTATTTATACAATCCCATGGTCTATGGACCATAGGTAGGCCGACATGAAATTACATTATGTTACAATACATAGGGCAGACAAACCTATGACTCAACCTATACTTCGCACTTCGTGCCCACAATTCATGAAGTCTTACAATACATTTGACCAAAATTTGGTCTTTAAGACGCAAAACATGTGGTGGGGGGATCCGATGCCCAACAGGCCCCCAACATAAACATCATCATTCACCTAAGTCACTCCATCGGTGCGGTGATCTTGGTGCGAACTCCCTCCAAGTGGTCCCAAATGGCCTAAATGTCGACAATGCACTGAGCTACTGCTTATTGTACCTGCTGCATTCTTTCTTCTAAATCATTTGTGTCTGAATTGTGTCCTTACCTTGGTACCGGCATCTGCTACGTGTGTTTATAGTCTCGCGCCCTTGTTCGGCTCCTCGGGTCGAAAAGACTAGGCTTCGGCTGGTTAGTCAGATAGCCATCCCACCTGTGTAGGGATTCAAGTGACTGTCGTTTATTTTGCTTGGGAAGGGTTCTCCATTTAGTTTGACTAGCTAGACTGCACCTCCGTCTGTGACCTCCTTAACCACGTATGGTCTCGGCCAGTGCATTCTAAACTTTGCCAGAAATTTTTCAAACTTACTCTCATACAATAGCACTAAGTCGTTTACCTTGAGGGTGTGCAACTTGATATGGCGGTCATGCCAGGCATTTTCATGTTGTTTTTGTACCTGATGATGAAATCTAGCTAGAAAGTGTTCTTCCTCTAGTTCTTCTAATTGTGCAAGCCTTTCTTCTAGAGCTTCACTGTTCATCATGCCTGTGAGCACTGCGATTCGCAGACTAGGTTTGCTGTATTCCACCGGCATGACAACTTCCATGCCATAGACTAACCAGAAAGGTGTATATCCCACCAATTTCTTGCACGTTGTCCTGTAAGCCCACAATATGGTAGGTACATGCAAGTATTAGCCATTTCACTACATGTTACATACTTTGGTCAGTGCAGTCTCCAGGGTTTTGTTGAATGCCTCTATTGTCCCATTCGCTTTTGGGTGGTACAGTGTACTTTTATGATAATACACCTAGAACTATTCTATGAGCGCACTGATGGTTATATTCAGGAAATGTGTTCTGCGATCAATCATTAAGATTTTCAAACAACCAAATCGTGTCAACACGTTTTCGAACAAAAATGTCGCAGCCGTAGCTGTTGTGCAGTCTGTGACTAGCTGTGCTTCCGGCCATCCTGTCAGTTGCTCCGTCACGGTGATGATGTAGTGCGCGCCTATCTTTCCCTGACGTTTGATCAATCCCACAAAGTTGATTGCCCATTTTTCAAGAAACTACATTGTCATTTTTCGATTTAATGGCATCCCATCCCTTCATGATGGTTTTCCCATCCTTTGACATATATTGCAGGCCTTACAATACGCTTTTGAATCCTGGTGCAGGGTTGGCCACCATAACCCTACGCGAAGAATCTTCTGTGCGTCGCTCGTCCTGCACAGTGTCCTCCTCTAGTGCCCCCATGTGCTTCCGTGTAGATTTGATCTCATTCAAATTCAGGTATGTATCTTCGCAATATCTCATCATTGCCCATTTTTTAGAGGTGCCCTGCGATGACAGAAAAGTCCATCGCGTGCACCACCAATTACTTCTTCTATTGGACTGAGTATTCTTTTGGCATAGTCCCTATTGTTAGAAAATGGATTATATCTTCGAAGTGTTCGTCCGTGACGCGCACTGCAAAGAGCTGTGCATCAGGTAGTCCCTCCTCCAAATTCGTTTGTTCCTTGCCCATCTCAATTCGTGACAAGTGATCTGGTCCTGCATTTAGGCATGCCAGCTTCACTATGACCTGAAATTCATATTCTTGGAACAGTAAGAGCCATCTTCATATGCACCCCTACAACATAGGCTTATTCACCAAGTATTTCAATGTGGAATGGTCGGTATACATCTTGAAATGTCCTCCGACTAAATAGTGTCAGTATTTTTGGAGCACGTACACCATTGCCAACCCCTCGCGCTCGGTGGTGGAATAGTTCTTTTTTTCTTTGGACAATCTCTGAATTACAAATTCAATTGTGTGATCCACACCA
This sequence comes from Pinus tabuliformis, assembly GCA_031772625.1. Lineage (NCBI taxonomy): Eukaryota > Viridiplantae > Streptophyta > Pinopsida > Pinales > Pinaceae > Pinus > Pinus tabuliformis. The sequence goes on from CM062820.1 coordinate 1,439,032,053, forward strand.
TCTGCACCCTCCTGTGTGAGTATAGCTCGCATAATACACAACGCATCAACATGTACATGAAATTCCACATCCCATTTTGGGAAGACCAGGATTGGAGCGAAGGCCAGTTTTCCCTTTAGGACATCCAAACTCTTCATGCAATCATCATTATAGCAATATGTAACATCCGTTTTCAATAACTTTTTGTTCGGTGCTGTTATTTGGATATAACTTTTGATGAACTTCCTATAGCATCCAGTGTGCCCCAAAGTAGTGTGCAATTGTTTAACACTTCACGGTGCTACCAAATTTAGAATAACGGTAATATTTGCAGGGTCCACCATCAGTCCTTGTTTGCAGACCACATGTCCCAGCAGCTTTCCAAAAGGGATGAGGAATGTGCACTTTTTAAGGTTCAACGCAATCTAGTGTCGTCGGCAAGTATTCGGCATCAAGTGTAAGCTCGCTACTTGGTGCTTAACTAATCCAAAGACAGTCCAATCATCCAGATTGTTGGGCACCAAATCGGGCTATCTTTCTATTGCATTTCCATCCCTCTTTTTGTCCTTTTTTCACTTATTCACCGATGTTTACTATGCTAAATCTGCAAGGTAATTACCCCTTTCCTGTCTATTGGAATATTTTATTAATGAAGTAAAGTCACAGGGTTTTGCCTATTCACAACACTAAAACGTATGTTTGACTATAGCTTTTGGAGAACAGGTACCGATCTTTCAACATCCCGCAGCAGATTTGCAATTCACAGAAATGACCAGCCATAAGCAAGCCGCGTAGCTGGAGTCGCAGATCCATGAACTATTCTTTGACCATTCGCTAATCTTGTTCATCTAGTGTTGGTGCCGATCTGAACTAATGTATAGTTCTAGGTATACAATTATCAGGTTTTGGGGAAAGATGTCGTTCTCCTTCGCTATGTATAAAAGACAATTTATTCCTCTAATAGGGGGACTCCCCATCAATATTGTAATAACTCTTTCCAGATTAATAATATCATCTCTTTTGCTACTCCATTCTTCGTTGTGATTAACGCAACCCTGATCAAAGAGTTGGGCCTGCTCTTTTGATTAGGTGTTGCGTATTTCCTGTTGTGTGTTATTTATTATTTCGTGGCTGCTGCTATAGATTGTAATTATTGCAATTTCTTTTCTTGAGTACTATAGCTAGTTCAATTTTACAGCAACGTTTTGAGTATTAATCATGAACCCTTTGTCAGTAACTGATAGTAACCTTGCCCCTGCATATACTTTGCATGTTTCCTTGAAAGGATACACACCCAGATTGATAAATTAATGTAGGAAAAAGGGTGAATAGATTTTTCATACCTGGACCCCAACATTTTGGCGTCGTTTCAAGGGAGGCTAATAATGTGCAAGACACGATCTGGACAAACCAGAGGGTCAATCTCTTGTCCTGGGGAGAGAATTAGTTTTCTCACTCTGCTCCAGGTCCTGAGCATAGGTGTTTCTTTCTACTTATTTTTATTTTCTTTCCTATGTCTATAGGGCCGACCTCTTGTCCTGGGGAGGGAGGAGTCTTTTGATGCCCTACTCCAGGCCCTGAGTTAGATTTATTTCTTTCAAACCCTTGTGTGTTTTAATTTCGGGAAACTTTAGCTTTTACCCTAAGGAGGGAGGAGTCTTTTGACGCCCTCCTTTAGATATGGAAGCACTAGGTCTTCGCGGAAGCATGTGTTTGTTCTTGGTTCTTGTCCTGGGGAGGGAGGAGTCCTTTGATGCCCTGCTGTTGGAAATAATATTGAGAGGGGGGGTGAATCAGTATTATCAAGTGAATTATATTTCTTTTCACAATCCGATTTGGATACGCTACTTCAGTTAATGAAACTTGCGTATATATGCAACTGTAGAAAAGGAAACTAGTGTATATCCTGCAGACTTACAATTTAGTTATTTCATCAGATGTTGATCTTTAATCTATGCATCTGAACCATATAATAGTAACCAGGTACAGTAAAAACAGAGCAGACAATCACACACAAGAACAAAAGATATAAGGTGCAAACCCAATGTGGGTGAAAACCACCTGTTGCAATTCGTCTCTATCTTCTTTTAATAAGAAACTTCTTTTTACAATATTTCTGTAATGGAGCAGTCTTATACTAGTACGCAGGCTTCTACCTATAGAAGGCTACAACCTTCTCACGTTCTCTAGCTTCTTCTGGAAGGGAGCTACAACCCCTTTAGCTCTTGTACTAGCTGATGTACGAGTACATAGGTACTGACCTACAGAAGGCTACAACCTTATCTTTTCTTCCAGGGACCATGTTTCATAAATTTTCAGACTGTATCCATCAATCAGTTAAACATTAAATATATTTGCATCAACCAATCTGCTTTGTACCAACCAATACTGAATCAAACAATCACTTTTCTGAAAGCTATAACCAAAACACAGTGACAGTAACCAGAACCCAAGCCAAAATCTAGAACACTACAACAGAAAAAAGAAGTAGCTAAAACATATTTTATGAAGTGTATGCTACTTCAATGTGTCGAACCTGCTTGCATATGCACTTTTCTCAAGACAAACCTACATATACACTGTTTTGAAATCCTGAACCAGTGTGTATACGCGTCCTTGCTGTAATGAACCTGCATACAGATCTGTAAAAGATGATTTAACCTTTACAACTATTCAAACATCAGTCATACCCATATCATCAGATTTACAGATTATGACATGTGCCAACTATTTAGATAAAATATCAAAACCACATAAAGATACTTCTCTTCAAGCCTTAAGGTCTTGACCCATCAATACAACTTATCCTTCTTCAAGCGCTCAGGTTCCTCCTTGATTCAGATCCAGCTATGCACCATAACCCAATGACCAGTATTCTAGATCTCACTCTTCATTAGATATTCAATACTTGAGTGCCTTTGCCTAATGATCTCCTCCTCCTTTTATAGTCTTAGGCCTTACTCAATATCATGGTCCAAAACCACTTAGACTCAATACCTTGGACTAAATACCTGGGGTCAATACTTCAGATAAGATACCTTGGACCAATACCATGGGTCAAAATACCACAGACCAAAACCAAATTCTCCAACATGTACACACCTTTCCTTGCATGGAAGTGCATGTATACGCATACGCGCCTTTTTTTCAGCAAACCCATGTGTATACCCAGCTTGGTTAAGTGGAACCTGTGTATATCTCTTTTTCCTTCATTCTGAGAGCCTGAACTGTGATCTGTCATCTGAGTGAGTTGCCATCAAGGACAACACCTGTGTCATAGTGCCAAACTTGTGTCATAATGCCAGCGATCTCCCCCTTTGGACTTGATGGCAACCCTAAGTCACTCTGCCCCTTTGTCATCAACAGAAAAGAGTTATGCTCCCCCTGAGTATAAGAAGGGTCTGCAAAAAGATGTTCTACAAGAAGAACATGACTCTATACATCATAAATGACCTTCCTATCACCAAATCCATCTCCCAACCAAGTGGGGATATACCAAGATTGACTCATCCACCCAACCAAGTGGGGATATACCAAAAGTTTATACATGATAAAACAAGAATATTACATCATTCATACTAGGAATAGTGGGGAAACAAAATAGGTTGTTACGTGACCTCGATAATAAAAGATATACGTAACATAGAGACAAAATATCTAAAACAATACTATTATAGTCATCAGTGACTATCATCAGCATCATCTATCAATCACCATCTAGACCAACAACCATGATCTCCCTCTGCACCTGTTCCACTTGAAACAAAAGTAGCTTTGAAATTGTACCAAGATCTTTTAAGATAATGCCAACAATGCATTATTAGAAGTATATAATCCCCCTAAACCTGTGCCATATGGTCTCTGTCAGACCCATATCAGACTCTTTTTATCCTGAGTCTAGCCCATTGTTTTTCTTCAAACCAACATATACGCGACTATATCCACAGAAACCAGTGTATGTACACTGATACACTTCATGAAACTCGCGTACAACCACTCTTCTCTGAAACAGATAAGTGTCAATAGAAAGATGATGCATCAACTATCCCTAGCGTCTGTCTGAGGTATTCAAATGTCTCCCTGGATAGTGGTATGGTGAATATATCAGTAACCTATTCCTTGGAGAGAACATAATCCAATTTAACCTTTTGTTCAAGCAATTGTTCCCAGAGAAAATGATATTTGATAGGTATGTGCTTTTTCTTTGAATGCATGAATGGATTCTTTGAAATACTGATTGCACTTGTATTATCACATAAAATGGAGATAGGTGGAGTGCATGTGATTTGAATGTCTTGCAATGTTTGCATCATCCAAAGGAGTTGTGTGCAGCGAGATGCAGCAGCCACATATTCTACTTCAGCCATAGATAATGAAATTGAATTTTGTTTCTTGCTGAACCAAGATACTAATCTGGAACCCATATAAAATGCACCACCACTAGTTCTTTTTCTGTCATACACACTTTCTGCCCAATCTACATCTGTATATGCATGATGTCTGGTTGGGTACCTGTTAGATAGAGCAGACCACCAATCATGGATTTGTAGGTTGGTCGATGTATAGTTGTTGATTCATCATTCGTGCTGAGGCTGCATCCTGTTACCATAGGGGTACATACTGGTTTAAACTCTTCCATGCCATATTTCTTCAAGCTTTGCTTGAGGTACTTGGTTTGTGATAGAAAAATGCTATCTTTATTTTGTTGAACTTGTAAACCAAGAAAACATGTGAGCTCACCAAGAAGGGACATTTCAAATTCTTTCTGCATTACCAAATCAAAGTTTTGACTCATGGCTTCTTCATTGCTACCAAAAATGATATCATCAACATACACAACAAGTATTAGTAATTTATCATTGTCAATTTTTATATATAGATTGCTATTAGCTGAGCCTTTTGAAAAACCTTGTTGATGAAGGTATTTGTCAAGATGATAATGCCAGGCCCTTGGAGCTTCTTTTATACCATAGAGAGCCCTTCTGAGTCTGCATACAAGTTTTGGATCATTTCCAAGGATGAATCCATCTGGTTGCTCAATATATACTTCTTCTTCTAGGTCTCCATTAAGAAAAGAAGATTTCACATCCATTTGATATACTTTGAACTTGTGAAAGCTAGAAAGAGCAAGGAACATTCTTATGGCTTCAAGTCTAGCAACAGGTGCAAAAGTTTCTTCAAAGTCTATACGTTCTTGTTGAGCATACACTTTACAAACAAGTTTGGCCTTGTTTCTAATAACTTCTCCATTTTCATTCAGCTTGTTTTTGAAAATCCATTTGGTTCCTATGACATTTTTATCATTTGGTTCCTATGACATTTTTATCATTAGGCCTCGGAACCAATTCCCAAGTATTATTCTTTTCAATCTGCTCAAGTTCTTCATTCATGGCCTTGACCCAACATTCATCTTTGCATTCTTCATTGACATTTTGATGTTCAATGGTAGAAAGCAAAGCTAGATAACTTGAAGCTTCTGTAATAGTTCTTCTTGTCTACACACCTGCTCTTTCTGCCCCAAAATTTGATTCTCTGGATGATTCTTCTAAATATACCTGGATGGATTCTTTTCTTCTACCCTTATCTATTCTTCTGGTGCCTCATTGGTTTCTTCTTTAGAATTAGTCTGATTTGATGTGGAAGTATAGTCCTCATCTTCTTCATAATCTTCGGCTTTTACCTGCTTCGGATTTTTGCCTGCTTCATCAACCACAACATCAATACTTTCAACAATTTTTCCAAGTATTTTATTATAACACTTATATCCTTTACATCGGGAAGAGTAACCAAGGAGAATGAGTTCATCTGCTCTAGGTTCAAACTTGCCAAGTATTTCATTAGTCCTTTTGATGTAACATTTGCTTCCAAAAACTTTGAAGTATTTTACAGCAGGAGTCTTACCATACCAAAGTTCATGTGGAGTTTGAGTGCTATTTACCCGAACATTTGTTTTGTTGAGAATAGTGACGGCAACAAATGCAGCTTCACCCCAGAAGGTTGTAGGACTTCCAGACTCATCTAGCATAGCACGAGCCATTTGTTTAACAGTTCTATTCATCCTTTATACCACTCCATTTTGCTGAGGAGTTGTTGTGGTAGAGAATTCCCTTCTTATTCCATGTTCTTCACAGAATTCGAAGAATTCATTTGAGGTAAATTCCCCTCCTCGATCAGACCTGAGGCATTTGATTTTGCGATCTGATTCATTTTCAACTAAAGCTTTGAAGGCTTTGAAATTTTCTAAAGATTTGTCTTTATTCTTTAGAAGTCCTATCCAACACATTCTAGAAAAGTCGTCAATGAACAATATAAAGTATTCTTCTCCACAAGGTGACTTTTTCCTAGATGGACCACATAAATCAGTGCGAACAAGTTCAAGAGGCTTACTAGCTGATCCTTCCTTCTTAGGGAAATGTGCTCTCGTTTTCTTACCAAATTGACATGACTTGCATATTGTATTTTATGGAATGCTGATATCTGGAAGATCACGAACAACCTTGTATCTGCATGCTTTTCTTATTTTAGGGAAGCTTAGATGTCCCAATCTTCTGTGCCATAGCTAGTGTTCATCGTTTTTTCTTAGGTAGAAATGTTGTTGTCCCCCCTTGAGTATGTACATGTTGTTTGGAGTTCATACACATTTGATCATTATTTCTCTTATATCAAGCTCACGAACAATACATCCATTTGATCGAAATACTACCTCATTTCCTTGATCACACATTTGATTAACACTCAATAGATTATGCTTTAGACCATCTACATACATAAAATTTCCAGCTTTAACTTTTTCTTTTAAGAGAACGGAGCCTTTACCTTTTATGACTGCATGAATGTCATTACCAAGTGAGACCTTCTTTTCCTTTTCTAAGGGATTATATGACTGAAGTTTTTCTTTATCACCTGTCATGTGCTTCGAGCATCCACTATCGATGTACCACTGATTTTCTTGTTCTTCTGCATACAAGGCTATACCACATCTTTTTGTTTGCGATTCTTTCTTTCTCCATGTTTTGGGCCCAATGAAGCTTTCTCCTTCTAAGATATTTGTCGAAAATTACTCTTGCATTCAGAACCTTCATGACCAAAGTTGTTACAGATAGAGCATTCTATTTCATTTTCAAGAGCAGAAAAGTTATTGTAGGTCCTTTTCATGATCCCAGTCACGTTCCTTTGATTTCGTGCTTCCCTAGTCATGATAGTATTGTAAGCAACACATTGAGCAACTTTGTGTCCAAAGTTATGACATGAAAAACATTGGCCATTAAAGAAATTCCTTCGATTATCGTATCTGCTGACGTAATGATTTCCATTGACATTCATTCTTGAAGCAAATTGAGAATGATTTACCTAAGGTAGGTTGTAGCTTCTATTCATCCTTGATGTAGATTGAACCTGATTTACCTGGTGGTCTGCGTTATGCCTTTGTTGATGATTGTCAACCTGTTCACTTATTCTTGCTGCATCAAGATAGATTTTGGAGGTTGATGGCTTCTATGCTTGAGATGCTTCTTCTGTATATCCAAGACCTAGCTTTATCAGTGGAGAACATTGCACTTTGATAATATCATCTAAAGTTTCTGATCCTTTAGCAAATCTAAGATTGAAAACTTTTGTTTTCTCAATATCTTTTCTTAGACCCACAATTTCACATTCTGACTTTTCATTGTGCTTTTCCCTTTCAGAAAGTTGGAATGTCAGAGTATCTATAATCATACTCTTTTCTTCTAAACAAATTTTAAGTTTAGAAATTTCTTCATAGAGACCATCTTGATCTAACGAATCCAAGAAATCATCATCTTCAAAAGCTATCAAAAATCTATAATCATTACCATGTTCATCTTCATCACTATTTGATAAACCATTGCTATTTTCATGCGTATAGTAGCTCTTCTTACTTACATTTTGTTTTCTATTCCATTTTGCTGGTTCCTTACCTTTATCTAGCTTATCTTTATGAGTACATTTGGCTGCATAATGACCGACTCTTCCACAAGAAAAGCATTTGAAAGGTAATTTACCTCTGAATCTTCTAGAACCCCGTTGAAGGTTCTTGACAAAGCTTACTTCTTCCTCTCCTTCTAAATTGTGTCCTGATTCATTGAGCTATTCTCTTCCTGAAGCCTTGAATGTGGCTTCTCTCATATCTGATGGACCCCCTTTCCTCATTTTGAAAGCAGTTAGGATTCCGTGCAGCTGCGTCATAGTAATACTCTGAAGATTCTGCTTTTCCTCTATGGCAGAAACTTTTGATTGAAACTTAAAAGACAAAGATCTCAAAACCGTTTCAACTACAGTAACTTCTTTTATCTCTTCACCCAAGCTTTTCATGCGATTAAAAATCTCATCTATACGTAAGAAATAATTAGCTATACTTTAATCATTGTGCATTTTGAGAGTTTCATATTGAATTTTGAGAGATTGTAGTTTTGCACGTTTTACTTGATCGTCTCCTTCATAGCTTAGAATGATCTTGTCCCATATTTCTTTGGCGATTTTGAGCTGCATAACCTTGACAAATTCTGATTGTGATAGACTCCCCAATAATTTATTGACAGCCTTGGCATTTGTTTCATATTCCTTTCTACCTGTAGTATCTGTAGGAATTGCTGATGGAAATATGTATCCTCGTTCCACGATTTCCCAAACATCTGTTCCAAGAGATTGAAAATAGGTTGTGGTTCTTACCTTCCAATAGACAGAGTTACTCCCATCGAAGATTGGTGGTCTATTGGATTCTTCTCTTTTGTAGGTACTCATGATGATAGATCTTACTTCAGGCGATCAAGCTTCTTTAGAAGGACCTACTCTGATACCAATTGTTGGAAATAATACTGAGAGGGGGGGTGAATCAATATTAGCAAGTAAATTGACTTGCTAATCAGATTTTCATACGCTACTTCAGTTAATGAAACTTGCGTATATATGCAACTGTAGTAAAAGAAAGTATCGTATATGTTGCAGACTTATAATTTACTTACTTCATCAGATGTTGATCTTTAATCTATGCATCATAACCATATAACAATAACCAGGTAGAGTAAAAACAAAGCATACAATCACACACAAGAATAAAAGATATAAGGTGGAAACCCAATGTGGGTGAAAACCACCTGCTGCAATTCGTCTCTATCTTCTTTTAATAAGAAACTTCTTTTTACAATATTTCTATACTGGTGCAGTCTTATACTAGCACGCAGGCTTCTACCTGTACAAGGCTACAACCTTCTCTCGTTCTCTAGCTTCTTCTGGAAGGGAGCTACAACCCCCTTATCTCTTGTACTAGTTGATGTACTAGTACATAGGTGCTGACCTACAGAAGGCTACAACCTTCTCTTTTCTTCCAGGGACCATGTTTCATAATTTTTTAGACTGGATCCATCAATCAATCAAACATCAAATATATCTGCATCAACCAATCTCCTTTGTACCAACCAATACTGAATCAAACAATCACTTTTCTAGAAGCTGTAACCAGAACATAGTAACAGTAACCAGAACACACGCCAGAATCTAGAACACTGCAACAACAAATAGAAGTAGCTAAAACATATTTTATGAGGTGTACACTACTTCAATGTGTCAAACCTATGTGCATATGAACTTTTCTCAAGACAAACCTGCGTATACGTTGTTTTGAAATGCTGAACTTGCGTGTATACGTGCCCTTGCTGTAATGAACCTGCGTACAGATCTGTAAAAGATGATTTAACCTTTACAACTATTCAGACATCAGTTATACCCAGATCATTAGATTTACAGATTACAACATGTGCCAACTATTTAGATAAAATATCAAAACCACATAAAGATACTTCTCTTCAAGCCTTAAGATCTTGACCCATCAATAGAACTTATCCTTCTTCAAGCGCTCAAGTTCCTCCTTGATTCAGATCCAGCTATGTACCATAACCCAATGATCAGTATTCTAGATCTTTCTCTTCATTAGATATTCAATACTTCAGTCCCCTTTCCTAATGATCTCCTCCTCCATTTATAGTCTTAGGCCCTACTCAATACCGTGGTCCAAAACCACTTAGACTCAATACCTTGGACTAAATACCTGGGGTTAATACTTTAGACAAGATACCTTGGACCAATACCATGGGTCAAAATACCACGGACGAAAACCAAATTCTCCAACATGTACATGCCTTTCCTTGAATGAAAGTGTGTGTATACGCATACGTGCCTTTTGGTCGGCAAACCCGCGTGTATACACGGCTTGGTTAAGTGGAACCTGCATATATCTCTTTTTCCTTCATTCTGAGAGCCTGAAGTGTGATCTATCATCTGAGTGAGTTTCCATCAAGGACAACACCTATGTCATGGTGCCAAACCTGTGTCATAATGCCAACACCTACTCTAGGCCCTGAACTCTAGATTCTTCTTTTTGTTAGTTGTCTCTCTTTTTGTAAACCCTTTTGTCCTATGGAAGGAATAGTCTTTTGACACCTTACTTCAATAATAGAGCATTGTAGGATTGGTACCAAGGCCTTATGTCATATCAACATTTGTATGAACATAGAACCAAATAAGAGGGGCAGAGGAAGAGCCCCAAAGAGGGGAGGACCAGACTTGGGAAGAAAGACTTACATCTGGCAAATTATAGCAAAAGCTGAATTAGAAGCATCCTCTCGCGCAGCCATGAGACTAGGTGCATAGAGAGCAAAATCTGAGGGACAATCAGTAGATCAACCAGTGCTGTCTACAACATTGTTTGGCGATTCGACATAGCAAGCCCCTCCAGCAGTTGAGGAGACATCCAGCAGTATATTTGACCAGGCAAACCCTATGTTAGTAATAGAAGGGGAAGAGGTTACAAGCAGAACATCGACAGGGTCAGTCCACTCCAGCAAAGGAAAGGATGTCGTAGCCGAGGGATCATGTAATCAGGATGCGGGAGAAGGAAACGAAGGTTCACTCGCATCACCAAGGGACCAGGGAAGTGTTGTCAAACCAACTCGAACCCAAGTGGTAAGGAACCCTCGACCATCTTCCACAGAGCCTGTTGAAATACCCAATGATTATTGGAGCATATTTATGGCTCCTAGAACCTCCACTATCGAGTTTCCGATTGGGGATCTGGGAGTTGGTGCACCCACGAAGCCTATCCCATTAGCAACCTTACCAAGCTTTTATGGGCTTGTTTTAGAAGACCCTGACACGTTTTATTCGAATTTGACATAGTGTGTCGGGGATATGACTACACGACGGACACCTAGAGGTTAAAAGTTTTCCCTAATACGTTAAAAGGGACAGCTCTACGATGGTTGATGGGCCTTGGAGGAAATTCTATTTCCACATGGGATGATATGCAGAAAACTTTTCTGGAAAAATACCAGGATTACTGCAAATCCCGGAACATCAGAGAGGAACTTTTTAAGTTCACACAAAAAGAAGACGAGAGCTTGGAATACTGTGTGGAACGATTTAAGTACACATTACAGAGGTTAGGACATTCTGACCTGGATAAGGAGATTTTAAAAATTATCCTCCTCCGGACTTTTCGTGAGGACTCTTTTGAATTGTTGAACATCATAGGAAAGGGAGATATCTCTAAGGAAAGTTTTGAGGTTATCTGTGAACTATGCATTCAGTGCTCAAGGGGGCTCACAAGAAATAGACAACGGATTCGCTTAGAAAAGGTATCTAGTGGGGGTGTTACGAAGGCAGAAATCGGAAACTTGCTAGAGAACTTGAGAATGGATATCTTGAGTACTCCATCGACACAGATGGATATGCTACAAGTAAAACAGAAGTAGCTGGAATTGGATAGCACCATGGTTATATTATGCCCGAAGTGTATAAAGAAGAATCCAGAGAGTGAATGTCCATTAAACTCCATAGAGGAATGTGCAATATGTGAATTAAATCATGCAGCAAGCTCATGCCCCTCCTTGCCAGGCCTGAAAGCAGTGTTTCAAGGGACAGGAGAAGGCATGGAGAAACTATACCTCATGGGGTTTAGGAAGACATAGCAGCCTTGACCACCAATGGGAAACCAAGGTATGTACTCAGACCCATCTCAATATTTTAGTAATTTCAATATGAATTCTCAGTCCATGCCCTATCCAACCATGTGGCCACAATACCAGTTTCGACCTTGGCAGCAATATAACCCTCAAGCCAGTTCGAGCTCCCCATGGGCTCCAACTTGGTGAGGATCTTATCTTGGGCAGTTTCCTTAGCCGATGCCACAAAAGGAACTCCAAGTGCCCTCTAATGTGCCTCTTGGTAATCAACCTATCCATCCCCAGCTTCCAATCCAACCTAACATGAATCTGAATAATAAGGGAGTTGATCAAACCGACACTCTTAACCTACCTTCGTATAGCATTTCCACTGCAGAGTTGTATGAAATGAATTTACGATCAGGACGGACAATCGATGCTCAACCTCCTCTAGTTATCATTGAACAACTTGATAGTGAAGGTAAGGAATCTTAATTAATTAATAAGGAACCAAAACAAATTGGTAGAAAGTAGGCGCCTCCTGCAAAACAACATCAATTTGAACCACCCTATCTAGAGAGACTGACTTTGAGTAAATCAAGCCCTCAAGCTGAATTCGACTTATTAGGTGAATTATATAACTTATTTGTCAAAATTCCCCCATTACAAGCTATGAAAGATGTACCGATATATGCAAAGACTCTTAGGGAATACTGTTCAAAGAAGTCTCCAAAGAAATCCAAAGACCCCCTTACTATTCATGTCATGCGAAGATTATCAAATTTTATGATGGGAAAGTCAATGCCTGTAAAGTATGGAGATCTAGGGAACCCAATTCTGATAGTACAAATTAATGGGGTAGAAATTCTGAGTGTGTTGGTAGATCTCGGTGCTACCATCAACGTTATCACCACTGAAACTATGCATACATTAGGTCTTCGTAACTTGAAACCTACACCTATAGTGTTAGAACTGGCAGATCGATCTACAACAAAACTAGTAGGGAAGTTAAAATATGTAACAATTTCGGTGGATTCATGGCACTATCCCATAGATTTCCTTCTCTTACATACACAATCTTCAGTTGGCGACCATCCCCTAATTTTAGGTAGGCTATGGCTGGCTACTGCCAATGCTTACATTGGGTGCCATTCAGGGTACATGGTCATTTAAAATGGGCACAAAACTAAGAATTTATTGTTATAACCACCTGCGGAACCAAAACCATCCACAAAATCATTAGGTAGCAAGAAAATCTTATCCAGGAAGGAGCCTGAAATAGAAAATGAGGAATTAAGACCAGTCCTTACTATTGGGCAAGTCCTCCAGTTAAAAATGGAATCAGAGCATGATGTAATCACCTCCTTTATGGATGATCCTTGCTCCGTTTCAGATCCAAATCAACAGATCCTAGAATCCATCCTAAGCTGTGAAACACAGGAAACTATTGAAACAATAGAAGGATCGGAGGAGCTACCCGTAGATGCACCTCATGGAAGTATCCCTGTGGAATTGGAACAAGGAAAGACCTTGAACATTAACCCTGACTTGTCAAAATCCCAGAAGAAGCAACTTGTAGATATCCTTAGGAAACATAAATAAGCCTTCGCTTGGGATTACTCAGACATGAAGGGCATTCCTGCTAATTTATGCACCCACCATATATATATTAAGGAAAATTGCCGTCCTATGAGGCAACCTCAGAGAAGGATGAACCCTGCATTGAAAAATGTTGTGAAAGAAGAACTTCAGAAACTACTAGATGTAGGTTTTATTTACCCCATTTCAGATAGCCAATGGGTTTCCGCATTAGTAATGGTCCCCAACAAAAATGGTAAATGGCGGATATGCATGGAATATAGAGAATTAAATAAGGCAACACAGAATGATCATTTTCCTTTACCATTTATTGACCAACTTCTGGACACATTGGCTGGCAAAAGGTTCTTCTCCTTCCTAGACAGATTTAGTGGGTATAACGAGATCCAAATAGCTCCTAGAGATCAGGAAAAAACCACTTTCACATGCCCCTGGGGGACATTCGCATACTGGGTCCTTCCTTTTGGATTGTGTAATGCACCTGCAACATTCTAGAGGGCAATTTTGGGGATCTTCTCTGATTTGGTGGATGATAGGGTTGAAATTTGCATGGATGACTTTACTCCATATGGGGATTCATTTGTAGAAGGGTTGAAAAATTTGGAGAAAGTTCTTGGAAGGTGCATACAGGTGCGTGTCTCCTGAAGTATGGTAAAATGCCATATGATGATGGAGGAAGGAATTGTTCTAGGACATTTGCTCTCGATTGAAGGAATCTGGATGGACCCAAAAAATATAAAGGTAATTCTACACTTTCCGATACCCAAAACACCCACGTAGGTATGCAGTGTCATTGGTTGTGCTGGTTATTAAAGGCGGTTTAGAGAAAATTTTGCTAAAGTAGAACATCCACTTTTTCAATTGCTAACAAAAGATGTAGATTTTGTCTGCACAAATGACTGTGATGTATCATTCATGAAAATTAAGGAATTGGTCCATAGCGCTCCGATCCTTAGAGTGCCAGACTGGGCATTACCTTTCCATATTCACATGGATGCTTCCTAGACAGTGGTTGGTGCAGTATTAGGACAGCAAGAGGATAGGGTACCATATGCAGTTTACTATGTTAGTAAGAATTTGGCCCCTACTGAATTAAATTACATTGTGACTGAAAAAGAGTTCCTTGCTGTCATCTATACCATCAACAAATTCTGGCATTACATTATCGGGTATCCTACCTTTGTACATACCGATGATGCAACTGTCAGGTATTTAATGAATAGACCTATTACCCCTGGTCGCATTACAAGATGGCTTCTGCTACTACAAGAATTTGACATTAGTATTGTAGATAAACCAGGGAAGGACAATGTGGTTGTAGATTTCCTATCTAGAATAGAAAATGATGGCAAGAATACATCAATTGAAGATAACTTTCTAGATGAACATCTTTTTGCAATTTTTGCTAACACTCCGTGGTATGCAGATATTGCTAACTATCTTGCTATAGGGAAGGTGCCTCGTTATTTGTCATATAAGGATCAGAGGAAGATTATTCATCATAGTACCTGATATTCATGGATGGCAAGGTATCTTTTTCATACAGTGGTTGACCAACAAATTCGGTGTTGTGTGCCAGAGGATGACATCTATGAGATATTAAAGGTCGTCCATGATGGCCCCGGTGGAGGGCATCTTGCAGATAAGAGAACATGCCATAAAGTGCTACAGATGGGATACTACTAGCCTTCCATCCTTTTTAATGTTCGGGATTATGTCCGTACATGTGATAGTTGCCAACAGATGGGAGAACCTCAGAAAGCAGATGAGATGCCTCTACAACCCTAGATAGCCCTTAAACCTTTTAAGAAATGGGCCATCGATTTTTTTGGACCTTTCAATCCACCTTCTCATTAGAAAGCTCACATCTTGGTTTACACATATTATGTGACTAAATGGGTAGAAGCCAGAGCGGTTGCAAGAGAAAAAGAGCAAGTAGTGGTAGACTTTCTTTTTGAAGAAATCTTTGTTCGATATGGTACACCAAGGGAAATTGTGTTAGATGGAGGGGTGCAGTTCACATCTCACATGATAGGCAAGCTGATGCAGAAATACAGGGTTAAACACAGAGTGATGACCCCTTATCATCCGTAGGCGAATGGACAGGTAGAAAGCACAAACAAGATATTGGAAAATATCTTGACAAAAACAGTAGTAGGTCATTTTCGGGACTGGGCACAGAAACTTCCAGAAGCTTTATGGGTGTATAGAACAACATGGTGGAACACAACCGGGTTTTCCCCATTTGAGTTAGTCTATGGGAAATCCCCCTTCTTTCTGGTAAAATTTGAGATCAGCATGCTCAGAACAGCTTTAGAAGTAGGCATAGACCTACAAGAAGCAGCGAAACACCGACTGGAATAGCTCAATGAGTTGGACGAGATTCGAGCAGCAGCTATCAAAAAAACTACTGTTGTTCAACAGCAGAGAATGAAATGGCATGATAAATTTATCAAGAGCAAGGTGTTTCATGAAGGGGACTGGGCATTACTTTACGACTCCCAGTTTAATTATTTCAAAGGAAAGCTTTGTACTCATTGGATGGGACCATATGAAGTGGACGCAATATTTGACAATGGAACAGTTAAACTAATTACAATAGATGGGAATCATACCTCGTTCTTAGTAAATGGAAACCATCTAAAGCTATATCACTGTCTAGCCTCTAGAGATTCCTTTGTTAAACACCTTTCTGATTCAATTGGTTTAATGGTTGTTGGTATAAAGGACATTCTCACTCTGCTCTAAAAAAAAAAAAAAAAACTGTTATTACTTACATGTTTGTATTTTGCAAGAATAACAAAGGAATATGGCAAGGAGAAATGTAACACTTGGTGTTGTTACTCCACTGGTGTTGTTACTCCACTGGTGTTGTTACTCTACTGGTGTTGTTACTCCACCATTGTTGTTACTTCACCAGTGCTATTACTCCGTCGATGTTGTTACTCCACCGTTGTTGTTACTCCATCGTTGTCGTTACTCCACCATTGTCGTTACTCCACCGTCGCTATTAGTCCACTGTTTTTGTTACTCCACCAGTGCTATTACTCCATCGGTGCTGTTACTCCACCATTTCTGTTACTCCACTGGTGTTGTTACTCCCCCATTGCTATTACTCTGTCAGTGCTGTTACTCCGTCATTGCCGTTACTCTATCGATGTTGTTACCCAAGTGTGTTGTTACTCCACCACAATGTAGGTCCCCAGGTATGTCTCCGCTGACTTTTATGGATTTAATTAAAATATTCCAAAAAAACATCAATACGTGACGCGGACGACCGTGATTAAGTTGGGGGGGGGGGGGTCTCATCATAATAAACGATGGCGTACCAATGAAAATGGATTCATGTCACACGATTCACACCAAACTAAATCTAACGATTACAACATTTCATAATCACGAATTCGACGCATTTGGAATGTGTATTCGTACGCAAAAGGTCACAACCGGTCACCTCCCCAACACGCCGCATTAAACCACTGAAAATATCCAACCGTACTGCCATAACTCGCCATCATTATTTGAGATTTCTTAAGACGTACCAGTGTTGTTACCATCCTTTTTCCAGAGGTGACCATGACATTATTACTATTTCCAATGGTTTGGGTCCCTGTCATTTTCAACTACCAGTTAACTGTATTCGTCGTTCTGATCCCGCCTCTACAACGATGGATGGACGGTATGTGCGGCATGAGCCGGAAGATACAACAAGAGTTTTAAATAGTTTGGAGGTATGGCAGGTCTTCAAAAACACAGGTTGGGATGTCTACCTTGACAGGTTGAGAGGGTCCAACGAGGAAATTGTGGTAGATTTTTCACTCAACCTGGAAGAAGAAAGCTCTCGAGTCCACGGGATAGAAGTCCTTGTTATGGAGGAAGCCATTGTAGAAGTTACCAGGCTCCCTCAAAATGGACAGAGATGGTTTTTCAAGAAGGAATTCCCTCCCAGAGTTTCTCGAAGTCTTTTTGCATGCAGGAGAAAGCATTGCTCAGAAGGGTCGAGGATACGATCCAAACTCGTTAACACATCCATGGGGAGAGGTAGTAGAGTTTGTCATAAAATATATAACTTGTGAAGGGAGATACTCCACTATGTTTAAATACCATATCTCAATATTAGCTCACCTCTGATTCCCCCAAGTAGAGGCCTTTTCATTAAATGTGCCTTATTTGTTATTAAGGAGTCTTCAGTTGATGCCACATTGTGCTCAACGGTCGTGATAGGTGATGGCTGCCATTACCCACCACGAGCTAGTCCAGCTGTTAGTGATGATTGCAATTAGACGGATTCCGATTCCGTGGGAATTGTTTCGAGATTCCACGAAGGAAGAGATAGCAGCCGTTGTGGCCGCCAAGGAAGATGAACCAGAAGCAATGGAGGAAGAATATTCAAAAGGATATGATTATGTTGATCAAGAGGAACCATAGGAGATGGAAATGGAAGCTGAAGAATTTGAAGAAGAGTCTGCTCCTCATGAGCAAGCTGCAAGTGTGATGGAAGATGCAAGAGTCGACATAGAAAGGTCCACTAGTACCATGGCCGAGGTTGTTCCACAAGAACCAGCCTCAACTGTGGAGCTATCAGAGTAAATCAATAGCATGAAAATAGAAGAGGAAGTACCACAACAAGTAAGGATGGGTGAATTAGTCGATATTGTGGCCAAAGATACCTCGCAGGGACCCCCTGCCACCGTGGAGCCGATGGAGGAAGACAACCTGAGTGAAGAAGACGATGTGACCACCCTGACCATTGGACCAATGGAAGAGAATGAACCAGGGAAAGAAGAGCTCGGAGCTGGGCGAAACATGGAATTCATAGAGGATGTTCTGGGAGAACTAGGGCATGAGGTTGGTGCTGCTCCACAAGAACCAGCATCAACCTCAGGACCAAACACTGAAGAACCCTGCTAGTTTTCTTTTTTATCTTCAATCCCAAGAGGAGTAAGGGTATCTCATTCCCCTTGATGTACAGAAGAAGACATCGTCATTCATCCTACTTTGAATTTATCATGAAGACCACAACTGGGTGGGATAGATGGTGCCCAGGTGACAAGCAATCGAAGCCTGAAAGGGGAGAAGAGGCAAAAATCCATGAGGCGGGGGAACCAAGAGGGGTCCCAGCAGATACACTAACAGGTGATCATCTCACAAAGGCACCACTAGTCATGGTGATCACGCAACAAAGGGAAGTGGTTGTTGGCGAAGAGGAGGGACCAAGCAAAGCAGTGCCGACAAGTGAGCCAGTGGTAAGGCCAAGTGAGAAGGCCATAAAACAAGAAATAATCAAGGAAGAACAGGCAATGGAAGGAAACCCAACAGTCAGCATAGCAGAAGCTATCCTGGGGGATTTACCTCCAGCTGCCGAAACTGAAGAAGTTCTAGTTAAGCAAGAATGGTGGAGCTATGTTAACAACAAAGACTACCTGTCAAACAAAAATACCAACTACAATTTAAAAAAACAATGCAGCTTAAGATAGAGGTTAGGAAATTAAGGAAGAAGGTATATAAATTACAGAACCGGGTGAAGAAATACAAGTGGCAGGCCAAAAAGTCCAAGGCCACAGTAGTAGATGCAGAGACTCAAGTGGACCAGATATCCACAACTTCCACTGCCATTCAAATAGACCTAGTTGAGCGACTGTTTGAAGATCAGGAATATGCCCTAACAGCCGAAGTGCAGACTTGGAAATCCACTAGAGCTCGGTATTGAAGTGAGGTCAAAAGAACTCAAGAAGGAGCCTACACAACCATTTTTGAATACGTTGAGCATATAGATGTCATGAGATTGAGGCATGTGAAGTAGTAGCTCAACATGGAGCAGCTGGAAAAGCAAGTGGCAGAGTTAAAAACTGATCAGGAGTAGATGTTTAACTTGGCACAAGAGGTGATGGCATGTCATTCCCTTGCTTCTTGTTATTCTTTATTCTTGCATGAACGTTTTCTATTATTCTACATAGAGAGCATCAAGAATGAGATTAGTTATGAAATAGAGGATGGTGTACAATTCCTCCGCACATTGAGGAGCCATGATGTGCCAACTCAGCATTTGATATGTAAGTTTTACGTGCATGGGTATCTACTGCGGATGGATAGAGGATTTAATCCGGTACCATATGTGGGAGACATTCATTTAAGGTCTCTCACCTCTTACACTTTAATCAGATCAGTTGGCAGAAGGTTTTTAATACATTTAACTCCAATAAGATTACAAAGCAATTTATAGTAAGAGGAGAACATGAAAGGTTAGTCACCGTGTTCACTAAACACAACACCTTTTTGGGAATTGATGGAAATAAGGAAAGAATGCTAAGGACACTAAAACGGTGCCTTGATCTTTGTGTCAAACAATTAGTTACATTTCAAGATGAAGCCCTTGATTGCTGCCAGTAAAGGTGGATGATGTCACCTATAGCTGTCCAGAATAGGGAGCCGTTTGGAGCACCGAATTTTGCATGAGCGCTCACCGGAGTGCCCAAGTATGTGGCATGCATCCAAACATGTGGGATCTAGTGGATGGCGATCTGGTTCCAATTCCCCACCATCTGGTTGCCAGTGGAAAATTACACCCCAACATATAATGTCCCGAGTGATTAGTGGAAGGAAATCCTCCTCTTAGAAGGTTTTAAAGTTCCAAGTACAGATATGGCCAAAGAGTATCACCTTTCTCAGCTCTAAGAAGCCAACAGTCTGCGAAAACCAGACCTACGGAAGTGGAGAACTGCATGAGGACATGCAGAAGGCTAGTTGGGGGGAGATGTTGGGCACCAAATCAAGCTATCTTTCTGTTGCATTTCCATCCCTCTTTTTGTCCTTTTTGCACTTATTAACCTATGTGTACTATGCTAAATCCACAAGGTAATTACCCCTTTCCTATCTATTGGAATATTTTATTAATGAAGTAAAGTCCTGGGGTTTTGCCTAATCACAACACTAAAACGTATGTTTGACTGCAGCTTCTAGAGAACAGGTACCGATATTTCAACATCCCACAGTAGATCCACAATTCACAACAACGACAAGCCATAAGGAAGTGGCGTAGATGGAGTCGCAGTTCCTTGAACCATTCTTGGACCATTTTCTGATCTTGTTCATCTAGTGTTGGTGCCAATCTGAGCTAATGTATATTTTGGGTATACGGTTACCAGATTTTGGGGAAAGATGTCGTTCTCCCTTGATATGTATAAAATAAAGGTTATTCCTATAATTAGGGGACTCCCCATCAATATTGTAATAGCTCTTTCTAGATTAATAATATCATCTCTTGTGCTGCTCCATTCTTCACTGTGATTAACACAGCCCTGATCAGAGAGCTGGGCCTGCTCTTCGGATTAGGTGTTGTGTATTTCCTGTTGTCTATTATTTATTATTTCACGGTGGTTGCTACAGATTGTAATTCTTGCAATTTATTTTCTTGATTGATGTAGCTAGTTCAGTTTTACAATAATGTTTTGAGTATTAATCATGAACCCTTAGTCGATAATGGATAGTAACCTTGCCCCTGCATATACTTTGTGTGTTGCCTTGAAAGGATACGAACCTAGACTGATAAATTAATGTAGGAAAAAGGGTGAATAGATTGTTCATACCTGGACCCCGACAAAGATAGACCTCCAAGAACTTGTGGATGTATTCTTTGAACGCAGCCACAACAATGGGTAAAAATATAGCCGGCACGTTATTCAGTCCAAACGACATAGCGGTGTATTGAAAGTAGCCCCATTCTGTTGTGAAGGTTGTTTTGCTCCTATCTTCTGGTGCGCTCTTGATCTGATGGTACCTCAAGAACCGATCAATGAATGAGTATGCTTCCTGACTGCCAACATTCTCTAGTACTTCATCTATGAATGGTGTCGAGAATGGATTGTTTACACAGGCATCATTCAGCTTTCTAAGGTCCATGCATATTCTTATTTCACCCTTCTATTTTTCACCCTATACTACCATAGGACTCACCTAGTCAAAGTCTTCCACTGGTTCAATAGTTCCAACTGCAAGCATTTTGTCTAATTCATCGTGGACCTTTTCTTTATACTTCGGATTGAAGCGGTAAGGCTACTGCATAACTAGCTTTGTGTCAAGTTTCAGGGTGATATTCATCATCCCTAAGTCACCAATGATCCCTTTTAAGTCTGTAATGTTGGTCAGGAACAAGTCTTGGTATGCGTAGAGTAACTCAATGACCTTATCCACCATGGCATTGTCCCAATAGTCCCCAAGTGTTGCGTACTTCGGCTCTGCCTCTGTTCCAATGTTTACCTATTTTGTCTTTAGCAGCATGATGATGTCGGGGTCTTTGAGTGATGGTCTTCAAATCTCACGACAATGCTTTGTTTCTGAAATGTTAATATTTTGTGGGTCCTTATCATCCTCCTCAACATTTACATTGTAACACTCTAGCATGCAACTCAACCGTGTCGCCCATTTTGGCTGAAGTACTTCCATTAGTTCCTGTGGTATTTTGAAGATAGTTGCTTTTAGTGCTATAGTGCATCGTAAATAGTATCTGATCAACGATCTTCAAATTTGAAAGTTAACAAAAATCCCTCGTGCAAGATATCCCATTCGCTCGTACCATGGAGGAGCTCCATCTCAGTATACCAATTCATAGGTATGACATATAGGGTATGATAGAATAAATGTACCCATTCAGGCTGTGGCTCTTCCCCATAGACCTTGGTCCATTTCGCGAGGTCTGTGTGTGGATCATCTCGTCCGTCATATTTGTGTACTAGCAGTATCTGCAATTTCCCAAATCATAGGTGTATCATTCTTCTACACCTGCGCTAGTCCTGAAAACCTCGTTGATGCCTACCCCACCATCGTGTGGCGTTGCACGCAGTGCCCACTTCATAGCATCAGACCGTTGTTGTTCTGGTATTGTGCTATCAATTTTGTTCAGGAATTTATCCACCGCTGTTAACCCATCATATGTAGGTAGATCCCTTGCATTTGTTGTCACGCAGTGCAGTGATCGAACCATCATGTTGCAGTTAAGCGTTGTTACTTCGTGCAACCGATTCTGCCATTGCTCTATCTCTTTGTCTGAATCCGAAGTGCAGGATCTTTCACGCTCCCATGAAATCTTTCCATCTATAGTCGGATTCACTCAATCCTCTTCTCGCACGGTTATCTTGTAAATAAAATCGAGATTGTCATCACTATCATCGTCGCACACCAGTTCAGTGTATCACGCTCCTTTGGCTAGATCTAGCAGTACTACTACTCGTAGTGACTTCTTTTCAAAGATCATATTGTGCTTCTTCATATTTATTACTCCATTCATATCGCTGGCCCAGTCTCTTCCTAGTAGCACACGATAGGGATTACTATCATCGACAATCTCTATCACTTCAAAATATGTCTGCGTGCTTGCACCTTCAATATCTACTGTTACCCCTTGCAATCTTCCCATGGGCAATAACCTCTATTTGTTCGCCATTCGTAACTGAATAGGAGACCACTATAGTACGGGTCTGACCATGTGTTCCCATGTTTGTTTTGGTAGTACATTTGCATCTGATCTGAGATCCAGGATTACTTGATCCATTTCATACTCACCGATTTTCGCAGTCAACCTCATTTCCCTTCCTGTGTGCAATGCATGCTTCCTAAGTTTCTAGACCACGTGCGGTTCTCCTGACCCCGCACACCTAGTGATAAGTTCCTGTAGGCCTTTTACTACTTTGCTGTCACGTAGTAGTTTCACGCATGTCTCTAAAAAGGTAGTGAGCATTGAAGGATCCATCCCTGGTTCTAGTTGATCCTTACTACTTGAAGTGGAGGTCTCCGTGAAGCACTTCTTAGCTTCCATGAATGTCTAATTCACACATTCGAAATCAAATTCGGGTTCCTTTGTAGGAGCCTTGGGAACCCACACACTTTCTTCTTACTGTTTACGTTTCTCATCGCTAGTGGTCATACCACTCCTGAGCATCATGTTTACTTTTGGGTCTTCTTCACGGGGCTCAAACCTCATCATCTGCAAATTCTTAGTCGGAGGGGGCTGAAGTACCCCTTTTTCGCATAGTGTCGCTATCAATGTAGGGAAATCTTCTGCCTCATGACCAATCTAAGTACAATACAAACATGATGTCCTTGTTAGGTTTGTACAATTGTGGTCATAGTGTCCTGGCCCTCCGCAATTGTAACAAATTAGCTATCTGCGACCCCTTCCTGGTCCCATTCCACCTCATCCTCAACCGCGCCTGTTGTAGGGAAAAGTATCTGACTCGGATGACCCTATCCCACTCTAAGGGTGACAGTTCCTTAGCAACAACTGTAAAACAAACTACTTAAGGTTTACTTCTTTATGAAAGCAAAAGAGAATGGAGAAAACACTAACTGTTGCCTTGCGCTTAATGTCGAATCCAAACTCTTCTCTTTGGCCGCTTGCTCCTAGCTCTTTGTTCTTCTGCTCGCCTAGCTATGATGAGATCCTGCAAAATAACAAAGAAGGAAACTACAAGAGGCATGCAATCATAACTGGTTCATGGATTAGTGTAAACCAAACATGCAATCATCACAATACATAATTGAAACAAGAGCACATAGAAGAACCTCAATAGCTTTTATTAATGAAGAAATAAAGGTTCTGAGAGTATTACAACCATTGAAGGCTCCAACCCAGCAACACCTCCCAGCAGAAAGAATTTCTCTTCTTCACCTCTCTCAAACAATCACCCAATAACTCAATAGTGAAACCAACAGCATATCATTACTTTGCGCAAAATTCCAGCCCCATTGAGCTCATAGGAGAGAGCTCAATATATAGATGAATTGAGGAAGGATGAGTCAGCTTGCAACTGATGTGTAGCTGCCTTGTGTCCTCTCTCTCTTCAGTTAATCTTTAGTTGATCTTCAGTTCTTGAGTCCACTTGGAGAACTTTGCTTCCACTTGGAGAAACAGAGCCTCTGACTCATCACAAGGCGAAATACCTGATCCAAGTGTCATTTTTGGAAGATTCCAAAGCAATGACTCACTGTGCCACTTGTCCCTTCTCGCTCAGCGCAGGTGGCCTTTGTCCCACTTGCTTTGCAACGCAGGTACACCATGGAGCAACTGAGTTTCAGCGCAGAAACCTAGTGGAGCACCTGCTTTGATTTCAGGATTGCTTGTTTTTGAGTGTTTTCAGGTGGAGAACTGATCTGAGAGCTGTTGGTTTACTGACCTTGTTCCTCTAGGGGTAGGAACATCATGTTTAGGGAACTTTAGATCCCTTGGATTATTGACAATTCATGCTTGTTGCTGTAAGGCACAAAATTGTCTATAACAGATGCCCCCTAAAGTATGAGGTCGTTTATCGGGTGAAATGCTTTATTGAGAGGATCCGAAGTTCATTCAATCTGCTGAGAAGTGTCCTGTAATAAGATACAATACAATACATTATTTTTCATACATTTTTCATGATCTAGCTGAGGCGGGCATTCCCATGCTCAGCTTTATAAATACATTTTGGTACATAGAACAGACGATCGTCTGATTGTAGACTGATAATTCTCTGCTGAAATTATCATCCTTTGAGAAGGATGATCATCTGCTGTAATGGTGTACATATCAAATGTCTTTATGTCCTGAATATATATCGCAGCCCGGATGGATGAAACTAGATCCGGGGTCTTCAATCTCTTCCGATCTTCACTCGATGTACAAGTCGATCCATGTGAGAATTTCTTGAAGTCGAACATGGAAAGACATCGCTTGATTACCGGTCAATGATGTAAACCGTTAACAAGCGCGAGAGGAGTCACCGATAAGGATGATGACCCTCAAGGTACGGCAGTACAATCCACATGGTGGGAATAAAGGACTTGGCGTCGACCACCATGCAAAATCTTTTGGTCGAAGGTCATTGATGTATACCTGTCGCCGGAAGTGAGAAACTTGCCATTGAGGCGTGCAAGCTTCAAAGTACTGAGGGGGGTGTTCCTAGATCAACTCCTTGGATAATGAGCTGATGTCGAGAAGGAGCGATCCGCCAAAGGAGGGCCTTAATGAATCCCACATCAGTGACACGGAACGGAGCTAGTGATTGTGATGAGGTGAAAACAAACTGTGATGTATGATTCAGGGTGGCGGTCATGAAGTGGATGAAGGATAATGTATGGCAGTGGGTGGAACACGGTTGACTCTTTACAGAACCACATCTCTTGAACATATAACGACACTGATGTGATGGATTGGTAGCATTACCCCAATTGTGGATGGTGTGGCGAAGACCATGGTTATGAGAGCGTTGAATGAAACAACCCAACCCGATGTGATACGGAGGACAAAGTGTCATGTTCAAGAGCGACTTGCTACCATTAATGCTGTGAGGTTCTCCCAATTTTTCCCCAGTCATTGCTGACCAGTACCTCTTTATTTTTGTCAAGCTTGAGGAGGATAACATATGCTTGTTCTATAACCTGCCCTTCGGGCAAGCCCATCGCTATGTTTTAACGAGCCTAGCGATAGGGAAACTCGTTCTCGTCTAAAGACAAGTTTGTCGCTATTTAATCATTTTAACGAGTCTAACGACAAAGAAAACTCGATCCTTTTCATTTATAGAGAGTCTGAAAAGGTACGAAAAGTTAACTCCAAAATTCCTTTTTCGTCTTCTAATCCCTTAAGTCCGAAAAAGTATAAAACAATACAGAAGGGACGAATTTTCGATTTCTTTAACGAGCCGAACAAAACAAGCGCTCGATCTTTTTGTGTAATAATCCCTCAGGTCCAAAAAGATTAAAATCTAGAGGAGGGATAGCTCTTCTTGTCCTTTAACGAGCTGGAAGGCCAAAACTCGGCAAACTTTTCATATTTTACGAGTCAGTGAAAAGAGCTCAAAGAAGACTCGTCTTTTGAGGAACGAGTGATGAACAGGGATAACAGCAGATTCCAGGTACAGGTTGGAATTCTCCAATCACGGCAGTGTCACAAGGATGGCTAAGTGAAATCACTCTTCGCTGCTGTTCCTCAAAATGGGTAAACAAACATATGGAGGTGAACGATTGGCCAAATGAACGGATGGAGGTGATGGCATATAAACACGACCAAGGGCTTTTAATATGGCTTTCAAAGGTTACATTTCTTGAGGTTGTTTACCGGTTCATTTTTTCTGGATGAGCTTGAACTGTAGGGAAAGATTGCTCACAACTTGTGTTTTTTTTTTTTTTTTTTTTTTAACGAGCATGAACTCTGTACAAAACTGCTCGATTCTTGCGTTTATTTTTTAACGAGCATGAACATTGCTAAAACTGCTCGATTTATACCAGTCTTAATACAAGGAACGCTTTAGGTGAGGTAATCTTATTTAAGGAGCGATACCTCACTAATTACTCCAATTTGGCAGGTTTTAACTTTTGCCCTTCATCCTTTCTTTATGCAAGCTGGAAACGGCTAATCCTACGAGTTTAACGGGTTAGACCTACAGGTTTAAAGGGAGGACCTAAAAATTTAAAAAAATAAATAGTCGTCCCGTGCTTGCACTCCAAAAGGTTTGCATGCCCCCAGGTATAAAGTATAATTTCGAGATTCTGTCCTCTTACTTATTATCCGAAAAATGGTTTTGTTTGCTACCGCAAACCAAACTCTCTTTTCGGCGATGTCTATCATTAGGTTGCTAAGGATGGTGACTACTTGTTGCAGCAATTTCCTCTCTTTCTTTGAAGACTGCCCCTACTTCTCTTTTAAAACATATTGTTTTAATGGGTGAGGCTTGACATTCAAAGATGGTGCCTTCTTGCTGCCACAAATAGATCCCCTCCTTAGGAGAGCCCACCTCTTTAGACAAAGGGAGCGATTCTTCCACTTCAACATAACTTTGACAAAAGAATTTTATCCTAGAACAACCCTCTCTTCCTTTTTTGGACGGGGTACGGACTAGTCCATTCTTCTGCGGAAATTAACTTTATACCTAAGGTTTTCTCTGCCCGAAGCAGGCCAGGGTGCATGCCCCCTGGGTCCCAGTTCTTTTCTTTCCGAATTACTCGCATTCATCGGGAAGTAGAACCGGGGGCGGTGGCATTCCTTGAGTGAATAAATCGTTAAGGGATGGTATTTGACTATTTGCAATGCGCGATCCTGGAAATGAAAGTTGGTCTACGAGCTTGACCATTCTTCCTTCGTGCGGAAAACACATGACTCTAAAGAGCGAGGACACTATTGCCTCCATGCAATATATATAGTCTCGTCCAAGGAGTAAGTTATATGCCAAGGGTCCCTGGACGACCATGATGTTCATATGAACTGTCTTCCCTTTCAATGTAACTGGAACATTGGGGAGAATCCCTAATGGGTGACTGGTTCCTTTATCAAAACCTGATAGATTTCTCATCTCAGGTAAAAGCGCCGGGCAACCCAGTGCTTTCCAAGCAACAGAGGAAAGGATACTCACAGATGCCCCTTCATCAATGATAGTTCCAGCCATCACCATTCTGTAGATTTGGACTATGATTCTGAATGGGATACTGGCTGGTAACCGGGGTCTGCCTAGTTGATTCCAATCAAAGGATACAACTAGGTTGCTTGGTGGTGGGACCGAATACACGGCCGGATACGACCCTGACGATGTTCCTTCCTGCGATAAAGGAATGGGCGCATTGCCCTGATGCTCATCAGAGTCTGTGTTGATGAAAAGAATATGGACGGTGTCATCCTTATCCTCTTCAGTGAGGGTGTCATTTGAAGATGGGTCTTCAATGACGGAGTCATTGGAGGATGAAACCTCTGAAGGAAGAACCAGGTCAACTGCCGTTTCGACCTTTAGACTTTCGTCTAGTCTGGATTCAGTAGGTTCATTCTCAATGACCGACACTTCAGCTGACCACTTGAGCGGGTCAGCTGGATTTTCAACTATCGAGGGATTAGGCGCGAGTTTTTGGTATCCAGGAGGAAGTCGTAACGGTGAAACCAGGCGATCTTCCAAAACTCTCTTTGCCTCATCTAAGAATGGACATTTGTGGATGGCGTGATCGCCTTCACACAATATACAGGGTGATCTTGGTCTCCCTCTTCGTCCTTCACTCTCGCTAGTTGATGGACTGCAATACACATGACTACCAAAGGTTGATGCTACCGGATTGTGCAACCTTGGGGACCAGTCCCTTAGTATCCGGGGAATACAAGGACAATCACGATGGAAGTGAGCCCCTTTGCAAATGACACATGGCGATTTAGGCTCGGTCGGTGCAGTGTGTGGGTTTTTGTCAGCTGTCTTTTGCTTGCCCCCAGTCGCCTTCGCCATAGGCCCCTTCTGCTTCTTTTCTCTCTTCTTCTTTTCCTTCTTCTCCATGGGAGGCTGACTTTTGCCGGCTCTACCTTGTGAAGATGAAGGATCAGAGGAAGAATTGTAAGAAGTGGAAGGCTGGTGGGTAGCTCTAGACTGTTCTGACTGTTGATTCGACTGCTCAGGATTAGTGGCGATCTGGACTACATTAGTTGAAAACAGCCATACAGGTAGGCCAATTGTCAATCCTGGAAGTGACAATGTTGCCATATGAGGCGCACCAACATCTCCCCAAGAGGAGAAGGGATTTGGACTTCCACCAAGGTTACTTCCTTGGTTGGTGGGCTCCATACTTTTCAACTGAAAGATCAACGTGGGAATAACAGGTGATTATGTTCCGCTTAAAATAAATTTTATTAACGACGCTTTTAGACACAAACTTGCTTTTTCATGTTTTAAGAGTCGAGAAAAAGCTAAAGATGACTCTAGTCGCCTTCGATGTTTTAACGAGCCCGAAGTGACAAATGCTCGGATGGGCTTTTTCAGTTATAGAGTTTGAAAAAGGCCAAAAGAAACTTCTCTGGAGTTCTAGGCAGAGGGTGTGCCAAACTTTTCACGAAACCACAGAATACGTTTTACGGTACGGGTGGTCGATCTTCGTGAATGTTGTGTTCACTGCATCGCGATCAGTAGGGCGGTCGACACGGCTTCCTATGGATAAAGGATAATTGCCTATAGGGGTCTCCCAATATATACTCGACGGTACGTGGGAGCACAAGTCCGTATTAGTGCCACCGACTCTCAGGAGGAATCACCCACCTTCGTAGAGATCGACAGTCACTATGTTTAACGACGCCGGAACACGTCTCTACCTAGACCTCTATGTGTTTGCGTTATGTTACAAAGCGTTGTTATGTAAATTGGATTTATTTTAATGTTGATCTTGCTTATCAGTTTGCCTTTAAGGATCACCACGAGATGTATATAACAAATTCCTGAATGCAGTCTAAGATGAGAAGCAAACTTTTCAATCTTTCAACTTTGAAAACCTTAACTACTGAGGGAAAAGAAAGGCAAATATTTTCACACAGATCATAGAGCACACACTAAAATGCAAATTTTTCCTAAATCGTCAAGCACACAGTCAAATGCAAAATGCACAATGCATGTATTTTCTTTTCCCTTTCTTAATGTGGATGGATTACAAAAAGAAAGTGGTTATATAACTTTGATTTCGATTTAAAGCGAAAGTAAACAAGTTTGTCCAAAATCAAAAGACACCTTAAGATTCACTTGCTTAATCACTGGAAATACATGAAATCAAACCATACTAACGAAAGTAAAATGACTAATCAGCTATGGACAGCAAACAAGCTAACTCTTTAGACCAGCAAAATGCCTAACACAGGTTCAGATCTAAGAGGCCAAAAGCATGACTAACTTACTTTTCGTTATGGCAAATTGTAAATGAGTAAGAAATACAAAGAATAAGTACAATTTCGTTATATAACAGAGGCAGAATGATGGCAAGTAATATTGGTTTCAAAACAGGCACAAGACTGACACCTAGCAGCAAAACTAAGTGAAAACAGGCAAGAGAAAGGAGGAAACCCCAAATGCACTAGGCAAATTTGGGCCAATGCAGGCTCTGCACAGCCAAAATGGCTCTCAGCGCAGGTAGCCCCTTCGGGACCTGCGTTGCAAAGCAGGTAGCCTGTGTACTACCTGCTTTGGAAAACGAGAATTGCGTTTTCACAGTTTCCGGGTCATAATTTTCTCAAAAATGCACGGTTTTTGCTCAAATCAGAAGCAATCAGTCAAGCACACTCAAAGGGATGATTAAGAAGGTGCAAAGCTATCACTAAGAGCTTACAAGGATCCTTGTAGATCAGCTCTTCAAATCATGAATTTGCTCAGAAAATGAGCAAGAGTAGCTGCCCTCTACTTCGCTTTTGATATAGTCAAAAGCCTTTCGATTTGGTACTCTTTTGTTCAGGAAATGAATAGCAAAATACTACAAACACAATCAAATGGATACGATCCCCAGTGGAGTCGCCAGTTTTTTGTAGGGAAAAGTATCCGACTCGGATGACCCTATCCCACTCTAAGGGTGACAGTTCCTTAGCAACAACTGTAAAACAAACTACTTAAGGTTTACTTCTTTATGAAAGCAAAAGAGAATGGAGAAAACACTAACCGTTGCCTTGCGCTTAATGTCAAATCCAAACTCTTCTCTTTGGCCGCTTGCTCCTAGCTCTTTGTTCTTCTGCTCGCCCAGCTACGATGAGATCCTGCAAAATAACAAAGAAGGAAACTACAAGAGGCATGCAATCATAACTGGTTCATGGATTAGTGTAAACCAAACATGCAATCATCACAATACATAATTGAAACAAGAGCACATAGAAGAACCTCAATAGATTTTATTAATGAAGAAATAAAGGTTCTGAGAGTATTACAACCATTGAAGGCTCCAACCCAGCAACACCTCCCAGCAGAAAGAATTGCTCTTCTTCACCTCTCTCAAACAATCACCCAATAACTCAATAGTGAAACCAACAGCATATCATTACTTTGCGCAAAATTCCAGCCCCCTTGAGCTCATAGGAGAGAGCTCAATATATAGATGAATTGAGGAAGGATGAGTCAGCTTGCAATTGATGTGTAGCTGCCTTGTGTCCTCTCTCTCTTCAGTTAATCTTTAGTTGATCTTCAGTTCTTGAGTCCACTTGGAGAACTTTGCTTCCACTTGGAGAAACAGAGCCTCTGACTCATCACAAGGCGAAATACCTGATCCAAGTGTCATTTTTGGAAGATTCCAAAGCAATGACTCACTGTGCCACTTGTCCCTTCTCGCTCAGCGCAGGTGGCCTTTGTCCCACTTGCTTTGCAACGCAGGTACACCATGGAACAACTGAGTTTCAGCGCAGAAACCTAGTGGAGCACCTGCTTTGATTTCAGGATTTCTTGTTTTTGAGTGTTTTCAGGTGGAGAACTGATCTGAGAGCTGTTGGTTTGCTGACCTTGTTCCTCTAGGGGTAGGAACATCATGTTTAGGGAACTTTGGATCCCTTGGATTATTGACAATTCATGCTTGTTGCTGTAAGGCACAAAATTGTCTATAACAGCGCCCCAGAAATCTAGCACGCGCCATTGATGCATTTGGGTTGAGGGCTCATGTTTCTGTTTACACCCTGAAGGAAGCAGTCCAATCCATGATTAGTTCATAGCTTTTGCAGGTGCGTTCATAATTTCCTACTGACTTGCAGAAATTATAAAACAATTGCTGGGACGTCTGCTTATACTTCTGCAATAGATGAAAATTATATGTATTGTACTTTCCTCCTATCTGAAAAATCGCACACCATAATGTAGGTGCTACACTTGGTCCTGCCTGTGCCTCAGGTCTTAACAGAATCAGCCCTCCTCCTACCAAGTACTTCATTGTCATGCCCCTGGCCTTTGCATTTTATGCACCATACCTCCTCGTGCACCTCTAGGCAAGGTGTCCTATCCTATTTCAAATTATACATCTCTAGACATATATTTTGTAGTTGCATGTGGATTTGTTGGACTCCCAGACCAAGGTCTTGTATAGGGGTCTCATGCAATCTCATTGCCATCTCCAAAGCTTCGTTCTGGGTGGAAAGTTTTCGCTGTGACAGTTTCATCCTTAAGTGCAGTGTAAGTGACGCTACAAACCATGTGCAGTGTTGTCTATCTGTCAATGTCATGTTGGCTTCGTGAATCATATCCTTGAGTGTTTGGTCTAGATCCTAGGGGGTCTCGCCTGGGAGCATCACGATCTCCTTAAACCTGATGATTGATTGTGTTTCTAACTTTGGACTGCTAAATTCCCTATTCAGCACGGTCTAGATTTTTGTGATTCCTGCATTTGGATGGTGATTAGAATGCTTGATGTACCACGTTAATGCTCAAACCTGAAATGCTCTTACCAACGTAGCCTTTTTGATATTATCATCCACGACTCCTTGTGCTTCCCATACCGCTCTTACCAAAAACTAGAATTGGTCTGGATCTTCATTCCCTACTCCTCTGAATACCAAAAGTTTGATCACACTTGCCATACTGAACTATGGTGGTGGCGGAGGTGTGGTGGGTGGAGACGTAGGTGAGGAGGGTGAGACGGGTGGCGGTGTAGGTGGAGGTGGTAAGTGCGGAATTCGCTCCCTTATCAAACTGACTGCGCTTCTCAAAAAAACTTTCGTGAGCTCCTCCTCGCTTTCCCGCAACGGGGAAATTAAGGGATTGGTTTCCAATTCTTCACTACTTCTACTTTTGTAGATCTTCCCACTTCACGTAGTCCCAAACATTAATTTATTCTCATAACCCGCTTTTCACACAATAGCATCTTAATCCAAGTGTTCAAAAATTTGATATACTTACCTCGCGGTCCCTAGAGGAAATGTCACTCTGACTCATTGTAGCAGTCATATCTACTGAGAACTCAGTGATAAATCCTCCTATAATTTGGTCAAGCCAATGGTCCATAACTCATGTGATCTTATCTCCTGAAGCTTCTAGTCTGCGCACTAATTCCGGAGTCCACACAATTGGTTTGTCGAGCCTACACCTTCCCTGACTGTCTTCTAGCTTTGTGATCCACTAATATAGCTCAGAAGAAATGGATGCAATGAAAATTTTGTGGATTTCCATATACAAGTAGCGCACGAACCACTGTTCCTTATATACTCGTGGATTTATATTTTCCTGTGCCGCAAACTCGTGAATCTTATTATCCAACCACCCTTCAATTTCTTTGTTTGTTGGATTCTAGTGGCATGACATTGGACATCCCTTATGCAGTTCTCTATTCCAAGAATAGAACCATTTGTTGGCTTGTAGGGGCCTGACCCAGGTTCACAGGTGATTTAGCCAAACAAATCCTGGTACTACTGGCCCTTTCGACAACAATCCATGGAGCGCTGACTGAGGTCTCACCCGAAGTAGTATGGGAGGGTGCTAGAACCATGTTTCCGCACACTGGGGATGTTTGATGAGCTTCTAGCAGTCCAAAATTTGATCTTGCATGCACATCGCTACGTGCATCTATTAGTCCCTTGCAACTTGTGATGTTGCCTTCGTGCAGCCCTACTCGTGACGTGATCCATGTTATTACCCAAGTTATTTACTATTAACCTTCTATTATCTGATTACTTAACTTATCTATGTAATTATAGTGATAATTAACAGTATATCGAACATTCATATAAGTGTGCGTGATAAAAGAAACAGTATCAATGTATAGAATGCAATATACAAAAAGATGCAAAGAAATTGGAACAAACTTCTTTTTATTATTCTTCGTTCAAGGTTACAGAGTAGACATTGCCCTGTGTACTCAGCTAGAGAGGTCCGCGCACTCAGTTGCAGACTCTACTAGGCCTCTGCGCACTCAGCTGCAGAGCCTCTTCCTACTACTACGACCCAATACATTTCGACTCTTACTCTATGCTCCAACTATTCGTATTCACCTCTTGTTCTTTTCTCTCCTTACAACTTAGAGCCTCACTCTATTTATACAATCCCATGGTCCATGGACCATGGGTAGGCTGACATGACATTACATTACAATACTTAGGGTGGACAACCCTATGACTCAACCTATACTTTGCGCTCCGTTCCCGAAATTCACGGAGTCTTATAATGCATTTGACCAAAACTTAGGCTTTGAGCTCCAAAACATGTGGTGGGTGGATTCAATGCCCAACACCTGTCATCACGCTCGCAGCACAATGTGTTGAAGGAGTCCAGTTCAACTGGTCGAGCTACCTTCATAGAGAGTTCTTGACGAACTGTCGCGAAGCACAAGAGCTCAGCAAGACGTTCCACTACACGTGGATCTTGCTGCCAATTGTGCTGGTAGCATGGGAGCTACGAGAGTATAGCCAGTTCCCTTTGGTCACGCTAGATCTCATAGAAGCAGTGAAGTATGCTTCACTGCGGGCAACCAAGGACATGCAATGAGTTAGGGATAGTAAGATCTTTTGGATCTTCATGAAAATGAACATTCGGATGGGCATCAATCACAAGCCGCAATTCTCGCCTATGGTGTACGCAAACCTGCAAGGCTACGTTGAGTTTAAAGCATACTTCCATCGAGTATCCATCACGACATGGAAGGAGCCTACGTGGAAATGGTACAACTTGCCTTATCTAGCAACGGATGATGCCATTGTTGCGGTGCTTGATTAATGGCCAACAAACTGGTACTCTATAACAAATTTGGCAATGGGTGGAAGCAATTTTACTGCATAGAAGAAAAAGGAGGAGGCCAAGCTTAAGATGAAAACTGGTTGAAAATAGGAAGAATGAGGATGTTGATAAGGCTCAGGCGGAGTGCGAGGCTACGTAGTAGATAGGGAAGCAGACAGCTCAGACAGAGTGAGCCTCTGATAAAGCCATGAGGTTGCATTCACCTGATATCAAGGAAGAAATAGATGAACAACACGGTGCAGACCCTTAGGAGATATCTGCCTACATCAAGTGCCCAAGAAAGCTGGAGAAAGGAGGGCCTAGGAAGAAATCAAATGCGACGAAGAAGTCGTTGGACCCCATCACACTAACAGAGGGCGATTTACATGATATCGACGAAATAGTGAGGGATGTCACCATAGAGGCCCTGCAACAGTTTGAATAGCAGCAGTAGATCATCTTACGGGCCATCTAGATAGGGTTGTAGGAGTTGTAGATCCACGCGTTGCAGGCTAGTATGGTGTCTACCAGCCTGGCTACCGACACTTTAGAGGCTACCGATATGCTAGCACGAAGACTTCTAGTGAAATAGTGCTGCTGGATGGAGCACTAACCACAGATAATGAGGCTAATATGCCCACTGTTAGTGCCTTAAACGGAGTCATATTGAACTAGGCAGTTCTCCCATGTGAATTACTCCACCTCTTGCTGCATGTAGTAATTGTAGAACTGAGGGCCTGAGAGCACTGCACCCTCCAGATAATCAGTGAACAATGGATCAATAACGAGCAGATGTACCTACAGAGAAATTCTCCCATCACTGCTAAGACCGAGGTTACCAATTAGAGGAAGCACATCTTTCAGGTCTTTGAGGAGGCATGCAGAATGGTCCTAGAGCTGGCCATTCCAGAGGACAAGCCAGTTGAGGTATGCATCTGCAAGTTGGCCACAGGGGTGCACGACACTCGAACTGAGATGGTGCAGGTTCAGTTGGCATTGAGCCTATAAATGACAGAGTTATAGTTGAGGGCCTAGCCTTTAACTCCGCCAAAAGTGAAGGAACAGTGGGCGATCGCAATCACAGAGGCAGTAGTGGCAGTGGATAGTGCAGTAGCAAACTACACACAGTTATTTGAGCAGTCATTTGAGGTCCTGACAAGCTTGCAAGAGGACCCCAATGTATAGAGGTTAGAGACAGAAGTGGGTAACCTACAACAGCGCTACAATGAGGTTAAGGGCACAACGTGAACCGCCACATTGACATAGAGACTAGCCAAGTTGCAAGAGGCCAAGCAATTGAAGGAACAGGTGGACGCAACACTACACAAGGAAGTAGTGCTCAAGGCAAGAATAAGCAAGACTAAGCCCTGACTAGATGAGTCTTACTCAATAAAAGGGAATATCAAAGGAAGCTTGCAAATCTGCAAGCAACACAACAAAAGCTTCACGATGACAACACAGGAGCAGTGACCAAGAAGACAGTGGAAGACGCAAAGTAGGCCGCAGATCAGTGCACGGCCGAGGTTGCGGTCATACGGGTTGAGCTGGAAGGACTTTGCGGAAACATATCCGCACCTGCCGAGTAACTCAAGGCCGAGTCATGATTTTTTTGTTGGGGGTCTATTGGGAACGGGATCCCCTAAAGGACAGTTTTGGGGCTAAAAGCCCATATTTTCATCAAATTTTGTAAGAAACTTGTAACGACTCTACATTTTGTCGTAACAGAGCGCGTAGGTATTATAAGTCATAAAGGGTTGTCCGCCCTTATTTTTGTAAAGTAAAGTCGATTGTAAGATATCTACCCATGGTCGACGGACCTTGGGATTGTAGAGAAAGAGCTAAGCTCTAAGTATTCTGGGGGAGACACACAAGATAAGAGAGTGATAGCTCTGAAGTAATAAGTCTAAGTTTCAGGTTGTAGCGTAGGTAGAGACTCTGTAGCCGAGTGCGTAGAGGCCTAGGGTGGAATTCTACAGCTGAGTGCATGGACCCCTGCAGCTATGTGTGCAGGGTGGTTAGAGCCTATAATCAGTTGGAAGATATTAATAAAGAGAAGTATTCTGCAATTTCTGTGTCTTTGTTTTGGTTAATGCATCTTATCATTTTATGTATGAATTTCCTTTATAATGCTTATGTGATGCGTGAGTATGTATGATTATGATGGATAACTGAACGCATATAAGAATATTTGGTTGCACGGTGCTAAATGTGAGCATCTAATAAGACAAGTAAGACACTTCAACTAGTTTAGTAATCTGCATGGTAGTGAAAGTTTCTAGATTGAGGGTTGGGGTTGCACGATGATCAGCCATTCCTTTTCATAGAGGTATTGAAGGATGAAATAGAGGGCTCATTTGGTAGGCCATAGAGAGAAGTGGTTTGCAAGAAAGCAGGAATAAAGGGAATAAAATGACATCATGACTATCTCAGGGTGCGGAAACTTGGTTCCAGCATCCCCTCATACTGCTTCGGTGAGACCTCGGTCCGCACGTCGCGGGCTTATGCTGAAAGGAACAATAGTTTATGTATTTTTTTGGCTAATTAAAATTGAACTTGGGTTAGCCACCCTCAATCTAACAATCCTTCACATTAGCATCATGTTCCCATGCCACACTTAAGCATGACAATTTTCACTATTTCACAAAAATTTCAAACAAGCATAACTTTCTCACACGACAACAGTTTTTGATGATTCAAACATCATTAGAAATATCTCAAGGAGATCTAAACAATGAGAAATATTTCAATAGAATTTGAAACATTGAAATAATGAAGAAATTGCAGACAAGAGATGATGGGTAACCTAAGGGACTAGTTTTGAAACAGGTAAAATTCATTTGATTTTCTTTCGTGAATTTGTTCTATTAGTACCAATTCTCAGTTTTTTGTGTAAATGTCATAAATATAGATATTTATCACCTCTCTCTCTTTTGATAATCTTACTTTTTGTTGTATAAAATGTAATAAGTTTTTGCAGGTTTCGGGGAGATAAATAGATGGACACAAACAAACAGTGTCTCTCTAAGACCACATTTCTTTCAAAAGGACATGATGATAGCAACATCAAAGACAAAATATGCAAGAATTAGCACATGATTTTTGGAAAAGAATTTCGAATAAGATCCATCACACAATTTGGAAGCCTTTCAGATAGCAGTCTTACCATTGCATTCCTACTTATTCAATTAATAAAATCTTCATCCAATTTTCCTTCACAATGATTTTCCTGCCTTGCTTTCACTGAACTTTAACCCAACAATAAAACCATTCTGCTCCGCTAGAAATTTGATTCATTATATTTTCCCTTTCGCTTTGTCAAATAAAATTTCATCCACTGCAAAGTTTTTCATCCATAGCCCTTCAAAATTATTGTTTTATGCTCACGTTATATGATGAAGGATTCGTTAAGGCCTCCCTTCTAATAAGTCTTCGCATATCGACATCAACATATTATCTAGGTTTAAGGTTAGAGTCCTTATTAGTACCTTGAGCCTTGTATGCCTTAATGACAAGTTCTCTTGCTGATAATCATGGGAATACATCAATTTCCCTTAATCATTAGATCTTGCAAGTGGCTTGACATCATCTCATGTATTCGCACATTGCAAGATGTACTTAGATACCTTGGTACTCATTCCCATTAATGGTTAGTTTGCCTCTCATTGGCTTGACAACAACACATTTATTCACATGGCTAGAATTGTACCATCGGTTTTTGTAGAAGGTGAAGACTATGTCATTTCAACATTTTGTAGCAGATACAACAAATTTAGTAGAATAAATAAAGAATCCACTTTCACCACTTCATCCACTATTTATGCATCCAAGAAGTAGATGAAATTCTACATTCTATTCCATGATCGAGTAGCAACAAATTCTCTACATATGCACAGTTTGTCCACTGCCGAGATAAGTAAAGGTATGTTCTTTCTTAGCTTCTAATCATAGAATTCCTTAAATAATAAAATTATAATTTTTTGAAAATACTTCACCATATTTCCATTCTCATTTGAAAAAAAAAAAACGTAAACACCTTTAGTTGGGAGGAAGGGAAATCCATTTATTATTGCATCCATATCACTTCATTCCATTTCACTTCATTTAATCCTAATGTACTTGTCCTAATCAATTATGATTGCATTATGGCTCAAAATTTATGTGATTTGCAAATATATTCCTAAATGATAAGCATATTATATGGCTTATTTAAAGATGCATTCTTAAATATGTTCAATGAGTATTGCTACAAGAAAAAGAAACAAGGTATTAAAACACAAGAACGAATACCTTTGATTGTCACACAAGAACCAACCAAACATGTTTCAATTCAATGTATGACAAGAAATACTTTGTAAAAAGAAATGAAATTGTCAAATGCAAAGTTTAAGGACAATTGATATAAGCCAATCTCATTCAAAAGCAAATCATGATTAAGTAATGTAGTAGATTGCATGAGGACATGCAATAATGTTAGTTGGGGCTTATGTAGAGTCTCCAAAATGCATTCAAAATATCATCCACTTTCAGCTTTATCACCACCATTTCACTCACATGTCACAACTCCATAGCGATATAATCTTTCATTACCCTCCATTTGCATGATTACATGGGGTTACCTTTGTGTTTTCCAAAAGCTAATGATTTCTAGTATTTTAAGTGAATTTATGGTTAAAACTTAGAAAAATGACATATACTTGTTAATAATTAAAAGTGGCTTGAGCTTCATGACATGTGTGGGTCATTTGGAAGCTTCCCAGGTTCCCTTATGTTGCCCCCAATGCTAAAATTCGAATTTCCTTCAATCTATGAAAGAAGATTTGGATAAAGGCCAAAGAGGATATGTGTCTCATCATTACCTATCTGAGTTGTAACTCTATATTTGTCTCATAATTACCTATTTGAGTTGTAGATCTATGAGATTTTCTAGGGATCTAGGGATAGAATAATGGACCTCCATTAATGAGGTAGCTTCTTATGTTTTTGTGTAAACAAGATAGCCTTCTTCTTTCAGAGGCATGTGTAAAGTTGGAGATAATTGGGTGTCCAAGTTAAGATTACTAATGAATGGAATTTAGATTTAGCACCATGCTCATGAGTGATGTTCACCTCTTTCTCATAACGCTTGCACTGGGAACCTCTCAACTTTCCATCCCTCATGCTTTTGGATTGGTCACCTATAATGTCTAATATTTATTGTTTTTCATAGATTAAGATTTATTGCTTTCAGAGATTATGTTTTTTTTCTTTCATATCTTTTCCTGTGTGAGAGGTTAAGAAAGATTATTTTTTCTTTCATTTCATTTCATGGGGTTTTGATTATTCATTTCATAGGATCTTGATTTGATAATGCACACATGATCCCTTAGAGTAGATCTCATTTCATGCAATTTTATTTCTACAAGTGTGGTAGATTAAGACTTCAATTTTTTGCACTGTACTATAATTTCTTTTGAATTGATTATTGAATTTGAATACGCGAGTTTGGTTTTTTTTATTTGGTTTCATAGTTAGATTGATCTAAATTGGAATTTAATTTCTAGCATATACGGTGCACACACGCTTCACATTTTTTATGAAACCCCCAGGTTTAGAATTAAATTATAGGTAATTAATTTTCCTTAATAGTGGCTAACGTTAAATGATCGTTTAAATGTGATATCGTACATTTGGGAGTTATACTATTGATATATTGAATCCACCTTGTGAAAAAACTTAATGCAAATTATTGAGTATTTTAAATACCCATTTAAATGAAATTCTTTTTGGAATCAAAATATTTATTTCACGAAATGGTTACCTCTTATAGCTAAATGAGTGCCTTTCACTCCGTGCATTAGCTTGTAGTAATGTAGAAAGTTTTCCCATCTAGAAAAGGAAAGAGTGTAGGTGGAATGGTTACCTCCCTAGCCAAGTGAGTGTCACTGACTCCACTCCATGGCTTTGTGGTAAAATTTTCTTCATTTACAATGATAGAAAAATGAACGTTTTAGATAATATGATGGTTATGAATTTGAAATGATGTTTATTTTCATATGATTTGATTTTTAATACTAAAAGAGTGTAGATCCATCTTAACCAAGGATTTAGCATTCTTTGAGGTGTAAGCCACTTTTATTGTGCAAAATTTGAAACAATGTTTGCATCTCTATTAGTGTGAAATTTCTTTGAAGGTGTACGAAAAACACTTCACTTAAGCCACTAGGTGACAAGTGACCCTAAAAAAAAGTGGATGGATGCTAGCAATTTAGATTTGCAATAAAATGGAAAACCTGCAAAATTATAGGTGATTCAGAATAGAAAACAACAATAGAAAATATCTGATGCAATAACCGAAATGGAGTGACTTTACACAAATAAATATTTTATTAAATACACCAAGTGAAGTAGATCTACAGACGGGTCTGTAAGACCCCCTCCATGGGATGGGTCTTTTGATGCCCTTGACACTTCAGAAAATGATCTTCTCTCTCTATATGTAAAAAAACCAAAACAAAATTTGGAGAACTCAAAATGGGACCTCAAAGAAAAAAGACGATAATGGTGACAATGATTATGATCATGGTGAAAAATGAATGAAAATCCCTCCTATTTATAACAAATTTTTGAGTTAATCTTGAAAATGGAGAATAATAAAATAATATTAACCAAATCAAGATCCAACCACTTGGAATACTTTATTATATTTATCCTAGAGGGAAACGATATTTAAAATGGTTAAATATCTTTATTTAGAAATAATTAAAAAATAAACTGATTTATTAATTATTTCACGAGAGTTAGGAATTGTGTGAAATCAAAATAATTATTAAATAGTGATTTAACAATGATTCTAATAACAAAAATAAGGAAAATTAAATCTACATGGTGTATTTCAATCCACCTAGTTAGAAATGGCTAGGTGATATTTTTTTGGTGATAACATATTACTCCCACACATATAAGTGTTAGGAGAAATTCATATGACCGAAATAAATTGTAGATTACACTTCCAAGAGACCCCAAAAGGTAAGTCAAAGAGAGAGAGAGAGAACTGAAGAAAGTCA
Organism: Pinus tabuliformis; assembly: GCA_031772625.1. NCBI lineage: Eukaryota > Viridiplantae > Streptophyta > Pinopsida > Pinales > Pinaceae > Pinus > Pinus tabuliformis. The sequence goes on from CM062820.1 coordinate 1,439,074,047, forward strand.
CGGACGGGAAAATAATGGAGGGGGTGAGACGTACTAAACTGATATAAGTCTCCTTTTTTGTGGGATTACATGATCTCAAATGAGGCGGGGGAGGCATACCGATACCCACCAAGATAATTGCGTAAAAATAATATTGATGAACCTAGAAATATGGGACTAAGCTACAAAGTACATGATACATTCGCATCAATGGGTCAGGAAATAATACAATGGATCCCATGTACATAATGTGTCTGGAGAAACATAGGATAGGATTGAATATAATATAATTCTGAGTACATGAGATATAATTCCCCTCGAGATGACATGTTGAGGGAGGGTATCGCAACCAAAGAAGCCCTATTAAATAGGAAAGATATTTGAAGATCTAAATGGATCATTTGAAGGAGACATGCATGTTGTGGGTGCTACAACCGATGGAAACTGAACAGTTCACATCTATCGAACTACATTTGAAGCGCGATCAACATCTGTGGTCATCCGGTCATTTGGGGGGATACCTGAAGGGCCACCCCCTCACGAGGCCTGAAACATATCACACACACCTGGGAATCACTAGGAAAATTAGCTGGATCACCTAATCGTCAATTGTACGAATCTTAGTTGTGCAATAAGGAGCTCGTGTTGAGAAAATGAGAAAAAACCAAGTCAAAGGGAAATATTGATTCCCTTTGCTTGATCTAAGGCACACAAAAAGGATGGAAACTGGAACCAACGTATGCCACCCTTTAGAGAAATTTTCTAGAATAAATGTGTTGAGGTTGACAAAAGAGGGCTTATGAGAGTTAAGGTAATAGGGAATTCTCAATAAAGGCACGAGGGATCATATTAGAGTGACTGATGGACTGACACCAGGGATGATGATGAAATAAAAAACGATGCTTGGCAGACTGACGACTTCCCTTGTCAGAGAATAGTAAGGATGGTTGACCTGGCAGTGACTTGATCGATTCCGAAGGGGATGCTCAATGACTCAAATGGGGGTTTGGCAAAGACGGAGTAGTATAAATGAAGTTCAAATATGAGTAACATGGGAGGGATGCGACAAAATGATGTATGAAACACTGTAATGGGACTCAAGGGGACTTCGAACAAACTCCATATGTATAAGGGTGACACATTTCAGATGCTCTGATCAAGGGTGACTCGATGATGCTGCCACATGGGGGAGGCCCAGAGGGGACCATGAAAACATGAGTAAATGATACTTACTCATGATGAAAATCGACACGTGAGTCAACTAGTACAAAGGTAAAGTGGTACCAGAGAGTGCGTCCAATGTAGTTTTTAGGGTAAAAACTACATTCTAGGCTGACAGGATGGCTAATATTGATGATCTCGTGGAAGCTAAACCTAAGTAATGGTTACGAATGCCTTTGTCTCTTGACTAAAAAAACATAATGGTATTTTTCAAGTATGGTAGAGTTAAATATATTATGGCGAGAATGCGATTTGGAGTCCCTCAGTACTGAGATTAAGGGGATCAAGTAATTAGAGGGATCTTGGCATGATATTGCATGTTGAAGTTCTTAGAGAACCCCATGATGAGGGGTGGTGAGCCCTTGCTGTCAAGGATAATGAGTTACTAGGATCCAGATCAGGAGGCATTTGTAGTATAAGGACACAGGTTCAAGATCACGATCGAAGACATATATTTTTTGACAGGATGTCCCCCCTTGGGGGTGGTAGGGGAGATAAATCTAGTACTACCTCGTGGGAGGCATATATATGAGTTTCTTAATCATCACTGTGTACTAGAGGGTTGTACAAAGGGCATGATCATAAAGATCAATTACCTCGAGAGGTTAGAGATATGAGTTACAACTATAGCGGTGCTATGAACTTGTGGTAGCATTGCCTTCCACCATATCACTAGAGGGAAGATGATGTTGGTGGAGAGTGTATTGGGATGGACCTACTATGGGTGGGACAAGATGATGTTTTCGTTGTTGAAACACCAATTTACATTACGTAGACATAGGACCGATGATAGTTGTTCATTTCGGACAATTTTATGCTCACTCTTCTTTAAGAAAATCCCCACTATGCGACCTTATGCTTAGATCCATGATGGGGGCCTACAAGAGCCTAGAATACACCATTGGTTGCAGCTACAGGAATGAGGAGAAGGAGGGGGAGCCGGTTGAGTGTTCTGACATGCATTTTTGCTCATCGTGATGGGGGCACACAAGAGCTAAGGATGCATGGTTAGGGGTAGCTACTTGGATAAAGGGGAGTCAGGCGAGTGTTTTGAGATGATTTTTTGGCTCATTAGGACCATAAAATACTATACATAGATGACTATCCATATAGTGGCATGAACTGTCAAGGGGATCTTGACTTACCACTTCGACTTGGACGAGCATGGAGCTGAGATGGTAAGTGAGTGTTTCTATACATTTGATGTATTTATAGTTGAATAAAAATATGTATATGGTACTTATCTCTAAACTTTGTGGTATGCATATATAATGTTGTTAAGTCCATTAAGATACAGGAGATGAGCTGCAATGCCAGGGGCTACAGCTCAGGGTGGTACCTCATCATGATAGAGGCCATATCATGATGTTCTAGTGTAGGATCTCTGACATAGATTCCATGTGATACTAACTCAGGTGAAAGATCGCGGGTGGAATGATATAGAAGATCGATATACACTTGAGTACACAGGTCTTCCCTCGGAGTGGCAAGGAATCACGCAGCACCTTGTGATGGTCGGTCAAGCAGTACAAGATCTATGGGGTGGGGGAATCAAGTCATTGGCTCTGTTAGGGCCCTATAATTTCTTATAGGATCGTTTGATTATTACTAATGATTATTATATTTCATATTTTGTAATTAATATTTCATACTGTAAATTATTTCCAAAAAGGCATTAAAACCTTAAGAAAAATAAAAAAATATGCTTGCAAGTTGAAATGAAGCATTAGAACATAATTAAGTATATTTAGGTTAAACTAATCACATGATTTAAATATGATTAAAAAAATTATAATAAAACCTTGGTACTATAGCTTTGATTTTATTCTACAGTTGAAAACGACAAATGGAGATTTATCATATGTCATTAAATTACGAGCTCCAATTTTCCACCCAATCATCACTCCACTAGATCAACGGCTGATAGTGCTTTTCAGCCCCCACTTGCCATCCTACCTTTATCGGCGGGGGTGGGGGGGGGGGTTGTCCAAAAAGCTGTTTCTTCCCCATTGATCCCACTGCTACATGTCCCTCTTACCTTATTCCATACCCCCCCACTCACTTACTATATACCACTCATAACCCTCTCCGAAATTTTCTTTAGCCGCACTTGTCCTAATCCGCACTCCTAGTTACATCACCCTCCACCTCCACTCCCCCACTGCCACGTATCTCCTCCAACCTGATCCCACTCTCGCTTACTGTTCCATTCCCACACCTTCCTTTCATGCTCACATGTCAATAATTTCTACCAACTATGTGCCTCCACATCATCCCCCACCTCCATGTCACCTACTGCCTCCAGGCGATATATATGTTTCATGGTTAGTTAAAACTATGTTTTTCCCTATACAAAATGGTAATTTAAAACATGGTTTCAAAACATGTGAGAATGAATTTTCAAAAATGGAAAGCGATTTCGGTTTATAAAATCCTCACGTAAAAATCCCTCTCTCGGTTTTCTAACATCTATTATGGTTTGGGAGATTCGGATGAAGCTTTACAGGGATATTTTCCCGAAATTTCCTGTTTCTAGCCAGTGTTTTGAAATGTGATTTCCAAGCATTTGGAAATGAATTTTCAAAAAAAAAAAAGAGTTTTGTGTTTATAACCTCATCATTTCAAAAACGTCTCTCATTTTTGTAACAACTATTATGGTTTTTCATATACAAAGGGATCACTGGACCCTATCTGTCAGAATTTCAGGAGGAAAAAGCTCAAAGACAGTTAGTGACTTGGAGGCCACAATGTCAAATAGGAGTTGCTCTCAAATTTGAATTTCTCTTCTTTGTCACCAGAAATCCACAAATATAGTTCCAAGTAGATTCATTAGTTTTTAATGTTCTATATTTCAGTTCTATTTCTGTAACACGGTTTGAGATATTTGCAACAAATATTGATATTTTTTCAAGATATTTTAGTTTAGAATTTGTATAAATACTTCATTATTTGAAGTAATATATGCTGGGATTTGTAATGAGAAATACTATCATTCATTTAAAATTTTTTCATTGGGTTCATGCGATCTTTTGTAGTATTACAAGACAAGTTGTTTTAGGATTCTTGTGTCATATCTATTAGGTGAAGTGCATCTACTATTCTTTTTTTATTTTCTATGTTTATCATGCTTATGTATTCTCTATTCTGAATTGTTAAACAGAAAGTATAAGTAGATAATTTGTTTCTTAGCACTGTGTACTCAATGTTGACAATTTTAAATATTTTCCTCTAATATCAAGTTAAAGAATTCTTAACTACTCTTTAGCTTCAATTGAATATATTTCCCTTCTTCCACTTCATTTCATTTAAATCTGAAAGATCCAATAGTATGCCTAACTTTCCCTGTTTCACTTAAGCTTGATAATTCTGCAAATTGATCACCCTGAGCTCCTTTGACTCCATTTCCCAATGGACTTCCCTTGTTGTTCCAACCAAACCAGTTCAAAAACGAAACCCTAAGCCCAATAACTAGCCTAAAATTCGAATCAAAACAAAGATAAATTTGAAAGAGAGAGCCTTCTCTGAAGCTGGAAGGGTTAGGTCACAACTTACAAAATGGTTGGTAGTTACCTCTGTGATTTTCTTTTTCAACCTCATAAGTTATAGAGTGCTAACATAGTGGCCACCATACTGGGGATATGAACATTTCAGGTTCCTCAAAAAAGCATATCATGTTCCAGATCTGACTACTGATGGTGGACAATGATCAGACAGAAGAAGGTTGTATCATTCACTTGGCGGTTCCATGTTCAAAGTATCCAGAGGTTCAAAGTTTTTAGGGTAACTCCACTCCCAAAGAATCCAAATTTTAGAGCATTCATGGTGACTCCACTACACGATGATAAAATTTATTTCTAAACGAGATGACAAGATATGTGGAAAATTCGTAATTCTTGTGAAGTTTTAAAAGAAGTCAGGGACAAATTAGCCAATTTCGAAATTGATGAAGATTTTTCAACGGTTGTGTTTCATTCTTTGAAATCGAGCAAATTGTCTACTAAAAGTAAAGTTTTATTTCTTGAGTTAGTTGCTAAAAGATTCGAGAAACATATTAAACTTTTTTATTTTCAGATTCAGTACTATAATTTTCGAGATCCTAAACAATTCTTAGAAAATATTCCTTCTTCAAAATAAGAGGAGATTGTATTGCCTTTTGATTTGCAGAGGGATCATAGTTTTGTTTTTCAACATAAGGCTGAAATTGCACAATTGGAATGAGGGTTTAACCTTGAGAATATAGTTGATGAAATCTTCCATGCTCAATCGATTGATGAAGGCCGGCAAGGAAAACTAATTAATCATGCCATTACTGATCCCATAGCAAACTACATGGAGGTTATTTTCATCTCAAGTGTTTTATCATGTTTTCATGACCAGATACAACAATATTTGCCATCACACTCTAGAGATTTTATTTTATGGACAAAATGTCAAGTTATCCTTTTGATTGTGCTAACAAACAATCAAGGAGCCCACTTGTTTCAGTAAGCTACTTGACTGGTTCCATTGGAAATTTTGTATTATTTTATTCAACATGATTCTCAGAAGTATAGGGTAGGTAGGAATGTGCAAATAATCTCAATTCTTGAGTATTTTTTCAACCATGCTTTCAAGTTTCAATTTGGATTTCAACTTTCAGTTTAGTGTATATTTTAAATTTTAGTGTGAAAAATGGTTTTGATTTCAATTCGAGGTTTTTTCAGTAGAAAAGATTTTATGGCAAAAGATGTTGCAGGTTTTGGGATCAGGTTGTTGGTGTGTGAATACTGGAGCCTATGTTAGGGTCCTATAATTTTATAGGATTTTTTGATTATTACCAATGATTATTATATTTGATATTTTGTAATTAATATTCCATGTTGTAAATTATTTCCTAAAAGAGGTCAAAACCTTAAGAAAAATAAAAAAATATGCTTGCAAGTCAAAATGCAGCATTAGATGATAATTAAGTATGTTTACATTAAATTAATCACATCATTTAAATGCGATTAAATAAATATTAATAAGGCCTTGGTACTATAGCTTTGATATTATTGTAGAGTTGAAAACGACAAATGGATATTTTTCATATGTTGTTAAATTACGCGCTTCAATCTGCCACCCGATCATCACTCCACCAAATCAATGGCTAATAGTGCTTTTCAAACCCCCCTTTCCATGGTACCTTTATCAGTGGTTGGGGGGGGGGGTCAAAAATCAGTTTCCTCGCCATCGGGTCCACTCCTAGATGTTCCCCTTACCTTATTTCACACCCCCCTTCACTTGCCATATACCACTCCTAACCCCCTTTGAAAGTTTTTTTTGTCACTCCTGCCATAATCTGTAATCCTGGTTACGTCACCCCCCACCTCCACTTTCCTACCACCACGTATCGCCTCCCACCTAATGCTGCTCCCACGTACCATTCCATTCGCACACCTTCCTTCAAAATTCACACATCAACTATTTCTGCCAACCTTGTGCCACCACATCATCCACCACCTCCATGTCACCTCCTGCCTCCACGTCATATATATGTTTCATGGTCAGTTAAAACTAGGTTTTTTTCTATACAACACAGTAATTTGAAACATGGTTAAGAAAAAATTAAGAATGAATTTTCAAGAACTCAAAGAGTTTTTTTTTTACAAAATCCTCATGTACAAAAACCTCTCTCTATTTTCTAAAAGTTGTTATGGTCAGGGAGATTCGGATGAAGCTTTGCAGGCATATTTTCCTGAATCTTCTTGGTTTTAGCCAGTGTATTCAAATGCGATTTCATAGAATTTGGAAATGAATTTGCAAAATCTGAAAGGTTTTTTTGTTTTTCACATCATCATTTACAAAAACCTCTCTCTGTTTTCTAACCGATATTATGGTTTGGGATATACAAAGGGATCAGTGGACCCTATTTTTCAGAATTTCAGGAGGAAAAAGCTCAAAGACAGTTAGCGACTTGGAGGCCACCTCATCAAATAAGAGTTTCTACCAAATGTGAATTGCTATTCTTTGTCACCAAAGATCCACACAGATAGGACCAAGTAGATTCATTAGTTTTGAATGTCCTATATTTCAGTTCTATTTGTGTAACACAGTTTGAGATATTTGTAAAAAATATTGACTTTTTTAAAGATATTTTAGTTTAGAATTTGTATAAATACTTCATAGTTTGAAATAATCTATGTTGGTATTTGTAATGAGAAATACTACCATTCATTATAAATATTTTCACTGGGTTGAAGTGATATTTTGTAGTAATACAAGATAATTTGTTTCAGGATTCCTGTGTCATATCTATTTGGTGAAGTGCATCTAGTGTTATTTGTTTACTTTCTCTATCTATCATGCTTATTGGTGAGCTCCAGTATTGCAGCAATCATTGCTGCAACTCCTGGGACTCCCTAATTTACTTTTATCAGCCCGGTAGTTCGTAACAAACTTGGAAGCGACAATGATGTATGCACAAGTACTAGCTCTTACTGTAGGTTGTCACTTGATCACTGGCACAAGTTCGCTAGGAGCTTAAGCCAACTTCTATGAGTTCTTAGAAGAATCTTTTATTTGTGATGGAAGAAATCTAACTTGGAAGAGGCTAGTCTATTTGCAAAAATAAGATGAAAACTGAAAGGAAACGCAAACCCTAGCAAACCCTAAGTTAACCCACTAGCCCTACTTTTGCAAAAAAAGAGATGAAACTACTGAAATGGATGTCATTGACTACTGAAAAGGTAAAATACATGTATTCAATCTACTTCTGAAGGAAAATATGGAAAAATCATCTTTTTGTACTTTTGAGCAATTTTATGCAGAATTATTAGGCTTGTGTTTTAACCATTTGTGACTATGAAGAGGTTTGGTGGCGAAGGGAGATGGAATTCGGCTTTTGCAGGAGATTGGGGAGGTGTGGAGAGCACCTAAGGAGTCCCTAAAACCATTCTAGAGATTTCCACTATGATCAGACTTTGAAAAATTGCTCGCATGAGCTTCTACATGAGGCTACAGGGGATCTACAGGAGGTTTTACAGGAGGAGGCCGAAAGTGGTTTTCGGAGGTTTGAAGGTGGAAAAATGTTGGGAAAAGGGAATGAAGGCTGGATGGGGTTGTCAACGGGTCTAGGACTCTGTCAATGAAGGTCAGACATGAAAGATATGGTTGGATTTGTTCAAAGGTCAACGAAGCAATTTTGCACAAGAACGTAGAAATTAGGGTTGTTTGTGAAAGTATGGTGAATGAGTGGAGGAAATATTGAGAGATGGACTGGAGCAGGTTGTATGATGGAAGAATGATAAGCTAGAGTGTCTTACAGGTGAGATGAACACTTCTTTTCAAAACTGACCCAAGCAAGAACTAAGAAAACAAAGTTTTACCTATTTTTAACCTAATTCTGACCTAAAAACCAGAAAAGTGTTGAACAAAACTTTATGGACAGGTTGTTATGCAAGAAAGCTATGGAAACTAAACAAGAATAGCTTTAAGCATGTAAACACAACTGATATCAACTTGTCCAACTCAAAATCTAACACTAGCAATTGCATTAGAAAGCAAAAGCAGTGTTTTGGTGGCAACAAGAGTGTGATGGTCTCAATTCATGGTGCCAAGGAGGGAGAAAGGAGATCAAGGCCTGCTTGGTAGCATTTTTGTGGATATTTTTATGTTATCAAACTATCCAATGAACCTAAAGCAAGAACAACTATTATAATTATCAAAAACAACCTAAGTAACAAAGCAAGGTTTAACCTAAACAACATAAATTATTTCATGAATGCAAGAAAACACATATAAATACACAAAGGAGGTACTAGGCACTTGGGTTGGGCCCAACCCCAAGAGCTATACCCCCCTAGGAAAGATCAATGCTGGTTCAAAGTTGGATTCATCTTCATTTATCAAAAAAATAATAGTTACATCACAAAACTATCTGCAAAAGGAACTCGAAAATGAGCTGAGTACAAGGTTGCACTAAAGTGCGAAAATGGACTATCAAATGCTTAACCTACTAAGGCTTGAAGCCTTCTTATTTATATGAGTGAGGACTCCCAACCTTCCTCCTAAAGTTTAGGAACATGGCCACCCAAAAGTGTAGATAACAGCCACTTCACTAGACCTGCTCGGCTGCCCCTTGAAATCATCTTTTGTTGGTTGTTGAACTCCAGGCTGTTGATGGAGAAGTCAAGGAAGGGGTCATTTAATGCAAGAGACACCCCTCCTATAAGTTATCAACCTTGTTTCTTCAATTTTGGCTGCCAATCTACTCATAAATGCCTGGTCTTAGTCCAAAAATGTCCAAAAATATGCAATAAACACTCATTAGACTTTTTGGTAAAGTGACTATCCCCACTCACTCAATTAACATAAATATATTCAAAAGCATGCACAAAAATATGGAGAATGGTGGATCAAATGAAAATAATAGGTAGAATGAGCCCATATAGTTACCCATTTCTGGGGCTCATCATCACTCCCCTGCTGAATGTGTTGCTCATCCTCTGAGCAACTAATCCAGTTCTTCATCTTTAATTGCTTTCACAGCTTCCCTAACATCCTAGGCCTCTAGGGTAATGTCCTTTTCTCTGTGATGAAAACCTGCCTTTCTATCGACTTCCTCCCATTGTTTTTGTTCCTCTTCTTCCTTAACCCATTCCAACAGCCCTAGCAGTAGTGGAGGACTAAACTTAAGGCCAATCCAGTTGGATTTGAAGTTTTGCATTGATTGTTTGTATAAGGGTACTCTTCTCATAGCTTCCCTCATTCTGGTTGGGGAGTGATACTCCCTTATATTTAGGCTATGAGACAATATATTCCATCTTCTTGTGCAAACATGAAGGAAGTTATCACCAAACAGTCTTTCCATATCTTCAAAGTGAGCAATAGCCTGTGCTTTCCTTTCAACATAGTTAGGTGCAATACGAGGGTTGTATGCAAGGTGCTAGTGGGCATATATGAGAGTTGAGGGATATTTTGGTTCTGCCCTTATCATGAGCGGCTCACTTAGCTCCCTGGTTATAATCTTTTGAATTTCTATTACCCTCTTTTCCTCATGGCTCAACCAAGAAGCCATAGCCATGAGTTGTAGGTCTTCTATTGCAGCGTTTGGATCCCATAGATTCATGTTAGGAACTGCTAGGTTGTGTAAATAGAATTATGCTAACTTGGCCTTATCTTCAGCTGAGCTACTATCACACAAATGCATAAACTGATTATAATTCTGGAATGGGATTGTGCCCCTTTGGGCCAATGCTTGAATTTGAAATTGATGGCATTGGTATTTAAGATATAATGCATAGGATCTAGATGGTTGTCTACATTGCAAGCCTTCTATTGCCCAACTGGCCATGCAGGCCATTTGGGCTTCTTTTTCCTGTAATTGCTATTTTAAAATTTGCACTTCATCTGCTACCTCAGACACCTTTTTTTGCAGCAGTTTCATTAGCATTTCAACATCAGCTTGTGTCTCTCCCTATTACTGTTGTTTCTTTGTTGCTTCATTGTCTGTTAGGGGACCTCCTTGCTGTTGCTACTCTCCCAAGATGGACAACCTATCTCTTTAATGAACTTCCTATTGCTGTAACTGCTTTTTCAGTAGTTCATTTTCTTCTTGTAGCTGGGCTTTTTTACTGCTTTCTATGTGCCTTACCATGGCCAACTCCCCTCTTAATTCCTTTAGCTTGTCCTCCATGTGCCCTATGTCCTCAACTTCTTTAGATTTATCAATTTGCATCCATGTGTGGGTCTTGACCCCTTATTTTTCTAATTCGAAGAATAGAGGCACGACAAATTTCTATGGGATGATCTTTCCACCCTCTAGAAAATTGTAATACGAGCCTAAATTAGGTTGAGGGCTTGGTTCAGGTATCTCTTTGGCCTTGCCCTCTCCTTATGACTATTCTACTGCCTTCTCCTCCAATTTTTCAATTTCTTTCATCTTGGCTAGTTTTTCTTGTAGAGATGTTTTAACTTTCTGTAGAACTGCCTTTGAGTCCATCAAGTTGATTCTTTCCTTCTAGGTGTAGGTTTTGGGGCTTCCTCAATCATAGGTGATAGATATCTTGGAGGGAGATTCTACCTTCTTTTCAGTGGGTGTATCCTCAAAGACAATTGGCTCCTTTGATGGTGGCTAGGGTTTTCCAACTTTGATCCTTGTCCCTTTTCTGGGTTTAAAATACTGTTGTGGTAAAAGCACAACCCCCCATTTTTGACTTGCTAAACTCAAATAATGGGAACCCTTTCTATAAAAATTTGGCTAAACACCTTTTTGGATTTTTATTTAGTTGATTGCCCTACGCTTTTGTTAATTTTTCATTTTCTTTGGATTCTTGTTTAGATTGCTTTGTTAAAATCAATTTTTTATAATCTTCCCATTGATGCTTGTTTCACCTCATTTGGTCAACTGGTTTGAAAATGACACTCGTTTGAAGTCCCATCATTTATCTAGTCTGGGCTAAAAATGCTATTTTTATTATTTTTGTTTATTTTCGGAGTGGCTGTAATTTAGATAATAAATAACTAACTTCATTAAAATAAAACCAACATAAAAAAATTGATGATTGAATATTAAATTTTAAATTAATTAAATTAATTAAAATATAATTAAATTAAAATTTAAAACATAAAATATATATAAAATATAAAATAAAAAATATAATATAAAAAAATAATTCTCATCGCATCGGGGGATCGGGTCGGAAGTTTTTATTGGACATATTTTAAATAACCCCGATACCCTCATGTCTCCGATGCCGATGGCCGATACCCTCATGTCCCCGATGCCGATCCCCGACACCTCCATTCCCCCGATGCCGATAAAGCATAATTCATGAACCATTAAATAAAGTGTTATAAGTTTTGTTTTAAAAAGTTTTATTCAAAACTTATTCACTCATTGAAATGGTAGGTTACGTATGAATAATGGAGTGAATAAAGGTAGAGGTTAGTTTATATATATTTTTTAATAATATTAGTTTAAATATTAATATTTAAATAGTTAATTTTAAATTAATTAATATATGTAATATAATTAATTTAAATAAATTAAAATGTAATTATTATTTAGATTAATATTATATAGTTTGTAAATAATTAATTATATATTAGTTAGTTAGATTAATGATTAATAATTAGTTTAGTTTACGGTTAATAATTAAATTAGAATTAATTAGAATTCTAATTTAGGATTAGATTTTTAATTAAAAACTCTGATTTTTAGCCCAGCAACAAAATTTCCAGATTTATGCCAGATTTCATCCATCAACTTTGGAAGCTCATAGATTGAGTTATACTTGGCCAAATGAGGCCAAGGACGGTTCATTGGCAAGATAAAATCGAGGAGAATATTTCTGGGGAGGTTTCACTAACAGATTTAATCATTAATTGGGTCAAAAATCATGCAAAAGATCAAGCTCCGAATTTCTAAAATAAAATCAATTTTCTGAGTTATTTTCTGCATTTTCATTTGTCCAAGCCTCTTCTCAATGCAGATCCATTCATCAATAATATCCTTGGCCAATCAAACCATCCCATGCATCAATAGAAAGCTTACATTTTATTTTCAATTATTTATTTAATTGAATTTGATTGGATTTATTTTAAATGCCAGCAATGATATTTTGATTTGATTGTTGCATCTTAATTCATTTTGATTTCTTTGCAGGAAAATAGTAGAAGAAATATGGAGAAAATGATCTCAATCAATGAGAAAGCTCCAGCAATTAAAGATTGGAATTTTGAGCAAATAAAAATAGATTGGGCAGATTTCTCTTCAACAAACTTTCCTCTCAGGAATTCCTTCACAAATAGTATAAATAATAGATTGCAGAATGTAATAAGGGGTTGCTCTCCTCTGCAATTCTAGACTTCTAAAAGCACTACTGTAATAGGAATTTAGAGTTGTAGGGGGGAGGAGAGAAAATATCAGATCTGGGGATTATTGAGGATTTTCCCTTTGTATCTTGAATTATACATGAAGGGCAATGTTTTCACTATTGTGGTTTTAGATTTGAAAGTAGAAGTTCAATCAATGTAAAGAGCTATTGGAAACCAGGGATAGAGAGATGGATGCAACAAATTGGTATTTCTAATACTACTGTTTCAAATATCAGTTTTATTTTTATGGTAACATGAATGTGTCATTTTATTCATGCTTGTGTACTATTGTCAATATGGGTAATTTGTCTTAATGTTGTTATTATGTATCTCTGTTCTTATGAATTAATTTCTCATTTTTGAGTAACTACTTCCTGAATGTTGTTGGTTTATTATTTCAGTTAAGGCATCTCAATAGGATGTGTTTTGGTAACCATAATATCAATTAATTGAACTACTTCATTAACTTGATATTCATTATAAACAAGACATATTTAAATCTCAATACTTTAATTATCTTGCTCTTAGTTGGGCTAGATCTATATCTGCCTAATTAAAATAGGATTAAGATTAGTTTGTTTTGCTTGCATCTTAGAATAAGCTTGTATTTAGAGTAATTTCTATATTCTTTTAAGTCTTCTTCTCAAAGAGGCAAAACTTTAGTTGTGGCTTAGCTGAACCCAAATCAGCTTAAGGGTCATTCTCTTACTTGATCAGGAAGAAGAAGTGATCTGATATCCCTGTCTATTGGTAATTAAAGATACATCATAAACCAATAGCGATAGGGAGAAGGTAACTGAACCTAGTTAAACCAGTCGGAGCCACCACACCAAACAGAAAAGGAGCTAATTTAAGGTATGGATCGGGTGGTTATTTTCCATTGTTGTTGCAGTGATTTTCGAGGCATCGACATTTTTGGCGCTAGAAGGAGGGCCTTAAACTTGTTGTCTGTTGGAGTCTTTTCAATTTAACACTTTATTCAATTACGATGGCTCCTCTTAAACTTCTAATTTGGAGTTGCATCCATGGACGTGCATCCTCTAATACTCCACCCAAAGTGGTAAGACTCTTGCCTCAGGTAAAGTTTAATGGTGAAAGAAATTCTTCTGCTTTTAATCATGTCCTTCAATTTATTCAAAATGTTTCAAATTATGATTTTCAAGGAATTGATGAAGGCATTTTATGCAGAATTTTTACTCTCACATTCGCAGCAAAAGCCAGAAACTAGTGTAGAACTCTTCTGGTTGCCCCAATCCACAGCTGGGATCAATTTGTTACAATTTTCATTTGTAAATTTTATGGCTATGATTATGGATAGGTATGTGAAGAAATTGAATATCTACGAAGGTTTGAAAATGAGTTTGTTAATGATTTTAATATTCGATTTCACTTGAATTGTTTAAGATTTAAAGTTGAGGATAAACCTACGAAAGGAGAATCACTAGATTGGTTTGAACATATTTGTTCTCTTCCTTCCATTTCCAATCCATATGAAATTAGTTCAAGTTTTGTACCATCCCCTTCTAACATAAATGAGAATTCCAACATGGATGTGCAAATAAATTGTGATGAGGTGGTTTCACAAAGCTTGAAAAATATTTCTATTTAAATACAAGAAGACAACAGTAGCAATTTTGGAGAAAAAGCTGCCTTGAAATCTAAAAGCTACTCTACAGTCAATTCAGATAATCGGATCGCAAATCAGCAAGTACAAGCAGCAATCAAGGTAAATAATAACATGCAAACTGCTGTACAAATTTCTGAATTTTTCTATGATGAGCAAATGTCGAAATCAGAGCAGCAAAGCGGCTTTCTTCAAGAAAGCATGATCACACAAAGGAATGATTTACAATCTGAAATTTACAATAAGCATAATGCACAAAAGTTCTCAAACAGAAACAGTTTTAAATGCATTGTTTCAGGTTCACATTTTTCCCTTTATCCTGATATTTTTAATGATAGTAATTTTTCCCCTCTTGGTATTAATGATTTTGCAGAAAATAAAGAGGATGGTCTAAATGAATTACCAATAAATTTTTATCAAGATAAAGAAATAATGGTTGATCATTCTTTTGACATTAATGAACATGAAATTCTTGTTCCTCTTTGTTTGGATATATTGAATGAGATTGAAGGAAATTCTAGAGAATCTTGTGAAGTCATTTATGATAATTACTCTGACATTGAGGATGTTGATTTCTATTTTTCTCAAGAGGATCCTCATGATAAAATTCAAATAACATCTGAGAATGAGGAACGTTTCGATTTAGAAATTATTCCAACCTATCCTCATTTTAGAGCAACAAATTATCTTCATGATTTCACTATTCAAGAAAACATTCCAATTTATGATTCATATCATGATCAAACTCTCATTCCTACGCATAATCATAGTTTGTTTTCTAGTTCACAAGTTGGAATTTGAAATTACTCAAATTCCATAATTCTGGCTAATCCTTGTGAAAAATAAATTATTTCAAAATGATCCCAATTGTGCTGTAACATTAGTTGTAAAAATAGTGATTTCATTTTATTTTTATTTCCTCATTTATTTTGTATAAAATCAGATTTATTTTCAGATTTTATTTTTCAGAATTTTAACACTTTATGCTGCCATATTGAGCACTTTATTATCAAACACTCAATTGATGAATTGCCTTATTGGGAAATTGAAGTTCCATATTATAACCATGAACATCAAGCGTTGTTAACATGTCAATGTCAATTGATATTCATTTCTTATCAAAAGCTTCTATCTTCTCAAAGGCAATATCAATAAGAGAATGTATTTTTACAATTTGGCCACCAATCTAATTTAATTAATAATTTTCAATTGTATTTAATAGATTTCCATTTATTTTTCATTGACTCATTTGAAAAATATTTGGAAAGTTTTCCTTCATGGAAGATTGTCAATAATTTAATATTTGTACATAACACTAAGAATTTTTTCCAGGCCTTTGAATTTAAAAGCCCATCTTCACAATCTAGCCTGTCATCTCTTCTTTTGAATATTTCCCAATCCTTAATAGAAATTCATCCAGATTTCTATGATCCAATTGGTATTCAATTGAAAAGGAAATTTTAAGAGAAAGAAATTTTAATTAAGTTACAAACAATAATTGTACATTCTGATTTCAGATTTATTTTCCTCGGTTTAGTTAGATTTGTATGTTTATTACTAACATTTGAATTGTACATACATGCATGAATTAAAATGAGAAAATGGTTACATTGGAAATATGACTATACCTAGTCATTTTCATGTATATGGTTAGAATAGGAGTAGAATTAATTTAGTTTGTTTGTTTTATATAGTTAATTTATTTTCTACAGTTCTGTAGATAAAAATAAAACAAAGCAATCAACCCTTTTCATATCAATTTTAGTGAAAACATTTTCTCCTTATCAGAAAGTTTTAATTCTTGTTTTCCTTTTTTTAATTTCTTACAGCAATACCTCTACTTTGCCTATTTTGAATAATCTCTTGATTAAATTCAATTAAGGTTGCACTTGGCATCGATCGCCTCAAAGCCACTTTTCTTTATTTCGAGATTTCCTTCTAAGATTTTCTTTTGAAATTTATATGGTAAGGATTTGAGGATATAAAAGCTTCATGATCCCATTATCCCATGAAATGTATGACTGTCTATGATAAGCCTAATTATGACTCAATCATTATTAGTCAGTCTAACTTTTTGTGGTAATCAGATGAAGTTCATATTATCTTCCTCGAAATTTGCCAAGCTGACCTTAAGGATGCCCATTTTGCTGTGTGCACACATTCAGATCTGTTTTGACATTTTTCCACAATTAGTGGTTGTATCCCATTCTGATCTTTAGTTGAATATTTGATGCTACAATACGATCTAAACTAAGAACTGAAAAGTACACAGTGGAATAGCTTGCCTCTAAAACCTAGGAAACTGATTCATTCAGTTCAAAACCACCTATACATGATGTATCTACCTCCATGAGTGAATTTTCAACATTTTTACATCAAACTCCATCAAGTTACATCAATTTACATCACAAGTTTTGCCATGACAGAGAAAAAAGTCAAACTGAGAAAAAACTAGGTGAAAAACAGAGTTTTTTGGCAAAAATGGCAATTTTCCATCATGTGCGCCGCGCCACTTTCCTTGTATGTAGCACCTTTTTGTGGCTGATTTTGGAGGCCTTCCCTTGGACCAAATTTTCTCCAAGTTGGATTTTTGGAAATTTCTGTCCGTCTAGTTTCCAAAACAAGTGGAATTTCTGAATTTGGTGTCCATTTTCCCCTCCAAAAAGCATTTCTCCCAACACTGCTTCCTGTGTGGCCAAAAAGGGGAAGAGAGAGCATTTTTGAGGTGTTTTTGACTCTTTTGGAGGCCCAAAACTTGACAAAACTTTCTAGTAATTTTCGGGTATTCATAATTTTGCAAGAGGAATAAAAAATGTAGAGTTTTCCTCCAGAGGAGGTCCCTAGAAAAACCAAGTGCTGGGTGGCATTACACACCAAGCAAAGAAACCTGTTTTTTCCTTCAAAATTTCAAAATCGTCAAAAAGTATGCCAAACTTCTTGAAATTTGGGTTGAGTGACTTGAATCAAGTACTATGTTGGACCAAGGAAGTTTCAGCCAAGATCTTGAGCTTATCTTGCTCTTTCTTCCTCGTCAAAGTATTCCTCAACCTGGCCTTTAAGGTCATTATCCTCGCTTTGCAAATCTTGTTTCTTGGCAAATAATGAAAGGCTATGTGCCTCAACATCTTTTTCTCCTTGTTTGCTTTCTCAAGTAGCTTCTCCAAGTGCATATTTTCCCTTTCAAGCCAAGATTCCCAATCAGCATCAACTTCTTGCTCAAGTGGTGTCAACTTGACCTTCCTCCCCTTGGTTGCTTGCCTGTTTTCCCTTATGTTTTGCGGCTCTATGATAGTCTGCTGGTCTTCCAACTACTTGTTTCTTTTCTCAAGGTATTTTATGATCCACTTAGCTCTTTCTAGGTTAAGAGATATGTCATGAATGTCAACTTCTTGTTCTTTGATGATCTCCTTGAGCTTTGACCTTTAGGAGCCCAAATCAGTGTCCTCATCCTGAATCAGAGTGAAATATCTCTCTTGACCTTCAGAAGTGCCCTCATCATGCAATGGTTTTTATCCTTTGTCCTATACCTGCTTTGCTGAAGAAGAAGGCAAAGCCCCTTTCACCCCGAGTGAAGATAGCATTTGCCTATGATCTAATGATGGAAACGAGACCCCTTCCACCCTAGGTGGAGATAGTACTCGTTTGGCTGCTACAAATAATCTCCTTGTGCCCTTTTGGCAAGTGAAAAATATTGGCACACTGGTGGTTTGAGTCTCATGCACCTCTTGCTGACTTGCCTCATGAAAAACTAATGGGGTCACTTGAGGACTTGTGAAAACCTCATGTGAAATGAAATCATCCCATGAAACATTCAACAAGCTCAATTGATGCAAAACCATAATCTTGATCAATGCAAAGTGATAAATGTTGTTGTACTATTGGTGAGGAGTTTCCTTTGCACCAATGTGGTCATTTTCTCAATATTCCGACACATGAAATAGGGGACGTTCATCATCCCCACTCTAGTAAAATGCATCAATAATATGACATGATAAGTGTATAAGCGAGAAAATCCACTTTCACAGATGAAGTATTTGATTATGAGCTTCATGAGTGGAGCATATGTGTCTTGTAGGTATCTGAAAGGAAATACCGTACTGATTTGCTTTTGATAGCGAGCCATGATATAAGGCTCATAATGCTCTTTGTCCACTAGTTGTCCTTTGTTCCACTGTTCATCCACATTCAGAATACCTGTTGCTTCAGCTATAGTTTCAGGTGTCAAAGTGAAGGTAACACCTACCAAATCGACCTTGTAAATGTGAAGATGAAGGACAAAAGGTCTAGCAAGCTCATGGTAGTATTTGACTCTTTCCACCATCTGAAAAAATTGGTAGCAAGACTGATGTTTAAAACAAGCTACTGCAAGAGGACAAGCCAATAGCTTTGTGAGTGTAGTGGGCTCCTCCCACATGTATTTTCCTCCCTTGTGTGGTTTTCTTGGTGCATGAATTTCTTGGGAGAAATCACTTACGGTTTCCTCATCTCTTTCATAAGCTGAATCTGTTTCCATTTTTGCCACTGTTTGGTGTGAAATGATGAGTATGAAGAGATTTTATATCAAGAATAGGTGTTTGTTGTTTAATGAATGGGATTGATGAGTGGGACTGTGAATGAGGGATTTTGATGCTGGATGTAGTGGTTTTTAGGGAGTGATAGGGTTTGGGGATGCCAATTACGGTTTGGGAATAGTGGAAATTAGGTATTATTGTTTTAGAGTTTTGGGTATAGGGGGTAGGATGAGTGTGAGTGAGAGAAGGAAGGGAAATGAAATGAGTGAAATGTAGTGAAGAGGAAAATGAAAATGGTATAGGGGAGCAACAACAAAAATTATAACTTTCAAAACCCTAGACAGTTTTTTCAATGGACTGTGCAATAAACTAGGGTTTAGTTTTTCACCCATTGTAACACCATGAATGACGCTAAAAATTCTTGCAATGGCAATTTTGGATGCTTAAATTACTTGAGTAATGAAGCTTGTAAAGATTTGGAGCTTGATGAGGTCATTTGGATGAAATTAGGGCTAAGCAGGTCGGTGCGCCACGACCAGACATAGGAGCACCACACCCAACAGTTGCGCCGCACCTTTGCAATTTCCTTTGTATTTTATGTGCTCTGTGCGCCACACCGACCAGGTGCGTCGCGGTAGGAGCTTTGCACAGTTTAGCTGAAATTTTTCTCCCTCGGCCTCAAATCGCGTTTTGCTCTTGTTTCTTTCACTTCTTTAGGCACAAACGAATTCTTGAACATGAAAACACTTTATATACCCATGATTTTAATTTTTCACTTAAAAATAACCCACTTTCTAATGTTTGTTTTTAACTTTGTCTTTTAAAACTCTGTTTTGGCAGTTTGACTTGCTTTTTGACTTTTGATGGACTAATGCTTTGAATTTATAACTCTTTTGCAGGAGCTGGAGTGTAGGGGTTTGGAAAGGTGACCAAGGATACATTTCCAGACTTATTACATATAGGAAGAATAAAATTACATGAAATTTTATACATAAAACATGAAAACTCTATTTTCCTCAAAATAGGTTTTTGAGGAAAAATCAATCACTGAGCATGTGATTATTGAAATTTTTGATGCTAAGACTTTACTTGACCTCCTCATGTGCCTGCTGACCATTATTGAGGTTTTACAAGACTTTGATGACAAACCCTAGAGCTAATGAGACCTAAAACCCTAAAAATGGCTTTTGCAAGTGTAAAGACAGAGAATGACTGTAAATGACCTGAATTTGTGAAAATAGGCCAATAGGTAAAAACCATGAGGGAAAATTGATAAATGCCACTACCATCAGATGATCCATGATCCTAATGGAATGCAACTGATCAGATGAGACACCTAAAATGCAATGAAACAAGAGAATTTTGATCACTGATGGAGGGATGAAGATACCGACACTAACAATCATGACAATCACGATCAGAAAATTCAGGATGTTTTTTGACATCCTTATGATTAGATGAATCACCCAGAGGGGTAGATGGGAGGTAAGGATGTTCACTCTCTGTGTTTCCAAAAAAAGTAGATGGAAAATGAAGTGTATTTTCAATGAATGAATGGAACTCTCTGTTGCCGGATGATGGGCTGACATCAGGTGTATTCTGTGAATGATAAAAAATGGGTGGATCCATAGATGGAGATACACATGCAAAATCAAGGATGGAAGAATCATCAAATATGTCAGGGATGAATGAAGGAGACTCGGACAGAAAGGAGTCATCCTTTCTTGAGGATTGATGCCTAGGCTCCCAATCACAATCTTCATGAATGACAACGCATGTTGGTTGTGCGACACCAACTCCATCGATGGCTTGATCCCTGTTCACAACAAGTGTAGAGTCTAGAATGGAATAACATAAGATAGTTTCATCTAGAGGATCATCCGAGTACGAAGATGAAGGTTGAGGTACAAAATTCATGTGACAACCCAATGGATTCACAACCAAGCTTGCACAAAAATCGGAAGGAGCAATGTCGAGAGGATGTGACAGTTGAATAAATGTGTGTGTGTGCTCTCCCACATCACATTGCGATGGTGGAGTTGCTTAATGAGGGGATAGCCAGCAGTCACTTGTGACAAAGACCGTGTACATCCGTGATTGCACAACTGCATCACCGAAGTATGCTGAGCGGGGCTTGATCTTGAAATTCTTCCTGGGATTGACTGATTTGTTAAGATACTATCTAAATCTGTCCCAAAGATATGGAAACTTCATCTAGCTTTTTGGAGCATCAAAATGCAACACACAAAAGCATTCCCAAAATTCCATAGGTGATACATGTGGGGCCTTCATTTGTTGTAGCAGTTTTTGTTTAAGAGGTTTTGGATCAAAATGACAGAAATTAGATTCAATGAGATCAAATAACTTTTCCAGTGAGTGCACGCTACCAAGAGGTAGGCTATAACACCACCGTTGTTGGGATTCGCAAAGTGTGTATGAGTGCAACAGACTGACCTCTTCTGCATAGAACTTGTCTGCATCATCAAGGAATTCATAGAAGTCTTCTAAGTACTCAGGCTAGGCTACTTCACCTTCACCACCATACGTGAATTCATACAAGGGATAAAAAAACTCCCTGATGATGTTGACAGGTTCGGCATGTGAAAGACATTATGGAGGGATGAGTGTGATAAAATCCAGGATAGACATGCAAATGTTCAAAACAGGATGAGAGGACACAACTTGTCAACTGGCCTTCCTTCTAGCACCAAAATGTCGATGGTGCTAGACCTGCCAACATGCCAGTGGATCTCCCTGGTAAGAAGTCCCAACTAGACCTCAGACCATTTGGTGTAGGAGTCCCAGCAGTGGGTCATACAGTATCGCCTTGAATGCGGTTTTACGCAGAGGCAAGTAAGATGTCCCTTTTGGTAGCAAGGATGTGACATATGCAACAAGTCAAGGAATGTACATGAACGGTTCTAACACATGGAGGGTGAGGTGAGTGCGCCCCTTGGAAACCTGTGAAAGCACGGAGTTAAGAAGGGAGCACATGAGAAAAGATGTGTCACAAACTAGAAGGACAGTAAGCTAGAAATCCAAAGTAATGGTTAAATCAATAGCACACTTTAGTAAGATTCATACCTACATATAAAGAAAGAGTCTATATGCACATGCGTAAGAGAACAGATACATATATCATTTAGAGTAAACAAGATAGATGAAATACAATAAATCATATGCATGAAACGTGCTGGATCTATTATATTAAGAACTGAAAGTTTGAGTCATACAGTACAAACCAACCACTGGTTACGACAATGGAATGTTACAGTCACCGCCACCTACTCCTCCAAAGAGATATACTAGCTATGCACAGTGGAGAAGCCAATGCTCGTTACAATACTCTCCAAGATTTCTCTAAGATACTTTTATAGGAAGCTTGGCTAACCAAAAGCCTCTACAGTCAGTTATGAGGGACTATATATAGTAAAGGGTTGGGTGACCCTTAACATTCCCCCTTTGTAATTGTTCATCTACCCTCATGAATCTTTAACTACTATATGATTGTTACATTGAGCTATTACACTTGAACTTCCAATTGACAAGACGTTACAGACAATCTGCATATGTACCCAAGTGAGAAAAAATATAGTTGAGCAAGCCATGCAAGCTACCACTAACACTCAGATAGTTTTGGTGAGAACAACTCTTTGACATCCTTGCGATGATCGAAGGTGGCGAACTGACGCCATGCTTGGTCATCCATGATGGTGTCTGTGCGCTCAATGTTGACATATTATTGAAAATGAACTCTTTCCTTTATTGCATTTGGGTACACTAGTATGGCTCCTTTTTCCAACTCATATGATAACATGCGCATCATCATCCTAAGTGCAACTGTACCAACAACATACCAAATGCATAGTTTCTGTGATGATCACCAATTCTGTGCTAGTGACCATGCATATTGACTTGTTAAAATACATGTTCAGCTCCAGTCAAACTTGCCTCTTGTGTTCACTTTGGTGAGTGTGCCAAATGGGTGGGATCACATGCGTGCAAACAATGACTCCCATGTTCCTGAATACCCTTGCATGTGGTTGAGAACACTCCTCACCCTGTCTGCTCCACACCAACTTCTGGATGGGTCCATAACTTGTATGGGTGCAGTTTCATCAGTCTGTGCATGTTGCACCTCTTGTTGTGCCTGTTTCTACTGCAACTCCTTCTCTCATCTGTGAAGTTCCTGTTCTTCCTTGAGTTACTGCTTCAGGACCTATAACTCCTTCTCTGTTTCTCTATCTACCTTCACATCATCATCTTGTCGCATCATCACCTGATGCCCTCAATCTCCAAAGTTGCTTTCATCACAAGTTTATCTTCTTAAACTTGCAACTTTTCTCTACCTTGACGTTGTCAACAACCTTCCTCTTACATTTGTCGCATGCAGGTGTGCTACCTTCTGTTGTTGTTGATGGTCCTACTCATGTGACGATGCTGCCATTTCTTATTGATATCCTTGTCCATGAACAACTTGATGTCTTCATAGATATGTAAGATCATAGACACTTGATCGACCGCATCCCCAGCTATGTTCTGAACAATGTCATGAACTCTGCTCTCCTGGAAGCCATTGTACATGTGATGTTGAGAGGAAGATGAACACCAGTGATACCTAGAGACATAGAAACACTCATGACAAGCAATCTTTCAGTCAAAAACCAAAACAAACTCGAGGACTGACATGCAACATACCTGTGCGATTGTCTGTGATGATTACGCAATTTTCAATTGGAGGCTAGGAGACTGACATATAAAACTATGGAAGGCATAGTATAGGCTACCAGGAGGCTGGCTGACTACTTGAAATATGCAATTCATAATCCATCCTAGTCTGCTATGGACTGAAGCTGAACAATGCAAAACTTCATTCAGCAATGACATGCAAACTACCAATTTGCATTTTTCAGTTTTTGCGGCCAGCAAGGCACTGCCTCCTAGAATTGTACAATGCAAGCCTGGAGGCTAGCGTTGGGTGATACTTGCACAATTTATGGAGGGAAGGTAGAGCCTTCACTTTCAAAAATGCACAATGCTAGTCGGGCAAGGCAAGGTCTAGGCTAAGGCAGGCAAACCCGCCGATAGGTGCCTGAAAACATGAGAAGTATGAATGCATGTTGATATAGAGTGTAAACAAGTGTCAATGATCATGCATGAAAACAACAAGTGCAGTATTCAGAAAATAGGAAAACATGCATGCATGTGAAGCGAGTCACCACAGCAGTGACCATCTGTGGAAAAACATTGTCATGCATGTGATAGCACTGAGATGCAAACAAAAACTGAGATGGTTCTTATAAAAGTCAACATACATAAAAACGACTACAAGAACTCATTGTAATCAAGTAGACAACACTTACACAAAGAGAAAAACAAAAAATGATAGAAAAATAACATAAGACATGCAAAGCGGGCTTACCCTAAATCAACTAAGTGGAATGTGCCAACAACAGATGTGATGTGGGATGTCAGTGCTACAATATCTATTTGATGAATGAGCTCTATAGAGTCTGATTCATAAGTTTTGATAAAATCAAGGTTGTGACACTCATGCTACAAATATAGGAAAAGCAACACTTGGCGGGAGGTTTAAAAATTGAGCGTTGCATGTAACCTTGAGCTGGTAAAAATAGATCCCTAAATCTAGGTATGCCTTTGTATGCTGCCTTGGGAAAAGAATTCCATGCATACAAATCATCTTTGCTCGTTTCCAGAGGGAATTAGTCAACTTGAAGGTAGATGCATCGGTTTACGAGCCTGGGATGAAAATTTGCGCAGTTTCTGCGCTAAGCTGGGATAGATATCCTAGAGGGATTGCACAATTTCTGGGGTCAGTAGGTGACTACTTCCCAGAATTGCATAATTTCTGGGTTGAGCAGCAGCATTGGGTCAGATTGCGTAGTTTTATTGAGGAAGACTACCTAATTGCTCTATGTAATTCTGGAGCCTAGCAGGCTACCAAGATGATTTGTGAAATTTCTGGAGGGAAGACTGGTTCCCCTCTAGAATTGCACAATTTTCTAAGGGAAGCCTGACAAACTAATTTTCACAATTCTTGAGCTCAGAAGGTTGGCCAGCTCATTTGCGCAATTTCTGGAGGGAAGGTTTGTTCCCCTCTAGAACTGCACAATTTTCTGGGGGAGCTGCTTGGCCAGCACATGGTGTAAGTCCAAAAGGACAACCTATGAGGTGAGTGAAGCAAACAAATATGCACAGGCTAACAAGACACTGATGAACAACTGAATCATATATGCTTGATGGTGCAAGACATGATGCTGAGGATGGTTGGTAGGGAGGCTCCAAAACAAAGGTAAGGAAAAATTTTGGAGGGTTTTTATAGCCTCTACAACACCTTGAGAATACAACTGATGAAATATTCCATGCTCAATCGGCCAATGAAGGCCTACAAGGTAAACTAACGAATGCATGGGGGTGAAAATGGCCGAAGATCTCGAGGGTAGATTCTTGGTTAAGCGACTTGCACCATCGAAAAAAACTATATAAGGTATGGATGATGGATCGATCTGAAAGACAAAATAAGACAATGTGTAAGAATGTGGGGGATGAAAAATACCTAAATGCAAGAAGAAAGAAATATATATACACACTTCAGTGGGAAATGCTATGGATAAAACTTCTTAAGGTAGAGTGCATTTCGAGGATTGGGAAGGATTTCTCCTTCTCGACACTCTAATAGGTATTCCCCCTTTCCCAAACACTTATGGATGATATAAGGCCCTAGGCATAATGGTTCAAACTTCCCATGTCCCAGGATATCATGAGCTTGGTCATAGAAAAGGACATGATTACCATCATAGAAGGTAAGAGAATGAACTTTATGGTCATACTAAGATTTAGTGTGCTTTTTGGTTGCTTCGATGGTTTTCAATGCAACATGATGGTCTTCAGTGGCATGCTCAACATTGATGAGTCATTGTTCTAAAGGTTGGGTGACAGGGAGGAGCTAGACGGAAAGGTGAAGGGAAGGGATTTCATGCTCGATTGGTAGAATGTCATCCTCTATGAAAATAAGGTGGAAAGGAGTCAACATGGTGGTGGTCTTGAAATATGTTCTATATGCCCACAAAGTAGGGAAGAACATTAAATTCCAATTGGTCATGTGCTAATTCACCCTCCGTTGAAGCATAGTCTTAAGGATCTTATTGACATCTTTAGCTTGACAATTTCCTTGGGGATAATAAGACGTTGAATATTGATGTTCAAAACCCAGCATAGAGGACAATTCACACCATATCTCATCTTCAAAGTGTCGATCACGGTCAAAGACCAATTTTTTCAGAATGCCGAATCAAGTGATAACATGGTTGGAAAGAAAAAGGGCTACAGCAGCCATGGTTTTATTGAACGTTGGCATGGCTTAAGCACATTTGGTAAAATAGTCGATGGCCACGATAATATACTTTTGGTTATTATTGGATGGGAATCGATACTCTGTAAATTCAATAACCCATTTTCGGAAACGATAGAATCTGACAACTAGATGGAGCAGAACAGGTGGAGATCATGTCTTAGGGGTGTATAACTAGAAATTGGGAGAATGTTTGAATGCCTCAATACAGTTGCTCAAGAGAGAAGGCTGAAAGTACCCAGCAGTCGTGATTTTCTGGGTAGTGGCCATTCCAAGGAGGTGACCACGACAAGCACTGCCATGGCAGGAATTGAGAACTTGCTCAGCTTTAGCATGGGTGAGACAATGTCGAAGCATACTATCAACATTGTGTTGATAAATATAATTGCCGATGAGAATTGTTCGCTAGAGTGGTCCTCACCGAGGTCCAGAGTTAGCTGTGCTAACCAACAAAATCGTAAACGACTCACCCGAAGCAGTATTGGGGGATGACAGAACCAGGTTTCAACATATAGAGGTATTTGTGATGGGTTTCTATTTCTTCTAGGGCTTTATACTGACCTTCGCAAACCCTAACCCTCAAAATGTAGAAATCACAATAATTTACAGAAAGCATAATCTAACACTTCGCGTAACACTTTAAACATTCATAATATCAAGTAAACATGTAGATCTACCATTTTCAGGCATCAATTGAGTGGTTTTCAAATAAATGCAGAAAACAGAGCGAATGCACATAAATTGCACAAGTAGATATAAAGACATAGATACAAAATTATTGCCTCAAAATAGTATTTATTAGATATAATCCTTCTGTTACAAACTCTTTTTGCCTGTGCACACAACTACAGGGGCCCATGCACTGAACTTGTGGACTTACCAATGTCTCCACGCATATAGCTATAGGAGGCTTCCCCTTTGCCTAAGTATAGAAAATAAACTTTCTACCTTAGACTACTTGCCCATACAGTGATCTTCAATTATTAGTTACCTCCTGTGACTTGTGATGGCTCGTTTATGTAGCTTCTTTCATTACAATACCATAGTTTGTGAACCATGGGCGGGTCACAAAAGATCTTATCTTCCAATAAAATAAGGAGATTTAACCTTCTTAAAGCCCCTTTGACTCCTACAACCTTCGCGGTCCACTCCTCAAAATGTGGATACTTTACATAATTAACAAAAATGATTACAAAATTTAACTGAGGGGACCCTTTCCCAACAAGTCCCCAAAACAATTTCGTGACTCGTCCTCGAGTCACTCTGCTAGTGGCATCTCAATCTTCACCTTGTTAAGGGAAATGTTCCCCTAGCGCTTTTGGGTTGAAACCCTAGCAGACTGAAAGTTGTCTATACAGAGAAACACACATTCACACAGCCATTATGCTATTATAAGCAAATTCTATGATAAGGGGCGTACCTGAGGTCCTACGTTTGAGAAGGTCCTTTAGGGTCCAAACCCTTCTTTGAGTTCCTTTTGCTCCTTTGACCTTCAAAACAACCAATTCCGGAGAGTACAACAGTATATGGACTAAACCTTATAAAGAAACCATCTTCATATTATAAAAAAAGGTAGTTAGTTATGGAATTTAAACATCCATTCTCATATGAATTCAAACATGAATATCATAAACATAAAGAAGATTTATATCAAGAACCAAGACATGTGTTTCTTTTATTATAGACAAATAAAGTACAGAAAAGGAATAATTTCACCTGAGTCGTCCTTTCGCAGGCTCCAAGCAAAGCCTTCTTCCGGATTCATCCAACCTCGAGCCTTTAACAAACTCCTTCCATGGCTTACTCCATGATATCACAAGTAGTTGATGGACATCAACACACAAGGAAACAAGGGTTTCCTATACAAATGGGGGAAGTGCAGGAGGCACAAGGATCTTCAGACCTGGTCAAGGAAATATCAGCATAGTAACCTTTCTCTCGCTTCTCTCCTCCTTTATACCTTCCCATTGAAGCCTTTTTATACTTCTCCCAAAGTAGTTTTTTAGTTGGGAGTTGGTTGGGAAAAGTTGGGCCATAGGCACTAATAGGTGGTCAACAGGTAAAACCCGCGATCTCCGCCTGAAATTAAGGAGTTTTATATTTTTTTAAGTGTTTTAATACATATACGCAGGTTGGGTATATGCCTACCCGTGTATACACGCGTTTAACTCAGGGCAATGTCGCGTATAAGGGATAAAACACTGTTTTTTAAATTTTTGGACCAGTTCTGGAAGGAGGGCTTGCCCTAGGCCATGAGTGCAACATCACAAACCATAAGAGTGATATTTGGAGCTATAACAGATGCCCCCTAATATATGAGGTCAAAAGGGGTACATGATGGCCGAAATGTATTAAGCAAGTACATGGAAAGGAAATCTGTCAAAAACCGAGAAGGACTTCACCAGAGTTCAGCCTACCAAGCCACAAAAGGAGATCAGAAAGAAACACACTATCTGAGGTGGGCATACCCATGCTCAGAAAAAGTAAATCATGTACGCATATCAAGTACAAGCAGATACACTAAGTATACAAGTCTAAATGACTGGAAAATACATAATGGATCATCTGATCATGATCGAACAAGTACATGTCTGAATATCACATATAAGATTGTCAATGATGCTGAAAGATGCAACGGATCACTGATATCAAAGATTGGTCCCAAAAGGTACCAACTCAACATGATGGAATAGGATGGTACTACACTGCAAACTCAGGTGCCAGCATATAGAATGTCACCATGACTGACTGAAACATATAAGGTGGAGTGGTATCAACTAGCAGCAACAGGAGCAACTATCAAGTGAACCAATGAATGCTGATACAACCTGAGGTCTTCACCGACTGCCGTGGTACATTTCTACACCATGGGAATAAATGATCTGAAGTCGACCATGTGAGAAATCATTTGATTACCGGTCATTGATGTATACCGTTAACAAACACGAGACTACTCACCGATAATGATAATGAGCGTCAAGGTACACAGTACAATCTAACAAGTGTGAATAGATGAGCTGGAGTTGAACACCTGTAAGAATGTATCGATGAGGATACAATGACAGTTTCCCATTGTCGATAGCGAAGGATCTACCACTAATGACTGCAAACCCCAAGGTACTGCTAAATGGACTCTAGATCTTTGCCCCAGAGCAATGAGTCGGAGTCGATAGGGAACGATCTGCTAGAAGGAAGGCATCCTTCATCAATCTAGCGCGAGTGTAACCCGTAGGCCAATAATGTGGAAGGAATCGGATGAAAGAGATGTAGTAACCCAACCAAAGTACGTTTCCAGCGTACACAAGATGTGGTTAGCGCACGACAAAAAGCCTCTGAACTAACGAATAATGGAAGCTGACACAGAGGCGAGGTATCCACCAATAGGGTCAAATGGAAACCAAGGTACTGCACGAATCCCAATGTGTGATAATGTAAGTTGATGTCGAACACAAGGGAAACCACTCAGTCAAAGACCCATGATACTGATTGATGCTGAGCACAAGGTGACCTATCAATAATGAAAATAGGGCCATGGTCCAGCTCTAGGCCTGTCCTCATAGCAAGATGTCATCGTCGATAAGGACAAGACCCACCAGCAAGAAGTCAATGGAGACATTCTCAAACTAGCACGAGTAAAGGACCAATATAGCTGATGTCATGATAGACATGATACTGACAACCAGGGATGGCTGACTGAAAAATGAGTCAAGAGACACCGCAGAGAGGCTGACTCAGGGTAACTTCCCTTGAACAAAAGCACGGCTCAATGTGACTATGTGGCAGCATATGATGACTCTGTATAAGTCCATCATCCAGGAGGCATGAACAAACCCTCCATATGATTGGAAGAGATAACCAATTGGGGGAGTACTGACTCAATAACAAGGTTAAGGCATACCTAAGTCAAACTAAATCTCGCCCAAATGGAGGAGACTTTGCTTTGAGTGCTTTGTTCAAGGGCAACACGACTGACTCTAGTTGCCAAAAATAAATGGAAATACTGTCCCATTCCCACTCTTTTTGGAATATTTAATTTTTTGTCTTTTTCTGTTAAGCTTGAAAAAGAATAAAAGAATGCTATGGTATAGTGTAAAGAACGAGTGTCAGTGAAACAGATGATCTAGTCCCTAGGAATGGAACGTTCCTATGCTCAATGCAGGGAGGTGAAAACTGGTCAGTTACGCTCAAAGATGCGTTCCTTCCATGGGTCAAGGTGTGTCAAGTTGCAGAAGTCAAAGGTATGCAAGGTTGATTTTGCAGTCGTCACGGTCAAAATTTGGCTTAAACACGAGTCCAAGTGAAGCCGGCTCTAGGCCAAAAGGTGAAAGTAGTTAACATGCAATGTAGTAATACAACTCAACAAAAAGGAGCCTCTAGGATATAAGGCCAGAACGAAGCGAAGAAGCTAAGAGGAATGAGTCTTCAACGCATAAGTCATGGCGGGACTACAGAGGACTCCTGAGCCTACTCAAATTGGAGTAGCATGGGAAACAAATGTCAGTGAGGTGCTAACTATGATGCCCATGTAAAGGATGGCTCTACCATCATGTCATGATTTAAAGAATCGGCGAGTGAAGATCGCTTACGAAGCATAATAGGATGGGGTCGACCCTATGGCAGATGTATCGACAAATGGAGGCTAGTATGTGTTAGAATTGGTCTGGTCAGCCCTCCGTCAGAGATCAAAACTCTTTGTGCATTTCAACTTTAGGTGTCCCGCTCCATTCACTCAGCTGAATTTTGCTAGGGGCATGCAATGATCTGACAGAGAAATTCATGCTAATCATTTTCTCTCATTTCTAGCTCCTGCTGGCTCAAGTCTTTGTCCATAATCACCGAAAGTTCATGACAGTCAAGGTCTGATCCTTTACAGGACAAAGTCATTATTATCTTTGGGTCTAGGAATTCATCAATTTGGTCTTTGAAAACATGTCCAAAACGAGCCATGCAGGCCAGAGGGAGGCCCTTATACAACTATGGTTCAGAGAGCTTCATCGTCACGTGGATAGACATCGACTCTTCTTCAAAACTCTGTTTTGAATAAAAGTGAAACAAGGTCATTTATGACAAAAATTTTCCAAAAATCACCAATTGACTTTTCAGATGCAGTTATGATTCACATGGCCAAATGCTCTATCATACAGTCCCTACAAAGAGGTGCCGAAAATTTCATCATTTGAGCCAAAATGTCAAAGGGAAAGTGAAAGTCAGTGTGTTTAGAGGTCAATGAAAAAGTGTAAAACACAACATTAGAAAATGGGTTTTCAAAGAGGAAAAAATCAAACCCATCTCCTCCAAGGCTATAAATACATGTTTTGACCCAAATCAAAGGCACTGTGCTCTTGCAAGACTTGGAGAACGCATTTCAAAGGTGTGAAGGCGAGATTGGAGAGTTTGAGTGAGTGGGAGCAGACTGTAGAGCGCGCAGCGCACACACCAATGAGCGCGGCACACTCACTAGGCGCAGCGCACATGAATCCATCCCGCCATTTAAAGATTGCACAGGCACGATGCATACAAAGCGTGCAGAGCACTGGGAATTGCGCGCGGCGCACACAGTCCAGCGGCCAAGAAACACTACCAAACCACTTCAAACTTTGGTGAAGGCTATCAAATTGAGAGGTAAGCCTTATGACATCACCTGGTCATAGAATTTTGTCAAGGATATGGTGTTTGCGAAGAGGTTTGAGATGTCACACAAAATGCATAATGTCAACCATGAAAAAATCACCAAGAAAATGAATGGCTGGGGTTGTAAATTTGTGTTGATATTGCCAAGATTTCACCGCACTCACCTATTCCCCTCACCTATCATTTTTTCCCATCGTTCCTTGTCATTTTTCCTAAACCCCTGCCCTAAGTCACTACCAAACCCTCTCCCTATTCCTCCATTGTTTGGTTAATGCAAAATCACCATAGGACCAGCTTATTGGGCAAGCAAAGCTGTGGAAGAGGGGTGCATGGTCAAAGGGTTAAAGAGTCAAACAATTAGGAAGAAATTTGGGTGTTTTCATAGCACGCGGCGCACACACCAAGGAGCGTGACGTACTCATTGTGTGTGGCACACATAGGGCCCATCCACTGTGTAAATACAACACTGGCGCGACACATACCTAGCGTGCGGCACATTGGGCAGTGCGCGCAGTGCACAGAGATATAAAGCCCAGAAACTATCCAATCTGCCTAAAAATTTTTGGATGCTCACCAATTTTGAAAGGTAGGCCACCTGCTTCCATTCTTGCATAAAAACTTGAAAGGGATAGCATGGTGGTAGGGGTATAGATCAGGTGCAAACATTTTTATAAAGCCAACAAAAGAGAAACAAAGAAATCATGATCCTAGGGTTTATGCTACAGTGACAAGGCTGCCAATATGTTTCAAATCCTACCCCATCAACCCTATACCCAAAATACTCCCAAGTCGCTAATAAATCTCTCCCTTTAAACCCCTATTCCTATTTCATCATTCCCCTCCTAATACTCCCTTTTTTATTGTCCCCTTGGCAGCATATTTTCAGAGCAGATATCAACTTCATTGGAATTCAAGGGCAACAGAAAACTCAGGGTACAAACAGCAGTAATGGTATTCGAAGTTCCATCAGAGTATGAGGAGGAGACCCAGAGTGACACAGCTTCGGGAGAAAGGGTCCAAAGGAGACATCACCGGAGTGGCAGTCATCTTAGAGACGAACCAAACATCCTCATCGAGTTGTAGCCATGCCCTCTTGCTATGTCTTGTTTCCAACACTTAGCATGTTTTGAATTTTGTCAGAGGGTGGCAAATGTCAGAGTTCATCATGAGTTGGCCCGAATTTTTTCACTTCACCTACATGGAGGACAGTCTATCCTGGCTGGGGCCACTTTTGTATTGACACCTAAGACCATATCAGTGGCAACAGGCATACCAAACATTGGAGAGCAATGGCATAAGAAAAAGAAGGTAGAGAGGCATCATTATGAGCCTTACATCAAAGACAGTTGTTTGAGCCACCTCACGAGAGTTTTTCCATTTAGATTTCTGAAAGATGAGTATGCCCCGCTGATGAAATTGATCATGAAGTACTTCAGTTGCGAGGGGAGGTTTTCTCGCCTTTAAGCCTATCACATCAGGTTGCTCATGCACTTTACTAGGGTGTGGATGATGAGCCTCCCAATTTTCATCTGCGGGAACATAGAGAGGATGAGAAATTTCATGCAGCACAAGACCCCTTGACAACAGCTCAACAGTGTGTATCACTTTTTCCTTATCCGGATTTTGGTGATCATCAGTTAGGATTGCAGGGTATTGCTTGGAAGGACTTCATTTCCCATGACTTCTTCAGTGCTCCACAAGTGGTTTCAGAGACAGAGCATGAGGTAGTGGGCTCATCTCATCAGTATGAGCGACATGAGGCTACCACTATGCCAGTATACATCACCTATCAGAAAGGCAACAGACCCTTATTTGCAGCAGCAAAGCGAGTGTTATCTCCACCCGGGGTGGAAGGGGCCACACTTCCAACATCAGCATCACAGGAGTAGGGTAAGGGTAAGGAGCCAGTGTAGGAGGAGGGGCCATTAGGTGAGTGAGAGATTGAGTTTGTTCTCCTCCAGGACGATGAGACAGATGCAGAACCAACCAATGAGGAGCTTGCAAAAATCATCTAGGAGCAGCAGTCAGTGATTGAATCCTTGTCCCTTGACTTGGAGAGGGCCAAATGGAACATGAACTACCTGGAGCAGAGAAACAAATAGCTTGAGGACCAACAGATGGTCATGGAGCTACAAAACATCCGTGAGCATCGCCAAGCTACTCAAAGAAGAAGGGTTGCGCTGACATCCTTGGAGCAAGCAATCAATGAGAATCGAGAGGCCAACCTTGAGAGGGTCAACATGCATTTGGAGAGGCTGTTGGACAAAGCCCACTAGGACCTTTCTCTATTGAGACATATGGCTTTCCGTTATAGGGTGCGAAATGTGAGTGCACAGGACCAGATAAGGAACTTCAAAGCAAAATTGAGGAAAGCAACAAGAAGGGAAAAACGGGTAAAAGAGAAAGATCGGCTTCGAATCTTGGCTGACGCTTCCTTGGCCCATCATAGCACCCCATAGAGATCCTCCAGCCCAAATTTAAAAAAAATTGGCTAAATTTTGGTCACTTGGCAATTTTTTGGGTAAAAAACAAGGATTTTCTCCCTGTGCGTCGCGCCACTGGCGCGGCGCTAAAATTCTAGGGCTCCAATTGAGAAATGGATTGTAGATTTGGATTCAGCATCAAAAATTACGACTACTGGTGTCCGGGCAAGAGATTTGGGCTAGATCTGGGTTTCCTAAAGGTCAAAAAACACCCAAAAAAGGCCTCTCAGCCACTTTTTTGACACACAGAAATCAGTCTTGGGAGAATGGAGATTTGGAGAGGGAAATGAGCACCAAATTTGAAAATTCAAGTTGGGTTAGAAAGTAGACAAAACAGGCTTTCCAGCAAGCCCACTTGGGAACATTTTGGACACCTAAAAATGCCCCACAATAGGTCCCAAAGTAGCACGATGCACAGAAAAAATGGCGCGTTGCACAGAGGAAAAAATTGCCAATTTTCTTCCGTTTCGCGAAATTTCAGTTCGCGACTTCTCCAAGTGGGCCTGCTCATCTACACTTTGGTTTTTTGGCACCATAGGTGGCATTTAAAGAGTTTTTTCTCTAGATTGGCTTTTATCCAAGTGGTGAACGAAGGCAAATGGTCACCCCAAAGCCAAATGTCATGTTTGCAGCGCTACACCTGTAGCTGATGGTTGGCTCTCCATCTCCATTTTGTAATGATTCGAGTAACTTCCCAACCCCTTCGCATTCTATCTCTTCCTCACACATTCTATATATTGTATGAAAGTTATTTGCAAAGGTTTGGTTGGCTGGTAACTTCTGGGAGACTGTGGGAAAGAAACTTGGTTTCTTCATTGTGTATTTTGGCAGAGAATTAATGAAAGCCAGCAGCTCTGTTTCATGAGATTCTTGTGGTTGTGAGTGTGGAAAATTTGTCTCTTATGTTTTCATATGTATTTCTTTATGTTTCATAATTCAATTCATGTTCATTTCCAGTGAAATTTTCTGAGTGAGATTAGGTAGAATTCAATTTTATTGCTCTGCCTGTGGGAAAATTTCATGTTCAGTGTTATTATTTTGTTGAAAAGGATTCATTTCACTATACCCTTTTCACTTTCTTCAGTAATCTATTCATGCCTTGGTACCTCAAACTAAATTGTTACATTTTCCGCCTACCTTGCCTCACGGAATAATCTGTGCCTTTGTATTAAATTCTCTATTCTTTGCTGAGCGCCAGTCCCATACACATCCCAGAAGCTCGGTCATTCATAAAATCGTTTCCAGAGTCCCTATTCACCTACTAGCATAAGGTAAATAGTTCATTGTAAGTCATCTCAGACCCTTTACGATTATCTATTCACTAAGCGTGACTCAGAGAGAGTGCTCTCCTGCTCTGGTAGGGCTAGCTACCAGACTGAGCGTGGTTTGTTGTTACCCTAATTTTTTCCTTCCTTCAGCCTGAAGCAGATTTAGGTGCTAACATAGTGGCGACTCCACTGGGGACCAGAGTTGAAATCAAATCCCCTTGTTTCATAATAATTCTGAGCTTTCAGATGATGGGCTTAGGATTGGAAAGGCTGAGTAAGTTTGTCGTGTCCTGTGATTTTTCTCAATAGCACATTGGCTTCGAGGCGATATACCAGAGCCAATCCAAACCCGGATCCTTCTCATATTTACGAAAACCCCAATTTGATCCCAAGAATCCTTCATCAAGAAAGCACCATAGCTCCCGTGTTCAAATCCCATTCATGTCCCGACATTTTTGAGTACCTTGAAGAGCTTGAGTTTGACGAACGATTTGAGATATCACTGTTTGAGTCTAAATTCGAAAGGGCTGTTGTCTATACTGTCCCCAATCCGAAATTTCTTGTACACCTCGAAACCGAAAGAGCTAATAGGTTAATTGATAATTACATTGCAACACAGCCCCAAACTCCAATTGCAAGCCCCTTGCAAACTGTGCACACTCATCCAACACCTCCAAGGCCAAATCCACCAAGAATGATGGCTGCCTGTTTTGCTCCCCTTGTTCTGCCCCAAGTTCTAGATGACATTCCAACAGATTATCAAAGCAAAATCCTGTTTTTTGATGGCACTCCTAACAGCATTACTGCTCAGCAACATGTACACAAAATGGCAGACTTCTATGAACTTCATGAGATCGATGCGAAGAACGTGGCAATGAGGCTATTTGTACAAACATTTGTAGGTGATGTGAGGAAATGGTTAAGAGGTTTGATGGCTGCAAGTATCACTACCTTGGCTAAACTACAAAGATAAGTTTTGAACCGGTGGGAAGTGAAATTGAATCCCCTTCAAATTCTGGCCGACTATGAACAAATCAAATGGAATGCTGGTGAGTTGGTCCAAGACTATTGTGTTAGATTTGATGAAGTCTATAACAAAATTCTAGATCATCTAAAGCCACCTGTGGGACTAGAAATGATGAATTTTCCAGATGGTTTTGATGCTAACATGACATACCAATTAAGAGAGAGAGAACCGGTCATAATGGAAGACATGCATAAAATTGCGGTCAGCGTTGAGGCAAATCTGTTGTCCAAAAGAGCTAGAGCGAAAGCAGAGAAGAAAGCCACTATGAAAGAAGAATCTTCTTCGATGGATCAACTTCTCAAAAAGGTAGAGCAGATACTTGAAAGGGTAAAACTTGACAAGGCAGAGCCACAAGTTAGGAATCCTAACTTTCGTGGCCAACAACAGCCACAATATAGAATAAGACAAAGAGATCATCGAACTCAAGAGCAGACAGCACAACAGCCGGTACAAACACCTTTGTAGCAGAATTTTGTGCATGGACCAGAGTAAGATGAGGACGGGAATGTAATAGGTGAAGAAAACCACCTCTTTACTCCAGATGAGCTACCTACTTACATTACCGAAGAGGAAGAATGTGCAGTGAATTCAGCTGCACACCAAGACACTGATTTTATTCTAGCTAGCGACACCATGTTGGAAGAAGAATCAGAAGAATATCAAAGGGGGTATATGAATGCTCTGTCCACAAAAAAACAACGATATTTACTTAGAAACAGAGATGTGCCGGCCACACCAATTCAGAAAAAGAAAGAGGTTGAAAGACAAAAAATGATTCATCAGCTACACAAAAAAAAGGAAAGGAGGCGGTTGGTCCGGAGAGCAACAAATCAAAATCAGTAGAACAATCACAGTATCAAGCCACATCAAAGGAAAAGGAAAGGAAAGAGATCCCAGTCAAAGAGGTAGAAAAGACTCCCACTTTCAGCTTAGAGAATGAGATTTCTATGTTAAAGGTATCCATCGCCTTGACTGAAATCATGAAGAACAACAGTTATAGAGGACAGAATTCTAAAATGTTGAATTTGGACCCAATGTTTGACATGGTAAATGTAGAAGATGATTGGACCAAAATGATTTTTGGACCAGCATCTAATGGTGAGTCTCCTTATAGCGATGTGCCACCCTTCTATATCAGTTTAAGATTGCATGATTTTGTGTTACACAATGCCATGTTCGATTCTGGAGCTTCTCACAATATCATGCCCAAGGCTATCATGGACAAGCTTGGTCTGGACATCACCCGACAATATCATGATCTTTATTCATTCGATTCCAGCAGAGTAAGGTGTATAGGACTCATCAAAGACTTAGTTGTGAGTTTGGATCAGCTTCTTATGAAAAATGTATTGATGGATGTGGTGGTAGCAGATATTCCTCCAAGGTTTGGCATGCTTCTTTCCAGGTCTTGGGTAGTGAAATTGAAAGGGACACTACAGCTGTATTTCTCCTATGCAACAATCACAGTGTTTGGACAAATGAGGAAGTTATATTGGGAACAAAAAATGAAATATATGATCACAAGCAAGGAGAAACCTATAAATCATTCTATCAACCATGTACATACAGATTTAGAGTCTTTTGTTTTGTTTTCAGATAGTTTAAATGAGATAGATAGTCAAATAGTAGAAGCAGAGGACATCCCCGAAATAACAGAAAATTTCAGAGAAATTTTGAAAAAGGAAAGACAAGAAAAGCAGTAGAACATTGGGCAATCAGCTAAAAGTAATGGACAGCAAGTAGACAAGGCACAACAAACAGATTTCCAGCACTTACAAGAGGAGGAAGAAGACTTGTGGACCATGGATTTCGATGGAGCAGTAGGGAATGATGGTGTTGGAATTGGAATTTGGGTACGCAGTCCTTTCTTTGCCCTTAAAAAAGTGCCTAGCAGCGTGAGGGTTTTCTTTTACAAGCTAGCCTTTGAGTGTTCAAACAATGAAGCTGAGTATGAAGCTCTGATTGCTGGCTTGAAGATTCTTAGAAAGCTGGATGCAAAAAGGATTTCGGTATATGGCGACTCTGAGTTGGTAATAAAATAGGTCAGAGGTGAGTATCAAGCAAAACATCCTAGGATGCGGGCCTATCGTAATGCAGTTTTAGACATCTTGAAGTTATTTTCAGAATACACCTGGACATGTGTGCCTCGTATACAAAATAGTATTGCTGATGGTCTTGCCAAGGCAGTGAGCAACATGAAGATCCCCATGAACTCCAACAATAAATTTGAAATCCATGTCAAGCATCATCCAACCATTCCAGACAATCAGCGATATTGGCAAGTGTTTCAAGATGATGAGGAGATTAAGGATTTTCTGCTAAATAAAGGCGACTTCAAAGAAACCTCAATTGATGTAGAAAACGATGAAGGCAAAGGGAATGGTACAGATGAAGTGTAGATCAATCAAATGGACGTATTGCAGCTGAAGAATAACATCATTCCTAAAGGCTTGATACCTCTAGAGGAACGTTTTAATGAGGATGATGTAGCCCACAAGCCAACATTGTAGACAACAAAGAAGGGTGTAGAAGAAGTCAACATCAGTATAGCTGCCAATCCAAAGTTGGTAAAATTGTCCAAAGCATTAACGCCAAAGATCAAGGACAAATACATTAGTTTGATGGCTTCATTTGCAGACGTGTTTGCTTGGGACTATTCTGATTTGAAGACCTATGATACAAATATTATTCAGCACACAATACCCATCAAGCCCAATAAAAAACCATTTAGACAAAAGCTAAGAAGGATAAATCCAAAGTTGCTGCCATCTATCAAAAAGGAGGTAAACAAGTTGTACAAGCCAGGTATCATTGTGCCCATCAGATTTTCAGATTGGATATCTAACTTAGTGCCTGTACGCAAGAAGACTGGTGAGATCTGCCTATGCATTGATTTTAGAAATCTAAATAAGGTCTCATTGAAGGACAACTATCCACTGTCCAAGATGGACCATATACTTCAGCGAGTAGTGGGGGCATCTCGTATGTCAGTGCTTGATGGTTATTCTGGATATAACAAAATTTCCGTCCATGAAGATGATAGAGACAAGACAACATTCACCACTCCATGGGGAACCTTTCACTATGCCAAAATGCGCTTCGGTTTAAAGAATTCAGGTGCTACATTTGAGCGGGTAATGGACATGGCCTTTGCAAATGAGAAGGATGTGTTTTCGGTGGTGTACTTGGATTATTTGACGGTATTTTCCAAATCTGATGAAGAGCATATGCATCACCTGAAAATTGTCTTTCAAAAGTGCAAGAAGTATGGTCTATCGCTGCATCCTAAGAAGAGCTTGTTCGCCATGGAAGAAGGCAAATTACTTGGGCACATCATTTCAAAGGATGGCATTCATATAGACCCAGCACGTGTGCAAGCAATTCAACAAATCGATCTGCCTAGGAACAAAAGGGAGATACAATAATTCAATGGTAAAATTAATTTTTTGCGTCGCTTTGTGCCTAATCTTGCAGAACACTTGAGGGAAATGACCAACATGCTTAAGAAGGACAGCCATGTGAAATGGACAGAGGAGGCTGTAAAATCTTTCAACTTGGTCAAATTGGCCCTTTATTCAGCTCCAGTTCTAGTCAACCCGGACTACACTCAGGATTTCATATTGTTTTCATTTGCTTCTGAGCACACTATGGCAACGGTATTTTTGCAGAAGAGAGACGATCATGAAAGACCCATTGCATTCTTCAGCAAGGCTATAAGGGATGCAGCTTTAAAGTACAACATCATTGAGAAGCAAGCCCTGGCATTGGTGAAGGCATTGAAGGATTTCCAGGTATATATCCTACATTCTCACATTCTAGCCTATGTTCCTAATACTATTGCAAAGGATGTTTTAGTGCAGACCGATCCAGAAGGGAGAACAGGCAAATGGATTGCAGCCTTGCTGGAATATTATGTGGAAATAAAGCCTACAAAGCTGGTCAAAGGACAGGGGTTGGCGAAGCTAATGGCTGAATCAAACTTGCATGCCTTGGACATAAATCTGATCGCTGCCATGTCTGATGAGAATGAGGAAGGAACATTAATTCAGGTATCCGAAATGTTTGCTTTGTCCCCATGGTATTCAGATATAATATATGTGCTAAAAAATCTATCACCACCACCCAGCATGACTAGAAACAAAGTGAGAACATTCAAATTGAAGGCCGCCAAGTTTTGTATTTTGAATTCTGCACTGTATTGGAAAGATCCCAGTGGCATTTTGTTAAATTTTTTTCGTGGAAGAGGAGGCAAAGAAAGTCATGGAGGATTTCCACAGAGGAGAGTGTGGGGGTCATCTTTTTTGGAAGTCAACAGCGAGCAAAATTTTGAGCGCAGGGTACTACTGGCCTAATTTGTTTGCTAATGTGCATAAGATGGTCAAGCGCTGTTATAAATGTCAGATCTTTGAAGGAAAATAGAAATTACAGCCTTTTCCACTGAAGCCTATTGAAGTGAGCACTCCCTCCCAGCAGTGGGGGTTGGATTTCATTGGGGAAATTCATCTTGCCTCTTCTAGACAACATAGATGGATCCTTACAGCGACAGACTATTTAGCAAAATGGATTGAGGCAACCCTTACCAGAAAAAACACGGACACAGTAATCATTTCGTTTCTCGAAAATAACATCTTGTCTCACTTTGGTTGTCCAAACAAATTAATCACTGATAATGCAACAACGTTCAAATCGAAAAGGATGGTAGAATTTTGTCATAAATATCACATAATTTTGGGTCATTCAACTGCCTATCATCCGCAAGGCAATGGATTGGCGGAATCTTTGAATAATTCATTGGTCAAAATCATCAAGCAGCTGCTGGAAATAAATAAAAAGAGCTGGAAGAAGAGGTTCTTCCATGCGCTTTGGGCAGATCGGATCAGTCAGAAAAAGTCTATTGGTATGTCACCATTTGAGCTTGCTTATGGAGTAGACACAGTATTCCCCGCCTCTCTTGCTACCCCGGTGGTCAGACTTCTTCAGGAGGCTGGCAGTGAAGAACATCCCATGCAGAGAAGGCTGAATCAAATGGTCCACTTGTAGCAAACAAGAGAAGAAGTTTTCAAGAACACATCCAAGTTGCAGGAGAAGATAAAGAAAATATATGACAGAAAAGCAAAAGCAGATAAATTTCAGTTGGATGATGTGGTGCTGAAGTGGGATGCAAGGAATGAAGAGAAAGGAAAGCACGGAAAGTTCGAAAATCTTTGGAAAGGTCCTTTCAAAATTGCAGCATACAGGGGTCAGAATGCCTTTATTCTGAAGGAAATGAACGGGGAAGATTGTCCTGGAGGGCTAATCAATGGTCGACTACTCAAGCGGTGTCACTGTTGATCTATTAACGCCGCTTCCATTGTCATTGTAAATACCATTTTTATTTTAGTTTGGTTTCAGTTTGTAAAGTTAGTTTTTGAGTTATTTCAATGTCAAGTAGAGCCAATTTCTTGGTCATTTCAGTTTCATAAATAAGTCAGAGTCCTGTGTTGTTTATCGAAATGATGACTCCATAGCCCAATGGAAAAAAAGGCACTGTCCAGCTCTTCCAGAGATCTGATGTTCTTGGCACCTCCAAGGAGCTACCATCCCCCACTGGAGCCAATGTTAGAGTCGGTCTGGTCAGCCCTCCGTCAAAGATCAAAACTCTTTGTGCATTTCAATTTTAGGTGTCCCGCTCCATTCACTCAGCGACATTTCGCTAGGGGCATGCCATGATCTGACGGAGAAAGTCATGCTAATCATTTTCCCTCATGTCTAGCTCCTGCTCGCTCAGGTCTTTGTCCATAATCACCGAATGTTCATGACAGTAAAGGTCTGATCCTTTACAAGACAAAGTCTTTTTTATGTTTGGGTCTAGGAATTCATCAATTTGGTCCTTGAAAACATGTCCATAATGAGCCATGCAGGCCAGAGGAGGCACTTATACAACTATGGTTCAGAGAGCTTCATCGTCACGTGGATAGACATCGACTCTTCTTCAAAACTCTATTTTGAATAAAAGTCAAACAAGGTCATTTATGACAAAA
The DNA here is from genome assembly GCA_031772625.1 of Pinus tabuliformis. Classification (NCBI taxonomy): domain Eukaryota; kingdom Viridiplantae; phylum Streptophyta; class Pinopsida; order Pinales; family Pinaceae; genus Pinus; species Pinus tabuliformis. Next base: position 1,439,117,021 of record CM062820.1, read on the forward strand.
ATTTTCCAAAAATCACCAGTTGACTTTTCAGATGCAGTTATGATTCACATGGCCAAATGCTCTGTCATACAGTCCCTGCAAAGAGGTGCCGAAAATTTCATCATTTGAGCCAAAATGTCAACGGGAAAGTGAAAATCAGTGTGTTTTAAAGGTCAATGAAAAAGTGTAACACACAACATTAGAAAATGGGTTTTCAAAGAGGCAAAAATCAAACCCATCTCCTCCAAGGCTATAAATACATGTTTTGACCCAAATCAAAGGCATTGTGCTCTTGCAAGACTTGGAGAATGCATTTCAAAGGCGTGAAGGTGAGATTGGAGAGTTTGAGTGAGTGGGAGCAGGTTGTAGAGCGCGTTGTGCACACACCAAGCAGCGCGGCGCATTGACCGAGCGCGGCGAACATGCAGCCAACTCGTCATTGAAAGATTGCATAGGTGCGGCACATACAAAGCGCGCGGCACACTAGGAATTGCGCACGACGCACACAGTCCAGCGGCCAGGAAACACTACCAAACCACTTCAAACTTTGGTGAAGGCTATGAAATTGAGAGGTAAGCCTTATGACATCACCTGCTCATCAAATTTTGTCAAGGATATGGTGTTTGTGAAGAGGTTTGAGATGTCACACAAAATGCATAATGTCAACCATGAAAAAATCACCAAGAAAACGAAGGGCTGGGGTTGTAAATTTGTGTTGATATTGCCAAGGTTTCACCCCACTCACCTATTCCCCTCACCTATCATTTTTTCCCATCCTTCCTTGTCATTTTTCCTAAACCCCTGCCCTAAGTCACTACCAAACCCTCTCCCTATTCCTCCACTATTTGGTTAATGCAAAATCACCATAGGACCAACTTATTGGGCAAGAAAAGCTGTGGAAGAGGGGTGCATGGTCAAAGGGTTAAAGAGTCAAACAATTAGGAAGAAATTTGGGTGTTTTCATAGCGCACGACGCACACACCAAGGAGCGCAATGCACTTATTGTGTGTGGCGCACACAGGGCCAGTCCACTGTGTAAATACAACACTGGCACGACGCATACCCGGCGCGCAGCGCACTGGGCAATGCGCGTGGCGCACAGAGATATAAAGCCCAGAAACTATCCAATCTGCCTAAAAATTTTTGGATGCTCACCAAATTTGAAAGGTAGGCCACCTACCTCTGTTCTTGCATCAAAAATTGAAAGGGATAGCATGGTGGTAGGGGTATAAATCAAGTGCAAACATTTTTATAAAGCCAACAAAAGAGAAACAAAGAAATCATGATCCTAGGGTTTATGCTACAGTGACAAGGCTGCCAATATGTTTCAAACCCTACCCCATCAACCCTATACCCAAACTACTCCCAAATCCCTGATAAATCTCTCCTTTTAAACACATATTCCTATTTCATCATTCCCCTCCTAGTACTCCCTGTTTTATTGTCCCCTTGGCGGCAGATTTTCAGAGCAGCTATCATCGTCATTGGAATTCAAGGGCAACATAAAAATTAGGGTACAAACAACAGTAATGGCATCCAAAGTTTCATCAGAGTATGAGGAGGAGACCCAGAGTGACACAGCTTCGGGACAAAGGGCCCAAAGGATACATCACCGGAGTGGTAGACATCTTGGAGACAAACCAAACACCCTCACCGAGTTGCAGCCATGCCCTCTTGCTATGTCTTGTTTCCAACACTTAGCATGTTTCGAATTTTGTCAGAGTTCATCATGAGTTGGCCAGACTTTTTGCACTTGACCTACATGGAGGACAGTCTATCTTGGGTGGGGTCACTTTCACATTGACACCCGAGACCATATCAGTGGCAACAGGCATACCAAACATTAGAGAGCAGTGGCATAAGAAAAAGAAGATAGAGAGGCATCATTATGAGCCTTACATCAAAGACAGCTGTTTGAGCCACCTCACGAGAGTTTTTCCATTCAGATTTCTGAAAGATGAGTATGCCCCGCTCATGAAATTGATCATGAAGTACTTCAGTTGCGAGGGGAGGTTTTCTCGCCTTTATGCCTATCACATCAGGTTGCTCATGCACTTTACCAGGGTGCAGATGATGAACCTCCCATTTTGCATCTGCAGGAACATAGAGAGGATGAGAAATTTGATGCAGCACAAGACCCCTCGACAGCAACTCAACAGTGTGTATCACTTTTCCCTTATCCGGATTTTGGTGGATCAACAGTTGGGATTGCAGGGTATTGCTTGGGAGGACTTCATCTCCTGTGACTTCTTCAGTGCTCCACAGGTGGTTTCAGAGGCAAAGCATGAGGTAGGGGGCCCATCTCATCAGTATGAGCGACATGAGGCTGCCACTATGCCAGTATACATCACCTATCAGAAAGGCAATAGACCCTTATTTGCAATAACAAGGCGAGTGTTATCTCCACCTGGGATGGAAGGGGCCTTGCTTTCGACATCAGCATCACAGGAGCAGGGTAATGGTAAGGAGCCAGTGCAGGAGGAAGGGCCATCAGGTGAGCGAGAGATTGAGTTTGTTCTCCTCCAGGATGATGAGACAGATGCAGAACCAACCAATGAGGAGCTTGTAGAAATCATCCAGGAGCAGCAGTCAGTGATTTAATCCTTTTCCCTTGACTTGGAGAGGGCCAAATGGAACATGAACTACCTGGAGCGGAGAAACAAATAGCTTGAGGACCAACAGATGATCATGGAGCTGCAGAACATCCGTGAGCATCGCCAAGCTGCTCTAAGAAGAAGGGTTGCGCTCACATCTTTGGAGCAAGCAATCAATGAGGATCGGGAGGCCAACCTTGAGAGGGTCAACATGCATTTGGAAAGGCTATTGGACAAAGTTGACTAGGACCCTGCTCTATTGAGACATATGGCCTTCCGCTAGAGGGTGCGAAACATGAGTGCACAGTCCCGGATAAGGAACTTGAAAGAAAAATTGAGGAAAGATACAAAAAGGGAAAAATGGGCAAAAGAGCAAGATCAGATTCGAATCTTGGCTGAGGCTTCCTTGGCCCATCATAGCACCCCATAGAGATCCTCTAGCATTTTGGTCATTTGGCAAATTTTTGGGTAAAAAAAAGGGATTTTCTCCCTGTGCGCTGCGCCATTGGCGCAATGCTAAAATTCTAGGGTCCAATTGAGAAATGGCTTGCAGATTTGGCTTAACATTGAAAATTACGACTACTGGTGTCCGGGCAAGAGATTTGCGCAAGATCTGGGTCTCCTAAAGGTCAAAAAACACCCAAAAGTGGCCTCTCTGCCACTTTTTTGACACACAGAAAGCAGTCTTGGGAGAATGGAGATTTGGAAGGGCAAATGAGAACCAAATTTGACAATTCCAGTTCAGTTAGAAAGTAGACAACACATTCTTTCTAGAAAGCCCACTTGGGCACATTTTGGAAACCTGCAAGTGCCCCAAAATAGGTCCCAAAGTAGCATGATGCACAGAAAAAATGGCGCGGCGCACAGAGGAAAAAATTGCCAATTTGCTTCCATTTCGCGAAATTTCGGTTCGCGACTTCTCCAAGTGGGTCCGCTCATCTACAATTCGATTTTTTGGCATCAAAGGTAGAATTTAAAGAGTTTTGTCTCCAGATTGGCTTATATCCAAGTGGCGAAGGAAGGCAAATGATCACCCCAAAGCCAAATGTCATGTTTGCAGCACTACACCTGTAGCTGATGGTTGGCTCTCCATCTCCATTTTGTAATGATTCGAGTAACTTTCCAACCCCTGGGCATTATATCTCTTCCTCACACATTCTGTATATTGTATGCAAGTTATTTTCAAAGGGTTTTTTTGCTGGTATCTTCTGGGAGACTGTGGGAAAGAAACTTAGTTTCTTCACTGTGTATTTTGACAGAGAATTAATGAAAGGCAGCGGCTATGTTTTATGAGATTCTTGTGGTTGTGAGTGTAGCAAATGTGTCTCTTATTTTTTCATATGTATTTCGTTACGTTTCATAATTCAATTCATGTTCATTTCCAGTGAAATTTTCTGAGTGAGATTAGGTAGAATTCAATTTTATTACTCTTCCTATGGGAAAATTTCATGTTCTGTGTTATTCTTCTGTTGAAAAGGATTCATGTCACTATGCCCTTTTCACTTTCTTCAGCAATCTATTCATGTTGCAGTACCTCAAACTAAATCATTACATTTTCTGCCTACCTTGCCTCAAGGAATAATCTGTGCCTTTGTATTAAATTCTCTGTTCTTTGCTAAGCGCCAGTCCCATAAACATCCCAGAAGCTCGGTCATTCATAAAATCGTTTCCAGAATCCCTATTCACTTACTAGCCTAAGGTAAATAGTTCATTGTAAGTCATCTCAGACCGTTTACGATTATCTATTCACTGAGCATGACTCCGAGAGATCCCTCTCCTGCTCTGGTAGGGCTAGCTACCAGACTGAGCGTGGTTTGTGGTTACCCTAATTTTTGCCTTCCTTCAGCCTGAGGAAGATTTAGGTGCTAACAATATGCATAATGCAACAGAAAAATGGTATCCCTAACCTATATGCCAGTGAGAAAATGATACCTGCCATAACGGGTCAGCAGTCATGGAACCGTCTCGAAACTGTTGAGAAAACGTCCAAAATGTCCTGAAAATCAAACCATTCTCGACATTCCAAGCTCCAAAGTTAAAATTCACATGAGGCCAAACAAAATAAAATTTTGAAAAATTTTTGCATTTTCAAAACCTATAAAAGAGATTTTGGACTCACCAATTTCACCATTTGAGTTTGAGAGCAATGAATTGGAGCAAAAGGAGCAAACTTCCCATACGCCAAATTCAACCGTTCATATTCTTCAAAAACCTCCAAGTAACTCTTATACTTGTCTTGCAATTGATTGTGACTAGTTTTAAGATTTTTAATTAATGTTTTACCGTTGAATCTTTTTCCAAAAATTTCACTGTGACGTATACGCGGGTTGGTAATATGAAACCCACGTTCACGTGGTCCCTATACGCGACTATGTGCACAGGGACCCGTGTATACGCCGCGAACATTTTTAAACAAAAAACTAACGGTTGAAAATCATTTTTTCCTCAGGATGCTGGTCACCTGGCAAGAAAGAGAGCATGCCGCAGTGGATAATGAAGTCATGAACGATCTTGATGCTTTGGATGCCCTACGGGGATGTGGTTTGCTTAAATTCTTCAAACTTCCGAATATGAAAGCAAACACACGTCTGCTTGAGATGCTCATTGATTATTGGGATATCGCGGAGGATGCCTTTATGATTGACCAGATGCCACTCAGGATAGAAGTGGAAGATATCTATTTCATCATGGGCCTTTCTCGAAGGGGAGAGGTAGTACATTCCCGGGGAAGGACACGGAGCAATCTCTCGATCGAGGACTACGTACAGATATATTTCCCGGGACATCCCAAGAAGGTTGGGAGTCAGATTTCCATCACACATGTGTCCAGTTTATCACTGAGGATAATCCTGTTCAGCATAGCTCGAGTAAACGGATCAGCCTCTCTGCATCGGGCATCACGGCTAACCATGAGCGTGGTAGTTGACTGTCTCACCACTGTATTTGACTAGTGTACTCCTCTTTTGGCCAATATGAAGAGCCAACTCACTTCTATCAAGGGGGGATAGACCAAAAACATTGGATATGGGACTATTCTGTGTTATTTCTTTTTTGAGAGCGTCCCAGCACTCCGCCCTAGGGTAGCAGTTTCCATCAGCACCCCACGGGATCCACGCATGGGCCAGTGGGCTGACCTGATGAAACGTCTAGGGGGTGGGGAGGTCCCACGGACTGCATTTGATGATGACTTATTTACCTGGTGGGATTAGCAGATCATCGCCATAGATGACTACCCCTATGTTGGGTTGGATTTCCAAGGAGATATTGATCTAGCATTACCACCGACCGCAGCATGGGGTGACATTGGTATGTATTTTTTGATTTTATGAATTTTTTTGATTTTTCAAATATAATGATGAATTTTGAAAAATATTTTTGATGGGATTCAAATGACTAATATGATGATCATGTTCCAGATATTGGGCCAGTACGACCAGATGGGTTCCCGCGGCATGGATGGCGCGGCCGAGGAGCCGAAGAGGTGGCTGCTAGTATAGAACGACTTCTACATAACGTCCAGTGACACTTGGTGAGATTGAGTCACCGAGTACCGATGGCTACCGTAGAGGACCTTCAGAGGATATGCAGCGTCATGTGGTTGGCATGCCACATGACTAGGTTCTCACTTTTCGGTGTGCGGCCAATGAAATAGTTACCTACTTAGCCACTCATCCTGAGCCGAGGCATTAGATATGTCGGACATGATTATGGGCATTTGACTCCCAATTTTGTATATTTTTGGACAAACATATGTTCACTCAAGACGCTTTATGATATATATATATATATATATATATATATATATATATATATATATATATATATATATATATATAGATATATATATATATATATATATATATATATAGATATATACAGTCCGGCTTTTTGATGCTTGCTTTTATTGTGATGAATGATTGATGTGCTAGTCTAATGCTTGATTAGCGATAGAATGAGCTAACCAATTATGAGATCTTGGAATGTGCAAATAATTAATATAAGTAAATGATCTTTGCAACAACCTCACCCTTAAATACTGGCGATATAAACATGGATCCCTTACACGATAAATGTTATTTAATTGTGACACTATCAATTGAGAACCAAGATAAACTACCAACGAGTCGATCTCGTGAGAAATTGCCTCGGATAGTAAATTAATAATGGCAGTATACTCAGCCATATTGTTTGAAGCAGGACCAATGCATACTCCCCTTGATACCATCAACTGACTAGTTGGATAATAGAGTACCTAAGCTGCGAAAGCAAGATTCCGAGTGTGCGAACTAGCACCATCGGCGAACCCAAAATGGACCAAGTCATCCATCAACACCTGTCACAGCAGACCAAAGAGTGTTGATATAAAAAGACTCTCGATGATATATGTACAAATATACATAATGTACAAAGAAGCCATTGCCTAATTCCTACTTAAGCAAGGTACTTATTTAGGTAGATCCCGTTTCGGGTCTCTACCAGCTTGTTTCCCTCAAAATCGATTAACTCATACGACCCTTTTTCTAAAACTCGTTTAATAATGAAAGGACCGTACCACATAGGCTTAAACTTGCCTGCCCCAAGGTGTCTTTATCTTGGTCATGACCAAGACAAGGTCACCTTCAGAAAGACTTGAGGACGGACAGCATTATCATACTGCGTTTTAACCCTTTTCTTATGAGCCTCATTCATCGTGGCGGCATCTCGACGCTGATCATCGAGATGTTCCAAGTGATGGAGGCAGTCTTCGAGACTTGAAGTCTCTAGAAGGAGCTTAATAGCTAACTTAAGAGATGGAATTTCACATTTGACCAGAAAGATAGATTCCATCCCATAAACCAACTGAAAAGCTGTAAAACTAGTAGTAGTCTTTACGGAGGTCCGGTATGCCCAAAGAGCCGGATACAACATAAAATTCCAATTGGACCGATTTTTGTCGATTTTCCGTTGGAGGATAGTCTTTAGAGTTTCATTGATTGCCTTGAATTGTCCATTGGCCTGAGGATAATAAGGAGATGAATGCTCCTGTCAGAAACCCAATCTGAGAGCTAATTCAGACATCAGTTGATTCTGGAAATGAGTGCCATGATCAGTGACAATCTCTCGTGGGATACTGAATCTTGAGATAATCTGATTAAAAAGTAACAACATTGCCGTGTCACTATCATTTTTATAAGTGGGCATGGCCTCGGCCCACTTCGTAAAGTAGTATACAGCCATGATAATGTACTTGTGATTCGCCGCTGAAGGCAAATTACAAGTTGTAAAATCAATACCCCACTTAGTAAAGGGACCGACGTTGACAACGGGAAAAAGAGGAGCTAGATGTGCATGCATCTTCTGAGTATAAATTTGACAGGGGTGACAGCATTTGACCACTTCAACACAGTCTTTAAAGAGTGAAGGCCAAAAATAGCCGACACGCAAGATGCGCTGGGATGTATCAAGCCCTGATAGATTACCACCAGAAGCTCCACTATGGCAGTCATTTAGCACTGACTCTGCTTCGTCTAAGGTTAAACAGTGCCAAAGGATTGAATCAACTCCTTGACGGTATAATTTGTCACCAATGATAACATAGTTTTTAGCTAGGTGACGTAATTTTCGACGTTCATCCTTGGAGAAAGTAGAGGGAAACTTTGAAGTCTGGAGATAGACAATGATATCTCCATACCAAGGGTCGAGTGAAGAGATGAGGAATAAATGTTCATTGGGAAAACTTTCCTCATAAACAGTATTCTCTCCACAAGGCAGCTCAGAAATTAGCTCAGCAAAAACCATCGATTTCTTAGACTTGGCAGACAAGAACTCGAGATCAACTTCTTGCAAAATGACTATCCATCGATTATATTTGCCCCCAATCACTCGCCTACTAAGGACAAATTGAAATGGATTGACCTCTGCCAAGACAAAAGTTTTGCATAGCAGGATATAATGACGGAGCCGTTGGATAGCATGGACAGCTGCCAAAGCCAACTTCTCAACCGGAGAATAGCGAAGTTCAGGACCTATTAAGCCTTGGCTCAAATAATAAATCACATGCTCGGTGAGAGCATCGTCCTCCTGAACGAGAACCATACCAATGGTTGATTCTGCTATAGTGAGATATAAAAGGAAGTCCCTACCATAATCCTGTGGACTAAAAAGCGGGGCAAAGACTAGTGCCTTTTTCAAAGCATTGAACGATCACTGCGCAAAGTCGTCTCACACAAATGGAACTCCTCTCCATAGCAAACACATGAAACCTTTAGTGATCTCGGCATAGTTCGATATAAACCATCTTAAGAAATTAGCCTTCCCTTGAAGACTTTGAAGTTGTCGAATTGAGGACCGGGGAGGCAACTAAACTATTGCCTCAACCTTGAAGGGATCAACCCGAATCCCTTCATTTGACACAATGAACTCCAAAAATCAACCGGACGTAACCACGAAAACACACTTGTTGGGATTCAACTGGATTTTATAAAAATGACATCGCTCAAAAACCATTCGAAGATGACTAGGGTGATCAGTTCTCTTTCGAGAACGAGCAGCGAGATCGTCCAAGTATGCTTCGATGATATGTTTGATGTTGAGGAAAGCATATGAAATGGCCCGCTGAAAAGTGGCTCCAACATTTTTAAGACCAAAAGGCATCTTTCTATATGCAAAGGTACCCCAGGGACATATAAAGGTTGTCTCATGTTGATCTTTAGGATGGATAGAAATTTGATTATAACTAGAAAAACCGTCCATGAAGGAAAAAATCTCATTACCCACACACTCGTTGATAATCTGATCGATGAATGGCGTGGGGTAATTATCTTTTAGACAAGCCTTGTCTAGGTCCCTAAAATCGATGCATACTCAGATTGTTCCTTTCTTTTTATCCACAGGGACTGGATTAGAAACCCAATCAGTAAGTGGAATAGGGTATATAAAGCCTGCCTTTAGTAGGTTCTCAACTTCAACTTTGATAGCTGCTACTTTCCTAGGGTTAACCGGTCGAAGCCTTTGACGGATTAGTTTGGCATTTTCATATGTCTTGATCTCATGTTGAACTATAGAAGGATCATTGCCAGACATTTCTTCATAAGACCGAGCAAATACATCTCGAAATTCCTTGAAAAGGTTGGTGTAAATTTTAATTTCTTCAGGGGAACATTCAATTCCGATGAAGAGATTCTCGATCATGTTAGGGTCCCTAGAGATGTTTATAGGTATTGTTTTTGAAATCACCGACATATTACCTTCAGCGCAAACATGTGCTGGAGCCAAAGGATTTGACACCGTACAAACATCACTAGTAAAGAGCTCGGAGAATCTAGATTCTACTTCTTGCAATGGAGGAAGAAAGTACAAATGATGGTGTAAGTCTTCCCAAGGTCGATCTATACCCATCATTACTTCGAGGATTGCTTCTTCAGAAGGTAAAACTGAATCTAAGCAGTCCAAGGCAGAGGTAGAATCAAGGCTCTAGGCCGGGGCCACATCACCATCTAAATCCTCTTCCGAAAAAGGAGTAGAGTGGTCATCTGCAGAGTTGACGATAGACTGATATCTAAGCTCAATTGCAGATATAGGGAATTCCATTCCATTTACTTGTCCTTCAACTAATGTGGTCGTAGGTGAAGGCAAGGTCCAAGGGTCTGAAAAATAACGAGTTCGGAAGAACTCTTCTCGAGGAGACTCCTTAGATGATGAAACGACAGTGATTCTAGCTATAGGAGAGGGAAGATCAAAAGTACCCATCAATGAGGAATACATCCCCACTCCTAAATTCTCAGTAGGTGGACGAGGGTTATCCACTAAAGGAACAATAAAGTCAAAGATTACGTGAGGATCAACTGGACAATAATCCAATTGATCAACCTTAATGATTTTCCCCTCATGAGGAAAGCAAATGACATGAAACAGAGTCGAAACATTGGCATCCATTTCGTATACCCAGTTCCTTCCTAAGAGGAGATTGTAGTCTAGGTTAGCATCTATGACTTCTACTTCAATATTAACGACCTTCCCCCCAACACATATAGGAAAGGCCGGGATAATCCCATGCGACTTATGAGAATGACCATCAAATGCAGTCAAGATGGTAGGTGAAGGAACAACCAAAGACGATCCAATAGCCTTCCAGCATGACATTGACATGATGCACATGGAAGCTCCTTCATCAATAACGGTACGGAAAATGTCAATTTTACAGTATGTAGACTTTATTTGGAAATCCATATGATGAGGGAGTCGCTTTTTGACATTTAACATGTCAAAAGTGAGCACTAAAGAGTTAGTTCGATCGACTGCCCCAATCGCGAAAAGTAAAGCACTTCGTTGAGCTGGACACGACTGGAGAACCTCTAAAGCAGACATGGCGCACGGACCCTGAGCCAAATCCTCAACAATGGAGTAATTTTGGGCAGCCCTAGCATTAGGATTAATAGTCATGCGTTTAGCGGAACCTTTTGGTATCCGCGGTATAGTCTCGATAGGCGGTCACTCAATATGAAGGTCGATATTTCCAGGAGTAGTCTTGTCCTTGGAAGTTTCAGCTTCACTGTAATCACGTGACTGAGTAGCCACATGGACGTTAGAACCCATCATGAAAACATTTGATGATTTTTCCCCTTCCTGGTTGCCCCCTACGGAGATTCCAGGGTTTGAACTCACGCCAGCAAGAAGTTGCTGCCCTTGGGGAAAAGGGTTGGTTAACAGAGCCTGAGAACTAGGAATCCCTTGCTGCCCTAAAAAGCGCTGAGCGTCTTCAATCTTGGGGCAGAGGTGAGTTAAGTGGTCTCCACTGCACAACTTGCATGGAAACTTGACTTTCTTTCTAGACTCATTTCTACCACCACCAAAATTATTGTCGGATTTATTTGCGTCAGCCTTCCCATCCTGGTTCTTTTTCTTACCTCATCCTTTCTTTTTCCCATTGGAATTTTGATTTCCTTTGAGGTTATCAGATTGGATGGCATTAATCAAAGAGGTTTGGGAAGCCGGAGGGTTAGACGATGTGACTTGGTTGTTAGAAGCATTTTGTAAAGACAACTGTTGTAATTGGTTCAACAAGTTCACCGCATTTGTGTCTACCGACCCAACGATACCATCCGCATGGGGACCTAGCTTCGACTTGGCTATGTTAACCTTAGACCCAGGAGCATCTGGCAAGTATTTTTGTAGGATCCCAGACTGAGAGTAGATCAATTCTAATTGCTAGGCCCTAAAAATGGCTTGCTCCTCAGAATAGAGTCCATACATGGAGACATCCTTAGAGATCTCGGGTTGTAAAGATTTCAGAACCATTCGAGACAGTACTCCAGAGGGATTTTAGCTTTAGTGAGCCTCTTTCTCCATCTCCATTCCTGAATATGGTCAGAAATGTGAGTTGCCTTATCCTGATGAAAGGTGGCCAGAAGTTCAGTTCCGGCATCATAACGGACAGGCAACTGGAAATGGTTTAAGAAAATATTAGCTAAGTCAGCGAAAGATGTAAAGCTGCCCCCTGGCAACTCTATATACCATTTGGCCGCATTACCAGTCAAGGTGCATTGAAAAAGTCTCAACCTAATCGAGTCATCGATAAGGGAGTTAGATGAGCACCACAAATGGAATGTGGTTACATGGTCGCCTGGGTCTTCATCGCTCTTCCCTTCGAATTTTTAAATGTCTGAAGGGAGTTTGGTTGGGACTAGAGGCCAGGCCAGATTGTATTTGATTAGATCATTTGTTAACTTAGTGAGATCTAGCAAGTTCAAAGTTGCCAGAAACGGAATCCTAGGAGGACCTTGGGGATTCCATCCAGACTGGGCGGAGCTCCCAAAGTTCTGAAAAGATTGGCCTGGATTTTGGAAGGCACTAGGCTCCGAAGTAACTAGTAGAACCAGCTGAACCAACAGGCAAGCCTTGTCATCCAGCGAAATTCAGAGTTTGACCAACTTTGGCCGCAAAGCCTCCATAACCAGCAAAGTTTCCTCCTAATGGATTATAAGGAGTTGATAACCCCTGATACGGATTCCAAGCTGAAGCTAAGGGAGGAATACTTTGAAACGAACTAACTGTGGAGTACGGCCTATTCCCTTGTTGGCCAAAACACGGATTCCCAGTTCCCGCGCCACTAACCCCAGGGTTAGTCCAACCTTGGAAAGGATTGCTGCTTTGTCCTATAGAAGAAAAAGGCATGGATCCTATTTTCTGGTTGGAATGTGGTATGTGACCACTTCCGAAAGGAAAACCCTGGAATGAAGCCGATCCACCCATCATGGACATGGCGACACTAAATGGACCTGATGGAATACCCTGTGAATGGGTGCCAAATGGGAAGAATCCAGAACTAAAAGCATTGGCTTGGGAATTTCCACGCGTGGACAGAATGGAGGTAGACCCAACTAAAGATGTGCTAGCAAAAGATCCAAACAAAGAAGTAGAGGAGATGGAAATCGTTCCTCCCCCTTGTACCGATGTTGGAGTTTGCATAGTTGTAGCACTTGTAGTAGAAGCCATGCTTCCAGTAGTGGTCATCGACGGTAAGCACATAATGTGACCTGGACTTGACTGTCTATGCGTCGGAGTCCCAACGTATTGTAATACTTCTGGATGGCTAGATGGTAGGGGAGAATTTGGAGCTGCTAACGACTCTGAGAGTTCTTCTACCTCTATGTTATTCTCTGTTTGAAAGAGAACTCGAGAAAGGACTGAAGTGTTCCTCTCTTGTTCTGTGGAAGTGCCAGGCCTTGCTTGAACACTAATGCCCCCAAGAGGAGGATCAATCCCTGATGCGTCAACTGTCATGGGATGAAACCCACCAGTAGTATTACCTCTGCGCCTTCTAGGAGAAGGCTCTAAACTTGGTGGTGAAAGACCAAGAAGTCTTCGAATCAAGAAGTCTTCGAGACCGTCTAGGTGATCGGTCAACCACTTTGAATTTTTTGTTAAGATCTAACTAAAGACTCAAAAATTGAAAGCTAGGCCAACTAAGAGCACAGAGCACACACTATAAAGTCCCTAAAGATATCAGCCAGTCAAAAAACTTCCAATTATTTATGCTTTGGGTGATTAGGATCGGACACCAAAATACAAGAAAGTGAATTAAGGGGCCTTCCGAAGATAGTCTGGGATGATGAGGGCCCAGTCCTATCAGCGAAGGTAACAGAGGAAGTTACGCTAACCTCCTAACAACAACCTATGCTAGTGCAAGCCCCCAAGCATCGCAAGGGTGCCCTCCAGTAGTACTGTTGAGAGTGATGCAACGTCGACCTCAGGTGCCACGAGATTCCCCTCCACAACCACCTGTGTAGATCCCTAGGAGTAGCAACTATGGATACCAACTCATCACAGAAGCCAGGTGGAACAGTCGTGAGGTAAGTTCAGACAAGAAGGAGAGGGGGTATCTCTCTTCCCTGTCTTCACAGACCCTCGTGCTTAACTCCCAGATCCGAAGATTTCCTGGTCTTCCTAATGCTATTGGATTTTCACTCACTATTCACACTCCTATGTTTGACAGTTTAAATGGCCTTGGAGAGTTAACTCTCCACTCACCTAATCCAAGGCCCTAAAATCCTAAAACTTGTTGGTGTATCTAACTTGATAAAAAACGTTATAGTGAATTTTAATTAGCGCTTGATTTTAAAATAGGTTGTTCTTTAAGCCACGGGATAAACGGAAGTGAAACTAGTGGTGTTTTGACGCAAAAGAAATTAATAAAAACCAAACTACATGCAAATGCACTTGTTTTCGTTTTTCGATGAAAAGAACTCTCTATAGGGTTCAGAGGAACTTCAAATAAAAAAAAAATTCTTTTCTTTTCGTTAATTCAAGCTTCACACTCGCAAAAGTTAACACAGCTATGGATGCCTAAAAAGATATGCAAATCTATCCTAATGCAACAAGTATATGCTGATGCAAGACTCAAAACTACTCTAAAATCAAGAAATGAAAGTTGCTTGCTTATCAATTTTTATTTTTCCACTTAAAATTTTTAGATGGAATATGAGATGCTACTATTCATTTCGTCTAAACACTAAAAACAAGTTTCAAGACAAACAAAAATGCACTTTCATTGACTAAAAGGAAACCAAATCAAAACAATGTTCAAGAAAGAAAAACCAAGTTTTTCAAAAAGTTTTCTTCAAAAGTGACAACAAAGATGTCTTTTCAAAAATGCTCTCAACAAGACTGAAACTTTGTGATTGAAGATTAGGAAATAAACACTTTTGCAAGTTGACACCACACAATGGATGAAAACTCAACAAAAATAAATGCGTTTAAAGATGCTCTTAACAATCGAAAGCCAGCAATGAAAGCTTTGGCAACAAAGACCAAGAAGATCAAAAAGACAAATTTGAAGAAAGCATCAATCAACAACTTTCATGAAACAAAAAGTGGATGGTCACAAAAAGCGGTTTTGTCAAGAAAAGAAAAAGTCACCAAAATCAAGATTTAACACAAAGATTGAGATCAATCTTCTTTCCCTGATGAATCAGAGCAGCCAAGATTCCCAGCAAGAAATCTTGCGTGCTTAAGCAAAAAACAATGACGCTTGCAACAACAAAAACAAGACCAACACTTCTTACAATCAAAGAGAATTTGGAACAAGATGCTTGCTGTAAAACTAACAACTAATACTAGAAAGTGACTGTTTAAGACTGAATCAAACCATCAGACAGACCTTCAGAGACAAAAAATTTTATAATCTCGAAAATTGCAAAATATGCGCGACTGTACTGATGTACAGATTGCGTGTATATGCGATTGTGCATAAGGAAACCTGTGTATACGCGAGTTCACTTAAGGAAACATGTGTATATACGCCTCTGTAAGCAAGAAAAAAAGCGTAAATAAAATATTTCAACAAAAATAAAAAAAAGTCTGAAGAAACTGGCAAAACATAGAATTCAAGAACAGGCCACACAGCAACAGCAAGCAAACAGGCAGCTGAGCCCTGATTGGCTTGAAAACACCCAAACTAGGAACAACAACAGTGTTGTCCCCAGTGGAGTCGCCAATTCTGTTAAGGTAAATGTTCCCCTAGGGCTTTTGGGTTGAAACCCTAGCAAACTGAAAGTTTTCTATAGAGAGAAACACACATTCACACAACCATTATGCTATTATAAGCAAATTCTATGATAAGGGGCATACCTGAGGTCCTACGTTTGAGAAGGTCCTTTAGGGTCCAAATGCTTCTTCGAGTTCCTTTCGCTCCTTTGACCTACAAAACAACCAATTCCGGAGAGCACAACAGTATATGGACTAAACCTTATAAAGAAACCATCTCCATATTATAAAGAAAGGTAGTTAGTTATGAAATTTAAACAATCATTGACATATGAATCCTATCATGAATATCATAAACATGAAGAAGATTTATATCAGGAACCAAGACATGTGTTTCTTTTATCATAGACAAATAAAGTACAGAAAAGGAATAATTTCACCTAAGTCGTCATTTCGCAGGCTCCAAGCAAAGCCTTCTTCCGGATTCGTCCAGCCTCAAGCCTTTAACAAACTCCTTTCATGACTTACTCCATGATATCATAAGTAGTGGATTGACATCAACATACAAGGAAAGAAGGGTTTCTTGTACAAATGGGGGAAGTGCAGGAGGCACATGGATTTTTAGACCTGGTCAGGGAAATATTAGCATAGTAACCTTTCTCTCTCTTCTCTCCTCCTTTAGGCCTTCCCATTGAGGCCTTTTTATACTTCTCCCAAAGTAGTTTTTTTTTGGGAGTTGGTTGGGAAAAGTTGGGCCACGGACATTAACAGGTGGTCAACAGGTAAAACCCGCGATCTCCGCCCGAAATTAAGGAGTTTTATATTTTTTTAAGTGTTTTAATACATATATGCGGGTTGAGTATATGCCTACCCGTGTATACACACATTTAACCTAGGGAAATGTCGCGTATAAGGGATAAAACACTGTTTTTTAAATTTTTGGACTAGGTCTGGAAGGAGGGGTTGCCCTAGGCCATGAGTGTAGAATCACAAACCATAAGAGTGAGATTTGGAGCTATAACACACCTCCAACTCACTAAAATTAATCTTTAACACATGTAGATCTGTTGTTCCGTGTACAGTTCTTTGTCAGTCCTCGACCAATTTTTTAGTGGTTGGGCCTTCAAATGCAAGGCTCATGGTCCTTTGTGTCTGCCACATCCCTTTAAGCTTGCTCTGTACTAACAGAGTCAGCTGACTAGCCTCATTTTCCCTTGAATATGTCCTTGATGATATGATCCCTTCCTTGTGATGCAGCTCATCAACTTTCCTTCCTGTAATCTTGTGAAACTTTGCATTGGGGCTACGGTTCAAACTCTCGACATGATATCGTCAAAATGTCTCTACTTTTCCATGATGTCCACTCTAATCTTTTGTGGAGTTGGATTCTTCTATAGCAAGGTCCATAACTCCATGCCCTCTTCAAATAGCTTAGTTTAGCCCTTGACTACAACTTCCAAGGTGGTCATTCCTTCTTTAATAGTAGTTTCACACTGCTAACTCACTTCTTGAGGAGTAGTAGGCTGCAACTTTAGTTCTAGCTCTAGTATTGGTGATTGTAGCTCAAAACAAACTCGGTTGATTTCATCCTTAGAATCTTTGACTCTAATGGCTAGGTTTTGAATTTTCTCCATACAGGTCGCTTCTGCTTGGATGTTGAGCTCTGGAATCTTTTTGCAGGCCTGTGCAATAGTAGCTTCGAGATGCTGGATTTACATTGTTAGCTCCTCCTTTTCTTTTAGGGCATGTGCCTTTTCCTCAAAGGCCTACTGGTTATTAGTCTTTACCTCATTAATGACCAGTAGTGTGCATTACTCCTATATCCTGAGTTTGTCAGACACCCCTTGGTGTAGCTTAGGCAAAGTCTAAATGGGAAGCATGACCAAATTAAAAATAAAATTCTTCATATGCAGTAGGTGTGCTTCCTCTTCAACTGAATCTCCACATAGGGACCCTTTGGCAATGGTACCGTGTGGAGATCCATGGGGATTTTCGCATCCAAGACTGACCCGCTCAGTTGATTCATCCTTGCTTAGTTCCCTCTCACTTGTCCCATGCTCACTTGAATGACACCTATTTGGACTTGCAAATGTCATAGGCCCGGCTATACCTTCCCTAATTCTTTCTAGTATTGTGCTTCGAAGTGGCTCATCAGAGTCATTATTGTATCACGGACCACATCCCCAATCTCATCCATGTCCCCTTCTATGAGGACTAAAGGCATCACGTCCATTGACCTATCCTATTTTTTCTTCTCTCTCGGCCCTGTGGAAGTCCTCTAATTCTACTTCTTAACAATGAAGGGGGGCCCCAACTCTGCGCGACCTTCTTCTTCCACCTTTCTTTCTTTATCCATATGTCCTCACCCAACGTCAGACTCATCGACGTCAATGGTGGCCTATGATGTAGTATTTTCCTTCGCTACTTCTTTTTCCTTGGTTGTTTCTTCTTTCTACCTTGCAGTAGCTTCTTTATTCTGCATAGCCATTTCTTGAGCATAAGTCTCTTGTGCTTCCATCATATTTTCTTATACCATGGTCTACATTGCTAAACCTTCATCAAAATTACTGGTACCTGTGCTGACATCCAAAGGGGTGAGCTAGTCACTTTGCCACTGGCTGAAAACCCCTAATATATCGTCCTCGGCTACCAAGTAAGGAAACTTATGCCATATGCCCATGGCAACCTTCTTTGTGCGAATTTGTAGATTATGGAAATATTCTTTAAAAGTAGTGACATTTTGGTACTCCACGTGCAAAGTGGATGATAACCTAGGCCATTGATTGAGAACCATCCTTACTTCTGTCTGAAATAAAACACAAAATATCTTTGTCTTCATTACGTGCATGGGGTCTTTAGTAGCCCATAGCAAAGCAAATTTTAGAGCCTCCAGTAGATTCAAGTCATATTGAGGAAATTGACTCTCTTCAGGAGTCTTCCAGGCCACCAACGTGATCAAACATAGGTGTAGTGGAATGCCTTGCCCTCATCTTGGGCCTCTCTATAGTTCTTTAGAAACTCTTTACAAAAGAATTGAGCCCAGTTATAGTGGACTCCTTTCGTGTACTATTCAGCCAAAGAGACAATTAATGTTGGTACTTCATCTGTGTGACACTTTCTCATGATCTTACTAGCTAAGATCTATGCAACAAACTACACCGCAACATTTTAAATTGACTAGATTGAAGATTTTGCATGATTTTTTCACCAAACCAAATTCACTCTTCATTTGGCACTCCAACTTCTTCTCTTGCAATTTACCTAGAAATTCCTTTGCATGATCCACTCCTTGGTATGGAAGCAATGTTATTTTATGGATCAAGGTATTAGTGTTTGGTATGGCTTCTCTGAGCCAGAGACATTGTTTCAAGTGAAAGCACCTAGGGCTTTGGGTTAGAACCCTAACAGAGTAGAAGCAAACTAAAACAATAAATACTCAAACAACTCAGGCAAGATGCTTGTATTATAAAACTACGTAAGAGTGACTGTACCCGAATTTCCTTCGTTCGAGTAGGTCCCGCAGGGTTCAGACCCTCTGCAACTCCCGATGTTCTTCAAACTTGAAAATCATTCAATTCGAACATACATAGCAGTATAGAAGTAAATAATATTCACAAAATTGACTTTATATCATATAAACAAATGATTGATCATATATCAAAACGACATTCATATATGAATTAAAACATAATTTGATGCATAGACATAGTTAATTTAGGAAACAAAACAACATTTCTTTTATTCCAGTAAGCTATAAATAACATGGAGAGAATTCACCTGAGTCTTTCTCTGGCTCCAAGAAGACCCATCCTCCGGATTCATCTTATCCTAGCCCTCAACAATCTTCTTCCATCACCAACACCATGACATCTCAAGCAAAAGGAAGGATATCTATAATAAAGGAAACAAGGGTTTCCTGAAGCTTGGGGAAGCCCATGAGGCATAGGTATTCATCAGACTCAGTCATGGATAATCTCAGTATAATAACTCTATCTCTTCTCCCCTCCTTAAGGCCTTCCAATAGAGGTCTATTTATACCTCACCCAATTAGTGTTTTAGTTGGGAAACAGGTGGACCATGGGAAAAAGGAGGTAATCAATAGGTAAAATCCAAGAACTCCGCCAAAACTTAAGGAAATATAATTTTTTAAGTGTTTTAATACATATACGCTGCTTGGGTATTGACTGACCTGCGTGTACATGCTTTTACCTCAGGGAAAAGTAGCGTACAGGGAATAAAACACTGGTTTTTATATGTCTGGACCAATTCTAGAAGGAGGGGTCGCCCTAGGCCATAAACAAAGCATCACATATACCAAGAGGGGTAAATGGTGTTATTACAGACACTCATCGTGTACCAACATTAGCAGTTGGAACACAAATATGGTGTTAATATTGGTGTGAGTTAAGTGCAACACCCACAACATATTAAGGAGCCCCACGACCCCAATACCAGTCACTAATTTTATTAGTTCAAGCCGCATAATGTTCGACTCTTCATAGAAGGCTTTTGTCAGGTACTTGTTCAACATTAATTTTGGAAGTTTCTCATGGTGCCCCAGGTCCCACTCCTCCATTTTCAGAGTCGTTATATGACCCAAAAAATTTCCCTCAAAGAACACACTCTCCAGTAACAATGGTGTGGAAACCATAAACTTTGCATTATCCACATCATTTGGCACTTTAGCAGTTTCTTTTCGGGGTTTGATATACTTCGACTGCCAGGTTATCAACTAAACCTTATTTGCATCAATCTCCTTTTTGCCCTCACATAGTTCTTCTTCATCTAGATCCAAGGGCTTGGTTAACTGTGTAGACTGATCAATCTTCCCTTTCTAGAAGATTTCAATCGGGTTTTTCCGTGATGATTACCACACCGGGACTTGATGAGGCTTTTTATGCTTCTCATCTTCCGCCATGGAAGAATTTGGCTTACTCCTTGATGGGTTAGGAATAGTCAGTACAGGTTGGGTTGGCTCCATCTCCGGGCGAGTTGCAGTCATTCTCTTAAGGATGATATTACGGTTCCTATCAGGCATGTTTGCGATCTCCAGAAGTGAAAGAAGTTCCTCCTAGTCCTTCTCAAAGATCCAACACTTTACTTGGAACAAAGAAAGGAAAGAAAACTTAAGGAAAACTATTTGGAAGCAAAGTTTTCAAATGCGGAGCAATATGCCATATTTATACACCAATTTGAATTCAAGTCCAACTATTCCCTCTAATTCTTGGTCATTAATGCACATTTGGAAAAATATTTCCAAAGATATGTTTCACAAATGCTTTTTCCCCACTCCTTCCAACATTAAAATTGCCATCAAGTCAGCAACATTGCATCCAACGGTCATTTTTCGGCCATGTTGTGTGGGTCCCATCAACCTAGTGCAACTCCTTTGGTGTAACTCCGCACAGTGCCATACTTAAACTGATCGTGCGGCCCTGTCACTTTTCCTTTTTAACTTTCGAGCAATGTAGTTTATAGTCCCATACTTCCTTGCAGCTAGCTAGAGTACTAAGACTATCACGCAATCATATACTCAATGCACAGGGGTGGCATCACCCCTCTACAACTTTAATCAACTCCCATTGACTTTTCATGGAAATAATTCCCCATTCACCTTAACAAGCTGAACTGCAACTCCATCTGTAATTTCCTTCACAACATATGGCCCCAACCAATGCATATGAAATTTTCCCAAGAACTTTGTGAACTTACTATCATATAGCAACACTAAATCTTCGATCTTAAAGGTGCGTTGTTGGAAACGGAAATCATGTCATCCATTTTCATGATCCCTCTATACCTACTGATGAAATCCAACCAAGAAGTGATCCTCCTCCAACTCAATGAGTTGTGCGAGTCATTCTTCCATGGTATCATGATCAACCATGTCCATAACTACTACAATCCGTAAAATTAGCACTATATACTCCACGAGCATTACATCCTCTTACTCATATACTAGTCTGAATGGTGTTTCTCCTGTCTACTTTTTGTAGATAGTCCTAGATGACCAGAGGATGACTGCTACGGGCACATCCTAGTCATTTTTCTTTGCATTGCAAATCTTTGTCTAATCATTTTGCAGAATTTAGTTGAAGGCTTCTACTGTGTCATTCGCTTGAGGGTGATAAGGCACACTCTTCTAATGATATATATGGAATTACTCAAGAAATGCACCAACGATGTCATTCAAGATATGTGAACCACTATCACTCATCAAAGTCTTAGGGCAAATGAAACGAGACAAGATATATTTAAAAATAAACTTCACAGTGGTAGCAATGTTATAATCTTTTAGAGGTTGTGCCTCCACCCACATCGTTATGTATTCAGTCACAATAATGATATATAAGGCCCCTGTTTTCTTTCCCAGTGGTTTTATTGGTCCCACAAAGTCTATTTCCCACTTATCAAATGCCTACAATGTTATTTGTAGACTCAGTGGAAATTCATCTCTTCTCAATGGTCTCCCCATCCTCTGACAGACATGCACGCCCTGCAATATATTTTGGTGTCTTTATGCATAGTCAGCCACCAAAGTCCTGCACGTAGGATCTTCTGTGTAGTTTCTCTTCATACATATTTTCCTCCCGCTACTCCTCCATGTGCTTATTTAAGGATACTTTATCACTTATATTCTAGAACATACCTAAGTAGTATTTCATCAGATCCCATTTTATGTAGACACGATAATAGAAAAATCGGCAGCTCAAACCACTAATTCCTTTTTCTATTGTGTCAAATTCCCTTTAGGATTTGTACCTGTAGTCAAGAATTGAATTATATATATGAAATGACCATATTTGATGTGAAAAATGAAGAGTTACAAATCAGGCAATCCTTCCTCCAGACTCGTAGGCTCATCCCCATTCTCAATTCGTGATAGGTGATATGGACTAACACTCAAGCATCATGGCTTCACAATTACTTCGAAATCATATTCCTCAAAAAGTAGCAACCATTTGCAAATCTTCCCCCCGAACATAGGCTTGTTGACCAAGTATGTCAGAGAAGAATGATCTATATACATCTTGAACTACGCACCCAATAGATAGTGCCTGAATTTCTGCATCTCATACACAATTTCCAAACCATGGTGCTCTGTGGTTGAATAGTTATTTCCACCTTTGATAACTTTCTACTTCCAAATGCTATTGGATGGTCAATATCTCCTTCACCTGGTTGGGTCAGCACAACTCCTATCGTGATGTCGGAAACATCTACATTGATCTGAAAATGAGGCACTAAAGGCTTCTTGTCAAGCTTACAAGAACCTCTCCCACTTCGAAAGATTAAATGTTCCCAAGATCTAGTGATTAACCAATTGTGGAATTTAAAAGTGCTTGAAAATAGGTGTATGATTATGTTTCTTCTAGAACTGTTTATGTTCTGTAAGTTCACTTGCTTATGCTGATATAAAATACATATAATAGTAAATAGTGCAACAATAAAACAAACACACAAAACAACGATGTAATATGGAGTTCATCCAAAACTCTTGGGCTACGTCTCCTTGAGCTCTAGTCAACTCGATTAGGCTATCTGGGATTATCGCAAATTCCTTTTACAAGCTCCAAACTCAACTCCTTTGGTTTACACTCAACACAATCGGCTTAGAACACCATCTTATCCCTGGCTCTGAAGCTCTCAGGCTTTCTGGCTCTGGCTCTGGCTTTGGCTCTCAGCTCTGGCTCTGGCTCCGGCGTTAGCTCTGGCTCGTGGCTCTAGCTCTTCACTCTGGCTCTTGGCTCTCAGATCTAGCTTCTCTGAGCTCTCTCTCTTAGCCTCTGCGCGCCTCTGTAATTCGCTTGACCTCCAAGTGATTGTCTCAGCAACTTTCAGCTCTCTAGTTTTTCACTCGACCTCCAAGCAACTCCAAAAACTCCCTCAACTGCTCTCCGCTACCTTCTGCATTGCACCCTCCTCTCAATCGTGCTCTCTAGCTTCTTTGAGGCATTCTTCCGGCTCTGCAGCTTCCTATCCATTTCTCTATGTGTAATCATTCCTATGTCTCTTCATCTGGCCCTCTAGCTTCTGGCTCTATGGCTTTGCACATTACAAATGCATCATTGTCTATAAAATTCCTACTTGCTGCATGGCACAATAATCAGGGACTGTCACAAAGGAATTGGGCCCTTTCTTCAGGTGAAAACCTGAAAATGGAACAAAATTCCAATACACAGAGTTTTATCGAAAGTACACTATCGGGCGGGAAATCCATACTTCAAACATTATGAAATCGCACTTATAAACACTTTAAGGTCCACTTTTTATGGCTATTGCAAGCCCACCATTCATCCGCGTGATCTCTGATCGAATGGCTAACATTCCATTTCAAGTGGCTTATGTGCACAAAGATTACTCACCCGAGAAGGCGATTTTCTCTCTCCTATGCCATGCCACGTGTCGGCCAGTGTATGGGTTCGGACGAAGCCCATCCAATACCATTTACCGCCTGAGGCCCACTAGAAATCCTGCTTACCATGGAACTCAAAATTTATAGGGCTACATTTATAAACCTTTCGGGTCCTCCATTCTATCGCAAATCACTATCACATGGCATAATGGCCAAAAACCCATTTACACAGGAAATACATTGAAAATCCAATTTTTCAGATTTCAAATATTATGCAATAAAGCTCATAATTCCCATTGGGTCTGGCCCTTATCGACTTATCACAAGTTGCGTGCCAAACAAACCTTTGTATCGGGGATCAACGATAACTTGATCGTCGATATGCCGATTTGCCGATTGCTAATATGTCGATCTGCTGATCACTGATATTGCACCTCACATATCGCATCGGCAGGGGTCTATCCCTTCTGCTCCTCTGATCGCCGATCAGCCAATCACTCTGATCGCCAATTATCGCAGTCGCTAATCGCATTTTTCCTTATCCGGGGTCCCGATATCGGGTGAAGCCTACCTCTGACCTGAAATATCAGAGATCGTTGATCGGGGGTCCTTCCGCCTTTGCATTAAGTCCACCCCTTTGCACATTTGTGATGCGATTTCCTTAAGGATACTTTTAGGCCATTTTTAGAAGAAATGGCTCCTTTTTCAAAGGACAAAGGCAATCTTCTTTTTGTGATAACTTCCTCATCCAAACTCCGTTTTAGCGAATTCAAGTTGTCGTAGATTCAGAATGAGAAGATCTATGCATTGGGACTATTTCCAAGAGAATCCTTGGACTTTCATTTTCCTCTATGAGGAACACTTTAGACTTAGAAGTCTATCTTAGATCCATTTTGGATCACACCTTCCCACTAAAATAACTTTTGGTCTCCAAAAGACTGATATACTGATCTGAATAGTAAATGAGAAACAACACCTTCTTCTTTTAGCCTCCATACACTTGCCTTGCATATTGCCTTTGAACCAAAGCCTTTGACCACTCTCCTTCCTGGATGTGTGGGTCCTCTTGGAAAGAACTATTTTCCTCCTTGACTTCATACAGAACTCCTGCTGAGATGGCCACAAAAGGTAGTTTGAACCTCTCAGCCTTGTTCATTTATCCAAGGTGGCCCAAACAAATGTGAAGTTACATCTGCTTCACAAAATTTTCTTTTTTACCTGTTTTACAAGCTGTCAACAACAACTGTTAATAACAATAGAAATACAGACAACAATTGGATGGCGTAAACTCCTGCTTCAACAAAAGAAATAGATTTCACATCTTGTGAACACCTCCATGTCTTACATCTGCATACAAATCATGGACTAGATACCGAACCCACAAAACACACCTTTGAAACAAATGACCCTTCAAGTCAAGCATGTAGGAAAAGGTCCTCTAGGAATCCTTTTCAAAAGATGAAACACTTCAACATTATCTCCATCTTGGAGACCAAGTTAACTTCTCCCAAGTCAACATTTCATCAGATGCATGTCAAAGCAATCAACCCTCCAAGTTGATTACACATACATGTTCAAATACAAGGAAATCATCAACATCCCAGTGTTCATGCATATCAAGCTTATGCATGCATTTCATCCTTCAACTCTCACATAAGCACACTGTGCTTTCGAAGTTGAAATGAAATATAATGTTGCAGCAATAAAGTGAGACTCCTACTCAACTTCTCCATTCATCTTCTTGGAAGAATCCTGCAACTTGCATTCCATTAACAAAGAAATGCAAATAGATGCATCAATAAACATGTAATCTTAATTGGATAAGAACTCTAACCATTTCTTACCAATCCATTTCAAAGTTCTTTCCTTTGTCTCCACATCAACATCAACATGTGAATCATCCTAAAACACATCATCCATGGAAAATTCCTTTCCATTTCTGCCATCTTCTCTTTCCACCTTCTTCAAGTTTCGTGGAAGCATTGTTGGATTCAGAGTCCAACATTTTGTAGCAAGATGTACTTGCTTATGGCAATAAGTGCAACACATGTGCATCCTCTTGACAGCATGGCTTACCTTGTCTAATGGACCTTTGCCTTCTTGCTTCTTTTCCTTCAAAATTTTCCTGTATGTGGCCATTCTCTTCCAACATCTAGAAACATTATTGTTATCCAAACCATAAAAGGAACATGCAATTCTTTTCCCACACATGGAAATTTATCATGCTTTACATAATCAAAATGAAAATGTGTAGAACCAGATTTATACCTTTCCCTTTCACCTTTATTGCCTTCATGAGTAGGTGAATCAAATGAAGAAGTGGCTCCCTTTGGAACACCATCAATCTCTTCAAGGCTGTTAGAGTTTCCATAACTCTCTGGTCCAAGTGTGTGCTTCTGAACACTTGCATCCTGCAAATGATGTTTCAATCTATTGCATTCCTCCTGAATACAATATTCACACTCTTTAGGTGGAAGACCTGCAATACACCTCCTTCTTTGAGTTGTTTCAATGGCCTTCATGGCAGCTTTGGAAATATCTCCATAAGACTCTTCTTCAAGCTCATACTTGACCAAGGATTCTTTGGCAACAAAGAGCTGTGACTTCAACTCATGCATCCTTTTTAGGTTCATATTTGCAATATGAAGTTGCCTATCCATTTCCTGCAATTTGTCAGAAAGTAACTGCTTCTCTTCCTCCACGGAATTCAACTGCTTTATAAGTATGCTGCTCTTCCTTCCATCCTCATACATTTATCTCACCATACCCAACATGGTGAACAAGTCTTGCTTCATGTATTCATCAAAGAATCTTTTGAAGAAAGCGGAATTTGAGGACTCACTTGTAGAAGTTGTCATTATCAAAATGAACAAAAGAAATTCAAACAAGACTAACAAAGAGCTTATTCAACAACCTTTTGCAACAAACTTCTCATGCTTCAAGGATTGCTTTGAGGTCCTATGGGATAAGAAGAATGACTTCAGCCCTTCTTCCTTCTTGTCCTTCCTGGACTGAGCTATCAATAGCTTTCCCTTCACCTCTGAAAACCCAAACAATAATCAGTTTGCAAACAAGCATACAATCAACCTTTGACTGTTTAAACACCTTTCAAAGAAGAAATCTTTGCTATGCCATTCAAGCATTCTGAACTGATACCGTCCAATTTGAAAATGGGACACTAAAGGCTTCTTGTCAAGATTACAAGAACCTCTACCACTTCCAAAGCTTAAATGTTCCCAAGATCTAGTGATTAACCAGTTGTGGAATTTAAAACTGCTTGAAAATAGGTGTATGCTTAAGTTTTTTTAGAACTATTTATGTGTTGTAACTTCACTTGCTTATGCTGATATAAAACACATATAACAACAAATAGTGCAGCAATAAAACAAGCACACAGAATAGCAATGTAATATGGTGTTCACCGAAAAATCTTGGGCTACATCTCCTTGAGCTCTAGTCAACTTGACTAGGCTCTCTAGGATTATGGATGAGTCCTTTTACAATCTCCACACTCAACTCCACTGGTTTACACTAAACACAATGGGCTTAGAACACCATCTTATTTGTGGCTTTGAAGCTCTCAGGATTTCTAGCTCTAGCTCTTGCTCTGGCTCTCGGCTCTAGCTATGGCTCTGGCTTTGGCTCTTGGCTCTGTCTCATGGCTATGACTCTTGGCTCTTGGCTCTGGCTTCTATGAGCTCTCTCTCTCGGCCTCTGCGTGCCTCTGTAATTCTCTTGACCTCCAAGCAACTGCCTCAGTAACTTTCAACTCTCTAGTTTTTCACTTGACCTCCAAGCAACTCCAAAAACTCCCTTAGCTACTTTACGCTACCTTCTCTGTTGCACCCGCCCCTCAATCATTCTCTTTAGCTTCTTTGAGGCATTCTTCTGGCTCTGCGACTTCCTGTCTGTTTCTCTACATGTAATCATTCCTTTGTCTCTTCATCTAGCCCTCTGGCTTCTGGCTCTATGGCCTTACGTGTTAGAAATGCATCTTTGTTTGTAATATGCTAGCTTTCCACATGGCACAATGGTCAGGGGTTATTACAAAGGAATCGGGCCCTTTCTTTAGGCAAAAACCCAAAAATGGAACAAAATTCCAATACACATAGATTTAACGAAAACACATATCGGGCGTGAAATCCGGACTTCAAACATTATGAAATTGTGCTTATAAACCTATTCAAGTCTGCCTTTTATGGATATCACAAGCCCACCATTGATTTGCATGATCTCCAGTCCAACGACTGACAGTCCGTTTTGGGTGGCTTATGTGCAGGGAGATTACTCACTTGAAAAGGCGGTTTTCTCTCTCCTGTGCCATGTCATGTGTCGGCCAGTGTATGGGTTCGGCAGGAGCCCGTCCAATACCACTTACCGCCTGAGGCTCGCCAAAAATACCACTTTCCACGGACCTCAAAATTTATAGTGCTGCATTTATAAACCTTTTAGGTCCGCCATTCTATCGCAAATTGCTATCGCATGGCGCAACGGCCAAAAACCCATTTACACGGGAAATACGTTGAAAATATGAATTTATGGATTTCAAATATTTTGCAATCAGGCTTATAATTCCCATCAGGTTCGAGCCTTATCACCTTATCACAAGTCGCGTGCCCAATGACCCTTTGTATCGGGGATCACCGATCACCCGATCACCCGATCACCAATCTACCGATCCGCCGATCGCCAATATGCCGATCCGCTGATCACCGATATGCCAATCCGCCGATCACTAATATCGTACCTTGTGTATCACATAGGCGGGGGTCTATGCCTTCTACTCCTCCGATCGCCCATTATTGCAATCACTAATCACATGTCACCTTGTCTGGGGTCTCGATATCGGGTGCAGCCTTCCTCTGACCGAATATATCGGAGATTGTTGATCGGGGGTCCTTCCACCTTTGCGTTAAGTCCACCCCTTTGCACATTTGCGATGTGATTTCCTTAAGGAGCCTTTTAGGCCATTTTTAGAAGAAATGCTTCCTTTTTGAAAGGACAAAGGCAATCTTCTTTCTGTGATAACTTCCTCATCCAAAGTCAATTTTAGCCCCTTCAAGTTGCAGGAGATTTAGAATGAGAAGATCTATGCAGTGGGATTATTTCCAAGAGCATCCTTAGACTTTCATTTTCCTCTGTGAGGAACACTTTAGACTCAGAAGTCTATCTTAGATCCATTTTGGATCATACATGAACGTGGAACCCTTTCTTCCAGTCGGGGAACACTAACATGGGCACGATGACCATTTTCTCCTTCAAAATGTCCAAACTCTTTTGGCAGTCTCTGTCCTAGAAAAATGTTGCATCATTTTTCAGAAATCTTTCCATGGGCACAGTAATTTATACATACACTCTGATGAACTTCCTATAATATCCCTTATGTCCCAACGTTGCACACAATTGTTTAACATTCATTGGGGCTTCTAGATTGAATATTACTACAACTTTGGCAAGGTCTACCATTAATCCTTTCTTGCAAACAACTTGGTGCAAGAGTATACTACAGGGTATGCATAATATGCATTTCTTTAAATTAAGAGCTATCTAAAGCTTTCGACAAGTATCCCACATGGGGGCAGACTATCAACATGTTGCTTTACTAACTAGAATATTTTCCAGTAATCAATGTAGACCTCTAAAACTTTTTGGATAAATTCCTTGAAAGTCGCAATTACCACCATAGAGAAAATTGCAAGGGCATTCTTAACTCGAAAGGCATCACTTTATACTGAAAAAACCACATTCATTCATGAAGGTGGTCTTACTCTAGTCCTCCAATGTGATCTCGATCTGATGGTAGCCCGAGAATTCATCTGCGAATGAATAGGCTTCCTATCCTCCAACATTATCTAGTACCTCATCCATAAATGGCATATAGAATGGATCATGGACACACACGTCATTCAAATTCCTTAACACTACATATATTTAAATTTCATCCTCATTTTATTTTCTTGAACCACCATGGAGCTAACTTAGTCTGATTACCCGACAGGTCCAATGATCCTAGTTTCAAGTATTTTATCCAAATCCTTGCGCACTTTTTCGTTATACTTAGTATTTAATTGGGAGGGGTGCTATTTCACTAGATTTGCATCTGGCTCCAAAATTATCTTCATGACTCCCAGATCGCCTACTATCCCTTTTAGGTTAGAGAAGCTGGCAGGAAATAAGTCTTGACACTATCGCAATAGATTTTCAACCTTATATACTGTATCTTCGTCCAAATAGTCACCTATGTTGGCGAACTTCAATTGCACTTTTGATCCAATATTCACCTGCTTAGTCTTTAAGGGATTTGATATATCATGGATTTCTTCCCCGTGTCCCTCGACTTTGCCTTATCCTTCAGACATAGGAATGTAGATATTCTTAGGATCTTCCTTGCTATCCTCCACAGTCACATTGTAGCATTCGAGCACATGGCATAGCTGCGTACCCCAGTATGGTTGTACCCATTCAACCAGTTCTTTAGGAATTCTAAACATTGCATCTTTAATATCTTTGTAATGCCCCATCAATACATTCAAATCCATCTTCAAAGCTAAAAGTCAGCAGGAAAATTTCTTTCGAAACATCCCATTCTGCAGTCCTATGTCGTAGCTCTGTTTCTAGGTACAAGTTCATTAGGATTGTATCCAAAGTGTGGCAGAAGATATGAAGCCACTCTGGCTACGGTCCTTCTCCTCGTGTTTCTACCCAATGAGCTAAGTGCTCATGCAGATCACCCTTCCCTATGTATTACTCTGTAACACGAATATTAGCCTACACAAACCTCAACTTCATCATTCTTCGATACTCCTTCCAATATACGAAACTGTTCTTATTCGTTCCCCACCAATGGGTAGTTGTAGCTTGCACCACAATGTCTGACACTTGAATATTCCTCCAGTATATCCCTTTCAAATTTATCCAGAAATAAATTGACATCATGTAAATCATCATAATATGGTAAATCTAATCTGAATCTTAATTAGAGGAGTTCTCATTCTCCCACGTGATTCACCCAGCTACCGTAGGATTGATCCAATCTTCATCTCACGCAATCATTTTATAAATCTACTCAAAGTGATCGTCTTCCTCATAATCTCACACTGGTTCAGTATAACGCGAACCTTCGGCTAGAGCCAACAACACAATCACCCTTAGTTATTTCTTTTCAAATGTCATTCTACACTTCTTCTGGTTAATGACTCTGTTCATATGAAATTTCCAATCAATTCCCAGTAGTGTTGGATATGGGTTACTGTCATCCACTATTTCGATCATAAGAGTTAGCTATAGCGATGTGGTATCCCCGCGATACACTATCTTATTGTCTATAGTGCACCTAGAGGTGTCCTCAGAACACTACTTTCTTCATCACTGTTAGATGCTCCCAACAGATTATTGTACTTAGTGCCTGAATCTAGATCTCTTCTGAATTTTTTTCCACTTCATGTAGCACCCTTCAAATCTCTTCTAAACATCAATTCAATGGAATAACCCTTTTATCACACAATTGCATTTTAATCCAAGTCTTCAAGGATTTCAGATACTTACCTCTTGGTCCATTGAAAAAATGGCATTCAGCTTTTCTATAACTAACAAAGGTATAGTTTGTCAACTCAGTGATGAATCCACCTAAAATTCTATCGATCCAATAGTTGACATCCCTCGTGATCTTGTTTTCTGAAGCTTCCAGGTTCCTAACTAATTATGGAGTCCACACAATAGGGTTTTCCAACTTCCACATACCCTGACTATCTGCCAATTTTGACAATGATTGGTGTAATTTGCACAGAAAAGAGAAGAAGAAAGTTTCATGCTTGTATGTGTATATGTTTCTATTCAACCATTCCTCCTATAGGCGCAGATTCCTATTTCCTAGGTTGAAAATTCGTGCAACTTTCGATCTATCCACTTCTCCATTTATTTCTTAGTTGGGAACCATTTATTCAACATCACACATTCCTCAGAGAGATCCTAGTCACAACAACACAACCATTTGTTGGCTTGAGGGGTCCTGACCCAGGTTCAAATTTAGCTACACCAATCAACAAAACCCCAAATTACTCGCTGTTTTAGCAAAAACCTGGCGTAGTGTAGGCTACAGTCTCATGCGAAGTAGTATTGGGGGATGAGAGAACTAGGTTTCTACATGTAGAGGTCTGCATGATGGGTTCCTATTACTTCTAGGACATTGTCATGACCTTCGTGAATCCCAACCCTTAAAATGGAGAAATCATACTAATTTATAGAAAACATAATCTATCTCTTCGCGTAACACTTTAAACATTCATAATATCAAGTAAACATGTAGATCTACCACTTTTGTGCATCAATTAAGTGTTTTTTTTCAGATAAATGCAGAAAACAGAGTGAATACACATAAATTTCAAAAGTACATATAAAGACACAAATACACAATTATTGCCCCAAAATTGTCTTTATTATATATATCCTTTTGTTACAGACTCTTCTTCAATGCACACATAGATGCATGGGCCCACGCACTCAACTTGCGGACTTATGAAGGTCTCCACGCACATAGCTACAGGAGACTTGCCCTTCGCATAAGTAGGGAAAATAAATGTTATGCTTCAGACTACTTGCCCATACAATGATCTTCAATTATTAGTTACGTCCTATGACTCCTTTATATATCTTATTTCATTACAATACCATGGTTCATGAACCATGGGTGGGTCACAAAATATCCTATATTCTAAAAAAATAAGGGGCTTTGACATTCCTAAAGCCGCTTTGACTCCTACAACCTTCCTGCTCCGCTCCTAAAAATGCAGAGAAATTACATAATTAACAAAAAGGATTACAAAATTTACCTAGAGGATCATGTCCCAACAAGACGGTAGCAATGGGCTTGATGTCAAATACATCATTGATCATCACGGGTAAGGTGGGGGGTGAATTTATGGGTTCATATATAGGCAAGGATTTCACCATACGATGGATCATCTTAGGTAATCGCGAACAATTGTTCATTTAGAAGGTTGTCATTAAGCACCAGATCAGGCACACTGGTGGGTAATTCAGAAGTGAGTTCAGTGAGGGCCAAGGCTTTCTTACTCTTGGGTGTGACAAATTTATGATTGAATTCTTAAAGGATAATGATCCAACGAGCATACTTACTGCAATTGATATGTCGACTTAGTAGGAAAGCCATGGGGTTGGAATTAGTCACAAATTTTGTGGTACGCGTAAGGATATCATGACCAAGCTTTTGAATAGAGAACACGAAATCTACCACTAACTTTTATTCATGGCAGTAGGACACAAGGGGAGAATTATAGTTCTTACTAACATAGTAGATGACATGCTAAATACTTGTAGAATATTCTTGTATGAGGACCCCAACAACCGAATGTGTAGATGTAGAGATGTACTCGCTGAAATCCCTCTCAAATTTAGGTGGACTAATCAACGGAGTAGAAGTAATAGCATGTTAGAGGGCATCGAAAGACTATTGAGCATGGTTATCCCAAACAAATGGAATGGTAGATTGAAGGATTCTGAGGAACCCACGAGTGATGGCTGCATAGTCAGGAACAATCGATGAAGAAAGTTAGCCTTGCCTTGGAGGCTTTGTAACTGGTGAAGGGTACATGGAGGAGGAAGTTCAAGGATGCCTTGAAATTTGAGTGGGTCAAGAGTGATACCATATTTCGACAGAATGAAACCTAGAAGTTAGCTGGTGGGAATAGAAGAGATAGACTTTATAGGGTTGAGGCGAATTTTATACTTGCGACATCATAGAAACAAAATATGCAAATCATGAAGGTATTGTAGCCAAAATTTGGAACGAGTGATGAGATCATCGAGATATGCGAGGATAATATGAGCCAAGTGGTGAAAGCAGTAGGACATGGAATGCCAAAAAGTGGCCCCAACATTCTTTAAACCAAAGGCATGTCCTTGTAAGTAAAAGTTCCTCATGGATGAGTGAAAGCGGTTTTCACCTGATCCACATAGCAGATACATATCTGGTTGTATTCGAAGAATTCATCCATAAAGGATAGCACCTCATGCCCCACACACTCATTAATGACCTGTCTATGAATGGTGTGGGAAATTTTTAATTGGGACAAGCTTTGTTCAGATCATGGATGTCACTGGAAACATAGATAGTGCCTTGTTTCTTGAGAATAGGAATGGGATTGGACACCCATGTTGTGTATTCAATGAGATATATGAAACCATCTTCCTGGATCTTATTGATTTTAACATTGATAGCTTCGCATTTGGAAGGATGGCTAGGCCCTTTTTTTGCAGATGGGTATGGCATCGAGCAAAGTGTCGATATGATGTTCAACAATGGTGGAATCAAGTCTGTGCATTTTATAATAAGACCAGGCGAAACATCACGAAATTCCTTCAAAAACTTGGTGTAAGCCTCATTTTCTTCTGGGGTGCACTATTCCCCCAAGATACTATTTTCTTCGGCCCCTGGTTTGCTCGAAATTTTAATTTTGATTGTGGGGGAAATCTTAGCCATAATTCCTTCTTCAAAAGCATCTGGTATAGGTATGGGATTTTTAAACCAACTGAATTCAGTATGAATAAAGTGTTTGGACTCCACAGGATATTGGTCATGGGTTTCCTGCAGAAGGATGTATGCATGATGGTGCATATCATTTCAAGGATAATTAGGTGTGGTGATAGCTTCCATGATGTCTTCATAAGAATGGAAGATGGGCATACTAAAGCTACCTGAAGCCTATTCATGAGAGACAAGGTTCACATACACATCGTCACAATTCGAAGACATATGATAAGCAGATGGAATATATACTGATGTTGAGACTGGGGT
This sequence comes from Pinus tabuliformis, assembly GCA_031772625.1. Taxonomy (NCBI): domain Eukaryota; kingdom Viridiplantae; phylum Streptophyta; class Pinopsida; order Pinales; family Pinaceae; genus Pinus; species Pinus tabuliformis. Next base: position 1,439,151,726 of record CM062820.1, read on the forward strand.
TTTTTTTTTTATGATGGTTCAACAGAATCACAGTAGGAGTCATCAATGGAATTCCAACGCATCGATCTCATGGATGACCATAGGTTGAAAATAGTAGTGGTATTATCTATCATATCAACATCAGTGGGAGGGATCACAAAAGGTGTTTGATCAACCTCATGTTCTGATGTAGGAGTGGGATTGGAATCTGGGGGTAGAAGAGAGGTGGACTCACTATGGGCAGCCTCTAATTCGTGAAGCACTTGAGGTGTAACACAAAAATCTTCGAGACAGGGACAATGATGAGAATAGTGTCCATAATTATCACACAAAGCACATGGGTGATTTGTGCATAATGATCTGTTCTTCTTGGCTAACTTAGGTAAGGTGACATGGACCTCAGGAATGTTAGAATCAGGAAAGGTATCAGTGACCACATCCTTAACATGAGTGAGTTTAGAACAATTATTGGTGGTGTGACCGACAACATCACACAAAGCATAAGGAGGAATGGATTTTGGCGGCTTATGAGGAGTTGGAGTTACTGGGGGGCCTTGTCTTTAGTTCCCTTTTTTTTGGCTTTTCCCCCTTGGCTAGAAGCTGTCACAATAGAAGTAGGCTCCTGTTGAGGTTTTTTTGGAATTGAAGCAAAGGCAGGGATAGAAACAATAGTTTGGACTAGGGTCAAGGCAATGTAAGGTTTCAATTGATTAGGTGGAGTGTTTTCTGGAGGATCGATGTACTAGACTATGAAACCCAAGGTAATATTGGGTAGACTCAATGTAGCCATGACAAGCATAGAATAAACTACAGGAGGTGGAAATAATAATGGGATCTAACCAGAAGGGTAGTGACCTCGAGGATCAGATCTGAGATGGTTAAGGCTTGGGGGAACAGTTCTCGGTGGAAATGGATTAGGGGAGACACCAACTATGGGAAAGGGTTCTTGAGGAGTACCACTGAAAGGTGAGTTTGAGTTAGGAATAATAGGCTCTAGAGGTGTGGTATGCTATGAAACCATAATAGACCATTTGTGGGCGGCCCGTGATGCTTGGAGCATGCAAACACTAGATGAGCTAGCCTCAGAAGGGGTAGGTGGTGGACCATAGTAAACACCAAGAAAACTTGAATCTTTATACTAGACTCATCAAGAGACATTGGTGAAGGGTGAGACATTCATATTATCAGCCACGAAGGAAATGCTGGACTGAGTTAAGCTCTGGGCTTTGGGGTTATTGTACATCAACTAATTGATGGTGAAAATATTTCCATTATGGGGAAAGCACATGTTATGGTAAACTGTAGATGCGATTTTTGACATCAAATAATTATAACTATGACCCAAAAGGATGTTATAGTCCAAGGGAGCATCAATGACTTCAATGTCAATACAAACAATCTTACCAGTAACTATGAATGGGGAGTTACCATATAATCTAAGGCGCTGCAAAGGATGACCATTCCATGCCCAAAGAGTGATTGTAGATGGTGATAGGTTAGGGGAACCAATTTTCTTCTAAACACTAGCATCCATCACATAAGTGGAGGCACCTTTGTTAATGATACATCGTTGAACAATAGCATTTCTAATGGAGACTGGTATTTGAAATGCAATGGATGAAGGTAGGGGAGGATTTTATGACTTTTCAACATGAAAGATAGTCATTTTATCATCTTGAGGATCCATGACATCCAAGGAAGATAGTATACCTTTCAGCTGGGATGGCAAAGTCTAGAGGACTTCCAGCGTTGACATTGTAGTAGGATACTGCATGAAGTCATCTATTATGCTATATGTATGGGTGGCTTTAGCAGAATCAACATTTAGATTAACAAACATTTGTGGATATTGAGAATAACCTAAAACTTTAGTTGAGGGATTTTTAAGGTACCGTTAGGTGATGATAGAGGTTGGGTGGAAACTTTGGGTTGGGAATTTATCGCTGACTTAATGGGTGGCTTGTCATACTAGGGCGGTCAATTCTAAAGGTTGACTTGCTTGGTATTTACCTCATTAGAATTACTCATAAGAAGATGATAATCATGGTGACTAGATGGTGGAGTTGGTTGAGCTTCCTGACCTTGTGTAGGTTGGGCAACTATGTGTGCTTAGTGAGGCACTGCCGGTTGAGATGAAGCAAGAGGGGAAGGAGTAGCAGTGGGTTGCGATCCTCGAGAAGTTGCTTGAGCTTCCCTTACTTTCGACATTAGAGGTTAAAGAGTACACTCATGGGTATAATGACCATATATTTTGCAACAAGAACAAGGTTTGTTTGAATGAAGAGGATTTTTTTTCTTGGTTTGATCGCCCTGTTGCTGGATTTCAAGATTAGGTTGAGGAACCTGAGGGGCATTGGGTGGACTACCCTATTTTCCTTGATTACCTCTAGATTGTTGGTTCATATTACCCTTCCACTTATTCCTTTTTTTGGGGTTAGGGGGATTGTGTCCACTTTGCTTAGCATACACTTGTCCTTGTGGAGGAGGTGGGTGTTGTGGCGAAGGGGGAGAAGGAATGGGGGGTTGGGGCACTAGTGCTAGAGTAGATGGAGCACTAGGTTTTGCATAATAATAATAATGAGATGGGGAAACATTGGTATAAACAAGTGGTGCAAAACCTGACCCTAACATTTGTTGATATGGATGGGGATATGCATATCTTATCTTGGGACTTGGATAATGGTTGCCTGGTGAAGGATTGGGGTAGGGATTATTGTAAGTGGAACTGGTCCCTCCATGAGGTGGATCATAACTCACCTAAGGTGGAAAATATTGTTCAGGTTGTGATATGGTTTCAGCTATGCCATCTACAGCATGAGATGCCCCTAGTGCATTAGCAGCACCAGGTCGAGGAAGATTGGGAATGATAATGTAAGCATAACCTGACAAGGTGTAGATAAAATTAAATTTTAAGGCTATTTGGAGTGCCTATTCCTCATACTAGGGCAAGTGTGACTCAACATATTTAGCAATGGGGGCCAATAGGGATTTATGGAACCAATCTATATAGACTCAGTATTCGAAATTAGGAGCTCTATAGATACTCATCCTTCTACGTCATTCCTGAACATGGTTGGAAAGGCGAGTGGTAAAAGTTTTACGGGAAGAAGTCAAAATTTCGATATCAGTATCATAACGGAGAGGTAACTAGAAATATGAAAGAAAAGTTGTGGAAAGAGTCGTTATAGTGGAATGAGTAGCTCTATGCTGATTGACATACCACTTAGCATTATCTCCAATGAGCATATGCTGGAAAAAACGAAGACAGATGGATTCTTCAGTAATGGAATTTGATGAACACCATGTGTGGAAGGAGTGAACATGATTAGTTGGATATTATATAGCATTAAATTCAAAATTTGGGATGTCTAAAGGGAGTTTGCTAGGCATAGATGTTCATGTGGGATTGTGGAGAAGAGTATCATTTATAAATTCAATAAAATTGGGTACACTCAAACTAGCCATAAAAGGAAGCAAGGGAGTAGGAGTGACCACATCGACGAGGGTTCTACTAGTGAGGCCACCCTAGTTGGTACCTGCGCTACCATCCTAGGTTCCCGCACCCATGTTGGTGCCTAACATTATGACAATACGGGGTTGAGAAGAAATGGAACCAAAGGATGAACTGAATGAATCAACAAAATCAGAATCAAAATGATGACTCAATGGAGGATTGGGAGGATGAACTCTAACTCAATGGGGAGAAGTAGTATGTCCTGACAGAAATTGAGGGTGAAGACCTCAAATTCAATATGACAAATCCCTAGGGGGCACAATTATGTCTAGACGATAAGGATCTAAGGAATAAATGGTGATGATAGGAATAAAAGAGCAACAAAGAACAAAAAACACCTAGTGCAATGGTGCCAAGTGTAAACTAACTATTTTAATGATGTTACTCTCATACAAGAAAACACGTTCTATCAAAGAAAAGTACCTCTAGCCTATAGGTGACCCAAATCCTCAAACAATCCTAGATCTACTATTTCATATGCCTTTCTAAAGAACTTATAACATGACGAAATCTCATCCCCGCAAGAAAGGTTGTCTAGAGAAAGGCAGGGTAGAGAGCCAACTGCTTCTGACAGCGAGTCCTATAGGGTGTCTTCCTAAGATTCATCAATATGGTTACCTTCATCGCATGTGGGTGGTCAATTCCTAAGCTTTGTGTTAGTCATCCACCACACGGGATTCTCTACCACGGGTTGGGGAACCCTGAGGAGAACCACTCGCACGATGGCCTAGACTAACCCCCTTAGAATTTGGTTTCTGACACACTCTGACTTTGATTGTGGGATGGTGAAGTATTTTAAACTCTATATTATGTCAACTTCTTTGTCTCAATGAAATTGATCGTTGGGTGTTATTGGAATCCCATCCCATTGATCCTATACCTACACTACAAAGATTATTTGGCCCAAGTGACCAAGTGGGCTTAATATATGTGTGTTTATTAATTAATGTGGATCATTTCAAGTCTTTTCTTGGCAGTCATGATGAAGCTCACATTTGCTTAGGGTGTGAGTGTGTGAAAATAATGTGTCAAGCGGATGAGTTAATTAAACATGTTTCATGATGCCATGTGCAGTAGAAAGTAAAAATGTTGAAATATTGTAAAGAAATTTGAAAATGACAGAAAATAAATAGCTTGGAAAGCACACAAAACCCCACCCAAAAAGGCTACTAAGAAGCTTGGAAAGAGAGGGAAAACAAGCTACTCAAACACACATAAAAAGGCTTAAAATATCTAAGGTCAAGGGAATAGTATCTAAAGGCTCTAATATTCTCTTAATGGCGTAGACAAATAACAAAAATCAGAGGTGAAAAATGTTGCAAACGATAGGTGTGAAGCTCTAAAACCTAGGATGCTCAAGGGGATCCTAATGGGGTAAAGGAAAACCCAAACTCTAAAGGGAGAAAATGTAAAAGAAACTTGTCCAAATGATTTGAAAACTAATGGATCAGACTCTGCAAATTAGTGGCTAAAAATGTTGAAAACCCTAGACTCCTCACTCAACAAATCTCTTCCTAACAATGTGGAGGTGTACTCTAAACCCTAAGGGGATTTTTACTTCCTCAAATAGACAAATGAAGTGGATTTAGGACTAAGGCAGACTAAAACCATAGGTGTACCCAAAACAAGTTTGTAGACAACACTCAACAATTCTGAAAAACATTGAAAAGTTTCTGCAAAATTTCCAAAATGTAGTTACTGACCTAAAACAGAGAAAAGCGCATACTTTGAGCCACAAAGAGAGCTTTTCAACTCACTTAAGTGGCTGAAAAGTTCATTTTGGTTCCAAGACTCTCGGTCGAATGCTTGTGCATAGATTTTGTCATCTCCTACTTGGATGGTACATGTGACCTATAGAAAGAACCAAAATACCACTAGAATCTGAAAATTTGACAAAATAGCGTTAAATGGTGTAAATAAAAAGTGAGAGTCTAAAAATAGTTGTAAAAAACCCTAAAGTTTTCAGAAACTTTAATCGCCCAAGAGTGTTATTATTACACTAGTGGATTCGTCGTTTATTAGTGCAAAATTTCTTAGAAGGTGTAGGAAAAATACTTCACTTAAGTCACTAGATGACAAGTGACATTAAGAACAAGTTGATGGCTGCTAGAGATTCAGATCTGTAATAAAAATAGAAAACCTTCAAAAGTATAGATGATCCAGAATAGAAATTAGGAATGGAAAACGTCCAATGGAATAACCCAAATGGAAATACTTTAAACAAATAAATATTTTATTGAAAACACTTGGTGAAGGAGATTTGAAGATGGGTATGTAAGTCCCCCTCTATGCGATGGGTTCTTTGATGTCCTCGACACTTCCGAAAATGACCTTCTCTCTCCATATGTAGAAAACCCAAAAATGGGAGGTCAAAGAAAAAATATGATAATGGTGATGATGATTATGATCATGTTGAAGAATGAAATCAAAACCCTCTTATTTATAACAAAGTATTGAGTCAATGTCGAAAATGGAGAATAATAAATTAATATTAACCAAATCGAGGTCTAATTGCTCAGAATACTTTATTATATTTATTGGAGCGGGAAAAGATATTCAAAATAGTTAAATATATTTATTCAAAAATAATTAACAAGTAAAATGATTTAGTAATTATTTCACGAGAATTAAGAATGGTGTGAAATCAAAATAATTATTAAATAATGATTTAGTAATTATTCTAACAACATAAGTAAGGAAAATTAAATAAATAGTTATTTGTTTAAATATTCGTAAGGTATTGAGTCAAATGTCACAAGGAATAATTATTTGGATAATGATTTAATAATTATTCCTAGAGAAAATTAAGTAAATAATGATTTATCTAATTATTCTCATGGTTTTTTTTATTTAAATTGAAAAATAATTTAATCAAAGTGGTTTACTAAATTATTTGCCATGGCGAAAGTGACTTTATTATGGTAAAGTTTAATCTACATGGTGTATTTTGATCCACCTAATTAGAAATGGTTAGGTGATCATATTTTCGTGACAACAATATCAATAAAATTGATCCTATCCATGTTTAGTGCTTCATAGGTTCGTGGTTAATACGAATTTATATTAATTTTATCTCTCTTCCTTATATATATATATATATATATATATATATATATATATATATATAATTCTTTGGGTCACATATATAAATGGACTTAATGCCTTTAAAAAGCTTCTTGGGATTTTGGGTTTTGTAATTTACACAAAAAAATTGACCCGAAAAATATTCTTGCAAATGGATTAAAATGTAAAATATTTTAACATATTGTGGCCTTAACCCCGACTAAATTTTTACAAAAGATATGGGGACACTCTATGCAAATTTTGGTCATACCACTCATTTCATGCTTTGATTTTGTTGATTTTACAATATTTGTGCTTTTCTTGGTTTTCTACTTTCATCATTTCATTGGGTGTGGCCTCTCACCAGCTTCCTAATGAATCAAACTTCGTTGAATTTAGACTTTTAGTTTGAGAATTATGAAAGTTCAAAGTTTCAGTGATTTTCACCCCTTGGCTTAAAGTCTCTAAATTTGCATTTTACTATATTTTATAGATTGTAAATAAATTCCATTGTAATTTTGCTAATTTAATTTAATTAACTTAATTTTAAATGTTTTAATTAATTTATTTTAACTAAATTAATTAAATATAATTAAACTGTAAATATTAAATTAGTAATTAATAATTAGTTATAATTAATTAATTTAGCTATAAACTAATTAGTATGTAAATATTGTTATTTCATTATTTTTTATTAATTAAATTAATTGTTAAATTAATTAATTTAAAAACGACCGGATTCAAAACTTATAAATCATATAATAAAATATTTTATATTTAAAATACCTTTGTAAATATTAATATTTTATTAAATAATAATAATAATAAATTAAAAAATATTCCATTATTACATAAACCCAATCCAGGTAATTGAAGGGTCAATCTTATAAACAATTAATCGCCTCTACGACCTTGTCGCGAGGGTGACATAACAAGAGGATTTTGTAGGAAAACATGATTTAATCATCGAAATTTAGATGTAGGTTTTTATGGGTGCATATTTTATAAATCTACTTTGATATAACACTAGCAACACATAAGCCACCTATTTTTGCATTTTTCCATGGAGGTTTGTTACATAGTTATCGTTTAATTAGTGGTATTAGTAGATTTAGTGAGCGGCCACACACAAAAAGAATCCAAAGTATGATGACTAGCTTTACTAGCGTGATGGCTCTGGGATGAAGACTATCAAATTGTGAAATGAAAGGTGGAAATTATACTCATATTGTAACTTCATATTGTTGAACATGTTAAATAATCAATTATTGAGGAATTTATTGAGAAATGTGTTATGTAATATCAAAATATGAGATGGTTGAGACCAAATTATAAATCAGGAGGTTACTAGGTACATGATCGTGAGAATCTAGATGAGTGAAAAACAAACTAACGCCATCTTTAAAAATTTTGAAAGTGAAAAATGCAATAAAAGGTGTGAACACATGCTAACAAATGAGCATGACAAGGGAAGAGAACAATCACATTTCCAAGTTCATCCAATATGGAATATCCAAATTCATCCTAATCACAATCTTAACAATTTTTTTTCAATGGAATATCCAACGCAGTCCTCGTAGAACTTGGAGTGTATAACTTGAGGAAAGGATTACACCTTGAGGGATTTGATCCCTCTTGGTGCATGATAGATCCAATGTTAGATGGACCTAAGTTGGTTCCACCTGAGGGAAACAATGTCACATTTTCAGGTCATAATTATTATGTATATGTTTGAGATTAACTTCAAAATTTACATTATGGTTTCTTTTCATGGCATGACCATATCATTCTCTTCTTTAACTTAGTTCGTGGCGCTTTCCTTGAATTATTTGTACTTTTTTTTCAGATGCTTTGAGCGGTTTGTGTGTTTATGTGTTTGGATTTGGATGGTGGTATTTTTGAATGTTATAATTGTTGTGTTATATTTGTATATTTGTATGTAGTTGTGCATTACTATAATTAGTTGGTGATGAAGAAGATAAACAAACTTTTCAATAGTTTGTAGGAGGATTGATACTTCACATCTATTTCAGTTAATTTTAGGCCTCACAACTTTTGACAACTAATTAATTCCTAATAGTGTCCCTCTCAGTATTACTAAATATATATTGATGAGTAGTTTTAATAATTTACTAGGTCAATATTAATCTTAAAATAAACTGTTTCTTTACTAAAGTTTGAAATGATTTATTTCGTTCGAGAATATTTTAATAATTTTTTTGTCGATAATCTATTTTGCAAGGTCAAGAAATAATTTATTTTTGAATTTTTTTTAATGAGTCGCCAAATTACATATTTACATCCAAAAAATTATCACATCTCTTTCAAAAATATTTTGATTTATTTTTAATGTTTATAAATATATATTTTCCTTTTATAAATATTATGAATAGATTGTTGTACACATTTATCTATTACTAATTTTAAATCTCTGTAATTGTTTATTAGTAATTAGTTGATGATGAAGAAGGGAGACAATATTGTCAAGGATCAATTTACAGTTACCAGGAGGATTTATTCTGCACATCTATTTTATTTTAATTGTAGATAGCTAATTAATTCTTAATAGTTTCCCTCTAGGTATTACTAAGTATATCTTGAAAAATATTTTTGTTTAATAATCTATAACCTGAATATTAACATTAAATTCATCTAATGCAATAAATAAAATAAAATTAGAAAACAATATCTAAACTAAAGTCGATGCATCTAATGCAAGAAATCAAATGATATTAGAAATTAACATCAACAATGAAATCAATGGATCTAGTGCAGGAAATCAAATAGGATTAGAATCCACATCTACAATGAAATAAATGCATCTAGTGCAAGCAATGAAATAGAATTAGAAACCACCATCTACAATGAAATAAACATATCTAGTGCAAGAAATATTTTTCCATCTCTCCTACCTCCATCTAATCTTGAAAAATATTTTTAATCATTTAGAGGCTCAACATTAACAACATCTAATCCATCTAATGAAAGAAATGAAAGAGGATTAGAAAAAAACATCTACAATGAAATCGGTGCATCTAATGAAAGCAATCCAGTTCAAGAAATCGAATATAATTAGAAATCAACATCTACGCTGAAATCAATGCATCTAGTGCAAGAAATCAAATAGGGTTAGAAAACACCATATACACTGAAATCAATGCATCTATAGAAAGCAATCAAATAGGATTAGAAATCAACATCTACACTAAAAATAAATGCATCTAGTTGCACTGAGAGGGGCATTCTACAACCCAGTATCTCCGTTGTTAGCGTCAGTCATTTCTTCCTGTCACCAGTGATCAAATTTTCTTTTACAAATTTTTGTTAGGGGTCTCAAGGTCAAATTTTATCATGTTACTAGGTTTTCCAAATAAAATTTGGTTGCTGGTTAGTTTGTCTAGGGTTATCTATATTCTCTCAAGAACTTCAAATGTTGGTTGCTTACATCATTCAGATGAGTGTACAATCACAAAGAGAATATAATCATCATGTTAGTCATCACCATCATTATTTAACTCAGTCTAATGTCTCCATTAGGTCATTAGGGTTTCAAGGTGACCTACATTTTCATTTCATGCACAAAAATCTGGCATATGATGAGTTTTGATAAGCAACTCTTTTCAATAAATTCTGATGTAATTTCATAAGTACTTCATGGCTACAGTCTCAAAGTTCCAAAAGAAAGAAGGTTCACTATTCAAAAAAGATAAAAGGAAGTCCAGGTTACAAAACTCCAAGGTTGTCAAGTTCAAAAAGAGTGAAAGTCATGTTTGAAAAAGATATGTGGGGCCCATTTTCACTCAAAAGAGAATCATGCTATGTCTATAAAAGCCCAAAATTCTCAAACACATTTCATTTGCATCCTTACCTCATTTGGTTATCAAGCTCTTTCCTCCTTAGGTGAAAAAACACGAGTTTTTCAGCTCAAATTGGCAAAAATTCCTTGGCATTGCGCTTCTGTGAACTGCGCTCCATTTCTAGGAGAAGTGCTCCGCTTCTGTGAACTACGGTGCACTTTAGTGAGCTACACTGCACTTATGTGAACTCCACTGCGCACAGGACAAAGTATCCCAAATCTCATAGAAAATCATCCAAATTCGAGATTTAAGCTTGCATTCCAGTTTCTTATTTCTCTAAGCCATTTAGTAAGTCAGTACACTCAGTTCACTCCCTCGTTTCCTTTATGTTACATGCAATTTTCATTTATGGATAAACACATTTCCCCTAGGTGGGTGACTACACCTATAACAATAGAAAGAAAGTAGTTTAACCTTTTGTTATAAAAGATAGATCAGTTGGAGGAACTTACTTGTTGCCTTTCACTTCCCAGATCTCTTTTGAATTGCTTCCACTACTCCCTCTTGAACTAAACCCGCTCAAAAGGTACCTGCATCAAGAAAAACATAAACAAGAAAAAATCAAAGCATACATAATCTATTGACTATAAAACAATGGAATCAAAGACATTGAAACACATAATCATGATAGATATGAGCAATCATATGAGAAAGGAAATAAAATCTCTATTAATGTAGAAGGAAGAGTATCACCCAATATAGTTTGATCCTGTGCCAATACTACAGCTTCAGTTCAACCCTCACCACATCAAAAGCTCACAACTCTAGCAGATTAACATTGCTAAACGTAAACTCAATCCTCAAACAAACAAAATTTCCTTACAAACTTCAGATTCTAGCCCCTTCATCACTATGATGAGTGCTCAATTTATAGGAAATGGAGGTGGTTTTGTCATAAATGATGGTATTGAATGGACTTCCAAACTTGGAGTTAGTTTCCATGGAGAAAGGGATGAGAGGATAGGAGGTTAATGGATCCTTAGCCAATCCAATTTCGACCTCATAGGAGGAGATAACTTAGAATGAAGGAATATTCCCACAACCCTATGTAAATTTCTCTCAATCTCACCCCGTGCAGGCTAAAGTGGGTTTAAGTGCATTGTAGTGCACTATCTCAAGGCATAGGGTGCACTGGTGTCCGAAGGAGGCATATCAGGAAGGCTTCAAGCCACGAAACTTTCATAGAAGGAGCTATTAAATGAGTTGAATTATCTAGGGCATGTAACAACTGAATTAGTGTTTGATGATCCCTAAAAGTATTGATCTGAATGTCAGGAATGATGTGCCCAAATAAACCTGTAACAATTGCCCCCTAAAGCATGAAGTCGGAAATGATAATGTCGAGTGATATGCTTTATGATGTGACAGAGAGGAACTGAAGCAGATGGTGACTTGCATCGATTACAATACACAACATCATGATATTTTGAATTTTTCATCAAATGCTGAGGGAAGGGATACCCATGCTCAACATATAAACTTTCATTACATCTACATATATAGTCATCTACACATATAGATCCATGATGGGATGAGAATCAATGTAAAGCCATCGTATAGATGATTTAGTAATCTCTTGAAATCACAGCCCGGATGGATGAAACCAGATCTGAGGTCTTCTATCTCATCCACTTGTTCACTCAACTACGAGTCTAACCATGTCAATATGTGATATGAAGTCCAACATGGGAAGACACCATCTAATTACCAGCCAATGATGTAAGCTATTAACAAATGCGAGAGAGATCATTGATAATGATAATGATTCTCAAGGTACTGCAGTACATTTTTCATGGTGTGAATAGATGTTTTAATGTCGAACACCATACAAAGTCCTTCGGTCGAAGGCTAGTGATGTCAAGCTATCGTCATAAGCAAGAAACGTTTCGTTGATGTATGCAAGCCCCAAGGTACTGAATGGGTGTTTCTAAGTCAACTTCTTGGATAATGTGCTGATGTCAACAAGAAGCGACTCGTCACAGGAGGGCCTTGATGTATCCCACATCAACAACACCAAACGAGTATAATAATTTTGGAGACAGAATGTCACTGCTGACACAAAGTTCAGGAATCGCAGTCATGAAAATGAACGTATATGAGTATTGCAAAGGATGAGTTTTACTGACTAATTTTTCTTGAACATGTCGGCGACACTGAATGAATTGGCAGCATTGACCCAAAACTGAAGTGATGCATGGTGTGATAAACCATAGGTATGATAACCATCAAGAAGATAACCCAACCCAAATAGTCATGGAGATGAAGTGGAAGTGTCATGTTCAAGAGCGACTTGCTACCATAAAGTGATTTATCAATTTGCCCATTTTCCCTAGTCATTACTCACTAGTACCTCATTATTTTTTAACAATCTTGAGGAGGATAACATATGCTTGTAGTATAATTCCACCCTTCAGGTGAATCCATCGCTATGTTATGTTCTAACGAGCCTAGTGAAGGTGAAACTCTGTCTTGTCATGATGGAAAATTTTGTGGCTATTTGATGTTTTAACGAGTTTGATGACAATGAGAACTTGATCCTTTTCATGTTTAGAGAGTTTGAAAAGAGAGAAAAAGAAAACTCCACAAGTTATTTTTTGTAAGTTTGTCTCTAAAGTCTAAAAAAATGTAAAATAATACAACAGAAAGCCTATTGACCATGTTCGATCAAAGGATTCATTTTTCGTAAATAATCTATCTCTGCCCGGAAAAGGGTTAAACTTAAACTGAGTAGATTTGATTTCCAATCCATTAATGGGTTGCAAAGGACAAGCACTCGACAATATTTTCATGTTTCTAGAGTCTGAAAAGAGCTTAAAGAGGACTCCAGGGGGGGTCCTTTTTTGATGTTTCACAGAGCTCGCAAAATAGATAAAAGTATGCTCTGTGGTCAAAAGTACAATTCACGATCGTGCATGTCAAATTCATTGTATCAACTGCAAATTTGTTCAAAGAAACGCCAAAAGGGTTAAACATACCTGTTTCATTGGTAAAAATGGGTAAAAAACTATATTTTATTCATTAAATGACATGAAATAACCATAAGACAAGAATTTACCAAGTCATTTTCACCATTTGATATTTACCATTCCGTTTTGTGCTATGAACTAGTTTTTACCTCGAACTTCAGCAGCTGATTACAAGAGATTCTGTGGATCATTTGTCATGCTGTTAGGACCAGGTAGGAGATCTACCTTTTCTCTTCCCTTTAAGTTACTTCTCTTATAGTTTTGTTAACACTCAGGTTGTTCCCTTTGACTCCAAAGGGAATATGGCCGAGGTAACCACTAACCAATCTTTTAGCCACAGGTCCTAGCCTACCTGCAGCCAGAGAGGGCTCTCTCTTTCTGATTTAGCTTTGTTTTGGTGTAATTTTAGGCTAGTTATGATGCACAGGATTTTGTTTTGAATTTGTTGGGATGATGATTTCAGTTAGAACTGGTATGTTTTTTCAGAATAATTTAGGCCATTGGGCATGGAGTCGATGATGGTGAACTGCTAGAAACATTTCTTGAGAAAAAAGGTTATGCTACAGAGCCAGACAGACATCCATGGAACAATTCTTCAAATCTGTAATATGATGGCATGAAATCAAGAAGTGAAAGGCAGCTAAGGATATTTCACTATATTGATAGAGGGAAAAAGTGGGAACATTATCTAGGAGCATTTAAGAATTCCTCAACAACATTCATAATGATAGAATGAATACAAACACGAGCAGATAAGAATTCATGTTTATGATTAATTCTAAAGAAAACACAATTAACAACAGAGATTGAGCAGAGGGTGCATTCAAACAATTCCTCAACTATTCTTTTTCTCTTTTGCTAAGTTGATGAAACATATATTTGAGTTAAGCAAACATAGAAAGACAAAATATGGTTTAGAATAACTTATTGCTCCATCAAACAACACAGGAATTTTGTAGCAGAATGCAGATCATCACTTTGACATCAAATAGTGCAGAGATCATGAGCTTTCCTAGCCATTTGTATTAGATAGTCTGAAAATTTACAAGACAGTGTCTCAGAGAGAAAATCACCAACCCCAAATACGTTCTGTGGGGAGGTATATATACAAAAATAAGATACAAAATATCTAGCTGATGAGTTAATAGCTCATAAATTCTATGCCAACCCCTGAGGAATTATAGCTGAAAGAGTAAATGCTGCAGTAAATATTTAATGCATTAGCTGTCCATCTTGTCAGAGAGTTTTGACTTTTGCGACCAACTGAGTTGGCTAGGGCTGCGCTGTCTAAAATCTGCATTTTTTCCTTTTTGGGCTTGCTATCCCAGTATTTTGCTGAGTCATTATTCTCACCCGCTTTGTCTGTTGTCTCCATGCTGTATTCAATTCCGTTGACCTGAGGCTGACCAAAAGAGACAGAACCGAGATTATTTTGGCAAAATTTGCAACATTGCTTGCAACCAATCTTCTTTAGGTAGTTGGTGTCTTCGTACTTTTATTAAAGTCTCATCTGCCTCCGTGTACCTGTAAAAATTGGGTGGGACCTCAAACAAGTGATTAATTTCATGTTCAATGTAAAATAAATTTTCCAACTTATCATAAAGGCTCTGCCCTGATGGAGGTCCTACTTCTTCTGAAGTACTTGTGGATGCTGTGATCTGATTTGAAATGAAATTAGTCATCCTGGTGGCATATTGTTCACGGGTCAGCAGTCTTCCAGCACCGGTCAGTAGGCTGGGCAATCCTTTGCCTTGCAGTGCTCCCATTCTCAGCTTGTAATCATCTACCTCAGCCTGCATTTCCTGACATTTTCTCTCCAAACCTTGCAAAAAATTTCTAAGGGTCAGCACCTTTTTGGCTGTTAAAATAGTCTTTGTTTTTTTTCTGATGTCTAAGGCTGCCAACTCCTCTTTAGTGTGAGTGTTCAGGAAGTGTATCATCTTTCCAGCCTGCTCAGGCATATTTCCTAGTGCTGCTCTGGCCTTTTGACTTTTAATTTGGGCTTGGCCTATTAATTCGATCTGCTCATGCGCCATTTTGATTGATTTCCACTGTCTGGTGATAGAGTGGTCAATCATGGTCCACAAAATCTCCTTTATTTCAGCCAGAGTCTTTTCTAAATTCAGCTCCTTCTCCAAGGCCTTTATTCTGTCCTTCAGGGCCTTAATTTCTCTGGTTTGTTCAGCCACTGTCATTTTGGATTTATCATATTTTGCTTCTAGCTCAACCAATTTTTCTTTGGCCTGTTTAATCTCTGTTGCCTGAAGCTCTATCTCCTTGACAACTTTTGTCAATTCATCCATGCTTATGCTAGACTCAGGAGCTGTTGTTGTTGCTGCTGCAGCATCTGAAGTTGTTGTAGTCATTGGAGGGGTCACTGCTACTTCTGTAGCTACAAAAGTAGTTGGGGCAGTTTGAGGTGGATAGGAGGTCGACTCTCCCTACTTGTCTTGCAGTGCCCTTTCTAATTCTCTTTCGATTTGGACTATTCTCTGATTCATTTGCATTAGCAGGTCCAATGTATCCTCAGCTTCTTTCTCTTTCACCAGCTCTCCTGTTTGTGGATGCATGGTCGAGGAGAGCCTCATTTGCTTTTTCAGAGCAGCAATATCATCCTCCTTTTTCCTCATTAGGGCCTTGATAGCTTTGGGATTCTTAGGATCATGCCCCAGGTCCACAATAATGTCCTCCAATGTTTTGATTCGGTTGTCTTTGGCTGTGGAGGACATTCTTTCTAAATCAAGCTGAGTATTAGTGTTCCTCAAAGATTCCTTTAACTCATGGGCCAGTGTGGCCTTGTCTACCAATGTGGCATAGACCATTTCCCCTGTTTGCTTATGCAATTCTATTTGGTCCATGGGGTGAATGTCTTTTGCCATGACCTCTAACTTTGTCCTGACATAATCTGCAGCTGACTAAGGTTACTGAACCTTGGGTTTAAAATGGCTGAGAATCATTTTTTCTTCTTTTATTTCATACGCTGCCATCAACCTTTCCTGCTTGGTAGGTGTTGCCTTAACAAATTGGTCATATAACTGTACTCTTAACAGTTCATTTTGTGCCTTAATTTCTTTAAAGGTGGCCTTGATGCTAGCTGGCCTCTTGCTTTGCTGTATGGAGGAGGACACCTCCATGCCATGCTGTCTATCTTGCTCTTATTAGAAAGAGCTTGTAGCTGTTTGCTGACTGTCTTCTCTATCTTTCCTCGGACTTCCATGAATTTCTTCACTTACTTCCTCCACAATTGGAGAATCAACCTTTTGCCTCTTGGCTTCGGGTTGCTGAGTGGACCCACTAGCAGGTGTGGAGTCATCTCGGTCTCGTTTTCTGCCTCTTTCCTCATGGGCAGGAGTCTGCAAGGCAGGCAGTGTTGGTGCTTCTGTTTGTTGTAGAAGAGCCTGTACTTGAGGTTTCTCCATTGAAGAGGCAGGTTGTTCTTTGATCACTTCTTTCTCTGCATCCATTATCTCCTTCCCTTTTGCCGTACCTGTTGCT
The DNA here is from genome assembly GCA_031772625.1 of Pinus tabuliformis. Taxonomy (NCBI): domain Eukaryota; kingdom Viridiplantae; phylum Streptophyta; class Pinopsida; order Pinales; family Pinaceae; genus Pinus; species Pinus tabuliformis. The sequence continues at coordinate 1,439,168,600 of CM062820.1, forward strand.
GATGTAGATGGTCCCTGGGTGGCTTGTGTGGCTGCAGCAGCGGATGTGCCTTCTCCAATTTGATGTGGCAACCTCAATGTTACCTGGTTTAGCTAGCGCCGAGGGTGGTTGAGCTGATTGAATGGTGAGTACTGACATCGAATTTGCAGGTTGCGGTGTCCGAATTGTTCAAATTTGAAATCTGGAGGCAATTTGGTGTGAACAGCAGAACGGCGAACTCCAAACTTTCCAATGAAAATGACCGAAAATGGTCACTTTGCGTGTTTTTAATAAAAAATTTGGCGCATATGTGCTTTTGGCGCTTTCCCGCGATGACATCAGCATGATGTCATCGGCGGGTCCCGGGTACGGCCGGGTGACGTGGACGCTGACTCGGATGACGATGTGGCGGGACACGGTGGCACAACGTGGACGCAGGCGGACAACGTGGCGAGTGACGTGGGGCAGCGGCGGAGACAGGGTGGTGACATCATGGCTGACGGGATTGCTGACGTGATGGGGCGGATGGTGGTATCCGGTTTCCCCGCACCACCTTTGAGCAGAGGCGGTTTTGGGGGGGAGGCCTCCGAACACCCCGGGCGGTCGACACGTGGCGGGGGTACGGCAGGGAAACTGTCCATCCCTCGGACGTTAACCCCCGGTGCGTTGTGGGCTGAAAATACCCGCCCACCATTGGATCTGGCGCGGTGTGGAATGGACGGCTGGCGGGGCGTTTCGGGGTGGCGCGCAGCTTTGGAGCGGGTCCCTCCCGTATATTTAAATAATATTGCGCTGCGGTGGGTTGAAACTTTGGCTTATGTGGGTTTTTGCGGGTTGGGTTAGTGCGGGGTAATATAATGTAATGTTTAATTTAAAATATTCAAACATTAAACATTGGGGTTTGATTGCAGGGGCAAATTGCAAGGGTTTAGGTGGGTGGGGGTTTAGGCATAAGTTATTAATCCTAACGAGAGGTTAGATTAATTCCGGGGTTAGGACGCGGAAGGGTTGATTATAGCCCCAAATGGACTAATATCTCCCATAACTATGTACCTAGCTATAATGCTAGGGGGTGGGATAGTTAATATGTTTTTGGGAATTTTTATATAGTATTTTGTAGAAAATAGGGATGGGGATGTAACTAGGGAGCTATATAATAGAGTTAGGAGTTAATATGGGTATGTGAGGTGAAGTGTGAGGGAGAGATTAAGCTTGTAAACTAAAACTTAGATACAAGGAATGGATGAAGGATGAAATGAGGGTTTTACACAAGAAATGTGGCTTCTTTTTGAAGAAGAAGGTCAAAACTTGACATGATTTTGTCAAGGGGGAAATGTAAGTAGGACTGTTTAGGCAGATCCTAAAGTCCTCAAGGGGATATTAGTAAGAAACTTTTTGAGGGGAATGAGGGGAGTTAGACATGCTTTGATAGTTCTGCCATTTAGACCATTGCTCTGACCCTTCTCTTATTGATGAGATAAGATATGATTTTCAATATATCAGGTAGTCAGACCTTGCTTCTGCAACCTCAAACTACTTACCCTGCCTAATACACCTAACATTTTTTCTTCTTTTGAATGGGTGCACTTAACCTTGCAAACCCTGATAATCCTCTTTTCTTTTGGTTGCCCTCCTATCTAAATCTACCCTTATGTCTTCCAAGGGCCCAGATTATGCAGTTGGGCTCCCTTATTTCTCTATCTAGCTACTCATCTGCCAAGCTTGATCTGTTTGGACAGATATTCGTTCTCTAGTCTAGAAAAAGCAATTTAAAACATGGCATGGTCCAGTTTGAGCTGTTGGGCCATTCAGTAAGCTAGCAGTGGCATTTTGGTTAGCCACTTTCCTGGTCTTTCTTTGGGGTTCATTTCAATTATTTTTTCTGACCAATTCATTTTCTTGCCTTTTGATCATTCTTTTAAGGCATACCCTCTTTACATTTTTTAACTCTCTGTTCTTTTCACAAAATATGGAACCTATGTAGCATCAAAGATGAGCATTTTTGGAACTTCCACTGTCAATCATGAAAAGTGAAACCTATTGGTATAGGAGACTAACAGTGGCTCCACTTGGGGATGGCTTTTCCAGATGAAAAGCCAAGAACAACAGGTCAGATTGCCTTATTTTTCCATTCTTGCTGCAGTCTGAATTTTCCTTCTGTTAGAGACCATTGAGATGAATCCTAGTAACTTGTATGAAGTACCCTTTGAGCTAATTTGCTGTGAAATTACAACTCTATTTTTACTGGTTTCTCTAAGTATTCATCACCACCTTCATAGTTCCCAAGTGTTTTCTCTTGATTTCCAATGATAGGATCAAAACATATATCAGAAATGGGGTAGTACCCTGATCTTCCTCAAAATCTTCTTCACTTAGTCCTTTATCTATCCGCTGTAATGAAAATACTGGAAATACAAATATTTATGTACAATATATAACTGCGTAGTGTTTCATCAAAGGGGGTCAAAATAATGTTTGAGCATCCTCCCATTGACTGGGCCTTCCTCAGTATTTGAGCCATCCAAACTCTTCAGAAAATAGGTGTTATTACCTTGTAAAACATAATGACATAAGGTCCCTTCCACAAGAAATAGAACTTGCCATGCTTTCCTTTGTCCTCTCTTCTGGAATCCCATCTCAGCACTTTGCTTCCTATGAAGAAATCTTCAGCTTTGGTTCTTTTGTCAAACATTCTTTTGAGCTTCTCTTGCAGTACTTGGGTTCTATGATACACTTCCTCTCTTGTTTGTTGTAAGTGAATTGTCTGATTGATCCTTCTTTTAATATCATTAGGCTCAGCTTTTATTTCTTGCAGCAATTTGATTACAGGGATCCCTAAGATGAAGGAAATCTTGCTTCCATTCCATAAACTAGTTCATATGGGCTTGTGCCAATGGATCTTTTGGTGGTCAATGTGTCTGCCCATAGTGCATTTACCAACTTCTTATGCCAATTCTTTTTGTTCTCCTCCACGACCTTTTTTATGATGTTGATAAGGCTTTTGTTGGAAGATTCAGCTAGGCCATTGCCTTGAGGATAATAGGTTGTGGAATGGCCCAAGGTCATGTGGTATTTATGGCAAAAGTTGATCATTTTTTTGGACTTGAAAGTAGGAGCATTGTCTGTAATAATTTTATCTAGACAGCCAAACCTGGATAGGATGTTGGTTTCTAAAAATTGCATAATAATGGAGTCACTGGCTTACCTACAAGGGATGGATTCTATCCATTTGGTAAAGTAATCTGTAGCAGTTAAAATCCACCTATGCTGGCTAGAGGACGAAGGGTGGATTTCACTAATGAACTCTAAACCCCATTGCTGGAATGGTCTCTTAGTTGAAACAGGTTTAAGTGGTAAAGGTAACAACTTTCTCTTGCCTTCGAAAATTTGGCATTTGTGGCAAGACATTACAAAATTTTTCACATCAGTAAACAAGGAAGGCCAATAAAATCCGGCCGTTAGGATTTTATCAGCTGTAGATTTCCAGTATAAGTGTCCTCCACAGTCACCTGCATGAAATTCCTTGAGGACATTGTCATTTTCATCCAATGTTAGGCAATTAAGTAAAATTCCTTCATGATTTCTCCAAAACAAAACATTGTCTATGATACAAAACTTTGATTCTTTCATTTTGAACAACCTTTTCTTAGTTCTGGACAACCTTGGAGGAGCTTCCAGGTTTAACAATACAAAACATATATCAGCATACCAGGGAGATTGCAAAAAGGCTTGATTGATCTGTGGAGTTGCCATCTCCTCTTCGTTGTCCATTTCATTAATGTCAAGGGCTTGAAAATTGGTTTCAGTCATTAGTTTGGCTAGCCCTTGTCCTTTTATCAGTTTGGTAGGCTTGATTTCAATGTCATATTCTAATATATTGGCAATCCACTTGCCCCTCTTGCCTTCAGTTCCTTCTTGGGTTAAAATGTCCTTAACCACTGCATTTGGGACATATGCAATCACATGAGAGTATAAAATATAGATTCTGAAGTCTTTGATGGCCTTTACCAAGGCATAGGCTTGCTTTTCCATAATCTGATATTTTAAGGGAGCATCTCTAAGGGCTTTGCTAAAAAATGCAATGGGTTTTTCACACCCTTGGTCATCTTTTTGTAATAGGACAGCAGCAATTGTATGCTCAGATGCGAAAGAAAAAATGATGAAATCCCTATCAAACCTAGGACTTGTGAGGACTGGTGTGTTTGTCAGAGCTCTTTTGATATCCTCAAAGGCTTGTTTAGCTTCCATGGTCCATTTGACCTTAGAATCGTTCTTCAACATATTGTTTAACAGTCTTATGAGCTCAGCTAAATTAGGAATGAATCTTCTCAAGAGGTTGATCTTTCTTAAGAAGCCTTGTAGTTCTTTGATGTTTCTCGGATGAGGCAATTGAAGGATAGCTTGAATTCTGTGCGGATCGATCCTAGTACCATCTTTTGAGATTATATGACCTAGGAGCTTGCCTTCCTCTAGGCCAAATAGTGATTTCTTTGGATTCAAAGATTTTTCCAAGGAAAAAAACGGTAACTTTTTATTAAAAAAAAATGAAAAGTTACACTAGCAGATGCATTGAAGCATTTCAGAAAGATGCCCATTGGGCTCCAGTTCTCTCGCATCCCATGCAACGTTACAAAGTAACTGTATTAGAGAAAGAGAAAGAGAGTAGAGAGGATAAGGAGGAGAAAAACTGCAATCCGGTGGTGAGTAAAGGACTCACCCTTCAGGTTTTTCTCCCCTTTTTCTTTTCGACCTTGCACCACTCTCCTTGAGTGGGCTCAATCGAAGCTATGACCAGCTGTGTTTCTGCTTTCTGTGAGGCAGTTTCCTTATCTGAGTCTGAAGTATCTGAGTGGTGATGCCTTTTGATCCCTCCCATAATCATACCCTCGCTTGCCTTCTCTGCCTGGTTTAAGTGAATCTGTGAATCCTTGTTGTCTGATGTGGTTCCCTTCTGATTCTCCATTTCTTGAGAGACCTCGGTCTTCTCTGCGGGGGTCTCTTCCTCCTCTGCTTCTGATTCTTCGTCCTCTGAATCTGGGGGTGAAAATTGCCATCCTTTCCTCTGCTTCCCTTTCTGCTTCTTTTTACTGTTTACTTTCTTGGCTTCTGGACATGTGCTTTGCAAGTGTCCTGTCTGCCTACAGAGCCTACATCTGAAAGCGGTGTTTTCATAATCTAGTACTTGCAACCAATTTCGTTGTTTATAGATCAGCCTTATATTGTCCGGCAGCCCTTTTCTTAAATCTACTTCCACACAAATACGTGCGAAAGTGTAGATCCTTTCATCAATCCTTTCCAGATCTGTTTTGATATATTTCCCTATGCTGTTCCCAATGCCTTCCAAAACTCGTTCATTCCAAAAGTGAAGAGGAAGATTGTATAGTCTGACCCAGACCGGCACTTTGGATACAGTCATTTTGTTTGGATCAAAATCTGGAAACCATGGGGTCATAAACAGCCTTGATGTTCCCCAAAACCAAGGCCCAGCACTGATGATTGTATCTCTGACTTCCTTGGATGCAAATCTTACTATAAAAAACCCCTTTGAACATAGATGAATATCACATTCCATGGTCCAGCTGGTGAAGATCCAATGGAATAGATCCATAGGTTTTGGTCAAAAACTGTTGAAACGGCAGATTAGAGCTTGCGTTCATAGGACTTAACGAGATCATCAAGCCCTGTAGAATCTAAGTTTAGGGCTGGGGTTTGCCCTGACTGATCTACTATGTATGGCCTGGGTATATGTCCGCCTTGATCTGGAGAGGACCCTGAATCTCTGCTGCCCTGTAAAATGTTTTTGTAGGATAAGCCTCCCTTGAGTTGGTGCTGGGATGCTATTTTTTTTCCCTTGTCTCCCCCTGAGGAGCTTGGCTCTCCCTGAGGCAGAGCCCCTCCTCTCAATCTAAATTTTAAAGTAATGATTGATCTTGGACCAATCTCATAGCTTTTCATCGTTCTACAGTCCTGGAGGGACCACCTACCACTGACCAGATGTTGGATCTGAACTGGGTATCCCATCTCTGCCCATATTTGCTTTTTCAGCTGCAAGGTGGTGCTTCCTGCATGAACCCACATTAAACAAGTTTTCCCCTGAGGGGATTTCATCAGAATCTGAAAACAAGTAGTTGTTACCTGCTCTGGTTGTAAACAATCTTCCAGATCTGACCCCGTTTTTGGTCGTTTTTCCTTGTGCATGTCTAGATCTGCAAAAACTCTGCTCGATCTATGATTGGTGCCTTCGATCTGCTTCCTGGAATCTGGTTGTACTCGGATATAGGCTAGATCATGTAAATCCAGGCCGAATCTGCAATGTTTGGGCCCATGCATTGAAAGAGGGAGCAGATCTGCATCATGCAGTCCCCCCCTGCCGTTTCTCCGTGCGTTCTGTGTTTGGCGAGACCTGGCCTCTAAACGCCTTGTGGCACGAAAGCTGCTTTGTTCAAGTTCGCAGTTTAGGACCTCGATCTTCTGCAAGAAGAAAACCTCCTCGTTTATCCACGCAAAATGGTGAGCTTCCGTTGATGCCCTCGCCTCGTGGTCTTGTTGAAAACTTGTATATCATTCCCAGTCCATAATCACATGATTTCTTGTGATAGAAAACCCCACAGATGCGTAGCCGCGCTGACCTGGGTGTATTTGAGGCGTTTGTCTGCAAGAGGAAGGCCATTTCTCTGTAGGTGCTTGCACTAATGAAACCCTTTCAGCAGCGTTCACCGTCACCCCAAACCATGGATCGCCTTCGGCCCCTGAGGCAGGCTTGGGAAACGATGCGGCAGCAAACAAATCTCTGCACGAGAAAACCCTAACAATCGCCATTTTTCCTCTCTCATCCGTGACCGTGTTTTACTAGTAATGTTAGGTTGTATTTCCCCCTTTGGATTCAAAGATATGCCATATTTTCTACAAATTAAGAAAACCTACCTCAAATGTTCTAAGTGTTCTTGATATGATTTTGAAAAGGCAGTAAGATCATCAAGGTAGACTACTAGGAAATCATGGATTTCTTTGGCAAAGGCTATATCCATTGCTCTTTGGAAAGTGGCTCCAGCATTCTTAAGCCCAAAAGACATTTTGACATATTTAAAAGTTCCCCAAGGTGTTGTAAAGGCAGTTTTGTCTTGATCATCCGGGTGTACTAAAATCTGATAGAATCTAGAGAATCCATCTAATAACGAGATCCTAGAGGCTCCCACTACCCTTTGTAGGATATGATCCATTTTTGGTAAGGGGTAATGGTCTTTGAGAGAGACTTTGTTCAAATTCCTTAGGTCAACACATAGTCTAATCTCTCCCATCTTCTTCCTAGTCTGCACTAGGTTTGAAATCCACTCTGAGAACCTGATTGGAGCAATGATTCCTGCTTCATACATACATTTAACTTCTTTTTCAATGAGGGGAAGGAGGATAGGATTCACTCTCCTAATCTTTTGTCTAAAAGGTTTTTGGTTCTCTTTCAAAGGTATAGTGTGTTGGATGACTGAGGTATCATAGGACTTGAGGTCCTCATAACTCCAGGCAAAGATATCTTGGAACTCTTTGAACAATTCAATGTATTTCAACTTCTGATCAGCTGGTAATGCCTTGGATAATTTTACCATTTTGGGATTTTTTGTGGTTCCAATGTTACAGTCTTCAATTTCAGCATTCAGTGGTTGCATTTTTGGTTTCCTTGAGTTATAATTTGAATCAAACAAATCCTCCAAAGGGGTCAAACCTATGGGCAGAAAATTGTCCTTTAGATCAATTACTTCGGCTTCTGTCTCAGGTATTTCATCAAAATCTGTTTGCCTCAGCTCCTGTACATTTTTGTTATCAAAGGTAGTAGGATGAAAAACCAGATTCGTTGTTTCAGCTGATATATTATGTTTAATTGTGTATGCCTGTTGTTGATCATCCATAGTGCTAGTATCAATGTTCATGCCGGAAAATTCTTCCTTTAAAGTGAGGAAGTTATTTATCTGTGTGTCAATTTCGAAGACTTGCCAATTTTTTATGTTATCTGGGACTGCAGGTCTATGTTTGATTTCGGCAGTGAAATTATGGTTGGGTTTAAAAGGTAGCTTGCAAGCGCTGGCAAAGGTTGCCAAGCTATGAGCATGTAAATTGAGCTTTCTAGAAATTTTAGTTAACTGAGATTCTGAGAAGGTGTCAAGTATTTGAATAGTTGCTCCTTTATAAGCCCTTAACCTAAGATCATTTGTGATAAAGTTTCCCTTCATCTGCTGTATGATCAGATCTGAATCCCCTAGAATTGAAACTTTGGTTGCACCTAGATTTTTGATGAGTTTGAGACCTAACAAAAGGGCTTCGTACTCGGCCATATTGTTTGTGCATCGAAAGTTTAACCTATATGCATGGCCTTCAGCCTGGTCATTCTGCATGTTGTGAATCCAGACCCCTGCCCCAGCTCCCAACTTGTTTACAAAGCCATCAAATTCTAAATACCATAAGGTTTCATGGTCAAGGTTTGCATTGAGACTTTTAGAAAGTTGGACCATGGGCAGATTGGTTTCTTGCAAGTCATTTGATGTATCATTCTCCTTTGTTGTATCAATTATATCAAAAGTTTTTTTGTCTTGAAAAGCAAATTGTTCTTTCAACCCCTCTATCTGTGCCACCACTAATAGTTTGGGATTAGCTTTGGTACACATGTCAGCATTATACAAAATGAATGAATCCATGTCGAAATGTATTGAAGAGATGGGGAAGTTTTGGGGCTTTTCTTGACTGCTCACCACATATTTCATTAGTGATTCACAATATAATCTCTTTGGCTATCCAACGACTAAAATGGTGGCATATGACATGTCTAGTTGCAAAGATCCTTGGAGTTTGGCCCCCCAAGATCTGGATAAAAGCATACCGTACTTGGGTGGAATGTCAGCTACCACCACGTCCATCAAAATTGTTTTGGTTGGGTATTGGACCAGGGAAACACACAAATCTTTAATTAGGCCTAGACACCTGACTTGGCTTGAAACAAATGAGAACATATCTTTATAAGGTCTTGTGATATCTAGGTCTATTTTTTCCATTACAGATTTGGGCATTAAGTTGTGTGAGGCCCCGGAATCAAACATTGCATTGTGTAAAACCTTGTCATGAATGTTTAAACTGACATAGAAGGGTGGAACCCCTCCATTTGCTGTCTTTCTGTTAACCTCAGGACCAAACAGTAATTCAGGTTGATCATCTAGAACATTTACAACATCCCTATTGTCTGATATTTGGAGTGACCTATTAATTTGCTGTCTATACACTTGATGTTTGGCCAATTCAGAAAGAGGAACAGCTATCTTCAGCTTACTTATTTCTGTTTCCAAGTTGAAGGGTTTTTCCATTTGAGTCTTAGCATTAAGTGCAGCAGATTTTTCCTTTTCAGCTGAATTTTCAGTAACCCTTTCTTCATGATTGGTGTGATTTTGAATGGAATCAGTCCTAAATTTATTTTCGGGAATATTGTTCGAGCTTGCTTTTGAGGGGAGGGAGGGCTGGTTTCCCAAGGGCTGTACATCTGATATATCCTCCATAGTGACTTCTCTTGGATGTAGGTTTGTTTTATCAGAGGATTCTGGAAGAACAATTTTATCTTTTGTCTTTTTTGGTTGTTTATTGTCCTTTGGTTTCATAGGTTCAGGCACATCTATGGTTTTGCTCCTTAGTTTATACTGTTTGTGTACCACATAAACCGCTGCATCACAGCCTTCCCTAAAGTCAAATGACTCTCCTGATTTGGTTTGAAATTGATTGCAATTATGGGCCTCTTGATCTTCTTGTGTTAAAAAGACCTGATGTTCGCTATCCAAACCCATTAGGTTGATGTGAGGGTCCTCGGTCGGTTCACTAGATATTGAGGCCTCAGCATAATTTTCTTGAAAAGGAGGTCTAATTTTCTGGTTGGGATCAACCCTTCCAACATTTAGATTTTGATTCTTTCTAAAATTTGGGTTTCTAGCAGTACTTGGTTGACCTTCCCATGATGATTTTCTCTCCATGGTTTCTACCCTGTCCCCAAGTCTGTCGATGCCTTTGATGATTGCGTCTAGCTTTTGTTCAAATGCTGAAGGTTCTTCCTTAAAAGTAGTTCTTCTCTCAGCTCTTGCCCTATTTCTTTTAGCAATAAGGTTTGCCTCTACACTAACAACTATGTTTTGCATGTCTGCCAAGGTTAGAGGGGCTCTTTCCCTCAGTTGATATGCCATGTCAGAATCAAATCCATCAGGGAATTTGATTAAGGCTAAATCAGGTGGAGGTCTAAGGTTTTGAGGGATGGCATTGTAAACATTGTTGAATCTTGCACAATAATCTAGGACAGTTTCTTGTGGGACTCTTTTTATGTTGTCATAATCAGATATGATATGTAGTGGGTCCTTTTTCTTTTCCCATCTGTTCAGGAAGGATTGGTAAAGAGCACCTAGATCGGCTATGGAATTTGCAGCAAGTGCTCTGAACCAAGTTCTTACTTCACCTGTTAAACTTTGGACAAAAATTTTCATTCTCACATCATCATCGTCTATTTCATAATTTTCAAAGTAGTCTTGCATTTTCTTGGTATGCTGTAAGGCAGTATATGTGTCGGTACCATCAAAATAAGTGATCTTACTTTGGTAGTCCTGAGGCATAGCCCCAGGATTACCAGGTAGCTGTAGAGGGGCATAACGATTTGCCATATTTACAGGGATAAATGGGACAACAGGAAGGAAGGGAACGACTGGAACAACAGGGACAACAACGACAGTTTGTGCAGTGGATGGAGGTGTGAAGAATATGTTTTGAGAAGTGGATGAGGAAGAAGGAGAAGAAGGAGTTATGTGAGGACGAACTGATGGTTTAGCAGGGGTTGGGATATAACTTTGTTGAACTGCTTCAGGGCTAGAATCAACAAGATCTTCTTGTTCCTCTTGCTTCCTAAGAATCTTCGAGATTAAATTAGGATTGTCAAAAACAACTGGAGGATCTGGGTCAGGATTTGACCTGGTATACCTAGTTTTCTTCTTAGGAGCTAGCTTCCGAATTTGTTTTTGGTATTTTTGGGAATGTTTTTAGAATTGACGAGGAACTCCTCAAATCTTTTGGAACAACTATCTAGAGTTTAGAACTAGCATGTAGTTTGACTGAAGCAGCTTTTATTTACTCCTATAAATGTAAAGCAAGAACAGTTTCAAAGGCTTTCCGGCTGACATTCAGGCTTCATCTGTAGTTTTAACGAATAGACAACAATTGAAAAATTCGTTCTGTCTCCAGCAGAGTCGCCAATTATGTTAACAATGAGGTTGTTCGCTTTGACTCCAAAGGGAATACGGCCGAGGTAACCACTAACAAATCTTTTAGCCACAGGTCCTAGCCTACCTGCAGCCAGAGAGGGCTCTCTCTTTCTGATTTAGCTTTGTTTTGGTGTAATTTTAGGCTAGTTATGATGCACAGGATTTTGTTTTGAATTTGTTGCAATGATGATTTCAGTCAGAACTGGTATGTTTTTTTAGAATAATCTAGGTCATTGGGCATGGAGTCGATGATGGTGAACTGCTGGAAATGTTTCTTGAGAAAAAAGGTTATGCTACAGAGCCAGAAGGGTATCCATGGAACAATTCTTCAAATATGTAATATGATGGCATGAAATCAAGAAGTGAAAGACATCTAAGGATCTTTCAGTATATTGATAGAGGGAAAAAGTGGGAACATTATCTAAGAGCATTTAAGAATTCCTAAACAACATTCATAATGATAGAATGAATACAAACATGAGTAGTTAAGAATTCATGTTTATGATTAATTCTGAAGAAAACACAATTAACAACAGAGATTGAGCAGAGGGTGCATTCAAACAATTCCTCAGCTATTCTTTTTCTCTTTTGCTAAGTTGATGAAACATATATTTGAGTTAAGCAAACATAGAAAGACAAAATATGGTTTAGAATAACTTATTGCTCCATCAAACAACACAGGAATTCGATAGCAGAACGTAGATCATCACTTTGACATCAAACAGTGCAGAGATCATGAGCTTTCCCAGCCATTTGTATTAGATAGTCTGAAAATTTACAAGACATCGTTTCAGAGAGAAAATCACCAACCCCAAATACGTTCTGTGGGGAGGTATATATAAAAAAATAAGATACAAAATATCTAGCTGATGAGTTAATAGCTCATAAATTCTATGCCAACCCCTGAGGAATTATAGCTGAAAGAGTAAATGCTGCAGTAAATATTTAATGCATTAGCTGTCCATCTTGTCAGAGAGTTTTGACTTTTGTGACCAACTGAGTCGGCTGGGGCTGCACTGTCTAAAATCTGCGTTTTTTCCTTTTTGGGCTTGTTGTCCCAGTATTTTGCTGAGTCATTATTCTCACCCGCTCTGCCTGTTGTCTCCATGTTGTATTCAATTCCGTTGACCTGAGGTTGACCAAAAGAGACAGAACCGAGATTATTTTGGCAAAATTTGCAGCATTGCTTGCCACCAATCTTCTTTAGGTAGTTGGTGTCTTCGTATTTTTATTAAAGTCTCATCTGCCTCTGTGTACCTGTAAAAATTGGGTGGGACCTCAAACAAGTGATTAATTTCATGTTCAATGTAAAATAAATTTTCCAGCTTATCATAGAGGCTCTGCCCTGATGGAGGTCCTGCTTCTTCTGAAGTACTTGTGGATGCTGTGATCTGATTTGAAATGAAGTTAGTCATCCTGGTGGCATATTGTTCACGAGTCAGTAGTCTTCCAGCACCGGTCAGTAGGCTGGGCAATCATTTTCCTTGCAATGCTCCCATTCTCGGGTTGTAATCGTCTACCTCAGCCTGCATTTCCTAACATTTTCTCTCCAAACTTTGCACAAAATTTCTAAGGGTCAGCACCTTTTTGGCTGTTAAAACAGTCTTTGTTCTGTTGCTGATGTCTAAGGCTGCCAACTCCTCTTTAGTGTGAGTGTTCAGGAACTGTATCATCTTTCCAGCCTGCTCAAGCATATTTCCTAGTGCTGCTCTAGCCTTTTGACTTTCAATTTGGGCTTGGCCTATTAATTCGATCTATTCATGCACCGTTTTGATTGATTTCCACTGTCTGGTGATAGAGTGGTCAATCCTGGTCCACAAAATCTTCTTTATTTCAGCCAGAGTCTTTTCTAAATTCAGCTCCTTCTCCAAGGCCTTTATTATGTCCTTCAGGGCCTTAATTTCTCTGGTCTGTTTAGCCACTGTCATTTTGGATTTATCATATTTTGCTTCTAGCTCAGCCAATTTTTCTTTGGCCTGTTTAATCTCTGTTGCCTGAAGCTCTAGCTCCTTGACAGCTTTTGTCAATTCATCCATGCTTATGCTAGACTCAGGAGCTGTTGTTGTTGCCGCTGCAGCATCTAAAGTTGTTGTAGTCATTGGACGGGTCAATACTACTTCTGTAGCTGCAGCAGTAGTTGGGGCAGTTTGAGGTGGCTAGGAGGTTGACTCTCCCTGCTTGTCTTGCAGTGCCCTTTCTAATTCTCCTTCCATTTGGAATATTCTCTGATTCATTTGCATTAGCAGGTCCAATGTATCCTCAGCTTCTTTCTCTTTCACCAGCTCTCCTGTTTGTGGATGCATGGTCGAGGAGAGCCTCATTTGCTTTTTCAGAGCAGCAATATCATCCTCCTTTTTCTTCATTAGGGCCTTGATAGCTTTGGGATTCTTAGGATCATGCCCTAGGTCCACAATAACGTCCTCCAATGTTTTGATTTGGTTGTCTTTGGCTGTGGAGGACATTCTTTCTAAATCAAGCTGAGTATTAGTGTTCCTTAGAGATTCCTTTAACTCATGGGCCAGTGTGGCCTTGTCTACCAATGTGGCATAAACCATTTCCCTTGTTTTCTTATGCAATTTTATTTGATCCATGTCGTGAATTTCTTTTGCCATGACCTCTAACTTTGTCCTGACATAATCTGCAGCTGACTGAGGCTGTTGAACCTTGGGTTTAAAATGGCTAAGAATCATTTTTTCTTCTTTGATGTCATACGCTGCCATCAACCTTTCCTACTTGGCAGGTGTTGCCTTAAGAAATTGGTCATATAACTGTACTCTTAACAGTTCATTTTGTGCCTTAAATTCTTCAAAGGTAGCCTTGATGCTAGCTGGCCTCTTGCTTTGCTGTGTGGAGGAGGACACCTCCATGCCATGCTGTCTATCTTGCTCTTGTTGGAAAGAGCTTGTAGTTGTTTGTTGACTGTCTTCTCTATCTTTCCTTGGACTTCCAAGGATTTCTTCACTTACTTCCTCCACAATTGGAGAATCAACCTTTTGCCTCTTGGCTTCGGGTTGCTAAGTGGACCCACTAGCAGGTGTGGAGTCATCTCGGTCTCGTTTTCTACCTCTTTCCTCATGGGCAGGAGTCTGCAAGGCAGGCACTGTTGGTGCTTCTGTTTGTTGTAGAGGAGCCTGTACTTGAGGTTGCTCCATTGAAGAGGCAGGTTGTTCTGTGATCACTTCTTTCTCTGCATCCATTATCTCCTTCCCTTTTGCCGTACCTGTTGCTGATGTAGATGGTCCCTGGGCGGCTTGTGTAGCTGCAGCAGTGGATGTGCCTTCTCCAATTTGATGTGGCAACTTGAAGGTTACCTGGTTTAGCTAGCGCCGAGGGTGGTTGAACTGATTGAATGGCAAGTACTGACGTCCAATTTGTAGGTGGCGGTGTCCGAATTGTTCAAATTTGAAATTTGGAGGCAATTTGGTGTGAACAGCAGAACGACGCACTCCAAACTTTCCAATGAAAATGACCGAAAACGATCACTTTGCGTGTTTTTAATAAAAAATTTGGCACATATATGCTTTTGGCACTTTCCCGTGATGACGTCAGCATGACGTCATCGGCGGGTCTTGGGTACGACCGAGTGACGTGGATGCTGACTCGGATGACGATGTGGCGGGACATGGTGGCACAACGTGGACACGGGCGGACAACGTGGTGGTGACGTGGGGCAACGACGGAGGTAGGGTGGTGACGTCATGGCTGACGGGATTGCTGACGTGATGTGGCAGATGGTGGTATCTGGTTTCCCCGCACCACCTTTGAGCAGAGGCGGTTTTGGGGGGGAGGTCTCCAAACACCCCGGGTGGTCGACATGTGGCGGGGGTACGGCAGGGAAATAGCCCATCCCCCGGATGTTAATCCCCGGTGTGTTGTGGGCTGAAAAAACCTGCCCATAGTTGGATCTGGCGCGGTGTGTAATGGACGGCTGGCGGGGCATTTCGGGGTGGCATGCAGCTTTGGAGCGGGTCCCTCCTGTATATTTAAATAATATTGCACTGCGGTGGGTTGAAACTTTGGCTTATGTGGGTTTTTGCGGGTTGGGTTAGTGCGGGGTAATATAATGTAATGTTTAATTTAAAATATTCAAACATTAAACATTGGGGTTTGACTGCGGGGGAAAATTGCAAGGGTTTAGGTGGGTGGGGGTTTAGGCATAGGTTATTAATCCTAACCAGAGGTTAGATTAATTCCGGGGTTAGGACACGGAAGGGTTGATTATAGCCCCAAATGGACTAATATCTCCCATAACTATGTTACCTAGCTATAATGCTAGGGGGTGGGATAGTTAATATGTTTTTTGGGAATTTTTATATAGTTTTTTGTAGAAAATAGGGGTGGGGATGTAACTAGGGAGCTATATAATAGAGTTAGGAGTTAATATGGGTATGTGAGGTGAAGTTTGAGGGAGAGATTAAGCTTGTGAACTGAAAACTTAGATACAAGGAATGGATGAAGTATGAAATGAGGGTTTTACACAAGAAATGTTGCTTCTTTTTGGAGAAGAAGGTCAAAACTTGACATGATTTTGTCAAGGGGGAAATGTAAGTAGGACTGTTTAGGCAGATCCTAAAGTCCTCAAGGGGATATTAGTAAGAAACTTTTTGAGGGGAATGAGGGGAGTTAGACATGCTTTGATAGTTCTGCCATTTAGACCATTGCTCTGACCCTTCTCTTATTGATGAGATAAGATATGATTTTCAATATATCAGGTAGTCAGACCTTGCTTCTGCAACCTCAAACTACCTACCCTGCCTAATAAACCTAACATTTTTTCTTCTTTTGAATGGGTGTACTTAACCTTGCAAACCTTGATAATCCTCTTTTCTTTTGGCTGCCCTCCTATCTAAATCTACCCTTATGTCTTCCAAGGGCCCAGATTAAGCAGTTGGGCTCCCTTATTTCTCTATCTAGCTACTCATATGCCAAGCTTGAACTGTTTGGACAGATATTAATTCTCTAGTCTAGAACAAGCAATTTAAAACATGGCATGGTCCATTTTGAGCTGTTGGGCCATCCAACAAGCTACCAGTGGCATTTTGGTTAGCCACTTTCCTGGTTTCTCTTTGGGGTTCATTTCAATTATTTTTTCTGACCAATTCATTTTCTTGCACTTTGATCATTCTTTTAAGGCATACCCTCTTACATTTTTTAACTCTCTGTTCTTTTCACAAAATATGGAACCTTTGTAGCCTCAAAGATTAACATTTTTGGCACTTCCACTGTCAATCATGAAAAATGAAACCTATTGGTATAGGAGACTAACAAGTTTCAAGCATGTTTTTTAGGTTTTTTGGGTCCTTGTGGTGAATATACTTTGCCCTAGGATCAACTCAACCTATCATATCAAAAAATACGTTGCAGTGTACCAAAACAGAAGGGTACTTGCTCTGCGGTGCACTGTCTCTAGGCCTGGGTTGCGCTGGGCACAGTTGAAGAATTTGTTTCTCCTGTTTTACCTAAAAATCCTTCAATTTTTTGCATGAAATGGATTCTAACTAATATTATGGTTTGATTTTAGGACTCGATTGGATCAGAATGACTATTATTTGGTGAGAAAGAGAGCATGAAGAACAGGATATGGTTGCCCTTAATGATATGGGTACATTTGATGCTCTCAGAGACTGTGGGTTACTCAAATATGTTAAGTTGCCTGGGATGAGGAAACAACTAGAACTATTGCAGTTCCTATTTCATTCATGGGATCCAGAAGATCAAGATTTTCACATAGGAGGCAAAGTGATTCCTATATTGATCGATGATGTTTGCTTCCTTACAAGGTTCTCGAGACGTGGTGTCCCCATATCTCTTTCAGGTTTTGCACATGGGGGTGAATGAGTGAGGGACTACATTCGACAATTCTGTAGGTCATATACATAGCCTAGAAAGGATAGGAAGTTGAACATTAGGGATGTTCGTGATTCGCCTTTGTGAACAATCCTTTTCACTATCACAAAGTTGGTAGGTAGTGCGACACTTCATCTAGCGAACAGATCATATAGGCAGTTTTCACTTGAGTGCCTTCAACCAACTACATTCAACTGGTGTGAGGCAGTTCTCTCTTTGATGAAAGAGCAGTTGACCAAGGTAAAGAGCAGTAAGACGAAGAATTTTAGCTATGGTTCGATCATGAAATCATTTACCTTAGAGAGAATTCCATTGATGCAACCTCAGTATGTGGCACTGAGTTTGATTGGTCCTAGAGATCCATGGATAGAGAGATGGGTTGAGTTGATGGCTCGAAATGTTGGTCAATCATCAATGTCATTTCCTACTACATCCTTTAGTTGGATCAGTCAGCAACACCTTGTCATCGAGGAGCATCCATATGCAGGGATGGACTTTCATGGAGATCCAGATTTGAGGTTACTAGTGGGTGCCAAATGGGGTGCTGTAGGTAAATTGTTTTGACCAAGTGTTTTTTTATTCTTTAAGTTTCTACATGTTTTTGTGTTTTTGATGTTTCCATGACTAAACTAAAAATGTAGTCATGCATTCAGATGTTGTTATTTTCAACCTATGGGTCATCAACACGAGGCGGATGAACTAGCGTGAAGAAATGTTAGAAGTGCAGTTCTCCAAGATTTGGATTTGACCAAGACACTGGCAGAGTTGCAGGATCATATAGAGGGGTTGAATCTCGGTATTCCAAATATCCAGATCGAGTAACTACCGATGGAGCTACAACGCCATACTTTTGGTGTACCTAGGTGTTGGATGAGGCTATTTCGCATGATAGCTCAAGCTATGACCTATTATCATGAGGATCATTAGGTCTACTTAGGATATTTTTCTATATGCATTTTGAGTTTCGAGGTCAGATGACGAACATGTCTTGGACACAAATTTTGTAAAAACTTTAAAACATCTATAGACTATTTTTCTATCAATGTTTTTATATATGGTTATGTGCAATCGTATTCAACTATTGATGTGAATTGAAAAAATTACTTTTGCATGTGTCGAAAATGTCTGTTTAACACATAGTTTGCTAATGAATCAGTTAATGTATTAAAGTTCCTAGAAATGTGATGATATTGCATGTAATCGAAATGACTTCCCAAGCTATGAACTCTGAGGAACGTACAATAAATTGTTGGATTTCAAATGGCATAAACATTTGTTAGTTGCAGCATGACAAGTTATGAGTCCGTCCTAATGATTGTTTGGAAAATGCCAAGCGAAATGGCATTAGAGAGGAGTTTGATCAGTGCACTATACTCAGCGACATTGTTCGTAGAACGACCGATACAAATCCCTTGAAAATTCACTAACTCGCCACTTGGAGTAAATATGGTCCATGCTTCGGAAGATATTTTCTACGTACTACGACTAGCACCATCGGCATAACAAGAAAATGGTTCCAAAGATTCTGACATGTACAAAGAGGATTACTTAACCACATAAAAAACTCTAAAAGTTACACTGACACACACACTTTCAATCAAAGTATATATATAGTGCTTATTACTACGCAAAATCAGGCACATTAACATTTCAAATACAACCATTACGGGGCTACGACAATGGAATTCCATCATAATCCACTAACTCATAACCACCTTTTGCCAAAACACGCTTGACAATATAGGGTCCCATCCATAATGGTTCAAACTTCCCTTCTCCTAGTTTATTAGCTTACTGATCATAAAGCAAGACTAGGTCTCCTTTTGAGAAAATGTGAGGCTTGACATTTAGGTCATATTGCTCCTTTATTTTTTTCTCATTTGCTTCGTTAGCCAATGCGGCTTCACGACGAGTTTCATCTAGATGGATGAGCTCTAGGAAATCTTTTTCTTCTTCAGAAGTGATGGGTAATAGGTCAATCGTGAGCTTTAATGACGAAATTTCACATCGTACAGGCAAGATTCCCTCCAAACCATACACCAATTAAAAAGATGTGAATCTAGTTGCATTTCTCACTGAGGTTCGGTAAGCCCACAAAGTTGAGTACAGGATTAAATGTCACTTTCGCTTATGAACTCTTATCATTCGTTGGATAATTCCCTTAAGGATTTTTTTTGATGGCCTCAACTTGTCCATTAGCTTGCAGATAATAAGAAGTAGAACTATCATATGAATGTCCTAACTTGGCAGTCAATTCGGTCATCATATGCTTGCAAAAATGTGAGCCATGATCTGTAACTATAGCTTGTTGTACACCAAATCATGCAACCACATAGTTGAAGAAAAAGGAGCAGCCACCTCACCATTGTAGTTTAATGTAGTCATGGCCTCGAACCATTTTGTAAAATATTCCATGGCGACAATTATATACCCATTCCCCCTTGCCGAGGTAGGGTTACATGCCATAAAATCGATGCCCCATTTTGCAAATGTTCCAACAACGATGATAGGATGCAATGGTGCAGGTGGTAATCGTGTTTTGCAGTAAAAAATATGACATGCATGACAACTTTTGACAACTATAATGTAATCATTGAATATAGTTTGCTAGAAGTAACTAGCACAAAGAATCTTCTGTGCGGTAACATAACCGGTTAAATGTCCACCGCAAGCACTAGAATGGCAATCATCCAAAACTTTCTTAGCTTCCTCATTAGTGAGACACCTCTGTAAAATTGTATTGATACCACGACGATAAAGGGTGTTGCCAATGATCAGATAATATTTGGCTTGTGTTCTCACTCAGGTTGTTCACCAAAAGTTGTGAGAAAAGCGAATACGGCCGAGGTAACCACTAACCAATATTTTAGATGCAGATTCTAGCGAATCTGTAGCCAGAGAGGGCTCTCTCTTTATGATTTAGCTTTTTTTTGCTATATGTTAGGCTAGTTATGAAGTACAGGGGTTTGTTTGATTTTTGGATGGTGACATTCGATAGAACAAGGGTGCAAAGTATGAGAAGTTCAGGCCATTGGGTTAATGGAGTCAATGAAGGTGAACTGCTGGGTATGGTTTCTTTGACAAAAGGAGGAACTACAGAGCAAGATAATTAATCATGGAACAATTTTCAAGCTGGAATCAGGTGAAATGGAGTTAGGGGATGAAAGGCAATTAAGAAAATTTCATCATGTTGATAGAAGGAATGTGTGTGAATATTACCAAGGAGAAGTTAAGAATTCATTAATTATATTCAGGGTGTAGAACCAGGGAAACAGGAGCAGTTAAGAATTCCTGCCTATGCTAGTCCTGAAGAAAACATAAAAATTGACAGGAATTGAACACAGAGTACAGTTAAGCAAGTTTTGGGTTATTCTTTTTCCCTGTAATTTAGAACATGATATATAGATGATATATAAAACAAAAAAATAGTAAAACAAGAGTTAAAAAGACTTATTGATCCATGAGGTAATTCAAGAATTCTGTAACATATTCTTCTGCCATTAATTCCACAACCAGAGAGTTCAGTGCCAAAGCATTCCAGCAACCTTTTATTAGAAAACAATGTAAACTTTGAAACGGGAACTGATACTGTTACCCGTTTTGTAAAGATAGCAAAAAAGTGACCCGATTTTGAAAAGGGGTGATGCAGAACACACATGTTTTTTTTAGAGCATAGTTTTTGGCACTTTAATTTTTTTTATGTACTTTACGTTTTAGAATGGTAGTGAATGGTAGTGATTTTCATGCTGATTTAAAAAAGTGGTTATTCTGCATCACACCCTTTTTTTAAAAGACCTATTTTTTGACTTTAAATTTTTTTATTGTATGAAATGTAAATAATTATTTTTTAAATTTAATAATTTTGGAAGTGGTCATCTTCTTCATATTATCTTTTTTTTTTTTTTTTTGTAGTGAGGTTTTTATTGTTTTGCATATTTAAAGAAGAAGGTCGATATTTTGCATTTTCGATATTCTACATATTTATACATTGTTAATTAAATTTTCAATCCAAATGAAATAATTGTCTCTAAAAAACAAATATAAAAAAATATATAAAAAAGACAAAAATAAAAAATAAAAAATGTTAAAAAAAAATTATCTCATAAACCCTAAAAGAATTCTGAAAAAAAAAAAAATAAAAAAAAATATATAGAAAAAAATTAAGTAAAAATAGAGAAATTAAGAAAAAACATTAGCAAAAACTCGGAAAAAAAATAAAAAAATAAAAAACAAACTAGTTTTAAAAAAAATAGAAAATTAACGAAAAAAATTAAAAAACTAGTAAAATTAATATTAAAAAAACAAAAATAAAATCAAATTATAAAAAAAAAAAAAAAACCAAAAAAATATGAAAATGGCAGAAAATATGTCTTTTCAAATGAAAAAATAAATAAAAAAACATTTCCAATTTAAAAAAAATACCTAATTTTGATTTTTTTTTTTAAATTCAAATTATAAGGAAAAAACCAAAAAATAAATTAAAATTAAAAAAAAAAAACCCCAAAAAATGCATATTTTTGATTTTTTTTTTTAGTTAATAATAATTATTTTCATTAGACGTAACATTTTTATTTATAAAAAAATAAAATTAAAATTATTTTTTTTTAAACAAACTTTTTTTTTTTATTAAAAATATTATAATTTTTTCTTTTTAACATTTTTTTTTTAATTTAAAACTACAAATAATTAAAAAAAATATAAATTTCAAAGAAATTTAATATTTTAATTTCAAACTAAAATATTAAAAAATACGGGCGGCTGGGGGCGGGGGCCAAATATATATATATATATATATATATATATATAATAAAAAACAAAAAAAATGTGTTAAAAATATTTTTAAATTTAAAATTTTTTTCTTGTAATAATTCTTTTAATTTGAAATTAAAAAATTAAATATTTTTTTTTTTTTTTTTTTTTTTTTTTTTTTAATTATGTGTATTTTTAAATTTAAAAAAAAAATCTTTAAAGAAAAATATTGTTTAAAATAAAATTTAAATTTAATTTTTCTTTTTCATTATTTTTAAATAAAAATGGCAGGTTTAATAAAAACTAATTAGATTTTTTTTTTAATAAAAAATATGCATTTTTTTGTTTTTTTTTTTTTTTTTTTTTTTAATTTTAATTTATTTTTGTTTTTTTTTAATATTAATTTCACTAGTATTTTAATTTCTTTTCGTTAATTTTCTATTTTTTTTTTTAAACTGTTTGTTTTTAATTTCTTTTTCTTTTTTTTCCCGGTTTTTGCTAATGCTTTTTTTTTTTTATTTCTTGTTTTTACTTACTTAATTTTATATATATATATATATATATATATATATATATTTAAATTTTTTTTTTTTCGAAATTCTTTTTTGATTTGTGAGATAATTTTCTTTTTTTAACTTTTTTTATTTTTTATTTTTGTTAATTTTCTATTTTTTTTAAATCTAGTTTGTTTTTAATTTTTTTTGTTTCTCTTAATTTTTTATTTTTATTTTATTTTATTTTTTTCTATTTTTACCTACTTAATTTTTAGTTTATTTTAAATGTTTTTTTTTTTTCTTTTCCATATTTTTTTTTCTTTTGCCATTTTTTTTATGGTTTACATGATAATTTTTATTTTTTTTTATTTTTTATTTTCACTATTTATTTGTTTATAGTTTATTATTTTTTTTAGTTTTTTAATTTTTACCATTAATCTTTTTTTTTTACATTTTTATGATTGATATTTTTTTTTTTTTTAAGTTTTATATTTTTATTTTGTGTTTTGTTTTTATTATATATCTTAATTTATGTTTGTTAATTTTTTAAACTTTTTTTTTATTTGTGTTTTTTCAATGTTTTTTTTTTTTTTTTTTTTTTTTTTTTTTTTTTAAATTTAATGTTTTTCGGGGTCACGGTAAAATATTTTACGCCATTATTTCGGAATGTTGAAATTTTACTTTCGAAAAAAAAAAGTGTTCTTCCAGAATTAACACTATTCGTTTTGAGGGTGTTTTCTGGATAATTTTTGTGCAAAAAATTGGTTTTCACCGCCATTTTTAAAACATGTTGAAAATTTACCCAAGAAAAAAAAAGTGTGATTCCAGCATCAACACTTTTCATTTTCAGCACATATCCAGTAAATGCTCTTGGGAATAGAGAGAAATGAATGCATAAGTAAGAAATGCTATGTTGGTCGTTTTGTTGGTGAGATGCATTGATTGTTTGCTCAGTAAGTCGGCCGATGAATATTTTAGTGAAATCCCGCACTGTTGGCGTTGCTTTCTCGGGTGGATTTTCTTACGCTTTAATTGACTGCTGCCCAGCGCGATTTTTATTTTCTCCTTTCTTCACTTTATGGCATTTGTTATGTTCTAGAAAAATAAACAAAACTTTGAAATCTGCCGACAGAATTTCCAGCATACTATGCCACCAATGGTCATCTGGTAATTGGTGTCTGCTCATTTTAATTAGAGTTTCATCTGTATCCGTATACCTGAAGAAAGTAGGCTAGATTGCGAAAAGATGCCTCACTTCATGTTCAATAAAAAACAATTTTTCTAAATTGTCATACACGCTCTGTCCAGATGGGAGTGCCTTCTCTCCTGCAGAACTTGATGTTGTTGTGGCTTGGCTATCCACATATGTATTTAACCTGTGAACATAGGCTACATGTGTCATTAGTCTATAGTCATCAGTTAACAAACTGGGCATACCGTTTTCCTCCAAAGCTGTAAACTTTTGTGTGAAAGCATTTATCTCCATTTGCATTTCCTGGCACTTCCTTTCTAGATTTTGTATGAAATTCCTCATGGTCAGAACCCTTTTAATTATTAAAATAGTGCTTGTCCTGTCCCTGATATCCAGTTTTGCCAGTTGTTCCTTTGTGTGGGTGTTCAAAAACTGTATTAGCCTATTGGCCTGCTCGGGCATGTGTCCCAATCAATCCTTGGCCCTTCGAATTTCTTCTTGAGCTATTGTTACCAAATCAATCTGCTCATCATTTATCTATATTGATGTCCACATATCAGTGACGGATTGGCGAATGTTGGCCCATAAAATGCTCCTAATTTCTCTCAGAGGCTTGTCTAACAAGAGGTCCTTTTCCAATGCCTTCACTTTATTTTCCAATGCTTTTACCTCCCTTGTTTTTTCTGCCAGAGTCATTTTAGCTTTGTCATAACTAATTTCCAACTTGGCCAGTTTCTCTTTAGCATCCTTTAATTCTAACACTTGGAGTCTTAGATCCTCCATAGCCTTTATCAATTCTTCAGTAGTCATGGTAGTGTTGCTGCTTGCTGCTGTTGTCGGTGAAGTACTTGGTGTTGTTGATGCCGGGACAGTAGGAGGGACTGCTGCTGTGACTGTAGAAGGAGCAGTTGTAACTATCAGAGTTGTTTGTGATGGCTGAGAGGCCAACTCTCCTTGTTTTCCCATGTAGTGCTTCCTCCAATGCCTTCTCTGTTCCTCCCAATCTCTCATTCATTTTCATCAGCAGGTCCATTGTATCCTCCTGTGATTTTTGTTCAACAACCTCTGTAGTTTTGGGATGCATGGTAATGGGCAGCTTGAGCTGCTTCCTGAGAGCTGCAATGTCTTCTTTCTTATTTTTTATTAATGCTTGGATGCCTTTGGGATCCTTGGGATCATGTCCCAGCTCTATGATAATATCTTCCAAGGATTTGATTCTGTTATCCTTGGCTAAGGAGGAAGATTTTTCCAATTCCAATTGGGCAGAGGTATTATTTGAAGAATTCTGCAATTTGTGGGCCAGCAATGCCTTATTTGCCAATGTGGAGTATACCATTTCTACGGTTTGCTTATGTAATTAAATATGGTCCATTGGCTGGATGTCTTTGGCTAATACTTCTAGATTGGTCCGGATGTAATTAGCAGCTGACTGTGGCTACAACATTTTGGGCTTGAAGTAACTCAGGATCATCTTTCCTCCCTGGATGTCATATGCTGACATTAACCTTTGTTGATTTGTGGGGGCCATCTTCAGCAAGTGATTATAAAGTTGGAATCAAGTATTGGCTCATTTTTTGCCTTTACTTCAGTGAATGTCCTCCTGTCAGAACCTTGCTTACTTTGTGACCTGGCAGAAGAAAATTCCAAGCTATGTTGTCTTCCAATCTCCTACTTGTGTGAACTGGCTGATGTTTCTGTGATCGGAGATGTATCCTGGTTGACTGCTCTTTCTTCCCTTGGACTATTTGTGATCTCCTGAATAAATTCCTCCTCTGATAGGGGGTTCAATCTCTCCCTTTTCTCCCCTAGTTGCTCTTCAGGACTGCTGATTGGTGTGTCTTCTTGCCTGTCCCTTTTCTTGCCTCTCTCCTCATTTAGAGGAGTTTGTAGTATAGGTATTTCTGGTGCTTTTGTTTGTGCTGGGGGGACCCGCCTTTGGCCTTGTTCCTTTGATGTAGCTGGCTGGTCTATCATTATGTCCTGTTCTGAGCCTATTACCTCTTTGCCCTTTGCTGACCTTGTGCTAGCTTTTTGTGTGGGCTGCTGAGAAGTCCCGGCAAAAGATGTATCACCTCCTGTGTCCTGGGGCAGTTTGAAGGATACCTGTCCAAAAGAGTCTAGGTCAAGCATTTTCTCAAGCTCTTTCATGGCTTTTTCCAATTTCCCTTCCTCAGCAATCTCTTCAACTAATGTGCCTTCTACCCATTCTTGTTGGTTAGCATACTGTTGAATTTCAAGGATTTTGTGGTGAACATATGTTGTAAGCTTGTTTTTCACTTTTCTATAACTTATGAAATGTTCAGGGTCGTATGGTGCCCAATAAAAACTTTGTTTCAGCTTAATTTGCTCCGCTAAAATCTTATCAGCCTCTTCTCAGGCTTCCCTTTTATTGAAGATAAAAGGGCCCAATTGATTTCTTATCTTGAGCTGTACCTTTTTCCTAGCACCATAGAAATGAGTCAAATATGAACTAATACATTGCCTGAAGTATTCCAGGGCAAACAATCCCATAGGCACATACTTTGGCACCTTGTAGGGGCATAATTCACAGCCATATATCCGGATCTCTGTGTGATTCTGGTAAAAGTACCAGTCACCTATACTGTAGTGTTTTGAGAGATGTAAAATTTTATGCATTTCAGCAGAGAGCCTGGCAGGAGGAGTTGTAATCAATAAAGAAGTGGCTAGATGTATGAACAGGTCAATGAACTCACAATATGTATAAGGGGAGTTATGGACTTCATGGAATACTGAGGTCCAGAAAATTACAGACCTTCGCTCTCCCTTGAGATCCAATTTTCTGAGGAGAATTTGAAAACTATCAAGTTGATTGTACAACAACAAATGATATCTGTATGATGTGTATTTGAACACTCTTTCTCTGTCCAGGCTCATGAATTGGTGTGGATCTTATTAGCTATGAAGGTGGCATAATCATACTGGATAGCAAGGGGCTGTGCTTCAGTAAATATGGACAACAAAACTAAGATAGTCTAATCAATATGTTCACTGGTTTTAAATCCCAAGATATAAGAAATCATGTCAGTAATGAATTGTCCAGCTTCATTGAACCAGACCTGATTAAAAGGAAGTGGCTTTCTGGGCTGGCGATCTGGTCTCATGAATAATTGAGCTATTCTGGTTATCTCTGTACTGGGCAGTTTGGCACCTTGGTCAAGTAAGAATTCCATGGTGAGAGGAGCCAGAGGTTGAGTTGGCTTAAAGTGCAGCATATCATTTATGGATTGAGGGGTAATATAGAAGAGGATAGTCCCAGATGGAGCCACAACTGCTCTTTGTGTGGGGTCATAATTGGCACAGCATAAGTGGATGAGATCAGGAAGCACATTTACTGAGGGGAGGTAGTACATAGGCATGTTGGACTCCCAAATTACATAGGCATCAACATTGTTGCGGTAGCTATTCCTAATTTCACAAGAAGCTTGAAGGTGAGGCTTGTCACTAATCATATCATTAATTTGGAAATCTCTATCAGTAAGGGGCAACCATTCCAATTCTTTGTGTGGTGCATTCAAGGGGGCAATATTCAGGGCCACTAGAGCTTCCATTGTTCAATATTTTGTGATTCTTGAATTTGAAATTTGGGTTCATGCAGCAACAGTAGGAAAAATAATACTTATGGGTCCTTTCTACAGGAATTGTAAGCGAAAACAAGCTTTAATTCATCTTAATGGGCGAATTTGCAGTGGGAGACGAGATTTTAGGAATTTCTCGGTAAGAATGAGCACAAACAGTGGCTATGATGCAAAGGTTTGAAGGCAGCACTGAGATTTTAATTCGAATTTGGGTTCTCCATGAAATTTTTACAGAGAAAGCTAGAAAAACAAGGGTTAGGAGCAGGATTTGGGTAAATACCTGTTTAATGGATGCCCTGAGAAAAATGTAGCTGGCAGATCGAGTTGAGGGGCCACGCTGTGGAGTCAATTTTCTCTTGGTGGCAGATTGTGCAGTCGAAATGCTGCTTCGGACGTAATAAACCATGGAGAGGTTGGGCAGCAGAAGCAAAGAAAAATGAACAAAAATGACATTTTACGCCTTTTTGTCAAAATTTTTACTTTGGCGGGATTTTTGCACGCTTTGGTTGGGTGACGTCAGCATGATGTAATCTTTGTCGTGTAGTGGGGGTACAGAAGCTGACTTGGTGATGACGTGGCAGACATGGTGGATGATACAGTGGTGAGGTGGCAACCAACATGGGTGATGATGTGGGTGACAACGTCAGCGGCCGGAAGCGAGGGCAGTATATGGTATTATGTCGCACCGCTTTTGCACAAAAGCTATTTCGGGCGGAGGGGACACGATAAAACCAGGCGGTGCCATGTGTATCCTATATGACGGTGAAACCACCATTTTCCTGGGCACTATCGTTCGGCTATCGGAGGGGTTCCAATATTGACGTGGATCGTCCGATGGGAAAGCCCGAATCGGACGGTCGATGAATGGGTGGAGTTGGTGGAGGCGTATGGTGTGGGGACCCGCCATATAATTTGGCATTTTGTAATGTTTTGAAGTGTATATAAACTTTGGGTTTGCGGGTTGGTTATTCATTTAACCAAATGTTAAATGAAATCTAGTATTATATGCGTGCGCGGGGAAGGGTTGTCCACAAGGTTTCGGATAAAGCTTGGACCCCCTTAAAACATTAACATATGGTTGTACATAAGCCCGGGGTGGGATATTTAAATTTTTGGGATTTTTATGTATTTTATACAATAGGGGTGGGGAAAAGATTATATGGGAGTTATATAATAGAGTTACTAGGTTAAAATGAGGAATATTTAAAACAAACGCACTAAGTAAAAAGGTGAAACCTAGGCTTAGGGGAGTGAGAGGTATCCAAGTTATGGATTTGGAAAACATAGTAGAATGGAATAAAAGTATATTAGACAAGAAATGTGGCCTCCTTTGCCTAAGTAAACACAATGTTTTACTTAATCTTTCTCATAAAATGAAGTGAACTAGGACCACTGAGCAGATCCCAATGTCCTTGGGGGGAAATTAGTAAATGCTCTTGGAGAAATGAGGGTGGAAATTAGTCATGCTCCAATTATTTTGCAGCCACCTTGCCATGGCACTTGTAATATCCATAAGATAGATCATATTCAAAAGACAAAATTTCTCACAAACCTGCTTCTGCAACGTCAAAACTGCCTACCTAGTGTTATAGACATTTTTGTGCCTTACAGCTATAAGCATGAAATGTCCATAATCCAAGGGATCCAAAGTCCCCAAACATGTTGTTCCTACCCCTAGAGGAACAAGGCTAACAAACCACAGCAATTCACAGAAGTTCTCCACCAGAAACTGCTCAAAAACAAGTCAATTCAGGATCAATTCAGAAGCTCCACTAGCTGCCTGCGTTGAAATGCAGAGGCTACATTGGCTAGTTGCATTGCAACGCAGGTTGAAACACTACCAGGGTGCGCTGAGTGGGAAATGAAAAATGTCAGGGTCTCTTGTGAGAGGTGTCAAGACTGTGGAAGCTTCCGGAATCTTCCTCCATGACACTTGCCTTGCTGAGTTCGACTAAGTGATGAGTAAGAGGTTCTTAGTCTCCAAGTGGAAGTAAGAACTGACCGAGAGAGAGGACACTAGTCAGATCACAAGCTGACTCATCCTCACTCCAAACATCTATATATGGATCTCTTCTCCATGAGATCTAGAGGCTGGAATTTGGTTGTTGCAAAGAATTGTTGTTGGTTTGAGATTGGAATCATTGGGTGCTTAATGCTTTGAAGGGAGGTGAAGATAGGAATTTCATTTGCTGGGAAGGAGATGCTGGATTGGAGCTCTCTTGGTTGTATCTCCTCCTGAACCTTGTTATTCATCAATAAAGCTATCTTGGTTTCTCCTATATGCTGATGTGTCTTTGATGTATGATTGCATTAGTGTATTTGGTTTATTTCTAATCCTGAACTAGTTATGAATATGAATCTATGTCTTTGTGTAGTGTTCCCTTCTTGTGATCTTACAGGAACCTGTTGAAGCTGGGCGAGCGAGAAGGCAAGTAGCTGGGAACTCTCAAAGAGAAGAGAAACTGGATCGAGGGACAAACGGAAGACACCGGTTAGTCCATCGATCTCTCTTCATTCTTAATTCATAAAGGAAGAATACTAGAATAGCTGTTTCTGTTTGTTGCTAAGGCACTGTCACACCTTAGGTGGATAGGATCGTCCTGCATAGGCATTTTTCCCCACAACAAATTGGCGACTCCACTGGGGAGATTTGTTTAGTCATTTTCTTTGTGTCTCTATCATTGTTTGTTTCATAGACTCAAGAGCAGCAATCGAACTGCATCTGCTATTTTCAGATGCAAAGTAGATAGTTGCTACTTTGATCCAATCACTGGATTTGTCTATGATCTGAACAATGGACTCACAAATGATTTGATGATCCTTTGTGATAGATCTTAGCCCTCCTTCAAATCATCCCTTTGATTGTACCTTGCTTGTTGCTTTTATTTGGCCTGAAACCGTAGATTAATTAGCAAACTGTAACCCAAAACCCAGAAACAACTCTCGTTTCTGCTTCTGCACAGACTCTGTGAAGAGGTTCTGTATTTCAACGAAGGTCCCGTGAAGGCTACCTGTGCTGAATGTCAAAACCTCTGTGTTGGGGGTGCGCTGATCCAGCTTAGGCCTTGTGCAGCTGGGGTTCTCTGCTCTGTTTTGCCTTGTTTTGATCTCTGATTTCTACAGCCTGTAACCAGCATAGGTACCTGTCTGATAACTCCTTTTCTCTGCTTAAATTCCACCTCCTTTTGTACAAAAAGACTGTGAGTGTTTTTATGTGTTTGTGGCGTCATTTACAGTTTTCCATTGCAAGAGTGAAATAGTCATCCTGTAGCCCTTGATTCAGATCTATTGATTGTGATCTTAGGAGAGAGTTCATTGGCTATTTACAGTTGGTTATACATTCATTTTTGCTTTTGGTTTGAGTTTGTCTCTTTTGAGTGTCAAAACAAGTATTCATTTCGAAAATCGTTAAGTGTTGTAATCTCTTCTACCCTTTCTGATTTCGAAAAAGTAAACTTGTTTGTATTTGTCATTTAAAAGCAAATTCAAAGTTGTGCAAAAAGCTTTCCTTTTAGGCATCAATATTAAGAAAGCGGAAAACAAACACTTGCATTGTGCATTTGCATCTTGATAGTTTGCATGATTGATTTAGGGAAAGTGCATTTAGAGTGTGTTGATTGCTCTCTGAGAAAAAAAGGTGTCTTTCTTTTCCCTTTGTAGCTAGGATTTTCATTGTTTAAAAAGAGATAAAATTTGCTTATCATCTTTTAGATTGCATTTAGGAAGTTGTCTATACATCTCGTGGTGAACCTCAAAAGGAAAACTTCTAAGAAAGATCAACATAAACTAAACTAAATGAACTTAATAACGGTTTGTAAATTAATGCGCAACATAGAGGTCTAGGCTAGAGACGTGTTCCGACGTCGTAAAGCCTGGTGACTGTCGATCTCGCTGATGGTGGGTGATTCCTCCTGAGGGACGATAGCGCCAGTACGGATTGTGCTCCCACGTACTGTCGAGTATATATTGGGAGACCCATATAGGCATAAAACCTTTATCCTTAGGAAGCCGTGTCGGCCGCCCTACTGATCGCAATGCACTGAACACAACATTCAGGAAGATTGACCGCCCGTACCTTAAAAAGTATTCTGCGATTTTGCGAAAAGTTTGGCACACCCTCTACCTCAAACTCTAGAGCAGTTCCTTTTGGCCTTTTTCAGACTCTATAACGGAAAAAGTCCATCCGAGCATTTGTCACTTCGGGCTCGTTAAAACATCGAAGGAGACTAGAGTCATCTTTAGCTTTTTCTCGACTCTTTAAAATTGAAAAAGCAAGTTGTGTCTAAAAGCGTCTAAAATTCATTCAATTCGGAAACATACTTCCCCTGTTTATTTTAGTTGATCGAGTAATCTGCAATCGTGGAAGAAAGTCAATTGAAACCCCGTCGTTCGCGGAGGCTTACAAGTCAACCGTCTTTGTCTCCAGAATCGAAACCGGTACGGACAAAGCGAACTCGTTTAACCGGTTCCAAATATCCTCTTAAAGTTAGAACAAGTGTTCCAACGACATCGGAGGTTCCGGTTACTCCAAACATTTCTGGAATCCCTGCCTCTACAGAAGAAGTTCAACAGCCACAGAGGGACAGTGATACTGATCCTAGTTTGAGAGTAAACACTTGTGTTACCGAACCAGTTCCATCAGTAACCGGTCCGGAGAGTGGTTCTCTTCAAACATCTGTCGCTGTCGATACAACCCCTTCTTCGGCACCAGAAATATTTTACGGACCTGACGGTCTTCCTCTTCCACCTGGTCTGATTGCGATTGAAGAAATTGTAGAAGACCCTCCAACAAGTACTCCAACTCACTTTGGAGTCGGGGTCACTATATATCCTTCTTCAGAAGTTAGTCTACCACCAGCGGAAGTTCCTGTAGAATCGCTAGGGAATCTCTTGGATAGACTAAATATGTCTGAACAACCGTCAACATCTAGGACTGTGACACCTGACACAGCGATAGCAGAACTCCCTGCCGTCACTCCAACAATGTTCGCTGGCATACCATCTGTCCCAACTAGCTCTCAACCGCTGGAAGGAGCCCATTCAGGGGCTATTTCGACAGTATGGTATGTTCCTGTTTGTTCTTCCGGAGTAATACCCGACAACTCTTATGTTGAAACTCGACAAATTGATCCGTTTGGAGGTCAATTTGGGCAATCCGGTTCCCAAGGGCAAACAATCCCCTTCAGCGCCAGGTCACCACCGTATGGGGGGCAGTATGCCCTTTCATTACCCTCTCCGGGAGGCTATCCATACGGGAGTTCACAACAAAGTTCAAGTTACACTAGAATTGCTTCAAGTGGTTGGGTGCCTATGCTACCTCAACAACCAAGGGTTGTGTATTCGATGCAACAGTGTGTACCTATGTCAAACATCTCAACTACACCAGCGATTGTGATGGTGTCGCAAGTTCAAACGTTGCCTGTTGTATGTCAACCTCAGATTTCTCAGGTTGTAATGCAACAGCCCCTTGACCCTGCGACTCAACCACAATCGCCAACTAGTGGGGCGACACAGGTCCAAACGGGTACAATTACCCCACACCTTCGTCCAACGGTTAGTATAGCGCAACAGCACATGGCTTCTCAACCATGGCTGGTACAATACCAACAACCACAATTCCAACAAGTATACCAACGTTCTGAGCAACAGATCTTTGCAAATAGTGGGCAACCGTACATTCAAAACGGTCAAAATCAACCATTTTATAATGGTCTTGTCCACCAACCTTACCAGTCATACCAGCATCAGCTGCATTATGCTGGTATGCAAAGACCAACTGCTTAGGCAATCCCATCGTATCTTGGGTATGCTTCACCTAACCTGAGCCAGCAGTTACCATTCGTGGCAACTCTAGAGTTACCTGATTTACATCGGTTAACAAACGATCCAATTGCTTACGCCCCGTGGTGGCCAGCGATTCCACACAAACTTCCATCAGACATTCCTAAATTTAATGGAAATCCGGGTGAAGATCCATCGAATCACGTGATGACCTTTCATCTATGGTGTTCGTCAAACACCTTAAACGATGATTCAATAAGGCTTCGCCTCTTTCAGAGGACGTTAACGGGTCCAGCGGCTAAATGGTATATTGAATTACCTAGAGCTTCGTTTGAAAATTTCAGCACCTTAGCCACTACCTTTTTAACCCATTTTCAATTGCCTATAAGGTATGAAACGGGAACGGAAATCCTTACCAACTTCAAACAGACAACGGCCACTCACATATCTGATCATATACATGAGTGGCGGCATCGTCGTAGGATGGTGAAAACATACATTCCCGATCAGCTGTTAGCTGAATGGTTTATAAAGTCATTACTTCCTACCATCACGGAAGATGTGGCCAAGGGGGGGGTCGTAATGGAAGAGAAAGTTATCGCTCGTGCGCAATATCTAGACTTGGTCTATACTCAGTCTGGCACGCTCTATGACAAAATACCTGACGCCCCTAGACCAGAATTCTCAATTCCTCCTCCTCCTAAATCAAACAATGACTCTCATGCCGGTGATGGCGTGATTGGCACAACAAACGCGAAGTCGACAAAGGCTACATCCAAGAAATCCCGTAAGGTTTCAGATCAAAATGCAAAAGATGAAATTCTTGCTTCGGAAGTAAATTATGTATCGACAGATAAAGGCAAAGAAACCAAACAACCAAGAAGCAAGAAGAAGCAAAACAAAGGGAAGAAGAAGAAACAAGGAGAGTCATCTCTTGAAAAAACTTCTTGAAACCCTCCTGGAAATAGGAAAGTAAAATATCCATGTCAAATATGTGATGAGGATCATCGGACACGAGATTGTCCTTACAAAGCTGAGCTTAAAAGGTTCTTCAAGAGTTCACAAACCTCAGCTGTGTTAACTGATCTGTTTCCAATTCCAGGAACAAATATGGTTGATAGTGGAGATGCTTCCCCGTCTCAAGTGCTAATGTTGTCGGTTTCAAAACAGCAAAATGATGCTTTGATCTCGACAAAGAACAAAGATTACGGGAATCCACAGCTGTCGAACAACAAGGATAAAGATCAACCAAGTAGTTCGACAACAACTTCGACAGAAGTTGTAACACCACCAATAATTCCTGAATTAACAATAAAACCGCCAAAGGGAGTAGTACACAAGTCGACATTTAATCCTCGCGCTAGGGCAGCGCAGCATTATAACATAGTGGAAGATTTGGCCCAATCGCCATCCGCTATGTCGACTCTTGAAGTATTACGAAATTGCCCATCACAAAGGCAAGCTTTGTTATCAGCTATCGGTGGGGTTGACCCAAAGGATTCCAATCTTGTATCCTTCGACCATAAAGGATACGATCCTCAGTTACCAGCTCAACTAGCTTTCCTTATCCAAGTGAAAGCCCTCAACAAAACTGTTCATCGAACAATTATTGATGAGGGGGCATCTACATGTATTATGTCGATGAGTTGCTGGAAAACTTTAGGATCTCCAACCTTGTCGCGATCTTCGACAACATTAAAAGCATTCGACCGAAGGACATATACCCCATATGGTATCCTAAATAACTTGAAGGTTGAACTAGGGGGAAAAATAGTAGAAATAGATGTTGAAGTCATCGATGGGAATCTTGATTACAACATCCTACTAGGAAGACCGTGGATCTATGCCATGGCAGCTGTTGTGTCGACCTATTTTAGAAAGATTGCATTCCCTTTCCAAGGAGGGATTACAATCGTTGACCAGCAAAACTTCCTCCCCAATGGTTCTCAAGTTACGGGAAGCATTTCAATGATCCATGGGAGCAACCATTCGCTTCAAAATATCGGAGTAGGCCTACTGAAAGACCCCACATTAATGGGAACTTTCGCGCTTCCACCTCCAATCTATATTGGAGAAGTAGCGTTGGTAGGAGCCTGCAACATGATATCTTCCGCAAAAAAGATTTCAGAAGACGATATTAACATGGATTATGCAATGGTTTTGCCCCCAAGCCCAACGGAAATATTGTAGAAATCAATGTTCCTAGCTTGGGAGGCGAACCCAAATCAACGCTCATCGTGCGTTTGGGTAGATAGGTCTAGAGAATATGGTACCCCCTTGGATCCTTGGTCGCGAGTGCATGGAACCGACGAAGGAATCATACAATCAATGTTGAATGAGGGGGCACCATGGAATGATAGCCACCATCGTTCCCTTCTTCCGGATTGTGAAGAAGATACTCAGGATGACCTTTATCATCCTTCAGTCTTTGAATTCCTATCAAATACTGTAAATAAGGTGGATTCCGAGCGGAACCTATCCAATATTGAAGAGACTATAGCCATAAATATCTCGACCAAAACAGATGTTGTAGAGAATATTTATGTTGGCAAATGTTGTTCTCCTTCAGAACTGGAAATATATAACGCTCTTTTTCGCAAGTTCAGAGATGTCTTTGCTTGGTCATATGATGAAATGCCAGGCATCGACTCGAGTATCGTTGAACATGAAATTAAGATGTATCCTGATGTCAAACCAGTAAGACAACAGCTTTGGCAGGTGCACCCCAAGAAAGCCGCTGCCATTAAGGCAGAAGTTGAAAAACTTCTCCATGCTGGTTTCATCTACCCGGTTCCTCTAACCGATTGGGTATCGAATATTGTCCCTGTTATGAAAAAACAAGGAACAATGAGAGTGTGCGTCGATTATAGGGATGTAAATCAAGCTTGTCCAAAAGACAACTACCCTACACCCTTCATCGACCAGATAATTGATGAATGCACCGGATGTGAAATCTTTTCATTTATGGATAGATTCTCCGGGTATAATCAAATAAATATCCGCCCACAGGACCAGTCAAAGACTGTATTTATTTGTCTGTGGGGCACATTCACATATCAAAAATTACCCTTTAGTTTAAAGAACGCTGGGGCGACGTTTCAGAGGGCAATGAATTATGCTTTCCACGACATCAAGAACATCGTTCAACCATATCTCGACGACCTTTCGGATCACTCGCAAAAGCGGACTGATCATCCGCAGCATTTAAGGGCGATATTTCTACGTTTCCGACACTACAAGATACGACTCAATCCACACAAATGTGTATTTTGCGTCAGTTCTGGTCATTTACTTGGCTTTATAGTCTCCAAGGACAGGATTCGTCTGGACCCCTGTAAGGTTCAGGCAATCATAAATTTGCCTCCACCTTCAAATTTGCTTCAGATTCAGAAACTCCAAGGG
The DNA here is from genome assembly GCA_031772625.1 of Pinus tabuliformis. Taxonomy (NCBI): domain Eukaryota; kingdom Viridiplantae; phylum Streptophyta; class Pinopsida; order Pinales; family Pinaceae; genus Pinus; species Pinus tabuliformis. The sequence continues at coordinate 1,439,204,907 of CM062820.1, forward strand.
AAAGCAAACTTTCTGAGGAGATTCATTCCAAATTACGCAGAACTTGCTAAAGGTTATACTCGTCTTTTGAAAAAGGATGTACCTTTTGTCTGGGATCCGGTGGTGCAAGCTTCCTTTGGCGCTCTGAAAGATTCTCTAGTAAAAGCATCATTAATGTATGCCCCGGACTACCAAAGAGATTTTAACCTGTATCTGGCTGCAGCGGATACGACAATTGCGATGGTTTTGTCGATGGAATTGAACATCCTATATATTATTTAAGTAAAAACTTAAATGATACAGAAAGAAAATATTCTTATGTTGAAAAGCTAGCACTCGCTGCTGTTCAAGCGATACAAAGATTTCAACATTATGTCCTCTTTCGAAAAACTACCATTCTATCAGATTTCAACCCCATGACTTATATATTGTCGCGACAGTTGCTGGGGGGAAAATATTCAAAATGGATAGCGATCCTTCAAGAGTTTGATCTGGAATTTGTAAAATCCAAATCGAAGAAAGCTTTGGTTTTCGTAGAATTATTATGCGATCTCCCATCGTCATCCAACGATGAAACATCCCAAGAATCAATCGTGGACGAAAGTTTGTTTCTGATATCCACAAGCGATGAGTGGTATGGAGATATAATTGTTTATCTCCAAACCCAAAGATTTCGGCCAAACACCTCCCACTCAGAACAAAAACGTATTCGATACCAAGCAAAAGACTACATGATCGTCGGTGATACGCTTTACCGTCGTGGTATCGATACAGTTCTGAGAAGGTGCCTCACCCATGAGGAGGCCGAAAAAGCCCTGAATGAGTGTCATTCAGGCGTGTGTGGGGGGAATCAATCTGGATATGCTACAGCACAGAAAATCTTACGAGCAGGATACTTCTGGCCAACCATGTTCAAAGATTGCATAACCGCAGTCAGAAGTTGCCATGCTTGTCAAATTTTTGATAGCAAAACCAGAAGACCACCCGCACCTTTACAACCAATAGTTGTTGTTGGGCCTTTCGCCAAATGGGGCATCGATTTCATGACATGTAACCCCACCTCGACCAGGGGGCATGGGTATATTATAGTCGCCGTTGACTATTTTACCAAATGGGCCAAGGCGATGCCTACATTAGATAACACTGGTGAAACAGCTGCCCTTTTCTTTTTCAATCATGTAGTCGCCAGATTCGGCGTACCATAGGCTATAGTTACGGATCATGGATCACATTTTCGCAATCACATGATGGTTGAATTAGCTGCCAAGCTAGGGCTATCTCACGAGAGCTCTACCCCGTATTATCCACAAGCCAATGGACAGGTTGAAGCGATCAACAAAGTCCTGAAGCGTATGTTGCAAAGGATGATCGGAGTTCACAAAAGAAGGTGGCACCTAATCCTTTACTCAACCTTGTAGGCTTACCGAACATCGGTAAGTAATGCGACTGGGTTCACACCTTTCCAACTGGTGTATGGCCTGGAAGCAGTCTTGCCAGTCCAGTGTAAAATCTCGTCTTTTAAACTCGCAATTGATATCCTCCCCGGAACTTCAGAAGAAGAGGCCCATTTCTTGGAATTAATCCAATTGCATGAAACCCGTCGTGATGCCGCTTTGGCTAACGAAGCCCATAAGAAACGAGTCAAGGCGCAGTTCGACAAAAATGTCAAACCCTGTGTCTTCTCAGAAGGTGACTTGGTCTTGCTTTACGACCAAGAATCCGATAAATTGGGAGCGGGTAAATTTAATTCTTTATGGATGGGCCCCTATATTGTTAAATGAGCATTAGCAAAAGGAGCCTACGAGTTAATGGATTATGACGGAATTCCACTGGCGCAACCCCGTAATGGGTTGTACCTCAAGCGTTACTATGCTTAAATAGTAACCTGTATGCTTTTGTTGTATTTTGTTTTCGCTAAAGTGTTTGTTTTGGTCGAGTAATCCACCTTTTTACATTTATTGCAGATGTCAAACCTTTTGGAGATATGTGTTGGATATGCCGACGGAGCGAGTCGTAGTTCGCGGAACCTGTCCTTCGCAGCCTGGGCCATTTTTGATCCAAGCGGCGAGTTAGTAAGTTTCAGAGGTGTATGTATTGGGCAATCAACGAATAACATCGCTGAGTATAGCGCGTTGATAGAACTACTCTCTGATGCCATCACCCATGGTATACGCCGACTAATCGTCAGGCTAGACTCACAACTCGTAGTACTACAACTCAATGGTATATATTCCGTCCGCAACCCAGCTATTTATCGCAAGTTCCTAAGGGCTAAGATTTTGGAAAGACAATTTGATTTTATTCAATATCAACACATTTCCAGAAACTTAAGCACATTAACCGACTCATTAGCAAACTATGTGTTAGATAGACATTTGCAAAATTGATGAAAAGAAAAGCATCATCAATGTTTCACATATGGATCACATAAACCAGAATAAAACTCCGAAAATCAAAAATATATATAGTTGTTAATGGTTTACGTATAATGTTCTATAACCAAGACAAAATCGGTCATATGACCCAAAAACTCAAAATGCTAGGGGGCACCCTAGTCTAATGATGCTCGTGATAGCAAGTCACGGCCTGTGCAATCATGCGCAAGAGACGAGTCCATCGTCTGGGCACACCAGTAGTATGCCGCTTTAGCTGCAACAGCAACTCGTCAATCCTCACATCTGGAATACCGAGAGTAAGGCTCTCGACCTGCCCCTGCATAGCTGAAAGAGTCTCAGCCACATCAAGATCATGAAGAATAACTCTCCCGGCAGCCTCTCCTGCTGGGGCGACAGCTGGCACTCTCGGACGGGCTACTGGGCCAACCGGACCAACATCTGCATGTACACATGAGTTTGATTAAAGTCTTGATAGAATAAAGCACAAGAACATTATAAACAAAAACAATAAACAGTGATATGGTCAGAGATTTTACCAATAGCACCCCACTACTCGCCAGCCGACAGTACTAAATCCGGATCACCCCGGAAATCCATGCCAACATATGGATACTCGGCATAAAACATCTCCTGACAATCGAACCACCTGAAGAAGGTATCAAAAAAGGAAATCTGAGACTGGCCTGCATGCCGAGACATGTGAACAACCCATCTCTACATACGTGGTTTGGTAGGAGAAGGTAAGTCAAGTGCAATGTACTGAGGCTGCATCAATGGTATCCTCTCCAAAGTAAAGGCGGTCAAAATAGAACCGAACCCAAAGTTCTTCAATCTTCCGGTCTTTACCTTGGTCAGCTATTCTTTCATCACCAGAAGTACTGCATCACACCAGTTGAACAATTTCGGTTGGAGGCATTCCAAGGCATGCTGCATATAGGACCTGTTGGCTACATGAAGAGAAGCGCTACCGGCCATCCTAACAAAAGTAAACAAGATAGCCCTGAGGGGCCTGTCGGTGACATCGCGGATGACGATCTTTCCATCTTTACTCGGCTGAGATCCTTCCCTACAATACTGGCGGACATAATCTCTCACAGAATCGCTCCCCCGGACCGAACCTGACAAAGATATGGGGGCACCTCGCCTCGACAAACCAGTCAAGAAATAGATGTCCACTGCTGTCAAGGGGATGGACTTGCCCCTAATCTGAAAAACTTGGTGGTTGGGATCCGAAGCATCGAGAAAATACTGCAGTAGGTTGATCTGCTGTCTCATGCTAGAGATGTGGAAGAACTTCAGCAAGCCACAGTTCCTCAGCGCGTTCACTGTAACTGGATCATGTAGGGCAATCATGTCCTCTTCTTCATGCTCTCGTTCTCACCATGTAAGGGTCATTTTGCTCAAACATCCCGGAAAAACAAACAAGAGAAGGAGTAAGATCCTGATTTTGATGCAAAACAGGCAAAATTTTCATCAAAAAATGTGCAACAAGTTCCTCTTTTTCGCCCAACGCACCTGCAGGAGTGGTTCACCTGCGTTGAATGTCAAACTGCCTTCATACTGGCTGACATTCAGCGCAGGTTTCGATAGGCACAGGGTGCGTTGATAGGAAAACGATCTCATGAAACCCCAGGGGTTCAGAAAAACAAGAAAAGAGGCACAAAATGCAAAAAGGAAAACATGAAAAGAAAGAGCTAGGGTTTAGCTCCAACCTGGTCCAGACGGCACCGAGAATCGTCCACAGAATCTCCCGAAATCAGCTGATGAAAATCAAAGAGGAAGAGGCACCTCCAAAGCTCCAACAACCCAAGTGCAAATGAAATGGTAAAATGAGAGGTAGAAACACTTTTAATTGCTTTTCACGTAGTTCAAAGTAAAATATTAGTGTGTCAATCTAATTTTCAAATGAATATTGTTTATTTCTAACTCGTTTGATGAAGCAGTCGGAGATACAGTACTATCTGTTGAAAGAAAAAAGCTATTTATGGTAAAAATCCAAAAACAAGACCATCATCGAGCAGTTTTAGCACACAGTTCATGCTTGTTAAAAAATAAACGCAAGATCCGAGCAATTTTAGCACATAGTTCATGCTCGTTAAAAAATAAACATAAGACTGAGCAGTGTTTTTCCACGTTTAGGCTCATTAAAAAATGAACTATCTTCCGGTAAATAACCACCGTGAATGTAACATTATGAGCCATTAAAGCCTTGGTCGTGTTTGCACCGTCACCTCCACTTTTCCATTGGCCGATCGTTCACCTCCATATGATTGTTTACCCATTTTGAGGAACAGCTGCGAAGAGTGATTTCACTAGCCATCCTTGTGACACTGCCGTGATTGGAAAATTCCAACCCGTACCTGGAATCAGCTGCTAACCCATTTTATCACTCGTTCCTCAAAAGACGAGTCTTCTTTAAGCTCTTTTCATCTGACTCGTAAAATATGAAAAGATTGCCGAGTTTCAGCCTTCCAGCTCGTTAAAGCGACCGGAAGTGCTATCCCTCCTCTAGATTTTAATCTTTTTGGACCTGAGGGATTATTGCACAAAAAGATCGAGCACTTGTTTTGTTCAGCTCGTTAAAACTATTGAAAACTCATCCCTTCTGTATTGTTTTATACTTTTTCGGACTTAAGGGATTAGATGACGAAAATGGACTTTCGGAGTTGACTTTACGTACCTTTTCAGACTCTCTAAAAATGAAAAGGACCGAGTTATCTTTGTCGTTAGACTCGTTAAAAGCATTAAATAGCGACAAACTTGTCTTTAGACGAGAACGAGTTTCACTATCGCTAGTGTTGTTGGGAAAAGTATCCAATACGGAATGACCCTATCCCACTCTAAGGGTGATAGTACCTCAGCAACAACCGAATGCAAAGCTATTCGAGATTACTTCTTTATGAGATGTAAGAGAGGGGAGAAAGAGATCCACTAACCGTTGTCTTCTGCTAATGATTGATCCAATCTTCTCTCTTTGCTGCTTGCTCCGAGCTCCTTGCTCTTTCACTGGCCCAGCTACACCAAGATCCTGCAAAATGACAAGAGAGGGAAACTACAAGAAGCATACATTCATAATTGATTCAAGGATTAGAATAAATCAAATATACAAGTATCAATACGCCATTGAGACACATGCATATAGAAGAACTTCAAATGCTTTATTAATGGAAGAAGTAAAGTTCTGAGAGTGTTACAACCATAAGAGGCCCAATCAAGCAACACCTCCCAGCAGAAACAAATCTCCTCTTCACCTCCTTCAAAGCAATCACCCAATAGTTCTATACTCAAACCAACAGCACTTCCTTACATTCACAAGATTCCAGCCTCTCTAGACCTCATGAGAGAGCTCTATATATAGGAGTTTTGGAGAAAGGATGAGTCAGCTTGAGGCTGGCATGAAGCTGACTAGTGTCCTCTCCCACTTCAGTTATTCTTCAGTTCTTGATTCCACTTGGAGATCTACACCCTCTTACTCATCACAAGGCGAATCCCCTGATCCAAGTGTCATTTTGGAAGCTTCCTGGGCATTGACACATTGAGGAATGACTGTGCCACTTGGCCAAACTCGCCCAGCGCAGGTAGCCTTCATTAAAGTTGACATTCAGCGCAGGTATAGAGTGGAGCATTTGACATTCAGCGCAGATGCTCAGTGGAGCAGTTGACATGATCCAGAATTAGCTTGTTTTTGAGTGTTTTCAGGTGGAGAACTGATATTTAGTGCTGTGGTTTGCTGACCTTGTTCCTCTAGGGATAGGAACAACATGTTTAGGGACTTTGGATCCCTCAGATTATCGACATTTCATGCTTCATGCTGTAAGGCACAAAAATGTCTATAACAGTTGCCCCCTAAAGTATGAGGTCGTTTATCGGGTGAAATGCTTTATCACGAGGATCCGAAGTTCATTCAATCGCTGAGAGGTGACCTGTAATAAAATACAATACAATACATTATTTTTCATTCTGCTTTCATGATCTAGCTAAGGCGGGCATTCCCATGCTCAGCTTTATAAATTCATTTTGGTACATATAACAGACGATCGTCTGATGGTAGACTGATAAATCTCTGCTGAAATTATCATCCTTTGAGTAGGATGATCATCTGCTGCAATGATGTACATGTAAAATGTCTTTATGTTTCCTGAATATATATCGCAGCCCTGATGGATGAAACTAGATCCGGGGTCTTCAAACTTGTTCGATCTTCACTCTAAGTACAAGTCGATCCATGTGAGAATTGCGCTGAAGTCGAACATGGAAAGACATCGCTTGATTACCGGTCAATAATGTAAACCGTTAACAAGCGCGAGAGGGATCACCGATAATGATAATGACCCACAAGGTACTGCAGTACAATTCACGTGGTGTGAATAAAGGACTTGGCGTCGAACACCACGCAAAATCTTCTGGTCGAAGGTCATTGATGTATACCTGTCGCCGGAAGTGAGAAACTTGCCATTGAGGCATGCAAGCTTCAAAGTACTGAGGGGGGTGTTCCTAGATCAACTTCTTGGATAATGAGCTGAAGTCGACAAGAAGCGATCCGTCAAAGGAGGGCCTTAATGAATCCCACATCAGTGACACGGAACGGAGCTAATGATTTTAGTGGAGGTGACAACAATCTGTGAGATATGATTCAGGGTGGCGATCATGGGTGGATGAAGGATAATGTATGGCAGTGGATGGGACACGGTTGACTCTTTCTGAACAACATCTCTTGATAATATAACGACACTGATGCGATGGATCGGTAGCATTACCCCAAATGTGGATGGTTTGGCGAAGACCATGGTGATGAGACCGGTGAATGAAACAACCCAACCCGATGTGATACGGACGAAAAGTGTCATGTTCAAGAGCGACTTGCTACCATTAAAGCTTTGAGGTTCTCCCAATTTTTCCCCAGTCATTTCTGACCAGTACCTCTTTATTTTTGTCAAGCTTGAGGAGGATAACATATGCTTGTTCTATAACCTGCCCTTCGGGCAAGCCCATCGCTATGTTTTAACGAGCCTAGCGATAGGGAAACTCGTTCTCGTCTAAAGACAAGTTTGTCGCTATTTAATCATTTTAACGAGTCTAACGACAAATAAAACTCGGTCCTTTTCATTTTTAGAGAGTCTGACTGTTGACTCGACTGTTCAGGAACCATGGTGTTCTGAACTACATTGGTTGAGAATAGCCAAATTGGCAGGCCAATTGTCAGTCCTGGAAGTGACAATGTGGCCATGTGGGGCGCACCAACTTCTCCCCAAGAGGAGAAAGGACTAGGATTTCCATCATGTGGAATTCCTTGGTTGGGGCGTTCCATGTTCTCAACCTACAGATCAACGCAGGAATAGGAGGTGATTATGTTCCGTCTAAAATAAATTTTATAACGACGCTTTAGACACAACTTGCTTTTTCACTTTTTAAGAGTCGAGAAAAAGCTAAAGATGACTCTAGTCTCCTTCGATGTTTTAACGAGGCCGAAGTGACAAATGCTCGGATGGACTTTTTCAGTTATAGAGTTTGAAAAAGGCCAAAAGAAACTGCTCTGGAGATCTAGGCAGAGAGTGTGCCAAACCTTTTGCAAAACCACAGAATACGTTTTACGGTACGGGTGGTCGATCTTCGTGAATGCTGTGTTCACTGCATTGCGATCAGTAGGGCGGCCGACACAGCTTCCTATGGATAAAAGATATATGCCTATAGGGGTCTCCCAATATATACGCAACGGTACGTGGGAGCACAAGTCCGTATTAGTGCCACCGACTCTCAGGAGGAATCACCCACCTTCTTCGAGATCGACAGTCACTACTTTTAACGACGCCAGAACACGTCTCTAGCTTAGACCTCTATGTGTTTGCGTTATGTTTCAAAGCATTGTTAGGTTCATTCAATATATTTTAAGTTGATCTTTTTTAAAGTTTGCCTTTCAAGGTTCACCACGAGATGTTTTGATACAAATTCCTAAATGCAGTCTAAGATGAGAAGCAAGCTCTTCAAATCTTTTAACTTTGAAAATCCTAACTACTGAGGGAAAAGAAAGACAACATCTTTTCACACAGATCATAGAGCACACACTAATGCACTTTTTCCTAAATCAACATGCAAACTGTCATAATGCACATGCACAATGCAGGTATTTCTTTTCTCTTTCTTAATGTTGGTGCAATACAAAAAAGAAAGTTGTTGTATAATTTCGAATTCAATTTCAAGTGAAAGCAAACAAGCTTGTCTAAAATCAAAAGACACCTTAAGATTTACTTGTTTCGACACTAGAAATATATAAATTCAAACCATATGACGAAAGCAAAAGCTCAATCAGCTATGAACAGCAAACAAACTAACTCTTAAGATCAAAACGACACTTATCACAGGTCTAGATCTAAGAGGTCACAGGAAGACTAGTTCACTTTTCGTTATGGGAAACTGCAAATGATATAAGAAATACACAAAGAACAAATACAGTTTCTTTATACAACCGAGGCAGAATAGTGGCAAGGAAAGTTGATTTCAGATAGGTACATTGACTGACAACAGGCTGCAAAAAACAAGGGTGAAAACAGGGCAATAAACAGGAGGGAACCCCAGTAGCACTAGGCAAAACTGGTTCAGCGCAGGTGGTACACTGTCAGTTTGACATTCAGCACAGGTAGCCCCTTCGGGAACTGTGCTGAAATGCAGACTGCCTTCACAGTGCCTGCACTGAAGAGATAAACTTTCGTTTTTCTCAGTTTTCGGGTCACAGATTGCTAAAAAATTCACAGTTTTTGGCCAAATCAGAAGCTATCAGTCAAGTACACACTAAGGGATGAAAAGGAGGATGAAAAGCTATCACTAAGAGCTATTTAGAGTCCTTGTGGATCAGCTCTTCAAATCATAAACTTGCCCAGCAACTGAGCTAGAGTAGCTGCCCTCTACTTTGCATTTGAAAGATCCAAATGCAGTTCGATTCGGTACTCCCTGTGTTTATGAAATGAATAGCAAAAACACAAACAACCAACAAGATACGGTCCCCAGCGGAGTTTCCAATTTGTTGTTGGGAAAAGTATCCAATACGGAATGACCCTATCCCACTCTAAGGGTGATAGTACCTCAGCAACAACCGAATGCAAAGCTATTCGAGATTACTTCTTTATGAGATGTAAGAGAGGGGAGAAAGAGATCCACTAACCGTTGTCTTCCGCTAATGATTGATCCAATCTTCTCTCTTTGTTGCTTGCTCCCAGCTCCTTGCTCTTTCACTGGCCCAGCTACACCACGATCCTGCAAAATGACAAGAGAGGGAAACGACAAGAAGCATACATTCATAATTGATTCAAGGAATAGAATAAATCAAATATACAAGTATCAATACGCCATTGAGACACATGCATATAGAAGAACTTCAAATGCTTTATTAATGGAAGAAGTAAATTTCTGAGAGTGTTACAACCATAAGAGGCCCAATCAAGCAACACCTCCCAGCAGAAACAAATCTCCTCTTCACCTCCTTCAAAGCAATCACCCAATAGTTCTATACTCAAACCAACAGCACTTCCTTACATTCACAAGATTCCAGCCTCTCTAGACCTCATGAGAGAGCTCTATATATAGGAGTTTTGGAGAAAGGATGAGTCAGCTTGAGGCTGGCATGAAGCTAACTAGTGTCCTCTCCCACTTCAGTTATTCTTCAGTTCTTGATTCCACTTGGAGGTTCTTGCTTCCACTTGGAGATCTAGACCCTCTTACTCATCACAAGGCGAATCCCCTGATCCAAGTGTCATTTTGGAAGCTTCCTGGGCATTGACACATTGAGGAATGACTGTGCCACTTGGCCAAACTCGCCCAGCGTAGGTAGCCTTCATTAAAGTTGACATTCAGCACAGGTACAGAGTGGAGCAGTTGACATTCAGCGCAGATGCTCAGTGGAGTAGTTGACATGATCCAGAATTAGCTTGTTTTTGAGTGTTTTCAGGTGGAGAACTGATATTTAGTGCTGTGGTTTGCTGACCTTGTTCCTCTAGGGGTAGGAACAACATGTTTAGGGACTTTGGATCCCTCAGATTATCGACATTTCATGCTTCATGCTGTAAGGCACAAAAATGTCTATAACAGCTAGGCTCATTAAAACATAGCGATGGGCTTGCCCGAAGGGCAAGTTATAGAACAAGCATATGTTATCCTCCTCAAGCTTGACAAAAATAAAGAGGTACTGGTCAGCAATGACTGGGGAAAAATTGGGAGAAACTCAAGAAAACTTTGATGGTAGCAAGTCGCTCTTGAACATGACACTTTTCCTCCGTACGACAATCGGGTTGGGTTGTTTCATTCACCGGTCACATCACCATGGTCTCGCCATACCATCCATATTTGGGGTAATACTACCGATCCATCGCATAAGTGTCGCCATATGTTCAAGAGAAGTCATTCAGAGAAGTCACCTGTGTCCCATCCACTACCATACATTATACTCTTTCATGACCGCCACCCTGAATCATATGTCATCAGATCGTTTTCACCTCCATCAAAGTCATTAGCTCCGTTCCGTGTCATCGATGTTAGATTCATTAAGGCCCTCCTTTGACGGATCGCTTCTTGTCGACATCAGCTCATTATCCAAGAAGTTGATCTAGGAACACCCCCCTTCAGTACTTTGAAGCTTGCATGCCTCAATGGCAAGTTTCTCACTTCCGGCGACAGGTATACATCAATGACCTTCGACCGAAAGATTTTGCGTGGTGTTCGACGCCAAGTCCTCTATTCACACCACGTGAATTGTACTGCAGTACCTTCAGGGCCATCTTCATTATCGGTGATTCCTCTCGCGCTTGTTAACAATTTACATCATTCACTGGCAATCAAGCGATGTCTTTCCATGTTCGACTTCAGAGCAATTCTCACATGGATTGACTTGTACTTAGAATGAAGATCGGACGAGATTGAAGACCCCGGATCTAGTTTCATCCATCCGGGCTGCGATATATATTCAGAAAATAAAGACATAGAAATGTACAACTTTACAGCACAGATAATCATCGTACCAAAAGGATGATGGCTCTATTAGAATCATCAGTCTATCATCAGATGATTGTCTGTTATATGTACATGAAAATGAATTTATAAAGCTGAGCATGGGAATGCCCGCCTCAGCTAGATCATGAAAAAAGTATGAAAATAATGTATTGTATTGTATTGTATTACAGGTCTCCTCCCAGCATTGAAAGAACTTCGGATCCTCCTAATAAAGCATTTCACCTGATAAACAGCCTCATACTTTAGGGGGCAACTGTTATAGACATTTTTGTGCCTTACAGGTATAAGCATGAAATGTCCATAATCCAAGGGATCCAAAGTCCCCAAACATGTTGTTCCTACCCCTACAGGAACAAGGCTAACAAACCACAACAATTCACAGAAGTTCTCCACCAGAAACTGCTAAAAAACAAGTCAATTCAGGATCTATTCAGAAGCTCCACTAGCTGCCTGCATTGAAATGTAGAGGCTACACTGGCTAGTTGCATTGCAACGTAAGTGGAAGCACTACCAGGGTGCGCTGATTGGGAAATGACAAATGTCAGGGTCTCTTGTGAGAGGTGTCAAGACTGTGGAAGCTTCCAGAATCTTCCTCCATGACACTTGCCCTGCTGAGTTCGACTAAGTGATGAGTAAGAGGTTCTTAGTCTCCAAGTGGAAGTAAGAACTGACAGAGAGAGAGGACACTAGTCAGATCACAAGTTGACTCATCCTCACTCCAAACATCTATATATGGATCTCTTCTTCATGAGATCTAGAGGCTGGAATTTGGTTATTGCAAAGAATTGTTGTTGGTTTGAGATTGGAATCATTGGGTGCTTAATGCTTTGAAGGGAGGTGAATATAGGAATTTCATTTGCTGGGAAGGAGATGCTGGATTGGAACTCTCTTGGTTGTATCTCCTCCTAAACCTTGTTATTCATCAATAAATCTATCTTGGTTTCTCCTATATGCTGATGTGTCTTTGATGTATGATTGCATTAGTGTATTTGGTTTATTTCTAATCCTGAACTAGTTATGCATATGAATCTATGTCTTTGTGTAGTGTTCCCTTCTTGTGATCTTACAGGAACCTGTTGAAGCTGGGTGAGCGAGAAGGCAAGTAGCTGGGGACTCTAAAAGAGAAGAGAAACCGGATCGAGGGACAAACGGAAGACACCGGTTAGTCCATCCATCTCTCTTCATTCTTAATTCATAAAGGAAGAATACTAGAATAGTTGTTTCTGTTTGTTGCTAAGGCACTGTCACACCTTAGGTGGATAGGATCATCCTGCATAGGCATTTTTCCCCACAACACCTAGCCTAATACACCTAACATTTTTTCTTCCTTTTGCTTGGGTGCATTTGACCTAAAAAACCCTTTCTCTGTAGTTTCCCTTTAACTGCCCTTCTATCTAAGTCTACCCTTGTCTCTTCCAGGGGCTCAAATTTAGCTGTTGACTACCCTTGTTTCTCTACCTAACTACTGATCTACCAAGCTTGAACTGTCTAGACAGAATTCACTCTATATCTCTAAACAAGAAATTTAAACCTGGACTGGTCAAGTTTAAGTTGTTTTGCCATCCATCCACTGTGACAGAAGTCACTGATTGCACATATTAAACTTCTTTGCAAAAATAGGATAGCAGTGGCATTTTTGACTAGCACACTTCCTTGGTCTTTTCTTTGGGGTTCATTTTCTTTCTTTTGACCAATTCATTATTCTTGCCCTTTGATTTTTCTTTTAAGGCATACCCTCTTTTCATTTTTTTTTTATTTTTTTTTGAAAATATGGAACCTTTGCAGCATGGAAAGGATGAACATATTTGGTATTTTAAGAGTCAATCATGAAATCTGACACCTATTGGTATAGGAACCTAACAGTGGCTCCACTTGGGGATGGCTTTTCTAGGTGAAAAGCCAAGAATAGCAGGTCAGATGGCCTTATGTTCAACTCTTGGTTGCATCCTGAAATTTCCTTTTGGCGTAAGCAAACAAAACTATATCTCTGTAACATATATACCTTTCCCATAAGCTGGTTTGAACAATTACAGCTCTGTCTCTGATAGTTTGTCTGAGTGTTTGCCATCAGATTTTTAGCTCCCAAGTCTTCTTCTTTAATTCCTTTGATAAACTGAAAAGGTAATATCAAAAGGTAGCACAATTCCTTGTTCTTTCCTTAAAATTTGTTGCATCTTATTCCCTATCTTATTGCTGTAATAAACTGCAGAAAATAGACACTGTTATGTACAAATTACAGTCCTGATATATCAACAAAGTGGATCAAAATAATTCTTGAGCATCTGACCATTGACTAGCCCATCTCCTGCTTCTGTACCATCTAGGCTTTTCAAAAAGTAGGTGTTGTTTCCTTGTACAACCTGAACAACAAAAGGTCCCTTCCATAGGAAATCAAATTTGCCATGTTTTCCTTTATCTTCCCTTCTGGAATCCCACTTCCGTACTTCGTCTCCTATGAAAAAATCCTCTGCCTTTTTCCTTTTGTGAAAAATCTTCTTAAGTTTCTCTTGTAGAATCTGAGTTCTTTGATACACTTCTTCTCTGGTCTGCTGTAAATGAATTGTTTGATTAATTCTCCTCTGAATGTCATTGGGTTCTGCTTGTATTTCTTGCAGCAATTTTATCACAGGGATTCCTAAAGAAGAAGGGAACACAACCTCCATGCCATAAATCAATTCATAGCGGCTTGTTAAAATAGATATGTTTGTTGTTAACCTGTCTGCCCAAAGTGCATTGATAAGCTTCTTATGCAAGTTTTTCTTGTTTTCCTCCAATACTTTCTTTATGATATTGATCAAGCTTTTATTGGATGATTCAGCTAAAACATTACCTTGAAGGTAATAGGTTGTGGAGTGGCCTAGGGTAATATGGTATTTGTGACAAAAATTGATGATTCTTTTGGATTTAAAAGCAGCAGCATTGTCAGTTATAATCTTTTCCAGACAGCAAAATCTGGACAGGATATTGGTTTCTAGGAGTTGTATGATAACTGAATCATTGGCCTGCCTACAAGGGATGGCTTCTATCCATTTGGTGAAGTAATCTGTGGTAGTCAAAATCCATTTATGCTGGCCGGAAGAGGGAGGGTGAATTTCCCCAATGAAATCTAAACCCCATTGTTGGAAAGCTCTTTCAGTGGAAATTGGCTTTAGGGGTAATGGCAACAATTTTCTATTTCCTTCAAAGATTTGACATTTATGGCAAGAAACTACAAATTTATTTACATCAGCAAAAATGGAGGGCCAATAAAAACCAACTCTTAAGATTTTATCAGCAGTTGATTTCCAATACAAATGTCCACCACAGTCCCCTGCATGAAATTCTTTAAGCACTTTGTCAGTTTCATCCTTTGTTAAGCAATTCAGCAAAATGCCTTCATGATTTTTCCAAAATAAAACATTATCTAGAATACAAAACTTTGAAGCTTTCATTTTGAGAAATCTCTTTTTAGTTCTGGATAACCCTGGAGGAGCCTGCAGGTTTAACAATACATAGACTATATCAGCATACCAAGGTGATTGTAAAAAGGCTTGATTGATCTATGGAGTCGCCATCTCCTATTCGTTATCCAGTTCATTGATGTCAAGGGCTTGAAAGTTGGTTTCAGTCATCAATTTAGCTAATCCTTGTCCTTTTATTAGCTTTGTTGGTTTAATTTCAATGTCATATTCCAGGATGTTAGCTATCTATTTTCCTCTTTTACCTTCAAGTCCTTCTTGAGTTAGAATATCCTTGACCACAGTATTTGGGACATAAGCTATTACATGAGAGTATAAGATATAAACTCTAAAATCCTTGATAGCCTTTACAAGGGCATAAGCTTGTTTTTCCATGATTTGATATTTTAAAGGTGCATCTCTAAGTGCTTTGCTGAAAAAAGTAATGGGTGTCTCACATCCTTCATCATCCTTTTGTAATAGGACAGCAGTAATAGTATGTTTAGATGCAAAGGAAAAGATTATAAAGTCTCTATCAAATTTCGGGCTTGTGAGGATTGGTGTTTTAGTTAAATCTATTTTGATTTCCTCAAAGGCTTGCTTGGCTTCTATTGTCCACTTTACTTTGGAATCTTTCTTCAACATGTTATTTAGCAATCTTATCAGTTCAGCCAAGTTGGGTATGAACCTTCTTAGAAAATTGATCTTTCCTAGGAAAGCTTGAGGTTCTTTAATATTCCTAGGTTGAGGAACTTGCAGGATAGCTTGTATTCTGTCTGGGTCAATTCTAATGCCATCTTTTGAGATTATGTGACCTAACAATTTGCCTTCTTCTAGGCCAAATAATGATTTCTTTGGGTTAAGTGATATGCCATATTTTCTGCAAATTAAGAACACCTGTCTTAAATGTTCTAAATGTTCTTGATCTGATTTGGAAAAAGTAGTGAGGTCATCAAGATATATGACTAGAAAATCATGAATCTCTTTTGCAAAGGCTATGTCCATTGCTCGTTGAAATGTGGCCCCTACATTTTTAAGTCCAAAAGGCATTTTTACATACTTGAAAGTTCCCCAAGGTGTTGTAAAAGCAGTTTTATCTTGATCATCAGGGTGAACTAGGATCTGATTAAAGCCTGAGAATCCATCTAACAGTGAAATTCTGGAAGCTCCCACTACCCTTTGTAAAATGTGATCCATCTTGGGTAAGGGGTAGTGGTCTTTGAGAGAAACTTTATTCAGATTTCTTAAGTCAACACACAGTCTTATTTCTCCTGTTTTCTTCCTACTGGGCACTAGATTTGAAATTCATTCTGAAAATCTAATGGGTGCAATTATTCCAGCTTGGTACATTCTTTTGACTTCCTTTTTAATGAGAGGAAGGAGGATAGGATTAACCCTTCTGAGTTTTTGTTTAAAAGGTTTTTGATTTTCATTTAAGGGTATTGTATGCTGGCTCACAAAACTATCATAGGACTTAAGGTCTTCATAGCTCAATGCAAAAACATCTTGAAATTCTTTAAACAGTTCAATGTATTTTAGTTTTTGGTTGGGAGGTAAGGCTTTGGACACTTTTACCATCTTAGGATCTTCTACAGTTCCTATATTAGAGTCCTCAATTTTTGCGTTTAATGGCTGCATTTTTGGCTTTCTTGGAATATCATTTGAATCAAAAATATATTCGAGAGGAGTCCAGCCTGTGGGAAAAAAATTATCCTTTAACTCAATTACTTCTGACTCTCTTTCAGCAGTTTCATCAAAGTCCATTTGTTTCAGCTATTGTAAATTTTTGCTGGTAAAGATTGTTGGATGCAAAATCTGATTTGCTGTTTCAGCTGAAATATTAATTTCAATTCTGTCTATTTGTTGTTCTACATAGATGGCACTTGTGTCTATGTCTGTGTTGGAAAATTCCTCTTTTGGTGTCAAGAAATTATTGATCTGGGTGTCATTTTCAAACACTTGCCAGTTTTTAATATTGTTTGGAACAGCAGGCCTGTGTTTAATTTCAGCAGAAAAATGATGGTTAGGCTCAAATGGTAGCTTAAAAGTGCTGGAAAATGTTTCCAAACTGTGAGCATGTAAGTTGTGGTTTCTTGGAATTTTGGTAAGTTGTGATTCTAGAAAGGTATTGAGTATTTCAATTGCTGCCCCTCTATAAGCTCTTAGCCTGAGATCGTTTGTGACAAAGTTTCCTTTCATCTGTTGAATAATCAGATCAGAGTCTCCCAAAATTGAAATCCTAGCTGCCCCTAGACTTTTAATCAGTTTGAGTCCTAGCAGAAGGGCTTCATATTCAGCCATGTTATTTGTACATCTAAAATTCAGTCTGTATGCATGTCCTTCAGCATGATCATTTTGCATATTATGTACCCAAATCCCTGCCCCTGCTCCTAGTTTATTCACTGACCCATCAAATTCTAAGCACCATAGGATTTCTTGATTACAACTAGCATCAGGAGTTTTGGAAACTGTCTTAGTGGGCAGATTTGGATTTTGTAACTCATATGGTTTGCCTTGTGTGTTTGTTTCATCAATTACTTCAACAATTTCTAGATCTTGAGCAGTGGATTCTTCATTAATGCTTCTTCCTTGTGCTGATTCTAGAAGCTTGTGATCAGTTTTGGGACACATTTCAGCATTGTATAGTATGAAAGAATCCATATCAGAATGCATGGAATAAATGGGAAAGTTTTGGGGCTTCTCTTGACTGCTGACCACATATTTCATCAAAGTTTCCCGGTACAGTCTCTTTGGCTGGCCAAAGACTGAAATGGTGGCATAAGACATGTCTAACTGCAAAGATCCTTGGAGCTTTGCACCCCAAGATTTGGACAAAAGCATTCCATATTTTGGTGGGATATCATCTACCACCACATCCATTAAAATTGTCTTAGCCGGGTATTGGACTATAGATACACACAAATCTTTGATTAGGCCGAGACACTTGACCTGGCTAGAATCAAATGAAAACAAGTCTTTATATGGCCTTGTGATATCTAGGTCCAATTTTTCCATCACGAACTTAGGTATTAGATTATGACAAGCTCCCGAATTAAACATTGCATTGTGAAGTACTTTGTCATGGATGTTTAGGGTTACATAGAATGGAGGAACTCCTCCATTTACTAATTTACCATTAACCTCAGGGTCAAAAATCAATTTTGGTTGGTCATCTAAAACATTCACTGCGTCTCTATTCTCTGATATTTGAAGTGACCTACTGATTTGTTCTCTATAAAGCTCATGTTTAGCCAATTCGGATAGTGGAATGGCTATTTTTAACTTGCCTATTTCGGTTTCTAGGTTGAAAGGATTTTCAACTTGAATTTTTGCATTTTGGGCAACAAGCTTTTCTTTTTTTGCTGTGTTTTCAGTAGT
Source organism: Pinus tabuliformis (assembly GCA_031772625.1). Lineage (NCBI taxonomy): Eukaryota > Viridiplantae > Streptophyta > Pinopsida > Pinales > Pinaceae > Pinus > Pinus tabuliformis. The sequence continues at coordinate 1,439,223,094 of CM062820.1, forward strand.
TTTTTCTCTATCAGGAGTGTTGCTATGAACTAAATCTAGTTTGAAGCCAATTTCAGGAGATCTATTTGCATTGTATTTGGGAGGAGAGGTAGATGGTTGATTGTTTGATGGTTGTAAGTCTGATATGTCCTCAACCGTGGGCTCTTCAGGGTTGAGGTTTGTTTTAGCAGGGAGTTCTATAGGGGAAGTTTTATCCTTTGCTTTTTTAGGCTGCTTGGTATCTTTCTACTTGCTGGGTTCAGGAACATCTATTGTTCCGATTCTCAATTTTTATTGTTTGTGAACCTCATAGACAGCTGCATCATATCCCTCTCTAAAATCAAATGATTCTCTGGATTTGGTTTGAAATTGATTAAAGGTATGAGCTTCTTGGTCATCCTCGGATAAAAAGATTTGTTGTTAACTGTTTAGACCCATTAGGTTGATTTGAGTATCCTCTGTTGGCTCACTGGAGGTTGAAGCTTCATCATAGTTTTCTTGAAAAGGAGGTCTGATTTTTTGTTTAGGTCCAACCTTCCCGGTGTTAGGATTCTGATTTTTCCTGAAGTTTGGATTTCTTGCAGTGTTACTTGGTTGACCTTCCCAAGAATATTTTCTTTTAATGGTTTCCACTTTATCACCCAATCTATCCATTCCTTTGATAATTGCATCTATTTTTTGCTCAAATGCAGAAGGCTCTTCTTTGAAGGGAGTCCTTCTTTCAGCTCTGGCTCGAGCTCTTTTAGAGATCAGATTGGCCTCTACACTAACTACTATGCTCTGCATGTCTTCTAGGCTTGGAGGGGCTCTTTCCCTTAGTTGATATGCCATGTCAGAATCAAATCCATCAGGGAATTTAATCAAGGCTAAGTCAGGTGGAGGTCTAAGGTTCTGAGGAATAGCATTGTACACATTATTGAATCTAGCACAGTAGTCTTGGATGGTTGCTTGTGGGCCTCTTTTCAAGCTTTCATACTCTGATAGAATATGTAATGGGTCTTTCTTCTTTTCCCATCGGTTCAAAAAGGTTTGATATAAAACATCCGGATTGGCTATAGTATTTACAGGAAGTGCCCTAAACCAGGTCCTTACATCACCGATTAAGCTTTGAACAAAAATTTTCATTCTGACATCATTATCATCAATTTCATAGTTCTCAAAGTAATCCATCATTTTCTTAGTATGTTGTTGAGCCATGTAGGTGCCAGTACCATCAAAAAAGGTAATTTTTCTTTGATAGTCTTGAGGCATAGCCCCTAGATTTGTAGGTAACTGCAGAGGAGCATATCGGTTTGCCATATTAACAGGTATAAATGGGACAGCTGGAAGCATAAGGATAACAACTGAGATAAGTGTTGTGGATGGGGGAGTGGAAAAGATGCTTTGAAGTGATGATGGTGAACTAGAAGAAGCTGCAGCAACAGTAGAAAGGATTGTTGCTTTTCGGGGAGGAGATTGGGTAAGGTTTTGCTGAAGTGTATCAAGGTTTAAATCAGCAGAATTTTCTAGACTTTCTTGTCTTCTAAGGTTCTTAGAGATCAAGTTAGGATTTTCAAAGATAGCTGGATGATTTAAATCTGGATTTGATCTAGTGTAATGGGTTTTCTTCTTTGGATCCAGCTTCTAAATTTTCTTTTGGTATTTTCTGGAAGTATTTGAAGAGCACTACTTTTGACAATATCTTTCTAAGAAATTATGAATTGTGAGAGCCTTGAAATTTCCTGAAGATATTTTGAAGTGATAAAGGAAACTGATCAAATTTCTGAGATAGTTTTTTAAAGCCTAAAGCTAGAATGGAGATAGACTGAAGCAGCTTTTATTTACACTTGTTGTTGGGTTGTGTTATATTCTTTCCACGACTAACCTACGTAGTTAAACGGGGGGTTAGAGGGGGGCAGTAGCCCCCCTTCGTTGCACCGATTGCACAGCGGGGGGGTTGTAGCCCCCCCTGTCCGGGGGGTTTGAGGGGGGTGGGTAGCCCCCTTCTACGGGGTCTGGGGCAGCGCCCCGGGAAAATTTTTTTTGGACCCTATAATAGGTTGGGCGAACCTACCTATGGTTTTGTGCATGATTTTCGCACATGGTATTGGACGCGATGGTTTTTCGGTCCATGGTATTGGATGCTTCGGCATGTATAAATATGTATTGTAACATTGAAAGGAATATAATGAAAAATCAAGCTGGTAGTCCCGGTTTTGGGATCCAGGGAAAAACCTTTGTGCATATGTGTTTTATGGGTTATGCTCTCGCATTGTTTATTTTCTTTGTTTAAGAATTCGTATGCAGGTAATTTCTGTATAGGGTTAAAACCTACATTTGGTATCAGAGCTATTTTGGCTTCAAGGGGACGCCTTTGTTGCTGAGGGGTTTCGCTCGAGCCTGTGGTAGACCCTGTTCAGTGGGAGATCTGCGAGATCGATTCTGGTGGTGAAAGAAGATGGCGAGCAGTGGAAAGATCGAGATTGAGAAGTTCAATGGTCAGAGTTTTGAGTTGTGGAAACTCAAGATGGAGGATCTGTTGGTCGATAAAGATCAGTGGATCGCGGTAGATCCGGGTACTAAACCATCGAGAGTGACCGATGAAGAATGGAAGAAATTGGATCGGAAGGCAAAGAGCACAATACGATTGTGTGTCTCAGATTCAGTATTGCTGAATGTATCATGGGAAGCTACGGCAAAGGCTTTGTATGTCAAGTTAGGGACTTTGTACCAATCTAAGTCTCTGGTGAATAAACTGTTCCTGCGGAAAAAGCTGTATAACCTGAGGATGAAAGATGGAGACTCGGTGACAGAGCATCTGAATGCGTTTAATACTGTGGTAAGTCAATTGCTATCTGTTGATATTAAAATTTCAGATGAAGATAAGTGCATCAGTCTATTGCGTTCTCTACCAGATTCGTGGGATAGTCTGGTTATTGCAATAGGTAGCAATGCAACTGCTTTACAGTTTGATGAAATAGTCTCAGCCTTGCTGACGGAGGAGATGAGACGGAAGAATATGGACAACCAGAATGGTGATGCCTTGTCTGTACGAGGACGGTCCCAGAACAGAAACAAAAATAAGTCATCGAGTGGGAGATCTAAATCTAGAGGGAGATCTAAATCTCCAGGAAAACCTACAAAGGTGGTGTGCTGGAAATGCGGAAAGGAAGGGCACTTCAGAAGGGATTGTAAATCTAAAGCTCCTGATAAAGGAAAGGGATCTGATGATGCTCCTTCTGCAGAGGCGAAAACCACCTCAAATGAAGGTGGGGATGTGTACTTGGCTTCTTCAATTACACATGTAGATCATGAGGCATGGTTGATTGACTCAGGTTCATCCTTTCACTTCACTCCCCATAGAGAGTGGTTCTGCGAGTATGAGAAATACGATGGTGGTGATGTCTTCTTAGGAGATGATAGGAAGGCTAGAATCATTGGTCGGGGAAAAGTAAAGTTGAAGTTGCAAGGTGGAAGCGTTAGAACACTTCTGGGTGTTCTACATATTCCTGCATTGGCCAGAAATCTGATTTCTGTAAGCAAGTTGGATGATGCAGGTGTAAAGACGGTGTTCGAGAAAGATACCTGCAAGATGGTTCGAGGAGCACTGATATTGATGCGGGGAGTTTGGATTGGAACTCTGTACAAGCTGAAAGGTAGCACTGTTGTTGATGGGTGCAATAGTTCTATGGTTCCTGAAAATGGAGTAGAAAATCTAGTGGTCTCTGGAGAGAAGACCATGTTGTGGCATCAAAGGCTTGGACATATTGGAGAGAAGGGCCTTCAAATACTTCATGGTAAAGGTATGGTAGAAGGTATGAATGATAGCTCTCTAGATTTTGATTTCTGTGAAAATTGTGTGTATGGGAAGCAGAATCGAGTGAGTTTCCCCTCTGGTGGTAAGAGGACGAAACAGATATTAGAGCTTGTGCACAGTGATGTGTTTGGACCTGTGAAGGTTCCATCACTGGGTAAGTCTGTGTACTATGTATCATTCATAGATGACTTCTCAAGGAATACATGGATATATTTCCTTAAGAAGAAATCTGAAGTCTTTGACAGGTTTAAAGAATTTAAGGCTCTGGTGGAAAATCAGACAGAGAAGAAGATAAAGGTGCTAAGGACAGATAATGGTGGAGAATTTTGCAGCAAGGAATTTGAAGAAATTTGTAAGAAGTGTGGTATAGCACGGCAGAAGACTACTCCATATACACCTCAGCAAAATGGAGTCGCAGAAAGAATGAACAAGACGTTGATGGAAAGGGCAAGAAGCATGCTCAGTGGTGCCGGGTTAGGACAGGAATTCTGGGCAGAGGCGGTGGATACTGCACACAACCTGATCAACAGATCACCCTCATCAGTGTTGGAGGATAAGACTCCACAAGAAGTATGGAATGGTAAGAAACCCTCTCTTTCACATCTGAGGGTATTTGGATGTGATGCATATGTACATGTTCCAAAGGAGAAACGAACCAAGTTGGATAGTAAATCTTAAAAGTGCATCTTTATTGGGTATAAGGATGGTTTAAAGGGTTATAAGCTTTGGAACCCAGTCACACGGAAGGTTGTGTACAACCGAGATGTGGTGTTCAGAGAGGTAAAAGATGTTATTCAATCTGAAGTCCAACCAAAGGAACCTGAGAAGATAGAGTTTGAGCCAAAGGAGGAAGAATCAGACTCTGCAACAGAGGAGGAATCAGAAGATGAAGAGCCACAAACTCCGGCTGTGAGAAGATCAGGTCGAGAAAGAAGGCAGCCAGAAAGGTATACTCCATCTGCTTTCAGTTCAAATTTTGCTTTGTCTGTTACTGATGATGATCCCAGAACTGTGAAGGAAGCAGTGGATTCAGAGGATGGAAAACTCTGGAAAGAGGCCATGGTTGATGAAATGGCATCTTTGCACAAAAATGAGGCTTGGGATCTGGTAGAGTTGCCGGCTGGAAGGAAACCCATTGGCAGCAAATGGGTGTTCAAGAAGAAGACTAATGCAGAAGGAAAGGTGGAGAAATACAAAGCTCGGTTGGTAGAAAAAGGTTATTCCCAGGTGCCGGGAATTGATTTTGGTGATATTTTTTCTCCTGTTGCCAAGGTAGCTTCTATTAGATTACTTTTATCTGTTGCTGCTACTTTTGATTTTGAGGTAGAACAGATGGATGTGAAGACAGCATTTCTTCACGGGGATTTGGAAGAGGAAATCTACATGAGGCAACCTGAAGGCTTTGCGGTGAAGGGTAAGAAAGAACTAGTATGCAAGTTAAAGAAGTCTCTGTATGGGTTAAAACAATCACCAAGGATGTGGTATCAGAAATTTGATACATTTATACGAGGACTTGGCTTCACCCGAAGCAAAGCAGATCATTGTGTGTATTTTAAATTAATTGGTGACCGTGTTATTTATCTGGTCTTGTATGTGGATGATATGTTGCTGGTTGGAAATGACAAAGAAATTATCCAGGATTTGAAGACCAAATTGTCCTCCAAATTTGACATGAAAGATCTTGGTGCTGCAAACTATATTTTGGGCATGGAAATTAAAAGAGATCGGGCAAAGAGGAAGCTTTGGTTAAACCAGAGGAAGTATGTCGAGACAATACTGCAAAGGTTTAATATGCAGGATAGTAAACCGATGAAGGTTCCTATTCCTGTAGGTGTGAGGTTATCTGCTGAAAAGTGTCCCAAGACACAAGAAGAGGAAGAGGACATGTCCCGTGTTCCATATGCAAGTGCAGTCGGTAGCCTGATGTATGCAATGGTCTGTACTAGACCAGACATTGCACATGCAATGGGAGTATTGAGCAGGTTTATGTCAAAACCAGGGAAGGAGCACTGGACAACAGTGAAGCGGGTTTTCAGGTATTTGCGTGGCACTAGTGATTATGGTTTGTGCTACCAAGGAAGACCAGGATTGGACAGAGTGTTGGATATTCATGGTTTTGTTGATGCTGACTGGGCTGGAGATCTGGATCAGAGAAGATCTACAAGTGGGTATGTGTTTAACCTATTTGGAGGTGCAGTCAGTTGGATGAGTAAGAAACAATCTGTAGTGGCACTATCAACTACAGAGGCAGAATACATGGCAGCCACTCATGCAAGCAAGGATGCAGTTTGGTTGCAGAGATTGTGTTCAAGTATGGGGTTAGTACAGGGAGCTATAAGAATAGACTGTGACAGCCAAAGTTCAATTTTCTTGGCAAAGAACCCTGCTTATCATTCAAAGACAAAGCACATTGATGTTCAGTATCACTTTGTGAGGGATATGATAGAAGACAAAAAGGTGTTGCTGGTAAAGGTGGACACTTTGAAGAATACTGCAGATGCATTGACAAAATCTGTGAGCTCTGAGAAGTTCTCTTGGTGTAGAGAAACAATGGGTGTTTCAGGGCTGGAAAAATGACTAAGCTCTCCTGTGGCCCCTTGTGGAAAGAAAACAACAAGTGGGAGATTGTTGGGTTGTGTTATATTCTTTCCACGACTAACCTACGTAGTTAAACGGGGGGTTAGAGGGGGGCGGGTAGCCCCCCTCTACAGGGTCCGGGGCAGTGCCCCGGGAAAATTTTTTTTAGACCCTATATTAGGTTGGGCGAACCTACCTATGGTTTTGTGCATGATTTTCGCACATGGTATTGGACGCGATGGTTTTTCAGTCCATGGTATTGGATGCTTCGGCATGTATAAATATGTATTGTAACATTGAAAGGAATATAATGAAAAATCAAGCTGGTAGTCCCGGTTTTGGGATCCAGGGAAAAATCTCTGTGCATATGTGTTTTATGGGTTATGCTCTCGCATTGTTTATTTTCTTTGTTTAAGAATTCGTATGCAGGTAATTTCTGTACAGGGTTAAAACCTACACTTGTAATTACATAGCAAAAATAGTTTCAAAGGTTTCCTGGCTAACTTCAGGCTCCATCTATAGCTTTAGAAAATAGACAACAGTAACAAAGACAATCATTCAGGTTCCCCAATGGAGTCGCCAATGATGTTATCACTCAGGTTTTTCCCCAAAAGCTGTGAGAAAAGGGAATACGCCCGAGGTAACCACTAACCACTCTTTTAGATGCAGATTATAGCCAATCTACAACCAGAGAGGGTTCTCTCTTTATGATTTAGCTTTGTTTTTCTATATGTTAGGCTAGTTATGAAGTATAGGGGTTTGTTTGATTTTTGGATGGTGACATTTGCTAGAACAAGGGTGCAAAGTATGAGAAGTTCAAGCCATTTGGTTAATGGAGTGAATGAAGGTGAATTGTTGGGTATGGTTTCTATGGTAAAAGGAGGAACTACAAAGCAAGATAATTAATCATGGAACAATTTTCAAGTTGGAATCAGGTGAAATGGAGTCAGGGGATGAAAGGCAATTAAGAATCTTTCATCATGTTGACGGAAGGAATGTGGGTGAATATTACGAAGGAGCAGTTAAGAATTCCTTAATTATATTCAGGGTGTAGAACTAGAGAAACAGGCGCAGTTAAGAATTCTTGCCTATGCTAGTCCTGAAGAAAACCTAAAAATTGATAGGAATTGAACACAGAGTACAGTTAAGCAAGTTCTGGGTTATTCGTTTTCCCTATAATTTAGAACATGATATATAGATGATATATAAAACACAGAAACAATAAAACAAGAGTTAAAAGACTTATTGATCCATGAGGTAATTCAAGATTTCTGTAACATATTCTTCTGCCATTAATTGCACAACCAGAGAGTTCAGCGCCAAAGCATTCCAGCAACCTTTTATTAGAAGAGTTCTCAAATTTCCAGCGCAGTTCCACAATGGTATCACCAACCCCTAATACTTAGCTTGGGGAGGTATTTGTACAAAATTGTTTACAAAATATCTGAAAGAGATAGTATCTTGCAATAACTTCTTTCACTTACTCTACAAAAGGAGTAAATGCTCTTAGGAATAGAGAGAAATGAATGCAGAAGTAAGAAATGTTGTGTTGGCCATTTTTTTGGTGAGATGCATTGATTGTTTGCTCAGTAAGTCGGCCGATGGATATTTTAGTGAAATCTCACACTGCTGGCATTGCTTTCTCGGGTGCCTTTTCCTGCGCTTTAATTGGCTGCTGCCCAGCACGATTTTTATCTTCTCCTTTCTTCACTCTATGGCATTTGTTATGTTCTGGAAAAATAAACAAAACTTTGAAATCCGCCTACAAAATTTCGAGCATACTCTGCCACCATTGGTCATCTGGTAATTGGTGTCTGCGCATTTTAATTAGAGTTTCATCTGCATCCGTATACCTAAAGAAAGTAGGCTGGATTGCGAAAAGATGCCTCACTTCATGTTCAATAAAAAACAGATTTTCTAAATTGTCATACAGGCTCTATCCAGATGGGAGTGCTTTCTCTCTTGCAGAGCTTGATGATGTTGTGGCTTGGCTATCCACATATGTATTTAAGCTGTGAACATAGGCTGCATGTGTCATTAGTCTATAGTCATCGGTTAAGAAACTGGGCAGACCCTTTTCCTCCAAAGTTGTAAACTTTTGTGTGAAAGCATTTATCTCCTTTTGCATTTCATGGCACTTCCTTTCTAGATTTTGTATGAAATTCCTCATGGTCAGAACCCTTTTAATTATTAAAATAGTGCATGTCCTGTCCCTGATATCCAGTTTTGCCAGTTGTTCCTTAGTGTGGGTTTTCAAAAATTGTATTAGCCTATTGGCCTGCTCGGGCATGTGTCGCAATGAATCCTTGGCCCTTTGAATTTCTTCTTGAGCTACTGTTACCAAATCAATCTGCTCATGAATTATCTGTATTGAAGTCCACATATTAGTGATGGATTGGCCAATATTGGCCCATAAAATGCTCCTAATTTCTCTTAGAGGATTGTCTAACAAGAGGTCCTTTTCCAATGCCTTCACTTTATTTTCCAATGGTGTTACCTCCCTTGTTTTTTCTGCCACAGTCATTTTAGCTTTGTCATAACTAATTTCCAACTTGGCCAGTTTCTCTTTAGCATCCTTTAATTCTGACACTTGGAGTCTTAGATCCTCCATAGCCTTTATCAATTCTTCAGTAGTCATGATAGTGCTGCTGCTTGTTGCTATTGTCATTGAAGTACTTGGTGCTGTTGATGCCGGGACAATAGGAGGGACTGCTGCTGTGACTGTAGAAGGAGAAGTTGTAACTATCGGAGTTGTTTGTGATGGCTGAGAGGCCAACTCTCCCTGTTTTCTTTGTAGTGCTTCCTCCAATGCCTTCTCTGTTCTTGCCAATCTCTCATTCATTTTCATTAGCAAGTCCATTGTATCTTCCTGTGATTTTTGTTCAACAATCTTTGTAGTTTTGGGATGCATGGTAATGGGCGGCTTGAGCTACTTCCTCAGAGTTGCAATGTCTTCTTCATTTTTTTTTATTAATGCTTGGATGCCTTTGGGATCCTTGGGATCATGTCCCAGATCTATGATAATCTCTTACAAGGATTTGATTCTGTTATCCTTGGCTAAGGAGGAATATTTTTCCAATTCCAACTGGGCAAAGGTATTATTTAAAGAATTTTGGAATTTGTGGGCCAGCAATGCCTTATTCGCCAATGTGGAGTATACCATTTCTCTGGTTCGCTTATGTAATTCAATCTGGTCCATTGGCTGGATGTATTTGGCTAATACTTCTAGATTGGTCCTGATGTAATCAGCAGCTGACTGTGGCTGCAGCATTTTGGGCTTGAAGTGACTCAGGATCATCTTTCCTTCCTGGATGTCATATGTTGACATTAACCTTTGTTGATTTGTGGGGGCCATCTTTAGCAAGTGATTATAAAATTGGATTCTTATTGGCTCATTTTTTGCCTTAATTTCAGTGAATTTCCTCTTAATGTCAGAACCTTACTTACTTTGTGACCTGGCAGAAGAAAATTCCATGCTATGTTGTCTTCCAATCTCCTACCTGTGTGAACTGGATGATGTTTCTGTGACTGGAGATGTATCCTGGCTGACTGCTCTTTATTCTCTTGGACTGTCTGTGATCTCCTGAATAAATTCCTCCTCTGATAGGGGGTTCAATCTCTACGTTTTCTCCCCTGGTTGCTCTTCAGGACCACTGATTGGTGTGTCTTATTGCCTGTCCCTTTTCTTGCCTCTCCTCATTTAGAGGAGTTTGTAGTATAGGGATTTCTGGTGCTTTTGTTTGTGCTGGGGGACCCGCCCTTGGCCTTGCTCCTTTGATGTAGTTGGCTGGTCTGTCATTATGTCCTGCTCTGAACCTATTACCTCTTTGCCCTTTGTTGACCCTGTGCTAGCTTTTTGTGTAGGCGGCTGAGAAGTCCTGACAAGATATGTATCACGTCCTGTGTGCTGGGGCAGTTTGAAGGATACCTGTCCAAAAGAGTCCAGGTCAAGCGTTTTTTCAAGCTCTTTCATGGCTTTTTTCAATTTCTCTTCCTCAGCAATCTCTTCAACTAATGTGCCTTCTACCCATTGTTGTTGGTTAGCATATTGTTGAATATCAGGGATTTTGTGGTGAACATATGCTGTAAGCTTGTTTCTCACTTTTCTATAACTTATGAAATGTTCAAGGTCATATGGTGCCCAATAAAAGCTTTGTTTCAGCTTAAGTTGCTCCCCTAAAATCTTATCAGCCTCTTCCCAGGTTTCCCTTTTATTGAAGATAAAAGGGCCCAATTGATTTCTTATTTTGAGTTGTGCCCTTTTCCTAACACCATAGAAATAAGTCAAATCTGAACTAATAAATTGCCTGAAGTATTCTAGGGAAAAAACTCTCATAGGCACATACTTTGGCAGATTGTAGGGGCATAATTCACAGCCATATATCCGGATCTCTGTGTGATTCTGGTAAAAGTACCAGTCACCTATACTGTAGTCTTTTGAGAGAAGTAAAATCTTCTGCATTTCAGGAGAGAGCCTGGCAGGAGGAGTTGTAATCAATAAAAAAGTGGCTGGATGTATGAACAGGTCAATGAGCTCACAATATGTATAAGGGGAGTTATGGACTTCATGGAATACTGAGGTCCAGAAAATTACAGACCTTCGCTCTCCCTTGAGATCCAATTTTCTAAGGGGAATTTGAAAACTATCAGGTTGATTGTACAATAGCAAATGATATATGTATGATGTGTATTTGAACACTCTTTCTCTGTCCAGGCTCATGAATTTCTCATGGATCTTATTAGCTATGAAGGTGGCATAATCATACTGGATAGCAGGGGGTTGTGTTGGAGTAAATGTGGACAACAAAACTAAGATAGTCTCATCAATATGTTCACTGGTTTTAAATCCCAAGATATAAGAAATCATGTTAGTAATGAATTGTCCAGCTTCATTGAACTAGACCTGATTAAAAGGAGGTGGCTGCCTGGGCTGGCGATCTGGTCTCATGAATAATTGAGCTATTCTGGTTATCTCTGTACTGGGAAGTTTGGCACCTCGGTCAAGAAAAAATTCCATGGTGAGAGGAGCTAGAGGCTGAGTTGGCTTAAAGTGCAGCATCTCATTTATGGATTGAGGGGTAATATAGAAGAGGACAGTCCCAGATGGAGCCACAACTGCTCTTTGTGTGGGGTGATAATTGGCACAACATAACTGGATGAGGTCAGGAAGCACATTTACTAAGGGTAGGTAGTACATAGGCATGTTGGACTCCCAAATTCCATAGACATCAGCGTTGTTGCGGTAGCTATTCCTAATTTCACAAAACGCTTGAAGGTGAGGCTTGTCACCAATCATATCATTAACTTGGAAATATTTGTTAGCAAGGGGCAACCATTCCAATTCTTTGTGTGGTGCATTCAAGGGGGCAACATTCAGGGCCACGGGAGCTTCCATTTTCAATCTTTTGTGATTCCTGAATTTGAAATTTGGGTTCATGCAGCAACAGTAGACACAATAATACTTATGGGTCCTTTATGTGGGAATTGTAAGTGGAAACAAGCTTAAATTCAGCTTAATGGGCGAATTTGCAGTGGGAGATAGGATTTAAGGAATTTCTCGGTAAGAATGAGCACAAACAGTGGCTATGGTGCAGAGGTTTGAAAAAAGCACTGAGATTTCAATTCGAATTTGGGTTCCCCGAGCAATTTTTATAGAGAAAGCTAGAAAAATAGGGTTTAGGAGCAGGATTTGGGTAAATACCTATTTAATGGATGCCCTGTGCAAAATGTAGGTGGCAGACCAAGCTGAGGGGCCACGCTATGGAGTCAATTTTCTCTAGGTGGCGGACTGTGTAGTCAAAATGCTGCTTCAGACGTAATGAACCATGCAGAGGTTGGGTAGCAGAAACAAAGTAAAATGAACAAAAACGACATTTTACGCCTTTTTGTCAAAAATTTGATTTTGGCGGGATTTTGGCGCGCTTTGGTCAGGTGATGTCAACATGATGTAATCTTTGTCATGTAGCAGGTGTTAATAGGAAATCTAGTATCTATGCAGAGCTGCTAGTCCCACTAAGGCTGGTAGCTACCTTAGAAACAAACAAATTAAAACCACTTTCGTTTTCCTTTATGAGAAGAAGATAAGAGGGGAATAAATGAGACCAACCTCTATCTTGCCCTTGGTTCCTTACTTGCTTCCTCTCCCTTTTGATAGATCTTTGCTACTCGCTTCCTCGTCTACCCAGCTTCAAAGGCCACCTGTAGAATCAAAGCAACATAACACTATCCAAGAACATATATCTATTATCATAAACAATATAGGACCAGATATATATTGACCACACAAATGCATATATCATCAATCATACAAGAATGTGGAGGAAAACTTGAATAGATTTATTAATAATCAAGAATAGAAAAGAGGATTACAACAAAGTTTTCTGACCCAACATCATCCTCTCAGCAAGAAAACCCTTCTTCACCTCATGAAAAGCTTAGATCACCCAACACTATGATGTTGCACCAAGAAACTAGCAGCACTTCCTTACAAGATACAAAATTCCAGCCCCCTGGATCTTTGGGATGAGGGATCCAGATATAGATGTTTGAAAGGGGGGTGAGTCAACTTTTGAGATTTGATTAGTGTCCTCTCTCTGATAGTTCTTGATTCCACTTGGAGATTGATGATCTCTTACTCATCCCTGGGCAAATGCAGAGAGGCAAGTGTCACAGGAGAAGTTTCTGGAAGATTCCATGATCGTCCACCTTGCAGATTGACCTTGTCATTTGTCCACTCTATCCCATCAAACCTCCCATGTGTATTTAGGTGGGATGCAATGCACTTTAACCATGGAGTAGGTGGGATGGTCTAGTTTTGACCAGTTCTCAGTAGTTTTTCATGGACAGCTTCTGGGACAAGATGTAATCAGTTGACCTTGTTCTTTTAGAGGTTTGAACAACACTTTTAGGGACTTAAGAGCCCTTGGTTTATGGACATTTATGATTGGGGTTTCAGTGCCCAAAAATGTCTATAACAGTTGCCCCCTAAAGAATGAGGTCGTTAATCTGTTGATGTCGGGTGAAATGCTTTATCACGAGGATCTGAAGTTTTTTCAAGCTAGAAGGTGACCTGTAATAAGATATAATACAATACATTATCTTCATAATATTTTCATGATCTAGCTGAGGCAGGAATTCCCATGCTCAGCTTTATAAATTAATTTTCATGTACATAAGACAAACAATCGTTTGAGTGTAGACTGATGATCCTGGTAGAGCCATCATCCCTTGGATTGGATGATTATCTATGCAGTAATGATGTACATTTGATGTCTTTATTTTCTTGAATATATATCATAGCCCGGATGGATGAAACTAGATCTGGGGTCTTCAATCTCATTTGATCTTCACTGAAAGTACAAGTCGATCCATGTGAGAGATGTTCTGGAGTCTAACATGGAAAGACATCGCCTGATTACCAGCCAATGATGTAAGATGTTAACAGGAGTGAGAGGAATCACCGATAATGATGATGACCCTCAAGATACTACAGTACAATTCACTTGGTGTGAATAAGGGACTTGGCATCGAACACCACGCAAAGTTTTTCCATCGAAGGCCATTGATGTAAACCTGTCATTGGAAGTGAGAAACTTGCCATTGAGGCATGGAAGTTTCAAAGTACTGAAAGGGTTGTTCCTAGATCGACTTCTTGGATAATGAGATGATGTCGATAAGAAGTGATCCGTCATAGGAGGGCCTTAGTGAATCCCACATCAATGACATGGAACGGAGCAAATGATTCTAATGGAGGTGAAAGCTATCTGGTGATATAAGGTTCAGGGTGGCGGTCATGAAAGAATGGAGTGTAAATGTATTGCAGTGGATGAGACACAGGTGAATTCTCTGAGAGACTCCTCTCGAACATATGGGTGACACTGACATGATGGATTGGTAGCGTTAACCCCAAATATGGATGGTGTGATGGACACATGGTGATATGACCAGTGAACGGAACAACCCAACCCGACTCGGATGCGGAGTGAAAGTGTCATGTTCAAGAGCGACTTGCTACCAATAAAGTTTCTTCAAGTTTTCTTCCCAATTTTTCCGTAGTCATTGCTGACCAGTACCTCTTTATTTTTGTCAAGCTCGAGGAGGATAACATATGCTTCTTCTATAATTTTCCCTTCGGGAAAACCCATCGCTATGTTTCAACGAGCCTAGCAATAGTGAAACTCGTTCTTGTCTTTATGGACAAGTTTGTCGCTCTTCGGTTTTAACGAGTTTAACGACAAGGATAACTCGGTCCTTTTCAATTTTAGAGAGTCTGAAAAAGGGATGTAAAGAAAACTCCAATAATCCTTTTTCGTCATATAATCCTTTGAGTCCGAAAAAGTCTAAAACAATACAAAAGGGATGAATTTTCGGTACTTTTAACGAGCCGAACAAAACAAGTGCTCAATCTTTTTGTGTAATGATCCCTCAAGTCCAAAAAGATTAAAATCTAAAGGAGGGATAACACTTCTGGTCCCTTTAACGAGCTGGAGAGGCCAATTGCTCGACAATCTTTTCAAATTTTACGAGTTAGTTGAAAAGAGTTTAAAGGAGACTCGTTTTTGAGGAACGAGTGATAAATTCAGGTTGCAGCTGATTCCAGCTAAGCTCTAGAATTTTCCCAATCACGGTAGTGTCACAAGGATGGCTAACAGGATCACTCTTCGTAGCTGTTCCTCCAAAAAGGGTAAGAAATCAAATGGAGGTGAACGATCGGCCAATACAAAGTGGAGGTGATGATGAGAACACGACCAAGGCTTCAAAGGCTGATGATAATACATTCACGAAGGTTATTTACTGAAAATGGTTCATTTTTTAATGAGATTAAACTCTGGGGGAACATTTGCTTGAATTTCTTATGTTTATTTTTTAACAAGCTTTAATTCCGTGTTAAAACTAATCGATCTAGTCGTATAATAAGGATTTCTCATATAATTGGCATTTTTTCAAAGCTTTGCCCTGCATCCTTTCTTTATGCAAGTTAGGAAACGACCAATCCTATGAGTTTAAAGGGTTAGAGGACCTACAAATTTAAAAAATAAATGGTCGCTCTTCGCTTACATGCCAAAAGGTTTGCATGCCCCTAGGCATAGTGCAATAGATTTCCCAGGTTACCCCTCAATTTGCAGACAAAACATTTGTTTTATCAGGAAAGGCCTACCTTATAACAGAGGTACACCTTATTCTGGTCTAACCCCATTTTCCTAAATGGATGGGTGTATCAGCTAGTCATATATCCTCCACGAAAACCTACCCTATACCCAGGGTTTTCCTGTCGAAACAAGACAAGGTGCATGCTCCCTGGGTTTCAGTCATATCCTCTGAATTAGTCGCGCTCATCAGGAGTACGGACTGGCGATTGATGAGACATTCCTTGCATGAAAAGACCATTCAGGGTTGGTATATGACTATTTGCTATGTGTGATCTGGGGAATCAAAGCTGGTCTACGAGCTTGACCACTCTTCCTTCATGCAGAAAACACATTACTCTAAAGAGTGAGGAGACAATGGCTCCCATGCAATAAATATAGTCGCGTCCAAGGAGTAGATTATAATCCAGGGGTCCTTGGACTACCATTACGTTCATGTGAATGGTTTTCCTTCTCAATGTTATCGGTACATTGGGAAGGATCCCTAACGGTTGACTGGTTCCTTCGTCAAATCCTGTGAGACTTCTCATCTCAGGCAAAAGCGATGGCGAACCAAGCGCTTTCCAAGCAGTTGAGGAAAGGATACTCACAGAAGCCCCTTCATCTATGATGGTATCGGCCATGAACATTCTTTATATTTGAGAAATGATTTGAAATGGTACACTAGCCAGTAAACAGGGTTTTCCTAGTAGATTCCAATCGAAGGAAACAACCAGGTTGCTTGGAGGTGGGACCACATAGACGGCCGAATATGACTCTCACGAACTTCCTTCCTACGATAAAGGAATGGGTAGACTGCCCCCATGTTCATCGGAGTCTGTGCTTACAAGGAGAATTTCAACGCTGTCGTTCTTGTTCTCTTCGGTGACTGTATCATCTGAAGATGGATCCTCTAAAGGCAAGACCGGGTAAACTACCGCCTCGACCTTTTGACTTTCATCTGGTGTGGATTCAGATGGTTTATCTTCAATGATAGACGCTTCGGCCGACCACAAGGGTGTGTCAGCCGGATTTTCAACTAGTGACAGACTCATCAAGAGCTTCTTATATCTAGGAGGAAGCCGTAATGGTGAAACCGGACGGTCGTCCAAAACTCTTTTAGCCTCATCTAAGAAGGCACAATGGTGGACGACGTGATCGCCTTCACACAGTTTACAAGGAAATTTACATCTTCCTTTTTGTCCAGGGGCTTCACTTTCACTAGTTGACGGTGTGTTTTCAACATGATCATCAGAGGTTGATGAAACCGGATTGTGCAAACGAGGAGACCAGTCCCTTAAGATCCGAGGGATGCAAGGACAATCTTGATGATAGTGGTCTCCTTTGCAAATGACACCCGACAATTTAGGCCTGGATGGTGCAGTGTGTGGATTTTTGCTAGATGATTCCTGGTTTCCCCTTTTCGCCTTTGGCTCCTTCTTCTTCTTCTCTTTCTTCTTCTTCTCCTTCTTCTTCTCAATTACTTGATTTTTGGCTTTACCAGCTTCATCATGCGAAGAGGAAGGAGGAGAGGAAGAATTGGACGAAGTAGAGGGTTGGGGGGTAACTCTGGTATCGTTTAGTTTCTGACTTGATTGTTCAGGAATCACGGTGTTTTGAACGACAGAGGTTGAGAAGAGCCATATGGGCAAGCCGATTGTCAACACTGGAAGCGACAATGTGGCCATATGGGGTGCACCAACATCTCCCCAAGAGGAGAAAGGACTAGGATTTCCCCCAAGGGGAACTCCTTGGTTGGTGGACTCCATTTTTCTCAACCTAATACCAACGTAGGAAAGGTGATACTTATTCCGATTAAAATAAGTTTTAGATGCTTTGACACAACTTGGTTTTAAAAATTTTAAGAGTCGAGAAAAAACAAAAGAGGAATCTAGTCGCCTTTGATTTTTAATGAGCTTGAAATGACAAGTGCTCAGATGGACATTTTCCTTTAAGGAGTCTGAAAAGGAATGAAAGAGACTACTCTGGAAATCTAGAGAGAGGGATTACCAAACCAATCGCAAAACTGCAGAATAATTTTTACGGTACGGTAGTCAATCTTCCTGAATGTTGTGTTCAGTGCATTGCGATCGATAGGGCAGTAGACATGACTTCCTATGGATAAAGGATAAAGCCTATTTTGGTCTCCCAATATATACTCTACGGTACATGGGAGTAGAAGTCCGTACTGGCAATTATTGTCTCAAAGTGGAGGAATCACCCAACTAGCAATGAAAACAACAGTTACCAGGCTTTACGGCGCCGGAATACCTCTCTCGCCTAGACTTCTAAATGTTGTGCGTTAGGTTCCAAAGCATTTTTAGGTTCATTAAATTTATTTTACAGTTGATCTTGCTTAAGAAATTTGCCTTTCAGGTTCACCACGTGATGTAGATGTACAATTCCTAAAATGCAATCTAAGATGATAAACAATTGTTTAATCTTCTTTTTGCAATGAAAATCCTAGCTACTAAGGAAAGAGAGATGATATTCTTTCAACATAGAGCAGAGAACACACACTATATGCACTGTCCTAAATCAAACCAACAAACAGTCCAAATGCAAATGCACATGCATGTATTTGTTTTCAGCCTTCTTAATGTGTGAATGATAAAAAGAAAGCTAAGTGCAAATCTGAATTATTTTTCAAAGCAACATTACTAACAAGTTTCTTTTCAAGACAAAATTAAGACAATGACGACACGCGATTTGGAATTGAAAACCTGCTTTCGACACTTGAAAAACTACTAATTCAAATCAAATACAAGATTAACAGTGTAATCGACTATCAAGAACAATCAGATTCTCTTCTATGACTGAAAACGACACTTGCGACACTTTCAAATCCAGAAACGACAGTTCAATTATGCTACTTCTTTGTAAAGAGAACTGAAAATGTCTCAAAATACATAAAAACATTTACAGTTATTTGCACAATGGAGGTGGAATAATGGTAAGGGAGGGAGTTTCAATAGAAGTGTACTGACTACAAGCAACAAAACTCCTGAATAGAGCTGAAAAGAGCGAACACAGAAACCAAAATCTAAGAGCAGAAGAGGCCTTGTCTAATCAGCGCACCTACCACACTCAGGAAGTGTGATGCATCCAAAATCCAGAGAAGAGACAGTGTGATGGTCCAGGGATCAGACTTCAACTGGGTTCTGGGTCACAGTTTGCAGCTCAGTTCAGGGATTTAGGCCGAGCAAGTGGTAATCAGTAAATCAATCATAGGGGTAGATCTAAAGAGGTTACTAGAGCCACAACAAGGGAAATTAGGGAGCTTGTAAATCGATTGTTCAATTCATTAACAAAACCCGGAGATAGACTGAAGCATCATTGATCTACTTTGCATTTGCATAGCAAATTCAGTTCGAAGGCTAGCTGGCTTGACTTCAGGCTCTGTCTGTAAGTTTCTAAAGTAAAAAAATATAGACAAACAATCTATTCGCTGCCCAGCAGAGTCGCCATTTAGTTATCAGGAAATATACTGCCTATGCAGGGCTGCTAGTCCCACTAAGGGTGGTAGCTACCTTAGAAACAAACAAAATAAAACCACTTTCATTTTCCTTTATGAGAAGCAGATAAGAGGGGAATAAAGGAGACCAACCTCTGCCTTACACTTGGTTCCTTGCTTGATTCCTCTCCCTTCTGATAGATCTTTGCTACTCGCTTCCTCATCTACCCAGCTTCAAAGGGCACCTGTAGAATCAAAGCAACATAACACTATCCAAGAACATAGATCTATTACCATAAACAATATAGGACCAGATATATATTGACCACATAAATGCATATATCATCAATCATACAAGAATGTGGAGGAAAACTTGAATAGCTTTATTAATAATCAATAATAGAAAAGAGGATTACAACCAATTTTTCTGACCCAGCATCATCCTCTCAGCAAGAAAACCCTTCTTCACCTCATGAAAAGCTTAGATCACCCAACACTATGATGTTGCACCAAGAAACCAGCAAAACTTCCTTACAAGATACAAAATTCCAGGCCCCTGGATCTTTGGGATGAAGGATCCATATATAGATGTTTGAAAGGGGGGTGAGTCAGCTTTTGAGATTTGATTAGTGTCCTCTCTCTAATGGTTCTTGATTCCACTTGGAGATTGATGATCTCTTACTCATCCCTGGGCAAATGCAGAGAGGCAAGTGTCACAAGAGAAGTTTCTGTAAGATTCCATGATCCTCCACCTTGCAGTTTGACCCTGCCATTTGTCCATTCTCGCCCATCGCACCCCATAGAAGGGCTTTTAAGTATGGATCACACCTCCCATTTGTATTTAGGTGGGATGCAATGCACTTTAACCATGGAGCAGGTGGGATGGTCCACTTTTGACCAGTTCTGAGTAGTTTTTCATGGAGAACTTCTGGGACAAGATGTAATCAGTTGACCTTGTTCTTTCAGAGATTGGAACAACACTTTTAGGGACTTAAGAGCCCTTAGTTTATGGACATTTATGATTGGGGTTGCAGTGCCCAAAAATGTTTATAACAGTGGGGGTACGGAAGCTGACTTGGTGGTGAAGTGGCAGACACGGCGGATGATACAATGGTGAGGTGGCAGCCGATGTGGGTGATGATGTGGGTGACGACGTCAGCAATAGGAAGCGAGGGCGGTATATGGTATTATGTCGCACCGCTTTTGCATAAAAGCTGTTTTGGGTGGAGGGTACGCGATAAAACCAGGCGGCGCCACATGTATTCTATACGATGGCGAAACCGCCATTTTCCTGGCCGCTATCATTAGGCTATCGAAGGGTTTCCAATATTGATGTGGATCATTCGATGGGAAAGCCCTGAGTGGATGGTCGACGAATGGGTGGAGTTGGCGAAGGCGTATGGTGTGGGGACCCGCCATATAATTCAGCATTTTCTAATGTTTTGCCGTGTATATAAACTTTGGGTTTGCAGGTTGGTTATTCATTTAACCAAATGTTAAATGAAATCCAGTATTATATGCGCGCATGGGGAAGGGTTGTCCACAAGGTTTCAGATAAACCTTGGACCCCCTTAAAACGTTAACATATGGCTATACATAAGCCCGGGGTGGAATATTTAAATTTTTTGGATTTTTATGTATTTTATACAATAGGCGAGGGGAAAAGATTATATGGGAGTTATATAATAGAGTTAATAGGCTAAAATGAGGAATATTTCAAACAAGTGCACTAAGTAAAAAGGTGAAACTTAGGCTTAGGGGAGTGAGAGGTATCCAAGTTATGGATTTGGAAAACCTAGTAGAATGGAATAAAAGTATTTTTACACAAGAAATGTGGCTTCCTTTGCCTAAGTAAACACAAAGTTTTACTTAGTCTTTCTCATAAAATGAAGTGAACTAGGACCACTGAGCAGATCCCAATGTCCTTGGGGGGAAATTAGTAAATGCTCTTGGAGAAATGAGGGGGGAAATTAGTCATGCTCCAATTATTTTGCAGCCACCTTGCCATGGCACTTGTAATATCCATAAGATAGATCATATTCAAAAGACAAAATTGCTCACAAACCTGCTTCTGCAACATCAAAACTGCCTACCCAGCCTAATACACCTAACATTTTTTCTTCCTTTTGCTTGGGTGCATTTGAACTAGCAAACCCTTTCTCTGTTGTTTCCTTTTAAATGCCCTCCTATCTAAGTCTGCCCTTATCTCTTCTAGGGGCTCAGATTTAGCTGTTGAGCACACTTGTTTCTCCACCTAACTACTGATCTACCAAGCTTGAACTGTTTGGATAGAATTCACTCTATATCTCTAAACAAGAAATTTAAACCTGGACTAGCCAAGGTTAGGTTGTTTGGCCATCCATCCACTGAGACAGAAGTCACTGATTGCACATATTAAACTTCTTTGAAAAAATAGGATAGAAGTGGCATTTTGGACTAGCACACTTCCTTGGTCTTTTCTTTGGGGTTCATTTTCTTTCTTTTAACCAATTCATTATTCTTGCCCTTTGATTTTTCTTTTAGGGCATACCCTCTTTTCATTTTTTTTTTTTTTTGATTTTTTGAAAATATGGAACCTTTGCAACATGGAAAGGATTAACATATTTGGCATTTTAACAGTCAATCATGAAATATGAAACCTATTGGTAAATGAACCTAACAACTTGCAAAAAAATACGTTATTGTTGTGAGCGAGAGGTATCGGGCTGGAAATTTTGGGTCTGGAGATAGATCAGTATATCTCCATACCACAGGTCAGATTATGAAACGAGGAACAAAGACTCATCTGGAATTGATCGTTCCATTTTTGAATCGATATTGGTAGAGGGAAGGTCATAAAGAATCTTGACAAAGACTAGAGATTTCTTTGATTTGGATTTGATGAATCTTCCAAATCAAAATCCTGCAAAATGACGATCCATTTTTAATATTTTCCCCCCAGCAATTGATGTGATAGAATGTATGTCATAGGGTTGTAATCTGAAATAACAGTGGTCTTTCGGAGCAAGATATAGTGGCAAAATCTCTCTACAACTTGAACAGCAGAAAAAGCTAACTTTTCAACATAAGAGTAATTAACTTCTATATCATTGAGATTGTGACTCAAATAATAGATTGGATGTTCAGTTCCATCTTATTCCTGGACTAAAACCATAGCAATGGTTGTATTTGTAGTGGCAAGATACATGAAATAGTCATTTTGATAATTAAGGGCATACATTAATGATGCTCGAATCAGGGTATCTTTGAGAGCATCAAATGAAGCTTGCGCAACCTGGTCCCAAAGGAAGGGTATCCCCTTTTAAAAAGACGAGTAAATCCTTTAGAAATTTCAGTGTAGTTGGGAATGAACCTCCTTAGAAAGTTAGCCTTCCCTTGGAGTCTCTGTAACTGCAGTAAATTGGAAGGTGGGGGCAGATCAAGAATTGCTTTAAGCTTCAAAGGGTTAAGTCAGATTCCTTCTTTAGACACTAAAAAACCAAGAAAATACTAGAACCAACACAAAACACACATTTATGTGGATTGAGTTGAATTTTGTAGGTTGACAATGTAAAAATATAGCTCTTAAATGTTGCGGGTGATCAACCCATTTCCGTGAATGAGCAAGTAAATCATCTAGATAGGGTTGAACAATGTGTTTGATTTCATGGAAGGCATAATTCATTGCCCTCTGAAAAGTTACCCCAATGTTCTTCAAACTAAAAGGGAGTTTCCTATATGCGAATGTGCCCCAGGGATAAACAAAGGCAGTTTTATATTTGTCTTCTGGGTGGATATTGATCTGATTATAGCTTGAAAATCCATCCATAAATGAAAATATTGTTCCTTTTCCTTCATGACATGAACATGATTGGAAACCCGATCGGTAAGAGGAACAAGGTAATTGAAACCAACATGCAAAAGTTTTTCAATATCTGCTTCTATGGCAGCAGTCTTCTTTGGATGAACAAGATGGATGCGATGTCGTACTAGCTTGACATCAGCATACATGTTAATTTCATGTTCAACTATGCTAGAATCAGTTCCTGGAATTTCTTCATATGACCAGGAAAATATGTCACGGAATTCATGGAAAAGAGCACGGTAAGTTTCAAGTTCGGATGGAGAACAATATTTGCCAACATGGATGTTCTCTACAATTCTAGGTTTGGTTGAAATGTCAATAGAAATGCTTTCTTCGATATTTGACAACTTTCTTTCAGAATCAACTATTTCTATAAAAACAGGATTCGAAAGAAAATCAATAATTGAAAGGTGATTTGGCTCATTTGAAACATCTTCTATGTGATCTAGAAGATGGGATCGATGATGATAATCTTCCCATGGTTCTTCTTCCGTTATCATTTTTTGGATGATTCCTTCATCAGTAGAAAATGTACGTGAAAAAGGATTAGAGGAAGTACCATATTCTAACGAATGATCAACCCATACAATTGGTGATAATGGATTTAGGTTTGTCGTACAAGCCAAAAAGATTGATTGATATTCAAGATCAATGGGGCTTAGCGACATGATTTCATTACTCATCTTCAGAATTATTGGGAATCTTCCATGAATTAGATGAAGTGGAAGATATCATGTTGCAAGTCTCAACTTTTGCCACTTCCTCCATTTGTCATGGTGACGGTAGTGAAAAAAGTACCCATTAGGGAAGGATCTTTAAAGAGACCTACTCCAATGTTTTGAAGAGATATCAGGGGTCCGTTAACTAACAGAATGCTTCTAGTAGCCTGTGAACTAGAGGCAAAGAAGCCGATTTGATCAATTACTATGGTTCTACCTTTATGATGGAAAGCGATCATACAAACGCGTGTCGAAACCACAACAGCCATAGCATAAACCCAAGGTCTTCCTAGCAAAATGTTGTAGTCAAGGGGTCTGTCAACGACCTCAATTTTAATAGTTATAGTTTTTCC
Source organism: Pinus tabuliformis (assembly GCA_031772625.1). Lineage (NCBI taxonomy): Eukaryota > Viridiplantae > Streptophyta > Pinopsida > Pinales > Pinaceae > Pinus > Pinus tabuliformis. The sequence continues at coordinate 1,439,246,941 of CM062820.1, forward strand.
ACCTAGTTCTATCTGTAGGTTACATAAAATTCCACAAGGTGTATATGTGTAACCGTCAAAATATTTTAAAGTTGTGGGTGATAGTGACAAAGGCGGGGAGCCAAGTGTTTTCCAGCAACTCATCGGCATGATAGAAGTAGATGCACGCTCATCAAAGATGGTTCGGTGAACGAGTTTACTCAAAGCCTTTACTTGGATAAGGAAGGATAACCGAGATGGTATTTGTGGCGTATATCCCGCATGGTTAAAAACCACAATATTAGAATCTGTTGGATCAATTCCACCAATTGCTGACAATAAAGCCTGATTTTGGGAGGGACAATTTTGAAGCACCTAAAGCATCGACATAACAGAAGGTGACTGGGCCAAATCTTCTACTATGTTATAGTTTTTCGCTACTCAAGCTTGAGGGTTAAATGTAGATTTATGTACAACTCCTTTACGAAGTTTTATTGTTAACTCTGGTGCAATAGGTGGTGGAATAGGATCAGACGAAGTCAAAGTCGAAGGATTTGGTTGATCTGAAGCTTGGTTATTCGACGATGATGATGGATTACCATAATATTTAATTTGCGTAGACACAAAAACATCAAATTTAGGCTTAGGGGAGGACAACATAAGAACTTGTGAAGTGGAAGCATGATCTGGAGCAACCAAATGAGTCTCCAGATTTGGAAAAGGATTTTTCAACACTGCAGATGCACTAGAAGTCTTCAGAATTTTTGAGACTTCAGAGCAATGAGGAAAGTCTTATGTAAAATGATCCTCATTATAGATCAAAGATGGATAATGAGGTTTCCTAGTTGGAGAAGAGGAATAAGATGATTTCTCTTGAGGAGGAGCGTTTTGTTTCTTCTTAGCTTTCCCGTTCTTCTTGATTCTAGGTTGCTTTTCATTCTTGCCTTTGTCAGATGACACGACATTTATTTCGAAAGCAAGAGTATTATCAGATGCAGTAGAACTTTGATTGGAAATAGAAAGTGTTTGACCATATGGTCTACCTACTATTTGTGTGCTCAAAGAACCAATAAAATTGTCACCGACAAGAGAATCTTTACTCAAATGGGGTCGAGGAACAATAAAAGCTGGTCTAGGTGCATTTGGAATTTTGTCATAGAGTGTGCTAGACTAGGTGTAAATCAAGTCTAAGTATTGGATAGGAGAAATTACTTGCGCTTCTATGACAAATCCTCCTTTAACCACATCCTAGGCGATAGATGACAACAAGGATTTTATTAACCACTCACCTAAAAGCTAATGAGGAACATAAATTTTGACCATTCGATGACGATGGCGCCACGCATGAATATGACCAGAGATGTGAGTAGTAGTGGTTTGCTTAAAGTTGGTCTATAATTCCATTCCAATTTCATATTGTATGGATAACTGGAAGTTGGTTAAAAATGTGGTGGCTAAGGATGTAAAGTTATCAAAGGAAGCTCGTGGTAATTCAATATAGCACTTTGCAGCCAGACCAGTAAGTGTTCACTAGGAAAGATGTAGTCTAACTGAATCATCATTCATTGATTTTGATGTGCACAATAAATTAAAAGTCATAACATGGTTGGATGGGTCTTCTCCAGGATTTCCATTGAATTTCGGAATATCATAAGGAAATTTATGAGGAATCACTGGCCACCAAGGTGCATAAAGAATTGTATCATTGGTAAGCCGATTTAAATCTGGTAATTCAAGTGTTGCAACAAAAAGAAACTCTCTATTGAGGTCAGGTTGACCATAACCATGGTAAGATGGAATTTGCTAGGAAATAGGCCTTTGCATACTGGCATAAGGCATCTACTGTGGGTAACCTTGATAGGGGTAATTTTGTTGAGAAAATCGGGTATAAGGTGGTTGTTGGGCCCCAGGGTATATTTGTTGTTGTCCAAACCCAACATAGGCTTGTTGACCAGGACCTGGGTAAACCTGTTGTTGACCAAACTCGGCATAGGCTTATTGACCAAGTCCAAGATAAGTTTGGTATTGCTGGAATTGTTGTTGTTGATATTGTGGCTACCATGGTTTTTGATTTAACGGTTTTTGCCCACTAAGGTAAGTTTGACAAGTTTGTGAATATAGTAAACCAATGTAAGCATGAGTCATTCGAGTAAATGGTAAAATGGCCTAAGGTTGTTTAATTCCAGGCATAAACGGTTGTTGTAAAACTTCCTGAGATGGTTGAATCTGTAAACCTGAAACTTGGGGGTCTGAGGTTGAAGGACCAGCTTGCAAAGGTTGAGATAAAACTAACTGAGCTTGAGACTATGGTAAAGTTGTGACAATAGGTGTAGTAGGTATGGATGAGACAAATTTCATAGGTTGCAATGGATACACAAGCCTTGGTTGAACAATCATTGTTGGCTTCCACGGAGAAACAACCATTCCAGGCTGACCAAAACACGACGACATACTGTCATGGTTTCCCCCAAAAAAATGGAGGATAAGGATATTGTGCATATTGTTATACATATGGTGGTAATCCAGTGTAAAGCGGACACATTGGATGGTAACTAGAAGAACCAGCTTGATATTGACTTGATGAATCAAGTTGTTCAGTATCCGTTAGTGAAGAATGTGGTAAAATTCCTGTTGAGGACATGGGTGAAGACCATGGAATAGAAACAACAACTGAGTGGGTTCCAGATAAATATTGGTAACCTGATGGGATAGACGGAACTCCATAAAAATGTGACTCAGGAATTGTGGTAAACATCAAAGAAGTAGCGACAGAAGATTCTTCCGCAGTTGTAACAGATGGTACAGTCTGGGATGTTGATTATGCCATAGTCAAATGTCCTAATAAATGTCCCAATGAATCAACGAGAGTCTAAAAGTATTCATGATCAAAAGGAGCAGTAAAATGAGGAGTATGACAATAAAGATAAAGTCTAGGTCCAAAGCAAATTGGAGTTTCGGGTGTTTCTTCTTCAGGTTCCTCTTCAATCGAAATCAAAATAGGTGGAAGGATTTCATCATGAGGTCCGTAATATACTTCTAGTATTTTTTCCTACGGTAAAGAGGAAGTCTCAACTATTAAAAATGTTTAAGGATGAACCAGTCGATTGTCTTCCGATATGGTAACCACTTCTGATTACCCAAATTAAAGATCCAAGTGTTTTGGTAAAAGAACAACAGGTTCATGTCGGGCTTCCTGAATAACTTCTGGTTCAGAAGTAACTTCTGATTGAACAATGATAGTTTTAGGATCAAATTTTGGTTGAATAGATTCATGTTTAGAAGTAATTTATTGTTGAACAACTTTTGGTTGAGAATCAACTTCTTGTTGGACAAATTTGGCTACCGTTTCACTAGGTTCACTTTTAGTTCCCTTAGGTAATTATGGAGATTCTAATTTAGTAACAGATGTACCATTAATTGTAGGAGTAATTGGGGTCACAGTACTTACCAGTATAGGCGACTCTGGTAATTCAGATCAAGAACCAAAATTTTGTGATGTACTAGATTTAGTCAAATGCGACCACTTTTTCCCGCTAGGTGTAGCTTGAGGGGGTAAAGGCGGTTTACTCGTTGTCCTCCACAATGATGGGGTAAGGGTTGATGTTCATCCATGATTGCTTATTGATTTTATTACAAAACGAAATAATAAAAAAGAGGGTAATCTACGAAAAAGGATTACCAAGCAACTTTGAACTGCAATATACTACTTCAGTAAACCAAGGACTTAAGATATGTGTTGGAAATCTCCCCAAGTGTTGCGTTAGGTGTATCACAGTGTCCAAGGAAGCCAACTTGTTTACCTAAGGATGGATAGCAACCTAATGTAGTCCTCCCATATATACCCGAAAGTATGTGGACGCCCAATCCATGTTAGCGTCGTCTATTGTGAAACCGCACAGTGAGAGAATTCCTTATACTTTTCGTACTATAAGACCACCCTATATACCTGAAGGTACGTGGACGAGCTATGATAACTTACGTATGTGGAATGGGGTATCACACTTGGAATATATCATGGACAATTAATGATAGCTTCTATCCTTTATGATGCTGGAACATGTCTCTAGCCTAGAACCTGTAAATGTTATTCGTTAGGTGATAATGCTCCATTAGGTTAATTGAGATAACTTTTAAGTTGATCTTGATTAAGAGTTTGTCTTTCAGGTCCACCACATGATTTCTTTGAAATTCCTAGAATGAAACTATGATGAGAATCATTCTTTTAATTTGATTTTGAACAACGAAAACCTTAACTACAAGGGATAGAGCAATCAAAATGTTTAATCAAAGAGAGAAGAGCACATCTAATGCAATTTCCCTATACTATTCCTACAAGCACACACAAACCTCTAATTTCATAATGCAATTTTTTCTTTTCAATTCCCTTAATTTTTAGATGAACAAAAGGAAACTAAATGCACATACAATGAATCAATCTTTTTGCAAGAAACGAAGACTGTACGACAGTTCCTTTTCGAAAGAAATGACGACTTTACGACACTTCCTTTCTAGAAAAGATTAATCAATTATAAGCTAACTTTGACAATGAATTGATAGTGATAAAGAAATCATTTAAGAAACACTAAACAATCAAGGCCAAAGAAGGGCTACGAAGAGAAATACAACTTGTTTTCAAAACCACGAGAATCATTGATATTTCAGCAAACAACAAGAGAAGCAACTTTGGAAAAATAAAAAAAAAAAAGGTAGGTTTTTTGCCTAAGAGGAATCAGTGAAGGCCAGAGAGGGAGACATTGCATTGCAATGCCCTGTCTCTAAGGTAGGCACTACTCTACAGTGCACTGTCAAGACCAACACTGTGGTGTTGCTAGAGAGTTAATTCAAGAGACATTCAAGCATATTTTTTTTACTAAAAACACTTCAAAAAGACTGAAATAAGATCAATATTGTCAAGAAAAGTCTACTAGGGTGTAATATGATGAGGGTAAGCCATGAAGAATGATAGTCGTTCACCAATATGGTCGTCAATTTGTTACATTGAATTTGTATCTACGGATAAACACATTTTCCCTAGGTGGGTGACTACACCTAGTAGAACAACAGAAATACATTATTTTAAAATTTTATTATAGAAGATAGATGATATGAAGGAACTTACATGTTTCCTTTCACTTCCTAGATCTCTTTTGAATTGCTTTCGTCACTCCCACTTGAACTAAATCCGCTCAAAAGGTACCTACATCAAGAAAAATAGAAAGAAGAAATGATCAAAGCATACATAATCTATCGACTATAAAGCAATGGAATCGAAGATATTGAAACACTTAATCATCATAGATATGAACAATCATATGAGAAAGGAATAAACTCTTTATTAATGTAGAAGGAAGAGTATCACCCAATATAGTTTGATCTTGTGCCACTCCTCCAGCTTCAGTTCAACCCTCGCCACATCAAAAGCACACAAATCAAGCAGCATAACATTGCTTAACATAAATTCAATCATGAAACCAACAAAATTTCCTTACAAACTTCAAATTCCAGCCCCTTGATCACTATGATCACTACTCAATTTATAGGAAATTGAGGTGGTTTTGTCAGAAATGATGGTATTGAATGGCCTTCGAAACTTGGAGCTAGTTTTCATGGAGGAAAGGATGAGAGGGTAGGAGGTAAATGGATCCTTACCCTATCTAATTTTGATCTCATAGGAGGAGATAAGAGATGGGAGCCTTCTAGAATCATCTATAATGAAGGAATATTCCCGGAAGCCTATGCAATTTTTTCTCAATCTCGCCCAGCATAGGCTAAAAAGGTCCTTAATGCATTGCAGTGCAGGGCACAGTGGGCCTACCTATTCTGTAATTCACTGTCTTAAGGCATAGGTTGCGCTGGTGTCCCCAGGAGGCATTTCAGGAAGGCTTCAGGGCATGAAACTTTCATAGAAGGAGGCATTCAATGAGCTGACTTCTCTAGGGCATGTAATAATTGAATTAGGGTTTCATGAGCCCTAAAAGTATTGATATGAATGTCGGGAGTGATGTGCCCAAATAGGCCTGTAACACATTGGCAAAACGGATAAATTATAGTGAGTTTAATCATCTAGGGTTTGTATGAATGTCATGTTTTAAATCTTGCAAATGATCAGCTAGAACATTGAAACCCTAGAAATTGTTATCTGTACCTGTGTTTGCATACAAATTACCATCCCATCCAGCAAACAAATCATTTCCCTTTAGTTTTCTTCACCTTCTTACAAACCCTAGCTCTTACCTATCAAATTGAGCAGTTTCCATAGCAAGGACTATTTTTAAATTTTCTTACTTATTTCCCTCATTCATTTCCCTTCATTTAACTTCCTAAATATTTCTAAAAACCCCTATCCATCTCCCAAAATTTCCGTATCACCATTTCCCTCCCCTAACTCCCTCATTTCACCACTTCACTCATTGCTCGCTTTTTTTTCCATTTTCCTCTCATCTAGGGTTTTCAAAATGGAGGGAGATTCTTCACCATTAGAAAAGAGAAAACATCATAAAGGATGGAGGATTCTGAGGTATGAGCCCACAAACGGAAATGAGATCAACTCTTCACCATTCATTAGAAAGTTCTTTGAAGATGTTGGTTGCCTATGGTTTTGTCAAAGAGTGGATGAAGTAGGGTTTCATGAGCAACTCATTGATTGGATTACAACCAATTTGAAGGGAGAAAAAGCCAACATAGCAAGGATTGATTTGACATTCTTATTTGCTTCCATCTCTCTTGCCACAGGGATACCAGATCATGGGGAGTATTGGCTCAAAGGCATGAGCGTAGACCTTGAGCAATATAAACCTTTCTTGAAATTACCTTACAGAGAGGCTCATTCACACATCATTCCATTCAGATACTTGTTAGAAACGTATGCACCACTGATGGAGGTTGTGATGAATTTTTTCACTTGTGAAGGGATATTTTCCAGATTGTATCAATACCACATTAGGCTGGTAATGCATTTCACAGATGTCAGACCTCTTAACCTGTGTAGAAGTCTCATCAAAATGTATGAAAAGGTGCAAATGAAACAAAGAGAGCATTACTCTAGCCTTTTCCATCACAATTTGATCAAGGTTGTAGTCCTCCATCGATTGGCAGAGAAGAAGATGGTATGGGATATCTTCATTGAAACAACTTTGCAGAGTGATGAGACTACTTCACCAAGCCATTGCAAGACACATCATCGTAGCATATCGAGGTAGGGTCATCAAGAAATTAGAGGAGGTTCCCAAGGCACCTAGACCTGAGGTGACTAAAATATACCAGAGAGGAAAAATAATTGTGTTTACTTCTTAGGTTGAGAAAAGGGCGAGGCCTTCTACATCAGCCCAATAAGGATTACATTTGCAGGATGAGGAACTAATTGAGCATGATTTCGAACTAGTTTACTTGGAGGCAGCAGAAGAGAATTAAACCTTACAAAAAATTATGAAGGAGAAGGATTCCCAAATTAGGGAGCTCCGAGATAATTTGGTAAGGGCGAGATTTATCATTTCTTTCCTTGAACAAGAAAACTATCAGGTCAAGGCTAAACAACTAATCATGGAAAAAGAGCAATCCAAGATGTTGAAGAAAGAGGTAAAAGGTAAGGCAGTGTTAGATCATCATGAGAATGATGAAAAGGAAAAGCTGGTTGGAAAGAAGAGGACTATGACAATGTTGGGTTTTGTTATATTCTTTCCACGACTACCCTACGTAGTTAAACGGGAGGTTAGAAGGAGGGGGGGGGGGGGGGGTGATGGGGGATCCTGCCCTTTGTTGCGTCGATTACGCAGTGGGGGGGTCATGTGGGGGCAAAAGCCACCCCTATCTATGGGGTTATAGAGGGACAGGTAGCCCCCCTCTACGAGGTCTAGGGCAGTGGTCGAGGAATTTTTTTTTTGAACCCTATATTAGGTTTGGCGGACGTACCTATGGTTGTAGATGCGATGGTTTTCAGTACATGGTTTTGGACGTGACGGTTTTCGATCCATGGTATTGTATGCTTTAGCATGTATAAATATGTATTGTAACATTGAAAGGAATATCATGAAAAATCAAGATGTTAGTCCCGGTTCTGGGATCCAGGGGAAAATCTCTATGTATATGTGTTTTATGTGTTATGGTCTCGCATTGTTTATTTTCTATGTTTTACAATTCGTATGCAGCTAATTTATGTATGGGGTTGAAATCTACATTTGGCATCAGAGCTATTTTGGCTTCAAGGGGATGCCTCTATTGCTGACGGGTTTCACTCGGGCCTGTGGTAGACCCTGTTCAATGGGAGATCTGTGGGATCAATTCTGGTGGTGAAAGAAGATGGTGAGTAGTGGAAAAACAGAGATCAAGAAGTTTAATGGTCAGAATTTGGAGTTGTGGAAACTCAAGATGGAGGATTTGTTGGTGGATAAAGATCAGTGGATCGTGGTAGATCCAGGTACTAAACCAACGGGAGTGTCTGATGAAGAATGGATGAAGTTGGATTAGAAGGAAAAGAGCACAATACGATTGTGTGTCTTAGATTCAGTATTGCTTAATGTATTAGGGGAAGTTACGATGAAGGCTTTGTGGGACAAGTTAGGGACTCTATACCAATCTAAGTCTCTGGTGAATAAAATGTTCCTATGGAAAAGGTTGTATAACCTAAGGATGAAAGATGGAGACTTAGTGACAGAGCATATGAATGCATTTAATATTGTGGTAAATCAGTTATTGTCTATTGATATTAATATTTTAGATGAAGATAAGTGCATTAGTTTGTTTTGTTCTCTACCAGATTCGTGGGATAGTCTAGTTATTGCAATAGGTAGCAATGCAACTGCCTTGCAGTTTGATGGAATAGTCTCATCATTGCTGACGAAGGAGATGAGATGGAAAAATATGGAGAGCCAAAATAGTGATGCCTTGTCTATATGACGATGGTCCCAGAACAAAAACAAAAATAAGTCATTGAGTGGGAGACCTAAATCAAGAGGGAGATCTAAATCTCTAGGAAAACCTGTAAAGGTGGTGTGCTGGAAATACGGAAAGGAAGGGTGCTACAAAAGGGACTATAAATCTAAATCTCATGATAAAGGATAGGGATCTGATGATACTCCTTCTGCAGAGGCGAAAACCACCTTAGATGAAGGTGGGGATGTGTACTTGGCTTATTCAAGTACACATGTAGATCATGAGGCATGGTTGATTGACTCAGGTGCATCCTTTCACTTCACTCCCCATAGAAAGTGGTTCTGCGTGTATGAGAAATGTGATGGTGGTGATGTCTTCTTAGGGGATTATAGGAAGGCTAGAATTGTTGGTCGTGGAAAAGTAAAGTTGAAGTTGCAAGGTGGAAGGGTTAAAACACTTCGAGGTCTTCTGCATATTCCTTCATTGGCCAGAAATCTAATTTCTGTAAGCACGCTGGATGATGCAGGTGTAAAAACAGTGTTCAGGAAGGATACCTACAAGATGGTTTGGGGAGCACTGCTATTGATGCGGGGAGTTTGGATTGGAACTCTGTACAAGTTGCAAGTTAGCACTATTGTTGATGTGTGCAACAGTTATGTGGTTCATGAAAGTGGAGCAGAAAATCTAGTGGTCTTTGGAGAGAAGACCATGCTATGGCATCAAGGCTTGGACATATTGGAGAGAAGGTCCTTCGAATACTTCATGGTAAAGGTATGGTAGAAGGTATGAGTAATAGCTCTCTAGATTTGATTTTTGTGAAAATTGTGTATATGGGAAGCAGAATCAGGCGAGTTTCCCCTCTGGTGGTAAGAGGGTGAAACATATATTAGAGCTTGTGCACAGTGATGTGTTTGGACCTATGAAGGTTCCATCACTGGGTAAGTCTATGTACTATGTATCATTTATAGATGACTTCTCAAGGAATACATGGATATATTTTCTTAAGAATAAATATGAAGTCTTTGACAAGTTTAAATAATTTAAGTTTCTAGTGGAAAACTAAACATGGAAGAAGATAAAGGCGTTGAGGACAGATAACGGTGGAGAGTTTTTCAGTAAGGAATTTGAAGAATTCTATAAGAAGTGTTGTATAGCACGATAGAATACTACTCCATACACACCTGAGAGAAATGGAGTTGCAGAAATAATGAACAAGACATTGATGGAAAGGGCAAGAAGCATGCTCAGTGGTGTTGGGTTAGGACAAGAATTTTTGGCAGAGGCGGTAGAGACAACATGTTACCTGGTCAACAGATAACCTTCATTAGCATTGGAGGATAAGACTCCACAAGAGGTTTGGACTAGTAAGAAACCCTCTCTTTCACATATGAGGGTATTTGGATGTGATGCATATGTACGTGTTCCAAAGGAGAAAAGAACCAAGTTGGATAGTAAATCTGAAAAGTGCATCTTTATTGGGTTTAAGGATGGTTTAAAAGGTTATAAGCTTCGGAACGCAGTAACAAGGAAGGTTGTGTACAATGGAGATGTTGTGTTCAGAGAGGTGAATGATGTTATTAAACATGAAGTGCAACCAAAGGAACCTAAGAAGATAGAGTTTGATCTTAAGGAGGAAGAATCAGACTCTATAGTAAAGGACGAATCAGAGGATGAAGAGCCACAAAGTCCATGTGTGAGAATATCAGTTTGAGAAAGAAGGCAGCCAGAAAGGTATAGTCCATCTACTTTCTATTCAAATTTTGCTTTATCTATTACTAATGATGAATCCAAAACTATGAAGGAAGCAGTAGATTCAGAGGATGGAAAAATATGGAAAGATGCCATGGTTGATGAAATGACATCTTTGCACAAAAATGAGGCATGGGATTTGGTGGAGTTGCCAGCTAGAAGGAAACCCATTGGAAGCAAATGGGTGTTCAAGAAGAAGACAAATGCAGAAGGAAAGGTGGAGAAATACAAAGCTCGGTACATAGCAGAAGGCTATTCCCAGTTGCCGGGAATTGATTTTGGTGATATTTTTTCTCCTGTTGCCAAGGTAGCTTCTATTATATTACTTTTATCTACTATTACTGCTTTTGATTTTGAGGTAGAACAAATGGATGTGAAGAGAACATTTCTTCACGAGGATCTGGAAGAGGAGATCTACATGAAGCAACCTAAAGGTTTTGCAGTGAAGGGTAAGAAATAACTAGTATGGGTTAAAATAGTCACCAAAGATGTGGTATCAAAAATTTGATACATTTATACGGGGAATTGGCCTCACCAGAAGAAAAGAAAATCACTAAGTGTATCTTAAATTAATTGGTGACCATGTTATTTATCTAGTATTGTATGTGGATGACATGTTGTTGGTTGGAAATGACAAAGAAATTATCCAGGATTTGAAGACCCAATTGTTCTCCAAATTCGACATGAAAGATGATGGTGCTACAAACTATATTTTGGGCATGGAAATTAAAAGAGATTGGGAAAAGAGGAAGCACTAGTTAAACCAAAGGAATTATGTCGAGAAAATATTACAAAGGTTTAATATGCAGGATAGTAAACCAGTGAAGGTTCCTATTCCCGTAGGTGTAAAGCTATCTACCGAACAGTGTCCCAAGACACAAGAAGAGGAAGAGGAGATGTCCCATGTTCCATATGCAAGTGCAGTCAGAAATATGATGTATGCAATGATCTGTACTAGAAAAGACATTGCACATGCAGTGGGAGTATTGAGGAGGTTTATGTAAAAACCAGGGAAGTAGCATTGGACAGTAGTGAAGTGGGTTTTCAGGTACTTGCATGGCACTAGTGATTATGGTTTGTGCTATCAAGGAAGACTAGGATTAAACAAAGTGTTGGATATCCGTGGCATTGTTGATGCAGACTGGGTTGGAGATTTGGATCAGAGAAGATCTAAAAGTGAGTATGTGTTTAACCTATTTGGAGGTGCAGTCAGTTGGATAAGTAAGAAACAATTTGTAGTGGCACTATCAACAACAAAGGCAGAATACATGGGAACCACTCATGCAAGCAAGGAAGCAGTTTGGTGGTAGAGACTGTGTTCAAGTATGGGGTTAGTACAGGTAGCTATAAGGATAGACTGTGATAGCCAAAGTGCAACTTTCTTGGCAAAGAACCCTACTCACCATTCAAAAACAAAGCACATTGATGTTTAGTATGACTTTGTGAGGGATATGATAGAAGGCAAAAAGGTGTTGATGGTAAAGGTGGACACTTTGAAGAATACTAAAGATGCATTGACAAAATCTATGAGCTCTGAGAAGTTCCCTTCGTGTAGAGAAACAATGGGTGTTTCAGGGCTGGATAAATGATTAAGCTCTCTTGTGGTCCTCTGTGGAAAGAAAACAACAAGTGAGGGAATGTTGGGTTGTGTTATATTCTTTCCCTGACTACCCTACGTAGTTAACTTTGGGGGTTAGAGGGGGGGCAGATCCCCCCTTCATTGTGTCGATTTCATAGTTGGGGGGTCACAGGGGTGCCAGAATCCCCCCCTGTCCATGGGGCTTGAGCGGGCCAGGCAACCCCCTTATACGGGGTCTGGGGTAGTGCCCCGAGAATTTTTTTTTTGGACCCTATATTAGGTTGGGTGGACCTACCTATGGTTTTGTGCATGGTTTTGGATACAGTGGTTTCCGTTCCATGGTTTTGGATGCAATGGTTTTTGGTCCATTGTATTATATGATTTGGCATGTATAAATATGTATTGTAACATTGAAAGGAATATATTGAAAAATCAAGATGGTAGTACCGGTTTTGGGATCTTGGGGAAAATCGCTGTGTATATGTGTTTTATGTGTTATGCTCTCATATTGTTTATTTTATGTGTTTTAGAATTTGTATGCAGGTAGTTTCTGTACAGGGTTAAAACCTACAGACAAAAGGTCTTAAAAGAGCATTGCAGAAGGAAAAATACCAAAACCTACTAGATGAAGTTTTGGGTACTGAACACATAATTGCCATGGAGATCAACGAAGACATAGAATATTTTCTAGGAAAGGTCAATGACCATCTAGAGAAGCTTCTTGACAAGGCTAAGAGGGACAACTAGATGTTGAGGCGCATGTCCCACCACTACCACACTTGGAATAAGATTTGCAACATCAAGGTCAAGCAAATGAAAAACAAGCTGAAGGAAACCCTAAAAGGAAACGATGAGAGGGAATACTGGAAGATAGTTGCTAAAGCATCCATGAGAGCATAATATACCACATTTGGAATTTCTGCACCAATTTTGAGAGTTTTCTCAACATTTTTAGTTTTTTTGTGAAATTTGGTGCAAAATTTAGAAATTAGACTAGTTATAGAAAAGCAACACCTTGGCGCTGTGTTTTTTTCCTCAGAGCTCCAAACGAAAAGTGGCTTGAATTTTTGGAAATACGGCCTCCTCTCAAAACCCATTTTCTCATATTTATCAAACAGGCTCAAATTTCGAGAAAAATGAGAAAAAGTGGTAAAAATCAATATTTTTCCTGTCTTTTAGAGAGGTGTTGCGCTTTTGGAGACACCTTGGGAGAATCAGTTTTTGAAGGCCTTCCCATGGGTAATGTTCAAAAATTCAAGACTTTATAGAAGTAATATTAGCAAGGATAGTTTACCTTTATTTCATATTTCAAATTTGACTTCAGGGAGGCACCTAAAAGTGGCCTCAATGTTGGTGTTGTGCTTATGAGATTTTTAGTGTTTTTAATTAAAAATTCCATTATGTAATTTCTTAGTTTTCTAGTTTGACTAGGTGAAAGGTAACTTGATGATTTAAATTTAGTAGTTCGAAGTCTGGATGATGTAATCATGGATAAATTAGCATGATAGGTTGTCTTTATGGTTATGTAGGCCTCATAAATGAATAAAACTCAAATAAAAATCTAAGAGAAGAGTTTGTTTTTGACCTTCTCACTCTCACTTGTTGGTTGAGAGATTCTTGTAAATTGTTCCACCACTTACGGTTCGACCCCTAAAGGTGGGGAAACTATTTGTTTGAGTCTATATGTATCATTTCTCATTCAGAGAGAAGGGTTGGACTTCCAAGGGGAGAGAACTTGTATCTTATGCTTTCACTCACTTGATCAAAGGAGGAGTTGCAACTATTTTTTAGGAATACATGTGCAATGAGTTTGTGATGGTGTTTGCTTTCTATGCCAGTTTGTTATGAATAAATTTATCTTTATTAACATGTTTTTTTTTTCCTCAGTGATTTTCCTTATAGTTATATAGGCATAATTCCTAATATTCAAAGCTTTGCTTATGTGGAAAATAATTTCTATGTATTTCTTCTTCTAGATTAATGAATTCATGTTAGACATTCTTATTATGAACTTCTAACCTTTTGAAACCCTACAATACATTGACCAAATTCTCAGATTCATCACAAGACAATGATATCTTACTCCTCTCTATGCTTGCTACTACAACCCTTTGATACCTTGACCGAATTTCTTTTCTCATCCCTAGTCCAGCAACTAGAAAACCCTAAATTTTCAAAAACTCATCTAAAACTATTACATCTAACCTAAAATCCATTTATATTCTACTCATTGACTATGAAATCCTTAGAGAGATCCCTCTTTGGTTTAGCAGGGCTAGCTGCTGAACTGCAAGTAGTTTGAAGTTACCTCTTTCGTTCTCCTCTTCAGGCCGGGACATTGTAGAGGATAAAAACCCTCATGAGTAAGTATGTCACATCCTCAAAAAAAAATTGCTAATGTCGACCAATATTAAATTATATATAACTTTTTAATCTTATTGGTGGACTAAGTATAACTAGGTATTTGAATGGAGGGTAAATTATGTCATCCTTTTAATAGTTCCTTTATCATATAGGTGAATTTGAATGCATCATAAATTTACCTTTAACAAATTTTTTTCCACATTAAAACTCTAGCTTAAGTAAACTTTTAAACATTTATACTCTTTACTAAATCCAATGTCATTTCTTAAATCAAATGAAAAAGGTTAATTCGACACAAACAATAGAAAATTTTGCTCCAAAGCTCTTAATATTTGTTTTAACTACACATTTGTAAAATCAATCATCAGAAGGAAAAGCCATATACTAGGGATATATTAAAATCTTTAAAGACAAATATTTCCTCCTCAAAGTTGTAATATTTGAAAATATTAATTTGATGTAGTTTCATTATAAATTTTGTTATCGTGCCATGTAAAAAATATCATTAAATATAATATTTATATTATAATATCAATATTATATTCAATATTAATATTAATATTAATATATTATCATATAGATATTATTAAATTTGACAAATTGGGATTAATACAATATTAAATTTAATATAATTTATGTAATTTTTTATGTTATAATATGTTGGAAATAATACTGAGAGGGAGGGTGGAGGGTGAATCAGTATTATCAAGTCAATTATTTCCTTTTCAAACCTAGATCATATACGCTACTTCAGTTAGTGAAAACTGTGTATATACGCAACTATGTATAAGGAAACCCGCGTATACCATGCAAAATTATAATTTAATTTATCTTACAGATGTTTATCATTAATCTGTGTATCAGAATCAAATAAGCAGTAACCAGAAACAATGAAACAGAGCAGAAGACAATCACACAGAAGAACAGAAGATATAAGGTGGAAACCCAATGTGGGTGAAAACCACCTGCTGCAATTCATCTCTATCTTCTTTAATTAGAAACTTTTTTTACAATGATTCTGTACTGGTGCATTCCTTTACCAGTACGTAGGCTGCAACCTGCAAAGAGCTAAAACCCTCTCTCATTCTCCAGCTTCTCCTGGAAGGGAGCTACAACACCGTTAGCTCTTGCACTAGCCGAGATACTAGTACATAGGTGCTGGCCTACAAAAGGCTACAACCTTCTCTTTCTTCCAGGGACCACGTTTCATAAATTTTCAAATTGGATCCATGAACATCAATCAATCATCAAGAATTTTTCTGCATCAAACAATCTCCTTTTCACCAATTAGAACTGAATCAAGTAGACACTTCTCTGATAGTGTCACATGGAATGAGTCGATCTTGCGGACAAGATAGACCTTCCTAGAATCTAAAGAAGACCTAATGACAAGCAAACCAATCACAAACTATCTTTCTCTAAATATGCATTTATAAACAAAGGAAAACAAGTGTTTTAGGCCTACCTTAGGTCCAACGCAAGTTTGTGGAAGCCTCGCTCCTTCGATCCAAATGAGCTCCCTTGTCGCGAATCTGCAAACACAAACAATCAAACAAATTAAATAGCACCTGAAAAGCCAATATCATAAAACATATTTAACATGAAAGTCAAGGAATTCATGAAACAAATGACATGAGACATTTTGTTGAGAAAAATGAGTCTCATTGTATTAATTCAAATCAGAGAAGAACTTTACAACCTGTGCCTTGACGCTGTACAAGCTCCTCCTAGGGTCTAGTAATAAGTCTCCTCTACTTTGACAAGTTTCACTCTCTTCCCAATGAAGCCAAAATGGTATGTGATCTCTCCTCTTAAGCTCAACTAGGAAGTCTTAATTTCACCAGCATTTACCCTAAAAAATGTTCAGCTTCTAACCTCCTTATCAACCAGCCCAATGCCTGAATTTATAGTGCAATGGAGGGAAGTTACTAGGTACTCCTTCAAAGGGATAAAGCCCTCCTTCAAAGGGATAGCTCCTCTCATCAAGGGATTAGCTCCTTCTCTTTTGGGATGCATGAACCACCTAAGAGTGGCCAATGCACGTCAAAATTCCTTCTAGAATCATCTAGAATTAACCCAAAGTGAGTTTTTTAGAATAAACTTGTGCCTTTTTGACTTTCACAGGGGTCCGCACCCACACCTTTAGGGACAGAGCGGGCAGGTCCATAGTTTTTGTAAACAGGAGGTGCGGGACCGCAGGCAATAGTGAGAGAAAGTGCAGAACCGGAGCTTTGTTGATTTTCAATGTCTTTCTCTCATTTTCAAAGCTTGACTTGAAGAGCTGAGGTCTGAGACTTGCTTAGGAGGTCAGTACAAGTCATGATAGACCCATACTGACTGCAAATAATCATGGTGACGATATTTTTGTGTAACAGATTGCCCCCTAAAGTGCGAAGTCTGTAATAGATGAGGATTTCATTTATCATTTAGGAAGAGTGAAGTACTTTATCATTTCGAGGATCACCATGTGGAGAGCCTGGTTGGAACCTGTAAAAACATTCAATGCAAGATATATATATGAGATCATATCATCACTGACGTAGGCATTCCCATACTCAGATCAAAACTGACTTAGAAAACTAACTACTGCTCTGACACAGTATGGACGCAACCATCTGTTTATGAATAGTCCTATATATAATGAATACAAAATTCCTCGCAGCCTGGATTGTGGAAACTAGATCCAGGGTCTTCATTTCTTTTTCCCTAAATAGTATGATTCTATCCATGCGAATGAATGTGTTGAAGTCGAACATGGTAGAAACCACTTGATTACCAGTCAATGATGTAAACTGTTAACAAGTGTGAGAGAAACCACCAGTGATGTCAATTGCTCTCAAAGTACCCAATACAATCCATGAAATGTGAATAAATGTGTTGATTTCGAACATGTCATGGAATCCTTTCATCAAAGGTCAATGATGCAACCTATCGTCAAAGGCAAGAAACCTGCCATTGAGGCATGCAGATCCCAAGGTACTGACAATTTTTAGATCATCTTTCTAGATAATGAGCTGAAGTCGATAGAAAGAGATCCGTCGTAGGCAAGCCCACAACACGAAATCACAGATCAAGTTGAAGAAATTTAGTTGCAAGGACTGACTCAGGGAAGGTCAAAATGGATGACAGATATTTTGCAGATGAATGGCTTATTGGCAGTGATCTCTTGAACACATAACAACACAACAGATGGCTTGGTGAAAATTGACCCAAAGTTAATACCCAAAAACCAGTTGAAGACTTTCAATGTGGTTTGATCAACTGTTAGGCAAAGGATTCCCCAACCCAGGTGAATAAAAGTGTCCTGTTCAAGAGTGGTTACAAAGTATGACAAACAGGCTCATTTTTCTCTCTTTTCCCCCACCATTTCTGGCAAGTACCTCTTTATTTTTGACAAGCTTGAGGAGGATAACATTTTCTTGATTATAAGCTCATCCTTCGGATGAGTCCAACTTAGTTTAAATTCGAACCCTAAGAAGGAGTGGTTCGTTCCTATTT
Organism: Pinus tabuliformis; assembly: GCA_031772625.1. Classification (NCBI taxonomy): domain Eukaryota; kingdom Viridiplantae; phylum Streptophyta; class Pinopsida; order Pinales; family Pinaceae; genus Pinus; species Pinus tabuliformis. Next base: position 1,439,264,957 of record CM062820.1, read on the forward strand.
GTAATTGAACAGGTCCTTTACTGTGAAATTTTAACGAGTCCAGTATAGGAGAAACTCGATGTTTTTCAATTTTAGAGAGTCCGAAAAACTTAAGAAGACTCCAGGGTTGACCTTTTTCGTAAATTTGTGTCTCCCAAGCCCGAAAAAGTATAAAATAATACTTGAGAGAACCGCTTGATCTTTACGACCAAGGAGTACTTTTCGTAATTAGTGCCCCTGATCCGAAAAAGTAAAAAAGCGATCAACGACACGTCGTTTTATAACCAATATTGAATTTGAAACGACAAAAAACCGGCAATATTTTCATGTTTTTACGGTCGGAAAAGAGCTGTAAGTGGACCGTCTTTTTAGTTCCATTTCAACGAGTTTAAAAAGAAAAACTCAACGATATTTTTATTTTTTCTGAGTCAGAAAAGAGCTTAAAGGTAACTCTAAGGTTTCACTTTTTCGTAAGTTTTGACGAGTTCAAAAAAATGATAAAAATGTACTCATATGGCTGACTTTCAATTTAATTTACGAGCAGGAAAAGATGGAAAGAACTCAGCATTTTCATTTGTTTTACGAGAATGAAAGATAGTAAAATAATATCGAGATTTTCATGAGTTTAACGAGTCTTGAAAATAACTGAAATTGACTCTAGATAGGTTTCATTTTTAAAAAATCTTGAAACAGATAAAAACTATGTTTCAAAGTAGTTTCATTTTTACACAAGCTTGAAACAGAGAAAAAATTGTGCTTGATGCCTCCTAAGCATAACTGCTAGAGCGCATGCCCCCCAGCTTCATTTCATTCAACTAAGTACACTGCTGGTAATTAATATCTGGATGGAATGAAGGTTGAGGTACGAGATCTTTTGAAAGACTCGACCTAAAACTGTAAGAAAATTATGCAAAAAACTGAAATGACTAATCTGAAAATACAACTTAATATTTATGAGATCTAGTCAAATTCTCGACTCAATTACAGGAGGATTTGTTTCATTTTTTAACGAGCTTGACATAGGAAAAGAACTATGCTCGGATCCGGTTTCATGTTTACGCAAGCTTGAAATGAAAAACTATGCTTGTTATAAGTTCACATTCCCCCAGCATAATGATGCAAATTGAGGTACATGCCCCCCAAGCTTCAATGCATTCAACTAGGTGGATGAAATGAAGGTTTACTTTCGAAATCTTGGAAAGACTCGTGGGAGTTGTTTCATTTTTTAGTGAGGTTGAAACAGGTAAAGAACTATCCTCAAAACCCCTGTTTTATTTTTTAAACGAGCTTGACACAAGATAAGGAAATATGCTCATGAATCCTTGTTTCATTTTTTAACGAGCTTGACACAAGACAAAGAACTATGCTCATAACTACTCTGTACAATCTACCTAACAAGGAACTATACTCTAAAAACCTTGATTCATTTTTTAACGAGATTGACACAAGAAAAAGAACTATGCTCTAAAATCCTTGATTCATTTTTTAATGAGCTTGACACAAGACAAGGAACTATGCTCAAGTCTAGTCTCTACAATCTACCTATATAACCTAAAATCTACCTGATTCATTTTTTAATGAGGCTGATACAGGAAAAAACTATCCTTGCTACCTGATTCATTTTTTAACGAGGTTGACAAAGGAAAAGAACTGTCCTCGAGACTCCTTGTTTCATTTTTTAATGAGCTTGACACAAGACAAGGAACTATGCTCAAGAGTCCTTGTTTCATTTTTTAACGAGCTTGACACAAGACAAGGAACTATGCTCAATTATCCTTGTTTCATTTTTTTAACGAGCTTGACACAAGACAAGGAACTATGCTCCAGAAGTTTGCATGCCCTCATAATAACGATGCAAAGCGAAGTACATGCCCCCCAAGCTTCATTTCATTTAACCAGGTGGATGGAATGAAGGTTTACTTTCAAGACTTAACTCGAAAAGGGAGTTGTTTCATTTTTTAATGAGGTTGACACAAGAAAAGAACTATCCTCATGGACACCTATTTCATTTTTTAACGAGGTTGGCACAGGAAAAGGAACTATCCTCGCGCTCACTGATCATGGCTTCCAACTGGAAGAAAGACATGTCAATGTACACACCTTGATCATGGCTTCCAAGAGGTCTTCATCAGAAGGAAGAAAAGTTCTCTGGAAGGAACACATGTCAAGGGACTCCAAAGGGATAAGAGCATCACGCTCAAATGATCCCATAGAGTTTTGCATGTCAATTACTGGATCTAAATCAAAGGAAGATGAGCAAACAGTGAGAGGCTCACTTACATCGGTAACTGAAAACATGGGACCAGTTGCCACATAATTAACCCGTGGCAGGGTAGATACCACTTTAGAATCAGGAACATTTAGGGGTCTCATATTATTTGTAGTTGAAACAAGACTAGGGAACGAAAGCTGGTCTACAATCACAATATTTCCATTGTGAGGGAAAGACATCACGCGAAAGAGTGTCGATACGACAGCTTTCATTGCATAAACATAGTCTCGTCCAAGGAGTAAATTGAAATCCAAAGGACCTCGAACTACCATAAGATCAATATAATTAGTTTTACCTTCCAAGGTAATAGAAAACTTAGGAAGGATCCCTAAAGGTTCACTAATGGTTCTGTTAAAAGCTTTCAGATTCTGCGTAATAGGTGCTAGCTGAGGGGAACCCAAAGCTTTCCAAGCAGTTGAGGATAAAATACTAATAGAAGCACCTTCATCTACCTGTGTGTGATGCATGTCCCTACCACCATCCTTGACAATGATTTGGAAAGGGATGGAGGAAGGAAGACGAGGTTCTGTCAGTCTATTCCAATCAAAGGAAAAGACCTCAGTACTTGGAGGGGGTTTTGTAGAAATAGGTGAAATGCCCCCCGACATAGAAGAATCTGATGTAACAAAAAGAACCTGAGCGGTATGATGTTCCCTAGTGGAGTCACCATTTTGTCACACGAAATGAGTTGATCTTGCGGACAAGATAGACCTTCCTAGAATATGAAGAAGACCTAATGACAAGCAAACCAATCACAAACTATCTTTCTCTAAATATGCATTTATAAACAAAGGCAAACAAGTGTTTTAGGCCTACCTTAGGTCCAACGCAAGTTTGTGGAAGCCTCGCTGCTTCGATCCAAATGAGCTCCCTTGTCGCGAATCTGCAAACACAAACAAGCAAACAAATTAAATAGCACCTGAAAAGCCAATATCATAAAACATATTTAACATGAAAGTCAAGGAATTCATGAAACAAATCACATGAGACAATTTGTTGAGAAAAATGAGTCTGATTGTATTAATTCAAATCAAAGAAGAACTTTACAACCTGCGCCTTGACGCTGTACAAGCTCCTCCCAGGGTCCAGCAAGAAGTCTCCTCTACTTTGACAAGTTTCACTCTCTTCCGAATGAAGCCAAAAAGGTATGTGATCTCTCCTCTTAAGCTCAACTAGGAAGTATTAATTTCACCAGCATTTACCCTAAAAAATGTTCAGATTCTAACCTCCTTAGCAACCAGCCCAATGCCTGAATTTATAGTGCAATGGAGGGAAGTTACTAGGTCCTCCTTCAAAGGGATAAAGCCCTCGTTCAAAGGGATATCTCCTCTCAGCAAGGGATTAGCTCCTTCTCTTTTGGGATGCATGAACCACCTAAGAGTGGCCGATCCATGTCAAAATTCCTTCTAGAATCATCTAGAATTAACCCAAAGTGAGTTTTTTAGAATAAACTTGCGCCTTTTTTACTTTCACAGGGGTCCGCACCCACACCTTTAGGGACAGAGCGGGCAGGTCCATAGTTTTTGTAAAGAGGAGGTGTGGGACTGCAGGCAATAGTGAGAGAATGTGCGGAACCAGAGCTTTATTGATTTTCAATGTCTTTCTCTCATTTTCAAAGCTTGACTTGAAGAGCTGAGGTCTGAGACTTTCTTAGGAGGTCAGTACAAGTGATGATAGACCTATACTGATTGCAAATAATCATGGTGACGATATTTTTGTGTAACAGATAGTTGTACCCAGAACACATTAACAATAGCCACACACAAAATCCTGAACCCAGAACACTGCAGCAATAAATAGAAGCAGCTAGAGCACAACTCAAGAGATGTATGCTACTTCAATAACCTGAAACCTGCGTGCATACGCTTCTGTGTTTGGACCAACCTGTGTATACGCTGTTTTTATTCACTGAACCTGCGTGTATACGCGCCTTCACTTCACTGAACCTGCATATAGATCTATAAAGGATAATTCACTCTTTCAAATATTTAGACATTGATTAACCCAGATTTCCAAATTTATAGATCAAGCATGCGCCACATATAACAGATCAAAATCATACAAAGATACTATTATTCAAGCTTTAAGATTATAACCCATCAATAGAACTTATTCTTATCTTTGTGCTTAGGTTCCTCCTTCATTCAGATCCAAATCTGCACCATAACCCAATCACCAATATTTCAGAACTAGCACTTTATCAGATATTCAATAATTTAGATCATACTTTGCCAAATGATCTCCTTCCTCTTTTATAGTCTTAGACCTTTCACAATACCACGGTCCAAAACCATAACAAAACAATACCATGGACCCAATACTTGGGATCAACATTTCTGACGAGATACCATGGCCCAAAACCATAGGTTCAATTACCAAGGACTAAATACCACGGACCAAAAGTAAGTTTTCCAACATGTACACGCTTTTCCTTGCGTGAAAGTGCGTGTATATGTATACGCTACTTTGAAACATCTAACCCGCATATATACGCGTCTTTGTCTAGATGAACCTGCATATACATATTTTCCTTCATTCTGAGAGCCTGAACATAGATCTGTCACCAGAGTGAGTTGCCATCAAGGACAACACCTGTGCCATAGCTCAAACATGTGCCATAGTGCCAACAATCTCCCCCTTTGGATTTGATGCCAACCCCAAGATCTCAAAGTCATTCTCCCCCTTTGGCATCAAGGGAAAAGGGTTGTGCTCCCCCTGAGTACATGCTGAAATCTCTGCTTTGCTGTGCTGACCATGCTCCCCCTGACTGTAGGCAAGATCTACAAAAAGATGTTGTTCAAGAAGAACCATGACTTATACATCATAAAAGACCTTCCTATCACCAAAAGACTCTATACATACATCCATCACCCAACCAAGTGGGGATCATCCACCCAACCAAGTGGGGATACATCAGAACTTTACATATGACAACCGAGTACATTACATCACTCATCCCAGGCATAGTGGGGAAACCAAAATAGGTCGTTACATGACCTTGACACCATAATAGGAGATACATGACATAGAGACGAAATATCTAGAGCAATACTTATGAAAGTCACCAATAACTAATATCAGTAACATCTGTCAATCACTGTTCAGATCATCAACCATGTTTTCTATCTGTTCTCCCTCTGCATTTGTTCCACCTGAGATCAACAGCTGTGAACCTGAACCAAGAGCTTCTAATGTAATGCCAGCAATGCATTATCAAAAGTTTATCTGCTCCCCCTGAACCTGTGCTAGATGGTCTCTGTCAGACCCATATTAGACTTTCCTCAACCAGAGTTTGTCCCCACTGATTTCTTTCAAAATGTCATATACGCGACTATCTCTACATAAACCGGTGTATGTACGCGGATCCTCCTCAGGCAACTTGCGTACACCTATTTCTCTCTGAAACAGACAAGTTTCAACAGCAAGATGATGCATCAACTACTCCCAGCTTCTGTCTGAGGTATTTAAAATTTTCCTTGGGCAGTGGTTTGGTGAGAATATCAACAACTTGTTCCTTGGAGGGAACATACTCCAATTTGACCTTTTGTTCCAACACTTGTTCCCAGAGAAAATGATACTTGATTGGTATGCGCTTAGTCTTTAAATGCATGACAGGATTCTTTGAGATACTGATAGTACTTGCATTAGATAGGTGGAGTACAAGTGATTTGAAAATCCTGCAAATTTTACATCATCCAAAGGAGTTGAGTGCAACAAGATGCGGCAACCACATATTCTGCTTCAGCTATAGATAAGGCAATCAAACTCTATTTCTTACTGAACCAAGATACTAATCTAGAACCCATAAAGAATGCACCACCACTTGTGCTTTTTCTATCATCCATGCTTCTAGCCCAATCTACACCTATATAAGCATGAAGAGTGAGATCCGTATCTCTAGGATACCATAGGCCATAGTTAATAGTTCCTTGAAGATACTTGAAAATTCTCTTTACTGCCTGAAGATGAGTTTCCTTAGGATTTTCCTGAAATCTTCCAACCATTCCAACTTCATGCATGATGTCTGGTCGGGTACCTATTAAATAGAGCAGACTTCCAATCATGGATATATAAGTTGGTTGATGCACTGCTGCTAATTCATCATTTGCACTGAGGCTCTGTAACCATAGGGGTACATACTGGTTTCGAATCTTCCATGCCATACTTCTTCAAAATCTGCTTGAGGTACTTGGTTTGAGATAAAAAGATACCGCCTTCATTTTGTTGGATTTGTAATCCAAGAAAATATGCCAGTTCTCGAAGCAAGGACATTTCGAATTCTTTCTACATCACCAAGGCAAAGTTTTGACTCATAGCTTCTTCGTTGCTGCCAAAGATGATATCATCAACATACACAACAAGTATTAGCAATTTGTTATTTTCAATTTTTATATAAAGATTGCTATCTGTTGATCCTTTTGAGAAATCTTGTTGATGAAGATATTTGTCCAAACGATAGTACAAAGCCCTTGGAGCTTGTTTAAGACCATAGATAGCTTTCTTAAGTCTGCATACAAGTTTTGGATCATGTCCAAGGATGAATCCATCTGGTTATTCAATATACACTTCTTCTTCTAAGTCTCCATTCAAAAAAGCTGATTTCACGTCCATTTGAAATACTTTGAATTTCTGAAAGCTTGAGAGAGCAAGGAACATTCGGATGGCCTCAAGTCTAGCAATGGGAGCAAACATTTCTCCAAAGTCTATTCCTTCTTATTGAGCATACCATTTACAGACAAGTCTAGCCTTGTTTCTAATAACTTCCCCATTTTCATTCAACTTGTTTTTGAATATCCATTTTGTTCCTATGACATTCTTATCTTTTGGTCTAGGAACCAACTCCCAAGTGTTATTCTTTTCAATCTGCTCAAGTTCTTCATCCATTGCCTTGACCCAACATTCATCTTTGAGTGCCTCTTTTACATTTTGTGGTTCAGTGGAGGAGAGCAATGCCAAATAGCTTGAGGCTTCTGCAATTGTTCTTCTTGTTTGTGTATCTACCTCTTTCTGCCCCAAAATTTGAGATTCTGGATGATTCTTCTGAACGTACCTGGATGGAGTCTTATCTTCTATCCTTATATGTTCTTCTGGTGCCTCTTGATCTTCTTCTTCATCATAAGTCTGATTTGATGTTGAAGGATAGTCCTCATCATCTTCGAAATCTTCAGAATTCACTTGCCTAGGAATGCTTCCTTCTTCATCAACCACTACATCAATGCTATCAAAAATTCTTCCAAGTCTTTTATTGTAACACTTATATGCTTTGTTGTGGGGAGAATAACCAAGGAGAATGCCTTCATCTGCTCTAGGTTCAAACTTGCCAAGATTTTCATCATTATTTTTAATATAGCATTTGCTTCCAAAAATTTTGAAATATTTTACCAAAGGATTCTCACCATACCAGAGCTCATGAGGAGTTTGAGTGTTGTTCACCCAGACATTTGTCTTGTTGAGAATAACAACTGCGGCAAATGTGGCTTCACCCCAGAAGTTTGCGGGAGTTCCAGATTCATCAAGCATTGCACGAGCCATTTGTTGAACCGTTCTGTTCATCCTTTCCACTACTGCATTTTGTTGAGGAGTCCTAGCTGTAGAGAATTCCCTTCTAATTCCATGTTCTTCACAATAATCGAAAAATTCATTCAAGGTAAATTCTCCTCCTCGATTAGACCTGAGGCATTTGATTCTGTGATCTGATTCGTTCTCCACCAAGGCTTTGAATGATTTGAACTTTTCAAAAGCTTCGTCTTTGTGCTTCATAAGTCCTATCCAACACATCCTGGAATAGTCATCAATGAATAATATAAAGTATTCTTCTCCTCGAGGTGATCTTTTCCTAGATGGACCACATACATCAGTATGGACAAGTTCAAGCGGCCTGTTGGCTGATCCTTCCTTCTCAGGGAAGTTAGTTCTGGTTTTCTTACCAAACTGACACGATTTGCATACTGTATTGTTTGGAATTCTGATGTCTGGAAGACCACGAACTGCCAGGTATTTGCATGCTTTCCTTATCTGTGAGAAGCTAAGATGCCCCAATCTTCTATGCCATAGCCAGTGTTCATCATTCTTGCTTTGATAACATTGATGTTGTCCTTCTTTGAATATATATAAATTGTTTGGAGTTCTTACGCCTTTGATCACTGCTTTTCCTGTATCAAGATCACGAACACTAAATCCATTTGATCGAAATATTACCTTAGTTCCTTGATCTCACATCTAACTGAAACTTAATAGATTATGCTTTAATCCATCAACATACATGACATTTCTAGCTTTGACCCTTTCTTTCAACTGAACAGAACCTTTACCTTTTATGAGAGTAGGGGTGTCATTTCCAAAAGAGACCTTCTTCTCCTTCTCTAAGGCACTATATGACTGAAGTTTTTCTTTATCACCTATCATATGTTTCGAACATCCACTGTCGATGTACCATTGATTTTCCTACCCTTTCGCATATAAGGCTATACCACATCTTTCTGGTTGTGGTTCTTTCATTCTCCATGATTTGGCACTTGAGGCTTGCTCCTTCTGAGTTGTCTGCCGAAACCTGCTTCTTCATTTAGAATCTTCATGACTGAAATTGTTACAAATAGAACATTCTATTTCATTTTCAAGAGTAGAGAAGTTATTGTAGGTCCTTTTCATGATCCCAGTCATAATCCTCTGTTTATGAGCTTCTCTAGTCATGATTGTCTTATAGGCAACACATTGATCTGCTTTGTGACCAAAGTTATGACAAGAAAAACATTGGCCATTGAAGAAACTCCTGTGATTATCAAATCTACCAGCCAAATGATTGTAGTTCCTATTGATATCCATTCTTGAGGCAGATTGAGAAGGTTTTACCTGTGGCTGGTTGTATCTTCCGTTCATTCTAAAAGTAGATTGCCCCTGATTTATCTGATAGTCTTTGTTCACTCTTGAGGTGAATTGTCCCTGATTTACCTGGTGATTTCCATTTGGCCTTTGTTCACTTTTCCTTGTTGCATCAAGATAACTTTTGGAGGTAGATGGTTTCTGCACTTGAGTTGTTTGTTCATTATATCCCAGACCTATCTTGATTAGTGGAGAATGCTATAATTTGATAATCTCATCTAATGTTTCAGATCCTTCAACAAATCTAAGATTAAGAGCTTTAGATCTCTCTATCTCTTTTCTAAGTCCCACAATTTCACATTCTAACTTTTCATGATGTTTTTCCCTTTCAGCCAGTTGGAATTGCAGAGTATCAATAATCATATTTTTCTCTTCTAAACAAATCTTGAGTTTAGAAATCTCTTCATAAAGACCTTCTTCATCTATAACATCCATGAAATATTCATCTTCAAAAGCCATTAAAATTCTATATTTATTACCATGTTCATCTTCATCACTATTTGAAAGTCCATCACTGTCTTCATGAGTGTAATACCTTTTCTTATTTACATTCTGTTTCTTGTTCCATCTAACAGGTTCCTTACCCTTGTCAAGCTTATCTTTATGAGTACATTTGGAAGCATTGTGACCAACTCTTCCACAAGCAAAGCACTTGAAAGGTAACTTACCTCTGAATCTTCCAGCACCCCGTTGAAGGTTCTTGAGAAAATTTGATTCTTCCTCTTCTTCTGACATATGTGCTGACTCATACTAATCTCCTTTGCCTGAAGCCTTGAAAGCAGCTCCTCTCCTATCTGATGGTTCTCCTTTCCTCATTTTGTAAGAAGTCAGAATTCCATGCAGCTGTGACATGGTAAGGTTTCGTAGGTTCTCTTTTTCTTCTATTCCAGAAACTTTAGATTCAAACTTAGGGGACAAAGATCTTAGAACCCTTTCAACCACAACAGCCTCTTTTATTTCTTCACCCAAGTTTTTCATACAATTAACAATATCATCTACATGAAGGAAATAGTTAGCCACACTTGCATCATTGTGCATTCTGAGATTTTCATACTGAATTCTCAAGGTTTGAAGTTTTGCTCGTTTTACCTATTCATCTCCTTCATAGCTCAAAACAATCTTGTCCCATATTTCTTTTGCGGATTTACACTACATAACCTTGACGAATTCTGATTGAGATAAATATCGTAATAGAGTATTGACAACCTTTGCATTTATTTCATATTGCTTCTTACCAGCCGAATCTGTAGGAGTTGTGGATGGAAAAGTGTACCCTGTATCTATGATATCCCAGACTTCTGTACTAAGAGATTGAAGATAGGCTATGACTCTTACCTTCCAATAGACAAAGTTGGTTCCATAAAAAATTGGTGGCCTGATAGATGCTTCTTTCTCGTAGTTGCTCACAATGATGGATCTTCCCTCGAGCGATCAAGATTCTTCAGAAGGAACTACTCTGATACCAATTGTTGGAAATAATACTGAGAGGGGCGGGGGTGAATCAGTATTATCAAGTCAATTATTTCCTTTTCAAACCTAGATCATATACCCTACTTCATTTAGTGAAAACCGTGTATATACACAACTACGTATAAGGAAACCCACGTATACCATGCAAAATTATAATTTAATTTATCTTACAGATGTTGATCATTAATCTGTGTATCAGAATCAAATAATCAGTAACAAGAAACAGTGAAACAGAGCAGAAGACAATCGCACACAAGAACACAAGATATAAGGTGGAAACCCAATGTGGGTGAAAACCACCTACTACAATTCGTCTCTATCTTCTTTAATTAGAAACCTTTTTTTATAATGATTCTGTACTGGTGCAGTCCTTTACCAGTACGCAGGCTGCAACTTGCAGAGAGCTACAACCCTCTCTCGTTCTCCAGCTTCTCTTGGAAGGGAGCTACAACCCCCTTAGTTGTTGCACTAGCCAAGATACTAGTACATAGGTACTGGCCTACAGAAGGCTACAACCTTCTCTTTCTTCCAGGGACCACGTTTCATAAATTTTCAGATTGGATCCATGAACATCAATCAATCATCAAGAATTTTTCTGCATCAAACAATCTCTTTTTCGCCAATTAGAACTGAATCAAGTAGACACTTCTCTGATAGCTATACCCAGAACATAGTAACAATAGCCACACACCAAATCCTGAACCCAGAACACTGCAGCAATAAACAGAAGCAACTAGAACACAACTCAAGACATGTACGCTACTTCAATAACCTGAAACTTGCATGCATATGCTTCTGTGTTTGGACCAACCTATGTATATGGTGTTTTTATTCACTGAACCTACGTGTAAATGCGCCTTCGCTTCACTGAACCTGTGTACAGATCTACAAAGGACAATTCACTCTTTCAAATATTCAGACATTGATTAACCCATATTTCCAAATTTATAGATCAAGCATGCGCCACATATAACGGATCAAAATCATACAAAGATACTATTATTTTAGCTTTAAGATTATGACCCATCAATAGAACTTATCCTTATCTTTGCGCTTAGGTTCCTCCATTCAGATCCAGATCTGCACCATAACCCAATCACCAATATTTCAGATCTAGCATTTTATCAGATATTCAATAATTCAGATCATACTTTGCCAAATGATCTCCTTCCTCTTTTATAGTCTTAGACATTTCACAATACCACGGTCCAAAACCATAAGAAAATGATACCATGGACCCAATACTTGGGATCAACACTTCTGATGAGATACCATGGCCCAAAACCATAGGTTCAATTACCAAGGACTAAATACCACGGACCAAAAGTAAGTTTTCCAACATGTACACGCTTTTCCTTGCATGAAAGTGCGTGTATATGCATACGCTACTTTGAAACATCTAACCCGTGTATATACGTGTCTTTGTCTAGATGAACATGCGTATATATCTTTTCCTTCATTCTGAGAGCCTGAACTGAGATCTGTCACTAGAGTGAGTTCCCATCAAGGACAACACCTGTGCCATAGCTCCAAAAATGTGTCATAATGCCAACATAATATTTAAATTAATATATCATCATATATATTAAATCTATATATATGGAGGGAAGAATAAAGATAGAGTGATAGAGGTGGAGAGATAGAGGGAGTGACAAGGGAGAGGAGGAGATATAATGAAGGAGAGGGAAGTGGAGGAATGAGGAGAGAGAGAAAGAGAGGAGTGATGTGAGAGAGAAGGGTAAGAGAGATGGGGGGGGAAGATACAAATATGGATGAAGGAGAGATAGTGACAAGGTTGGAGGGTAGATATAGAGGGAGAAAGAGAGGGTGGAGAGAGATAGTGAGAAGGTTAGAGAGAGAGAGAGAGGATATAAAGGGAGCGAGGGGAAGGACCAAAGAGAGGAGGAGAGAGGGAGGGACAGAGAGATGGATTTGGAAGGGGAGAGAGGGAGTGAAGAAGAAATACATAGAGAGAGAAAAGTGGAGAGAGATGGAGAGGGAGTGACAAGATAGAGATGGAGAGTGAGTGTGGATGTTTTGGGGTAAGATAAAGAGGCACGGAAGGAGATATGGAAGGAAGGGGGAGAGAAGGAAAGAGGAGAGAGGGAGGGAGAGAGAGGGATTTGGAGGGTGAGAGAGGTATGGGTAAGAAGAACGGGGGCTTCCCTGGGGGAGCAATACCATACCACGTGCATTCATATTAGGGGATATATATTAAGGAAAATATGACATAATATATTGAACATATAATATAAGATAAAATTGTTTTTATATTGGTAGGTATTAAACAATGGAGCTCAAAGTAATGAAAATATATAAAGGGGTATAAAGAATACTAATGAAAAAATGGATACCTACAATGTCTAGTGAAAGTAGCGGTTTTTTAAATTGGGAAGGTGTATTGGGTTTGTATTGGTAGGGGGATAAATAATGTGATTTTTAGAGGTATTTTCCAATATGTAGTAACATTATGGGTATTGTTTAGTATGCCATGAATGCATGTGCTATGTTATGCGTTCATTGAGTGAAGCTCCCATTGTAAGAAGAAATTTAAAGAGAGAAAAGTGGAGAGAGAGAGAGGGAGAGAGGGAGAGACAGAGACAGGGAGAGAGAGAGACAGAGTGAGAGGAGAGCATGAGGGAAGAGAAATAGAAGGGGGAGAGAGGGAGAGGGAGAGTAAGAGGGATGAAGAGATAGATAGATATGGAGAAAGAGTGTGTATTCTTTGGGGGTGATATAGAGAGATAAGTGAGAGGCCAAGGGAGATAGAGATATAGATGGGAGGTAAAGAGAGGGGAGAAGAGATTTATAGAGAGAGAGATGGAAGTAGGGAGGGTGAGATAGATATATATGGAGAGAGAGAGCATGTGTGCTTGGGGGCATGAGATAGATAGAAAAAGAAGGATAGATGGTGAAAGATATAGATATATATGGAGGGGGGAGAGAGGGAAAAATATTTCTTGCACAAGATGCAATGATTTCAGTGTAGATGATGATTTATAATCCTATTTGATTTCTTGCACTAGATGCATTGATTTTATTGTAGATGTTTATTTCTAATTATATTTTCTTGTTTGCACTATATGCATTGATTTCAGTGTAGATGGTGATTGCTAATCCTATTTGATTTCCTGCACTAGATGCAATGATTTTAGTGTAGATGTTGATTTATCATTATATTTGATTGCTTGCACTATATGCATCTATTTCAATGTAGATGTTGATTTCTAATCTTATTTGATTGCTTGCATTATAAACATTAATTTTACTGTAGATACTTTTTTCTAATCCTATTTGATTGCTCACATTAGATAGATTGGATGTTGTTAATCTTCAGACTATAAATTATTAAAATAGTTTTCAAGACTAGATGGAGGGGAGAGAGGGAAGAATATTTCTTGCACTAGATGAATATTTTAGTGTAGATGATGTTTTCATCAAATTATGTTCATTTTCTTGCACAAGATGTATTTGTTGCAGTGTAGATGTTGATTTCTAATCCTTTTTTATTTCTTGCACTAGATCCATTTATTTCAATGTAGATTTGGATTTCTAATCCTATTTGATCACTTTCACTAGATGCATTGATTTTCGTGTAGATGTTGATTTCTAATCCCATTTGAGTGTTTGCATTCCAGCATTGATTTCAGTGTAAATGGTGTTTTTTGATCTTATTTGATTGCTTTCATTAGATGCATTAAATGTTGTGAATATCGATGTTTTAGATTATTAAGAAAAAATAGTTTCGAGATATATAGTAATACCTAGAAGGACATTATTAAGAATTAATAAGCTGTCAAAAGTTCTGATACCTAGAATTAAAATGAAATAGATGTTCATAATCAATCATCCCGCAAAATGGAAATCAATCCTTGACAAGATCATCTCCCTTTTACATTACCAACTAGTTATTAATAAACAATTGCATACACTCAAAATTACTAACAGATAATTTAATATAAAAATGTATTCATAATTAAAAAAAAAAAACAAAATATTCTTGAAGGAGATGCGATAATCGTTTGTAGAAACAAATAATATAAAGATTTCATAATTCTAGCCACTCATTAAAAAAATAGTTAAAAAATAAATTATTTCTTGAATTTGTTGAATAGACTATTAATAAAAATTCATCCAAATATTCTTGAAGGAAAAAAATTATTACAAACATCAAAAAACTGTAGGGTGTTACTTAACCGATATAGCAGCAAACATTTTTTTAAATTTTCAGTGGTTTGATGTTTAAGGAGGGGGTCGGGGCTAAGCCCCTGGCCCCTGCTCACTACTCTACCTACTTGAATGTAGGTCAAGCGACAAAGGGCTAGGGAATTAGCCTAAGACCAAGGTTTAAAAGTTATGTAATGTAATTGGAGGCAGATCGCACCATGGAGTTATGCGGATGGGTGCATAAATTTGGGGGCCATCCCGAGAGTCATATTACACCAATGAAACCAATTCCAAAGTTTATGGAGCCCCATCGGAAGGGAGGGATGTTAGTCTAGCCATTGGACCCATGGCACCCATGATACTACAACCCTATGTTTAGGGGCTTAACCGATAAGGGAGGGCATTAAGGCCTAGCCCTCGACCTTATGTTACCCAAGTGGCCCTAGTTTTCCACCTGAAGCGGCCAAAGGGAATTTAAATTAAGCGATAAAATGCACCTGAATAGGCAGGAATCTCACAGGCATCGGGCGCAAATGGCACTTGGCAGTTTCAGAAAAGTTGTAATTCATAGTATACTTAGTAAGGGAGTCTATTTGTAGACAAGTTAGTAGAAAAAGTTATCTGGAGTATAACTTCTTTCGTTTTTGGCCAAATTTAGCCCAACAAGAGACTAGCTTGGGGTTCTTGACTGTTTTGGAGCCATTGGAGAAATAAACTTTACATTCTGAGCACTTTAAATCCATGAAAATGAAAATTTTAGCATTTAGTGAAAGAGGCCCAAAATTGGAAGCTAGACCAGGAGATATAGCCCAGGGGAGGGGCAAACTCCTTTATCATTTCTTTGTCTTGTGTTTATGTATATAGTATATTTTTCTCTATTTTTATGTTGTTAACTAAGTTTTAAAACAATTATTTCATGTTCTTTTATAAAGTGATCCATTGCTTAAAAGACATAAAATTTAACTTATGAATTTTCCCATCACCTTAAAGTTTCTATAACAGATCAGTTCGGTATCAGAGATGAATGTTATTTTTAAGGTTAGATTTTGTTTGCAATTGATTTCGGATGCTTACAAGCTTGGAGCTCAATAGAGGAGAAGGATAACTTGTGGTGCCAAGGTCTCAAATTGTTTCAAGGAGAACACACATATCTCAAGCTTCACTAGTTATGGCACATGAAGAAGGTCATGAAGGGATGTCTAAAGATGAGATAAATTTTAGAAAAGATTTCTTTGAAATGTGTGAAATGGTGAAAGTTCTTTATGAGGAGAGAAACTGAAGGCTGCAATGGGAGAGATCAAAACCTCCAAAATGAAATATAGAAAATGGATACAATCCTCCAAAAGGGAATGGAGTGAATGGTGACAATTCACCACCTTCACCTCCATCCTCATCCTCAGCTTCTTCTACTTCTACCCCTTCCCAAACACCTCCAAATTCTCCAGAGGGACATGGTATAAAAACTTTGTTAAAGCTTTACGTAAAGTTTGGATTGTCGATGTAAAATGGACAGGTCAATTATGAGAATTTAGATAATTAGGTTCGACAGATTGAAGTGTAATTCATGATACAAAGAATCAAGGATGATGAAACCAAAATTTATCTTACTTCTCATAGGTTGGAAAGTGAAACACTCATTTGGTGGGAGGCCAAATATCAGGAGGAATGAAGAAAAGTGGTAAGATTTTATCCTCTTCGAATGATTTTATTTTTCAAGAAGAAGGAATTTTTATCCATTAGCACACATGCAAAAATTGAGAATGGATTGCCAAAAATTTAGACAAGCTAAGGGTCAAAGTGTGTAAAGGTATACTCAAGATTTAGGAAAAGATATTTGATTTTGGGTATATATTTATTCTCTCAATATTCTATATGAAAAGACATTGGAGGTTGATATAGCTATCTGAGACACACAATTCTCATGTTTAACCGTAAAATTTTAGATGAATTTTGTGTACAGGAAACTCATTTAGAAGAAAGAGGGAAGAATGTTTCTAAAGAAACTAGTGAGAAATCATTTAAGTTTGGAGAAAATTGAAAGGGGAAGAGTTCGAAGGAAAGGATAAAAATAATTATTTATTCAAGGAAGAGGAAGAAAAACTCACATGTAAACATTTTACAAAGAAGGCCATCATGAAGACCACTATTGTAAAGTTCATCATGAGATGAGACCCAAAAATTTTAACAAGGAGAAAGAAAAGACTGTTGCAACTCCACAACAAGATATAGGGTTTTATTCCGAAGGTGAAACAAAAATTAAAGCCATGAGACTGAAGGGTAAGGATTCTATAGAAAGTACTATATCTTCTAGAAAAACCATTGAAACTCAAAATTAAAGAGAAAGAATAGAGATTTTCCATATGAGAGTCATCACAAAACATAACAATGTATATACTTTATTTGATATTGGATCACGAACAAAACTTTTCTCAAAAGTCATTGTCAAGAAACTAAATTTGGAAACCATTCCTCATCCTAAACCTTATAATTTTGGTTGGGTATGTGACAAGGCCAAATTGCAAGTGACAAGAAAATGCATACTTCAAATTTTGATGAGGAAGAACTTGATCTACCACCACTTGAAATATGTGGTTTTTTTTTGGGAAGCCCATACTTATATGATAGAAAATCCATCTTTCATCGCCATGAGAATAAATGTCATTTATTTAAAAATTGGGTTTAGTATATTGTTAGAGCACATCGCAATAATTTTAATTTGTCTCTTGTGAGTGTTGTACAAATGAAGAGGTTTGTAAATTCTAGTTAGAATGTTTCATTGTTAATGATTAAACATAAAGATGGTGAGGAATCTAAAACTTTCCAAGGATGTAATGTAAATCTAAAACATGATTCAGTGGAGGTTGTTAATACATGTGATAAGATGTTTCAGGAGTCTCACATGTTTCCTTCTAAAAGAGGAAAACAACATGAATTTTGATTGCAACAATATGCATCACTTTTGAACATTGGTATGGACAAGAAGTGAGTGTTGTATAACGCAAGGACCGAGAAGCAAATGAATGATCTACTTAACAAAGAGTACATTCTTTCTCTTACATCTTCTTGTGGGTCTCCTAATGTTTTAGCTTCGAAGAAGGGTGGTGCATGGTGATGATGATCACATTTGGTGAAGAGTCAAGCCAAGTACAAGGCTAGACATGATAATCATCGTTTTGACCACTGTTTTAACTTGGAGATAAAGTAAGGCTTTGCATAAACAAAGAAAATATTCAAGGTGAAAATAACTTGGAATTGGATGTGACTCCTTTGATTGAATATCAATGAGAGAATATTCACATTCCTTCAATAGAATCTTTCTATCCTGAATATCTTGAAAAATTGCGGTAGGATCCTATCCTTGATAGAAAAACAAGAAATTCAAGAAGAAGGAATGGAAGCACCTTCGTATGGGGCTCAAGTGTACAAATCCAAGAAAAGCCAAATGGATTGAGATTGGAAGGGTCAAGAAATTATAACCTTATCTATTTGTTCACTTAAAGTAGTCTTTTGGAGGTCCAAAAGGTTCCATTTAATATTAGTGATCTAAGGGATTAGTAAAGTGCTAAAAATTCAAAATGTTCAAAATTTCTCGAAACTAATACCAAAGGCTATATCTCGCCAACCTAAATCCAATGCAACTTGAATAACTCAAAAATGATATCATATGCTCTCGATAGCGCGTTCTAATTGTTTTCCCAAATAGGTAAAATTTTTGTAGGTTGGGTGTAGGATTACTGATTCAGATGTCCATATAATGACTCAGCAGGCTGACTAGACAAGATGATTGTACCTTGGGAAAATGTAAGCTACCAAGTGGCCTCACGTGTTTATTTGAATTATGGTCGCATTTCATTGGTTGTGGCATATTTTATGTGGATCAATGGTGGCTCACCACATGGCCCACTCATTGGCTACCAGGTGGCACCCCAAGGGTAAACAATATTTTTTTATAGGTGGGCTAGAGAGTTGAACGGATTTGAACACAGGATATCAAGCTTTGTAGCACAGTCCCTTACCAATAGACTGCAAGGTGTCGCTTAACCCATATAACAGTGAACTTGTATTTAAATTTTAGGCAGTTTGAAGATTGGGGAGGGGCGAGGGCTAAGACCTTCGCCCTGGTCACTAAACTACCCACTTGACAATGGGTGAAGAAATCAAGGGATCACAGCTTAGCCCCAGCCCATGGTCTAAAACTTGTTCCATCTAACTAGAGTCGTATCTCAATGGGGAGCTATGAAGATGCATGTGGAAATTTGGGTGCTAGCCCTAGAGTTTTATGCCACCAAGGAAAGTAGGGAAAACATTTAATGGGGCCCCACAGGAAGGATGGGCAGTTATCCCATCCCTTGGAATCATGGAACTCACCTGACCATGACCCTGCGTTTAGGGGCCTAGCTAGTGGGGGTGGTTGTTAAGGCCCAACACTTAGCCCTAGTTTTCCTCCCGAAGTGGTCAAATGTCATTTAAAGTAAGAAACAAAATGGACCCAAACTCATGGGAATCTTGCTAGCGCTAGGTGAAAATGGCGCTTGGCAGTTCCATAAAAGTCACAATTCATAGAAGAGTTAGTAGGGGAGTCTAGTTTGTAGAGCAGTTACCAGAAAAATACCTTTAGAGCATAACTTTTTTAATTTTTGGCGATGTTGAGCCCAACAGGAGCCCAACTTGGGGTTTTTGACTGTTCTAGAGTCACTGAAGACATAATTTTACACTTTGACCATTGTAAAACCATTTAAACACAAATTTTATCACTTAATGGAAGAGGCACAACATTGGAAGCTGGATCAGGAGATGTAGCCCAGGAAAGAGGTGAACTCCTTTATTATTTTATTGTGTTGTGTTTCTGTATATCATATATTTTCTCTATTTTTATGCTGTTAACTGAGCTTTAAAATCATCATTTTATATGCCTTTTCAAAGTGATCCATTGCCTAAAAGACATAAAATTTTACTTGAAAATTTTCCCATCACCTTCAAGTTTCTATAACAGATCATTTTTCTATTAGAGCTAAAGGTTATTTTGAAGGTTTAATTTTGTTTGCAATTATTTTCTGATGCTTACAAGGTATTATAGATAACATGACAATATCATTCTCTTCTTTAATTTATTCTATGCCTCTTTCCTTGAGTGGTCTGTACATCCTTTTTTGGATGGTTTGAGTGGTTTGTGTGTTTACATGTTTGGATTTCGATGATAGTGTTTGTTAATGTTACAATTGTTGTGTTATAATTTTATACGTGTATGTAATTGTCTATAAATAACTATTTGGTGATGAATAAGAGAGAGAATATTTTCAAATATATTTCATTTAATTTTAGGTATCACAACTTCTAACAAATAATTAACTATTAATAAAGTCGCTCTAGGTATTACTAAATATATCTTGATGACTGGTTTTAAGAATTTACTACATCAAGATTAGTCTTGAAACAATTTGTTTCTTTGATAATGTTTGAAATAATTTATTTCCTTCAAGAATATTTTGATTTGTTTTCAATGTTTATAAATATATCTTTCCCTCTTAAAAATGTTTTAAGTACATTGTTATATGCAACTATCAATCAGTAATTTTGGATATATTTTGAATATATGTAATTGTCTATTAGTAATTGGTTGGTGATGAAGAAGGGAGATAATCTTGTCAAGGATTAATTTTCAGTTTGCAGAGGATTGATTTTGGACATCTATTTCATTTTAATTCTAGGTATCACAACTTTTGACAACTAATTATTTCTTAATAGCATCCCTCTAGGTTAAAATATATCTCCAATTTTTTCTTAATAATATATAACCTCAAGATTAACGTCTAATGCATCTAATGTAAGAAATGAAGATTACACTCCAACTTTACACTACAATATTTGGTAATCTAGTGCTAGATGCATCATCTAGTAAGAAACACCAACTAAATTAGAGAAGAGAATGATATGGTCATTCCAAGCAAAGAAAACATAATGTGAATTTGCAAGTTAATCTCAAACATATACATAATAACGATGATCTAAAAATGTGACATTGTTTCCCTCCACTAGAACAATCTTAGATCCATCTAACGCTAGATCTATCATGTGCCTAGAGGGATCAAACCCCTCAAGGTGAAAACCTTTCCTCAATTTTTTCACTCTAAAAAGAAGGTGTACACCTCGAGAAATTTTATACCTTTCGGCACATGGTAGATCCAGTGTTAGATGGATCTAAGCTTGAACATAGTAAATATTGACGCAGTAAATTATTAAAGCTACTCATCAAATATATTTAGTAATACCTAGAGGGAGACTATCAAGAATTAATTATTTTTCAGAAGTTGTTATACCTAAAATTAAATGAAATAGATTTTTAGCATCAATCCTCCCACAAACTATTTAAAAATTGTATCTCTTCCTCAACACTAACTAATTATTAATAGATAATTACATAAAAATACAAAATTACAACACAACAATTATATCATTCATAAACACTACCTTCCAAATCCAAACATGTAAACACACAAACAAAGATATATTATGCACATCTATCATTGATCTATGATGAGCAAAAGTTGTGATACATAAAACTAAATGAAATAGATGTGTAGAATCAATCCTCATGCAAACTATTGAAAATATTATCTCTCTTCTTCAAGACCAACTAATTATTAATACTTAATTACATACAAATACAAAAATATAACACAACAATTCTAGCATTCAAAAACACTACTATCCAAATCCAAACATGTAAACACACAATCCACTCAAAGCATCCAAAAATAGACATAAAAACCATTTAAGACAAGAAACACAAACTTAATTAAACAAGAGAATGATGTGGTCATTCCAACATAAGAAAACATAATGTGAATTTTGAAGTTAATCTCAAACATATACATAATAATGATGATCTAAAAATGTGACATTGTTTCCCTCAACTGGAACTATCTTAGATCCATATAACCCTATATCTATCATGCACCGAGAAGGATAAAACCCCTCGAGGTCAAAATCTGTATTCAAATTAGACACATAAAAAATAAGTTTTACACCTCGAGAGATTTTATCCCTCTCGATGCATGATAGATCCAGTGTTAGATGGATCTAAACTGGAACACAGTAAATCTTGATGCAGTAAATTATTAAAACTACTCATCGAGATATATTTAGTAATACCTAGGACACTATTAAGAATTAATTTTTTTTTAGAAGTTGTGTTACCCAAAATTAAATGGAATAGGTGTGTAGCATCAACCCTCCTAAGAATTATTGAAAATATTGTCTCTCTTCTTCAACAACAACTAATTATTAATAGATAATTACATACACATATAAAAATATAACACGACATTTGTAACATTCACAAACACTACCAATTAAATCCAAACATGTAAAAATGCAAACCAATATAGATTATGCACGTCTATCATGGATCTTCCATGCGCCGAGAAGTATCAAACCACTCGAGGTGGAAACCTTTCCTCAAATTCTACACTCCAAAAAGACGGTTTGCACCATGAAATATTTTATCCCTCTCGGGGCATGATAGATCTAGTGTTAGATGGATCTACTCTAGAACACAACAAAACTTGATACAATAAATGCCTAAAACTACTCATTTAGATATATGTAGCAATATCTAGAGGAACACTACTCAGAACTAATTATTTGTGAGAAGTTGTGATAGCTAAAATTGAATTAAATAGATGTGTAGCATCAATCCTCCTACAAACTATTGAAAATATTGTCTCTTTTCTTCAACACAAATAAATTAGTAATAGATAATTACATACACATATAAAAATTTAATACAAAAATTATAACATTCACAAACACTACCATCCAAATCCAAACATCTAAACACACAAATGACTCAAGGAATCCAAAAATAGTTGTACAAAAGATTCGAGGAAAGAAACACACACTAAATTAAAGAAGAGAATGATATTGTCATGTCAAGAAAAGAAAAAATAATTTTAGTTTTGAAGTTAATCTCAAACATATACATCATAATGTTGATCTAAAAATGTGACATTTTTTTGCTGAACTTGAACAAGCTTAGATCCATCTTACACTGGATCTAACATGCGCCGAGAGGGAGGTGACATATACATTATTTCTTGACCTCGGAAAATAGATTATAGATAAAGAAATTCATCGAAATATTCTTGAAAGAAATTAATTATTTCAAACATTAGCAAAGAAACTAATTATTTCAAGACTAATCTCGATGCAATAAATTATTAAAACTACTCATCAATATATATTTAGTAATACCTATAGGTACACTATTAAGAATTAATTAATTTTCAGAAGTTGTGATGCATAAAACTAAATGATATAGATGTGTATTGTCAATCCTCATGAAAAATATTGAAAATATTGTATGTCTTCTTCAACATCAACTAATTATAATAGATAATTACATACAAATATAAAAATATAACAGAATAATTCTACCATTCAAAAACACTACAATCCAAATCCAAACATGTAAACTCACAAACCACTCAAAACATCTGAAAATAGATACAAAAACCATTTGCAAGAAAAACATATTCAACTAAAGAAGAGAATGATATGGTCATGCCAACAAAAGAAAACATAATGTGAATTTTGAAGTTAATCTCAAACATATACATAATAATGATGATGTAAAAATGTGACATTGTTTCCCTAAACTGGAACCGGCTTAGATCCTTCTAACCCTATATATATCATGCACTGAGATGGATCAAACCCCTCGAGGTCAAAATATTTACTCAAATTCTACACATAAAAAATAAGTTTCTCACCTTGAGAGATTTTATCCCTCTCGGCTCATGATAGATCTAGTGTTAGATGGATCTAAGCTGGAACATAGTAAATCTTGATGCAGTAAATGATTAAAAATGCTTCTCAAGATATATCTAGTAATACCTAGAATGACGCTATCATGAATTACTTATTTGGAAGAAGTTGTGTTACCTAAAATTAAATGAAATAGATGCATAGGTTCAATCCTCCTGCAAATTATTGAAAATATTGTCTCTCTTCTTTAGTACCAACTAATTATTAATATATAATTACATACACATATAAAAATATAACACAACATTTGTAACATTCACAAACACTACCATTCAAATACAAACATGTAAACACACCAACCAAGATAGATTATGCACATTTATCATGGATCTATCATGAGTCCAGAGGGATCAAACCACTTGAGGTGAAAACCCTTCCTCAAATTATATACTGCAAAAGGAAGGTTTTCACCTTGAAAGGTTTAATCCCCCTCAGGGCATGATATATCGAGCTTTAGATGGATCTATGGTGGAACACAACAAAAGTTGATGTAATAAATAACTAAATATACTCATTAATATATATTTAAAAATACCTAGAGGGACACTACTAAGAATTAATTATTTTTGAGAAGTTATGATACTTAAAATTGAATGAAACAGATGTGTAGCATCAATCCTCCTGTAAACTATTGAAAATATTGTCTCTGTTCTTCAACACCAACTAATTATTGATATATAATTATATACACATATAAAAATATTATACAAAGATTGCAACATTCACAAACACTACCATACAAATCCAAACAGTAAACGTACAAACGACTCAAAGCATCCAAAAATAGTTGTACAAAACATTCGAGGAAAGCAGCACAAACTAAATTAAAGAAGAGAACGATATGGTCATGCCAAGAAAAGAAAACATAATGTGAATTTTGAAGTTCATCTCAAACATAGACATAATAATGTTGATGTAAAAATGTGAGAATTTTTCCATCAATCAGAATGAGCATAGAGCCATCTAACACCGCATCTATAATGCACCAGGAGGGATCAAACCCTTCCTGGTGAAAAATAAATTATTTCTTGAATTTGTAAAATATATTATAGATAAAAAAAATAGTCTAAATATTCCTTAGATAAATAAATTATTTCAGACATTAGAAAAGAAACTAATTATTTAGAGAGTAATCTTAATGTAGTAAATTGTCAAAACTACTCATCAAGATATATTTAGTAATACATAGAGGGACATTATTAAGAATTAATTAATTTTTAGAAGTTGTGATACCTAAAACTAAATTAAATAGATGTGTAGCATCAATCCTCATGTAAACTATTGAAAATATTGTCTCTCTTCTTCAACACCAACTAATTATTAATATATGTTTACATAAAAATATAAAAATATAACACAACAATTCTAGCATTCAAAAACACTACTATCCAAATGCAAATATGTAAACACCGAAACCACTCAAAGCATCCAAAAATAGATATAAAAGCCATTAAAGGCAAGCAACATAAACTTAATTAAAGAAGAGAATGACATGGTCATTCCAATAAAAGAAAACCTAATGTGAATTTTGAAGTTAATCTCAAACATATACATAATAATGATGATGTAAAAATGTGACATTGTTGCCCTCAACTGGAACCCGCTTATATCCATCTAACCCTGTATCTATCATGCACTGAGATGGATCAAACCCCTCGAGGTCAAAATCGTTACTCAAATTCTACACTTAAAAAATAATTTTTGGAGTTCGAGAGATTTTATCCCTCTTGACGCATGATAGATCCATTGTTAGATGGATCTAAGCTCGAACATAGTAAATCTTGATGCAGTAAATTATTAAAACTACTCATCATGATATATTTAGTAATATCTAGGAGGACACTCTTATGAATTAATTATTTGTGAGAAGTTGTGTTACCAAAAATTAAATGAAATAGATGTGTAGAATCAATCCTCTTGGAAATTATTGAAAATATTGTCTCTCTTCTTTAGCACCAACTAATTTTTAATAGATAATTACATAAACATCTAAAAATATAACAAAACATTTGTAACGTTCATAAATTCTACCATCCAAATCCAAGCATGTAAACACACAAACCAAGATAGATTATGAACACCTATCATGGATCTATCATGCGTCCTGAGGGATCAAACCACTAGAGGTTAAAACCTTTCCTCAAATTGTAAACTCCAAAAAGAAGGTTTGCACCACGAAAGATTTGATCCCTCTCAAGGCATGATAGATCTAGTGTTATATGGATCTACGCTGGAACACAACAAAACTAGATACGATAAATAACTAAAACTGCTCATTCATATATATTTAGCAATACGTAGAGGGACACTAGTAAGACTTAATTATTTGTGAGAATTTGTGATACCTAAAATTGAATGAAATAGATATGTAGCATCAATCCTCTTGCAAACTATTGAAAATAATGTCTCTCTTCTTCAACACCAACTAATTATTAATAGATAATTATATACACATATAAAAATATAATACAAAAATTGAAACATTCACAAACACTACCATCCAAATCCAAACATGTAAACACACAAATGACACAAAGAATCCAAAAACAGTTGTACAAAACATTCGAGGAAAGAAACACAGACTAAATTAAAGAAGAGAATGATATGGTCATGCGAAGCAAAGAAAAAATAATGTGAATTTTGAAGTTAATCTAAAACATATAGGTAATGATGTTTATGTAAAAATGTGACGTTTTTTCCCTCAACTTGAATGAGATTAGATCCATCTAACACTAGATCTATCATGTGCCGAGAGGGACCAAACCCTTCGTGGTGAAAAATACATTATTTCTTGACTTTTAAAACTAGGTTACAGATAAAAAAAAATCATCAAAATATTCCTTAAAGAAATAAATTATTTCGAACATTACCAAAGAAACTAATTATTCCAAGACTAATCTTGACGCGGTAAATTATTAAAACTACTAATCAAGATATATTTAGTAATACCTATAGGGACACTATTAAGAATTAATTAATTTTCAGAAGTTGTGATACCTAAAACTAAATTAAATGGATGTGTAGCATAAATTGTCATGAAAACTACTGAAAACATTGTCTCTCTTCTCCAACACCAAGTAATTATTAATAGATGATTACATATAATATAAAAGAGTAACACAACAATTCTAGCATTCAAAAACACTAATATCCAAATCCAAACATGTAAACACACAAACGACTAAAATAATCCAAAAATACATATAAAAATTATTCAAGGCAAGCAACACAAACTTAATTAAAGAAGCGAATGATATGGTCATGCCAAGGAAAGAGAAAATAATGTGAATTTTGAAGTTAATCTCAAACATATACATAATAAAGGCGATCTAAAAATGTGACATTGTTGCCCTCAACTTGAATCAGCGTAGATCGCTCTAACATTGTATCTATCATGCACAAAGATGGATCAAAACCATCAAGGTCAAAATCTTTATTCAAACTCTACAATTAAAAAATAACTTTTGCACCCTGAGATATTTTATCCCTCTCAGCACATGATAGATCCAGTGTTAGATGCTTGTAATCTGGAACAATGTAAATATTGATGTAGTAAATTATTAAAACTACTCATCAAGATATATTTAGTAATACCTATAAGGACACTATTGAGAATTAATTATATGTCATAAGTTGTGTTACCTAAAATTAAATGAAATAGATCTATAGCATCAATCCTCCTGCAAATTATTGAAAATATTGTTGCTCTTCTTCAGCGCCAACTAATTATTAATAGATAATTACATACACATATAAAAATATAACACAATATTTGTAACATTGACAAGTAATACCATCCAAATCCAAACATGTAAACACGCAAACCAAGATAGATTATGCACATCTATCATGGATCTATCATGAACCAGGAGGGATCAAACCCCTCGAGGTGCAAACCTTTCCTCAAATTGTACACTCCAAAAAGAAGTTTTGCACCACGAGATATTTGATCCCTCTCGGGGCATGATAGATCTAATGTTAGATGGATCTACTGTCGAACACAACAAAACTAGCTGCAATAAATAACTAAAACTACTCATTAAGATATATTTAGCAATACCTAGAGGGACACTACTAGGAATTAATTATTTGTGAGAAGTTATGATACCGAAAATTGAATGAAATAGATATGTAGCATCAATCCTCCTACAAACTATTGAGAAGATTGTCTCTATTCTTCAACACCAACTAATTATTAATAGATAATTACATACACAAATAAATATAACACACTAATTGTAACATTCAAAAACAATACCATCCAAATCCAAACATGTAAACACACAAACTACTCAAAGCATCCAAAACTAGATGTACAAACCATTCAATGCAAGCAACAGAGACCAAATTGAAGAAGAGAATAATATGGTCATGCCAAGAAAAGAAACGATAATGTGAATTTTTAAGTTAATCTCAAACACATACATAATAATGATGATCTAAAAATGTTACATTATTTCCCTCAACTGGAACGAACTTAGATCCATCTAACACCGGATCTATCATGTGTCAAGAGGGATCAAACCCCTTGAGGTTCAAACATTTTGTCAAATTCTACACTCCAAAAAGAAGGTTTTCATGTCAAGAGATTTGATCCCTCTTGGTGCATGATAGATCCAGTGCTAGATGGATCTAAGCTGGTTCCAGTGGAGGGCAACAATGTCACATTTTTAGATCATAATTATTATGTATATGTTTGAGATTAACTTTAAAATTAATATTATGTCATATTTTTTTGGCATGACCATATCATTATCTTCTTTAATTTAGTATGTGTTTCTTACCTCGCATGGTTTGTACATTTGTTTTTGGATGTTTTGAGTACTTTGTGTGTTTACAGGTTTGTATTTGGATGGTAGTGTTTGTGAATGTTACAATATTTATGTTATATTTTACATGTCTATGTAATTATCTATTAATAACTAGTTTTTGATGAAGAAGGGAGAGAATATTTTCAATGGTTTACACGAGGATCGGTACTAGAGATCTATTTCATTTAATTTTAGGTATCACGACATTTGACAAATAATTAATTCTTAGTAGTGTCCCTCTAGAGATAACTAAATATATCTTTGATCAATAGTTTTAAGAATTTACTGCATCAATATTACTCTTGAAGTAATTTGTTTATTTTCTAATGTTTGAAATAATTTATTTCCTTCACGAATATTTCATAATTATTTTTTATCCATGGTCTATTTTGAAAAGTCACAAAATAATGTATTTCTGAATTTTATTGAGTGGTTATAACTGTAAAACTTAGATCGAAACAATTATCACATCTCATTCAAGAACATTTTGATTTGTCTTGAAGGTTTATAAATAGATTGTTTCCTCATATAAATATTTTTAATACATTTTTGTATGCAATTATATATTAGTATTGTGAATATATTTTGAATATATGTAACTATGTATTAGTAATTAGTTGGTGATGAAGATGGGAGATGATATTGTCAAGGATTATTTTGGGCATTGCAGGAGGATTAATTTTAGACATCTATTTCATTTTATTTCTAGGTATCCCAACTTTTGACAACTAATTAATTATTAATAGTGTCCCTCTTGGTATTATTAAATATATCTTAAAATATATATTTTTAAATAATCTATAGCCTAAATATTAACATTTAATGCATATAATGAAATTAATCAAACAGGATTAGAAAATAACATCTACACTAAAATCAATTCATCTAATGCAAGAAATCGAATGAGATTACAAATCAACATCTACACTGAAATCAATGCATCTAGTGCAAGAAATCAAATGGGATTAGAAGTCAATATATACACTGAAACCAATACATCTAGTGCAAGAAATCAAATATAGTTAGAAAACAACATCTTTTTTGAAATAAATGCATCTAGTGCAATAAATCTTATTTCTCTCTCCCCCCTCCATCTAATATTGAAAAATATTTTTAATAATTTATAGCTTCAATATTCACAACATCTAATCCATATAATGTAAGAAATCAAATAGGATTAGAAAATAACATCTACATTGAAATCAATGCATCTAATGTAAGCAGTAAAAGAAGCCTAGAAATGAACATCTACAGTGAATCCATGCATCTAGTGCAAGCAATAAAACATAATTAGAAATCCACATATATACCTAAATCAATGCATCTAGTGAAATCAATGAAATAGGATTAGAAAGAACCATCTATATTGAAATCAATGCATCTAAAGAAACCAATCAAATAGGATTGGAAATCAACATCTACACTAAAAATCAATTCATGTAGTGCAAGAAATCCAATAGGATTATAAGTCATCATCTACACTGAAATCAATGCATCTAGTTCAAGAAACCAAATAGGATTAGAAATCATGATCTATACTAAGATAAGTTCATCTAGCACAAACAATATTCTTCCCTCTTTCCCCCCTCGATATATATCTATATCTCCCTCCATATTTCCTTCTTTTCTTCTCTATGTCACCCCGCAAATGCACATGCTCTCACTCTTCGTATCTATATACCTCTCGATCCCTATCTACCTCTCTCTATCTCTCTCTTCTTCCTTCTCATCAGCGACCATCTATATCTGTATTTAACTTTGACTCTAGCTTGACTCTCTATATCACCCCCAAAACATACACATTGTTTCTTCAAATATATATATATATATATATATATATCCCTCTCTCTTCACCTCCCTCTCCCTATCTCTTCCCCTTCTATCTCTCTTCCCTCCCGCTCTCCTATCTCCCTCTCTCTCTCTCTCCACATTTTTCTCTCTATGTATTTATTATTACACCCCTCTATCTACCCCTCCTTCTCTCCTTCTCTCTCTCACATCCTATGTCTCTTCCTTCGTCTCTCTCCCTTTCTCTACCACCTCTCTCTCTCTCTCCCCCCCCCCCCCCCCCCTCTCTCCCTTCGTCTCTCTCCCTTTCTCTACCACCTCTCTCTCTCTCTCTCCCCCCCCCCTCTCTCCCTCTCTCTCTCTATCTTCGCCCTCCAACCGAGGCACTATCTCCCTACCTCTCTCCTTCTCTCTCCCCTTACTTCCATCTCTCCTTATTTTCCTTTCTATCTCACCCCAAAACATCCAAACTCTCCCTCCATCTCTCCCTTGTCACTCCCTCTCTCTCTCTCTCTCTCTCTCTCTCTCTCCTTCTCTATGCATTTATTATTTACTCTCTCTCTCTCCCTCCAAATCCATCTCTATGTTCCTCCCTCTCAAGTATTCTCTCTATTCCTTCCCCTCTCTCTCTTTCTCTCCCACCTCCTTCTCTCTCTCCCCATCTTTCTCTAACGTGCTCTCTACCCTCTAACCATGTCACTATCTCCATCCCTCTCTCCTCCTCTCTCCCCCCTCCATCATTGTGTCTCCATATCTCTCTCTTTTACAGTTCTCTCTCTCTCTCCCCTCATTACTCTACTCCACTCTTCTTCATTCCATCTCCATCTCTCCCTTGTCACTCCTTCTACCACTCCACCTCTATCAGTATATGTCTTTGTTCTTCCATACATATATATCTACAAATAATTATATATTATCATATATTAATATATACAATAATATAACAAAATGAATAATATATTGAATTTAATATTGTATAATCCAAAGTTATTAAATTTAATAATATTAATATTATAGTATATTAATATTAATATAATTAGTATAATAATATTTTAATATCAATATTAGATTTAATGATGTTTTCTACATAGCATGATAACAAAATTTATAATAAAACTACATCAAATTATATATGGTTTTTCCTTTGAAAGATTTATTTTACAAATATTTGCTTAATATAAGTACTCAAACATTTTGGAGCAGTATTTTTGATTTTTTGTGTTGAATTGACCTTTTTTCTTTGATTTAAAAAAATGGAATTTGCTTGAGTAAAGATTAAATATGTTTAAAATTATACTTAATTTAGAACTTTAATGTGGTAAACATGATTGTTAAAGGCAAATTGCATGGTGATATCTTCCGGAGCCATTGCATTCATGTTTTCTTGGAGTTGACGTTTCATACCAAGCACTGTGGTTCATCACGGGGATCAGATGAGTGAATAAGTTAGAACCTCAAGGGATCAATAAATAAAGGAGAGGGTTGGGAAGTGAGTGAAAGGAGCTGACAAGTTTGCTAATGATATGATTCAGATTATTAATTAGTTAATGATTTTCAGTTTTAGATTTCTTATAATATTTAAATTATTTTGACAATTATATTTTAGATTTCTTATAATATTTAAAATATTATAAGAAATCTAAAAATGAAAAACATGAAATAATTAATAATTTGAATCATATCATTAGTAAACATGCCGACCTCTTTCACTCACTTCCCAACCCTCTCCTCTATTTATTGATCCCTTGAGGTTATGAATTATTCACTCATCTGATCCTGATGATGAACCACAGTGATTGGTTCGAAATGCCGATTCCAAGAAAACATTAATGCGATGGCTCCATAAGATATCACCATACAAAATGTCGATCAGAAAAGCCTCAAATCAATAAAAGAGTTATTAAACACATTCATGATTTAAGATTCAAGTCAATGTTTTAGCCCACATTAAGGAAAATTACTTTTATTTAATTTTTAGGATGTGACATACTTACACATCGAGATCATACTAGGTTGTAGAATGCACCTCTTGGCACAATAAGTATCAATTTCATTTCAAATTGAAGTAATCATGCAGTTATTATTTTAAATATTGTTTTTCACGAACAAATATCCTCCCTAGTATGCTTATTACTTAGAATATTTACATTATTCTTAATCTACCTGTATGAATTTTTATTACTGTGATTTTAAGTTTTTGTTTTATTACTATGATTTTATTTTATTATTTGTTTCCTCATTTATAACATGACAAATTTTCTTTATTTCTTTATATTTTGTGAACAAAATATTTTCAAAAATTTGCTAATTAAAAAAAGAAAACATAAAAATTATTTGCGAGATGAAAGAAGGAGAAATGGATTCAATGATAGAATATTTTAGAAGATTAATTATGGGAGGTACAATTCCAAGGGATATACAATGAACAAAATAATGTCAACATAGGAAATGTTTTATAATAACCACTTTTTTTAAATATTAGTGAAAAAAGTAGAAGATGCGGGGGTATATATATATATAAAATGATCCTTAACGATATCACTTGATATAATTCATTAAATAAAATAGATGAAAAAGTGAAATCTTTCTTGTAACTCTATAATTTTATAGAAGAATATTCGTAAATGGTAGTAAACAAGCCAATGCATATAAGAATTTTTTTATGATCCTTTCATTCAACGCTCATAGAATTTTTACCTATGACATATAATTTGATCTCTTTTGGGGAAAACAGTGCCATTTTACTATGAAATAGTTAATATAAGATAGTAAACAAATGTATTCCTTTAAGGCTTAAAATGATATATTAGAAAGGTATATTTATGAAATAATCTAGGTTCCACTAAGAAGAAAAAAATATGATACCATTTGAACTGCATAAAAAGGAATGAATTCTATAAATAAATCATTTATCATCCATGAAATACTTGGATTAGAAAACTCTATGCAAGTTTTACTTAAAAATAGCCACACATAGGATTACAAATCTACACTGAAATCAATGCATATAGTGCAACAAATATTCATCCCTCTCTCCCCCCTCCATCTACATCTATATCTCCCTCCATATCTCCTTCTTTGTCTCTCTATATCACCCCCCACAAACACACACATACTCTCTCTCTCAATATCTATCTATCTCTCCCTCCATATCTCACTCTCTCTATCTCTCTCTTCTTCCATCTCTTCACCCATCTATTCTCTATCTCCCTCCACCTCTCCTTTGTGTCTCTATATCACCACGAGAACATACACAATATTTTCCCATATCTATCTATCTCTCCCAATATCATCCTCTCCCTCTCTCTTTCCCTTCTCCCCCTCTCTCCCCCTACTATCTCTCTTCCATCCTCCTCTCCTCTCTCGTACTCTCTCTATCTCCCTCATCACTCCCTCTCACTCTTGATCTATCCACATTTCTCTTTCTATGTATTTCTTCTTATATGACTTTCTTTGCCTCTCCCTCTCTACTTTTCTCAAACAATTCCTCTCTCTCTTCCTTCCTCTCTCTCTCTTTCTATATCACCTGCCTTTGTCTAACCCCCTCTTTCTCTCTCTCTCTTTTCGCCCTCCAACTTAATGAGTGTCTAGTTCCCTCTCTCTTTCTCTCTTATTTCCTTTAATCTCTCCTTCTTTGTATTTCTATGTCACCCCAAAACATACACACTCTCTCTCTCCATATCTCCCTTATCACTTCCTCTCTCTCTCTCTACCCACTTTTCTTTATCCATGTATTTTTTCTTCAGCCCCTCTCTCCCCCTAAAACAACATCTATATGTTCCTCTGATCCAAAATGGATCTAGAATAGACTTCTAAGACTATAAATTTTCCTCACAGAGGAAAAATTAATCTCAAGGAATGCTCTTGGAAATAGTCTCATTGCATATATCTCTTCATTCTGAATCTAACGTAATTTGAATGGGAAAAAACAAACTTCAGATGAAGAAGTTATTGTAAAAGGAAATTTCCCATTGTTGTTTGAAAAGGAGGCATTTTCTTATTAAATGGGACTTGGGAGAAATAAAGGATTTCTATATAAATATCGCATTGGAAGGGTTCAAAGGGAGGACTTAACCGTAGGCCTTAAGGATCCCTGATTAGCGATCTCCGATATATTGGATCGAAGGTAGGCTGCCATGCGATATCGGGACCTTGGGCGAGCCGACTGCGATATGTGATGATTGGCGTCTGCAATTGGCGATCGGCGCTGTCAAAGGGAAGACCCCCGGTGCTGTTGTGGTAGCGATATTGTGATATGTCGATATAGCGATGGGGCTGATAGTGATACCCCGATAAGGGTGATCGGCAATTAGCGGTCGGTGATCCCCAATACAAAGGCTAATTCCCATGCGACCGTCAATAAGAAATATTGTGATATGCCGATGTTCCGATGGGCCGGTCAGCGAACCCCCGATACCGGGGCCAACGCACATTGTGATATGCGACTTGCGATATGCCGATAAAAGGTATACCCGATCATTATAAACATGATTTCATAACTTTTGAAATCTGGATTTATGGGATTTCTATGTATTTCCCGTGTATTGGTTTTTTTGGCCATGCGCTTATGCGATTGCGATTTGAGATAGAATGGAAGACCCGATGGGTTTATAGATGTGGTTGCATTCTAGTTGAAGTCCGGTTTTTGCGCCCGATAGTGTATTTCCGTGTATAGTATCTGTGTATTGGAAATATGGTTATTTCGCAGATTTTGTCCTCGAAAGAGGCCGTCAATTCCTTTATAATAGTCCGTGTTCTAAAATCATTATGCCATGTTGTAAGTAGGTGTTTTGTAACGATTATGCAGGAATGCATTATACGCAGAGAGCCATAGAGCCACAGAGCTAAATGGCTAGACGCAAAGCCATAGAGCCAGAGCGCTAGAGGGTCAGAGCAGAGCCACAGAGCCAGTGAGCAAGAGGGCCAGTTGAAGAGACAAAGGGATGACTACATGTAAAGGAATAGATAGGAAGTCATAGAGTTGGAAGAATTCCTCATAAAAGCCAAAGAACATGATTGAAAAGGGGAGCTCACAAAAAATGTAGCAACAGAGAAGTTAGTCTCCCTTCATGGAGCTCACAGTTGCACAGAGCCAAAGCTCAAGATATCTGTGTAGAACTAGAGGGTTGATAGTATCAAAGAGGTGAGAGCTAAGAGCCAGAGTGAGAGTGAGAGCCAAGAGCCTGAGCGAGAGCCAGAGCCGAGAGCAAGAGCCAGAGCTAGAGCCGAGATCTAGAGACAGAGCTAGAGCCAAAGCCAGATGTGAGGGAACAGCAAAGAGATGAAATGATCAAGTTGTTGTTGGTGTCTGATGTGTGCTGAAGACAAAAGAAGGAGTTCCAGAGACAGTAAGAGAATTCTAAGGGATTTGGTGCAAACTAAAGCTCAAGATAGCTCAGAGGGCTGATTAAAGGAATCTAGTCAAGATAAGCCTAGATATGTGTTCAGAGTATGGACAACTAGCGGGATAATATGGTATTCTAAACCCATAGGTTTAGTTGTAAACCAATGGAGTTGAGCCTAGAGCTTGTAAAATAATTCAGCCATAATCCCAAAGAGCCTAGTCGAGTTGACTAGAGCTCAAGGAGACGTAGCCCAAGATATCAGGGTGAACTCCATATTATATTGTTCCCTTATGTGTTTGCTTACTTGCTACTTTATTTACTGGTATATACATTTCATATCAGTTGAAGCAAATGAACATAAGCACTTGAATAGTCTAAAGGAAAACAAAGACATACACCTCTTTCAATCATTTTTAATTCTGCACTTGGTTAATCATAAGCGAGACCTTGGAAATTAATAAGGTTTGGAGTGGGAGAGGTTCTTGTAAGATGAAAAGAATCCTTTAGTGCCCCATTTTAGACCACCCTCCCTCTTAAGTCCTATATATGTTCCTTCCCTCTGTCAATTTCTCTCTTACATCCTCTCTTCCCCCATCTCTCCTTCCCTCTCTCTCTCTCTCTCTCTCTCTTCCCTTCAATATTGTCATTATCTCCCTCCTTTTCACCTTCTCTCACCCCTCCATCTTTGTGTCTTCCTCTCTCTCTCTTACCCTTCTCTCCCTCTGTCACTCCTCTCTTCCCCTCTCCTTTCATTCCTCCACTCCCCTCTCCTTCATTTTATCTCCGCATCTCCCTTGTCACTCCCTCTATCTCTCCACCTATATCACTCTATTTCTTTCTTCTTGCCTTCATATATATCTAGAATTAATTTTGTATCATGATATATTAATATATATTATAATATAATAGATTCAATATTATAATAGGTTCATCGTGAGGACAAGTTGAAGAAACAAATCTAGCTTAGCATGTTAAATGGACCGAGCAGAGCCTCCAACAGCTAATTTGACCAACCGCTAATATTGACTATTGGACTGGGATCAAAACATTATTAATAATAAAAAATGAGATAAGTTATACAGGGGACCAATCCCTTAATAAATAAATAAAATAATTTAAATTAGTGATAATAGTTAGTTAAAAGTTATTAATAAATAGTTAAAAATTATAGGTTAATTATTATTTAAAAGGAAATTAGTTGTAAAGGACCTCACCTATGAATAAATTAATTGTGAATACAAGTTAATATATATATATATATATATATATATATATATATATATATATATATATATATATATATATATATAATATATATATATATATATATATATATATATATATATATATATAAATAAATATAAATATAAATATAATAATAATAATAATAATAATAATAATAATAATAATAGAAATAACAATAAAATAAAATAAATAAATAAATAAAGATATTATTTTTATTTTTTATTTTATTTTATTTATTTATATTGTTATTTAATTTATTTTTATTATTATTATTATTATTATTATTAAAAATGAGTAAAAATTTTTAATAAATAAATAATTAATTAAATTAAAAAAAAAAAACATAAAAAAAAACGAGGATTAGGACGAGAGTGTTGGGACCCAACATCGACTGATTTTCCATCCATCATCTCTATTGAGATTACACGACCTCTTTTCAATCTCAAGCGCCTCCCTAAATTTCCGATGATGGAAGTGCGAAACTTTAGCAATAACACTAGCTTCCTCAATACAAACATGATGATTGGTTTTCTCGGCGTGCTCAACCAAAGCGGAAGACTTAGTACACCTATGCTTAAGATCAGTAGCATGCTCACTAATCCTCTGGTTAATGGAGCGACCAGTTTCCCCAATGTAGGGGGTCCCACAAGAATAGGGGATCAAGTACACACCTTTCATATCTTTAGGGTCGATACGATCCTTTGCTAATCTGAGGGACATGCGAATGGTGTTCAGGGGCCTAAAGGTCATAGCAACATCATGCGACCTGAGAATCCTACCAATATTATCAATAGTCCCTTGAACATAAGGAAGAAGGACACCAGGAACTCGCTCCTTCGGTTCTCGATGAGATAGCGAATTCTTCGAAGCTTTAACGAAAGCCCTCTAACCCAAGAATCTACTATAACCGTTCTCAACAAAGACATCAAGGAGATGGGATTTTTCATTCTCTAAACTCCTTATCCGAGATCCTTAGGGCTCGAGTAGCCAGGGTATTGAGAACACCCAACTTTTGAGCTGGGAAATGATGGGAACTGGCATGAAGATACTGCTCAGTATGTGTTTTCTTTCGAAAAACTCGGTGGCCGAGGGAAACTTCACTATTCTTAGAAATAAGAATATCGAGGAACGGAAGGCAACCATCGACCTCTTGCTCCATGGTTGCCTTCCGTTCCTCGATATTCTTATTTCTAAGAATAGTGATGGTTCCCTCGACCACCGAGTTTTTCGGAAGAAAACGCATACTGAGCAGTATCTTCATGCCAGTTCCCATCATTTCCCGGCTCAAAAGTTGGGTGTTCTCAATACCCTGGCTACTCGGGCCCTAAGGATCTCGGATAAGGAGAGTTTAGAGAATGAAAAATCCCATCTCCTTGATGTCTTTGTTGAGAATGGTTATATTATATTCTTGGGTCAGAGGGCTTTCGTTAAAGCTTCGAAGAATTCGCTATCTCATCGAGAACCGAAGGAGCGAGTTCCTGGTGTCCTTCTTCCTTATTTTCAGGGGACTACTGATAAGATTGGTAGGATTCTCAGGTCGCATGATGTTCCTGTGACCTTTAGGCCCCTGAACACCATTCGCATGTCCCTCAGATCAGCAAAGGATCCTATCGACCCTAAAGATATGAAAGGTGTGTACTTGATCCCTTGTTCTTGTGGGACCCCCTACATTGGGGAAACTGGTCGCTCCATTAACCAGAGGATTAGTGAGCATTCTGCTGATCTTAAGCATAGGCGTACTAAGTCTTCCGCTTTGGCTGAGCACGCCGAGAAAATCAATCATCATGTTTGTATTGAGGAAGCTAGTGTTATTGCTAAAGTTTCGCACTTCCATCATCGGAAATTTAGGGAGGTGCTTGAGATTGAAAAGAGGCCGTGTAATCTCAATAGAGATGATGGCTGGAAAATCAGTCGATGTTGGGTCCCAGCACTCTCGTCCTAATCCTCAATTTTTTTTATTATGTAATTTTTTAATTTAATTAATTATTTATTTATTAAAAAAATTTACTCATCTTTTATAATAATAATAATAATAATAATAAAATTAAATAACAATATAAATAAATAATTAAAATAATAATAATAATAATAATAATATATTTATTTATTTATTTATTTTATTGTTATTTCTATTATTGTTATTATTATTATTTATTTATTTATTTATTTCTTATTATTATTATTATTATTATTATTTATTTTTATTTTTATTTATATATATATATATATATATATATATATATATATATATATATATATATATATATATTAACTTGTATTCACAATTAATTTATTCATAGGCGAGGTCCTTTACAACTAATTTCCTTTTAAATAATAATTAACCTATAATTTTTAACTATTTGTTAATAACTTTTAACTAACTATTATCACTAATTTAAATTATTTTATTTATTTATTAAGGGATTGGTCCCCTGTATAACTTATCTCTTTTTTTATTATTAATAAAGTTTTGATCCCGGTCCAATAGTCAATATTAGCGATTGGTCATATTAGCCGTTGGAGGCTCTGCTCGGTCTATTTAACATGCTAAGCTAGATCTATTTCTTCAACTTGTCTTGACGATGAACCACACTGGTTGGTTCGAAACGCGTCGACAAATGATGTCTCATGTGATCTTCGCCGAGAGATTCAATATTATATTAAATTTAATATTTTATTAATCAAAGATTATTAAATTTAATAATATTTATATTATAATATATTTATATTAATATTATATTTAATATTAATATTCAAATGAATATTTTAATAACAATATTATATTTAATGTTTTTTTTACATGGAATGATAAAAAAAATTATAATAAAACTACATCAAAATAACGTATATCGTTTTTCTTTTGAAAGGTTCATTTTACAAATATTTAATTAAAAGAAACACTAAAATATTATGGAGCACTATTTTCACTTATTTGTGTTGAACTAACCATTTTCCTTTGACTCAAGAAATGCTATTTGCTTTAGTAAAGATAATATGTTTAAAATTTCACCTAATTTGGAACTTTAATGTGGTAAATTTTTTGTTAAAGGTAAATTTATAGTCTATTCAAATTCACAAATTCACACATATGAAAAAGATCTATTTATTTTTGGCTTGATGGTCCGTGACCTAGTTTCAGTGTTAATTAGCCAAGCAAATCTCTACACTACTGACCCTTTCAGCATCAATCCACGGAGTGCGGACTGAAGTCTCACCCGAAGTAGTATGGGGGGATGTATGAACGATGTTTCCACAGCCAAAGATGGTAGTGATGTCATTTTATACCCTGAAACTTCCTTTGCGTAGGTCAATAAGCATTTTAGGGCTTAGCAACATACTTATCTTATTCGTCCTTCAGACCTCCGCGAAGGTCTACGATCTTGCTCCGCATACACTAGATAGGTGGATCAGACACTTAGGCATCTGTATAATTATCCTGACTTACTTTTTACCCAGATTAGCTTAATTATTGAATAGCTTCACATGCATTAAGATGATCCTCACGTAAACATATATTCTTACTTGCTTTCATATAACAAAACACAACATATTAATTCGCGCATTAATAGAGCATTAAAACATAAACCCAATATTCATCATAACATAATCATATGCATTGCTAATAGAAGTAAAATAAATCATACATAGATAAGTCCAAAATAATTCTCTTTATTTATGCTTCAGATCTTCTTTACAGACTCTAACCATGCTATGCACACAGTTGCAGGGGTCTGTGCAATCAACTGCACACTTCTACCTTAGGCCTCCGTGCACATAGCTACAAAGACTCTGTCCTATGCTAAGACTCTTTGCTCATAGCTCACATAGACCCATTACATTCATCAATGCCTCAAACATATCCACTAAACTGAACTCCCTAAAAACTGCCTTAGACTCTTCTATGACTTTCTTTTTATACAATCCCATGGTTCATGGACCATGGGTAGATCTCTTAAAGCCAAGATGACTTTTATAAAGAAGGGCGGAAACCCTTGATGACTCTTTACATGTTCATGCTCCACGGCCACAGAATGTGGATATTTTATATTCTTTATGTAAAAACTTGGGCTTTTAACCCCAAAACTTGAGCTTTTAACCCCAAAATTGACTCCAGGGACCCGCTCCCAGCAGGTTCCCAACAAAAATATGGTGGCTCACCTCCCAGTCACTCTGCCTATGTGAAGATCTTGTCGAGAAGACCTCCTAGCTCCACCTGCACTACTATAGCCTCGGCGGTACACTATGTCGTAGCCTGCTTAGCGTGATCGACCAACTGCTCTGTCGCTAGTACTATGCTATCCGCCTGTATTTTCTATTGTGTTTCTTGTAGACTAGCTAATTTTCCTTCAATGGTGGCTGTGAACAGATAGGCTTCATCTAGCCAAGGCCCGAGTCTAGCCTTCAGTACCACATCCCTATGCTGTGCTGCGTCCACCTATTCCTTCAGTGCCTTTGCTTCATGTAGCTTTGTAAACCTTTGTGTGATGTCAACGATGCACACAGTCGCTCTGACCTTGCCATACCTCTGTTGCACTTCCCTTGGATCGGTCTCTAATATTTGTACGTTGGGATCTTCCTGCGGATTAGTAACTACTTTAAGTGACTTCTCGAAGAGCGCAATACAATCCTTCATTGCAACATCTATTGTTGCAACTGCATCCTTCATAGTGGCCTCGCATTGCTCTTTGACTTCTGTTGCAGTCAAATGCTGGGCCTTGAATTCAAGCTCTATAATTTTAAGGTTCAACTCAAACTGAACCTTATCCAACTCTGTCCTGGCATTGCCCACACCTGCAACGAGCTTCTGAATTCTAGCATCGATTGGTGCATCCTCTGGCATATGCAGCTCTGGGATGGTTCTTCATGCTTCAGCTACCATGGCTATGGTGCACTTATTTTTCTCTTGAAACTTATTAAGGAGATCAATCGTGCAAGTATTCTCTACAAACATCTCGACATTGTTAACTCTATGTTCGGTAATCACACTAATTGCAT
Organism: Pinus tabuliformis; assembly: GCA_031772625.1. Classification (NCBI taxonomy): domain Eukaryota; kingdom Viridiplantae; phylum Streptophyta; class Pinopsida; order Pinales; family Pinaceae; genus Pinus; species Pinus tabuliformis. The sequence continues at coordinate 1,439,306,734 of CM062820.1, forward strand.
GCTACTCACAGGACTAAAGTTCCACCATCACGCCATCTTACAGGGTGTGAAGGGCTTCTCTTAGAAGCGCATTCAAGTTCAACCCAACCTTCTTGAGAGTGCTGAAGGTGGCCCTGTTAGCTTTCGCTTATTTAGATTGATTACCACATTCATGTCAGTAGCCTAATCATCCCAAGGAGTGCATGGTAGGGATTGCCATCATCCACAATCTCTGTCACTTCAAAATTAGCCAATGCACTTGTGCCTTCAATATCAACTGCCACTCCCTGGAACCTTCCCGTGGGTATGATTTTATGTTGATTTTCCATTCTTGACTAAATCGGAGACCACTGCAGTGTAGGTCTCCCCATCCTCTCCCATGTTTGTTTAGGCAAAACACTTGTGTCTAACCCCAGATCTAAAATAACTTGATCCATCTCATATTCTCCTATCGACACAGTGAAATTCCTCTCACGCCCAGTTCTGACCTTATGCTTACCAATCTTCCTGACTACGCACGGTCCTTTAGGAGAATTTTGTTTTCTGGCACACTTATTTATCAGCTCCTACAGTCCTTTCACAACCTTTCTATCACACAACAACTTCATACAGGTCTCCAAGAAAGTAGTAAGAATGGAAGGGTCCATCTGTTCAGCTAGCTTATCCTAGCTCCTTGAGGTAGAGGCCTTAGCAAAGCTATTTTTTTCTTCCATAAACGTTTCACTTTTGTGCTCTAGATCAAACCAAATCTCCTTTTCTAGAGCTTTGTGGACCCATTCACCTTATTCAGGATGCTTCCTATCATCTTCACCAGTTGTCATTCCACTCCGCAACACAATATTTGCCTTAGGATCCTCCTCATGAGGCTCAACCCTCATCATCTACACATTATATGTTGGTTGTTGAGGTTGCGCTCCTTTTTCGCTTATTTTAGCTAATAATATAGGGCAATCCTTCGTCGCATGGTCAAATTGAGTACAATATCGGTAGGATAGGCATGTCGGGTTCATGCAGTCTCGCGTGTAGTGTCCTGATCTTCCATAGTTGTAACAAATGACCTATCCCTGACCTCTACCAGCTCCTCCTCCACCTCTGCCCTGTCCGTGCCCCTAATATTTACGTCGTGCTCACCCACAACCTTGGTCCGGAGGCCGATTTTCTACATGCACCCTATATGTCGGGGTTCTATCCATCATTAGCTCATAACTACAACAATTACACTCATCATGACACATCGATTGATAGAAGTTGCAAAAGAGTTGTTGTGGTGTCTGTACAAATTTCTACAGCAAATGGGAATTTTTTGTCGCATGTTTTCCTACTACATGACAGATAACACACCATAGTGCAGGCCCTGTACTTGGCCCTACTTGAGCTTTCTTCCTTAGAGAAATTAGTCTCCCTGCTGCAACAGAATTCGTGAAGATTTGACAATGATCTTTGTCATGCCCTTGAATTTTTCTCTTCGGGCAGCTAACTTCTTCATGCATGTCTGGTTGAACTATTCTATCTTCCTTTGGAATCTGAAATTCTAGGCACAGGTTCTACAACTATGCATGAATCTACTGAACCACTAAGTTATCATCTTGCATCGGTGTCTCCTACAACCCCACTGCAATCTCTAGGGCTTCTGCATGGGTTCCAATGTTTTGCTACGATAAAGCAACCCTTAGATGAGGCAAGAGCAAAGCCACAAACCATTCGCAGTGCTACACATCCGTAAGATTCATGTTGGGTTCACATATTGCGTAATTCAACCTCTGATCCAAATTCAAGGGTATCTCACCATGCTTCATCATGATCTCCTTGAATCCCACAATTGATTGAGCTTTAGATTTGGGCCTGCTAAATTCCTTATTCAGCGCAGTCTGAATATTTGTTAATGCAACCGTCATATTATCATTGCACTTGTTACATCCCTATGCTACTAGTGTGACCCCTTATTTTTATTATTACAATCCCCTTGTTATATTGTCATGCCCATGTAGTCCCCATATTGTTATTATTGTGCCCCATAGAAGACCACTATTTTTATTATTTTTCCCTTATATTATTATTGTTATGTCAGCTCTAATTATATTTTGACACCTTAGACTCCTATATATAGAAAGGAGGTCCTATCATTTATATCATCCAAGAATTGTTCATTTTTGTAATGTAAAGGAGGTTTCCCCCTCTAAGAGTCTTATTTTTAAGGTGTTTATCTATCTTTTCTATCTTTTTGTGAGCTGGTTTCATAACATTTGGCATCAGAGCTTTGGATTCTAGCATTTCACTACTCTAAACATGTCATCGTGGTATTTTCGTTATACATTTTTTTATGCGATGTTTCAGAAGCTTAAAAAAAAACCATGATAAGAAATCTTGTCTCGCTATATTTTCGAAGAAATGATATGACGAAGTTAGGGTTTTTGCGAGCTCCAAAATTTCATCTAAAATTGGTCATCGTGGTATTTTCGCTATATCCTTTTCGCTAGAAATTTTCAGAAGCTAAAGAAAAAACCCATTTGAGAAGAAATCGTTCTGAATCTCGGGTCTGAATTTTAGATCTTGTCTCGCTACATTTTCGGATATATGATCTGAGGAATTTAGGGTTTTTGCAGACTCTCGAATAACATCCTAAACAGGTGATCTTGGGAAAATCGTCATGAATTCCTCTCTGAGAAACAAATTGAAATTTCGTAAGAAGTTATAGAAAGAGGATGGACTGTAGCTTTCTATGCATAGTTTTCATATCCGAAAGTCGAAACAATGACACGTGGAACGTAGTACAATTTCGCTCTACTGAAACATTATATAATTAGGTCATCTTAGGATATTGGGCATAACTCTTTGTTGGAAAATCAAGTTACGATCAGACTTATGGGGTTAGAAAGAGGACTCAGAGGGCTACTACAGGAGACAATTTTAGAACTTTAAGATAGGAAAGTACAGAGTTATAGTCATTTCAATATAGAGATCCTGAAATCAAGAAAAGGCGATATGAGGAAGTTTGATGGAAAGGATCCAGTAAATTGGATACTATAGATGGAGCAATATTTTGATCTACATGGTGTAACACTATTACAAGAGGTATGTATTTCATATTCATATTTAGAACTGGATCAATTTTTATGGTATAAAGGGCTTTGTTCTCATAAACAACTTATTACGTGGTCAATTTTCATGTAGGAAATGATACCACATTATGACGATACAAAGAGCAACACCTTCTTTAGAGCAACACCACAACAATTGGAAGAAAAAAGAGAAAAAGGGCTTTGTTACAATTGTGATAACAAATACATTAAAGTTCATAAGTGTGCTGAGAAGAAATTATTTTACATTGGCTATGGAGAGGAGGGGAAAAATGATCAAGAAACGTCAAAAGAAGACTATATACACCAGGAACCAATCCTAAAGAAAGAAGAAATGAATCTGACCATATCTTGTAAAGAATTGGAAAGAATTACCACTCCTAAAAATCTCAAGATAGAATGACATATCAAGAAGAAAAAGGTTCAAGAAGTGAATGATCACATTGAGAAAGAAGAAATGAATCTAACCATATCTTGTAATGCATTGGATGAAATTACCACTCCTCAAACTATCAATATAGAAGGACATATCAAGAGGAAAAATGTTCAAGAATTGAAAGATCACATTGAGTCTCAAAAATAAATCCGACCATATCTTGCAATGCATTGGAAGAAATTACCACTCATCAAAAAATCAATATAGAAGGACACATCAAGAAGAAAAAGGTACGAGTGTTGATTGATTCGGGCAATACCCATAATTTTATTGATTGTAAGATAGCTAAGGAATTGAATTTATTCCTATATTCAGCACCCGAGTGTCAAGTGCTGGTTGCAAGTGGACGAACCATAAATTTCTCTAGAAAGTGCCATAATATCAAGCTATCTATGGGATAATACGTACTGAATATCCCAATGCTTTCCATTCCAATGGGTGGTGCTGATGTTTTACTAGGATTCCAATGGCTACAATCTTTAGGTATAATAGCTTTTAATTTTCAAGAACTTTTCTTGAAATTTTTTTGGGAAGGAAAGGAAGTTGAATTGAGGGGTATCGAAGGAAAATCTGGAAAGATAATCAACTCTAACAACATGACAAAGATTCTAAATAAAGAACAATGGGGTGTAATTGCACAATTATGTTCACTAGAGGATCCCACATCGAAATCACGTATTTCTCCAGATCTCCAAAACTTTTTGGACAATCATTCCAAATTATTTGAGACTCCCAAAGGCTTCCCACCTATTCGCGATCATGATCATGCTATTCATTTGATTCCACAAGTGTTCCTCCAAACATCAAGCCTTACATATATCCATACGCCAAAAGGAGTGGGAACTCATTCAAAAGTTGTAGAAGATCCCAGTTCAAACAGTATTACAAGAACTTGACAAGGAAGGAAAAATCATATTGGAACCTGAAGCAGTCATAGAACCGAGAAATCAAAAGCTATGAAATAGATCATTTTCAAAGTATCTCATCAAGTGGAAGAAGTTACCCACTAAATATTCCACATGGGAGGACAAGAATTTATAGAAAAGCATCAAGAATAACTCAAGCATTGAGGACAACACTTTTTGAAGGAGAGGGGCATGTTAGGTTCCTATACTACTAGTGTAACCCCTTATTGTTATTAGTACAACCCCCTTATTATATTGTTGTTCCCATGTAGTCCCGATATTGTTATTATTGTGCCCCATAGAAGCTCACTATTTTTATTATTATGCCCTTACATTATTATTGTTATGTCGGCTCTAATTATATTATGACACCTTAGACTCCTATATATAGAAAGGAGGTATTGTCATTTGTATCATCCAAGAATTGTTCATTTGTGTAATGTAAAGGAGTTTGCACCCTAGAAGAGGCTTATTTTTAAGGCGTTTATCTATCTTCTCTATCTCGTTGTGAGCTGGTTTCATAACAACAGTACCTAATTTACCATGTTAGTGCACATTACTGCAAAGCAGTGACCAATGTTGCTTTCTTCATCTGATCATCTGTAATACCCGGAGCTTCCCATACAGCCTCTGTGACGAACCAAAATTGGTCCAGGTTCTCAGTTCTTGACCCCTTGAACACAACCAATTTTACTGAATTCACCATACTGGATGGTGGCCGAGGTGGCGGTGGTGTGGGTGAAGGCATATGCATCAGAGGTGAAGATGGAGGTGGTGTGTGTGGGTAGGGTATTCGCTGGAACCCTTGTCTTATTAGTTGGATAACGCTTTGCGAAGAAGCCCGTGCACCTTCCTCGTCGTCACCCAGAGGAGGTGCAATTAGTGGGCTATATTCAGGGCTTGTTTTCCCTCTATCCCCGAATATCTTTCCACTTCACGTCGCTCCAAACATCAAGAGCTTCTTAATCCAAGTACTCAAAGACATTAAATACTTACCTTGCGGTCCGTTGAAGAAGCAGCACTCTGCTTCGCTATAACTGACCAAAGTATCGACCACGAACTCTGTCATGAATCCTCCTATGACACGATCAAACCAATAACTGATAGCGCGTACGATTTATCTTCAGAGGATTCTAATCTCCACGCTAACTTTGGTGTCCAGACTATTGGACCGTCAAGCCTCCACATTCCTTGGTCGTCTTCCAGTTTCGCGATGCACTCGTATAATTCAAGCGGGAAGGAACATAAGAAGATTTTGTGTATCTCTATATACAAATATCTATCCAACCACTATTCTTTCTTCAATCGAAGATTCCTATTCTCTTGCACCGTGAATTCATGGATCTTTCTATCCAACCAGTCTTCGATCTCCTTCTTAGTTAGATTCCAGTGATGCGACATGACACACCTATATATGCATATCCTAGTCTCGGCAATAGAACCATTTGTTGGATTGATGGTCCCTAACCCAGTTTTAGCATTAATTAGCGAAGAAAGTCCCTACACTACTGGCCATTTCAGCATCAATCTATGGAGCGTGGACTGCAGTCTCACCCTAAGTAGTATAGGGGGATGCATGAAGCAAGTTTCGGCTCCTAGAGATGGTAGTGATGTCATTTTATACCCTGAACCTTCCTTCACGTAGTTCGATAAGTCTTTTAGGGCTTATGATATACTTCTCTTATTCCTCCTTCAGACCTCCACGAAGGTCTATGATCATCCTTTGCATACCCTAGATAGGCAGATCAAACACTTACACGTCTTTGTAATTATCCTTACTTTTGGTTTACCCATATTAGCTTAAGTATTGAATAACTTCACATCCATTAAGATGATCTTGGCGTAAACATATATTCTTACTTGTGTTCATATAACAAAGTACAATGTATGGATTCGCACATTAATAAAACATTAAAACATAAACCCAGTACTCATCATAACATAATCATATTCATTGATAACATAAGTAAAATAGATCATACAGAGATAATTCCAAAATAATTCTCTTTATTTATGCTTCATATCTTCTTTAGAGACTCTAACTGCCTTGCACACACAACTGCAGACTTCTACCTTAGGCCTTTGCACACACAACTGTAGATACTCTCTCCTACGCTAAGACTCTTGGCTCTTCACTCTCACAGACCCATTACATTCATCAATGACTCAAATATATCCACTGAACTGAACTCCCTAAAAACTACCTTAGACTCTTCTAAGACTTCCTTTTTATACAATCCCATTGTCCGCGGACCATCGGTAGATCTCCTAAAGCCAACATGACTTACATAAATAACGGTGGAAACCCTTGATTACTCTTTACATCCTTGAGCTCTGCGTCCACAAAATGAGAAGACTTTACATTCTTTATACAAAAACTTGGGATTTTAACGCCAAAATTGACTCCAGGGGACCCACTCCCAACAATTCAACATATGAGATATTTTATTATCCATTCAAATTATATATAATAGTATGTAGTTTTATTCTAATAGTTAATATTATTTCATTAATAAGATTAAAAATTCATCTATAATCTAAAGATTCAATTTATATATAATTCAAGATTTAAGAGAATGTTTTGGTGAACATTAGAGAAAATTATTTTTATTATTTTTTGAGGACGTGACATACTTACACATTGGGATTGTATTGGGTTGTACAATGCTCCTTTTGGTGCAATAACCTACACTGAAAATAAATTCACCTAGTGCAAGAAATAAAATGGGATGAAAAATCATCGTCTACACTGAAAATAATGCATCTAGTGCAAGAAATATTCTTCCCTTTATCCCCCTCCATCTACATCTATATCTCCCTCCATATCTGCTTCTTTGTATCTCTATCTCATCCCTCACAAACACACACACACACTCTCTCTCCATATAGATCTATCTCTCCCTCCCTCTTTCCCTCTCTCCATCTCTATCTTCTTCCCTCTCTTCATATCCCACTTACCCCCTATGTCTCTCCTTTGTCTCTCTATATCACCAACAAAACATACACACTCTTTCTCCACATATATCTATCTCTCCCTCCGTGTTTTTCTCCATGTCCTTCTCTCTTCCCCTTCTCCCCCTCTCTCCCTATTCTATGTCCCTTCTCTCCTCCTCTCCTATCTCCCCCTCTCTATCTCCCTTATCGCTCTCTCTCTCTCTCTCTCTCCACCTTTCTGTCTATGTATTTCTTCTTACATGCCTCTCTCTCACCCTCCATTTCTCCTTCTATTTCTCATGTCCTCTCTCTCTTCCTTCCTCTCTCCCTTTCTCTCCAACCTCCCTCTGTCTACTCTCCTATCTCTCTCTCTTCTCTCTTCAACTGAGTCATTCTCTCCTTCCCTCTCTCCTTCCCTCTCTCCTTCTTTCCCCTCCCCTTCCATCTCTCCTTCTTTGTATTTCTATGTCGCTGAAAAACATACACACTATCTCTCCATCTATCCCTTGTCACTCCCTCTCTCTCTTTCTCTCCACTTTTCTTTCTCTATTTATTTCTTCTTCACCCTCTCTTTATCCCCCTCCAACTACATCTCTAAATTGCTCTATCTTAAGTCCTCTCTCTGATCCTTCTCCTATCTCTCTTTCTCTACTTCCTCCTTCTCTCTCCCCCCATCTCTATTTCCCTTCTCTCCCTCTATCACTCCTCTCTTTCTTTTTCTCTCTCTTCATTCCTCCTCTCACCTCTCCTTTATTTTATCTCCACGTCTCCCTTGTCACTCGCTCTCTCTCAATCTCTATAACTTTATGCCTTTGTTTTTTCCTCCATATATATCAAGAGTTAGTTATATATCATGATATATTAATACATATTAAAACATAACAAATTCAATATTATATTAAATTTGATATTGTATTAATCCAAATTTATTAAATTTAATAATACTAATATTATAATATATTAATATTAATATTGTATTTAATATTAATATTAAATTAATCTTTTCATATCAATATTAAATTTAATGATTTTTTGTACATGGAATTATAACAAAATTTAGAATAAAACTACATCAAATTAATATATATCATTTTTCTCTTTAAAGATTGATTTTACAAATATTTAACTAAAACAAATGCTAAAAGATTTTAGAGGAGGATTTTCGATAGAATTAACTTTTTTCCTTTGATTTAGGAAATCGTATTGGCTTTAGTAGAGAGTAAAGATGTTTAAAATTTCACATAATTTGGAACTTTAATATGGTAATTTTTTTTGTTAAATGTAAATTTATGATCTATTCAAATGAACAAATTCAAGTATATGATACAAGACCTGCTAAAAACACTAGAAAATTTATTAACGATTCAAATGATATATAATAATACATAATTTTATTTTAATAATTAATCTTAGTTCATTAATAAGGTTAAAAAATCATATATAATCTAAAGACTCAAAATTCAGACGAATATTTTGAGAGACATAAATGAAAATTATTTTTATTATTTCTTAAAAACATAACATACTTACACATGGTTATATTGGGATGTAAAATACACCTCTCATGATATGTAGTATATAAATTGTTTTTGCATTCCTATAAAATCAAAATATTACAAACCAATTTTTGAATATCCTACCGATTCTAATTGTATATGGAAAAAGCGGTACACATTTAAAGTATGCCATCATTAGTCCATTAGAATACTTCATGAGATGGATTTGGTTATATGCATGAACTATACTCGAAGTCAACATATTAAAAAAAAAAAAGAAACTACAATACTGCTTGACATGGATTTGAAGTCATCATATTAAAACAAAGAATGGTTAATTTTAATATTAGTCAGCTCAAAAAAGTATTCATTAACTTGGACATTTTACGATAGTTAGATTATTTTTCTAAGCAAACTAAAGTCAATATCTTGAAATTATATACATGGAAAGGAGACTCATTATCTTATATATGGAGTAAAATCAAAATGATAGGAGTAAAATTTCATACATGTAATGAATGAGTTCAAATGAAGATTTTGAAAAACGCCCCTACTAGAGGGAGGAGGAGGTTTGTTAATTAAAAATCATTATTATAATCAAATTAAGGTTCCTCTTATTTGAAAGAGAATTAATACTTATGTGTAAATTTGAAAACGAGTGTATATATTTGCAAAGATAAAATCTTATGTGTGTGCAAATCGATATGGGTGTAAACAAGTTTGTAACACCTCAATGTTTTGTTTTTTATTACTTTTTTATTATTCATATGGAGAATAGCCTCATTTTCAGCTTATTTTTATTATTATTCATATCGAGAATTGCCTCATTTTCACCGCATTGATTTCTTCTATTGGTTATGATATTTATAAATATTTGTGTGATTTCTCAAGTTATGATGAGCTTTGGAATTCATTATTAAAAATTTAGTTATCATCGACACTCTTATAATGAGTATGTAGCATTATATTCTTTGACTATGATTTACAATTGTTTGTCCTTGAAATGATATGGTCGGACATTTATATCGGACATTTATATCACTTGTTGAGTAGCATGTATGTTGATTAGACCTTCTTGTTATGACATTTTTCATTCACCATGATGTTGCATGTGCATTGATATTATTTAATGGAGTTTGAGACGCTTATTGAGAAACAAGGAAAAGCAAGAAATAGAAATAGATTTTGTTTCGGGACAAATTTTAATAGAGTTTATGAAGAATTTGGGAAGAGAAAAACATAAAAAAATTACCGTTAAATTTAATTGGTGTAAAAGGGTTAAGGTCAATGTGTTGTAACCTACATTTACTTATGTGTTGTAATTTACATTTACTTTATTCTCAACACCTGTAATTTGACATGGTGAACTCCAATTTCACCATATACGAGTTGCTAAGGAAAACATTGAAAGACAAGGGACAAATCACATATGTTTCCACACTTCAAATGGATTACCAAAGAATTTATTTCCTATGGATTACCAAAGAATTTATTTCCTTACAAAGACGTTAGGGATGTAAGGGATGTAGAAGTAAATACTATGGTATGTTATCAACTATGCAAGAAATTTTTATTATGAAGTATATAAAATATGGAGTAGATTATTTGTTGTTGAATTGTATTCTAGGTGGAGTAAGCGAAAGCGAGTTTACTAATCATTATATTGTACTAAATATCATGTTTTGTCTCACTACTTATATTAATTTTTGGATCCTTGGCTTATATTTCATTACCTATGTAATTATGCCTTGCAGGTTCTAGTTCGGTAGTAAGATACATGTCACTAAATTTGATTACCTAGGAGTTTCATCTACCATTGAAAATTATGTAAGTTTTCAATAAATATTTTTATGTGCCATACTTTCCTTACCTCATTGAGCTCGACCCCTACTTACAGGAAACATTTGTGAATATAGTTGCATTGTTTGGGTGAAAAATAAACCTTTAGGGTGATTTTCTACCTTTTTATTAAGAAAAAATCATGGAATACTATAAAATTATCAAGATAAACATTTTTTCTTTAATATTGCAACTATTACATGAATCTTTTTTACCCCGTGTTTAAATGATTTTATCTCCAAGTATTTGTAATTTATGTTGATTACATTTAAAATTATTTGTTTTCGTATTAAACAACAGATCTCCTTCTTTATTTAGTTATTTTATTTGTTGGATAATTATTAGATTAAATCTAGATTTATTATTTATGTCACAGTCTTATGAAAGAGAAAAAAATGGTTACGGGCATAACTCGTTCCTAGGTTGTTATAGAGTGTCATCAAAACCTTAGGGTCCCATAAGTAGGAAACTCCAATGGAGATAGAAGTACTAAGGAATTCATATCTTCTTATGATCGAGATAAGAATGTAAGATAATGTATTACTCAATGGTGGGTAATGAAAGTAACGATGAAATATATTGAATTATTAAAATTTTGACATTGCATTATCTAATTAATTGTTATATGATGACTATATTTATTTTCTTCATTTTATTTGACCAAAGTTTTTCTTTATAATTGGTTAGTTTAAGAGTAAGACTAGTATATAGTATCTACGAGAACTAATGTACTTCCATTTAATTATTTAACCTAAAATTAGTAATTGTTTTCCTATTATTCTTTTGAAGAGAGATATAACTACTTATTCTTTCCGTTATAAAAGTATAACCCAAGTACATAATCATTCAATTTTTAATTAATTACATTTCATTTCAATATTCCATATCATCAAATAATTTGAAAAAAAAGGTTCAAAATATAACGAATAATAATTATTTATAATGATTCATTTAAATATGTAGTCCCTATATTTTTTAAATACATACATACTATCAAGTTAACCGATAAAATTTGACCACTAATAAAAATTATTTTATAAAATTAATAGTTTTAACCAAAATTCTTAAATCTCAAAAATTGACCCCTACATTTCGAAAAAAAAGACAAGCAAAAAATAAAAATATATTTTCAGTTCACTTTTCTTCTCGAAATATCTGTTCCCATTGTATATTTCTTTCCATTATTAAATAAATTATTTCACAACTATTACATCATTTGAAATGAAATAAAATATAAAATATAGCATTGACATTATTTGATTCAATATTATCAAAATATACATACATCCGTGAATCTAAGAGGTAGATGGGTGTCGAGCTATTATATTTGGTTATAAAAAAATATGTATAGTCTTTCTAATTATACACCGCGAACTATTATATCCATTTACCATTGCATTTGGAAACTAAAAGTTCAATTCTAACCTACCAAATGGAATGCAATATATAATATTTAGCCACCTACTTAACCCCTATTAACTCATGTATGTATACTTTCAAAATAAATCAGGAAAGGGAGAGTGAGACACCTCATCTTGAGGTATCTTCCTCACTTGTTCATGGTTGCTAGGGTTCCTGTGTTCCCAACACTTGTATCTAAAACCATAGACCATAAAATATCCAACTATCTGACGTTAAAAAAGTGTTACTAACATAAATCAAAATACACATGCAATTACATCTAACAATATATGAAAGGTAAGTAAACATATACATAAAATTAAATATAACAATATACGAAAATCATGGGAGTAATCATAGGAATTTCATTAAACAATGGCATTTATAGATTTTTTTAACACCTTTAGGGCTTTCAATGTGAGACTCCTCTAATCTACAACCAAAGTTAGAATTCACGATTTGTAGGATCATATTAAGGCTAATATCTCATAGAAATCTTTTAGCATGTACTTGCGTTCAGTGGTTCCTCATTTTGCGCTTTTTGGATAAGTTAGTGGAAATAAACATTAAGGCATTACATTATTTTACAAAATGTCTTTTTTATAAATAGTAATAATGTTCTGAATTATGATAAATTAAAAATGAGAATTAATAAAATATATGGTTAGTGGAAATAAACATGAATGCATTATATTATTTTACAAAATGTTTTTTTATATAAATAATAATGATGTACTTAATTATAATAAATTAAGAATGATAATTAATAAAAGATATAGTTATTTAAATTTATGTAGAATTTGAATGGGTTTAATGATTAACAGTTTATATAAGGTAATGGGATCAAAGCTAGACTGGAGTAGAGTATGTATATCTTTAACTTTAGGAGTTAAATAACTGCCAAATAAATGGTCTATGCATCTATTATATATCCAGATTAGGTATGATTTTAAAATTTATTGTAACAAATATTAATATTGTTGGATAATTAAGTTATAGTAAAAAATTATAATTTTTCTTGCACTATTTTCCATATAAAATCTAGTTCTTGGTATGGATGGATTTTATTGTATTTTATTTATATTTTCTTGCTTATATTCGTAGCAATTGATACTAGAGCATGGTAGTTTGAAAATATTGGTCTAATAATAAATATCTCTAATGAGAATAGCATTACATTGTTGACTATGGGATGAAGAGAGAACTAACATGGAAAAAGGGAAATTATGTTGTGGAGACGAACCATGCTTGGAGCACTAGATTGTGTCTATCTAAAATTGGTTCTAGGGAGAAGTTGATGGGCAGAATAGTGGAGACGGTGACCAAATATTTAAACAAGGCGCCATCTGACAAGTGTGTTGTAAGTGGTGTGATCACTTCAATTTCCATCATTTTGTGATATCTTGTTGGTGAGTTGTTGGATTTGGAAATAATATTACCTATGAGAGGAAAACCACATTCACTTGGCTTTCATAGAGTGACAGAAATGGTGATGTGTCTTTTATACCTTTACTTCTTTATGACTTTTTAAATCGAGCTTACCAACATAGAGGAAATGGATTAGAAGAAATTGCATATCAATCATATTTTTGAAGAGATTAGATTCAAAGCTTAATTTCTAGGCTATTCTAGTCCTTGAAACTAAAAACCCCAATTGTTCAAATAAATAAGGATGTCCATTTAGAATAGTACCATGGGAATTTGAGGGTCTAGAAAGATTTGAGATGAGGACATGGCTTGCTTAGTGTGTCCAAGCTATAATATTTTCATGTCACACAAAAACCCTAATATCGCTAGTTATTTTGTTCAACAATGTTTGTTTAGATATCCTTAGTTATTTTGTTCAACAATGTTTGTTTAGATATCCTTAGTTATTTTGTTCAACGGCTTTTGTTTAGTGGTATCTCTCTACCATGGAAATTCTCTTCCGAAGTTTCATGCCATCAAAAATACCAAGACATGGTCGACAAGATATTATTTACGAATAGGTTCGATGAGTATACTAGTAGGTAAACATGATTTGATCATTAGAATTTGGATGTAGGTTGTTACAAAGGCACAATTACAGATCTATTTGATCTATTTTACAAAAACACTAGGAAATCATAATCCATGTAGTTTTTCATCTTTTTTTATGGATATTTATTATATGGCATGGTTGAATTGGTGGTAGAAGTCAAGTTAGTGAGCATGTCCAACTCTACCAGCATGATGACTACATGAGATGATAAGTCTAAGGGAGGACACATGATCAGGTTGTGTAATGAACCACTTCAATAGCTATGAGGGTTGACCTTGTATTGATATGATAGCTTGATGTTGTTGCATATGTTGAATCTTCAATTTATGAGAAATGTGTGAATTAATATCAAAATATGATATCAATGGGACCAAGATTTTATTAAGGAGGCATCAAAAGATGAGCAAGGCAAGCGAATATAAGCATGCCAATTATTGGTGCTACTCAAAGAGGTACCAATCATTCCTAGAGTTCTCTGGGTAATAACAACAACAATTAAACAAAAATTACCTGAAGGTAGAAATTTTTAAACTACTTATAAATGGGCATATGATTGTAACAACTTATTAGGCATGCAGACCCCTAGAAAAATCAGATACCTTGGTTATAAGCTTTGGAGGAATGTTAGATTTATAGAATTTTCCTAAATCATTCTTAAAGATAGAGTGTTAGCTTAAACCTTAATATACGAACGAATTAAATAATTTTAAGTTTATAGTCATGGTTTTTTAAGCCTATAGTTTGTCTAGGACATGCTATGTTGCCTATAGTATTCCATCTAATATAAAATATAAATAATTTAGGTGTTGAGCTCCAATTAACTTAACCAAATTTTATGAAAAGTTAACTAAAAGATTATGATAAAAAAATATCGTCTAGATAAACAGTGTTTCAAGATATTAGGAAATTATGTAAAGCTAAAAGAAAAGCCAAAATATTACAAAATTATGTAAATCTTAAAAGAAGCGTTAAGGTGAAAGCAAGGTGTCTGGTCAAAATCTGTCCCATGAAAAATCCCTACTCATCCAAAACACAAAATACAATCTAGCTAACAACATAACTATCATTATCATTTTTCCATCAAACAAAAGATCAGCCCACCATAAACACATCGTGGTTTTGAAAAAAGGTTTAAAAAACGGTATTATTTCTTGCTTTTACTAACCATGCAGACAAAATATAATAATGCCGAGCCCCATAGAATGCGGTGTATCAAAATATAATAATGCCGGCCATAGCAGCATCGGCAGTGTTAAAGATTAATCAGAGAATCGACCAAAGGACTTCCGCGTTAAGTTTAGAACATCGAGAAAAATACAAGACCTAAAACTTGAAAAGGAAGAGAGTGGCATTATTGATGTGACTAAAGTTCTCCCAGCTCAAATGTGATTAAAGTTCTTGTGGCGTTTCAAATGTATTTATTCTAACAGTTTTGTTTGTACGAGCAGTTTAGGCACTTCACCCAAAGGCTAAAATATAGAGTGGTCCAGTGGTTCAATTGTTTGCGTGATAGGCAAGCTGCATATCAAATAATAGATATTTTCTCCTCTCGATATAATTCTTTAATCAAAGTTGGGCGCGAAAGGAATAAATTGGGTGGCATATTACAATATTATATTTACATGTGATTATCGTTTTTCCAAGGTTAGGCACTTCGAGAGGGATTAATAGTTGCAGACCGCAGATTTGGATATGGCTATATATATCGATCTCACAAGTTGTTCTAAAATCAAACTTCTCTTCAATAAATTAGGTTTGTGGGTAATACAGAGCTATGAAAAATATTACAGCGACTTCCAATGTGACTGCACCTTCTGCATGGAGGTCACCAGTTCCATTTCTGCTGGGTGGAGTGGGTTGCATGATCGCATTGCTAATTTTTTCTTTTATCGTTCTGGCTTGCTCCTATGTAAAGGAATCCTATGGTTCAAATTCAAACTCAGAAGAAAATAACAGACCAGAGCAGACTCGCGAATCAGACGCTGAGTATGGCGACAAGAATGAGGCGATGAAGAATATAATGTCGTCTGACTGCTCAAAGGAAGAAGAGGAAAATATAGTAGTAATAATGGCGGGGGATGTCACGCCAAGCTTTATCGCTAACCGAGCCTCTGTTTCTGCAATATGAAAGCACCAGGACGAGGTGTATAGCGCTGTATCATAGACGTTAAATGTGAGAAGAAAAAGAAAAATTAGAAGGTACATAGATGTTGGTCGCCATACACTCGGTTGGATTTTGTATTCATTTTGTATTTCCTCTAATTGCAACAGTTACTCTTGATATGTAAGCACCTCATTCACATCAATTTTTCAATGATACAATTTCGCAGAATTCTAAAATTAAGCTATTTCTCCTTGAATTCTGTTTGAGTCTACCCTTTGCAAAAAGTACACAGTTTGTTGGGTGCAAGAATTACACTTAACCAAACTCCTCGACACTTAATTTGTCATTGTCAATCCGGGGATCTGTAAAATTAGAAACGAAGCACAGGCAATCATAGAGATGGTATGAATCTTTGAAGCACAGGCAATCATAGAGATGGTATGAATCTTTTTAATATAAATCCCTACTTTCTTTAAAGTAATGATTGCAGAATCAAACTCAAAAGGGAAAAAGGCAGCTTGAACCATCAAAATAATCTAAGACTGGAACAAGTAAGAATGCATTTGCAAAAGGTAATTAAAAATAAGGGGCGATCACTCTAGCTAACTATTGTTTAACTAATGAGAGTGTGATTTTCTTTAGCAGATACACTTAGTTGTCTCATCACATGGGCCCTTTAAACCTGCTCCTTTAGAGATTTCCTTCTTGTACTAATTTGTCATGCACTATCGCAGTCTGCTTGCGTTAGGGAATAGAGATTTATGCAGAAAGTATAAGTGGTGTCTTTACTAAATGCGTTTTACTTCCTGCAAGGGCTTGAACTTTTCCACTTCCAAAGCACTCAGATCCCGTGGCAAGAAACTAGTTCTTGCACCTGATCAAAACTTCTTGCACTTAGCATTTAATTCTTAAAATGAGTGCTTAGTTACTGTAAGTGTTATTATATTGTTAAATCAAATTGAACACATAAAAAATGAATGTTTCTGATTTTCACTAAGTGAAGAAATAAAAAAACAATCCATATACATTTATGCTGTCATAAAGTATTTAATGAAAGAAAGAAAATTGGGGGAAGTAGACTAAGAAGGATTGCTACATCACACCAAGTGCACTGGTTCATTTCTCTTGCTTGGACCAGGTGAGGAAAACAAACCAAACAAAATTGCAGAAAAGGAAATGTCACACCAACGTGCACTGGTGCAGGTTTATTGCTCCTGCTTGGACCACGTGGGGAAAACCAATGTGAAATCAAGTGCACGAAAGAAAATTTAGCTACTTCACACAACAGGAAATAGGGTAAACGTGCTGGGTTGGCTGGGCCATAGCCAACCAACACGTTTCCCTTTTAAATAAAAATGTTGTTTAGTACTTCAATCAATTCATCAGCTCAAATACAGATATGTGATTTATAAAACATGAGGCGGAGCTCCCTTTTATTAATTCATTGAGGCAAGTACATGCGTGAATACATCATCGAGCTCAAATTCAAGCAATAACAAAATATAACAACTTGTTACCGCCTCTCTACCTATGTCTTTGTTCTATCCAAAAACTTCCTTAGTCCTATTTATATTTTACATTATATAGATCTTTGGCCAAGTGAGAAAATAGATCTTTCAACCAATTACATAACCAACCACAAAATTTAGCTTCTTGGCCTTTAAACTTAGAGAGTTAACAAAACTCGCCGTAGCCAATCTCGAGCTTTCGTTCTTCACAATTGTGATCTCGGCTGCCTTTGGATCAATCTTGTTGTTCTTGGTTGAAGCTACTCGAAATGGGGTGATTCAATCTCGGTGCCTTTGGATTGATCTTGCTGCCATTGTTGACGCTGCTCAAAATGAGGCGGCGATGAAGGAGGTTCGGATCTATTGCAAGGATTTGCTCCGCTCGAAACGCTCCAAGATCCGATCCTGCATGGTAAGTACTATAAATACTAAATAAAGATTGGAGATATCGATAAGTTACAAAGAGTGATTAAAAGTAAGAAATCATGTAATAAATTATTAATTAATGCTAAGTTAAGTTAAAAATGTGAAAAATAATGTGCATATGAAATATGTCACCGTTCTTGGACTCCTGCAATATGAGGGTATATAAGAGAGGTAAAACAACAGTAAATGGTTATGATTTAGGAAGGGGAAAATGGAAAAAAGAGAGAAAATTAAGGGGCTAACATCCTCCCATCTCTAAATTGTTGTGTATCCTCACACAACTCTTTACCTTTGCAAAAAAACCTTCAAAACTTTGAGCATTCCAGCTCAATCCTGCTCTGGCATACCGACATCAGCCTGCAATGTTTCAGACTTCTTCTTTCTGATGTTCTTTAGTTTCTTTGTCACCTTTTTAAGTCACTTGAAACATTGCACAACTCGGTACTTCTAGACTTTAACTTCTCTTTTCCCTTTCCGGATCTTCGCTATTATTTCTTCTCTACTCTGTTATTTATCCTCCTGCGCTTTAGCTATGAGCTGTCCTAAGTTCTGCATTTGAAGCTCTAGTTCAACTACCCGAGCAGCAGGAGTTACCAAATCTTTTTCTTTTTCTGTCTCGATAGGGGCTGTGTTTTCCTCAGGGACCTCAATGCCCCTTATGGTTACATCAGGAAATTCTTCTTCCTTTGCCTCTTCTTTGTCTGCTTCTTCTTCTTCTGCTGGTTGTTCTTCTTGCAGTTATTCTTCTTGTGTTGGTGCCTCTTCTTGTACTGGTGCAGGAGGGGATTCAATGCCCTGTGGGGACTGTGGTTCTTTGCTTGCATTAGATCCTTTATTCTTTTTCTAGAGCTTTTTAATGAAATATGCCAACAGAGTGTCATCTTCAACCTCTGCAAATTTTGTTACATCCACAAGGACTGACAGGTTGTCTTTTTTGGGGGTTTGTGCTTATACTAGTGGTGTAGAAGGAGTCTCTTCAATAGGTGCACTAGCTGTTTTCTTATTTGGAGATGGGGCCCTTCCTTCTTTTGATTTTTCAGGTCATTTCCTTTTTGCACTAGTGCAATAAGAACTCCCCTTTTCATTCTTATTCAAGCCCTTGCTTATGCTGACAGGGTCCTCTATCTCCTTTCCAACAACTGTATTTTTATGTAGCGGTTTTAATAGCACCTCCTAGGTCATGCCTTTAACTTCTAGTTGTTTTTGGACCAAAACATTTATCAGGCCATAATGGTATAACTTCATGTCGGCCCGGTCTGCCCATCTGTCCTGCACACCTTTGGCTAATTTTTCCAAGATCTTAAGCAAAAGCTAGGGGATATTCATCCTCCACTTGATGTGTTGGGCAGCTTTGAAATGCTACAAAATTCTAAAATTATATACAAAATTACGAGAGTACCTTCCCTCATAGGTTACAAATTTCCGCGAGACGAATAGGAGGTCCTGCCACTGTCCCAAAAGGGAACTATGCGGAACTTCTTCCTTCTAGCCTACCTTCATCTTCTTGTCAATGACAAAACACTATCATCGCTTGCTTTCTAGTTCTAATTTTTAAACCATTGTGCACCAGTATTTTCCAAGCCTATCGCTGCTACTATAAACTCTTCCGTAACTTCAAATTTTAGAGGGCCAATTTTTACTTGGCCATTTTTGAAACTTCTGGAAAACTGTAAGGTCATTTCTCTGTCGTGTCAGTCAAACTTCTACAAGAACTAAAGAAAGCCCGAGTCTCGCAATAGTGCAAGACTATTGTGGTACTCAACAGTCTGTTCTACCCTACTGAGAGATTAGGGTTCAATTCAAACAGGCGGCATTACTGCTTAACGACTATGAACAGTCAAGAATTTTACATGCAACACTGGGAAAATTGGTTCTTATAGATAGGGATCCAACTGTCCACCATTCCTTCCATTTTAGCACCCATTCATTCCACTGAAATAGTCGTGGATGCATGGCATCTTTGAAATCAGGTCGGATTGATACTTGCGGTGGCATTTTAACGACTAGGTGAGGTAATGATTATGAGTGAAGGACATATAGTATTATGGAGGAAAGGGAAAATTATGCCCAAACAACGGTTAAACACTTCCGCATTCCTTCATAATTCAAAAAAAGAGAGCTTAACATTCATTAAAAACTGATCATGATTCTTAACTTAAAAACACCTTGTACTTTAAATAATTTTCCCCTAGTTAATCTGATAGCACGAGTACTCATCGACTAAGTGAAAGGAATCCTTATAAATGTTCGCGATGACCACTTTCCTATGATGTATACTATGAAAAAAACAAATTGTACTATGTTTTTGACAGGATGCATGCTTGGACTGTTTTGCCTGCATCACTTAAATTATATTATTCTGCTCGTAACATTCTACTTGCATTACTGCAAGCATAATATCTAAAAAAGAATAGGGAATTTAAATAAAATATAGGCTAAACTTCCAACACGGCTTATACTGGAAATTTTCTTCGCCCTTTCTTGATACTCCTGGGCATAACCTTTTGCTCTCTATGCGCAAGATCCTATAATGAATTCATGAGGGAGAAAATAAGTGGGAAAAGGGAAATTTCAGAATGGGAAGGAATTCTGTTACAGGGACTCCAAGAATAGTGCCATAAGAGGGGATAAACAGAAGCGGGATAGGGAAAAAATTCAAGGGTAAAGTGGGATTTTTTCAAAACGGACAAGGTAAATTAAGAAGAATATGGGAAGGTTAATCATTATGGGGTTGAAGAAGAAAATTGAGGGAATATTATGAAAGTACAATATGAAGAAAGGAAAAAAAAGTTTTGGAAGGTCTGCTTGCACTGGTGCTAGAAAATATTACTGCAGTGAAAATTAAGTGTTATTTGAATAAAAATATCCATGCTAATTACCCCAATTGTATAAAGGTTGGTTCTGTTGAACCTGCTTTTACTTGGTGGTCACTAGCATATCTAAAGATCAAGCAACATTTTCCTTTTATTAGAAATTTTTTATCTTCCTGCCAGCAAACTGGTTTTCAGGTTGATCCTTCTGCAATCATGTCTACGAACTGATTTTCATAATTACAGGAAAATGTTTTTTTCTTTACTTTTTTTTCTTATTTTATTTATTTTTTTATTTTTTTAAGAAGAACAAGAATTCATGTTTTCAAAAGGTTGATATTACCATTCACCACTACCGTCCCGAATTGTTGTTGGACTTGCTGTGTAAAATATTTCTTGGTGAGTGGTTGAAAATACTTCTTTAACTCGTGTCCATTTACCAAGAATACTAAATTTTTTCCATCAAAAGTTTTAACTTCTATTGCTTTGTTATATAATACTCGGATCACTTCATAAGGTCCCATCCAACGTGTATGGAATGTCCCTTTAATGATTATAAATCTAGAATCATAAAAGAGCCGCCAATCACCTGGTTGGAATTTCTTTTTCTGAATAGACTTGTCATGCCACCTTTTGCATTGCTGTTAAATTATTATGTTCTGCTGAACAACATCCCTACGAAATTCCTCTAATTCATTTAATTGGAGAAGATATTGTTGTTTTGCCTCAGAGAGATCTAGTCCTAACTGAACTATAGTTCTCGAAGTTTTGATATGGAATTCAATTGGTAACAGAATGTATTTGCCATATACCAGCTCATATGGTGTATGTCCTGTGCTATTTCTCCAAGTGGTTCTGTATGCCCACAAAGCTTCTGGTAATCTTTCAACCCAGTCTTTCCAATGCATATTTACTGTCTTTGTAAGAATGGACTCGATCACTTTGTTTGTGGATTCCACTTGGCCATTTTCTTGCAGATGATACGGCGTGGATTTCCTGTGGAGAATCTTATATTTCTCCATCACACCTTGTACTAGATTAGAAATAAACTGCAGACCATTGTCAGAAACAATTTCTCTAGGCACACCAAATCTAGTAAAGATTTCAATAAAAACAAAATCAACAACTTTTTCTGTAGCAAAAGAAACAGCTTTAGCTTCTACCCATTTTGTAACAAAATCTATACAAACCAAAATATGCTTTTTACTTAATGACATTGGATTTATTGGCCCTATAAAATCAATAGCCCATTTTTCAAATGGCTCGATCATAACCTGAGGGCATAAAGGCATCTCATTGGTTTGATTAGGCTGGCCCATTCGCTGACAGCTATCACAATGCCTAACATACTGTTTGGCATCCTTCAACAAGGAAGGCCAAAAGTAACCAACACGCAATACTTTATATGCAGTCCGTTTATCAGCGAAGTGGCCTCCACAAGGTTCATCATGAGCATATTTCAATATGTCAAACACTTCCTCCTCTCTTACAAACCTATGGATAATCAGATCTAGACCAGTGTAAAAGAGATCTCCTTGAATCTAGGAGTATGCACCAATTTTCTATATAATATTCTACTTTTCACGAGAAGACAAGTGGGGTGGTGTTTTCCCAGTAACCGAATAATTAGAAATGTCAGCAAACCATGGAGAATCTATTGACATAGCAAAAAGATGTTCATCTGGAAAATCATCATTAACGGGAATTACTTCACCACGATCTTCTAAGCTAGAAAGAAAATCTGCTACAACATTAGATTTTCCTGGTCTATCAATAATAGTAATATTAAATTCCTACAACAATAGTAACCACCTAGTCACTTTACCACTAGTCAATGGCTTGTTCATCAAATATTTAATCGCAGAATGATCAGTATGTACAAATACTTCATATCCTTTAATATAGTGCCTGAACTTATTAATTGCAAAAATTACAGCTAAAAACTCTTTCTCCATAACTGTATAATTTAATTCAGCAGAAGACAAATTCTTACTAATATAATAAATAACATAGGATTGTTTATTTTCCTCTTGTCCTAAAGATACGCCAATAGCCAAATCTAAAGCATCAGAGGAAATGTGAAAAGGTAGGGACCAATCAGGACCTCTCAAAATTCGTGCATGTACTAACTTTTCCTTCAATGTTTCAAAACACTGTTGGCAAGCTGTGGTCCAAGAAAAATCACTATCCTTAGCTAGAAGTTGGAAAAGAGGGGCAGTTATCTTAGAAAAACATTCAATGAATCTCTTATAGTAACCAACATGTCCTAAAAAACCTCTTACTTCCCTTTGAGTTTTGGGTGTAGGAAGATGCAAAATGATTTCAATCTTTGTTGGATCAACTTGGATACCTTTACCAGAAATCAAATGGCCAAGTACCACTACCGCTTTGCACATTAATCTACATTTCTTGTCACTCAAGGCATGATGGGCTTCGTGACAATGAAGAAGTAATTTTTCCATATTTCGAGACCTTACTGAAAAGAATCACTAAACACAAAAAAGTCATCCATATAAATTTCTACAAATTCTAGATCAGCAAAAATGGTCAGGACTGCCCTTTGAAAGGTAGCAGAGGCATTACATAAACGAAACGAAAGCACTCTATATGCCACAGACATGTAAAATTAGTTTTATCCTGATCATCTGGTGCAATCTATATCTGGTTATAACCACTGAAGTCATCCCTAAAGGAAAAATATTTCTTTCCTGTAAGGGTATCAAGCACCTGGTCAATGAAAGGGAGAGGGAAATAATATTTGAGAGTGGCTTTACTTAATTCTCAATAATCAATACAAATAAGCCATCATCCATCTTTCTTAGGTACTAGCACTAATGGAGAGACCCACTAATTGTTGGAAATGGGATAGATAAAACCGGCATCCAAGAGTTTCTGTACTTCTTCTTTCACAATATCTCTTAGAACTAGATTCATTCACCTTCAGGGTTGTCGGACAAATTGGGTTCCTTCCTCAATATTGATATGATGTGTATAGGTTTAAGGAGGAATACCCTTCATATATCCATAGCCCCAATCAAAGGCACTAAGATGGTTTTGCAACAAATTGACAAGCTGCTCTTACTGAGATGAGTCCAAATCTGAACTAATATGCAATGATTTACTAGGGCTAATCTCAACAAGAGTAGTATCATGCTCAGGAGTACTCAAGGGGGTGGTCAAATGCAGTGGTATAGAAGAATGAGAATCATGATTATCTTGAAAATCTGGCCCAGTAGCTCAAAATTAGACATAGTGTCTAAATTATTCAGGAAATCTTGAATCTCATCTTATTGTGAAGACCCAGTGCACTGATGGATAAGGGAAATGGGCTGAGTCTCCTCATCACTGCTTTGATCCAACCATAAAGTATCTCGAAGGTCCTAAATGGATCTGGTAGGGGGGTATAAGGTAACTTTCTTCCTAGAATTGCCATGCAAAATATACATATTACCAAAACGACATCCAATATATGCATTGGTTGTAGCAAGCCATGGTCGACCCAAGATCAAAGAACATCCTCCTACTGGTTTCTTTGGCTAAAGCACAATGAAAATCAGTAGGATATTCTCAAAAATATAATGATATGATCACATCATCCAATACTCCTTTTGGCTTAATTCTAGAAATATCTGATAATTCAAGCAGAGTGAGAGTAGGGCAAGGATGAGATAACCGAAGTTGATCCATGGTTTGCTTAGTCATGACATTAATGGCTACCCCCAGGTCTATAAAAACATTAGAGACAAGGACATTACCATTCTGAACTGAGACAACAGGGTTTCCGGGATCAATGTATTTTTCCATAGACACACATCCCGTCATCAAAACTACTACCCTACTAACAAATTGAATAGTTTCGGGTTCCAATCTCTTCCTCCCGTGTTTCTTGAGACAGAGTTGCTTAATAATCTTGGTACAAATCGGGATCTCTTTGATGGCTTGAAGCAAAGGTATCTTAATGAAAAGATTCTGAAGCTCTGATGCCAAACTAGTCTCAGAAATAGGCTCACTTCTTTCCATTACTAGCCTCTCTGCAAAGGAAGGCTGGTTGGAAGAAGATGGAAAGGATTCAAAGGGTAAGGGCTGCTTAGTGATAATTTTCAGAGAATAGTTGAGAGTTTCCTCTTCCCCTTTCTCTTCAACAATCACTCTAGGTTTCTTCTGATTTTCTGATGTGACAGTCCTTCCCGATCTTAATTGAATATCGTGAACCCCAACTGGAATAGACTGGTACTCGAATGGTAAAGGTGGGTTTGTTGCATAGATCATTTGCATTGCTTTATTATTTTTAGGATTGGAGGAGGTAGAAAAGGTGGAGGTAAAGGCAACGATGGAGTAGACTGACTTAGAAGTTGAGGCATTTAATAAGGTGTATGCATAGATGGATATGACTGCATAGATGGCTGGTACGAATATGGAGAATGAGTTAGCCTTCTCCAACCTTGTTGCCATGGTTTAGAAGGTTGCCCGTGCTGATATTGATTCCCATACTGCCACTGTTAATTACTGTTAGTATAAGAATATGCATGTGAATTATAACCAAAATAGTGTGGAGAAAATTCAGGAGCCATACCTGCACCTACCTCAGGCCAATTTCTTCTTGCCCCCAGAGCATATAAGTATTCAACTTCAGGATGTCCCACTGTAAATACAACTTTAAGTCTTGATATAGAGGGACATTTTTCTGTGACATGGTCTTCTACACAAATAGCACACTTATTAATTTCTTTCAAATTAAGAGGACACTCTTTAGGAGGATGCTTGTCTCTACATTTAGGACAAAAAATACATAATGACTCTTGTTCCTTCATGAGTTTTTGCTAAAATTTTAAAGAGTTGAACTGTTTGCTAACAATATTAATTATATCAATTTCATGTTTTCCATTTTATTTTCTTGTCCAATAATCATAACATCAGTACATTCGGTTTTTCTATTTCTGTTTTGAGTTCCTCTACTGGATCTATATTGATTTCTTGAAAATTTCCTGCATAATTCACAAATTTGTTCAAAAGTTTGTTGAAAAATATCATCTTGCCCTAACATATTTAAATCATTTCTAGCATTATCAGTAAGTCCTCTTAAGAACAAGGTTATAATAGTACTGGAATCAAGCTTAAGTTTCGACCTTTGTAAAATATATAGAAATATTTCTAGGTAATCTTCAAGAGTTTCATCATCATCTTGTATGATTGTAAAAATCTCATACTGCATGTCCCAAGTTTTGCAATATTCTTGATATTTAGACAAAAACACTCTCTTCATCTGCTCCCAAGAGGCTATAGTGTTTCCTCCTAACCCCATAAACTAGCGTAGATCTGAGTCCTTGAGAGTAACAGGAAATAATCTTAACTTCTGAGCGTGAGTTGAATAATCATAACTTCTACACAGAATATGAAACTTGAATAAAAATGAGTCAGGATATTCATGAACTTTTACCATGGAAATGAGGAAGAGTTGATGGTGGAATATTCTTCATTTGCGCCAGAGTATTAGGGTCTACAGTTGGAAACACAAAAGTGGATTATTCCCTACTTACCTGGTTTTCACCAGTCCCTTCCACATTATCTTCATGGTCTGCCATGGCTTCCCTTTTCCTTGAACCGCCCTCAATAGGCTGAACCACACGTGAGCTGTTGTCACCAGAGTCTAAGTGGATTGTTCTTGCGTGATGGGTTTGAATTGGATTGGGCTTCCTGCTCACAGAAGGATACCTAATATGAGAATTGTTTTCAGAAACCTTTCGGCCCTTGGTGGGCTTCAAACCCTTACCTTTTTTAAGCATTCATTTCAAAAAAAGAAAGAAATAAAAAACAACTTCTAATAAAAAAATTTGTTAGAAATCAATCAACACCAGTGAAATTCCTTCAAAGAAGCTTTTCCAAACAATACTGCAAAAATAAAGGAAAATTTACCTCTACTGTATAATCAGAAAATTCTTACCAGATCAAATCCCCTCCCCGACAACGGTGCCAAAATGTTGGGTGCAAGAATTACACTTAAGAAAACTCCTTAACACTTCATTTGTCAACCCATGGGATCCGTAAACTTAGAGATGAAGCATAGGCATTGCCATAAATGGTATGAATCTTTCTAATATAAATCCCTACTTTCTTTGAACGAAAGATTGCATAATCAAACTAAAAAGAGAAAAAGGCAACTTGAACCATCAAAATAATCTAAGACTGGAACAAGGAAGAATGCATTTGGAAGATGGAATTAAAAATAAAGGGGCAATCAATCTAGCTAACTATTGTTTAACTACTAAGTGTGTGTTTTTCTTTAGCAGAGACACTTAGCAGTCTCATCAGATGAGCCCTTTAAGCCTACTCCTTTAGAGATTTCCTTCTTGCACTAATCTGTCTTGCACTATCGCAGTCTGCTTGGACTAGTGCAGGAACAAAGATTTATGCAGAAGGTATAAATAGTGTCTTTATTAAAGTCATTTTACTTCCTGCAAGGGCTTGAACTTTTCCAGGTTCAAAGCACTCAGATCCTATGGCAAGGAACTAGTTGTTCCACCGGATCAAAGCTTCTTGCACTTAGCATTTAATTCTTAAAATGAGTGCTTAGTTGTTGCAAGTGATATAATTATACTGTTAAATAAAATTCCACACATAAAAAATGAATGTTTCTGATCTTGACAAAGTGCGGAAATAAAGAAACAATCCATATAGATTTATCATGTCATAAAACATTTAATTAAAGAAATAAAATTGCGGGAAGGAGACTAAGAAGGCTTGGTGCATCACACCAACGTGCACTGGTGTAGGTTCATTTCTCCAGCTTGGACTAGGTGAGGAAAACCAACCAAAAAGAACTACATAAAAGGAAATATCACACCAACGTGCACTGGTGTAGGTTCATTTCTCCAGCTTGGATTAGGTGAGGAAAACCAACCAAAAAGAACTACAGAAAAGGAAATATCACACCAACGTGCACTAGTGCAGGTTTATTTCTCCTGCTTGGACCAGGTGGGGAAAACCAATCTGAAATCAAGTGCAAGAAAGGAAATTTAGCTATTTCACACAATGGATCTGCTTTCACTCAAACAGGAATGCATGTGCTTGAAATTAAATCACACTTGAAAATATAAACACAAATTACAGGAAATAGGAAATAGGGTAAATGTGTTGGGTTGGCTGGGCCCTAGCCAACCAACGCATTTCCCTTTTAAATAAAAATGTTGCTCAGTACTTCAATTAATTCATGAGCTGAAGTACAAAAATGTGATTAATAAAACATGTGGTGGAGCTCCATTTTATTAATTCACTAAGGCAAGTACATGCGTGAATACATCGTCCAGCCCAGATTTGGCCGATAATAAAATACAACAACCTGTTACCGCCTCTTTGGCTATGTCTCTATTCTATCCAGAAACTCCCTTAGTCCTCTTTACATTCTACATTATATACATATTTGGCCAAGGGCCAAAATATATCCTTCAACCAATTACACAACCAACCACAGAATTTAGCTTCTTGGCCTTTAAACTTAGACAGTTAACAAAACTGGTCGTAGCCAATCTCGAACTTTCATTCTTCATAGTTTTGATCTCGGCTGCCTTTGGATCGATCTTGTTGTCATGTTTGAAGCTACTCAAAACAAGGTGATTCAATCTTGGTTGTTGTTGGATCGATCTTGTTGTCATGGTTGAAGCTGCTCAAAACGAGGCGGTGATCAAGGAGGTTCAGATCTGCTGCAAGGATTTGTTGTGCTAGCAATGGTGCAGGATCCAATCCTGCACTAGGATCAGCGGTCATGGTAAGTACTATAACTATAAAATAAACATTGGAGATATCGATAAGTTACAAACAGTGATTAAAAGTAAGAAATATTGTAATAAATGATTAATTAATGCTAAGTTAAGTTAAAAATATGAAAAATAAAGTGCATACGAAATATGTCACCGTTCTTGGGCTGGTGCAATATGAGGGTGTATAAGAGAGGTAAACCAGTGGTAAATGGGTATGATTTAGGAAGGGAAAATGGAAAAAAGAGAGCAAATTAGGGGGATACCACAGTTAAGCAAGCAAATTAATTAAGTTGTGGACAAAAGTGTTACCCTGCCATGTATCGTATATTTACAATCTTTTCAATTTTTGCGAACAAATTTTGTATATCTTAGGAAATGTGCCACTAATGTTGTTAATGGCATAGTAATGTGCCACTAATGTTGTTATTAGCAATGTTAAGTTGGAATGGTAAGGTTTCACATTTGAAGTGGATCTTTATTATAGTGTAGCAAGTATGGTATGTATTCAGTTTTCGTTTGATTGTGTATTAGTTTATATTTCACCAAAAAATTTATGTTGTTTGTTTATTTATACTTTAATATTAAAAAATTATATTTTGTTATTTTATTATTATTATTTGAATAAATTTTATTGTGAATTTTTAAATAATTTTTATTTTTGTTATTATGGGGTCTTTAATAAGTTGTAGTTCAATTTCTGTTAGTTACTAATTTTTATTTTTTTTTGTTAGTTTTTTATTTAACTTTTTCATTTTAACTTTTTTAATTTTTCTATTATTTCTGTTTTCATGAATTATAGTTTTTTTCTTTATATTTTCAATTTACAATGAGTTATTATTATATTGAAATCATATATATATATCTATATATATATATATATATATATATATATATATATATATATAGACAATATTAGTTTATCATATTTCTTAATTTTTAGTGATAGCATTGAGAAATACAATATTTTATTATTTATTTTATTTTTATGATGAATATTTTACTTTTAATATATTTTATTTTAATTAAGCCACATTTAAAGTAAATTGAAAGTACTAACTACTATAAATTCATTATTTCATTAAAAAACAAACTATATATTAAAAACTAATTTAAACATTTACAAAATATTAACGATAAATAATAATAATAATAATAATAATAAAATTATACATCCATAAATTATCAATAATTTTATTATTAATTAATATATAATTTGATTTAGTAAAACTTTTCCCTATTCATTAAAAAAATTTAAATTAAATTTTCAAAAAATTATATATATATATATATATATCTATATATATATATATATATAAAGCTTGAGCAAGATCTCTTCATAAAACCTTTGATGCATTGACCTATGCAAACATATAATCATATATTTGTTTCAAATTAGAAGGACAAACCATCATTCTCAAACGTCACCATCATTCAATAATAGATCATTACCATAAAATAAAATATTGTATGATTATATAATTGTTTCAAATTAAAAGGATAGACAATTATTATTAAAGCTCACCGTCATTCAATAGTAGATCATTACCATAAAATAGAATGTTGTATGACTAATTGCGTTGTATTAATATTTTAATAAACAATTTTATTTAAAAGTTAAACAAAATATCAAATTTTATATGTTAAATGTAGTTATCAAGCAGATGGATACCTTATGCTCTTTGTACACTGAAGTCCTAGCATGTAGAGCCCCTGCTAAGAATTATGCCTTGTTTCTAATGGAACGATATTTGCAATTGAAAATTAAGGCTGTCAAAGTAGGAGCCCCTATAAAAATTAATACTATTGATGCTTTTATAAATTGTTGTAAGCACTATGGAGTAAAGGTTCGAAGATTATTGTGTGAATTCTATCTGCATAACCTTATGTTAGATCAAGAGACAAAGTAGAACCCTAGCCCTTTCATTGGGGATATCCAACTGTAGGCATTTATATCGTTTGGAGTTAATCAAATCAAATGGCTTAAAGCCTATAATTCCTTCCAAAGACAAGATAACGGATTAGAATTATGGGTAAGAGCTGAGCCTAGAGATCCATTATAGTTGTGGAATAAACATAGGAATCTCATGAGGACTCCGGGCGTGATTGAAGCATTAGGACCCATTCATACAACAATCAATCGTCAAGGGATATAATACTTCTTTACCATTAAGGACCTTGCCAATGCAGCTGTTAAATTTTTATATCAGACCTCTCATCCGAATATCCAACTCATGAAACCATTTAATTATGAGAACTTTAAATTAGTTGCTGATCGCTTGAGCCTCTATGGTGAACTTATCTTAAGGGCAGGGCCATATTGGTTAGGATATAGGTTCCGGAGTCTGATTATTTGGCACCGTCCACCTAGATACCAAGCCCTGTATGACATGCCTAAGGGTTAGACAGGCCATCCTTTTGAACACCTAGTTAGGCATCATGGCTATACACCACCACATGAGATCCCATCTCCGGCCTACTCTCTCACCGCCTTAAATGTCAACTACAATGTTTTCATGAGGGCATGAAAAATGGTAAGCAGGGGGGTATGTGGAGTACGGAACAAGGTATTTTTTTATTGATTATTTTGTCATATTTTCTTTAAAACTCATAACCTCTTTGCATCATGAACTAGGTATATAATAAGAAATCATGAAAAAATCTCTGGGATTTATATGCAACACAAAACTACTAATAATTTCCATTTCTTATGCAAGAAAAGGGGAAAACGAAAGATTTCCATCCCAAAGGAAAAGACAGGGAAAAGTTAACTGTTGTCCCTTTGGCAAGGAACCACATGCAAATAAGGTGATCCAAATTGAAGCGTATTACCCAAGGAAGAGAAAAGGAGATATTGAATCGGCGCAAGGAAACAAATGGATAACTGGGAATCAACAGTTTGTCGAATCCCTCAGGATCCTTTGATCCTGGGGGATTGCTATCTTAACTAATTTTTCAACATTGATATCTTCGCTCAACTATTATAAAACGGGGTAGCACTGCTAGCCCGGGGGGACGATCTGCTGTTATTTTCTATGTAACTTTACTTTGTATTTGAAACTTTGATCATCGACTCTCGTTGAGAAGTGATCCACTGTAACTCTGCTTTGATGCTTTAATATAAATCTGGTTGCTGTTCCATCTTTGATCCTGGAATAATCTCAAGCGGTGTGTCCCTATAGTCTAAGGGCCCAGCCCTGGTGGAACACTTGCTCCTGTACCATTATCTTTAATTCGTGTGTGGTTTTCATTATCAGCTTTGTTTGGAAATCTGATGTGTTTTGTTATTTTACATCACGGTGGTGTTATATTTGATTTATGTTCAACTGAGTAATATCGTTCTCTGTGAAAGGAATGTTGTATTGATCAATCTGACTTCGTAACACATTGTTGTTCCTTTAATCATTGATATAACATTGGTGGTCCTTACAGAATGCTATTGTTGTTCAATTGCAAAGTAACCATGTTGTAACATTCGTAAGTTGGTACTACTGTATTCATCTATGGTTTGCACTTAATCGTGATTGTTGTTCAACTAACATTGTTGTTCCATTACGAATTACAATCGTTATTATTTGTAACTGAGATTGATATTTGTGGTATCGAAGTTAGACTATTGTTTCTCTGAATATTAAAGTGTGTCGTGTGTATTATTTATTTTGGTTCATTGTACATTTACATTTGGCTCTAAGTGTTGTTCGATATTTCACTGCTAATCAGTTATCGTTCTATTTCTGTTTGTTGTCCGATTTATTCTTAGAGTAAAGATTGCTATCTGATTTCTGTAGGATACGATTACCGCACCTATTTCTTTAGGTTAACGTTTTGTTGTTTATAAGAACTAGTTGTTTTTCCATTTCCTATTATTTGCGTTATCATTGCTTTGGTGTGCAGAACGATCTGAAACTGTAGTGAGCATTTAAATTTGTTGTCTAGTTCCCAGGTTGATGATCTGTTCCTTGATTATCCTTAGTTACATCATTTTACAGAGGGATGAGTTACTGTTACTATACCCTTGATTGATAATTTGCTTAGTTTTCTGAATCTATGATTTAGGTCTTAAAGTGTTTTTCTGTAAGTAGATCTTGCTTTAAGCATCCGTTTACTCTTGTATTCTGAGCACTATACTACTAGCATTACTTTGACAAATGACCGCCTCAAACTGAGTACACTCTTTGAGATAACAAATCGTTCCTGGATTTATAAGTTAATGTGAGGTAGATAGAGGTGAAAATGACCCTTTTTACTGCTTGAAATCTGCCTCAAAATAAGCATACACATGTCACAAAAGTCATAAAACACACACAGACATATATATATGAAACCATGTTAATTTCCTAGATTTTAATCATAAATTCACTTAAAATACATAAAATAATTAACTTTAGAAAATAGGCATTCTCACCCATATGACCATGAAGATGGTTACTTGATCTAGGGTTTTAGGGCTAGATAGTTATGAGATGAAGGCTAAATGGACATGAAATGATGGAAATATGGATGAAAATGGAAGACAATTTTGAGACTCAATAAATGTTACAGAGAAAGGTGTTGCTTTAGTAGGTTGCATTATTAGAGTGCATTCCTCACTAAGAGGGAGTGTTTATTTATGGTAGCATCGAATTTGATCTAAGCCTCAAACTTTTCCAGGAGACTTGGACACATGCATTCAATAATACCCAAAAATCATTTTGGGAAATTCCATCCCAAGGCCCTTTAATTAGAACAATTATTTATTTTTAATGGAGGCCTAAGTCTAAACTTAGGGAATTAAAATAATTAAAGGGTATTAATCTAACCGTAGGTGAAACTTATATAAGAAGACGAGGATCAAGCCAAAATGATCTTAAACATTGATTAGGACCTAATCTGGACCATTGGATCTCAACTGGAGGATTATAAGAGGATGATTGATTTGAATTCGAAAAGCACATAGAGTGGAGATCAGAAGATTGAATTTTTTAAGCACAACAACTTCCAGAAGAGAAATTCGTAGTGATCTTTTGTAGTGAGGGGTAGGGATGACATTCAGAGGGAAGTTTTCTTTGGGCGAAGAGTATAAGGTACGGAAGTAACAATGACATTGAGGGAGGCTAACACTCAGCCAAATAAAGCTACTTGTGGTAGTGCAGAGCATGAGCAAGAGGTCAAATTCCTACAGAGGAAATCGAGTTTCAGAAGTCGAGAGCTGGAGTGTGACACAAAGAGGCTGAGAGCTGAAGATTCCAGCCACTAAAGGAGTAGAAGGAGGGACAATTTCGTCCCAGCAAAGGTGACGTAGAGATTGCCTAGGATTGACACAACTCTCCACAGAGGCTGACACAGAAGGGATGGAAACAGTCATTTCCAGTGAGATCAAAGCTGGTTCTTCCAGTGACAAGGTGAGATCATTAGACTATTTTATTTTCCCAGTTTTTCTTTGTATGAGATATCTAGTTTGGCATCCAATGAATTGTACTAAGAATTACTACTGCTTAATAATAAAAACTTTAATTGTTGCACTAATTTCCTCGCATTGGGTTTTTCTGGGGATATTTGTCCGAAATAATGGTGTAATGCATTGTGTACTTATTTCTTGCTCAATTTCGTGTTTTCGCTTATACTTGAATTGGTGAAGAGTGGAGTGTATTAGTTTCAGTGTTTACTATAGGAAACAGTAAATAATTTTTTCAGTAATTAACAGATTGAAGGAACTTAATCAGTTTCTGCAATTGTGATTCGGGTAATCAAATTTTCACAGGATGTTATCCTTCAAAGTCCCTATTAATATTTAATTTTTGGAAATCCTCATTGTGCTCCACCATTGAACCCTTTTGTTTGAGATTTATTAATTGCATAAAGAATGTGTTTCTATTTGTATCCTCATATTGTGCTATCATTTCATCCATAAAAATTGATGAAGTAACATGTGCTTTATGAGAAAAAAGTCATACATATCATACAAACTAATTAGATTCTAAATATAAAGATGAAATACATACCTTTTGTGAGGGTTTCACATCATGTATATCGAAATATTTCTCAATCTGTAGTATCCATCTTACTCATTCATTACCATCAAATTCCTCATATCGATCTTTAGAATGTGGTTGGTCTTCACCCCAAAGTTAGAGTCTTTTAAATCATGATTGAAATTCCTTTTGATCTCACCATTAGTTTCATGAAATAACTTCTCGCCATTAGGAAGCATTTCCTGTAGCAACTTTGTGAAACCTTCCTTAAAACCTTCCATTTCTTCTTTTAAACCATCCTTCAATACTTCCTTTTTTGTTTCTAAACAACCCTTCAAGCCTTCCATGTCCCTTTTTATTTTTGACTCTAAACCTGCCATGTTAATGTTCATCATCACTTATAATTCATTTTTGGTTACCCTTTCTAAGAGTGAAATTTGTTGTACCTGATATCATAATTTTGATATATCATGTTCTATTTCTTCCTCTTCTTCGTGTGTCATAGAAGAGCTTTCTGGTTGCTTAGTAGGTGTGTCCCATTTTGTGTTCCTAGGAATTCTGGAATAAAACAATGATATATATGCTTCTCGATGTCCTTTAAATAACTTCAAAACGATTTTTCAAACAAAATTTATGCAAAATTTAAAAGATACACTCTCATTTATTTCCTTTTAGGAGCTTGATATTCAAATTATTTTATCTCTATAAGTTCAGATCATAGAGGTCTGAACTTTCATATTACTGTAGCCCTATGCATCTACTTCCTAACCCCATAAGTAAGACCAAGATTGGATACTTTAAGAAATCGTTATTCCCAATCTCCCACAATGACATGATTATATAGTGGATTAGTAGGTCAAATTCGTATGAAGTGTCGTGTGTCAATATTTTGACCTTCGGCCTTGAAAATGATACAAGAAGAACTATAGTCCATGTACTATTAGTCAATTTTTATGAAATTCAAATATGATGCTGAGAGCAAATTTTATGATGGTATTCCCTAGCTAACCTATTTGAGATGGAATTTTGTAGCCTGCAAAAACCGTAACTTCCTCGGATCATATCTCAAAAAATATAGTGAACCAAGATCTGAAATTCATACATGAGGTTCATCAGTGTTTCAGTTCCACATACTTGGAATTTCATCTTCTGAATCATCGTAGGAAAAAATTTATAGAGAAAATTCCAAGGTGACATGTTTGATGAAGCCAAACCCTAGAATCCCAAAAATCTGATACCAAATGTTCTGCAACCAACTCACAAAGCAAAAAAAAGGTAGACCAACAACTTGAAAATTATACACTTTGAGGGGGAAACCTCCTTTATGTTACATAAAGGAACAATTCTTAGATGATACAAATGATAATACCTCCTTGCTATATATAGGAGTCTAAGGGGTCGCAATATAATAAGAGCCTACATAACAATAATAATGTGAGGGTACAACAATAAAAAGAATGACCTTCTATGGGGCACAAAAATAACAACACGGGGGATATATGGGGACAATAACAACAACAGGGTCTACACTAATAATAATAATAAGTGGAATACACTAGTATTATATGAACCTAATAAAGGTCATTTGCTAGCTGGCATAACTTTTGGATACAAACTATGATTGAGGAAATTAGTACGTCATTAAAAAGGTATCTATGCATTAAATAGTGCTAGGTAGTGCAACACTTCAGTCGAAAAAGTGTACCCCAATTTTATTTTTTTTATGGGAGATGACTTTCAGAAGGCTTCACACCCCAATTAGACAAATTGATATCAACCGATAAAAAATGTCCTCTGAGTTGGTTCCTCCAATTTTTCCACTCTAAAATCATTATGATGGATGAAAAATAATATAAGTACCCAATTAAAATCAATACCTCATAAGTGCCAAATGTTTAGAAAATAACCCCTAATAATCAAAACTTTTGATGGGTTCAAATTCCCTTAGGTTAAACGAGTTTAATATTTTAGAAAAAATTATTAAATGGGAAGAATTTATTACTTCACATTAGATACATTAAAGATTAAGCAAATTGTTACCTTATTTCCCACTTGTGAAAAAGGGAAACCATGTCATATACTACTTGTCAACATTAGCTACAAAATATCAATCACAAACAAATGTAGGAAGAATATTAAGGATTCAATCATATGGCTATAATCACAATCTTCCTTATGTACACAAATTCCATTTTCTTAATTTATTTACCACTTGAGTTATTTATGATGGTTCTAATCTAGTCAATGTATTTCTAAATTATTTAGGAAATTTATCTCGAATAAAGAAGAATTTAAAAGGTTCTTTATCTTTCAATAGAATTCGGTATCACAACTTAACAATCTCTTTCTTTGGGCCCACGGGGCTTTGGATTGACGGTGAATGGGTGCGCTGTTAAGGCACTCCTTGTGATAGGTCATTGGTTCAATTCCCCGTGGGTACTTAGTTTAGTCTTAACCTAGAAAAAAAAACAATCTCTTTCTTTGCATTTAAATTTTTCCTTGAAGGCATTCCTTCAAAAACTACAATAAGAAACCACCATGACAAGATATCTAATCATAAAAGGTGTTTGGGTTTTGAACTAGTCTACTAGCTAGTAGGAAATCTCATTCTAGAGTACCTTAATCGACTAAAATATGGGTTCTTTTTGAAGTAAAACAAAAAGGAGAGAGAAGTGAAAAATTAGTGTGACAAAAAGTCTATCATCCCATTAAAGATTCAAATAACCATGAATAATTTTATTTTATTTTTGCTGAAGCAAGAGCCGGACCTTCTATTAACTTGTGTCTAAAAATATGTTACATAAGTTACAACTGGCGTAAAGAGGAAGCAATTCCTCCAACAAAGGAAAGATTTTTAGCAGCACTTAGTACCCCTACAAAAAAGGAAGCCTAGACAAAACATTTGGCGGACATAAAAATGGGAATAGAGAATGCAACCAAGAGATTTTGAGTCTGCTACCTTTCTCCCGGACCCACCAACCTGCTCGACAGGCTATAGTCGTCGACCTGCTCCCTCAAGATCTAATATTCAATGGCCATATCGCGTGGAACATAAGCCCAAGGAATACCCGCCTGATGAGGGCAGTATTCACTCACCTCCCCGAGCCACGTGTAGACTATTGATTAGCATTGCATGCAACTCGTAGAAACCACTTTTGATTTTCAGGGCACCGGATATGGGTGGTAAACCGGAAGTTCTTTTGACTCCCTGTCACTTTCTCTAGTACCCAATAACCTACTCGATAGCCGATAGCTGTCGGCCTGCTCCCCCATGATCAAACGACCAACGGTCATATCGTGCGGAATATAAGCCCAAGGAATACCTACCCGACGAGGGTTCTATTCACTCACCTCCCCAAGCCACGTGTAGACTATTGAGTGGCATTGTATGCAATTTGTAGAAACCACTTTTGGTTTCCAGGGCGCCCGATATGGGTGGTAAACCGGAAGCTGTTTTGACTCCCTCTAACTTTCTCCCGGACCCACTAACATGCTCCATAGTCGATAGTCATTGATCTGCTCCCCCATGATCAAATGGCCAATGGCCATATTGGGCAGAGCAAAAAGCTTGAGGAATACCCACCCGATGAGGGCAGTATTCACTCTCCTCCCAAAGCCACGTGTTGACAGTTGAGTGGCATTGCATGCGATTCATAGAAACCACTTTTGGTTTTGATGGCAACCGATAAGGGTTCTAAATCGGAAACTGTTTTGGCTCCCGCTGACTAACTCCCAAACCCACCAAACGACTCCTTGGATTGTAGCCTTTGCTCTACCGCTGCCTGTTTTCCTTCGAGACCCACAAGTTCCCAAACTCGGTGTATCTTCTTGATATACCCGTATCCTTCATTGACGAGAGGAGACAGTCAGTTGCCCTGTCTATTCTAGTACTGCTCCATGTCTGTGAGGGCCCTGAATGAACAACCTTCACGAAATTGGTTGTTTGGTAGCTCCTCCCACCTGCAGCACCTGTTGTCTCGTGTGCATCTTACCCCTTCATTGGCTAGCCAGTCTACTACACTGTTGGCTTCTCTTCTTGCATGAACAAAACTTAGAGTTCTTAGAATTCTGAGGGTGAGCTAGTATTCTGTGATAAACTCATAGAAGTCTCCAGTGGCTCGAAATTTTGTTTGGTGAAGTGCCTGAGCCTAGCCATTTGACTGAATTGATGATTAATTCAAAGTCAGCATCGATGATGGTGTTGTGAATGTTGTACTCTATTAGAATCTCCAACCATAGCTCCATAGCCATGAGTTCTGCCACATTATTGGTGTTCCTTCCCAGGTTGTTGTGGAAGATGACTTTTAAGGTTCCCCCCTCATCTCTTATAACTCCACCATAACCAATGTTCCCAGGGTTACCTTTTGAGGCTCCATCTATGTTGAATTTTAAAAAACGATGTGGAGGAGGTTGCCAGAAAGCTTTTTTTTCTGAGGTATGCCTCATAGTTCCATTAGGACTCTAAGGGTTATGTGACTGAAGTCCCAATAGCTTCAGAGTGCGGGCTTCTCTGTTTCTCGGGAACTTTTATGGAGAATTCCCGCCCAGGTCGTTGACCGTTTCCTTAAGCTAGTTTAGGATTACTATTATGATATTTTGAGCTAGGTCAGTCTTATCTTTGAAGATTTTATTGTTGCGTTCTTTCCATAAATTATAGACCAAGAAACCTGGAATCAGGGCCCAAGCAGTATTTACTGTCTCATTGTCTGAGAAGTCTCTTCTCCAATTTTTCAACGTAACAGTAATGTCATTTTCGTTCCTGTCTGACTGCCTAAAAACATCGGCTACCCAATTCCATAAGGTTGAGGTGTAGGAGTAGAGGTTGAGAAGATGATTCATGGTTTCTTCTTGTTGGCCACATAAACGACATCTTGAAGGTCCAGCAAACCCTCCCTTTCTGAGATTCTCCCAAGTTAGAATCTTTCAACGTTGGACTAACCACCTGAACAATTTGATCTTCTTCCAGTGTGGGTTGTTCCATATATCATTCCATGTCTTGTCAGTACTTGGTAAGTTAAGTCCCATAACTATTCTTTTGGCTTCCTTGAGGTTGAAGACACCCTCATTATTTCTACCCCATCTTAGTAGGTCATCCGAAGTTGAGGTCAAAATTTGTCTCTTTTCTAGGATGATCTCCAAAGCTTTAGCTTGAGTTTTCAGCAGGGTCACCTCATTGTATTCTCGTAGCATCCAAATTCTCCATTTACAATTCTCCCTTGACTGTTCCCAATAGTCACTGACTTTTTTCAGTCCTTTGTTTATTGTATCAGTCTGAATACTGTCTAGTTCCTCTCTACTAAGATTACCTTCCTACTGCTAGTTCTCCTCCTAGAACCAAGAAAGGTTTCCATTTCTAACCTCCAAGAAACTATGTTTTTGTACTAAAGCTCTGTTCTCCCAGTACTTGTTCCAAATATGGGAACCTTTTATGTTTCCTGACATTGTTATGTTGTCCTTTTCTTGCCAATCCATTGCATATTTTTTTTTCCAGAGTTTCGCCCAGGGGTTTTTTATTTCCTTTAGCCATCTTCACCACAGTTTTGCTCCCAAGACTCTGTCTAGAATCATTGCGTCATGTAGACCTAAACCACCATGGGATTTGGGTTTGCAAATCTTCTCCCAAGCTACCAGAGCACATTTCATTTTCTCTTCTCATTTTCCCCAAAGAAAGTCTCTTTGGATATTCCTGATTTGCTGAAGGATACCTGATGGAGTCGAAAGGGGTGAAAACACGAAGATTCGGATGGTTTGTAGTATCGCCTTGGTGAGGACTAACCTCCCCACTAAATTCAAGGATCTGCTAGTCCACTTGCTGACCTTGTCCTTCAGTTTATTTGTTACAACTTCCTAGATGTTCTTTCTCAGCAGTTTGTCTGTGAGGGGTACTCCTAGATATTTGGAGGGCAATGAATCTCTTTGAAAGCCTAGAATTCTAGAGAGATTCCTATGAATAGAGATATCAATGTTGAAAAATAAGATCATAGATTTTGCAAGGCTTACTTCAGTACTAGTAGCCAAAGCAAACTCATATAGAATTTGTTTGAATGCTTTGGCTTCCTTGACTCTGGGTATGCCTTGCAGCATAGCGTCATCCACAAATTGTTTATGGGTCAAAGTGTCTCCATTATGAGCAAGTCTCAATCCTTGTATTCTTCCTTCCTCCCTTGCAGTAGTGATCACTCTGCCCAATCCTTCCATCATGAGAATGAAGAGGAATGGTGAAAGAGGATTGCCTTGTTTGAGGCCTCTTGAAGGCTTGAAAGTTCTGGATGGAGAGCCATTAAGGAGAATTGAACAACTGACAGTAGTGACAAGAGCCATGACCCACCTTACCCAATTATGGTCAAAGCCATATGCTTTGAGGACATCCCTGATATAAGACCAACTTAGTTTATCATAAGCTTTCACTATATCCAGCTGTATAATCATGCCCACTTGTTTATTGGTTTTGATGGAGTGCACCACTTCATGAGCTTGAATGATATTATTCAGAATTTTCCTCCCTCCCACATATCTAGTCTGCTCTTCTGACACAAGTGTTGGTAGAAGAGGTTTGAGTCTATTGGAAATGACTTTGGAAATGATTTTGTACACCACATTGCATAAAGATATGGGTCAGAATCTATCTGGAGTGGTGGCTTTTTCTTGTTTGGGAATTAAGGAAATGACGGATTCATTAATCGCTCTCAAACCTGATTTAGAGTTTCTCGATTCCTCCACTACTTCCAAAATGTCATGTTTGACTATCGTGCAACATGATTTGAAGAAGTCTACATTGAAACTGTCTGGTCCTAGAGCTTTCCCATTATGCATTTCTTTGATGACCTCATTGACCTCCTCCTTCGACACTAGCCTGTTGAGATTATGATTGTCTTCGCTGGGTTACCATCTTTAGAATGTGCTGGGTAAATATTTTAGTGAATTGGGATGTGTCTGCCATATTATCCTCGACAATACTTTGAAAGTGTTGGACTAGAACATCTTCCATTTTTTCATTAGTATTTTGGTCTATTCCTTGGGGATCTGTAAGTTTCATTATCCTATTGTTAGGCCTGTGTGCAATGGTAGAATTGTGAAAGAACACAATGTTCCTCTCCCCTTCCTTAATCCATTGCACTCTGGATTTTTTTCTCCAGAGGATTTCCTCCTGATAACATCTTTTATCCCATTCTTGTCGAAGTGAGTCCACTAGCTCTTTTCTTTCCTCTATGAATCCTTCCTAGATGAGATTTTGATTAATCTCCTATAATTTATTTTCCACTTCTTCTTTAGCTTTGAAGATGTTTGCCAAACTCGTTTTTGTTCCATTCTTTGAGCTTTCTCTTCATGTGTTTAAGTCTAAGGTGAAGGATGAACATTTTCGTTCCTTGGGTGTGTAACTCTGCAGCCCACCACTTCTCAATGTTTGTGATGAAATCAGAGTATGTGAGCCAGAAATTCTCAAACTGGAAGGGCATGTTTCTCAGGGTTCCTATCATGGAAGCTTCCAATTGTATGGGCCAGTGATTTGATCCCCCATAAGGGAGGATGCAAGTTGTCAAGTTGTTCCCTGTGAGCAATAACTCCTCTGAGACTATGAATCTGTCAAGTCTTGAGGCTACTTGATCTATACCCCCTCTCTTGTTATTCCACGTGAATGTGCCGTTTCCAGTATCCATGTCTACGAGTCTCATATTAGTGAGGAAGTTCTGGAATGCTACTGAGTCTCTACCCAGTATTCTGGTTCCCCCCCTTTTTCGTGAGAGATTTAATCATATTAAAATCTCCTCATAGGGTCCAGGGTAATTCTGGGTGCCT
Source organism: Pinus tabuliformis (assembly GCA_031772625.1). Classification (NCBI taxonomy): domain Eukaryota; kingdom Viridiplantae; phylum Streptophyta; class Pinopsida; order Pinales; family Pinaceae; genus Pinus; species Pinus tabuliformis. The sequence goes on from CM062820.1 coordinate 1,439,349,168, forward strand.
TTCTTTCATTTCCTCCAAAGAGGTGAGGAGCTTGAGTTTTTCTTCCAAAAGTTGAGGACCATAGACATTGGTAATCATGTAGCACTCCTTGTCCCCCACAGGTTGAATAATCAGAGAGAGGTGGTGCCTGGATGCCTTCGCATCAAGAATACCAAATTTATGTGGATTCCATAGAGTGAGAATTACCCCTGCTGCATTAGTTGCTTTGACTTCGAGATAGTCATACTTACTTCACCATTTCTTATGTTGTTCTCTAATTTTCTCTACTGAGCATTTTGTTTCCTATATGAACACCATATCAGGCTTTTCTTCCTTGATTCTGTTACTTAAATTTCTCTGTTTTCTTTTACTCTCTAGTCCTCTAATGTTCCATTTTGTGAGTTTCATAATGTGGGGTTTTTAAAGGAGTAACTGGAGAGATATTTCATATTTCTTGAGTTAATCATGAGTTTTTCACATTCTAACAACTGTTCTTTTTCTCTATTCCTTTCCCTTTTTTTCCTGGGTTTTTGGTAGATTTTCTTGATACTAATCCCATTGATTTAACTCCTTTGTTCTCCTGGTTCTCATGCCCTCTTTTTACTCCTATAGCCTTTTGATTAGACCTGTTTAGGAATAATTGTTGTACTCTATGAAGCTCCTCTTGTGGTAGAGTGTTGATTCCTTTGTTGCTTCTGTAGATCTTGGTCCTTCGTGCCGCTTTAACTTGGGGTCATCTCATGGTCCATGTCTAATTCCATGGGTTTTCGAGGATCCATTCTGTGTTCATCTTGTTCCTGTATGATTTCCATGTTAGCCTCTTTTCCTTTCTCTCTTTGGTGGTTTTCTAGTATTCTTTGTGTTCCTTCTTCTTCCTCTTCTTCTTCCTCTAAAATATCAAAATCGTTGTGACTCGGTAATTTTCTTTCACTGGGTTTCTTTTGGGTCTTATTTCCTCCTCCTTTCCCCCTTCCTCCCACTTTTGTAAAACCTTCAGGGTCTTTTCCTTTGCTGGTTTTCTAGTTTTCCTCCCTTTTATTAAGTGGGCAGTCTCTGAAGAGGTGTCCATGTTCATGACACTTGCAGCATCTAAATGGTATGTGTTCATAGTCAACTGTCTGAACCCATTCCTCATCATAAACTTCTAGGATGACCTCATCCGGAAGTGCTCCTGATAAGTCCATCTCTACACATATGCGAGCAAAGGAGGTGTATTTTCCCCATAGAGTTGCCTCTTATATCTTTATGAAATGCCCTAATTTATTGGCTATAGCTTTTAAGGATTCTGGCATCCAATAATCTAAAGGTAAAGAGTACAGTCTTATCCATACCAGGACCGATGTGAACGTCTCACACTCTGGAACAAAGTTCATCGTCTAAGGTCGCATGTAGAGACCAGCAGCCATAAAGAAGTATGGTCCTCCTTCAAAAATTCTGTCCTTATCCTCTGGGTTCGTGAATACCACAGAAAAAAAATCCTTAGATCCACGATGGATATTTAGTTCTCCTTTTGGTTTCGAGTTGTTTTTTATCCAAGTGTATAGTGCTTTCCCTGTGGACCAGATACCCATAAACTTGCATATGATTTCATAGGTTGTCATGTGATCCCTATGCTCCTACAGAGTTTGATCGTTTAGGACTACCCGAGGTTTAATGTTAGACTTGGGTTTGCAGGGCCACATTTTTTTACTATTCACATTTCTCTGACCACTGTTTGCAGCTTTCTCCTCTTGTCGAACCTCCTCGTGGGTCCCTTCCTTTTCATAGGGTTTCCTACCTTCCGCCTTTTGGATGTTAGTAATATTTGTCTCATTCTCCGAAGAATTTTGAGATTTGTTTCGATTCGCTCCTCTTCTTCTGTTCGAAACCACATTACTATAGGAGGGAGTGGAGCTCCCTCCTCCTTGCCCCTCCATGGTTACCAGCTTGTTCCTGAGTCTTCTGTATCAAACCCTAGTTCTCTCCGCTCTGTGTTTTCCTATGACCATGAATAATTTCAATATAACTATATCAATAAGTGAGAGGTTAATTGGATTTTATCTTGTGGAGCTAACAAATGCTTTAATAAATTTCAACAACCATAAAGGTTGAGAGCATCTTTCTAAAAACATTAGGAACCAATAAGATTGGATTCATTCCTTCAAAATCTTATGTTAATTTTACTATCCCTTCAATCAAATCATCAAGTGGACCACGAAACAAGCTCCTTGAAATTTTATACTTTGGGTACGTACCCAACTTTTACCAATCCAATGTCCAAATCATATTCTAGGGTTTCTACTATAGATTTAGTGTCACATGCTTAAGACCAATAGACGTCTTTATCTTGATGTGCAAGAGAATTGACATAATGTCCACAAAAGGTTCTTTTCTTCTTATAGTTTGGCAGATTCCTTTTTCTTCCACTGCACTTTGATATTTGTGAGATTATTACTTAATGGATTTCAAAGCTTTGGATATATAAAAGCTTCATTCATGAATATCATTTATTAAAACATATTTTCATCTTATTCCATTTTCTTTGGGACTTGAAGATATCATAAACAGAAGTTGAAAACACTAGTACTTCATGGAAAAATGAGAAAAATAATCTACCTTAACCCAAAATCACAACCTTTCTCCCTTTAAAGCAGAATGTTATTAATGAATATTAAGTGACCCTCAAGAATTGCAGAAGGCACATAATTAAGAAACTGGAAATTCAATTAAGTATAAAAGTGTTATGCTAGACGAAAAGGGCGAGAAATTTCTGTGACATGGATATTCATGGCCTTTTGAACCATCATTATCATAAAATGGTTAAGTTTAGAAGAAGTTGTATGTGGGAGAAATGTTATGTGAGGAGTGTGGAGAAATAATATTTTGTAGTATACATAGAACATTGTTAGAAAATATTATGCACATAAAATAATATGTGAAGGCAAGGAGCATGTTCCAAATGTGAAGAAAATTTCTAAAGAGATAGGCCTCTACACAACATGGATTTCCGCACAAGTTATTCAGCCAAGAAGCTCATTCTGCAACTCAGTATGATGTGTAAGGATGTCTATCTATTATCAAAGTTGAAATTTTGCGCATATCATCCAAAATAAGAATTTGAGAACATCTCAAAATAAAAAAAATTAAATAATTATAGAAAACATTTAAATCATATAAGCTCACAAAAAAACTGCACATGAAAAAATTAGTTCCCTCTCATGTTAGATCCCTATTTAAAATGGAACTTAAACATAACTAGTGTTGTGAAATTACACTTAATAATTAATAGAACTTGTAACACATGATAAATTGTAATTATTTTTTTTGCGCTTTTCTAGCCAAATCTAAAAAATCGATCAACAACTCTGAAGCTTTAAGAATACAAAATAAAATGCAACAAGAAAATACAATAAATTAGAAAATTTTGAATACAAATAAACTTGAGCCATAAAATATTAAGATAGCACTTTAGTATTAAGATAGCACCTTAGGATTCTTAATGTGAAAACAGGGTTGTGCTATTGGCCCTCCGCTCATTACCCTTAGATACCAGCCATAAAATATTAATATAGCACCTTAGGAATGTTAATGTGAAAATAACACTGGGAATCATTAGCCTTAGATACCAAGTAACGCCAATTTAGTGCCGCCATCCGTAAAGGTAAACTTTCATGCGCTATGAGATGATAGAAGTCGCATTTCCTTTTGAGCAGCCCAGCAGATAAAATACAATAATACCAGATACCTAGTACAAGTATCGCGTGTACTCTGTGATAGAGCCTTGCTATCACAGAGATTAAAGCTATGATTCTCCCCTTAATCCCAACAATCCTAATATAGACATTATAAAAATGAACATCCTCTCAATCCCAACAATCATAATATATAAACTTTATAAAAGTGAAGTGTTTGTAGTTTAATTCTTTTCGCTTTGTAACGAGAAAATGGATTTGTCTAATGACTTGCGTCACTCCAAGGTGGCCAATGTCAAGAATATAACGCATGATGTGATTTTATATTTGGTTTTGTAATCACTTCGCTGCGTTTTTTATTAAACGAACATTAATCATGCATAAATCAAATAGGAATATGTCACTTTATTTTTAAAATAGATACATTGAAACTTAAAGCTGAAGTTTTACTTATTAGATGCTTTTGCATTACTTGAACCCAAAGCTGGAAAACTCTATCTTGGAATAATCTTTTCAATACAAATATATTTTCATCTATCATGTGTCAGAAAGGCCAACAAACCACCTTCTTTTTTTAACTTACAGATACATTGTAATCCTCTCATGTTCCGAACATTGCTTCCGAACATATTATTGATGCCTACCTAAGCTACCTTCTCTCACCGAAAAAGATATCAGATCCATATATTAAAGCAAACATCCTCTTATCCTGTACACAAAATTATTATTTTATCTAACTTTTTGTAAACGAGTCACTAAGGGTATTGTAATCTTAATCAATGATAGGAAACTATAAAGACAAATTATAGGTTGAATCGGAATCTACTTCATTTTAAGATTTTATAGTAGTTTATGAACCTTTAATGAGGGTGAGGTTCAATGTACGTGGTCTATGCTAATTTCTTGTTAGATTCTATTGAATATTAAGATATATGTGCTAGCACCCCACGCAGAGGTTTTGTTTTTGGTGTCATTTTATAAGTTTCGAACATTCATCCACCGGGGTCCATTTTATATATATATATATATATATAATTATGAAGCTAAGTTTGATAGGGTTTTGGATATCTTGGCATCTAAGGGTGGAAATTAAACTTTTTCTTGTTATTTGTACAAATCGCCTTACCGCCTAGTAATTTATTGGTGCATGTGTAAGATAGGTGGTTTGCAGAGGGCATTTATGTTATAAATAAGTATTTTCTTTAGTACATTAGTGTCACTGTAAGTGGATTAGTTAAGTTCATTATACAATGTTATTTTTAGTCATTTTAAAATTAGAGTTTTGAATTAAGTATGGGTTTAGGGTTTCTATGCATACGAAGAAAATTTGGGGTTATAGGTCTATGCTTTTTAATCATGTGTCTGATAGATTAAGTATGTATATTCCTAGTGGGGTCTAAAATCCACTCTCGTAGCAGTTATATGTTCATAAATGTAGGATAATATTATTTTATTTGTGATGATCACTCTTGGGTGTTATGTTTTTAGGGTGTGTAAATGGTGAGTGCATTTCCATTGACAATAGTGATAGTTGTTGGGTAGAGGGGTGTGGGGATTTTTTCCTTTATTGAATGGTCTCGTGCTTTTTTTCGCATGAGAAATATATTTTTTTTCCATATAAGGAATATAAATGTTTTAGTGCTCAAGATACTACTCAAATAACAATGCTTGAATTCATTACAGTAAATGCTCATTATGAGCTCAACATACCACATATAGTAATTGAACCCAGGTGGGAGGATAGAAACATTTATCTCGATCATCTGAGATAAATGAAACTAATCAATGATATCTCTCATATTTATGAATCCTTAGCTTCTAAATTAGTTCAAAATATACAGGAATGTGCTACAAATACTAGTAAATGGAGAATCGTTATGGTGATCTAAGTTTATGAAAACAAAACACAAAACAAGTGTGTAAAGTTAAAAAAAGTTTCAATTAATTTAATATTAGGAGAGGATATTATGATGAAAGATGTAGTAAGAAATACAATAGTGTTGGTTCTTGTAATATTTACATTCGAACTATGGGATAAATGGCTCTTTAATAGTGGGTAAAAACAACATTCCAACCGATGGTTATGTACCTACCAAAGTATTTCAATGATGCACATGCTTACGTCGTATTTCTATTTAGTGTTGAAGAAGATGCCAAGTGGAAGTTAGAATTTGTATATTGTTCAAACTGATCGATGTTATTTTTAAAACCTTGGATTCCTTGGTTTCATGCCAAACCAAAACATTTCAAAGTCATTACAACATAGGTAAATTCCCTATAGGTATAAGCATGACTACTCATCATCATTTGGTTGAATAAATGTTTTGGTTAAGCATAATACTATTATAGTTATATATGTCTTGAATGTGGTAATGTTCATGTAAGTTTACACTAAAGAGTGGTTTCTACTACAACGACAAACATTATGAGAGGAATATTAAAGTTATAAAATATAGTTTCTAGCTGAGACAATTTTAAAGGTTTGATTGAAATGTTTATGATGAAATTTCATAGTAGCTGTATGTGTATGATATAAGTGATATGATGAGTATATGTATTAAGGACAGATTTTTGATATTGTAGGATATAAACGATGAGAAGGATGATATTTTGATGACACTCAAACAATGTGATATGTATTGATTGTTAATTTCCTCGGATCAATGTATTTAGAAGAGAATTGCTCCATCTATGTTTCACATGTATGTTTATATTTTGATGGACCAGATGGAATCCCATGGTAGTTACTGGCTTCGTGTAGAGAATCATCATAATAGCAGGCTTACTAGAGAAACATAAAATGATGACTATGGTGGTTTGGAGTTTAACATTCCAAGAACAGGAAGAAGAGTTATGGAGAAAAGTGTGGTAGAGATTTTACAACCATATTATAGGTAGCATATGGGCTCAATGCCTACATCATACCTTCTCCATTAGAAAGTGATCAGGGAGAGATTTGCAGAAGTCTAAAAATGGGCTCCTGGATCAAAAGATATGGTTTGCCGAAGTATAGGGACTTGAAGTTTTAAGAATGATTAAATATCAGAGATTGGAGGCCACCGAGACCTGATATCAGATAGGAAACATATTGGATATTATAATATCAGAGGAGGGGATATCGAGATATTGGAGGTGATTGAAATATCGAAGGTTCAAGACATCAGAATATCAACACTTCTTAAAAAAATTATTTTAATACGTTACGATATCCATCAAGGACGATAATGCCCAAAGTGCCAAGAAATGCTAAGCAAGTTAACAAATGAATTCTTGGAGAGTCAAGTGTGATCTAGACCCCTTTCTTTATCCTCTAGATGAACACGTGGTGGCATGTCAATGGACCTGAGAAAGTGTAGTGACTAGTGATTCCATTAAATCTAAGGATGGAATATTGGAGGATAGAACATCATAACTCTTGTGAAAATGATGGTTAAAGAAATTTCGATAAAGGGGTCCCTAGTTTTCCAAAGAAAATGTTCATATGGAGCTTAAGGGGTCCAAGGTATCAACACACAAGGAGTTAAGTGCTAAGGGAGCCAAAGTTACCAGACAATGAAATATCGTAGCATTTTAATTATGTGATTTATATATAGAGTGGGCTCCGATATAGTGCTAAAGCAATGGTAATAGATCTTGGTCCTTTGAGGAAGAAAATGCCAAAGGAGCTAAAGGCTAAGGGAGCGAAGGATATTGCAGAGTGCAATATCATAACATTTCTCCTATGTAAGGTAGGATATTACGTGTTTTGATGAGGCAATAGAGTGAGTCTAATGGATGTATGAGTTGGTAGCTGATGTATTGAATGCAAGATTGACGAAGTTGATTGTTGAAATGGGCTAGACCTATAGAAAAATTTGAAACAAGGAAATGATGATAACATTTGATATAGGCAAATGTGTGAGAATGAAGGAAGAAATTAGCTACTTTTCATGCATGGTATCCCAAAAACATAGATTTTACATTTCGTTCTTACATTGATGTAGACTGGGTAGGTAATTTTAATGACCACAAAAGTACTCATGGAAGAGCATTCTATTTGGGACCTCGCTTAGTTTCATCGTTCAATAGGAAACCAAGTTCTATTTACTTATTGACTATTGAACAAGAATATGTTTTTGTTGCCTCATCTCGTTACACTAAACTTCTATGGATGATTCAAACAATGGAAGACATTCAAGTCAATTATCCTCAACATGTACCTATTCTCTATGACAATACCAATGCCATAAGTATATTTAGGTATCCTATCATGCACTCAAAAACTAAGCACATCCCAATTAAATACCATTTTCTTAGAGACAAAGTTCTTGAGAAAAAATTCATGTTGGAATATGTTCCCTCAAAGGAACAAGTTGTAGATATATTTACTAAGCCTCTTTTGCATGATTCCTTTGAATATCTCGGACAGAAATTAGGAATGATTCCTACATTTTCACTTTTCTAATTGTTCTAACAGGTATGTCTTGTTCAAGGGGAGCTCCCCATATGCTTCCATCCATTACTATTGGATTTCTGGTTATGATGTTTTCTTTCTGCAGACTATTAATAATGCCCATATGTTTCTTAGGAATAATGATTCATGATAAGGTTGTGAGTTATTGCAAAATCATATGTTGCTGCTAAAATGTTGATTTAGTGCAGTTTTTGGTTAATATAATCGATATAATGTGATCATATTTGATGATGTATAGTTGGCACAGCTCTAGGGGCAGCATATACTATTCTTCTAAAAGTTTATTGTTAGCATTATGGTCTCCTATTAGACCCTTCTTATCTGACGTTGGTTGATAATGATGAGTTCATGATTTACTCACTGATTTTTGGTATCTCTCATTAATATATATGATACTATCATTATGTCATGGGTTATCAATGATGCATTAATTGCATGTGTTGAAGTTATTAATGGCACCAATATTTTTCTTCAGTTGCATTTGATATGGAAATTGTTGCTACCTTATTCTTTCTATTGTGAACGCTCGAAGATATGCTCACTAAAGATGTTCGTCAATGATGTTCATAAATTCTTGTGGTACTAGAGGTTGATGATCTTAAAGAGATTGGTGCCTACACTGTCTTATATCACATGTCAATGATGAGGATGTTCATGTTGATATCATTATGACATCTATGTTGCTAATATGAGACCTTTATATTGTAGATTCCTATGGATGTTGATTGATTGATGACTATCATGGACTTTCTACCTCATTGTTGAGGTTACTTCTTTGGATTTAAGTGTAATATATGTCTCTTTATCTAAAGTTTAGGAAAAGGCCCATGTTGTAAATCATTGTAAAATTAAGTCATGTATGGGGTATTAGGATCAAGTCGATTCTTGTATTTGGTTCCATTTAGGGACATTGATGTAAAATTTGGGTCAAAAACGTAAACCCAATATGTTGGGTGATTGATGTCATCATGGGAGCATAGATTCATTGGTGATAGGAAAGGTCATATTTGTTTGAGTCTTAAACACTTGCAATTTTATTACATATATTTAGAAGGTTTAGCCTATGCTCAAGGGGATAATGGTCAATATCTAGATTTTGTTATTCATATTCAATAATGATGAACACTATAAGGACAATACTTCATTGAACCTAGTTCAACCCTTTCCCCTTGATGTCATAAGGGGAGAGAAGCTTGGTTTTTGGATAAACATGTTTAGAGAGAATTCTTGGTATTTGCAGGTGAGTTTGTGGATTTTGTAGTTGGTGTCCAAACACAAAATATGGTTTCATCAAGTCCAAAGGGGGATATTGGTGGAATAATGGCTAAGAGGTAGGGTGGGAATTATATTGGGATGTTGCTAGCTTGATTCAAGGATATAGTATCAAAACCATCTTTAGTCATCTGAGATAGTCACTGGGAGATATGGAGAATGAGGTGCTATAGAAATGCTTAGTGGAGTAGCATTGATGATCATCTCCCCATCCTAAGGTACTGCGGATACAATATCATAGTCTGCAATTATATAATGGTCCATCATGTTCAAGTGGACCACTATCCCATCTAGGTCATATCACATATCTCATAGAATCCTCTTTGTATCCTCCTGGCCAACAATTAATGTGTAGTTATCCACCTATTTGTCTCTCAACACCATGTGGAGAAGATTTTATTTCTACCTATTAATTGAAATGGATTTGGAAAGGTATATTCTTCTCACTCTCAATTTAGCGAGATCAGGTACCCAATTACTACTACCACTATCAACAACTTCTAAATCTGAGTAGTATATGCGTTCACCAAATTCCATTGTTTCAAGACTGTGTATCTCCTTTCTGATATCAATTGTCACACAATCAAAAATGTTTGCAGTGGATTCCAAACTAAAGAGGCTATTGGGTTGTGTTATATTCTTTCCATGACTAGCCCACATAGTTAACCGGGGGCTTAGAAGGGGGGTAGAGCCCCCCCTTCGTTGCGCCAATTGTGTAGCGGGGGGGGAGTCATAGGGGGTTTGAGTCACATGGGGTTTTCAGACCCTATATTAGGTTGGGCAGACCTACCTATGGTTTTGTGGATGATTTTTCGCACATGGTTTAGGACGCGATGGTTTTTGATGCATGGTTTTCGACGCGATGGTTTTCGGTCCATGGTATTAGATGCTTCGGCATGTATAAATATTTATTGTAACATTGAGAGGAACATAATGAAAAATCAAGATGGTAGTCCCAATTTTGGAATCCAGGGGAGAATATCTATGTATATGCGTTTAATGTGTTATGCTCTCGTATTGTTTATTTTCTATGTTTTAGAATTCGTATTCAAGTAATTTCTGTACGAGGTTAAAACCTTCATTTGGTATCAGAGTTGTTTTGGCTTCAAGGGGACACCTTTGTTGCTGAGGGATTTCACTTGGACCTGTGGTAGACCCTGTTTAGTGGGAGATCTACGAGATCGATTTTGGTGGTGAAAGAATATGGTGAGCAATGGAAGGATAGAGATCGAGAAATTCGATGGTCAGAGTTTTGAGTTGTGGAAACTCAAGATGGAGGATCTGTTGGTGGATAAAGATCAGTGGATCGTAGTAGATCTGGGTACTAAACCAATGGGAGTTTTCGATGAAGAATGGAAGAAGTTGGATCAAATGGCAAAGAGCACAATACGATTGTGTGTCTCAGATTCAGTATTGCTGAATGTATCAGGGGAAGCAATGACGAAGGCTTTGTGGGACAAGTTAGGGACTTTGTACCAATCTATGTCTTTGGTGAATAAACTGTTCTTATCGAAAAAGTTGTATAACCTGAGGATGAAAGATGGAGACTCGGTGACAGAGCATCTGAATGCATTTAATATTGTGGTAAGTCAGCTACTATCTAATGATATTAAAATTTTAAATGAAGATAAGTGCATCAATTTGTTGTGTTCTCTACCAAATTCGTGGGATATTCTAGTTATTGCAATAGTTAGCAATGCAACTATCTTACAGATTTGTTGAAATAGTCTCATCCATGCTTATGGAGGAGATGAGATGGAAAATAATGGAGATCCAGAATGGTGATTCCTTGTCTGTACGAGGACAGTACCATAATAGAAACAAAAAAAAAAATCATCGAGTGGGAGATATAAATCTAGAGGGAAATGTAAATCTCCAAGAAAACCTGTAAAGGTGGTTTGCTAGAAATGCGGAAAGGAAGGGCACTACAAAAGGGACTATAAATCTAAAGCTCCTGACAAGGGAAATGGATCTGATGATGATCCTTCTGTAGAGGAAAAAACCACCTCAGATGAAGGTGGGGATGTGTACTTGGCTTCTTCAAGTACACACATATATCATGAGGCATGGTCGATTGACTCAGGTGCAACCTTTCACTTCACTCCCCATGGAGAGTGGTTTTGCAAGTATGAGAAATATGATGGTGGTGATGTATTCTTGAGGGATGACAGGAAGGCTAGAATCATTGGGCGAGGAAAAGTAAATTTGAAGCTGCAAGGTGGAAGGTTTATAACACTTCTGGGTGTTCTACATATTCCTCAATTAGCCAGAAATCTAATTTCCGTAAGCAAGTTGGATGATGCAGGTGTAAAAAAAGTGTTCAAGAAGGATACCTGCAAGATGGTTCGGGGAGCACCAGTATTTATGCGGGGAGTTTGGATTGGAACTCTGTACAAACTTCAAGGTAGCACCATCGTTGATGGGTGCAATAGTTCCATGGTTCCTAAAAGTGGAGAAGAAAATCTAGTGGTCTTTGGAGAGAAGACCATGTTGTGGCATCAAAGGCTTGGACATATTAGAGAGAAGGGCCTTCAAATACTTCATGGTAAAGGTATGGTAGAGGATATGAGTAATATCTCTTTGGATTTTGATTTCTGTGAAAATTTTGTATATGGGAAGTAAAGTCGGGTGAGTTTTCCCTCTGGTGGTAAGAGGGCGAAACAGATATTAGATCTTGTGCACAATGATGTGTTTGGACCTATGAAGGTTCCATCAATGTGTAAGTCTTTGTAATATGTATCATTTAAAGATGGCTTCTTAAGGAATGGATGGATATATTTCCTTAAGAAGAAATTTGAAGTCTTTTACAGGTTTAAAGAATTTAAGGCTCTTGTGGAAAACTAGACAGACAAGAAGATAAAGGTGCTAAGGACAGATAATAGTGGAGAGTTTTGTAGTAAGGAGCTTGAAGAATTTTTTAAGAAGTTTGGTATATGGAGTTGCAGAAAGGATGAAAAATATGTTGATGGAAAGGGCAAGAAGCATGCTCATTGGTGCCATGTTAGGAGAGGAATTCTGGGCAGAGGCTGTGGAGATAGCATGTTACCTGGTCAACAGATCACCTTCATCAGCATTGAAGGATAAGACTCCACAAGAGTTATGTACTAGTAAGAAACCCTGTCTTTCACATCTGAGAGTATTTGGATGTGATGCATATGTACATTTTCTAAAGGAGAAACAAACAAAATTGGATAGTAAATCTGAAAAGTGCATCTTTATTAGGTATAAGGATGGTTTAAATGGTTATAAGCTTTGGAAACAAATAACAAGGAAGGTTGTGTACAGCCGAGATGTGGTGTTCAGAGAGGTGAAATATGTTATTAAACATGAAGTCCAACCAAAGTAACCTGAGAAGATAGAGTTTGAGCTAGTGGAAGAATCAGAATCTACAACAGAGGAGGCATTATAAGATGAAGAGCCACAAACTCCGGGTGTGAGAAGATCAGTTTGAGAAATAAGGAATCCAGAAATGTATAGTCAATCTGCTTCCTGTTCAAATTTTTCTTTATCTATTACTGTTGATGATCCTAGAACTATGAAGGAAGCAGTAGACTCAGAGGATGTGAAACACTAGAAAGAGGCCATGGTTGATGAAATTGCATCCTGCACAAAAATGAGGCTTGGGATATGGTGGAGTTGTCGGCTCGAAGGAAACCCATTGGCAACAAATGGGTGTTCATGAAGAAGACAAATGCAGAACGAAAGGTGGAGAAATACAAAGCTCGACTCATAGCAAAAGGCTATTCCCAAGTGTCAGGAATTGATTTTGGTGATATTTTTTCTCTTGTTGCCAAGGTAGCTTCTATTAGATTACTTTTATCTATTGTTGTTGCTTTTGATTCTGAGGTAGAACAGATGGATGTAAAGACAACATTTCTTCATGGGGATCTAGAAGAGGAGATCTACATGAAGCAACCTAAAGGCGTTGCAGTGAAGGGTAAGAAAGAACTGGCATGCAACTTAAAGAAGTCTCTGTATGGGTTGAAACAGTCACCAAGGATATGGTATCAAAAATTTGATACATTTATATGGGGACTTGGCTTCACCAGAAGCAAAGCAGATCACTGTGTGTATTTTAAATTAATTGGTGACCTTGTTATCTATTTGGTCTTGTATGTGGATGATATGTCGCTGGTTGGAAATGACAAAGAAATTATCCAGGATTTGAAGACCCAATTGTCCTCCAAATTTGACATGAAAGATCTTGGTGCTACAAACTATATTTTGGGCATGGAAATTAAAAGAGATCAGGAAAAGAGGAAGCTCTAGTTAAACTAGAGGAAGTATGTTGAGACAATATTGCAGAGGTTTAATATGCAGGATAATAAACTGGTGAAGGTTCCTATTCCTGTAGGTGTAAAGTTATTTGCTGAACAGTGTCCGAAGGCACAAGAAGAGGAAGAGGATATGTCATGTGTTCCATATGAAAATGCAGTCGGTAGCCTGATGTATGAGAGGGTATGTACTAGACCAAACATTACACATACAGTCGGAGTATTAAGCAGGTTTATTTCAAAACTAGGGAAGGAGCACTCGACAATAGTGAAGCGGGTTTTCAAGTATTTGCATGGCACTAGTGATTATGGTTTATGCTATGAAGGAAGACTAGGATTGGACAGAGTTTTGGATATCCATGGCTTTGTTGATACAGACTGGGCTGGAGATCAGGATCAGAGAAGATCTACAAGTTGGTATGTGTTTAACCTATTTGGAGGTGCATTCAGTTGGATGAGTAAGAAACAATCTGTAGTGGAACTATCAACAGCAGAGGCAAAATACATGGCAGCCACTCATGCAAGCAAGGAAGAATTTTGGTTGCAGAGATTGTGTTCAAGTATGAGGTTAGTACACAGAGCTATAAGGATAGAGTGTGATAGCCAAAGTGCAGTTTTCTTGTCAAAGAATCCTACTGACCATTCAAACACAAAGCACATTGATGTTCAGTATCACTTTGTGAGGGATATGATAGAAGACAAAAGGGTCTTGTTGATACAGGTGGACACTTTGAAGAATACTGCAAATGCATTGACAAAATTTGTTAGCTCTGAGAAGTTCTCTTGGTGTATAGAAACAATGGGCATTGCACGGTTGGATAAATGGCTAAGCTCTCTTGTGCCCCCGTGTGGAAAGAAAACAACAAGTGGGAGAATTTTGGGTTGTGTTATATTCTTTCCATGACTAGCACATGTAGTTAACTGGGGGGTTAGAAGGGGGGCAGAGCCCCCCCGTTGTTGCACTGATTGCATAGTGGGGGGAGTCACAGGGGGTTTGAGGGCTTTAGGTAACCCCACTCTATATTTTGTTTTTGGACCCTATATTAGGTTGGGCAAATCTACCTATGGTTTTGTGCATTATTTTTCGCACATGGTTTTGGATGTGATGGTTTTTGGTCCATGGTTTTGGACACGATGTTTCTCGGTCCATGGTATTGGATGCTTCAGCATGTATAAATATGTATTGTAACATTGAAAGGAACATAATGAAAAATCAAGCTGGTAGTCTCGGTTTTAGGATCCAAGGGAAAATCTTAGTGTATATGTCTTTTATGTGTTATGTTGTCATATTATTTATTTTCTGTCTTTTAGAATTCATATTTAGGTAATTTCTGTATAGGTTTAAAACCTTTAGAGGCGACCGTATCTAGATGAGTAAGCCACTGGTGTGTTGCCTCTTCTACCGATCAAGTGTTAGCATGGAGCCATGACTGAGCAATACTTAAATGAAAACTTGGCAGGGAAATAGATGGACAAAACTCTGACTTGACAATGATTCATGATAGACCCAGAATTGAAAATTACTATACTTAAAACCATGCAATGAGTAATTTCAAGATCGAGGGGAAGAAGTGGATGTTTTAGACTAAAATAATCAAGGTATTGATACCCAATTGTGCTAAAAATGGAATAGAAACGACCATCTCTATACAACTAGACTGACCATGGATTAAAATTTTGGAGTATTCTAATTATCACTTAGGGCATGAATTTTGACTGACACTCAAAATCAAACTAAAAACGAACCACTATAACAGGCCCCTACAACTAACATGAGGTAATTAAAGGATATACCATATGAATCAACTGATTCAGTTTATTTAGATGAAAAATGCCAAAACCAAATCCAAGGATGCAACTAAAAAGGAGTTGTGCAAGACACATATGAAGAACATTGACGACCATGGAGCAAACACTTGAGATTCCATGAAAAATTCCTAACCATGGTCCTATAATGGAGGAATACACCGTTGAAGAAAATACCACTAATGAAATTTCCTTTAACTACACAGGGGATGGACAAAAGACTACATGAGAAAATGTTTACTTTCAAATTATTATAGGAAGGGGGTCCCCACCTTATAATTATATGTAATTTCACAAATAAAGATAAACCAATAAGAGGACAGATCAAGAAACAACTAATCAGAGGTATCCCTGACCTACAAAGATGCCATATCTGCCACTCGGGATCCTCAATATAGCTTCACCACCCCAGTCTTATAATCAACATCAGAGATCTAGCTACCAAAATATATCTATTTTAAAGGAACATGTAACAATGGAGGAAGTATGCTCTTTGTATATTTCATAAGTGATTTAGCTCCCTTGGATCCTCCATCCCAACTTCCCGCATGACGAGGCCATTAATGCTCTACCTGCATCTATTAGTAAACATCTGAGCCGCATCCAATTGTCCTTGCTCTTGCCTCACCTCCATACTTAGACTAGGGAAGTAGATGGAATGTCAAAAGTGTTTATGAAACCCACGTACACCAACATCCTATGCTACAAATTTAACTATGCCACCCTCATTTCTACCACAAAAATGTGCGCATTTGAAGAACCGCCACACGTTGTTCATGAGAGGCCAAGTGTAGGCCCTAGTACACATTTCAAAGACCAGCTCAAACCTATCCACTAGTACCCTTTGCATGCCCTAATATTAGAGGGTAGAATCGGTCTACGAAATCCACCGATTTAGGTTGTTTCATTGAGTATTTTCTATGAGTGCACCACGATTGGGGATCTCAAAAATTTACCTCTGAGCTTTATTGTAATGCATTTCAGCCATTACTTTCTCTTCTGACCACATGCATTAGGGGGGATTTCTTATAACCCTATTTGTCACTCCATTAGACTGAGATAAACCCAAGTTAAACTTATCTTAGTTTTTGGCTAAAATGCATCCCCTTCTCACATTTTATTTTACTTATGTGAGATATATCTCATGTTCAAAGAGTGAAATTACATAATTGAGAAATTTCTCATAATATTTCGCCAAATATTATGCTTATTAGATAATAACTATTTCATAATTGAGATAATTGAGAAACATCTCATAATTGTGAAAAAGGTTTATAGATTTTATCATTAGATATAATTTTTGGGATTCAACAGCATTAAGTAAGTCATTCACGTATGACCATTTCATGAGAGATATCCGTAACTAACTAATCTCTGATGATTTTTGAATGGTTCACTTAGCACTTGTTTCATCGGGTGATGCTCACAGGGGTGAAGAAGTGGGATTGAAACTAGCGAAATGAATCACATAGCATCAACCATCACTTCTAGGGCTTGCACCTAGTAACCAGGACTTCCCGGGAGGTCACCCATCCAAGATCGCCTATGGCTCAAGCACGCTTAACTGTGGAGTTTTCCCCACAATCAAGCCCACTTAGCTTGCTACCCCATTTGCAAAACCCTTGCAAGTATTGTGCCTCATGAACCATTCAGGTAGAGATCCCTTCACTCTTTTTTTAAATTTGAGTATGGGGGTTTACATAGTGCATTATATTAGACATCATTTTTGGGATTCAACTACATTAAGTAAGTCATTCACATATGAAAATTTCATGAGAGGTAGTCGTAACTGATTAATTTCCCATGGATTTTGAATAGTTCACTTAACACTCATTACATTGGGTGATGCTCAAAGGGGTGAAGAAGTGGGATTGAAACTAGTGAAATGAATCACATAACATCAATCATCACTTTCGTGGCTTGCACCCAGTAACCAGGACTACCCGAGACGTCACCAATCGAAGATCTGGCTCAAGTGCACTTAACTGTGGAGTTTTCTGCACGATCAAGCCCACTTAGCTTTCTACCCCATTTGCAGAACCCTAGCCAGTATTGTGCCTCATGAACCATTCAAGTTGAGATCCCTTCACTCTTTTTTAAATTTAAGTATGGGGGTTTATGCAATGCATTATATTAGATATCATTTTTAGGATTCAACTATGTTATGTAAGTCATTCACGTATGACAATTTCATGAGATTAGTTGTAACTGAGTAATTTCCCATGATTTTTGAATAGTTCACTTAGCACTCATTGCATTGGGTGATGCTCACAGGGGTGAAGAAGTGGGATTGAAACTAGTGAAATGAATCATGTATCATCAATCATCACTTCCGAGGCTTGCTCCCAGTAACTAGGAATTCTTGGGAGGTCATCCATCCCAGACCACCTTTGGCTCAAGCGCGCTTAACTGTGGAGTTTTCCCCACAATCAAGCCCACTTAGCTTGCTACCCCATTTGCAAAACCCTAGCAAGTATTGTGCCTCATGAACCATTCAAGTAGAGATCCCTTCACTCTTTTTCGAATTTAAGTATGGGAGTTTATGTAATGCATTATATTAGATATCATTTTGGGATTCAACTGCGTTACATAAGTCATTCACGTTTGACCATTTCATGAGAGGTAGTCATAACTGACTAATTTCCCATGATTTTTTAATAGTTCACTTAACACTCATTCCATCAGGTGATGCTCACAGGGGTGAAGAAGTTGGATTGGAACTAGTGAAACGAATCACATGGTATCAATCATCACTTCCGGGGCTTGCACCCGTTAACTAGGACCTTCCGGGAGGTCACCCATCCCAGATAATTCCCAAGGAGATCAATTTAATAGACTTGGGTATGATTTGGATAGGGGAACATTATTGTCAAAGTTTCCTAATTTATAAATCACTTAGGTGTATAGACATATTCTCCCAAATGATATAATAAACCTAAATAATCTCACCAAGAGAAAAGGAAGAGGGAGGGTGAGAATTATATTGAGATGATTCTACCCTAATTCATAGATCTAATACCCAAACAATCTTTAGTCATCTAACATAATCACCAAGAGATCTAGTGAAGGAGGTGTTGTAGACATGTTAAGTGGCATAGCATTGATGATTGATCTGGATTTAAACAGGAATGCCACAAATTATGGATATAACCATGAATACTGATATGCAGCAGAAATAATGTTTCATTTCATTAATGTAAAATACTGAAATATGATTACAAACAGAAATGGAGATAAACAAAATAGGGCGATGGTAGCTTATCTATAAGAAGAGATGTGGCAGCTACATGCCTCTGAACTATCTTACAATGAGGCTCCAAGGCCTATTTATTATTGAGAAACAATTGAAAATCCTAAACATCCAAAAACCTAAACATAGCAGATGAAACGCCAAACTATGGGCCCTGTTTGGGTAAATTGGTAGATCAACTTCCGGGGTCGTAACTTTGGGATATGATCTCCACTTGATGCACACAATACCTCCTTAGAAGATCTATCTGAGGACTACAACTTTGGGATGAGGAACATTGGTCCATGGACCCATGTTGCTCACAGGTTTCCCATAAAATGTCGTTTAGGGTCTCAAAACGGCTCCAAAAGTTTAGGACTCGAAAAACTATTAAAATCATAAACTATGCTACAATTAAGGAAACTGAAATATTGAAAGAGACAGTTTTGGGGGTCTAAGTGGGCTAGTTGGGTGGCCACCAACATCCACCTGGATCATTCCTCCCCCTTAGGAATAAATGGTCACCATTTCGTTGAGTTCCTCCATGAGATGTCGAAACTTCTACTGAACTTAGTCCCTGGTGATTTGTTCTGCAACCTCTAATGTGTCTAGTAATGGTGGGAAGCATGGTCGAGGATGGTCCACATTGAAGAACTCGTGCACGCGAAGGAATGGGGAAGTTTTGTGCTCCAAAGCATTTTTTCTCTCAACCTTGGTAATGGTGTAAGGAGCATATCAGAGTGGTCTAACCTTCTGATGGGCTATTGTAAGCCGCTCATTCTGCAAATCCAACTGGACTTTGTTGCCCACTTGAAACTTATGTGGTACATGATGTTGATCATGTCTCTGTTTGTACTTTCCATTTTCCATAATGGAGCAATGATATATCGACCCATTGGCTAGATGTGATCTAGCAATCAAATTGAATGAATGCTTGACCTTACAGTGCAACGGTACCCCTATGGTGAGGAAATGATGTTCTTGTATTCTTTCATGACTTTATCCCTCTACTGTTGTTGGTGTTGTGTGGAGGAACCCTTCACGAGGGTCATGGATGTGGTGATGATCTTCCCCTTATTTTGGGAGCGAATTAGACAAAAAATGAATTTCCTAGTCTAGGATATGATCTTGCTGCATTTCTTAGTAGTGATCAAAGAGGTGGCAGTAGGTGGGGCTACCTACGATATCTTGTATAATGAGTTACCAAAAGAAATAATAACAGTTTGAGGCCTTGACTCATACACATCGTGTCACCTTCATAAGTATGGTTGGACTAATATTACATCAAAAACATCAAGAGGTGCAACATCACAGTACCTCATTTGTGAAGGGCTTGATGTTGTAGCGAAGGCGACACTACTAGTGGACTTGGAGATTTCATCCTTGGCGAAGCCACCTGATACTATACGGCTGCGAGTGTGGTGTAGTTGTAGGCCCAACCGCTTCATGACCTCTACTTAAATGAGGTTCTTTTGGCTGCCACTGTCGATAATTAATTGCAGTGGTGAACCCCTTACCCACACCTGTTAGTAGAAAAGACACTCCCCCTCCTCTGGATCTTCAGGCTCATTCTTCTGCACCTTGGCGGTGGCAATAATGGCACTGGGCTGTGCATCAATGATTTGCTTCCCTTTTTAATTGCCCTTGTTAGGTTTTGACTCAAGTTCGGAACATGCATTTGATTCTGAAGCCTTCAACTCAACCACCAACGACTTCTTGGTCCGACAGTCACTTGTGTTATGAGTGGGGCTCTTATGGAACTCACACCACTTTCATGTGTCCTTCTTTTCCTTCGTGGTTTTTTTATTTTCTTGCGGCTTCGACAGGTTTTCTTGGGTCACCCTACCTTGGCTTGTCCTTTGTTCTTCGAATTCGCGGATCGAAAGTCTCGCTTCTTTTGTTTAAACTTCTACTTTATCTTGACAGCATATCGATATGTCATGCCAAGTGAGGAGATGTTCAGGAACTCCATCTCGTCTTGGATGTACTTGTGTAGGTAGTCATCGTATTTGAGTACCAAATGCAGCTCAGAATCCTTGATACCCAACTTTGTGCGAAGGGTATGAAAAATATTTGTGAAATCTAGTACATCTTGGTCCCTTCCTTTCCACAGCATGGTCCACTTTATGTATTTATCCTCATAGCTTTTGACAAGGTAGTACTGCTCCTTGATGGCTTCCTGGAAAGAATTCCAAGTGAGTGTGGCTAAAAATACTGACCAGGTAATTTCATCCTTGTGCTCGCAGTAGGTTTCCCACTAGTCCTTGACATGGGGGGACGCTTGAGAAGAGTGAAAGTAATACTTTCTTGGTTGGAAAAATCATGAACAAAAAATACCCTTCTAGCAGATTTAACCATTTATCTACAACATTTGCATCTATCAGACCCTCAAATATGGGGATTTGAAAGTTAACTTGTACCTTAAAGGGTGTGTCGTTTCCAGAGTAGCTGTTGGAAGCCGATGCATCACCCCTGGGTAGCCGCTGAAGGATTTGGGTGAACTTTTCCATCATCGCATTCCTTTGGCGCTTAAGGGCTTCTTCGAGCAAGATTTTGATAGGATCTCCTGCCTCCTCGTCTTTCTTTTCATTCGCCATGGGAGGTCATCATGGTTTGTGAGGCTGACCTTGGAAAGGTTCAACTACATCGAGCCCTAACTCCTTATACCCTGACGTCGTTAGGGACATGCAAAGAAAATGGCATCAACCCATGGTATTCATCCACGCCTGGAATTTACCCATGGTATTATAAGTGGCATCCAGCCATGGTATTATAGGTGGCATCCACCCATGGTATTCATTCATCCATGGTATTTGCCCATGGTATTGTCGCATCCACCCATGGTATTCATTAACCCATGGAATTTACCCATGGTATTATAATTGAAAAATGCTATAAGTAACAAGTTGCATTCTGTAAACGGGCAGTTTTTCCACCACAATGTAGCTTTTACATTTATTCTCTGTTTTAACAAAAAAATCTTTGTGGTTTTGTTTATTGGGTGTTCTCCGCTTTTTCTTCTCGCATTTCAATTTTTCAGATCTTGGGGGTCTGCCCCAAGATCTGGCTCAGTGGTATCATAGCAGGTTACGATTCATGGGAATGAGGGTTTGATGTATCTTTCAGTTTCAAATTTTGCAACAATATTCAACAAACTTTAGGCATGTGCTACGTCCTCCACAAAGCATTTTGTTGGGCCAAGTGGGAAGAATTTTTCTTTTTTCATTTTTTTGCAGGAACGTTTTTGGGCGGCATGTTTGCAGATAAAATTTGAAATCTTTGGTAAAAATTTTATAAAAGTAAATAACAAATCTGGATTCCTTGCAGAAAAATACCCAAATTCAAAGAAAAAATCGGCCAAATCAAAGTCCAGATGAGAGAGATATTACTGATTTAAAATCATCTATGTTGCAGAAATGTTTCTGACTATAATTCATAGATGATGGCTCTCCTATATTTTTTTTGCAAATTTGGTGCATAATTTCAGTAAAGAGATTATTGATATGAGATCCTCTTGAAAAATCATTCAATTAAAAAAAAATGGGTCGAATTGGAGTTCGGATGTGGAAGATATGGCTGGTTTAAAATCAGTTATTTTTTCAGAACTTTTGTGACAGAAAAAAAAGTTGCAGCATGAATTCTAAGATTCTAGATTGTCTAGATAAGGATTTCCAACACACGAGAAGATGTAAAATGGTCCTTCTATTTCCAAAATTAGGTTATAATAAATATTCTGAATTATATTGACTGAGTTATGTCCATTTTAATTCTCAAGCAACATTCAGAGCGGGTTCCCTTTGGAGACGTGGCCTCCCACACCCCTTTGGTAGGCACCTACTTCACATTTATCAGTTTCAACATAGCAACATTCAACTTAGGTTATTTAGAGACATGCGCTCCCACACCAGGCTATGTAGGCACCTGCTACTTCAGCAACAACCATTATCACAGTTATGGGTCAACTGCACAAAATCCTTGTCATCGAAGTCCATTTGCTAGGTTGCACACTGTTAGCATCACAGTTGGTCACAAGCATTACAGGGTATCTCTATCCTTGGATTTTCATTTTTCACGGTTATGGGTCATCCACAAACCCACACTTCATCGGAGTCCATTTGCTAGGCCGCACACTGTCAGTATCACAGTTGGTCACAAGCATTATAAGGTATCTCTATCCTCAGATCTTCGTTCATCATGGTTATGGGTCATCCACAAATGAACACTTCATCGAAGTCCATTTGATAGGCCACACATTTTTAGTATCACAGTTGGTCACAAGCATTATAGGGTATCTCTATCCTCGGATCTTCATTCATCATGGTTATGGATTAACCACATAAAACACTTCTCTTCAATGGCTCTTCATATTCAAAAAAGGCTTCACAGGAGGGAACTTCACCCAATGGGGACCATTGCTTCTTAAGTAGGGAGGAATGATATGAATGGAAAATGGCATCAACCCATGGTATTTATCCACCCATGGTATCCATCCACCGATAGAATTTACCCATGGTATTGTAAGTGGCATCCACCCATGGTATTGAAAGTGGCATCCACCCATGGTATTCATCAACCCATGGTATTGTCACATCCACCCATGGAGTTTACCTGTGGTAATGTAACCTAAAAATACTATAAGTAACAAATCACATTTTGTAAAAGGACAGTTTGTCCGCCATAATGTAGCATTTATAGTTATTCTTCATTTTAATAAAAAAAAAATTGTGGTTTTGTTTATTGGACATTCTCCTCTTTTTCTTCTCACATTTCAGTTTTTCAGATCATGGGGGCCTCCCCTCAAGATTCGGATCAGTACTATCGGCCCCGTCTGGGTAAATTGGTACACCAACTTCCCGAGGTCATAACTTTGGTATACAATCTTCGTTTGACACGCACAATACCTCATTAGAAATATCTATATGAGGACTACAACTTTGGGGCAACATGGGTCCATGGACCCGTGTTGCACCCATTTTTCCTAGAAAGCGTCATTTAGTACCTTAGAACAGCTTTGAAAGTTGAGGACCTGAAAAACAGCTAAAATTCGTACATTGTGCTACAATTAAAGAAACTCAAAAACTGAAGGAGACAGTTGTGGGGGTCTAAGTGGGATAGGTGGGTGGCCACCAACATCCACCTAGATCAATGATCATCTAGCGATCTCAAGGTACTTTGTATTTTGTATCAGTCTTTAATTATATAACATTCCATCTTGTTCAGGAAAACCACTATCTCATCCATGGCATATCGCATCTCACGTAGAATCCTCTTTGTATCCTCCTCGCGAACAAATAATTGGTACTTATCCACCTGTTTGTATCACAACACCATGTCGAGAAGATTCACTATTTGCTTGTGAATTGAAATTGAGTGGAGAAATTATCGTCTTTTCCTTCTCCATGTAGGTTTTAACCCCATACAGAAGTTCCCTACATATGAATTCTAAAAAAATAAAAATAAACAATGGTGAAAGCATAAAACATAAAATAGATATACACAAAGAATTTCCCCTAAATCCCAAAACCAAGACCACTATATTGATTTTTCATTATATTCCTTTCAATGTTACAATACATATATATACATGTCGAATCATCCATAAACCCTATTCCATTAACCTTGAATTAGGACACAACTGTCGTTCCCTTGACTAGATCTACAAAATACCATCACTAGGAAACCATCATGCCTAAAATCATGTGCAAAAACCATGCAAAAAACCATAGGTACGTCCACCCACCTAATATAGGATCCAAAAAAAAATTGGTGGGCTGCTTCCCCCATAAAACCCCTCGACAGGGGGGGATTTCGCCCCCCATGTGACCCCTCATTGCATCCAACACAACGAAGGGGGGGCTTTCTCCCCCCCCCCTCTCTAACCCTCAACTTCACTACTGAGGCTAGTTGTGGAAACAATATAACGCACACCCAACATTCTCACACTTGTTGTTTTCTTTCCACAGGGGGCCATAAGAGAGCTTAGTCATTGGTCTATCCCCCCAATGCCCATTGTTTCTCTACACCAAGAGAACTTCTTAGTGCTCACATACTTAGTCAATGCATCTGCAGTATTCTTCAAAGTCTCCACCTTTACTAGCAACACCTTTTTTCCCTCAAGCATATCCCTTACAAAGTGATATTCACCATCAATGTGCTTTGTCTTTGAATGATAAGAAGGGTTCTTTGCCAAGAAAATTTCACTTTGGTTGTCACCCTCTATCCTTATAGCTCATTGTACTAACCCCGTACTTGAACATAATCTATACAACCAAACAACTTCCTTGCTTGCATGAGTGGCTGCCATGTATTTTGCCCCTGTAGTTGAAAGTGTCACTATAGACTGTTTGTTACTCATCCAACTAACTGCGCCTACAAATAGGTTAAACACATACCCACTTGTAGATATTCTCTGATCCAGATCTCCAGCCGAGTCTGCATCAAGAAAGCCACGAATGTCCAAAAATGTGTCCAATCATGTCTTCCTTCGTAGCACAGACCATAATCGCTAATGCCATACAACTACCTAAAAACTCGCTTCACTGATGTCCAATTGATCTATTGTTGAATGTTAGTTTTGGTGTGCTAATTTCAACTTCATAATTAAAAACAATTTCTTATGATTTGATTCATATGCATAGGTTTCCTTTATGGTGTTTGTGAATGAACAGGTAAATTTTTTCAAGTTTTATGTCAAATTCATGAGCAAAATAGCATGAAAGTAAAGTGTTGAACAATAACAAACAAATGTACATTAAACCATCAAAATGAACTCTTAACATAGTATTTTGATGAGGTATCTCACCCCTCCTGGGGTACATTTCCTTGGTCCAACTTTCATGGCTTGGTCCTTTGTATTAGCTCAAAATGGGGAAAAGTGTTATTTACAATGCTCTGCTACTCCTGAAACCTATTTCGATGTGCTTAGAACATCAAAATCATCTAGGAATGCCTTTTCCTGAGCCCAATTTGGTTTAAAATTGCAAAAGTTATGGCCAAAATAGTTTCTCCTAGGAAAACTCCACTAAAACTGGAGGGACTCTAGTTAACTACACTAAATATGGAGTTAGCAGCAAATTTAGGAGACCGCCAAATTTTCTGCCATCTTAACTTATCCACATTTAATTAGGATAAGCATGTTTATTAATATTAAACTTTATTTTAGAGCCAATTGCATGATTAATGCAAATCGTCAACCTCTGGTCTTCGTGGTAGAGGTCAGACGGTGGTGGTAAATGCCAATGGTTTACTATTTACATTATGGCTTATCTAGCTGCCGATACTTTGGTAATGGTCAGATGGGAGGGGGCTGGCTCGTTGGGATGACTCCCTCCTCCCCGTAACTACCAAGTGTTAATACACCAAATACAAACTCAAACCATCATGTGTTAAGAACTTATGGTGGCAGTGTAGTGGTAAGTCATGGAGTTTGTTTGGGCAAAGTCATTGGTTCGACTCTGCCAACCTGCATCCATTTGGCGTTAAAATTATTTTGTCCCTTGAGTCCTACTTGAAGGTATTCGACATTCCCTCTCTTTGAAGTTTCAGTTCTTCTGTCAAGTATGAGATATTTCTGAAGTTCATCAAGATATTTTGGCGAAACGTCATCTACTAATGGTACCTAAGCATGATCTTCTTGATCATAAATCAAAGGAGGCTCAAACAATCTCAAATTATCAACATTAACAGTAGAGTATATTTGCACATAAGGAGGAAAGTCTATCTTAAATGCATTGTTAACAATCTTTTCCAAAATTTTAAAAGGACCATAACAAATCAGCTTTAGCTTTTTTCCTTCACCTTGAAGACTCCCTTTACTAATTATATAAGAAAACTTTGTCTCCAACTTGAAATTTATGATTGAGACGGTGTTTACATGCCTTGCCTTGTAGTTTCTTTGGTTATTTTCAAGTTGTTCTTGCACTATGTGATGTATCAACTAAATTTTCTCCATGAACTTCCTTGCCTTATTGATGTAACTATGACCATCGATGGCAACATCTTTCTCAAGGCTGAAGTCCAATGGCGATCTTCGCAAGTACCCAAAACATTCCTCAAATGGCAATGTGTTTGTGGAAGAATGCTTTGCCTTGTTGTATGCATGTTTTATATAATGCAACTGTTCATCCCACAACTTGGGATGTTTGCAGCAATATCCACTAAGAAGATGAATGACAGTATTGTTGACCACCTTAGTTTGTCCATCTGTTTGCAGATGAAAGGTTGTACTCTTCTTCAACTTAGTTTTCATCATGTCCCACAAATTTGACTAAAACTTCCCAACAAATCAATAATATCGATCACTTACAATGTAAGTAGGAAGACCAAAATGAAGCCAAATATTTTGGAAGAAAATATGAGTTGTTTGTTCAGTTGTAATTTTCTTTTTACATGGTGTTAGAATACACATCTTGTTGTAACTTTCTACAACTAAATACAATTAATCATGACATTTCCTTGACAATGGAATACCTCGTATAAAATCCATTGAGATACTCTCCCATGGACATGAAGGTACCAGAAGTGGAGTATACAATCCTAGTTTCCTATTGCTAGGCTTACTTATTTCACAGAAAGAAGATCCTCTAATGAAACGAGATACACTATCAAACATGTGTGGCCAATAACAATACCTTTGGAGATTCATTATTGTCTTGCCTACACCAAATTGTCCAACAATCAATGTAGTGTGTGCCTCCCTTATGAAACTTTTTCTTTCTCCACGTGGAATACATAACTTGCTGAATTGATACAACAAATTGTTAAGTTCGTGGTGATCTCACTCTTCAGTTTGGTTTCCTTGCTTCAAGATTGCATACACATCTTCAAAGTCATTATCATATGCATATTGCTCAATGTAACTTTCATGTAAAACATAATTTTGCTTGAGTATAATAGATGAATTTACAATAGGCCTGGAAAGTATATCAGCTAGCTTATTGTAGATTCCATTTTTGTATTTGATAACCAAACAAAACTATTGTCAAAAACCCATCCATCTGAAGTGTTGTGATTTCTGCAACTTTGACTATGACTGTAAGTACTGCAATGGTTGATGGTCGATATGGATAATGGTCTCTGTTGGCTTAATGAGTCCTGAACCAGGTTCATAGTTAATTGTGCCGAACAATCCCTACACTTTTCAATTATTGACTGGAGAATCCACAGTTTTAACATTTTTGTACCAACGTTTCAAATCCCAAATGGGATCCATCATCAGGATATGAGAATGATGATAACAGAAGAGCAACAAAGAAGTAATAAATAGTGAAATTTTTAGAACAACATACTGTCAGCTGTAATAATCATTAATTAATTTAATTAATTTAATATAATTTAATATTAATTTGTTTTAATAAATTACTATTATTTTATTATTTTAATTTTATTATTAAAATAATAGGAATTTATTAAAACAAATTAATATTAAATTATATAAAATTAATTAAATTAATTAATGATTATTACAGCCGACAGTATGTTGTTCTAAAAATTTCACTATTTATTACTTCTTTGTTGCTCTTCTGTTATCATCATTCTCATATCCTGATGATGGATCCCATTTGGGATTTGAAACGTTGGTACAAAAATGTTAAAACTGTGGATTCTCCGGTCAATAATTCAAAAGATTCAAGCCACAGATCTCTGAAATCCAAAATCCCTACACTACTGGCCCTTTTGACATCAACCTGTGTAGCACAGGATGAAGTCTCGCCCGAAGTAGTATGGGAGGATGCTGGAACGAATTTTCTGCATCCAAAGATCAATGTTATGTCCATTATGGCCCTAGATCTACCTTCGTGCTGATCTATAAACCCCTATGGCTCGGCACTGCAATTCACCTAACGGCCCTTATATTTCTACGAAGGTCTACAATAGGGTTTTGGGGACCTTTAACAGATCAAACATCCACTTATTCACACCATAAAACAACCCTAGATTTGAACTCACACAGGTCTACTTAAGTATTCAATAAATACAACAAAATGTAGTATAAGCTTTGCGTAAATACTTAACATACATTACATATAGTCAGCAAGACTTATCTGACAAATTCACACATCAATAATCCATAAAGACATTTGTTCCATTACAACATATATCACAAACATAAATAATGGAAATAACAAGATAAACAAATGAATTTCTCCAACAATATTATTTATTGATATTCAATATGGTATTGCAGACTCTAAACTTCCCTGCGTAGTCAACTACAGGGGTTCGTACACTTAGCTAGGAAGCCTTTCCCTTCTCTACGGCTCACTTTTGCACTATCTCCTATTCACCCATTACATTCCTCATTATCTCATTCTTTCCATTTTCCCTTTGACTACCTAAGACATTCCTATTTATAGATTTTTACATATAATCCCATGGTCTACAGACCATGGTTGGATCTCAAAATTGACTCGATTTTACATAATCAAGGGGCTAAAGCCCCTTTTGAATTCTAGCTATCTATTTTCTTTGCATCCATAAATTGCAGACACTTTACATATTTTTACCAAAATTTACATCAAAACTTTGCTTTTTAAACCCAAAACTAACCCAGGGAACCCCATCGAAACAAGGCCCCAACACAATGGTCATGACTTGCCCTCAAGTCACTAGGTTGGCACAGTGATCTTGCTACAAACATCACTCAGTTCCACCTGTCATGAACATTATTTTTCTCATGTCTTCTGGCGCGATCTTAATTTGATGGTACCCAGAGAGCCCATTAGTGGACGAGTAGACCTCCTGCCATCCAACGTTGTCCAATACTTCATCTGTAAATGGTGTCAAAAAGGGATGATGGGCGAAGGCATCATTAAGCTTTCCCAGATCTATGAAAATCCTTATTTATCCCTTTTGTTTCTTTTGTTGAACCACCATCGGGCTCACCCAGTCAGACTCTTCAACTGGTTTGATGATGCCCGCTTCTACCATTTTATCCAACTTCAAGCGAGGCTTTTCCTTGTATTTATGATTAAGGTGATATGGCCTCTACTTAATAGGCTTCGCGTCTAGTTTCAATGTAATTTTCATCACACCCAAGTCACCTATGATTCCTTTCTAGTTCGAGAACTTTGTAGGAAAAGTATCCTGGTACTCACGGTGTAACTCAGCAACTTTATCCATTGTGGCATCATCCTAATAGTCCCAGTATTCACAAATTTTGGCTCTGCTTTAGTACCAATGTTTTCCTTGTTGGTTTTCAATGGCACGTGGATATTCGGGTTCTCTATTTGTGTACCTTCAACTTTGTGATGGCCTTCCACCTGTGGAATATTTATATTTCTTGGATCTTCATCTTCCCCCTTAGTGTCACATTATAGTATTCCAAGGCATGGAGTAGCATGGTGCTCCAATCGGGCTACACCAACTCCAAAGGATCCTACAGTATTCTGAAGATCGATGTCTGACCTCCTATAGATATTAATCAATGTTTTCAAACCCATATTCAAAATTGAATGTCATTAAGAATCCTTCCTGTAATATATCCCACTTCGTAGTGCCATGACGGAGTTGCGTTTCTAGGTACGAGTTCATAGGGATTATATCCAAATTATGGCAGAATATGTTCACCCACTCTATCTATGGCTCTGTGCGATAAACTTTAGTCCACTCGTTAAATGATCCTGTAGATCATTTCGCCCATCATACTTTTCAATCAGTCAAATTTTGGGACAACCAAATCACAACCTCATCATCCCCCTATAATATTGCCATTCACCAAAGTTGTCCTTGTGTGTACCCTACCAGCGTGTGGGTGTAGTGCACAGCACTAAATCCAGTGCTTCAAAGTTATGATCCTCAGGGACCTCCCATTCAAAGCCATCAAAAAAATTATCTTCGTCAGTTAAACCATCATAATAGTGTAAATTTCTTACCTCTGATGACACGTGGCATAGGGATTTAGTCATCATGTTGTAGCGCAGCATAGATACTTCATCCATCCTATTATGCAAATGCTCAGGTTCCTCATTTGAATCCGAGGTATAGGAACTTTCTCGGTCCCATGCAATCCTTCCATCAGCTATTGGATTAATCCAGTCTTGGTTTCGCGCCATTATTTTGTACATCTGATACAAGTCATCATCACTCTCTTCATAGTCCTGGACCGGTTCAGTATAGCACAGTCCTTTTGTAGGGTCCAATGGTACTACTAGCCAAAGCGATTTCATTTCAAACAACATTTTCCACTTCTTCAAGTTGATGACTCTGTTCATATCAATGGCCCAATCGATTCCAAGGATAGTGGGATATGGATTACTATCATCAACGATCTCTATTACTTCAAAATCAACCAACACATTCACACCTTCGATATCTATTGTTACTCCATGTAACCATCCCATAGGGATTACCTTCTATTGGTTTTCCATTTTAAGATGGATTAGACCATTGCAGTGCAAGTATCCTCATCCTCTCCCATGTTTGTTTAGGCAACACATTTGCGTCAGATCCTAGATCCAAAATAACCTGGACCCTCTCATAATCTCCTGTCTATGTGGTGAGCCTCATCTCACACCTTGTTGTTTCCTTATGTTTGCCAATTTCTCATATTGTATGGTGTCCATCCAGAGCATTTTATTTACCAACACACTTTTTTATAAACTCTATAGACCCTTCACAGCCTTGCTATCGCACAGAAATTTCATACAAGTTTCTAGGAATCTGGTAAGTACAGAGGGATCAACCTTTGTAGGCATGCTAGTCTTTGCTACTTTCTTCTAGTGTTAGGGTCCCACCCTAACCTCATTATTTATGTAATAAGATCGAATCATAGTTATAGTTAAGTAAAGAGTCAATAAAGCCCATATCAATAATTGTAAGTGGTTAACCCGCATTTAATGACGGGACCATAGTTAGTTGCAAATGGGCCATGGTATTAGATAGATGGTATTAATAAGAACCATGGTATTGCCCCATGGTATTGAATGTATGAATCCTATATAAAGGATAGAGACTCCCTTCGAGGACCATTGTGTCGTATTTTTTAATCGAGCTCATCTCTATTGGAGGTGGCCCCCTCGAAGAGGCAAGTGAAAATTGCTTTCTGAATAATAAAATACTTGTTGTTATTACTCATTGTTCTATGTTCTGGTTTTATTTCCTTGCATATTTGGTATTCTGGTATCATCTTGTAGGTTAAGAGCATAACAAGTGGTATCAGAGTGCTTTATAGGGCTAGTGGGATCTCCAATTTTTAGCAAAAAAATTTTTCGCTAGAGACGTGTTCTAGCGTCTTTAAACCACGGGATCTGTCATTGAGTGCATAAAGCTGCGGATTTGGGGAGGCATGCATGCAGTAAATACAAGAGGTGGTCATGCTTATTGGACTCCCTTGTAACCCCTGTGGGTACCCCTTCAAGTAGTATTGCATTAGACAGAACTGTGCACGAACTCTCTTCCAAGTACCCTCTGGGTATATGAGAAGCCCCCTAGCTCCCTTGATAACCTCGCCATAGATAAACCATCGACCGTCTTGCTGCTACAGTACACTGAGAACAACACTCGGAGAGATTACTCGCACATATGATAGGGTAGTCGGGTTGTACAGCTAAGGGTACAGTTTATCCTCCTTGGTTAATGCCCTGAAAAATTGGGCCAAGTACCACTGTTAGACCCTTATATATATTGCAATCTATAGCACCTAACACTCCTAGAGACCATAGTTCCCAGATCTATCTCTGGATCATAAATAATCATTGGCAGATCAGATCTCGCAAGTGGGGTTTTTGTCATGATAGCAACAATCAATTCCATCATCTAGATCTATCAGATCACCCATTCAAATCTCTCAGATCCATCAAATTCGCAGCAGCAATCAGTACCGTTGTTCAAATCACTCAGATCCATCAGATCCACCATCGAGATCTAAGTAGTTGTGTTGGGTCTTATACCCGAGTGTTATTTTCACAAGACTTTGGTAGCATTTACATTTCTAGGATTCGATCACTGTAGTATTCCTAAGGAAGGAGTAAAACTCCGTTCGGAGTAAAAAAAAAAATCAAGTCTAAGACCTACCAGGGTGCTTATTGGTGACTTAGCACATACGAATCAGGATGACGAGCTGAGCAAGGTGGTGCGATTCAATTTTTAGTTCCAAAACATTCAGGCGGTCCCAAATTTCAAGCACATCGCCTCGGTGCATGGTACAAACTAGAGCTTAAGCAATGGCAAACGAGAGTATGGAAAGCCTTGAAACAACCTTGAAAGACGTAGTGTCACAGTTAAAGGAATTAAATGCAACACTCTCTAAGGGCAAGGTGGAGGCATGTGAGGAGGCATATATTGGCACCGAACATAGTGAGGGTGAGTCTAGCCAGTCTCTTCACCTCTTTGGCACCCACCAACAATCCCATCCATGACCACCTAAGCTAGACATGTATAAATTTGATGGCTCTCACCTGGCCGCATGGATAGCACAAACGGAGCAATATTTCAATCTTAATTACATCCTGGATAATGCCACTCAGCTTAGTGTGGGTATCATGTACTTGGACAATGAAAGATGGCAATGGTGGCAATGGCATCAACGTTGCTATGGAAGACCCTTGACTTGGGAGACATTAAAAAAAGCTCTTACGGATTGCTTTAACCATGAATCTGCCTTTTTGGGTCATCTCACTAAGCTCCAACAGAGAAGAACAATGGAGGAATATATTACAGCCTTTGAAGCCTTAGCTTTTCACACTAGAGGTCTACAAGATGAGTTCTACATGGAATTTTTTGTCAGTGGTCTTAAGGAAGCCATACAAGCCCATGTCCGACTGCACCACCCTAGCTCATGGATACATGCTTGCAGGATAGCTCTTGAAGTAGAACATGCATTAGCGGCCCAGTCCAATCACCCACATTTCACCGCCAAGGGTCGCCCCCCACAGGCTCAAAGCACTACCCAAACACTCAAGGTTCAAAAGGTGTCCCCTACAGAAATGGTGGAAAGAAGAAAGCAAGGATTATGCTACTACTGTGATGAAAAATACTCCGTCGGGAATAAATGCAAGGAGCCCAAATTCTTTCAAATAGATGCTACTGATCATAGTTCATCAGAGGAAGCCCCACCACCTGAGGAACGAGAGGAGGAAGAAGAGGATAACCAGTAGGACAATGTACTTGAAGAAACAATTATCTCGCTGCATGCTTTGGCAGGGATGTCTTCGCCTCAAACACTCAAAATCAGAGGTTTTATTAAGCATCGCCCAGTATTAGTCTTGATTGATAGTGGAAGTACACATAATGTTATCCATCAAAGAGTTGCAGAAGCAGTGCATTGTTTTGTATGAACAATTTCTAACTTCCAGGTCGAAATTGCTGATGGGGGAACAATGAAATGTGAAGGCTGCTATGAAAATGTCAAAATTCAAATGGGGGATTATCAGCTAAAGACCCACATGTTTTCCATACACATGGGAGGGTGTGACATTGTCCTGGGAGTTGAATGGCTTCACACACTTGCCTAATCACAATGGATTTCCAGGAGTTATATATGAGCTTTAAGCAGAACAACCACACACATATCCTCTGCGGACTCCAAGCGGGAGCTCCCTCTATCATCAGCTCACATCGGATGGAAAAATTGTTAAAAATGGGCACAATGGAGTTATAGCTCAATTTAATGCCATCCAGGTGTTCAAACCCATTTCTCTTCAGATTCATAATGAGATGCAATGGATCTTAAATAACCATCTACCAGTCTTTCACAAGCCTCATGAGATTCCACCCTCGAGAGGGGAACATAATCATAGCACCACTTTGGTCCCAGGGACCCAACCACCCAATGTGCACCCATATAGATATCCGTTCGCCCAAAAGAATGAAATAAGAAAAATAACCAGGGAACTTTGGGAAGCTGGCGTCATTCGTCCCAACATTAGTCATTATTCATCACCGATGGTCATGGTGCTCAAGAAAGATGGGGAATGGCGTATGTGTCCACACTTCAGGGCACTTAATAAGTTGACAGTCAAAGATAAATTTCCCATACCGGTTGTCGATGATTTGCTGGATGAACTAAATGGCACTCAATTCTTCACTAAGCTTGATCTGCGCTCAAGCTCCCACCAAATTCGCATGAAAGAAGTCGACATTCCAAAGACTTCTTTCCAAACTCATGAAGGCCATTACGAGTTCTTGGTCATGCCATTTAGTCTTTGTAATGCCCCATCCACTTTTCAGAGCCTTATGAACAACCTGCTCAAACAATATCTTAGAAAATTTGTCCTTGTTTTCTCTGATGACATCCTCGTCTACAGCCGCACTTGGGCCGCACATCTTTAGCATGTAGATCTTCTCTTGCAACTACTCCACAAGCATAAATTATTTCTCAAGATGTCCAAGTGTTCTTTTGGCATGGAATAATTTGAGTATTTGGGCCAGATTGTGGGGCATGAAGGTGTTAGGGTGGACCCCAAAAAGATCTAGGCCATGCAGGATTGGCCTCAACCTAAGACCTTGAAGAGCCTGAGAGGATTTTTGGGTCTCATAGGCTACTATTGCAAATTTGTCCACAATTATAGTCGCATTGCAAGGCCCCTCACTCAACTCCTTAAGGAAAATTCATTCCTCTGGAATGATGAAGCACAACAGGCCTTTACAGCTCTCAAAAATGCCATGTATTCCACTCTAGTCTTAGCACTACCTGACTTCACCAAATCTTTTGTAATTGAATGTGATGCTTTGGGTACGGGTATTGGGGTGGTCTTAATGAAGGAAGTTTAACCCTTGGCCTTCACGAGCCAACAACTAAGTGGGAGAATCTGGGACAGTCTACCTATGAGAAGGAGATGATGGCCATCTTACATGTAGTAGATACCTGGCGACCATACTTATTGGGGTGACTTTTCCAAATCCACATAGACTATCGAAGCCTTAAACATTTTTTAGAGCAATGCCTATCCTCAACACAAAAAAAAAATGGCTCGCTAAAATGTTGGGGTATGATTATGAGATAATTTACAAGAAAGGGCATGAAAATATTGTAGCAGATGCATTATCCCGCCAATTTGAGGAGGAAAGTACCCTGCTCGTAATTTCCCTTCCCATTCCAGAATGGATTGAAGAGGCTCACCAGGAATGGCTTTCACATCCCTGGCTCTCCTAACCCATTACTCAATTGCAGGTGGATCCAAATTCCACAGAGGGCTACTCATGGCAGGATGAGATTCTTCACTATAAGTACAAAGTCGTAATCTCACCAACATCCACCCTGAAAAGCTACATTTTGGCAGAGTTGCACTCATCTCCCACTGTAGGGCATTCAGGCTTTTAGAATGTATGCTCGCACTCAAAGATCATTTTTTTGGAGAGGCATGAAAAAGGAAATTCTTAATTTTGTAGCTGAATGCAACGTCTATCAGCACCAGAAAGGAGAAACGGTCAAATCACCATGCACATTACAACCATTGCCCATCCCGACATCAATATGGATGAAGGTTTCTATGGATTTAATTACAGGTCTTCCAAAGTCAAGAAACAAGTCAGTCATCATGGTGGTTGTGGACAAACTTTCAAAGTATGCTCATTTTGACGGCCTATCCCACCCTTTTACACTGACTTTGGTCACTCAATCTTTCATGGATCAGATCTTCAAATTGCGTGGCATGCCCACTTCCATTGTGTGTAATCATGACCCGGTCTTCACTAGTAACTTTTGGCAGGAGCTCTTCCAGCTACAAGGTACCCAAGTACAACTCAGTACTTTTTATCATCCACAAACTGATGGTCAAACTGAAGCACTCAACAAATGTCTGAAAACCTACCTTAAGTGTTTCACTTCAGAAAAGCAACATCTTTGGGTATAGTGGTTACCTCTAGCTGAATGGTGGTATAACACCAACTATCATGCCACCACCAAAATGACTCCATATGAAGCAGTTTATGGTCAACTCCCTCCTTCCCCTACTTATATCAAGGGGTGCTCAAATGCACAAGCAATGGATCAACTCCTATAGAATCGCACAACCATGCGAGCCCATCTTTGAGAGAATCTTCATCAAGCTCAAAACCGCATGAAGCAACAGGTAGATCAACATCACTCAGAATGCCAATTTCAAGAATGGGATTGGGTATTTTTAAGGCTGCAACCATATAATAAAACATCACTCAAAGACAACGGTTGTCAGAAACTATCTCTAAAATTCTATGGACCGTACCAAGTACTTCAGCGCAGTGGACAAGTTTCCTACAAGCTAGCTTTTCCACCCACTGCAAAAATCCATCCAGTTTTCCATGTCTCATGCCTCAAGAAAGTGATTGGGAACAACTGCAGAATTCAAACCAGTCTACCCGAACTGGATGAACAAGGGTCAATCTGGCTCCATCCTGAATAGGTCCTGGACACATGAGAACGGAATCTGCATGGCCACATGACCAAGGAAGTCCTCGTCAAGTGGAAAGACACCTCTATGGAAGATGAAACCTAAGAACTAGTCACTATTCATCACCAGTTTCCACAGCTTCAGCCTTAAGGACAAGGTTATTCTTATGGGGGAGGGCATGTTAGGGTCCCACCCTAATGTTATAGACATTTTTGGGCCCTGCAACCTAAGCATGAAATGTCCATAAATCAAGGGCTCCTAAGTCCCTAAAAGTGTTGTTCTAACCCCTAAAGGAACAAGGTCAACAGATTACAGCTTCTCCCAGAAGTTATCCATGAGAAACTACTCAGAATTGGTCAAAACAGGATCATTGCAGCTACTCCACTGGCTAAGTGCGTTGCATCTCACCTAGATACACTATGAGGGTGCATTGCATTTCAAAAGTCCCTTCTGTGGGGTGCGATGGGTGAGAAATGACAAATGGCAGTGTCATTCCGCGAGGTGGAGAGGCAATGGAAGCTTCCAGAATCTTCTCCTGTGACACTTTCCTCAATGAATTTGACCAAGGATGAGTAAGAGACCTTCAGTCTCCAAGTGGAAGAAAGAACTATCAAAGAGAAGACACTAATCAAATCACAAGCTGACTCATCCCCCTTATAGATATCTATATATGGATCCCTCATCCGAGAGATCCAGAGGCTGGAATTTTGCATATTGTAAGGAATTGTTGTTGGTTTCTAGAGACAAACATCAGATTGTTGGGTGATGTAAGCTTTGTTTGAGGTGAAGAGGGGATTTTTTGCTGGGAGGTTGATGCTAGGTCGGAGCAATTGGTTGTAACTCCTCCTGGATCTTTTCTTGTTTATCAATAAAAACTATTTGAGTTTTCCTCCATGCTTTTGTATCATTGATGCTTGTTACATTTGTATGGTCAATTTACATATGATCCTAGATTGTTTATGATTATAGATCCATGTCTTTGTATAGTGCTATGCTTCTGTAATCTTATAGGTACTTTGTGAAGCTGGGTGTGCAAGGGAGCAGGTAGCTGAGGACTATCAAAGAAGAGAGGGATCGAATCGAAGGATTAGCGCAAGACAGAGGTTGGTCTTTCTGTTCCTCTCTATCTATAATTCATAAAGGAAAAACAAAAGTAGTTTTTCTCTATTTGTTTCTAAGGCAGCTGTCACACCTTAGTGGGATAGAGCAGTTCTAAATAGACACTTTTCCCTCTAACAAAATGGTGACTCCACTGGGGAGCTAATTAGTTTGTTTGTTTATCATTCCTTGTTGTCTATTTCATAAACTTACAAGTAGCATTCGAACTGCATTTCTTATAACAAATGCAAAGTAGATAATTGTTGCTTCAATCCATCCACTGGATCTGTTTATGATTTAAACAACTGATTCACAAACTATCTGATTGCCCTTGTGATAGCTCTTAGATCCTCCTTAGATCTACCCTTGATTGTTGCATTACTGATTGCTTTTTACTCGACCAAAACCCAAGAACTGAACTGCAAACTGTGACCCGGAACCGGAACAGAGTCTCGTTTCTGGCCCAGAACAGGTACTGTTCAGAGATTCTGAATTTCAGCGCACTTCCGGAGTGGACAACCTGCGTTGCATTTCAGATTTTCTGTGTTACAGGTGTGCTGATCAGACTAGCTCTATGCAGTTGTGGCTTCTGTGGTTCATTCTTTCTAGTTCTATTCCTGAATTTTGCTGCCTGTGATCAGTATATGTCTGTTTGAAACTCCTTTTCCTTGTTGTTATTCTGCCTCCTTTATACAAAAGAACTGTAGATGTTTTTGTGTGCTTGTTGAGTCATTTACAGTTCTCCTTTGCAAAAGTAGCATAATCGTATTGTCGTCCTTTGATTTGAATCTGTCGCAAGTGTCGATTTCGATCGTAGGAAAAAGTTTGATTGCTGTTGATGGTCGATTATCCTGTTACTATTGCTTTTGGTCTGCATTTGTAATTTTCTAGTGTCAAGAACAAGTATTCAGTTCAAAATCGTGAAGTGTTGTGATCGTCTCCATTTTTTTGATTTGGAAAAGAAGCTTGTTGATATTTGTCGCTTGAATAGAAATTCAGATTTGTGCATCAATTTTCTTTTTAGCATCTATATACTAAGAAAGTCGAAAAACAAATACATGCATGTGCATTTTCTTATAGACAATCTGACTGGCTTGATTTAGGAAAGTGCATTTAGAGTGTGCTCTTTGCTCTTTGTGAAAAGATTCTGTCTTTCATTTCCCTAGTAGCTAGGATTTTCATTGCATAAAGGAGATAAAAAGTTTGTTTATCATCTTAGATTGCATTTCAAGAATTACATCTACATCTCGTGGTGAACCGGAAAGGCAAACTTCATAAACAAGATCAACTTAAAATAAATTCAATGAATCTAACAACGCTTTGGAACTTAACGCACAACATATAGAAGTCTAGGCTAAAGACGTATTCCGGCGTCGTAAAGCCTGGTAACTGTTGTTCTCACTGATGGTTGGATGATTCCTCCACTTTGAGACGATAAGTGCCAGTACGGACTTGTGCTCCCACGTACCGTCGAGTATATTTTGGGAGAACCCAATAGGTTTAATCCTTTATCCATAGGAAGCCGTGTCTGCCAC
Source organism: Pinus tabuliformis (assembly GCA_031772625.1). Lineage (NCBI taxonomy): Eukaryota > Viridiplantae > Streptophyta > Pinopsida > Pinales > Pinaceae > Pinus > Pinus tabuliformis. The sequence goes on from CM062820.1 coordinate 1,439,388,793, forward strand.
CCTATCAATCACAATGCACTGAACACAACATTCAAGAAGATTGACTGTCGTACCGTAAAAAGTATTCTGCAGTTTTGCGATTGGTTTGGTACTCCCTCTACCTACATTTCCAGAGTAGTCCCTTTCGTTCCTTTTCAGACTCCTTAACGGAAAAGGTCCATCTGAGCACTTGTCACTTCAGGCTCATTAAAAATCGAACGAGACTAGAGTCATCTTTTGTTTTTTCTCGACTCTTAAAAACTAAAAAAACAAGTTGTGTCAAAGAGTCTAAAATTTATTTTAAACAGAATATTCATTACCCCTTTCCTACGTTGATCTTGGGTTGAGAAAATGGAGTCCACCAACCAAGGAATTCCCCTTGGAGGAAATCCTAGTCCCTTCTCCTCTTGGGGAGATGTTGGTGCACCCCATATGGCCACATTGTCGCTTCTGTTAGTGTCAGTCTTTCCAGCCTTCCTACAGTGATCAAATATGCTCTTAGAAAGTGGTCTCAGAGTGTCAAGGTCAAATTTTGTCATTTCAGTGAGTCTTCAAGCAAAATTTGGTCACTAGGCATTAGGTCTAGGGTTTGCCCAAATGTCAGTCCATGTCATCATTCAGCTGAGCCTATCATCATTCAGAGGGTTTTCATTATCATGTCAGTGTCGAACGAGTCATTTTACACCTTATTCATGCTTCAGTTGTGCCTAGGCAAGGTCATTTCCCTCTCCCAGGGTTTTGAAGGCAATTTCTCGTGGATGGTCAAGTCACCGGAAAAACTTGTTTCCTGATGTTCATAAACCTTCCCCTATCCCTAAAGTACCTTATCAAACACTTCCCATCCCTTAGATCCACCAAATTCCTCATTTTTTCACAAACCCTAGTTTCTAGCTACAACTTGGCAATTTTCTAGGTTTGGCCTGTGTTTTGCCCTTTTCGACCCCTTCCCCTCACTCAATCTCTGAGATTCCACTTTCCCCTGCTTCCTAACATCCTTCCCTACTCCCCAAAATTTCCCCAATAATTTAGAAGCCCCTTATCCCCTTCATTTCGCTTCATTTCGACAAAATTCCTTGTTTCACACATCAAGACAAGTTTCACTCAAATGATGTTTCAGAGCAAAAAAAGATGAATTTTGGGAAACTGAGAGAGGTTTTATCCATAACATGCAAAAGAAGAAAAACCTCCTTCACTTTTTACACAGGTTTCAAGGTTTGAGAGAAATGTCAAGAATTCTGTTGCCTCAAGAGAATCAAAGACACCTCTAAAGTGACCTTGGGAATATCAAGTTTTCGCCTAGCTGGGTTGGCCAAATGATTTGCTTGATGGGTAAAATGATAACTAGACACAAAGAAATTTCCAATGAGCTATCATGAGCTCAATTTGGGGTTGAGTAAGGCATTCAAAAGTTGACTGCAACAGTACTCTTCTTTCAGGCAGCCTCATTTGGCACTTTTTGATTAGTCTTGGGAGATTTGCTTTTTGACAGGTCAAATCAACTCCAAATTGAAAAATTCTAGTTGGGTTGGAAATTAGACTCAAATAAATTTCCAACGAGCTATCCTGCGTCCAATTCCGACACAGGGAAGGCCTCCAAAAGCCTCTTGCAAGGTGCGCGACCCGTTGAGCCAGAGGTGCGCGACCCGTTGGGCAAGGTGCGCGACCCGTTGGGCAAGGTGCGCGACCCATTGAGCTGTCTTGCTGCAAACTTCAAAAAATTGCCCAATCTTCCTCCAAGTCATCAAATTTGTTCAAGGTAGGCTCTTTACACATCATTTTTGTGGTTGGTGATGAATGTAAGCCCTCATGCTTGTATTTTAACCTCAAATTATGCAAGTGAAAAGACATTATATGGATGCAATGTTAATGAGCAAACTGTGCTAGAGTTTGTGTTGTTTCAAGCTGTTTTTCCCTTTGGTTTGTTTCCCTCCTTTCCCTTTCACTCACACTTATATGTTCATCTCTTTTCCCATATGCAATGATCTTTGCAAATGATTTCCCAATTATAAAAATGTATTCCTATATGCATAATGATTTGCAACATTTCCCTCAAAAATTCCCCGTTATATTTATATATTCCCATTCCTTGTTAAAATATCCCTCCCCTAACATTCCCTTCATACTCCTTGTCCCCCTTGAAACAACATACAACTCAGCATTTTACAAGGCAGAAACACCAGTACATTTCAGCCACTTTGCTCCCAAAACCATGTCAGAAACCGAGACCGACTATGAGCGAAGTGATGACCAGGTATCAGCTTCAGAGTTTGAGGTACAGAGGAGGCCTCATAAGGGTGGAAAGGGCGGTCATCATAAGCGAGAGGAGCCCACCTCTTTGACCGATTTGCAGGGGTGGATTTTACAAGGCGAAAATGAAAGTGTTTCAAAGGCGGTTGACCGAGGCACTAAAACGGAGAAGGAGGCCAAATCCCCTCCATATCTTGGCTGAGGCATCGCTTAAAGATCATGGCACTCACTAGCATCAGCTACAGCACAACTCCCAAAAAATTTTGAGAATTTTGGGTAATTTTGGTATTTTTGGGAAATTTACAGGTTTTGGCTTCTCAACGGGTCTCACCCCCGTTGAGACCCTTTGTCATCGTAGCTCCGTTTTGCAAAAAATCAACATTTTTGGATTTTTCATGCAAAGTTACACATGCCTATGGATGGACTTGAGTTTTTATGGAGTTTTGGGCCTCCAAAAGGTCAAAATACAGCCAAATTTTGACTTTCTGCCCCTTTTTTGAGCTGCAGAAGTAGTCTTGGGAGAATTGACTTTTGACTGGGAAAATGACCTCCAAATCCAAAAATTCCGATTAGGTTGGAAAGTAGACTCAGATACCTTTCCAACGAGCTATCCTGCACCTCATTCTGACACCGGGAAGGCCTCCAAACAGGGCTCCAAAGTGTGCGACCCGTTGAGGAAGATGTGCGCGACCCGTTGAGGAAAAGTTGCCAGATTTGACCAGTTCAGCCCAGAAATTGCAGTTTTGACCTTTTTCGACTTTCTGAGGTTAATGATGATCTTGATGGATGTAATTATGACACTTTTTGGATACTTTTACTCTAGCTTATCTCTTCTAGAAGTTTCTTGCATGTAAAGGGTAAAAATTGAATGTATTAACTGGTTTCCAAGTTTATAGAGGCAAGTTGTTTTGACTGCCTATTTTCTAGTGCTTAGTTTAGAAGTGGTTCAAACAACTCATAGGATAGTGAGCTCGACCCATGGAGGCAGGGAAAGAGGTTAGATCATCTATATTATGTACTTTCTTGCTCATTTTCAAGGGTTGGATGGTTGGACTCTTGAGAGAGAAGCTATCATTGTATTATTTCACTTGTATCTCTGCAATTTTTGGCTAAGGAAGACGAGGGTTTTGCAGTCATCTTTGGGATTCTTGTGGACTCATGTGTTGATGGTGTGTTTCTCCATGTTATTGTAAGCTTTGTTCTGTGATTCATTTCCTTTCTATACTGCTGCATATTAAACAAATGAAGAGTTAAAGTAAGAATTCATGCTTGCCATGCTCTGCTTTTAAATTTGTTTAATTTCAATGTTTTCTTCTGTCTAAAGAGAATTCAAATTCATTGTTTGCTCTCTTTAGCCTTCTTATCTTTCTTTTCTAATCATCCACTTCAGCTAAAGACATCAATACAGGCTCCTACCTCGCCCCAAAGACCCCCCTGCAGAAACTGTGTCAAATCCCTGCACCCTAAATTGCAGCTCCTCAATTTGCCACCAAAAACCCCAAAAACCCCCAAAAATCAACCTTTATAACCAGTTTACTAGCCTAATATCAGTGTTACATTGTTGGTCATCTCATCCTATTGAAAATCTACCGAGATTGACCGGAGAGAGCCTTCTCCTTCCCCGTAGGGCTAGCTACGAGGCTGAATGGTTTGATGTAGCCTTGAGGTTTACCTTTCTCAGCCTGAGGTGAAATTTCAAGTGCTAACAGCTTCTAGGACTGACAATTGGTTTGCCTGTATGGCTCTTCTCAACATCTGTCGTTCAGAACACCACTATTCCTGAACAATCGAATCAGCAAATAGACGAGTCAAGAGTTACCCACCAACCTTCTACTTCCTCTAATTCTTCCTCTCCTCCTTCCTCTTCACTTGATGGGGCTGGTAAAGCCAAAAGTCAAGTACCTAAGGAGAAGAAGGAAAAGAAGAAGAAAGAGAAGAAGAAGAAGGAGCCAAAAGCGAATGGGGGCAAATGAGTGTCGTCTAACAAAAATCCACACACTGCACCGACTAGGCCTAAATCGCCATGTGTCATTTGCAAGGGAGACCACTATCACAGAGATTGTCCTTGCATCCCTCGGATCTTAAGGGACTGGTCTCCCCGTTTGCACAACCCAATGTCGTCAACCTCTGATGATCATGTTGAAAACACACCGTCAACTAGTGAAAGTGAAGCCCCAGGACAAAAAGGAAAATATAGATTTCCTTGTAAACTGTGCGAAGGAAATCATGCCGTCCACCATTGTCCCTTCTTAGATGAGGCTAAAAGAGTTTTGGACGATCGTCCGGTTTCACCGTTATGACTTCCTCCTAGATATAAAAAACTCTTGCCGAGTCCGTCACCAGTTGAAAATCCAGTTGGCCCACTCAGGTGGTCGGCTGAAGCATCTATCATTGAAGATAAACCATCTGAATCCATACCAGACGAAATTCAAAAGGTCGAGGCGGCAGTTGACCCGGTCTTGCCTTCAGAGGTTCCATCTTCAGATGATACAGTCACTGAAGAGAACAAGGATGACACTGTCCAAATTCTTTTCATAAGCACATACTCCAACGAACATGGGGGCAATTTACCCGTTCCTTTACCGAAGGAAGGAAGTTCGTTAGAGTCGTACCCGACCGTCTATTCGGTCCCACCTCCAAGCAACCTAGTTGTCTCCTTCAACTGGAATGAACTAGGCAGGCCCCTTTTACCAGCTAGTATACCATTCTGAATTATTGTTCAAATATATAGAATTGTTATGGCTAGTACCATCATAGATGAAGTGGCTTCTGTGAGTATCCTTTCTTCAACTGCTTGGAAAGCGCTTGGTTCGCCATCGCTTTTGCCTGAGATGAGAAATCTGACAGGCTTTGATAAAGGAACCAGTCGACCGTTAGGGATCCTTCCCAATGTGCCCATAACATTGAGAGGGAAAACTGTTCACATGAATGTGATGGTAGTTCAAGGACCCCTGGATTACAATCTACTCCTTGGACGAGACTATATTTATTGCATGGGAGCAATTGTCTCCTCACTCTTTAGAGTAATGTGTTTTCCGCACGAAGGAAGAGTGGTCAAGCTCGTGGACCAACTTTCATTTCCCGGATCATACAGAGCAAATAGTCATATACCATCCCTGAATGGTCTTTTCACGCAAGAAATGTCTCAATCCCCAGTCCGTCCACCCGATGCGCACGAGTGATTCAGAGGGACATAACTGAAAGCCAGGGGGCATGCACCCTGGTCTACTTCGGCAGGAAAAATTCGGGTATACGGTAGGTTTCCGCGAGAGAATATGACCTCCGTACTCTCGTTCGTGATTGGAAGAGGGAGTTGGACTGGAATAAGATCCTCTTGTCAAAGTTATGTGGGTTGGCGGGCATCGCCGCTCACCTTTGTTTATTTCGGTAGACATCGTCGAAGAAATGTTCTGTTTACGCGCTAGATAGAACAATCTTTGGGTAACTTGAAAGAGGTATACCTTTCCTGATAAAACAAATGTTTTGTCAGCTCGAATAGAAGGTGACCTTGAAACTCTATTTTATACCTGGGGGCATGCAAGACTTTTGGAGTGCAAGCAAATAACGACTATTTATTTTTTAAATTTGTAGGTCCTCTAACCCTTTAAACTCGTAGGATTAGTCGTTTCCTAACTTGCATAAAGAAAGGATGTGGGGAAAATCTCTAAAAGTTGCCATTTTATATGAGACATTCTTATCACATGACTGGATTAATCGAGCAGTTTTAGCACATAGTTCAAGCTCGTTAAAAAATAAACATAATACATGAGCAAATGTTTCCACCCGCGTTTAAGCTCGTTAAAAAATGAACTATTCCCCGGTAAATAACCATCGTGAATGTAGTACTTCAGCCATTAAAGCCTTGGTCGTGTTTGCACCGTCACCTCCATTTTTTCATTGGCCGATCATTCACCTCCATTTGATTGTTTACCCATTTTGAGGAACAGCTGCGAAGAGTGATTTCACTAGCCATCCTTGCGACACTGCCGTGATTAGAAAATTCCAAACCTTACCTGGAATCAGTTGCTACCTGTTTTATCACTCGTTCCTCAAAAGACGAGTCTCCTTTAAGCTCTTTTCAACTGACTCATAAAATATGAAAAGATTGCCAAGCCATTGGCCTCTCCAGCTCGTTAAAGGGACAGGAAGTGTTATCCCTCCTCTAGATTTCAATCTTTTTGGACCTGAGGAATTATTACACAAAAAGATCGAGCGCTTGTTTTGTTCGGCTCGTTAAAAGTATCGAAAATTCATCCCTTCTGTATTGTTTTATACTTTTTCGGACTTAAGGGATTAGATGACGAAAAAGGAATTTCGGAGTTACCTTTACGTTCCTTTTTAGACTCTCTAAAATTGAAAATGACCGAGTTATCTTTGTCGTTAAACTCGTTAAAAATATTAATAGCGACAAACTTGTCTATAGACGAGAACGAGTTTCACTATCGCTAGGCTCGTTAAAACATAGCGATGGGTTTTCCCGAAGGGAAAATTATAGAACAAGCATATGTTATCCTCCTCAAGCTTGACAAAAATAAAGAGGTACTGGTCAGCAATGACTGGGGAAAATTGGGAAGAAGACTCAAAGAAACTTTGTTGGTAGCAAGTCTCTCTTGAACATGACACTTCCACTCCGTGTCCAAGTCGGGTTGGGTTGTTTCATTCACCGGTCACATGACCATGGTCACGCCATACCATCCACATTTGGGGTTAATCCTACCAATCCATCACATTAGTGTCGCCGATATGTTCAAGAGAAGTCAGTCAGTGAATTCACCTGTGTCTCACCCACTACCATACATTATACTCCATTCTCTCATGACCGCCACCCTGAACCTTATATCACCAGATCGTTTTCACTTCCATTGAAATCATTTGCTCCGTTCCATGTCATTGATGTGGGATTCATTAAGGCCCTCCTATGACGGATCACTTCTTGTCAACATCAACTCATTATCCAAGAAGTTGATCTAGGAACACCCCATTCAGTACTTTGAAGCTTGCATACCTCAATGGCAAGTTTCTCACTTCCGGCGATAGGTTTACATCAATGGCCTTCGACCGAAAGATTTTGCGTGGTGTTCGACGCCAAGTCCTTTATTCACACCACGTGAATTGTACTGCAGTACCTTGAGGGTCATTATCATTATCAGTGATTCCTCTCGCTCTTGTTAACAGTTTACATCATTGACTGGTAATCAAGCGATGTCTTTCCATGTTCGACTTCATAACATTTCTCACATGGATCGACTTGTACTTTGAGTGAAGATCGAACGAGATTGAAGACCCCAGATCTAGTTTCATCGATCTGGGCTGCGATATATATTCAGGGAAACTAAAGACATTAAATGTACATCATTGATGCTCAGATAATCATCCACTCAAAAGGATGATGTCTCTACCAGAATCATCAGTCTACACTCAGACGATTGTCTGTCCTATGTACATGAAAATGAATTTATAAAGCTCAGCATGGGAATGCCTGCCTCAGCTAGATCATGAAAATAGTATGAAGATAATGTATTGTATTGTATCTTATTACAGGTCTCCTCCCAACATTGAAAGAACTTCGGATCCTCAAAATAAAGCATTTCACCCGACACCAAAAGGTTAACGGCCTCATACTTTAGGGGGCAACTGTTATAGACATTTTTGGGCCCTGCAACCCGAAACAGAAAATTTCCATAAATCAAGGGCTCCTAAGTCCCTAAAAGTGTTGTTTTAACCCCTAAAGGAACAAGGTCAAGAGATTACAGCTTCTCCCAGAAGTTCTCCATGAGAAACTGCTCAGAATTGGTCAAAACAAGATCATTGCAGTTGCTCCACTGGCTAAGTGCATTGCATCTCACCTAAATACACAGTGAGGGTGGGTTGCATTTCAAAAGTCCCTTCTGTGGGGTCCAATGGGCGAGAAATGACAAATGGCAATGTCATTCCGCGAGGTGGAGAGGCAATGGAAGCTTCCAGAATCTTCTCTTGTGACACTTGCCTCAATGAATTCGACCAAGGATGAGTAAGAGGCCTTCAGTCTCCAAGTGGAAGCAAGAACTATCAGAGAGAAGACACTAATCAATTCACAAGCTGACTCATCCCCCTTACAGATATCTATATATGGATCCCTCATCCCAGAGATCCAGAGGCTGGAATTTTGCATATTGTAAGGAATTGATGTTGGTTTCTAGAGACAAACATCAGATTGTTGGGTGATCTAAGCTTTGTTTGAGGTGAAGAGGGGCTTCTTTGCTGGGAGGTTGATGCTGGGTTGGAACAACTGGTTGTAACTCCTCCTGGATCTTTTCTTTTTTATCAATAAAAACTATTTGAGTTTTCCTCCATTCTTTTGTATCATTGATGCTTGTTACATTTGTATGGTCAATTTACATCTGATCTGAGATTGTTTATGATTATAGATCCATGTCTTTGTATAGTGTTATCCTTCTGTGATCTTACAGGTACTTTGTGAAGCTGGGTGTGCAAGGGAGCAGGTAGCTGAGGACTCTCAAAGAAGAGAGGGATCGAATCGAAGGATTAGCGCAAGATAGAGGTTGGTCTTTCTGTTCCTCTCTATCTATAATTCATAAAGGAAAAACAAAAGTAGTTTTTCTCTATTTGTTTCTAAGGTAGCTGTCACACCTTAGTGGGATCGAGCAGTTCTAAATAGACACTTTTCCCTGTAACACCTAACCCCCTTATTTATGTAATAAGATCGAATCATAGTTATATTTAACTAAAGAGTTAATAAATCCCACATTAATAATTGTAAGTGGTTAACCCGCATTTAATGACGGGACCATAGTTAGTTTCAAATGGGCCATGGTATTAGGTAGATGGTATTAATAAGAACCATGGTATTGCCCCATGGTATTGCATGTATGTATCCTATATAAAGGATAGAGATTCCCTTCAAGCTTAGCTCTTATATAAAGGAGCATCGTGTCTTATTTTGTAATCAAGCTTAGCTCTATTGGAGGTGGCCCCCTTGAAGAGGCAAGTGGACATTGCTTTCTGAATAATAAAATACATGTCGTTATTCCTCATTGTTCTATGTTCTGGGTTTATTTCTTCGCATATTTGGTATTCTGTTACTGTCTTACAGGTTAAGAGCATAACATCTGACTTCCTGAACTAGATGCCTCAACAAAGCTTTTGTTGGCTACCATAAACTCTTCCTTCGTGCGTGCTAGATCAAAACCTGCTTCCTTTTCTAGGGCCTTGTGAACCCACCAGTATTCTTCAAGTTTCTTACCTTTATCATCCCCTTTTGTTACTCTGCTTCTTAGCATGATATTTACATTTGGGTCTTCCTCACAAGGCTCAGCTCTCATCATTTGTAAGTTCTCTGTAGGATGTTGCATCTACGCCTTCTTCTCCTCCATTTTAGCTATCAGCACAAGGAATTGTTCTAAAGTGTGGTCAAATTGAGTACAATATTGACATGAAGGGCATGTTTGATTTAGACACTCCTGTGTGTAGTGCCTTGGTGTCCCACAGTTATAGAAAATACCCTGACCAAGACCTCCACTAGGTCCTCCTTCTTGGTCTCATCCTCACCCTTCATCTCCTCTATGTGCTCCCCTAGTACCCTGATCTGAAGGCTGATTTTTTACTTTCATTCGATAGGTAGGAGTTCTTTCCATCATAAGTTTGTAGCTACGACAATAGTGCTCATCGTAGACAACTGATTTGTAGAAATCATAGAATAATTGTTGTGGCGTTTGAACGAATTTTTGCAGCAAATAAAAATTATCCGTTATGTGTTTCTGGTTACCTGACAATTGGCACACCATAGCGCGGGCCGTGCACTGAGCCCTACTAGAGCTTCCTACCTCAGGTGAATCAATCCTTTAGCTATAATATAGTTCGTGAAGACAGAGCAATGGTTTTTATCATGCCCCTGGCTCTTACACTTGAGGCACCAAATATCCTCGCACACCTTTGGTCTAGCCTCCTTCTCTTTTTTCAAGCTCTGCACTTCGAAGAAGAGGTTATGTAGCTGCAATTGAATCTATTGGAGTCCCAAATTCACGTCCTGAATAGGTGTCTCATGTAATCTTATCGCGATTTCCAGTGCTTCTGCCTAAGTTCCTATCTTCTACTGTGAAAAGGAAATCCTCAGGTGGGGTAGAAGCAAGGCTATAAACCATTCGCAGTGCTGACCATCTTTGAGTTGCACATTAGCTTCACGGATCACACATTTCAACCTTTTATCTAACTCCCAAGGCGTGTCGCTAGGCCTCATTGTGATTTCCTTAAACCTAACGACTGACTGTGAGTCAGACTTACGATTACTAAGCTCCTTGTTTAAAGCATCCTTAGTATCTGCTAATGTTGCTAAAGGATGATCAATACAATAATTAATATACCATGTCAGCGCACAATCCTGCAGAGCGATAACTAAATGCACCTTCTTTATGTTGTCATTAGTGATATTCTACGTGATCCACATGGCATTCATACCAAACCATAATTGATCTATATCTTCGCTCCCTATACCCTTTAAAATGAACATCTTTACTGAGTTCGACATGTTGAATGATAGTAGTGGTGGTGGTGGTGTGGGCAAAGGTGTATGATGTGGAGGTGAAGGTGCAGCTGGGTTGGATGGGTGACGTACTCACGGGAAATGTTGTAGTATTAGCTGGACCGCACTCTGTGGTGAGGCTTGTGTTGTTCCCTCATCGTCACTCAAAGGGGTATAGTCTTGAACTGTGCCATTTTCCTAAACTCCTGGGTATAGTCTTCAATTGTTTGGCCATTTAGTTGTCTAAAAGTTTTCCAACTCATAATCGCTTTTTGCATATAGGCTAAAGGATAAACCTATATTTTAATTGAAGAAACAAATTCAACCCAAGAAATAGATATCTTACCATGAATTCACATTTCCTCTCGAGTCTTTGCTTCCCACCAAACTAGTGCTGCTCCTTCTAGACTCAATGAAGGAAACTGGATTTTATGTCATATTCTTGAAGGTTCTGAATTTTGCAATAAACATCCAATTTTCAAATCCAATTTTCTAACTTTTCTACATTCACCTCACCATTGTACATGGTAAGTTCAAATTTAATGTCCAATTTGAGTAAGGGAGTTTTTTCTTTTGGGGTTTTTGAATGAGTATGAACAGTTTTTATGGTGGAAGTGGAAGATGATGTTGTTTGAGATGATGAGGATGATGAAGAAGATGAGGAAGATGGAGATGTTGGAGACTGAGGAGGGTTTCCTCCATTGCCCTTTGAATCCTTCTTTTCATCTTTCTTATATTCTGAGCTTCCCTCTCCATGTGGGGACTTAGAACTCTCTCAAACCATTCTAGAATTCCTCCCTTCATAGAGGACTCTAACCGTGTCATTTAAGTCATAAAAATATTTCTTCAATGCTTCCTCTTACAAAAGACCTTCAGTCTCTCTTGCTCCAGACATGATGGATTTGGATTCAGGCTTAGCTTCTGGTACTGCTCGTACCTCCTCAATCTTAATTGAACATAAAACTTGAGGTGCTTCAAGTGTAGATGGGATTGAAACTTTGGGTGGAGATTGTGGCCTTGTGGCTCTCCTTCTTCTGGGAATTACATTAGGAATTACAACCAATAGTTTCCCTTCTCCTCTCTACAACTTTAACCTTGTAAGCATAAAAAATTTGCAACAATTAAAACCCTACTTGCACAAAAATAAAGAGATCAAGAAAATAACCTTTTCTGTAATACCAACTTGATCTATTCTTGAATGTTAGTTTTGTTGTGCTAATTTCAACTTTAGAATTAAAAAAAATTGCTTATGATTTGCTTCATGTGCATAGGTTTCCTTTATGGTGTTTGTGAATGAACAACTAAATTTTTTCAAGTTTTATGTCAAATTCATGAGAAAAATAGCATGAAAGTAAAGTGTTGAAAAGCATAAAACAAATGTACATCAAACCATCAAAATAAACTCTTAACAAAATGTTTTGATGAAGGATTTCACCCTTCCTGGGCTACATCTCCTTCGTCCAGGTTCCATGGCTTGGGCCTCTGTATTAGCTCAAAATTGAAAAAATTGATGTTTACAACACTGTATTGCTCCTGAAACACGCTTCAATGTGGTAAGAACATCAAAATCGTCTAGGAATGCCTTTTCCTGACCCCAATTTGGTCGAAAATTGCAAACATTATGGCCAAACTAGTTTCCCCTAGGAAAACTCCACTAAAACTAGAGGAACTCTAGTTAACTCTGCTAAATTTGGAGTTAGTGTCGAATTTAGGGGACCGCCAAATTTTCCGCCCTCTTAAATAATCTACAGTTAATTACGATAAGCATGTTTATTGAAATGAAACTATAATTTAGTGCTAATTGCGTGATTAATGCCAATCATCAACCTCCGATATTCATGGTAGAGGTCACATGGTGGTGTTAAATGCCAACAGTTTACTGTTAACATTATGGTTTAGCTAGCCACTAATTCTCTGGTAGCGGTCACATGGGAGGGGACTAGCCTACTGGGTTGGCTCGCCCCTCCCCCCAACCACCAAGTGTTAACACACCAAATACAAAATCAAACTATTATATGTTAAGAACTTATGGTGGCAGTGTAGTGGTAATTCGTGGAGTTTGTTCGGGCGAGGTCGCAGGTTTGACTTCGTCTACTTGCCCATAAATTTTGCTACTACATGCCAATATTCCAAACCTTTACGGAGGGTCATGTGGCAACCTCTAGGCTTGCCACATATCCCCTCTTCATTGGTCCATCCTTCACCAATAAGAAACCACCAAGTCATCAACACGTCGACCAACCACAATACACTACTTGGCAAGACACCATTAGCTATTGACCAACCTTGACCTGACCAGTCACCTACCACATCAGTAGTACGGATTGTTGATTGTGCAGTGGTTGTACCTTTTTTTTTTAAATTCCTCTATTTCTTAAAGTGGAAATAACACAATATCTTCCTCATATGATATCCTTTTTTATTTAAACAAGTTGTGTTGGGATCGTTTCACTGACACGGATGTGGTCGTTCAGGTTTAGAGTGATTCTGAGCACTTTGATTTTTGAGCTAAATATTGATCACCTGATCATCAATGCAACTTCCTTGGTTTTGATATAAACCTACTCAATACTCCCCTTACATGTTGAATATATGGTTTATTGCATACCATTGTATACATTAGGCTACCGACCACACTTGCATATGGAACATGGGACATGTCCTCTTCCTCTTCTTACATCTTTCAACATTGTTCAAAGGATAAATTTCCACCTAAAGAAATAGGAACCCTCAGTGGTTTACTATCATTCATATTAAACCTCTGCAGTATTGTATCAACATACTTCCTTTGGTTTAGCAAAACTTCCTCTTTTCCTTATATTGTTTAATTTGCATTCCCAAAATATAGTTTACAACACCATGATATTTCATGTCAAATTTGAAGGACAATTGGGTTTTCAATTCCCAGATAATTTCTTTGTTATTTCCAATCATCAACATATCATCCACATATAAGACCAAATAAATATCATTATCACCAATTAATTTAAAATACACACAATGATCTTCTTTGCTTCTAGTAAAGCCAAGTCCCCATATATATGTATCAAATTCTAGATACCACATCCTTAGTGACTGTTTTAACCCATACAGAGAATTTTTTAACCTGCATACTAGTTGTTTGATACCCTTCACCACAAAGCCTTTAGGTTGTTTTGTGTAGATCTCTTCTTCGAGAATCCCGTGAAGAAATGTCATCTTCACATCCATCTGTTCTACCTCAAAATAAAAAGAAACAACAACAAATACAAGTAATCTAATTGAAGCTACCTTGGCAACAGGAGAAAAAATATCACCAAAATCAACTCCTGACACCTAGGAATAACCTTTTTCTACCAGCCAAGCTTTGTATTTCTCCATCTTTCCTCCTGCATTCATCTTCTTCTTAATCACTCATTTTCTTCCAATGGGTTTCCTTCTAGTCGACAACTCCACTAGATCCCATGCCGCGTTTTTGTGCAAGAATGCCATTTCATCAACCATGCCCTCTTCCCAGAGTTTGTCATCATGTGAATATATTTCTTCCCTGACAATTATGGGATCATCATGAATAATAGATAAATAAATATTTGAACAGAAATTGATTGGACTATACCTTTCTAGCTTCCTTCTTTCTCGAACTGATCTTATCACAGTTGGAGTCTGTGACTCTTCATCTTTCGATTCCTCTTTTGTTCTAGAGTTTGATTCCTCTTCCATTAGCTCAAACTCGATCTTCTTAGGTTCCTTTGATTGGAATTCATGTTTAATAACATCTTTCGCCTGTCCTAATAGCACGTCACGACTATACACAACCTTCCTTGTTTTTGGGTTCCAAAGCTTATAACCTTTTAAACCATCCTTATACCCAATAAAGGTGAACCTTTTATATTTAATATCCAACTTGTTTCTTTTATCCATTGGAACATGTACATATGCATCACCTCCAAATACCCTTATATGTGAAAGAGAGGGTTTCTTACTAGTCCATACCTCTTGTGGAATCTTTTCCTCCAATGATGATGAAGGTGATCTATTGACTAGATAACATGCAGTCTCCACCACCTCTACCGTGAATTCATGTCCTAACTCGACACCAATAAGCAAGCTTCTTGCCTTTTCCATCAGCATCCTATTCATTCTTTCTACAGCTCCATTTTGCTGAGGTGTGTATGGAGTAGTCTTCTGCTATGATATACCACACTTCTTACAAAACTCTTCAAATTCCTTCTTGAAAAACTCTCCATTATTTTCTATCCTCAGTACCTATATCTTCTTCTCTATCTAGTTTTCTACCAAAGCCTTAAATTCTTTAAACTTTTCAAAGACATCAGATTTATTCCTTACCAAATATATCCATATATTCCTTTAGAAGTCATCTAGAAATTATACATAGTATACAGACTTACCCAATGATGGAACTGAAACAAGTCCAAACACATCACTATGCTCAAGCTGTAATATATGTTTCACCCTCTTAGCACTAGTGGGGAAACACACACGATCCTGCTTCCCATATACACAATTTTCATAAAAATCAAAATCCAAAGAGAAATTAGACATATATTCTACCATGCCATTACCATGAAGTATTCAAAGGCCGTTATCTCTAATATGTCCAAAACTTTGATGCCATAGCATGGTCTTTTGTCCATAAACCCATAGATTTTTTGCTCCACTTTCAGGAACCACATAATTGTTGCACCCATCAATAATAGTGCTACCCTGAAGCTTGTAAAGAGTTCCAATCTAAACTCACTGCATCAATGCCAGCGCTGCCTAAATCATCTTGTAGGTATCTTTCTCGAACATTATTTTTAGACCTGCATCATCCAACTTTCTTATGGAAATCATATTTCTGGAGAATGAGGGAATATGAAAAACACTCAAAAGCATTCCAATCCTTCCACCTTCCAGGTTCAACTTGACTTTTCGGCAACAGATGATTCTATCCTTCCTATCATCCCCTAAGAAGACATCACCACTATCATATTTATCATACTTGCAGAGCCACTCCCCATGGGGAGTGAAGTGCAAGGATGCACCTGAGTCGATCAACCATGCCTCATGATCTACATTTGTACTTGAAGAATAAGCCAAGTACACATTCCCACCTTCATCTGAGGTGGTTTTTGCCTATCACCGTGTACTTGAAGAAGAAGCCAAGTACACATCCCCACCTTCATTTGAGGTGGTTTTTGCCTATATGGAAGGAGCATCATCAAATCCCTTTCCTTTCTTAGGATCTTTAGATCTACAATCCTTTTTGAAGTGCTCTTCCTTTCTGCATTTCTAGCACACCATTATAGGTTTTCCTGGAGATTTAGATCTCACTCCAGATTTAGATCTCCCACTCGAGGATTTATTTTTCTTTTTGTTTTGGGACCGTCCTCATATAGACAAGGCATTACCATTCTATCCCTCCATATTTTTATTTTCTTGTCTCCTCTAGGAGCAAGGATGAGACTATTTCATCAAACTACAAGGTAGTCACATTGCTACCTTTTGCAACAACCAGATTATCCGACGAATCTGGTAGAGAACACAACAAACTGATGCACTTATCTTCATTTGAAATTTTTATATCAATAGATAATGGTTGGCTTACCAAAGTATTAAAGTTGTTTAGATGCTCGGTCACAGAGTTTCCATCCTTCATCCTCAAGTTATAAAGTATTTTCTGTGGGAACAGTTTATTCACTAGAGACTTAGGTTGGTATAAATTCCCTAACTTGTCCCACAAAACCTTCACCGAAGCTTCCCCTGATACATTCAACAATACTGAATTTGAGATATACAACCATATTGTTCTCTTTGCCTTCTGATCCAACTTTGCCCCGTCTTTAGCTCACATTTATGTTGGTTTCTTACTCAGATCTATCGTCATCCAGTGATATTTATCCACTAGCATATCCTCCATCTTAAGTTTCCACAACTCAAAACTCTGACCATTAAATTTCTCATTCTCTATCCTTCCATTGATCTGCATCTTCTTTCACCACAACAATCGATCCCACAAATCTCCCACTAAACAAGCTCTACCATAGGCCCGAGAAAAACCCCTCAGCAGCAAAGGAATCCCTATAAAGCCAAAACAACTCTGATACCAAATGTAGGTTTTAACCTTGTACAAATATTTCCTACATACAAATTCTAGAAATAGAAAACAAATAATGGCGAGAGAATAAAACATAAAACAAATATACATAAAGATTTTCTCCCAGATCCCAAAACAGGGAATACTAGATTGATTTTTCATTATATTCCCTTTAATGTTACAATACATATATATACATGTTGAAGCATCCATAAACCCTAGTCCATTAACGCTAGATTACAACATAACTGTACTTCCCTTGACTGTATCTACAAAATACCATGGGCAGAAAATCATTAAGCCCAAAACCATGTGTGAAAACCAAGCACAAAACCATAGGTAGGTCTGCCCACATAATATAGGATCCAAAAGGAAGATTCGCTAGTGTGCTACCCTAGAAACCATAGAGGGGGGCTACTTCCCCCCACGGACCCCCTGACAGGGGAGCTGCTGCCACCCCTGTGACCCCCACGTTGTGCCTAATGCAATGAAGGAGGGACTTGCTACCCCCCCTTGAACACCCTGACTTCACTATTGGGGCTAGTCGTTGTAAGAATATAACACACAACCAACACTCCATTTACCTATATTAGGTACCCAATCAGTGTTAACACTACCAAAAAATTTTGAATTTTTGATTTTGATTACTATAGGAATTCACCAAATTCCTTTGCTTCAAGAGTGTAGATCTCCTTTCTGATATCAACGAGCACATAATCAAAAACATTTGCAGTGGACTCCCAACCAAAGAGGAAACATTGTCTAGCGATGGAAGTCCCTGGTGTGTCGCTTCTTCTACTGATGAAGCATTGGCATGAACACATGACCAAGTGGTACCTGTAAGAAAACTTAGCAAGGAGATAGTTGGACAAAACTCTTACCTGACAATGATTCATCATAGACTCGGAATTGAAAATTACTATACTATAAACCACGGAATGAGTGATGTAGGAATCAAAGTGAAGCAGTGGAAGTTTTAGGCTAAAATCATCAAGATATTTATACCCAACTGTGCTAAAGCTATAATAGAAACCACCATCTATATACAACTAGGCTGACCATGGATTAAACTTTTGGAGATTTCTAGTTATCAATTGGGGTATGTATTTCGATTGAAACTCAAAAGCAAACTGAAAAAGAACAACTATACCAGATGTACGCAACCAACACGAGGAAATTAAATGATATACTAGATGGCTTAACCGAGTGAGGGTATGTTGAGGACAAAACCACAACCAACTCAATGGACAGACTTGGCAAAGAGTTGTGTAGGAATCATAAGAAGAAAATTTATAATCGTGGAGTAAACCCTTGAGAGTCCATAAAAAATTCCTAACCACAGTCCTATAATGGATGAATGTACAATTGAAGAAAATCCCACTAATGACCTTTCCTTAAACTACATAGGGGATGGAAAACAGACTATAAGAGAAACTATTTGTTGTCAAAGCCCTTTAGGAAGAGGGTGCATGTACTAAAATTTTACATAATTTCATAGATAAGCATAAGAAAGTAAGAGGACATGTTAAGAAATAACAAACCAGAGATATCCCTGGCTTACAAAGTCGTCGCATCTGCCATTGAGAGTCCTTAATGTATCTTTGCCACCCTACTATTACAATCAACACCAAAAACATGACTACTAGCCTATTTTTTTTTATAAAGAACTTCCAACCATGGTGGAAGCATTCTCTCTCTATACATCATAATTGATTTAGCTCCCTAGGATCCTCCATCCCAACGTCCTACATGATCGGGCCATTAATGCTTTTCTTGCATCTGTCAGTAAAAATTTGAGCCACATTCAATTGCCCTCGCTCTTGCCTCACCTCCATAGTTGCATTAGGGTGGTTGATGGAATGTCAAGAGTGTTTAAGAAACCAAGATACCCTTCTTTCTAATGCTACCAATTTAATTTCACCATGCTCGCTTCTATAGCCAAAATGCGTGAATTTAAAACACCACCATGCATTGTCAATGAGAGGCCAAGTGTAGGCCCCTGGTTGCATTTCAAAGACCACCTCCAACCTATCCACTGATGCTATTTTCATGCCACTCATTATGAGAGAGTATAATCGGTCATCGTAATCCACCAATTTAGGTTGTTCCGTGGAGTATTTTCTGTGAGAGAACCCCATTAGGGATCTCAAGTATTGATCCTGACATGAATAGTTGAACAAAGTTTGAGTTTGATTTCTGTTGTGTGATGCCTAGTCTTAAGAAATAATTTTCTTTGTTTACATCAAATATTTTATTTGACAGTAAAATGTATGAGGATGACATTATACAATATTTTTGTTTTCAAATAATATAAATATATTATTTTATTAAAAATTAGAAAAATAACATCATAATATTTTATTAAAATATACACAATCTTATGGAAAAATAATTTAATGAGTTCTATCAAATATTTTCTTGACGAAATCACATAAATTTTCAAGTCAATCCTTTTAATATGAATTTAATAAGTTCTTTGTAATCTGTTTTTTTTACATATGCCTATAATGTTAAAAGTTTGTTAACTTGTTGGTCCGTTAGTGGAGGTTATTTTTTTGGAAAACCATTGATGATATTCTTCTAAGTATTATGGAAAATTCCTTCATTAGATACAACTACTAAAAGTGTGATATTAGCTTTGTTGATTATCTACGTTTTTAAGAACATGATGACAACGTTGATGTATATTTAAAATGATGACATGAGTGGCTTTTTCTTAAACAAAATAATAATTCAAATTCATGAAGAAATGATTCGTGAATAAAATAATATTAGAAAATATTATGTTATTAAAAG
This sequence comes from Pinus tabuliformis, assembly GCA_031772625.1. Classification (NCBI taxonomy): domain Eukaryota; kingdom Viridiplantae; phylum Streptophyta; class Pinopsida; order Pinales; family Pinaceae; genus Pinus; species Pinus tabuliformis. The sequence continues at coordinate 1,439,408,409 of CM062820.1, forward strand.
GATTAGTTTATATTTTGTATTGTTAGGTTGAGTATGTCTATCTTGATATAGGGATTTTTATATTTTTTTTTGTAGGTAGGAAGTTCTAAATTATATTAACTGAACAAAATATACAATATTTATAACCAAGAGGTTTATCTTTACCTCAGAACCAGGAAATCAGAGAGATGATTCAAAAGTTCTCTGCCCTTGAAAGGGGAAACCTGAGCTTACAAATTCAATATTGTTTCTAAAAAATGTATAGCCATACCAATTACACAGTAGGGATGAGCCTCGCAACTCCTAGACAATAGAATAAGCGGTGGTAGCAGATGCGAATTGTAGAAAAACTAGAGGTTCCTCAATATAAGATTTGGCACTCATAGTCCAAGAAGGATGAGTTTTATCACACTAATGTTTATTGAGCCAAAACAAGACTATTTTTCATGACATAGATCAAAGAGAAGAAGAGAGAACTGACCTCGTGTTGATTAAGTAGTCAACAGGTAACACGTTCTACCATGAAGTCACACTGATGCTGAACTTGAGCTCCCATGTGCCTGAGAGTTACCACGATCGCACACCGCATTGGTATCTTGTTGGAGCTCCTCTGAAATGAAACACCCTTATGGGTTGCCCTGAGCGGAAGAGGGGTGGTTAGAGGGAGCATACTATAATGGTGCTACTTCATTTGGTATAGTTTATCCATTTTCCCTTGATGTTAAAAGTGGAGAGAAGCTTGGTGTTTGGATAAAGTTGTTTGCACATAAATATTGGTATTTTCAGTTGTGTTTGTAGATGTTTTCAGGTGGTGTCCAAACACCAAAGATATTTCCATCACTTGCAAAGGGGGATATTGTTGGCATTATGGCTAATGTGTTATCTTGGTGATTTTTGTCTTTGTCTCCTTCCTCCCATTCTGGCCTTTGAGATTTATTGTAATGCATTTTGGCCATCCATTTCTCTTTTGGCCTTATGCATTAGGGGGCATATGTTATAACCCTATTTTCCAGTCCGTTATAGTGAGAGAACCCAAGTTCAACTTACCTTAGTTGTTGGCTAAAATGCATCCCTGTTTCACCTTCTATTTTACTTATGTGAGATTTATCTCATGTTAAAAGAGTGAAATTACATAATTGAACAATTTCTCATAATTATTTTACCAAAATATTATAATTATGAGATAATAAGTATTTCATAGTTGAGATAATTGAGAAAAATATCATAATTGTGAAAATTGTTTGTAGATTTTGTCATTCCCAAGGAGATCGACTTGACCCACTTGTGTATGAGTTGGGTATGGGACCATTATTGTAGAAGTTTCCTAACTTCTCAATCCCCTAGGTGTCTAGATACATTCTCCCAAAGGATAGAATAAACCTATATAATCTCACCAATAGGAAAGGAAGAGGGAGGGTGAGAATTATATTGAGATGTTGCTACCTTGATTTAGAGATCTAGTATCCAAATCATCTTTAGTCATCTAAGACAATCACCAAGAGATATAAACAAGGAGGTGTCGTAGACATGTTTAGAGTAGTAGGATTGATGATTTTCTGCCTATCCCAGGGTACTTTTGATTCAGTATCAAAGTCTGTAATTATATAAAGTTCCGTATTGTTAAGGCAAACAACTATCTCATCGATGTCATATCACATCTCCCATGAAATCCTCTTTATATTCTCTGGAAAGAAAATATTTTACAGTTATCCACCTCTTTGTATCACAACATATGGAGAAGATTAATTGTCTAACTGTGAGTTGAAATTTAGTGGAGAAATTATAGTATTCTCTTTCTCCATATACCTACATCAGCTACCCAATTATGTTACCACTTCCAACAACTTTCGAGTCTTAGTAGTATAGGCATTCAAAAGATTACTTTTCTTGAAGAGTGTGGATCACCTTTATGATCCCAACATGCACATAATCTAAAAGATTTGCAATGGACTCCTAACCAAACAGGTGGCCCGGTCTAGAGAAGGAAGCCTCTAGTGTGCTACCTCTTCTACTAATAAAGAGCTAGCATGGAGCCATGACTGAGTGGTACCTGTAAGAAAACTTGTCAATGAAATAGATGGAAAAACTCTAACCTGACAATGATTCACGATAGACCTAGAATAGACAATCACGATACTATAAACTATGTAATTACTGATGCAGGGATACGAGTGAAGAAATGGATGTTTTAGTGCTAAAACTGGAATAGAAACCACCATCTCTATACAACCAGACCGACCAAGGATTAATAATTTTCATATTTATAGTTATTTATTGGGGTGTTTATTTTTACTAACACTCAAAACCAAACCGAAAAGGAACCACTATACAAGACCCCCATAGTTAACATGCAGAAATTAAAAGATATACCATAGAGCTCAAACGATTAAGGGCCTGTAAGGGAAAAAGCCTTAACCAACTCAAAGGCTAGACACAACAAAGAGCTGTGTAGGAAATGTACAAAGAACATTGACAACTGTGGAGTAAATCCTTGAGAGTCCCTGAAAAATTCCTAACCATAGTCCTATAATGGAGAAATACACAATTGAAGAAAATCCCACTAGTGACATTTCCTTTAACTACACAGGGGATGGACAGCAGACTATAGGAGAAAGTGTTTACTGTTAAATCTCTGTAGCAAGAGGGCTCTCTCATTGGAATTCTAAATTCTTTCACTCATTAACATAATCTACTAAGAGGACATGTACATAAACAACTAACCAGAGTTTTCCCTGACATACAAAGATGCCATATCCACCACTTGGAGTCCTCAATGTAGCTTGACCACTAGTCTTACAATCGACACTAGAAACTTGACTACCGACTTCTATCTATTTATAATGAATGTGCATCCATGGTGGAAGGATTCTCTCCGTATATGCCATAAGTGGTTTAGCTACCTAGGATCCTCCTTCCCAACGTCCTGCATGGTTGGGCCATTAATGCTTCACATGTGTCTATCAATAAATATCTGAGCCACATCCAATCATCCTCGCTCTTGTCTCACATCCATACTTACACTAGACAGGCATATGGAAACTCAAGAGTCTTTAACAAAACCCAAATACGCCACCTCCAAACGCTACCAATTTAATTATGTCACCCTCACTTCTATGATAAAAATGTGTGAATTTAAAGCATCACCACATGTTGTGAGAGGTGAAGTGTAGGACATGGTTCGCATTTCAAATACCACTTCCAACCTATCCACTTGTGCCCTTTACATGCCACTCATTATCAGAGGGTAAAATTGGTCGCCGAACTCCATGGTTTTAAGTTGTTCCATTGAGTATTTTTCATGAGTGCACCCCCATCAAGGATATCATATATTTCCTAACCCAAGTAATGGTACAAAGTCTGAATTCAATTTTTGTTGTATGATACCTAGCCTTAAGAAAGATTTTCCCTTCTTTACATGAAATATTTTATTTGATAGTAAAATCTACAGAGACAAGATTATAAAAAAAATTATTTTCAAATTATATATATGTGTATATATTGAAAAGGAGAAAAATAACATTATAATATTTTATTAAATTATACACAATCTTATGGAAAAATAATTTAATAATTTATATGAAATATTTTCGAGACGTAATCACATATAGATTTCCAAGTCAAATATTTTAATACGAATTTAATAAGTTATCGCTAGCAAAATATTTTACGCATGCCTATAATGTTAAAAGTTTTTTATTCTATTGGCCTGTTGGCGGAGGACATTTTTTTGGAAAAGTGTTTATGAAATTCTTCTAATTATTATGGAAAATTCATTCATTAGATATAACTACTAAAAGTGTAATATTAGCTTTGTTGATTATGTAAGTTTTTAAGAACATGACGACAATGTTGATGTATCTTTAAAATTACGGCATGAGTTCTGACATTTTACTAAACAAAATAATAATGAAAATTGTTGAAGTAATGCTTCGTCAATAAAAGAATATTAAGAAATATTATGTTATTAAAAGGATAGTTTTATATTTTGTATAATTAGGTTGAGTATTTTTATCTTGAAATAGGGATTTTAAAATAATTTTGTTTTTGTAGGTAAGCAGTTCTAAATTATAAATTATATTGTATTGACCGGACAAAATACTCAATATTTACAACAATGAGGTTCATCTCTTCCTCAGAACAAGGAAACCAGATAGAACAGTGAAAAGTTCTTTGCCCCTGAAAGGGGAAACCAGAGCTTACAACTTCTTGATTATTTCTCAAAAATGTATATCCATAAGAATTACATAGTAGGGTCGATCCTCATGATTCCTAGACAGTAGACTGAGGGGTGTTAGTAGATGTGAATTGCAACAAAAATGGAGGTTCCTCAATCTCAAGTTTGTCACTCATAGGCCAGACATGAGGGCCTTTATCACACTGATGTATACCAAGCAAAAACTAGACTATTTTTCAAGCCATCGATCAAAAAGAAGGAGAGAGAACCTACCTTATTCTGGTCAAGTACTCGACAGATAACACATGCCACTATGGAGCCATACTGATATTGGAATGGAATCAACATGTGGTGGATGGCTTCATCAATTCTATGTCAATTTGGTAGCATTTGGGAGCTCCTCCAAAAAGAAACACCCTCATGCTCTGGGACGAGGGGGAGAGGTCGAGGGAGCTTCAATCATCGGCGGAGGAGAAAGTGGTGTAGAGGAAGGTCGAGGATATTTATGAGAGGGGGAGGGGACAAAATGGATAGAGGGGAGTGCATGGAGACAAAATAAGGGATGTGACATTGGGACGGTAGTCGACATCTAGGTCTATAGAAAAGCATTTCAGTGAGGAGGAAGAGTGGGTAAAGAGCATGGAGAAATCAATAATTAGGTTGGTGGGCTTGGTTTTAAATTCTTCCTTGTCCTTAAGATGTCAAGCTAAGAGGTTGCGAAGGGTCCATTGGGACGAGCATCCACAATGGGTGTTCTCTTCTTCCATGGTCACCGCGTTCCTACAAATGCACTTACTTATGTTGTGGTCAAATAGAGTGGGTATGGAGGTGTTGTCCAAGGTAGTTAGGGGTCATCCATGACCTCTTCCTGAAAGTGGGCAATGAACTCTCCCTCTGTCACTGGACATGAGTGGGATGTAGGAGAATGGGAGCGTAGAGAGAGGTCAGAAGGAGAAGTGAGGAGCATGGGGGTGAGCAGCGAGAGGAATAATAGCAGGGAGGCCAAACCGCTGCAGGATAAAGAGACTTAATCGATAGGGTGGTATGTTCCTTTCAAGGAGAAAGGATGAGTGGAGTAATGAGGCCAAGTGTTTTCCATGAGTGGAAGGACGCCATCCATGTGCATACCACCATCATACATCTAGGAAGATCACCCTCATGTCACCTAGATCCGGTGGTTGGAAGTCTCGCTGCACCAGTTGTAAGCATTGGGAGAACTAGTCTAGAAGGGCCTCCCAAGCGGCAAAGTAGCATACCAGTAGTCGGTGATCTTAGATGCCTTTGTTGACCAGAAAGTGAGTAAGGGCATTGGATTTTCCTTTTACATGTGAGAAGATAATGGCTTACTGGTGAGACAAGATGCAAGCCAAATGCTAAACATGATAGTCGATGCAAGAGTGAAGGGCTTCCTTGGTAGGAGGAGAGCTATTGATAATTATTTTGGCTATTTTGATTATAATTTTTTATTCTACTTCAGCAATAAGGGGAGAATATGATTGCTTCGAGAGACACGATTCCAGCTATGAGTGCCTTAATCTCTGCCACATTGTTTCTTTCGAATCCAATGTGGACCTTGTAGATTTGAACAACCTAGACTACATGGTCTCTAAGAACTCTACTGAAGCAAGCTTCACCTAGGTTTCCCTGATAGGGTCCATCAAATCTGAGTTTGAAATGGAGGGGGGGGACACCAGGAAGAGGGTGAGGGAAAAGACAAGAGTGGGAGGCTAGTGAAGGCAAGGTCGGGGGGTTTGAGGTTCAAAAAATTGGGTATTTGCTTTTCTGAAGGTGGGGAAAGATAGTCTTAGGCTGTCTAATTGATGAGAGAAATATATACCTCCAAGTGCTTGTGCATGAGAATCCAAACTGCATTACGAGGTTTAGGAGTGTTGTTGAAAATTCGTTGATTGTGTTCTTTCCAAATTTCCAATGATAGAAAGAGAGGAGCCATGGTATAAATGTACAATAAGATGGGGTTGATGGAGGGGGTGCTTTCCAATTTTTAAAAGCTTTGGCTATTCAATCATTTTCCTAAATGGATCGAAGGAAACTATGCTCAAATTTATACCACGGATACTTGAAAAATAGATAGGTGAGGAATAGGTGGTCTAGAGTTTCTTGTTGAACAACACAAAGAACACACCAGAAGGGCCCATGAAATCTTTTTTAACCAGTTTTCCCATGTGAGGACTTTGCACATGGATAAGAGGCATAGGAAAGTTTACTTTTGGCCAAATGTTGAGGCTCCAGATCATGGTACAGAAGGGTTTTGTATCAGTCATATCAGGATCAGTGAGCGAGTTGTAAACTTCTTTGACATAAAAAATTTACGTATTTTGATATCCCCACCAGAGTGCATCATTTCCTTCATTTTGATAAATAATTATTTTGGCTAATCCTTGTTGGGGTAGGTAGAAATTATGATCATTCTCTTCCTCCAGTCATAGAATATTTTGAGCCTAGGTGTGACTAGTTGGGTCATCAAGGTTGCTATAGAATTAGGAGATGGAGAGGATACCAATGCTAAGGACATGGGCCTCGATCGGGGGGTAGGTAGGATAGAGGCCAAGCTTGGTTGTTGCTACCAAGATTCATTCCAAAAGTCTTCCCAGCGCCCATCTCGAACTTCCTATAAGCTATTAAGTTGTATCAAGTGTCTGCTTTGATGGGATAGCTACCAAATCAAAGAGCTTGAGGAGGCGTGAAATAATCATACGAGTTCTTGTTGATGTAGATCACCTATATATTTAGAGTTCCATATCGTGACCCAAGTTTCCCATTTTTTTTTGACCCACTTCCACAAAATCTTGGCACTCATGACCATGATGACTTTTTTCAGGATCTAATATTCACAACCCACCAAAAGATTTTGGAAGGCATAAGGTGTCCCATTTGACTAACGGTCCTATGCGCTTGAGATCAACCCCAACAAAAGATAAGGTGCATTGAATTTTCCTGACTACTTTAAGGAACCATTTTGGGGAAGCTAAGGCTGAAGAAATGTAGAGAGCATAGATTGAAGAACAAATTTGACAAGCATGAGCCGACTAGCTATGATAAGGGCTCTATGGGACCAACAATTGAGTTTGGAGGAAAGCTTGTCTAAGAGATCCCGCCATGAGAAGTGCTTAATAGCAGAGTCTGTGAGAGGGGCTCCGAGGTATTTTGATGGGAGGGAGGCAATGGGGAAACCAAGGTTGTGCTGGACGTTCCTATGGGTGATGATGGGGGTGTTGAAGAAGAATACTTGGAGATTAGTCTAGATTCATGTCAATTGCCGAATCTAGGGAGAAGAGGTTTAGTATGGTTTTTACCTCCCTGGCTTCCTGCACCAAAGGGTCGTTTATGAGGAGTGTATCATTGAAAAATTATCAGTGGGTGTGAGTGGAATCATTGTGACGAGTGAGGGCTTAGAGGGTGCCTTTAGTATTTGTTGTGAGAATGGAGCATCCTAGGACTTCGACCATGAGGATGAAGAGAAATTTGGAAAGGGGGTCTCCTTGTCTGATTCCTCTTGAGGGGAGAAAGGTGTTAGAGGGGTCACCATTGACTAGGAGGGAAAAAAGGGGGTAGTAATGAGTTGCATCACCCATTGATTCCATTGAGTGCGAAAACAAAAACCCCGAAGGATGCTTTCAATGTAATTCCAGCTTAGTTTGTCGAAAGCTTTCGACATGTCTAACTTTAGCAACATGCCAAGATTGTTGAGAGATTTGACAGAGTGAATGAGCTCATGGCCTAAAATGATGTCATTAAGGATTGTCCTTCCTTCAACATAGTGAGATTGTTAAGGGGAGATGAGAAGGGTGGGAGCGATTTGAGCCCCTTGGCTATGCTTTTGGATGTTATTTTCTAGAAGACATTGAATAATGTTATAGGTCTATAGTTACCTGGAGAAGTCCCATTGTCCTCCTTAGAAATGAGGGTGAGGAAGGTAGCGTTGAGGTCCTAGAGAATGAATCTCATAGTTGTTGACTCTTCCACAATGTCATGTACCTCATTACCTAGAAAGTGCTAGAATTTCGTGAATAAGGACATTGTGAGGCCTCCAAGTGCTAGGGCTTTATTATCCGCCATTTGAGAAAGGGCTTCTTGGACTTCAACTTTTGAGATGGGTCTCATAAGAGCTGCATTGTGATCATGAGTGACTACTCAAGGGATCTTGGTTGTAATTTTAGATATTTATTCCCTTCTCTATATGGGAGGCTCTTGCAGCATGCGGGAGAAGTGGTTTACCAACTCTTGTTCAATCTCCTACCGTGCCTCCACTGTGGCACTTGATTTCTTTTTGAGGAGGGAGATCTTATTGTTGGCTCTATGTTGGATAGTAGATCTATGGAAAAAGGAGGTGTTACGACTTCCTTCTTTGAGCCAGTGGATTCTGGATTTTTGTTTCAAGTAGATTTCATCGTGATTATATTGTTCCACAATTTGATGGGAGAGGTGGGTTTATTGAGTGTTGGTGCATGTAAAATTTGAGGGGCTAATATTAATAGGTGGGCTAATATTCCATGCTTTTTCCAAAAAGAAGATTCACCAATATCCATTCTTCTAAAAATAAATTCGCCAAAATTTTAGTATAAAATTATTTTACCTTGAAAATAATCAACATTATATATTGTATAATATAAAATAATTAGGAATCTAAACATTTTTATAAAATTATCATCACAAATTTCAAAATTTCAATATTAGGGACTAGTAGGATTCGACAAGGTTACTAAACATTGAGATAAACTTCCATCCTTCAAATTTTCCCTATTTTAGTGGCTTTGGAGTAGACGTGGAGAATTATTTCTCATTGTAGAGAAGCCAATGGATTTTTCAAGAGCTTCTTGCTCATTAAATATGGTTTCGAAATATGTTCATTTTTAATGTGCCTTGGACAAGTGGTTTCCCATGGGTTACTTTCTACCAAGGGAAAAGTGTGTAAAATAATTCTTTTCCTAAGTGTGACTTTCTAAAGTGAAAGTGATTTTATAAGTGGTAAAGTCAATGTTAAATTATAAAGTGAAAAGTGACTTTAGACATAAGGTACAATGTGCGCACTTTATTTAATGGGTTAGTTAAAAAATAGAAAGTGAGAATTAAATGCACATTTATTTTGATCCCTTGCTGTAAATGAATTTGAGCCATTACATCTTGAGGTTTCCCAAACGTCATTTAGGCAAACATAAGGGGCAAAAGAAAAGAGATATTGCATTCATTCTTCATGAGCAGATTGGAGAAAGGAGGCTGAGAGCTGTTGAAAAGTTCTGAAGGAGAAATTTGCTGCAGCAAACTGAAGGAGTCATTTATGGGCAAAGATGGGCACATAAATCAAGGAATAGAAGACATAAGAAGGTATAGTATGAACAACATTTAATGTTGTGAGCTGGATACCATTCCAGAGAAGTTTTTGAGAAAAAAAAATTGAAAACCTCGTACAGTCCGTACTGTGGTACAAATTCCGTACAGTACAGTTTGTACAATCTGTATCCATACAGTACATATGTTCAGCCTCAAGCGTGCATGGAAATCAAGGCAAAGAGAGCACATTTTCAAGGAATTTTGCGCTGAAGAGACAAGTTGTATTTTGTTGTTTTGTTTTGTTTACAAATGTATTTTTCCTAAACTTGAAAGATAAATAAGTTTGAAGTGCTCTCTAATAGGTTTTCCCTGGAGAACATTGAAGGGGTTTTTCCCGGGTCTAAGTTGACCAAAAACTTGTGTGTATTTCTATGTGTGTTGCTGGTCTGTTTATGTCCATATTTATTTTCAACATGTGTTGACAATCCCATGTGTTTTAATCTGAAAATTTTATTTCCAAAATTATATATGTTGAATATATGTTTATGGGAAAGGGCATTTAACTGAATGGGAGTGATAAGGTTAAATTAAAACCAAGTTGGGATTGTAGGAAACTTTTTACTCAACAAATTTCAACAAAATCTTTTATGTTCCTTTTAACAGATGCAAAGCTTGATTTGTTTGAGTTTCTGCTAGAAGAAAAACATTTTGGAGCGTTGGAAGAGGCTCATCACTTTCCACCAATGCTCAATTTTGGAGATGATGTTGCGGTCAATGAGCCATAATTGCTCGAACTTAAAGGGTTTCCTCATAGGTTTGTCATGGGTTTTACAAGACTGGGCAACGGGCCAATGGTTTGAGCCAGAGTAGGGGAGAATAACAGCAGAGAGCTCATATCATGAGACCATAAGAACCTCAGAGAGTAAGAATCTATGAAGATAGGTGGAAATTTAAGTTGGCCCGCCTCGTTTGTTGTTCCAGATATAAGGCCCATTGGCAGATTTGATGTCAATTAAGTTAAAGTCCTGAATGAGAGTTGAGGAAAGCTCAATGTCTTGATCTAGTTGTCTGCACCGTCATTTTCTCTGCTGAAGAGAGGTGATAATGTTGAAGTCTCCTCCTATGATCCAATTAGAGGGGTTAAGATGATTCTTTATGTAGTATAGGTGGTCAAGCATTGCATGTTTTATGGAAGTGACCTGAGGCCCGTATAGATTAGAGAGAGTACCTTGAAGGTTGGTTCATAAGAGGAGGAAAGATTAGGAAATAATATTTTAAAATATTAATTTAATTATGAATAATTATTAAATGAATTGTAGAGATTGAATGTCCGCAAAATGTTGGAGAATATTCTTAGTAGTATACACAAACCAAAGATTGAGATTTATCGTCACAGCAATTATGCCTCTTTTTTCTTGTTAATAAAATTGATTAATTGAAATATATATATATATGATGTGAACAAGTGTCATTTAAAGTGATTTATAGTTTTTTAAGCATATGGTATTGATAAGCCATGATATTGATACATAATATTATAAATTAGAATTCTTTATGGTAAAATGAGAAAAATTTCCAAGACAAAAATATTTTTTGATTTTTTTTTAATTAATTATAAAAATAATTTAAATATAATTATAATTTAATTAATTTCTATAAATTTCTTTTACTATAACCCTGTAAAAAAATTATAAACCCAATTTTCTTATACGTATTATGCACTAATACCTATTATCCTGTTTAGCGACCATTTAGTTTCACATTTAATTTGTTTTATCGAGTATGCAAAATCTATTAACAAGATTAAAGTTTCTGTAAAATACTATCCAAGAGAGAATAATGCTCTTTTCCACAAGAAGGAAAGCAGGCGAAATTTTAAATTTCTATGAATTTGTGCCATTAAAACATTAATGTGATTCAGATGCTGAACTCCTACAAATAACCGTTAAAATGAGAGGAAATACAAAATTAATACAAAATCCCACTCAAACAAAATTCCAATACGCCGCGACCAACGTCTATATACATTTTGAATTCCTTTTTTTGCTTTCTTCTCTCACATTTAATTCCTATGAAACAGCTCCGCATTCACCGGTTCCTGGCTCTTTCATATTGCAGAGACAGATGCCGGGTTAGCAATAAACGTTGGCGTGACGTCACCCGCCATGATTACAACTATTTGTTCCTCTTCTTCCGGTGAATGTTCAGACGGCATTCTATTTTTCATCGTCTCATATTTGTCGCCATGCTCAACATCTGATTCGAGATTCTGCTCTGATCCCATATTTTCTTCTGAAATTGAATTTGAAGCACAGGAAGCCTTCACAAAGGAACACACCAGAATGATAAAAGAAAAAGCAGTCAATGCGATCAGGAAACCCACTCCACCCAGCAGGAATGGAACTGGTGACCTCCACGCTGAAGGTGCAGTCACATTGGAAGTCGCTGTAATATTTCTCATATCTATGCAATGCCCCCAAACCTAATTTCTTGAATAGAATGTTGATTCTAGAAAAATGTGCGAGATATATATATATCCATATGGGCGGCCGGTAACTATTAATCCCTCTAGCAGTGCCGAATCTTGGAAAAGCCATTATGATGTGTAGATATAAAATTGTAATTGGGCACGCCATATATTCCTTTGTCCGCAATTTTCATTAAATAACTATATGGGAAGAAGACAATATATCTTTTTGGATATGCAACTTTCGTATGACGCAAAACTATTCCTGAGAAACCGTTAAAAAGAACAATAAATTTGTTTATTAATAGATTATAAGATAATTCCATCTACAAGAATAACTTTAATCACACCAATAATTTCAGTCTTGTCTGTTTCAAGAAGCTTCAGTGCAGTTTTTTTCTGCATCATGGAAAACTTAACTTAGAAATATTTTTGTCCAATCTGTTATAAGCTTCTGACAGTACCGATGCTCTTGTGGCCGGCATTATTATATTTTCATCAACCGCACTCTGTGGCCCTCGGCATTATTATATTTTGTCTGATAGGCTACTAAAAAGCAAATAGTGCTTGTGGTATAGTATCCCATCGGACTTGTCTCTGTTAGTGCACCGTTAGCTGGCTGGTTTCCATTGGTGCGTATTAAACGGAGGGTTATACCTTTCCTGTGTTCAAACTATCGTCAATCTGCAAATAAGCTATGAATTAGGATCGTTTCTATTTTTTTCTTTTGAATAACAACATTTATCCTAATTAAATTCCAAACCGGTTTCGAAGGTTTAACGTTTATAATCATTATTTAAGAAAATATATGTTAAATATTTTATTTAATATATATAATTTCATTAAGTTATCGTCAACCACACAATATCTATGAAAACTTCCAAAACAAAATCAAACCACCCTTCTCGATCAAGTGACCTTGCTACAACAAGTGAGTCGTATTCCAATCTAAATCCCGGAATAAGAAGTAAAGGAAACACATGCCTGTTCATATAATTATTTTGGAATGGGACTTAATTTTAAATCCCGGGGTAAAAAGTAAAGGAAACACATGCCTGTTCATATAATTATTTTGGAATGGGACTTAATTTTACAGGTGCATTCTAACTCCTTCAATGTGTTACTTCTTCTTTCTTTCCTTTGTTTCTAAATCCCGGGGTAAAAAGTAAAGGAAACACATGCCTGTTCATATAATTATTTTGGAATGGGACTTAATTTTACAGGTGCATTCTAACTGCTTTAATGTGTTACTTCTTCTTTCTTTCCTTTATTTTTTTGTCTTTGTGATAATAGATTTTTAGCTAGCTCTTTATTTTTAAAATATATTTTTCACCTTATTTACTAAATGACTCTGGCACTATGTAAATGTTATATCTTTGATTATGATGGTAATTAATATTGGTTGGATTTCTAGTAAAGTTGAAAAAACTAAATCTTAAAAAATGAAATGTTTCAGAAATGTAATTATCATGAATTAAGTTAAAAACTTAACTTTACTGATTTCCATTAAATTTCCAAGGTATTTTGTCGTTTAAATATATATTAATTTTGGAATAAGTTTTCTAAAATATCTATTTTGAAAAAAAAAATTACTAGTAGTCTAGATTTAATAAGCTGAGAATAATAGTTTTTGTGTTTATCATTTCCACTCTTATTTATAAATTCTTAATATTACTTTTTATAGGGACTTTTATGATTTTCCATTTCCATAAATACTATTGATGTATATAGAGGTTCAAAAGTATTTATTGAAAAGATATGAGCTGATATAAACTTTTTCCCCACCTCAATAGATAATTATCTCAGATCCAACACCTCGAGTGAGCCCTCTTTCATAGTACTTTACATCATAGCTTTAGGGAGTCCAATTCCATTGAAAAGTCCCCATCCAAGAAAGACATCTTAGAAGAACATGGTTATATTCACTACATCCATTTGGAGAATGACATTATGAGAGACGAGGGCACAATCCTCCTCCCCTAGGCCTTATGGTTCTACTTTCTGTCTTTTTTATATGTTTGCATAGATGATAGAATTTAAGTTAAATCTATTTACTATCTTTATCTTGATTTTTATACACTCTTATACTAGCATATTATTATACACATGTTTTATTGAAAACTTTATTTGCGGAATATGTAAGCTTTAATGTTACATATTGTTGAAAATAAACTGATACATTATATAAAGCACTATTTTTTTTCTTCTTAATATTATAAATAATATATAAATCTTTTAATGAATACCTAATTTATCAATCATTTAATTTATATAATTATAACTATATTAATTATAAAAAATTACAAATGACATTATCCACTTAAACCATATAAAATAGATTTGAAAAAAAATACAAAAAATACAGTGAATTTTTAGTGTATATTTATGAGTAAAAATATTAGCTAAAGCAAGCCGAATTTAGAATTTAAAATAAAGGTGTTGATGGTATTAAGAAATTATGGTGAAAATTTTATACGATTAAAACTGTATTTTTTGATCGGGGAGTAAATAACATTTTTCACAAATGCTATATATATATGTATGAGATACATTGCATTCCATATGTGCAATTTGGTACGCTCGTACGTTGGCTATGATGAAGTACTTGAGTTACTATATATACATTGCATTCCATATGTGCAATTTGGTACGCTCGTACATTGGCTATGATGAAGTACTTGAGTTACCCTCGCACATTAGGCATGATGAAGTACTTGCACAATCGATATTGTGAACATTTATGTACTGCACATGACAAAGCACTCCCGTGGCTGATATGATAGAGCATCATTATGTCCATACTATTAGAAATCGATGTAGTTTTTTTTCTAAGAAGTCAGATTTGTTAATTCGAAAATCAAAATATGATATATATATATATATATGGGAAAAGAGAGTATGTGAGGTTGATAGCAAATAATCTTTTAAATAAAGGGAATATTTTGTTTTCTATTATTTATATATACATATAGATATATAAAAATTAGCAATATTTTGTTTTCTATTATTTATATATATACATATAGATATATAAAATTAGTATTCGCACATTATTGTATAAATAAAAGTTGACGGTTTTAAATGGAAGTAAGTGTGTGGAGGGAGAGGAACACTTGTTCAGATTATGTTAAGGATGATAAATTTGAGCAGTGTCATGAAAATTTTCAAGTAATGTGTTGTTAACAAGTTGTGTGGTGAAAAGGAAAATCCATGTCTTCCACCTGTGATCATAGAAAATAAAACATGGGAGTGGTAGCAGAGAGTGCATTGGGCACTATACCAAAAAAGCAGCGGTGTGAATGTTCAGCCTCACTTGCCCAAAAAAGTCAGCATCACTTACCAAGAAAAGAGCAGCCGTGTCAGCGTCAAGCCTCACTTGCCAAAAAAAGAGCAACATTGTCAGCGTTACTTTTCAAAACAACCACACCAGTGTCAGCGTCAAGTGCGGATGATGGATAGTCGGAGTGGAAAAAGAAGTGGTGTGGGAGAGGAGAGGACGTTGTTTGTGTCTAGGTATCTTGAATTTGAGTTATTCAGACACCAATCGATGTTTCATCAAAGGTCATGAGAAAAATGTTGCAGTTTTTGATATGAATTGCCTTTCTACAAAAGAAAAATGGGTGTTTTCTCTGCTCACGAGCATTTTGGTCATGTTGATTCTACTCCTAGATGGTACGTTGAGATTATTCAAAAGCACTCTACAAGATTTTTCTCGCTAGGGTGTCCCGAGTTCGAATCCAATTCCACGGTGGTTTTGAAAAGCCTCAGCAGCCACACTGTGCTGACATACCTCATAAATGGTAGCTGCGAGGATTGAGAGATTGATTTAGACACCAATTGACATTTCATCAAAGGTCATGAGAAAAATGCCACACGTTTCGATAAGAATCGCCATTCTACGGAATGAAAATGGATGTTTTCTCTACGCACAATCATCCGGGTCATGTTGATTCTACTCCTGGACGCTACGTCGAAGTTTATGGGACTTTTGAGGGTGTTGTACAAGATGTTATCGCTAGGGCATCCCATGTTCGAATCCAGATCCATGATGGTTTTGAAAGGCCCTGGCAGCCACATTGGTGCTGGCATACCTGATAAATGGTAGTCGCGGGGATTGAGAGATTGAGACATGATGGAAAGGCTGATGAATACCATTTACCATCTGAGGGAAGGACACCTACTCAGATTCTATCAGGGACGACGAATATAAACAATGTCATGAGGATAAAACTCATCATAGAAAATCCTTGAGCTTAATAAAATAAAATAACAATATGGCCTTGCCAACAAAAATTAGGTCAACTTAATTTAAAAAGAGATAATGTATTTAGACAATTTCAAATGAATTTATATAAATTTTTATCATAAAGAAAAGTACGTACTTAAAAACTTCTAATTTAATTTATAATAGGTTAAGAGAGGGAAATGAATATATAACTAAAGCACAACTAGAACTACACAAAGAACGGTTACCGTAGAGGCCATTTGGAAAACTTCAACTAACATCTTCCAAGGCATAGTGGATAAGAACGGGAGAACTCTTAGAGGATCGATGATACTTAAACTTGAATCATACCCCTATTTTTCCTAACTAGTTAGGAACAAAGTGCGATAAGGAACTTGTTTTTCTATTTGATGGAATCCAACCTACTACAAATTTCCTTTCAATGATAAGCACAAGATATAAAAACATGGCTCATGGATTCTTTAATGTGTCAATAGATTTCCAGAATGCGATGAAATGTAATGTTGTAGGTGTACTTACAACCGAGGTCAAGGAGGAAGTCGAAACCATTGTTCAACCTCTGTGTTTTTTTTTGTAGATTTATTTAACATCGATGCCTACATTGATTGATTACATTTGATTGCATTGTTTGAAGAGGCGTATCTCAATGACAGGCCATAGGAGCAACAAGATATACTTCCACATGAGTACAATGGAGAGGAGCCTTTTCTTTCCATGCAACTCATGGAGCCATGACCCTGATGCAAGTATTTCCATAAACATAGTACCTTGAAGTAGAGAACAATATAGGAAGAGCTAATAGAAAAATAGATGTTTTAGCTGAGAAATCAGCAAGGTGAAATATTGCCATGGTAGAAGTACTTGAGAAATAAGGCAATATAATGTATATGAGCCACAAGGAAACGACTATTATTAATGGGTGGATATTGCCGTACCTTAGCCATTATTCCCTCTATCTTGTCATAAATAATATTGCATGTATTTCTTTGAATTCCAAAAGATGAGATCTATTGACAATCCTTCACCATTATACCTGAAATGCATGGAATCACCTCCCTAGGAGATATCAAAGTGGTAGGGGCAAGGGACCTCCCATTGTCATTTGCATGATTCTTAAGAATCACCTCACTAGCTGAGGCAGATAGATGTATTATGATATATATATATATATATATATATATAAAAGAAAAATATTTTTTTGTAAAAAATGATCAAATTAATGAATAATTTGAAAATATTGTTAAACTAATTATATAGAATAAAATAAATGTAAGATGAAAAGAGGCATAGATTTCTATGAATAATAATATGTATGTGTACATGTGTATGCAAATATATGAAATTTTGTATTGTTATATTTCTTTATATTCATTTTAATCTCATATTCATTAAATGTGGAAAATGATTAAATCTCTAAAAGTGCATCTTTTTGTAGTTTAGAAATTTAAGAAAAAACTTGTATTTCTAAACATTTCACCATTCTTAATTCTTTTTGAATAATTGGTTCAGACTTAATTTTAAATGACATTAATTCATTTCTCTTGGATGTGCTTTTAGAAAAGGATAAAATCAAAAGGAATGTATTATATTTAGTCAAATCATTGTAGCTTCACCTAATAAAAAATAGCACATAGTGAAGTCATATTCTATATTGGAGAAAAACGATGAAAGCTATAAATCACTACGGTTGACAAAGGGGAACTAAGATTTTCTTCCATTAATCCCGAAACTATGTTTGCTCACAAATTTGTGTATTATCAAAATATGCTTACATTACCAACATAAAATAATGAAATTACTACATCTATTGGCTACTATTCACTAATTTTATAAGAATAGATAAGCATGATGGTTTGTGATCATCTTCATTAACATTTCATTGTAGGTGGTTACTTTGCATCATCATATCCATTGGGTTGTTATTGAAGGAAACCATGAGGACAATGGAGATGATTATTCATGCAGTGCATGCTTCCAACTCCTCGCTCTTTTCATTTGGCATACGTATGGAGTCATATGCTTCACTCTTCTCTCTAAGGAGATGTTGAAAATGCCCTTGAATGCCTTAGTGTGCCTAACTCTATGTTGATGGTTTTCCCTATTGAGGTAGAATTTATCATTGCTTTGTTCCCATATGACATGTAAGTTACATGGTTGGTAGGGTAATAGGCCAAGTCTATCTTCTATCACATTTTCATAATCCTCTAGGAAACTCTTAAAATATCCTTTTGAGTGCAGTAATGATAACATGATGGTGCATTCTAAGGGATTAAATGGGTAGTTCGATCCCATCAAATATCTTTAATTCATAAGATAAAGGTATTTTAAATAAGTACTATAATTCTCTTATATTTCCATTCCCTAGGATTCCATTCTACATCAACGCTTCAATTATTCAACCCATGAAAACAACGTGTATTCTAATTTAAGAGAGGACTACTATAATTTTTATGGTAATTATGGTCGACATGGTAGATACAATTTCACAGTGAAGGTGGTAAGAAATACTACTCATTCCACCCATTCCTCCTTCCTTATTTATATCAATTTATAAGAATTTCATCCAAGTAACATCAACCAACTTGTTAAATTAGGTCACCATGAAGAATTTCTCTACTCCAAGGATGGACTCACTCCATGTGACATGCAAATATTATTGTAGGATGTATAGGGTCATAGTAAGTGCTTATAGTCCTTGACCTTCAAGTTTCAAAGAGGATCCAAAATGTTAAGGTGGTAGAGCCTTAATGTCAACACTATGCTAGATAATGAGACGTGACAAGAGTGGTTGGTGGTATCTCTCATGTGCCTTGCCTCCTCCTTATTTATAATTTTATTCTTTCCCCATAATGATTTTTGTTTTATTTCTTGTGGTTTATGGACAAGATCCTATTAAATATCTATGACCTATCCTATTCATGATTTTCTTTGTTATGTAATTTTTGGCTTCCAAGACATGGAATAATTATAGTCTCTCTAATTTATGCAATGTTGAATCATATTTTTAGTCATTCATGTTTGATTATGGGTAAATATTATCATTTTAAAATTATATATGAAACATACATAAACATGGATGTCTTGTACCACCCTTATATGGATACAACTATGAGTGATGATGCTACCAATGAAGATAATTTCTTTATGATGTTTGATGTAGCAATAAATTTGCAAGTTTAGTCTGCTAAGAAACCTAATAAGGAATGGAAGGAAATTTAGGGTTCCTTTCAATGAGCTTGTAATGGTGGCTTCATCTTCCATGGAGGTGGAGTTATATACCAAAGTTCATTTAAGAGTATATTCAATGAAAATGTCCCCTAAGTACTCATGTGGATATACATCCATTTCAAATAACCTTTTTCTTCAAATAATGTTCAACCAATAGTTGTATATGTGTTATGGTTATTCAATCATAGGAATAATATTTAGATTTAATACGTGGATTCCCAAGATGACAAAAGTAAGTCCCCCATCAAGCCCAATGTGAGGAAAATAGTTTAACAAGCATTAATGAAATTAGGAGAAACAACATTTGCTATTAATAACAGACACACACACACACAAATATATATATATATATGTGTGTGTGTGTGTGTGTGTATAATGGTAACAACATAAACTTATATCTAGATATATGCCTAAAGCCATTCTCTATCTCTGTCTCTCTCTCTCTCTCTCTCAAATACCAATACAAATTATATCATTGTAATTTTTTTCTTATATCTTGACAATTTCAAACTAGAAAAAATAAAGGAAACAACTTGTATGATTTTTTTTACTCGTGGGTCCTAGTCTAGAGAATTAGGGTTTAAACTTTTTGGATGCATTTGTGGTATCGGGATAAGTGTCTATTCAGAACGACTCTATCCCACTAAGGTGTGACAGTGACCTTAGAAACAAAGAGAGAAAACTACTTTTGTATTCTTCTTTATGAACTATAAACAAAGAGGAATAGGATGAACCAACCTGTGTCTTGCGCTAGTCCTTTGATCCAATCTCTCTCTTCTTTGACAGCTTCCAACTACCTGCTTCCTTACTTGCCCAGCTTCACCAAGTTCCTGTAAGACCACAGAAGAAGAAAACTACACAAAGACATGGATTTATATTCATAAATAGCTTAGGATCATATTTAAGCTAAACATACAAATGTAACAAGCATCAATGATACACACGCATGTAGGAGAAACTCAAATAGTTTTATTGATATAACAAGAAGATCCAGGAGGAGTTACAACCGATGATTCCTGATCCAGCATCAACCTCCTAGCAGAGAAGCCCCTCTTCACCTCCAACAAAGCATAAATCACCCAATACTCTGATATCTATCTCAAAACCAATAGCAATTCTTTGCAATGTACAATATTCCAGCCTCTGGATCTCTTGGATGAGGGATCCATATATAGATGTATGCAAAGAGGATGAGTCAGCTCATGAATTGATTGGTGGCTTCTCTCTGTAAGTTCTTGCTTCCACTTGGAGACTGATAGCCTCTTACTCATCCCTGGTCGAATTCAGTGAGGCAAGTGTCATTGGAGAAGATTCTGGAAGCTTCCATTGTCTCTCCACCTCGTGGAATGACTCTGCCACTTGTCATTTCCCGTTCAACGCACCCTGGCAGTGCATTTAGGTGCGTTGCAACGCACCTAGCTAGTGGACTTAGGTGCTTTGCAACACAGTTGGCTAGTGGAGCAGCTGAAATGATCCTGATTTAACTAGTTCTGAGCAGTTTCTGGTGGAGAACTTCTGGGAGAAGCTGTAATTTCTTGACCTTGTTCCTTTAGGAGTTAGAACAACACTTTTAGGGACTTAGGAGCCCCTGGTTTATGGACATTTCATGCTTAGAGCTGTAAGGCACAAAAATGTCTATAATAGTTGCCCCCTAAAGTATGAGGTCGTTTATCAGGTGAAATGATTTATTAGGACGATCTGAAGTTCTTTCAATGTTGGGAGGAGACCTGTAATAAGATACAATACAATACATTATCTTCATACTGTTTTCATGATCTAGCTGAGGCGGGCATTCCCATGCTCAGCTTTATAAATTCATTTTCATGTACATAGGACAGACAATCGTCTGATGGTAGACTGATGATTCTGATAGAGCCATCATCCTTTTGGTAGGATGATTATCTGTGCTGCAATGCTGTACATTTCAATGTCTTTATTTTCCTGAATATATATCGCAGCCCGGATGGATGAAACTAGATTCGGGGTCTTCAATCTCGTCCGATCTTCACTCGAAGTACAAGTCGATCCATGTGAGAAATGTTTTGAAGTCAAACATGGAAAGACATCGCTTGATTACCAGTCAATGATGTAAACTGTTAACAAGCGCGAGAGGAATCACCGATAATGATAATGACCCTCAAGGTACTGCAGTACAATTCACGTGGTGTGAATAAAGGACTTGGCATCGAACACCACGCAAAATCTTTCGGTCGAAGGTCATCGATGTATACCTGTCGCCAGAAGTGAGAAACTTGCCATTGAGGCATGCAAGCTTCAAAGTACTGAATGGGGTGTTCCTAGATCAGCTTCTTGGATAATGAGCTGATGTCGACAAGAATCGATCCGTCAAAGGAGGGCCTTAATGAATCCCACATCAATGACACGGAACAGAGCAAATGATTTTGATGGAGGTGAAAACGATCTGATGATATATGGTTCAGGTTGGCGGTCATGAAAGAATGAAGTATGATGTATGGTAGTGGATGGGACACAGGTGACTTCTCTGGATGACTTCTCTTGAACATGTCGGCGACACTTATGTGATGGATTGGTAGCATTTACCCCAAATGTGGATGGTATGGTGAGACCATGGCGATGTGACCGGTGAATGAAACAACCCGACCCGACTCAGGCACGGAGTGGAAGTGTCATGTTCAAGAGGGACTTGCTACCAATAAAGTTTGTTTGAGTTTTCTTCCCAATTTTTCCCCAGTCATTGCTGACCAGTACCTCTTTATTTTTGTCAAGCTTGAGGAGGATAACATATGCTTGTTCTATAATTTTCCCTTCGGGCAAACCCATCACTATGTTTTAACAAGCCTAGCGATAGTGAAACTCATTCTTGTCTAAAGACAAGTTTGTCGCTGTTAATCTTTTTAACGAGTCTAACGACAAAGATAACTCAGTCCTTTTCATTTTTAGAGAGTCTGAAAAGGTACGTAAAGGTAACTCTGAAATTCCTTTTTCGTCATCTAATCCCTTAAGTCTGAAAAAGTATAAAACAATACAGAAGGGATGAATTTTCGATCGTTTTAATGAGCCGAACAAAACAAGCGCTCGATCTTTTTGTGCAATAATCCCTCAGGTCCAAAAAGATTAAAATCTAGAGGAGGGATAGCACTTCTGGTCGCTTTAACGAGCTGGAAGGCCAAAACTCGACAATCTTTTCATATTTTACGAGTCAGTTGAAAAGAGCTTAAAGAAGACTCATCTTTTGAGGAACGAGTGATAAAATGGGTAGCAGTTGATTCCAGGTAAGGTTTGGAATTTTCCAATCACGGTAGTGTCACAAGGATGGCTAGTGAAATCACTCTTCGCAGCTGTTCCTTAGAATGGGTAAACAATCAAATGGAGGTGAACGATCGACCAATGGGAAAGTGGAGGTGATGGTGCAAACACGACCAAGGCTTTAATGGCTGAAAATGCTTCATTCACGGTGGTTATTTACCGAGGGATAGTTCATTTTTTAACGAGCTTAAACGCGGGTGGAAACATTTGCTCGGTCTTATGTTTATTTTTTAACGAGCTTGAACTATGTGCTAAAACTGCTCGATTAATACAGTCATATGATAAGAATGTCTCATATAAAAAACGGAAACTTTTAGATTTTTTCCCCACATCCTTTCTTTATGCAAGTTTGGTGACGACTAATCCTACGAGTTTAAAGGGTTAGAGGTCCTAAAAATTTAAAAAATAAATAGCCGCCCCTTGCTTGCATGCCAAAAGGTTTGCATGCCCCCAGGTATAAAATAGAGTTTCAAAGTTACCCCTCAATTTGCAGACAAAACATTTGTTCTATTAGGAGAGGCCTACCTCTTACAGGTTACCCAAAGATTGTTCTATTCACACAGCAAATAAAACACTTCTTCGGCGATGTCTACCGAGATAAACAAAGGTGAGTGACGACATCCGCCAACTCACATAACTTTGACAAGAGAATCTTATTCTAGAATAACCCCTCTTCCACCGACGGACGGGGTACAGAATAGTCATATTCTCTCGCGGAAACCTACCCTATACCTGAAGTTTTCCTGCCGAAGCAGACCAGGACGCATGCCCCCTGGGTTTCAGTCATATCCTTCCGAATTACTCGCGCTCATCGGGAGGACGGACTAGGGATCGAGACATTTCTTGCGTGAAGAGACCATTTAGGGACGGTATATGACTATTTCCTATGCGTCATCCGGGAAATGAAAGCTGGTCCACGAGCTTGACCACTCTTCCTTCGTGCGGAAAACACATTACTCTAAAGAGTGAGGAGACGATGGCTCCCATGCAATAAATATAGTCTCTTCGAAGGAGTAGGTTATAATCCAAGGGTCCTTGAACTACCATGACATTCATGTGAACTGTCTTCCCTCTCAATGTTATGGGCACATCGGGAAGGATCCCTAAAGGTCGACTGGTTCCTTTATCAAAGCCTGTCAGATTTCTCATCTCTGGCAAAAGCGATGGCGAACCAAGCGCTTTCCAAGCAATAGAGGAAAGGATACTCACAGAAGCCCCCTCATCTATGATGGTACCAGCCATGACCATTCTATATATTTGAACGATAATTCGGAATGGTACACTTGTTGGTAGTCGGGGTGTGCCTAGTTGATTCCAGTCGAAGGAGACAACTAGGTTGCTTGGAAGTGGG
The DNA here is from genome assembly GCA_031772625.1 of Pinus tabuliformis. NCBI lineage: Eukaryota > Viridiplantae > Streptophyta > Pinopsida > Pinales > Pinaceae > Pinus > Pinus tabuliformis. The sequence continues at coordinate 1,439,432,431 of CM062820.1, forward strand.
ACCGAGTAGACGGTCGGGTATGGCTCTGATGAACTTCCTTCCTGCGGTAAAGGAACGGGTGGATTGCCCCCATGTTCGTCGGAGTCTATGTTGATGAAGAGAATTTGGACGGTGTCATCCTTGTTCTCTTTAGTGACTGTATCATCCGAAGATAAAACCTCTGAAGGCAAGACTGGGTCAACTGCCGCCTCGACCTTTTGACTTTCGTCTGGTATAGATTCAGTTGGTTTATCTTCAATAATAGGCGCTTCAGCCGACCACTTGAGCGGGACAACTGGATTCTCAACTAGTGACAGACTCGGCAAGGGTTTTTTATATCCAGGAGGAAGTCGTAACGGTGAAACCGGACGATCATCCAAAACTCTTTTAGCTTCGTCTAGGAAGGGGCAACGGTGGAGGGCATGGTCACCTTCGCACAGTTTACACAAAAATCTAGCTTTCCCTTTTTGTCCTGGGGCTTCACTTTCACTAGTTGACGGTGTGCTTTCAACATGATCACCAGAGGTTGATGACACCGGATTGTGCAAACGAGGAGACCAGTCCCTTAGTATCCGGGGGATGCAAGGACAATCTCTGTGAAAGTGGTCTCCTTTGCAAATGACACATGGCGATTTAGGCCTGGTCGGTGCTGTGTGTGGATTTTCATTAGACGACACTTATCTTCCCCCATTTGCCTTTGGCTCCTTTGTCTTTTTCTCTTTCTTCTTCTTTTCCTTCTTCTCCTTAGGAACTTGGCTTTTAGCTTTACCAGTCCCGTCAAGCGAAGAGGAAGGAGGAGAGGAAGAATTAGAGGAAGTAGAAGGCTGGTGGGTAACTCTGGACTCGTCTAATTGCTGATTCGATTGTTCAGGAATAGTGGTGTTCTGAACGACATTGGTTGAGAAGAGCCATACTGGCAAGCCAATTGTCAGTCCTGGAAGCGACAATGTGGCCATATGGGGCGCACCAACATCTCCCCAAGAGGAGAAGGGACTAGGATTTCCACCAAGGGGAATTCCTTGGTTGGTAGGCTCCATTTTCTCAACCTAAAGATCAACGTAGGAAAAGGGTATGAATATTCCGTTTAAAATAAATTTTAACACGCTTTGACACAACTTGTTTTTTCAGTTTTTAAGAGTCGAGAAAAAACAAAAGATGACTCTAGTCTCCTTCGATTTCTAATGAGCCTGAAGTGACAAGTGCTCAGATGGACCTTTTCCGTTAAGGAGTCTGAAAAGGAACGAAAGGGACTGCTCTGTAGGTCTATGTTGAGGGAGTACCAAACCAATCACAAAACTACAGAATACCTTTTACGGTATGGCAGTCAATCTTCCCGAATGCTGTGTTCGGTGCATTGCGATCAGTAGGGCAGCCGACACGGCTTCCTATGGATAAAGGTTTTAAGCCTATAGGGGTCTCCCAATATATACTCGACGGTACGTGGGAGCACAAGTCCGTACTGGCACTTATCATCTCAAAGTGGAGGAATCACCCAACCATCAGTGAGGACAACAGTTACCAGGCTTTACAACGCCAGAATACGTCTTTAGCCTAGACCTCTAAATGTTGTGCGTTAAGTTACAAAGCGTTGTTAAGTTCATTGAATTTATTTTAGGTTGATCTTTCTTATGAAGTTTGCCTATTGGGATCACCACGAGATGTATATGTAATTCCTAAAATGCAATCTAAAGATGATAAACAAGCTTTTATCTCTTTTCAGCAATGAAAATCCTAGCTACTAAGGGAAAAGAAAGACACAATCTTTTCGCAAAGAGAAAAGAGCACACTGTAAATGCACTTTTCCTAAATCAAGCCAAACAGACTACCAATATGCAAATGCACATGCATGTGTTTTGTTTTTCACTTTCTTAATATTTATGCCTAAAAAGAAAGTTTTTGTACAAATCTGAATTCACTTTCAAGTGGAAAACACAAACAAGCTTCTTTTCGAAATCAAAAGGTAGAGATGATTACGACACTTTATGATTTTGAAATAAATACTCGTTTCGACACTAGAAAGTGACAAATTCAAGCCAAAGGCAAAAGTAAAAGCATAATCGACTATCAACAGCAAATAAACTTTCTCCTATGATCAAAATCGACACTTGCGACATATCTAAATCAAAGGACGACAGTACGATTATTATACTTTTGCAATGGAAAATTGTAAATGATGTAACAAACACACAAAAAACATCTACAGTTCCTTTTATACAACTGAGGTGGAATTACAGCAAAGAAAAGGGGTTTTTAAACAGACACATACACTGATCACAGGCTGCAAAAATCAGAGACAAAACTGGAAAAAATGAAGCAAAGAACCTCAGCCGCACAAGGCTAGGATGATCAGCGCACCTGTTACACAGAGAAACTGGATTGCAACGCAGGTTTCCCTCTCAGGAACTGCGCTGAAATGTAGGAACTCTTCATAGTAGTTGCGCTGGGGCAGAAACGAGAATTCTATCCGGGTTCTGGGTCACGGTTTGCAGTTTAATCTATGGTTTTTGGCTGAGTAAAAGCAATCAGTAATGCACAATCAGAGGGTAGATTTAAAGAAGGTCTAAGAGCTATCACAAAGGGCAATCAGATCATTTGTGAATCAGCTGTTCAAATCATAAACAGATCCAATGAGTGGATTGAAGCAGCAGATGTCTACTTTGCATTTGTTAATGGAAAATGCAGTTCGATTCGCTACTTCTAAATTTATGAAACAAACAACAAGAGAAACACAAACAAACTAACTAGACAATCGTCTCCCACTGTGGTCGCCATTTTGTTATCGGGATAAGTTTCTATTCAGAACAACTCTATCCCACTAAGGTGTGATAGTGACCTTAGAAACAAACAGAAAAAACTACTTTTGTATTCTTCTTTATGAACTATAAACAAAGAGGAATAGGATGAACCAACCTGTGTCTTGCTCTAGTCCTTTGATCCAATCTCTCTCTTCTTTGACAACTTCCAGCTACCTGCTTCCTTACTTTCCCAGCTTCACCAAGTTCCTGTAAGATCATAGAAGAAGAAAACTACACAAAGACATGGATTTATATTCATAAATAGCTTAGGATCATGTTTAAGCTAAACATACAAATGTAACAAGCATCAATGATACACAAGCATGTAGGAGAAACTCAAATAGTTTTATTGATATAACAAGAAGATCCAGGAGGAGTTACAACCGATGATTCCTGATCTAGCATCAACCTCCTAGCAGAGAAGCCCCTCTTCACCTCCAACAAAGCATAAATCACCCAATACTCTGATATCTATCTCAAAACCAACAGCAATTCTTTGCAATGTACAATATTCCAGCCTCTGGATCGCTTGAATGAGGGATCCATATATAGATGTATGCAAAGAGGATGAGTCAGCTCATGAATTGATTAGTGGCTTCTCTCTGTCAGTTCTTGCTTCCACTTGGAGACTGAGAGCCTCTTACTCATCCCTGGTCGAATTCAGTGAGTCAAGTGTCATTGGAGAAGATTCTGGAAGCTTCCATTGTCTCTCCAACTCGTGGAATGACTCTGCCACTTGTCATTTCCCGCTCAACGCACCCTGGCAGTGCATTTAGGTGCATTGCAACGCACCTAGCTAGTGGACTTAGGTGCTTTGCAATGCACTTGGCTAGTGGAACAGTTGAAATGATCCTGATTTGACTAGTTCTGAGCAGTTTCTGGTGGAGAACTTCTGGGAGAAGCTGTAATTTGTTGACCTTCTTCCTTTAGGAGTTAGAACAACACTTTTAGGGACTTAGGAGCCCTTGGTTTATGGACATTTCATGCTTAGAGCTGTAAGGCACAAAAATGTCTATAACAATTTGGAGGCACCAAATCATGTTTTTAGGGGTTTAAAAAATCTCACTTGTGTTAGACTATTAGGTCACTATAATTCTAGTGTAGCCCCCTTATTTTTATTATTCTTCCCATTAAGCCCCCATATTACTATTATTATACTCCATAGAAGCCTACTATTGTTATTGTTGTGCCCATACATTATTATTGTTATGTAGGTTGTGATTATATTGTGATACTTTATGCTCATATATACACGAAGGAGGACTATAATTTAAATCATCCAAAAATTATTCATTTATATGATATAAAGGAGGTTTTTCTCTCAAAGAGGCTAACTTTCATGTCGTTTATCTAATTATTCTTCTATTTTTTGATCTTGTTGCATAAAATTTGGTATCAAAGCTTTGGAATCTAGGGTTTCGCTACTTCAAACAGGTCAGCTTGGAATTTTCACTATAACGTTTCCTATACGAGGCTTTAGAAGCTGAAATTTCGATTGCGTCAAGAAGAAATCTTAGTGAACATCATGTAAAATTTCAAAATCTTGTTTCACTGAATCTTCTCAGACATGGTCTGTAGAAGTTAAGCTTTTTGTCTGCTCCAGAATTCAGTCTCAATCATGTGAATTAGGGAAAAAATTTCATATATTTCTCTATGAGTATCATACTTGAATTTCATAAAACATGACTGAAATTTCATGGAATATACTTGTACATCTATTATTTTTAGGTTCGATAGTTGAAACATTGACACACAACATTCTGTAGAAGTTCGCTCTATTGAACTAGTCCATAATCAGGTCATGATGGGAGATTTGGAATAACTTACCTTGAAGAATCCAATATTGATCTAACTTGTTGCATTAGAAATAAAACTCAAAGGGATAATAGAGGATGAAATTTCAGATCTTGGAGAGCCAAAATTGCAGAGATACAAATGTTTCAATCTCGAGGTCCTAAAAGCAATAAAAAGCGTGTATTTTTTTATAAAGAATTTCATAAATTTTGTTTGAAAAAATAATTTGAAGTTATTTAAAGGGATTATTAAAGCATAGATGTGAGCATTTGGTTCTAAAATTCCTCCCAAACAAAATAATTCTACACCCCTTAAACCCTTAGAAAACTCTACTATGACGCACGAAGAGGAAGCATGTCAACATGATATATCAAAATTACAGGACCAAGTGCAACAAATTTCACTCTCACAAAGAGAAACTAAAGATGAACTAAAAAGGGATATGGATGACATAAAAAGTGACATGAATGGTTGAAAGGAAGACATGGATGATTTGAAGGAAGGTTTGGAAACTTTTCTAGCAGAAAGGCTTCCTAGTGGTGATAAGGTATTTCATGAAACTCCTGAATATAAAAAATGAAATTTGAATCATGATTTTAGAGAATCCAACTTTCGGATGAAGAAAAAACATATTGCAAAGATTGATATGTGAAAGTTTCATGGCAAGGATCTGGTAACATGGATACTGTAGATGGAGCAATTATTTGATCTACATGATGTGTAGAACACACAAAAGGTAGACATTGTATCTTTATATTTAGAACAAAATCATTTTGTGTTATAACGATGGTTTTGTTGTCGTAATTCAATTGTCACTTGGAAATTTTTTACAGAAGAATCAGAAAAATTCATTAGGATACAAAGAGAAATACCTTCTTTAGCCAATTCATAAATCTCAAACAAAGGGGTTCAATGGTGGACCCATATTGAGGACTTCCTAAGATTGAATATCAAGGTAAATGTTATTTGAGAGGAGCATACAATTGATGTATTCATAGGGATTTAACATACAACATGAGGTTTGAATTTTGGAACCTAATTCATTGGCGATGGAATTCAAGGTGGGAAAAAATGTTGAAAGAAAAATTATGGTGATAAGGAAATATACAACTAAGAACTATAAATATGGAAGTATTGTTGTTTCTAGCCTCCCACAATCTAGAAGGTTGACACCACAACGAATTGAGGGAAAAAGAGAAAAACAACTTTGTTAGTTCATTGTGATATCAAATACACTAAGGGTCCTAAGTATGCTGAGAATAAATTTTTTTACATAGATTGTGAAGAGGAGGAATAAAAGGAACAAGAAACATCAAAGGAATGGGATATACACGAGGAGACAACCCCATAGAAATAAGAAATGAATCTAACAATTTTTACCACTCCTCACACTATTAAGATAAAAGGATATATCGAGAAAAAAAAGTAATAATGTTGATCAATTCTAGTGGTTCCCATAATTTTTTTCATTGTAAGATATCCAACGAATTGAATTTCTTTCCATATCTAGCACTAGAGTGTCATGTGATGGTTTCAAATGGAGGAACTCTTAATTTCACACAAAATTGCCATAATACCAATCTAACCATGGGAGAATATGTATTGAATAATCCAACACCTTCCATTCCAATTGGGGGTGCTGATATTGTATTAGGAGAAAAATGTTTATAATATTTGGTGACAATAACATTTACTTTTTGAGTACTTTTCTTGAATTTTTCCTAGAAAGGAAAGGAAATTTAATTAAGGGGCATCACAAGGAAATCAGGGAATATAATCAACTCTAATGACATGAAAACGATTTTGAAGAAAGAACAATGAGGCATAATTTTACAATTATGCTCAATCGATGTTCAAACATCAAAATAATTTTTTTCGTATGATCTCCAAATAATCTTGGACAATCATTCCAATGTATTTGAGACTCGCAAAGGTCATCAACCAAACTGTGATCATGATCATGTTATTCACTTGATTCCATGAAGTGTTCCTCCAAACATCATACCTTACAAATATTCATATGGCCAAAAATGTAAAGTTGAACATATGTTTGCAGAAATTCCATAGGAATGTATAATTCAACCTAGCCATATTACTTTCTCTTCTCTAGTAAAATTGGTACACAAGAAGGATGGATCATGGCGTATGTTTCCAGATTACAGGGAGCTCAAAAAACTCACTATTAAAGATAAATTTCCTATTGCATTCATTGATGAATTTTTGGATGAATTACGTGGAGCAATTTGGTTCACCAAGTTGGATTCAAGATATCATAAAATTAGAATGAAGATTGTAGTCATTATGAAAAAATAATTTAGAAATCATGATGGTAATTATGATTTTTTGGTCATGCATTTTGGCCTTACTAATGCACCTTCCACATTTCAAGATTTGATGAATTCAATTTTCAAACACTTCCTTAGAAAAATTGTGTTAGTATTTGTTGATGATATTCTAATGTACAATACATCTTGGAAGGATCATACCCAAAATGTTGACAGGGTTATCAAAATATTGGACGAGAGGCAATTGTAACCAAAAACCTCCAAATATTTCTTTGGTGTACAAGAGGTAGAATATTTGGGTCATATTGTATCTCATGAGGGTGTTAAATTAAATCCTAACAAAATGAAAGTCATCAAGGAATTGAAAATCCAGACAACTCTAAAGCATATTCGAGGATTTCTCATGTAGACAGGGTATTATAACAAGTTTGTTAAGAATTGTAAGAAAATAATAGCACCTATAACAATATTACTGAAGAAACATGGATTTTTTGAATTCTAGAAACAACTAAGTCCTTTGTTCATCTTAAAGAGGCAATGTGGCAAGCTTTGGTTTTAGCTACACTAAACTTCACAAAAGCCTTTATGGTGGAATGTGATTCCTTAGGAAATAGAATTGGTGTTGTGTTAATGCAAGAAGGAAAACTTATTTACTTTTAAAGTAGTCCAATCAAGGGAAAGTATATACAAAAACCTATTTATGAGAAGGAAATGTTGGCAACAATACATACCTTGAAGCAATGTTGCCCTTAGCTAATGGGAAGACACTTCCAGTTAAAAACAAATCATGGTAGTCTTAAATACTTTTTGGAACAAATATTATATTTAAAGGAGAAGAAAAAACGGGTCACTAAGATGTTAGATTATGACTTTGAAATCATCGACAAATAGGGAAGAAAAATATTGTTACAAATGCACTCCCAAGAAGAGATGAGGATGTGAAAGCATTACTCTATTGCATTTCTATTATCGAACTTGATTGGATAACTAAAGCAAGGTAGGGATGGAAGAATGATGAAGAGGTGTGGACGCTCATTCAGAAGTTATAGCAACATCCCAACACATATGATACATTTATCTAGAAAAATTACTCATTATTGTTAAAGGATCGCTTATATCAATGTAAGAATTTCCAACTTAAACAAAACATTCTTTTGGAATTTGACACCTCTCCTTTAGGATGGCACTCAAGATTTTTAATAACTTACAACAGGGTCAAAAAGGATTTTTTGGGATGGCCTTAAATATAATATTTAGAAATTTGTCATGGTACTTTTGGTTTTTCAATAAAATAACGTTGTGATAATTAAGACTAGACGTCTATTACAACCTTTAGCCATTCCAAGTCATTGTTGGGAGGAGGCTTTAATGGATTTTATCATAGATTTACCCAAGTATGAAGGAAATAGTGTCATATTGGTGGTAATTGATAGGCTTACCAAGTATGCACACTTTTCTGTATTATCTCATAATTTTAAAGCCAGTAAAATTGCTACGACATTTGGGGAAATAATTGAAAATCTAAAGGAAACTCAAATATTGTTGCAAGTGACATAGATCCCATTCTCACTAGAATTTTTTGGACATTTTCTTGTCTTGGTAATCGATTAGCTCATAACTCATCTTATCATCCTAAATATAATAAGTAAACTAAGATAGTGAACAGATGTTTGGAAATATGTCTTTTTTTCTTTGTATCTAATAAGAAAACACAATTGGTCAAATGTTTACCTCTAGTTGAATGGTGGTATAACACTTCCTTCCATACTGCAGAAAAAATGACCCCATTCATGGCACCTTACGAATATCATGCACCGCCGATCACATAATCTTTAAGAGAAAATTATAAGGTTCAATCAGTCGAAGGCAACATCTAGCATCAACAAAAAAATTTCCAACTCTTAAGGATAACCTCATTGTGGCACAAAATAGTATGAAACAATAGGAAGATCAACATCGTGGTGAAATAAGTTTTGACATAGGCGATTGGATATTTTCACAACTAAAACCATACAAACAAATGTCCCTCAAGCAAGCTAAGAAGGATAATAAGTTATCACCCAAATACTATGGAGCTTACAAGTTGTTGCAAAATATTCGTATTATGACATCAAAATTGGAGTTTCATGCATCTTCTCGAGTACACCCAATTTTGCATGTTATATGTTTAATGGAGGTTATCGGCGAAAAGCTTCTGGTTCAATAAATATTTCCAAAAATTGAAAATGAAGGAAAAATCATATTGGATCCTCAAGTAGTCATGGAAACAAGAACCCAACAATTATGGAATCAATCAATTTTAGAGTATCTCATTACGTTTGTAGAACTTACCTGTTCAAGATTCCACATGGGAGGATCAATTTTTTTTACAAAAGCATCAAGAACTACTGAAGGGTGTATCCCATTGTTGCTATCATTCTTTTAGCCCCCTTATTTTTATTATTATTATTCCCATGCAACCCTATATTGTTATTCGTGTTCCTCATAAAAGCCTACTATTGTTATTATTGTTCCCTTACATTATTATTGTTATGTATGCTATGATTATATTGTGACCCTTCAGACTCGTATATATACCAAGTAGGTCTTTTCATTTGAATCATCCAATAATTGTTCATTTATGTGATGTAAAGGAGGTTTCACCTCAGAGACACGAATTTTCAAGTCATTGATCTATCTCTTCTTCTATTCTATGATCTAGTTGCATAACATAGACAACCTCATGTTATTCTACACTTAGAGACCATTTTGGCAATGCATGAAATATATGAATTGGAGTTCATATGAAACAAGTATGTCTCTTAGAGGTTGGAATTTTCATTTGACACCATGGTTTGAGAGGATCGCATATCAACCCTCATTTCTCATGGAAAAAAGGATAGACACATGTTAACTATGAAGAAGACTCTCGAAGGGTCAAAGTTATTTCCCTAGTTGAGAGTTGAATGAGTCAAACCTAACCCTAGTTGTCTTTCAGGATATGTTAAAATGGGGCCACTAGGAAGAGATGGAATTACATTTTAGGCTATTTTATATTATTCCATATTAGAGTAGAGAATCTGGGAGTGCCACTTAGAGAGCATAACAAAGGGGATTAGTGTTATGCAGTATCCTAATAAGACACTAGTCTAAAGTAACCCAATAGAGATTTACTTCTCCTTTTTACTTGCATTATTTCCATAGCATAAAATAGTGCAAAGTAGCCTCATTTTCTAGTTATGTTTTCTGTCATAAGGGTTTTCGCGGGAAAATTCATGTTTGCACTATATTTAAGGGAGTCCCTCCTCAAGGATCCTCCTACTATGCTACTCCCTAGTGAACATAATCACACTTGTAGTGGAATCCCAATGTTCAAAGTACCCCATATAAATATATCTTTAATAACATGTAAATGAGAAGTAAACTCCCAACTCATTAGTCCACCTAGAAAATGTTAGAGCAATCAATAATCTATAATCAATGGTATATACAATTTTAATTAAAAATTTCTTTCGCAATGGGTAAAATATCCTCACAGTTTCTCCTAGCCCACCAAGCTCGTCCAAGATGAGAAATTATTTTATAATCCTCTCCTAGTGTGACAACATTTAAGAATTGTCCCTTGTCCTACCTTCTTTCCATAACATCTCATATAGTGGGAAATTGGGATTAAAAGTGAAATTACAAACGTGAAGGCATTAGGAGAAATTTGGGGTCTAAAATGAGCCCCTTGAGGGAAAAAAAATATAATAGTTAGAATAATAAAATAAGGTTTATGAATTTTTAAAGGAAAAGAAAGAAAACTACTTTTGTTGTATTGTATTTCCAGCTGATCTCTATATAGGTGTAATCAAATGTCAACAATATAAACCCATTGGATGTGGAATTGAATTCCACTACCCACTTTGCATATTTCTAGGTAGGCCCACATCGAAAAAATGAAAATACATTAAAAATAGATATTGAAGACACTTTTTTCATGTATTTTCAAAAAATTTCGATGTGGATCTAGTCACAAGTTGATAAAGTCGATGCTTGTTCTTTGTGTAATTGTATTCCCCATCCAACAAATGTTTATACTTTATATTTGAGTAAAATTATAAGAATATAAACCAAAAGTACAATAAAGAAATTATTTTTCTTCCTTTCGCTCCAAAATATTTTCCTCTTTGATTGACATCATTATCTTGAATCCTATTGGTTCCTTTAAAGTTAATTTTGTTAGTATATATTTTGATTTGATGTCTATCTTTTACTTCAAAATTTCCCGAATGATATGATAAGAGTGAGTTATATCGCATTCCTAATTTTACTTTAATGATAATTTTATTAAGTTTTTCCCGCTCTCTCCATCACTATCTCAACCCGTAATATATTGCTCCATTATATAATACCAGTGAACAAGAAATATCTTCTCCAACATAGTATAAATGGAGAGAAACATAACGAGTTGGTATGATTAAAAGGCATACTATTCAACAAGTGACATATATATCTCACCATATCTTTTGAAGGTCAAATGATGATAAATGACTATTAAATAACATCAAATTTATGTAATCATTATAAAAATGTCAATGGTAATAATAAATACCTATCAATGCTCTTCATAATTAAAAAAATCCCTAAAATCTTTAAACCTATCATCACTAATGATTAATAGAAACATGAATGGGTGGATGATGAGCGAGGTTCCCATTTGATTTAAAAATAACAACCCAAACATATAGATGATACATAATTGGTTTCAAATATAGATAGATAGACATAATAAAAAAACATATTTTACATTTGCAAATATGCACACTAAGTTTCATGTTCACATAAAAGTGTTGGTTCTCTTTTCAATAAAAGTAATCTTATGTTGGTTATCATAAATTTTTTTAAATGGATTCTTTAGTTCTTCTAACATACATATTATAAGTAACACATTCCACATGGCCCCATTTACCCCGTTTCATTACAGGTAACACATTCCATTGGGCCCCTTTACTCCATTTAAACATTAGCGATAATTTTCCATAAGTTTTTTCCTTCGTTGTATCCTAAGCTCTAAGGAAAAGTGATCATCCTCATTGAGAGATGAGCCCATTACTTTTGGTGTGTCCATATCTCCACTTCATTGTCTCAACACATAGCATATTACTTGATTAGATGATAACAATGCACAAGCAACATAAGAAGATGTTATGATCAACATACATACTACCTAACCTATAATACAAATATCTAACCATATAATGCCAACATCAAAAGCTAATAAATGGTCATCAAAGAACCTAAATGTTACATAAGAATTATAAGAATGTTAATGGTAGGGAAAATTTCAAGGGATAAATTTCTCAAATATACTAATTCCCTATTTTTTCCGAAAAAAAATTCACTAATTTCTATTTTTTCAAAAAATGATTAACCCAAATTTCATAGAATTAAATAATTTCACTTTAAAAATTACTATTTCTTTTAATAAACTATTTAAAATTATTAGATATTTAAATATCTTTACAAAAATATCATCTAACATTTTAAAATTTACCCATTAAAAATAAATAAGATTTACCAAAATTTATAAATTTTAAAATATACTCCTTTATAATTTTCTTAACTAATGATAAATGAATCATTAATAACGAATATATTTCAAATTATGACAATCCAAAAAATACATAAATATCTACAACTGTCACACCAGATCATCAACAGATAATAATAAAATAAGTGAATAAAAATAAAATTAATCTATGCTACATATGGGTCAAAAATTGCAAACCAAACATCGACACATTAGAGGGGCACAAACAAAAGCTAGCTTTTACCTTTTCAAATATATATACTATTTTTTATCTTTACCTGAAAGTATTACTTTTCTTTTCAGTAAGAGGACTGATATGTTGTTTCTCTTTCTTATGGTTTTTTTCTAGAATCCAATTTTGTCTTTATTTATTATATACACGCTATTTTCTCCCATTGTTTCGTATGTCAATGTTTTTTACATAGAAATATTTCGTTTCCATGACTATGGTTTTGGGACCTTTAATTTTTCCTGTTTAAACAAATAACTTTGTATCATAAATAGCACTGGAAAATGTTGCTTATATGCTATTTTTATAAGAAGGATGTCTAAAATTAAGTGTCTTTGATGACCTCTAATATGGCTTGTGCGTGTAGCTAAATCCACTTCATGAAGCATGGCAATCGATTAATGATGGCATGGTTTAAATAAGAATCCTTTATTCAGAAATAATTAAGATTTCGCAGGCACTTGAATTTAATATATATTTAAAAATCGATTTGGAGACTCTTACTTTGGTGGTGATTTTTTTATTGGAGGAACAAGCTGAATAGTAGCTTCTATTCCTTTCCAGATATCCATCGTTTCTCATTTTAATCTACTGGATTTTCCATTTGAAACATACACAATTCAAGCTGATCATACATTGGAAAAACCCAATTAGATGCAGAGGCTTATACTTTGCTGAACTTTGAAACACTTAAAAAGAATATAGTCTATATTTTTTTTAGTGGCCTAATATTTAACATGGTTCTATAGTTATTTAGTGTTAGTGTTCGAGTTTTTTTATAGCTTAGCTCTCAATTAGGATTACGGATTTCGATCCCTATAATCTTTTTGAAAGTCTACATGCGACTAATTCTACATGTGAGGTATATGCTCTGATGTGGCACCCACTTAGTATTGTGGTAGTAATACAAGAAACTTATGGATGATATACCTTTCTCATAGAAGTTTGATTAATGAGATCTTCATATTGTTGGAAAATTTTTGATGTGTTGAGTAGAGTCACTAGATTAGGAAAAAATTTCATGAAGTTTTGACCCTAAATATGAATATTTAAAGCCGCTAAAAAGCTATAAAATTTTGCTAAACATAATTTTTGAAAGTAAGGCCTACCTCTAAAGTGTGCACTACATGTCAATAGCTACAATTTATCCACGAAAAATGTACCAACATTAATGAAAATTATATAATGATCCATTTTAAATCACACGTGATAGAACCAATTGAGTATCCTTGACATTAATGTTCATTCACATTAGATTCCATGTTCTGATAGTGTGCTATATTATGTAGTGCTCAGCCTAATTGTCATTTATAATACATTTTTCCTTCTTCAATCATAATGAGAATATTATATTTATAGAAATTTTCATTGTGGATGCAACAATTACAACAAAATAGGGGCTATTTGAGTTATCTCACTCACGCATATGATTCTTTCGAACGTGCAGTAGATCCAAAAGTCTTATCTCTTTTACATCTAAACCATTATGCCTATATGTGCAAATAAATTAAATGACCTGCAAAATTTTAAAAACAACATATATTAACTAAAAAAAGGTGGGATTATATCTACATGCACTTTACACAAACTAATACAAAAATAGGGCATGTTCAAGAATGAGCAAAAGATACTCCCAGAAAATCATAGGATCTTGGATATTTCTCGGAGTTCAAGCTCCTTTCTTTGTGGCCTTTCCAACCTCTTTTAAATGGAGTGGAGAGACCTGAGTTTTTCTTTAATATTTTTGAAAAGGATGGTGAAAAACAAGCCTCATCATCTTCAACTCTTTTTGCATGAGTAATATAACCTTCCTTCTCTTCTCTTGTTTTGTAGGTGTGGATTCCCTTTCTTCCCCATAGTCCCAGTTTTGGTCTTGTTTATGCGTTGTCTGAATGACCTCTTCCAATGACCTTTGAGAGCCTAGTTTTGTGTCCTTCTCTGCATGTGCACTTATAACATCTCTATTAGCGTGATGACCTACTTCCTTATGTGATTTTTAATGGATTATCTTTTACACTTTATTTTTTCCTTTGTAGATCAACAAACCGAAGATCCCTGATGGTTCTTGTTGTTTTTAGGTGAATGAAATAAATCTTCCCCTTGTAACACAGACTCTTCCTTCATGACTAAATTTTCTTGAGTTTGAACATCTTTGCGGGGAGACATGTCTTTTTGAACCTTAGAAATCACATGTTGGGAGTTAACTGAATGGATATATTGGTGCAAATGGATTAGGGATTTCCCCTTCTTGATCTAGATGATTAACAAAAAATTGGTTCCCTACCAAACCTTTGTCCTTCCTATAGGAGAATGATTCAACTTTGGTAGATTTATTTAGAGAGGGAGGGGAGGGCCTCTAGGTCCCAATCCATTTCCTTCCTCTGTCCTTTTGGTTTCATTTTGTTGGGGGGGAACCTTTCCTCATATTTGCTACTTCCATTGTTCTGCTTCCTCATTATTTTTTTGGATTTCTTCTGCTTTTGAGCATATTCAAGAAAAATTTCCATATTCCTGATATTTTTTAGATTTCAATTTTATTGGATCATAACCCACTTCATGATAATGACTCCAATTATGTAGTTGGATATTTATTACCATCAGCAGTCCCTTATTAGGATACACTTCTACAAAGTTTTTTACACAATATTGCATTCCATCTTGTGGTGATTCACAATCAGTATAGTGTCCCATAGCATCTCCAATGTTCATAAAGGTGTCCTTGTTCCAAAAGTGAAGCAGTGATGGGACCAGCTTGTAGCTCCATGCAATAATACTAAACAAAACACAATAATTCACTAATCAATAAGTAAATGATCAAACAATGATTTTGTGACTTAATAATGGTGATTAGTGGTTAATCTTAGGATGATTCTGGATTGTGTTTGGTTGAATTTATGACAGCCATTAATTTCGCTGTGTTGGCGGTCCTTGCCTTGGTTCTTGTTTTCAGCTCCTCGGTCTATGCCAAAACCCTACCTTCTATTGTTATTCTTTCATTTTTTCATTCTACGACTCTTCTGCGCTAAGGGTTTGATCTGGAAGCAAGTTTTTTGTGCTGCAAGTGTATGGTGGTAAGCCACATCTCTGCGTGTGTCGGCTATGGGTTGTGCACCTGTGTTTGTCCTGGTGACTTATACACTTGTTTCCTTGGGAACAGAGTGATGGTTATGCTTGCTTGTGTAAGAAAAATGGCTACTGTATGTTTTGTTCGGTTGCTTGACTTGTATTTTTTCCATTGTTCTAGCTTTATTGTGGTTCTCCTTCTTATTAAATTTGATAAATGGATGTGCACACTACAGGTCATAGCTACGGTGGCCTCCTCCTGCTCGCAGTTCACTCCAGGTAAGCTATCTCTCCATGATTCTTCTTTCTCCTTAGTCTTCCTCCAGCTCTAACAAGAACGACCCCTTGGTCTTAGGATGTCACCATGGACTGTGGCTCAGTGGGTTTACATTTCTCCCACATGACTAAACCTCTATGGAATCGTTTTGTTCCCTGTGTAGATAATTCCTTATGCTTTGTTTTCTTTTCTTTGTCCCTTACTCTTCATTTGGGTTGACAATGTGGCCTTGTTTTGATTGCACAGGTTGGGGGTTCGTTCTTTGGCGTGGTTAGTGTAAATTCCTCAGCTCTCTCCCAGCAGGATTTGCCACTGTTATCAACTTGTTTTCATTATTAGTCTCTGTCAGTTTTGTTAGATAGAGTACCAATTCTTGTTGGCTTGTGCTCCTCTGTCCTCACTATGCGACCTAGGTTAATTTGTACAAACCCTTGTTTGTAATCCATAGTTGTGTAATTGTAAAAATACTATTTGGAGGCCGTCTAGAACACTCGTCTAGGGTTATACTAGTTCAGTTGGTTCTTTAGTTGTTCATTGGGTTATCCCTAGACTCTGTCATAGGTATACAAATATTTTGTTTTTGGAATGAAAGGAAATGTAATGTATTCAATTGTATTTGTTACCTCTGTCCTGGATTTTTTTACTCAGCATTTATATACTCTTTCTTGGTTGCAGTGTTCGTAATGTGACTAGCTCTTTTAGTCGTGGACTCTGTTGGTTGTTCGCCAGCCTTCGTACTGGAAGTTCTCGTGCAATTTTCCTTGTCTGCCTTCTGTTACTTGGGAGAGAAAAATAAATGAAAAGGTTATGCATGCATAGTATATTCTTATTTTGGTTTATTCAATGATTAGGGAAAAGTAGATAAATATTTCAATGACTGTTATAGATGGACTCGAATGAAAGAAAATTATTCTCTGTATTCTATTATTATTCTCATATGTTAAACCCCTCAGAATGATTTACATTTCATATTTGTACTGTTTTCCCATAGTTACCTGAACTGTGCACAGTTATGCTTCAGTTGTTTCTTTTATTAGTTACATAATTGTTAACTCATTCAGTTCTTCTTACGCTGCAAGATTTTACAATTAATCATAGATGTCTTTTTTTCCTAAACGAAAGAAACAATTATATGATAATCACTCACTAAAAGACAGACAATTATGACAGTGACCCTAACTAACTACATTGTTCCCTAACTAATTATGAAATTTAAAAAAACAACAAGTCCCTACATTCGACATTGACCAATTAAACATAAAGAAACTAAACACTAATAAATCTTTCCACCTTGGTGAATACCAACACTCTGTCATGGTGCCCTTAGCTGGATGCTCCTGCATTAGGCAGTAAAAATGATACTTCAACTCAAATAAGAACAATTGGTGGAACATCATTTTTTGGGTTGAAATATGGACTTCATTGATTTTTTATATAAACCCTAAGACCCCAAAAAATATGGCCTACTTTGAAAATTAGACATAAATTTATTTTCATTTCAAAGAGAAAAGAGAAAACCCCCTTTAAGAGAAGGAAACCCAAATTTGTCCTTCAATAAAGGATGTCCAATTTTTATCCACCTATAGATTTAATGAGCATAGAAAGGACCATAAATGTATATATTACAAATCATGGCTCTCTCTAGTAGCCTAAGAGCCATAATGTGGGATTAATTGGAATGAATTGTAATTTTTAGTACATCATCTAATTTCTTCACAAACCAGGCCATCTTGGAGTGATGGAACCTCATACCACTAGCAACCAGTCCATTGAAAGCATTGATATCAAGACTAGGTCGAGGAGGTAGAGAGCCAGACACTTCAAAACTTTAAATCGTCAACGAGGTGGCTAGTGTTTCTTTAGGTGTTTCCCTTAATTTTCAATTCTAATAATTGGATCATCTTTTACTTCTTTCGAACACTAAGAATATATAAGGTATGCATGCCCATTGTTCCCATTTTTTTCTTGTCATATTTAAATTACATAGAAGGGAATTAATGGAGGATACAATAACTAATACTTTAAAAGACTTCAATCTAGGATTATCTCTTTATTTGACACATTTAATTTTCATGGGTGATGTTTTTTTAAGATGCAATTCAAATAAATAAGATCTTATATTTATATATAATACTAATTGAAATGAAGGTGAATATGCAAGTAAATATTAAATGGTGGTGAAGATGATCAAATTGCATTCTTAGTCCAAATTTTTACCTTGCAACATATTAAATTTTAAACAAGTTTTAAGAATTTATATACTCAACCTCTATGATATTAATAATTGAAATGGCTTATTGGAAAAGTACGAAAGAGAATAATTTTTGGTGCACTAGATGTATTTCCAAGAGAGAGAGACTAACGCTAATGAATTTTGTAGAAAGTTTTCCATTATATTGACACTCTTTGTTTGATATTCATAAAGGAGTTATGAAAAGGTAAGGGAGGAAATGTTCAAACTTCCTTAGACATGGAAGAAAAACATAGAAAGCACAATCTTAATTAAGTGTCCTATCATAATTAAACCTATGGACATGTGTCTTATAGAACCTTAAAAATGTTCACCCATATTCACCCTGTTGGGAAGATTCTAATGTGAAAAGTTGATGAAGGTTAATCTCAAAGAAAAGGTTCTAATGTGAAATGTTATGGAGGTTAATTCCAAAGGAATACTATAGGACTCAATTCATTATTCAAAACCACATTGAACCACATATTATGGAAGACTAGATAAGGAATCCTTTCAAAGACATTCATAATTTCTTTATGATGTGAAAAATCGGTATTTTATGTATTGGAATTACTAAAAAATGGTTAATTTTAATAATAAAAATGAAAAAAAAAGTTAAAATAGATACTAATCCATGTGTTGGAAATAGTAATGCATTCAAATAGCAATTTTATAATCTCATTATTTCTTTCTATAAATTAAGTATTTATATTTTCTATTATATAGAAAACTTAGAAATTAGTGAAAATGATAACACAAAACTCTTACCATTAAAATCATTCAAAGGTGTGAAATAAAAACTCTACATAAGAAGATTAAATGTAATGCTAGTGTTAACAAAATTAAAT
Organism: Pinus tabuliformis; assembly: GCA_031772625.1. Lineage (NCBI taxonomy): Eukaryota > Viridiplantae > Streptophyta > Pinopsida > Pinales > Pinaceae > Pinus > Pinus tabuliformis. The sequence continues at coordinate 1,439,451,482 of CM062820.1, forward strand.
GTAATGCTAGTGTTTGATATATAGGAGACTAAACGTAAAAACCTTAATGTAGGAGACTAAATTCCTACAATAAAGTATAAATAACAAATTCTGCAAATAAAGTCCAATGAAATTTAATTAGTGATTGTGGATGTCATTCTTAAAAAACGAATCGATACAAACTTAGTAAACGTAAATTATAAAGAAGAAATGTATAAAGAATAATCCATTTCGTACTAAATTTTTGAAATTGATGATATGACATAGAAGTGCAAGTTATGTATAGAATAGATAATCTGACGTACAGTTGCAAGAATAAAAAAATCATGGGACAAGGGTCGAGAATAAGTGACACCGGAATTTTATTCCGTATTGTTTAAACAAATATATTACATAAACAGAAATGTAAAAAAATTCAAATCTCTTCCACTCATTGTGTCCCGGAGCGTTAGTCTCGAGGTAAATATTTCACATACTTAAAGCTGAATTCCTTCGTCTTTTCAATATGCTTGACATCAACAATTATATTATATGGCCCCATATAAAATCGACCCTTATGTTTCATAAAACTATTAGGTGAGATATGTAACTTCTATTTCGTTTAATATTAAAGTAAATAGTATATTATTTAAAAAAAATGTTTTTTTTAATAAATTAATTAATGTGTAGCTAAGTTGAGTTTGTACTATAAGTCTATTTCAACCATTATCATTATTACTTACATGTCTAATCAGCGACTATCATTATCACTCATATTTCTAATTGCCTTATTTCACACAAGTCTATGCAAGCCCTTATCATTCACATATATTATGCTTAACACAAATTTCAACCATTATCATTATTACTTACATGTCTAATCAGCAACTATCATTATCACTCATATTTCTAATTGCCCTATTTCACACAAGTTTATTCAAGCCCTCATCATTCACATATATTATGCATAACACAAATTTTCCAATTGACATTTACCTCCATAGATAATATTATTTTTTATTTTAAATATTTTTTATTATTTATTTTTTCATATTATCTAAAAAATACCCTATAAATCATTACATCAAATCTATAAATCATTACATCAAATCTTATATATATCTAAATGAGAAAAATTCTAATCATGCTTTCATATCATCACATATAAACCTAATTATATTAAATATTTTATTTTAGAAAAAAATTTAAAATATATTTTTTATCTAGATTATATTTTAGTTACTTGAATAATAAAAATTTTATAAAAAGTCTTTTTAGATTTTTTTATTTGTAAACATATTTACAATTTATAGAAGCTTTGTATTTTCAAAAATTAATTGTATTTTACTCAAGTAATAAAGATTTTATTAGAAAGCCCATGGTGCTTTGGATTGATGGTGAATGAGGGTCATCGGTTCAAATGCCCCATGGGTACTTAGTTTAGTCTTAACTAGAAAAAAAAAAAAAATTATTAAAAAAAATTATATTGTTTTATTAAATTATATATAAAATTATAGAAAAATAATTAATTCCATAACATATTATTCCATATAATTTTTAGATCAAAATATTTTGATATATATATAATTATTAGAGCCATAAAAGTTAAATGATTGAAAAAATAGTCATTAAAATATCCGTTAATGTTAAAATAGAAAAACATTTTGCAAAATCTTAAATTTATGTATTAAATTGTGGATACCACTAAAAATCACAAATTGTTAAATTTAAGTTATCCATACATTTTTTTTTTTTTTTAATAGAAATTATGTTCTTAAATAAACCAAGACTGTGGGGTAATTACATATCATATAATTTAGTGGAAAATCAATTTAAAAAAAAAATTGAATTTTTGAAATTTATTTGCAATATTTTATTAATTATTATAAAAAAATGATTTACCAAATAATCTTATTTTTTTTAATATATAATTTTTTATGGCTCACAGAAGCCTCAACTCTACAATATAATTTTTTAATTTCATATCATATATAATATTATATTCCGTTTACATTGATGAATTTGTGAAATCTCATTTACCTTGAATGTTGATTTTGATCATTACATAATTGCCAATATATATATATAGATATATATCATTAGATAATTATATATATATATATATATATATATATAAACATGCTGATGTGTGTTTGGGAAATGATTTGACAATTCATCAGCAAATAAATTAATGTTAAAAAATACCATGTTACAGAAAGCGATTAGTTTTTCGTTTTGTATAAGACAAAAAAAAATTATTAACAAAAGTTAGAAGGATATACGATACAGGCGATGGAGTCAATTTTGCAATGATCGAATCTGGTGGATAGTAATTTCTCCACAGATTAATTGGGACTCAAACAAATCCAAGAAAGTGACCAAATTTTAACATTCATGTGACTTAGATCATCAGATACCAAACCGTTGAAATCGAAGGCAATACGAAATGAATAGAAAATCAAGCTTAACCAGAATTTCAATATGTGGCGACCAACGTCTATATACATTTATATTAAACAGCTCTACATACACCGCCTCCTGGCGCTTTCAGATTGCAGAAACAGGGGATGGGTTAGCAATAAAGGATGGCGTCACATCCCCCGCCATGATTACTACTATTTTTTCCTCTTCCTCCTCTGAGGATTCACGCGGCATTCTATTGGCCATCGTCTCATTTTTGTCACCATACACAACATCTGATTCGCGGCTCTGCTCTGATCTGTTATTTTCTTCTGAGTTTGAATTCGAACTATAGGATTCCTTGACATAAGAGCAAGCCAGAATAAATAAAGCAAAACTTATCAATGCGATCATGCAGCCCACTCCACCCAGCAGGAATGGAACTGGTGACCTCCATTCTGAAGGTGCAGTGGCACTGGAAGACGCCGTAAGATTTCTCATAGCTCTGTATTGCCCCCCACAAACCTAATTTCTTGAAAAGAAATTTGATTCTAAAACAATGTGACAAAGAGATATATACATATCTTTATCCCTTGAACAATGGGCGGCCTCTAACTCTTCATCCCTTGAACAATGGGCGGCCTCTAACTCTTCATCCCTTGAACAATGTCGGATGTCCAGTAACGTGGAAGTATAAAATTACAAAATGGCACGCAATATATTCTTGGGATACGCAACCTTCATTAAACAATTATATAAAAAAGGAAACAAATATTTTTTTATCACTTGCAACTTTCGTAGTGACTAAACTACTGCAAAACTGTGAAAGAACAATATGTCTTTTTAAGTTTTCATTAACGTGAATATAAGATAATCGTTTTGAAACAGTAGAATAACTTTACTCAAACCAATAATTTCAGTTTCGTCTTTTTCTAAAATGCTGGACGAAGAAGTTCCTTTTTTCCAATCTCTTCTTATAAATCTCTGGCACTGCTCACGCTGTCGTGGCCGGCATTATCATATTTTGATACACCGCATTTTGTGGTGCTCGGCATTATCGCATTTTCTGTGATTGGCTGCTAAAAAGCGAATAATGCGTGTGGTATAATCTTTATCATATCTTATCCGACTGTCTTTGTTGGCGTTCCGTTACTTGATGCGTTTTATGGGTGTGTCATGAGTGGAGGGTTATACTTTTTTTAAGTGTATTTATAAATCTCTGGCGGCAAAAGTTATTATTTATTATGACATAAAATAATTATATATTTAAATTTAATATTCATATTGTATATCAATTTATCCTTGTAATGGAAAATGAAATTGGTTGGTAACAAATATCTGTCTCAGTGAGATTGGGTATTAAAGAGTCGAGTTGTATATGTTTATGGTTAGATAATTGACTTGTCAAAATCTAGTTGTGGGATACATAGCATCTATTCATTTAATGTTTATTGGCAGACTTTTTATTTTCAGCGTAATTTGTTAGTGGCTGTCCTAACTGTATTTATAGCCTTCATGCAAATGCACCACAAATGGCGCTCTAGAGCCTTCGATCTTCCCTTTTCAGTTGCATATCCATCGCTCCCGATGTAGCTAGATTGAATGTTCCATATCATCTGTATGATCTCAAAGTACTTGGCGTTCACACCTCATTTACTCCACAATCCTCTCAGCTAGCTATGGAAAACCACCTTGCTATCTGACTCCATCGTGCTTAGTTTTTGATGATGCTCCTTGGTCTCTCCCACATCTATACTCTCCTTACCCACCTGGAGAATCATTCTCACTGCCTTTGCAACTATGCACTCCCCTTCCTCGTCCTCCACCCTGCTATCATGGTTCGTGAGAGTGGACGTGTGAAGTGTGGAAGTGGTGGACGGGGTTGCAAGATAGCCCCTCATGTTGCAGGTTTTCATGAGGACTTTGTTTTTTTTACCCATACATACCAATGAGCATTCGATGTAGCGGGAATTCTCTGGAAGTCGATGAAAGGATGCGCTTTGGCGATGGTCAATGGGCCTTCACAAATTTACTTGCGAGGCACTTATGAAAGCAAAAACATGCCAAGGATGCTACCTTGTTGAAGGTAGCGAAGGCCAATGCTTAGATTAGCCTCCTCCGCCAGTCGTTGTGTTAACTATCCTATTAGTTTGGTATCTCCTTCTCTCCACTCCTGCTTTGCCACTTCTCATCCAACTCCCAAGTCAGTAATGGCTCCATTTCCATTTCGCCAAACTCTCCCCCCCCCCCCCGCGCCCCCCCCCCCCCCCCCCCCCCCCTTTGTCTAGATAGATGATGCTTAGCAACATGGTCAAGTGAGTGGGGTCCTCCGGCTCAACAATCTCAGCAACATGGTGCAAATTTGGCTCAACAACATAAGGTCTGACTCAACAAGTTTCAAGTCGTTATGCTTGTCTCATTGTCGAGCAACTGTCGAATGATGCTGCGGCTCAAGGGTAGACTAGCAATACGCCTCGTGGCTCTTGGACCTCCAGAGGCAAGAAAATTGTTTAATTTGTCCTTCTTAATATCTCCTATGCTAAACTCCCATGAAAGCCATCAAAATAAGTTTTGTGTTTTGCTCAACAATTGTGTTTGCCACCTTCTCTCCCCTACATTCACAATTTTGGTCAACAAAGTTGTTTGCTACTATGTTTTTTTGGACTCCTAGTTCCATTCAAGGACTTTTTAGTTTCCCATAATGAACTTACATCCCTATATCTCTTTGAATTATATACATCATTTTTATTCTTGATTTACTAAAAAATAAATATATATCAATATATAATAATTATTAATATGTATATATTAAAAATGAACAATCATTCTTAACCTATACAAAACAACAAAAACTAACCCAATAACAATAAATGACCATGAAATAAAAATAAACTACCAATAAAATTCAAACCACCAAACTTTAACAACTATATTAATGGGAAATGGAACTTATTTGAATAATATATTATTTTATCTATTTAATGTGTAATTCCTTATTATATAGCTTATATTTAACCTATTTATAATAATTTGTAATTATTATTAAAACATATATTAATTTAAAAATAAATAATTAAAAATATTATATATATAACCAAAAAAAATAATATGCATGAAAAAACTATAAAAGCCAGAATAATATCTATGAAAACCCAATAAAAACTAGCTATCAATAAAAATCAAACTATTAAATTCTTAACAACTAAATTATTTGAAAAGAAACTTATTTCTATATTATATATTTTTTAATACATTCAATTTGAAATAAATACATTCAATTTGAAATTCCTTGTTATATAGTTTATATAGGTAATTGTATAATAAATATTAAACATTTTAGTAGGATATTTATTTCTATATTATATGTTTACTATATAGGTAATTGTATAATAAATATTAAACATTTTAGTAGGACATTTATTTCTATATTATATGTTTTTGATATATTCAATTTGAAATTCCTTATTATATAATTTATATAAGTAATTGTATAATAAATATTAATCATTTTACAAAGACAAGGTTTTTAATACATTCAATTTGAAATTCTTTATTATATAGTTTACGTACGTAATTGCATAATAAATATTAGATATTTTACCATAAATTACTGATTGATTTATTAATTTTTTTAGTAAAATAGAAATATTATGATATTTGATAAATAAGAAAAATAAACACTCATATAATTATTGATTTACTATATAATAATTATATTGTTATAATATTTTTTTCAATTATTTTTTACAAAATTTTAATAAAAAATTATTAAATTTGTTAATACTTCTATATATTTTTATATATTTAAAAACACATTTTAAATAACAAAAATTACTATTTAATAAAATTTCACCCAAAAATTAAAAAATAAAATTAATAAACTATATCATAAATATTCACCATTAAAAAATGGCTCGCAATACGTCGATGAATGTACAACACTTCTTCGTTCTCCTTATATATTACCTTTCAATTTGGTAAGAAATGAAAAATATAGATTAACTATTTTTTAATATATTTATAAAATAAAATATTTTATATTTACAATTCTATAGTAAATGCAAACCATTTTGAAAGTATATCAATTTCTTTTAATTCTCCTTTAGCTATATTTTTTTTAAAGTAAAGGTATATGCAAATGTTTTTCATTTTGAATCACAATTTTCAATATGTTACAATTTGGTATGCCTATATATATAACGACGTATAGATGAACGCTTTCCCCATTTTTAGAGATATTAATATTTTCTTATGAAGTATTTGTTTACTAGTTATTGTAAAGAATTTAGGCACAGTGGATGGCAAGGTGCTAGCATGTGACATATGATAAAATATGATTATGATTATTTGATAATTGAGCACTTTATAATTATATGATTGATGTAGTTATATGTATTTTAATTCTCTCTCTATATAACCTTTTAAAGTTTGGTATGTATGCTACTAAATTACATATGAAAACACATTATATATTAGAGAAAGCTTTTGATTTTAATTTGTTATGAGATAAACTTTACTAGCTATACATTAATATTGATTTTGTCTACTAAAACTATTCAAAATTATAATAGAAATCGTAAAATTACTAAATATTAAATTTACAATAACTATATAACATATATTATTAATTAATTGATATACTGAAAATTAAATTAAACATAGTAATAGCATGACAATTTCTTTAAAATAGTTATCCACCTAAATGGTTACAGGTGGATTGATATATTCCTCTATGTAAGTAAAATCCGCATTCACTAAAATGTGCACCATTATTATCAACAGACAATCCCACTTCCTCATTTTCCTTTGTGTCTCATCTAGGTAGAGAAAAATTTCTTATTTCTATTTAGGTCACTCCACTAAGACCTTTCTCATTGTGATTTTCCTAAAGATGTTTCCGACTATAATTTTATCAACAAAAAGTTTCATATCCTAATCCTTCTCTCGGTCAAATATTTTGGATCTGAATGCCTGAATGATTCCGCTCTTCCAACTTACATCAATTGTGAAATATTCCAAATTCGTGAGCAAGAACTTACTATTCCTTTTGTTCCTTGTCATCCTCCTTTTCCATTACCAATCGAGGTGCATGTACATATTAATGATCAAGTTATGAAATCTTAAAATAAAAACATTGAGCCATTCATTCAACCTCCCTCCACTTCTCATGATCCACATCTTATTAAGGAAAACTTGGAATTGTTTATTAATCACATGGAGCTTAATATGAAAGTTGATCCCTTAATTTTTCAATACCATATTAACGTACATAAGTCCAACATTGAATTTGTTTCAAATGTAAATTTGGCTGCCTCTAAGATACTTTAAAATATTTACCACTTATCTCTCGGTATTCCCTATTTCGTACTTCGCTTGTTTGACCTACTTCAACTTTTAATGATGTTCAACCCACTGTTTGAAGTGGTGATCAATAACAAGGTAGTTCTATCTCAGATGTCAAGGAATAAAGTTTTGGAGATATGTTCAAACTTTTTTCCCTCTTTTAGAACATTGATCTTATATTCTTAGCTAATCATGAATCAGACAATCTTCATAACATGTCAAAACACTTTGAACCCTGCATTGAAGTTGAGATTTCAAATAACCATATTCATGAGATTTTTGTTTCCATTAACACATATGGTGGTTAATATAAAACTATATCAAATGAAATATTTTATTCTTCTAAGGCCTTGGGTTTGCAAGGTATTGATTCAAGATCTATTTCTTATAGTTTACAATCTCATTTTTTAATTGGGATGCTCTTTTAATTCAAAATAATCCTAAATCTCCTCTAATTCATACATCTCTCGATTCCTAATATGAAGTGCTAAGTTGTTATGTTTTGGAATATTTTGTAAATCCATGTCAATCAGAAGGCTATAATAACATGCCTTTATTTGATCATTATATTGGTGAAGACTGTGAAGATTCAATTAGTTTTCAACTTGATTTAGTTACAATTGACATCTCATCTCCCATGTTTTTCCATCTTTATTCATCTTTGATATACTATTCAATGCACCTAGATATGTTGAATACGTTTGGAACACTAACAACCCCTTTAGATTCACCATTTCTTTATTTAGCTGAGCATGGTTGCAATAAAGTACAAGATGGTATGATCTTGCAATCAGGGAATGAAAAAGTTGGATCTCCTTCTCATGGTCTATTCAACTATAAATCTTTTATAAATCAGGAGGAAGATGTTCCAACTCTAAGAAATTGTGTGAATTCTCTCATCAATATGTTTAAATGCTCTATACATCAAGATTCCAATACGCCTCATCTTAAATATGATCAAACGAGCGGAAAAAAAAAAAAAATGTTTTCATTGATACATATGATGATAGTGGTGTGTGTCTACCTGTTGATTTTTCTAAGCCACCCAGATTTGATGATCCACCATAAAAAAGTTCAAAGACCTGAGAGGAAGTTGAGCCACTTCATCCCATGTTGATGGTTATGTCAATTTATAGCAATTCTCTTGATTTCTCTGAAATTAGTTGGATCCAAATTTTCACGCAGAGATATTTCTTTAACATTCATCGACTTGTTATAAGTCAAATATTAAGGGAATTTCAATATGAATCCCTTGTATTATACCAAGGATTGGAAAACACATATTTCGTGGATCCTTTTCGTTTCAAAACTTGTCATTCTGATTATCAAGATAAAAATCATTTTGGGTTGGAGGATCTCTTTTTATTAAACTCTTTCATAATTGATCTTCTCATATTTTTTGTGCATATCATGAAGTTTATCATATTTTTGGCACAATGTCTCTTGTTGAGTGTTACAAAATTCTTGGATCATTCAGTTGACCAAAACCCTTGTGCTGTTACAAGAACTACGTTTATTTTGGCACATCTTTCCAATCTTTTGGCATCTCAGTATCCTGATTAGTTTCCTGGATTTACGATGCCAACAATTTTTTGAATGACCTAAGATTTCATACTTTTGGTTTTCCATGGAATTGGATACAAAGGGAACCAATAGAGAATCAACAAACTCATTTTCTAACTAGGCAATCTTATCATAATATTGGTGTTAACACCTATTACGTAGGCAATCAATTTCTCACTAAGGTTTCTGAGGATAATTGTCTTCAACCAGTTCATTTTTTTAAGTCCATTGATTTATTTGATTCACTTTTTCTTTGTTCATATGTTTCTCAAATAGTTGAGCCACTTCAGTGTGAGCTTATGGTTATGTCAGATACTCACCATCTTGAAAAGATTTTTTAGTAATATAAGATTGAATTTCTTTCAGAAGATTCTCTTTATGATTCAAATGATTTGATTGAAATTTCATTCTCTCAAGAATTTCAAGGATTTCAAATCTTTTGTTATGAGTATCAGGATCCAATTGCTAAGTGGTTAGAGCAGTCTTACTTGGAGATCTCCCATGCTAATTATGAGTTTTGTTCTTTTGCGATGTTTTCTAATAAAGATAACACAAAAGTAGGTACATTCATAACACACTTTCTAGGTGTGTTTTTTTATGGTTTTAAGTGAAAAGGTAAAGTTGTGAAATAGTTAGAATTTGATCCTATGACATATATTTCCAGAATTTACCAAAACCTTCATATCATTTTGCAAGTTTTTGAAGTTTTTATCCTTTCTTTTGCACAACGATTTATACTATTTTTAATTGTTTTCATATTTGTTTTTGCAGGTCAGGAACTATAATGATTACATTGGAAATATCATTACACTTACCCTTGACCTTCAAGTTGGTTAAGTTAGGTGTAGGTCTAGCTACATTATAATTTCATTTTAATTCCCCTTGCACATTTATGCTCCATTCCATCCCTTTACACTTTCTTGTGTTTTCTTATTATTTTCTCACATGATGCTTTCATTTCAACATCCATTTTCTTTGTACTTTTGGTCTTCTTTTATTGTTTTCACTTTTATGTTTTGCTTAATAATATTTTCATGAAATATTCTCCTTTGGCTCAAAAGGCAATGTGGAAAAACTTGAAAAGGGAAATTGTGATGACAAACAAAGCTTGGATAATCTGTTACAGGTCTCTTCTCTATGTTGGGTTTATATATCTTTAAAGTCAATGATGTATGAATGGAAAATTTGATTAGTTCCATATGGAAAGCCTTTGGTCAAACTATGGATCCCGTATATTTATTTAAATCTTCCATTTTTCCTCATCCTTATATTAAATGGTGTCTTGAACTGTCGAATCAATCGAGTAGAGAAGGGAAAGGAGAAAAACGTTCAATGAGCATATAATTTTAGTCACCTTTCAAATCCCTGAAACAATGAACCAACCTCTTCTTCTCTAAATAAATTGAGATCCCTCTTACACCATCAAAATAAATAATTTCCATTACACATTCTATTAATAACTAAATAGAAAGGTGAAGAAGAGAAATACTTCCTCCAGAAAGAGGTGAAGCAAGAAGTCACTGGCAGCAAAGAAATGCATTTGATTCCTTGAGGTGATTTCACTGTGGTACTCACCAAACTCGTTGGCAATGACAAATCCCAGGGAATGTGATTTAATGCTCGATATGCTTATTATCCTTCTCCTCTATTGAAAAAATTGAGGTATGACTATTATTATGTTAATGTGTTTGAAGTTGAGAAATGAAAATAAGAGATTATATAAGTGGGGAAGAAAATGTGATCTATATGGTGAACGAATACTTCCTGAAATAATTATTCCTTTCACTTAAAGGTCAAGCCTAGACAAACAAGTTAGAGTTCCACTAGTGTGTCGCCAAGTGTCGACGTTTCAATCAACACACTCCAAAATTTTGCCTACACTTGAAGTTTGGAGCCACTAAGGATCTTAGGATTTGTAATTCCATTTGTATAATAGTCTCTTCATGGTCATTTGATTATTGTAAATTTTTTAAAGCACCTTCTTTGATCATAAATGTCAAAATCACTTTCTCACACATGCTAAGTCCTTGATGAGTGCATAGAAACACGCATTTTATGCAAGCTTTAATAAGCATAGCACTATGCATCTAGAAAAACATTGAGTGATGTTTAACCTATGTCAATAGTCAGTTTGCACTTCCATTGATATTCTCTCCCACGTTTATTCCAATTTCACTTGTATTTCAATGAGTTATCATAATTTTCTCTTTTGTGCACCTTTCCTTTCACAAGTGTTGCTTTCATGTTCGTGACTATCACCTTTGATTTATTTCACTTTAACAAGTGTCATTTTCATATTATGTTCACTCTGACATATGTCTCTTTCAAGGTCATTCACATATGTAAGTGTCATTTTCATGTTTTTCTTACTGTCATATGTTTCACTTTTGTTTCTTTTCACTATTGTATGCATCACACTTTTTCACATCACTAGAGATAGTCATAGCATTCTCTTGTACATTATAAGAATACATGTTATATGCATCCCTACAACTTACTGCACCTTTTCATCACATTCTATACATTTGTCCCAACTTGTGATCTAAGTGTCGTAATGTGTCATTTCAACTATTGCACTTAGAAATAAGTGTCGCTTTGCTATCATTTGAAGGTGTGATTGCTATCTATGTTTAATCTGTATCCCTATGGATTGTATTGATGGATTTCATGTGTGTGATCCATGATTGAGTCACATTCAAATTAATTTCTCTCTCTTACTCTATTGGTCTCACAATTGGCCATTTTGGAGCTCTTCTTTGTCCTTCTTCCTAATGCAAGTTCTGAATAATTGAACCCCCTCCTAGGTGATGAGCATACCTTATTCATAAGAATTATTCATGAGCTCTCTTCCTCCTACAATTGTGAACTGAGCCTTTCCTAAGCTCGTCTCCTATGGTTGCACATTTACAACCTTCAAAGCATAGTCACCTAGCCCATCTTGCTTGTATTGACTCACCGCATTAAGTTTTGACAACCTAAAACTCGTATAGTATATGAAGAACTTTTAGTGACCCTCTACAAAATAAAATTGTGCCATACAAGGTCTCTCCCCTCTCATAGTACATGAAGCCTCTCCCTAGTAAAAGTGACTTGATATTTGTTACTTTCCTTAGTCAACTACATAATCTCCTCTTCTCGTGAGCCTTCCTAGATGTATAGCGCATCTTAAGTGAACAATCAACCAGTGTTGAAAAAAATGCATGAACTAGAAATTTGTCCCTTTAAAATTTGAGTTAAGAAGAAAAAGGACCCTTTGAGCACACTTCGGATGAACAAGGACCCTTTAAGTGAACTTTGCAAGAACAAGGACCCTTTGATTTCACTTAGGAAGGAAAAGGACATTCTCTCCCTTTAAAAGCGCACTTCTAGAAAATAAGGTGCACTACAAGAAAATAAGGATGCTTTGTCCTTTCAAAAGCACATGCCAGGAAGAAAAGGACCTTTTGAGTGCACTTTGGGAAAAAAGGGACTGTTTTTCCCTTGAAAAGCACATAGAGAACATCAAGCAATAGTTGGGCATACTTGTACAATATCATCATGCCCTGCACCCTCACTGAACCTCTCTTGCACATGGTGCACTACCAAGAAAAAACGGTTTCTCCTTGTCTATTGTGACTGCACCTTGCACTCAAGTTGTCTCTCTCTCCCCTTGAGCACATTGTGTACTTTTAGTAGACAATGGGGTTATCCCTTGCTCACTTTCCAGATCAGCTGCACCTTCAATATCTCTTACTCCTTTGACCCTTACACATGGTGTATTTGTATTCAACAAGTTAATCATATTGTCCCTTTCACTTTCCCACTATGTTTGATCTATAAGAACCCCTTCTCTGTAGTACATGGCTTGGTAATAGTGAATAGTGGTGTTCCCTTAAGCCATTGTTGAGTTGAACTATGCTTTCCTTATCAAGCCTTCCTTTTTAGCTTTCACATAGGCCTATCATAAGTAGCTTCTCCAATGAGAAAGTAGGGATATAATATATGGTCTTTCAGACTAGTCTTTCATTTTCATGTGTAAAATTTAGTGATAGGTGTACCATCTCAATGTGATGAGATAATGCTCAAGGGATAAAAATATAGGGTGCTCATCTGGAAATACTTTATAGAGAAATACTAGTGAAAATTTTTAGTGAGGTTTACCTCACTTTACTAGCAGAATTCTGGCTGATCTAGCACAAGACTTGCTAACCTTGTTATTTTTGCATTAGCTCTATGTCAACCCTGCGTCACCTTCTCTACCTTCTGTCTTAGCATTCCCATCTATTTCGGCAGTTCCCACTAGTTCCAACAGTCCTGACAATTTTGGATTCTATGTGATAGACAACTTTCTATCTCTTCGCCAAGGCTACGTGGGCCCAGACTGACCTAGCCTCATCTCTCCCAGCTAGTGCATTGCCTCTCTGCAATCTATCTCCACGTCTCTGTCAGTATTCTCCAGAAATTCCTTCTCACAGATTCTATCTTCCCCTATGTTGCCAGATCTCCCGAATCGATTTTCCTCCTGAGAACTTCTCACATTAGAAAATTGATTTCCTCAATATCTTTGTGTATGTTTCCAAATGAACCCCAAGCCTCCATTTTATACTTTTCTTGTTGACTCTTCAATGGTTGATATTAAGTATATAATTAATAGCTATTATTAAACCATGAAGTGATCCGCCTTTTCCATAATTCTCCCCCATATTTTGATTAAATACCCATTAATATTTTAATTTCCCTAAGTTTAGACATAAAAACTCCATTAAAAATAATAATTATTTTAACAAAATACAATCTAGGTAGAATTTCACCAAATAGTTTTTGGGTTCTTTATAACTCATGTGCCTTAGCTTATCAGCCAATTTTCAAGTCTACAACACTTCCGATGTTGCCAAAAAATAACACTTTAGCTTCGCGAGGAAAGTTCTCTCGCAACAATGTCCACCTGCATGCTGCTTTGTTTCTGAAGAACCTCCTTTCTTCACTACTTCTGCCACCAATGTTGTGCTATTTTTGCTAATATATTGCTTCCCATGACACTACCATTGACACTATTTCATATGTACTACAAATCCCTCTCATATGATGCATATGATATGCTGCTGGAACTTCCACTACTAACATTGCATTTGTATTGCAAATTAGTTGCTCAGAGAAGAAACTGAGAAACATCCAAAATTAGCTGAACTTAACTTTGTTCAACATAATATAGTGAATGTTGGAATCTGATTGCTATTGATTCTGACCCTCTCAATATTCTATGCTACTACTGACTCCTGCACTGTGCCCACTGCACTGTTGCCAACCTTGCTATGTGTTGATCAGTCTTTGGTCCCCAGCTACTCCATCTATCCTCCAAACACTTGACTACATCATATGACACTAAGTCCATCTCGCTAGTACTGAATCTCGGGTTCCTGTAGCAAGGAATTGATCCAAGGGGTGTACTCCTCAACGATCCTGCCCACATGTAGTCGTCCTGAATACAACTCAATATTGCCCCATATCATACCTGGAGATGCATGGGAACTCACGGAAAACTCATCCTCGTTAATATTTACTAAAGCAGCCCTATCATCATGTTTCTCATCCTTGTCCTTTTTCTTCAAAGTACATTGGGATGCATAGTTGCCTAACTTTCCACAATTGAAACAACTAACCTTCGAAATGTCCTTGTCTTGCTTCAACTTCTGCTGTCCCTAAAATGCCAGAGCTGCATTCCCCTCTTCCTCCTTCGTCTTTGTGCCACTCCCACTGCTTCCATTGAGGTTGACCTTCACTAGGTCCATCCTTGAATCCTCCTGTTGAAGAGGTGCCTACATGTCCCCACATGAAGGTAGTTTTTCTCTTCCCAATATGCCTTGGACAAAAAATTTCCATTCATTCGAGACTCCATTCAAGGTTATCCTGATCATCATGGTTGGCTGAGGAGTGGACCCCACTATAGCAACATGGTCTCTAGTGTCCTGAAGACGTTGAAGATAGAGGCTTACCCTTTCTCCCTTCTACATCAAAGTCCGCTGCAACTTCTTCTCTAAATACATCTTCTACTGTTTGGAAGAGCCTTTATATAGTGAAGACAAGGATTCACACATCTCTTCGGTTGTATCTTATCCCTGCAATTGTGAGAGCACATGATCTCGAACTCCATATAAAATTAGCCCTTATGCCTTTCCCTTCTTGGCCTTGTACTTCTTCGTTTGATCGTTGTCAGCATGAACAACTACAACACTTTTGATGTGGGCCTTGAGATTGTATTCTTCTAGAAAAACTAAGGTTTTGGTCTTCCATATGACATAGATCGAAGCTCCTTCCAACCTCTCATGATCTCTGGAGACCATGTGATGCCACCTCACCCAACTATCGAACTCACTCCTCTAGTCACTTCTTAGCAGTGTTGTGCTGCTCAACAAGTGATAAATTCAAACTTTCTGGAGGAAAGTTCTCTGAGGAGAAAATTCCTCTTCTACATGTTTGTGTTGTTTCCTAGGGGATTTCTACCTTGGTAGAAACTATGACCTTCAATCACTGAGATGAGGTTGTGCTTCACTCCCTTTATCTCTATAAATTCATGAACTAGAAATCGTACCTCTCTGTCGTCTCACTCAAACAGAGATTTCCTCGAATCTTCTTCCAGGAAAGGACTATGCAATCACTTCAGGGGGATTTGAATTTTTTCCAAGTTCAACTTTTGAACTCACTACTCAACACTAGATATTCTCTTCCTATTTCAAAATCAATCCTCTGATACCATGTGAAAATTCATACACTGAAGGAACCCCTAATACAGAAAATTTGAATCTACTTCACCTACTTGATTTTTAAATCACATT
The DNA here is from genome assembly GCA_031772625.1 of Pinus tabuliformis. Taxonomy (NCBI): domain Eukaryota; kingdom Viridiplantae; phylum Streptophyta; class Pinopsida; order Pinales; family Pinaceae; genus Pinus; species Pinus tabuliformis. The sequence goes on from CM062820.1 coordinate 1,439,467,558, forward strand.
CATCAAGTTCTTCTTCTGAATACTGAAGGAAATAACTTCTGTAGCCTACACTAATTAAATATTTGATATCATGAAACAAAAAATAGAGCAATGAGCAAGATACATAGGAAAAAATTATTTTGGACACAATAGTCCCCAAAAAATGTAATGCGTGAAAAACGGTGCAGTGGTTTTGAGGGTTTATTATTATGTACGAAAAATATCTGAATACAAATCTAGGATTCTCATCTAGCAATCCTTTACAAAGAACATACTAGAAAAAAATATGAGTTTTACCTCACTTCACCCAGCAGAATTCTGGCTGATCTGGCACAAGACTGGCTGAATGTGGCTATTTTTACGTTGGATCTATGTCAGTCCTGCATTACCTTCTCTTCCCTCTGTGTTAGCTCTGTCGTCAGTTCCAGTAGTTCTTGGAAGTTCCGAAAATTCCCCATAGTTTTGGTAGTTCCCAACAATTCCAATTATTCCAGCAGTTTTGGATTCTGCATGATAGAAAACTTTCTAGCTCTATGTTAAGGCTACGTGGGCCTAGACTGACCCAGCCTCAGCTTTCCCAGCTATTATTCTACCTCACTGGAAGCTCTCTCCACCTCTTTGTAAATATTCTCCAGAAATTCCTCCTCTCAGACTCTCTCTAACCCTATGTTGCAAGATCTCCCCAATCAATTTTCCTCGTGAGACCTTCTCACCTTAGAAAATCAATTTCCTCAAACTCTCTGTGTGTGTTTCCAAATTAACCCCAAGCGTTCATTTTATACTTTTCATGTTGAGTCTTCAACGGCCGAGATTAAGTCTCTAATAAACGACTAAGATTAAAGCATGACTTCATCCACTGTCTAGATCATTCTCACCCATATTTTGATTAATACCCATTAGTATTTTAATTTCCATAAGTTTATAATTAGGAACATATTGATGGCGTTGGACAAGCCAACATGTCAGGGGATCTCCCCAGTAAGAAGTCCCAATTAGACCTAAGTCTGTTTGGTGTAGGAGTGTCAGCAATGGGTTGAACAGTAATGCCTTGACCACGGTGTCACACAAATGAAAGTAATATGTCCCCATTGGTAGCAAGGGTGTGACAACTATAGTAAGTCAAGGAAGATGGATGAGAGGTTCTATCACACTAAGGGTTAGGTGAGTGCACCGCTTGGAAACTTGTAATAGTACACGACTTGGAAGGGAACACATGAGTGAAGATGTATCACAAGTCAGAAAGAAATTTAGCAAGAACTTCAAAGTGATGGTTAAACCAACAACACATTTCAGAAATATTCATGCATACTTATACAAAATAGTCCATACGTGCACGTGTAGGGAAACAAATACATATGTCATTCAGAATAAACAAGATAGCTGGAATACAATACGACATATGCATGAAATTTGCTAGCTCTATTATATTGAGAAGTGTAAGTTCCAGTCATATAATACATCCATGTCCAACCACTAGTTTTTATAACGGAGCATTACAGCCAGAACCGCCTACTCCTCCAAAGACATATACTAGCTTTGCATAGTGCAGAAGCCAAGATGCGTTACAATACTGTCCAAGATTTCTCTACGATACTCCTACCAAAGCTTGGCTGACCAAAAGCCTCTATAATGAGTTATGAGGTATTATTTATAGCAAAGGGTGGGGTGGCCCTTGACATTTCCTTTTTGATAGTTCATCTACCCTCATGACTCTTCATCTACTCTATGATTGTTACATCCAACTATTAACACTTGAACTTACACTTGACAAGATGTTACATACAATATGCACATGTACCCATGTGAGATAAAATGGCTTGTGCAAGCCATGAAAGACATCACTATAACTCGGACATTTGTGGTGAGACCAACTCTTTGACATGCTTGTGATGTTCGATGGTGGAAAAATGATGCCAATCTTATTCTTTCCTGATGGTGACCGTGTGCTCAATGGTGACAACTTGATGAAGTGAACTCTTGCCTCCATTGCATCTTGGTACACTGATATGGCTCTGTTGTCCAACTAATCTTATAGCATGTGCTCAGTTGTCCTAGGTATGACCGAAGCAGAAACATGTTGATGCATAGTGTCTGTGTTGATCTCCAAGCATGTGATGGTGGTTGTGTGCATAAACTTGTCAAAATACATGTTCATCTATAGTTGGACTTGCTTCTTGTCTTTCGCCTCGGTGAGTGTGCCAAATGGGTGGGATCACATCTATGTGCATAATGACGAGCATGATGCTAAATTCCCTTGCATGTGATGAAAAACACTACTTACCTTGTCTACTCTATGCTAGCTGTTGGGATGGATCTATAACTTATATGGGCGCAGTTTCATCCATATGTGGATGTTTCTCCCCCTGTTGTACCTATTCATGCTACAACTCATTCTCGTAATTATGCATCTCCTGTTATTCCTTGATTTGCTACTTCATCACATGCAACTCCTTCTTTATTTCATTATTTTCCTTCGCATGATCTTCATGTCGCGTCTTCACCTCATAGCCTCAATATCCAAAGTTGACCTCATCATGAGTGGATTGCATTGAACTTGCAACTTTTCTCTGCCTCTATGTTGTCAACAACATTCCTCTTGCATTCGTTGCATGCATGTGTGTTGCCTTCTACTGATGCTGATGGTGTTGCTCGCTGTGATGCTTTTGACATTGATCTTGATACCCTTTTCCATGAAAAACTTGATGTCTCCATGGATAACCATGGTCATAGACACTTGGTTGACTAGATCCCCAGTTGCGCTCTTAGTAGTGTCTTTGACTCCGCCCTCCTAAAGGTCATTATACTTGTGTTTCTAAGAGACAGACGAACACCTGTGATGTCGAGAGACATAACAACACTCACGGCAAGAAATTGGTCAGTCAAAAACCAAAAAAAACTTAATGAGTAACTTGGAACATACCTGTGTGATTGATCATGAAGGTTGCACAATTTCCATTGGGAGGTCAAGGGAATGACCACCAAAATTACGCAAGGCACAATCTGGGTTGTCAGGAGGACGACTGACAACCAGAACTGTGCAATGCACTTTTCATCCTAGCCTCCTAAGGACTGAAATGGTGCAATGCAAAATTTCACTCTGTAGTGACATGTAACTAGCAAACTACATTACATAGTTTCTGGGGCCAGCAAGATACTGCCTCCAAGAATTATGCAATGTAAGCCTAAATTTCAGTGTTGGGCTAGACTTGCACAATTTCTGGAGGGAAGGGAGAGCCTCCGCTTCAAGAAATGTGCAGCGCTAGCCGAGTAGGGCACAGTCTAGGCCAAGGAAGTCGAGACTAGCTGACGGGAGACTGAAAAACATGAGAAGTCTGTATGCATGGTGAGATGAGTGCAAACAAGAGTGAATGATCATTCATGAAAAAAACAAGTGCAAGATTTATAAAATAGGAAAGCATGCATGTGTGTGAAGCGAGTTGCCGTAATGATTACTATCCATGCAAAATAGCCTCATGCATGCGATAGCAATGAGATGTGAACAAAAACTAAAAAGGTGCTTCTATAATCTAACATACATCAAAATGAAAACATGTGCTCACTAAAAACAAGTAGACAACACTCACAAAAGGTGAAATAGAAAAAGAGACAGAAACACAATGCAAGACATGAATGGCGGGCTTACCCCAAGACATCTGAGCTGAATGTGTCGATGACTCCTAGATGCAATGTGGGATGTCATAACTATAAGGATGATGTGAGCAATGAGCTATATAGCATCTACTTCATGAATTTTGATAAAATCGAGGTAGTGATGTGCATGCCACAAATCTAGGAAACTCGACAATTGGCAGGAGGTTTCAGAAATGATCCTTGCATGTAACCTCCAGGTACTAAAAATATATCACTAAATCAAGGGATGCCTTTGCATCTTTCCCTGGGAGAAGCAATCCATGTATGCAAATTAGTTTTACTCGATCCCAGAGGGAACCGGTCAACCCAACTGCACATGCATCAGGCTGCTCAGGTGACGAGAAAAATGTGCACTTCTAGGAGGGAGTTGGGTTGGCTTCCAAGAGGGATTGCACAATTTCTAGGAAGAGTAGTTGGTTGCTACCTAGAATTGTGCAATTTGTGTGCTGAGCAGCCCTACTGGGAGGATTTGCACAATTTTCTAAAAGAAAAGTGACAAGTAGATTTTTGCAATTCTGGAGCCCAACAGGCTGCTAGACAGAATTACACAATTTCTGGAGGCAAGGCTAGTTGCCCTCTATAATTGCACAATTTCTTGAGGAAGTTGCTCAGCTTGTAGCTCGACCAAGCCTAGACAAACAACATGTGAGGGGAATGCAACAAACTTTGATGGAAATGCTCTCATTCTGCAAGAAAATCATTGAAGCTTGTGTACTTGATAAGGCAATACATGCTTCTGTGAGTGGTTGGTAGGGGGGCTCCAAAACGAAGCCAAGGCAAAATTCTGAAGGGTGTTTGTAGCCGCTACAATAGAAATCCATTAAAAATAATTTTTTTTTTTAATTAAATACAATATGGTTGGAATTTCACCAAACAATTTATGGGCTCTTTATAACTTATGTGCCTTAGCCTCTCCATAAATTTTCAAGGCTATAACACTACTGATGCTACCAAAAAATAATAAGGATGAGCAAAGAAGTAGATGATTCATGGATATGAAGTACAAAAGAGGCGTCTCATGGATATTGAAGATAAAGCACCAAGAAGAACCACTTGGCGTTCCCTCATCATCATGAAGTCCAAATCATCATTGTGAAATTTGTGATTTATGCAAGTGTCATCTCAATTTCAAACATGTCCTTGTGTCAAGTCACATCATGTGGAATGTAATGATGTCATTATCAAAAGGAGAAGGTTAGAAACTTATGGAAGTCCAAGAGTCATATGTGGCATATGAAAAGTCACATATTCATATATGGATAAAATAGTTAAATAAAAGTTAAAGAGTCATTAGGAAAAGGCCAAAAGTCACTTAAATAAGTCCAAAAGTCATTTAAAAGTTTAAGAGTTGTTTTCAATTCCAAAGGACACCTTCGAAGTCAAATATTCATGAGGCTAATTCAAGACTCAATGGAGAGATGAAATGCCATTCCTCTTTTTATAAAAGAAACCCCATAACTCAAGCAAATGAATTTTTGGATGTTTAACATTTGGAGAGCTAGTCTTGGCTGCCCTTACTTGGCACAAGAGAGAAGAATACTATTCCTGTGAGAAGAAAGAAGTGGCTGGATGTTCCTTTAGTGGAACTAGTGCCTCACAATTGCAACTTTTCACTTGGATATTTCATCTAATATTGAATCTCATAGAGATAACATACTTTCATTCATGTATCGTGGATTTCTTGAGACTATTCTTTGGATGTTTGTAGTATATGTTGTATTTATATTTACTAAGGAAAATGAACTATTTCATTGTCTTTGATAGTTATATTATTTAACATATGTTGCATTTGTTTCCATGAATCATTGTTATCTTGTCAAATAATTTGTAGGTTAAAGAATGAATCTTTCATTGCTCTCATGTGCCTCCTTTTGGATAGTGTTATTACTTCCTTCCACAAACTCATTCTTGTCACCCTATTGTGAAGGCCTCCTTTTACACATTATAATTTGTGTTATACATGTCAACTTACTTTCTTGTTCAAGGTTCATGTATATAATATCTTATGTTATTCATTGAAACGAAGGCGAACCTTTGTGTTATGGTGGCCAAGCTGATACTTCAGATGGAGCTTATATTCCAAACAATGTGAGGTCTAATTGGGACTTCACATCACATTGACACCTTGTATGTTGGATATATCTAACACAGTAAACTTATATCAAGATCACTTATAATTTATTGATAATTATCAACTAGAGTGGAAGGGCATTTTGGAATTACACACTTCTTTGGTAGGATGTCATTTAGTGTTCTTAAAGACATACCATAGGATCAAGATATATTTTTTTTGGGAAGGTTTTAAAAAAGACGTGTAAACGTTTCTAGCTAAATGTGTAGTATGCTAATTGAATAATGGAGAGAAAATAAAGATCCTAGGAATCCTTCAGCCTTTGATCATGCCAAGGTAGTGCTGGGTCGAAGTTTCAATGAGCCCTTTTATAGGTTTACTAAATATGAAGAAATGAGTGTTATTATGGTAGTGGAAGATTGAATGACAAAGTAAGTCCATTTTTGTCTATTTCTCAACATTTTAAATTAAATACCATGACAGAAGCATTCAAGGAGAAAATCCAAAAGCTACATGGAGTATCCAAGATAATTGTATGTGATAGAGATCCAATTTTTACTGGAAACTTTTGGATTGAAAAATTTTCTTGTTTGCGTACTCAATTGTGTCACAACTAATCTTACCTAATCTTACCATCTTCAATCCAATGGGAAAATTAAGATTGTGAATAATTTTTTAGAAGAATTTTTACATATACTTGCATCTAATAAACACACACAATGGGTGAAATGGTTTATTTTGGTAGATTGGTGGTGAAACACATCCTTACATACTTCATTAAAAACATAATCATTTATAACACTTTATGAATATCATCCCCCATCCATCACATTAACCTTGAAACAAACTATAAATGCTCAAGCAATAGAGAACTAGATACAACACCAAAAGGAGGTTCTCAAATTGTTGAATGATGACGTCTTTGTAGCAAAAAAAAGCAAAAAACAACATGCAGAACAACATTGCAGTGAAATGGAATTTAAAGTGCAGGATTGGGTTTTTGTGAGGCTACAACAACATAAATATATGTCCCTCCACCAACAAAAGATGAAAATAAAATAGCATCCAGGTATTATGTCGCTTAAAAGGTGTTCCAAAGGATTGTAATTATTGCTTACAAATTAAGGTGTCTTACATATTCACATGTACATGGAGTACTCCATTTTCCTTTCTTAAGAAGCTAATCAATGACAATATCAAAGTCCAAACTATTTTACCAAATATTAATGAACTGAAAATCATACTAGAACTAGAGACAGTCCTAGAAATGAGGAATATGCTACTAAGAAATCAAGAAATTAGTAAGTACCTCTTCAAATCGAAGAGCCTAGTAATCGAAGAAGTGACATGGAAATATGAGTGGTTCATGTAGAAACACACACAGATAGTCAAGTGTTGACGAAAACACTTGTTTGAAGGGGAGGGGCATATTAAGCCCCATATAAAACCCACGTTAACCATAAAACCCCCTGCTAAGACCTAGATAATGAGTGATTATAGTTTTGTTGCTATAAAGTTATGTAGGCTACAATGTTTTAAGGTCCCATTTTATTATACTTGTACCCCTTGTTTCCTATACATATACTTCAGAGACCTAGTCTTAAGATTATAAAACCTTGGGTTGTACTTCGCATTAATTGTTAAAGAAGTTCCCCATTTAAAGAGGATTGTAATTATTTCTTTCCTATAAATTTTAACATGAATCAAAGGTCCCAAGGAAAAGGTACATGATTCATAGCCCACAAACGGGGTTGTACATGCCAATTCAAGCTACATCCATGTGATTAAAGTGGTTTAGAGTCTCAACACCGACCATGCTATCCGTACTCTTCAAAGGAAAAGTTTGAACATGATGGATGAAGGTTGTGAAATATCATTCAAATATACTCTAGTTTGCGATAATCATTATTCACATGCACCACCCAATATCCTCTTTTTTCAAGAATGAATTTGTTCTTGAGATATTAATGGATGTGGTAGTTTTCTTACCATACCAAATATATCTTCCCCCTTCCTTTTCATAGTCACAGATCCTATTTTACTTGGAATGGACATGACAAGTCCCCAAGACTAAACCATGACAAGTCCCCAAGACTAAACTAAGAGTGTAGGAAATACACTAACTAACTAGAAATAGTTACATTCAAGTTAAAAACTAAGAGGTGATTTGTGCATATGGATAGTAAATATCATGTTCGATTAGAGGAACCAAATTTGGGAGACCTGAGAATGAATTCTTAGAGTCAACTCATAGTTTGCTTCATTTCTACTAGCTACCGAAAAAGTGGCCATGATTTATAGGTTTAAGCTTCATTGCCAACTCTCTTCATTTTGTGACACCAAAAATCCTAGATTTTAATCATGTAGCACAAATTGATGATATAATTTCCTTAATAACTTGTTTTAATATCTTACATTTAAATTTTGATAATTCTTCCTAAATATTTTAAGATCCCAAGCACGCTTTATAAATAATACACTTATATGAGTTTATGGATGTACTTTATAGGATTTCGATATAGAAGAACATGTAGGACTCAAATCGTTTTGAATTATTTAGGAGAAACCTAAACTTAAAGCTTTCAATATAATATGCCACGGCTTAGGATAGACTTTGCCAATGAATGTTGAGAAAAATATTGATTTAGTTTAGGAGTTCTTAGTAGTCCAGGAAAGAAAATTTTAAATATATTTTATTTGGGAAAGTAGAAACTTGATCTATATGTACTATTAGAAATGTCTTTTTAGGAGTTTAATTTACAATTTAAAAGTTAAAATATATATATTGAAAAAATCAGGTTTCATCTTTTCCAACAACTCAAACCTTTTATACAAACCTCGTTAATGTGAACATTTGATATCAAGATATTGTTTGTACTCTTTTTAAACATTTCTTTTATAAAAACATTACGGATGATATCAAAAATCATTATCTTCTTTTGGATTGTTATAATGACCAATTTTAAAGCTAAATATAAAATCCTCATTAATCTTACTTTGATCATTATAATAGGCATTATTATCCTATATAATATTATCTTATATATAAAATTGTTTTTATCAAGTTAGGCTAAACATTTGTTTATTCAAGTAAGAAAAATAACCCGTTTTTGAATATTTTAAAATAGTACTTATTATATTTCAAAATTTATATCGCAGTTACTTTTAATAGAATAATATATATGTTTTTAGTTGATGTTTACAAAGGCTTTCCTTTATCAAACCATGAAACGTACGTATAATCAATTTAATGATTGTATTGTTAAAATTAAGTAATGTGTATGCATGTCAAAATAGTCCATTCAGCGTTTAATGATTCCAATAAAATGTTATTTATATGTTAAAAAAAGAAATGTCAGTTTAAGTCGTTGTCTAAATAAAAATAACCGATACGAAAATTTGCATTCTTTTACATTTTTGGAGATTTTTTCTTCCTCTCTACGCAAACCATTTTTTATATCTTTACCAGTGTAGAAAGGTTGAAATTCATTAGTTTAAACTTATCAGTAAGTATAGTATACAGAAACGTTAAATAAATCAAATATCCCTGGACAATTTGTTCAGGGATATTTTTAAAAGCAGTTATGTTAATTAGTGTGCATATGAAGGCGAAATCCTAAAATAGGAGTTGTTATAGAGAATGGGCTAAACAAAAGATTATGAACGATAACATTAGGATACAGATTGACAGAAAACCTTAATATAAATGCAGTTGTTTATAATGCGATTTTTGGAAGTTTTTTTGTAGGTTTTTTTTGGTTAAAATCGACAGCAATTTATTGGAATCGCAAGTTTGATAGCTAGTTTTTGCACAATCAAAGTGTCCCAGGGATTTTTCAGGGTGCTGAATCCAAATATGCAATTAAAAAACAATTTTAACTGCAACAAATCAAGATTTAACCTCAATTTCTTCTACCAGATTCTGTCACCAAAATCTCTAAAAAAAAATCGCATTATAAACAAATCCAATATAAATGTTATGATAAGAATGGCTGAACAAATTCCTTTTATAATTACAATTTCTTTTACATATACAAAGTCGAAAACTTTCGTCTTACGTTAATTCAACGACATTCCAAAATTTACAGGATGATACAGATCTCTACACAGCTCCTGCTTCTGCTTTCATTTTGCAGACACAGATGTTGGCATTGCGATAAACGTCGGCTGTTCATCCCCGGCCATGATCACAATTACCTTTTCCTCCATATTATCTGAATAGTCTGGCGCAGAATTCCTCGTCATCTCATTCATTCCGCCACTATTAAGAGTTGATTCAATGACTGGCCGTGATGGATCAACATCACGAGAGTCCTTTCCGAAGGAGCAAACCAAATCGCTTAAAGCAAAGACTATCAAAAACATAATGAAAATCGCACCGCCCAACACATATGGAAGCGGTGTCTTCCACAGTGAGGATGTGGTCACAACATAAGGGGTTGTAATATTTCTCATACCGATTGTGCCCTTCACAACCTGGTTACTAATTCAATTTGCTTTTTGTGTTTACAGAAATGCCACTGAGATCTATATAACTGACACTTAAATTAAAACGTAAAGGGTTTCACTATTCCCACACAATACTCCGAAAGACAAATTCGCCACCGCCATATTTGTGAACTGCGAATACGTGGCACGCAATATATTGTTGGGATCTGCAAAAGTGATACCAACCCATCGATTCGGTTGAGGGTGGATGCACTGAAAAACTCCTCCAAAACCATTATAGCCATAAATAAATCTCTGCGTCCTACGAGGATCCCATCCATGAGTAAACGCTACTGGATTACAGCCACAAATAAATGGATGGACCCTCCGAGGGTCTTATCCATGAGTAAATTATACTGTATTACAGCCACAAAGAAATCGTCGGGTCCTACGACGATCCTATCCATGAGTAAAAAATATCGGATTCTGAACAGAAAAAGGCGTTTTGCCACAACAACTTTTGTCCACTTAGATGAATGACTCAACGTTTTTATCGCGTGCCTAACGCGTGATATTGTCACACTACTCATCATGCACGCCTCACTCCTTTTTCAATGGTTGGCTACTTAAATATTTCAGTATTATTGGTTGGTCCCTCTCTCGGTGACCTGACATGAGAATTATCTTGCCATGCTATGTATCATGACTATGGTCCTCGGGAACTGACATAGCTGTACGATAATTGTGGATTTTCATATATAAGATTTGGGTGCAGTGGATCATATTATTATGTAGGTCATACTTGGTACGGGCCTTGTATATATAAGGGAATCAATTACGACCCTCGAAACATTCACATGGGTTAATTATACCATTTAGAGAATGACTCAATCGTGACTCCACTATATCAAATACGGAACGAAAGCCTTTTTTATGTATGAAAAATCAATGCTTTTTTTTAAGTTAGAAGCTTGGCATAAAAGGCAAATATATAATGGAGAGTAAAATAACAAGAGGGATAGTTGAAATAACTTATATTTACCATTAAGATAGGTTTTGTCAAGTGTAAGATTAAGTTTTAATTAATTTTTTTATATGCATTATTTATGTGATATTTCAAGAAAACTTTTTTGTGGAACGAAAATTGAAGTTTTACAGTTTGTGCAGGATGACAGTGTACAAAAGAAGTGCGTGGCAAGGGAAATGTGTGCATAGGTGCGGAGGTAGACATATAAATAATTAAAAGAAGTAAACTTTCGAAAACATTTATGTGTTACATTAATAGTATGTCGTAAAGCTTACGGGTTTGGAATGGATACTGAAGATGGGAATGAGGTTTTATTAATACGCTCACGAAAATCTCACACCCACATACATATCACATAATAGTATTAAGTTAATGTAGGGCATGTGCTAGGAATCCACAAAACATATTTTACATAAGTAGGACTTTTCCATTTCGTGATTAAAGCTTTCCTTTACTGCAACTTTACAATGTAAAAATGGCTTGTGCCATTTATCTGTCAACATATTTGATCATTGTCACCATGATGATACATTCTTTGTTACTTATCCATAGTTATTGGTAAGAATGACTAAAGAAATATTCAAAAAAGCTTTTTGTACGTGTTCACATTTCCATTTCTTCTTGTTGCAACGGATAATGCTTATAACATTTTGTATTTGTTTACACAATAGTAATTGTAAGCACTCGACTTCCTTATCAAGTTTCGTGTGATAAATGTTGAAAATACGTATTTATGAGAAACATAGCTTTTTTTAATCATAAGATTAAGCCTTATTTAACTTTTTAAAATGTGTTATTTATGTAATATTTAAAAAAAAATCATTCTTATTAAACACGAAAATATATGTGTCAAATAACGTTAAAATTGACATTTTATAGTTTAATGAAAGTGTGCCAAAGAAGTGTGCGTAGGCACAAAAGTGGATGTGTAAATAAATAAAATAGGCAAAACCTCCAAAGCTTTAATGTCTTACATTAATAGTAGGATGCAAATTCTATGGGTTTCAAATGGATACTAAAGATAAGAATGAGGTTTTCATTAATATGTTAGGGAAAATTTGTGACACCCACTTACATATTGCATAATAGTTTTTAGATGAAATCTAATTTCTCTCGTTTATCACGATCAATGATCCTCGCCCATGTGTGAAATAAGAAGTCTATCTAGGGATAGTTGCATAACATTGTCCCTGGCTCTTTTAGTAGTTATCACTATGTTAGTATGATTAAGGTAATGGGGAGCCCATGCTGGGAATCCGAAAAACATATTTTACGTAGGGATTTTCCATCTCCTGCTTAAATCTTTCCTTACTTTCATCTTTACAATGTAAAAATGGTTTGTTTCATTCGCTAGTCAACATATTAAATCATCATCATTGTTGTAATACAATCCTCCCATATCCACCCAAGTAACCATGCCAAACGGGGTAAACATGAGACTAGAGGCTACTATGGTCAAATTTGGCCTCCTAGGTGACCTTCAGGATGTGGAATCGATGGAATTCCACACACAGTCATCCAACATCATCAACAAAATCCTCAGAAGACAAGTCAGTCACTCAAAACACCTATCCCTCGGTCCCAATGTTGTTTTAGACCTCTGATGCCATAGTCTCTCTCATGTTATGAGCAAGGGATCAACCAGAGAACTAAAGTCACTCTCATAGGCCTGCATGCTGATGAGCGCCAGTGTTACAGCAAGGATGCTACAACTCATGGGCTACCAACTTTACTTATCAACCCAGGGTTCGTACAAACTTGGAGGTGACAATGCTATATTCACAAGTAAAAGTGAAGGTCCTGCCTGTTGTCACTTCTTCATCTGGTGAGAGACCCCAGGGGTTCCAAGCCAGACTTCTATAGAGTCAGAAGAAGCTTGATCTTTGATGGAACAAGAGAAAATCTATTCTAAAAGAGCTACTCTACTACAGTAATGAGGAAAACAATGTGTAATGCTAAATCACACCATATCCTAATTAGCCATTTAAATAGATATGCTAAGCGAAACTGCTAAATCAACACTAACCTAATGTTGCTATCTAAGTTACATATGTAAAGAGCATCAAACCAAACTAATGTGTAAGCAAGGAAACTAGACTAAATTTGTTTTCACATTTTTTGTTTTTTTGGTAAAATCAAGCATGCAAGGAGTCAAGTGGAAGAGCAAGCAAAGATTGAAATCATTGAAGGGAGGACATAATGAGGTAGCAATGCATAGGAACCATTGGATTGATCAACGAACAATAAAAATGGAAAATGAGCAACGAAGATCTTATCGCAAGAGTACGTGAATAGATGGACAAACATGACTAATAGGAGATGAATGGCAGAGATCTTATCACGGGAGATTGAGTTAATATAGGGATGAACAGGATTAATGGAAGATGAGCGGCAGAGATCTTATCGCAGGGATTAATTGAATAGATGGATGGATTGATCAACGAACAAGATTGACGAAAGATGAGTGGCAAAGATCTTATCGTGGCGATGAAGTGAATAGATGGATGGATCACATCAAGTCACATGGCAACAGAAGGGTAAAAAATGTGCAGAACGATGGAGCAGGTTTCATAGGTGGTAAGTAGTTTCTCGCGTGCCCTCACAGTTGTAAGTGGAATTCCTTTTCTCAAATGCTCTCGGGTGGGTATCGATCACGCAAGAATTTGAGTGAGATTGCGCGATATCCATTGGATCATGCAAGATTGATCAATGGGGGAGATGGGCCAAGTGCGCTGGCAATCAGGTGACACGACAATTGTTGGATCAAACAAGACAGATCGACGATGGAGATTTGGAGCACCTAAAGTCAAACGTTGAAATGAATAAAGGTGGTAAGAAATATCTTGTGCGCCCTAAGGGCTGCAAGCTATATTTCTAAATTTTACACAATTAGCTGACACGTAGCATGGGAAAACCAATTTTCTCATGTGCTCTAAATTGGGTACCGGTCATGCAATAATTCACGCGAGATGATGCGATAGTCGTTGGATTGAGGGTGCAACAGATCGACGGTGGAGATTTGGAGCGCATAAAGTAGGTGGAAGAATTCACGATCGCTATTAGGTCAAGATAGATAGATCGACGGCGGAGATCTAGAGTGCATAAAGTCAAGCGTTGAAATGAATCAAACGGTGATTGGTCAGGTTTGTTGTGGATCATACGGCAAGGAAATCTACGAGTATAATCTGGTCAAGACATGTTTTATTAGCTTCTGATTAAGCATTTCATGCTGAAGGAAATGATCATATGAGCAAAAAGTGATGGAAAAAGATGATAATGAAATGAACCTTGTACTGTGTTAGTTCCAATCTTCGCAGCCTGTGTTAGTTCCATGTGTTAGTGAAATAATGGTAAGGAATTTTTCAAAAGTGAAAGAGGTTATTGTTCATCACATACTAAATAAAGAAAACCTCCTTCAGTTTATGCACAGGTGCTACTATGTGGGAGGTATACAGTGATATTTGGAGCCTACATTAAAACAAAGCAAAATTTTCATATTTTTTACTATTTTAGTCATTTTAGTGTGGGGCCATTTTACAACAGATGGAAAGTAATTTTGCAAAAACCGATGTTTTTGTTGAGCATGAGCCATACAACAAAAACCTCTTTCATATTTTTCACAGGTGTCATGGATTGGGATACGTGACTAGATCTTTACAACTCGTTTTCACATATTTAAATTTTTAATTATTTTCTGTTTTAGAGATGATTTTGTGGAACAGATTGCGAGCTACTGGAAACGAATTTCTCAAATTTGAGAGAGATTTGTCTCCAACATAACCTTATATACAAAAACCACTTTTAGTTTTGTAACAGGTGCTATGGTTTAGGAGATACGAGTTCATCTTCAACACCTATTTTCAGAAATTCGGCCTAAGTTTAATGTAACTAATTGTATTTTGAAGAAAATGGTTGAGCTCAATCCCTTAGTAAAAGGATGAGAAAATGTATATATTTTATGAATTTCATAGTGTAGGGGTTGGATTTTGGTAGAAGTTTGGACACTTGGGATTGCTTGACACTCCATTGTACGTTTCATTTTGGCAATTTTGGCAAAGGAAAGACCAGGGTTTTGCAACACTTGTTGGGATCCATGTGGCTATGTGGTTTGATGGTGTTTTTCTCTATGCATTTGTAAATTTACTGATGTTTATGTGTATCATTTTCCCTTCTATTTTCTTCTGAAATTAAAAAAAAGAGTGATTGAGGTATAATTCATTGGACTGCTGTGCTCTGCCTTGAAATTTTGTTTAATGTTACATGTTTTCATCTGTTTGAGGAGGAAACTTGAGATCCTCTTGCCCTCCTTAGCCCCTCACCAGTCTGATCCATCCATTCATTTAATCCAAAGAATCAAAACGATTGCCTTCCTTACACCAATCAGAACTCTGCAAAAACTAGGCCTCATCCTCGGACCCAAAATTTGCCTTTCCCTTTTTCCAACAAAACCCTCAAAAACTCAAAACAAATCCTTGCACTTCATACCTAGCCTAAAATTAGTTTATATTTCAGTCATCTCCAGCCCCATTGATTATCTTTCGTTGATATTGACCCGGAGAGAGCCCTCTCCTGTCCTCGTAGGGCTAGCTACGAGGCTCAGCGTGGTTTGATGTGGAGCTAGAACCTTCTCTTTTCAGCCTGAGGAAAATCTAGGCTCTAACATAGTGACGACCATACTGGGGAAGAAAATGGTTTGCTTGTTGATGTCATTTGTTTTATAAGCTATAGACAGAGCCTGAAGTTATGCCAGGTAGCCTTCGAAACTCTTTTTCTTTGCATTAGCACAAGTAGATAAACACTGCTTCAGTCAATCTCCGGTCAAGCTTGTAATCGTGACACTTGACCTGTAAATCGCTCTAGTACATTTGAGAATTCTAAGCTTTTGGATGATAAGTTTATAATTTGAAAGGCTGAACAAGTTGTTTATGTCCCTTTGATTTCTTGTGTTAGGTTCCTATACCAATAGGTTTCATTTCTCATGATTGACCTGGGAAGTGCCAAATATGTTCATCTTTTCATGCTGCAAAGGTTCCATATTTTGTAAAAATCATTAGAGGAAAGTTAAAAAATGTAAAGAGGGTATGCCCTAAAAGAAAAATCAAGGGGAAAAAAGAGTAAATTGGTCAGAAAAAATGATAGAAATGAACCCCAAAGAAAGAGTAGGAAAGTGGCTAGCCAAAATGCCACTGCTAGCTTGATGGATGGCCCAACAGTTCAATCTGGACCATGCCATGTTTTAAATTGCTTGTTCTAGACTAGAGAATGAATACCTGCCCAAACAACTGAAGCTTGGCAGATAAGTAGATATGCAGAGAAATGAAGGGGCCCAACTGCCTAATCTGGGCCCTTGGAAGAAATAAGGGTAGGTTTAGATAGGAGGGCAGTCAAAAGAAAAGGGGATAATCAAGGTTTGCAAGTCTAAGTGCACCCATTCAAGAGGAAGAAAAAATGTTAGGTGTATTAGGCTGAGTAGGTAGTTTGAGGTTGTAGAAGCAGGGTTTTGATCTCCTTTTGTATGGTTAAACAAAACTTGTCTCATCAATGACAGAAGTGTCAAAGCAGTTGTTTTCTAGCAGAACTATGGAAGCATGTCTAACTCCCTTTCAGCCCCCCCCCCCCCCCTCAATGTTTCTTACTAACACCCCCTTGAGGACCCTGGGATCTGCCCAGGAAGTCCTTCTTTAAGTCCATTTTTGTAAAATATCAAGTCAATTTTTGACTTTCTTCAATGAAAAGAAGCCACATTTCTTGTGTAAAATCACTCCCCCACATTCCCTTCACTTCTTATGTCTAAGTTCCAGTTCATAACTTAGCCTCTCCCTTACTTTTTCACCTCACAAACTCATATTAACTTCTAATTCTATTATATAGCTCCCTAACTACTTTCCCATTCCTATTGCTACAAAAAACTATATAAAATTCCAAAAAATATTACATATCCCACCCCATGGCACTATAGCCATATAATGCAGTCTTGGGAAATATCTAGTCCATTTGGGCCTTGGTATTAGCCCTTCCGCATCCAAACACCTGGGAGTAATTTAACATTTGGTTAAATTATTTAACCTCGCCTAAATCCTCCATAAACCTTACCGCACTACCCTCCGTGCCTTTATATTTTGGAATTAATTTAATCTTTGGTTAAATTAATAACCATGTCTCAAACCACATAATCGGGAACCCATTAACCTAAAGTTTTAACCAACCCCGCGACATATTATAACATTAAAAACGGGCGGGTCCCCGCGTCGTATCACGCCAACATCTAACCATTCCGTCAACCATCGATTTGGGTCCGGCAGATCCGACGGCCTAGGTTGATTTCGGAGCACCCCCGATGTACGGGAGTTAGCGTCCGATAGCACGACGATTTTGTCATCGTACAAAAGACACGTGTCCGGTTTTCATTGCGTCAAGCCTCCTCTAACACATACCACCCCCGTATAGAAGGCGGTCTGATAAAACCATTTACCGCCTTCTGTCTGGGTGCCACGTCCTTGTGACGTCACCTCCGCGTCAACCCGCCGCTGCTCCGTGTCACCGCCACCTCATCTGCCTGCGTCCCTACCCTGCCACCGTGTCCTGTGCCACGTCGTCGCCCCAATCAACTACCACGTCACCCTGCCATACCTGGGACCCGCTGATGACGTCATGTTGATGTCATCGCATAAAAGCGCCAAATATGCCAAAATGTCATAAAAACACGTGTTTCGAACGTTTTTAGTCATTTTCATTGGACAATTTGGAAGCTCTGTGCATGCGATTTTATGTTGTTTATCCACCCAAGTGAAAATTCGATCATCCGAGCTGGTGCCACCTGCAAATTCATCGCCATTGTTCTCCATTGCACAAGCTCAGTTGCCCTCGGCGCCATTAAAACCAGGTATTTGCCGAATTTCACCTGTTTACCCCTGCTCTTGCCATTTTCTTCAATTCACTTGTTTGAGTACCTACAAATTGCCAAATTTAAGACTCTGCAACACCTGAATGTTGCCCAAAACTTACTGAGTAACCCCCTATTCAAAAGAAATCCTGCAAACCCGCGACCATTTGCAAAATTCACCGTCAGAAAATCATTTCTAACTGAGTGTTGCCGGCAGAATTTTCATATTACCCATGCATTGTCCCCTTTGCTACATTCCACTGCAAAAAACTTCAGTCATTGGGCTAAAATAATCCCCTTCTCCCTCTGCAGTTTGCCCACAATCTTTTAATCCCTGTGAATTCATCAAAGAAAAGAAAGGCCTGTCAAAACTATAAAAAAATTACCTCTTTGTCATAAACTACAGGCAGCAAAAACCATTGCCTCATTTAAACTCAGTCTATAGCTCTTTTGCAAATCCTTAGAAGCTCTTTCATCAGCCTGTTGTTGCACTAATCTTGTTTCCAAGGATAAACACAGATAAACCTCAATATGGCCACTCCCACAGCATTAAATATTTCCCCCTTGAATGCACCACATAGGAACCTAGAATGGCTTCCCCTTGCTGACAGGGATTATCAAATGAAGGAAACAGTGGAACTGACTAAGAGATATCATATTGAAACCTTTTGTGAGTTAAGAAAAAGATACAGGAGCAATGCTGATATCCTTGGTATCTGGGAGTCCAATCTGCCAATTTATTATCTCCCACAAGTAAATGTATTGCCTGACCTTATCCATCAGTGTTGTCAGAATTATGAGCCCACTCAAAGAGCAGTTTTGGCTCTATCTGGGACTATTTTGTTTCACATCACCCCTCAAGCCATAAACAGAATGCTGAACTTTAAGCCAACAAAGCCTCTGGTTCCTTTCTCCATGAAACTTCTGCTTAACCAAGGTGCCAAGCTGCCCAGCCCACAGATCACAAAAATCGCCCAGTTGTTCATGCAACCAGATTTTCAGCCCCGGCAGCCTCCTCCTTATCTGCACGTATGGTTTAATGAAACAGGGAGAATGATAGTAGATATCATATCCTGCATCTTATGATTCAATACCAGTGAGTATGTTGATGAGACAGTTTTAGTAATTTTGTCCATGTTTTCTCCAGGACAGCCCCCTGCTGTCCAGTATGATTATGCCACCTTCATAGCTGATAATATTCATGAGCAATTCATGTACCTAGAGAGAGAAATGGTGTTCAAATATACCTCCTATTATATCATTTGTTTTTGTACTATCAGCCTGATAGTTTCCCAGTTTTCCTCAGAAAACTAGATGCCAAGGGGGAGCGAAGGTCTGTAATATTTTGGTCATCAGTCTGCCACCATGTTTATTATTCTTCATATACCTATTGCGAGTTTATTGACCTATTTATACACCTAGCTTCCTACTTACCGATGAGCACTCCCCCTCCTACGCTCACTGATGAGATGCAAAGGATCCTGCAACTCTCCAAAAGCTACAACATTGGTGACTCGTACTTTTACCAAAACCAGACAGTAATCAGAATTTATGGCTGTGAATTGGCCCCTTACAGACTGCCCAAATATGTCCCCATGAGACTCTTTGCCTTGGAATACTTCCGGCAATTTGGTAATGCAGATATGATTGATTTCTATAGCAGAAGCAAAAATGCATAGCTCAAGATTAGGCATCAATTGGGCCCATTTATTTTCAATAAAAGAGAAGAAGCCTGGGTGGAGGGAGACAAAATGTTGAAAAATTTTCTGTTACTAAAAACAAGCTTTTATTGAGCACCATATGATCCCAATCACTTTATAAGCCTTAGAAGGATCAAATATAGGCTTGCAGCATATGAACACTTCAATATCCCTCAAATTGAACAACATGCTAATCAACAAGAATGGGTAGAGGGCACTCTAGTTGAAGAATTTTCTGAGGAAGAGATAGCAGAAAAAGCAATCAAAGATCTTGAAAAAGAAGTTGACTTGGAATCTTTTGGACAGGTATTTTTCACAGCCCCTCAGCATCTTGGAGAAGGCACCTCATCTGCCACTACCTCCCAGCAACCTGCCCAAGTAAGTGCCCCAACAACAACCACAGATAAAGGTAAAGGGGTGCAGCATTCAGAAGAGCAAGTAGAAAATTTGGAACAGCAAGAAATGATGGCAGATCGGCCTACTTCTACAGATGAACAAAGTCAAGGTCAAGACCCTTCTACTCAGGAAAAGGCGACAGAAATCCCAGTGTTACAGACACCTCTTAATGAGGAAAGGGCAAAGAAAAGGGATAGACAAGAAGAAACCCCTCCAGGGACATCCACCGAGCAGCAAGGGGAAAAGAGACAGAGGTTGAATCCTTTCTCAGAAGAGGAAATGCCAGAAGGACAAACAGAACAGAAAGTTCGCCCAGCATGGAGACATCAGCCAGCTCCTTTCAGCAAGAGCAAGAGAGGCAACAAGGGGTGGAGGTAACATCCACCAGCCAACAGAGCCGACAGGGCTCTGACATCAAAAAGGAATTTACTGAGATCAAGAATAGAAATGAGCCAGTGAGGTACCAGCTGTACAATCAATTGTTAAGGATGGAACCCACCAATCAGCAAAGGCTTATGTCAGCCTATGACATCTAGGAAGGAAAAATGACTCTTAGTGATTTCAGACCTACAATGCAACAACACCAATCAGCTGATGACTATATTAGATCCAATCTGGAAGTGTTCGCCAAAGATATCCATCTGATAGACCAGATTGAATTGCACAAGAAGACCGGGGAAATGGTATATTCTACCTTGGCAGATGAAACATTGCTAGCCCGTAGATTGCAAAACTCTTTGCACAACACTTCTGCCCAACTAGAATTGGAGAAAGCTTCATCACAAGCCAAGGACAATAGAATCAAGTCCTTGGAGGAGATCATTATAGAGATGGGCCATGATCCCATTGATCCCAAGGGTGTGCAAGCTTTGATAAAGAAGAAGGATGAAGACATAGCCACCCTTAGAAGACAAATCAAGCTGCCATCTACATTGCATGCTCAAACTACAGATGTGGCACAACAAAAGGAAGAGCAAGATGTGGTAGCTTTGCTTATGACCTTGCATAGAAGGTTGGTAGAGACAGAGAGTGCCTTGGAGGCATCGTTATAGGGAATACAGGGAGAGTTGGCCTCTCAGCCAATTCAAACGGCTCAGATCTTTACAACTACTCCCCCTATGGCCACCAGAACAATCTCTCCCATTACTCTAGCATCAGAAGCAGGTACTTCAATCTTAGCACCAATTTCAACAACTACCACAGCACCTGCAGAGCAAGGGACCAGCTTGAGAATGGACAATATGATGAAAGAAATAGAAGCCCTGGAATTGCAAATGGCAGAATTGAAAGAAACCAAAGAAAAGCTAGCTAAAATTGAGGAGAAATATGACAAGTCAAAGCAGGAGGTAGCTGAGAGGATAAGGGAAGTGAAAGCCCTAGAAAAAAGGATAAAGGAACTGAAGAAAGAGCTCACTTTTGATAGAACACTAGCTGATATCAAGAAAATTCTGTGGGCCAAGATTGGCCAATCCATTACAGACCAATGGCAATCCATTGAAACCATGCATGAGCAAATGGATTTGATAGGCATAGCTCAATTTGAAAATCAAAAGGCTAGAGCATCTTTGGGTAATATGCCTGAGCAAGCTAATAGGATGATCCAATTTCTGAACACTCACACCAAGGAGCAGTTGGCAGCATTAGGAATCAGAAATAGGACTGATACTATCTTATTAGTAAAAAGGGTGTTGACCCTAAGGAATTTTGTGCAGACCTTGGAAAGAAAGTGCCAAGAGATGCAAGCAGAGGTGGATGAGTTCAGAATAAATATCACACCATTATAGAGCAGAGGGCTGCCTAGCCTAGTAACCAGTGCTGGAAGACTACTGTCACATGAGAATTATGCCAACAGGGTGAACAATTATCCTTCCAATCAAATCACAGCTTCCTCAAGCACATCAGAAGAAACAGGGCCTCCATCTGGACAGAGTGTCTTTGATAAGTTAGAAAATCTATTCTACATTGCACATGAGATAAACCATCTCTTTGAAACCCAGTCGAACTTTTATAGGTACACTGAAGCTGATGAGACACTAATCAAAATACAAAGGCATCAGCTACCTACAAAGGATTGGTGGATAGGAATGATGGAGACATTGCTCAGGTGATTTTGATTATGAATTCTTTTTGTAAGCTACAGGTCAGCACATATAGATGGTATGCTCCACCTGTCGAAAGGGAAGAAAAGGCAATGCAAGTCAGAAACAAAATTACCACCACATCTCAATAAATGCAAAGAGGCCGAGCACCGATGATGAAGACAAAGACAAAGACAACAACAAGAAACATACCAGCAATAGGACAACACATGTAGAATAAATGTGCAGTAGGCAGCTGACTCATTCAGCCCAGAAAGACAAAACTCCTCTGACAAATTGGACAGCTAGCGCATTCATCTTTACTACAACATTTATTCCTTCACTTACTACTTCTTAAATAGTTGGTAAAGAAATTTATGAGTTGAAAATCTTCCTTTTGTTTAAATACCCTAGCACAACATGTACTTGTGGTTGGTAATTTCATTTCTGAACTGCACTGTAAGTTATCAAAGCTATATAATACAAAGGTTGCTGGGATTTCACTGTGCTGAACCATCTAAATGTGGAAGTGAACCTCTGGGTGCGCTGCAGAATTATTCCGTCTTTTATGGATCAATAAGTCTCTCTTCTCTGTGTTTTTATGTTTTCTATGTGTGCAATTTCATGTATGTTCCATAAACTTGGTAGCAGAGAAGAGGAATAGCACAAAATTTTCTTAAGGGTACTCTGTGTTCAATCTCAGTTACTATATATGTTTTCTTCAGAATTAATCATAAATAGGAATTGTTAATTGCTCCTATTTGCATTAGTTCTTTCGTTCTGAATATTGCTTACGAATTCTTCATTGCTCCTCAGTAATCTTCATGCACTTTCCCCTTGCTAGCATAACGAAAAATTCTTGAGTGCCTTTCATTCTTTGACTTAATTTCACCATTTCAGATATCAAAATTTCTCCTAAATCAACTACCCTGCTCTGTAGCAAACTAATTTTACCCAAAAGAGCACTTCAACACTTCAGCAGTTCATTCACTCTGACTCCATCTACCCAATGGAAGAAACTGTTTTCTACTTGCATTCCTGTTCCACCTAAAATTACCCTCCAACAAATTCAAAACAAAAATTGTGCATAATAGCTAGCCTAAGATACTCCATAAAGAAAGCTAAATTTACAAAGAGAGAGCCCTATCAGTTGCAGGTAGGCTAGGACCTACAGCTAAAAGATTGGTTAGTGGTTACCTCGACCGTATTCCCTTCAGGAGCCAGGGAACAACCTGAGTGATAACATCATTGGCGACTCCACTGGGGAAGTAACAATTTTTTCAATTGCTTTCTATTCATTAAAACTACAGATGAAGCCTAAATGTCAGCCAGAAAGCCTTTGAAATTGTTCTTGCTTTACATCTACAAGATTAAATAAAAGTTGCTTCAGTCATTCTTCATTCTAGTTTTAAGCTGTAAACAGTTGTTCCAAAAATTTGACCATTTTCCTTCTAATCTGAAATATTCCCAGAAAAATACCAAAAACAAATTTGGAAGCTGGCTCCAAAGAAGAAAACTCGTTATACCAGGTCAAATCCTTACCCAGATCCTCCAGATGTTTTTGACAATCCTAATTTAATCCCTAAGATCCTTAGGAAACAAGAGGAACAAGGAGATTTTGCTGATTCTGGCCCTGAAACAGCTCAACAAAACTATATTCCAAGCCCTGCTAAAGCTTCAGTTCATCCTCACATTGCTGCTACTTCTCCTTCTTCCTCATCCACCACTCAAAGCACTTTCCCTACCCCTCCATCCACTACACATATTTCAACTCCATTTCCCGCAGTTCCATCTGTCCCATTCCTTCCTGTTGTCCCATTTGTTCCTATAAATATGGCAAATAGATATGCCCCTCTACAGTTACCTGGAAATCCTGGGGCTATGCCTCAAGATTATCAAAGTAAGCTTACTTATTTTGATGGTACTGGTACATATACAACCCAACAACATACAAAGAAAATGCAAGACTATTTTGAGAACTATGAAATTGACGATGATGATGTAAGAATGAAGATTTTCATCCAAAGTCTAACTGGTGATGTTAGGACTTGGTTTAGAGCACTTGCTGTCAACTCTATAGCCAATCCTAATGCCCTTTATCAGTCATTTTTGAATAGATGGGAAAAGAAGAAGGATCCATTGCATATTTTATCTGAGTATGATACTATAAAAAGAGGCCCACAAGAAACTGTCCTAGATTATTGTGCAAGATTCAATAATGTTTACAATGCCATTCCTCAAAACCTTAGACCTCCACATGACTTAGCCTTAATCAAATTCCATGATGGATTTGATTCTGACATGGCATATCAACTGAGGGAAAGAGCCCCTCCAACCTTAGCAGATATGCAGAATATAGCTGTTAGTGTGGAGGCAAACCTAATTGCCAAAAGAAATAGAGCAAGAGCTGAAAGAAGGACAACATTCAAAGAGGAACCTTCATCATTTGAACAAAATTTTGATGCAATCATCAAAGGCATGGACAGACTTGGGGATAGGGTGGACACCATTGAAAGAAATTCATCATGGGAAGGTCAACCGAGTACTGCAAGGAACCCAAGCTTCAGAAAGAATCAAAATCCAAATGCTGGAAGGGCTGTTCCTGACCAGAACATCAGACCTCCCTTTCAAGAAAATTATGTCGAAGCCTCAACATCTAGTAAACCAACAGAGGACCCTCATATCAATTTGATGGGTTTGGAGAGTGAACACCAAGTCTTTCTAACACAAGAAGATCAAGAGGCCCATAATTTCAATCAATTTCAAACCAAATCAGGAGAGTCATTCGATTTTAGAGAAGGCTATGATGCAGCAGTCTATGAGGTTCATAAACAATACAAATTAAGAAGTAGAACCATAGATGTGCCTAAAACTACCAAGTTCAAGGATACTAAGCAGCCAAAGAAAGTAAAAGATAAAGCTGCGCTGACAGAATCCATTGATAAAACAGATCCTAACCCAAGAGAAGCTATTGTGGAAGATATATCAGATGTTTAGCCCACAAAAAACCAGACATTTACAGGTACTCCAACAAAAGCAAATCCAAACAGTGTTCCTCAAAATATTTCTAGAAAAGAGGTACTTCAAAACAACATTCAAAATCAAGAGAAGATCATTGAAAATCTAGCTGAAAAAGAAAAGCTTGTTGTCCACAACACAAAGCTGCAGACAGAAAAACCCTTTAATTTAGAAACAGAAATTGGCAAGCTGAAAATAGCTATTCCTCTTTCTGAATTGGCCAAACATGAGATATACAGACAACAAGGTCACTCCAAATACCAGACAATAGGGATGCTGTAAATTTTTTAGATGATCAACCTGAATTACTTTTTGGTCCTGAAGTTAATGGAAAGACAACAAATGGAGGAGTTCCACCTTTTTATGTTAGTTTAAACATTCATGATAAGGTGTTACACAATGCAATGTTTGATTCAAGAGCTTCCCATAACTTAATTCCTAAATCTGTGATGGAAAAACTAGACCTAGATATTACAAGACCATACAAAGACTTATTCTCATTTGATTCTAGCCAGGTCAGGTGTCTAGGACTAATCAAATACCTTTGTGTATCCTTAGTCCAATACCCAACCAAAACAATTCTGATGGATGTGGTGGTAGCTGATATTCCACCCAAGTACGATATGCTTTTATCAAGATCATGGGGTGCAAAACTCCAAGGATCGTTGCAATTAGACATGTCCTATGCCATTATTTCAGTCTTTGGACAGCCAAAGAGATTGTACCGTGAAACACTGATGAAATATGTGGTGAGTATTCAAGAAAATCCCCAAAATTTCCCCATCTATGCAATACATTCCGACATGGATTCATTCATTTTGTATAACGCTGACATGTGCCCCAAAACTGATGCCAAACTCCTGATAACAGCACAACTAGAAAGCATGAATGAACAATCTGCTGCTCAAGATCAAAAAATTGTCAATATGACCAATGCAATAAAGAAAAATGACATATCATATGACTCACAAGAACCCAATCTGCCCACTAAACAAATTTCCAAAACTCTTAATCCAAGTCATAACCAAGAAATCTTATGGTACTTAGAGTTTGATGGCTCAGTAAACAAATTAGGAGCAGGGGCAGGGGTTTGGATACACAACATGCAAACTGAGCATGCTGAAGGTCATGCATATAGATTAAACTTCAGATGCACAAACAATATGGCCGAATATGAAGCCCTTTTTCTAGAACTCAAGCTCATCAAAAACCTGGGTGCAACCAAAGTCTCAATTTTAGGGGATTCTGGTCTGATCATACATCAGATAAAGGAAAATTTTGTCTCAAATGATCTTAGTTTGAGGGCTTACAGAGGGGGAGACATTGAAATACTTAATACTTTCTTAGAATTTCAGCTCACCAAAATCTCAAGAAAGCACAATTTACATGCACATAGCTTGGCAACATTTTCCAGCACATGCAAGCTACCATTTGAACCCAACCACAATTTCACTGCTGAAATCAAACATAGGCCTGTAGTCCCTATGTTTCCCCTAAAAAATTGGCCAGTCTTTGAAAGTGATACACAGATAAATAACTTCCTGACTTTGAAGGAAGAATTCTCCAGCATCAACATTGATACAAGCATTGTGCATGATCAACAACATATAGACAGAATTGAGCATAATATATCAGTTGAAACAACAAGTCTGAGTTTGCATCCAACTAATTTTGATGACAAGGATGTACAATAGCTGAGGCAAACAGATTTTGATGAAATAGCTGAGGGAGAAGCTGAAGTAATTGATCTAAAAGACAATTTTCTTCCCACAGGTTTAACCCCTTTGGAGGATTTATTCGATTCAAATGACATTTCAAGGAAGCCAAAAATAAAACCACTCAATGCTGAAATTGAGGACTATAACATTGGAACCACACAAAATCCAAAAATGGTAAAACTCTCCAAAGCCTTGCCTGCTGATCAGAAATTGAAATACATTGACTTGTTTAAGGAATTCCAAGATGTGTTTTCCTGGAGTTATGAAGACCTCAAGTCCTATGATACTTCAGTTATCCAACATACTATACCTTTGAAAGAAAATCAAAAACCGTTTAAACAAAAGCTTAGAAGGGTGAACCCGGTCCTTCTTCCCTTAATTGAAAAGGAAGTTAAACGAATGTATGAGGCAGGAATCATAGCTCCAATTAGGTTCTCAGAGTGGATTTCAAATCTAGTGCCTACTAGGAAGAAAACGGGAGAGATAAGACTGTGTGTTGACTTAAGAAATTTGAACAAAGTCTCTCTCAAAGACCATTACCCCTTACCAAAAATGGACCATATCCTACAAAGGGTAGTAGGAGCCTCTAGGATCTCATTGTTAGATGGATTCTCAAGATTCAATCAGATTTTAGTACACCCGGATGATCAAGAAAAACTGCCTTTACAATGCCTTGGGGAACCTTCAAATATGTGAAAATGCCTTTTGGGCTTAAAAATGCAGGGGCCAATTTTCAAAGAGCAATGGACATAGCCTTTTCCAAAGAAATCCATGATTTCCTAGTCATATACCTTGATGATCTTACTGCCTTTTCAAAATCAGACCAAGAACACTTAGAAGACTTGAGGCAAGTTTTCCTAATTTGCAGAAAATATGGCATATCATTGAATCCAAAGAAATCATTGTTTGGCCTAGAGGAAGGCAAGCGCCTAGGTCACATAATTTCAAAAGATGGCATTAGGATCGACCCAGATAGAATTCAAGCTATCCTTCAAGTGCCTCATCCAAGAAACATCAAAGAACTACAAGCTTTTCTAGGGAAGATTAACTTCTTGAGAAGATTCATTCCTAATTTGGCCGAGCTCATAAGACTGTTAAACAATATGCTGAAGAAAGATTCTAAAGTCAAGTGGACCATGGAAGCCAAACAAGTCTTTAAGGACATCAAAAGAGCTTTGAGAAATACACCAGTCCTCACAAGTCCTAGGTTTGATAGAGATTTCATTATTTTTTCCTTTGCATCTGAGCATACAATTGTTGTTGTCCTATTGCAAAAAGATGACCAAGGGTGTGAGAAGCCCATTGCTTTCTTCAACAAAGCTCTTAGAGATGCTCCCTTAAAATATCATATCATGGAAAAACAAGCTTATGCCCTGGTAAAGGCCATCAAGGATTTCAGAATTTACATTCTATACTCTCATGTGATTGCCTATTTCCCAAATGCTGTGGTTAAAGACATTTTAACTCAAGAAGGAATTCAAGGCAAAAGGGGCAAATGGATTGCCAATATCTTAGAATATGACATTGAAATCAAGCCTACAAAACTGATAAAAGGACAAGGGCTAGCCAAACTGATGACTGAAACCAATTTCCAAGCCCTTGATATCAATGAACTGGACAATGAACAGGAGATGGCGACTCCACAGATCAATCAAGCCTTTTTACAATCCCCTTGGTATGCTGATATATGTTTTGTATTGTTAAACCTGCAAGCTCCTCCAGGGTTGTCCAGAACCAAAAAGAGATTCTTGAAAATGAAGGCATCAAAGTTTTGCATTATAGACAATGTTTTGTTTTGGAAAAATCATGAAGGAATTTTACTCAATTGCCTAACATTGGATGAAACTGACAATGTCCTCAAGGAATTTCATGCAGGTGACTGTGGAGGACACTTATACTGGAAATCAACAGCTGACAAAATCCTAAGGGCTGGATTTTATTGGCCCTCCCTGTTTGCTGATGTGAAAAAAATTGTAATGTCTTGCCATAAATGCCAGATCTTTGAAGGCAAGAGAAAGCTGTTACCTTTACCACTCAAACCTATTTCAACTGAAAGACCATTCCAACAATGGGGTTTAGATTTCATTGGGAAGATCCACCCTTCATCTTCTAGCCAACACAGGTGGATTTTGACTGCCACAGACTACTTTACCAAATGGATAGAAGCCATCCTTTGTAGGAAAGCCAATGACTCCATTATTATGCAATTTTTAGAAACCAACATCTTGTCCAGATTTGGCTGTCCAGATAAAATTATTACAGACAATGCTACTGCTTTCAAATCCAAAAAATGATCAACTTTTGTCACAAATACCATATGACCTTGGGCCATTCCACAGCCTATTACCCTCAAGGTAATGGCCTAGCTGAGTCCTCCAACAAAAGCCTCATCAATATCATCAAAAAGGTCTTGGAGGAGAACAAAATGAATTAGCATAAGAAGCTGGTAAATGCACTATGGGTAGACAAATTGACCACTAAAATATCTATTGGTACAAGTCCTTATGAATTGGTTTATGGAATGGAGGCAAGATTTCCTTCATCTTTGGGAATCCCTGTGATCAAGTTATTACAAGAAATACAAGGAGAGCCTAGTGATATTCAAAGAAGGATCAATCAAACTATTCACTTGCAACAGAGAAGAGAAGAAGTATATCAGAGAACCCAGGTCCTACAAGATAAACTCAAGAAGATCTTTGATAAAAGAACAAAAGCTAAAGATTTCTTCATAGGAAACAAAGTGCTGAGATGGGAATCCAGGAGGGAAGATAAAGGGAAACATGGAAAGTTTGATTTCCTATGGAAGGGGCCATATATTATTCAAACTGTACAAGGTAACAATACCTTCTTCTTGAAAAGTTTGGATGGCACAAATACTGAAGAAGGCCCAGTCAATGGGAGAATGCTTAAACATTATTTTGATCCCCTTTGATGAACACAACACAACTATATATTTTACATAAATATTTTACACTTCCAGTATTTTTATTTATAGCGGCTAGATAAGGAACCAAATGCAGCAAATTTTGAAGGAAAATTAGGGAGCTGCATCACTTTTTGATGTGTATTTTGAGTCCACCATAAGAAATCAAGAAAAGGATTTGGGAAGAGCTCCAAAAGGTACTACATGCAGATTACAAAGATTCATATCATTGATCTCCAAGACAAGGAAGTTTCAAACCACACCAAAGGTTGAAAAATAAGGCAATCTAACCTGCTGTTCTTGGCCTTTCACAAGGAAATGCCATCCCTAAGTGGAGCCACTGTTAGGTTCCTATTCCAATAGGTTTCATTTTTCATGATTGACCTGGGAAGTGCCAAACATGTTCATCTTTTCATGCTGCAAAGGTTCCATATTTTGTAAAAGGCATTAGAGGAAAGTTAAAAAATGTAAAGAGGGTATGCCCCAAAAGAAAAATCAAAGGGAAAAAAGTGTAAATTGGTCAGAAAAATGATAGAAATGAACTCCAAAGAAAGATCAGGAAAGTGGCTAGCCAAAATGCCACTGCTAGCTTGATGGATGGCCCAACAGTTCAATCTGGACCATGCCATGTTTTAAATTGCTTGTTCTAGACTAGAGAATGAATACCTGCCCAAACAGTTCAAGCTTGGCAGATGAGTAGATAGGCAGAGAAATGAAGGGGCCCAACTCCCTAATCTGGGCCCTTGGAAGAAATAAGGGTAGATTTAGATAGGAGGGCAGTCAAAAGAAAAGGGGATAATCAGGGTTTGCAAGTCTAAGTGCACCCATTCAAGAGGAAGAAAAAATGTTAGGTGTATTAGGCTGAGTAGGTAGTTTGAGGTTGCAGAAGCAGGGTTTTGATCTCCTTTTGTATGGTTAAACAAAACTTGTCTCATCAATGACAGAAGTGTCAAAGCAGTTGTTTGATGGCAGAACTATGGAAGCATGTCTAACTCCCTTTCACCCCCCCCCCCCCCCCCCAAAGTTTCTTACTAACACCCCCTTGAGGACCTTGGGATCTGCCCAACAAGTCCTGCTTTCAGTCCATTTTTGTAAAATATCAAGTCAAGTTTTGACTTTCTTCAATGAAAAGAAGCCACATTTCTTGTGTAAAATCACTCCTCCACATTCCATTCACTTCTTATGTCTAAGTTTCAGTTCATAACTTAGCCTCTCCCTTACTTTTTCACCTCACAAACTCATATTAACTTCTAATTCTATTATATAGCTCCCTAACTACTTTCCCATTCCTGTTGCTACAAAAACTATATAAAATTCTAAAAAATATCACATATCCCACCCCATGGCACTATAGCCATATAATGCAGTCTTGGGAAATATCTAGTCCATTTGGGTCGTGGTATTAGCCCTTCCACGTCGAAACACCTGGGAGTAATTTAACATTTGGTTAAATTATTTAACCTCGCCTAAGTCCTCCATAAACCTTACCTCACTACCCTCCGCGCCTTTATATTTTGGACTTAATTTAATCTTTGTTTAAATTAACCATGTCTCAAACCACATAATCAGGAACCCATTAACCTAAAGTTTTAACCCACCCCATGACATATTATAACATTAAAAACGGGCGGGTCCCCGCGCCGTATCGCGCCAACATCTAACCATTCCGTCAACCATCGATTTGGGTCTGGCAGATCCGACGGCCCAGGTTGATTTCGGAGCACCCCTAACGTACGAGAGTTAGCATCCGATAGCATCGCGGTTTTGTCATCGTATAAAAGACACATGCCTGGTTTTCATTGCGTTGGACCTCCTCTGACACATACTGCCCCTGTATAGAAGTCGGTCTGATGAAACCATTTACCGCCTTCTGTCTGGGCGCCACGTCCCCGTGATGTCACCTCCGCATCAACCCGCCGCTGCTCCGTGTCACCGCCACCTCATCTCCCTGCGTCCCTATCCTGCCACCATGTCCTGTGCCATGTCATCGCCCCAGTCAACTGCCAAATCACCCTGCCGTACATGGGACCCTCCAATGACGTCATGCTGACGTCATCACAAAAAAGCGCCAAATATGCCAAAATTTCATAAAAACACGCGTTTCGACCATTTTAAGTCATTTTCATTTGACAATTTGGGAGCTCTCTGCATGTGATTTTACGTTGTTTATCCACCCAAGTGCAAATTCGATCATCCGAGCCACTGCCGCCTGCAAATTCACCGCCATTGTTCTCCATTGCACCAGCTCAGTTGCCCTCGGCGCCATTAAAACCAGGTATTTGCCGAATTTCGCCTGTTTACCCCTGTTCTTGCCATTTTCTTCAATTCACTTGTTTGAGTACCTGCAAATTGCCAAATTTAAGACTCTGCAACACCTGAATGCTGCCCAAAACTTACTGAGTAACCCCCTGTTCAAAAGAAATCCTGCAAACCCGTGACCATTTGCAAAATTCACAGTCAAAAAATCATTTCTAACTGAGTGTTGTCGGCAGAATTTTCATATTACCCATGCATTTTCCCCTTTGCTACATTCCACTGCAAAAAACTTCAGTCATTGGGCTAAAATAATCCCCTTCTCCCTCTGCAGTTTTCCCACAGTCTTTTAATCCCTGTGAATTCATCAAAGAAAAGAAAGGCCTGTCAAAACTCTACAAAAATTACCTCTTTGTCATAAACTACAGGCAGCAAAGACCATTGCCTCATTTAAACTCAGTCTACAGCTCTTTTGCAAATCCTCAGAAGCTCTTTCATCAGCCTGTTGTTGCACTAATCCTGTTTCCAAGGATAAACACAGATAAACCTCAAAATGGCCACTCCCACAACATTAAATATTGCCCCCTTGAATGCACCACATAGGAACCTGGAATGGCTGCCCCTTGCTGACAGGGATTATCAAATGAAGGAAACAGTGGAACTGACTAACAAATATCATATTGAAACCTTTTGTGAGTTAAGAAAAAGATACAGGAGCAATGCTGATATCCTTGGTATCTGGGAGTCCAATCTGCCAATTTATTATCTCCCACAAGTAAATGTATTCCCTGACCTTATCCATCAGTGTTGTCAGAATTATGAGCCCACTCAAAGAGCAGTTTTGGCTCCATCTGGGACTATTTTGTTTCACATCACCCCTCAAGCCATAAACAAAATGCTGAACTTTGAGCCAACAAAGCCTCTGGTTCCTCTCTCCATGAAACTTCTGCTTGACCAAGGTGCCAAGCTGCCCAGCTCACAGATCACAAAAATTGCCCAGCTGTTCATGCAACCAGATTTTCAGCCCCGGCAGCCTCCTCCTTATCTGCATGTATGGTTTAATGAAACAGGGAGAATGCTAGTAGACATCATATCCTGCATCTTAGGATTCAATACCAGTGAGTATGTTGATGAGACAGTTTTAGTAATGTTGTCCATGTTTGCTCCAGGACAGCCCCCTGCTGTCGAGTATGATTATGTGACCTTCATAGCTGATAAGATTCATGAGCCATTCATGAACCTAGAGAGAGAAAGGGTGTTCAAACCTACCTCCTATATATATCATTTGCTGCTGTACTATCAGCCTGATAGTTTCTTAGTTTTCCTCAGGAAACTAGATGCCAAGTGGGAGCGAAGGTCTGTAATATTTTGGTCATCAGTCTGCCACCATGTTTATTATTATTCATATACTTACTTTGAGTTTATTGACCTATTTATACACCCAACTTCCTCCTTACTGATGAGCACTCCTCCTCCTAGGCTCACTGATGAGATGCAAAAGATCCTGCAACTTTCCAAAAGCTACAGCATTGGTGACTGGTACTTTTACCAAAACCACACAGTAATCAGAATTTATGGCTGTGAATTGGCCCCTTACAGACTGCCCAAATGTGTCCCCATGAGACTCTTTTCCTTGGAATACTTCTGGCAATTTGGTAATGCAGATATGATTCATTTCTATAGTAGAAGCAAAAAGGCACAACTCAAGATTAGGCATCAATTGGGCCCATTTATTTTCAATAAAAGAGAAGAAGCCTGGGTTGAGGCAGACAAAATGTTGAAAAATTTTATGTTACTAAAAACAAGCTTTTATTGGGCACCATACGATCCCAATCACTTTATAAGCCTTAGAAGGATCAAATATAGGCTTGCAGCATATGAACACTTCAATATCCCTCAAATTGAACAAGAATGGGTAGAAGGCACTGTAGTTGAAGAATGTTCTGAGGAAGAGATAGCAGAAAAAGCAATCAAAGATCTTGAAAAAGCAGTTGACTTGGAATCTTTTGGACAATTATTTTTCACAGCCCCTCAGCATCTTGGAGAAGGCACCTCATCTACCACTACCTCCCAACAACTTGCCCAAGTAAGTGCCCCAACAGCAACCACAGATAAAGGTAAAGGGGTGCAGCATTTAGAAGAGCAAGTAGAAAATTTGGAGCAGCACGAAACGATGGCAGATCGGCCTACTTCTACAGATGAACAAAGTCAAGGGCAAGACCCTTCTACTCAGGCAAAGACAACATAAATCCTAGTGTTACAAACACCTCTTAATGAGGAAAGGGCAAAGAAAAGGGATAGACCAGAAGAAACCCCTCTAGGGACATCCACCGAGCAGCAAGGGGAAAAGAGACAGAGGTTGAATCCTTTCTCAGAAGAGGGAATTCCAGAAGGACAAACAGAACAGCAAGTTCCCCCCAACATGGAGACATCAACCAGCTCCTTTCAGCAAGAGCAAGAGAGGCAACAAGGGGTGGAGGTAACATCCACCAGCCAACAGAGCTGACAGGGCTCTGACATCAAAAAGGAATTTATTGAGATCAAGAATAGAAATGAGCCAGTGAGGTACCAACTGTACAATCAATTGTTAAGGATGGCACCCACCAATCAGTAAAGGCTTATGTCAGCCTATGACATCCAGGAAGGCAAAATGACTCTTAGTCATTTCAGACCTACAATGCAGCAACCCCAATCAGCTGCTGACTATATTAGAACCAATCTGGAAGTGTTCGCCAAAGATATCCATCCGATGGACCAGATTGAATTACACAAGTAGACCGGGGAAATGGTATATTTTACCTTGGTAGGTAAAACATTGCTAGCCCATAGATTGCAAAACTCTTTGCACAACACTTCTGCCCAACGAGAAAGATTCATCATAGCCCAAGGACAATAGAATCAAGTCCTTGGAGGAGATCATTATAGAGCTGGGCCATGATCCCACTGATCCCAAGGGTGTGCAAGCTTTGATAAAAAAGAAGGATGAAGACATAGCCACCCTTAGAAGACAAATCAAGCTGCCATCTACATTGCATCCTCAAACTACAGAGGTGGCACAACAAAAGGAAGAGCAGGATGTGGTAGCTTTGCTTATGACCTTGCATAAAAGGTTGGTAGAGACAGAGAGTGCCTTGGAGGCATCGTTACAGGGAAGACAGGGAGAGTTGGCCTCTCAGCCAATTCAAACGGCTCAGATCTTTACAGCTACTCCCCCTACGACCACCACAACAGTCCCTCCCATTACTCTAGCATCAGAAGCAGGTACTTCAAGCTCAGCACCAATTTCAACAACTACCACAGCACCTGCAGAGCAAGGGACCAGCTTGAGAATGGACAATATGATGAAAGAAATAGAAGCCCTGGAATTGCAAATGGCGGAATTGAAAGAAACCAAAGAAAAGCTAGCTAAAATTGAGGAGAAATATGACAAGTCAAAGCAGGAGGTAGCTGAGAAGACAAGGGAAGTGAAAGCCCTGGAAAAAAGGATAAAGGAACTGGAGAAAGAGCTCACTTTTGATAGAACACTAGCTGATATCAAAAAAATTCTATGGGCCAAGATTGGCCAATCCATTACAGACCAATGGCAATCCATTGAAACCATGCATGAGCAAATGGATTTGATAGACATAGCTCAATTTGAAAATCAAAAGGCTAGAGCATGTTTGGGTAATAAGCAAGCTAATAGGATGATCCAATTCCTGAACACTCACACCAAAGAGTAGTTGGTAGCATTAGGAATCAGAAATAGGACTGATACTATCTTATTAGTAAAAAGGGTGTTGACCCAAAGGAATTTTGTGCAGACCTTGGAAAGAAAGTGCCAAGAGATGCAAGCAGAGGTGGATGAGTTCAGAATAAAGATCACAACATTACAGAGCAGAGGGCTACCTAGCCTAGTAACCAGTGCTGGAAGACTGCTGTCACATGACAACTATGCCAACAGGGTGAACAATTATGCTTCCAATCAAATCACATCTTCCTCAAGCACATCAGAAGAAACAGGGCCTCCATCTAGACAGAGTGTCTTTGATAAATTAGAAAATCTATTGTACATTGCACATGAGATAAACCATCTCTTTGAAACCCAACCAAACTTTTATAGGTACACTGAAGCTGATGAGACACTAATCAAAATAAAAAGGCATCAGCTACCTACAGAGGATTGGTGGAGAGGAATGATGGAGACATTGTTCATGTGATTTTGATTATGAATTCTTTTTGTAAGCTACAGGTCAGCACATACAGATGGTATTCTCCACCTGTCAAAAGGGAAGAAAAGGCAGTGCAAGGCAGAAACAAAATGACCACCACAGCTCAATAAATGCAAAGAGGTCGAGCACCGATGATGAAGACAAAGACAAAGACATCAACAAGCAGCATACCAGCAATAGGACAGCACACGCAGAATAAATGCACAACAGGCAGCTGACTCATTCAGCCCAGAAAGTCAAAACTCCTCTGACAAATTGGACAGCTAGCGCATTCATCTTTACTACAACATTTATTCCTTCACTTACTACTTCTTAAATAGTTGGTAAAGAAAGTTATGAGTTGAAAGCTTATCCTCATGATATTTTGTATCTTCCTTTTGTATAAATACCCCCCCACAACATGTATTTGGGGTTGGTAATTTCATTTCTGAACTGCACTGTAAGTTATCAAAGCTATATAATACAAAGGTTGTTGGAATTTCACTGTGCTGAACCATCTGAATGTGGAAGTGAAGCTCTGGGAGCGCTACAGAATTCTTGCGTCTTTTATGGATCAATAAGTCTCTCTTCTCTGTGTTTTTATGTTTTCTATGTGTGCAATTTCATGTATGTTCCATAAACTTGGTAGCAGAGAAGAGGAATAGCACAGAATTTGCTTAAGGGTACTCTGTGTTCAATCTCAGTTACTATATATGTTTTCTTCAGAATTAATCATAAATAGGAATTCTTAATTTCTCCTATTTGCATTAGTTCTTTCATTCTGAATATTGCTTAGGAATTCTTCATTGCTCCTTAGTAATCTTCATGCACTTTCCCCTTGCCAGCATAATGAAAGATTCTTGAGTGCCTTTCATTCTCTGACTTAATTTCACCATTTCAGATATCAAAATTGCTCCTAAATCGACTACCCTGCTCTGTAGCAAACTACTTTTACCCAAAAGAGCACTTCAACACTTCAGCAGTTCATTCACTCTGACTCCATCTACCCAATGGAAGAAACTATTTTCTACTTGCATTCCTGTTCCACCTGAAATTACCCTCCAACAAATTCAAAAAAAAAATTGTGCATAATAGCTAGCCTAAGATACTCCATAAACAAAGCTAAATTTACAAAGAGAGAGCCCTCTCTGGTTGCAGGTAGGCTAGGACCTGCAGCTAAAAGATTGGTTAGTGGTTACCTCGGTCGTATTCCCTTCAGGAGCCAGGGAACAACCTGAGTGATAACATCTTGAAAATAACATGCTGGCTTCAAAGAGATATACCAGAGTTAATCCAAATCCAAATCGTTCCCCTATTTACGAAAATTCGAATTTAATTTCAAGAATTGTTCGTCAAGAGAGCTCTGCAACTCCCGTGTTTAAATCTCGTTCATGTCTTGCAATTTTTAAGTATCTTGAAGAGCTTGATTTTGATGAAAAGTTTGAATTGTCATTGTTTGAAACCAAATCCGAAAGTGCTCTTGGTTCTATAGTTCCAAATCCTGACTTTGCTGCAGCTCTCGAAGTCGAAAGAAACAATAAATCAATTAAGAATTTTATCTTGAAGCACCTTCAGAGTGAAATTCATGCTTCAAATATCGTTGATTTCCTAGAAGCTGCATCTGCATCACTCGGATCTTCCGTAACAGCATCCACCTCAAAAATTCCTACCGAACCTCACTTCTTTCCCACCCTTCCCCCGCAACCTACTATTTCTGATCAAAAGTCTGTTGTAAATTCACCTCCATCTACCCCTTCTACATCCAAAATTGCTTCACCTCCACATACAGCTCCTCACACACCTCACACATCAGCTGCACCCACTCCTCCAACTTCACCAAGACCACCACCAAGAGCAATGGCTGCTCGGTTTGAACGTCTCGTGCTGCCTCAAGTTTTGGGTGACATGCCTCCAGATTATCGGAGTAAAATTCCTTTGTTTGATGGCACTCCTCAAGGTACCACAACTCAGCAACATGTGGACAAAATGACGGATTTCATTGAGCGTCATGAGATTGATGCAAAAAATGTGACTATGAGATTATTTGTGCAGACTTTCGTAGGTGAGGCCAGAAAATGGTTCAGAGCTTTGACAACTAGAAGTACTCCCACATTGGAAGAGCTTCAAAGATAGTTCTTGGGTTGCTGGGAAGTCCAGAAAGATCCTCTTCAGATCACTTCTGAATATACCAAGATCAAGCAGAATGCTAGTGAGTCCGTGCAAGACTATTGTATTAGATTTAATGCGGTTTATAATGAAATTCCTGATGATTTAAGGTCAACTAGAAAGTCAGCTTTGCTTAAGTTCCCAGAGGGTTTTGATCCACACATGGCTTATCAATTAAGAGAGAGAGATCCAACCACCTTAGAAGAAATGTAGAAAATCGTCGTTAGTGTTGAGGTGAATTCGAATGACAAGAGAGATAGATTGAAAACGGAGAAGAGAGTTTCAATAAAGGAAGAAGCTTCTACCTCAGATCAGGTGCTCCGCAAGGTAGAAAAGATTATTGAAAGGTTAACACTTGATAAGCCTGAACCACAGATCTGGAATCCTAATTTCCATGGACAACAGCAACCTCAATTCAGGATCAAACAACGTGAGCAGTGAGCACAAGAACTGGCATTACAAAAGTAGCAAGTAAAGACACCTCTTAAGCAGAATTTTGTTGGTCCCGAATCTGATGATGAATATCATGTAATAGGGGAAGAAAATCACTTCTTTACTCCTAATGATATGCCCACCTTTATCACTGAAGATGATGAGTATGCAGAAAGTTTAGCTGTACACCAGGATGCAGATTTTATCTTGGCAAATGACACAGCACTTGAAGAGGAGTCAGATGAGTATTAGAGAGGTTATATGCATGCCTTGTCTGCCCAGCAACATTAGTATTCACTAAGAAACAAAAATGTCCCCACCAATCCAATCCAGAAGAGAAAGGAAGTTCCAGCATCAAAGAATGAGCCACCTGTTGTACCAAATAAAGGAAAAGAAGTTGTTGATCCTACGCCTAGCAAATCTCCGCCAGCAAATGAAAGAGTCAATCAGCCAATTGTATCAAAAGATAAAGCTAATAAGAAAGAGGTTCCAACCAAAGAGGTAGAAAATACTTCCACTTTTAGTTTAGAAAATGAAATTTCTAAATTGAAGGTGTCCATTCCCTTGACTGAATTGATGAGGAATAACAGTTATAGAGGTCAGGTTTCCAAAATTTTGAATTTTGATCCAATTTCTTATATGGTGAGTGTGGAAGATGATCAACTTGAACTGATTTTTGGACCAACATTGGATGGCGAGTCTCCAAACAGTGATGTGCCTCCTTTTTATATGACTTTGAGAGTGCATGAGTTTGTGTTGCATAATGCTATGTTTGATTCCGGTGCCTCCCACAATCTTATGCCGAAGGCTATCATGGAGAAGTTGGGTTTAGACATTACCAGGAAATACCATGATCTTTATTCATTTGATTCTAGTAGGGTGAGATGTATTGGGCTCATTAAAGACTTGGTGGTCAGTTTGGATCAGATTCTGGCCAAAAATGTGTTGATGAATGTGGTGGTGGCAGATATACCTCCTAGATTTGGAATGCTTCTTTCTAGATCTTGGGGAGAAAAGATTAAAGGAACTATGCAACAATTCCTGTGTTTGGCCAAATGAGAAAACTTTATTCGGAGCAGAAAATGAATTACACCATTACAAGCAAGGAGAAACCAATTAATCATCCGATTAATTGTGTACATTCAGATTTAGAGTCATTTGTTTTGTATTAAGATAGGTCCAGTGAGATTGATAGTTAGTTAGTTGCAACAGATGATATTCCAAAAATAGCAGAGAATTTCAGAGAAGTTTTCAAGAAAGAAAGTCAAGAACAAGACAATACCATTCGATGATCAGAAAAGGATAATGGACAACAAGCAGAAAAAATACAACAAACAAAGTTTCAGCACTTAGAAAAAGACGAAGATGGCCTATGGACCATGGATTTTGATGGAGCAGTGGGAAATGATGGTGTTGGAATTCATATATGGGTACGCAGTCCTTTTTCTGCTCGAAGCAAATGCCTAGTAATGTGCGGGTATGTTCTTACAAGCTTGCTTTTGATTGCTCAAACAATGAGGCTGAGTATGCAGCTTTGATTGCTGGCCTAAAAATGCTAAGAAAGTTGAATGCTAAGAGGATTGTTGTATACGATGACTCCGAATTGGTGATTAAGCAAGTTAAAGGCGAATATCAAGCAAAGCATCCTCAGATGCGGGCATACCAGGATGTTGTTCTAGACATCTTGAAGTTACTTTCTGATTATACTTTAACGTGTGTGCCTCGTATTCAAAATAGTATTGCTGATGCACTTGCTAAGGAAGGGAGTAATTTGAAGATTCCTATGAATTCAAGTAATAAATTTGAAATCCATGTGAAACATTGTCCGACTGTCCCAAACAATCAGAGATATTAGCAAGTTTTTCATCATTATGGGGAGATTGATGATTTTCTGCAAAACAAAGGTAAGTTCAAAGATACCTCAATTGATGCAGAATATGATGATGGTAAAGATGATGTGCAAATCAATGAAATGGAAGTGTTGCAGCTCAAGGATAATGTGATTCCTAAAGGCTTGATACCTTTTGAAGAACTCTTTGATTATGATGACGTAGCCCACAAACCAACATTGCAGCCAACAGAGAAGGGAGTCGAAGAGGTGAATATTGGAATAGCTGAACATCCGAAGATGGTAAAGTTGTCCAAAACATTGCCACAAAAGGTAAAGGCCAAATATATTAGTTTTTTGTCATCCTTTGCTGATGTGTTTGCTTGGGACTATTCTGATTTGAAAACATATGATACCAATATAATTCAGCACACAATTCCTATTAAGCCTAATCAAAAACCTTTCAGACAGAAGTTAAGAAGGCTTAATCCAAAATTGCTACCATCGATTGAGAAGGAGGTAAACAGGTTGTACAAATCAGGAATCATTGTTCCCATCCGATTTTCTGACTGGATATCTAATTTGGTGCCCGTATGAAAAAAGATAGGTGAGATTCATTTGTGCATTGATTTTCAGAATCTCAACAAAGTTTCATTCAAGGATAACTATCCACTGCCAAAAATGGATCACATACTTCAGCGAGTAGTTGGAGCATCTGGTATGTCACTACTCCATGGTTATTCTGGATATAACCAAATTTTAGTCCATGAAGATGACCGAGACAAAACAACGCTCACCACTCCGTGGGGGACTTTTCATTACGCTAAAATGCCTTTCGGTTTGAAGAACGCAGGTGCCACATTTCAACGGGCAATGGATATGGCTTTCGCAAATGAGAAGGATTTATTTTTGGTGGTGTACCTTGATGATTTGACAGTGTTTTCTAATTCATATGAAGAACACATGTATCATTTGAAAACTGTGTTTCAAAAGTGCAGAAAATATAGTGTGTTGTTGAATCTGAAGAAGAGCTTGTTTGCCATGGACGAGGGTAAACTTCTTGGACAAATCATATCAAAATATTGTATTCGTATTGATCCATCACCTGTAGAAGTGATTCAGTAAATTGATCTTCCCCGGAACAAGAAGGAGATTCAGTCTTTTAATGGTAAGATGAATTTTTTACGCCGCTTTGTACCTAACCTTGCTGAACATCTAAGAGAAATTACAAACATGCTTAAGAAGGACAGCCAAGTGAAATGGACCGAAGGGGCTATAAAATCTTTCAATCTAGTCAAATTGGCTCTTTCTTCAGCTCCAGTTCTAATGAGCCCGGATTACTCTCAGGATTTTATATTGTTTTCATTTGTTTAACAGCATACTATGGCAGCTATATTAATGTAGAAAAAAAGAGAGCATGAAAGCCCCATTGCTTTCTTCAGCTGAACCATAAGATATGCTTCTTTGAAATACAAAATTGTTGAGAAGCAAGCCCTTGCACTTGTAAAAGCATTGAAAGATTTTCGTGTATATATTCTGCATTCCCATATTTTAGCTTATGTTCCTAACGCTACTGTCAAAGATATTTTGGTCCAAATAGATCCAGAAGGTAGACGAGGCAAGTGGATTGTAGCTTTGCTGGAGTATGATGTGGAGATAAGACCCACAAAGCTTGTTAAAGGACAAGGATTGGCAAAGTTAATGGCTGAATCAAATTTGCACGTCTTAGACATAAATCTGAATGCTGCTATGTCCGATGAAAATGAGGAAGGTCTGTCAATTCAGGTAGCTGAAATCTTTGTTCTTTCTCCGTGGTATTCAGATATCATATATGTGATTCAGAATTTGTCTGCGCCACCTGGTATGGCTAGAAATAAAGCTAGAACTCTTAAGTTAAAGGCTACTAAGCTTTGTATTTTGAATTCTGCACTTTATTGGAAAGATCCCGGTGGTGTTTTATTAAATTGTTTCGTGGAACAAGCGGATTAGGTCATGGAGATTTCCATAAAGGATATTGTGGCGGTCACCTTTTTTGGAAAACAACGGCAAATGAAATTCTAAGAGCTGGATACTATTGGCCGAAATTGTTTGTTGATGTGTTCAAAACTATCAAGAGCTGTCATAACTGTCAGATTTTTGAAGGAAAGCAAAAATTACAGCCTTTTCCGCTTAAGCCCATTGAGGTGAGTGCCCCTTTTCAGCAGTGGGGGTTGGATTTCATCGGTGAAATTCATCCTACTTCTTTAGGTTAGCATAGATGGATCCTCACGATGATAGATTATTTCATGAAGTGGATCGAAGCAATTCCCACTAGGCAAGCTATGGATGCGGTAATAATTTGATTCCTTGAGAATAATATTTTGTCTCATTTTGGTTGCCCGAATAAGCTAATCATTGATAACACAACAACTTTCAAGTCAAAAAGGATGGTTGAGTTTTGTAATAAATATCACATTACTTTGGGGCACTCAATTGCTTATCATCCACAAGGAAATGGGTTGGCGGAGTCTTCCAATAAATCTTTGGTCAATATCATTAAAAAGTTGCTGGAAATAAATAAGAAAATTTGGCATAAGAAATTGGTCCATGCACTTTGGGCAGATCAAGTGAATCAGAAGAAATCCATTGGTATGTCCCCCATTGAGCTAGTTTATGGAGTTGATACAGTGTTTCCTACCTCTCTCGCAGCTACGGTAGTCAAACTTCTTCAGGAGGCTGGTAGTGAAGATGATCCAATGCAGAGAAGACTAAATAAAATAATCGATTTGCAGCAAACATGGGAAGATGTTTTTCAAAACACGTTGAAGTTGCAGGGGAGAATTAAAGAGATTTATGACAGAAAAGCAAATGCGGACAAATTTCAGTTGGATGATGTGGTGCTGAAGTTGGATGCAAGAAATGAGGAAAAGGGCAAGCACGGTAAGTTTGAAAATCTCTGGAAACGTCCTTTTAAGGTTGCAGCATATCGAGGTCAGAATTCCTTTCTTTTGGAGGAGATGAATGGGGAAGATTGTCCCGGAGGGCCGGTCAATGGTCGGCTGCTCAAGCGGTATCATTTCTGAGTTATTTCTGGTGTTTACATTGTCATTGTAAATACCATTTTATTTCAGTATCATTGCAAGTGTGTGCTGTGATCTTTTCTTCAGTCTGGGGCCTGAAGTGAAGGCTATAATTCTGAAGAAATATTTTAGTTTTGAGTTTAGTTTGTCGAGTCAGTGTTTCAGTCATTTCAGTTTCACAATTGAGTCGGTTTGAGTCAAGTTTTAGTCAAATAATTGAGTCAAAGGTCTTGTGTGGATTTCTTGACATTATGGACTCAATAGCCTAATGGAAGAGGCACTATCTACTTTCCAGATATAAGTAGTTCTTGGCACCTCCAAGGAGCTACCATCCCCATTGGAGCCGATGTTAGTTCTAGTCTTCGCATCTTGTCACCAGGGATCAACATGAGCTCTTACTATGTCTGGTTTTGTTAGATGTTTTGCACATGATGTGCAGCACAAAACATGTCACAAGTGTGTCCATCAGAATAATCTCAGAAAAATATTTCCAACGGTATATCACACTCCCGTAACCGGTTCCTGAATTAGAAGAAATGAATGAGTGATTCTTGGTTATGCATGTTTTGAGGTCAGTTGCTGCACACAATGACAAGTTCAGTACAAAATCAGTTTGTGAAATAATGGTAAGGAATTTTTTTAAAGTGAAAGAGGATTTTTTTAATCGCATAGTAAATAACAAAAACCTCCTTCAGTTTATGCACATGTGCTACTATGTGGGAGATATACAGTGCTATTTGGAGCCTACATTTAAACAAAGCAAATTTTTCATATTTTTTACTGTTTTAGTCATTTTAGTACGGGGCCATTTTACAGCAGATGGAAAGTAATTTTGAAAAACCCAAGGAAAATTTTGTTAATAGTGCACCATGTAACAAAAACCTCTTTCATTTTTTTCACAGG
Organism: Pinus tabuliformis; assembly: GCA_031772625.1. NCBI lineage: Eukaryota > Viridiplantae > Streptophyta > Pinopsida > Pinales > Pinaceae > Pinus > Pinus tabuliformis. The sequence continues at coordinate 1,439,512,261 of CM062820.1, forward strand.
TGTCATGGATTTGGATATGTGACTAGATCTTTAGAGCTCATTTTCACAGATTTAAATTTTTAATGATTTTCTGTTTTAGAGATGATTTTGTGGAACATATTGCCAGCTACTGGAAACAAATTTCCAAAATTTGAGAGAGTTTTGTCTCCAAAATCACCTTATCTACAAAACCCGCGTTTAGTTTTGTAACAGGTGCTATGGTTTAGGAGATACGAGTTCATCTTCAATACCTATTTTCAAAAATTCGGCCCAAGTTTAATGTAACTAATTCTATTTTGAAGAAAATGGTTGAGCTCAATCCCTTAGTACAAGGATGAGAAAATGTATATATTCTACGAATTTCATAGTGTAGGGGTTGAATTTGGGTAGAAGGTTGGACACTTGGGATTGCTTGGCACTCCATTGTACATTTCATTTCTGCAATTTTGGCAAAGGAAAGACCAGGGTTTTGCAGCACTTGTTGGGATCCATGTGGCTCTGTGGTTTGATGGTTTTTTTCTCTATGTATTTTTAAGTTTGTTGATGTTTATGTGTATCATTTTCCCTTCTCTTTTCTTCTGAAATTAAACAAAAGAGTGATTGAGGTAGAATTCATTGGACTGTTGTGCTCTACCTTGAAATTTTGTTTAATTTTACATGTTTTCATCTGTTTGAGGAGGACTCTTGAGATCCTCTTGCCCTCCTTAGCCCCTCACCAGTCTAATCCATCCATTCCTTCAATCTAAAGCATCAAAATGATTTCCCTCCCTGCCCCAATCAAAACTCTGCAAAAACTAGGCCTCATCCATGGACCCAAAATTTGCCTTTTCCTTTTTTCCAACATAACCCTCAAAAACTCAAAACAAATCCTTGCACTTCATACCTAGCCTAAAATTAGTTTATATTTCAGTCATCTCCAACCCCATTGATTATCTTTGGCTGAGATTGACCCGGAAAGAGCCCTCTCCTGTCCTTGTAGGGCTAGCTACGAGGTTGAGCGTGGTTTGATGTGGACCTAGAACCTTCTCTTTTCAGCCTGAGCAAATTTAGGCTCTAACATACTGAATCAAGACAAAAAAATTCATGCAAGAACTCCTGGTTAACCTGTTAATTGAAAGAAGGCACAAATGGAAGAAAACTAAAACACAACTAATCTACTCTACACTACTCTAATGGAAATGCATATACTTAAGCAAATGAATGATTAAACCATGAATCTACGCTAGCATACATGTACAATAAAGAGGTGCCTTAGCTACTAGGGTTTGGCCCTAACCCAAGAGCTTCATCTCTTTGAGTTAACTCAGTGTTGGCTCAAAACAAAAATCATTATTATTATCGTAATAATGGATTACATAAAAAACTGTCACAAGTCTTGCAACTCGAGAATAAAGTAGAGATTTTCAATCAAAAGTACAAATCCTATTGTGGTCTTAGGTGTCTCTACTTATACATCTGAAGTCTCCAAGGACTTCCTTAAAAATAGGGAGGCTTGACTCCCAAACTCGAGATAAACTAGTGCTTTGACTTCCACTTGCTTGGTTGCCTTCTAGTCCTCATAATTTGGCGGTTTGTACTCTCAGATGATGGAGGAATATTTGAATGGAGGGGTAGTAAATGAGGAGGATTTCCCTCCTATAATTCCTCTCCCTTGTCCCATTCGAGTTTTGACCAAGTTCTTTGCTAAAATTCCTTAATGTTATCCTTTGGTCCTGCATTAAATGCACATTAGACCACAAGGCAACATATCAAACTTTAACTCATCTCATAAACAAAATATAACCAAAGGTATGCAATAAGTTGTGAGAATAGTTGGTTTGACTAAGCTAGGAGGTGAATTAAGGCCCATATAATTACCCAATGATGAGGCTCATCATCATGCCCCTACTGAAAGTGTTTCTCATCCTCTATGAAACTTAGTCAATGTCCATGTCCTACATGTCTCTGGTAGTCTCTTCGACATCCCATGCCTCTGATGTGGTCTCTTCTTCTTGTTCATATAAGCTTGCTTTCCTTTCTAGTTCTTCCCACTGCCTCTTTTAATCTTCTTCTTTTATCCCTTCTAGAATCCCTAGGAGTAGTGGTGGGATGAGTTTTAGGCCTATACAATTGAACTTCAACCTTTTCATTGATTGCTTATACATAGGTGTCTTGGTGAGTGCCTCTCTCAACCTTTGAGGGGAGTGGTATTCTCTGATCTTCAAGCTATGTGGCAGTGCGTTCCATCTCCTTAAGCAGGCATGTATACTATCATCTTCTAGGAGCCTAAACATATCCTCAAAATGTGAAATTGCTTGCTCTTGGGAAGCAAGGTATCTAGGTGCCACCTGAGGATCACTTATAATTAGATTATGGGTCCTGATTAGGGCCTTGGGATTTGATTGTTCAACTCTGATGAAAAGAGGTTCATTCTGCTTTCTAGCCAATATTCTTTTCATCTCTGCAGCCCTTGACTCCTCATGGTTCATCCATGATGCCAAAGCCATTAATTGAATATCTTCTAGCTTGGCATTAGGATCCCAAACATTCATGTCTGTGAAGGCCTTGTCATGCAAGTAAAACTCAACCATTTTTGCCCTATCCTCTAGTTTACTTTGATCACAAAGATCAATAAACTGCTTGTAGCCCTGAAATGGAATGATGCCCCTTTGTGCTAGTGTTTTAATCTGAAATTGTAGCCATTGTTCTCTGAGGTAAAGAGCATATGATTTACCTGGCATCTTACACTGGATGGCCTCCAATGAGAGGTTGGCCATACATGCTAGTTGGTTTTCCCTTTCCTACAGCTGTCCTCTTAGCCATGCATTCTCCCTCTCAATTTTATCTCTCATTATTGCTTCTCTGTCCCTAGGTGTAGAGGAACCTTCAAAATCAATAGGGATTTTTGTTGATATTTGTGGCTTCCCTGGTTTGATTCTTGTGATTTTTCTTGTTCTGAAATATGGAGGGGTTTGCCTCCTTCTTTTCCCTTTTTGCTTGACTGGGGTGTTGAGAGCAGTGAGGGAAGCTACTGCCTTCCTCTGAGGGCCTCCGGAGACACCCTAGGTGACTCCTCCTTGTCTTCTCCCCCTTTTGTTTCAATGCCTTCTTCCTCTCTATTTTTCTGATCTTCTTCCTCTTGCTATTCTTTCTCATCTCCATTAGTTTTTTCCTTCATTTCCTCCTCTCATCAGCATCATCCTCCTTCTCTTCTCCTTCATCATGTTCCTCTACATTAGTTTCTTCTTCATCCATCTCATCCCCATCTAGCTCTGTATCTTGTTCTTTTTGTTTTTCCTCTTCCTCACTGACAGAACAACTAACATCATAAGTGAAGGTTTTAATTTCATCTTCTGCTGGTAAGTCTCTGAAGACTGACCATGTTATAGCGATCCTGAGGTTTTGGAGGGAATCCTCAATGAGGATCCTGATCAACCCATGGTGAGCCAATTGGTGGGAATTCCCTTCCTTTACTTTGTTGCTGGAGTTTATGAGTGATTGCATCAAGAAATAGGGTATGTTGAGTCTTTGGTGAACTGGCGTTTCTACCCGAAATCTTACTTTTTCAAGAATTCTAAAATGGTAGCCATAAAAAACACTATATCTACCCTCACATGAGATATATTGGACGAGTTGGTAACCTACCTCACTCCATGGGTATGGAAGACTGTCCCTCCTTACTCCATTTTTATCCTCTGTGGGTTCTTCACCTTCTAAAAAGAATTTCCTTTTTTCTGCCTGACTATCTGCTTTTTCTTCTTTTCCCCATGGAATTCTTAGGGGAAGTGTGGTGACCCTATTGATGATCTCTAGGGTGGGATCTATAATGTGCCCTCTAACTATGACAGTGGCATGGATTTTGTTGTGTGGTCTGAGGGAATGAGAAAATTCGTGAGCCGCTTCATCATTGTAGCCTGTGAATTTTTCGAAAAACCCCATCCATTGGTGTCTTATAAACATTTCAAGCACTTGGGGGTGTTCTTGTATCATCATAGTATTTGTGCATTCTCTCCAATTAAACCCTCCTGTCATCTTGCTTGTGAGGCTAGAGGAGGAAATGAGAGGTTTCACACAAGGATTTTAAATTCAGGAGAAAACAAAGTTTCCTGTGTATGTAATTCACCTCCCACAGTTGTTATATCCACTAGCTTTTAGAGCATTTCTAGTTCATTTGCTTGTAAATGAGGATGAATTTTCAGATCCTACCTCTTCAAAATGGTGGTAATGGATAATTTTCGTGATATTCCCTCTTTAACCCCTCTCTGCCTATGCCGTAGATTGCCTCTGTGTATCCTATATATTGCTCCTGTAGATTGTTCTTGTAGGAATTCTTGTACATGCTGTTGTAGAAATTCTCTTGTAGAACAATGGATCCTTGCTTCCGGTGGGTGGCCAAAGTTATGAGAGCGACTTGCACGAGGGAGTTTCAAGGAGGTGGAATGCACAAATGCATGCACATGATGTTTTGTTTCCCTTTATGGATTCTTAGGGTAAGGTTCCTCATAATCAGCTCCCACCTTGTAGATCTGTAGTTAACCACTTCTTGTCCTACTCCTCCTCTGTCTTTGATTTGACTGCAGCCACGTGTGGGAAGGCACTTGGTTTTGTATGTCATGACTGAATGAAGGTGGCCAAGTTAACTGCCCACCTTTTCACTTATAAACCAGCTACATCCCTACTCTTACAACTTTTGATCAAATGATGCATATGAGTGAGTGAACATAATACTTACCTGTGGTCTCGATGACATGTTGTTGTTGTCAAATATCAAAGGTGATGCCTTGTTTATTTGCTGCATGGTCATTATTCTTCCTCCTCTACTCTCTACTATCTAGTGCCTCGAGTCTCTTGTCTGCTGTCTAGATCTCCTAGATCATCCTAGTGAAGACCTGTAGCTGATGATTGATACTCTGTGGGATAGGCTGCTACAGGACCTAACCAACCTACCATTCAGCCTCAGATTGCTTCCTATAGGTTTTTGGGGGATCCTGTAGAAAACACAGTTTTCACCTAAATAGAAGCAATGGAGCGGAAAAAAAAAACAATGGAATTAATGGGGAGATGCATGGTAAGGAGTGGAGGAGATGAATATATGTGAGGCATGGTTCCCTTTGTATCTTCTCTTTACTCCTTGATTGTCTTTCTTGCCCACCTGTAAATAATAATTATGTATTTTTCTCTCTCTTTTTTCTTTTTTTCTAAAGACATCTAGGCTGCCTCAGAGAGGTTTTCACCCTAGATGTTTGCCTTGGCCACCTCAAGGAAGGTTTTTTCCTAGGGATCTTCTTATTCTTCTCTCTATTTTTTCTCATCCGTGGACTGCCTTACGAGGTTTTTAACCCAAAGATGGGATTGAGGCACCTCATGGAGGTTTTCACTTGAGTCCTTATTCCTTTTTTTTTTAGTGACCTGACGAGGGAGGAGCTGGAACTTTCTCCACCATCATCACTATTTTATTGATATTTTCAATGAACTCTTGCTTTGATAAAGGCCTCTTGTACATTTTCAATCGATGTCCATTAATAAGCAATGGAATGGATTCCTCATCTATAGTTATGATTTGCACTGAACCATTATCATGGCATCTTTCCACCACATAAGGTCTGAGCCATCTTGTCCTTATCTTGCCCTTGAGGTCTTTATACTTAGAATCATATAACAATGCCCTATCTCCCTCTCGAAATTGCTTCTCCTTAATATGTTTATAATGCTATATCTTCCTTTGAAGCTGAACTATATCTATTTGTAGGAGCGCATGCATTCTAAATTCATCCAAGCCATTCAATTGGAACAATCTTTCTTTCTTTGCATGACTGAGATCCAAATCTAATTGGGCTACCTTCCTCAATGTGTTATATTCAAACTCAATGAACAACAAAGCCTTTTTCCCATAGACCAGCTCATAAGGTGTAAATCCAGTGGTGGTCTTCCATGTTGTATTATAGGCCCAGGTGGCTTCAACTAGTCTCTTTGCCCGATCCTTCATGTTGCTACTCACTACCTTGGTTAAGATGCTCTCCAGTGCCCTATTGGTCACCTCCACTTGCCCATTAGCTTGTGGATGATAACAAGTGGAGGTCTTATGCTTTATTTTTTTATGGTTGAGCAGTTCTTCAATCATGTTGTAGGTAAACTAGTTGCCCTGGTCTGTGACTAGCTCTCTAGGGTAGCCAAATTTATAGAATACATTCTCCCTTAGGAACTCAGCCACCTTCTCCTATGTTGCTACCTTAATCGCCTTGGTTTTAGCCAACTTAGTCAAATAATTAGTGCACACAATAATGTATTGCTTTTCCTTTGGAGGAGGGGTGATAGGCCCAATGAAGTCCATGCCCCACTTGTAAAATGGCTTCAAATTCACTTGAGGTTGTAGGGGCATTTCATCTCTTGGTGTAGGGTTTCCCATCCTCTGGCATTGATCACATTGACTATTGTACTTTTTGACATCAGAATGAAGAGTTGGCCAATAATAACTTGCTTGTAGCACTTTGAATGATGTTACAAAGTGACCTTCACAAGGCCCATCATGACAGGTCATAAGGATGTCAAAAAATTCCTCTTGCCTTACACACCTTCTCAAGATCTAATCTGGGCTAAGTTTGAAAAGATTGCCCCCAAGCCAAGTGAAAGGGGCTCCTTTCCTAACTATCTTGCTCTTTTCTTTGGAGGGAAAGTTTGGTGGGAACTGTGTTGATACTAAATAGTTTTATATATCAACAAACCATGGGGAGAGAACTGAAATTGCAAAGAAATTCTCATCTGGTAACTCGTCATCCACCATTCCTTCCTCACCTACAGGCAGATTCATCCTAGATAGAAAGTCTGCAACAAAATTTTCCTTACCAGGCTTATCAACAATAGTTGGATGAAATTGTTGTAATAAAAGCAACCATCTTATAATTCTAGCATTCAAATCTGGGTTTTTCATTAAATATTTGATTGCATCATGGTCAATATGCACAAATGTTTGATAGCCTATAATGTAATGCCTAAACCTGTTTAATGAATGCATAACAACCACGAGTTTCTTTTTGGTCACAGTGTAATTTAGCTCAGCCTTTTGACAGGTTTTTACTGATAAATAGATGGAATAGGGTAATTTCTCCTCTAGTTCACCTAAGGCTACTCCTATGGCTTTGTGTGAGGCATCAGCATGAATATGAAAAGGGAGGGCCCAGTTTAGGCCTTGAAGAACTAGTGCACTGGTTAACTTACCCTTTAGAATGTCTAAGGCCTTTTGACAACTTTTTGACCATATAAACTAAGAATTTCTGGCCAACAACCCAAATAAAGGAGAGGCTAACTTGTTGAAGTCCTTTATGAATCTTCGGTAGTATCCAACTAACCCCAAGAAACTCTTGACATCCCACTACTTTTGAGGAGTTGGGACCCTTTGGATGATTGCTATTTTGTTTGAGTTCACCTACAGTCCTTGCTGAGATATTGAATGACCTAGCACAGTCCCTTCAGTAATTAAGAATTCACATTTTTCTAGACTGAGAGATAGGTTCATTTCAATGCATTTGTGAAATACTTTGCCTATGTTAGTCAAGTCTTCTTGAAAATCACAACCTTAAGGTGTAAAATCATCCATATAGATTTCCACCGCATCATCTACTAATTCAACAAAAATACTCAAGATTGCTCTCTGGAAAGTGGCAGGAACATTGCATAGGCCAAAATGAAGGACCCTATAGGCAAAAGTACCCCAAGGATAGGTGAATGTGGTCTTATCCTTGTCTTCTGGGAAAACTTGGATTTGGTTGTACCCACTAAATCCATCTAGGAAAGAAAAAAATTCTTCCCTGTCGGGCCTTCTAGCACTTGGTCAATGAAGGGTAGGGGAAAATGATCCTTCTTTGTGGATTTGTTCAATTCCATGTAATCGACACAAATCCTCCACTTAGAATTTTTCTTGGGAACTAACACTAAAGGAGAGACCCACTCACAGTCAGAGATAGGGTAAATGAATCCACATCTAGCAGTTTTTGCAGTTCTTCTTTGACTATATCTTTAAGAGCTTGATTCATCCTCCTTTGTGGTTGCTAGAATGACTTGAATCCTTATTTTATGTATATGTGGTGAGTACACATTGAGGGGTGTACTCCCTTCATTTCCTTATAACTCCAAGTGAAGGCTTCTAGATTTTATTTCAACATGTTGCATAGTTTTCCCTCTTGAAGAGAAGAAAGAGATGGATCAATTTTCAAAGTTTTCTCTGGGCCAAATTCTATGGTTTTGACAAGGAGTGGGTTGGAATTAGCCAATCATAAGTCAATTGGATGATTGTTCTAGGTTTCCATTACTTCTTCTTCTAATGGTAATGAACTAGGAGTTGGACTTTGGAGAGGGTGTTCAATTAAGTCATCCTCATATTGTTGTCCTACTCCTATGGTTACTTCCAAAGCATAATGTTGGGCTGAATAAGCCTCATCTTCTTCCTCCTCCTCAAACCATAAAGGTAAATCATGCTCTAGAGAAGTTTGATGAGGAGGGTATAGGATTAACTGCTTGGACATATGCCCATTCTTGATCGTCATATTCCCAGCTCTGCAGCTACTGTAAGCATTGGTTGTGGCCAACCATGGCCTTCCAAGGATGAGAGGGTAACCAATAAGCTTAGCCTTAGGCTGGAGAACTAGAAAATATGTAGGGTACTCCGAGGAGTCAATGGAGACCATCACATCGTCCACAATTCCCTCCGGGGTGACTATGGAATGGTTTGCGAGTTGCAGAATTGTTGTGGTCTTCCTCAATGATCCTTGGAGGTTGAACTTGAGCATGGTGTCCTTGGTCATCACATTAATGGCAGCCCCAAGGTCGATCAGAGTTTGTGGGACAATGGTGCCATTGATGTGCACATCTACTACAGGGCTTTCAGGGTCCAAATATTTCAGACATATTACCTACCCCAACATTAAGTCAGACAACTTCCCAATGACATTAATGGTAGGGGCATCCCTTTTTCTTCCTTTTTGATGCTTGAAACTTTTCTCCGTAATCAACTTATTGTAAATGAGAACATATTTTATTGCCTCGAGAAGGGGGATATTTACACATAGATTTTTCAATTCTCCCACAAGTTCAGTTTCTTCTAGGGTAGGCTGGAGTGGTTGGGCTAATCTGTCAGGAAAGAGTGGATTTACTTTAAGATTACTTTCCTCTCTTTCTTCCTCAACCACCCTATGTGGAGAGGGAGGTTGGGTATCTCGGAGAATTCACCCAGATCTTAGGCTAATCTCCAGCATAAGCTAGGTATGATGTCTCTCCACTGTATACTTGTTGAGCCTGCCTATTGTTCGGGTTTGGATTTGGTTGGGAAGGCATTTGGGGTTGCTTGGGTGGAGGAGAGTGTAGGAGTTGTGGTTGGGTAGGTGGTGGAGGGAATAGAGCCAGAGCATTGTTATATTTGGGCCTCCACCCTTAGAGTGGGGTATTCCACTGAGGTTGTGTCAGAATGTAAGGTTGAAATGATTGGCTATCTGGCTAGGAATGACACTAAGATGCATAGGACCAAGGATGGGGTGTATACTAGGAAGGATGAGAAGGGGGTCCCTAAGAAGGTATAGTTGTGGTTTGGTTGGGATTGTAATATGCATGGGATGACCCTTGCATACCCTATTCGTATGGTCTAGGCCCAGGAGGTCTCCTTTGGTTGATGTAGCAAAGCTGCTCAGCCACCCCTTCCGCTCCTAGATATACATATTTGAGTTGGGGTAAAGAAGGGCACTTGTCTGTGGAGTGGCTTTCTTCATAGACTGAGCAAATCTCAATGCAGTTTAGTGGACATTTGTTCCTAGGATGCCTCCTGGTGCATCTAGGACAAAAGATGCGCAAGGCTCTCTCTGCTTCCTCTTGCTTCCTTTTGACGTTCATGGTGTCCAATTACAAGACAAGGGTTTGCAACATCTCACTTTTGAAGTCTTCCAACATATTTCCAATTTCACCCTTGAGGGATGTGTTGGAAGATGATGTACTGGCCATAGGTTGACTACTCCTACCCTTTTTCCTAGCTACGCTAGAATGGTTTCTAAATACAGTCTTGATATCTTCATAGGGTAATTGGTAGATATCTCCTCCTGATAAAAAATGTAAGGTATCCAGAAGATCTTCCCTTACTCCTATGAGCAGGACCAACTTTAGTGACTCCGGGTCGAGTGTGCACTTGGACCCTTTGTAACTGAGCTGGAATCTTTCTTTGTAGTCTTCTAAGGATTCATCCTGGCCCATGGTCATCCTGAAAATCTCTTCATTAGTATCCTTTGACCTATCTTAGTCCCTATATTTGTTGTTAAAAACCTACTGCATCCGAGCCAAAGTTGTGATGTTATCTCCAGGTAAACCAATGAACTAGCGCAATGTTGTATCCTTGAGGGTAGATGGAAATAGTTTTAACTTATTCACATCATCTGTATAGTCATAGGTTCGGAATATAACAACAAAATCAAATAAGAAATTATCAGGGTCCTCTGTGGTCAGGCCATGGAAATGAGGTAGGGCAGAGGGGCTTATATTCTTCATCTTAGTGTCCCCATTGGTTTCCCTGATGGGGAAGGCACCCTCAATTCTCTTTCTATTTCCTCTGTCATTTCAGTTTTTAGCCATTGGTTCAGTAGGAATGGGTTCCTCTTCCTCTTCTTCCCTTGTAGGTTCTTCAAATATGTTAAGTTTCTCACCTAAGGGTTCCTCTAGTTCACAACCACCGAAGAAGTGATCTAAAATTAAGATCTTTGACAATTATTAAGGTATTACAGACTCATATGCATGGATTTTCCTATGTTACTTTGTGCAATGGATCGATAAGATTGTGAAATACATAGAAAATGAAGTAGTTAAAGAACATAATATACAAACACACATAAACATGACAAGTTTAATAAGGATTTCACCCAACACTCCTGGGCTACGTCTCCTGGTCCAGTCTTCAGTGGTGACCTATCTATTATGTCTTCAAAAGTAGTGTTTTTACAAAAGTGAGTTCAATTTGAGTCTCACACAATAGATACAAAACAAAAAGGCTTTACTTGGATCCCCCAAGTCTTTCTGAGTACAAAGACTCTCCTCACTGAGTCTCTGTCTCTGTTTTCTCTTTGTCTCAGCATTGCTTGTCTCTGTCTTCTATCTTCTATGGCTTTAAAGCCAATTGGTACTATCTATTCATTTGCTCTTCTCGGGCTCTTTGGCTCCCAGCCTTTGTCTGCTTGAATTGCCCTCTGAGCATTAGCAATCATTCCTAAATGCCTTCAGGGATGGTGGCCACTTGTTTTGTAATGGAATGGGCCATCGGCCTTTGAAATCCCCGAAATATTCATTCTCTGTTTACACAAAGAAATATATTCAAACATGGGAAAAATCCTCCAAAACACCGTTCATCGGACTTCAAATATCCATAAATCCACACCATATTCCTATCAGGTCTACCTTTACATCGTGATCACATATCAACCATTGATCTGAGGGATCTTGATCCAATGACTCAGATTCATTTCGGGTGTTGAAGGCATACAAAGATTACCACTCGAAAACATGGTTTCTCACGCCATGTGTCATTCAGTGGATAGGATCGAGCGGAGCCCTACCAAAACCACTTACCCCCTACGGCCTGGTAGAAATCCCTTATCTCCATTATCATATAGATACTAAATAGCCTTGTCATAGCAATATAGTTTACTCTTGTGAAGATACATCTTCTTTTGTGGTTTCCCTTTGTATTTTAAAAATACATGAAAACATTAAAAAAACCCGTAAAATTGCTTTAATGGACTTGAAATATTATATATTTGCATTCATAAACCATTTCAGGTCTAGTTTCATCACATTGGCACATTTCCTTCGTATTTTGTTTATTTAACGAAAAATGCAAATACAAAGGAAAATGTCATTTTCTAGATCTCAAAATATATGAAATGTCACCTATATCTCCATTGGGTCTGGCTATCACGAGTTACATTTATATCATCCCCGCTCCATTGTAATGCTTCAATTCAATGTTGTGAAGTGATTGATCGCAATCACATATCGCACATACCCCTGGGTTGCTTGTAAGTGCTCCTCTATGGTTTACCGATGTGATATTGTGATTTAACTCTGGTCGTCGATCCGCATGCTTGATCAATGGTCCTCGTTGGCCCCATTGATTGTTGTTGCATTTTCCATGTGGTCTTTGCCAACATCCTCCACTTGCCACTGCCGATTGCAATTTTCTGATCGGATCTAGACCATTGATTGGCCAGATCTGACGGCTCCTATGTGTTCCTCTATTAACCTCCGATAGGCTTCATTTCATTGTTTTCTTTATGTTTTTTCCTCTTGATAGTGTTATCCGACTTTTCTAAAAGTTCTTCTCATGCAATAGTTTTGATCTTTAGAAGACTTAGAGGGCTTTCTAGGATCCATTTGGATCACGCCTTCCCACTGAAAAATATTTTGGACCACCAAAGGTTGGTTTTTAGGCATCAATCAAGTGAGGATATAGCTTCCTCACTTGTCCAATCTCTATCCATATTGCACTGCTGGTTTTGAACCTTTGAGTCCGATTCTGAGGTACCCAACATCCCCTTTGTGCATAGTTCTCACCTTCCTGTCCAGAACTATATCTTCCTGCAACTCATTGAGATATTTAGGTAACAGATCATCAATTGAAGGCAACAAACTTTTCTCTTTGGGATCTTCAATCAATGAAGGTTCAAACAGTCTCGAGTTTTCTACATTAACTACTGAATAGATGTGCATGTAAGTTGGCCAATCAAGGTGAAAAGCATTCTCACCAATTTTCTCAAGTATCTTGAAAGGCCCATACCTTATTGGCTTTAAATTCTTTCTTTCACCTTGAATTTTTTCTTTGTTGATGTACAACCAGACTTGATCACCAACTTGGAAGCTATGCTGAATTTGATGCTTATCATGCCTTGCCTTGTACTTGGCCTGGCTCTTTTCCAGCTGTTCCTACACTACCTGGTGAATTTTTTCGATTTGTTCAATGAACTTGGTTGCTTTGTCCACATCACTGTGTCCATCAACTACTATGTCTTTACTAAAGACAAAATCCAAGGGAGACCCTAGTGTAAAACCAAAACAAGTCTCAAAAGGAGATCTATGTGTAGAAGAGTGTTTGGCATGATTGTAAGCATGTTGCACATAACATAAATGTTCATCTGAAAGCTTGGAATGCTTGCTGCAATAACCCCTAAGCAACTGGATCACTGTCCTATTGGCCACCTCTATTTGGCCATCTATTTGTGGATGAAAAGCTGTGCTCGTTTTCAGTCTGGTGTCCATCAATTCCCACTGACTTGACCAAAACAAATCGGGAATCTCGATCATGTACAATGGAAGTGGGTAACCTAAAATGAACCCAGACATGATGAAAGATCAACGTTGTTGTTTGCTTAGTTGTAATCTGCTTGTTACAAAGTATTAAAACACACATTTTGCTGAACCTATCCACAATAACATATAAATAGTCATGACCTTTCCTAGATTTTTGTAATATCCCAACAAAGTCCATGGAAACACTTTCCCAAGGATGAAAAGCAATTGGAAGTGGATTGTACAAGCCTTGTTTTCTATTGTTAGGCTTGCTTTTAGCACACATGGTAGACCCTTTAATATATCTAGAAACTGTTTCATGCATTCTGGGCCAATAACAGAATCTTTGCAGCTGTGCAACTGTTTTACTTACACCGAAATGACCTGATATTAGAGAAGTATGTGCTTCTCGGATTATGTTAACTCTTTTAGTTTGAGGAATGCATAACTTTCCCAAATGATACAAGAGTTGGTCCTTAACATGATAATCCAATTCTTCTACTTGTTTTCCATGACTTAAAGTTGCATATACATCTTTAAAATATACATCTTGAGCATATTATTCATTGTAGCTTTCATGCAATACTAAGTTATGCTAAAGTATAGTAGATGCATTTATGATTAGTCTTGATAACATATCTACAACTTTATTGTGTATGCCCTTCTTATATTTGATGACAAGATGAAACTATTGTAGAAAACCCATCCACCTATAGTGTCTTGATTGCTGCAATTTAGTTTGTGAGTGCAAATACTGAAGTGGTTGATGGTCTTTATGTATAATGGTTTCCTTGCCCAATAGGTAATGTTTCTGCTTTTTCAGACTCCGCACTAATGCATACAATTCTTTATCATATGTGGGATAATTAACTACTGCAGAATTAAATGTCTCAAAATGATAGCATATGGGTTTACCATGTTGCATCAACACTGCTCCCATGGCATAGTCACTGGCATCTGTTTCAATCTCAAATGGTCTTTGAAGACTTGGAAATGCTAGTACTGGCGCTGTACTAATTTTTTCTTTCAAGGTGTCGAAGGATTTCTACGGTGCGCCTCCCCACTGAAACACCTTGTTCAATCTTGTCAAAGCATGTAAGGGAGCTGCAATCAAGGAAAAGTTAGCAATAAACTTTCTCCAATATTGTGCTACTCCTAGGAAGCTCCTAACTTCTGTAGCGGATTTGGGTTTAGGCCAATTCAAAATAACTTCGACCTTAGAGGGATATATCTTCAATTCACCACCCCCTACAATATGACCCAGATAATTTAAAGATGTTTTGCCAAATTCACATTTTGGTAACTTCACATAGAAATTTTCTTTTTTAAAAACATCTAGAGTCTCCTTTACATGCTTCAAATTTTCTTCCCATGTTTTACTGAAAACAAGAATGTCATATAGATATACAATTACAAAATCATCAATAAAAGGTTGGAATACATCATTCATAACTCTCATGAAAGTGGCAGGAGCATTAGTTAAGCCAAAAAGCATAACTAGCCATTCATATAGCCCTTGCTTTGTTTTGAAAGTTGTCTTCCATGCATCTTGTTCTCGAAGTCTGGTGTCATGCTCGCCACTATGCAAGTCCAACTTGGAAAAGTAAACAACTTCTTTCAGCTGATCTAATAGATCATCAATGCGAGGAAGAGGATAACGATTCTTCATCATTATTTTATTCAGTGCTCTGCAATCAATGCACATCCTCCATGAACCATCTTTCTTTCTCACCAACATGATTGGACATCCACATGGTGATGTGCTTGTTCTTATGAACCCTTTCTCGAGCAGCTCCTATACCTACTTCTTGATCTCTGCATTCTGTAAAGTGGATAACCTTTTATACTTGTGGCTATGGCTATTGTTTCATCACCTGAGTATGATCCCAAATCTTTCTGAATAGCAGCAGCAATCTTCTTCTTCTTGCCATCAAACTTCATGGGTTTCAGCTTCGGATGTAAAGACTAACAATGTGCATCATCATGTCCATCCTTATTGTAGTGAGTGCATGAAGGTTTGTCTTTTTGTACATCATTTTCCTTCCTCTCCTTTCATTTCTACTTCTTCTTTTCCTTGCTTTTTCTTGCAGTGGGTTTTGATGATCCCCCAATCTCTGGGTTCAAATTCTTGCCTCTAGCCTCTAGACGTGTAGCTTGAATTGATACCTCATCTATTCTAGTAGGGTTAAACATGAGAATGGTGTGCCTGAAATAGCTATGCAGACCACCTATATACTTCAAGAAAGTTTCAGGTGAGTCTAGAGAAATGCCTAGAATTAAAGCTCTTTTTCTAAATTCCTAGGTATAGCTTTGAACACTTTGACCTTTAATTGGTGAAGAGTTTGACAACTCATCATTGCTTGCTGCATATAAGCTAGTGGATACAATTTTTTTTTAAGGGTAGAAACAAATTCACTCCAGGTAAAAAGAATTTTACCATGCTTCTTCAAATCTGCTTGGGTCCTGCCTTCCCACCACACTAGCGCAATTCCTCCAAGGCAAAGGCTAGCCAATTGAATATTACTCCTTTCTAAATCAATGTTCTGCACCCTGTAATACACATCAATCTGTCTAATCCAGTTATCTAGCTTTTCTACATTTACTTATCCATCATAGATTGGCAAATCAAACTTTACATCTAATTTGATCAAAGATGTTTTCTTCTTTTTATTTTCATGGCTTGAAGGAGGTGTGGATGGAGGAGGCTTTTATCCTTTCCCTTTGGCTTCTGGATGGCCATCTAGAAGAGGTTCCTTTGTTCCTTTGTCTTAAATGGAGATTGAAGGACTTTCACCTTGAACTTTCTCAATATTCTTAATACATTTCTTCCACCATGGCTCTCATGGTCATGAAACTGTCCATGAACTAAGAGTCTGATTCCAAGGGAATTTATTCTACCATTTTCCTGCTAGGATAGAATCTTCCAATTTCTGGGTTAGCATCCACCAGTTCTCCTTCTCCTAATTTAAGCTTTGACCTAGTTAGCATTCAACAATCGAGCACAAGCTTGTCTAACCTTATCAAACCTAACATTCTGATACCACTTGATCTGAAATTAAGCTCCTAGACAATTATTAAGGTATTATAGACTCATATGCATGTATTTGCTTATGTTACTTTGTGTAATGGATCGAAGAGATTGCGAAACATATAGACAGTGAGTCAGTTAAAGAACATAATAAAAAAATACACATAAACATGGCAAGCTTAATAAGGAGTTCACCCAACACTCCTGGGCTACGTCTCATGGTCCAACCTTCAGTGGTGACCTCTCTACTATGTCTTCAGAAGTAGGGTTTTTACAAAATTGATCTCAATTTGAGTCTCACACACAGATTTAAAACAACAAGGATTTTCCTGGATCCCCCAAGTCTTTTTGAGTACACAAACTTTCCTCACTGACTCTATATCTCTGTTTTCTCTTTGTCTCATCATTTCTTGTCTCCGTCTTCTGTCTTCTATGGCTTTAAAGCCAATTGGTGTTGTCTATCCATTTCCTCCTCTTGGGCTCTCTGGCTCCCGGCCTCTGTCCGCTCAGATCCCCCTCTTAGCGTTAGCAATCATTGCTAAACACCTTCAGGGATGGTGGCCACTTGTTCTGTAATGGAATGGGCCATCGGGCCTTTGAAATCCATGAAATAGCCATTCCCTCTTTACACAGAGAAATACATTCAAACATGGGAAAAATCCACTAAAACACTATTATCAAACTTCAAATATCCATAAATATGCACTATATTCCTATTGAGTCTGCCTTTATATCGTGATCACATGTCCACCATTGATCTGAGGGATCTTGATCCAACAGTTGAGATTCATTTCAGGCATTGAAGGCATACATAGATTACCCACCCGAAAAGGTGGTTTTCTCACTCCACATTTCGTTCAGTGGACGAGATCGGGCGGAGTGCTACTAAAATCACTTACCGCCTACGGCCCGCCCGAAATCCCACTTGTTTCGTGGTTTCGCTTTGTATTTTAAAAATACATGAAAACATTGAAAAACACCGTAAAATGGCTTTAGACGGACTTGAAACATTATATATTTGCATTCATAAACCCTTTCGGGTCCGGTTTCATTGCATCGACACATTTCCTTCGTATTTCATTTATTTAACGAAAAACAAAAATACAAAGGAAAATGTTGTTTTCTGGATCTCAAAATATATGAAATGTCACCTATATCCATCGGGTCTGGCTATCATGAGTTATGTTTATATTTGCCTCACTCTATTTTAATGCTCTAATGCGATGTTGCAATGCAATTGATCGCAATCACATATTGCACATACCCTCGGGCTGTTTGTAAGCATTCCTCTGTGGTTTACAGACGTGATATTATGATTCAACTTGGGCCATCGGTCTGCGCGCTTGATCAATGGTCCTCATTGACCCCGCTGATCGCTGTCGCATTTTCCATGTGGTCTTCATGGATAACCTCCACTTTCCACTGTCGATTTCAATTTGCCGATCGAATCTGGACCATTGATCAGCCAGATCCAACGACTCCTGTTCATTTCTCCATTGACCTCTGATAGGCTTCATTTCACTATTTTCTTTATGTTTTTGCATCCTGATAGTGTTATCTGACTTTTCCAAAAGTTCTTCTCATGTGATAGTTTTGATCTTTAGAAGACTTAGAGGGTTTTCTAGGATCCATTTGGATCAAGAAGAGAGAAGGTTGGTTGTTGGATGTAGTGGGGGTATTTGGCAAGAAGTTTACTAAATTTTCCCTAGTCCTATGGGGCATGAAAGAAAATGTTTTTAGTTTGGTTTTTGGAAGATTTTCTTAGCAAGAAAGTGCTTTCGAGAAATGAAATTGTTGATTGAATGAAAAATACTGACAAAAAGAAACTACTTGCTAAATTGAAATTTTACTTGCAGAATGGAAAGGAAAGCAGATAATGATAAGGGAAAGAAAGGAATCTCCTAGATTACTTTTGCAAGAATAAACTAAGAAAGCAATACTTACATTCCACTCATACACCTCTGCAGAAACGATGTCAAAAAGTGATGAGCACCAGTATTGCAGCAATGATGTTGCAACTCCTGGTCTACAAGCTTCACTTATCAACCCAAGGTTCGTAAAAACTTGGATGACAGTCCTATATGCACAAGTAGAAGTGAAGGTCTTGCCTATTGTCACTTGTTCATCTAGCGAAAGACCCCAGGGGTTCTAAGCCAGACTTCTATAGAGTCAGAAGAAGCTTGATTGTTTGACGGAAGAAGAGAAAATCTATTCTAAGAGAGCTACTCTATTGCAGTAATGAATAAAAAAACACGTAATGCTGAATCACACCATATCCTAATTAACCATTTAAACAGCTATGCTAATAAAAACTGCTAAATCAACACTAACCTAATGCTGCTATCTATGTTACAAAAGTAAAGAGAATCAAACCAAACTAATGTGTAAGCAAGGAAACTAGACTAAATCTTTTCTCGTGTTTTTGGTTTTTTTGGTAAAATCAAGCATGTAAGGATTCAAGCAAAAGAGCAAGTGAACATCGAAATCAGTGAAGGGAGGACATAATGAGGCAGCAGTGCATAGGAACCATTGGATCGATTAACGAACAGTAAAAATGGAAGATGAGCAACGGAGATCTTATTTATGGAGATTACGTGAATAGATGGATGAATAGGACTAATGAGAAATGAATTGCAGAGATCTTATTGCGGGAGATTGAGTTAATAGAGGGGCAAATAGGATTAACAAAAGATGAGCAGCGAAGATCTTATCACGGGGATTAAGTGAATAGATGGATGAATCTATCAACGAACAAGATTAACGAAAGATGAGTGATGGAGATCTTATAGCGGCGATGAAGTGATTAGATGGATGGATCACATCAAGTCACGTGGTGACAGAAGGGTAAAAGACATGGAGAATGATGGAGTGGGTTTCGTAGGTGGTAACTATTTTCTCATGCTTCCTCAAAGATGTAAGTGTAATTCCTAAATTTTACATGATTAGCCTAAGTGAGTGACACATTGTCGAGTGATAAAAGGGTGTCTTTTTAACTCCTAATTATCTTCACGTTAATTGTCAACCCAGGGACAAATTTTTATTTCAAGAGTGTACTCAGTCTGAGGCGGCTATTTACTCAAGAGTAATGTTTTGCAGTATAGTGCTTAAAATTCAAAAGTAAATGAATACTTGAAACAGAATCTACTTACAAAAAACCACTTTAAGACTTAAATCATGCATTCAGAAAACTACAACAAATGATCAGTCAAGGGCATGTAGTAACAGTAACTCTTCCCTTTGTAAACTGATGCAATTAAAAAGGCACTCAAAAGAAGGATCATCAAACTGGGAACTAGACAACAAATGTCAATGCCCACTACAATTTCAGATCTTCTGCACACTAAAGCAATGATGATTTTCGAATGAAAAGAAATGGAACATCATCTACTTCTATAAATAGGATTGAACAACAAAACTGTATCCTTGTTTAACTGATATGAATTAAATCAAGCATAAATAGGATCCACAATCTGAGAAGTTAGGTAGTGATAGCCAATGTCCTTTACAGTTGTCGATCTCACACACAACACTAAATAACCAATTGGAAACTGCAAAGAATTAAATCAATCGTATTACTACAACTTAATGAAAATGAGACAATTGTGCTAACTAGAAGAATGATGAAAGGCAAGCTTAAATAATTATAGAAAGTAAATGAACAACAGTGCTAAGTATTAGAAATGAGTAGCCAAAGTTATATAATTGTAATGAACAGAAAACTATTAAATTACTGGAGTGATCAGCGTAGCTTTGAAGATGAAATGAACAGTACAAGAACATGCTGGTGAAAAGCAGTGATCTCTGTTAAGAAGGAAATGAACATCAACGCAATTTAAGTACAGTATATAAAACATATCAATTCATTCAGTCTGGAAATACCAAGCAGTAAAGTAACATGATTACGATAAATACAAATAAAATCAAACCATAGCAAGGTAAAGATCATGAGATAATGGTACAGGAACGGTAAGTGAATCCACCGGGGTTGGGCCCTTAACCATTAGTGATCACTATCGATAGTGCTTCAGAAGATGCGAAGGAATAATAACTCTGCTTATTTATATATGAATCATCAAATCGAACAACATTACAGTGAGTTGTGTCTTCTTAGAAGTGAGAGTCTGCAAATAAAATTACATTTCAGAATAATACTCGTTCCACCTCCCTCTCCCCCTATCCTATTATATTCCATCATGAGTAATCCATCATCACTCTTGAATCTCTAATTCTGAGTCCTCTATTCCATCCTCCATCATTTTTCCATCCCCCTCTCTGATCTCTGTTTTCATTTAAATAGAGATATCAGAGAGAAGTTACAATAGAGATAATTACAACATGATTTATATTACAAAATTGGATTGTTTCTAACTAATTGATCAACAAGAGCAAGGCGAATTTGGCTTTGCAGCTGAGATTTGGAAAACGCCCACACAACAAATTTGAGAAAATTATGCTCAAAGAAACTTTCATTTCTCTCAATACAAGTCGAATTTGGGCAAACCATTCTTTCATGAAGTTAATTTGGTCCGTTCTAGACAAAACCCATGTTTCAGATTTTCCAGATTCTTCTTCATTTGCTTAGAATCTCAACTGCAAAACTGTCACCTCTTATTCCAACGAATTTCTGAGTCGGCACTTTTAATGATCAAGTCTTCAATCTCGAAATTATCTTGGAGGTTAGAAATGGTGAATAATATTACAACCAATTTATTAAAACTATCATTGATAAAATCATGCATAATCATCAATTTATTATAAATAAAGGAGAATAAATAATATTCATTCATAGGAGCATAAATCATTATAAAATGGATTTATATAATAAATTATAATAAATGACATGATAAAGACGAGTAAAAATGGATAAAATAAGTGTTTAAAAGGTGGTCTTATTCACAGCCCAACATACCCCCACACCAAATATATTGCGTGTCCTCATGTAACCAAAGATAAAACCCATGTGTTAACCAAGCAATAAAAAATTTGTTCATCCCAGCTCATGAAATGGATAGAACAAATGAATTCTTCCTTATTTAATGAATATTCAATTTTAGCAATCTTGATGAAGGCATAACAATGAAGCTGCAGCAAAATATGATATAAGTGATAACAACCTTCATTAACCATTTTCCTAAAAACAATAAACCAAATTTTGTTAAAATGTTGCAAGTAAATTTCTACTATATCAATGCTTCTATGATCCCAAAATTAGATCGTTTTGATGCACGGATCATGAGATATAAACAAAATGGCTGTAGGTGATAGTGCATGATTTCCGAAATTTTATGAAGCAATATTACTTGAAATTGTCTGGGTTTGTATATTTTAATGATACGTCTGTGTCTTCCAAAAATCACAAGAATTGAGTTCATAGTTTTAAAAATATTATGGAAATCAATTTCTTCACTGAAATTGTATGCCTTAAATGAGAAAGAAAGTAGAAAACATATATCATGCGTAGCAATTCCTCCCATCTCTGAAGAATTAGCATGTCCTCATGCAATGCTAGAAAAGAAATTGCGGTGGTTGCTACCATCTGTGGAATGCTATGCTTGCTGTAAAAAAAAATGGAATAAGGGAGGTGTTGAGAATGAATAAGAATATCAATGGATGAGAAAGAATATTAATGACATGGTCAGAAAAAAGAAATGAATGAAAGAAACAGTCCCTAAAACTGAAAGGTGATATGTCTCTGAAAAGATGAGAAGTGGTATAGATGTTGACTGAAGGATGATAAATAATGCTCAAAATGGATTTTTATGAAATTCTCCTAAATTTGTAACAAATCAGAAAATTATGCTATTTTACCTCAAGTTTTACCTCCAAAAAGAAAAATGTGGAATGACATATATGGACTGGCAGTTGTTGAAGCTGATGTAGGCAAAGTTGATGCTAAAAGTGATGCAAAAGGTTGAATCCAAGCAAGCACATCATGTCTGATCAATTGTTCACATTCAATGGCTCGAGCCTCTTCTTTTAGTTGCAATAGTGTGATAATGCTGTGAATAGAGTTCTACCCATACTTGTTGTTCTGCTATAAACAAGGTTCTTTTTTGCATACAATGTTCTTAAATCCATAGTGTTAGTTTTGAATAGAAATAGATAAGATGCGTGCAAAACTTTCAATCAGAAAAACTTTTTTCAAATCAACAAGTTATGGCAGAGTGCAGTAATCATATCACATACTATCCCATAATGCATACATTCCCCCCTCCAATTGGAAAAGGAATTCCATGACCATAAAGCATATGAGAGGTGTTATGCTGACGGGAAGGTAAGGGAATGAACAATATAGCAGTAAATGAAGCAAAGTACACATATCAATGATAGGACAGTGAGAGTTATGGTTATAATGAGAGCAGAGTGTGTAAAGATAGCTACGAATAAAAGATAGGACACTTTGGATTGATGATAAGTTATGCAAAAAAGAAAAAGGACAACAATATGCCAAAAAGATGTTTTACTAACGGTATTCTAGTTGAAAATGATGTGATTGATCATAAAATAATTTCTCATGCGTAAAGGTTCAAAATAGGGAAAAAAATTAAGGAAATAACTTCTCTGATAAAAATAAAAAATAAGAAAATGGTATTATAGTAATAATTGACGATAAGATATAACTTCAATAGCATAAGCAGAGCCTCTACTACCAGCAGGTGTCTATAGCCTCGACAGGGTTTCTTTTTAACACATATGAGCCAGGATTCTCAGTTTATAAATGGAGAGTTCCAATATCGTTCTACAAAAGAGATTGGTGTGCTGGCATGGTAACTAGATAACCATACTGCCATTCACTAGGATGTAGCAAAAGTGATCAGGCCAGCTCGTGATGAGACCTGTTGTTCCAAGGATAATTTGGCTATCCAATGGATCATAACCATGGTGTGGTGGCCATAATAGGAATGTCACTTTGTTACAGCCTTATGAACATGGTAGGCTAGCTTGTAATGAGACCCCCTATCCTCCATCTGCGAACAAACTTTTGTTGTTATTACACATTTTTATGATAAAAAGAGGGAGGCTCAGTACTCCTTAAGAGCAGGGATGGTGGAAGAAGTTGAACATGTCAATAGAAAAATATACCCATAATCTCATTTATTATAGACAGAGAAGATTATAACCAGGAAGGGTGGAAAAAGCATGGTATTAAGATGATCAATCAGTATCATGTACAATAGAAAACTATACAGTAAAGTAGTATATACATAATTGTGTCCCTTTTGAAAATAATCTATCATCAAGGAGATGTCCTCTTAAAGATCATAACGTGAATGATATTAACTCGCTTCAATAGAATCCATAATTCTTGTCCTCATAAAAGTAGTGTACTTCATGCCATGAAAGGGAATCAGTAAAATGTGATTGAGATGAACTAAGAATAATCCAAGAAGAGGAAGGAAGGGTTGCTCTTGAAAAAACTCCCAAAGTGTTGTTCGTTTGAAGGAACAACAAAAACACTCAAAAACAAAATGTTGTTCCTTGTAGGGAATAATAAAGAAAATGCATGCCAAAAAGCAAAAATGCACAGAAAATGGTGTTGTTCCCTATAGGGAACAATGAAAAAAATGCATGTGAAAAAGTGTTGTTCCTTAAGAGGAACAAAAAAATGCGAAAATGTTGTTCCTTTTAAGAGGAACATCAAAAATGTGAAAGTGTTGTTCCTTCGGAAAGGAATAGCAAAAATGTGAAAGTGGAGAAGTGTTGTTTCATTTTGAAAAGGAACAGCAAAACGTGAAAGTGCAGAAGTGTTGTTCCATTTCGAAAAGGAACAACAAAACATGAAAGTGTAGAAGTGCTATTCCATTCGAAAAGGAACAGCCAAACATGAAAGTGCAAAAGTGTTGTTCCATTTCGAAAAGGAACAACAAAATGTGAAAGTGCAGAAGTGTTGTTCCATTTGAAAAGGAACAACAAAACATGAAAGTGCAGAAGTGTTGTTCCATTTTGAAAATGAACAACAAAACGTGAAACTACAAAAGCACTATTTCATTTCGAAAAGGAACAGGCAAACATGAAACTACAGAAGTGTTGTTCCATTTCGAAAAGGAACAACAAAACGTGAAAGTGCAGAAATGTTGTTCCATTCGAAAAGGAACAACAAAACGTGAATGTGCAGAAGTGTTGTTCCATTTCGAAAAGGAACAACAACTGTTCCATTTCGAAAAAGAACAGCAAAATGAACCGTGAAAAAGGAACAACAAAATGAAAGTGAAAAAGGAATGACTGACACAAAAGGTGTTGTTCCTTTGAAAAATGAACAACAAAATGAAAATGTTGTCCCTTTCAAAAATGAACAGCAGAAACAACAAAAGTGCACACAAATGCTATCCCTTCAGAAAAGGAACAACAAAATGCACAAGCATAAAATGCAAGCACGCAAAGAATGAATTAGCTGTTCACTGTACTGATGCTGAGGATGGGTTACAGTTTAAATGAAGCAATACCTGAAACAAAAAATATAAGAGAAATTGGAAAAGAAACAACAAAAAACAGTATGTAAATAAATAAATTAAGTTACAACAACTATGATATTATGTAAAAAAATGATCTCCTTGAAAAATGTTTTGGCAGCAGTGATAAGACACAAATCCTCAAATTGAAATCAATTCTTCATTTTTTCTATTGTGAATCCATTGGGTAATGAGTTGGATGAAATTCCCTTGTTTCATTAAAATTTCTTTCAAGAATCACTTGTCCATAAATTGAACTTCTTTATTTTCCTAAGACCTGCAAAAAAACGAGTGTCTACCTGCAATAAAAAATTAAATCATTGAAAAAGAGAGGTGACTGGGCTTTCATAATCCAAGAACTATGTAAAAAAATAACAAGTAGTTACTCTGTATAACAAATCCACTGAGAAAATAACAATGTAAGATTTATTTGTCACCTGCGGGAGAGCAGTGGCCAATCATGCTAACCTGCAGTGTTTTAATCACAACTTCTTTGTTTTTCATCCAAATTGAGTGATTCCAAATCAAAATAAGAGATAATTCAAAGGTGTATCTCCAATAAAAACATGTTTTAAAAATTCAATGATATGATATGTCAATTTTAGTTAGAACAACCTACATAACAGAGTCATTCTCGATTACCCCAGTTATTACAACAATGAATGTTTTAAGCATAAATTTTTTGTTCGATGTTGAATTTGAATGATTCAAATTGGAAATGAAATTATATTCATTTATTTATCTCCACTAGAATCATGTTTGAATACAAGAATAATTGATAGGTCAAATACTGTAAGGAACAGCCGGAAAGACAGAGTTTTAAGACTGCTGATTTACGATAGACAGTCAATATTTTTGTCATAACTTTCTCATACGATATCTAAAATGAGTGATTCAAATTGCATTGTAAACTAGATTCATAGTAAAATCCACCATAGAAGTTTGTTTTAAGAATTCATATATTTAGGCCTCCTAAAACTGACTGTCCCAACTTTGTTCCTGAGCTGCCTGCTAGACACCCAGTCAATGTTTGGTTCTAACTTTCTCGTTTCAAATCAAAATTGAGTGATTCAAATTGCATTGGAAAGTAGAAATCAAGGGCTACCTAGGATACAAATAATTTTTAAAAATATTCCTTTTTTGTCCCTCAAAACATGACTGTCCTGACTGTATTTGTAGAAATTCCATCAAGCCCACAAGCCAAAAAAATATGATATTCAAGCATTTGTTACATATTGATGATAAAAATGAATATAAGTGTTTGTAGAATTTTTATTTGCAATATAATTCATCCACATACACATAAATTAGAATATTTATGATCACTGTTGATTTCATAGCGTGTTGCAACAAAGAAACAACTACTTTTACAAAAATAAAAAAATGTGTTTGTCTTATTTATTTATTTATTTTATTTTCTCCACTATCGTACTCTTCTTTGCGAATCGAATATGTTTATGTATAAGTGTATCTCCAGAGGAACCATTTTAGAAATAAGGCTTCACGTATACGCATACCCAAATTTGAAAAATGCATATTAATGAATATTAGGGTGTGAGAAGCCAACTTCCCTTGAAAAAATGGTATCAAAAATTGTTGAAGCATGGAGCAATGTTGCGAACAAGTGATGGAGTGAAACCAATCTTCAATATATCCTTCACTTTCTTGATTTCCCTTAGCCATCATATCATGAATTTCTTGAGCTTTTAAAATGACTTGTTGATGCATACTAAAAGAAACGTCATTTTCTTCCATAGCTTCTACAATTTTTGAATTTGAAACATTCTGAATCTCATTGGAAGTTTTCTCTAATGGCACATGTGAGATAGAATGGGTGGGAGAGGTGGGTAAATTTTGCAGTTCAACATTGTAAGCATGTTGTACTGGTTTATTATGGTGAGTGTGTGGAATTGCTTGAGTAGGAAAATTTGTAAGGAATGGAGCATTGTGATGATGTGGTTGGTTGGGTGAGTGGATGAATTTGTTATGCAAGCAGGATGATGTGGAAGAGCTAGTGAAAAATATGGAGAATATGTTTGTGCTACAAGACGAGGGAGAGTAGTCATGAAATCATAAGGTGAACCATGCCAAACTTGTAGACAAGATTGGTAGTTATATTGAAATTGACATGGTTTCCTTAACACATTAGTATTCCATAATGGATTATGCAAGTAAAAGAATGAGGAGGAAGTGTTTTGAACCATACCTATTGACCTTGTTGTAGCTTTCCCATCTCTTTGATATGCCACTTCCAAATTAGATAAGGAAGAACAACCATCTACGGTATGCTCCTTTCAGTCATGAGTGAAAAACACTTCATCAAATTCTTGATTTTTATGAACCTGCAAAACATCCAATTTTGCATTTAGAGAGCTAATAAAATCAACTTTAAAATTTTCAAATAAAACATTGATTTCAGCTCTTATATCTCCCGTTCTTGTAGCAGATTTGGAAAAGAAAGAACAAACATCTTTAGAATTCTTACCAGAATTGGAGATTCCTCTCGAATACCTTATGCAAAAATCACAAACAACATCATATGACAACTGAAAAACATCACCTTTTCCTATCAGATTTAAGAGTTCTAAAAATTTATCCTTGATTCCTTTAAGAAGTGTTTTTAAGATCTCTTTTTCCAAATACTTATGCTTTCATTTTTGAAGGTTGTATTGAAATCGATCTACATAGTCCTCCAAGCTTTCATCTTCCCCTTGTAGCGTATTGAAAACATCTTCATTGGCCTTGCAATAGTCTTGGTACTTCTTCAAGAATATGATCTTCATGTCCTCCTATGTTTGGATGTAGTTCCCACTTAGGCTCATGAACCATTGGAGAGCTACTCCTTTTAGAGTAAGAGGAAACACTTTCAACCTTTGATCATTAGTACAATAATCATATCCTCTACAAAGTATTTTGAACTCAAATAAGAATGTATCTGGATCTTCATTTGTCAAGCCATGAAAATTTGGTAGAGAAGATGGGGGAATTATGTGCATTTGTTTCACTCTTCCTAGATCTTTGATAGGAAATTCAAAAGTAGAAATGTGAGCCATTTCTTACCATAATATAATATGTTCTTCATGTGTTTTTTTTTGGGCTATTTATTCAAATGTTCCTATCAATTGGTTAGTGAAATGGGTGGTTCTTACATCACCACTTAAGTGAAATCATGAGATTTATTTTTCAAATTTTCAATTTTTTTTAGTCATTCTCACAAAAATTCAAACATTTATTTCTACCCTAAGTTCTTTAACAGATATGTTGGATAGCGGGCAAGGGAGCAAAGCTTTTGCATGCTCCATACGCAAGTTCTTACCTTCCATTTTTAATACCCAATTCTTTCCTAATAGGCACTCATCAGATGCACACTACTCTTTAAAAATATCTACACTCTCCCCGACAACGGCACCAAAATGTCGAGCGATAAAAAGATGTCTTTTTAACTCCTAATTATCTTCACATTAATTGTCAAACCAGGGACGACTTTTTATTTCAAGAGTGTACTCAGTCTGAGGTGGCTATTTACTCAAGAGTAATGTTTTGCAGTATAGTGCTTAAAATCCAAAAGTAAATGAATGCTTGAAACAAAATCTACTTA
Organism: Pinus tabuliformis; assembly: GCA_031772625.1. Taxonomy (NCBI): domain Eukaryota; kingdom Viridiplantae; phylum Streptophyta; class Pinopsida; order Pinales; family Pinaceae; genus Pinus; species Pinus tabuliformis. The sequence continues at coordinate 1,439,540,603 of CM062820.1, forward strand.
CAATAAAGCACTTTAAGACTTAGATCATGCATTCAGGAAACTACAACAAATGATTAGTCAAGGGTACAGTAACAGTAACTCTTCCCTCTATAAACCGATGCAACTAAAAGGCACTCAAAAGAAGGATCATCAAACTGGGAACTAGAAAGCAAATGTCAATGCTCAGTACAATGATGATTTTCGAATGACAAGAAATGGAACATCATCTACTTCTATAAATAGGATTGAACAACAAAACTCTATCCTTCTTTAACTGATATGAATTAAATCAAGCATAAATAAGATCCACAATCTGAGAACTTAGGCAGCGATAGCCAATGTCCTTTACAGTTGTCGATCTCACACACAACACTAAATAACCAATTGGGAAGTGCGAAGAATTAAATCAATCGTATTACTACAACTTAATGAAAATGAGACAATTGTGCTAACTAGAAGAATGCTGAAAGGCAAGCTTAAATACTTGCAGAAATTAAATGAAGAATAGTGCTAAGTACTAGAAATGAGCAACCAAACTTATATAAGTGTAATGAACAGAAAATTGTTAAATTACTGGAGTGATCAGTGCAGGTTTGAAGATGAAATGAACACTACAACAACATGCTGGTGAAAAGCAGTGATCTCTGTTAAGAAGGAAATGAACAGCAATGCAATTTAAGTACAGTATATAAAAGAGATCAATTCATTCAGTCTAGAAATACCAAACAGTAAAGTAACATGATTACGATAAATACAAATAAAATCAAAACATCACAAGGTAAAGATCATGAAATAATGGTATAGGAACGACAAGCGAATCCACCAGGGTTGGGCCCTTAACCACCAGTGATCACTGCCAATAGTGCTTCAGAAGATGCGAAGGAATAATAAGTCTACTTATATACTAATCATCAAATCGAGCAACATTACAGTGAATTGTGTCTTCTTAGCAACGAGAGTCTGCAAATAAGATTACAGTTCAGAATAATACTCGTTCCATCTCCCTCTCCCCCTATCCTATTCTATTCCATCATGAGTAATCCATCATCACTCTTGAATCTCTAATTCTGAGTCCTCAATTCCATCCTCCATCATTTTTCCATCCCCTTCTCTGATCTCTGTTTTCATTTAAATAGAGAGAGATGAAAGAGAAGTTACAATAGAGACAATTACAACATGATTTATATTACAAAATTGGATTGTTTCTAACTAATTGATCAACAAGAGCAAGGCGAATTTGGCTTTGCAATTGAGATTTGGAAAACGGCCACACAACAAATCTGAGAAACTCATGCTCAAAGAACCCTGTATTTCTCTCATTAGAAGTCAAATTTGGGCAAACCGTTCTTGGATTAAGTTAATTTGGTCCGCTCTGGAAAAAACCCACGTTTCGGATTTTCCAGATTCTTCTTCATTTGCTCAGAACCTCAACCGCAAAACTGTCACTTCTTATTCCAGCGAATTTATGAGTCGACACTTTTAATGATCAAATCTTCAATCTGGAAATTATCTTGGAGGCTAAAAATGGTGAATAATGTTACAACCAATTTATTAAAACTATCATTGATAAAATCATGCATAATCATCAATTTATTAGAAATAAATGAGAATAAATAATATTCATTCATAGGAGCATAAATCATTATAAAATGGATTTATATAATAATTTATAATAAATGACATGATAAAGAAGAGTAAAAATGGATAAAATAAGTGTTTAAAAAGTGGTCGTATTCACGGCCCAACACACATAACACAAGAAAACTACTTTTCTAGCATGCTCTCGGGTGGGTATCGTCTATGCAAGAATTCAAGTGAGATTGCACGATAACCATTGGATTATGTGGGACTGATCAACAGTGGGGATTGACCAAGTTAGTTTGCGATCAGGTGACGTGAGAGCCATTGGATCAAACAAGACAGATCGACGGTGGAATTTTGGAGCACATAAAGTAGGTGGAAGAATTCACAATAGCCTTTAGATCAAGCTAGACAGATCGACGATGGAGATCTGGAGTGCATAAAGTCAACCATTGAAATGAATCAGACGGTGATTGTTCAGGTTTGTTGTGGATCAGGCGATAAGGAAATCTATGGGTATAATCCGATCAAGATGTGTTTTATTAGCTTCCACTTAGTCATTTCCTACTGAAGGATATGAGCATATGAGAAAAAAGTGATGAAAAAAGATGACAATGAAATGAACCTTGTAATAAATCAAGAAAACAAACTTCATGCAAGAACTCCTGGATAACCTGTTAATTGAAAGAAGGGACAAATGGAAGCAAACTGAAACAAAACTAATCTATGCTACACTATTGTAATGGAAATGCAGCTACTTAAGCAAATGAATGATTAAACCATGAATCTACGCTAGCATACATGTGTAATAAAGAGGAGACTTAGCTACTAGGGTTGGGCCCTAACCCAAAAGCTTCAGCCATCTGATTTAATTTAGTGTTGGCTCAAAACAAAACTCATTCTTATTATCAAAACAATGGATTACATCCAAAACTATCACAAGTATTGCAGCTTGAGAATAAAGTACATTTCTACAATCAAAAGTCTGAATACTACTGAGGTCCTAGGCTTCTCTACTTGTACATTTGAATTCTCCAATGAGTTCCTTAAAATTAGGGAGGATCAGCTCCGAAACTCGAGATAAACTGGTGCTTTGACTTCCACTTGCTCGCCTGCCTTCTAGTCCTCATGATTTGGTTGTTTGTACTCTGAGCTGATGGAGGAATATTTGAATGGAGGGGTAGTAAATGAGGAGGATTTCCCTCCTCTAATTCCTCTCCCTTGTCCCATTCGAGTTTTTACCAATTTCTGCGCTAAAATTCCTTACTTTGATCCTTTAATCCTGCATTAAATGCACATTACACCATAAACCAACATATACAATTCTAACTCATCTCATAAACAAAATATAATAAAAAGTATGCAATAAGTTGTGAGAATAGTTGGTTTGACTAAGCTAGGAGGTGAATTAAGGCCCATATAATTATCCAATGATGAGGCTCATCACATGACACAACTGTGGACCAAACTTGACAATTCTGTGCCAGCGACCCTACGATTTAAGCCATGTTTTCAGGCCTAGAGCCTAGGCCACTACCCAAAATGGAATGAATGTTTGAAAGCAATAAAAGTACATGGAAACTATGATGGAAAAGAAATAAGCTCAACAAGACCTTAACCAGACCCTTACTATCCATGACGTGCATTTCATCGAAGATATCATTGATATGTAACTTACATGTGTAAACAACAGAATTAAGTGTAGGGATCTCATACTTACCTGAGAATCAGTATGAACCATTGTTCCCTAACATTGTTTGTTGCATATTCATCTATTAGGTCATAGACACATTATCCATTCATGTACAAGTAAAAACATGCTGAGAGTGATACATAGTTGTTGTCAGAAAATGTAAATACCATAGAAATACCATAGAAATAGAAATACCATAAGAATATCACCCATCAAAATCCATGTATACATCGGTAAATTTTCACATGAAAAACAAGGGAATGAATTTCTCATTTATGAATGCAATGAACCAACTAGAGATGTGACTACCACGTTCCACCTGACCATAGAATGGTTGAGCTAAATCTTCCTTCATCCATTCAGCCCCGTGCCATATTCCAAGCATGAATGTGCGACTCAAACCAAAGGGACTCAACCTAGCCATACTGAGGCTAAACCACCTCACCCTCATCAATAGGAACTAGGCTTTATTGTAACCTATCTCGGTTCACTACGACAGCACAATGAACACATCATAACAGGCTTTACCATGATCTCCACCTCATCACTAGTCCAAACAACCTTGGGTGCCACTAGCTTTCTCCACCTACATCGTGAGAAACTTTCCTGCCTCCTAGTCTTTCAAGCTTTACCACAATCCAAACCTAGATCCCTTGGCCGTAAACCAAGATCCACTCTCTAGCCTTTATCACATATCTCAAACCCATGATTACTATGCCAAATTGAGAGAAAACCATGTTGGCATTTTGGCACAGGTGATGGTACAGGTGTTATCCTTGATGGCAACTCACCTTGGTGACAGAACTCAGATCAGGTGCTCAGAATGAAGGAAATCGTGTATACACAGGTACACCTTGCCGAAGACACGTATACACTCGGTTTATACGTTCCAAAGTCGCGTATGCGTATACACGCACTTTTATGCACATATAAGCGCGTACATGATGGGAAACTTATTTTTGGTCTATGGTTGTTAGTCCTTGGAATTTGAACCTATGGTTGTGGACCATGGTATCTCGTCAGAAGAGTTGACCCCAGGTTTTTGGCCCTTGGTATTGGTTTATTATGGTTTTGGACCGTGGTATTGAGGAAGGCCTAAAACTATAAAAGAGGAAGGAGATCATGTGGCAAGGTATCAACTGAATTATTGAATATCTGATATTATGATAGATCTGGAATACGGGTGATTGGGTTATGGTACAGATCTAGATCTGAATGAAGGAGGAACCTGAGCGCAAGAAGGATAAGGACTATTGATGGATCTAAATCTCAAGGCTTGAACATTGGTATCTCTGTATGATTTTGATCTGTTATATGTGGCGCACTCTTGATCGATAAATCTGGGCTAACTAATGTATGAATGCTTAAAAGAATAAATTATCCATTATAGATCTGTACGCAGGTTCAGTGAATTGAAGGTGCGTATATATGCTTTTTATGTGAATGAAAGACGGGTATACGCAGGTTGGTTGTGGTACAGAAGCGTATACTCGCAGGTTGATGAAAAGTGAAGTAGCGTATATATCTTGATTTATGTTCTAGCTGCTTCTATTTTATTGCTGCAGTGTTCTGGGTTCAGAATGTGTGTTTGACTACAGTTACTGTGTTCTGGGTTCAGTGGCCAGAGAAGTGCTTATTTGTTTCAGCTTCTGATTGGTGAAAAGGAGTTTGGGTTATGCAGAAATTCTTGATGTTTGATTGATGTTACTTATGGATCCAGTCTGAAAATTAATGAAACGAGGTCCCTGAAAGCAAAGAGAAGGTTGTTGCCTTCTGCAGGTAGGAGCCTGCGTACTAGTATCTCAAGCTAGTATAAGAACTAAGGGGGTTGGAGCTCCCTTCCAGGGAAGCTGGAAAATGAGAGAGAGTTGTAGCTCTCTGCAGGTTGCAGCCTGCGTACTGGTAAAGTCTACTCCAGTACAAGACATTGTAAAGAGAAGTTTCTAATTAAAAAGAAGATAGAGACGAATTGCAGCAGGGGGTTTTCACCGACATTGGGTTTCCTCCTTATATCTTGTGTTCTTGTGTGTGACTGTCTTCTGCTTTGTTTCACTGTTTCTGGTACTGTTTATGTGCATCTGAATCACAGATTGATAACTGACATCTGAAAGATAATCCAAATTATATGTTTGATTTATATACGTGGGTTTCTTTATCTGGAGTTGCGTATATACGCAGTTTTTATTAATTGAAGTAGCGTATATCATCTGGAATTTAAAAATGAATTATTTGGCTTAATAATACTGATTCACCCCCCCTCTCAGTATTATTTCCAACAATTGGTATCAGAGTAGGTCCTTCAGAGAAGCTTGATCGCTTGAAGGAAAATCATTCATCATGAGCAACTACGAGAGGGAAGCATCAATCAGGCCACCAATTTTTGATGGGACAAACTTCAATTATTGGAAGGTAAGAGTTACTGCCTATCTTCAATCTCTTGGTACAGAAGTTTGGGATATCATAGATACAGGCTACACTTTTCCTTCAGCTACTCCTACAGATCCGGCCGAGAAGAAGAAATATGAAACAAATGCTAAAGCAGTCAATACTCTGCTGGGATGCTTATCTCAAACAGAATTCATGAAGGTTATGTAATATAAATCTGCAAAAGAAATATGGGACAAGATTGTCTTGAGCGATGAAGGAGATGAACAGGTAAAGCGTGATAAACTTCAAACCCTCAGGATTCAGTATGAGAATCCCAGAATGTATAATGATGAAAGTGTGGCTAACTATTTCCTTCGGGTAGACGAGATTGTTAATTGCATGAAAAACTTGGGTGAAGAAATAAAAGAGGCTATTGTGGTTGAAAAATTCCTAAGATCATTGTCCCCCATGTTTGAATCTAAAGTGTCTGCAATAGAAGAAAAGGAAAATCTATGAACTCTTACTATGTCTCTGCTACACGGAATTCTAACTGCTTATGAAATGAGGAAAGGAGGTCCATTTGATAGGAGAGAAGCTGCCTTCAAGGCTTCAGGCAAAGAAGAGTACTATGAATCAAGACATGGGTCAGAAGAAGAAGAAGAAGAATCAAATTTTTCAGAAATCTTCAACGGGGTGCTGGACGGTTCAGAGGTAAGTTGCCCTTCAAATGCTTTGCCTGTGGAAGAGTAGGTCACTATGCTGCCAAATGTCCTCACAAGGATAAGATCGACAATGGAAGGGAACCTATTAGATGGAGCAAGAAACAGAATGCAAATAAGAAAAGCTACTACACTCATGAAGACAGTGACGGTTTATCAAATAGTGATGAAGATGAACGAGGTAATGACTATAAACTTTTAATGGCCTTTGAAGATGATGATTACATGGATGCTATAGATGTGGATAGTTTTTATGAAGAGATTTCTAGACTCAAGACATGTATAGAAGAAAAGAATGTGATCATTGATACTCTACAATTTCAAATTGATGAAAAAGAAAAATTTCTTGAAAAATTAGAATGTGAAATTGTTGGGCTTAGAAAAGAAATTGAGAAAACAAAGGATATTAATCTTAAGTTTGTCAAAGGATCTGAAACACTGGATGAGATCATCATTGTACAGCGGTCTCCGCTAAACAAGACAGGTCTGGGGTATAATGGAGAAACATCTCAAGCTTCCACCTCAAAGAGTTATCTTGATGCAGCAAGAAGGAATGAGCAAAAGCAGAATGGAGATCACCAGGTGAAGCAGGGATGAATTACATCAATAACAAACAAAGACTATCAGGTAAACCAGGGGAAATCCATCTTAAAAAAAAGCTACAACCAGCCACAGGTAAAATCCTCTCAATTTTCTTCAAGAATGAATGACAATAGAAATTACAATCATTCGGCTGGTAGATTTGATAACCGCAAAAGTTTCTTCAATGGACAATGTTTCTCTTGTCATAACTTTGGTCACAAAGCAGCTCAATGTGTTGCATATAAAACAATCATGACTAGAGAAGCTCAAAAACGAAGAAGTATGACTGGGATTACAAAAAGGACCTATAACAACTTTTCGGCTCTTGAAAATGAAATTGAATGTTCTATTTGCAATAACTTCAGTCATGAAGATTCTGAATGCAGGAGCAGGTTTTAGCAAACAAAGGAACAAGCCTCAAGCACAAGAACATGGAGAATAAAGGAACCACAAACAAAAAGATGTGGGATAGCCTTTTATGCAGAGGGACAGGAAAATCTATGGTACATTGACAGTGGATGTTCAAAGCATATGACAGCTGATAAAGAAAAACTTGAATCATATTCTGCTTTAGAAAAGGAAAAGAAAGTTTCTTTTGGAAATGATACTCCTGTAGCTATAAAAGGAAAAGGCACTGCTCAGTTGAAAGAAAATGTCAAAGCTGGAAATGTTTTGTATGTTGATGTCTTGAAGCATAATCTTCTAAGTGTCAGTCAGATGTGTGACCAAGGAACCGAAGTAATATTTCGATCAAATGGGTGTAGTGTTCGTGATCTTGATACAGGGAAAATGGTGATCAAAGGTAGAAGAACTCCAAATAATCTATACATATTTGAAGAAGGACAACAACAATGCTATTTGAGAAAGGATGATGAACATTGGTTATGGCACCGAAGGCTGGGGCATCTAAGCTTTTCACAAATAAGGAAGGCATGAAAATATCAGGCAGTTCGTGGTCTTCCAGATATCAAAATTCCAGACAACACCATATGCAAATCATGTCAGTTTGGAAAACAAACCAGAACTAACTTTCCGGAGAAGGAAGGATCAGCTAGCATGCCTCTTGAGCTAGTCCATACAGATGTATGTGGTCCCTTTAGGAAAAGGACACCTCGAGGAGAAGAATACTTGATATTATTCATTGACGATTTCTCCAGGTTTGTTTGGTTAGGACTTATGAAGCACAAAGATGAAGCATTCGAAAAATTCAAATCCTTCAAATCCTTGGTTGAAAATGAATCAGGTTACAAAATTAAGTGCCTCAGGTCTGACAGAGGTGGTGAGTTTACCTCAAATGAATTTTTTGATTTTTGTGAAGAACATGGGATAAGAAGGGAATTCTCCACAGCTAGAACTCCTCAGCAAAATGGAGTGGTAGAAAGAATGAACAGAACAGTCCAACAAATGGCTCATGCTATGCTTGATGAATCTGGGACTCCCGCAACTTTCTGGGGTGAAGCTGCATATGCTGCGGTTGTTATTCTTAACAAAACAAATGTCCGAGTGAACAACACTCAAACTCCTCATGAGCTCTGGTATGGTGAGACTCCTTCGGTAAAACATTTCAAAATTTTTGGGAGCAAATGCTATATTAAGAATACTGATGAGTAGCTTGGCAAACTTGAACCTAGAGCAGATGAAGGCATTCTTCTTGGTTATTCTCCCTACAGCAAAGCATATAAGTGTTACAATAAAAGACTTGGAAGAATTGTTGACAGTATTGATGTAGTGGTTGATGAAAAAGGATACATCCCCAGGCAAGTATATCATGAAAATATCGATGAGGATGAAGACTACTCTCCAAATCAGGAAGATGATGAAGAAGAACCCCAAGAGGCACCAGAGGAACAGATAAGGATAGAAGAGAAGACTCCATCCAGATATGTTCAGAAGAATCATCCAGAATCTCAAATTTTGGGGCAGAAAGAGGCAGGTATACAAACAAGAAGAACAATAGCAGAAGCTTCAAGCTATTTGGTGTTGCTCTCTTCCACTGAACCACAAAATGTAAAAGAAGCATGCAAGGATGAGTGTTGGGTTAAGGTAATGGATGAAGAGCTTGAGCAAATCGAAAAGAACAACACTTGGGAGTTGGTTCCTAGACCAAAAGACAAGAATGTCATAGGAACAAAATGGATCTTCAAGAACAAGTTGAATGAAAATGGGGAAGTTATTAGAAACAAGGCCAGGCTTGTTTGCAAAGGGTATGCTCAATAGGAAGGAATAGACTTTGAAGAAACTTTTGCTCCTGTTGCTAGACTTGAGGCCATCAAAATGTTCCTTGCCCTCTCTAGCTTTCAAAATTTCAAAGTATTTCAAATGGATGTGAAGTCAGCCTTTCTGAATGGAGACTTAGAAGAAGAAGCGTACATTGAGCAACCAGATGGCTTTATCCTTGGAAATGATCCAAATCTTGTATGCAGACTTAAAAAAGCTCTCTATGGGCTTAAACAAGCTCCAAGGGCTTGGTACTATCGATTGGACAAATACCTTCATCAACAAGGATTTTCAAAAGGATCAATAGATAGCAATCTATATATAAAAATTGAAAATAACAAATTTCTAATACTTGTTGTGTATGTAGATGATATTATCTTTGGGAGCAATGAAGAAGCTATGAGTCAAAGCTTTGCCTTGGTGATGCAGAAAGAATTCGAAATGTCATTACTTGGAGAATTGACATATTTTCTTGGATTGCAAATCCAACAAAATGAAGGCGGTATTTTCTTGTCTCAAACCAAGTACCTCAAGCAGATCTTGAAGAAGTATGGCATGGAAGATTCGAAACCTGTATGTACCCCCATGGTTACAGGATGCAGCCTTAGTGCAAATGATGAATCAACAGTAGTGCATCAACCAACCTATAGATCCATGATTGGGAGTTTGCTTTATTTGACAGGTACCCGACCAGATATTATGCATGCAGTGGGAATAGTTGGAAGGTTTCAGGAAAATCCAAAAGAAACTCATCTTCAGGTAGTGAAGAGAATCTTCAAGTACCTTCAAGGAACTCAAAACTATGGCTTATGGTATCCTAGAGATTCAAATCTCACACTTCATGCTTACACAGATGCAGATTGGGCCGGAAGCATGGATGACAGGAAGAGCACAAGTGGTGGTGCATTCTTTATGGGTTCCAGATTAGTATCTTGGTTCAGCAAGAAACAGAGTTCGACTGCTTTATCTACAACAGAAGCGGAATATGTGGATGTTGCATCTTGTTGTACACAACTCCTTTGGATGATGCAAACCTTGCAGGATTTTCAAATCACTTGTACTCCACTTGTCTCTATCTTATGTGATAATACAAGTGCAATAAGCATTTCAAAGAACCCAGTCATGCATTCAAAGACCAAGCACATACCGATCAAGTATCACTTTCTCCAGGAACAAGTGTTGGAACAAAAGGTCAAATTGGAGTATGTTCCTTCTAAGGAACAAGTTGATGATATTCTCACCAAACCACTGCCCAGAGAAACTTTTGAATATCTCAGACAGAAGCTGGGAGTCATTGATGCTTCATCCTGCTGTTGAAGCTTGTCTGTTCCAAAGAAAAGTTGGTGTACGCGAGTTGGATGAGGGTAATCCGCGTACATACGCTGATTTGTGCAGGTGCAATCGCGTATATGGAGTTCTGAAGAAAATCAGCAAGGGCAGACTCTGGTTGAAGAGCATCTGATATGGGTCTGTCAGAGATCATCAGGCACAGGTTCAGGGGGAGCAATTAATCTTCTAATAATGCATTGTTGGCATTACCATAGAAGTTCTTGGTTCTAGTACTCAAGCTATTTTGGTTCAGGTGGATAAGCTGCAGAAAGGGATCAGAAGGAGAACTTGATTACTGATATCGACTGTGATTGTCAGATGATAATTGTCATTGGTGTTTTGCTTAGTATTGATATTTCGTCTCTATGTCATGTATATTTTTTATTAAGGTCATGTAACGGCCTATTTTGGTTTCCCCACTATGCCTGGGATGATTGATGCAATTGATTGTCATATGTGAATTTCTGTTGTATCTCCACCTGGTTGGATGGATGATCCCCACTTGGTTGGGTGATGGTTGTATGTATTGAGTCTTTTGGTGATAGGAAGGTCCTTTATGATGTTTAAGTCATGGTTCTTCTTGAAGAACATCTTTTTGCAGATTTTGCCTACAGTCAGGGGGAGCATGTTCAACACAGCAGAGCAGAGATATCAGCATGTACTCAGGGGGAGCACAACCCGTTTCCCTTGATGACAAAGGCGAAGGATGACTTTGAGGATCTTGGGGTTGCCATCAAGTCCAAAGGGGGAGATTGTTGGCATTTTGGCACAGGTGTGGCGCTATGGTACAGGTGTTGTCCTCGATGGCAACTCACCTTGGTGACAGAACTCAGATCAGGTGTTAAGAATGAAGCAAAATCGTGTATACGCAGGTACACCTTGCCAAAGACACGTATACACGTGGTTTATACATTCCGAAGTCGCGTATGTGTATACACGCACTTTTATGCACATATAAGCGCGTACATGGTGGGAAACTTATTTTTGGTCCGTGGTTGTTAGTCCTTGGAATTTGAACCTATGGTTGTGGACCATGGTATCTCATCAGAAGCGTTGACCCCAGGTTTTTGGACCTTGGTATTGGTTTATTATGGTTTTGGACCGTGGTATTGAGGAAGGCCTAAAACTATAAAAGAGGAAGGAGATCATGTGGCAAGGTATCATCTAAATTATTGAATATCTGATATTGTGATAGATCTGGAATACGGGTGATTGGGTTATGGTACAGATCTAGATCTGAATGAAGGAGGAACATGAGCGCAAGAAGGATAAGGACTATTGATGGATCTAAATCTCAAGGCTTGAACATTGGTATCTCTGTATGACTTTGATCTGTTATATGTGGCGCACTCTTGATCTATAAATCTGGGCTAACTAATGTCTGAATGCTTAAAAGAATAAATTATCCATTATAGATCTGTACACAGTTTCAGTGAATTGAGGGTGCATATATACGCTTTTTATGTGAATGAAAGACGCGTATCCGCAGGTTGGTTGTGGTACAGAAGCCTATACTCGCAGGTTGATGAAAAGTGAAGTAGCGTATATATCTTGATTTATGTTCTAGCTGCTTCTATTTTATTGATGCAGTGTTATGGCTTCATAATGTGTGTTTGACTACAGTTACTGTGTTCTGGGTTCAGTGGTCAGAGAAGTGCTTATTTGTTTCAGCTTTTGATTGGTGAAAAGGAGTTTGGGTTATGCAGAAATTCTTGATGTTTGATTGATGTTACTTATGGATCCAGTCTGAAAATTAATGAAACGAGGTCCCTGAAAGCAAAGAGAAGGTTGCTGCCTTCTGCAGGTAGGAGCCTACGTACTAGTATCTCAAGCTAGTACAAGAACTAAGGGGGTTGGAGCTCCCTTCCAGGGAATATGGAAAACGAGAGAGAGTTGTAGCTCTCTGCAGGTTGCAGCCTGCATCCTGGTAAAGTCTGCTCCAGTACAAGACATTGTAAAGAGAAGTTTCTAATTAAAAAGAAGATAGAGATGAATTGCAGCAGGGGGTTTCCACCCACATTGGGTTTCCTCCTTATATCTTGTGTTCTTGTGTGTGACTATCTCCTGCTCTGTTTCACTGTTTCTGGTACTGTTTATGTGCATCTGAATCACAGATTAATAACTGACATCTGAAAGATAATTCAAATTATAAGTTTGATTTATATACGTGGGTTTCTTTATCTGGAGTTGCGTATATACGCGGTTTTTATTAACTGAAGTAGCGTATATCATCTGGAATTTAAAAAGGAATTATTTGGCTTAATAATACTGATTCACCCCCCCTCTCAGTATTATTTCCAACAAACCACCTCTAGGCTTTACCGTATGTCCTCCCAGTCACTAGTTAGTATTCCTAGGCCATCCAAGCCCTTATCTATTTTAGTAGTTATTGCTATATTATTTTGACTAATGTAATTGGGAGCCCATGCTGGGAATTTGCAAAAGTATTTTAATATGTAGGAGTTTTGCATATGCTTAAATATTTCCTTACTTGTATCTTTAGAATGTAAAAATGGTTTGTTTCATTCGCCAGTCAACATATTTAATCATCATCACCATTGTAACACCCTCCTCCCACATCCACCCAAGTAACCATGCTAAATGGGGTAAACATGAGATGAGAGGATACTATGGTTAGATTTTATCTCCTAGGAGACATTAACGAAGTGGAATCGATGGAATTCCACACATAATCATCCAACATTGTCAACAAAACCCTCAAAATACAAGTCAATAACTCATAAAACTTGTCCCTAGGTCCCACTGTTGTTCTGGACCTCTAACACCATAGTCACTCTCATGCTATGAGCAAGGGATCGATTAGAGACCTAAAGTCACTCTCATAGGCCTGCATGCCAACAACTGTGGACCAAACATACCAGTTCTGTGCTAGCAACCCTAGTATTTGAGCCACTTTTTCAGACCTAGAGCCCAGTCCACTGCTCAGAATGGAGAGAAAGTTTGAAAGTAATAAAAGTACAGGGAAACAATAATGGAGAAGCAATAAACTGAACAAGACGTTAACCAGACCCTTACTAGCCATGAAAGGCATTTTGTCAAACATATCATCAAAATGTAACTTACAGGTGTAAACAACATAATTAAGTGTAGGGATCTCATACTTACCTAAGAATCATTATGAACCATTTTTCCCTAATGCCATTTGTTGTATATTCATCTATTAGGTCATAGACACATTATCCATTCATGTACAAATAAAATCATGCTAAGAGCCATACATAGTTGTTGTCACAGAATGTGCATATAATTGGCATAATAAGAACAGAAATACCATAAGCACATCAGCCATCAAAATCCATATATACATTAGTACATTTTCGCATGAAAAAAATGGAATGAATTTCTCATTTATCAATGCAATGAACCAACCGGAGATGGGACTACCACGTTCCAACTGACCATATAATGTCTAAGCCAAATCTCCTTTCATACATCCACCCTTGTGTCGTATTCAAAGCATGAATGTGGGATTGAAACCAAAGGAACTCAACCAGGGCACACCGAGGTTAAACCACCTCACCCTCATCAATAGAAACCATGCTTTACCATAATCCATCCCGGATCACTAGGCCAACACAATGAACACATCATAATAGGCTTTATCGTGATCTCCACCCGATCACTAGTACAAACAACCATGGATGTCACTAGATTTCTCCACCTACACCATGAGTAATTTTCTTGTCTCCTAGTCTCTTAGGATTTACCACAATCCAAACCTGGATCACTAGGCGCTAAACTAAGACCCGCTCTCTAGGCCTCACTGCATATCCCAAACCCAATATTACTAGGCCAAATGGAGAGAAAACCACCTCTAGGATTTACCATATATCGTCATATTCACTAGTATGTATTCCGAGGCCATCTGAGGCAGCACAAAATCTAGCTTTACCACAACCCACAGTCTGGCTTAGGGGTCACTAGGCCAATGGATTTACCGTGATCCACAATCTGCTTTAGGGATAACTAGGCCATGTTCTCTATCAATCGTAGATTCACCCCACTCAAATTTGAATCCATCCAAAAATCCATCTCATCCAAAACATGAGAACCCCATCACACCATGACTATCCATAAATGGAAAGGAGAGGTCGAAAACACTATCACACATATAAAAAACCATGCCATGATAGAAATGAACCACATGCAATACCATGCATGAAAGATATAGCAAGGAAAATGAACATGCAAGTCAGTACCTGCAATGAAGTCTGTTGTATTAGCATGATCTTGCCTTTCCCTACTTGAACATTGCTTCTCTTGCCTTCTTTTCCTTTCTTGCTCTAATGCCAAAATTCTCCAAGAAAAAAATCTAAGTATCCAAGAGTATGAGAGAAAGAGAATAGTGAGAGTGCTCTAAAACTAAACTAACAAAAGGTTACCAACTGATCCTCAGAAGACCTTTTATGACTGAGGCCTCTATTTTCTTCATTTTCCATTACTTTCCTTAATTTTCCTCCTCACATACAACCTCCGACCTTTAACCTCCTTTTTCTCCTAATTTTTCTTATTCTCATAAATAATTGTGCCAAAATTCCTTTTGCCTTCCCAAAGCCTTAGTCATTGCCTTTACCAATATCCTTAGACATAAACAATGAAATGAACACCCCCTAGGATGTGTTTCCCAACATTCGTCTTGGAATAAGTGTCCCATCTACCATGATTATTGTTTTTAACTTTTATCACATGGAATTTTCACTAGGGTTGTTATAGAAGCCTCCCCTTGGGGGACACCATCCTTGGTGTTCAATAAAATATATACCTCAGTAACCTGCTAAAAGAAGACATACTGCTCAAGGAGATTTACAAAATAGCTCGATGCAGAATTTACAATGAAATATCTGCTCAAGACAAAAACATCATGATGACATGAAAACATTAGTGGAGCTTTATAAAACAACTCGTTATAGTATTTACATCAATACACATGGGTACATTTAACAACATCTCCATAAATACAGATACCAAAACATATGCCAAATCATATACCAAAACATATATCAAATATATACTAGTCATCATATCAAAGCACATATCAAAATATCTTATATAATTTCTCAAACCATCATAAAGAATATATTCAACCACCATAGAGCATATACCAAACTAGCATAAGAACATACCAAACCACCATAAGAAACTACCAAACAACCATATTAAGATGGTTTGCATCAACTGGAAATCAAGGAAGAATACATGGTCCACATCTGATCCTCCATCTCCCATGTGGATTCTTAGGGCACAAAGTGCTTCCATTTCACTTTAACTTGCGCGATTTCTTAGTTCTGGAGCATGAACACCTTTTTCTACAATATACACTAAGGCTCTAGATGGATTTCTCCATTTGGTTCCACCTGCAATATAGACTAGTCAATTACATGCTCAGCATCCTTAACATACTTCCTAAGTAAAGATACATGGAAAACAACATGGAATTTCACTGTCGAAGGCAGTGCAAGTTGATAAGCTACTGGCCCAATCCTCTCAATGATACTGAAGGGTCCACAAAATCATGGTGGCATCTTGGCCTATGAGCCAACTCGCAAGGAGCTCTTCTTTGGTTTGATGCGCACATACACCTGTTCCCCTACCTAAAACTCCTTGAACAACCTATTCCTGTCTGCATAACTCTTATTCATATCGTGTGCTACCTTTAGGTTCTTCTTAATCACTTGGATCTCATGTTCCATGTCTACCAACATATCTAGTCCTATCAATACTCTGCTAACCGGATCACTTTTACTAATAGGTGTTACAATTTTGCACATACAATTCCTCAAAAGGACTCATCCTCAATGACTCTTGATAACTTTTGTTGTATGTGAACTCTACCAAAGGGAGATACTCTTCCCACTTCCTCTGCAGATGCATGACATACATCCTCAACATGTCCTCTAATATCCTATTGAACCTCTTTGTCCGTATATCTATATGTGGATGATAAGATGTGTCGAAGGCCAACTATGTGCCCAAACCTACAAATGGCTCCTTCCAAAACTTGGAAGTGAACTGCATATCCCTATCTAGCATAATCTTCATCAGAACACCATGTAATCTAACCACATCCCTAATGAACACTTGTGCCGCATCACTAGCTAAGAATGTAGACTTCACCAGAATGAAGTGTGAAACCTTTCTTAACCTATCAATAATGAAAATGATCGAATAATGATGCTTCAAAATCTTTGGAAACCTTGTGATGAAATCCATCGAATTAACCTCCCAATTCCATTCTAGAATCGCAATTAGCTGTAGAAGTCCACCTTTATGTTTACACTCTACCTTCACTCGTTGATAATAAAATCATATAGCCACAAACTCTTCTACATCCATATTCAGATTCAACAAATAGTAATATCTCTTCACCACTGTTAGTGTCTTCTGATAATTCAGGTGACCTAAATATGGTTTCACACAAAATTCCCTCAAGATCACCTTGTTGAGCTCACTACTATTTGATACATACATCTTGTCTCAAGACCTGACCAATCCATCTACTACAAGACAATAGTCCATGCCCTGTGCACCTTCACCTGTACCTGTACCTTTACTATCATCCTACTGCAACGTTTGGACAATCCTCATATACCTGACATCCTATTGTCCTTCTTGCAAGATCCTATCCTGTAATTTCGCCCCATAGGAGCTCAACGCTGCCAAGTGATGTACTTGGACCCATCTACTGAGAGCATATGCCACCTTGTCTTCTTTATTGTTGATGAAGTTGATCTCTAAATCAAACTTGTTGATCGTTGCCAACCATATATTCTGCTTGGCATTCAAATTTAGATGATCAAACAAATACATCAACCCAATGTGATTAGTCACAAGCACAAACCACCTGTTAAGAATATAGTTCCTCCACATCTTGAGTGCATGCATAATTGTTGCTAACTCAATATCATGTGTTAGGTAGTTCCACGCGTGCTCATTTAGTTTTCAGGACTCATTACATACCACTTGCCCATCCTGCATAAGGACTCCAACAAGCCCTCTCTTACAAGAATCTATCCATAATACAAACTCTTTATTCGGATCTACAATCTATAATATTGGTGCATGTGTCAACAATTATTTGAGCCGCTCAAAGCTAGGTTAACACTCCCGTGTCCATTTGAATTTCTTACATTTCCTTTGCAATGATGTAATAGGATAAGCAATCTATTGGGTTCTGTTATTCTTTCCACGACTAACCAACGTATGATTTTGGCAGACTTGCCTATTGTTATAGACATTTTTGGGCCCTACAACCCCAAGCATGAAATTTCCATAAACCAAGGGCTCCTAAGTCCCTAAAAGTGTTGTTCTAACCCCTAAAGGAACAAAGTCAATAGATTACAGCTTCTCCCTGAAGTTCTCCATGAAAAACTGCTCAGAATTGGTCAAAACAGGATCATTTCAGCTGCTCCACTAGCTAGGTGCGTTGCATCTCACCTAAATACACTGTGTGGGTGCGTTGCATTTCAAAAATCCCTTCTGTGGGGTACGATGGGCGAGAAATGACAAATGGCAGTGTCATTCCGTGAGGTGGAGAGGCAATGGAAGCTTCCAGAAACTTCTCCTGTGACACTTGCCTCACTGAATTCGACCAAGGATGAGTAAGAGACCATTAGTCTCCAAGTGGAGGCAAGAACTATCAGAGAGAAGACACTAATCAAATCACAAGCTGACTCATCCCCCTTACAGATATCTATATATGGATCCCTCATCCCAGAGATCGAGAGGCTGGAATTTTGCATATTGTAAGGAATTGTTGTTGGTTTCTTGAGACAAACATCAGATTGTTGGGTGATCTAAGCTTTGTTTGAGGTGAAGAGGGGCTTCTTTGCTGGGAGGTTGATGTTGGGTTAGAACAACTGGTTGTAACTCCTCTTGGCTCTTTTCTTGTTTATCAATAAAAGCTATTCAAGTTTTCCTCCATGCTTTTGTGTCATTGATGCTTGTTACATTTGTATGGTCAATTTACATCTGATCCTAGATTGTTTATGATTATAGATCCATGTCTTTGTATAGTGTTATGCTTCTGTGATCTTACAGGTACTTTGTGAAGCTAGGCGTGCAAGGGAGCAGGTAGCTGAAAACTATCAAAGAAGAGAGGAATCAAGATTAGCGCAAGACAGAGGTTGGTCTTCCTATTCCTCTCTATCTATAATTCATAAAGGAAAAACGAAAGTAGCTTTTCTCTGCTTGTTTCTAAGGCAGCCGTCACACCTTAGTGGGATAGAGCAGTCCTATATAGACACTTTTCCCTATAACAAAATGGCGACTCCACTCGGGAGATAATTAGTTTGTTTTTTTATCATTCTTTGTTGTCTATTTCATAAACTTACAGGTAGCATTCGAACTGCACTTTCCATAGAAAATGCAAAGTAGATAACTGCTACTTCAATCCATCCACTGGATCTATTTATGATTTAAGCAATTGATTCACAAACTATCAGATTGCCCTTGTGATAGCTCTTAGATCCTCCTTAGATCTACCCCTGATTGTTACATTATTGATTGCTTTATGCTCGGACAAAACCCAAGAACTGAACTGCAAACTGTGACCCAGAACCCAAACATAGTCTCATTTCTGGCCCAGCGCAGGTACTGTTAAGAGAATCTGAACTTCAGCGCACTTCCCGAGTGGACAAGCTGCGCTGCGTTTCAAATTCTCTGTGTTACAGGTGCGCTGATCAGACTAGCTCTGTGCAATGTTGGCTTCTGTGATTCATTCTTTCCAGTTCTATTCCTGAATTTTCATGCCTGTGATCAATATATGTCTGTTTGAAACCCCTTTTCCTTACTGTTATTCTGCCTCCTTTGTACAAAAGAACTGTAGATGTTTTTGTGCATTTGTTGAGTCATTTACAGTTCTCCTTTGCAAAAGTAGCATAATCGTACTGTCATCCTTTTATTTGAAACTGTCGCAAGTGGCTATTTCAATCGTAGGCAAGAGTTTGATTGCTGTTGATGGTCGATTATCCTGTTACTATTGCTTTTGTTCTAAATTTGTAATTTTCTAGTGTCTAGAACAAGTATTCATTTCAAAATCGTAAGGTGTTGTGATCGTCTCCATTTTAATTTCGAAAAGAAACTTGTTGATATTTGTCGCTTCAAAAGAAATTCAGATTTGTGCATCAACTTTTGTTTTAGCATTCATATACTGAAAAAGTCAAAAACAAATACATGCATGTGCATTTGCATATAGACAGTCTGATTGGCTTGATTTAGGAAAGTGCATTTAGAGTGTGCTCTTTGCTCTTTGTGAAAAGATTCTGTCTTTCTTTTCCCTAGTAGCTAGGATTTTCATTGCACAAAGAAGATAAAAAGTTTGTTTATCATCTTAGATTACATTTTAGGAATTACATCTACATCTCGTGGTGAACCTGAAAGGAAAACTTGATAAACAAGATCAACTTAAAATAAATTCAATGAATCTAACAACGCTTTGGAACTTATCGCACAACATTTAGAAGTCTAGACTAGAGACGTATTCTGGGGTCGGAAAGCCTGGTAACTATTGTTCTCACTGATGGTTGGGTGATTCCTCCACTTTGAGATGATAAGTGCCAGTACGGACTTGTGCTCCCACATACCATCGAGTATATTTTGGGAGACCCCAATAGGCTTAATCCTTTATCCATAGGAAGCTGTGTCTGCCGCCCTATCGATTGCAATGCACTGAACACAACATTCGGGAAGATTTACTGTCGTACCGTAAAAAGTATTCTGCAGTTTTGCGATTGGTTTGGTAATCCCTCTACCTAGATTTCCAGAGCAGTCCCTTTCGTTCCTTTTTAGACTCCTTAAAAGAAAAGGTCCATCTGAGCACTTGTCACTTCAGGCTCATTAAAAATCGAAGGAGACTAGAGTCATCTTTTGTTTTTTCTCGACTCTTAAAAACTGAAAAAACAAGTTGTGTCAAAGCGTCTAAAATTTATTTTAAACGGAAAACTCATTACCCCCTTTCCTACGTTAATCTTGGGTTGAGAGAATGGAATCCACCAACCAAGGAATTCCCCTTGGAGGAAATCCTAGTCCCTTCTCCTCTTGGGGAGATATTAGTGCACCCCATATGGCCACATTGTCGCTTCCAGGACTGACAATTGGTTTGCCTGTATGGCTCTTCTCAACCTCTGTCCTTCAGAACAGCACAATTCCGAAACAATCGAACCAGCAACTAGACGAGTCCAGAGTTACCCACCAACCTTCTACCTCCTCTAATTCTTCCTCTCCTCCTTCCTCTTCGCTTGATGGGGCTGGTAAAGCCAAAAGTCAAGTACCCGAGAAGAAGAAGGAAAAGAAGAAGAAAGAGAAGAAGAAAAAGGAACCAAACGTGAATGGGGGCAAATGAGCATCGTCTAGCGAAAATCCACACACTGCACTGACCAGGCCTAAATCGCCATGTGTCATTTGCAAAGGATACCACTATCATAGAGATTGTCCTTGCATCCCTCGGATCTTAAGGGACTGGTCTCCTCGTTTGCACAACCCGGTTTCGTCAACCTCTGATGATCATGTTGAAAACACACCGTC
This sequence comes from Pinus tabuliformis, assembly GCA_031772625.1. Taxonomy (NCBI): domain Eukaryota; kingdom Viridiplantae; phylum Streptophyta; class Pinopsida; order Pinales; family Pinaceae; genus Pinus; species Pinus tabuliformis. The sequence goes on from CM062820.1 coordinate 1,439,561,612, forward strand.
AACTAGTGAAAGTGAAGCCCTAGGACAAAAAGGATAATATAGATTTCCTTGTAAACTGTGTGAAGGCGATCATGCCATCCACTGTTGTCCCTTCTTAGACGAGGCTAAAAGAGTTTTGGACGATCGTCCAGTTTCACCGTTACGACTTCCTCCTGGATATAAAAAACTCTTGCCGAGTTCGTCACTAGTTGAAAATCCGGCTAGCCCGCTCAGGTGGTCGGCTGAAGCATCTATCATTGAAGACAAACCATCTGAACCCATACCAGATGAAAGTCAAAAGGTCGAGGCGGCAATTGACCTGGTCTTGCCTTCACAGGTTCCATCTTCAGATGATACCGTCACCGAAGAGAACAAGGATGACACCGTCCAAATTATTTTCATAAGCACAGACTCCAACGAACATGGGGGCAATTTACCCGTTCCTTTACCATATGAAGGAAGTTCGTCAAATTTGTACCCAGCCGTCTATTCGGTCCCACCTCCAAGAAACCTAGTTGTCTCCTTCGACTGGAATCAACTAGGCAGACCCCGTTTACCAGCTAGTATACCATTCCGAATCATTGTTCAAATATATAGAATGGTTACGGCTGGTACCATCATAGATGAAGGGGCTTTTGTGAGTATCCTTTCCTCAACTGCTTGGAAAGCGCTTGGTTCGCCATCGCTTTTGCCTGAGATGAGAAATCTAACCGGCTTTGATAAAGGAACCAGTCGACCATTAGGGATCCTTCCCAATGTGCCCATAACATTGAGAGGGAAAATCATTCACATGAAAATAATGGTAGTCCAAAGACCCCTGGATTACAATCTACTCCTTGGACGAGACTATATTTATTGCATGGGAGAAATTGTCCCCTCACTCTTTAGAGTAATGTGTTTTCTGCATGAAGGAAGAGTGGTCAAGCTCGTAGACCAGCTTTCATTTCCTGGATCATACAGAGCAAATAGTCATGTACCATCCCCGAATGGTCTTTTCACACAAGAAATGTCTCAATCCCCAGTCCGTCCACCCGATCAGCGCGAGTGATTCAGGGGACATGACTGAAACCCAGGGGGCATGCACCCTGGTCTACTTCGGCAAGAAAACTTCAGGTATAGGGTAGGTTTCCGCGAGAAAATATGACTAGTCTGTACTCCCATCCATGATTGGAAGAGGGGGTTATTCTAGAACAAGATTCTCTTGTCAAAGTTACGTGAGTGGAGTAACCTCCTCTACTCAGCTTTGTCTATTTCGATAGACATCGCCGAAGAAGTGTTTTGTTTGCACTGTGAATAGAGCAATCTTTGGGTAACCTATAAGAGGTAGGCCTCTCTCGGTAAAACAAATGTTTTAACGGACTAAAGAAGGGGTAACCTTGAAACTCTGTTTTATGCCTGGGGGCATGCGAACCTTTTGGCTTGCAAGTGAAGAGCGACTAGTTATTTTTTAAATTTGTAGGTCCTCTAACCCTTTAAACTCGTAGGATTGGTCGTTTCCTAACTTGCATAAAGAAAGGATGTTGGGTGAAACTCTAAAAATTGCCGGTTTTATATGAGACATTCTTATCACATGACTGGATTAATCAAGCAGTGTTACCACAAGGTTCAAGCTCGTTAAAAAATAAACCCGCATCGAGCAGTTTTAGCACATAGTTCAAGCTCATTAAAAAATAAACGTAAGCCATGAGCAAATGTTTTCCCCCGCATTTAAGCTCATTAAAAAATGAACTATTGCCCGGTAAATAACCGTCGTGAATGTAGTACTTCAGCCATTAAAGCCTTGGTCGTGTTTGCACTGTCACCTCCACTTTTGCATTGGCCGATCATTCACCACCATTTAATTGCTTACCCATTTTGAGGAACAGCTGCGAAGAGTGATCTCACTAGCCATCCTTGTAACACTGTCGTGATTGGAAAATTCCAAACCTTACCTGGAATCACTCGTTCCTCAAAAGACGAGTCTCCATTAAGCTCTTTTCAACTGACTCGTAACATATGAAAAGATTGCCGAGCCATTGGCCTCTCCAGCTCGTTAAAGGGACAGGAAGTGCTATCCCTCCTCTAGATTTTAATCTTTTTGGACCTGAGGGATTATTACACAAAAAGATCGAGCGCTTGTTTTGTTCGGCTCGTTAAAAGTATCGAAAATTCATCCCTTCTGTATTGTTTTATATTTTTTTGGACTTAAGGGATTAGATGACGAAAAAGAAATTTTGGAGTTACCTTTAGGTTCCTTTTCAGACTCCCTAAAATTGAAAAGGACTGAGTTATCTTTGTCGTTAAACTCGTTAAAATTTTAATAGCGACAAACTTGTCTATAGACGTGAACGAGTTTCACTATCGCTAGGCTCGTTAAAACATAGCGATGGGTTTGCCCGAAGCGAAAATTATAGAACAAGCATATGTTATCCTCCTCAAGCTTGAAAAAAATAAAGAGGTACTGGTCAGCAATGACTGGGGAAAATTGGGAAGAAAACTTGAAGAAACTTTGTTGGTAGCAAGTCGCTCTTGAACATGACACTTCCACTCCATGTCTGAGTCCGGTTGGGTTGTTTCATTCACCGGTCACATCACCATGGTCACATCATACCGTCCACATTTGGGGTTAATGCTACCAATCCATCACATCAGTGTCACCGATATGTTCAAGAGAAGTCATTTAGAGAGTTTACCTGTGTCTCAGCCGCTACCATACATTTATACTCCATTCTTTCATGACCGCCACCCTGAACCTTATATCACCAGATCGTTTTCACCTCCATTAAAATAATTTGCTCCGTTTCGTGTCATTGATGTGGGATTCATTAAGGCCCTCTTGTGACGGATCACTTCTTGTCGACATCAGCTCATTATCCAAGAAGTTGATCTAGGAACACCCCATTCAGTACTTTGAAGCTTGCATGCCTCAATGGCAAGTTTCTCACTTGCGGCGACAGGTTTACATCAATGGCCTTCAACCAAAATATTTTGCGTGGTGTTCGACGCCAAGTCCTTTATTCACACCACGTTAATTGTAATGCAGTACCTTGAGGGTCATTATCATTATCGGTGATCCCTCTCGCACTTGTTAACAGTTTACATAATTGACTGGTAATCAAGCGATGTCTTTCCATGTTCGACTTCAGAACATTTCTCACATGGATCGACTTGTACTTCAAGTGAAGATCGAACGAGATTGAAGACCCCGGATCTAGTTTCATCCATCCGGGCTGTGATATATATTCAGGGAAATAAAGACATTAAATGTACATCATTGCTGCACAGATAATCATCCGACCAAAAGGATGATGGCTCTATCAGAATCATCAGTCTACACTCAGATGATTGTCTATCCTATGTACATGAAAATGAATTTATAAAGCTAAGCATGGGAATGCCCGCCTCAGCTAGATCATGAAAATATTATGAAGATAATGTATTGTATTTTATCTTATTACAGGTCTCCTCCCGGCATTGAAAGAACTTCGGATCCTCATAATAAAGCATTTCACTTGACATCAAAAGATTAACGACCTCATGCTTTAGGGGGCAACTGTTATAGACATTTTTGGGCCCTACAACCCCAAGCATGAAATGTCCATAAACCAAGGGCTCCTAAGTCCCTAAAAGTGCTGTTCTAACCCCTAAAGGAACAAAGTCAACATATTACAGCTTCTCCCAGAAGTTCTCCATGAAAAACGGCTCAGAATTGGTCAAAACAGGATCATTTCAGCTGCTCCACTGGCTAGGTGCGTTGCATCTCACCTAAATACACTGTGTGGGTGCATTGCATTTCAAAAATACCTTCTGTGGGGTGCGATGGGCGAGAAATGACAAATGGCAGTGTCATTCCGCGAGGTGGAGAGGCAATGGAAGCTTCCAGAAACTTCTCCTGTGACACTTGCCTCACTGAATTCGACCAAGGATGAGTAAGAGACCATCAGTCTCCAAGTGGAAGCAAGAACTATCAGAGAGAAGAAACTAATCAAATCACAAGCTGACTCATCCCCCTTACAGATATCTATATATGGATCCCTCATCCCAGAGATCCAGAGGCTGGAATTTTGCATATTGTAAGGAATTGCTATTGGTTTCTTGAGACAAACTTCAGATTGTTGGGTGATCTAAGATTTGTTTGAGGTGAGGAGGGGCTTCTTTGCTGGAAGGTTGATACTGGGTCAAAATAACTAGTTGTAACTCCTCTTGGCTCTTTTCTTGTTTATCAATAAAAGCTATTCAAGTTTTCCTCCATGCTTTTGTGTCATTTATGCTTGTTACATTTGTATGGTCAATTTACATCTGATCCTAGATTGTTTATGATTATAGATCCATGTATTTGTATAGTGTTATGCTTTTGTGATCTTACAGGTACTTTGTGAAGCTAGGCATGCAAGGGAGCAGGTAGCTGAAAACTATCAAAGAAGAGAGGAATCAAATCAGGAGATTAGTGCAAGACAGAGGTTGGTCTTTCTGTTCCTCTCTATCTATAATTCATAAAGGAAAAATGAAAGTAGCTTTTCTCTGTTTGTTTCTAGGGCAGCTGTCACACCTTAGTGGGATAGAGCAGTTCTATATAGACACTTTTCCCTGTAACAGCTATGGTTTTGTGTATGATTTTTGCAGATGGTTTTGGACGCGATGGTTTTTGGTCCATGGTTTTGGATGTGATGGTTTTCAATCCATGGTATTGGATGCTTCGACATGTATAAATATGTATTGTAACATTGAAAGGAATATATTGAAAAATCAAGCTATTAGTCCCTTTTTTTGGATGTAGGGGAAAATATCAGTGTATATGTGTTTTATGTGTTATGCTCTCACATTGTTTATTTTTGTGTTTTAGAATTCGTATGCAGGTAATTTTTGTATGGGGTTAAAACCTACATTTGGTATCAGAGCTATTTTTTCTTCAAGGGGACGCCTTTGTTGCTGAGGGGTTTTGCTCGGGCCTGTGGTAGATCCCGTTTAGTGGGAGATCTGCAAGATCAATTCTGGTGGTGAAAGAAGATGGCGAGTAGTGGAATGATAGAGATTGAGAAATTTAATGGTCAGAGTTTTGAGTTGTGGAAACTCAAGATGGAGGATTTGTTGGTGGATCAAGATCACTGGATCACGATAGATTCGGGTACTAAAACAACGAGAGTGTCTGATGAAGAATGGAAGAAGCTAGATCGGAAGGCAAAGAGAACAATATGATTGTGTGTCTTAGATTCAATATTTCTGAATGTATCAGGGAAAGCTACGGTGAAGGATTTGTGGGACAAGTTAGGGACTTTGTACCAATCTAAATCTTTGGTGAATAAACTATTCCTATGGAAAAAGATGTATAACCTGAATATGAAAGATGGAGACTCGGTGAAAGAGCATCTAAATGTGTTTAATACTATGGTAAGTCATTTATCGTCTGTTGATATCAAAATTTTAGATGAAGATAAGTGCATTAGTTTTTTATGTTCTCTACCAGATTCATGTGATAGTCTGGTTATTGCAATAGGTAGCAATGCAACTGCCTTGCAGTTTGATGAAATAGTCTCATCATTGCTGATGGAGGAGATGAGACAGAAAATTATGGAGAGCGAAAATGGTGATGCCTTGTCTATACGAGGACTGTCCCAAAACATACACAAAAATAAGTCATCGAGTGGGAGATCTAAATCTAGAGGGAGACCCAAATCTCCAGGAAAAACTGTAAAGGTGGTGTGTTGGAAATGCAGAAAGGAAGGGCACTATAAAAGGGACTGTAAATCTAAAGCTCTTCATAGAGGAAAGGGATCTGATGATGCTCCTTTTGCAGAAGCAAAAACCACCTCAGATAAAGGTGGGGATGTGTACTTGGATTCTTCAAGTACACATGCAGATCATGAGGCATGGTTGATTGACTTAGGTGCATCCTTTCACTTCACTCCCCATAGAGAGTGGTTCTACGAGTACGAGAAATATGATGGTTGTGATGTCTTCTTAGGGGATGATAGGAAGGATAGAATCATTGGTTGCAGAAAAGTAAAGTTGAAGTTGCAAGGTGGAATGGTTAGAACACTTCTAGGTGCTCTGCGTATTCCTGCATTGGCCAAAAATCTGATTTTTGTAAGCAAGCTGGATGATGTAGGTGTAAAAATAGTGTTCAAGAAGGATACTTGCAAGATGGTTCGAAGACCACCGGTATTGATGTAGGGAGTTAGGATTGGAATTCTGTACAAGCTTCAATGTAGCACTGTTGTTGATGGGTGCAACAGTTCATTGGTTCCTGAAAGTGGACCAGAAAATCTAGTGGTCTTTGGAGGGAAGACCATGTCGTGGCATCAAAGGCTTGGACATAGTGGAGAGAAGGGCCTTCAAATACTTCATGGTAAAGGTATGGTAGAAGGTATGAATAATAGCTCTCTGGATTTTGATTCCTGTGAAAATTGTGTATATGTGAAGCAAAATCGGGTGAGTTTACCCTCTGGGCTAAGAGGGCAAAACATATATTAGAGCTTGTGCACAATGATGTGTTTGGACCTGTGAAGGTTCCATCACTGAGTAAGTCTATGTACTATGTATCATTTATAGATGACTTCTCAAGGAATACATGGGTATATTTCCTTAAGAAGAAATCTAAATTCTTTGACAGGTTTAAAGAATTTAAGGCTCTAGTGGAAAACCAGACAGAGTAGAAGATAAAGGTGCTAAGGATAGATAATGGTGGAGAGTTTTGTAGTAAGGAATTTGAAGAATTTTATAAGTGTGTTATACCATGGTAGAAGACTACTCCATATACACCTTAGCAAAATGGAGTTGCAGAAAGAATGAATGATACGTTGATGGAAAGGGCAAGAAGCATGCTCAGTGGTGCTGAGTTAGGATAGGAATTTTAGGCAGAGATGGTTGAGACAACATGTTACTCGGTCAATAGATCAACTCCATCAGTGTTGGAGGATAAGACTCCACAAGAGGCATGGATTGGTAAGAAACCCTCTCTTTCACATATGAGGGTATTTGGGTGTGATGCATATGTACATGTTCCAAAGGAAAAATGAACCAAGTTAGGTAGATGTACTTGTAGATGCACTCTCAAGAAAGCATGAGGATGTGGAAGAGTTACTTAGCGTTGTTTCTTTTTTCCAAGGAAAAAATTGGTAACTTTTTATTTAAAAAATGAAAAGTTACACTTGCAGATGCATTGAAGCATTTCCGTAAGACGCCCGTTGGGCTCAAGTGCTTTCGCACCCCATGCAACGTTTCAAAACTAACTTGCATATGAAGAAGAAAAAGAGAAGAGAGAAGAAGGGAGAAAGGGGCAGAAAAACTGGAGTTCCGGTAGTGAGAAAAAGACTCACCCTTCAAGTTTTTCTCCCCTTTTTCTTTTCGACCTTGCGCCACTCTCCTTGAGTGGGCTCAATCGAAGCTAAGACTAACTGTGTTTCTGCTTTTTGTGATGCTGTTTCCTTGTCTGAGTCTGAAGTGTCTGAGTGGTGATGTCTTTTGATCCCTCCCATATTCAGATCCTCGCTTGCCTTCTCTGCCTGATTTGGGTGAAACTGGGCAGCCTTGTTGTCTGATGTGGTTCCCTTCTGAGTCTCCATTTCTTGAGAAACCTCGGCATTCTCTGTGGGGGTCTCTTCCTCCTCTGCTTCTGATTCTTCGTCCTCTGAGTCTGGGGGAGGAAATTGCCATCCTTTCCTCTGTTTCCCTTTCTGTTTCTTTTTACTGTTTACTTTCTTGGCTTCTGGACATGTGCTTTGCAGGTGTCCTGTCTGCCTACAGAGCCTGCATCTGAAAGCTGTTTTTTCATAATCTAGTGCTTGCAGCCAGTTCTGTTGTTTATAGATCATCCTTATGTTGTCCGGTCGCCCTTTACTTAGATCTGCTTCCACACAAATACCTGTGAAAGTGTAGACCCTTTCATCAATCCTTTCCAGATCTATTTTGATATATTTCCCTATGCTGTTCCCAATGCCTTCCAATACTCGTTCACTCCAGAAGTGAAGGGGAAGGTTGTATAGGCGGACCCAGACCGGTACTTTGGAAACAGTCATTTTGTTTGGATCGAAATCTGGAAACCAGGGGGTCATAAACAACCCCGATGTTCCCCAAAACCAGGGCCCAGCACTGATGATTGTATCTCTGGCTTCCTTTGATGCAAATCTTACTATAAAGAACCCCTTGGAGCATAGATGTATGTCACATTCCATGGTCCAAGTGGTGAAGATCCAGTGGAATAGATCCATTGGTTTTGGCCAAAAACTGTTAAAATGGCAGATTAGGGCCTGTGTTTCATAGGACTTAACAAAATCATCCAGCCCTATAGAATCAAAGTTAAGGGTTGGGGTTTGCCCTAGCTGATCTACTATGTATGGCCTAGGTGTATTTCCACCTTGATCTGGAGAGGACCCTGAGTCTCTGTTGCCCTGTAAAATGTTTTTGTAGGAGGAGCCTCCCTTGAGTTGATGCTGGGGTGCTGTCTTTTTCCCCTTGTCTCCCCCTGAGGAGCTTGGCTGTCCCTGAGGCAGAGCCCCTCCTCTCAGCCTTAGGTTTAAAGCAATGATTGTTCCTGGATTAATCTCATAGCTTCCCAGCGTTCTACTATCCTGGAGGGACCACCTACCGCTGACCAAATGTTGGATCTGAACTGGGTATCCCGTCGTTGCCCATATTTGTTGTTTCAGCTGCAATATGGTGCTTCCTGCATGAACCCACACTAAACGTGTTTTCCCCTCAGGGGATTTAATAAAAATCTGAAAACTAGTTTTTGTTACCTGCTCTGGTTGTAAACAATCTTCCAGATCTAGCCTCATATTGGGTTGTTTTTCCTTGTGCATGTCTAGATCTGCAAAGTCTTTGCTTGTTTTATTCTTGTTGCCACCGATTTGCTGCCTAGGATCTGGCTGTTCTCGAAAATTGGCTAGATCAGGTAGATCCAGGGCGTATCTGCAGTGTTTGGATCTATGCGTAGAGAGGGGAGGCGGATCTGCACCATGCAGTCCCCCTTCATTGATAAGATGGCTGCATGGCTCAAATTCACAGTTGGGCGCCTCGATCCTCTGCAGCCCTAAAACCTCTTCGTATACCCACACAAGGCAGTGGTCTTCCGTCGCTGTCCTCGCCGCGTGATCTAGTTGGAGTCCTGGCAGTAGAACGCGGTCACCCGGGTCAATAACCTCGGCTGCTTCATCTGGAATTTGGTTCAGAATATAGCACGAAAAAACAATTGCGTGGATCTGATCCGATTTTATGAGCAGAGCGCCGTTTGTGAAGACCCTGAAACCGAGCGTTTGGCTGCAAGAGGTGAGCCATTTCTCTGAAAACGTTTGTACTAAGAAAACCCTTTCAGCACCGTAGAGATAAGCATTCTCCGTAACCCCAAGCCATGGATCCCCATCGGCCCCTGTAGCAGGCTTAGGTACGGCTGCGGCGGCAAACAAAAACCTGCGTGAGAAAACCCTAGCACTCGCCATTTCTCTTCCCGTTTTTTTTTTTAAGTTATAACATTACATTCATCCCAAAAAAATTTAAGAATGCAAACACTTAAATTACGTCTCTTACTACTTAGCGTTGTTTGTATTATCACAACAAATTGGATAAACGAAGCAAGGGATGAATGGAAGAATGACGAAGAAGTGTGGGGACTCATTCAAAAGCTACAACAAGACCCCACTAATGTGTTCAAAGGTATCCTTATGTAATGTAAAGGATGCTTCCCCCTTCACGAGGCTGATTTTGAAGCTGTTGATCTATATTTTCTTCTATTTTGTGAGTTGGTTGCATAACAATTGGTATCAAAGCTTTGGATTGTAGGGTTTCACTACTTTAAACTGGCCATCATGAAATTTCGCTATAACATTTTTTCTAAGATATTTCAGAATTTTAAATTAAAACCCATTTGAGATGAAATCATGGTGAACCTTGGGTATGAATTTTAGATCTTTTCTCGCCATATGATTGGTGATATGATCTGAGGCAGTTAGGGATTTTTCATGCTTCCGAATTATATCTCAAACCAGTGACTTGCGGAAAATAATCATAACGTTCTCTCTGGGCATTAGATTGAAATTTAATAAAGGTTACAGAAAGAGGACAGGCTGTAATTTTTTTTTTTTTTCTAGTCTGAAGGTCAAAATCGTTACATGTGGCACTTCGTACAAGTTATCTCTACTAAAATTGTCTATAATCAAGTCATCGTGGCATATTTGGAATAACGCTTTCTTGGAGAATCCAATGTTGTTTAGACTTGTGGTGTTGGAACAAGGACTCAAAGGGCTACCACAAGAATAAATTTATGATCTTGGAGATCCGCAATTTCGAAGGTACAATAGATTCAATCCTACAAAGTGAAAAAAATATGTGTAGTCTTTTTAAAAGTTTTCATAAATTTGATTCAAAAAATTAGTTTGAAGGAATTCAAATGACATAGTGAAGCATACTTATCATTAATTGATGCACAAAATAAGGAGAATGGAAACACCTAGTAAGCAACCTGGAATCTCTACCGTGACTCATGAATAAGAGGGAGGAATGCAACATGATATATCAAATTATGAGACCAAGTGAAACAAATTTCACTCTCACAGAAAGTAATAGAAGCTAAGATGGATGGTTTCAAGAATGTCATGGAAGCTAAGATGGATTGTATAGAAGCAAAACTTAAAGGAAACATGGAATATTTGAAGATAGATTTTACAAAGTTGCTACAAGAAATGCTTACTAATGGTGAAAGGGTAGTAAAGGAATGTCATGATGGGAACAAAAGAAATTTTAATCGTAATTTCATAGACTCTAGCATTGGATTGAAAACCCCATCATGTTCCAAAGATTGATATGAGGAAATTTGATGGCAAGGATCCTATAACATGGATACTATAGATGGTGCAATATTTTGGTCTCCATAATGTGAAAAACACAAAAAACGTACACATTGTAGCTTTATATTTCTAATCCAATCCTTTTTTATGGTGTCATTGGATTTTCTGTCATAAAAAATTGTCACTTGGGAAACTTTTATGGAAGAAATTATAGCACATTAACAAGATATAAAAAGAAACACTTTTTTTAGCCAATTGATAAATCTTAAACAAAAGTGCTCAATGGTGGAGAACATTGAGGATTTCCAAAACTTGAATATAAGGGTAAAATAGATTTGAGAGGAGCATAGGATTGATGTGTTCATAGGTATATTAAAGGATAACATCCAACATGAGGTTTTCCTTTGGGAACCTGATTCATTGGAAGAGACGTTCATGTTGGCAAGAAAACTTGAAAGAAAAATTATGGCAACAAGGAAGCGTACCACTCACAAATATAAATATGGAAATGTTGTTTCCGCTATCCTTCCACAACCTACAATGTCAACACCACAACAATTGGAAGAGAAGAGATAAAAAGGGCTGCGTTACAGTTGTGATAGAAAATACACTAAAGGTAAGAAGTGCGTTGGGAAGAAATTATTTTACATAGATTGTGAAGAGGAGGGAGGAAATGAACAAGAAATGTCAAAAGAAGAGGATAGAGAATAGGAACAAACCCTTCAGAAAGAAGCAATGAATCCTCTATGAAACCAGCTCACAAAAAGATAGAAAAGATAGATCAACGCCTTAGAATTCAGCCTCTTCGAGGGGGCTACCTCCTTTACATTACATAAATGAACAATTCTTCGATTATTCAAATGACAAAACCTCCTTTCTATATATAGGAGTCTAAGGGGTCACAATATAACCAAGCTGACCTAACAATAATAATATAAGGGAACAAAAATAACAACAGGGGGATTCTATGGGGCACAACAATAACAGTATGGGGCCAATAGAGGCACAAAAATATTAATAAGGAATACAACTATAGTATTAATGGAGGCATCACTAGTATTATAGGGACCTAACATGCCCCTCTCCTTCAAAAGAGTGTTGTCCTCAATGCTTGAGTAGTTTTGGGTTCTTCTGTATAAAATTCTCATCCTCCTATGTGGAATATTCAGTGGATAAGTTCTTCCATTTGATGAGATACTTTGAAGTGGATCGATTTCATAGTTTTTGAGTTCTTGTTTCTATGACTTCTTCCAGTTCCAATATAATTTTTCCTTCCTTGCCAAGCTCTGGAAATATTGTTTGAACTGCAAGCTTGTCACCTATAACGTTCTTTAAACATGAAACATGGAAAACTCAATGCACTCGAGAAGCTGCAGGAAGCTCCAATTTGTATGCCATAGTACCAATCTTCTGCAACACCTTATACGGACCATAATACTTTGGTGACAATTTTTTATCCTTCTTAGCTTGCTTGAGGGACATTTGTTTATATGGTTTTAGCCGTAGGAATACCCAATCACCTACATCAAAACTTATTTCACTGCGATGCTGATCTGCCTGTTGTTTCATTCTACTTTGCGCCAACACGAGGTTATCCTTTAAGAGTTGGAGAACTTGTCGTTGATGCTCGATGTGATGTTCCACTACTTGAACCTTAGAATTTTCTCTTAAATATGATGTGATGAATGGTGGCTGATATCCATAAAGTGCCATAAATGGGGTAATTTTTGTTGCAATATGGAAGGAAGTGTTATACCACTATTTTGCCAGAGGCAACCATTTGACCCATTGTGTCTATTTATTAGATACAAAGCAACGAAGATATCCTTCCAAACATTTGTTTACTACCTTCGTTTGCCCATCAGATTGAGGATGATAAGATGAGCTATGAGCTAATTGAGTACCAAGACAAGAAATTAATTCTGTCCAAAAATTTCCTGTAAAAATGGGATCTTTGTGACTTACAATAATTTTTGGGTTTCCATGTAGCTTTTGAACTGTTTTCATAAATGCAGTAGAAATTGTACTGGCTTTAAATGGGTGTGATAATGCACAAAAGTGTGCATACTTGGTAAGTCTATCAACTACCACCATGATGACACTCTTTCCCTTAGACTTGGGTAAACCTGTGATAAAATCAATTGAAACCTCCTCCTAACGTTAGCTTGGAATGGATAAAGGTTGTAATATGCTTGGTGTCTTAATTGTTTCAGCTTTATTTTGTTGGCATACCAAACATTCCTCCACAAACTTTTGAATATACGATTTAAGGCCATCCCAAAAAAATTCCTTCTTAACCCAGTGGTAAGTTTTTAAAAATCCTGAGTGCCCTCCTAAGGGAGAAGCGTGCAATTCCAGAAGAATATTTTGTTTGAGTTTGGAATTCTTACAAAGGTATAAGCGATCTTTTTACCATAATGAATCATTTTTCTAGCCAAATGTATCAAATGTACTGGAATCTTGTTGTAACTTTCGAATAAGTTCCCACACTTCTTCATCATTCTTCCATTACTCCCTTGCTTCGTTTATCCAATCCTGTTGGATAATAGAAATGGCGCACAACAATGCTTCCACATCCTCATCCTTTCTTGAGAGTGCATCTGCCACAACATTTTGCTTCCCTTTTTTGTATATGATTTCAAAGTCATAACCCAACATCATTGTGACCCATTTTTGTTGTTCTTCAAAGGATAATCTTTGTTATAAAAAGTATTTAAGGCTATCATGATCTGTTTTTAGCTTGAAGTGTCTTCCCATTACGTATGGTGGTCGTTTCTTAAATGCATGTAGTACTGCCAACATTTCCTTCTCATAAATAGCTTTGTGTAAATACTTTCCCTTGAGTGGATGACTTTTGAAAGCAATGGGTCTTTCATCTTGCATTAAAATAGCACCAATTCCATTTACAGAAGCATCACATTCCACAATAAAGGTTTTTGTGAAGTCTGGTGTAGCTAATACCAGTGCTTGGCACATTGCCTCTTTAAGATCTTCAAAGGACTTTGTTGCTTCTGGAGTCCATGAAAATGCATCTTTCTTCAACAATGTTGTTAAAGCTACTGCTATTTTCCCATAATTCTTAACAAACTTGCGATAATACCCTGTGAACCCGAGAAATCCTCACGAATGCTTTGTGGATGTGGGGATTTCCCATTCCTTATTGACTTTAATTTTGCTAGGGTCTACCTTAACTCCTTCATGAGATACAATATGACCCATATATTCCACCTCTTGTACTCCAAAGAAACATTTGGATCTTTTACATATAATTGTTTCTCCTCCAATAGTTGTAGCACCCTGTCAACGTGTTTAACATGATCCTCCCAAGACTTGTTGTAGATTAGTATATCATCAAAAAATACTAACACAAATTTTCTAAGGGTTTGAAAATGGAATTCATTAAACCTTGAAATGTAGAAGGTGCATTGGTAAGGCCAAAAGGCATGACCAAAAACTCGTAGTGACACTCATGAGTTCTAAATGTTGTTTTTAGAATGTCTTGAGTCTTCATTCTGATTTGATGATATCTTGAACGAAGATCTAACTTGGTGAAGTAAATTGATCCATGCAATTCATCCAATAACTCGTCAATGACAGGAATGGGAAACTTATCTTTAATAGTGAGCTTGTTGAGCTCCCTATAATCCGGACACATGCGCCATGATCCATCCTTCTTGTGCACCAATACTACTGAATCAGTGAAAGAACTTTGGCTAGGTTGAATTATACCAGCCTCAAGCATTTCTGCAACCATACATTCAATTTCATTCTTTTTGGCATACGAATATTTGTACGGCCTGATGTTTGGAGGAACACTTCCTGGAATCAAATGAATAGCATGATCATGATCACAGATAGGTGGGAGACTTTTGGGAGTCTCAAATACCTTGGAATGATTGTCCAAGACTTTTTGGAGATCTGGAGCAATAGATGAATTCGATGTGGAAACATCTAGCGAACATAATTGTGAAATTACACCTCGTTGTTCCTTTTTAAAAGCTTTTTCATACCGTTAGAGCTTATTATCTTTCTCGGTTTCCCTGCAATACCCCTTAATTCAACTCTCCCTTCTTCCACATAAAATTTCATGAAAAGTTCTTGAAAGTTAAAAGCTACTGTACCCAAGGATTGTAGTCATTAGACTCCTAGTACAACATCAACACCTCCCATTGGAATGGAAAGCATTGGGCTTTCAATAGATATTCTCCCATGGATAGTTTGATTTTGTGGCACTTTCCAGAGCAATTTATTCTCCCTCCATTTGCAACCATCACTTGAAACTTTGGTGCTAGATATAGGAAGCAATTCAATTGTTTTGCTACCTTATAATGAATAAAATTATGGGTACTTCCTGAATCAATCAACACTATTACCTTTTTCTTCTTGATTTGTCCTTCTATCTTGATGGTTTGAGGAGTGGTAATTCTAGCCAATACATTACAAGATATGGTCGGATTCATTTCTTCTTTATCTAGGTTTTTTCGCTGGAGTATATGCTCTTCTTCTGACCTTTCTTCCTCCTTTTCTTCTTCCTCTTCACAATCTATGTAGAATAATTTCTTCTCAGCACACTTATGACCTTTAGTGTATTTTCTATCACAACTGTAACAAATCCCTTTTGCTCTTTTTTCTTCCAATTGTTGTGGGGTCAACCTTATAGGTTGTGAAAGGCAAGGGGCAACAACACTTCCATCTTTATAGTTGTGAGTGGTATGCTTCTTGGTTGCCATACTTTTGCTTTCCATTTTCCTTGCTAACCTGAATGCCTTCTCTAATGAATCAGGTTCCCAAAGGTGAACATCATGTTGGATATTATCCTTTAAAGTCCCTATGAACACATCAATACTATGCTCCTCTGGAATATTTTTTACCCTTATGTTCAATTTTTGAAACTCCTCAATGTGCTCCATTATTGAACCCTTTTGTTTGAGACTTATCAAGGGGCTAAAAAAAGTGTTACTTTTTGTATCCTCATAATGTGCTATGAATTCTTCCATAAAAGTTGCCCAAGTGATAATTTGTTTACAAGAGAAAAGCCATTGATACCATACAAACTAATTTGGTTCCAAATATAAAGTTGCAATACGTACCTTTTGTGTGTTTCACACATTATTGAGATCGAAAAATTGCTCCATTTGTAATATCCATGTTGGAGGATCCTTGCCATCAAAATTCCTCATATCAATTTTTGGAATATGGTGGGTCTTCAATCCAACATTAGAGTCTATGGAATCATGATTAACATTTATTTTGTTTTCATCATGGGTTTCCTTTACTACTCTTTCACTATTAGTGACCATTTCTTGTAGTAACTTATTCATATTTATCTTCAATTCTTCCATCTTATCATCCATGCCATCTATTTTAGAATCCATGCCATTCATCTTAGCTTCCATTCCATCCATCTTAGCTTATACACCTTTCTTTAAACTATCCATCTTATTTTCTACATCTTTCTTTAGACCATCCATCTTAGATTCTGTTTATTTTTGTGCAAGTGACACTTGTTGCACTTGATCTCGTAATTTTGATATATCATGTTGCATTTCTTCCTCTTCATCATGAGTCATGCTAAAGCATTCAGGTTGCTTACTAGGTGTTTTCATTTTCCTTCCTCAAGGCATCAATTACGGATAATAATTCTTTACTATGATCTTTGAATTCCTTCAAACTAATTTTTCGAACCAAGCTTATGCAAAAATTAAAAAAAAAACTACACACCTTTTTTCAGTTTGTAGGATCTTGATATTGAATCTGATGTATCTCTGTAATTTCGGATCATCCAGTTCTAAAATTGCGACTTGTAGTAGCCCTCTGCATCCTCTTTCCATTGCCACTAGTTTGATCCAAATTGGATTCTCCAAGGAAGAGTTATGCACAATCTCTAAAGATGACCTGATTATAGACCTTTCGCGAAGAGCGAAATTGTATGAAGTGCCACATGACACTGTTTCAACCTTTGGCTCTGAAAATTATATACAAGAAACTACAATCCATCCTCTTTTTGTACCTTCTTACAAAATTTCAATATGATGCTCAGAGAGAAAGTTATGACAATTTTCCCCAAGTCACATGTTTGGAATATAATTCAGGAGTATGCAAAAAGACCAACTTCCTCAAATCATATCTCCACAAATATAGCATGAAAAGCTCTGAAATTTGAACCCAAACTTCTGCACAATTTCGTCTCAAATGGGTTTTTTTCCATTTCTGAAACATCACAAAAATAAGTTATAACGAAAATACCACAATGACCTATTTGGGGCAGCGAAACCCTAGAATCCAAAGCTCTCATACCAAATGTTTTGAAACTAGCTCACAAGAAGATAGAAAAGATAGATCAACGTCTTATAATTCAGCCTCTTCGAGGGGGAAACCTCCTTTACATTACATAAATGAACAATTCTTGGATGATTCAAATGAAAAAACCTCCTTTCTATATTTAGGAGTCTAAGGGGTCATAATATAACCAAGCCGACCTAACAATAATAATATAAGGGCACAAAAATAACAATAGAGGTATTCTATGGGGCACAATAATATTAATAAGGGATACAACTACAATATTAATGGGGGCTTCACTAGTATTATAGGGACCTAACAAAATCTGACCATATCTTGTAATGCATTGGCTGAAATTACCACTCGTTAGACTCTCAATATAGAAGAACATATCAAGAAGGAAAAGGTAATAGTGTTGATCGATTCGGGAAGTACCCATAATTTTATTCATTCTAAGATAGCAAAGTAATTGAATGGATTCCTATATCCAGCACTAAGGTATCAAGTTATGTTTGTAAATGGAGGATCCATAAATTCTCTGGAAGGTGCCATAATATGAATCTATCCATCGATAATATGTATTGAATAGTCCAACGCTTTCCATTTCAATGGGTGGTCCTGATGTTGTACTAGGCATCAAATGGCTATAAAATTTGGGTATGATAGCTTTTAATTTTCAAGAACATTCCTTGAAATCTTTTTAAGAAGGAAATGAAGTTGAATTAAGGAGTATCGTAGGAAACTAGGAAATATAATCAACTCTAATGGCATGCCAAATCTTATAAAGAAAGAACAATGAGGTGTAATTGCACAGTTAGGTTCGCTAGAGGTTGCCACATCGAAATCATCTATTTCACAAGATCTACAGAAGGACTTGGACAATCATTCCAAAGTATTTCAGACTCCCAAATGCCTCCCACCTATATGTGATCATGATCATCCTATTCATTTAATTCCAAGAAGTGTTCCTCCAAACATCAGGCCTTATAGATATGCCTATGCCCAAAAGACTGAAATTGAATGTATGGCTGCAAAAATGCTAGAGGCTGGTATAATGCAACCTAGTCAAAGTTCTTTCTCTGCTCCAATAGTATTATTGCACAAGAAGGATGGATAATGGCACATGTGTCCATATTATAGGGAGATAAACAAGCTCACTATTAAAGGTAAATTTCCCATTCTGGTCATTGATTAGTTATTTGATGATTTTCATGGATCAATTTACTTCACCAACTTGTATCATCATTCAAGATATCATCAAATTAGAATGAAGACTAAAGATATTCTAAAAAAAAAAAAATCATTTAGAACTCATGAGGATGATTATGAGTTTTTGGTCATGCATTTTGGCCTTGCTAATACACCTTGTACATTTCAAGGTTTGATGAATTCCATTTTCGATGAAATACTAATCTACAACAAGTCTTGGAAGGATCATGTTCAACATGTTGATAGGGTGCTCAAACTATTGGAGGAGAAACAATTATATGAAAAAACCTCTAAATGTTTCTTTGGATTACAACAGGTGGAATATCTGGGTCATATTGTATCTCATAAAGGTGTTACGGTAGACCCTAGAAAAACTAAATCCATTAAGGAATGGAAAATGCCGACATCCATAAAGTATCTGCGAGGATTTATTTGCTTGAAAACATATTATCACAAGTTTGTTAAAAATTATGAGACTCGAGAAGAAATGAAGGCCTTTAAACATATTAAAGAGACAATGTTCCAAGTACCAGTCTTAGCTGTGCCAGCCTTCACAAAAACCTTTACTATGGAATGGGATGCCTCAGGAAATGGAATTAGTGTTGTTTTATTGCAAGAAGAAAGACTCATTGCTTTTGAGAGTCATCCAAGAAAAGGAAAATATTTAGACAAAGTTATTTATGAGAAGGAAATATTGGAAATACTACATGACCTTAGAAATGGCAACCTCACCTAATGGGAAGACACTTCAAGGTGAAAATAGATCATGATAGTCTTAAATACTTTGTAGAAAAAATATTATCTTTAGAAGAGAAAAAATGTGTCATAAACATGTTGGGTTATGACTTTGAAATCATCTATAAGAAAGGGAATAAAAATGTGTTGAAAATAATACTGAGAGGGGGGGGGGGTGAATCAGTATTATCAAATTCTTTTTCAACTTATATAAAGATTAGCAGATATGACTAATGAAACTTGTCTATACCTTCCTGACTTATAATTTAATTTATTCGTCAGATATTGATCATTAATCTGTGTGTCAGAACCATATAACAGTAAGCAGGACCAGAAAAGGAGAGTAGACAATCACACAAAGGAACACAAGATATAAGGTGGAAACCCAATGTGGGTGAAAACCACCTGCTGCAATATGTCTCTATCTTCATTCAATTAGAAACTTCCTTTTACAATGATTTTGTACTGGTGCAGTCTTATACCAGCATGCAGGCTTCAACCTGCAGAAGGCTACAACCTTTTCTCATTCTCCAGACTCTTCTGGAAGGGATCTACAACCCCCTTAGCTCTTGCATTAGCTGAGGTACTTGTACGTAGGTGCTGACCTACAGAGGACTTCTCTTTTCTTCCAGTGACCATGTTTCATAAATTTTCAAACTGGATCCATGAATATCAATCAAACATCAAATAGATCTGCAATCAACCAACTTCCTTGTACAAATACTGAATCAATAACTTCTCAGAACACAGTACCAGTAACTAGACACCAAGTCAGACCCCTGAACACTGCAGAAATAGATAAAAGCAGCTAAAATATATTTCAAGGAAAAAGTCTGCAACTTCACCAATAGAAACTTGCATACGTCTGTAATATTCCCTTCTTTACCCTGTGGGTATCAGCACCTTCTCTGTGTCAAACCTGCTGTATCCACACTTGTGCTCTGCTGGGGCTATGGGTATCTGCACCTCTTCTATTTTGAACCTGTGGGTATCCGCACCTGCGTTGTGCCGAGCATGCGGGTATCTGCACCTGCGATGTGTCGAGCCTGTGGGTATCCGCGCCTGCACCGAGTTGGGCCTACGGGTATAGAAATTTATCAGACTTCGATTATACCCTAGATTATCAGATTTATAGATTTGATCAAGTACCAAAGAGATCTCGACCCCTGAGTAGATTCGTCTTGTAATGCTTAGGTTTCTCCTTGATTCAGGTCTAGCTCACCAACCAATCACAAATATTTTAGATCTTGCTCATCTCAAGATATTCAGCACATTAGTTTCCCAAGCCAAATGATCTCCTTTGCTTTTTATAGTCTAGGCCTTACTCAAAACCATGGTCCAAAACCATAGAGATCCAATACTAAGGACCCAAAACCTGGGTTCAATAATTTAGATGCAAAACCACAAACCAAAACCATAGGATCAAAAATGTCAGTCTAAATACCTTGGACCAACCATAATATTTCCCACGTGTGTGTTTCTCTCTGCATGAAAGTTCATGTACTTTACGTCTACATTTTTTGATCGAAGCACTTGCGTACATGTCTGCAATTTTTTTCCGATGCACTTGCATAGATTTGCGGTTTCGTGAACAGGAACCTGAGGGTATCTCATTTTCTACTTTTTTTAGAGCTTGAGCTTGTGATATGCTATTTGAGCGAGTTTCCATCAAGGACAACACTTATGCCATCGAGCCAAACCTGTGTCATAGTGCCAACAATCTCCCCCTTTGGATTTGATAGCAACCTAAAGTCACTCAAAGTCTTTTCTCCCCCTTTGACATCAAGGGCAAAGGGTTATGCTCCCCCTAAGTACATGCTGAAGTCTCTGCTCTATTGTGCTATCCAAGCTCCCCCTAACATATAGGCAAGGTCTGCAAGAAGATGTTATACAAAAGAAATATGACTTTATACATCATAAGTGACCTTCCTATCACCAAAGACTCATACATACGACTCCAAACCAAGTGGGAATACATGATATAATAGGCATATGACATTATCAATCCCAGGCATAGTGGGGCAACCAAGATAGGTCATTACATGACCTTGACAAAAGAAAGATAGAGACAAAATATCAGCAGCATCTATCAAGCACTATTCAGATTAATATCCATGTTCTCCTTCTGCACTTGCTCCTCCTGAAATCAAGACAATCGAAGAATTGAACCAAGATATTCTATGATAATGCCAACAATGCATTATTAGAGTAATATATGCTCCCCCTGAACGTATGCCAGATGGTCTCTGACAGACCCATATTGGACTCTTCTCATTCTTTATTTTCTTAGAGTCAACTGTACCCACATAAACCAGTGCATGTACGGGTATACCCCATGTGAAAAAATCTCTAAAAACAGACAAGATTCAACAGCAAGATGATGCATCAATTACCCCCAACTTTTGTCTGAGGTATTCTAAGGTCTCCCTGGGCAGTGGTTTGGTGAGAATATCAACAACTTGTTCCTTAGAGGGAACATACTCCAATTTGACCTTTTTCTCAAGCACTTGTTCTCCGAGAAAATGATACTTGATCGGTATCTGCTTAGTCTTTGAGTGCATAACAGGATTCTTTGAAATACTGATTGCACTTGTATTGTCACAAAAAATAGAGATAGGTGGAGTGCAGGTGATTTGAAGATCTTGCATTGTTTGCATCATCCAAAGGAGTTGTGTGCAGCAAGATGCAGCCGCTACATATTCTGCTTTAGCTGTAGATAATGCAATAGAGCTTTGTTTCTTGTTGAACCAAGATACTAATCTAGGACCCATGAAGAATGCACCACCACTAGTGCTTTTCCTGTCATCTACGCTTCCTACCCAATCCGCATCATTGTATGCATGAAGTGTGAGATTTGTACCTCTAGGATACCATAAGCCATAGTTTTGAGTTCCTTGAAGATACTTGAAAATTCTCTTAACTGCCTGAAGATGAGTTTCCTTTGGATTCGCCTGAAACCTTCCAACTATACCCACTGCATGCATAATGTCTGGTTGGGTACTTGTTAGATAGAGTAGAGTACCAATCATGGATCTATAGGTTGTTGATGTACTACTGCTGATTCATCATTTGCGCTGATGCCGCATCCTGTCACCATAGGGGTACATAATGGTTTTGAATCCTCCATCCCATATTTCTTCAAGATCTGCTTGAGATATTTGGTTTGTGATAGAAAAATGCCATCTTTGTTTTCTTGGACTTGTAAACCAAGAAATTATGTGAGCTCACCAATCATGGACATTTCAAACTCTTTCTGCATCACCAAGGCAAAATTTTGACTGATATCTTCTTCATTGCTACCAAAGATTATATCATAAACATACACAACAAGTATCAGCAAGTTATCATTATCAATTTTTATATACAGATTGCTATCAGTTGATCCTTTTATAAAACCTTCTTGATGGAGGTACTTATCCAACTAATAATACCACGCCCTTGGTGCCTGTTTAAGGCCATAAAGTGCCTTTTTGAGCCTGCATACAAGTTTTGGATCATTTCCAAGAATAAACCCATCCAGCTCTTCAATATATACTTCTTCATTTATGTCTCCATTCAGAAAGGCAGACTTTACGTCCATCTGAAATACTTTGAACTTCTGAAAGCTAGAGAGAGCAAGGAACATTCTTATGGCCTCAAGTCTGGCAACTGGAGCAAACGTTTCTTCAAAGTCTATGCCTTCTTGTTGCGCATATCCTTTACAAACAAGTCTTGCCTTGTTTCTAACCACATCACCATGTTCATTCAGCTTATTTTTGAAAATCCATTTTGTCCTATGACATTCTTATCTTTTGGTCTAGGAACCAACTCCCAAGTGTTATTCTTTTCAATCTGCTCGAGTTCTTCCTTCATGGCCTTGACCTAGCATTCATCCTTCCAAGCCTCTCTTACATTCTGTGGTTCAGTGGAGGAGAGCAATGCTAGATAGCTTGAAGCTTCTGGAATGGTTCTTCTTGTTTGTACACCTACCTCTTTCTGCCCCAAAATTTGAGATTCTAGATGATTCTTCTGAACGTATTTGGATGGAGTCTTTTCTTCTATCCTTATTTGCTCTTCTGGTGCTTCATGGGTTTCTTCTTCGTCATGAATCTGATTTGAGGTTGATGGATAGTCTTCGCCATCTTCGAGATATTTAGATTTTACCTGCCTAGGAGTGTTTCCTTCTTCATCAACCACTATAGCAATACTTTCAACAATTTTACCAATTCTTTTATTGTAACATTTGTAAGCTTTGCTGTGGGGAGAGTAGCCAAGTAAAATGCCTTCATCTGCTCTAGGTTCAAACTTGCCAAGATTTTCATCGGTCCTTTTAATGTAGCATTTTCTTCCAAAATTTTTGAAGTATTTTACCCTGGGAGTCTTACCATACTAAAGTTCATGAGGAGTCTGAGTGTCGTTTACCTAGATATTTGTCTTGTTGAGAATAGTAATAACAACAAATGCAGCTTCACCCCAGAAGGTTGCGGGAGTTCTAGAGTCATCAAGCATAGCACGAGCAATCTATTGAACCGTTTTGTTCATCCTTTCCACAACTCCATTCTACTGAGGAGTCCTTGCAGTAGAAAATTCCCTTCTTATTCCATGTTCTTCACAAAAATCGAAAAATACATCTAAGGTAAATTCCCCTCGTCGATCAGATCTAAGGCATTTGATTCTGCGATATGATTCATTTTCAACCAAGACTTTGAAAGACTTGAACTTTTTGAAAGCTTCATATTTATACTTCATGAGTCCCATCCAACACATCCTTGAAAAGTCATCAATGAACAATATGAAATACTCTTCTCCTCGAGGTGATCTCTTCCTAGTTGGACCACATATATCCGTGTGAACAAGTTCAAGTGGCCTGCTAGCTGATCCTTCCTTCTCAGGGAAATTAGTTCTAGTTTTCTTACCAAATTGACATGATTTGCATATTGTATTGTCTGGAATTCTGATGTCAAGAAGATCATGAACTACTTGATATTTGCATGCTTTCCTTATCTGAGAGAAGCTAAGATGCCCTAGTCTTTTGTGCCATAGCCAGTGTTCATCATTCTTGCTTAAATAGCATTGTTGTTGTTTTCCCTTGAGTACGTATAAGTTATTTGGAGTTCTTATGCCTCTGATCACTGTCTTTCCTGTATCCAGCTCATGAACAATACATCCATTTGATCGAAATATTACCTTAGTTCCTTGATCACCCTTCTGACTGACACTTAATAGATTGTGCTTTAAGCCATCAACATACATAACATTACCATCCTTGACCTTTTCTTTCAAATGAACAGAGCCTTTACCTTTTATGAATGCAGGGGTGTCATTTCCAAATTTGACCTTCTTTTCCTTGTCTAAGACACTATATGACTGAAGTTTTTCTTTATTACCTGTCATATGTTTTGAGCACCCAATGTCGATTTACCATTGATTTTCCTATCCCTCCGCATATAGGGATATCCCACATCTTTTGGGTTGTGTTTCTTTCTTTTTCCATGTTTTGGAATTCAATGAGGCTTGCTCCTTCTGAGTTGTTTGCCAAAACATGCTTCTGCATTCAGAATCTTCATGACCGAAGTTGTTACAAATAGAACATTGTATTTCATTTTCAAGAGCAGAGAAATTATTGTAGGTTCTTTTCATGATTCTTGTCATACTCCTTTGTTTTTGAGCTTCCCTAGTCATGATGGTCTTCTAGGCAACACATTGAGAAGCTTTATGACCAAAGTTATAACAAGAGAAACATTGGCCATTGAAGAAATTCCTGCGATTATCAAATCTACCAACCATATGATTATAGTTTCCATCCATTCTTAAGCCAATATGAGAATGATTTACCTATGGTCGGTTGAGGATTATGTTCATCCTTGACGTAGATTGTGCCCGATAATATATTCTTGAAGCAAATTGTCCCTGATTTACCTAGTGATCTGCATTATGCTTTTGTTGTCGATTGTCAACTTGTTCACTTCTCCTTGTTGCATCAAGATAACTTTTGGAGGTGAATTGCTTCTGCGCTTTCTTCTGAGCTTGAGATGCTTCTTCGGAATATCTGAGACCAGTCTTGATTAGAGGAGAACGTTGCACTTTGATAATCTCATCTAGAGTTTCAGATCCTTTAGCAAATCTGAGATTAAGGGCTTTTGTTTTCTCAATTTCTTTTCTGAGTCCCACAATTTCACATTCTAACTCTTCATTGTGTTTATCCTTTTCAGCAAGTTGGAATGTTAGAGTATCTATAATCATATTATTTTCCTCTAAACAAACTTTAAGTTTAGAAATTTCTTCATAAAGACCTTCTTCATTTATAGCATCCAAGAAATCATCATTTTCAAAAGCCATCAAAAGTCTATCATCATTACCTTGTTCATCTTCACCACTACTTGACAATCCATCACTGTCTTCATGCGTGTAATAACTCTTCTTATTCTGTTTTCTGTTCCATCTAACAAGTTCCTTACCTTTGTCTATTTTATCCTTATGAGGAAATTTTGTAGCATAATGACCAACTCTCCCACAAGAAAAGCATTTGAAAGGCAGCTTACCTCTGAATCTTCCAGTTCCCCGTTGAAGGTTCTTAACAAAATTTGATTCTTCCTCTTCTTCTGACACATGTCCTGCCTCATAGTAATCTCCTTTTCCTAAAGCCTTGAATGTAGCTTCTCTCCTGTCTGATGGTCCTCCTTTTCTCATCTCGTAAGTAGTTAGAATTCTGTGTAGCTGTTACATGGTAAGGCTCTATAGATTTTGATTTTCTTCTATGGAAGAAACTTTTGAGTCAAACTTAGGAGACAAAGATCTTAGAACTTTTTCAACCAAAACAACTTCTTTTATTTCTTCACCCAAGTTTTTAATACAATTTACGATCTCAACTATACGTAGGAAATAGATAGCCACACTTTCATCATTATGCATTCTGAGACTTTCATATTGAATTCTAAGAGATTGTAACTTTGCTCTTTTTACCTGTTCATCCCCTTCATAGCTCAGAACGATCTTGTCCCATATTTCTTTTGCGCTTTTGAGCTGCATAACCTTGACAAATTTTGATTGAGATAGACTTCCTAATACAGTATTGACAGCTTTTGCATTTGTTTCATACTACTTCTTACCAGCTGCATCTGTAGGAGTTGCTGATGGAAATGTGTATCCAGTTTCCAAAATATCCCAAACTTTTGTACCAAGAGATTGAAGATAAGCAGTGATTCTTTCCTTCCAATAGACGAAGTTGCTTCCATAAAAAACCAGTGGCCTGATAGATGCTTCTTTTTCGTAGTTGCTCATGATGATAACTCTTCCTTCAAAAGATCAAGCTTTTCCTGAAGAACCTAATTTGATACCAGTTGTTGAAAATAATACTCAGAGGGGGGGTGAATCAGTATTATCAAATTCTTTTTCAACCTATATAAAGATTAGCATATCTGACTAATGAAACTTGTGTATACCTTCCTGACTTATAATTTAACTTATTCTTTAGATATTGATCATTAATCTGTGTGTCGGAACCATATAACAGTAAGCAAGAATAGAAAAGGAGAGCAGACAACCACACAAAGGAACACAAGATATAAGGTGGAAACCCAATGTGGGTGAAAACCACCTGCTGCAATATGTCTCTATCTTCTTTCAATTAGAAACTTCCTTTTACAATGATTTTGTACTGGTGTAGTCTTATACCATCATGCAGGCTTCAACCTGCAGAAGGCTACAACCTTCTCTCATTCTCTAGACTCTTGTGGAAGGGAGCTACAACCCCCTTAGCTCTTACACTAGCTAAGGTACTTGCACATAGGTGCTGACCTACGAAGGACTTCTCTTTTCTTCCAGCAACCACGTTTCATAAATTTTCAAACTAGATCCATGAATATCAATCAAACATCAAATAGATCTGCAATCAACCAACTTCCTTGTACAAATATTGAATCAATAAATTATCAGAACACAGTACCAGTAACCAGAAACCAAGTCAGACCCCTGAACACTGCAGAAATAGATAAAAGAAGCTAAAATATATTTCAAGGAAAAAGTCTGCAACTTCACCTCCTCTATGGTGAACCTGTGGTATCCACACCTACGCTCTGCGGGGGCTGCGAGTATCTGCACCTCTTATGTGTTGAACCTACGGGTATCCACACCTGCGTTGTGCCAAGCATATGGGTATCCACGCCTGTGATGTGTCGAGCCTGCGGGTATCCGTGCCTGTGCTAAGTTGGGCCTGCGGGTATAGAAATTTATCAGACTTCGATTATACCCTAGATTATCAAATTTACAGATCTGATCACACACCAAAGATATCTCGACCCCTCAGTAGATTCATCTTGTAATGCTCAGGTTTCTCCTTGATTCAGGTCCAGCTCAGCAATCAATCACAAATATTTCGGATCTTGCTCATCTCAATATATTCAACACATTAGCTGCCCAAGCCAAATGATCTCCTTTCCTTTTTATAGTCTAGGCCTTACCTGAAACCATGGTCCAAAACCATAGAGATCTAATACAGGGACCCAAAACCTGGGTTCAATACTTTAGATGAAAAACCACAGAACAAAACCATAGGATCAAAAATGTCGGACTAAATACCTTGGACCAACCATAAGATTTCCCACATGCATGCTTTTCTCTGAATGAAAGTGCATGTGCTTTACATCCACACTTTTTGATTGGAGAACCTGTGTATATGTCCGCAACTTTTGTTCAATGCACCTACGTACATGCGCAGCTTCGTGAACAGGAACCTGCGGGTATCTCATTTTCTACTATTTTGAAAGCCTAAACTTGTGATCTACTATTTGAGCGAGTTGCCATCAAGGACAACACTTATGCCATCGAGCCAAACCTGTGTCATAATGCCAACAAAATGTTGTTGCAGATGCACTCTCAAGAAAGGATGAGAATGTGGAAGCATTTCTTTATGCCATTTCTATTATCCAACCAGATTGGATAAACGAAGAAAGGGATGAATGGAACAATGGCGAAGAAGAGTGGGCACTCATTCAAATGATACAACAAGATCGCAATACATCTAATACATTTAGTTGGAAAAATGGTTTGTTGTGGTACAAATATCGCTTATACCTCTGTAAGAATTCTCAAATAAAACAAAAGATTCTTATGGAATTTCACACCTCTCCCTTAGGAAGGCATTGAGGATTTTTCGGAACTTACCACAGGGTTAAAACAATTTTTATTTGGTATGGCCATAAATATGTTATTCAAAAGTTTGTGGCGGAATGTTTGGGTTGACAACAAAATAAATCTTAAACAATTAAGACCCCAGGTCTATTACAACCTTTATCCATTCGAAGTCAATGCTGGGAGGAGGTCTCAATCGATTTTATCACAAGTTTACCCAAGTCATAATGAAAGAGTGTTGTTATGGTAATAGTTGATAGACTTACCAAGTATGCATAGTTTTGGGCATTATCTCATCCCTCTAAAGCTAGTACAGTTGCTACTGCATATATGGAAACATTTCAAAAGCTACATGTAAACCCAAAGATTATTGTAAGCGACAAAGATGGAATTTTTACTGGAAACTTTTGGATAGAATTATTTTCTTTTCTAGTTACTTCGTTAGTTCATAGCTCATCTTATCATCGTCAATCTAATGGGAAAACTGAGATAGTGAAAAAATGTTTGGAAGGATATCTTTGTTGCTTTGTATCTGATAAACAAAGACGATGGGTAAAATGGTTGCCTCTGGCTGAAAGGTGGTATAACACTTCCTTCCATACTCCAACAAAAATGACCCCATTTATGGCACTTGATCGATATCATCCACTGTCCATTACATCATATTTTAGAGAAAATTCTAAGGTTCAAGCAGTGGAAGATCACATCGAGCATCAACAACAAGTTCACCAACTCGTAAAGGATAAAATCACTTCTACACAAAATAGAATGAAACGATAGGTAGATCAACATCATAGCCAAAGAAGTTTTGATGTAGGTGACTGGTATTTATGTGGCTACAAACATAAAAACAAATGCCTCTCAAGCAAACTAAGAAGGATAATAAATGCACCAAAGTATTATGGTTTATACAAGGTGTTGCAAAATATTGGTATTATGGCATACAAATTGGAGCTTCCTGCAACTTCCCTAGTGCACCCATTTTTCCATCTTTCATGCTTAAATAAAGTTATAGGTGACAAGCTCCCAGTTCAAACAATATTGCCAAAATGTTACGAGGAAGGAAAAATCATATTGGAACCTGCAGCGATCACAGAAACAAGAACTCAACAACGATGAAATCGATCAATTTTAGAGGATGTCATCAAGAGGAAGAACTTACCCACTCATGATTCCATACGAGAGGATGATAATTTTATACAGAAGCATCCAAAACTACTCAAACATTGAGAACAACACTTTTCGGAAGGAGAGGGTCATGTTAGGTCCCTATAATATTAGTGCATTCCCTTATTATTATTGTCATTGTAATCCCTTATTGTTATTATTGTCCCCATATTGTTATTATTCTAACACATAGAAGCCCACAATTGTTATTGTTCTGCTTTTACATTATTATTTTTATGTTGGATATGATTATATTGTGACCCCTTGGACTCCTACATATAGAAAGGAGGCCTTTTATCGTTATCATTCAAGAATTGTTCATTTGTGTAATGTAAAGGATGTTTCCCCCTCGAAGAGGCTGATTTGAAGTCGATGATCTATCATTTCTTCTATTTTGTGAGTTGGTTGCATAAAATTTATAAATAGCAACAATAGAATAATGCATGGTGGAATTGTCTACAATGCGGAGAGTTGTAACAAAGAACGAGTGATGTCCTTACATGATAGAATATCATAGTGTTTAGGAGACCTGGCAGGTAATTTTGGTCTTATGTTTCTATTTTAAGCTAGAGAGGAAGTTGACAAATTTCAATGACTAGTAGGAGGAAGAGAGTTGTGACAAATAAACCTTGTAGAAAAGAAGTTACATTAGAAGTGTTCCAGATTAGGCTGGAAATAAAAAGAGGCAAAACGATGTCCTGAAAGAGAAGTTAAGAGAAGAAGAGTTTTTTTTGAGAGAGGTGAGTAGTAGGGGCAGAATCCTAGGAGGGAAAAGAGTTCTCAAGAGGTTCTAGAGGAGATATATATATTAATATTAAAAGGCTAAACTATAGAAAAATATTGGTCATTTGCTGGCGTAATAGGTTAATGGAGACGACTTGTGTCCAAGGGTTGACTACAACTCAGTGTGGAAAAGATGAAGCCCAAACACATAAGGATAAGATGACTAGTGACGGTCATTACAAAGTTTCAAGTGCAAGCAATAGTAGAGGAAAACAATATGGCATTAGGGGAAGGATGAGTAACGAATAATTTGACAAAGAGTTTTTTAGGTTAAAGGAACGTCTCATCATATTGATGCAACTACTACAAGAAATTGAATAATACTAGATACATGGGTGTAAGTTAAGCATGAAAAGGTTGAAATGGCCTATGCTACAAGAGAGTGAAGAATAGCTTGAGTGCCTTGATAGAGAAGAAATGAATTGAGAAAATCAATTATGAGGGAGAGGAAATTTACTTCCATGAACCAAAACAAGAATCACTCCTTGGAAAAGTTTATTAAGAATATGAGGACATAATGTTGGAAATAATACTGAGAGGGGGTGGGGTGAATCAGTATTATTAATTTCTTTTCAATAAACCATCTAGACTTATGCTTTAAAGTATTCTTCTGATATTGATAATTAACTTGTATATTAGAACCATATAAAAATGAATCAAGAACAGAAAAAACAGATAGTCACACAAAGGAACACCAGATATAAGGTGGAAACCCAATGTGGGTGAATACCACCTGCTGCAATATGTCTCTATCTTCTTTCAAATAGAATTTCTTTTACAATGATTTTGTACTGGTGCAGTCCTTTACCAGTACGCAGGCTGCAACCTGCAGAGAGCTACAACTCTCTCTCATTCTCCAGTCTCTCCTGGAAGTGAGCTACAACCCCCTACTTCGTTCAAGGACCACGTTTCATTAATTTTCAGACTCGATCCAAGAAGATAAAATGGTCATCAAGTACAAAAAAATCTTCAGAATTACCCAGACAACAGGTCTATCAGAATCACTCAAGGACCAACCCAAGCACCAAATCCATATACATGACAGTTATCACCCGATATAGACAACAGAGGCTGATATCAAGACCCAAACAGAGGATTTACATACTATTGTGGGTGACCGCTCCCACATCACCTCTTGAATAGCGATTCTCCACACCGGAAGAGACTTCTGTCTTTTGCGTGTCTGCGGCTGCTCAGTTTCCTTAAGATCTTCAATTCATTTTTCATGCTTTGCCACCGGATCCCCTTTTTCTTTATATAATCATGCTTTTGATAATACCATGAATCGAAACCAGAGGATCCGAAAACCTGAGGTGCAACTGTTTTGACCAATCTCTTAAGAATAGGCTTAAGCGGGAAAAACTATGAAAATGGTCCCAAAACCACAAAGGCAGACTTTTAACATAATGCATCCACACTAATAATATATTGGGTCCACTCTCATCGCTAACAATACATGCCCGACATCCAATCCGATGGATCAGATGTGATATGCCCCATTAACCAGCCTTTATTAATATATCGGGTCCGCTCTCATCGCTAACAATACATGCCCGACGTACGATCCGATGGATCGGATGCAATATGCCCCATTAACCGGCCTTTATTAATATATCGGGTCCGCTCCTTTCATTTCTATCAGCGATTTGAAGTGGGAGGCTTATGGGCGAACACCACAGATGCGATTTAATATGAAATGCTTTTAATTCCTTCATTGGGTCCGACCCCTCTTATCGCAATCAGAGGATTTCACCAAAGTCACATAGCTTGATGCGATATTATTCTAAGCCATGTTTGATGCTACCGTCGGGTCCATTGCGATATGCTTCCGAGTTACACAGCCGAAACCCCAATGGGCCGATATGCGGAAACATATCTATATATATATATATATATATATATATATATATATATATATATATATATATATATATATATATATATATATAGATATAATTGTTATGCGATATGCCGAAACTTCGATGCTGCAATGATATTATTCATGTAACCGCCGAGAAGGGGATATAATGCATATATATGGGTTTTACGCACCCAACCAACTCACGATAATATAAATGCATGCATATATGGGTTTTAATAAGCCCGATAGCTCTCGATAGTGACAATGCATACATATATGGGTTTTAAGCGCCCAAACACCTCCCGATAACACTAATACATGCATATGAGGTCTGATCACTCCCGATAAGCTCTTTATATATGAGAAAGAGCCTCTATTGCTCCGATAAGCTCCCAATGGCTCAAAGGTTCCAATAAGCATATGTAAATGGCCCCTCTTCTCTCCTTTTGGCTCTTCTTGTCCCCATCAAGAGAAATATATGTCTGTGAGAGGGTTGCCATCAAGTTCAACACATGTCCATAATGCCATAATGCCAACACATAAGACTACTCAAAAATATGACGGGCCTTGTAAAAATTGTGAGACAATAGGAGAAGCTGATGACAAAGAGTGAGGGTAGATATCATTGTGATTTTAAATCTAAAAAAGTTTGTTTGGATGCAGGTTTGTAGGTGATGAAGGTGGGAAACCATTGAAAATTGAAATGGAGGAAGATAAAGCATAATTGTTTCCAAGAAACAAGGAAAAAAATAATTCAACAAATGAAATAAATACAAGTAGACTTGTGATAGTAAAAAGGAATGTGATTCTTAATGAACTTATAAGTATGAAAGTTGTAGAAGCTAAGGTAAATATTTTACTAAGTGAAACATTGTTTCATGACTATAAATATGAATTGACAAGTGAGGAGAAAAATTTTATGCTTAGAGAAAACAATCATGATAATCAAAGAAATAAAAATATATCCATCAAAGGAGAAAAGAAACCCAATGAAACAAATCAAAGGGAGACATGCAAACAATTAGAAAAAGAATTCAACATAGACATGTGCAAGTTGAAGAACATTTATTAAAAGTTTCTGAAGAAGGAAGTGGAGATGGTGATGACAAAGTGAAGAGACAAAATATAGATATACTATTGTAACAATATGAAAGGTATTTATAATTCCTAGAGGAATGGTTGCAGTGTCCTTGTTAGGTTGCTATAATATTAGTTTAGCCCTAATATTTTTATTTTTGTTTCCCATAGAATAAAACTATTATTGTTGTTCATACCTTACATTATTATTGTTATGTAGGACCTCCTTTAGACTCCTAGATATACCAAGGGGGTCTTGTGATTTGAATTTTCTAAGAATTGTTCATTTATGTGATGTAAAGGGAGGTTCCACCTAGAGATGTCTTAGTATCTAGGCTTTGATCTATATTTTCTTATGTTTCTATGTTATTTTTATCTAGATATATAACATTTGGTATTAAATCTCTTAATCTTGCATTTTTGCTGGATCAAATGGACATTCATGGAATTCTTACTATAATTATTTTTTCTATTGAGTTTCATACCTTGAAATTATTATCGCATGGAGTTTAGTTCTTGATAAAAAATTTCTTAAAAATTCGTAACTTGGTGTATATATTTTTAGATATATGGTCCAAGGAAGTTAGGGTATTTGTATGGTCCAAAATTCAATCTCAAATATGTGTTCCAAGGAAAATCGTCATGACATTCTCTTCAAACATGATATTTGAATTACATAAAAGGTGATTGAAAGTTCACGGATAATATATTTTCAAGTACAAGTTTCAAGGTCAAAGGTTGAGATAGTGACAAATGGAATTTCATACAAATTCACACTCCTGAACCAGTCCATAAAAAACCCATCATGCGAGAATTTCCTTCACTTAATCTCTAAGAATCCTATATCTATAATCCTTGGGGCATTCAAAAGAAGACGTAAAGAGCTCCCTCAGGATGTTGCTTCAAAATTTTGGAGCCCGAAATTACAACTATTGAATTGTTTCAACCTCATCCAAATTGAGAAGATCAAAATCAATCTCTTAAAAGTTATGTATTGTACATTTTAACCCCGTACAGGAATTGCCTGCATACGAATTCTAAAACACAAAAAGTAAACAATGTGAGAGCATAACACATAAAACACATATACACTGAGATTTTTGCCTGGATCCCAAAATCGGGACTACCAACTTGATTTTTCATTATGTTCCTTTCAATGTTATAATACATATTTATACATGCCAAAGTATCCAATACGATGGACTGAAAACCATTGTGTGCAAAACCATCGATCAAAAACCATCGCATCTAAAAACATGTGTGAAAATCATGCACAAACCATAGGTGGGTCTGCCCAACCTAACATACGTTCCAAAACCTGCACCCGTCAAACCCCCTGGACTCTCCCCAGTACGTAATCGGTGCAACGAAGGGGGGGCTCCTCCCCACTTCTAACCCCCCAGTTAATTACGTGGGCTAGTCATGGAAAGAATATAACACAATCCAACATTCTCCCACTTGTTGTTTTCTTTCCAGAGGGGGCCACAAGAGAGCCTAGTCATTTATCTAGCCCTGCAACACCCATTGTTTCTGCACACGAATAGAACTTCTCAGAGCTCATAGATTCTGTCAATGCATTTGCAGTATTCTTCAAAGTGTCCACCTTTGCCAGCAACACCTTTTTGTCTTCTATTATATCCCTCACAAAGTGATACTGAACATCAATGTGTTTTTTCTTTGAATGATATGTAGGGTTTTTTGCCAAGAAAATTGCACTTTGGTTGTCACATTCTATCCTTATAGCTCCCTATACTAACCCCATATTTGAACACAATCTCTACAACAAAAATGCTTCCTTTCTTGCATGAGTGGCTACCATGTATTCTACCTCTGTAGTTGATAGTGCCACTACATATTATTTCTTACTCATCCAACTAACTACACCTCCAAATAGGCTAAACACATAACCACTTATAGATCTTCTCTGATCTAGATCTCCAGCCAAATCGAGATCAACAAATCCGTGAATATCCAACACTCTATCCAATCCTAGTCTCCCTTGGTAGCACAAACCATAATTACTAGTGCCAAACAAATACCTAAAAGCCCGCTTCAGTGCTATCCAGTGCTCCTTCCCTGGTTTTGACATAAAATTGCTCAATACTCCCACTACAGGTGCAATGTTTGGTCTAGTACAGACCATCACATACATCATGCTACCGACTGCACTTGCATATGGAACATGGGACATGTCCTCTTCCTCTTCTTGTGTCTTTGGACACTATTCAATAGATAACTTTACACCTATAGGAATAAGAACCTTCACCGTTTACCCTCCTGCATATTAAACCTCTGCAATATTGTCTCGACATATTTCCTCTGGTTTAACCAGAGCTTCCGCTTTGTTCGATCTCTTTTAATTTCCATGCCCAAAATATAGTTTGCAGCACCAAGATCTTTCATGTCAAATTTGGAGGACAAATGGGCCTTCAAATCCTAGATAATTTCTTTGTCATTTCCAACCAGCAACATATCATCCACATACAAGACCATAGAAATAATGTAGTCACCAATTAATTTAAAATACACACAATGATCTGCTTTGCTTCTGGTGAATCCAAGTCCCCTTATAAATGTATCAAATTTCTTATACCACATCCTTGGTGATTGTTTTAACCCATACAAAGACTTATTTAACTTGCATACCAGTTCTTTCTTACCCTTCACTGCAATGGCTTTAGGTTGCTTCATGTAGATTTCCTCTTCCAGATCCCCATGAAGAAATTTTGTCTTCACATCCATCTATTCCACCTCAAAATCAAAAGCAACAACAACAGATAAAAGTAATCTAACAGAAGTTACCTTGGAAACAGGAGAAAAAAATATCACCAAAATCAATTCCTGGCACCTAGGAATAACCTTTTGCTACCAACTGAGCTTTGTATTTCTCCACCTTTCCTTCTACTTTTGTCTTCTTCTTGAACACCCATTTGCTGCCAATGGATTTCCTTCTAGCTGTAAACTCCACCAAATCCCAAGCCTCATTTTTGTGCAAAGATGCCATTTCATCAACCATGGCATCTTTCTAGAATTTTCCATCCTCTGAATCTACTGCTTCCTTCACAGTTTTGGGATCATCATCAATAATAGATAAAGAAAAATTTGAACAAAAAGTAGATGGACTGTACCTTTCTGGCTACCTTCTTTCTCGAATTGATCTTCTCACACCTAGGTTTTGTGGCTCTTCTTCTAATTCTTCCTCTGCTGTAGAGTTTGGTTCTTCCTCCTTTAGCTCAAACTCTATCTTCTCAGGTCCCTTTGGTTGGACTTCATGTTTAATAACATCTTTCACCTCTCTAAACACCACATCTCGATTGTACATATCCTTCCTTGTTACGGGTTCCAAATCTTATAACCCTTTAAAATGTCCTTATACCCAATAAAGATGCACCTTTCAGATTTACTATCCAAATTGGTTTGTTTCTCCTTTGGAGCATGTACATATGCATCACATCCAAATACCCTCAGATGTGAAAGAGAGGGTTTCTTTCCAGTCCATACCTCTTGTGGAGTTTTACCCTCCAACTCTAATGAAGGTTATCTGTTGACTAGGTAACATGATGTCTCCACTGCCTCTACCTAGAATTCCTATCCTAGCCTGACACCACTGATCATGCTTCTTGCCCTTTCCATCAACGTCTTTTTCATTCTTTCTGCAACTCCATTTTGCTAAGGTGTATATGGAGTAGTCTTCTGCCGTGCTATACCACACTTCTTACATAATTCTTCAAATTCCTTACTGCAAAACTCTCCACTGTTATCTGTCCTTAGCACCTTTATCTTCTTCTCTATCTAGTTTTCCACTAGAGCCTCAAATTCTTTAAATATGTCAAAGAATTAAGATTTCTTCTTAAGGAAATACATCCATGTATTCCTTGAGAATTCATCTATAAATGACACATAGTACACAGACTTACCCAGTGATGGAACCTTTAGAGGTCCAAACACATCACTATGCACAAGATCTAGTATATGTTTCGCCCTCTTACCACCAGAGGGGAAGCCCACCTGATTCTTCTTCCCATATACACAATTTTCACAGAAATCAAAATCCAAAGAGCTATTACTCATACCTTCTACCATATCTTTACCATGAAGTATTCGAAGGCCCTTCTCTCCAATATGTCCAAGCCTTTAATGCTACAACATGGTCTTCTCTGCAGATACCACTAGATTTTCTGCTCCACTTTCAGGAACCACATAATTGTTGCACCCATCAACAACCGTGCTACCTTGCAACTTGTACAGAGTTCCAGTCCAAACTCCCCACATCAATACCAGTGCTCCCCAAACCATCTTGCAAGTATCCTTCTCGAAAACTATTTTTACACCCGCATCATCCAAGTTGCTTACAGAAATTAGATTTTTGGCCAATGAAGGAATATGTAGAACACTCGGAAGTGTTCTGACCCTTCCACCTTGCAACTTCAACTTTACTTTTCCACAACCAACGATTCTAGCCTTCCTATCATCCCCTAAGAAAGCATCATCATATTTCTCATACTCGCGGAACCATTCTCTATGGGGAGTGAAGTGAAAGGATGCACCTGATTCAATCAACCATGCCTCATGATCTATATATGTACTTGAAGAAGCCAAGTACACATCCCCATGTTCATCTGAGGTGGTTTTCACCTCTGCAGAAGGAGAATCATCAAATCCCTTTCCTTTATTAAGATCTTTAGATTTACAGTCCCTTTTGTAGTTCCCTTCCTTTCCGCATTTCTAGCACACCACATTTACAGGTTTTCCTGGAGATTTAGATCTCCCTCTAGATTTAGATCTTCCACTCGATGAATTATTTTTGTTTCTATTCTAGGATAGTCCCTATACAAACAAGGCATCGCCATTCTAGCTCTCCATATTTTTCCATCACATCTCCTCCGTCAGTAAGGATGAGAATATTTCATCCAACTGCAAGGCAGTTGTATTGCTACCTATTTCAATAACTATACTATCCCATGAATCTGGTAGAGAACACAACAAACTCATGCACTTATATTCATCTGAAATTTTAATATCAACAGATAATAATTGACTTACCATAGTATTAAATGTGTTTAGATGGTCTGTCACTGAGTCTCCATCTTTCATACCCAAGTTATACAGCCTTTTCCATAGGAACAATTTATTCACCAGAGACTTAGATTGGTACAAAGTCCCTAACATTTCCCACAAAGCCTTTGCCATAGCTTCCCCTGATACATTTAGCAATACTGAATCTGAGACACACAATCATATTGTGCTCATTGCTTTCCGATCCAACTTCTTCCATTCTTCATCGAACACTCTCGTTGGTTTACTACCTAGATCTACCATGATCCATTGATATTTATCCGCCAACAGATCCTCCATCTTGAGTTTCCACAACTCAAAACTTTGACCATTGAATTTCTCAATCTCTATCTTTCCACTATTTGCCATCTTCTTTAACCACCAGAATCGATCTTGTATATCTCCCACTCAACAGGGTCTGCCATAGGCTTGAGCGAAACCCGTCAACAACAAAGGCATCCCCTTGAAGCGAAAATAGATCTAATACCAAATGTAGCTTTTAACCCCATACTGGAATTACTTGCATACAAATTCTAAAACACGAAAAATAAACAATGCAAGAACATGAAAGGAATATACATAGAGATTTTCCCCTTGATCCCAAAACTGGTATTACGAGCTTGATTTTCATTACGTTCCTTTGAATGTTATAATATATATTTGTACATGCCAAAGCATCCAATACCATGGACTGAAAATAATCGCATCCAAAACCATGGACCGAAAACCATCGCGTCCAAAAAAATGTGCGAAAATCATGCACAAAACCATAGGTGGGTTTGCCCAACCTAACATAGGTTCCAAAACCAAAATTTTCCGGGGCATTGCCCTAGACCCCATAAAGTGGGGTTACTTGCATCCCTCAAACCCCTTGTGACTCCCCCCACTATGCAATCGATGCAACGAAGGGGGGGGGGGTCTGCCCCCTTCTAACCCCCCAGTTAATTACATGGGCTAGTCGTGGAAAGAATATAACACAACCAAACATGTATTTTAAAATAGGATTCATCATGCCCTCCTAATCAGGAAGATTTTCATCATCCAAAGGAAGAATTAGATATGATCTTTGTTCGATTTCCTCCTCCCTTTGATGTTCATGGACCTAAACCAATCATCGAATCATAGGACCATCTTGGGGAAGAATCTCTCTTTCACATCTCTCATCTGATGGTGATTCATCTGACCTTATCGATAAACCATATTCAAATATTGATATTTTTCCCATCAATATTTAAAAAGGATTCTCGCATGATTATCAAATATTTTATTTTAGGTATATCTCCTTTTGATTAGGAAGATGAGATGTTCATCATTGAATATTTCTACAGTAGTCTTGTAAATATATCTTTTCTTGAATCTGATGTGTTAAATATTTAATCTTATTAGGATAAGAAACTAACCATTTTTTCTCAAGATTCAAAGGCAGGTCAGGTGAATAGGGAACTTTAGCTAAGGTTGATGGTTATGTCAAGTCCATATCACCATGGTGGTATATGTGATTTTGATCATTTTTTTAGTTTTATGCACCACTTTTTCATTGATGTTAGGATATTGGATGATTATGTGTTCCTCAGGGATGCTTCTTTTATTCATATAAAAAATTTCAACCCGAAGGGAAACAAATTTAATTTGATTATCGAGCTTCCACCACTTCATTCCATTACTAGGAAATATCAAATTTGTAATGTAGAAACATAGGAGAATCTTAATGAATATCTTACATCATTCATCAAATAATATTACGTGCATGATAGCTTGGCTTGTGGTGAACCTAGTGACAGATCTTATGACATGGATTTGTCCTTGTGTAGTAGTTCATGTATGTGTTTCCTTAAATGTTGTGTCCATGATCCTGTTGTGGGATCATTAGAAGAGTCTTTTCAGTCTGGGCCCATCTCTCATGGCTTGCACTTGCATGTCCTTCGTCAAGTAATTTATTGTCATATGCCTAGTGAATATTATTGTTGTGAACTTCCTCATTTGATAGAGAATTCAAGTGTAACACATCTTTACGGTTTAACTTCTTGTTTCCACCAGTGAATGTAGATGTTTTCATGGTTTTTGTTGTCCTCTACACTGCATTTTATTTTGACTCTACATGATCATATATTTTGGTCGAAAGGTTGGGAGAAGATTCTATGGCTTCATTGGAAGTTACAATTCACATGATCTATTGCATATAGTTAGATGCATTAGAAGTTCCAACTAGCATGATATGTTTCTTCTAGGTTAGGTTGCACATAGTTAGATGCATTGAATTGTTCTTTTGTCTTTCTCATTCTTAAATTTCATTCTTGTAGTTTGATTAGTCTTTAAAAAAATTGGTTTTGAGATTTTAGATGGCTTGGCTAATCTTTTGTAAAAGGAAAGTTGTACTAGCATGCAACCATTTGCTTATGTGTAACCATCTTCCTTGATTCAGTTTACATATTTCAGGTCAATGATTTCCAAATTGAAAATACGATCCTTCAACTCATAAGCTGTAAGAAAACAATGAAACCCACACCTAATTAAGATTCTTGTTCCCACACTCTTTCCTATTAAGAATGGTGTGTTTTTTCTTATATATATGTGTAGAAAAAGATAAGGGGAAACTTTTTAGTGATTAAAGCATGAAAGGTTTAAAACTTCTCTTTGAAGGAACAACCTCTTCTAATCTCAATAAGTAGAGACCCCTCTTTTGCCCATTGAAAAAAGGATAACAAGTGCCTATGCATAGTCCTATGAAGTGAAATAGAAATAAAAGGATGAAAGAAGAGAAAGGGTTCTTGCATTGGGAGGTGAGGCAAGAGACTTCACCAGGGTACTTTCCAAGCTTGCTAGCAGTGAATCAAAATTTGTGTTCCTAAATTCACTTCGTCGAGGTACTACCTCGGCTAGCTAATAGTGGAGCAATTTTAGCTATATAAAACTCACACTTTGATTGTTTTTATTTAGTTATACTATATGATCCTCACTTATATCGATACGATATTGATATGGATTGTTATATTGTGTTACAATAAGTAATGGAATAGGGAAAACTATATCTTTAACCAGGTAGAGTGGAGAGTTGAAGGTAACTCTTTGATTGAATCAATACTTCTTTGAGAAATGAGACTTTGCGATTACAATGAAACTATTTTATAGAAGTTGGGGTTCTTTGAGCGTGCCAACAATGTTATCACTGTGACGATGACCCTCAACATTTTTTCCCTATGTTCGTTTTGGAGCCTACACAATCTATCATTTCAGGCCCTTGTACATCTTCATGTGATTTGATTTTATATTTGTGTAATATATCCTAGTGTGGAATCATCCTAAGTCAATCTGTCTCGAACATCCTCACTTAACCATTAGAAGCACTTGAGATAATAAGTTTATGTTTATGTGAAATGACAATTTGTCTTGACATAAAAATTTTCCTCCTTTCCATGCACACACTCAAAAAGAACATAAAATTAGACAAGGAAATTAAAAATAAAGAAAGTATCTCACAAAAGCGAAAAGCACACTTTGACTTGATGAAGGTATGACCTTGAGGTGAGTGCACTCCTTTGGGATAGCGAAGTGGGCCCTACTTGATTGGACTCATTCGAGTCAAGTAAGTGCACCCTACCTGGGCACACTCCTTCGTGGTAAGCAAATGTACCATATTCAGTTGTATGCATGAACCAACTTGTTGCATGAGTATACACTCCTAGAAAATAGGAACCACCTTCAATCCTACATAACTAATCTGTTCATGTTACGACAAGTGGAAATCATGAACAAATCAATTTTTCATATTAATGTCTATAAATAAACTAACTTTTAATCATTCTTTCCATAATGATTTAATCTAAGTTGAGCATACAACTCTACAATCAAGAACAAATCAAATTTTCATTTTAATTTCTATAAATAAACTAACTTAATCATTCTTTCCATAATGTTTTAATCTAAGTTGATCATACAACTCTACAATCAAGAAGCCCTTCATTAACCAACACAACAATCAAGTTTGCATGCTCAATATTTTCATTGACTTTCATCATTTCACTGCCAATTCCTACTTTTGTTGTCGTTGATATATATTTTTTAGGAGTAGCATGATCCAGATTATCCACAGTATCATGTTCATTCTGTCGACATTTCAAACCCCAAAGGGGGTCCATCGTCAGGACTAATTTTAGAATATGATTGATATTTCCTTGAGAGAAGAATCTTTTGACTAGAGTATAAATAAACCTAAATCTTGATAAATTTTATAAAGAAGTTGACCCTTATATATACATATGAATATTATAGTAATTTTATTTTAATTAATTAGTTTTGATTTTATTTTAATTGTTTTACTTAACTGATTTTAACATGTAGATTAATAATCTACACATTAAAATCAGTTAAGTAAAACAATTAAAATCAAATCAAAACTAAATAATTAAACTAAAATTATTATGATATTCATATGTATATATAAGGGTCGACTTCTTTATAAAATTTATCAAGATTTAGGTTTATTTATACTCTGGTCGCAAGATTCTTCTCTCAAGGAACTATTAATCATATTCTAAAATTAGTCCTGATGATGGACCCCCTTTGGGGTTTGAAATGCCGACAAAATGAACATGATACTATGGATAATCTGGATCATTCTACTCCAAGAAATAACCACAGAAGCTTAAAATATTTTTTTTAGTTTCTTTCCTAGACTTTTGCTAAATATCCATATTTCAAGTGTTACTTCATTGTTTCTTGTAAGAAATTATTCACATTCTTGAAACTCTCCAAATTCCATAATGCATGTGATAACAGTTATAAATACTTGTAATCCCTTCTCTTTCTCATATTATCTTCAAATCCTATTAATTAATTGGTCCATGAGCTCTTTAAAGGTAGAGTGAACTTCCTTACCTTGAATCTTCTTCATCCTTGAAAAATGTGCCCTATGTAATCATATTTTCTTCCTAAGCACATCACAACCGCATGAAGTGTTTCCCTTTAACCCTTTACAGTTCCATAGTTCACCCTCCTTAACTTAGAGCGCAAGAGTGCATCACGAAGGAACAAAGCCTCATCATTAATCACTTTGACATGTGACAATGTACCCTTCTTTTCCTTGACTGCATACATGCACTATGAAGACCCAAAGCTTGGTTTCCTTCACCTTTTGTCCCTTTGAAGTTTGAGACACCAAAGTCCTTAACTCCTTGGGCGCATGGGCACATAGGGAAGACATAAAGGCCCATTTGTCCATTCCTTCAACCTTTGGGGGTGCTACATTATTCCCTGGCTAATTTTTTCATGTTTCTTGAGTGGATGAGCATACTACGAAGCCTCAAATGAGCATGCATGTCCCCTTCGTGCTTTGAAAGTGAACCCTCCTAGTTTCCATGTCTTTTTTTTCTCACATGAAAGTTATTTTTGTATTTCGTTCATATTTTTTCATGATATGTCATCCATGATGGCTTTTGAACATGATTTACAAGTTTTGCTGCATAATTAGTTGTTTTAAGTTGATCTTGTCATTA
Organism: Pinus tabuliformis; assembly: GCA_031772625.1. Classification (NCBI taxonomy): domain Eukaryota; kingdom Viridiplantae; phylum Streptophyta; class Pinopsida; order Pinales; family Pinaceae; genus Pinus; species Pinus tabuliformis. The sequence continues at coordinate 1,439,605,117 of CM062820.1, forward strand.
TGAGTGGGATTCCATAAACAAGTGTTTTTATCACAATTTTTAACACTTTGTCATCATATGTTGGAGACATGCCACATTGAAAATAAGACTCTAGAGAAATTTCACAAGCAAGCACTAATGAGCGCATCGAAATTGCAAAGCCAACTATTGCTCTATATGCAGACACTCAGTGTTGGAATGAAAAACTATATAGGTCACCTAGAGCACGATATTCAACACATTCATGTTAGACATAGAATACGTGCATGCATACATCAACCTAAATAAGTCTAGGATACATAGGATTGAATGCATACTCATAATCATCCCATTTGTTATCGAGAAAACTAGTGTCCACTCAGAGCTGCTAATCCCACTAAGACGGGTAGCTATCTTAGAAAAAAACAAATTAAAGTTACTTGTGTTTTCCTTTATGAGAGATAGATTAGAGAGAAGCAGAGATTACCAACCTTAGTCTTTCACTAGTCTCCTTGCTTGTTTCCTCTCTCCCTTGATAGAGCTTTTTCCACTACTTTCTCACTGATCCCACTTCAAAGAACACCTATAGAGTCAAGGTAGCAAAATACCATCAAAGCATAGAGATCTATAATCATAAACAATGTAGGATCAGATGTACATTAACCAGATAAATGCATATACAAATACAAGATTCGGAGATATACAAGCATATGGAGGAAAACTCAAATAGATTTATTGATAGAAGTAGTACAAGAGAGGATTGCAACCAGGCTGTTTGATCCATCATCATCCTCCCAGCATGAAATCCCACTTCACCTCATACAAAGCAAGATCACCCAACAATGTCTTCAAAGAGAAACCAACAACACTTCCTTGCAAATTGCAAAATTCAGCGTTTGGATCTCTAGGATGAGGGATCCATATATAGATGTTTGCAGGAGAGTGAGTAAGCTTCTTGGATTTCGATTAGTGTCATTTTGCTGATAGTTTTTGGTTCCGCTTGGAGATTTAAGATCTCTTATTCATCCCTGGGCGAACTAAGAGAGGCAAGTGTCATATGAGAAGTTTCTAGAAGATTCTTTGAGTTTCGACCTAGAAAACTGCTTCTGCCATTTGCCTGCTCTCGCTCATCGCATCCTACAGAAGGGATTTTCAGTATGCATCATACCCTGTGTGTGTAATAGGCGAGATGCATCGCACCGTCAGCATGGAGCAGTCTATATGGTCTAGTTTTCTCTAGTTCTGAGTAGTTTTTCAGGGAGAACTTCTGGGAAATGATGTAATTAGTTGACCTTGTTCCTTTAGGGTATGAAACAACAGTTTTAAGGGTTTATAAGCCCTTGGTTTATGGACATATGTGATTGGGGTTGTAGTTTCCAAATATGTCTATAACACTTGCCCCCTAAAGCATGAGGTCGTAAATCTTTTGATGTCGATTGAAATGCTTTATAAAGAGGATCCGAGGTTTTTCAAGCTAGAAGGTGACCTGTAATAAGATATAATACAATGAATTATCTTCATAATATTTTCATGATCTAACGTAGGCAGGCATTCCCATGCTCATCTTTATAAATTCATTTTCATGTACATAAGGCAGACAATCGTCTATGTGGCAGACTGATGATTCTGGTGGAGCCATCATCCCTTGGATTGGATGATTATCTATGCAACAATGATGTACATTTGATGTCTTTATTCTCCTAAATATATTGTAGCATAGATGGATGAAACTAGATCCGGGTTCTTCAAAATCATTCAATCTTTTCCCACAGTACAAGTCGATCCATGTGAGAAGATGTTCTGACGTCGAACACGGAAAGACATCGCCTGATTACCAGCCAATGATGTAAGCTATTAACAGGTATGAGAGGAATCACCGATAATGATAATGACCCTCAAGGTACTGCAGTACAATTCACGTTCTGTGAATACATGAGTTGATGTTGAACACCATGCAAAATCTTTCGGTCGAAGGCCATTGATGTAAACCTATCGCTGAAAATGAGAAACTTGCCATTGAGGCATGGAACCTTCAAAGTACTGAAAGGGTTGTTCCTAACTCAACTTCTTGGATAATGAGTTGATGTCGACAAGAAGTGACCCATTATAGGAGGACCTTAATGAATCCCACATCTATGACACAGAATGGAGCAACTGATTTTTTGGAGGTGAAAATGATCTGATGATAGAAGGTTCAGGGTGGCAGTAGTGAAAAATGGAGAGTGAAGGTATTACAGCGAATGAGGTGTTAGCTAGGTTGGTGAATTCTCTAAGCGACTTCTCTTGAACATATTAGTGACACTAAAATGGATTGGTAGCATTAACCCCAAAAATGGATGGTGTGGTGGACTAGTGGTGATATGACTGGTGAATGAAATAACCCATCCCGGCTCAATCATGGTGACAGAGTGAAAGTGTCATGTTCAAGAGCGACCTTCTACCAATGAATTTATTCAAGTTTTCTTCCCCTTTTCCCCAGTCGTTGCTGACCAATACCTCTTTATTTTTTTCAAGCTTAAGGAGGATAACATATGCTTGTTCTATAATTTGCCCTTTTGGCAAACATGTCACTATGTTTTAACGAGCCTAGCGACAGTGAAACTCACTCTTGTTTGCATGGACAAGTTTCTCGCTATTGTTTAATGACAAAGATAACTCAGTCCTTTCAAATTTTAGAGAGTCTAAAAAGGGATGAAAAGGAAACTCCAGTAGTCCTTTTTCATAATGTAATCCCTTAAGTCTGAAAAAGTATAAAATAATACGAAAGGGATGACTTTTCGATAGTTTTAACGAGCCGAACAAGGCAAGCGCTCGATCTCTTTTATGTAATAATCCCTCAGGTCAAAAAATATTAAAATCCAGAGGAGGGATGGCACTTCCATTTTCTTTAACGAGCTAAAGAGTCCACTTTCTTGTCAATATTTTCATATTTTACGAGTCATATGAAAATAGCTTAAACAAGACACGTTTTTTGAGGAACGGGTGATGTTTTTGGGTAGCAACTGGTTCCAGGTAAGGTTTGGAACTTTTCAATCATGATAGTGTAAAGAAGGTGGCTAATAGAATCACTTGTCACAGCTGTTCGTTGAAAGGGTAAAAATCAAATGGAGGCATATGATCGACTAAAAAGGAGTGGAGGTGATGGTACGACCAAGGTTCAAAAGCTGATAATTATGTGATCACAAAGATTATTTACTGAAGGTGGTTTCATTTTTTAATGAGCTTAAACTTTGGGGGAACATTTTCTCACTGCTAGGTTTATTTTTTAATGAGCTTGAACTTCACGTAAAACTGCTCATGGCTAATTTTATTTTTTAACGATCTTGAACTTCACGTAAAAATGCTCGTGGCTAGGTTTATTTTTTAACGAGCTTGAACTTCGCGTAAAACTTCTCATGATAATAGTTATAGATGTTTATTTCACCATTAACATTGTGTTCTTCCGATGGTCGTACTGCCTGTTCAATTACTGCATCAAATTGATTAGAAATGTAAGTACATGCTTGAAAAATGAGTTAAACAACAATATTTTACTTGAACTATGTGAATAGTAACATTAAAATATTTTTTACCTCTCATTTTTACCATTTCATTCAAATTTCATATTTTTGGAGCTCTAGAGGTGTTTTCCCCCTTTATTTTCACCAGCTGATTTTGGGAGATTCCATGGACTATTTTCGGTGCTGTCTGAACTAGGTAGGAGCTAACCCTGAGCTCTTCAATTGAATTCTTTCCTTTTCTGATTCTGAGCATCTTTTCCTATTCTTCTGGGCCTCTGGGGTTTGAACAATTCATTCTTTCCCCATCGCACCTAGTATACATCGAAAGGGGCAATGCATACTGAGGTGGCTCTTGATTGTAAATCAAGACCAGGTAACCTTCTAAGAAGACACAGGGTTTGACATTTTTTTCAAATTGCACCTTAACTCATTTCTTATGAGCTTCGTTAGCCAAGGCAGCGTCACGATCTGTTTCATCCAATTCGATTAGTTCCAGGAAACGAGCCTCTTCCTCTGAAGTTCAAAGGAGAAGGTTGATTGCGAGCTTGATAGATGAAATCTCACACTAAATTGGTAAGATGGCTTCCAGGCCATACACCAGTTGAAAGGGTGTACACCTGGTCGCATTTCTTACCAAGGTTTTGTATGCCCACAAGGTTGAGTATAGGATTAGGTGCCAAATCGATTTGTGGAATCCAATCATCCTTTGCAACATGCGCTTCAGGACTTTGTTTATGGCCTCAACTTGTCCGTTAGATTTCGGATAAGATGGAGTAGAATTGTCATGGGACAATCCTAATTTAGTAGCCAATTCAACCATCATGTGATTGCAGAAATGTGATCCATGATCTGTGACTATAGCTTGTGGAACATCAAACCTAGAGACTACATGATTGAAAAAGTAAATAGCAGTTGTTTCACCTCTGTTGTTTAATGTAGGCATCGTTTTGACCTATTTCGTAAAATAGTCAATTGCGACTATGATTTACCCATGCCCCCCAGCCGAGGTGGGGTTACATATCATGAAATCTATCCCCCATTTAGTGAATGGCCCAACAACAACTACTGGATGCAGAGGTGTGGGTGGTATTCTGGTTTTGCGGTCGAAGATTTAACAAGCATGGCAACTTCTGCATGTGGTTAAGCAATCTTTGAACATTGTTGGCCAGAAGTAACCTACTCATAAAATCTTTTGTGTTGTAGCGTTACTAGATTGATGCCCCCAACACGCGCCTAGATGACAATCATTTAGTACCTTTTGGACCTCCTCATGGGTGAGGCACCTACGCAGAACTATATTGATACCACGATGGTAAAGCGTATCACCGACGATCATGTAGTCTTTTTCTTGGTATCGAGTACGTTGTTGTTCAGAATGAGAGGTATTAGGCTTGTATGTTTTGGTTTGGAGATAGATGATTATATCTCCATACCATGTATGGCTTGACGATATCAGAAACAAAGATCCATCCACAATTGATGCTTTTGATGTTGAATCATTGGACGATGATGGGATGTTGCATAGTAACTCCCTGAAAACTAGAGAATTCTTTGATTTGGATTTTACAAATTCCAGATCAAACTCTTGCAAAATAGCTATCCATTTTGAATATTTTCCCCCAAGTAACTGACGTGACAGAATGTAAGTCATAGGGTTGCAATATGACAAAATGGTAGTTTTGCGAAAGATGATATAGTTTCGAAATCTTTGTACTGCTTGAACATCTACAAGATCTAGCTTTTCAACATAGGAGTACTTGCTTTCTGTATCACTTAAGTTTTGGCTTAAATAATAGATGAGATGTTCAATTCCATTTTCTTCTCGAGCTAAAACCATTGCAATGGCTGTATCTGCTATAGCTAGATACAGGTTAAACTCTTTTTAATAACCAGGAGCGTACAATAATTATGCTTTTATTAGGGATTGCTTTATAGCATCAAAGGAAGCTTGTGCAACCTGATCCTAGTTGAAGGGTACTTCTTTTTTCAAAATATGTGTATAACCTTTTGCACGTTTGGTGTAATTTGGAATGAACATCCTCAGAAAGGTTGCTTTCCCTTGGAGTTTCTGAATATGAAGCAAATTTGAAGGTGGAGGCATATCGATGATTGCATGAACCTTACATGGGTAGAGTCAAATTCCATCCTTAGAAACTACAAAGCCAAGTAAATGACCAGAACTGACACAAAACACACACTTGTGTGGGTTGAGACATATCTTGTAGTGTTGGCAATGTAGAAGTATAACTCTCAAATGTTGCGGATGATCAGTCCGCTTTTGCGAATGAGCCGAAAGATCATTAGGATATTGTTGAACGATGTTCTTGATGTCATGGAAGGCATAATTCATAGCCCTCTGAAAGGTTGCCCCTGATTTCTTTAAACCGAAATGTAGTTTGCGGTAAAAGAATGTGCCCCACGGACATATAAATTCAGTCTTTGACTAGTCCTATGGGTGGATATTTATTTCATTAAACCCCAAAAGTCCATCCATAAATGAAAAGATTTCGCATCTAGTGCTTTCATCAATTATCTGGTCGATGAAGAGTGTAGGGTAGTTGTCCTTTCGACAAGCTTGATTTACATCCCTATAATAAACACACACTCTAATCGTTCCTTTCTTTCTCATCACAAGAACAATATTCGATACCCAATCGGTTAGAGGAACTGGGTAAATAAAACTAGCATGTAGAAGTTTTTCAACTTCTTACTTGATGGCAGTGGATTTTTTTGGGTGCACCTACCGAATCCGCTGTCATACAAGTTTGACATCTAGATACATCTTGATTTCATGTTCAACTATGCTCGAGTCAATGCCTAGCATTTCTTCATATGACCATGCAAAGACATCTCTGAATTCGCAAAAGAGAGAACAATATATTTCCAGTTCTGAAGAAGAATAAGATTTGCTGACATGAATATTCTCTACAACATCAGGTTTGGTCAAGATATTTATGGCAATAGTTTCTTCAATATTGGATAGATTTCGCTCGGAATCCACTGTATTTACAGTATTTGATAGAAAATCAAAAACTGAAGGATGATCAAGGTTGTTGGAATAATCTTCATTGTAATCCGGAAGATGGGAACTATGGTGGTAATATTCCCATGGTGCCTCTCCAATCATCATTGACTGAATAATTCCATTGTATGTGGAATGTACATATGACCAAGGATCTGAAGAGGTACCATATTATTCTGACCTATGTACCCAAACACTGGATGAGCGTTGATTTGGGTTTGTCGCCCAGGCTGAGAAAATTGATTGCTACAAAATCTCTATTGGGCTTGGAGGCAATACCTGCTGATGATCCATGCTAACAAAATTTTCTGAAATCTTCTTAATATAAGATATCATATTGCAAGTTCCTAATGTTGCCACTTCCGCAAGATTACTCGGAGGTGGTAGGGAAAAAGTACCCATCAAGGCAGGGTCTTTTAGTAGGCCTACTCTAACATTTTGAAGCAAATGAGAGCTTCCATGGATCAATGGAATGCTTCCTGTAACTTTTGAACTGTTGGGGAGAAAGGTTTGTTGATCAATGATTATAATTCCTCCTTGGAAAGGAAATGCAATCTTTCTAAACTAACTTGATACAATAGCAACCATAGCATAAATCCAGGGCCTTCCTAGTAGGATATTGTAATCAAGGTTTCCATCGATAACTTGGACATCAATTTCTATTGTCTTGCCCCCCAGTTCAACTAGAAAGTTACTTAAAATCCCATATGGGGTGTATGTTCGTCCATCAAATGATTTTAATGTCATTGATGATCTTGACAAGGGTGGTGATCCTAAAGTTTTCCAGCAACTCATTGACATAATGCAGCTAGATGCCCCCTCATCAATAATTGTTCGATGAACAATTTTGTTGAGGGCTTTCACTTGGATGAGGAAAGCAAGTTGAGTTGGTAACTGCGGTTCAAATCCATTATGATTAAAGGCCAAAAGATTGGAATCCACTGGGTCAATCCCACCTATCGCTGATAATAGATCCTGCTTTTGGGAGGGGAAATTTTGCAGTACTTCATGTTTCAACATAGTGGACGATGATTGGGCTAGATCCTCTACTAGATTACAATTTTTTGCTGCTCGGGCATGAGGATTGAATGTTGATTTGTGTACTACTCCCTTTGGCGGCTTTATTGTTAGCTCAGGAATGATGGGTCGCACAACTTCGATTGAAGTTGTTGTCAAATTACTAGGTTGATTTGCAGCCTTGTTGTTCAACAGTTATGGATTCTCGTAATCCTTATTCCTTGTCGATATCAAAGCATCATTTTGCTATTTCAAAATGGATAACAGAAGCACTTGGGATGGGAAAGCATTGTCGCTAGCAACCAGGTTGGTTTTTGGGTTTGGAAACGTATCTGTTAAGACTGCTGAAGTTTTTGAACTCTTAAAGAACTTCTTAATCTCAGATCTATATGGATAATCACTCATCCAATGGTCTTCATCACATATGTGACATGGCAAAGGAGGTTTTTTTTCCCAGAAGGGTTTGCAGAAGATTTTTCAGGAGACGAATCATCCTGTTTCTACTTTTTTCTTCTCCCTTTCTTCTTGCCCCCCGATTGCTGCGGTTCTTTGCCTTTGTTAGCTGACACGACATTAACCTTTGAGGCAAGAAGTTGTTCATTTTCATTTTGACCAGAAACCGTGTGGGTTTTCTTAGATGTAGCCTTTGTGGTTTTCGTGCTGGTTGTACCTATCACGCCATCACCAACATGAGAGTCTTTGTTTGATTTAGGAGGAGGAGGAACGGAAAACTCTAGTCTGCGAGCATCAGTGATTTTGTCATAGAGCATGCCAGACTGAGTATAGATCAAGTCTAGATATTGCGCATGAGTAATGACTTGCTCTTCAGTGACAACCACCCCCTTAGCCACATCTTTTGTAATAGAAGGTAATAATGACTTAATAAACCATTCAGCTAGTAGTCGATCAGGAACATATGCTTTTACCATTCGATGACAACATCACCACTCATGAATATGATCAGATATGTGAGTGGCTTGATCTACTTAAAATTGGTAAGAATATATGTTCCTGTTTCGTATCTTATGGGTAACTGAAAATGGGTTAAAAAGGTTGTGGAAAGGGTCTTGAAGTTATCAAATGAAACTCTAGGCAATTCGATGTACCATTTTGCTGCCAGACCAATTAATGTTTGCTGAAGGAGACGAAGCCTAATTGAATCATCATTGAGAGTGTTGGATGAAAACCACAAATGAAAGGTCATCACATGATTCGACGGATCTTCACCCGGATTTCCATTGAATTTAGGAATATCTGATGGACGTTTATGAGGAATTGCTGGCCACCAAGGGGCATGAACAATTGGATCATTTGTTAGCCAATTCAGATCTGGTAATTCCAATGTTGCGACGAAAGGCAACTGTTGATTCAGGTTTGATGAAGCATACCCAAGATAATATGGGATCTCCTGAGCAGTGAGTCATTGCATACCAGCATAATGTATTTCATGCTGATAAATTTGATAAGGTTGATGGGCATAACCATTATGATATGATTGATGGTGACCATTTTGAATATATGGTTGCCCATTACCCGCAAAGCCTTGTTGCTGGGGTCCTTAGTAAGCTTGCTGGAATTGTAGTTGTTGATATTGCACCAGCCATGGTTGTGAAGCCATTTGCTATTGTCCAATACTAGATGTTTGACCAAGATGAGGGGTGATAGTACCCGTTTGAGCCTCAGTCGCTTCAGTTAAGGAGCCACCAATTGGCGATTGTGGTTGAGTCGTTGAGACAAGAGTTTTTTGTATTGCAACCTGAGAGACTTGAGGTTGACATACAATAGGCAGCGATTGTACTTGCGACACCATTACAATAGCTAGTGTAGTGGGAATATTCAGCATAGGTAGATTTGGTTGCATTGAATATACAACTCTTGGCTATTGAGGTAGTGTTGAGCTAATTTGTGGACCTAAATTAACACAATTATTTCTTATTAATCCGGGTTGTTTATGCTTTGAGGCAAGTTCACTATATGTGAAGATCAGATGTAATCAAACATTGACAGATAAGCTATTTAAAAAGCTAAAAGTAATACATTCTATAACTCTAATTCAATCAGCTTAAAAAGAGAAAAACATTGAAAGGGTTCTTGACCTCAAGAAGTCCACCTTCACCTCAATTATCACTTAATGAATTAGAGATTGAAACCAAAAGCTTAAGATGGATAAATTATTAATGAAAGAAGCTCTTAAATTAAGAGACGCATAAGGTATTCCATCATAATTCATTCATCTCAATATCCAAATCTCAATAAAAAACGACTTGCATGCAAACAAAAGAAACTAGTTTTGATTCATCATTTTAGCAGAAGGGATGCCCAACTTGAACACCTTTTTTTCCAACTCAATAAAGTGATGAATAAGCTATTAACTGATGAAATCAATCACTATGCATAAACCATAAAGCAAACTGAAATAAAGCTTTGAAAAACTAGTGCTACAATCAACCAGATTACAAGGAAATGAAACTAGTTAAGAAGGAAGTGTACTTAGCTTGGAATGGGGGCCCTCCACCCTTGCCTTGCACACTTTGAGAGGTGATATCAGAAGCTTAAATTTAGTCACACATCCATAACATTGAACAGAAAAATAATAATAACACAAGTCTTCAAATTAACTCCTCAATTCAAAGATGTCACAACATAAAAGTATATCACAAAATCAATACATAAGCCATCAAAGTTTTGGCTTTAAATAAGAAGTCTCATGAAAAAACTGATCTATATTCACTAAAACAAACCCATCTACTCTCATCCACATATGTAATTATAATTCATTACTCCCATCCCAAGAAAGATGACCATTCCTATGAAATCTCAAAATTGCCCTATTTCTATGGGATTCCTGAATGACTTGTCATGGTTGACTAGCACCAAATGGGCCTAATAAAGCTTGTTCTGTTCGAACTAAGCATTTCTGGCTTAGTCCTAGTTCCCAAGCTGTTCATCTATGCATTCCATTCGTGCCCAAGTGTCCTGAAACGATATCAACCATAGAGCTATTACGAGAATTTCTGAATCTGCCAATTTTGTACTAAAAACCAAATTTTCATAAAAACTTTAGAAAATGAAAAATTAAAATTAAATACCTGAATGGATATCAAATATACATCAAAATGGGATAAATGAAGGGAAAATTAATGGAAAATAGATGGATAAGTATGTTTCTTTGAGAAAAAATAAGACCAAAACTAAGGCCCAACATCTCTCCCTTGCTTATCATCAAGCATGTCCCCATGCTTGCTTGCTCCTCTTTGACCTCAGTCTTTCTGTAGTAGATGTTGTACCTGTAGATGCTTCCTGTTGTGCTACCCTGGCCAAACAATCTAGACCTGTGTCATGTCTTTCCCTAAACAAAGCTGCCTTGACCTTTTGTTTTTCATACTTTGCCTGCCACATGTTCTTTTCCTTTAGCCATTTAAATGCTTGCTTAGAAGGTAGATCATTTTTCCTTTTCAGCCTCCCCAATTCTTCATTTAATTTTTCATTTGCCTTAACCAATTTAGCGTTATCTTTCTTATTTGCCTTGTTTTCTTCTTTTAATTGTTTCTCCAAGATTTTGCTAATTTCCAATTGGTCAGTTAAATCCCTGATTCTTCCCAAATTGATTTCTCTCTCAAAATCTTGTGTTGTTTTCATTAGTGATGTTGCTACTGCATCATCATATGAAGAATCCTTCACAAATACCTCTTGTGCAATATCATTTTCTTCTTGTTGTCTTGGGGAATATGTTTCTACTTCCTTGTCTAAATCAATGGGAGTTTTATTCCTAAATCTTCTAGGAATAGACATAACAGATGTTTCATTTTCTTGCATGGCCATGTTATTCTGTTGTTTGGCTCTTGTTCTAGGATACAAGGGTGAGTTCATCAATCCTCTCTTTTCTTGCTCTGTTTTATCCTGTACCTCATTAACCTATTCAATGATTTGATTTTTAGACATGAATTCTCGCCACACTCTGCCCTGTGATCTCACCTGATACTCAACTAGGATTTTGATTAATCCTTGGTGGTAAATCTGTCCTGCTTTAGGCCTGTGTTCATGTTTGACTGTTTCAGTCATTCTTAAAAGGCTCCTATATAGGAAATAAGGCAAGTTAATCCTATCCTCCCCTTTTATATGCTGCAGAAGTCTGACATGATACAAGTGGGCCACGCTATATCCTCTATCACAGGTCAAAAACTTTTGGATAACCAAAACCAACTCACCCCATGGTTCATTAAACCATTCCCTGGGTATCCCTTTTGTTCTATCAAATGTCCCTTTCCGGTTCTTCTCAAAAAAGAAAGTCCAAGCTTTCTCCTTGAAGTGCAGGCCTTTGTAATACTTCTCACCTACCATGGGTAGATCTAAAGCTTGGGAAAGATATTCTTGGGTTACAGGAATAATGACATCTCCCACCCGTGTCTGATATTGACTGAAATTGTTTATAAAATCCCTAGTTATTTGTTCAGAGTGGCCATCAAATTTTTGTAGGAAACTTATCATCCCTTCGTGGTAAAGTTTTTCTATAGTTTCCTTCCCCCAGCTCTCTATCTGAAATTTTGGCTCTACTCTGACTAACATTGCTTCTATAAACCAATGAATGAATTCCTCTGCTGTTACTAATTTCATTTTGACACAAAAAAGATATAATTATTTGTTTGTTTTGAAAATGAAATTCTGAAAGCGAAGAAGCTTACCTTCCTCCTCTCAATCAACTAAATTTTGATCTCTGCTTGACTCTGTTCTTTATAACAACACTGTTTTAGTTCCCTGTTTAATACAACTGTATACCCTTGTTAATATGCTGCTCTTTGTTTTTTTTTTTAAAACAAAAATACATATATAAACAATATCCATATATGCTCCTGGCCTTATTTCTTTGCCAAAATTCAAACCATTGTTTACTGTGTATATTCAACAAGGAAAACTGTGTAGTGCGCATGCATATGGCTCTCGGTCTCATAAAAAAACATTCAAGATGCTCTCGTCCTAACCAAAAATATTTGAAAAAAACGCTTTTGACTGATCACAAAATTTGGAAATTATGCATACGGCCTCAATTACCAAAACAATTACAAAAAATACGCTCGATTGCATCACAAATATGGGCAAGAAGGCACTTGGCCTTAGCATGGTAGATTGAGGGCTATACACATACACTCGGCCTCACAAACACAAATGATAATAAGGAAACACGGCGCATTTGGCTCAGCAATCAAATCTTCTTTTGGCAAATCAAAATTTCACATGCATTATGCATTCAATCCTTAGGCACAGTAATCCCTTGTTTTCGGTGCAAACAAAACAATAGTGCGCAGCAAGGGTTATGGACGCATGTCGTTTCATAACAGTTGACTGTTTGTTTTGATGTTTGAACCGACGCGCAATCAAAACAATGTATGGTAATAGACAAGTGCAGTGCGCAGCTTATAACATTCACATTTTGATTTCCACTCACCGCCATTCAATATAGCATGCCATAACAACTAAGTTTCGTGCCTCCTCTGTGTATTGTTTCCATTGTTAACACGGCATACCATTAAAAATCCTTATAACAATGTCAAATCTTAAACATGTTAACCATGCATGCATTGTAATTTAAGGGAAGCGTGATCCATTAGCAGTGCATTCCAAGATTCACGCAGCGAATCAACGGATTTGAGGCTATGGTTTCAGCTTACTTGTTATTAACGAGCGCTTTGAGGGATATCCGGTGCTCCAAATCCTTGTTTCAACTTGTGAAATTGACTGTTGGCAGGGACAGAGCAATCATAACCATTAATTTAGATAGTTCATGACCTTGACTTACTGTATGTTGAGCTTTAAACAACTAGCGCCTTACCTAATTAAATCCCGAAAATCTGCTATCCTTGAACTGAAACCCGGGATGATTTCCTTCTTTAAATCCACCCCAACTCAATCCACTCTTCTTTTTACTATGCTGCGGCCTCAAACACCATTGCTCTGAGCTATTTGGCAATGAATATTATGGTTTAAACAGCGCAAAGCTCAGTAAGCTCATGACCGTTTCAGGGCTGTACTGCGCTTTGTGTCCATTGGTGTTTACAATGCATGGTTTACATGGCCATCCTGTTTGACCAGTCGCCCGACTGTGTCATGAGGATGGCCGAATCATTGTTTTCATACACATGACCCCTGCGCAGTATACTATCCAATGACCATGAGTTGCCATGCCACCGTGTTAAGCTCGTACCTGTGTGCTGGCCGGTAGTTGTTTGGGGTTAACGTTTTATTTATTATGGTTGTTTTACCATTATGCCCACCGTCATGCGCTTGCAATGATATATAACCATTGCTTGTTTTGCAATGATTCACATGCAATGATATTTCAACCTCCCCGTCGTAACGTTTCAATTGTTGTTTTATATGCGGCCATACACCATTTATATCATACCATTGTGTTATGAACCGTCACTTATAACTGCATCATATACCATATGTTGTGCACCACTTATCATATGCGCGTTGGGTGATATAAATAATTTGAGCGCATTCACACATTTTGTTTTGAACTATGGTATATGTTGTATGACATAACTTTTGATTTCCATATAGTGCATGGGGTTTATTTGATTTGTATAACATAACTTTATAATTTTAGAATGACCATTTGGGTCATATTTAAAACTATCACCATCATTAATGCTTTGAGTTGTATGTGTAGGTTGAAGGTTGTCCCAGTTTGGTCTTTCTAAGCTCGTAAAGAAAATACTTTAGGAGTAATAGGGAATATGTATGGAAATGAAAGGGAATAGGGTTGTAAGGTATAAAAGTATGCAAATGAAAAGGAATAGGGTTATGATGTATAAGGGTTATAGGATATGAATGATAATGAATATCCTCATGTACTAATTTCAATTTAACAAAAACTAAAATTTTCTAAGAAAAATTTGAATTTTTAAAGCACAAAATGACTATACATATACTCCCCTGGATGATGGTTGTACAAGTGAGATGAAATAAATTGATCAGATGCTGTAGATGGATCAAAATGTAAACTTTATTGCTGCTCCCTGTTCATCATGTTCTAGTTCTTGAATTGATAATCAGGTCCCTCTGTAATGATTCGTTGTTTCAGGTCCCTTTCACTTCTTACAAAATATGCACATGTTGTGTTGACATTGGCAGGTCTTTCAGGTCCCTTGGCAATGATTTTTTATGTCAGGTCCCTCTGTTGACAATACAAGTTCTGTCTATACTTCAGTGTTCCAGCTAAAGAGCTAATGTTTGCAACTTCAGTTGTCCACTTAAAGAGCGAATGCAAGTCTCCCCCTTGTTGAAGATATGACTTGTCCTCAAGTCATTGGTTGGTGGAGTGTGCCTGCATTAAATGTATCTAAGAACAATAGAGCAAGTAGAAGGAATTCATAGAGTCCAAGTTGCCCTGGTTTTCCCCTATGAATTCGTGCTTGCAAAGTGCTAGTTGCTTGGTTTTCACTTGCAAACAATTTATTTGTTTTTTTTTAATGGCTTTTTTTATATATTTTTTATTTTTTATTCAACTACTAGTCTGGAAGATGGCTGATCCTGTGTCATGAGTTCCAATTTTGTATATTCGATCAGTTGTTTCATAAATGCTTCTTTACTGATAGGCCTATTGTAAACTTTGAGCCTATGTCCATTCACTATAAATGAGGTGGAATCCTGGTCGATTGTCTTGATCCTGACTGCTCCATTATCAAAGATTTCGTCAATTTCATATGGGCCTAGCCAGTGTGTTGTGAACTTCGCTTTGAAGTCTTTGAATTTGGAGTTGAAAAGCAATGCCCAGTCTCCCTTGTGAAATGTCTTTGTTTTGATATATCTGTCGTGCCACTTCATTCTTTGTTGTTGCACCAATGTAGTATGTTCCATGGCTTGCTGACAATGCTCATCTAACTGATTCAGTTCCATGATCCGCTACTGTTGTGCTTCTGTCAAGTCGAGTCCTAGTTAAGCTACTAGTCTGTATGTATGTATCTGAAACTCTATAGGCAGTAGGGCCTCCTTCCCATATACTAACTGGTATGGACTGAAACCAGTTGTAGTTTTCCATGTGATCTTATAGGCCCATAGTGCATCTTTTAATTTTTCAGACCAGTCTTTTCTGTTCATCTGTACTATTTTTGTCATAATATTTTCTAGGACTTTATTTGTTGATTCGACCTGCCCATTTGCTTGTGGATGATATGGTGTAGATTTCTTGTGTTTGATCTTGTATTTCTCTGTTAGATCTCGTACCAGCTTTGATGTAAATTGTCTGCCCTGATCTGTTACAATTTGTCTAGGTACTCCATATCTAACAAAGATTTCTTCAAAAAGAAAGTTGACCACTGTATCTTTTGTTGCTCCGTTTACTGCTTTTGCTTCCGCCCATTTGGTTACATAGTCTGTACATACTAAGATGTACCTCTTCCCATTTGATGGTGGATTGATAGGTCCAACAAAGTCAAGTGCCCACTGCTCAAATGGTTCTATGAGAACCTATGGCTTTAGCGACATTTCATCCGATGTTATTGGTCGTCCTATTCTCTAGTAGCTGTCACATTGCTTGACATATTTCTTAGAATCTCTAAAGATGGATGGCCAGTAATAGTCCAGTTGCAGCACCTTATATGTTGTTCGTTTATCTGCAAAATGGCCACCACATGGTTCATCATGACATGCTCTTAAAATGGCTAATATTTTGTCTTCCCATACACATTTTCTAATTATCAAGTCTGAACCAGTATAAAATAAATCACCATTGACCCAAGTATATCTAAAGCTTACTCTAACAATTTTGTACTTTTGCTTTTTAGTGAATTGAGCTGGAAACCTTCCAAAAGATAAATAGTTCACAATATCTGCAAACCATGGTGTTTTGACTGTGATGGCAAACAAATGTTCATCTGGAAAGTTATCTGCAACTGGATTTGGATCGTGGGGTGAGTGTATGCGGGATAGAAAGTCAGCCACTTGATTTTCTTTGCCTGGCCGATCTTGTATTGTGATATGAAATTCGTGCAATAACAATAACCATCTTGTTATTCGTCCATTGGTGATGGGTTTATTCATCAAGTATTTGATTGTTGAATGATCAGTATGAATAAAAACTTGATATCCTATTATATAGTGCCAGAATTTATTTACTGCATGTATAACGGCTAACATTTCTTTTTCTGTGACTGTGTAGTTCATTTCTGTAGGTGTTAGATTTTTGCTTATAAAGTATATTGCATAAGTGAACAAGTTCTCCTTCTGTCCAAGAGAGGCACCTATCGCAGTATCGGATGCATCAGTTGATATATGAAATGGTAAAGACCTGTTGGGCCCACGAAGAATGGGGGCAACTGACAATTTCTCTTTCAAAATTTGAAATGCATTTTGACAATCATTTGTCCATTGGAATTCAATATCTTTTGCTAATAGTTTGAACAGAAGTTGGGCTATTTTACTAAAGTTTTCAATGAATCGTCTATAATAGCCTGCATAGCCTAAGAAACTTCTTACCTCTTTCTGTGTTGTAGGAGGCATTAAGTTTACTAGGACTTGGATTTTTGCTGGATCCACCTTTATTCCCGAAGCAGAAATGTGGTGTCCCAGAACTATTCCTTATGTCAACATCATATAGCATTTCTCATTGCTTAATGACAAATTTGTTTCAATGCATCGTTTCAAAACTTTCTCAAGGTTGTTTAAGCAATCATTGTATGTGTTTCTGTAAACTGTGAAGTCATCCATATAGACCTCTACACATTCATGAATTAAATCAGAAAATATTGCAAGTACTGCTCTTTGGAAAGTTGCAGGTGCATTGCATAGACCAAATGGCAAAACATTATATGCATAGGTTCCCCATGGGCAAGTAAATGTTGTCTTGTCTTGGTCTTCTGTTGCTATTCTTATCTGGTTGTATCCGCTAAACCCATCTAAGAAGGAGAAAAATTTCTTCCTAGCTAATGAGTCTAACACTTGATCAATGAATGGTAGAGGAAAATGATCTTTTAGTGTAGCTTTGTTTAATTCCCGATAGTCCACACATACCCTCCACTTTCCATTTTTCTTCGGTACAATAACCAGTGGAGAAACCCATTGACTATATAAAATAGGATAGATGAATCCAACTTTTAACAAATTTTGCAGTTCTTCTTTCACTATTTCCTTCATCATGGGATTCATTCATCTTCGAGGTTGTCTTACAGGTTTAAGTTGATCATCTGTATAGATGTGGTGGATACATGTGCTAGGATGGATTCCTTGCATATCAGTATAATCCCAGGAAAAGGATTTTGAATATTTCTGTAATAATGCAATTACCTCTTGCTCTTGTGCTGATTGCAATTCATTTCCAATGTTTAGATGTTTTCCAGGATGAACCTCAATCGTTTTGATTGTTGGCTTGGAGATTGTGTTTACAGGAAAGATGTCTATAAAAGATTTCTGCAAAGTTTGAATTGTACGAGTTTCCTGAAAGCATTGATTCAAAAGGTTACTTGCAGCTTCATATTGAGCTTTCCTAAGCTGCTCTGAAATACTTGGTTCTGAAATGAAAAGATCCATTAAGTCTTCATTCCCTTCTTCTTCTCTAAAATCGAAGAATTGATTTATACTTAAAACTGATTTTGTTTGCTGTTTTTCTTAAGTTTTAAGTACTGATTCTAAAGAAGTTGATTGTGCAAGTGAATAAAGAGTTATGTGTTTCCTTTCATCTCCATGTGAAATAATCATGCTTCCAGATCTGTATCCTATGAAGGCATCAGCGGTAGCTAACCATGGTCTGCCTAAGATTAGAGGATGTCCTCCCAAGTTTGTCTTTGGTTGCAAGATCAGGAATTCAACAGGATACTCCCATGAATCCAAAGAGACTATGGTATCTTCTAATATTCCTTCAGGAACAACTTTAGATCTATCTGCTAGTTCCAAGATTGTAGAAGTTGATCTAATGTTGTTTAAATGCAAAGTTTTCATTGTTTCTATTGTCATTACGTTTATAGCTGCTCCCAAGTCTATTAATGTATTTGGTACTGAGAAATTATTTATTGATATAGTAACCATTGGGATACCAGGATCAATATATTTCTCTACTATACTTTTTGTAGACATGAGGCTTGCTAATTTACCAATGACTTGGATTGTAGTAGGATCCTTTTTCTTTTTCTCTGATTTCCGTATGCACAATTCCTTTATTGTTTTAGCATATATTGGTATTTCTTTAATTGCCTTCAACAAAGGAATTTTTACATAATCATTTTTTAACTCATCTAAGATATCAAATTCAGGAAGGATTGTTTTGTTTTGTTGTTCCACTAACCTTTCAGGATAAGGTGGTGTTTGTGTTGTAATATTTGTTCCTTTCTGATTTTGTATCTCAGTTTGTGATGTTTCAGGTGATTCTCCTTGTTCAGTTGGTTCTTCTATGCTTGGAGGAGAATCCTTTTTAAGCACTTTTCCAGACCTTAGATGGACATCATTAAGAGGAAGAATCGAATATGTAGGAAAACATGCTGCTTCCTCTACAGTGTATGCAAATTTGTCCACCTTATTATTTGGATTGGCCATTGGTTGGGCTGGTAGTTGAGTTGGTCTAGGTTGATTTGTGGGTAGCTGTAACTGTTGTGGTTGGGTCAACAACGATGGTGTAAATGGGATGGATTGCGGATATACAGAATGTTGTTGTCGAAAGGGTATGGATTTTGGATATTGTGGATATGCAAATGGTTGTTGGTATTGTTGCTGGTATGGTTGTTGATACTGTTGAGGTGGATGGTTTCCATAACCATATCCTCTCCAACCTTGTGTAGGTTGTTGTGAATATTGTTGTGGAGGCCAAGCTTGCCATGGCATTGGAGGGGTCCAAGGATTGTGAGGTGGATAGGGATAATTTTTTTGAGGGAATTGCTGCTGATTTGGTTGAGGCATCCTAGGTTGCCATGCTCTTCATGGTGCTACATAATAGAAACCTTGTATCCCTGGCACTTCCTCCATTGAGTTCATTTGTAATTCTTTCAATTTTACACAATTCTCTGTGGAACGATTTTCCGTACAAAGACCACAAACCTGAATACTATCCAAAGGACATTCTCTCAAAGGATGTTTCTTTTTACATTTGGAACAAAAGATTGCTAGAGCTTGTTCTTGTTCTTCTTTCTTCTTGTTTGCCTTTAGCACATCTACTTGTGTCCCTAATGTACTCAAGAGATCTATTTTGAAATTTTCCAATAAGCTTCCTATTTCAGCTCTTGTTATCCCTCCTGCAGCTGACTTTGCTGCTTTTGAACTTACTTCCCTTCTTCCGGTTTTTGATCTTCCTCTAGAATATTTTTGACATAACTCAACAATTTCATCGAATGGTAGGTTTGAAATGTCTCCTTTACCCATCACATTCAAAATGTCAAGGTATTCATCCCTTACACCTTTGAGAAAGATCGTGTGAACAGTTTCTTGATTTAGAGAGTGTTGTTTAGATTTCTGTAGATTATATGCAAATCTTTCCAAATATTCTTCTAAACTTTCATCTTCTTGTTGTGTCATTCTGAAAACATCTTCCTTTGAATCTCTAGATCTACAATAAGCTTGATATTTCTTAAGGAAGACAGATCACATATCATCCCAAGAGGCTATTGTTTGTTCTCCTAAACCCATAAACCATTTCAAAGCTGCTGCTTTTAATGTTGTAGGGAAAAGACAAAGTTTATGAACGTCATCATTATATCCATATGTTCTACATAGAATATCAAATTCAAACATAAATGCATCAGGATCTTCTGTGGACATTCCATAAAAGTTTGGCAATACAGAAGGTTGAATATTTTTCATTTTTACTTCTTCTCCTAATATTGCACTTGTGTCTACTATTGGAAAACCAAAAGTAGTTTCTTGATCATTTCCATCTTCTTGTCTTTTTCGATCGTTTTCTATCTTCCTATCATTTTCTTGTTTTGCCTCTTCTTCTCTTTTTCTTCTCCATTCTCTTTGTTGTCTTTCATATTCAGCCCTTTGTTGTTCAGGAGTGAGAATAACGAATCCATGTCCCTCTTCTGCCATTGATTGATTTGTTTCAATTTCAAGTGGAATTTCAAGTTGTTGGAAGATAGGAGGATTTATGGATGGAAAGACAGGTTGTTTTCCTTTAATAATTTCTTTTTGTTTTCTGGAAGTGGAGAATTGTTTTTTTTTTGCTTCCCAAGCTAACAAAGTTTTCCTTTCAATCAAGGTTAGTCTTTGTCCAGTTCTTTGTTTTTCTGCCAACTCCTCAATTATTGGATTACCAGTAACTGGGGTGTGTGATGATCCTATTTCTACTTGTGGGGGGTTTTTGATAAATATACCTTGAGGATCTCTATATCTAGGCATAAAGAAACATAACTAAAAAGGAATGTAACTAATGTTTTTGTTGTTTTGAAATTTATCTTTCTATTGACTATGCCGATATTTGCCTCCCCGGAAACGGCACCAAAAATGTTGAGCTAATTTGTGGACCTAAATTAACACAATTATTTCTTATCAATCCAGGTTATTTATGCTTTGAGGCAAGTTCACTATATGTGAAGATCAGATGTAATCAAACCCTGAAAGATAAGCTATTTAAAAAGCTAAAAGTAATACATTCTATAACTCTAATTCAATCAACTTAAAAAGAGAAAAACATTGAAACGGTTCTTGACCTCAAGAAGTCCACCTTCACCTCAATTATCACTTAATGAATCAGAGATGATGGATAAATTATTAATGAAAGAAGCTCTTAACTTAAAAGACACATAAGGTATTCCATCATAATTCATTCATCTCAATATCCAAATCTCAATGAAAAACTACTTGCATGCAAACAAAAGAAACTAGTTTTGATTCATCATTTTAGCAGGAGGGATGCCCAACTTGAACACCTATTTTTCCAACTCAATAAAGTGATGAATAAGATATTAACTAATGAAATCAATCACTATGCATAAACCATAAAGCAAACTGAAATAAATCTTTGAAAAATTAGTGCTATAATCAACCAGATTACAAGGAAATGAAACTAGTTAAGAAGGAAGTGTACTTAGCTTGGAATGGGGGCCCTCCACCCTTGCCTTGCACACTTTGAGAGGTGATATAAAAAGCTTAAATTAAGTCACACATCCATAACATTGAACAACAAAATAATAATAGCACAAGTCTTCAAATTAACTCCTCAATCCAAAGATGTCACAGCATAAAAGTATATCACAAAATCAATACATAAGCCATCAATGTTTTGGCTTTAAATAACAAGTCTCATGAACAAAATGATTTATATTCACTCGAACAAACCCATCTACTCTCATCCACCTATCTAAGTCGAATTCATTACTCCCATCCCAAGAAAGATGACCATTCCTATGAAATCTCAAAACTACCCTATTTCTACGGGATTCTTGAATGACTAGTCATGGTTGACTAGCACCAAATGGGCCTAATAAAGCTTGTTCTGTTCGAACTAAGCATTGATGGCTTAGTCCTAGTTCCCAAGTTGTTCATCCATGCATTCCATTCGTGCCCAAGTGTCCTGCAACCATATAAACCATAGAGCTATTACGAGAATTTCTGAATCTGCCAATTTTGCACTAAAATCCAAATTTTCATAAAAACTTTAGAAATTGAAAAATTAAAATTAAATACCTGAATGGATATCAAATATACATCAAAATGGGATAAATTAAGGGAAAATGGATGGAAAATAGATGGATAAGTAAGTTTCTTTGAGCAAAAATAAGACCAAAACTAAGGCCCAACAGGTAGTATTGGCACCCATCCACTAGATGCAATTCCAGCTTGACCTGAATTCTGTTGTGAACTCTCATATGGTTGTCCTCCTAGAGGGAACAATGAAAAGGCATACTACCCCCGATATGGCGGCAATCCACTGTTCAAAGGAAAAATCAGTCTTTGTAGACTAGATTGCCCAAATTGATACTGTTGTGAATGATCAATTTGCTAAGACTCAACATAAGAAATGCTAGATATTATTCTAGATGAACAAACCAGAACCGAGTAGTTGAAACAGTCTCTAGGTGGA
Source organism: Pinus tabuliformis (assembly GCA_031772625.1). Lineage (NCBI taxonomy): Eukaryota > Viridiplantae > Streptophyta > Pinopsida > Pinales > Pinaceae > Pinus > Pinus tabuliformis. The sequence goes on from CM062820.1 coordinate 1,439,627,618, forward strand.
CTCCATCTAGCAGTTGAGAGTTAGTTGGGACAGATGGTATACTAACGAACATTATCGAAGTAGTGGCGGGAGATTCTGCTACTGTTGTATCAGATGACACCGTCATAGATGTCGATCGTTGTTCAGACATATTGAGTCTATCCAAAAGACTTCCTAGCGATTCTACAGGAACTTGCAATGAAGGTTGACTATGTTCTGAATTAGAAGGATATAGGTGGATCCCAATTCCACAATGCAGTGGGGTACTGGATGGAAAATCCTCCACAATCTCTTCTGTTGCAATTAGTCCAGGTGGAAGAGGCAGATCGTAAGGTCCCTAAAATATTTTTGGTGCCGAAGAAGGTACACACTCTGCAGCGACAGATGTTGGAGGGGTGGCACCCTCCGAATGAGTCCTAGATGGAGCTGGTTCAGGAATAGATGTGTTTACCATTATAGTAGGATCCGTTCTAGTGTCCTCTTGTAATTGTGGAACTTCTTCTGTAGAGGCAGGGATACCAGAAATAGTTGGACTAACTAGAGTTTCTGAGGATGTTGAAATGCAAGTTTCAAACAAACTAGAAGACTTTAACCCAGTTAAACGATATCGCTTAACCGGGAATGGTTTCGTTTTCGAAGTCAAAGACGGTTGACTCGTTAGTATCCACGAATGATGGGGTTTTGATTGAATTTCTTCCACGATTTCAGAGTGCTTGATCAACTCAAAATAAAAAGGGGAAAATGTTATTCCGAATTAAATGAATTTTATGATGCTTTGACACAACTTACTTTTTCAATTTTTAAGAGTCAAGAAAAAGCTAAAGATGGCTCTAGTTTCCTTCAAACTTTAATGAGCCTGAAGTGACAAGTGCTCAGATTGACCTTTTCTTTTAGGGGGTCTGAAAAGGAACGAAAGTGACTACTCTAGAAATATAGATAGAGGGATTACCAAACCAATTGCAAAACTACATAATACTTTTTACAGTATGGCAGTCAATCTTCTCGAATGCTGTGTTCATTGCATCGCGATCGATAGGGCAGTAGACACAACTTCCTAAGGATAAAGGATGTAGCCTATTGTGGTCTCCCGATATATACTCGACGGTACGTGGGAGCACAAGTCCATACTACCACTTGTCATCTCAAAGAGGAGGAATCACCCAACCTACAATGAAAGTGATAGTTACCAGGCTTTACGACACTAGAATACGTCTCTAGCCTAGACTTCTAAATGTTGTGCATTAGGTTCCAAAGTGTTTTTATGTTCCTTGAGGTTTATTTTACAATTGATCTTTCTTAAGAATTTTTCCTTTAAGGTTCACCGCGTGATGTATATATACAATTCCTAAGTATGCAATCTAAGATCATAAACAGTCATTTACTTTCTTTTTGCAATGAAACTCCTAGCTAATAAAGAAAGAGAAATGGAATTCTTTCAACTCAGAGCAGAGAGCACACACTAGATGCACTTTTCTTAAATCAGCTTCAGCATGCAGTCTTAATGCAAATGCACATGCATGTATTGTTTTTCAGTTTCCTTAATGTGTAAATGACAAAAAGAAAACTAAGTATAGATCTGAACTATCTTCTTTCGAAGCGATGGTACTAACAATTTTCTTTTCAAAAAACGAAAGTAAGGCCAAGATGACACTTTGCGATTTTGAATTTAAAATTGCTTTCGACACTTGAAATAATATTAATTAAAATCAAATGCAATGGAAAAAGTGCAATCGACTATCTAAAAAGAGGAATTCGTTGCGGCACTCTTTTTCTTGACTGAAAACGACACTTGCGACACTTTCAAATCAAAAGATGACAGTTAAATTAAGCTACTATTTGCAAAGGAGAACTGTAAATGATGAAAAATACATAAAAAAATTTCACAATTCCTTCTAATGGAGGCTGAATAATGCAAAGGAAGATGGTTTCAATAGAGATATGCTGATCATAGACAACAAAACTACAAAATAAAGCTAAAGACAATGAAGAAAAAACCAAAATATGGAGGCAGAAACAATCTTAGTTAATCATCGCACCTGTAACATAGGTAAATAGGGATGCATCTCACCTACAACACATGGGAGGTGCGATGCATCCAGATTTCCAGGAAGAGATAGTCTGATGGTCCAGGTACGAGACTGAGCTTGGTTTTTACTCACAGTTTGCAGCTAAGTTCAAGGATTTAGGCTGAGCTAATGATTGTCAGTAAACAAAAATTATAGGGGCTGATCTAATGAGGTTATTTGAGCTACCACCAGGGCACTTAGGATGTTTGCTAGCTAGATGTTCAGTTCATAAACCAGCCCAGAGATTCATTGAAACATTGTTGATCTACTTTGTAGTTGCATAGCAAAACCAGTTCGAAGGCTAGCTAGCTTAACTTCAAGCTTTGTCTGTGGTTTATAAAGCAAACAACAGTAACAAAACAAACAAAGTATTCTCTCCACAGCAAAGTTTCCATTCTGTTATTGGGGAAACTAGTGTCCATTCAGAGCTACTAGTCTCACTAAGACACGTAGCTATCTTAGAAACAAACAGACTAAAGTTATTTGTGTTTCCCTTTATGAGAGATAGATGAGAGGGAAGCAGAGATTACCAACCTCAGTCTTTCGCTAGTCTCCTTGCTTGTTTACTCTTTCCCTTGATAGATCTTTAACCACTCCTTTCTCACTCGTCCCACTTCAAAGAACACCTGTAAAGTTAAGGCAGAAAAATACCATCAAAGCATAGAGATCTATAATCATAAACAATGTAGGATTAGATGTACATTAACCATATAAAGGCATATACAAATACAAGATCCATAGATATACAAGTATATGGAGGAAAGCTCAAATAGCTTTATTGATAGAAATAGTAGAAGAGAGGATTACAACCAAGCTGTCTGATCCAGCATCATCCTCCCAGCATGAAAGCCCTCTTCACCTCATACAAAGAAAGATCACCCAACAATGTCTTCAAAGAGAAACCAACAACACTTCCTTGCAAATTACAAAATTCAGTCTTTGGATCTCTAGGATGAGGGTTCCATATATAGATATTTGCAGGAGAGTGAGTCAGCTTCTGGGATTTTGATTAGTGTCATTTCACGGATAGTTCTTGGTTCCACTTGGAGATTTAAGATCTCTTACTCATCCCTAGGTGAATTAAGAGAGGCAAGTGTCATATGAGCAATTTCTAGAAGATTCTTTGAGTTTCGACCTAGAAAACTGCTTCTTCCATTTGTCTGCTCTCGCTCATCGCATCCTACAGAAGGGATTTTCAGTATGCATCATACCCCGTGTGTGTAATAGGTGAGATGCATCACACCCTCAACATGGAGTAGTCTGTATGGTCTAGTTTTTACCAGTTTTGAGTAGTTTTTCAGGGAGAAATTCTAGGAAATGTTGTAATTAGCTGACCTTGTTCCTTTAGGGTATGAAAAAACACTTTTAAGGGTTTAGAAGCGCTTGGCTTATGGACATATGTGATTGGGGTTGCAGTGCCCAAATATTTCTATAACACCATGTGTTGAAGCTATTGAATGGATCATCACTCATATGGATGACTCACACATTGCGCTCTGCAGTGAGAGTGGAGGTCACCTTGCCACCTATTATGGTAAGGATATGTATACATAATATAAATTTCTCTAGCCCAATGACTATGAAAATGAAAAATTCTACATGAAATGGGTTACACTCAACACAACTGATGTTATTAAACATTACTATCCAAAAGCTACCAAGTTTCGCCATCACCCATCAATAGTTTATCTGACAAATATCTTAAGAGATGTATATGAGTACCTAATAGCCATGTAATATTATATGCATGGGATTAAGAAAATTGAGGTGTTCCAAGAGAATTAGATATATACCATCAATCTGATGGTGAGACCTGGTAAAGCTTTCATTTGGGTGGATATATTATCATATGAATTGCAATGACTGGTGGAGTAGGAAAAAGAATATTTATAGAAAAATAAGTCACTTGAATTTTGCATGTTTTCATATCTCCTATATTGAATCTCTACACGATATGGGCTCTCAAAACTATATTGCAAGTGGAATCCTAAAGAAAAGTTCCAAGTGTATTTCTACTGCAAGGTGCTATCAAGAGGATGATTCATAGGGGCATAAGATAGATTGGTTGAACACTTCTTTGTAGTTCATTTTCATATGATATTCAACATTGATTTGTCGTGCACGAATAATCAAGTTAATGACTCACTCCAAGATATCACACATTGTTTCACAACTCCTGAAGGCACACACATCAGATTCTTTGCATGTAAAACAACCACTTATCTTATGCCATGATATGTTAGAAATAAGGTGGTCATGCAGGAAATAAAAAATCACATGGACAAGGGGTTGTCAGGAACTCCTCAGAGGGGAAATAAAGTGCCTTGTCCTATATATCCATTGAGGATACAATTATATGAATTAAAGAGTCACAAGGTGATATCAGTTGAGATTGAAGATGTGAATCACCTACTCTTCGCCATGAAAGAATTCCATGCATATGATCCTATGTGAATTGTCAAGCATCATTGTTAAAGGATCAATCATAATACGGGGTATTAATCAATATGAATAATATAAGATGAAAATATATATAACTGATAAAATGTCGAAACAAAGACACATTCAACAATGAAGACCAATTCACACCACGATCCATCAATTGAATGTTGGCATTATGACACAGGATTGGTGCTATGACACAGGTGTTTTCCTTGATGGAAACTCACTCAAATGACAGATCACAGTTCAGGCTCTTAGAATGAAGGAAAAAGATATATACGCAAGTTCCTCTTAACCAAGGTGCGTATACACATGGGTTAAATGATCAAAAGGTGCGTATACTATGCACGCACCTTCATGCAATTAAAAGCACATACAAGTGGGAAAACTTATTCTTGGTCCATGGTATTTAGTCCTTTGTATTTGGACCTACGTTTTTGGACCATGGTATCTCGTCTGAAGTGTTGAACCCAGGTATTTGGTCCAAGGTATTGATTCTTTATGGTTTTGGACCATGGTATTGTGTAAGGCTTAAGACAATAAAAGGGGAAGGAGATCATTAGGCAAAGGTATTGAATCAAGTATTGAACATCTCATGAAGAACTAGATCTAGAATACTGGTCATTGGGTTATGGTGCATAGATGGATCTGAATCAAGGAGGAACCGGAGCACAAGAAGAAGGATAAGTACTATTGATGAATCAAGATCTCAAGGCTTGAATAGTAGTATTTATATGTGATTTTGATCTATTATTTTGGCGCATGACTTGATCTATAAATCTGATAATTTGGGTATAACTGGTGTCTAAATATGTGAAATGGATAAATTATCTTTTATAGATCTGTACACAGATTCAACTAAGAAAAGGCGTGTATACGCACTGGTTTTGTAATGCAGAATAGCGTATACACTGTTTGGCCTTGATTCAGAAGCATATGCATGCAGGTTATACACATTGAAGTAGCATATGTCTCTTGAAATATGTTTTAGCTACTTCTATTTGTTGCTGCAATGTTTTGGGTTCAGATTTGGTGTCTCGTTACTGTTACTATTTTATTGGTACAACATTCAGAGAAGTGACTATTTGAATCAATTTTGTTTGGTGAAAAGGAGATTGGTTGATGTAGATATACTTGATGTTTGATTGATGTTATTCATGGATCCAGTCTGAAAATTATGAAACGTGGTCCCTGAAAGAAAAGAGAAGGTTGTAGCCTTCTGTAGGTAGCAGCCTGCGTACTAGTATAAGACTACATCATTGCAGAATCATTGTAAAAAGAAGTTTCTAATTAAAAGAAGATAGAGACGAATTGTAGCAGGTGGTTTTCACCCACATTGGGTTTCCACCTTATATCTTTGTGTCCATGTGTGTGATGATCTGTTTTGTTTTACTGCTCCTATTTATTGTTCTTATGATTAATGAAGTCCTGATGCACTGTAAAGATCAACAGTTAATGAATCTTAAGTTTTATGATATACGTTGGTTTCTTTAGACACAATAGCATATATATGTAGCTTCCCATAGCTGAAGCAGCGTATACAAATCTGATTATGAAATGAAAAATAATTGATTTGATAATACTGATTCACCCCCCCCCCCCCTCTCAGTATTATTTCCAACAATTGGTATGGGAGCAGGTCCTTCAGAAGAGGCTTGATCGCTTGAAGGAAGATCTATCATCATGAGCAACTATGAAATGGGGGCATCCATCAGGCCACCAATCTTTGATGGAAGCAACTTCGTCTATTGGAAGGTAAGAATCATAGCCTATCTTCAATCTCTTGGTACAGAAGTTTGTGATATCATGGAAACAGGATACACATTTCCATAAGCAACTCTTACAGATACCTCTGGTAAGAAGCAGTATGAAACAAATGCAAAGGCTGTCAATATTCTATTACGGATTTTATCTCAATTAGAATTCGTCAAGGTCATGCAGCTCAAAACTGCAAAAGAAATATGGGACAATATCATTCTGAGCTATGAAAGAGATGATCAGGTAAAACGTCTAAAACTACAAACTCTCAAAATCCAATATGAAAATCTTAGAATGCACAATGATGAAAGTGTGGCTAATTATTTCGTACATATAGATGAGATTGTTAATTGTATGAAAAACTTGGGTGAAGAGATAAAAGAAGCTACTTTGGTTGAAAAGGTTCTAAGATCTCTGTATTCTAAGTTTGAATCAAAAGTTTCACTCATATAAGAAAAGAAGAATCTTCAAAGCATTACCATGTCACAGCTGCACGGAATCCTAACTACTGCCAACATGAGAAAATGGGGACCATCAGACATGAGAGAATCTACATTCAAAGCCTCAGGAAAAGGAGAATACAATGAGTCAGGACATATCTGAGAAGGAGAGGAAGAATCCAACTTTGACAAGAACCTTCAACAGGGTTCTGGAAGATTCAGAGGTAAGCTACCTTTTAAATGCTTTGCTCGTGGAAGATTCAGTCACTATGCAGCCAAGTGTCCTTATAAAGTTAAGCTTGACAAAGGTAAGGAACCAGCTAGATGGAACAAAAAACAGAATGTAAGTAAGAAGAGCTATTATACACATGAAGATAGTGATGGATTTTCAAATAGTGATGAAGAGGAACAAGGTAATGATTATATACTTTTTATGGCTTTTGAAGATGATGATTTCATGGATGCTATAGATGAAGAAGGTATTTATGCAGAACTTTCTAAACTTAAAATTTGTTTAGAAGGAAAAGAATATGATTATAGATACTCTGACATTCCAACTTGCTGAACGGGAAAAACACAATGAAAAGTTAGAATGTGAAATTGTGGGACTTAGAAAATATATTGAGAAAACAAAAGCTCTTAATCTTATATTTACTAAAGGATCTGAAACTTTAGATGAGATTATCAAAGTGAAGTGTACTCCTCTAATCAAGACAGGTCTTGGGTATACTGAAGACGCATCTCAAGCATAGAAGCCATCTACCTCAAAAAGTTATCTTGAAGCAGCAAGGAGAAGTGAACAGGTTGACAATCGACAACAGAGGCATAATGCAGATCACCAGGTAAATCAGGGACAATTTACTTCAAGAATGAATAGAGGTCACCAATTAAATCGAGGGAAATCTACTTCAAGGATGAACAAAATCTACAACCAACCACAGGTAAATCATTCTCAATTTGACTCAAGAAGGAATGGCCATGGAAATTACAATCACCTGGATGAAAGGTTTGCTACTTGCAGGAATTTCTTCAATGGCCAATGTTTCTCTTGTCATAACTTTGGACACAAAGAAACTCAATGTGTTTCCTACAAGACCATCATGGCCAGAGAAACACAAAATCAAAGGAGTGTGGCTAGAATCATGAAAAGGACCTACAATAAATTTTCTGCTCTTGAAAATGAAATAGAATGTTCTATTTGTAACAACTTTTGGTCATGAAGATTCTGAATGCAGGAGTAGGTTTCGGAAAACAACTTAGAAGGAGCAAGCTTCATTGAGTCCCAAAACATGGAGAAAGAAAGAACCGCAACCCGAAATATGTGGTATAGCCTTATATGCAGAAGCACAAGAAAATCAGTGGTACATCGATAGTGGATGCTGGAAACATATGACAAGTGATAAAGAAAAACTTCAGCCATATAGTACCTTAGAAAAGGAAAAGAAGGTCTCATTTGGAAATGACACCCTTACATTCATAAAAGGTAAAGGTTCTGTTCTTTTGAAAGAAAAGGTCAAAGATGGAAATGTTAATTTGATGGCTTAAAGCATAAACTATTGAGTGTCAATGAAATGTGTGGTCAAGGAAATTAGGTAATATTTCGATCAAATCGATGTATTGTTCATGAGCTTGATACAGGAGAAACAGTAATCAAAGGCATAATAACTCCAAATGATTTATACATAATCAAGGGAGGACAATAACAATTTTATCTAAGAAAGAATGATGAACACTGGCTATGGAACAGAAGGTTGGGGCATCTAAGCTTCTCTCAATTAAGGAAAGCATGCAAATATCACGTTGTTCATGATCTCCCTAACATCAGAATTCCTGACAATACAATATGCAAATCATGTCAGTTTGGTAAGCAAACTAGAACTAATTTCCCTAAGAAGGAAGGATCAACTAGTATGCCAATTGAACTTGTCCATATCAATGTATGTGGTCCAGCTACGAAAAGGTCACCATGAGGAGAAGAATACTTCATATTGTTCATTGACGACTTTTCCAGGATGTGTTGGATAGGACTTCTGAAGCATAAAGATGAAGCTTTCGAAAAGTTAAAAGCATTCAAAGCCTTGGCTGAAAATGTATCAGATCGCAAAATCAAATGCCTTAGGTCTGATCGAGGAGGGGAATTTACCTCGGATGAATTGTTCGATTTTTGTGAAGAACATGGAATAAGAAGGGAATTCTCTACTGCAAGGACTCCTTAGCAAAATGGAGTAGTAGAAAGGATGAACAGAACGAGTCAACAAATGGCTTGTGCTATTCTTGATGAGTCTGGAACTCCGTAACCTTCTCGGGTGAAGCTACATTTGCTGCCGTTACTATTCTCAACAAGACAAATGTCCGCGTAAACAACACTCAAACTCCTCATGAACTTTGGTATGGTAAGACTCCTACAATAAAATACTTCAAACATTTTGGAAGCAAATGTTATATCAAAGGGACTGATGAAAAATTTGGGAAGTTTGAACCTAGAGAAAATGAAGGCATCCTCCTTGGTTACTCTCCCCACAGCAAAGGATATAAGTGTTACAATAAAAGACTTGGAAAAATTGTTGAAAGTATTGATGTAGTGATTGATGAAGAAGGAAATATTCCTAGGCAGGTAAAATCTGAAGATTTTGAAGATGATGAAGACTATCCTTCAACATCAAATCAGACTTATGATGAAGAAGAAACCTCTGAGGCACCAGAAGAACAGATAAGGGTAGAAGAAAAGACTCCATCTAGGTACGTTCAGAAGAATCATCTAGAAACTCAAATTTTGGGACAGAAAGAGGCAGGTGTACAAACAAGAAGAACTATTTCAGAAGCTTCAAGCTATTTAGCATTTCTCTCCTCCACTGAACCACAAAATGTAAGTGAAGCATGCAAAGATGAATGCTCAGTCAAGGCCATGAATGAAGAACTTGAGCAGATTGAAAATAATAACACTTGGGAGTTGGTTCATAGACCAAATGATAAGAATGTCATAGGGACAAAATGGATTTTCAAAAATAAGTTGAATGAAAGTGGAGATGTTATTAGAAATAAGGCCAGACTTGTTTGTAAAGGGTATGCTCAACAAGAAGGTATATACTTTGAAGAAAATTTTTCACCGGTTGCTAGACATGAAGCCCTAAGAATGTTCCTTGCTCTTTCTAGCTTTCAGAAGTTCAAAGTATTTCAAATGGATGTGAAATTTGCTTTTTTAAATGGAGATTTGGGAGAAGAAGTGTATATTGAGAAACCAGATGGATTCATCCTGGGAAATGATCCAAAACTTGTATGCAGACATAAGAAGGCACCCTATGGTCTTAAACAGGCTCCAAGGGCTTGGTATTATCGTTTGGACAAATAACTCCATCAACACGGTTTTTCAAAAGGATCAACAGATAACAATTTATATGTAAAAATTGATAATGATAAATTGCTAATACTTTTCGTGTATGTTGATGATATCATATTTGGTAGCAATGAAGAAGCCATGAGTCAAAACTTTGCTTTGGTGATGCAAAAAGAATATGAAATGTCCTTGCTTGGTGAACTAACATATTTTCTTGGTTTACAAGTCCAACAAAATAAAGGCGACATCTTTTTCTCACAAACCAAGTACCTCAAGGAGATATTGAAGAAATATGGCATGGAAGATTCAAAACCAGTATGCACCCCTACAGTAACAAGATGCATCCTCAGTGCCAATGATGATTCAGCAACAGTACATCTACCAACCTATATATCCATGATTGGTAGTCTGCTCTATCTGACAGGTACTCGACCAGACATTATGCATGCAGTGGGAATAGTTTGAAAATTCCAGGAAAATCCGAAAGAAGGATACCTTCAAAAGGATTTTCAAATATCTTCAAGGGACACAAAACTATGGCTTATAGTATCCTAGAGAGACAGATCTCACACTTCATGCATATACAGATGCAGATTCGGCAAGAAGCGTGTATGACAAAAAAAGCACTAGTGGTGGTGCATTGTTTATGGGTTCCAGATTAGTATCATGGTTCAGCAAGAAACAAAGTTCAATTGCTTTATCTATAGCTGAAGCAGAATATGTGGCTGCTGCATCTTGCTGCACACAACTCCTTCGGATGATGCAAATTTTGCAAGATTTTCAAATCACTTATACTCCACCTATTTCTATTTTATGTGATAATATAAGTGTAATCAACATTTCAAAAAATCCAGTCATGCATTCAAAGACCAAGCACATACCTATCAAATATCATTTTCTCTGAGAACAAGTGCTTGAACCAAAGGTCAAATTGGAGTGTGTTCCCTCCAAGGAACAGGTTGCTGATATACTCACCAAACCACTACCGTGTGAGATATTTGAATAGCTTAGACAGAAGCTAGGAGTAGTTGATGCATCATCTTGCTGTTGAAACTTTTCTATTTCAAAGAAAAATGGTTGTACATGAGTTTAATGAGGAGAATCTATCTACATATGTTGGTTTTTGTGGATTTAGTTGCGTATATATTGGTTTGAAGATAATCAGTGAGCCAGGCTCAGGATGAAAAGAGTCCGATATGGGTCTGATAGAGACCATCTGGCATAGGTTTAGGGGGAGCATATATATTCTTCTAATAATGCATTGTTGGAATTATCCTAGAAGATCTTCGTTCAAGATCACAGTGTTTTTGGTTTCAGATGAAACAAATGCAGAAGAAGAACATGGTTGCTAGTCTGAATGATGATTGACATATGTTGTTGATGATAGTTGTTGATAACTATCATAGTCTGGTTGTAGATATTTCGTCTCTATGTCATGCATTTCTTTTCTTATCAATGTCATGTAACAGCCTACCTTGGTTTCCCCACTACGCCTAGGATGGATAGTGTAATGTTCTTGTTTTATCTTGTGTAAACTTTTGGTGTATCCCCACTTGGTTGGGTGGATGAGTCAATCCACACTTGGTTGGGAGATGGATGTATGTATGAGTCTTTGGTGGTAGGAAAGTCATTTATGATGTATAAAGTTATGTATCCTCTTGTAGAACATCTTCTTGCAGACCTTGCCTATAGTCAGGGGGAGCAATGATAGTACAACAGAGTAGATATTTCCACATGAACTCAGGGGGAGCATAAACCTTTGCACTTGATGAAAAAGGGGGAGAATGACTTTGAGTGACTTGGGGTTGCCATAAAGTCCAAAGGGGGAGATTGTTGGCATTATGACATAGGATTGGTGCTATGACACAGGTGTTGTCCTTGATGGCAACTCACTCAAATGATAGATCACAGCTCAGGCTCTCAGAATGAAGGAAAAATATATATACGCAATTTCCTCTTAACCAAGGTACATATACATGCAGATTAAACGATCAAAAGGCATGTATACGTATGCATGCACCTTCACGCAATTAAAAGCGCATACGTGTGGGAAAGCTTATTTTTAGTCCATGGTATTTAGTCCTTGGTATTTTGACCTATTGTTTTGGACCATGGTATCTCGTCTGAAGTGTTGAACCCACGTGTTTGGTCCAAGGTATTGATTCTTCATGGTTTTGGACCATGGTATTGTGTAAGGCCTAAGACTATAAAAGGGGAAGGAGATCATTAGGCAAAGGTATTGACTCAAGCATTGAATATCTCATGAAGAACCAGACCTGGAATACTGGTTATTGCGTTATGGTGCATAGCTGGATCTGAATCAAGGAGGAACTTGAGTGCAAGAAGAAGGATAAGTACTATTTATGAATCAAGATCTTAAGGCTTGAATAGTAGTATCTTTGTGTGATTTTGATCTGTTATTTTGGCGCATGGCTTGATCTATAAATCTGATAATCTAGGTATAACTGATGTCTGAATAAGTGAAAAGGATAAATTATCTTTTATAGATTTGTACGCAGATTCAATGAAGAAAAGGCGTGTATACACACTAGTTCTGTAATGGAGAATAGCATATACGTTGGTTGGCCGTAATTCAGAAGCCTATGCACACTGGTTATACACATTGAGGTAGCGTACGTCTCTTTAAATATGTTTTAGATAGTTTTGTTTGTTGCTGCAGTGTTCTGGGTTCATATTTGGTGTCTTATTACTGTTATTGTTTTCTGGGTACAACATTCAGAGAAGTGACTATTTGAATCAATTTTGTTTGGTGCAAAGGAGATTGGTTGACGTAGATATACTTGATGTTATTCATGGATCCAGTTTAAAAATCTATGAAACGTGGTCTCTGAAAGAAAACAAAAGGTTGTAGCCTTTTGCAGGTAGCAACCTATGTACTGGTATAACATTGCACCAGTACGAAATCATTGTAAAAATAAGTTTCTAATTAAAGGAAGATAGAGACGAACTACAGCAGGTGGTTTTCACCCACATTGGGTTTCCACGTTATATCTTTGGGTCCATGTGTGTGATGATATGTTCTTTTTTACTACTCCTATTTACTGTTCTTATGATTAATGAACTCCTAATGCACTGATTAAAGATCAGCAATTAATGAATCTTAAGTTTTCTAATATACGTTGGTTTCTTTAGACACAATAGCATATATACACAGTTTCCTATAGCTGAAGTAGCATATACAAATCTGATTGTGAAATGAAAAAAATTGATTTGATAATGCTAATTCACCCCCCCCCCCCCTCTCAGTATTATTTCCAACACTGAATACTTATATGAGTAGGAGAAAGAGGAGGAGGAAACAACACCTCAATTAAAGAAGTTAGATCCTAGGAAAAGTATGAGGTATTCATCATGCAAGAGCAACACGAAATGGAAGGTTGATCCTTTAAATGTGGGAGCTACACGAACAAAGACAAAGAGAAGAGAAGGGGAAGAAGAAGAATAATAAGAAGAGGAGGACAGAAGGAAGCAATATGAGTTTCTTGAAAAGAAGAAGCTAGAATTAGAAGAGAGGAGACAGATAGAGGAAGAACTTAAAAAACACTGTTAGGAGGAGGAAGAAACAGAGAGGCTCGAAGAAGAGTAATTGACTCAATATATGTAAGAGGAAAAATTTAAGGAATAAGATGTCATCCAACCCATGGATGATGAGCCCAATACTCCAAATGAGCAACAAAAGAGGTGATCACTTCCAACACTAGAAGAAATCCTAGGGTAGTTATGGCCGAAAGTGTTGCATTTTCTATAGCAACACAGGATAACTCAAATTAATTGTCCAATGAGAATTCCAAGTTGTGAAGAGAACTTGCTTCAATGAATCAACAATTATAAGATATTAGAACATAGAACTAATGGTTGTCATCACATAAATCTAGTACGCAGAATGGAAGTCGGTCATGCAGGAAGAGTTACGGCCAATGGAGGACATTATGGCACGACTATATGATCAGATAATACTTATACATCAAGTTATGGCTCCTCTCATTGGTATTTAGAAGAATGCACAAGAAGTGTTCAAGCTCCTGAAGGTAGAAAATAGGGCAGTTGACCATATGTAGGAGTGGTCCGCCAAATATCAAGATGCTCCACAACGTTTAGAAAAGAACGATAAGGTTGCCATAGAAATTGACAAAGTTTAGTTGGCACTCCACCTATAGAATTACTCTCATCTTGGAGCCCAATAAGTTAGTACTATGATTGTGTATAATTCATTTCATAATGGGTTTGAGCCTCTTACAGAAGCACAAGATGCCCGTCATTAGATATCTTGAGGCAAGCAAAGGTAGGGATGTCACTTTTTAGGAGATTAGAGAATATATTGAACAATTCAAGGAATAAACAAAATGGCAAGGCTTGGAGGTAACCAAATACATTATCTAGAAGTATGTCTTTGAGCCAGTGAAAGCACACGTAAAGATTTCATGCCCATGGAATAATGTTCAATCAAGCTCTAAGAACACCCTCATAGCAACATTGGAGGTGACGGTGTGTTACAAAACAAATCTGTTAATATGGTTCAAAGCCATCAGACAAGAGGTCAGAGGAAGCCACACTAAAACACAGGTGAACTCCATGAAGAAGAAAAAATCATATCCATTTGATGGGTTTTTTCCTTTAGTAGTTTTTTCTTATCAAGCCACCATCTTGTTTATAAATTGTCTTATGTAATCAATGTTGTCTAATGAAGTCCAAGGGACACATGTGGAATATGAATAGCCACACATTGGAATGTAATTAGTCATATTAGAAAGTGAATAGTCATAGGAATTTAAGAGTCATGAGGAAGCTTGAAATTCATTTTGTTTGTTATAAATAGCCCCTCATCACTCAACCAAAGGGCTTCTCTTGTACTACATAGGAGATAGACTGTTCTTTCGAGAAGCAAGTTGTGTCTAGGTGTTCCACTATTGGATACAATGTTTCATCCATGTAACACTAATATTGGGATATTATATTCATAATCAGAAGTTCAATGAGTTGGAATTCCTTCATATATGTACCATAGATATACCTGGACCATTCTACTTATGTTTGTGGTGTGTTTCTTTATTTACATACTAAGGTAAGTAACTATTTCCATGCTTAGATATTGTTGCTATTGAATGAATGTTATTATTATTTAATCTTTTGTATTTATTATGTGGACTAATTTGTAGGTACTAAACAAGTCCCTCTCTTTATCCCTGACTCCCCTTTTACAATAGTACTATTAATTTTCTAATTGGTCGCTCATTTTCCCCACAAACCATGTAAGTATCCCCATACACCTTACAATGGGTGTCTCTCAAAGCTCACAATATTTCTAACACAAATATGCATTGGGTCCCCTTTTGTCTAATTGCATCAAAGACATATCCTAGAAAACTATTCCAATTGTGGGTAGACCATATTACCAAATGAGAATCCTACACCAAACGATGTGAGGTCTAAAGTGGAATTCACATCATGGAGATTCCCTTACAATGTTGGCAACATCTAGCATTGTCAACAATGCCTTGAGTAGGATTACTAGGAGGTTAAATTTTTGTCAAGAATTTCTTCCTCACATCTTACTCAGGCATTAGTATTTTTCTCCTCAAATTATATTACTTAGTAGTTTGTTCATGAGGATATTCACAGACTGGGGGCTAACTAGCACCTTGGAGATCGTTACCCAAAATAATATCAAATGTTAAAATTGAATCACCAACACTTGTGCTTTCCTCTATTGAGGATGATTGTGAGTCTCTTTAGTCTGCTATGAATGCTCTTATGTTGACAAAATTTCTATGACATAAGAAACCATAAAATTCATGGTGTGTTTCCATTATGGGCATGTTCTCTAAGATTGTGCTTATTGATGAAAGGTACAATGGTTACCTATGCACAAGTTTTCAACATTAAACACAACATTAGAGCTTTGTGCAGACTTGTCCAGTTCATTGAATTTCTTCCCAAGGAACAGCTTAAAGGAATTATTATTAATAGAAGACTCACTTCACTTCCTTTTGAGTTCATATACTTTATAAGTTAACAACTTCAAGAACTTGGTCTAGCTATCCATATCAAAAAGGTCTTTCTCTTTAGTCTTAGAAAAAGAGGTTTGGGATATTTTACCAATGCCTTTGGAGTTCTTTGAATATTTTGATCAACAATGACTCCAATATATGTTAAGTCCTTCTCAACAACTATTGATTCCACAAAGTTAAGAGCCAAAGTTTCTTTTGTAGCATGTTTCATGAAAACGAAAATGTTAGTGGGCAAGGCAACAATATAATCATGTGGTTGAAAATTAATGGGGAACTTGTTCAAAATACATGTAAATATTTTATTAAAATCTTTAAACTTTTCCTTATTCCACATCTTAATGTTTCAAAGTTCCTTAAGTAACATGGCAAGAGTTTTATCATCAACAAACGTTTCTAAGAATGACTATTTAAACTCCCTCCAATTATGGACTGAAATTGGTGGAAGGATATGGTACCAAACTGGTGTTATACCTTCTAGAGTGTGTGTATATAATATATGAGAAACATCATCAAAATGTACCTCTAACATCTACAGATGTAAGTAGAAGTAATCAGTATGATCTTTGGCCTTCACTTTCTTATCTGGATCATATATTGTATGTAGTATTTTCGAGTGCTTTGGTAAGAGGTGACGATTTCCTAGAAAAGAAAGAGGTCCTTGAGACATCCAATCCAATTCGTCATCATCCATATATTCATTTTACTTATCCAACTCACTCTATGGTTCTGATGAATCTTCTCCATAATTGTTTAGATTTCCATTTTTATTTCGTTTTTCCTTATCTCTTGGTTTCTCATTGTCAGAAATGGTTCCTGTGAGACAGCTAAGTCTTCAAGTGTTGTGGTAACCAATTGTCCACTAAATAAATTAACACATCATGATAGGTTATCTCTTTCCTTGATTTCTTATAATGAAGAGTCGATGTGACAGGAATTAATCCAAGAGCTCTAGCAAATCTATGAGTTATAGGCTAAAGTGTGTAGAGTTGCTTGCAAGTGACTTCGTAAGAATGATTTTGAAATTGATGAGATGACTCTCCTTTATCAAATATAATAGTTTTAGTTGTAATCACAGAATTATTACCTTGAACTAAAGGTTATTTATGCGAATGTGGTGAACTATCATGCATAAAAAGTTTATAGTCCTTTTAGTGCTAGAATGTTGATGGTGCTAGAAACAGCTAACGTAAGGGGTCTCCATGATATTAAGTCCTAACTAGACCTCACAATGTTTATAGTAGGAGCTCCGTCTGGGAGATACGCTAGGCTACCATACTCTCAATTATTTTCATTGGTTGTAATAAACAACACAATAGAAACATATATACTTTCGAGACAAACAACTAAGCTAGCCTTGTGATGTATTCAATTACAAATTTTATAGAGGTTATTTCACAAAATGGAAGAGAAAGTGAATCTTTAAAAGAAAAGTAATAGTACTATCCTATTAAGTACACACATATATGTCTAGAAGAATATTTCATTATCTTTTGAAATAGTTCACAAAGAAACAATGATCATGAAAGCAAAATACACATAAATTTAAAGAAGCATATTAAAGCCAAAAAAATAATTAATTTTCATTAATATTTGTTAACATCTATAGACACTACAAACAACGAAATAATATTCTTCCAATCAACCACAACATACGCATGAAATTTTTTCGGCTCCAAGAGCTTCAAATGATGGTTTGAAAGTCCCAAGATAGACTATTACAATGATAGAACACTAATTCCAATAGTGGAACTTTAAGCTGACACTGGCTCCTTAAAAGAATAATATTTTATCCTATTCCTAGCTCGAGAAGCCAAGGTGAAAAGTTTCTTACTTGAGCTACAAGGGTGTATTTATAACGAAACCAATGACTCTCCACCTCCCTTATGACTCTTGACCTTCCCTCATGACGCTTGAGCTCCCATGTGACTTTTGTGATTCCTATGTGACCTTTGACATTCTACATGACTTTAGAACTTTGGAGTGACTTTTCATATTCCATGTGGGACCCTTGGGTTTCCACACATTTTAGATTTCCTCCTTTTTCTCAAAAATATAATATTACAAGTGGAAATATACATTGACATCATATGACTTTAGTGGTGACACTTTGAGATATCATGAATTGGTGACAATGAAATAAGACTTCATTGTAGTGTATCGATTGCAAGATCCCTTCTTCAATGTTGTATTCATATCTTCATAAGGGATCTATTTTTGCCTCATTTGAATCCTCCAAAGGGATGGTTATAATATTGATTCTTCCATGTATTTTTAATCTTCCTCCAGCTTTCATAGTTCATTACCCCTTTGCCTCTTTGTATGATGGTATTTTTAAGTTTTGTCTCCATAACATCTCCTTGAGCATCATCCTAACATGTTAAGATCATATCACTTGAAAGTGAAGTTTATTCATGAAAACATAATATCAATCATGAAATCCCCTAGTATACCTTCTTTCCCATGCAAAAATGATAATCATGATGGGACAATGTGTAGGATTAAGGAGAGCCACCTTTTTTAGCATAGTCTAAAGGAGAAAGGTATAGGGGATGAGGGACTAGCCATTGTGACTAAATTCTGTACAATGGTTGAGAGAGAGGAAAGTACAGGATATCATAGTTGGAAAGCGTTGTAGGAAGGCAGGCATGACTGGGAACTATGAATGTATAGTGCACAATAGTATAAGGGAAGGCTCAAGGAACTAAATATTTTAAGAGTGTAAGGTTCCAGAAGAGGCTGCCCTATCCATTATGATTTTCTAGTGTGTAGGGAAAGGCTAGGTTGATCAAAATTTCACATTGGGAAGTGTAACTGCCAGATATGAGGGATTGATCTCTAGGCTTGCACAATGCGCAATTAACAAATATTATCCTCTAAGACTCGATAGTGCACAACTCCAGGAGGAAAGGGGTGCTTCACTATGGCTTACGACTACACCATGTGCAATTCTAGGAGGTAAATAGGTTGGTCGAAGATCATGAAAGTTTTGTAGACAAGTGAAAGTTGTGAAAATGACTAAGTGTGGGATCTACTAAGCAAGAAGGTAGGAAAGAAATCATGACAAGAGTGGAACCTGGTCGTATACTAATATTTGATCAAAAACATAACAAGAAAGCACTTCGTACCCAAAATCAAGCTTCATTCACTAAAATGACAACACAATAACACTTCCCTCCAAATGTGACACTTAAGATATACCTAGTCGACACAAGTGTTGACTTCAATGGAAACGGGAAACATATCTTAGGAATGAGTACAATGCACATCCTTATGATATATGGGATCCTTGAATGAGAGATAAATCAATAGATTTTCCTCTTAAAAGGTGTGCAAAAACATTCTTTCACAAAGAGCGACATGTCCCTTAATAAAACATGACACTTCAGATTCCTTAAGAAGTGGACTTGAAAACTTAGAAAACAAGTGATAGATAACTCTAATGACTCAAAACAATAGTTAAAAAGGTCAAAGGGATCCTCCAAAATTTGAATGTATGTGAAAACTTTGAGGGTATTGTAGCAAAAATAAGGGAAAGGTACTAGAAAAATGGATGTATATCTAAAACTCCTAAGAATGGAAAGGCATATGATGATTCTCCTTCTACAGAGGAAAAAAACACCACAAATTAAGGTGGGTATCTGTACTATTCTTCTTCTTTAACTACCTATGTATATGATGAGGCATAATTGATTGAATCAGGTGCATCATTTCATATGACTCCCCATACGGAGTTGTTCTATGAGTATGGGAAATACGATGGTGGTGATGTCTTCCTAGGAGATGAAAGGAAGACAAAAATCATGGGATGTGGAAAATTCAAGTTGAAGTTGCATGGTGGAAATATTACAATGCCTCATCATGTTTGGCACATTCTTGTGTTAGGTCCCTATAATACTAGTGTATTCGCTTATTATTATTGTCATTTTAGCCTCTTATTGTTATTGTTGTGCTCATTTTCTTGCCCTATTTTTATTATTGTGCCCCATAGAAGTTGACTATTGTTATTGTTTTTCCCTTACATTATTATAGTTATGTCAGCTCTGATTATATTGTGACTCCTTAGACTCCTATACATAGAAAGGAGGTCTTGTCATTTGTGTCATCCAAGAATTATTAATTTGTGTAATGTAAAGGAGATTTCCCCCTTGAAGAGGATACTTTTGAAGTCATTGATCTACACCATTCTTCTATTTTCTAAGCTGGTTGCATAATAATTGGTATGAGAGCTTTGGATTCTAGGGTTTCACTCCGTCAAATAAGTCATCGTGGAATTTTTGCTATAACCTTTGTGATGAAAATATGCAGAGCTTGAAATTAAAATCCATTTCACTCGAAATAGTGATGCACCTCAGGACCAAATTTCATATCTTTCTACTCCATATTTTAGGATATATGAAGAGAGGAATTTATTGTTTTTGCAGGCTCCTGAATTTGATCTCAAACAAGTCATCTTGAAAAGATTGTTATAACATTTTGTCTGAGCATCAGATTTAAATTTTGTAAACAATTATAGAAATAGGATGGACTTTAGTTTTCTTTATATCATTTTCAAGTCCGAACATTGAAACAGTGACACGTGGCACCTCATACCAGGTTTCTTTACTGATCTAGTCTATAATGAGGGCATTGTGGAATATTTGACATAACTCTTTCTTGGGGAATGAAATATGGATCATAATTGTGGGCTTGGAAAGAGGATGGAGAGGGCTACCATAGGAAAAATATTCAAACCTTGGAGATCTAAAATTACAGATATAAGATGGATTTAATGTCGAGCTCGCAAGAAGAGAAAACATGTGTGTAGTCTTTTTTAAAAAATTGCATAAGTTTGATTTGAAAATTTTGTTTGAAGTGAGTCAAAGGGAAAAATGAAGCATATTTATCATTAATTGATTCCCCTAAGAAATAAAATGGAAACACCTATTAAGAAACCTGAAATCTCTATCATGACTCATGAAGAAGAGGAAAAAATGCAATAGGATATATCAAAATTATAAGACCAAGAGCAACAAATATCACTCCCACAAAAAGTAATAGAAGCTAAGATGGATGGTTTAAATAAATGTGTGGAAGCTAAGATAAATGGAATGGAAGCTAATATCGATGGTGTGGAAGCTAAAATTGACGGTTTAGAGGTAAACATTGGATATTTGAAGAAAGACATGGAAGGATTTAAAGGAGGTTTGGCAAAGTTGCTACAATAAATGCTTCCTAATGGCGAAAAGGTAGTAGAGGAAACTGATCATGAGAACAAAACAAATTTTAGTCATGATTTCATAGACTCTAACATTGGATTGAAGACCCACCAAGTTCCAAATATCGATATGAGGAAGTTTGATGGCAATGATCTTGTACATGGATACTATAGATGGAGCAATATTTCGATCTCCATAATCTGCAAAACACACAAAAGGTACATGTTGCGAATTTATATTTAGAATGAAATCATTCTGTATGGTATCAATGGTTTTTCCCTCGTAAAAATATTGTCACCTTGACAGTTTTTGTGGAAGAAATGATAGAACATTATGAGGATACAAAATGTAACACTCTTTTTAGCCAATTGACAAATCTCAAACAAAAGGGTTCAATGGTGGAGCACATTGAGGACTTCGAGAAATTGAATATAAGGGTAAAAGATATTCCAAAGGAGCATGGGATTGATGTTTTCATAGGGACTTTAAAGCATAACATCCGACATGCAGTTTGCCTTTGGTAACCTGATTCACTGGAGAATTCTTTCAAGTTGGCAAAAAAAATGAAAGAAAAATTATGGCAACAGGGAAGCCTACCAATCAGAACTATAAAGATGGAAGTGTTGTTGCTCCTAGCTGTTACAAGGAAAAGTGTCTATTTAGAACTGCTCTATCCCACTAAGGTGTGATAGCTACCTTAGAAACAAACAAAGAAAAACTACTTTTGTTTTTCCTTTATGAATTATAGATAGAGAGGAACAGAAAGACCAACCTCTGTCTTGTGCCAATCTCCTAATTTGATCCCTCTCTTCTTTGATAGTCCTCATCTACCTGCTCCCTTGCACGCCCAGCTTCACAAAGTACCTGTAAGATCATAGAAGCATAGCACTATACAAAGACATGGATCTATAATCATAAACAATCTAGGGTCAGATGTAAATTGACCATACAAATGTAACAAGCATCAATGACACAAAAGCATGGAGGAAAACTCAAATAGCTTTTATTGATAAACAAGAAAAGAGCCAAGAGGAGTTACAACCGGTTGTTCTGACCCAGCATCAACCTCCCAGCAAAGAAGCCCCTCTTCACCTCAAACAAAGCTTAGATCACCCAACAATCTGATGTTTGTCTCAGGAAACCAACATCAATTCCTTACAATATGCAAAATTCCAGCCCTTGGATCTCTGGGATGAGGGATCCGTATATAGATATCTGTAAGGGGGATGGGTCAGCTTGTGATTTGACTAGTCTCTTCTCTCTGATAGTTCTTTCCTCCACTTGGAGACTGAGGGCCTCTTACTCATCCTTGGTCGAATTCAGTGAGGCAAGTGTCACAGGAGAAGATTCTGGAAGCTTCCATTGCCTCTCCACCTCGCGGAATGACACTGCCATTTGTCATTTCTCGCCCATCGCACCCCACAGAAGGGACTTTTGAAACGCAACACACCCTCACAGTGTATTTGGGTGAGATGCAATGCACTTAGCTAGTGGAGCAGCTGCAATGATCCTGTTTTGACCAATTCTGAGGAGTTTCTCATGGAGAACTTCTGCGAGAAGCTGTAATCTGTTGACCTTGTTCCTTTAGGGATTAGAACAACACTTTTAGGGACTTAGGAGCCCTTGGCTTATGGAAATTTCATGCTTGGGGTTGTAGGGACCAAAAATGTCTATAACAGTTGCCCCCTAAAGTATGAGGCTGTTAATCTTTTGGTGTCGGGTGAAATGCTTTATTATGAGGATCCAAGGTTCTTTCAATGCTGGGAGGAGACCTGTAATAAGATACAATACAATACATTATATTCATACTATTTTCATGATCTAGCTGAGGTGGGCATTCCCATGCTCAACTTTATAAATTCATTTTCATGTATATAGGACAGAAAATTGTCTGAGTGTAGACTGATGATTCTGATAGAGCCATCATCCTTTTGAGTGGATGATTATCTGTGCAGCAATGATGTACATTTAACGTCTTTATTTCCCTGAATATATATCGCAGCCCGGATGGATGAAACTAGATCTGGGGTCTTCAATCTCGTCCAATCTTCACTCAAAGTACAAGTCGATCCATGTGAGAAATGTTCTGAAGTCGAACATGGAAAGACATTGCTTGATTACCAGTCAATGATGTAAACTGTTAACAAGCGCGAGAGGAATCACCAATAATCATAATGACCCTCAAGGTACTAAAGTACAATTCACGTGGTTTGAATAAAGGACTTGGTGTTGAACAACATGCAAAATCTTCCGGTCGAAGGCCATTGATGTAAACCTGTCGCCGGAAGTGAGAAACTTGCCATTGAGGCATGCAAGC
This sequence comes from Pinus tabuliformis, assembly GCA_031772625.1. Classification (NCBI taxonomy): domain Eukaryota; kingdom Viridiplantae; phylum Streptophyta; class Pinopsida; order Pinales; family Pinaceae; genus Pinus; species Pinus tabuliformis. The sequence goes on from CM062820.1 coordinate 1,439,651,178, forward strand.
TTCAAAGTACTGAATGGGGTGTTCCTAGATCAACTTCATGGATAATCAGCCGATGTCGACAAGAAGTGATCTGTCATAAGAGGGCCTTAATGAATCCCACATCAATGACACGGAACGGAGAAAATGATTTTAATGGAGGTGAAAACGATCTGGTGATATAAGGTTCAGGGTGGCGGTCATGAAAGAATGGAGTATAATGTATGGTAATGGGTGAGACACAGGTGAACTCTCTGAATGACTTCTCTTGAACATATCGGCGACACTGATGTGATGGATTGGTAGCATTAACCCCAAATGTGGATGGTATGGCGTGACCATGGTGATGTGACCGGTGAATGAAACAACCCAACCTGACTCGGACACGGAGTGGAAGTGTCATGTTCAAGAGCGACTTGCTACCAACAAAGTTTCTTCAAGTTTTCTTCCCAATTTTCCCCAGTAATTGTTAACCAGTACCTCTTTATTTTTGTCAAGCTTGAGGAGGATAACATATGCTTGTTCTATAATTTTCCCTTCAGGCAAACTGATCGCTATGTTTTAACGAGCCTAGCGATAGTGAAACTCGTTCTCGTCTAAAGACAAGTTTGTCGTTCTTGTCTGTTATGGACAAGTTTGTGGCTATTAGGTTTTAACAAGTTTAACGACAAAGATAACTCAGTCCTTTTAAATTTTAGAGAGTCTGAAAAGGAACGTATAGGTAACTCCAAAATTCCCTTTTCGTCATCTAATCCCTTAAGTCCGAAAAAGTATAAAACAATACAGAAGGGATGGATTTTCGATACTTTTAACGAGTCAAACAAAACAAGTACTTGATCTTTTTGTGTAATAATCCCTCAGGTCCAAAAAGATTAAAATCTAGAGGAGGGATAGCACTTCCTATCCCTTTAACGAGCTGGAGAGGCCAATGGCTCGACAATCTTTTCATATTTTACAAGTCAGTTGAAAAGAGCTTAAAGGAGACTTGTCTTTTGAGGAACGAGTGATAAAATGTGTAGCAGCTGATTCTAGGTAAGGTTTGGAATTTTCCAATCATGGCAGTGTCACAAGGATGGCTAGTGAAATCACTCTTCGCAGCTGTTCCTCAAAATGGCTAAACAATCAAATGGAGGTGAATGAGCGGCCAATGAAAAATTGGAGGTGACGGTGCAAACATGACCAAGGCTTTAACGACTGAAGTACTACATTCACAATGGTTATTTACCAGGGAATAGTTCATTTTTTAATGAGCTTAAATGCGGGGGGAAACATTTGCTCATGTCTTATGTTTATTTTTTAACGAGCCTGAACTATGTGCTAAAACTGCTCGATTGAATGGTCCCTTTTTGATTTTACCATAAATAGCTTTGTTCTTTCAAAGATTGTACTGTATTTTCAAATGCTTCATCAAACTAGTCAGAAATGAAGAATATATGCTTGAAAACGAGTTAGAACACTAATATTTTACTTTGAACTACGTAAAAAGTAATGAAAAAGTCTTTTTACCTCTAATTTTACCATTTCATTTGAACTTTGGTTTGTTGGAGCTTTGGAGGTGCTTTCCCCCTTTGATTTTCATCAGCTGATTTTGGGAGATTCTGTGGACGATTCTCGGCGCCGTCTGGACCAGGTAGGAGCTAAACCTGAGCTCTTCCATTTCATGGTTTCCATTTTACATTCTAAGCTTGATTCCTAGTTTTTCTGAGCCCCTAGGGTTTGAAAAACGCGTTCTTCTTTCAGGGCACCCTCTGTGTATCGAAAGGTGCATTGAATGTTGGCCTGTCTAAAGGCTATCTGACATTCAACGCACCCAGAACACTGCTGTAGGTGCGTTGGGCGCAGAAAAGGAATTTAATGCACAATTTTTGATGGAAATTTTTCCTGTTTCTTACCAAAATCAGGATCTAACTCTTCTCTTGTTTGTTTTTCAGAGATCTTTGGAGTAAGATGACCATTACATGGCGAGAATGTGAGCATGAAGAAGAGGACATGCCTGCCCTACATGATTCGGTTACAGTAAACGCACTGCGGAACTGTGGCTTGCTGAAGTTCTTCCACATTTCTAGCATGAGACAGCAGATCAACTTACTGCAGTATTTGCTCGATGCTTGGGATCCTACCAACCAGGTTTTCCAGATCAGGGGCAAATCTATCCCCTTGACTGTAGTAGACATCTATTTCTTGACTGGCTTATCGAGGCGGGGTGCCCCCATCTCTTTATCAGGTTCGGCCCGAGGAGGTGACTCCGTGAGAGATTATGTTCGCCGGTACTGCAGAGAGGGATCTCAGCCGAGTAAAGACGGCAAGATCATCATCCGTGATGTCACTGATAGGTCCCTCAGGACTATTCTGTTTACTTTTGGTAGGATGGCCGGCGTGCAGCTCTTCATGTAGCCAACTGATCTTATATGCAGTATGCCTTGGAATGCCTCCAACCGAAGGTGTTCAACTAGTGCAACACAGTACTTCTTGTGATGAAAGAACATTTGACCAAGATAAAGAGCGGGAGGTTGAAGAACTTTGGGTATGGTTCTATTTTGACCGCCTTTGCCTTGGAGAAGATACCACTGATGCAGATGCAGTATATTGCACTCGATTTACCTTCACCTACTGAACCAAGTATGCAGAGATGGGTTGACCATATGTCTAGGCATGCTGGTCAGTCTCAGATTTCATTTTCTGATACCTTCTTCAGGTGGTTTGATCGTCAGGAGATGGTTTATTCCGAGTATCCATATGCGGGTATGGATTTCTGGGGTGATCCAGATTTAGTACTGCCGGATGGCAAACAGTGGGGCGCCATTGGTAAAATCTTTGACCATATTCCTATTTATCGTTTTTCATTTATAATGTCCTTGTGCTTTATTCTATCAAGACTTTAATCAAACTCATGTGTACATGCAGATGTTGGTCCTGTTCATCCAGTAGTTCACCTGAGAGTATAGGCTGCTGCCCCAGCAGGAGAGGCTGTCGGAAGGGCTATCCTTCATGACCTCAATGTGGCCGAGACTCTCACAACATTACAGGAGCAGGTTGAGGGCCTCACTCTTGGTATTCCAGATGTGAGGACTAACGAGCTACCTTTGAGGTTACAACGACATACTACTAGTGTGCCAAGACGATGGACTCGTCTCTTACGAATGATCGCACAGGCTGTGACTTGCTATCACTAGCATCATTAGACTAGGGTGCCCCCTAGCATTTTTAGTTTTTTGGTCATTTGACCGATTTTGTCTTGGTTACAAAACATTATGTGTAAACCATAAACAATTATATATATTTTTGATTTTCGAAGTTTTATTTTGGTTAAGTTACATGATCCACATGCAAACATTGATGGTATGTTTTCTTTTTTAAATGTTGCAAATGTCTATCTAACACATAATTTTCTAATGAGTCAGTTAATATGTTTAGGTTTCTGAAATGTGTTGATATTGGATAAAATCAAATTTTCTTTCCAAAATCTTAACCCTTAGGAACATGCGATAAATAGCTGGGTTTCAGACGGAATATATACCCGTGAGTTGTAGTATTACGAGTTGTGAGTCTAGCCTGACAATTAGTTGGCATATACCATGTGTGATGGCATCAGAGAGAAGTTCTATCAACGTGCTATATTCAGCGATGTTATTTGCTGATCGACCAATACATACCCCTCTGAAACTTACTAACTCGCCACTTGGATCAAAAATAGCCCAGGCTGTGGAAGATAGGTTCCGCGGACTATGACTCGCTCCGTCGGCATATCCAACACATGACTCTAATAAGTTTGACATCTGCAAAAAATGTAAAAAGTGGATTACTTGACCAAAATAAACACTTTAGCGAAAACAAAAACATAACAAAAGCATAGAGGTTACCATTACGCATAATAACGCTTGAGGTACAACCCATTACGAGGTTGTGCCAGTGGAATTCCGTCATAATCCATTAACTCGTAGGCTCCTTTTGCTAACACTCGTTTAACAATATAGGGGCCCATCCATAAAGACTTAAATTTACCTGCTCCCAATTTATCGGATTCTTGGTCGTAAAGTAAGACCACGTCACCTTCTGAGAAGACACGGGGTTTGACATTTTTGTCGAACTACGCTTTGACTCGTTTCTTATGGGCTTCGTTAGCCAAAGCGGCATTACGACAGGTTTCCTCCAATTGGATTAATTCCAAGAAATGAGCTTCTTTTTCTGAAGTTCCGGGGAGGAGATCAATTGCGAGTTTGAGAGACGAGATTTTGCACTAGATTGGTAAGACTGCTTCCAGGCCATATACCAGTTGGAAAGGTGTAAACCCAGTTGCATTCCTTGTCGATGTTCGGTAAGCCCACAAAGCTGAGTACAGGATTAGGTGCCATCTTCTTTTGTGAACTCCAATCATCCTTTGCAGCATGCGCTTTAGGACCTTGTTGATTGCTTCAACTTGTTCGTTGGCTTGCAAATAATATGGAGTAGAGATGTCGTGAGACAACCCTAGTTTGGAAGCTAATTTGACCATCATGTGATTGCGAAAATGCGATCCATGATCTGTGACTATAGCCTATGGTACGCCGAATCTGGCGACTACATGATTGAAAAAGAAGAGGGCAGCTGTTTCACCAGTATTATCTAATGTAGGCATCGCCTCGGCCCATTTGGTAAAATAGTCAACTGCGACTATGATATACCCATGCCCCCCGGTCGAGGTGGGGTTACATGTTATGAAATCGATGCCCCATTTGGCGAATGGCCCAACAGCCACTATTGTCTGCAGAGGTGCGGGTGGTCTTCTGGTTTTGCTATCAAAAATTTGACAAGCATGGCAACTTCTAACTGCGGTTATGCAATCTTTGAACATTGTTGGCCAGAAGTATCCTGCTCGTAAGATTGTTTGCACTGTAGCATATCCAGACTGATGCCCCCCACATGCGCCTGAATGAAAATCATTCAGGACTTTTTCGGCCTCCTCATGGGTGAGGCACCTTCTCAGAACTGTATCGATACCACGACGGTAAAGTGTATCACCGACGATCATGTAGTCTTTCGCTTGGTATCGAATACGTTTTTGTTCGGAGTGGGAGGTGTTTGGCCTGTATTTTTGGGTTTGGAGATAAATTATTATATCTCCATACCATTCATTGCTTGAATATATCAGAAACAAACTTTCGTCCACGATTGTTTCTTCGGACGTTTCATCGTTGGATGACGATGGGAGATCACACAATAATTCTGCGAAGACTAGAGCTTTCTTCGACTTGGATTTTACAAATTCCAGATCAAACTCTTGTAGGATTGCTATCCATTTTGAATATTTGCCCCCCAGCAACTGTCGCAACAATATATAAGTCATGGGGTTGCAATATGATAGAATGGTAGTTTTCCGAAAGAGGACATAGTGTCGAAATCTCTGTATCACTTGAACAGCTGCAAGTGCTAGCTTTTCAACGTAAGAATATTTTCTTTCTGTATCATTTAAGTTTTTAATTAAATAATATATAGGATGTTCAATTCCATCAACTTCTTGAACTAAAACCATTGCGATGGTCGTGTCTGCTGCAGCCAGATACAAATTAAAATCTTTTTGATAATCAGGAGCGTACATTAATTATGCTTTCGTTAGTGATTCTTTTAAAGCATCAAAGGAAGCTTGCGCAACCTAATCCCAGACAAAGGGCACTTCCTTTTTCAAAAGACATGTATAACTTTTAGCAAGTTCGACGTAATTTGGAATGAACCTCCTCAAAAAGTGCGCTTTCCTTTGGAGTTTCTAAATCTGAAGCAAATTCGAAGGTGGAGGCAAATTTATGATTGCCTGGACCTTACATGGGTCGAGACGAATCCCGTCTTTTGAGACTACAAAGCCAAGTAAATGACCAGAACTGACACAAAATACACATTTATGTGGATTGAGTCGTATCTTGTAGTGTCGGCAACGTAGAAATATCGCTCTTAAATGCTGCGGGTGATCAGTCCGCTTTCGCGAATGAGCCGGTAGGTCATCGAGGTATGGTTGAACGATGTTTTTGATGTCATGGAAGGCATAATTCATTGCCCTCTGAAATGTCGCCCCTGCATTATTCAAACCAAAGGGTAATTTTCGATATGTGAACATGCCCCACGGACAAATAAATGCAGTCTTTGACTGGTCCTGTGGGCGTATATTTATTTGATTATACCCAGAGAATCCACCCATGAATGAAAAGATTTCGCATTTGGCGCATTCATCAATTATCTGGTCGATGAAGGGTGTAGGGTAGTTTTCTTTTGTACAAGCTTGATTTACATCCCTATAATCGACGCACACTCTAATTGTTTCTTGCTTTCTCATAACAGGGACAATATTCGATACCCAATCGGTTAGAGGAACCGGGTAGATGAAACCAGCATGGAGAAGTTTTTCAAATTTTGCCTTAGTGGCAGCAGCTTTCTTGGGGTGCACCTGCCTTAGCCGTTGTCGTACTGGTTTGACATCTGGATACATCCTAATTTCGTGTTCAACGATACTCGAGTCAATTCCTGGCATTTCTCTGTATGACCAAGCAAAGACATCTCTGAATTCGCGAAAAAGAGCTTTATATATTTCCAGTTCTGAAGGAGAACAACATTTGCCAACATAAATATTCTCTACAACATCTGTTTTGGTCGATATATTTATGGCGATAATCTCTTCAATGTTGGACAAGTTTCGCTCGGAATCCACCATGTTTACAGTATTCAAAAGGAAATCAAATACTGAAGGATGATAAAGGTCATCTTGAGTATCTTCTCCACAATCCGGGAGAAGGGAACGATGGTGGGAATCATTCCATGGTGCCCCTTCAATTACCATTGATTGGACAATTCCTTCGTCGGTGTCGTGCACTCGCGACCAAGGATCTGAAGGGGTACCATATTCTTTAGACCTATCTATCCAAACTCTTGATGAGCGTTGATTTGGGTTTGCTTCCCATGCTAGGAACATTGATTGCTACAATATTTCCTTTGGGCTTGGGGGCACAACCATTGCATGATCCGTGTCGATATCGTTTTCTGAGATCTTTTTTGAAGATATCATATTGCAGGTTCCTATCGACGCTACTTCCGCCAGGTTGATTGGGGGTGGAAGGGCGAAAGTTCCCATTAGTATAGGATCTTTTAATAGGCCTACTCCGATATTTTTAAGTGAATGGGGGCTTTCATGGATCATGGGAATGCTTCCTGTAACTTGAGAACCATTGGGGAGGAATTTTTGTTGATCGACGATTGTAATCCCTCCTTGAAAGGGAAATGCAATCTTCCTAAAATAGGTCGACACAATAGCCGCCATAGCATATATCCATGGCCTTCCTAGTAGGATGTTGTAATCAAGATTTCCATCGATTACTTCAACATCTATTTCTACTGTTTTCCCTCCTAGTTCAACTTTCAGGTTACTTAGAATACCATATGGGGTATATGTCCTTCCGTCGAATGCTTTCAATGTCGTCGAAGATCGCGACAAGGTTGGAGATCCTAAGGTTTTCTAGCAACTCATCAACATAATGCATGTAGATGCCCCCTCATCAATAATTGTTCGATGAACAGTTTTGTTGAGGGCTTTCACTTGAACAAGGAAAGCTAGTTGAGCTGGTAATTGAGGATCGTATCCTTTATGGTCGAAGGATAGAAGATTGGAATCCTTTGGGTCTATCCCACCAATGGATGATAATAAAGCCTGCCTTTGGGATGGGCAATTCTGTCGTACTTCAAGAGTCGACATAGCGGATGGCGATTGGGCCAAATCTTCCACTATATTATAATGCTGTGCCGCTCTAGCGCGGGGATTAAATGTCCACTTGTGTACTACTCCCTTTGGCAGTTTTATCATCAATTCAGGAATGGTGGGTGGCGCAACTTCTGTCGAAGTTGTTGTCGAGCTACTAGGTTGATCTTTATCCTTGTTGTTCCACAACTGTGGATTCACATAATCTTTGTTCCTTGTCGATATCAAAGCATCATTTTACTGTTTTGAAACCAACAACATTAGCACTTGAGACAGGGAAGCATTTCCACTTTCAACCAGATTTGTTCCTGGATTTGGAAACGGATCAGTTAACATTGCGGAGGTTTTCGAATTCCTAAAGAATTTCTTAAGCTCAGCCCTGTGTGGACAATTTGCGGTCCAATGATCCTCATCACATATAAAGCATGGATTTTTTGGTTTCCTATCTCCAGGAGGGTTTGAAGAAGATTTCTCAGGTGATGATTCCTCCTGTTTCTTCTTCTTCCCTTTTCCTTTCTTCTTGCTCCTTGGTTGTTTAGTTTCTTTTCCTTTATCTCTTGATACGGCATTTAATTCCGAAGCAAGAAGTTCATCTTTTGCATTTTGACTTGAAATCTTACGGGCCTTTTTGGATGTAGCCTTTGTCGATTTCGTGTCTGTTGTGCCAATCACGCCATAGCCGGCATGAGAGTTATTGTTCGATTTAGGGGGAGGAGGAATTGAGAATTCCGGTCTAGGGGTGTCAGGTATTTTATCGTAGAGTGTGCCGTACTAAGTGTAAATCAAGTCCAGATATTGCGCACGAGCGATAACTTGCTCTTCTGTTACGACTCCCCCCTTTGCCACATCTTCCGTGATGGAAGGTAGTAATGACTTGATAAACCATTCAGCTAGGAGCTGATCGGGGACATATGTTTTTACCATTCTATGACGATGTCGCCACTCATGTATATGATCAGATATGTGAGTGGCCATTGTCTGTTTGAAATTGGTAAGAAGTTCCGTTCCTGTTTCGTACCTTATTGGTAACTGAAAATGGGTTAAAAAGGTTGTGGCTAAGGTACTGAAGTTGTCGAACGAAGCTCTAGGCAATTCGATGTACCATTTTTCCACCAGACCCGTTAACGTCCTCTGGAAGAGGTGAAGTCTTATCGAATCATCATTTAGGGTGTTTGATGAACACCATAGATGAAAGGTCATCACATGATTCGATGGATATTCACCTGGATTTCCATTAAATTTAGGAATATCTGATGGAAGTTTATGTGGAATCGCTGGCCACCAAGGGGCGTAAGCGATTAGATCATTTGTTAACTTATTTAAATCAGGTAACTCTAAAGTTTCCACAAAGGGTAACTGCTGATTCAGGTTAGGTGAAGCATACCCAGGATAAGATGGCATTGCCTGAGGAGTTGGTCTTTGCATACCAGCATAATGCATTTGATGTTGGTAACTTTGGTAAGGTTGGTGGGCATGACCATTGTAAAATGGTTGATTCTGACCGTTTTGAATGTACAGTTGTCCACTATTAGCAAAGATTTGTTGCTGAGATCCTTGGTATACTTGTTGGAATTGCGGTTGTTGGTATTGCACTAGCCATGGTTGTGAAGCCATGTGTTGTTGCCCGATACTAATAGTTTGACCAAGATGAGGGGTAATTGTGCCCATCTGAACCTGTGTCATTCCACCAGTCGGCGATTGTGGTTGAGTCGCAGGGTCAAGGGGCTGTTGCATTACAACCTGAGAAAACTGAGGTTGGGATATGACAGGCAGTACTTGAACTTGCGACACCATCACAATAGCTGGCGTAGTTGGTATATTTGACATAGGTAAGCATTGTTGCATTGAATATACAACTCTTGGTTATTGCGGTAGTATAGGTACCCAACCGCTTGAGGTAATTCCAGTATAATCTGAATGTTTTTGTGAAATCCCGTATGGATATCCTCCTGGAGGGGATAATGAAAGGGTATACTGCCCCCCATACGGTGGTAATCCAGAACTCAAGGGAATGGTTTGCCCTTGGGTGCCGGACTGCCCAAATTGACCTCCAAATGGATCAATTTGTTGAGAATCAACATAAGAGTTTCCAGATATTATTCTGGATGAACAAACAGGAACAGACCATACTGTCAAAATGGCCCTTGAGTGGGCTCCTTCTAGTGGTTGAGACCTAGTTGGGACAGATGGTATACCAACGAACATTGTCGGAGTGATAGCAGGGAGTTCTGTCGTCACTGTGTTAGATGACATAGTCCTAGATGTTGACGGCTGTTCAGACATTTGTAGTCTATCCAAAAGATTACCTAGCGATTCTACACGAGCTTCCTTTGGTGGTAGACTAACTTTTGATGAAGAAGGATATAGAGTGATCCCAACTCCAAATTGCAATGGAGTACTCGTTGGGGATCTTCCACAATTTCTTCTATGGCAATCAGACCAGGTGGGAGGGGAAGACCGTCAGGTCTATAGAATATTTCTGGTGCCGAAGAAGGTATGGAATCGGCAACAACAGATGTTTGAAGAGCAAGACTCTCAGAACCGGTTGAAAATGGAACTGGTTCGGTAACACAAGTGTTTACTCTCAGACTAGGATCAATACCACTGTCCTTCTGTGGCTGCTGAACTTCTTCTGTAGAGGCAGGGATTCCAGAAATGTTTGGAGTAACCGGAGTCTCTGATGTTGTTGGAACACTTGTTCTAACTTTAACAGGAGACTTGGAACTGGTTAAACAAGTTCGCTTTGTCCGTACTGGCTTCGATTCCGGAGACAAAGACGGTTGACTCGTAAGCCTCCGTGAATGATGGGGTTTCAATTGACTTTCTTCCACGATTGCAGATTTCTCGATCAACTAAAATAAATGGGAAGTATGTTTCCGAATTAAATGAATTTTAGACGCTTTGACACAACTTATTTTTTCAGTTTCTAAGAGTCGAGAAAAAACAAAAGATGACTCTAGTCTCGTTCAATGTTTAATGAGCCTGAAGTGACAAGTGCTCAGATGGACCTTTTCCGTTAAGGAGTCTGAAAAGGAACGAAAGGGACTTCTTTGGAAATCTAGGTAGAGGGATTACCAAACCAATCGCAAAACTGCAGAATACTTTTTGCGGTATGGCAGTCAATCTTCCCGAATGTTGTGTTCAGTGCATTGCGATCGATAGGGTGGCAGACACGGCTTCCTATGGATAAATGATTAAGCCTATTGGGGTCTCCCAATATATAGTCGACGGTACGTGGGAGCACAAGTCTGTACTGGCACTTATCGTCTCAAAGTGGAGGAATCACCCAACCATCAGTGAGAACAACAATTACCAGGCTTTACGATGCCAGAATATGTCTCTAGCCTAGACTTCTAAATGTTGTGCATTAAGTTCGAAAGCATTGTTAGATTCATTGAATTTATTTTAAGTTGATCTTGTTTATGAAGTTTGCCTTTCGGGTTCACCACGAGATGTAGATGTAATTCCTAAAATGCAATCCAAGATGATAAATAAACTTTTTATCTCCTTTATGCAATGAAAATCCTAGCTACTAGGGAAAAGAAAGACAGAATCTTTTCACAAAGAGCAAAGAGCACACTCTAAATGAACTTTCCTAAATCAAGCCAATCAGACTGTCTATATGCAAATGCACATGCATGTATTTGTTTTTGAATTTCTTAGTATATGAATGCTAAAAAGAAAGTTGATGCACAAATCTGAATTTCTTTTCAAGCGACAAATATCAACAAGTTTCTTTTCGAAATCAAAAAATGGATACGATCACAACACCTTACGATTTTGAAATGAATACTTGTTCTCAACACTAGAAAATTACAAATTCAGACCAAAAACAACAGTAACAGGATAATCGACCATCAACAGCAATTAAACCTTTTCCTATGATTGAAAATCAACACTTGCGACAGTTTCAAATCAAAGGACGACAGTACGATTACGCTACTTTTGCAAAGGAGAACTGTAAACGACTCAACAAACACACAAAAACATCTACAGTTCTTTTGTACAAAGGAGGCGGAATAACAACAAGGAAAAGGGGTTTCAAACAGACATATACTGATCACAGGCAGCAAAATTCAGGAATAGAACTGGAAAGTATGAACCACAGAAGCCACAACTGCACAGAGCTAGTTTAATCAGCGCACCTGTAACACAAAGAATTTGAAATGCAGCACAGGTTGTCCACTCGGGAAGTGCGCTGAAATTCAGAATCTCTGAATAGTACCTGCGCTGGGCCAGAAACAAGACTCTATCTGGGTTCTGGGTCACAATTTGCAGTTCAATTCTTGGGTTTTGGCCGAGCAAAAAGCAATGAATAATGCAACAATCATGGGTAGATCTAAGGAGGATCTAAGAGCTATCACAAGGGCAATCAGATAGTTTGTGAATCAGTTTTTTAAATCATAAATAGATTTAGTAGATGGATTGATGTAGCAGTTGTCTACTTTGCATTTGTTATGGCAAATCCAGTTCGAATGCTACTTGTAATTTTATGAAACAAACAACAAAGAATGATAAACAAACAAACTAATTAGTTCCCCAGCGGAGTCGCCATTTTGTTATAGGGAAAAGTGTCTATTTAGAACTACTCTATCTCACTAAGGTGTGATAGCTGCCTTAGAAACAAATAGAGAAAATCTACTTTTGTTTTTCCTTTATGAATTATAGATAGAGAGGAACAGAAAGACCAACCTCTGTCTTGTGCCAATCTCCTGATTTGATCCCTCTCTTCTTTGATAGTCCTCAGCTACCTGCTCCCTTGCACGCCCAGCTTCACAAAGTACCTGTAAGATCACAGAAGCATAGCACTATACAAAGACATGGATCTATAATCATAAAAAATCTAGGGTCAGATGTAAATTGACCATACAAATGTAATAAGCATCAATGACACAAAAGCATGGAGGAAAACTCAAATAGCTTTTATTGATAAACAAGAAAAGAGCCAAGAGGAGTTACAACTGGTTGTTCTGACCCAGCATCAACCTCCCAGCAAAGAATCCCCTCTTCACCTCAAACAAAGCTTAGATCACCCAACAATCTGATGTTTGTCTTAGGAAACCAACAACAATTCCTTACAATATGCAAAATTCCAGCCCTTGGATCTCTGGGATGAGGGATCCATATATAGATATCTGTAAGGGGATGAGTCAGCTTGTGATTTGACTAGTGTCTTCTCTCTGATAGTTGTTGCTTCCACTTGGAGACTTAGGGCCTCTTACTCATCCTTGGTCGAATTCAGTGAGGCAAGTGTCACAAGAGAAGATTCTGGAAGATTCCATTGCCTCTCCACCTCGCGGAATGACACTACCATTTGTCATTTCTCGCCCATCGCACCCCATAGAAGGGACTTTTGAAATGCAACGCACCCTCACAGTGTATTTGGGTGAGATGCAACGCACTTAGCCAGTGGAGCAGCTGCAATGATCCTGTTTTGACCAATTCTAAGCAGTTTCTCATGGAGAACTTCTGGGAGAAGCTGTAATCTGTTGACCTTGTTCCTTTAGGGGTTAGAACAACACTTTTAGGGACTTAGGAGCCCTTGGTTTATGGACATTTCATGCTTGGGGTTGTAGGGCCAAAAAATGTCTATAACACTAGCCTTCCATAACCTACAAGTTTGACATCACAAAATTTGGAAGAAAAAGAGCGGAAGCGATTTTTTATAGTTGTGATACCAAATACACTAAAGGTTATAAGTTTGCTGAGAAGAAATTATTTTACATAGATTTGAAGAGAAAGAAGAGAAGGAACAAGAAACAGCAACAGGAGAGGATACACACCAGGAAAAAGCCGTACAGAAGGAAGGAATTAGTTCGACCATATCTTGTAATGCACTGGTTGGAACTATCACTCATCAAACTCTCAAGATAGAAGGACATATTAAGAAGAAAAATTTAATAGTGTTGATTGATTCAGGCAATACAAATAATTTTATTCATTGTAAGATAGCGAAGGAATTTAATTGCTTGCTATATCTAGCACTAGAGTTTCAAGTAATGGTTGTGAATGGAGGAACCATAAATTTCTCTAGAAAGTGCCATAATATCAAGTTATCCATGGGCCAATATCTATTCAATAGTCCAATTCGTTCCATTACAATGGGTGGTGCTAAAGTTGTACTAGGAGTCTAATGGCTACAATCTTTGGGCACGGTAGCTTTCAATTTTCAAGAAGTTTTCTTCATTTTTTTTTTACAAGGAAATGATGTTGAATTAAGGGGAATCATAGGGAAATAGGGAAAGGTAATCACCTCTAACGGCATGACAAAATCTTCTAAAGAAATAACAACGTGGCATAATTACACAATTATGTTCGGTAGAGGTTCCCAAATCAAAATTATTTATTTCTCCAGATCTCCAAAAGTATTGGACAATCATTCCAAGGTATTTGAGACTCCCAAAGGTTTCCCACCTATTTGTGATCATTATCATGATATTCGTTTGGTTCCAGGATGCGTTCCTCCAACCATCAGGCCTTACAGATATCCCTACGCCTAAAACAGTGAAATTGAATGTATGGTTGCAGAAATTCTAAAGGCTGGTATAATTCAACCTAGTCAAAGTTCTTTCTCTTCTCCGTTAGTAATGGTGCACAAGAAGGATGGATCATGGCACATGTTTCTAGATTATAGGGAGCTCAACAAGCTCACCATGAAACATAAATTTCCCATTCCTTCCATTGATGAATTATTGGATGAATTTCATGCTGAAATTTAATTCACCAAGTTGGACTTTCATTCAGGATATCATCAAATCAAAATGAAGACTAAACACATTACAAAAACAACATTTAGAGCTCATGAGGGTCATTATGTATCTTTTTTCATGCCTTTTGGGCTTACCAATGCACCTTATAAATTTCAAGAATTGATGAATTCCACTCTCAAAACCTTCCTTAGAAAATTTTTGTTAGTAGTTTTTGATGACATATTAATCTACAACAAGTCCTGGAAGGACCATGTTCAACATGTTGATATACTGCTCAAACTATTGGAAGAGAAACATTTATGTGAAAAAACCTCCAAATGTTTCTTTGTAGTATAAGAGGTGGAATATTTGGGTCATATCGTATCTCATGAAGGTGTTAATGTAGACTCTAGCAAAATTAAAGCCATTTAGGAATGGAAAATCTCCACATCCATAAAGCATCTGCAAGGATTTCTCAAGTTGACAGGGTATTATTGTAGGTTTGTTAACAATTACGAGATAATAGTAGCACCTCTAACAACATTACTGAAGAAATATGCATTTTCTTGGACTCCAGAAGAAACGAAAGCCTTTGGACATCTTAAAGAGGTAGTGCCAAGCACCAGTCTTAGCTACACCGAACTTCAAAAAAAACTTGATTATGGAATGTGATGCCTTAGGAAATAGAATAGGTGTTGTTTTAATGCAAGAAGAAAGACTCGTTGCTTTTTAAAGTCATCTAATCAAAGGAAAGTATTTACACAAAGCTATTTATGAGAAGGAAATGTTAGAAATAATACATGCACTTAAGAAATGGAAACCTTACTAATGGGAAGACACTTCAAGGTAAAAATGGATCATGATAGTCTTAAATACTTTTTATAACAAAGATTATCTTTAGAAAAAACAACAAAAATGGGTCACCACGATTGGTTATGACCTTGAAACCATCTACCAAAAAGGGAAGTAAAATGTTGTTGCAGATGCACTCACAAGAAATGATGACTATGTGGAAGGATTAATTTGTGTGATTTCTATTATCCAACCAGATTTCATAAATGAAGGAAGCGATGAATGGAAGAATGATGAAGAAATGTGGTAACTTATTCAAAAGTTGCAGCAAGATCCCAGTACATATGATACATTTAGCTAGAAAAGTGATCATTATGGTACAAAGTTTGCTTATACCTCTGTAATAATTCCCAACTCAAGCAAAATATTCTTCTGGACTTTCACACATGTCCCTTAGGAGGGAATTCATGATTTTTAGAATCTTACAACATGATTAAGAAGGATTTTTTTTATGATGGCCTTAAATCTAATAGTCAAATGTTTGTTGCAGAATGTTTGGTTTTCCAACAAAATAAAGTTGAGACAGTTAAGACCCTAGGTCTATTATAACCTTTATCCATTCGAAGTCAACATTTGGAGGAGGTTTTAATGGATTTTATCACAGTTTTACGCAAGTCTAAAGGAAAGAGTGTCATTATGGTGGTAGTTGATAGGCTTACCAAGCATCCACACTTCTATGCATTATCTCATCCATTTAAATCTATTATAGTCGTCATTGCCTTTATGGAAATAGTTGAAAAGCTACGTGGAAACCAAAATATCATTGTAAGTGACAGAGATCACATTTTCACTGGAGATTTTAGACAGAATTATTTTCTTGTCTCAGTACTAAGTTATCTCATAGCTCATCTTATCATCCTCAATTTGATGTGAATGTTGAGATAGTGAACTAATTTTTGGAAGGATATCTTCATTGATTTTTATATGATGAACATTCACAATGGGTCAAATGGTTTCCTCTATTTTAATGGTGGTATAACACTTCCTTCTATACTGCAGCAAAAATGATCCCATTTATGGCATTTTATGGATATCATCCACTGTCCATCACATCATAGTTAAGAGAAAATTCTAAGGTTCAAGTAGTGGAAGATTAGATCGAGCATCAATAAAAAGTTCTCCAACTCTTAAAGGATAACGTGAATTTGGCGCAGAATAGAATGAAACAACATGCATATCAACATCACACTGAATTTTTTTTTGGCGTAGATGACTGGATATTTCTACGACTATAACCATACAAACAAATGTCCCTCAAGCAATATAAGAGAGATTATAAATTATCACCGAAGCATTATGGTTCATACAAGGTGTTGCAAAAGATTGGTACTATGGCATACAAATTTGAACTTCTTGCATCTTCTCGAGTGCATCTAGTTTTCCATGTTTCTTGCTTAAAGAAGGTTATAGGTGACAAGATCCCACATCAAGTAATATTTCCAGAACTTGAAAAGGAAAGAAAAATCATATTGGAACTTGATGCAGTCAATGAAACAATAACTCGTCAGTTATGAAATCGATCAATTTTAGAGAATCTCATCAATTGGAAGAACTTGTTTGCTGAAGATTCCACATGGGAGAATGGGAATTTTATACAAAAGAATCCAGAACTAGTCAAGTGTTTAGGAAAACACTTTTTTGAGGGAGAGGGGCATGTTAGGTCCCTATAATACTAGTGTATTCCCTTATTATTATTGTCATTGTAGCCCCTTATTGTTATTGTTGTGCACATGTTGTCTCCATATTGTTATTATTGTGCCCCATAGAGGCCCACTATTGTTATTGTTGTGCCCTTACATTATTATTGTTATGTCGACTCTAATTATATTATGACCCCTTAGACTCCTATATATATAATGGAGTTCTTGTCATTTTGTATCATCCAATAATTGTTCATTTGTGTAACGAAAAGTGTTATGAAACGAGCTCTCAAAAAGATAGAAAAGATAGCCGAATGCCTTAGAATTCAACCTCTTCAAGAGGGAAACTTCCTTTACATTATAAAAATGAAAAATTATTGGATGATAAAAATGACAATACCTCCTTTCTATATATAGGAGTCTAAGGAGTCATAATATAATCAGAGCCAACATAACAATAATAATTTAAGGGCACAATAATAACAATAATGGGCTTCTATGGGGCACAATAGTAACAATATGGGGACTACATGGGTACAACAATATAATAAGGGGGTTGTACTAGTAACAATAAGGGGTTACACTAGTAGTATAGGGGTCTAACATGCCCCTCTCCTTCAAAAAGTGTTTTCGTCAATTCTTGAGTAGTTCTTGATGCTTCTGTAGAATATTCTTGTCCTCCCATGTGGAATCTTCAGCGGGTAAGTTCTTCCACTTGATGAGATACTTTGAAATTGATAGATTTCGTAGCTGTTGGGTTCTTTTTTTTGTAACTACTCTAGGTTCCAATATGATTTTCCCTTCCTCTTCAAGTTCTTGCAATATTGTTTGAATTGGAATCTTCTGGAACTTTTGAATGAGTGGCCACACTTCTTTCTCCTTCTTCCATTCATCCCTTGCTTTGTTTATCCAATCTGGTTGGATAATAGAAATAGCACAAAACAATGCTTCCACATCCTCATCCTTTCTTGAGAGTGCATCTGCAACAAAATTTTGTTTCCCTTTTTTATAGATGATGTTAAACTCATAACCCAATATATTTGTGACACATTGTTTCTATTCTTCTATAGATAATATTTGTTCTAAAAATTATTTAAGACTATCATAATCGATTTTTACCTTGAAGTGTCTTCCTATTTGTTAAGGTCGCCATTTCTTAAGTGCATGTAATATTTCCAACATTTCCTTCTCATAAATAGCTTGCTTGAGATGCAGCAGTAAAAAATACCCAATCACCTACATTAAAACATTTTTCACTACAATGCTGATCTACCTGTTGTTTCATTCGATTTTGCACCAAAGTGGTGTTATCCTTTAAAAGTTGGAGAACTTGTTGTTGATGCTCGATGTGATCTTTCATCGCTTGAACCATTTTCTTCTTGATATGTCCTTCTATCTTGAGAGTTTGAGGAGTGATAAATTCTTCCAATGCTTTACAAGATATGGTCAGATTCATTTCTTGATGCTCGATGTGATCTTTCACTTCTTGAACATTTTTCTTCTTGATATGTCCTTCTATCTTAATAATTTGAGGAGTGGTAATTCCGGCCAATGCATTACAAGATATGGTTGGATTCATTTCTTCTTTCTCGATGTGATCTTTCACTTCTTGGACCTTTTTCTTCTTGATATGTCATTCTATCTTGAGAGTTTGAGGAGTGGTAATTCTTGCCAATGCTTTACAAGATATGGTTGGATTCATTTCTTCTTTCTCTGGGGTTGGTTCCTGGAGTATATACTCTTCTTTTGATGTTTCTTGAACCTTTTCTTCCTCCTCTTCATAATCTATGTAAAACAATTTCTTCTCAGCACACTTATGAACTTTAATGCATTTGCTATCACAATTGTAATAAAGCCATTTTTCTCTTTTCTCTTCCAATTGTTGTGGTGTAACCCTTGTAGGTTGTGGAAGGCTAGGAGAAACAACACTTCCATTATTATAGTTTTGACGGGTAGACTTACTTGTTGCCATAATTTTACTTTTGACTATGTAACGAAGCTCTTTTACTATTTCCAATTGTTGTGGTGTTTCTCTAAAGATGGTGTTGCTCTTTGTATCCTCATAATGTGCTATCATTTCCTCCATGAAAATTGACTACGTAACAAGTTGTTTACAAGAACAAAGCCTTTATACCATAAAAACTGAGCCGGTTCTAAATATGAAGATGCAATACATACCTTTTGGAATACTGGTAGACCATGTTGATCAAAATATTGCTCCATATGAAGTATCCAATTTACTGGATCCTTGCCATCAAACATCCTCATCTTGATTTTTCTTGATTTTAGGAGCTCGATCTTGAAACGACTGTAACTCTGCATTTTCGGATATTTATGTTCTGAAATTACGACCGGTGGTAGCCCTCTGCATCCTCTTTCCAATGCCACCAATTTGATCTAAATTTGATTCTCTAGGGAAGACTTACGCCAAATCTCCCACAGTGACCTGATTATATAATAGTTCAGTAGATCAAACTTGTACGATGTGCCATGAGTCACTGTTTTGACCTTTGGCTTTGAAAAATATACAAAAGAGACTACAGTCCGTCCTCTTTCTATACCTTCTGACAAAATTTCAATCTGATGCTCAGAGAGAAAGTTATGAGGAGTTTCCCTAGGTCATCTGTTTGAAATGTAATTCAGGAGTTTGCAAAAAGACCAACTTCCTTAGATCATATCTCCACAAATATAGCGTGAAAATATCTGAAATTCAGACTTGAAGTTCAATCCGAATTCTTATGAAATGGGTTTTTTTCGCTTTTGAAACGTCGCAGAAAAAAAGTTATAGCAAAAATGGCACAATGACCTATTTGGAGCATTGAAACCCCAGAATCCAAATCTCTGATACCAAATGTTATGAAGCTAGCTCACAAAAAGATAGAAAAGATAGTTGAACGCCTTAGAATTCAGCCTCTTAGAGGGGGAAACCTCCTTTGCATTACACAAATGAACAATTCTTGGATGATACAAATGACAAAACCTCCCTTCTATATAGGAGTCTAAGGAGTCATAATGTAATCAGAGCCGCCATAACAATAATAATGTAAGGGCACAATAATAACAATACTCAGCTTCCATGGGGCACAATAGTAACGATATGGGGACTAGATGGGTACAACGATATAATAAGGGGGTTGTACCAATAACAATAAGGGGTTACACTAGTAGTATAATGGCCTAACGGAAAGGAATTTTCCCCCTAAAGAGGTTACTTTTGAAGTCATTGATCTATCTCATTCTTCTATTTTTTCAGCTGGATACATAACATCCTGCATTGGACAAATTTTTTTTTTGTAAGAAAGATGGATGATGCATGTGTAAAAAAATGTTCGAGAAAGATACCAACAAGATTTTTTGTGGAGAACAAATATTAATGTGAGGAATTTGGATTGCAACATTATACAATCTTATAGGTGGCACCTTTATTGATGGATGCAATAGTTCTATGGTTCTTGAAAGTGGAGCAGAAAATCAAGTGGTCTCTAGAGAAAACACTAGTAGATGGCATAGAAGACTTAGACACATTAGAGAGAAGGGCCTTTGAATACTGCATGGTAATAGTACGGTAGAAGGTATTTCTATTTTCTTTGTGGATTTCAATTTCCTAAATATTATGTATATGGGAAGCAAAATCGAGTGAGTTTCCCCTCTGGTGCTAAGAGGGTGAAAGGGATATCAAAGCTTTCATAGAGTGACATATTTGGATTTTTTCGCATCCATCATTAAGTAAGTGTGTGTACAATGTCTAATTTATAGATGACTTATCAAGGAACACATGGACATATTTACTTATGAATAAATCTGAAGTCTTTGTTAGGATTAAATAATTTAAGGCTATGGTGGAAAATCAGACAGATAAGAACTTTAAGGTGTTAAGAATAGATGATGGTGAAGAGTTCTCTAAGTGAAAATTAAAAGAGTTATGTAAGAAGTGTGGAGTAGCATGACAGAGGACTACTCCATACACACCTTAGAAAAATGGAGTGCATAAATAATGAATAAAACATTGATGGAAAAGGTAAGAAGAATTCTCATTGGTGTGAGGTTAGGACATGAACTTTGCCTAGAGGTAGTGGATATTGCATATTGCCTATTTAATATATCACCTTTATTGGTGTTGGAGGATAAGACTCCAGATGAGTTATATACTAGCAACAAACCCTCTCTCACATCTCACAGTATTGGGATATTATGCATATGTACATGTTCCAAAGGAGAAAATAACCAAGTTGGATAATAAATAAGAGAGGTTCATCTTTATTGGGTAATATGATGGTCTAAAAGGTTATACACTTTGGAACTGAGAAACATGGAAGGTTTTGTACTTCTTTGATGTTGTATTTAGAGAGGTGAAACATGTTATTAGAACTAAATTCCTGTCAAATGAAAAGGAACCAAAGAATGTAGAGTTTGAACTAAATGAGGGTGAACCAAATTCTATAGCAAAACATGAATTTGAAGAGGAAAAGCCACAAACTCGAGTATTGAGTAGATTAGTTCAAGAGACAAAGTAGTGATATAGGTATAATAAATCATCTTTATATTTAATTTTTTCTTTATTTATTACTAATAATTATTCCATAACTATCATGGAGGAATTGGATTCAAAGGGTGGAAAATTTTGGAAAAAGGTCGTGGTTGAATAGATGGAGTCCTTGGACAAAAAAGAGGCATGGGATATGGCTGATTTATTAGCTGGAGGTAAACCCATTGGTAGAAAATGGGTGTTTAAGAAGAAGATGAATGCAGAAGGAAAGGTGGAGAAATATAAAGCTCATTTTGTAGAAAAAGTTTATGGTCTAGTGCCGGGAATTGACTTTCGTGATATTTTTTGCATGTTGCAAAGTTAGATTTTATTAGATTAATTTTATTTGGTATTGTTTCTTTTGATATTGATGTGGAACAAATGGATGTGAAGAAACCATCTCTTCATGGGGATTTAAGACAATAAATGTGCATAAAGAAACTATAAGGCTTTGTTGTGAAGGGTAAGAAAGAACTAATATGCAAGCTAAAAAAGTCTTTGTATGGGTTAAAGAAGTCACCAAGGATGTGGTATAAAAAATTTGATACATATATATGAGGACATGGCTTCAGAAGCAGTGAAGGTGATTAATGTGTGTATTTTAAAATAATAGGTGACCTTGTTATTTTCTTGTTCTTGTATGTGGATGATAAGAAGTTGATTTGAAATAAAAGAGACATTATCTAGGATCTCAGTGGCCAATTGTCCTCTAAATTTGACATGAAGGATCTTGGTGGTGCAAGATATATTTTGGGCATGGAAAACATCTGACAAGGAGGAAACTTCGGTTAAACCAAAGGAATTATATTTAGACAATACTGCGAAGGTTTAATATGCGGGATAAGAAATTGATGAAGGTTCCTATTCATGTAGATGTAAATTTATATGTTGAACATTGTCCGAAGATATAGGAAGTGGAAGAGGACATGTGACATGTTCCATATGCAAGTGCAGTTGGTAGTCAGATGTATGCAATGGTATGTACTAGACTAGACATTGCACATGCACTAGGAGTATTGAGCAAGTTTATTTCAAAACAAGGGAAGGAGAATTGGACAACAATGAAGCTGGTTTTCACTTATTCATGTGGCACTAGTGATTATGGTTTTTGCTACAGATGAAGATGAGGATCAGAAAGAGTGTTTGACATACGTGGATTTGTTGATGGATACTGGGCTAAAGATCTCTAATAGAGAAGGTATACACGTGGTTATGTGTTCAACATATTTTTAGGGGAATTAGTTGGATTAGTAGGAAATAGTCTGTAGTTGAAATTTCAACTACAAAGGTTGAATACATGGAAGCCACTCTTGCAAGCAATGAAGAAGTTTGGTTGCAAAGATTGTCTTAAAGTATGTGGTTAGTATAACAAGCTATAAGAATAGACTATGATAGACAAAGTGAAATTTTCTAGGAAAACAACCTTTTTCTATCATTTGATTTCAAGGCACATTGACGTTCAATATTGGTTTGTGATGCACATGGTTGAAGACAAAAAGGTGTTTCTAATAAAGGTGGACACTTCTAAGAATGTTGCAGGTGCATTCATAAAGTTTGTGAGCACTAGGAAGTTATATTGGTGCCCATATGAGGAATGAAAACAACATCTGGGATAATGTTGGGTATGTGTTATATTCTTTCCACGACTATTTGCAAGTGTTTTTATGTTATATCAATCACAAGGGGGTGGTCGCAGGGGGTTACTAGCCCCCCTTGCTAGCCCCTTGCATGGAGTCTCGGGCAGCACCTAAGGAAACCAATTTTTCTATGTGGACTTAATAATAGGTAGGTAGATCCAAGGATAGGGCAAAGACCCAATGATTGTGGTGTGTCCCTCTGTTATGAAACCAAATCACAAAAAGAAAGAAAAGATAGATCAACGCCTTAGAAATCAGCCTCTTCGAGGGGGCAACCTCCTTTACATTACACAAATAAGAAATTCTTGGATGATTCAAATGACAAAACCTCCTTTCTATATATAAGAGCCTAAGGGGTCACAATATAACCAATCCAACCTAACAATAATAATATAAAGGCACAAAAATAACAATAGATGGATTATGTGTGACATAATAATAACAATATGGGGACAATAGGGTCACAACAATAGTAATAAGGGATACAACAACAATAGTAATGGGGGAATCACTAGTATTATAGGGACCTAGCGTGCCCTTCTCCTTCAAAAAAATGTTGTTCTTAATGCTTGAGTAGTTATGGATGATTCTATATAAAAATCTCATCCTCCCATGTGGAATCATCAACGGGTAAGTTCTTCCACTTGATGAGATACTCAGAAATTGATCAATTTCACAGCTGTCAAGTTCTTGTTTCTTTGACTGCTTCAGGTTCCAATATGATTTTTGCTTCCTCATCAACTTCTGGCAATATTGTTTGAGCTAGAAGCTTGTCGCCTATAGCCTTCTTTAAGGATGAAACATGAAAAACTGGGTTCACTTGGGAAGCTGCAAGAAGCTCCAATTTGTATGCCATAGTACCTATCTTTTGCAACACCTTTTACAAACCATAATACTTTGGTGATAATTTATTATGCTTCTTAGCTTGCTTGAGGGAAATTTCTTTATATGGTTGTATCCATAGGAATACCCAATCACCTACATCAAAAATTGTTTTTCTGTGATGTTGATATGCCTGGTGTTTCATTCTATTCTTCGCTAAGGTGAGCTTATCCTTTAAGAGTTGGAGAACCTTTTGTTGATGCTTGATATGATCTTCCACTGCTTGAACCTTAGAATTTTCTCTTAAGTATGATGTGATGGATGGTGTGTGATATCCATAAAGTGCCATAAATTGAGGCATTTTTGTTGCAATATGGAAGGAAGTGTTATACCACCATTCGGCCAGAGGCAACCATTTGACCCATTGTATCTGTTTATCAGATACAAATCAACGAAGATATCCTTTGACACATTTGTTTATTATCTTAGTTTGCCCATAAGATTGAGGACGATAAGATGAGTTATGAGCTAACTGAGTACCAAGACAAGAAAATAATTCTATCCAAAAATTTCCATTGAAAATGGGATCTCTGTCACTTACAATAATCTTTGGGTTTCCATGTAGCTTTTTAATTATTTCCATAAATGCAGTAGAAATTGTAGTCACTTTAAATGGACGAGATAATGTGCAAAAGTGTGCATACTTGGTAAGTATGTCAACTACCACCATGATAACATTCTTTCCTTTGGACTTGGGTAAACCTATCATAAAATCCATTGAAACCTCCTCCCAATGTTGGCTTGAAATGGATAAAGGTTGTAATAGTCCCAGGGTCTTAATTGTTTCAACTTTATTTTGATGGAAAACCAAACATTCCGCCACAAACGTTTGAATATCTGATTTAAGGCCATCCCAAAAAAAAATTCTTCTTAACCTTGTGGTAGGTTTTTAGAAATCGTGAGTGTCCTCCTAAGGGAGAGGTCTGCAATTACCTAAGAATCTTTTGTTTGAGTTGGGAATTCTTACATATGTATAACTGATCCTCTTTCAATAACGAATCATTTTTCCAACTAAATATATCAGATGTACTGGGATCTTGTTGTATATTTTGACATCATTCTTCCATTCATCCATTGCTTCGTTTATCCAAACTCGTTGGATAATAGAAATGGTGCAAGGAAATGCTTCCACATCCTCATCCTTTCTTGAGAGTGCATCTGCCACAACATTTTGCTTGCCTTTTTTGTAGATGACTTCAATGTCATAACCCAACATCTTTGTGACCCATTTTTGTTTCTCTTCTGAAGATAATATATGTTCTAAAATTTATTTAAGATTATCATGATCAGTTTCTACCTTGAAGTGTCTTCCCATTAGGTAGGGTCGCCATTTCTTAAGCGCATGTATTACTGCCAACATTTCCTTCTCATAAATAGCTTTGTGTTAATGGAAGAAGTGTCCTCAGACACGTAATTTTATTAATCAGAAAAAAACAATTACATAATTGATTTTGCAAGAGTTTACACCCAAACAACCAAACACTCTTGCAATGAGCTCTTTATAAGCTCCATGTCCTAACTACCTCTAATTATGGATCACTTATTAAATAACAAGTGTCCATTTACAATAAATGCTATTCAAACCAATTAGCTAACTAATCTCCTATAATAGAGCCTAAGATACGACACATTTGGAGAGTCATATCTAGTTACAACAATATGATAATTCTAAAAGTCTCCATTAAATAATTAAACATGCTAGAATAATAATTATTAATTTAATATCTTAAATTAATAATTATTTTATTCTAATTTTATAACCTACGATAAAATTTGTATTTTTGGATCATCTAACATGTGTAAATACTTTCCTTTGACTGGACGACTTTTGAGAGAAAGGGATCTTTCTTCTTGCATTAAAACAACACCAATTCCATTTCCTGAGGCATCACATTCCACAGTAAAGGTTTTTGTGAAGTCCGGTGTAGCTAAGACTGGTTCTTGGCACATTGCCTCTTTAAGATGTTCAAAGGCCTTTGTTGCTTTTGTAGTCCATGAAAATGCATATTTCTTCAATAATGTTGTTAAAGGTGCTACTATTCTCCCATAATTCTTAACAAGCTTGTGATAATACCCTGTCAACCAGAGAAATCCTCGTAGATGCTTTATGGATGTGGGGATTTTCCATTCCTTAATGGTTTTAATTTTTATAGGGTTTACCTTAACACATTCATGAGAAATAATATGACCCAGATATTCCACCTCTTGTACTCCAAAGAAATATTTGGATATTTTTGCATGTAATTGTTTCTCCTCCAACAATTTGAGCACCATGATCCTTCCAAGACTTGCTATAGATTAGTATATCACCAAAAATTACAAATAAAATTTTTCTAAGGAAGGGTTCAAAAATGGAATTCATCAATCCTTGAAATGTAGAAGGTGCATTAGTAAGGCCAAAAGGAATGAACAAAAAATCATAATGACCCTAACGAGTTCTAAAAGCTATTTTTGTAATGTCTTCAGTCTTAATTCTGATTTGATGATATCCTGAATGAAGATCCAACATGGTGAACTAAATTGATCCATGTAATTCATCTAATAATTCATCAATTATAGGAATGGGAAATTTCTCTTTAATAGTGAGCTTCTTGAGCTCCCTATAATCTGGACACATGCACCATGATCCATCCTTCTTGTGAACCAACATGACTAGAGCAGACAAAGAACTTTGACTAGGTTGAATTATACCAGCCTCTAGCATTTCTACAACCATATGTTCAATTTCACTCTTTTGGACATAGGGATATCTGTAACGCCTGATGTTTGGAGGAACACTTCCTGGAATCAAATTAATAGCATGATAATGATCATGAATATGTGGGAGGCCTTTGGGAGTCTTAAATACCTTGGAGTGATTGTCCAAGATGTTTTTGAGATCAAGAGAAATGGATGATTTTGATGTGGGAACCTCTAGTGAACATAATTGTGAAATTATGCCTCATTGTTCTTTCATTAGAATCTTTGTCATTCGATTAGACGTAATTATCTTTCCCGGTTTCCGTATGATACCCCTTAATTAAACTTCATTTCCTTCTGAAGAGAATTTCACGAAAAGTTCTTGAAAATTAAAAGCTATTGTACCTAAGGGTTGTAGCCATTGGACTCCTAGTACAACATCAGCACCACCCATTGGAATGGAAAGCATTGGGCTATTCAATACGTATTCTCCCATGGATAGCTTGATATTATGGCACTTTACTGAGCAATTTATGGTTCCTCCACTTGCAACCATCACTTGACACTCTGGTTCTAGATAAACGAAGCAATTCAACTCCTTGGCTATCTTATAATGAATAAAATTATGGGTACTTCTCGAATCTTATGAAACCATCTCACAAAAAGATAGAAAAGATAGATCAATGCCTTCTAAATAAGCCTCTTCGAGGGGGCAACCTCCTTTAGATTACATAAATGAACAATTCTTAGATGCTACAAATGAAAAGACTTCCTTTCTATATATAGGAGTCTAAGGGGTCATAATATAATCAGAGCCAACATAACAATAATAATGTAACGGCAAAATAATAACAATAGTGGGCTTCTATGGGGCGCAATAATAACAATATGGGGACTACATGGGCACAAAAATATAATAAGGGGGTTGTACTAATAACAATAAGGGGTTACACTAGTAGTATAGGGACCTAACATGCCCCTCTCCTTCAAAAAGTGTTGTCCTCAACATTGAGTAGTTCTTGATGCTCATGTATAAAGTTCTTCTCCTCCCATGTGAAATCTTCAGCTGGTAATTTCTTCCACTTGATGAGATACTCTGAAATTGATCAATTTCATAGCTGTGGGATTCTTGTTTCTGTGACTGCTCCACGCTCCAATATGATTTTTCCTTCGTTGTCAAGTTCTAGCAATATTGTTTGAAATCGGATCTTCTACAAATTTTGAATGAGTGGCTACACTTCATCCTTCTTCCATTCATACCTTGTTTCATTTATCCAATCTAGTTTGATAATAGAAATGATGCACAACATTGCTTCCACATCCTCATCCTTTCTTGAGACTGCATCTGCCACAACATTTTGCTTCCATTTTTTGTAGATGATTTCAAAGTCATAACCCAACATCTTTGTGACCAAATTTTGTTGCTCCTTAGAGGATAATATTTGTTCTAAAAGGTATTTAATACTATCATCATCTGTTTTTACCATGAAGTGTCTTCTCATTAGGTAAGGTCTCCATTTCTTAAGTGTGTGTAGTATTGCCAACATTTTGTTATGATAAATAGCTTTCTTGAGCGACATTTGTCTGTATGTATGTAACCATAAAAATACCCAATCGCCTACATTAAAACTTCTTTCATTGCGATGTTGATCTTCCTGTTGTTTCATTTGATTCTGGACCAAGGCGGCGTTATCCTTTAAAATTTGGAGAACTTGTTGTTGATGCTCGATGTGATCTTTCAATGCTTGAATCTTTTTCTTCTTGATATGTCCTTCTACATTGAGAGATGGAGGAGTGGTAATTTGTTCCAGTGCATTACAAGATATGGTTGGATTCATTTCTTTATGCCCTATGTGATCTTTCACTTCTTGAACATTTTTCTTCTTCATATGTCCTTCTATCTTGATAGTTTGAGGAGTGGTAATTTCGGCCATTGCATTACAAGATATTGTCAGATCCATTTCTTATTTATTGATGTGGGCTTTCACTTCTTGAACGTTTTTCTTCTTGATATGTCCTTCTATCTTAAGTGTTTGAGGAGTAGTAATTATTTCCAATGCTTTACAAGAAGTGGTCAAATTCATTTCTTCTTTCTCCGGGGTTGGTTCCTGGTGTATATACTCTTCTTTTGACATTTCTTGATCCTTTTCTTCCTCCTCTGCACAAACAATGTAAAATAATTTCTTCTCAGCACACTTATGACCTCTAATGTATTTTTATCACAATTGTAACAAAGCACTTTTTCTCTTTTTTCTTCTAATTTTTGTGGTGTAACCCTTGTAGGTTGTGGAAGGCTAGGAGAGACAACACTTCCATATTTATAGTTGTGAGGGGTAGACTTCCTAGTTGCCATAACTTTTCTTTCCACTATGTAACAAAGTCCTTTTTCTCCTTTTTCTTCCAATCGTTGTGGTGTTGCTCTAAAGAAGGTGCTGCTCTTTGTATACTCGTAATGTGCTATAATTTCCTACATGAAAATTGACCACATAACAAGTGCTTTACGAGAACACAGCCCTTTATACCATAAAAATTGATCTTTTTCTAAATATGAAGATGCAATACATACCTTTTGCAATAGTGGTACAACATGTAGATCAAAATATTTCTCCAGCAGTAGTATCCAATTTACCGGATCCTTGCCATCAAACTTACTCATCTCAATTTTTCTTGATTTTAGGAGCTCGATCTTGAAATGACAATAACTCTATAATTTTGGATCTCCAAGTTCTGATATTTATTCCTATAGTAGCTCTCTGAGTTCTCTTTCTAAACCCACAAGTCTCATCAAAATTTGATTATCCAGGAAAGAGTTATTCCAAATCTCCCATGGTGACCTGATTATTGACTAGTTCGGTAGAGAAAACTTATAGAACATGCCATGTCTCACTGTTTCGACCTTAGTACCTATAACTGATACACAGAAAATTAGAGGAAGTCCTCTTTCTGAAACTACTTATGAAATTTCAATATGATGCTTAGAACAAAACTTATGAGGATTTCCCCTGGTCACCTATTTGGAATGTAATTCAGGAGTCTGCAAAATCTCTAACTTCCTCAGATCATATCTACGAAAATATAGTGAGAGAAAATCTGAAATTCAGACTGGAGGTTCAGTGTCATTTCTTCTTAAATTTTTTTTTCTTTTCTTCTGAAATGTCACAAAATAAAATTTATAGCGAAAATTCCATGATGACCTGTTTGGAGCAACAAAACCCTAGAGTCCAAGGCTTTGATAACAAATGTTATGAAACCGGCTCACAAAAATATAGAAAAGATAGATAAACGCCTTAGAAATAAGCCTCTTCAAGGGGGCGACCTCTTTTACATTACACAAATGAACAATTCTTACATGCTACAAATGAAAAGACTTCCTTTCTATATATAGGAGTCCATGGGGTCATGATATAATCAGAGCTAACATAATAATAATAATGTAAGGGCACAATAATAACAATAGTGGGCTTCTATGGGGCATAGTAATAACAATATGGGCACTACATGGGCACACCAATATAATAAGGGGGTTGTACTAATAACAATAAGGGGTTACACTACTAGTATAGGGAGCTAACACCGAATCAATCACAGTATTACCTTTTTCTTCTTGATATGCCCTTCTATCTTGATAGTTTAAGGAGTGGTAATTCCAGCCAATGCATTACAAGATATGGTTGGATTCATTTATTCTTTTTCTATGGTTTTTTCCTGGTGTATATCCTTTTCTTTTGACCTTTCTTGTTCCTTTTCTTCCTCCTCTTCACAATCTATGTAAAATAATTTCTTCTCTGCACACTTATGACCTTTAGTGTATTTGCTATCAAAACTATAACAAAGCCCTTTTTCCATTTTTTCTTCCAATTGTTGTGGTGTCAACCTTGTAGGTTGTGGTTGGCTAGGGGAAACAACACTTCCATCTTTATGATTGTGTGTGGTAGGCTTCCTTGTTGCCATAATTTTTCTTTCCATTTTTCTTGCCAACCTGAATGCCTTCTGCAATGAATCTAGTTCCTAAATGTGAACGTCATGTTGGATGTTATCTTTTAAATTTCATATGAACATATCAATCCTATGCTCCTCTAGAATATGTTTTACCCTTATATTCAATTTTTGGAAGTCCTCAGTGTGCTCCATCATTGAACCCTTTTGTTTGATATTTATCAATTGGCTAAAAAAAGTGTTGCTTTTTGTATCCTCATAATGTGCTACCATTTCATCCATAAAAATAGCCCAAGTGACAATTTGTTTACAAGAGCAAAGCCATCGATACCAAACAAACTGATTTGGTTCCAAATATAAAGTTGCAATGCATACTTTTTGTGTGTTTTGCACATTATGGAGATCGAAAAATTGCTCCATCTATAGTATCCATGTTCCTAGATCCTTCCCATAAAAATTCCTCATATCGATCTTTGGAACATGGTGGTTCTTTGATCCAACATTAGACTCTATGAAATCATGATTAACATTTATTTTTTTCTCATCATGAGTTTCCTTTACTACCCTTTCACCATTAGTAAGTATTTCTTGTAGAAATTATGTCAAATTTGTCTTCAAATTTGTCTTCAAATCCTCCATTCCTTTCTTTAAATCATCCATCTGAGCTTCCACACCATCCATCTTAGCTTCCACGTCATCCATCTTAGCTTCCACGCTATCCATCTTAGCTTCCACGCCATCCATCCTAGCTTCCACGTCATTCATCTTAGCTTCTACGCATTTCTTTAAACCATCCATCTTAGCTTCCACACCTTTCTTTAAACCATCCATCTTATCTTCTACGTCATTCTTTAAAACATCCATCTTGTTTTCTATTACTTTCTGTGTGAGTGAAATTTGTTGCACTTCGTCTCGTAATTTTGATATATCATGTTTCATTTCTACCTCTTCTTCATGAGTCATGCTAAAGCTTTCAGGATGCTTACTAGGTGTTTCCATTTTCTTTCTTCAGGGCATCAATTATTAATAATAATCCTTCACTATGCCCTTTGAATTCCTTCAAACTAATTTTTCAAACCAAGCTTACGCAAAAATTAAAAAAAGCTACACAGATTTTTTCACTTTGTTGGTGCTCGATATTGAATCTGATGTATCTCTGTAATTTTAGATCTCCCACATCTGAATTTTTTTCCTCTAGTAACACTTTGAGTAATATTTTTAACCCCATAGTCTGGTCAATATTGGATTCTCTAATGAAGAGTTATGCCAAATCTCCCACTATGACCTGAGTATAGACTAGTTCCGTAGAGCGAACTTGTACGACATGCCGCAGGTCACTATTTCAACCTTAGGTTCTAAAAATGATACCCAAAAAAACTAAAATCCATCCTCTTTCTGCATATTCTTATAATAATCCAATTTGATGCTCAGAGAGAAAGCTATGACGACTTTCCCAAGGTGACCTGTTTGGAATGTAATTCAGGGGGCTGCAAAAAACCTAACTTCTTCAGATTATATCTCCAAAAATATAACAAGACGGGATCTAAAATTCAGAGCCGCAGTGCAGACGGATTTCTTCTCAAATGAGTTTTGTTTTTAGCTTCCGAAACTTTGTAGCGAAAGAGTTATAGCGAAAATTCCACGATGACCTATTTTAGATGAAATTTTGGAGCTTGCAAACACCCTAACTTTCTCAGATCATATCTCCGAAAATATAGCTAGACAAAATCTGAAATTCAAACCCAAGGTTCATAGCGATTTAGTCTCAAATGGATTTTGTTTTTAGCTTTTGAAACATCACATAAAAGACGTTATAGTGAAAATTACAAGATGACCTATTTGGAGCAGTGAAACAATAGAATCCAAAGCTCTAATACCAAATGTTATGGAACCATCTCACAAAAATATAGAAAAGATAGATCAATGCCTTATAATTCAGCCTCTTCGAGGGGGCAACCTCCTTTACATTACACAAGTAAACAATTCTTGGAATATGCAAATGAAAAAACCTCCTTTCTATATATAGCAGCCTAAGGGGTCACAATATAACCAAGCCGACCTAACAATAATAATATAAAGGCACAAAAATAACAATAAAAGAATTCTATGGGGCACAACAATAACAATATCGGGACAATAGGGACACAATAATAATAATAAGGGATACAACGACAATAGTAATGTGGGAATCACTAGTATTATAGGGACCTAACACCCTCCTATAGTTTTTTGCATGGTTTTCACACATGCTCTTTTAAGCATGATGGTTTTGCCTATGGTATTCTATAGATTCTGTCGAGGGAACTACAACTATTTTCCAATCCAGGGTTAATAGATTGAGTTTTATGAATTCTTTGACATGTATATAATGTATTGTAACATTGAAAGAAACATAATGAAAATGAATATGGTTTTCCCAGTTTTTAATTCTAGGAGAAAATCTATGGCTATGTTTATTATGTTCCTTCCATTTTTTTCTTTTAAGAATTCATTTGCAGATAATTTATGTGCAGGGTTAAAACCTATAGAAGATAATCATGATTAATAAATTATGAAGTATTAAATATAAGTCATTGGTTATATCGTGAATATCCCACATATCCTATTCAAAATAGCCCATGTAAGTCATCAAAAACATTCAAAAGAACAACATTTGAGCATCTATAATAACTAATTGCTCCAAATCTAAAGATAATCTTTCAATTTTCCATAACCAACCATCAAGCCACCTCAAAAAGTCTTTTGAAAGGCCCCAATAGACCATAAATATTTCTCTAAGGAACACCTTTTCAATGGGCCAATAAAAAATTGGGACACTTTGAAATAACATATATCCAAAGGCCTCAATTCACTAGTAAGCCATATAAAAGAACTATCTTTCGAAATTCCTCAACAGATCATTCTGATTTTTCAAAATCACATCCTTCAAAAAAAAGCTTGATTAAATCATAAGGCCACTTTAAAGCATCATATATAATATTTGAATAAGACGGGTAATCGAAGGACATTTAAAAATTCTATTGATTAACTTTCCCAATATGTTGCGTGGACAAAATTGGAAAAACATCATTAAAAATTAAACCATAGAATATTAAGCTAACTAGAAAATGCATCTTTCAAACTCATCCAATAGTTCATCAAGGTAAAACTGAAATATATATATTTTCATTGGGTTAAATTCAAAAACATCTCTTTTGACCTCAACTCATAAGTTATAAACTAAATTCAAAGAATGATATTTAAAGTTCCTTGATGAACCATTAGGTAATTTTTAAACAAACGCACTAATTCCAAAAGCATAAGGAAAGGATTTTACCATCATTTGAACGCAGCATACTGAAAGCAAATGCATAAATATCGTGGCCCATTCTAAGAACACTTCAAATTAAGCATAGGCCAATAGAACATCAATACAAAGTTACTAATTTGAACACAAAATGATAGGTATGCCCTTAATGGAAAGTTACCTAGATTCAAATATCCTTTCAATGTATATCGTATAAAGGCACAATTAATAAGATACTCCAAATTGGTGTTTGACACGCATTGTCGAAAGCTTTTCCAAACACAAACCAACTTCACTTCAAATGAATTATAGTAACATCACGTGTCATATGTTAATTTGAACCAAATAAAATTAAAGGCATATAGAGTTATAAAGGAACACAACCTATTACTGCAAGCATATGGCATAGATAAAAGATGTGTGAAAAACTTAATTAAAGAAAAATTAATTACCACATCCAAGACATATCTTCCTATAATAGTTTTATTCTAAACCAAATGATGATGAGTAATCATGCCTATACCTATAGGTAATTTACCTATGCGTTCATAGTTTTGAATCATTTTAGTGTGGCATGAAACAAGGGAATCCAAGGTCCTAAAAATAGCATCGAATAGAATCTAACAAGAAATTAGTCTAGACCACGTACATTGAACCTCACCCTCATCATTAAAGGTTAATAAACAACTATAATATCTTACAATGAACTAGACTCCGATTAAACATATAATTTGTCTTTATAGTTTCTTATCGTTGATGAAGATTACAATGACTCTTTTAGAACAAGTTAGATAAAATAATAGTTTTATCCAGAGGATAAGAGGATGTTTGCTTTAATATATGGATCTGATATCTTTTTCGTTGAGAGAAGGTAGCTTTTCATAGCTCGCCATCGGAAGCAATATTCGGAAACATGAGAGGATTGCAATGTATCTGTAAGCTTTTAAAAATAAAAAGGTTTGTTCGCCTTTACGACACATGATAGATAAAAATATATTTGTGTTGAGAAGATTACTTCAAGAATGGGTTTTCCTGCTTTGGGTTCAAGTAATTAAAGTATCTAACAAAACCTAAGCTTTCATTCTGTCGATGGTTTAGTTTAAGTTTCAATGTATCTATTTTAAAAATAAAGTGACATATAAAATCACATCAGATGGCCAAACAACATTGTAATCTATTCCAAAATAAAGTGACATATCAATGTATCTATTCTAAAAATAAAGTGACATATTCCTATTTGATTTATGCATCATTAATGTCCGTTTAATAAAAAACGCATTCAAATGATTCCAAAACCAAATACAAAATCATACGAGATGGCCAAAGAACATTGTAATCCGTGACAAAATGTTTTCAAAAACAATCATATAATACATTATATTCTTGACATTTGCCACCTTGGACTGACACAAAACATTAGACCAATCCATCAAACTACAAACACTTCATTTTTATAATGTTTATATATATATTATGATTGTTGGGATTGATAGGAAATTCATTTTTATAATGTTTATATATTACGGTTGTTGGGATTGAGGGGGAGAATCGTAGCTTTAATCTCCAATTCGGAGGACTTTTTCCATGGTGCAAAGCTGTCACACAGTACACGCTATAATTGTACTAGGTATCTGGCACTATTGTATTTTATGTGCTTGGCTGCTCAAAAGGAAACGCGTCTTCTATCATCTCATGGTATATGAAAGTTTCCCTTTATGAGCGGGGGCACTAGATTGGCTTTACTTGGTATCTAAGGCTAATGAGCCGAGGGTCAATACCTCATCCTCATTTTCACATTAAGATTTCTAAGGTGCTATATTAATGTTTTATGGCTCAATTTTATTAGTCTTTTCCATATTACAATGGCATGAGATTATAATAATCGGAGATTATAATAATCGATTGGCCATGTTAAAAAAATAATTGCCCTGTTTATTGGAGATACTACATAGTTAGGACCTTCATTACTGGCACATGCAAATACTTAGTTAGAGTAAGGGACTACATGCAAGATCATTTCTGTATGATTTACACCGTGATTTTCTTCTCCTTTCTCTCCACAACTGGCTAGTTCTTCTACATGATTTACTCCCTGATTTTCTCCTCCTTTCACTTCGCAACTAGCTAGTTCTTCTACACGATTTACTCCCTGATTTGCTCCTCCTTTCACTCCACAACTAGTTAGTTCTCTCCAGAACTTGTTGTAGGTGTTCAGTCCTCTCATTGATCACCAGTATGACACATTACCTTGGGATTGTCACCGAGTAATGCTATATCTTGAGCTTTGTAACCTATTTTCTGAATCAATCATTCTTTTTGTTCTTTCAATTCTTTTAGTGTTTTTGCTCTACAAAGCTGTGTATTCAACCTTTATTGGCTAGATTCATCTGTGTAGGTTTTATAACACATTTACATGGTATCGGAGCCCACAGGTTGCTAGATAAAAGGTGCACCAGTACTTTATTTTGCAAGTATTATAGCTTGAAGATCGAAGATCGACAGAAAATGGAGTTTCCCAAAGCATCGATCCTAACACCGTACAACTATCACAAATGGAAGGACCAAATGGCTCAATACCTTTGTCAAAAAGGGTTGTACAGGATTACCATGGCTGCCAAAGTGGAACCCACTTTAGCCATAGAGAAATCCAGGTACCTCAACCGCATGGATGAGGCCCATGGATCCATATGCATGTGCATCTTCCCATATTTGTAGTTTCATCTATCTGCCTGAAATACTCCCAATGAGATTTGGAAAAAGGTTGAAGAACTCTACGGGAAATAGGATGAGATGAAAGGACATCTGCTCAAAGTGGAGCTGCTCTCATTGGATCCATAGAACTGTGACAAAACTAAAGACTTCTTCACCAAATATAATAATCTATTGCTACAACTCAAGGGTTGTGCAATTGACAAATCCAAAGAGGAGAGTCGCCAAGTTCTCTCTATTATGTCAAATCTCAGACCAGAATACTCTGCCTTTGTGTCTACATTTCATTCAATAAGGCTCGCAGCAGGTAAATCCTACACTATGCCTTCTTTCAAAGAGTTCATGGAGTCCCTCACTTTTGTCCAAGATAAACTCATTGGCATGGAGAAAATAAAACCTCCAAAAGCACATGCACTTGTTGTGCATGATGGCAACCACAATAAAATTTACAGATCTGATTCAAATAAGAAAAGTCAGCAGCAAAAGGAAAAGGGAAAAGCACATTCCCATCCAAAGGAGTAAGTGTACATGAAGCCCTTGAATGACTCCTCCGGTTCCAGAAATGAGAAAGGGAAGAAAGGAGACAAATGCACCTACTGTCACTGATGATTCCATTCGAAATCCTCTTGCATGAAGAAACAAATTGACCAAACGGCAGAAATCCTTCAGAAGCAAAACCTTGGGGACCACATCCCTCAGGGCACCAAGAAGAAAATTGAGGATCTGCCACATGGGAGAGATAACAATTTCATGCTTTAGTTGCAACTAAATCTTCCCCTGATGCATCGATTATAGATTCTGGTGCATCACATCATATGGTTGCTGCAAAGGAAGTCTATTCCTCTTTGGATGCATGCAAAGGACCTCCCATCCTCATGGGAGATGACTCACATATTGAGGTCACCGGAAAAGGTAGAGTGGAACTTTGACACGGAAGCTTTGAAGATGTGCTTCATGTTCCAAAACTTTCAGTCAACCTGGTTTCAGTTTATCAGGTCACTCATTCTGGCACTAGAAAGAGAGTGGAATTCACTCCAGATGTAGTGAACATATATGACCTACATATCACCTCCAAATTTGCAACCGGTGATGTAAGCAATGGAGCTAGACTCTATACTTTTTCAAAATTTATAGAATCTCAATCCTCCTTATTACATACACATGCTGATGATAGTAGTAGGCTTTGGCATGAGAGGTTTCGTCATTGAAGTTACAGGTATATGTAGCAGCTAGGCAAGCATGAGATGGTGGAAGTCTTGCCAAATATTAGTTTCTCCAAAGGAGTTTGTGAAGGATGTGTCCTTGGAAAACATCCTAGAGAAAAGTTTCACACCAACAAGACTCACAGAGAATCCTCTCACCTAGATCTGATACATAGTGATCTCATGGGGCCTTTTCCTCATCTTTCCATCAACAAAGCAAGCTATTTGCTTACATTTATTGATGATTTCTCAAAGTATACTTGGGTGTATCTTCTTAGGGCTAAATCTAAAGTTTTTGCGCACTTTGAAGATTTCAAAGCACTAGTTGAGACAGAGTTAGAGAGAAAGATCAAAGCCCTCCATACAGATAATAGGGGGGAATATGTTAACACAGGACTTCAGTACCTTTTCCTTGAGTCCAGCATACAGTTGCAGCACAGAGTTCCATACACTCCATAGCAGAACAGAGTTCCTGAGAGGAATAACCGATCTCTCAAAGAGATGGCTTCCTACATGCTGCATGCTAAGTCGCTACCTCACATGCTATGGGCTAAAGCACTTAATTCTGCTAACTACATCCAGAACAGATCTCCTCATAGATCTGTCAAGGACCGGACCCCCTTTGAGGCTTGGAGCGGTACTAAGCCAGAGGTCACCCACTTCCGTGTTTTCGGCTCCCGAGCATGGGCCAAGATCCACTCAGAAAAGAGGAAAGCTCTTGATCCACAGAGCATTGACTGCATCTTTGTTGGATACCCTAATGGTGCGAAGGGATACCATCTCCTAATTTCCTCTACAGACAAGCTCATCATTGAGCAAAGTGTCAAATTTGAGGAAAGTCACTCGCATGCACCTCAATTGCCGCATGCAGACACCTTTTATCTACCTCATGTCTGAGATGATGACTCAGTACACTCAGATGCAGATACAGAGCATGTAGATGTCGAGGTAGAGCATCCAGATGCAGAGATAGAGTCTTCAGACACAAATCCAGTGCACACATATGATGATCCATGTCCAAGCCCAGATCGGGCTTCCAGCAGTGAATCAACTTCCTTTGTCATAAATCAGAGAACAAGGAGGTTAATTGAGATATATGCACAAGACCACCCAACCACTAGAAATGGTCTTGCGGGGGATAATTCTAATCCGTGAAGGACTAGCTCAGAGTTTATTGAGCCTCCTCTTGCCCTCACTGCCACT
This sequence comes from Pinus tabuliformis, assembly GCA_031772625.1. Taxonomy (NCBI): domain Eukaryota; kingdom Viridiplantae; phylum Streptophyta; class Pinopsida; order Pinales; family Pinaceae; genus Pinus; species Pinus tabuliformis. The sequence goes on from CM062820.1 coordinate 1,439,690,108, forward strand.
AAACCAACATCATCCTGACATTGTCATTTGGTTCAATTTTCTTATATGCAGTCTTATGCTAAGGCTGTTGGGCATCCCTCTTAGGAGTCCACCATGGAGGAGGAGTATAAATCACTCCTAGAGAACCGGACCTAAGATCTGGTCCCCATTCCTTCAGGAATGAAACTTGTCTGATGCAAATGGGTCTACAGGACCAAGAGTGCTGCAGATGGGAAAATCACCAGACAAAAAGCTAGGATAGTAGCCAAAGGCTTCTAGCAAGTGCATGGCATTGATTATGATGAGACCTTTGTTCCAGTAGAAAAGATGGATTCCATACGCCTTGCACTTGCCATTACGGCTGCCCAGGAGTGGGAAGTACCTCAGATGGATGTGAAGAATCCCTTTCTTCATGGAGACCTATTTGAGGAGATCTACATGGAGCAGCCACATTGTTTCATTTAGGATTCATCCTTGGTCTGCAGACTGAACAAATCTTTCTAAGGCCTTAAGCAGGCCCCGAGAGCTTGGTATGCCAAAATGGATTCGTTTCTCTTATCACAAAACTTCGAAATATGTAAGTCTGATCCGAATTTTTACATGCTCAGGACACATGATTCTCTTCTTATCTTAGTTTTAGATGTGGATGATCACCTGATCACCGACAGCTCAGCTTCACCCATTGTTGCAGTCAAGAGGGCCTTGCATGATAGGTTCTTGATAATGGACATGGGTCCATTACACTTCTTTCTTGGTCTTGAGATCAGCGAGGATGCCACAGCCATCAAACTATCTCAGGCTAGGTATGCACGGGATCTCCTCAAGACATCTCATGTGACTAACTACAAGCTAGCATCGACTCCTTTTCTATTTGGGGTGCGCCTTGAGGATGGAGGTGACACTCCATTAGTTGATAGTACTCTCTACTAACAACTAGTGGGGAGGTTATTGTACCTCACCCACTCCATACCAGATCTCTCATGTGTAGTAGGGGAAGTTTCCAGATACATGCAGGAGCCACATGAGCTACACTGGAATGCTGCCAAATGCATCCTCCGATATGTGCAAGGCCTTCGGGATTCACTATGCAGCAGGCATTGCATTGAATCTCCTTGGCTTCATAGATTCTGATTGGGTGGATGACAACATTGATCACAAGTCCACCTCCGCATATTCACTCAATATAAGGTCTGGCCCTATATGTTGATCGAGCAAGAAGCAGGATATTATTGCTCTCTCTTAATATGAGGCCGAGCACAGAGGAGTAGTCAACATCACCATTCGGTCTCTATGGCTACAAGACTTCCTCACTGAGTTTGGCATCTAGTTCCACCAACCCATTGTCATTTTGTGTGACAACCTGAGCACTCTCAAATTTTGCAGGGATCCAGTATTGCGACAGCGGACAAAGCACATAGATATCCATATGCACTACATTAGAGAATTAGTACATGATCGGGTCATTTATTTGGAGTTTTGTCCTTTAGCAAAATAGACTGCAGACATCTTCACCAAGACATTCACTGAGAAAAAGTTTCACTCTCTGCGCGATTGTCTTGGAGCGAAGGACACAATTGCTTAGCAACTGTATTTTCTTGCTCTTTTCTTTTGATTACATTGTATTTTGAGGGGAGGTTTTCCCACGACGTTTTCACTCTTTCCTCAATCTTTGTACAAGTTGCACTATATTTTGGGTGACCTTTGGCCTTAGTTGCCGGGGCCTATTTTCTATTTTTCCCCATAGCGGTGTTCAGTGGGGGTGTTGGAGATACTACACAACTAGGACCTTCATTACTGGCACATGTGGACACTTAGTTAGAGCATGGGACTACATGCAAGATCCTTTCTACATCATTTACTCACTGATTCGCTCCTCCTTTCACTCTGCAACTGGCTAGTTCTTCTGCATGATTTACTCCCTAATTTGATCCTCCTTTCACTCTGCAATTGGCTAGTTCTTTCTAGAACTTGTTGTAGGTGTTTTGTCCTCTCATTGATCACCACTATGACGTATTACCTTGGGATCTTCACCCAGTAATGCTATATCTTGAGAATTGTAACATATTTTCTGAATCAATCATTCTTTTTGTTCTTCCGATTCTTTTAGTGTTTTTGCTCTACAAAGCTGTGTGTTCAACCTTTACTAGCTAGATTCATCTGTGCAGGTTTTGTAACACATTTACATTGTTTATTATTATCCAAGATCACTTATAAATCAAAGTTTTTAGGGGCATATCCTTTCAACATCTTATTTGGCCTCTTACTGAGGTGGAGAGGCCAAAAACATATATTATGTCTATTGATTTTGGAAATTATTTGAGAAATTTGTTTCATTGTTTCACTAATGTAAATATTAGTTTCATAATTTAACAAATACTGAATGCTATACTGTTGGGAAGTAAGGTTGTTAAAGTGCGAGCCAACTACTTACTGCATGCATGTTGTTGTGTCTACCCATACTTCAGCCAGCTACTGCATGCATGTTGTTGTGTCTACGAGTCCATATCTTTCCATTTAAGTTGATCTAGCTACTCTGGAAAGCCTTACCTTTCCATTTAAGTTGATCTAGCTGCTCTGGAAACCCTTATGGTTTGGCTTCCTATCTCAGCCTTCGTACAAACTTCCTCTTCCTGCTTCCTGCCACTTCCCTAATCTCAACCTCCATACTAACATGACCTGAACCTCTATCTATGAACTCAATTTGATCAAATTCATGCCTGCGGAGAAAGCTAACATGCTTGCACGATTCCCTCTGAGCTGCCTGAGCATGCAAACAAATGTGAACCGTGTCGAGTGTTCACCTACAAAGAAAATAGAGGGGAAACTCATGTGCAGCGACAAATGAGAACCATGTCCAATGTACACCTACAAAGACAATAGAGGTGAGATAACAACGCTAATAATTTTGACGATATGGAACCATCTTGTAGATTTTCAGTTCAAAGAAACCATCTTGCATATTTTTATTTGTACTTGAAAGCAGTTTCACGAAAGCAACAATGATGCAAATTTGAAGGTGAAAGCAATGGTGCAAATTTGTAGGTGAAATCCACTTCAAAAAAGCAACAAGGAGTACATTGTTTCTAGATTTGCAAAGAATGCATACATACCCAATCTGAATCCACCCAATTGGATTTCTCTTGAAGGGGCACTATCGTGGTTACACTTCCGAGGATTCTTCGTATGTGCCAACTTCGATCCCCTCAGGATGAATATAGTCACTAAGATGAGTGTTCATATAGAGGTGCACATCTCTGACACCTTCAACCACAACAACCACGTGCCCAACTCTTGAAGCAATTCCTCTTCCTCCCTGGCCACCTCTATGCATCATCATTGCAATAAATTCTTCTTCCACACAGGCCACCTCAGAACCAGTTAGTACAGCTATGCTATGCTTCCAAGTCATGCTATGCTCATCTGCTACGCTTCTAGCTCCAAGAAGAACAATTATTTTGTTCATCGGATCTAGGTCTCCCTTAGTCTTCTGGAAATAACGAGTCAGGTCCCTCTCTCGGATATAGGGTTCCCGGTCCAGGTGCTGAGCTTCCTTCGTGAATGTGGCCAGTAGGCGGATTGTCAATATAGGAAATGTCTCTAATGGTAGATGGTTCATTTTATCACGTTGGAATCTCCTTCATTCAAGAACAACAACATTTGACATGAACATCATTTCCACAGGTAGGGAAGGTTGGAACAACATCCCTCTGGGAAATTCTCCTAGATGATGGGATGGTTGAGACGCCAATGGGCTACTTTAGATGACAACCTCATGGATAGACTCTTGTTTCAAAATATGGGAAACCTCACTTTGAACAAATGAGGTAAGCACAACACCTTTCAGACCTTCCAGCTAAGGTCAGAGCATAGAGAGGCTAGATATTTAGGATGGATTCATGGTGTGCTGATAATAGAATGTTCAATCACCTGCCTTTCATGCAAGGTCCCAGGCACGTACCCATCAAAATTTTCAAGTTTGAATTAAAATAAAAGAGTAAAAAAATTTGTGCATGTGGTACACGTGGTTGCAACATAAATTTGGCTTGTTCAATATCCACCTTCTATGGAGAGTGCACTTTGGCCTATTGTTGTGTACTGTTCCTCATCCAATATTTGGCTTTAAGTCATTTGTGTTTGACAATGTAATGTTGTAGGGACATAAGAACCATACATGCAAGCACACACAGGACTTTGCATCTCCTGAAAATGGTATTGACTCTGGCAATATCTTCTAGCAATTTGGAAAGGATCAAATCTCAGATGAGGAAATACTTCATGCATTTACCACCACATATGATGCTGGCAAGAAATTTGTTGAAGGTTGTGCTAAGTGTACACTGTCTTATTTGAAATATGTTAAATGACTGGCAATTTCTTTAGTAATGGATATAAAAATATGTTTTAGTATCGCATCCATCCTAAAGTGATAATCCATTTATATTCACTGAGCCTCCCATCTTTCTCATGTGCTTACCAACTTCTACAGGGACTGGGTATTCTTTGCTCGCAAGATTCGATGAAAAAATTTTGTCAGACCATTTGTTGCGTTTGTGTTTGGAGCACCAGAATCTTTCCCAGTCATCCTATGCAAAATACAATATTTACAAGGTTATTTACAATGAATAATTGTAGAACATCTTGTTTTGTTTGAGGATATAGTGCAAGGATGCGACAGTTCTCTTAATCTCAAGTTTTGCTTGCATGCAGGATTGAAATACATACGAGAATGCATTAATGGTAAAACCCCTTTTGAGACTTCAGGAAAGGGTTAATATTCTCCTAAAGGAGTTTCATGAACATCCCATGTTGCAGCAAATTCTACAAATTATTGGGACACTTCTTGGCATCTCTCTTAATTTTCCATTAATGAAAGTTAGTTTCTTCATCCAAGGAAGCAAATCACGACTTTATTTCTTGTCTCTTTAGAATACAATTTGGATATTTTCATTCTCAGATTGTACGTTAATTTTGACAAACATGCAACATACTTTATGCAGGCCCTCATTGGCGTGTAATTTTTACTCCATAGATCACAACTATATGAGGAAACTACTTCAAGAATGGTTTCTTTGAAAGGTATTCAAGGTTCTTATTTGGTGAAAGTTCTTTGCATTCATTTATGTTGGACCTCAAGGATTTTTCAGTTTTTCAGATGAACTTAATCCATTATCATCCTTAGTGATTCGTTGGAGGAAGATTGAATTTGAATGCTGGCTTACTTTGCTAGATGCAGTTGAGAGACAACACAAGCTTGATGCTGAGAAGGTCAGTTATAAACTTGATTTTGTAGTTCAGTTTGAAATTTTATGATTATATTTTTACCATTATGACCATATAGTTTTGTCAATTACAGTTGTGGTTCTCCTTACACTTAATACTATTTCAGAGAATGCCTGTTAATCCATATGTGGAAATAAACTCTACAATTTTGAGGTATAAGATTTATATTTCTTCTTGTATTTGTTGGAGAAACTTGAAATATATATAAGTTGAGGAATCTTTTCAAACTTTCTTTGTGAATTTGTAGTATCAATGAGTTTATGCAAACTGTGACCATATGAGAGTTTGGGAAACACTTGGAGCTCTTGCTTATGTTTCGTGGGCAGTTTTCATTACAAATATGCTTGGAATCATACCCTATAGATATGCCAAAGTAATAGTTTACCTGTCTTAATCTTGTTATTATTCTACGATTTAATACTTTTCCCCAGGTTTCTTAGTTGTGAATATATATTTTAACTTGCAACATGGCTTTGGGATAATTAGGCGATGTACTGAAAGGGGGCTTGTTAAGTGTCAAGTATTTATTCACTTGTCATTATGGAGCTTATTGTCTAATGGAAATGTTCTAAGTGAATTTCTTGAGAAGAGCATTTCAAATGGATACTTCTGCTATTTTACTGACTGCATTTCTTACATTTGTAGAACCCTTGATTTAAATCTTTCACAAATTATATATAACATCTTTGGGTATTATGTGCAGTTCTTACCTTTGTAAGTATTTCTGTGCTTTCCGAAAGGAGTACACCTCAGAGTAGAAATGTTATCTTGTTTAGGATTATTCCAAAGAAATACAGTGATTCAAAGTATGCTATAAGGATTTAAGATGCTTGGTCAACCAATGCAACAAAAAGTATGATTGATGATGTCTTGTTTTCTTCTTCCTTACCAGAACGGGCTTCACTGTTATTTCTTGCAGGATTCTTCAAATCACTTGAAGCGGGTAGAAAACTTGTTGAGAAGGAGTTGAAATATTGTTTAGATCTTTGTAAATGGGAGGGAAATTTCTACTATTCGATTGAATCATATAAGAATGCACATCAAAGGCTTCATAAACTAGTTCATAAATTCAATGTAAATATTTATCTCATATTAAATCATGTGGCAGTACCATTACCTAAAAAAGCAAGGGATCTCCCAAAATTTTTCATTCAAAGCAGACGCTTTGATTATCCCTCATTATATGCCTTATATTTTGTTCAAGAGTTTGAAGTGGCAGTGTTAACTTGTGAGATAGGGAGCTTTCTCAATGGTGGAATTTCAAACCATCCTCCTAGCTAGGATGCATGGCTTTTAAGCCAGGATGCAGCACTTTCAAGCCAGGATGTAGGGCTTTCAGGGATGCAAGGATAGCAGTGATGAAAAATCATTGAAGGTGTCTCATGGCCTCCAAACCTAGGCCTAATATGAACGTTTGGTGAAACCTGATTTGAGCCATTAATCTAGAAGAGGAGATCAATAGCCATAACTAGTAGTAGAGCCCATTGTATAGATTTAAGTCCTAAAGGAGTTACCAAAGAAACTATTCTCTATGTATTTACAAGTATTCGCAAACATCTAGACAGGTCTTTGCTTTGCATCTCAATTTGATCAATAGTTTTAGCAAAACAAACAACAAGCAACTCGATCTATATCTGAAATTGACCTTTGCTTTGTAGCTCAATTTGAGCAACATGTTTAGCAAAAATGCATAGTTTGATTTTATTGGAACGCATAATTTTATTTTTAGGCCCAAAAGCATGTGGAGGAGTCACGTCTCACATGCCTTATCAATGAACAAGCATGATGGATTAAAATGGGAATAGGAAGTAATAACTATATGCCACGATACAATTAGGTGACTATAGCTTTCTCTAGTTTATAGTTGATAATCAAGTATAGTTATTATCACTTTGTCATGGTAACTTAATTCATCTCTTTGTTATGATAACTTAGTTCATCATTGATAAGTTAAATTTCATATTTCATAAAACAATACTTCATTATAAGTAGGAATCATATATCAATATCAATGATAACATCTATTAGCTTAAGAGAAATTCACCAATCTTAATGAGGGTTTCATTACCACACCTCCCTCAAGCTTTTTGGTTTTCATATTTCACAATGAATCGCTCTCTAAACATTGTACAACCCCGACAAATGTGCTTTCATCCTCGCGGTGCCCTACTAACACCCCTTCCCTTGACATAGTCCTTTCGAGATTGAGTCCCAAATACAATTTATGACCCATAACCACCTATGGTTCTAGCAGTTTGATAAAGACTTGGGGATCGGTTGTGATCGGGCTCAACCTCGATCCATGTAGAGGAGTCATATAAAAACCCTTCACCACAGGAATGTCAATCCAATAGTCTTAACAAAACCCTTCACCACAAGAATGTCAATCCAACAGTCTTAACAAAAACCTGCAAATTCAAATATAATTAACATAAAGAAAATGTGGTCAATCACAATATACAAACAAGCCCTAAGTTAACAAAAACCCGCAAATTCAAATACAATTATCCATCAACTCTATGGCTTAGTTGGCCTCTATGGTTGGCCCCACTACCGTTCAACTTCCAAATTTACCACTCTCAGACGAGGCCACCGAAGCTTGTGGGCTTCGCTTATTAAATCAAACCTGCCAATGGTACTATGCGCTGGCCTTAATTAGATCTCTCTAGTCTTGATAAACTGAGCAAGGGCTTGCTTGCCAACTTTCTAGGACCTGTGTCTAAACATGACAACCATACAATCCTCAACAACATGTTGGCTACCATTAAGGTAGGGACTAGCTGTCATACAACCATTCTTGTTTGTACTCAAAAGCTTCTATTTTATTGTATTTTCTTCCTGCATTTTACTTTGTATTGTTAAATCTTCATAGTTTTTGACCTATTTTCATGTATTATTCTTTTACTTTTAGATTTATATTTGGCTAGAGAAATGATTTATTTTTATTTATTTTTCTTTCTTTTCATAATTTATTGTGTATTATAAGTTTTATTAATTATCAAATGTAATTTCACAATATTTTCTTGGTGATATTTATAACCTATGTGGAAATCCATGTTCTGTATATTTCTATTTCTTTAGAATTTTTCTTCATGTTTGGAACATATTCTTCCTCTTCAAATACTATTTTATGTACATAATTTTTTCCTAATAATGTTCTCCACATACTGCAAAATGGTATTTCTTCACACTCCTCATGTAAATTCTCCCACATACAACTTGTTCCACACTTAATCATTTTATGATAGTGATGGTTCAAAAGGCCATGAATATCCAAGTTGCATACAACTTTTTAAATAATGAATCCATACAGGTGATGATAGTTTTAGGTGGAGGAGGAATGACCTATTGTAGAGTTTTATGAACCCGACATTTCGGACTACCAAGTGAGTCCATCATCAGGGAAGAATGCATCAATAGATATTATTAAAATCATAATGATGTATCCAAGAGCTATAATTAGGGTATTTATATAAGTTATTAAACAAAAGAAATAAGAAAATAGGTCGGCTCTTATCTTTTTATTTAATTAATTAATTAAATTATTATTATTATTATTATTATTATTATTATTATTATTATTATTATTATTATTATTAATTAATTAATTAATTTATTCAAGGGGATAACTTAATCGAATAGTTTTATTATCTATAGAATTAATTATTATGTTTATTAATTCTATTTTAAATAATTGGTTCAATTGATTCATTAATTTGTTTAAATAATAAATTAATTTGTTTGATTAATCAAATTAATTAATTTAATTTTGTATTCGTTATTAATATGTTTATTCATTTATTTACATTATTAATTTATTAATTTGATTAATTAATTCATTAATTAATAAGTTTACGGGGATAGATTAATTACTTATTTTTCTATTTCTTGAATTATTTATTAGGTTTAATAAATTTATGATTTTTTTATTTATTGATTAATTACTTTGTTTTACTAATTAACTAATTTTTTATATTTAATTAAAGGAATAGATTAGTTAACAAATTTATTATTTATTATTTTATATTTCTTTTTATTGTTTTTAATAAGTTTATTAATTTGATTTAATGTACTTATTTCTTTGTTTAATTATTTATTTATTTGATTAATTTGTTTTATTTGCTTAATTAATTAATTAATTAATTTATTTTTATTTTTATTGTTATTTTTATATTTTATTTATTTACTTATTTTTTATTTTTTGGTTTTAGTGAGTTATTTATCTATAATTTCCAGAGTTTATTTATTATTATTATTTGAAGGTTTAAGTAATTACACCTATATGCATTCTATTAGTTATTTTTTTAATGATATCAAATGATTATATGTGAAGAAATCTATTACTAAATTATGTTTATCATTGTTAATTAAATGTATTGCTTTAAGGAGGATATTACATAATTGATGATTTTATTATTTGTTTATTTTTACGTGTTTAAAGTTTTTTAACGGAATATAGTTAATTATTGGCTATTAAGGTTTCAATTAACGGTTTCTAGGTGTTGCTTAGTTTTAATCCATCGTCTCGGTTTAGGTTATTCTTCCGTTTTTCTATTTCAATGGCTTCCTTGATTTTCCTTTTGAGATAGTGGTCTTCTTTTCTAACCAGTTTGATGTCTTATTAAACCTAATAATTAATTCAAGAAATAGAAAAATAAGTAATTAATCTATCCCCGTAAACTTATTAATTAATGAATTAATTAATCAAATTAATAAATTAATAATGTAAATAAATGAATAAACATATTAATAAAGAATACAAAATTAAATTAATTAGTTTGATTAATCAAACAAATTAATTTATTATTTAAACAAATTAATGAATCAATTGAACCAATTATTTAAAATAGAATTAATAAACATAATAATTAATTCTATATATAATAAAACTATTCGATTAAGTTATCCCCTTGAATAAATTAATTAATTAATTAAAAATAAAAATAAAAATAATAATAATAATAATAATAATAATAATAATAATAAATAATTTAATTAATTAATTAAATAAAAAGATAAGAGCCGACCTATTTTCTTATTTCTTTTGTTTAATAACTTATATATATACCCTAATTATAGCTCTTGGATACATCATTATGATTTTAAGAATATCTATTGACGCATTCTCCCCTGATGATGGACTCACCTGGTAGTCCAAAACATTGGGTTCATAAAACTCTACAATAGGTCATTCTTGCTCTACCTAATACATACAACTTGTTCAAGACTTAATCATTTTATGATAGTGATGGTTCAAAAGGCCATGAATATCCAAGCTACTTAATTGAATTTTGAGTTTCTTAATTATGTGCCTTACGCAATTTTTGAGAGTGATTTATAATTCATTAATAACATTCTGATTTAAATGGGGAAAGGTCATGATTTCAGGTAAATCCTAGATTACTTTTCTCATTTTCCCATGAAGTACTATTTTTCTAAACTTCCATTTATGATATGCGTAGGTCCCAAAGAAAATAGTACATGGCGAAAATATGTTTTAATAAATGATATTCATGAATAAAGTTTCTAAATACCAAAATCTTTGTAATTTATGAAGTTATAGTCTCACATATATTAAAGCGCATTGGAAGAATAAGGAACATATCAAACTATAAGAAGAAACAAACCCTTTGTGGAGATTATGTCAATTCTCTTGCAAGTCAAGGTAAAGACTTCTATTGGTGTGAAGCATGTCACTTTTCTCAACAGTAACTCTAGAGTGGAAACCCTAGAATAGGATTTGGACAACTAGAGTAGTAAAAGTTGGGTGCGTACCCAAAGTATTAAATTTGAAGGAGCTCGTTTCTTGGTCCACTTGATGATTTGATTCAATGAATAGAAAAATTCGTAGAGGAGTTTGAAGGAATGAATCCAATGTTATTCACTCCTAAAGTTTTTATAATGATGCTCTCAGCCTTTATGGTTGGTGAAATTTATTAAAGTATTTCTTAGCTTCATAAGACCAAATCCAATTAACCTCTCAACTATTGATACATCTATGTTGATATAGGTATATTGAGATTACTCATGGTTATTTGAACCATTAATGGTATGAGAGACTTTGTGTGACATTAATTTTTCATTCTCTATTATTTTTATTTTACTTCAAAAAAGAACCCATATTTCATTCGATTGAGGTACTCTAGAATTAGATTTCCTACGAGCTAGGAGACTACCTCAAAAGTCAAACATTTTTTAAGATTAGATTTCTTGTCATGGTGGTTTCTTATGGTAATGTGTTTTAGGGAATGCCTTTAAGGAAAAATTTAAATGCAAAGAAGGAGTATGTTAAGTTCTCATACCCAATCCTATTGAAACATAAAGCACCTCTTAAATTCTTACTTATTGAAGATAAATTTCCCAAGTAATTAAGAAATATGGTTACTAGAGTAGAACCATGATACATAACTCAAGTGACAAAAAATTAAGAAAAAGGAATTTGTGTGCATAAGGAAGATTGTGCTTATATTAGATTAGAGGGATATGATTGAATCACTAATATTCTTCATGCATTTTTTGTGATTGACATTTTGTAACTAAATTCTACAAGTAGTAAAAGTAGTATATAACATGGTTTCTCCTTTTCTCTTGTTCAAAAGAAGGTGATACTTTTCTTACCCTTTAATGTATATAATGTGGAGTAATAAATTCTTCCCGCTTAATATTTTTTTTTGAAATCTTCAATATGTTTGACCTAAGGGAAGTTTAAGCCCCCAAATGTTTTGATAATTAGGGGTTATCTTCTAAACATTTTGTAGGTTTGAGTGGTTAATTAAACAAGAAAAAAATAAATTAAAATGAATGGAAACTGAATGCGAACAAGCAAGTAAAAGACAATATCTTACATGGTAAAACCTTGACAGTGTGTCAAGGAAACATCCACGAGGCAAGGGATTGGATTATTTATTTGATCAATAATGATTCTCCATAATTACAATAGTTCAGGAATTCATCAGTTTTATAAGAGCCTCCTCCATTACATAACTGTTGTTTCACTATAAAACTAACTTGGTAGTAACTAATACAATTTTTACACATATTTACATAATTCATTGTCAAATTCCAATAAAATTCACCTAGATAGCAATTTTCCTAATCCCTTGCCCATGCCCATTCATCATCTCTTTTGCAAGCCAAGAGAAGCTAAACACCATCTCAGCTTCTCTACTGTAATTGGCTTCATGAATATGTCTACACAATTCTCCTGTTTATGGACCTTCTTGAGAGCTACTTTTCCGCCATCGATCACATGTCTCAGAAAATGATACCTTACATCAATTTGCTTGTTCTTTCTCTAATAAGTTGGATTCGTAGCCAAGTGAATAGAACTCTGACTATCATAGAGTGCATTCACTCTCTCCTGTGTGCTTCAAATCTCATCAAATAGACCCTTTAACTAGATTGCTTCTTTACTGGCATCTGAAGCAGCTATATATTTTGCTTCAGGAGTGGACAACACAACTGTTTCTTGAAGCTTTGACATCTAACTAATTGCTCTGCCTACAAGATTAAAGACATAACCTGTAGTAGATCTCCTTTTTTTCCAAATCACCTAAATAATCAACATCCACATATCCGCAAACTGATCCTTCACTACCATTAAAGATGATGCAATGATCACTCGTACCTCTTAAATACTGAAGCACCCATTTCACTGCTTGCCAATGTTCTTCACCTTGATTTTCCATGAAGCTGCGACAACTCCAATTGCATGTGAAATGGAAAGACTTGTAGATACCATCGAATAGGTTAAGTTGCCTAAATTTTTTTCATATTGTACAGTAGACATATACTATTTTTCTTGATCAGTTCTAGGACTCAAAACTGAAGAAAGCTTAAATTGGGAAGCTAATGGAACATTAACATGTTTCACATTTTGCAAGTATTCTTTGTACATACTTCTACTATGATAACCAAAGCTTACCATTTTTCCTATCTCTGTGTATCTCCATGCCCAATATATGTTTTTCTGCTCTAGGATCCTTCATATAAAACATCCTACAAAGTTGAACCTTTAACCTATTGACCTCTTCCATGCTTTTTCTTTCAATAATAATATCTGTAGGAATTTACAGGGTAAGTTCCTCAGACAGAACACCAAAGGACACCACTCACAACCAGATCACAGATCAATACACTAGTATTTTTGACGTGGTTAAAACCGTCAAAGAGGGAAACAGTCCACGGCCTGAGCCAACGCGGCCACTTTAGGAAATTTATTAATAAAAGAATGAAAATTTACATAAGCTTCTCTCATAGACAAATTACACTACAAATGACCCTCCATGCACTTTAAATAGAAATCATGGACCAATCGGGTGTTAAGCCATGGATCAAGTGTCGGTAATACCGAGGAGAGAATGAATTGTCGGATCACTACATATCGTGACCGTCAGATTGTAAGTTACAAAATGTACATAATAAAGAAACACACTTTACCTAACCCTATACTAGACCAAGTTGTACTTAACTATTTCCTATGTGTCGGAATATCCTAACATCCCCCCTTAAGAACAACTTGGGATAGGATTGAAGGATTTACAAATATGACACAATAGGAGAAGGAAGGAGGCACTAGAGCCTATCCCCCCTTAGTGACAACTTCCTGAACTCCAACCATAAATCGAAGTTTAGTGAACTTCACCTCTGTGAGAGCCTTTGTGAAGATGTCTGCAACTTGATCATCTGTTGAACAATATTGCACTTCAAGAACATGGTCGTGAATGAGCTTTCTGATGAAGTGCATGTGTAGTTCAATGCGTTTGCTGCGCTGATGTTGGACTGGATCTTTGCACAGTTGAATGGCACTTTGATTATCACACCAAAGTGTAGTCAGATGCTGCTTCTGAAAGCCAAACTCTGACAAGATCTGACAAAGCTGCAAGGCTTCCTTACTAGCTTCTACGGCACCACGATACTCTGCTTGTGCTGATGAAAGAGAAATGGCACCTTGTTTCTTGCAAGCCCATGTAATAGGTCCTGGACCAAGAGTGAACACATAACCGGCAGTAGACTTCCGATCATCAGGGTCACCAGCCCAATCAGAATCAGTGAAACCAACCAATAGAGGAGCTGCTTCGGCACTGTAATGAATCCCAAACTAAACTGTACCTCGAACATAACGAAGTATTCTTTTAGCTGCTTTCTAATGACTTTCATGTAGTTTTTGCATAAACCGAGCCACAAGGCCAACAACAAAGGAAAGGTGAGGACGATTATGGGTTAGATACAAAAGGTTTCCTACAAGTTGACGGTATAAGGTAGCATCAACTTCAGGAGAAGTACAAGTGACTGAATGTTTGACTCCAGACTAGAAGGGAGAAGGGGGTGGCTTATAGTCTTCCATGTGAAAATGGCGTAGAATATCACAGGCATACTTGGACTGGGAAAGGGAAATACCCTCCTTGGATTGCAAGACTTGAAGACCGAGAAAATAATGTAAGTGTCCTAAGTCTGTCATTTCAAATTTCTTTTTAAGGCTAGACTTCACATGGTTTATAAGGTTGGGATCACTACCGGTAAGGATAAGATCATCAACATAAAGAACAAGAATGATAAGAGACTTGCCCACTTTCTTGGTGTAGACAGTATTGTCAGAATGACACCTAGAAAAGCCAGATTCTAAAAGAAAGCTATCCATTTTGGCATACCAAGCTCGAGGAGCTTGCTTAAGACCATAAAGGGATTTCTTAAGCCGACATACAAGGCTGGAGTCTGTTTTTATGAAGCCAATGGGTTGTTCCATGTAGATTTCTTCATGCAAGTCCCCATGCAAGAAGGCAGATTTAACATCCAGCTGATGGACTTCCCATTTGAATGAGGCAGCAAGGGAAAGAACAAGGCGGATAGAGTTCACTTTGGCAACATGGGAGAAGGTTTCAGTGTAGTCAATTCCTTCAACTTGTGAAAAACCTTTAGCAACAAGACGAGCTTTGTGTTTATCAACTTTCCCATCTGGTCCATAGTTGGTTCTATAAACCCATTTGCATCTAACAACTTTTCGTCCCTTTGGTAGAGGAACAAGATCCCATGAATCATTTTCCAATAATGAATGATATTCTTCATTCATAGCTGCTTCCCAATCTGGATGGCTTGAAGCTTCTACAAAGGTGTCAGGATCATAATTTACTGGAGCTTGAGCCAGTAAGGAAGAGGCTCTGTCAAACTGAGAACGTGTGCGTTGTTGATCTGTAGGATCATCGACAAGATCACCTGGTGCATCTCGAGTAACATGAACCCATTTTGGAAGCTGAGGAGCTGAAGGAGGATCCTGAGATGGTGGGGGAGGATTGTCATCCTCACTTTCATCATTTAAAGAAGAAATGTTTTCAAAAGTAGAAGAGATAGGGAGAGGTGGCACATCCGCCGGACTAGGCTCGCAGGCCGATATATTTTCATCAAATTTTACATCTCTTCTAATGATAACATTTTTGGACTTAAATGGAATAAGTCTATACCCTTTGACATCTTCAGAATATCCAACAAAAGTACATTTTTCACTCTTAGGTCCTAAAGCTTTATGCTTTTCATCTGGAATATGGGCCCACGCTTCACCTCCAAAAACACGAAAGTGACTTACATCTGGTTTGATTGAGCTCCATGCTTCTTCTGGAGTGATATTCTTTAAAGCCTTAGTAGGAGTGCCATTTATTATGTAATTTGCACAGTTAATTGCTTCTGCCCAAAAACTAAGACCAAGTCCTTTAGATTGTAGCATACAATTAGCCATTTCCTTTAAGGTGTGATTCTTCCTTTCAGCTACACCATTTTGTTGTGGAGTATATGGAACAGTATGTTGCATTTGAATTCCATTCTCAGTGCAAAAGTTGATGAATGTGTTTTTAACATATTCTCCGCCATTATTAGATCTTAGCTTAAGAATTTGATGCCCAGATTGTTTTTCAAGAAAGGCCTTGAAGGCCAAAAATGTGTTAAATACTTCACTCTTGAGTTTTAAGAAGTATACCCAAGTGCATTTGGAGAAATCATTAATGAATGTTAAGAAATACTTGCAGCCAGAGAATGAAACAACTGGAAGTGGACCACATAAATCACTATGCACAAGCTGTAAAGGGGCTGAGGCATGCCAAAAGGCACGTTTTTCAAAACTGTCCCGATCATGTTTTCCGAGTACACATCCAGAACAAACACCATCTCTGCAAGATACCATAGGAAGACCTGACACCATATTTTCTATACATAGATGTTGAAGGGAGCGATAGTTTAAGTGACCAAATCGCTCATGCCAAAGTTTGCTCACTTCATCATTATGAGCAACAAATACTGAGGGAAGATTTGATGACCCAAAGTTGTGAAACTTATACAACCTTGTAGAATCATCAGCAATGCCAGTAGCTAAAATCTGTTTACGATCTCTTAGGTCCTTGATTACAACATCATGAGGTGAAAATTCAACGATTTTACCTTCACCTGAATGAGTTATCTGATATACAGATAGAAGGTTTCAGGATAAGGTTGGAACGTATAATACATCATTAAATTGACCATTGTCTAGATGAACAGTTCCAGTCCCTACAACATTAAGATATCTATCATCACCAACGTATATATTTTTGGTGTTACAATCATTTAAAGAAGAAAACATGGCTTTGTTTTTGGCCATGTGATAAGAAGCTCCAGAATCAATGAGCCACTCATGAGAATGAGAAGAAGAAGATACATTTAATGCATAACTAGATCGAGATGATTGACAACCACATGCAGAAAGTGTCATTCCTGGAGATGAAGTTGAAGTTGAAGAATTCTCCAAATGGATGTTATGCTTCTTCATCATTGCTTCGAAGGCTTCCATCTTCTTAAAGCATTTGGATTCTAAGTGGCCATCTCGATTACAAAAGTTGCAATGTCTATCTATCTTCTTCCATTTGTTTTTATTTCTCTTATCATTTTGTTGAAATGATTATTCATTTTGAGGCTGAGATTGCTTAGGACCCTTGTTTGGTTTAGGACCATTCTTTTTAGGATATGACTTCTTAGGATTCTTTGAATTTCGTTGCTGCTAGGCGGCTAACACTTTCTTGGAAGAGTTTCCAAGATTAAGAAGACCAAGGTGTAAGAGTTTTTCTTGTTCTCTTATTAAAGAATCACAAAAAGAGTCAAAGGAAGGGGACTTGTAGTCTATTCCTTGAGAAATGTAGGAATTTACAGGGTAAGTTCCTCAGACAGAACACTAAAGGACACCGCTCACAACCAGATCGCAGATCAATACACCAGTATTTTTGACGTGGTTAAAACCCTCAAAGAGGGAAACAGTCCACGGCCTGAGCCAACGTGGCCACTTCAGGCAATTTATTAATAAAAGAATGAAAATTTACATAAGCTTCTCTCGTAGAATGGAAGGTGGAGACAAACACAGAGTAGGCTGGTCCCAACTTAGTAAGAATGGAATATATAAGGTTACTATCTTCTTTATTAACCTTAACACCTTCCAAGAGATATCTAAGGGTCTTGAACTTGGACAAGAAATCTTCAATGCAAGAAAAATTATTAGGGTCCAATGTAAGCAACTCATTTTCAAGTTTATGGGCTCTAAGTTCATTTTCAATCCAAAAAACGTTATTGATTTGTTCAATTGCTTCATCAGGAGTATAAGGTTATGCAATAAGGAATCTAAGATCTAGAGAAATAGACATCCCTATCAATCCACGTGCTTGATCTTGCCTATTTTCCCATTTAGCAGCCTTATCTTCATCCTTTGGTTTCTTTTCTTGACCTGAGGTTATTCTGTAGAGACCTTTACTTCTAAGTAAATCCTCAATGTAGGACAACCGTTGGAAGTAGTTGGTGCTGTCAAGGGTAGCTTGGTATTGACTTTCCATTTCAACAGAAACTGAAACTAAAGATGCTTAAACTAAGTGTTCCAATGGATAGATCTCGAAAAATTAAGCTGGTTTAAAAAAAAACGGCTATGAAAACGTCTTCCGGATGAAGAAGTTATGGCTTTTTGAAAAAACGTTGTTGAAGATGCTGACGAAGTGCGGGAATGTGCGGAAATGAAAAATCCGCCCTCACAAAAAGGAGATTTGAACCCAAGACCTCTACTCTCTTAAAATAGCTTTGAACTAATTGAGCTATACAAAAAATTTGTGAGAGAGAGAGAGGGAGGGGGGGGGTTGATGCTTTGGCTTGTGTGCTTGCTTTGAGAAAGCTCTTTTTCCCTACAAAACAAAAAACACAAAACCCAACACGGACATGCAAAGAAAACGAACCTTACGGCTCAAAGTTAGCTTTAGCCAAAAAACTAAATATTTTCAAAAATGAACCTTGCGGCTCAAAGTTAGCTTTAGCCGGAAACTAAATATTTTCCTCAATGTTTATGATTTTCTGAGATCACACAAAGGCGCAACGGAAAAGAGCATACGCATGAGAAAAATCCTTCCTTTCTATTTCTGATTTGCCCAGATCGCACAGAGTCGCAGGGCAAAGAGCATACGCAAAAATGAAAGGTATAGATTTGGTAATAAAAAAGGTTAAATAAACCGAAATCGAAATAAACAGAGAGAAAATAACTGTAAACTACAAATAAACACTGTATACCTCCAGATCTTAAAAATTACGCAGTTAGGGCTACCGGAAACCTTTTCGCGTGAAATGAAAGGGGTTCCTCACTGGAACAGATTCTCCCAACACAATACAGCAGTCCTCTCGGCCTGAAAGTAGTCAAAAACAGTAGATCTGGAAAACAACAATCGGATGCAGTTCTACCGAATTCAGACTTGGATCACTAATGGACGCGGCCCTCAAATAGCTCTGATACCATGTAGAATTTTATAGGGTAAGTTCCTCAAACAGAACACCAAAGGACACTACTCACAACCAGATCGCAGATCAATACACCAATATTTTTGACGTGGTTAAAACCCTCAAAGAGGGAAACAGTCCACGGCCTGAGCCAACGCGACCACTTTAGGCAATTTATTAATAAAAGAATGAAAATTTACATAAGCTTCTCTCATAGACGGATTACCCTACAAATGACCCTCCATGCACTTTAAATAAAAATCATGGACCAATCGGGTGTTAAGCCACAAATCAAGTGTTGGTAATACCAAGGAGAGAATGAACCGTCGGATCACTACACATCGTGACCGTCGGATTGTAAGTTACAAAAATTACACAGTAAAGAAACACACTTTACCTAACCCTATACTAGACCAAGTTGTACTTAACTATTTCCTATGTGTCGGAATATCCTAACAATATCATGAACATACAAAACTAAGATAATGAATATGCCACTGAAACTCTTGAAGTATACACAATTATCATACTCACTTCTAATAAAGTTTTGGCTCACCATGAAGGAGTCAAACTTCTTGTACCAGTGCCTGGGAGAATTCCTCAGGCTGTACAATGATTTCCTAAACTTGCAAACTAATCTTCTTCTATGATATTGTACAAAACCTTCTAGCTGTTTAATATATATCTCTTCATCCAAATCGCCATGTAGAAAATTTGTTTTAACATCTAACTATTCTAACTCAACGTTAAGTAATGTAGTTAGTTTAAACACAATACAAATAAAAACAAGCTTTACAACTAGTGAAAAAACTCATGAATGTCAATACCTTCAACCTAAGAATACCCTTTTTCTACGAGCCTTGCCTTATACCTTTCGATACTTCCATCAACTTTCTGTTTCAATTTGAAGACCCATTTGCATCCAACAACACTTCTCCCTATAGGAAGTTCTACAAGATCCCAGGTATTATTCTTGGCTAAGGAATCCATCTCTTCTTCCATACTCGTTTTCCATTTTTCTCTATTTGTATCATCTACTACTCCTGATAGCAAGAAAGTTCCCCATCTTCAGTAATCAAAGCAAAAGATGAAGCAAAATCTTCCTACCTTTTGGGACTTTTTCTTTCCCTTGTAAACCTTATTAGAGTGACTCGTTGTTGAACTAGTTCAGAAACTTCAACAATTTTCTTTGTATATTCATCACCTTTTCCTCTAGAAGTATCTCCTTCCTTTTGACTTTCAGAAAAAGGTCTAGTCTCCAATTGTATTTTTTGATTTGGCAATACCTATTCCTATTCAATCCTTTCAACATTTGATTTTAAAAGAGAAGATCATCAAATGTTACATCTCTAATAATCAATATCCTCTGCAATGCAGGATCCCACAACTTGTATCCTTTCGCCACATAGTCATACCCAACAATGACATAACATTTTGATTTTGGATCTAATTATGAATGTTGATTTTCTAGGAATAGGAGCATAGGCATCACAACCAAATATCCTTAAAATTGGATAATCACAAGACTGACCTAACCAAACTTCTTCAGGAATTTTACAATTAATTACTACTGGAGGTCATATATTAACTAAATAACAAGCAGTGTATATTTCTTCTACCCACAACCCCTTTTGCAGGTTAGCATTGCTGATCATGCTTCTAGCTCTTTCCATAAGAGTCTGATTCATACATTTAGTAAAACTATTTTGTTGAGTAATATAAACAACACTTTTGTGTCTAACAATTCCTTCATCCTTACAGTATTTTGAAAATTACAGAGAAGTAAATTAACCACCATTGTCCGTTCTTAAACATTTAATTGATTTGCCTATTATTTTTTCAACCACTGATTTCAATTGTTTAAATACATTGAATACATAAAATTTCTTTTTCAACATAAATATCCAAAATTTATAGGAGAAATCATCAATAAATGTAAAAATATATAAAGCACCTCCGTGTGATACAACAATAGATGGTCCCCACAGATGAGAATGAATATATTCCAAAATTTCTTTACTATTATGACTTCCAGTTTTAATCCTTTGTTTACACTATTTTCCATACACACAATTTTTACATAAATCCAACTTCAAAGATTTCAAATCAGGAAGTAATTTACAATTCATGAGTACTTGAAGACATTTCTCACTCATGTGAACAAATCGTTGATGCCATAGGCGAGTACCTTCTTCTTCTTCTTTCTCTGACACAATCGCTGCTTCACTGACCTACGTACTTCCTTTGAGTTTGTAAAGATTTCCGACCTTTTTTTCTTTCATAACAACTAGGGCGCCTTTTGAGACTTTCAACACTCCATTTTGACCTGTAAACTTTCTGACCTTTTTTGCTTTCCTAACAACTAGGGTTCCTTTTGAGACTTTCAACACTCCATTTTGACCTATAAACTTTCTAACCTTTTTTGCTTTCATAACAACTAGGGTTCCTTTTGAGACTTTCAACACTCCATTTTGACCTGTAAACTTATAACCATCTGAATCCAACACTCCTAAAGAAATCAATTTTTCTTCAATTCAGGTACATGTCTAACACTAACTAATGTTCTAACTCTATTATCATACATTTTTATCTTGATATTTCCCATCCCAATAGTCGGAGATGATACATTATTACCCATAAACACAAAACTGCCATTTAAAACTTCAAATGAAGGAAACCAATTTATTTGTGGACACATGTGATGAGAAGCACCAGAGTCTAACAACCAACTTTCAAAATCCTGAGAGACATTACATATAGGTAAAGTTTCATCTATCATACATAATTCTTCAGCACATAAACTTCATCTATCATACCCGAATCAACCTTATTTGCTTCCTTATTTGGGTTATTAGACTCTTTCCAATTCCAACATTCTTTCTTGAGATGTCCAATTTTATTATAGTACCAAAATTTCACCTTACACTGCTTTCCCCTTGATTTTGATCTGGAATATCCCCTTGATTTTTCTCCTCTTTCCTTTGACCATCCTCTAGATGTCATGGCTTCTCGTTCATCTATTTCAGTATTGGATTTCCTTTGTACTTCTTCAGATAAGAAAGCTCCCACAACTGATTCAAATTTCAAAGAATGAGCAGTGCTCAAAGTGATTGAAGTTATGAAGTGGTCCCATGACTCGAGTAGAGAACACAACAAGGTTATAGCTTTGTCTTCTTCCTAAATTTAACATCCATTTTTGATAATTGGTATATAAGTGTACTAAAAACATTTAAATGTTCTGCAACTTTTGTACCCTCCTTCATCCGCAGACTGTACAACTATCATTTCAAATAAATTCTATTCGTTAACGATTTTGTCATATATAATCTTTTCGGTTTTTCCCATAAACCTACAGTTATACTCTCTTCAACAATGTTGAAGAGAACTTCATCTTCAGCTACACCTGATGGTATTGATGACTCAGGCATCCATGTCCTCCTAGTTCAAATCTATCATGCTAGGAGGTTTCTTATTTGCCCCGTCGAAAGTTTTGTGCAACCCTTGTTGCACCAGAAAATCCCTAACTTTCAGTTTCCATAACTCAAAGTTGTTCTTGCTAGTGAATTTCTCCACCTCGAACTTTGCATTCGTCATTTTCGCCATTTATTTCTAATTTGCTTCTAACTATGATTCTAGGGTTTATTTCTGAATTTTAATTTTTCTACAATCTCCCTTCAACTAGGGTTTCTTTCTAATTTTTTGAATTTGAATTTCTCATAATCAACCTTCAAGTAGAGTTTCTATTTGATTTTAATTTCATTGGCCCTTTTTTTCTTAAGCCTGGTTTTCTCAGAATTTCTTTTATCTTACTACACAAATACAAAAAACAATATCCAGACAAAAAAATACTCCAAACCCTAATTTGTTTTTCAAAGTCACCAGCGCTGAACAAAAAAGATCATTTTTTATGTTTAAATATGAGCAAAAATAATTTCTCAGACTCATTTTTGCTGATCGAAGTTGCAATTTTTTTTCAACGAAGTGTTAACCTCTCAGTGACTTGGAGATAGTCTCGTTTATTGGCTTTTTCCATAAATCTAAACTCTAGACAAATGGACTCTCAACGACAGTTGTTCTTAAAAAAAATGGTGGAAACTCTTTACTTGTTCAGAAAATCGATGGCAGGAAATGACGACAACTCTTTCTTCTTTCAGAAAATCAATGGTAAAAAGTGGTGACATCTCTTTCTACTTTCAGGAAATCGGTGGCAAATATCTGAGCGGGTTGGTCCTCAAAATTTGTCTGCACCTCTTCCATTTTTTTTCGAGTAGGCTCCTCCTCAAAATTCGGTGGCAGTCTCCTTTTATTTGCATTTTCAGATAGATGTCAAAATTACTGGGCTTCTAGCACTGTATGTCTATTCTCAAATTTCATGCTATTCAATACACTTTCAATGAAGAATGCTCTATGCACTGCAGAAAGTGGTGGATGTCAGCTCCAACACTCAACACGACAGCAAGGGAATATATCTTTCCACTAGCACGACCACTAGTGCCACGAGTTTCAATGGCGGATACATTGTGTGCATCCCTCCTTGACCATTCTACTCGCTATAGCTTCCCCTCATACATTCAAAAATACTAAATCTAAAAGACAAAATCGCATTGTGCTCTTTTCCTTTCGATCTAACTTCACTTAGTCTTTTATCGGCATTCTTCTCATTTTTATGCCTAGATCTACAACAATCCATTAATATTCGTCCAAGAACATATCCTCCATACTGAGCTTCCATAACTCAAAACCCTTACCATTAAATTTCTCTCTCTATCTTTCCATTGTTTGCCATCTTCTTTCAGTGCAAGAATCGATCTCGTAGATCTCCCACTAAACATGGTCTACCACAGGCCCGATCAAAGCCCCTCAATAGTAAAGAAATCCCCTTGAAGTGGAAATAACTCTCATACCAAATGTAGATTTTAACCTTACAGAAAAATTACCTTCGAATAAATTCTTAAAATAGAAAAATATACTATGGTGAAAACATCAAACAAATATACACATGCCTTTTCCTTTGGATCACAAAATCGAGACTATCAAATTTATTTTTTCATTATTTTCCTTCCAGTCTTACAATACATATATATACATGTCAAAGTATTCATAAACCCCAATTCATTAACCCTAGATTAAAACATTATTGTAGTTCCCTAGGCCGGATTTACAAAATACCATGGGAAGAAAAACATCATGTCCAAAATGATGTGCAAAACCCATACACGAAACCATGGGTAGGTCCACCCACCATCCTTGGGTCCGCTTATCATCCTTGGGTCTGCCCATCATCATTGGGTTCTCATAAAAGATAATTCTTGGGGTGTTTCTCCAAACACTGTTTAGGGGGGCTACCAACCCCCAACAAATCCCCCAATAGTGGGGCAACCGCCCCCCTATAAATCCCACAATAGGAGGGGGCTACTGTCGACTTATGACCCCCCCACTATGCCTAGTGCAACATAGAACACGTGGAACTAGTCATGGAAAGAATATAACACACACCCAACACCCTTCAAATAGAACATGCTCATCCTTACCTTCATATTTGAGGTCTATTCCTTCTAATTGAAACACATATCCAATCAAACCTCTACTACCTATCCATTTCTAGACCCCCAAAATTCTAAAAAAATTACTTCTTTTAGCTCTCAATCCATGATATTTCTTGCTAATGTTTCAACACAACGGGTGTTCCCTATTCCTATTCCAAAAATTTCATCAAGGCTTCATAAATATATTGAAAATATTTCATTAACTTAAACATTTCATCATAAATCCATCTTACCTAAGGATCTATCAAGTGATGAGATGAATCAAATTTCTCATGTTGCAAACCATTCCTCAAGTTTTGCACTAAAATATAAGTTTGTGTCTTGAGAGCTTTGAGTCCTCCGAGAGCTTGGTAGACACATGTTGATATCAGGGAAAATTTTAAGAACCCCCCCTAAATTTATAAATATAATAAATGGGCGAATCTCCATGGTATATAGGAAAAATGGAAGGTGATTTTATCAATAATATAATATGTATATATAATTTTTTGGCGAATCTCTCACCAGGCATGGCGAATATTTTACTCAATTATAAAATCTTGTAAGATCTTGGCGAGTCTTTCACTAAATAATAAAACTTTGTAAAGTCCTAGTGAATCTTAGCATAGGCTACATGCTGGTTTAATTCCCCCATTTAAATAGGCTACATTTTAGGTAAATACCATGGGTCAATACCATGTGCCATTTTTGTTTTTATTAATTCTAATATTAGGGTTAATAATATTTTTTTGCATGGTATTAATAACAATCTAGTCCATGGTATTTGTCCCATAGTATTTTGGCCATAGGTTTCACCTAAATATAACCCATTTTTTGAGTGTTTGTAAATATAAGGTGACTTATGGAGTAAATAAAAAAAATGTTTTATTTGTTTACCATACCTCTCCTTTATTTATATTTTTATTAATTTACCATACCTCTTTTACAAATATTGTATTTGGCCCATAGGATTCACTTAAATAAAACCTCTTTCTTGAGCCTTCATAAATAGAATGAGGGTTATGGACTAAATATAAAAATAGGTTTTATTTATTTACGATACGTCTAGTTTATTTGTATTTTTATTTATTTACCATATTTGTATTTTTATTTATTTACCATACCTTTTGAGTAAGTATAAAAAGACGTTTTATTTATTTACCATACCTCCACTTTACTTATATTTTTATTTGTTTACACCCTTACATGTATATAAGGTGACTTATGGAGTAAATATAAAAAATGTTTTATGTATTTACCATACCTCTCATTTATTTATATTTTTATTAATTTACGATACCTCTTTTATAAATATGGTATTTGGCCCATAGGATTAACTTAAATAAAACGTATTCTTGAAAATGGGCGAATGGAAGGTTGTAAGTCCTAATTTCAAGGGCTAAATTTAACTTTTTTACCCTCTCCCTTAAAATAAGGTGGGCTATTTGAGGTGATTTGTAAAAATGTACTATGATACGAAATATTCGCCCACTAAAAATTTAAAACCCCTTAATTCCCCCAAAGGGCGAACATTCGCCCCTAAAATTATCCTTGGTTGATATGATATTTTATTTAATTATTTAATTTGAGATAAATTATGTAAAAATCATAAATAATCACTTGTAGGCTTCAGTGGTTAATTCAACAAGAAAGAAATGAAATGAAACTAGATGGAAATTGGCACCTATGAGGTATTGATTTGCATTGGATAATTATGTTTTTTTCCATCTATCATGATGGTTTTATAGTGGAAAAAGTGCAGGGACCAACTCACAATACCTTTTTTATCTGTAGATGTCAATTTGGCCAATTGGGGTCTGAAACCTTCTCAAAGTCATCTCGTATTAAAAAAAAAACTTTTTTTCGGGTGCACTTTTTCCACTTAAGTGTTGTACCACCTAGTGCTAGTTTATGCATAGATACCTTTTCAATCGCGTACTAATTTTCTCAATCATAGTCTGTATGCAAAATTTATGCCACCTAGGAGTTGACCTTTGTCAGGTACCATATCGTATTCCCCTTATTATTATTACTAGTGTAGCCCTTATTGTTTTTATTCTGGACATGTATCCTCCATGCTTTTATTGTTGTGCCCGATAAAGTCCCACTATTTTTATTGTTGTATCTTTACATTATTATTGTTATGTAGGGTCTGATTTTATTGTGACCACTTCGACTCCTATATATAGCAAGGAGGTCTTATCGTTTTGTATCATCCAAGAATTGTTCATTTATGTAAAGTAAAGGAGGCTTTTTCCTCGAAGTGTATAATTTTTTAGTCATTGATATATCTTTTCTTGTACTTTGTGAGTTGGTTGCATAACAATTGGTATCATAGCTTTGGAGTTCTGGGGTTTTAGTTCATTAAACATGTCATCCTAGATTCTTCGCTATAATGTTTTTTCTATGCAGATTCAAAAGCTGAAATTACAACCACGTGGAACTAAAATACTGATGAACATCATGTAAAAATTTAATATCTTGGCTCCCTATATTTGTGCATGTATCATCCTAGGAATTTAGGGCTTTTGTAGGCTCCAAAATTCCATCTCAAATAGGTGCCCTATGGAAAATCATCATAACGTTCTCTTCGAGCATCAGAATTGAATTCCATAAAACATTACTGATAGTAAAAAGACTATAGTTGTTTGCATATAATTTTTAGGGCCTAAGGTCAATATAGTGACATGCGGATCTCCGTACAAACTCACTCCACTGGACTATTTTATAATCAAGTCATTGTGGGAGATTGGGAATAACGCTTGCCTGAATAATCCAAATCAATCTAACTTGTGGGGTTGGAAAGTAGATGTAGAGGCCTACGGTAGGATGAAATTTTAGACCTTAGAGATCCAAACTTACAAAGATAAAGTAGTTTGAATATCGAGGTCATAAAAAGAAATAAAAGAGTGTGTATTTTTAAATTTTACATAACTTTTGTTTGAAAAATCAGTTTGAAGTCATTTAAATGACATGAAGAAGCATAGATATAATTGTTTGATTCCAAACTTCCTCTAAAGAGAAAAATGGACACACCTAGTAAGAAACTAAAAATCTCTTCTATGACACATGAAAAAGAGGAAGAAATGCAACATGATATATCAAAATTACTAGATCAAGTACAACAAATTTCACTCTCTCAAAGAGTAACCAAAAGCAAATTTGAAGTGATGATGAATGTTAACATGGAGGATTTGGAATCAAAAATAAAAAGGGACATGGAAGGCTTGAAGGATTCTTTAGAAACAAAAATGGAAGAATAGAAGGATGGTTTAAAAGAATAAATAGAGGGTTTGAAGGAAGGTTTGACAAAGTTGCTACAAAAAATGCTTCCTAATGGAAAAAAGGTATTTCATGAAACTAATAATGAGTAAAAAAGGAATATTAATCATGATTTAAAGTACTCTAACTTTGGATTGAAGAACAACCACATACCAAAGATTGATATGAGCAAGTTTTATGGAAAGGATCAAGTAACATGGATACTACATATGGAGAAATATTTTTATCTACATGATGTGAACGCTCATAAAAGGTTCATATTGCATCTTTATATTTAGAATCCAATTAGTTTATATGGTATAAATGCCTTTTTTCTCATCAACCAATTGTTACATAGTCAATTTCTATGGAGGAAATGATAGCACATTATGAGGATACAAAGAGAAACACCTTCTATATCCAATTAATAAATCTCAAACAATAGGATTGAATGGTGGAGCACATTGAGAATTTCAAAAAAATGAATATCAAAGTAACTGATATTATAGAGGAGCATAGGATTGATCTATTCATAGGGACTCTATGGGATAACATACAACATTAGGTTCACATTTGGGAACATGATTCATTGGAGGAGGCATTTAGGGTGGTAAGAAAAGTTGAAAGAAAAATTATGGCAACAATGAAGTATACCACTCGCAACTATAAATATGGAAGTTTTACTACTCCTAGCCTTACACAACCTACAAGGTTGATGAGACAGCAATCGTAGGAAAAAAGAGAAAAAAGGCTTTGTTATAGTTGTGAAATATAATACACTAAAGGCCATAATGTGCTCAAAAGAAATTATTGAAAATAGATTGTGAAGGGGAGGAATAAAAGGAACATGAAACATCATAAGAGGAGGATATACACCAAGAAACAACCCCAAATAAACAATAGATCAAACTGAACAAATCTTGTAATGCATTGGTAGGAATTACCACTCCTAAAACTATCAAGGTAGAAGGATATATGGAGAAGAAAAAAGTAAGAGTATTGATTGATTCATGTAGTACCCATGGTTTTATTCATTTTTAGATAGTTAAGGAGTTGAATTTCTTCCTATATCGAACACAAGGGTGTCAAGTGATTGTTGGAAATGGAAGAACTATAAATCTATCTAGAAACTTCCATAATATCAAGCTAACCATGGGGGAATATTTATTGAATAGTTGAATTATTTCCATACCAAAGGGTGGTGTTGATTTTGTACTAGGACTACAATGGTTATAATATTTGGGGATGATAGGTTTTAATGTTCAAGAACTTTTCTTGAATTTTTTTTCGGAAGAAAAGGAAGTTGATTAAAGAGGTAGCATAGGGAAAACAAGAAATATAATCAACTCTAATGTAATGAAAAATATTCTTAAGAAAGATCAATGATGGATAATTGAAAAATTATGCTCACTAGATGTTTAAACATCAAAATCATCTATTTCTCTCGATCTCTGAAAAGTCTTGGGCAATAATTCAAAGGTATTTGAGACTCCCAAAGGCATCCCACCTATTCATGACCATTATGATGTTATTCATTTTATTCCAAAAAGTGTTCCTCTAAACATCATACCTTACATATATCCCCATGCCCAAAAGAGTGCAATTGAATGAATGTTTGAATAAATGATAGAGGTTCGTATAATTTAACCTAGTCAAAGTTCTTTTTGTACTCTAGTAGTATTAGTGTAGAAGAAGGATGGATCATGGCGTATGTTTACAGATCATAGAGAACTCAACAGGCTCATTATTAAAGATAAATTTCCCATTCGTAAGATTGATGAAGAGTTGGATGAATTACATGGATAAATTTACTTCACCAAGATGCATCTTCATTAAGGATAGCATAAAATTATAATTAAGACTGAAGACATTTGGAAAACAACATTCAGAACTAATGAGGGTCATTATTAGTTTTTGGTCATGCCTTTTGGCCTTACAAATGCACCTACCACATTTTAGGGTTTGATGAATTCAATTTTGAAATCCTTTCTTACAAAATTTGTGTAAGTATTTTTTAATGATATACTAATCTACAACAATTCTTGGAAGGATCTTTTTCAACATGTTGACAGGGTTCTCAAACTATTTGAGGAGAAATAATTATATGAAAAAGCTACAAATTTTTCTTTGGAGAACCATAGGTAGAATATTTAGGTCATATTGTATCTCATCAGAGTGTTAAGGGAGACCCTAACAAAATGAAAACCATTAAGGAATGCAAAATCCCCACAACCATAAAACAACTTGGAGGATTTCTTAGGTTAAGAGGGTATTATTGAGAGTTTGTTAATAATTATAGGACAATAGAAGCATCTCTAACAAGATTACTGAAGAAAAATGCATTTTTTTGGATTCAAGAAGAAACTAAGGCCTTTGAACATCTTCAAGAGGAAATGTTCCAAGCACTACTCTTAGCTATGCCAAAATTCAAAAACAAAATATCGTGCGATGTCATGCCTCAGGAAATGGAATTGTGTTGTTTTAATAAAAAAGGAAGACCCACTATTTTTGAAAGTTGTCCAATAAAAGGAAATTATTTACATAAAGCTATTTATCAGAAGGAAATGTTAGCATTACTACTTGACCTAAAGCAATGGAGATCTTAGCTAATGGGAATACACTTCAAGGTAAAAACAAATCATAATAGTCTTAAATAGTTTTTGGAACAAAGATTATATTTAGAAGAGAAACAAAAATGGGTCACAAATATGTTGGGTTCTAACTTTGAAATCATCTACAAAAAATGTAATAAAAATGTTGTTTCAGATGCACTCTCAAGAAAAGATGAGGACGTGGAAGCATTGCTTTGTTCCATTTCTATTATCCAACCTGATTAGATAACCAAGGCAAGAGATGGATGGAAGAATGATGAAGAGGTGTGGACAATCATTCAAAATTTGCAGCAAGTTCTGAGTACATCTCATACATTTAGCTAGAAAAATGATTCATTATGGTACAAAGATTGCTTATATATTTGTAAGAATTCACAAATGAAGAAAAATATTATTTTGCAATTACACACGTCCCCTTTATGAGGGTGCTCCATATTTTTAAAAACTTACCATAGGGTCAAGAAGGATTTTTTTTGGCTACCCTTAAATATGACATTGAGAAGTTTGTGGCAGAATGTTTGGTTTGCCAACAAAATAAAGTGTGCTAAGACATTTAACCCTTCAAAGTCAGCTTTGGGAGGAAGTCTCAATTGATTTTATCACATGTTTATGCAAGTCTAAAGCAAAGAGTGTCATCATGGTTGTATTTGATAGACTTACAAAGTATGCACACCTTTATGCATTATCTCATCATTTTAAAGCCATTATAGTTGCTACTACATTTATGGAAACAATTCAAAAGCCACATGGAAAGCCAAAGATGATTGTCAGTGACAGATATCCCATTTTCACTGGAATTTTTTGGACAAAAATATTTTATTTTATTGGTACTAAATTAGCTCGTAGCTCATCTTATCATCCTCAATCTAACATGAAAACTGAGATAGTGAACAAATGTTTGGAACAATAGCTTCGATGATTTGTATCTGATAAACAAACACAATGGGTCAAGATGTTTCCTCTAGCTGAATGGTTGTATAACACTTCCTTCCATACTGCAGCAAAAATGACCCCATTTATGGCATTTTATGGATATCATCCACCATTGATCACATCATATTTAAGAGAAAATTCTAAGGTTCAAGAAATGGAAGATCACATCGAGCATCGACAACAACTTCTACAACTCTTAAAGCATAACGTCACTCTGGTGCAAAATCGAAAGAAACAAGAGGCATATCAACATCATAGTGAAAGAATTGTTGATTTAGGTGATCGTGTATTTTGAATGCTACAAGCATGCAAATAAATGTCACTCAAGCAAGCTAATAAGGATAATAAATTATCACCCATGTACTATGGTCCTTAAGAGGCATTGAAAAATATTGGTACTATGGTATAAGGTGTTGCAAAAGGTTGGTACTATGGCATGCAAATTGCAGATTCCTGCATCTTCTAGAGTACACTTAGTTTTCCATGTTTCATGCTTAAAGAAGATTATTGGTAGTATGATCCTAGTTACAATAGTGTTTCTAGAACTTGACGACGAAGAAAAATCATATTTGAGCGTAAAGAAGTCACATAAACAAGAACTCAACAACTATATAATTGATTGTTTTAGAGTATTTCATTAAGTGGAAGAACTTTCCAATTGAAGGCTCCACATGGGAGGATGATAATTTTATATAGAAGCATACGAAGCTACTCAAGCATTAAGGACGACATGTTTTTTAAGGAGAGGTGCACGTGAGGTCCCTATAATACTAATGCATTCCCCTTATTTCTATTATTAGTGTAGCCCCTATTGTTATTGTTGTGCACATATATCCCCCATGTTGTTGTTGTTGTGTCTTTATAACCCACTATTCTTATTGTTGTACCATTACATTATTATTATTCTGAAAGCTCTAATTATATTGTGATGCCTTAGACTCCTATATATACCTAGGATGTCTTATCATTTGTAACACCCAAGAATTGTTCATTTATGTAATGTAAAGGAGGTCTCCCCCTAGGAGTGGAAAATTTTGAAGTCATTGATCTATATTTTCTTCTACTCTCTGAGCTCGTTGCATAAAAACCTTCTTATTTTGACCAACATGATTTGGTATTGTGTCATGTCAACCCACATTATTTATGGAAAAGGTACCAGCCACATGATCATGATGAAGAAGAATCTAAAAGACTCAATATCATAGCTCTAGTTAAGAGTTAATGGAGTCAAATTTAACCACTAGGAGGATATTGGGTCATGTTATAACTAGGACACTAGGAGGAAACAAGGTTCCATTCTATCCATGTGCACTTTGTTCTGTAGATGAGTAGAGTAGCTAGTTTTAATAAAGAAAAAAAATAGGGCTTCTGTACTATAAAATTTCATGGGACGTAGGCCTCACTTATTTGTACTTGCATCCATTTCCATTTAGAGAAGGAGTGTTGAGTGACCTTAGCTTCCAGCTAAATTATCTCTTGAAAGGTTTTCCACATTATAACTTATCTTAGTTTGTGGTATGTGAGTTTTATTTTGTTTTTCTATATTTTCTACATATTTTATCTATTTCATGCATAAGAATAACACAACAATTAATGAATCCAAAAATATGAGGATAAAAAGATAAAATATGTAAAGAATATATATTAACACTGATAGTGCATATCTTAGATTTGAAGCATATTTTCATTGTATCTGTTGAGGTGAACTATGTAGTAAAATATCAACAAAATTTTGTGCTTCATATTGGTATCATAAAATACATTTTTTTGTATATCATGGCAAGTTGCAAGGTATCCAAATTATTTATGCTGAGAGTCACAAGAATATAGTCATGGGTAACAAATATTTGAATAACATGCAAGATCTTGTAGAGGACAGGATTGCACAACTCGAAACACAAGTCAAATATATAAAATATAATTTGATTTTCCTCGATGGTTATGACCAACAATCTTGCAATATTAAGATAAGGTCGAGTTCCTTATGTAGAAATAAAATTGGAGGGGAAACCTACATATCAAGCAGAACCAGGGAGAGAATCCAAGAAATAATACGAAAAGGAAAAACCCACTTAAAGTTTCATGAACAATTCAAAATCTGTATTGATAATTGAAGAGAAGGTAAAAATCAATCTCTATCAATTTGGACTTGATGCTCTAAATCTAAATCACTAGTTTCAACAATTATAAGTTTATTTTTGTGTTCACCATATAAAGGAGGAAAAAAAAAAAAAAACTTTCCTGGAATTAGAGGGTCATACCCTAACTTGGTGGGAAAGGCGCATAAAGACCCTAAGGTTGGAAGGAAATCATTTGGTGATGAAGTGGGAGAATTTCAAGACCATCATAAAGTCATAATTTTATCCTATTGGATATGTGTAGTACAATTCGATCTAGTGTTATTACTTCATGTTGAGAGAAGTGAAGTGTGCAGAGGGGTACACCACATAATTTACAAAATAATCCCTAATGTTGTGTATCTCCACAAGGAACTTAAATGTACTTCTCAAGTATATTGGGGGATATACACAACCATTTGCATAAACAAGTTATGTTATTCAACTATACATTTATGAATGAGATGGTTAGAGGAATACTTCCTAAGGAGCATAGGCTAGGAGAAAATGAAATTGAATCAAAGTAGAAGGAGAATGAGGAAAATTAGAACTATGGGAAGAAGAACTGGAATAGAAGGAAAGACAAAATAACAAATGATAAGACACCTTAGTGCAAAGATCCCAGCAACCACTATAACATTGATACAAAGGAGAAGTGTCAAAAGTTGCAGTGAAACCTAAACCCAAAGGAAAACATAAAATATACTATGAAGAGAAATATTACAAGCATTGGTTTGAGCAAATAGGTGGAAATAAACTCAAATGTGGATGTGAATATTGTTTTTATATTAATGTATAAGGAGAAAGAAAATCTTAAGGAATAAAATTTATGATAAATTTTAGAAACCTTGTAAAATATTACTAGTCCCTAATATGAAAAATGTGAACTACCTAGTGGTATTTTTGTAGAGTTATTAAAACATATAATTATTTTATATGGTATATACAAAATTATAGTAAATTTTAAGGTAAAATGATCTTATACGATAACATTTCGCTGAATCATTTTTCAAAATAATTGAAATTTATGAATCTTCTTTCTCGAAAAATCATGGAAAATTATCCCACTTGTGAATATTAGCCCTCAAATATTCCTTTACAAGGAGATGAATCTAGGTAGATTTGAATAATAAGAAGAGAACTAAAATAATAGAACCTTGGATATAATGACACAGGTCAAGAAGACAAAGAATGATGCTTTGTTGGACTCAAAATTATAGGAAAAATATCGTTTCAATATAGTAATGGAATTGGGTTTGTAGGGCTTTGATCATTCAAAACCATATCTGTTAGGATGGGTAAATAATGATGCGAAAATAATATTAACCAAACAATGCAAAATCAAATTTGCTATCAATGATTATTTTATTGATGATGTAGAACTAGATGTGACTCCCCTTGATGTATGTGAGGTTTTGTTTGGAAGTCACTACATGTTCATGTAGGATGTAATATTCACGTGGAGGGACAACTAGTAACACCTCATAAAGGATGGAAAATCATTCAACATAAACATGCACAAGAGAAAGTCGAAAATTTTGTTGTTACCTACCTACCAAGCCAAGAAACTAATCAGTTCTAACGAGAAGTATGTTTTAATGTTTTGAAGAGAAAATGAGCCTGTAAAAGAGTCTATTAGATAAAATTCTTCCTTGGATGAATGTAATAAAAAAAAAAAGCCAACTACAATAGTTGGTACAAACATACATGGGCATGTTACATGAGCCTAAAGGGTGATTTCATATTAGGAAATTAGAGAACAAGATTTAGTTGTTTCTAGACTCATAATTTCCAAACATTTGGTTGTATAAGGAGTCCTTTATAGAACCAAGTGCGGTGAAGGAGAGATTTTATAATCTACTAGAATAGGGTTTCATTTTACCACGTACGTCCTTGTTTCGATCACCCATCCTCATTGCACCAAGGATGGATGTGACTTTGTATATGTCTATTGATTATAGGGCATAAACAAAATTATGGTCAAGAAGAAGTAACTCTTGACCATGATAGATGATCTCTTAGGTCAATTGAAGCAGACCAAACAGTTCTCCAAGTTGGACTTAAAGTATGAATATCACCAGGTCTAAGTCAAAGAAGAAGATACTTCAGAGACAACCTTCAAAACCAAGCAAGCTTTGCATGAGTGGTTAGTCATGAGATTTTGGCTATACATTGCATTAACTATCTATATGATGTCGATGAATGATCTATTGTGCCCTTTCATATATTCATTCATTACTTTCTATTTTGATGATATACTACTATATTTTTCTACTTGGGAGGAGCACATATCACATTTGATGTTGGCGTTAGAGACATTAAAGAAGCACAAAGTACTAGAAACAATAAAGAAGTGTGAGTTTTCACAACAATGTTTGGTGTATCTTGGGTGTTATTCTAAAGCCCATTGATACAAGGGGGGGTGGTTGAATCAGTGTGGTAGAAGACTTATCATTTCAATATTTTTCATTAATAAACAAACATGTATCAAACAATCATAATAATTTGCAGCATAATGATAAGTGAAAGAATGCATGAGAAGTCATCATCACATCAACACAATAGGACACAATATTTTATATGGAAACCGTTATGGGAGAAAAAAGAAAATATTTTTCTTATTCTTCTTCTATTGATTACATAGATTTGTAGGGATGAACCTGCTAGAGGTACTCGCCCCCAAGATGTGGAAGAAAATACTTGTTCTAGGCTACTACTATATTAAGGAACTGACCTCAAAAAATCTGTAAGAAACAAATTGCAATAAGCTACAGCCTGATTGAGCCACCAATCTTAGACATGAGAAATCTTCCACCTATTGTCGGATTCAACTTGATTAAGACACCAAACTCTTTGAAGGAAATGATCTCTTATCTAACTCCATTTGGACCACTTTTCACAATATTTCAAATGTTATCCACATGCTCTTCAACCAATATAAATATTTGAATTGATCATACTATTGTTATAATTTTTTCATTAATCTGACATATCATATCCATACACTACTAAAACATGTTATTCAATCTAATCACATAAAAGTGTTCCTAAAAATTATTTTGCTATGTGGGTGTATTGGTCGAGCACAAAATTTGATGTAGCCTTGACAAGAGCTTACCAAGGTGATGGGATGTTTTCATGGTAAAGTTGGGGAAAATTTTGTTAAGAAATTTAAAATGTTTAATTTAGGAGTGAGTTTTGGTTTTCTTAATAATAAGTTGGAGTTATTTTCTAATGTAAAAAATTATTTTTAGTTTCCCTTATTTTATGTAGAAGGGGGGAAAATCCACATTTTTGTGACTCTTGGTTGTCATGGTCAATTTATTTTGGGAAACAGTAAGAAAATAGTGTCTCGAAGTTCACAAGGTGAGGAGATGAAGATAGGAAGAGAGGAGAGAGAGGAGAGGAGATGAGATGAGCATTGTGTTTCTCTATGTAACTACAATTCTGAGGTTTTGTAGACACCTATACTTTCCAATCTTTGTAAACCAAAATTCATTTTTGTATTAATGGTGTAATGAATAACAATTAGGTTGTAACTTGTGTCATTTTTAAATGAATTGAAAATCTATGGTTACACTTAATGTGTAACCAATTTCTACTTTTGAACCATTATTATTTACAATTTTATTCCTATGTGTGTTGATGAATTTGAGAGTTTGTAGCTTGCTGACCCAATTTACATTGAAAATATGAACATTGTAGCCTCATAATTGTCATATTATCCATTTCTCTTTTTTATTTTATTGTAATGGTTTCAAAACCTTGTGGAGGAATTCTCATTGTGTTTCGGGGCAATGAATGCATGATTTTAACAACGATTTGAGTGTTGTTACAGTGAAACATAGTACCTTGTTTTGAATATGGTTAAAACCCTTTTAGATTAGTTTTATGACTATTAAATTTGAGTTACTAATCCAAATCTCGGTGAAGAAAGGAAAAGGAAAACATTTACAATGTTGAAAAGAAAGCGACGGGCTACGGAAAGTCAATTCGGAAAATAATCTATTAGTTTCATCTTCCTCGAAATTTTTGTACAAAAGTTTAACAGTGCACTACAAAATTATCCTATAGTGAACAATTCAATGAGATTATTCTATAGCGACTCCACAATTGATTAAAAAATGATGTTGCCAAATCATTTCATAACGACGGTGGACTTCTTTTTATTTTTAGAGGACTACATTACAATTTTTAAATATCCCTTTTTCTGCTTCATATTTCCTAGTTTATAGGATGAAATTGTTAATCAGGATATATTGATGGATTAGCGAATCAAGAAATGGTGGAAAACCAATTTTCAAGGAATTGTTAGACAAAGTTGTAGATGCACGAACAATAATTCTCGTTTTAGAAATAGAGAGAAAGGTATGGGTATTTTATCTCATTTGGTATCAAAAATTTTAAAGGGATGGATCCATTTCTATATGAATTGAGTGGATTAGTGATATTGTCATCGATGTGGGTAGGAGACATCAAGCGGTATCAAAGCCAAACAATTCAACATCAAGCAAAGCTTGGAAGTGAGATTGAGGAACATGGAGCAAAAATAGAATTATAAATTTGACTATCGTAAATTTTGTTTTGTTTTCAATTTGTGGTGGATTTTGAAACTCACAATTGTATGGTTGAAGTTGTGAGGTTTGGAGGAAACAGTGACAGTTTATGAAAGGAAATCTACTTTGGGAGGAAGTAGGTCAGATTTGTTTTGAAGATAGATTTGAAGATATAAATTTCTAAGTTGAAGGATATTAGGCTACAACAAAAACAATGTTTGTTCAACGAATATTTGGATAGTGAGGTCGAAACAAACATCAATAGAAAGAAGTGACACTAGTGAGATAGTCGAAAATGATATAAAAGAGAAGTGGGAGGAAGGATGCTCTGAGACGAAAGGACTATGAAAGAACCTTGCAGCAAGATGGATTGCTAAAGAAAGAGAGAGGATAGAAAAAAATAAATTCTCTTAAGAGAGGATGATTAGGTGAAATTGCAGTAGCCTAAAATATTTGAAGCCAAGGAGAAAGTGCACTCTAGAGGAAGGAGAAAACGCTATATTGTAGAGGACCAGAAGAAGGAAAACATCCAACAAGTAGTATCTGGGTAGATGTTGTCAGAGGGAAGTTCCATAGTCCTTGTCGGTAGAATTTCGAAGAGAATGTTCTAGATAAGGAATCAAAAATACCACAAGGCCATCTATGGAAGAAGCTTGGTGAGGTATTGTTAGTAGGTACATATTTTCTATGAGGTATAGGCTTGTAGTTCAGAGGTGAAAAAGGAGAGGTCTCAGGAGAAGAAGAAGAAGGAAAATATGGCTATTTTTAGTCATATGATGGGTTCAAATAAGTAATGAGGCCGAGATATTTCGAAAAAATAAAATTAATGATGAAGAGAGGGAGAAGAAGACAACTAAGAGGAAGGAAGAGCTGAGGAAAATAAAGAAGTATCTAC
The DNA here is from genome assembly GCA_031772625.1 of Pinus tabuliformis. Classification (NCBI taxonomy): domain Eukaryota; kingdom Viridiplantae; phylum Streptophyta; class Pinopsida; order Pinales; family Pinaceae; genus Pinus; species Pinus tabuliformis. Next base: position 1,439,729,027 of record CM062820.1, read on the forward strand.
AAGAGAAAATGAAGTAGTGGCTAGAAAAAATGATGAAAGAATTGAGGAATGGAATTTATGTTGGAAAAATAATCTAATGGTTAGCTAAAAGGTTGCCTTCTTGAAATCGAAGAATATGGATGACACATATGATAAGAGATTGGTTAAGAATGCTTGGATAAAGAGAGAAAATGTGATTTTGTATAGCGGAACATGGATCCATCCTTGGAGAGGATCATCGTGATGAAGAAGATGATGATGAGGCACTGTTTGGGAGTGTCATAGATTATTTGGAGATGGAAGATCAACATGAAGAAATGGTTGAGCAAGCATCAAATTAGGCTACAAAGGCTTGTGGTTTCGAAACTGACAAATTATGTGTGTTTGTAGGTTGCATAAGTTAGAAAGAAAGATAACCATTGAAAAGTGTCACAGGTATGAAGGAGAATGAACACAATTTTATGTATGTTCCAAAGAGTATGTTTCCTCATGAGAACGTACAAAATGTAATTTATAGGAGATATTTGTAGCATTTTATTTTAGGAAAAAAAAAAAGTGGAATTGACTTGTGCAGATAACAAAAGGAGAAACTAAGAAAATAATTCATTTATAATGCTTAATAAATTTGATGAAGGAATGTTGGTGCTAGAAATTTTGATAGAAAAATATGGGTATAAGCTATTGATAGAGTCACAGGGTGAACATTCAAACTTAATGTTCAAATTCCTTGAGGAAGAAATGGGACTTTTGGAAATATGACTACACAAGGGAAAAAGTTATATAAACCATTCAAAATTTTTAATATCAGCTAAAGAAAAAGGTATGGCTAAAGTACCACACAACAATGGTATAGAAGAGGAAGGAATGCAACAAATAGTGGGCATGAGAAACAAAAAAATTTAGCAATATGGAGAAGATCTCATGCAACACAATATTGTTGAGATGAAGGATAAGTGAGTGGAAAATTCTAAAGAAGACAACAATGGTTTGGTTGTGAGAAATAAAGGAATAAGACTTCTACATATATTATATGTGGAGGGATATGTTTTGAAGAGGAAGATGATAAGAATATTGAAATTATTATACAAGGAAATAATAGTTACAAATGAAATTTTTTTTGTAAAGAGATGTATGAACTAGATGTGCAAATAGAGAAACCAAAAAGTTGATGTTGATGAAGCATCAACATAAGAGATATGCAGGGCAAAGGAGGATAATGAATGGCATTTTGTAGATAGTAGAGAAAGTTTTCATCAGCAAGGAAGGAGGAAGACTACAAAATAAAATATGGAAACTAGAAGGATGAAGGAGAAAATAGTAGAGTAGTGACATGACAAGTTGAAGGACTGGCTATGACATAAAGTTTTGGATCGAGGAAGATTCACTTCTTCAAAAAATAGTCAGGAGACCATTAACCCTTTTCACCTTGGGAGTATGATACGAGACATTAGCAATGTGATGGGATGGTCACGTGGAATAGTTGGGAATAATTTTTTTAAGAAATTTTAAATGCTTAATTTAGGAGAATTTTTTTTTTTAAGAATAACTTGTAGTCATTTTCTAATTTAAAAAATAGTTTCTAATTTCCCTCATTTTGTGGAGGATGGGAAACGAATCAATTTTTTGTTACTCTTGGTTGTAATGGTCTGCTTCTTTCGGTAAACAATAAGAAAATAATGTTTCGAAAGTTCTTGAGGTGAGGAGAAGAAGAGAGGAAAGTGGAGAGAGAGGATAAGAGAGGAACTCGTTGTTTCTATGTGTAACTATGCTTCTAAAGTTTTGTAGACACATGTAATTTCCAATCTGTGTGAACCATAAGGTACTTTTATTCGAATTGTGTAATGGACAACAATTGAGTTGTAAGTTTTGTGATTGTTAAATCAGTCAAGGCTTTGTGGTTACGATGAATCAATTTCTTCTTCTAAAACATTATTATTTGCAGTTTTATTCGTATCTGTGTTTATCAATTTGAGAGTATGTAGCTTGTTCAACTAATTTACATTAACAATTTGAATAGTGTAGCTTCAATTATTGTGTCATTGTTCATTTATATTTTTTATTTCATTGTAATTTTTTCAAAACCTCATGGAGGAATTTCCACTCTGTTCTAGGGCAGCAAATGCATGGTTTCTATAACAATTTGAATGTTGTTAAAACGAAATATAGTACCCTATTTTGAATATAGTCAAAACCCTTTTATATCGGTTTTCCTATTATTAAATTCGAGTTAGTATTTCAAGTTCCGATGAAGAGAGGGATTAGAAATCATTTACTATGTTGAGAAGCAAGCCAAGGGTCATGGATAGTCGGTTTGGAAAATAATTGAGTCATTTTAACTTTCTCAAAATTGTTGTACAAAAACTTAATAGTTAACTATGAAATTATCCTATAGTGAAAAACATTACACGATTATTTCTTAGTGATTGCACAATTGATTAGAAACATATGCTAACATATCATTTCATATCTTCTTAAGGACTCTATTTTTTTTTTCAAAACTCCTTTTGGATTGCTTCAAATTGCACAATTTAGAGGATGAAATTTTTAATCAACACATGTTGATGGATTGGTGAAATAAGAAATGGTGGAATATTGATTTGTAAGGAATCGTTGGAAAGAGTTGTAGTTGCCCCAACCTTATATAATTCATGCAATTGTGTTAGGATTTTTATTAAGATTACTAGGTCAAGAAAAGAATTCCCTTTTTAACGAAGCAAGGAAGGTTATGGGTATTTTATATTATTTGGAAAATGCTAAAGGTCCAAATCCATTGTTATATGGATTGATTAGATTGGTGATATTGGCGTCAGTCTGAGTAGGTGCCATCAATTTGACCATATACATGACATTAACTACAACCTACTCCAGCCCCAAAAACACATAACATTGATCGTTAACATTAAAACTATGTCATAAAGGATTTTCATGAGTTCAAAAATGTTCAATATTGAACTTTAATCATCATGCTTCTTCCAAAATCAAATATACCTTTGAAATGAGCACCACAACCGCTAAAAAACATATAAAATTAAAAATTAAATTAATTTTTCTACATAATGGCCCTTTCAGGGGGAATTATTCAAAACAACCATTTTATATGAATGATTTTAAAGAAATGTACTTTTTGACCTCCCAATTTTTTGCAAATTGTACATTGGTAGGGAAAAATAAAAATTCAATTTCTCACAGTGTTAGCAACCAAATTCGAACATGCAACCTCTGTTTGGTGACCTAGATTCATTTCCAACTGAATTATGGCTTGTTGATCATTATCTCCTCCTTCCTAAACTATTTTTTTTTTGGTTAACTAACTCTCAAGGTGAGACCGTCAAGCTCAATATCATGTCTCAACTTGAAATACAATGTTTTCTGATCATAAAAAAATATATATTGCAGTGTGTCTAAGCTCATATTGTCATTATACAATTATAAAGTTCGTCATTTTTATTCTCATTGAAACTCCAACTCAGATTACACCTCAAAACAAAAATTATGTCATGAAAAATGGGTTAACCCTTCACCATATGCATGCTAATATACAACAACTAAAAAACTAAAGAGTAGAGTTCGCGTTACATATTGTAAGAATATTACCATAGGGTTAAAAGATACAACCAAATATCAATAGAGAACTTAAACCAATCATTCCAACTACTGAGCTTCAAAGTATTATATTTCGTGTTTGTTTCAATTGCTCTCAATGCCTTTATGTAGCCACACACATGTACATATATATACACAATCGTGTGGTCCTAGATTGTATGAGTGTCGAATGTAGGCCCATCGATCATGCCACCAAACAAGGACATTAAATTATTTATGCTAACTATATGACCAATTTTAAAGCCATATAGCACTTATCCCTTCCACTAATGTGACCATATTATATGACCATGTCATACATCATGGCCCCCAAGTATGTGTTAATCCTCTTACCACATACATTGTTGTCATGTGAGCTTGTCCCTAGGTGTTAATGGTCATTACCATGATGACATTATCATGATTTCATCATTCTATGTGGTAGCCCAAGAGGGATGCCATGTTTCACACATTTTCGAGTGATTGGCTCATCAGTAAACATCATTTGTACCTATGATGTGGTAGTCCCTGAAGGTTCCATGTCATCCTAATGGAATCATCCTAATTACGTGTCAATCCGTGTCAATGCTACATCACCCTTATTGTTACATCACCTCCTTTGACCAATTGAGTTGCACCATTTTGTCTTTGTTGTGACCTTATAGATGACTTCGTAAGAGGGATACATAACTTTCATGTGCTCCAATAAATAGTTTCTATGTGTCATAATGGGATGGGCTCAATATGCAGGGCTAAAGTTCAGAAAAATTGACACATCTTTTATTTTTCAATTATTTTTTTCATTACTTGATTCATCAAATCTGAACATAGATGCTCAACCTTTAACTATGTTAAACCTTATAAAAGTTTGGCCACTAGCTTCTATAGATTGGATCACTCTAATATGGAACATCTTAGAATATTCAAATTATTTAACACATTTGGTGATTGTATATTTTTCCCTAGAGTTTAGGTCCTTTTCCTAATGCTAATCTTCAAATGACCACAACTTCTCATTTAGGAGGATTTTTGTAAAGTGTCACATAGTGTTGAAAAGGTCACAGTGAAGAATATACAACCATACAATCCATAGGCTAATTAGGACATCATACCCTCATATAAAACTCAATAAAATTTAAACCTCTTTGAATTTCAACTTCATGAGGAAAAGCAATAGGTCAAACTATTATAATGCTTCCATGTATTAATATACATTTTCATCTACCCTTACACTATTGTTATATTTTAGTCTTACTCTCCTTGCTTATTGTCATGAGGGTCACACATTTTGTTAGAAAATTATATATTACGGAGCAATGAAACACATAAAATATTGTAGAAATATAAACACAGAAAATGCACAAAACAAGAGAGACACAGATATACGTGGTTCACCCAGTTTGGGCTACGTCCACCCCGAACAGCCAGTCCTTCCTTTCTATTATCCAGCAAAATGAAGAGACACAACCTACAACAAATCCGCTGTAATATCCTCTGTTTTCTCTCACAGTCTCACCTCTCTATTTCTCGCTCACCGAATACACATCTATCACATAGCCTCAAATACAATACCCTCACACAAAGAGAGGGGTTGCCTTCTAGGGCAAAAAACCCTAAACTGAACATAAGTTCTACTGTCAGATCATCCGCCCAATGAGCAGCCGCCCCCCTGGAACCCCCCTGCAGCGAATATTTTACGGGCGGTGTTGCCGCCCCCATTTCGAACTGGGGTCCTATGTGGCGATACCTTTGAATATAGAAGATAATTAGGCTCCACACCCAACAATCTCCCACTTGGAGACAGATTGTATTAACTCCACCGCTGCTCCATTTGCTGGACAATGACTCCTCTTTGGACCTGGATGTTTCTCATCTTCATCGTCATCCTTGAAGACCAACTGAAACTGAGCATATTCTCAGTTTTTCCCTGGTTACAACTTTTGTTAGCATATCTACAAGATTCTGGCTAGTGTGTATCTTTTCCAGCTTCAACTCTCCATCTTCCAACACTGATCGTATGAAATGGTACTTGAGTTGTATGTGTTTAGTCCTGGAATGAAATGCTGAGTTCTTTGCAAGATGAATGGCACTTTGGCTATCACTGTGTAACGTGCCCATATCATCCTCCTTACCCAATTCACCTACAAACCTTTGTAACCAAATAATTTCTTTACTAGCCTCTGTAGCAGCAACATACTTCGCTTTTGTTGTTGAAAGTGCAACAACACTTTGGATTTTTGAAACCCAACTGACAGTTGTTCCTCCAACAGTAAATACATATCCTATAGTGCTCCTCCTATTATCTTCGTCACCTACCATATTTGCATCAACATATCCTTGTAGGGAGATGTTTGAACCACCAAAGCATAATGCTTGATTTGTGGTACCTTTCAAATATCTTAAAATCCATTTCACTGCCATCCAATGTTCCTTTCCTAGATTGTTCATGTACCTGCTTACAACTCCCACTGCATGTGCAATATCAGGCCTTGTGCAGACCATTGCATACATTAAGCATCCAACTGCTGATGCATATGGAAATTTAGACATATAATCCATGTCTTCTTGGGTCTTTGGGCACATTTCCTTGCTAAGTTTGAAATGGTTAGCAAAAGGTGTACTAACTGGTTTTGCATTGTGCATGTTAAATCTTTTCAACACCTTTTGTATGTACTCATTCTGAGACAATGTTAATTTACGGTTTTTCCTGTCTCTAGTTATTCTCATACCAAGGATTTGTTTTGCAACTCCCAAATCCTTCATTGCAAATGAATTTGCCAATTTTCTTTTAAGCACATTTATTTCTTGCATGTTAGATCTTGCAACAAGCATGTCATCTAAATACAATAACAATATAATATAGCTGCCATCATTTTGCTTTTTCAAATAAACACAATGATCAGAGTGACATCTAGTATAACCTTTTTCAGACATAAACTTGTCAAATTTTAGATACCACTGCCTTGGAGCCTATTTTAAGCCATACAGGCTCTTCTTCAACCTGCACACTAGTTTCTCCTTCCCTTTCACCTCATATCCTTGTGGTTGCTGCATATATATCTCTTCCTCCAAATCCCCATGGAGAAAGGCTGTATTTACATCTAACTGCTCAAGATGCAAATCTTCAGCTGCTACAAGACTTAAAATGGTTCTGATTGAAGTCATTTTAACAACAGGAGAAAATATTTCATCAAAATCAATACCTTTCTTCTGTGCAAACCCCTTCACCATAAGTCTAGCTTTATACCTATGTTTTCCTCTATCTTCTTCCTTCAACCTGTAAACCCATTTATTCTTCAATGTATTTTTTCCTACAGGCAACCTGACTAAATCCCAAGTCTGGTTATGCATTAAGGAGTCCATCTCTTCTTCCATGGCTACCTCCCACTTCTTCCTGCTTTCAACCTGCATTGCTTCTTAATAACATTCGGGGTCACCGGAATCAGTCAACAATAAATAATATAATGAAGGAGAGTATCGTTCAGGGGGTCTACTTATCTTGGTAGATCTTCTAACACCACTTTTAGGTGTTTGGGGTGCACGTTGTTGTGGTGGTGGTTGCTGTTGTTGTGGTTGTTGATTATTATTATTTTCAGGCACCTTTACTTTTTCAGTGATTTCATCAAGAACTGCGTATTCCTTGTTTTCCTTTTCCTGTTTCTTTTCCTGCAACTGATTCTTATACAATACCTTTTCATTGAATATTACATCTCTGCTCCTAATGATTTTGTGATTTTCGTAATAATATAAGCGATAACCAAAATCATTAACACCATATCCAATAAAGGTACATTTCTTTGACTTTGCCTCAAGCTTTGTTCTATTTTCTTTATCAATATGGACAAAGGCCTCACAACCAAAAGGCTTTAAAATAGAGTAGTTTACCTTTTTACCTGTCCATGCTTCCTTTGGAACACCACCATCCAAGGAACTTGAAGGCCCTCTGTTTATTAGATAAACAACAGTATCTACAGCATCTGCCCAAAACTGTAAAGGCAATCCTGCATGCAATCTCATGCACCTTGCATGCTCCATGATTGTTCTGTTCATCCTTTCTGACACACCATTTTCTTGTGATGTTCTTGGAACTGTCTTCTCTCTGTGAATTCCATGCTATAAACAGTACCTATCAAACTATTTGCTGCAATATTCACCTCCATTGTCTGATCTAAGACACTTCAATTTCTTTCCTGTCTCAATCTCAACCAAAGCTTTCCATTTCTTGAAAGTATCAAATACATCAGATTTATTCTTAATACAATGAATCCAAGTTTTTCTAGTTGCATCATCAATAAAAGTAACATAATAAAAAGAGCCACCGAGAGATGATACCTGAGCAGGTCCTCATACGTCTGTATACACAAGCTCTAATTTTTCGTTCTTCTTTACTTTCCCAACTCTGAGAAATCTGACTCTCTTCTGTTTTCCATAAATGCAGTTCTCACAGAAGTCCAAATCAACATTCTTCAAACCCGGCAACAAATTCCTTGAGTGAAGAATATTCATCCCCTTTTCACTCATGTGTCTGAGCCTATGATGCCATAATGTTGCATCTGCTCCTTTGGAAGTTAAAGCATTAACAAAGTTAGAAATACCATTGCATAAATACAATGTACCAACCTTTTCGCCTTTTGCTATTACCAGGGCTCCTTTAGTGACCATCCAAGATTTATCTGTGAAAGTTGTCACACAACCTTCACCCCCTAACTGCCCTGTTGAAATCAAATTTTTCTTTAGATCTGGAACATGCCTTACCTCCTTTAATAGCCATTGGTTTCCATTCTGCTATTTTACAAGAACCTTACCCATTCCAACGATTTTACAGGGTTTATCATCACCCAAATGAACTTGTCCAAAATCTCCTTGAACATAGTCATGAAAGTATTTCTTATCAGGTGTGGCATGGAATGAAGCCCCTGAATCTACCACCCAGGAATCAGTAATGTTTTCGAAAGAAAGAATCAAAGCATCATGTAACACCTCACCTGCCACATTTGCTTCATGATTGTTTTCTTGTTGTCCATCCCCTTCTTTTCCCTTCCGAGATCTACAGTCTTTCTTTAGGTGTCTTTTCTTTCCACATTTCCAGCACACTATCCCCGATCTGGACTTGGATCTGCCTTTCCTTGATTTACTGCGATATCCTGAGCTCTTTCCTCTTTCCATTTTTCTTCCTCTAGACTCTGCACTCAAAGCATTTCCCGATGTCTCACCAGAGCTTTTCCGTCGCATTTCCTCGCTAAGGATAGCACCAACAACATCATCAAACTTTAAAGTACTAGATCCAGAAACGGAGTTACTAATGGCCACTACCAAACCATTCCAACATTCTGTTAATGAGCACAAGAATAACAGAGCTCTAACTTCATCATCAAAGTTTACCCCTACAGAACTTAACTGACTTGTAACTGTATTAAAATCATTTAAATGGTTTGCAACAGATCCACCTTCCGACATATTCATATTAAATAATAGTTTCATAAGAAATACCTTGATTGAGACCGAGGGTTTTTCATATAGTTTCGACAACGTCTGTATCAAACACTTTGTCATGGTTTCCTTCAAAATGTTGAAGGTGACTGACGCAGCAAGGCACAACCGTATTGTTCTGAGTGCCTTTCTATCGAGAAGGTTCCATTCTTCGTCTTTCATACCCGTCTACATCTTTGTTTTTCCGCCCAATGGCAAGTATAGATCTTTCTGATACAGATAATCTTCCATGTGCATCTTCCACAGTGAGAAGTTTTGGCCGTTAAATTTCTCGACCCTAAACTTACAATCTTCCGCCATTTCTCCCACTCGAACCAGGAACCCTTCTTTCCTGTGAGTTTAACAGCCAAATAGACCTTCGACTCTGATACCATTTGTTAGAAGATTATATATTACGGAGCAATGGAACACATAAAATATTGCAGAAATATAAACACAGAAAACGCACAAAACAAGAGAGACACAAATATACATGGTTCACCCAGTTTGGGCTACGTCTACCCCAAATAACCAGTCCTTCCTTTCTATTATCCAGCAAAATGGAGAGACACAACCTACAACAAATCTGTTGTAATATACTTTGTTTTCTCTCACAGTCTCACCTCTCTGTTTCTCACTCACCGAATACACATATATCACATAGCATCAAATACAATACCCTCACACAAAGAGAGGGGTTTCCTTCTAGGGCAAAAAACCCTAAACTAAACATAAGTTCTACCGTCAGATCATCCGCCTAATGAACGGCCCAGATTGACTATAAATTACTATACTTACAAGGAAATTTTACTTCATGAGGAAAAGCAATAGGTCAAACTATTATAATGCTTCCATGTATTAATATACATTTTAATCTATCCTTACAATATTTTTATATTGTAGTCTTACTCTCCTTGCTTATTGTCATGAGGGTCACACATTTTGTTAGAAAATTATATATTACGAAGCAATGGAACACATAAAATATTGTAGAAATATAAACACATAAAATGCACAAAACAAGAGAGACACAGATATACGTGGTTCACCCAGTTTGGGCTACGTCCACCCCGAATAGCCAGTCCTTCCTTTCTATTATCCAGCAAAATGAAGAGACACAACCTACAGCAAATCCGTTGTAATATCCTCTGTTTTCTCTCACAGTCTCACCTCTCTATTTCTCGCTCACTGAATACACATCTATCACATAGCCTCAAATACAATACCCTCACACAAAGAGAGGGGTTTCCTTCTAGGTCAAAAAACCCTAAACTAAACATAAGTTCTACCGTCAGATCATCCGCCTAATGAGCAGTCGCCCCCCCCCCCCCCGGACCCCCCCTGCAGCGAATATTTTACGGGTGGTGTTGCCGCCCCCATTTCGAACTGGGGTCCTATGTGGTGATACCTTTGAATATAGAAGATAATCAGGCTCCACACCCAGCACATTTTTTACATATAAGATATCATCATCAATTCATATTTTCCAATTCTGTGCAAATGTAACCTATACCTATCACTCATCATTACTTTTCCTACTACCGTACTTTTGTTTGCATATAAAAGTGATAATTTTGTCTCGATTGATTCTTCAAGTTCCAATTCAAGTAGTTTTAATATTGAGGAATCCTTAAAAAATGGATTATATCTAAGGCATTAGATCTAACCATGGTTATTCTTATCTCATTATCAATCCCATAGAGTTAATTCCTAGATTACTAGGGATTCCCTCTCTGTTATGCCATCTCAAGTTGAGTTTCTACTCATGTGTTGTGTGTCCTTAATTGTGACATACGTAACACAACATTGGGATTCAAAAATTGTGGAAATAACCCATATGCTATATTTGTAATTTGAACCATATGTATTTTTTTGGGTATTTTATTGTATCCTTTGTAATAGATCATATGATAGGTTCTATAATCCCAAGCTTTATGGCAAAATTTGGGGCATGAAAAACAATAACCAAAGAATAATTTTGGTACGTGGAGTTATACGGTGATCTTGACCTTATGATGTTCTTCCTTCGAATAGTCTCATTCATCTATGGGTTTGTAATTCTTGTGAATATTTTTGTAATGGCGAGTTAAAATATTTTATTATAGTTCCTTCCTTTTTGTGAATTATATTTACCCTATTGATTCCTAGGATCATTTAGAGAATCATTACAAATGTTGAAATGAGCATTCTTGGGTTGGTTTGTAATATTTTTAGGATACTCATTGATGTTAGATGCAATGAATGTCTAATCAAGATTAACGTGATCATCTTCATTTAATGTGCTTGGAAGAGCTTTATTCTTGGATGACTTCCAACCTTTTGATAACCAAGATCTCTTTTGGTGAGGGGATAATTTTGCATACGGAAAATATGAGCCAAACGTACATTCCCTCTGAGAAGCTTTAGCTTGTATTTGAGTTGTTTCAATTATTCTTTGAAAATACAAGCTTCCTCTTCTAGCATTTCACAAAGTCGTTCTTTCTCATCTAGCAATTCTCACAAAAGCTCCTTTATCCTTTTAGTTTCTTCTAGATCAAATTTGAGAGAAATAATGGTTTCTTCATTTAGATATTTATTTTGGAATTGTTGCAATAATTGACCTTCCCTCTTTCTAAGAGATTTTATTTCTTTCATCTCAATTTTATGTTCTCCTTCATTGTCTATTTCTGCTTTAGGTTCATCTATTTCAACGAAGAACAATATATCATCCCTTTCATCACCAGTAACACTTTCATTGATTTCATAATTGTTTTCTTATTTTTAGAGGAAGTTATTGTTCTTATTAGCTTGATTCCTTCTTTGACTCTTCGATTTCAACCTTCATTCATAACCATTATAACTCAATTTGTCATAAGGACATTTAGGAGCATAATTGCCTATTCTTCTACAATCAAAACACTTGAAATGAAGCGTACCTTTGAACTTTCGAGTTCCTCTTTTCTGCTTTCTAACCAATTTGTTTTCTTCTTAATCAAAGTTGATGTGTTCTTGATTTTCAAGTTTTCCCTTATTTGGCTACATAGAATGTTGGTTCCTTGATTCTCTTTTTTCCTCCTTTATCGTTAGCGCATATACTAAGAGTGTTCCATGAATTACATCCATAGTTATTATATCCATATTTGTTAATTCTTCTTGGGTTGATTTTACAATTACCCTTGTCATTAATGACAACAATATTGATTGGTGTCAAATGGGTTCTTTTAGACAAGAGTAGAATTACCATCTTTGACTACTAAAGAAGTAGCAGGATCCTATATGAAGCTATATGACAACTAGATCTTTGACAAGGTCTCATCATATAAAGATATTTGTGCTTGAATTTATTAAGAAAAATTATGAAGTTATGATGCTCAAAAGATAATGCCAATAGTATGGTTTTGTAGATATCATAAATACCTTTCCAATGGTATATCCTATTCAGAAAAACTCCTCTCGAATAATAATTTATGCCAATTAAAGTTTCAATGTTAATTGAGGGAGAAAAATTTATGGAAAAAACCAAAAAAAATAATTTGTTAAATAATGGGAAAGTTCATGGTGGATCCACCATTAAATAGAGAAGTCAGTGGCCATAGGAGTGCAAGGTTTTACACTAGTTAATGTCATTAAATAGCGTGCATCTCTCGGTCCAATAAATAGCACACCTATTAGGCCAACGGACGAATGATGGAAAATATGCATGAGGTTTAATTGATTATAATGGAGAAACCATATGATGACACATTATAACATCTAGCTTGATTATGATGTTGACCTACTAATGGATGACATGTGGCACTCTTTAAAATTTAGCATGACACCTCATCTCTCTAACGTTATTGTGATGGCATAGTTCCATTAGCTACCGCCACATGGCATGGTGATTTGGCACACTTTGGTTCGTGAAAAGTCTCAAATATAGTGACACATGGCACCCCTCATGGGCTTCCATGTGGATTGATGACATCATGATCACAACTTCAAGGAAAAAAGAAATGACCCTTCGGTAGTAGTCATATAGGAAAATTCATATGGTGATGTAGTTGAAGATATCAGGAACTAATCATTTTCCTTGGTCATATGAAATGGCCACATGGAACCATGGGATAGAATTTAGTGAGACTTATTCACATAGTATTGATCATCCTGTTAGAAAGATAGGTTTCATGGGCACTTAGAGTCAATTCCATAAGGCCTGGTACCACAAATGAATACACACACACATAAATAACACTCAATTCTAAATAAAATCATTCGAATAATAAGTGCAATGAAACCAATTATGTGGATAGAATTTGAAATTGTTTGTAGGTTATAGTTGCAAAGGGTTTGTATGTGTTCTGATTATGAACAAAGTATTTATATGACATATTTTTCACCAGCAAGTTTATTGCTTTGTTTCTCGTCCAAATGTGGTTGATGTCTAGTTGTCCCATTTTGGTGGTCTAGTCTAGATTCAAAGTTTGAAAAGAACTCACTAATTATATTTCTATGGATTGTACATAGTCATGTTATGGCTATGGCATAATTCATAACCAAATTCAAGACCTTTTATAATATCTAATTCTAATGTCATAGTTGGCTAAAGTGTTACAAACCACAAATCTTGTTTGGAGAGCTTTGGCCTTCATTAATTAGTAATGATGAAGCCACACAAGGGATGACCAATAGTCCCAATGATATGAAATATTAAGTTTCTTGGTGGTGTTAGTGGCTCACTAGAAGATTTTACTTGATACAATTGGTGATGCATCATACTTGAGCTTCATAATTTTCATAAGGACTATCCACAGTAGTGGCACATGTCTTGGGATCCATTTGAGCTATACCAATCAAATTAAAATGGAGATGAGAAGATGGATAAAAAATCCACAACATATAAGATGTATGGTAAGTGATTAGGATTTGAGACTCAAATTTTCATGCTCAATCTCCTCTAATTGATAGGTCTGATTAGTTTATATTATTTTTACATTGCCATTTTATTTCTTGTAATCAATTATCGATGGCTAGCAGTAGTACTTGGTGTACTATTGAAAGGTACGCATAAAAGGGATTTATGTAGAACATTTAACATAATATAAGGTTTTATATGACTATTTAGATTTTGTGTGGTTACTATTGGTCTAAATTCAACTCTATAAGAAGTTGGGTGACTAGGGATCATAGATGGATGCAACCAGAGTGGTATGATTCCCTTTTGACTATTATTTGATGGACAAAACTCTTGTGTATGCTTCAAGGATCTATGAGTATGTAGAAAGTCTTTATGATACATAATGAAAAAAATATATAAGAAAGGGATTGAGTGACTAGATTGATGAACTTGTTAGAGGAGAGAATGGGGAAAATTTTTTACATGCTTCATAAATAATGAATGTGGAAGTGACTTTTTTTGCAAATTGTAGTGACAATGATTGTGATAGTGACATTCCTTGAAGGTTGATATTGCTGGTGGTAGTTAAACTATGTGCAGGTTGAGGTGGTGGTATAGTTTGTGATGATAACAACATATTGTAGATTGTAGATTTATTTATATTTTAGTGCTATATGATGACACTAGATTTAGTTCAAAAATGAGATAAATTAGAGGTCCATAAGAAATTTAAAAAAGGAGGTTGGAGCCTAAATTATGTTAGAGCTTAGAGTATGTTGGAGCCTACTCATTCTTTAGGTTGGAGCCTCAAATCAAGTTGTAGTCTATAATGAGAAAATTGCTTGCTTATTTTGATGTTGGTACCTCAATATGGTTGTAGCTTACCACAAGTAGAAACTTGCATTTCTTTGGGTTAGTATCCTCCGACAGGTTAGAGCCTACAAATTGATGTAAATTAATTGAAGATAAATAAGAATAACATTGGTGGTTTTCTACCATATGGGTTTCCACCTAAAAACTTGTGTCTTTTCATGATGTGATGGTTTCTTAATCTATTGATGACTTCTTGATATGATGATGCATTGTTATGGTTGATTATATAATGGTTATGATTCATTGTTGTATGGATGTGTGATTAAGAAACATTGTGAAATTGTAAAATCGACCTCACACTGATTTATCCCCCCCACTGGTCTCAATGTGACCTTTTGACCAAAAGTTAGTGTGAAAGTCGGTGCCTTCATGAACATCTAACTAATGGAAGGTTGAATATCAATGATAAATGGAAAAAGATAGAGAATTGGTGAAGGCCCCTCTGTCTAATGGAACCAATTATGCACGCTAGAAGATAAGGATGGAGACATATCTCAACTCCTTGGGAGTAGAATGTTTGGAAATTTTGATCACTAAATATAAAGGTCACAGTACCATTTGAACAGACACAACAGAGAATTTAGTTTTCACATATGATGTCTAAGATAAGAATGTTATTTTAAGTACCTTGGAAGAGAGAAAAAACACTAAAGTAATTCAATGTAGGTAAACTCATGTGGTATGGAATAAACTTCAAATTTATTATGAATGAGATACAAGAGTTAAATAAGTAATATTGCAAGCATTAACGAAACAATTTCAAATATTGAAGATGGAAGAAGAAGAGGACATTTCTTCATGTTTACTTTGAGTAGACAACATAGTCAACTCCATTTTATACCTTGGTGAAGAAGCCACTGATATCTATAATATTAAAAATGTTTTGAAATCACTTCCATCAAGATTCAATCCTAAAGTATCAACCCTTCAGGAAGTAGGAGAAGTAGACAGGATGTCCATGGATAAAATTCATGGAACTCTCTCTGAATACGAGTTAAGAATCAAGGAAGACAAATTCAAAGTCAACAAAGCATATTGCAATCAATCAAAAGAATAAAAAAATAAAAAATATCAAGAATATTCCCGCTGCGATGAAGAATAATCCAAATTTGTCCTAAAGTTGAAAAGACGAACCAACAACTTCAAAGGTAAGCTTCTTTCAAATGTTTTGAATGTGGAAGAATTAGTCATTATGCATGTAAATGTTCTTATGCTAGGATGAATGATAGTGATGATGAATTAATATTCGAACCCAAGTATCAATGAAGGAAGAAAAAATGAAATAAAAATATTTTTTCTCGAAGGAGCAAAGAAATAGTGAAAGTAATGAAAGCGTACATGATGAAAATGGTAATGCAATAGTATTCATTGCTAAGGTGAAATAATGGAAATCGGAAGTGTATCTTTAGGGAGAACATAAAATTGCATTGAAGGTTACAAATATTGCTAGGAAAAGAGAGTCAATTGATGCAACAACTTGAAGAGAAGATTTTAAATGAAGACACCATTCTTGTTGTCAATGTTGAACTAGAATGTAAGGCTCCCTCCCCCATTTACCACTTTTACAATCCCTGCAGGTAAATGTGAAACAAGGTGCCACTATGACATGAATTGGCCTCCTAGATCCAGTTCAAGAAGTGGGGCCATCAACTGAGACTTATGTTGGGTCGTGCAATAGGTATAAATTTACCCTTGATTACATTACCTTTTTCCTCTTTTTTATGCATTTATGCCTTGATACAATAATATTTTGATATAATTTTGATAGAAGGTGAATGTAATCGCTTTTCATATGAATTGGCTGTTGAGACTAATTTTCGTTTCTTTTTATGCAGAGATTAGCGAATTGGACAGCTGTTATTCAATCTATTTAATAACAAAGGCTAAACGCAGATAAAAGAGTGTGTCTTGTGTGGGAAAGTTGAGAAGAGAATCAAAAGGATCAGCACAAGATGGAAGATTGCCTGATAATAGTGTTTGGTTTTGAATTCCTCAGGATCTCCTGATCCTGAGGAATCATCGTTATCTCTTTTCCTCTTCGATTATAACAGGGGAAAAATAAATAGAGTATAACAACTCTTGCTTCTTTAACTCCGACTGTAATTTTAAGAGACGACGCTATTCTAAAGAACACATCGTGATTGTAATGACATTCAGAGTTAATAAATAATATATAATTTGCGTTTCAGTTTGTTTGTGATATTTTGAGTAACTAATTAGTAATCACTGGTGGCTTGGGCCCGGTCACTGGTCGATTTCACTATTGTTCCCTGTTTTATAGTCTTACATTTCTTTTACTCCAAATTTAATTACTCTGTTTTACAGATTTATGATTGATTTACTTTCCATAGTGTTGAGTTAGTGTGTTCATTGCATTAATTCTTATTTTTGTTGATTGTCTTCATTTATTTATGTTGTAGATTGAATTAATTATTAGGTGAGAATCATTTCTTGTTATTTGAAAGATAGAGTGTTATTGGTTAGATCAGGTGTATTACTTTTATGCCGAAGTTTAGATCCAACTGAAAGAGCTCTGTTGTCACTACAGTGCACTTAGTTGATGTAATTACAATTAGGGTTTCTTATTAAGATTGAGTTTTGGTGCTTGAATAGGTTAATTTCCTTGAAGTTACAAGTTTGATAGTTATGGTTTGATCTGTTTACTCTTGTATAGAAATCAATAAGATATCTTAAAGCATTACTATCTGTAGATATAACGATCTTCATCACTCGCACATATTGTGTACACTCTTGAAACAAAAAGACTTACCTAGGTCAATAATTAATTTGAGGAATTTAGGAGTTCTAAAGGACACCTTATATGCACCCAACATTTTGGCACCGTTGCCGAGGAGAGTGTTTCCATTTCACAGAAGTTGATGTGTGTTTCATAATTGTTTGTTGTGAAAGAATTGGGTATTAAAAATGGAAGGTAAGAACCTGTGTATGAGCAAGTAAAGTTCTTGCTCCCTTGCCTGCTTTTTAGCACAATTCTGTAGGAATTGAAGTATAAATAGGCATTTTATGTTCGTTTGATATGAAAGAATTAGGTATTAAAAATAGAAGGTAAGACCCTGTGTACGAGCAAGTAAAGTGATTGTTGCTTTTCCCGCTTTTCAAAAAAATTGTGTAGGAACTAAAGTAGAAATAAATGTTTGTATTTTTGTATTAATGACTAAGAAGAAAAGAGTAGAAAAAGATATAATTCCTCCACCCAAATCTGAAAAATCTAAGGGATCGACGCCCCTTTCACGATCAACCTTCATTGACAAAATCATCAAGAAAGCCAAGTCTCAGTCATTAGTAAGACCCCGAATCGTTTCTACAAGAAATCATACTCTTACCCTTTAAGTCACAGGATCACCATCTGTAGCTGATGCTAAGATTGACAACAAGACTGAAGGTTCTGAAGAGAGTTTTTAGAACGCTGAAAACTGATAGCCTAACCCTTTACAAGAAGGGAATTCTTGCAACCTCTATGAAGGAGATGGAGAAACATGTAGTGCTGAAAAGATTAAATCATCAAAACCAAAATCTCCTGAAGTAGTAGTTGAACAGAGGATACCCAATATTCTGGACCAAGGTAGTGCTATTAAAATCATTCTAAAAGTCTCTTCAGAATCACCGTAGAACAAATCTCTAGCTCAAGAAATCCCTGAAGAATATTGGCATATATTTGATCAAATGGTTAATAATCAGCAACAACCTCATATCTCTACATTACAATACCCTATTGTTGATACAAATGTCAATGCTCCCATGAAAACTACTCAATTACAAAATATTCCCACCTTTCATGGGATAACTTCAAAGGATCCTGATGCATTTCTTTTCAAATTTGATGTTTTATGTAGGGGATATGATTACACTACCGACCGCTAGAAGTTGAAACTGTTCCCCACTACTCTAAATGGAGCAACTCTGCATTGGTTTATGGGGCTTGGTGGAGGTACCATTAATGACTGGGACCAAATGAAAACAATCTTTCTAAAAAAAAACCAAGATTATTACCGAAATAGAGAACTGAAGGATGAATCTTTCAAATGGTAGCGAAGACTAACGAGCCTCCTAAAGAATATGTAGAACAATTTCAATGTAATATGCAAAGATCTCCTTATGCAAATTTTCCTCTTGAAGTTCTTAAAACTGCGATGATCAAAGGTATGAAAAACTAATGGGTTGAAACACAAAATTTAATGGGGAAGGGTGATATTTATTAAGAAGATTATGACAATATTATACAATTGCACATCAGGTGTTCCATGTAGGTTTTAACCCTATATAGAAATTACCTGCATACAAATTATAAAAGACATAAAATAAACAATGCGAGAGCATAACACATAAAACACATATACATATAGATTTTCCCCTGGATCCCCAAACTGTGACTACCTGCTTGATTTTTCATTATGTCCCTTTTAATGTTATAATATGTATTTATGCATGCTAAAGCATCCAATACCATGGACTGAAAGCCATCGCGTCCAAGACCATGTACCGAAAACCGTCGCATCCAAAAACATTTGCAAAGATCATGCACAAAACCATAGGTGGGTTCGCCCAACCTAACATAGGGTCCAAAACCAAAATTTTCTGGGGCGCTACCCTGGACCCCCCTATAACCCCTGGTTAACTACATGGGCTAGTTGTGTGAAGAATATAACACAACCCAACATTCTCCCACTTGTTGTTTTCTTTCCACAGGGGACCATATCAGAGATTAGTCATTTATCTAGCCCTGCAATGCCCATTTTTTCTCTACACCAAGAGAACATCTCAGAGCTCACAGATTCTGTCAATGCATCTATAATATTCTTCAAAGTGTCCACCTTTACCAGCAACACCTTTTTGTCTTCTATCATATCCCTCAAAAAGTGATACTGAACATCAATGTGCTTTGTCTTTGACTGATATGTAGGGTTCTTTTCCAAGAAAATTACACTTTGGCTTTCACAGTCTATCCTTATAGCTTCGTGTACTAACCCCATACTTGAACACAATCTCTGCAACCAAACTACCTCCGTGCTTGCATGAGTGGCTACCATGCATTCTACCTCTGTAGTTGATAGTGCCACTACAGATTGTTTCTTACTCATCCAATTGACTGCATCTCCAAATAGGTTAAACAAATACCCACTTGTAGATCTTCTCTGATATAGATCTCCAGCCTAGTATGCATCAACAAAGCCACGAATACCCAACACTCTGTCGAATCCTGGTCTTCCTTGGTACAACAAACCATAATCTCTAGTGCCATGCAAATCCCTGAAAACTCGCTTTGCTACTGTCCAATGCTCCTTCCCTGGTTCTCACATAAACCTGCTCAATAATCCCACTACATGTGCAATGTCTGGTCTAGTACAGACCATTTCATACATCAAGCTATTGACTGCACTTTTATATGGAACATGAGACATATCCTCTTCCTCTTCTTGTGTCTTGGGACACTGTTCAGCAGATAGCTTTACAGACACAACAATAGGACCCTTCAACGGTTTACTATCTTGCATATTAAACCTCTGCAGTATTGTCTCAACATACTTCCTCTAGTTTAACCAGAGCTTCCTCTTTTCCCTATCTCTTATAATTTCCATGCTGAAAATATAGTTTGCAGCACCAAGATCTTTCATGTCGAATTTGGAGGACAATTGGGTCTTCAAATCCTAGATAATTTCTTTGTCATTTCCCTTCAGCAACATATCATACACATACAAGACTAGATAAATAACACTGTCACCAATTAACTTAAAATACACACAATGATCTGCTTTGCTTCTAGTGAAGCCAAGTCCCCATATAAATGTATCAAATTTCTAATACCACATCCTTGGTGACTATTTTAACCCATACAGAGACTTCATTAACTTGCATACCAATTCTTTGTTACCCTTCACCGCAAAGCCTTCAGGCTGCTTCATGTAGATCTCCTCTTCCAGATCCCCGTGAAGAAATGTTGTCTTCACATCCATCTGTTCTGCCTCAAAATCAAGAGCAGCAGCAATAGATACAACTAGTCTAATAAAAGTTACCTTAGCAATAGGAGAAAAAATATCACCAAAGTCAATTCCCAACACCTGGGAATAACCTCTTGCTACCAATCGAGCTTTGTATTTCTCCACCTTTCCTTCTGCATTTGTCCTCTTCTTGAACACCCATTTGTTGCAAATGGGTTTCCTTCCAGTCGGCAACTCCACTAGATCCCAAGCCTCATTTTTTTGCAAAGACGCCATTTCATCAACCATGGCCTCTTTCCAGGGTTTTCCATCCTCTGAATCTACTACTTCCTTCACAGTTTTGGGATCATCGTCAGTAAAATATAAAGAAAATTTTGAATAGAAAGCAGATGGACTATACCTTTTTGTCTACCTTCTTTCTTGAATTGATGTTCTCACACCCGGAGTTTGTGGCTCTTCATCTTCTGATTCCTTCTTTGTTGTAGAGTCTGATTCTTCCTCCTTAAGCTCAAACACTATCTTCCTAGGTTCCTTTGGTTGAACTTCATCTTTAATAACATATTTTCCCTCTCTGAACACCACATCTCCATTGTACACAACCTTCCATGTGACTAGGTTCCAAAGCTTATAACCCTTTAAACCATCCTTATACCTAATAAATATGCACTTTTGAGAGTTACTATCCAACTTGGTTTGTTTCTCCTTTGGAAACTGTACATATGCATCACATCCAAATACCCTCAGATGTGAAAGGTAGAGTTTCTGACCAGTCCATACCGCTTGTGAAGTCTTATCCTCCAACACTGATGAAGATGACCTGTTGACTAGGTAATGCAGTATCCACCACCTCTACCCAGAACTCGTGTTCTAACCAACATCACTGAGCATGCTTCTTGCCCTTTCCATCAATGTCTTGTTCATTCTTTTTGGAACTCCATTTTTCTGAGGTGTATATGGAGTAGTCTTCTATCATGGTATACCCCACTTCTTACAAGATTCTTCAAATTACTTGCTGCAAAATGCTCCACCATTATCTGTCCTCAACACCTTTATATTCTTCTTTATCTGATTTTCCACGAGAGCCTTAAATTCTTTAAACCTGTCAAAGGCTTCAAATTTATTCTTAAGGAAATATATCCATGTATTCCTTGAGAAGTCATCTATAAATGGTACATAGTACACAAACTTACCCAATGTTGGAACCTTCACGGGTCCAAACACATCACTGTGTGCAAGTTTTAATATTTGTTTCGCCCTCTTATGACCAGAGGGAAAGCTCACCCGATTCTACTTCCCATATAGACAATTTTCAAAAAAATAAAAATCCAGAGAGCTATTACTCATAACTTCTACCATACCTTTACCATGAAGTATTCCAAGGACCATCTCTCTGATATGTCCAAGCCTTTGATGCCATAGCATGGTCTTTTCTCTAGAGACCACTAGATGTTTCGCTGCACTTTCAGGAACAACAAAACTGTTGCACCCATCAATCACAGTGCTACCTTGTAGATTGTAACAAGTTTTAATCTGAACTCCGCACATCAATACCAGTGCTCCCCGAACCATCTTGTAGGTATCCTTCTCGAACACTATTTTTACACCTGCATCATCCAACTTGCTTACAGAAATTAGATTTCTGGCCAATGCAGAAATATGCAGAACACCTGAAAGGGTTCTAACCCTTCCACCTTGCAACGTCAATTTTACCTTTCTGTGACCAACTATTCTAGCCTTCCTATCATCCCCTAAGAAGACATCACCACCATCGTATTTCTCATATTTGCAGAAGCACTCTCTATGGGGAGTGAAGTGAAAGCATGCACCTGAGTCAATCAACCATGCCTCATGATCTACATTTGTACATGAAGAAGCCAAGTACACATCCCCACCTTCATCTAAGGTGGTTCTCACCTCTGTAGAAGGATCATCATCAGATCCCTTTCCTTTGTTAGGAGCATTATATTTATAGTCCCTTTTGTAGTGCCCTTCCTTTCTACATTTCCATCACACCACCTTTACAGGTTTTCTTAGAGATTTAGATCTCCCTCTAGATTTAGATCTCCCACTTGACGACTTATTTTTAATTCTATTCTTGGACCATCCTTGTAAAAATAAGGCATGACCATTTCGTCTCTCCATATTTTTCTGTCTCATCTCCTCTGTCAGCAAGGATGAGACTATTTCATCAAACTGCAAGGAAGTTGCATTGCAACCTATTCCAATAACCATACTATCCCACAAATCTAGTAGAGAACACAACAAACAGATGCAATTATCTTCATCTGAAATTTTAATATCGACAGATGCTAACTGACTTACCACGGTATTAAATGTGTTCAGATGCTTTGTCACCAAGTCTCCATCTTTCATCCTTAGGTTATATAGATTTTTCTGTAGGAACAGTTTATTCAACAGAGACTTAGATTGGTAAAAATTCCTTAACTTGTCCCACAAAGCCTTCGTTGTAGCTTCCCCTGATACATTCAGCAATACTGAATCTGAGACACACAATCATATTGTGCGCTTTGCCTTCCGATCCAAGTTTTTCCATTCTTCATCAGATACTCCCATTGGTTTAGTACTCAGATCTACCACGATCCACTGATCTTTATCCACCAACATATCCTCCATATTGAGTTTCCACACCTCAAAACTCTGACCACTAAATTTTTCTATCATTGTCTTTCCACTGCTTGCCATATTCTTTTACCACCAGATCGAACTCGTAGATCTCCCATTGAATATGGTCTACCACAGGCTCGAGCAAAATCCCTCAGCAACAAAGGCATCCCCTTGAAGCAAAAAAACAACTTTGATACCAAATGTAGGTTTTAACCACATAAAGAAATTACCTGCATACGAATTCTAAAACACATAAATTAAACAATGTGAGAGCATAACACATAAAACACATATACACATAGATTTTTCCTTGGATCCCCAAATTGAAACTACTAGCTTGATTTTTCATTATGTCCCTTTCAATGTTATAATACATATTTATACATGATGAAGCATCCAATACGATGTACCAAAAACCATCGCGTCCAATACCATGGACCGAAAACTATCACATCCATAAACATGTCTGAAAATCATGCAAAAAACCATAGGTGCGTCTGCCCAACCTAACATAGGGTCCAAAACAAAAATTTTCTGGGGAGCTACCCCAGACCCCATAAAGTGGGGTTACGGGTACACCTCAAACCCTATGTGACCTCCCCCCCTCTAACCCCCAGTTAACTATGTCGGCTAGTCATGGAAATAATATAACACAACACGACATTCCATAGGTAGTACAAGGATGAAACCAACCGGACGTGATGTGATCACCAAAGATAGCAAAGCCTCAAGGGGGAGCATTACATGAGTTGAAATCAGAAATCTACTAGAAGATTTCAGGACTCATACCTTGGGGACCCTGACGACATAATTGCATATCATGCATGCCAAACAAAAGCAGGCTGAAGCATAATAGAATCTAGCTATTTTATGTCCATGTTGCATAAAGAAACACAATCATAGATAATTCATATTAGATATGATAGAAACATGTGCTATTTGCACTAAGGATCATGTTATGAAAAATTGTCCATCAATTCCTAAATTAAAAGAAATTTTCAAGGAAGCCTAAGAGGAAGTGGAACCAGTATATCTGTTGAACCAGAATCATCAATGGAAAACATGTCTAATAGGTATGCCTACAGAACCATCCTCGTTCTTTCCTTCTTCGCAATTTAATTCTCAGCAGTATGCAGGGGCAACATGGCAGAACTAGCCACCTTTCTCTAACTGGCCACCTCAAGCATTTTCTATTCCACCAAGGCCCAACTAATCAAATCCAAAAAATAATTGGCCAAATTCCTCTTACCCTTCACCATTCTAGTAGAACACCCCCTATTCCTGTCAATGGTCTCCTTTTACCTCACAAAATTAGAACTGGCAACCAAATTGGCAATGATCCGTAAACCAGCCTATGGGGACAGTTCATTTGCCTCAGCCAACCTTACTATCACATTACACATTGCAACAAAATCCTCAACCTAATATATGACCGCAACTTCCATCTCAACCCAACCTAAATCCTAACAATAGGCCAATCCAGTCAGTACAAATTATTGAGAGTTTGGACCCTGAAGTTGAGTTGAGAGAATGTCATGAACTTAAGTTAAGATCTGAATGCATAATTGCTCTAGATGAGGAAAAAAATTCTGCAACCTGAAGTTAAAGAAACACATCCAAATAATATCCCAAGAAAATTATAATTACTTCTCCCCCATTCCCAGAAAGATTGATAATACCTCCATCAATTGAACATCCTGACTTTGATCTTTTGGGTGAACTCAAAAATCTTTGTATAAAAATAACCCTCCTCCAGAGCATTCAAGATATTCTTATATATGATAAAACCATTAAAGAGTTGTGTGCAACGAAGTCTGTGAGGAAGAAAAAAATAACACCAACTGTCCATGTCATCAAAATTTTGTTTGATTTATTACTAGGCAACGAGACACCTATAAAATACGAAGACCCAGGGAATCCCATTGTCATAGTTGAAATAAATGGCCGCTCTTTTCCCAATGCTTTAGTTGACATAGGGGCATCCATTAACATTCTTAGAACAGAAACTTGGGAAGTTCTTGGCATCACAACCTTAGAACCAACCACTACCTTGGTGGAACTTGCTGACCGTTCAGTCATTAGGCCAGAAGGAACATTACAAGATGTGATGGCTTTATGGACTCTTGGGAATATTCAACAAATTTTGTATTATTATTAACCCAAGAAATCTACTAGATGGACATCCCTTAATATTGGGAAGGCCTTGGCTAGCAACAACGAATGCTTATATAGGCTGCCGAATAGATAGTGTGACCATAACTAGAGGGAATGTTGTTAAGAATCTAGCTTTATACCCTCCTCCACAACCAAGCCTGACCATTGTAAAAACTAGGAAATAACCAGCAGCATATTTAATGGAAAATATTCATTCACCATTGACTATAGCAGATGCGCTTGAATTCAAAAATAAAATAGAAGATGATGTCATTAACACCTTTATCAATCACCCTATAGCAGTGTTGAATTCGGATGTCACATGATTGAAGCACTCCTTGACAATGAGATTGAAGAAGATTCCTTGAGAGACATTAATGACCAACTGACACCAACAACCACTATCTATAATAGAAAGCCTATTGAAATTGGGCAAGGGAAAATCCTGAACATTAGCAGTAATCTACGTAATGACCAACAACAAAAACTTATCCAAGTCCTTAGGAAATATAAAGGGGCTTTTGCATGGGAATACCCAGACATGAAAGGTATTGACCCTCAGTTATGCATGCACCAAATCTACATTGAAAAATATGTAAGACCCATTCGACAGCCACACCGTAGATTAAATCCTCAACTAAAGGATATTGTGAAAGAAGAGCTTAAAAAAAGGTTAAAAGTGAATTTTAGTTATTTTATATGTTATCACCAAATAGGGGTTTATATTTTTCCTAGTCATGGTTTAGATTAATGTCAAGTCACCCTATGTTTTAATGGGTAGGTGGTAGCTTAGGAGTCTCAAAGGTTTAATTTTACATGTCCAAATAAAGTCTAACATCCTTTTTTCATGTTTCATGAGTCCTACATTCCTTTTAGAAACTCATAGCTTAAACCGTTATGAAATTTTTTGGAATTAGTGCCGAAACCATGTTTTCGTAGTGCAAATAGTGTAAATGTCTATTTTGTGCTACAAAAATGCTGCTCTTTTCATAGCGCTTTTCCCTGCGTGCTACGAAAGCAAGAATTCCTAGAATAGTCTTGTCAAACATCAGTCCTCTAATATTTCATTATAATTTTCATTGTTAGGTGTCAGCTAGGAGACAGTCCTTAAGCATGCCGCCATCCAAACTCCTCATTTTGAATTTAGTGTTCATTATGTTAGAGATTTTCAAATTCAAAAAGGTTGGCTAGTCTCATTTTTTTAGTTTGCATGCAAACACTCAAACAGAATGGTTTTCGAATAATAAGTATTGGTAATCTTCCACCAAGGCTTTCCTCATCCATAATTCAGGCGAGGTTGACCACCGTTGGAAAGTGAGGCTAATCAACAATATTTCAAGTGAGGCTAGTTGTTGTTAGAGGAATTCAGAAGGGAAGATGACAGAGGAGAAGAAATGTCACAGGTATGGTCATTGCTTGAGAACAGAGCCTGAAAGAACTGAGGTCTTGATCAGAGACAAAGTAGCTATAGAAGCCTTCAGGAAAGTAGGATGCTGGAAGTTTTGTAATAAATTGCATGGAGGACATACTCAAGTGACAAAGGAGTTTGCACTACATTTCACTGGCTCCAACACAAAGGTCGGAATGTTAAACATGAAAATTTCCCCCAGAGGTCATAGCATTGGTTACAAAAATTCCTAGGGGGCAAGAGACATGGTTCAAAAACTTTAGATTCGACATGGAACCATGTAAGGTGTTCCTAAAGCCAGAGTTTTCAGAAACTGACTTAACCAAGGTAGTTCCCAAAGACTATAGCAAGAACAACTATACCAAGTTTCTCTTCAACATTCAACGTTATTTCACCTATGAAGGCAGATATCAAAAGGTTTATTCATATCATTTAAACTCCTATTACATTTTACTTGTATGATTTCTCTAGATTTTCCTTACTTCTTATTTCAAAGTGTAGCTAAGATGGTAGATAAAGTATAGTTGAAAGCTCAAGGATGTGAAACTTCCCTGTTTCATCATGGTCTAATTAAACTGATATGAACTCAAGAGGATCAACAAAGAATGGTCTTTTTTTTTTGTTTTTATGTGACTTTGGAGTAGAAAAGCAAGGTGTAGAGAGCCCTAGGGTTAAAGGAACTCCATCAGCAGAAACCAACATGTATGAAATGTCAAGGGAAAAAAGGTATGTTAAGTTGAAACCTAAGAAGTAGGTGAAAGAACAAGTAAGAAAAGCATCAATAGTCATCCTTGAAACTCCTAAATCTACAAAGGAAAAGATCTCTGAGGTTAAGGGAATGACACAAGAACAGTCAACCAACAAACTAGTTCAAAAAATATTGACTAGAAGTCAAGTTGAAAAGGAGAACGGTAAAAAAATCATCTCCGGAGAAGGTTCCAGCTTGAAGGGTGATTTAAATGATATTTTAAAAGCCATTTACATTGCAGAATCCCCTTTGGTGTAGGAAGATGTGATAAAATCTTATCAAGGAAATTCAAAGAAAATGAAACCCTCCAAGTAATTGGAAATTGACGATGATGTCACAATGTTTGTTTTCAAACCCAAAAAACCCTTAACCAAGTAATACAAGAAGATGCAAGAGCCCAATATTGAGCTGGGGAGAATAGAAGAAACATCTGTTGTTCAAGAAGAGTTTATTGACATTCCGTCTCCAAGAGTTGAAGGTGACAAAAGCATAGTTCCTGCCATTTAGATAGAAAAAGGCAGTTATAAGGTTAGGGAAGAAAGGTTAAAATCTGCCAAGAATGAAATTGCTAGACTAAGAGTGAGAGCAAGAGAGCATGTTGCTGAAAGGAAAAATCTCAAAAGGATGAAGGGCTCTCTAGGAAGCTGAAAAGGTGTCCAAACCATAAATAGTAAATAGTGAATCTCAATACTTTACCTAGACTGTTCCTACAATCAAAGAAGCTAGATTTGTAAGGAAGATTAATGCTCAACTGAGAGCTACAAATAGGGGATTGAAGAGACAAATTGAAGACCTATAAATAAAACTAACCAAGCCTAGAAAAGGGTCTACAACAATAATGAATCAGGGTGTTCAAAAGGGACAATGAAGGAGATATATTAAAACAATTTTGGCACATAAAAACATTTTTGGCATATAAAAAGAAGAACAACTATGAAGAAGAACATCTATAAGGGTAAGTGATTTTCATTTTTTTTTATCATATCAGTCTTCATGGAATTTTTAAGAACTCACAAAACACAGATTTTTGAAGGTTGTGTTGAAAAAGAGCATACACAGCAGTTTCGTAGTGCGCTACAAAACTATTGAAGATGATGATTTAGCACTTATGGATGCTTTCCGGAGGTAAGGTTTGATTAGTTCCAAATTTTGAACTTGCCAGTAGACGTGGGATCATGTACAAAGTCTCAGATGGCAGTGGTGTAGAAAGGAAAGTCCTGGGAATTATTTCATAAATGATATAAAAGTTGTGTTACGAAAACAAAATATTTTCGTAGCACAGTCATGTTTTGTCATTCCTCCATATTTTCGAGTTTCCTTTTCTTCACATAGGTGGAAAATGAAATGTTAATAAGTTGCTAGTGCGTGACACATATATACCAGCAAAACTACTCAAAGATAAGAAGAAGGGATTAAGGGCCTTAAAAGGAAGAACTTTGTCTCCTAGTTTTCAAGATAATTAGGTCATCACTCAGCAGGTTTTGCAACAACACTATGGACATCATCAAGCTTGAAGACATGGTTGGTGGCTGATTAAAGAATGTATTGAAGACATAGATAAGGTTGTTAGAAGCATGTTTGAGGAGTTTCACTCCTATTTGTATTAGGACTCTTAAAGACAGCTAGTTGTGAAGTTGTAATTAAGTAGTTAGTTTTATGAAAAGATAGGTGTCTAAGTTAGGAATTTGAATTCCTCTAAAGATGGATCATAGTATCCAAGGTTTTAAAACTCTATATAAAGCTTGAGAATCGAGTTCCTCAGGGTTGGTAATTTCATTAGCAAAAGAAATTTGTGTTATTGTAAGACACTGTTGTTTTTCATACTTAATACAGAGATCAGTTTGACTACTCAAGATTCACAAAGAGTTTATGTGTCTGATGTTCTTATCGCCTTATAAATTACATATTTGTAGTGGTATGAGCTTGTGATACTTAGAATTCATTGGAAAATGTTGTAAATTCCTTCACATGCTTGTAAATTGTGTTGATTCATTTTTTTATTGTTTTGTTTACAAATGTAAACTCTAAGTGCCTTGACTTCCATGTTTGTTGATCATGTTTTTTTGTTGAAGACTATCTTGACTCCATAGCCCAATAGATATTTGCTAGTCTTTGATTCAACTAGTCAACCAATTATACATTTGTCCATTTTGTTCCTAGAGTTAGACATCTAATCATTAATCAAAAATCTTAAGCCTTTTGAGAGAGCCCTCTTAGGTTGAGGAGGCTAAGCCTCAGCCAAAAGATTGGTTTGAAAGAGTTACTCAGAGTCTATTTGATCGACGGCATATCAAGGTCGGATTTTTTGATAACACTATATCTGACAGTAAATGGGTTTCTCCATTAGTAGCTATCCCCAAAAAGAATGGAAAATGGCAGATATGTGTTGACTACAAAGAACTCAACAATGTAACACAAAAAATCCATTTCCCCCTTCCATTTATCAAACAGGACCTAGATACACTAGAAGGAAAGAAATTATTCTCTTTCCTGGATGGCTTCAGTGGTACAACCAAATTCAAATTGCCCCTGAAGACCAGGATAAAACTACTTTCACCTGCCCCTGGGGGACATTTGTTTACAGGTTATTGCCTTTTAGATTGTGCAATGCACCTACTACATTCTAAAGAGCCATACTAATTATTTTTGTAGTCTTGATAAATGAAGGATTGGAGGTATACATGGATGATTTCACACCCTATGGAGATGACTTTGATTAGCCATTACAAACATTGGAGAAAGTCCTGGAATGATGTATTGCCACTAGGACATGCTTAAGTCATGAGAAGTGTCATATGATGATGACAGAGGGCCTGATTCTAGGTCATTACATTTCAACAACTACAATTCAGGTAGATCCAAAAAAGATACATGTAATCCTCTTATTAGCTACTCCCTGCACTCAAACGGAGGTACGTAATTTTTTGGGATTTGCTGGATATTATCATAGATTTATAAATAACTTTTTGCAAATTGATGAAACTTTATATTCCTTGATAGGAAATGTTGATTTTATATGGAATCATAAATTTGACACTGCCTTCACAGATCTGAAACAGTTAGTATCGTGAACACCAGTATTATGAGGCCCGAATTGGGATATACCTTTCCAAATTTCATCAGACACATCATACACAATTGTTGGAGTTATTCTTGGCCAAGAAGAAGAAAAGAAACCCTACGCTATATATAACATCAGCAAAAGCCTAACTCCTGTTGAGTTCAATCACAATAACAAAAAGGGAGTTTCTAGTTTTTATTTATGTTATCAACAAATTTAGACACTATATAGCTCAATACCCTATATTTATTTATACTGATCACTCTGACATTAAATATTTATCCAATAAATGAATTACAAATGGAAGAGTGACTCGTTGTTTAATACTTTTGCAAGAATTTGTCATAACTATAAGGGATTAACCAGGGAAGGAGAACCTAGTGGAAGACTTCCTCTCCCGAGTGCTAAGAATAGACGATACAGTGGCAGTAGAGGATCGGTTCTCGGAAGAACATTTTTTTTTCATGGCTGTAAAACCGCCAAGGTATGCACATGTAGCAAACTACTTAGTAGTGGGAAAATTGCCCAAACATCTAACACCCAGAGAAAGGAAATTGGTTGTTCGCCGTAGCACTGATTTCTCCTGGATTAGAGGATACCTTTTCCACATGGGATCTGATATGTACATCCACAGGTACATTACGGAGGATGAAATTTACGATATCTTAAAATCTTGCCATGATGGAGCTTGCAGTGGACACTTTGCAGACCATAGAAATGGACATAAAATTCTATAGATGGGCTACTATTAGCCCACTATTTTTAAAGATGCTAAGAAATTTGTCAAAGCATGTGATAGTTGCCAAATAATGGGCCACCCTGGCCAATCTGATGAAATGACCATGCATCCATAGCTAGTGATAAAACCCTTTGAGCGTTGGGCATCAGATTTGATTGGGCCGTTTAGACCACCATTCAACCAAAAATCATATATATTGGTTGCAATAGATTACGTAACTAAGTGGGTGGAAGAAGTAGCATTACCAAGAGCAACAAAAGAAACTGTTATTAATTTTATTTTCGAAATTTTTTTATAGTATGGCTTACCCAGAGGAGTAATTACTATGGGGGACCATAATTCGTGGATCAAAAGATTTCTACTACACTTAAAAATCATCACAACACACACAAAATTACTTCTTTGTGTCACCCGCAGGTGAACAGGTAGATTGAGAGCACTAAAAAAGTTATCTAGGCTATTCTACCAAGGACAATCTCATCACATCAACGAGACTAGACTACTTGACTGTTAGAGGCCTTGTGGGCATATCGAACAACATGGAGAAACACTATTGGATACTCTGCAATTCAACTGGTTTTGGGTAAGGAACACATTTTTCCCATAGAATTTGAAATACAAACACTAAGGATAGCCCAGGAAGTGAGATTGGATTTAATTGAAGCCCAGGTTAATAGGTTACAGAAGATGAATGAATTAGATGAAATTCGGCTACTGGCTCTACAACGTATGACGTTTTTTCAACAACAGAGAGCCAAATGGCATGATGCCCTAATTAAGAGAAAGACATTTCACAAGGGCGACTTGGCAGTTCTCTACGATTCCAGGCTCCAAGACTTCTGCAACAAACTATACACTAGGTGGTTAGGTCCCTACTAAATAAAGTGAGTACATGAAAATGGCACTCTTACGCTGACCACCATTGGTGGTTCTAGTTCTTCTTTTAAAGCGAATGGGCATCGGGTTGACCTCTACCAAAAACCACATACCAGAGAATCCTTCTACCAGTAGATACGTGAGGACCCCACCATGGAAGTTTTAGCTGTAGAAGGCAATTTTTCAACAACTTAATCTTTATGAATTTTATTTCTTATCTGTAAAATAGGTAAATATGATTGTTTATTTGATTTTCTTTTATTTTTCTCTTTTTTTCTTTTTCTATGTCTGTTTTGCTATTCAGTTAATTGAAGAGTTTCTATTAAATCTATTGAAAATTCGTTGTTCAATCTAGTTGAACAACACTTTCTTTTTTTTCTTTGTTTTACTATTCAATCTATTGAACAACTGTTGTTCAATCTATTGAATAGTCGTTATTCAATCGAATTGAAGAACACTTTCTTTCTTTTCATTGTTTTGATTTTCAATTAATTGAACAGCTGCTGTTAATCTATTGAAAAACACTTTATTTCTTTTCGTCATTTTGTTGTTCGGTTAATTGAGCAATTGTTGTTCAATCTATTGAATAGTTGTTGTTCAATCTATTGAACAACACTTCTTTTCCCTTTGTGTCATTTTGTTGTTCATTTAATTGAACAATTGCTATTCAATCTATTGAACGGTTGTTGTTCAATCTATTGAACAACACTTCTTTTCTTTTGGCGTTATTTTGTTTTTCAATTAATTGAACAACTCTTGTTCAATCTTTTGAACAACCACTGTTCAACCCAATTGAACAACAAAATTTTTCTTGTGTGATTGCTCTTCACTTATCTCAGCCCCATTTTTCTTTTGTTTTTCATTTGTGTTCTTTTCATGGCATGAAGTACACTACTTTTATTAGGACAAGAATTTATGGATTCTATTGAAGGGAGTTAATACCATTAATGTTATGATATTTAAAAGGACATCTTTTTTATGATAAACTCTTTTCAAGAATGGGACATAGTTATTTATATACTACTCTGCCGCATAGCTTTCTACTATACTTGATATTGTTGACCATATTTGTTGTGGGGGAAAGTATCCAACTCGGAATGACCCTAACCCACTCTAAGGGTGACAGTTCCTTAGCAACAGCTAAAAGCAAAGCTATCTAAAGTTTCTTCTTTATGACATGCAAGAGATAGAAGGAAGAGATCCACTTACCGATGTCTTGCGCAAATGGTCGGTCCAATCTCCTCTATTCGCCGCTTGCTACCAGCTCCAAGTCTTTTCACGGGCCCAGCTACACGAGATCCTGCAAACAAGACAAAGAAAGGAAACTACAAGAGGCATGCATTCATAACTGATTCAAGGATTAGCATAAATCAAATACGCAAGTAAGACAATACATCATTGAAACACATGCGAATAGAAGAACCTCAAATGCTTTATTAATATATGGAAGTAAGGTTCAGGCGGTGATACAACCATGAGAGGTCCAATCCAGCATCACCTTCCCGACGGAGAGAAATCTCTTCTTCACCTCCCTCAAGCAATCACCCAATGCTCACAACTGTAAACCAACAGCAATTCTTTGCACAAAATTCCGCCCTCCTTTTAGATCCCATGGGATGAGATCCTTATATAGAGTTTTGGAGTGAAGATAAGTCAGCTTGATGTGTGACTTGTTGTCCTCTTCAACTCCAGTTGTTCTTCAGTCCTTCACTCAGAGTTTCTGCCTTCCACTTGGAGTTTTAGAAGCTCTTAACTCATCATTAGGCGAATCTTATGATCAAGTGTCTTTTTCAAGCTTCCTGGACACTAGCACTTTGAGAAAAAGATTCCTCCACATGTCCAAGTACGCCCAACGCAGGTAGCCTTTGTTCTACCTGCTATGCAATGTAGGTAGCCTTTGTTGTACCTGCTATGCAGCGCAGATGCCTAGCGGAGCAGCTGCAATGATCCAAAACTGACCTGTTTTTGAGTGTTTTTCAGTGGAGAACTGATTTGCAGTGCTGTGGTTTGCTGACCTTGTTCCTCTAAGGGTAAGAACAACATGTTTAGGGACTTTGGATCCCTTAGTTTATTGACATTTCATGCTCTATGCTGTAAGGCACAAAAATGTCTATAACAGTTGCCCCCTAAAGTATGAGGTCGTTTATCGGGTGAAATGCTTTATTAGGAGGATCCGAAGTTCATTCAATCGCCGAGAGGTGACCTGTAACAAAATACAATACGATACATTATCTTTTCATACTTTCTTTTCATGATCTAGCTGAGGCGGGCATTTCCCATGCTCAGCTTTATAAATACATTTGTTGTACATAAACAGACGATCGTTTGATAATAGACCGATAATTCTCTGCTTTCAATTATCATCCTTTTAGTAGGATGATCATCTGCTGCACATGTCTATGTTTTTATCTCCTGAATATATACCGCAGCCCAGATGGATGAAACTAGATCCGGGGTCTTCAAACTTGTCTGATCTTCACTCTAGTACAAGTCGATCCATGTGAGAATTTCTTGAAGTCGAACATGGAAAGACATCGCTTGATTACCAGTCAATAATGTAAACTGTTAACAAGCGCGAGAGGAATCACCGATAATGATGATGACCCTCAAGGCACTGCAGCACAATTCACGTGGTGTGAATATAGGATCTGACGTCGAACACCACGCAAAGTCTCCTGGTCGAAGGTCATTAATGTATACCTATCGCCGGGAGTGAGAAACTCGCCATGGAGGCATGCAAGATTCAAAGTACTGAGGGGGTGTCCCTAGATCAACTTCTTGGATAATGAGCTGATGTCGACAAGAAGTGATCCGTCAAAGGAGGGCCTTAATGAATCCCACATCAGTGACACGGAACGGAGCTAGTGATGATGGTGAAAACGATCTGTGAAATATGATTCAGGGTGGCGGTCATGGAAGGATGAAAGATGATGTATGGTAGTGGATGGGACCCGGTTGACACTTTCTGAATGACATCTCTTGAACATATAACGAAACTGATGTGATGGATCGGTAGCATTACCCCATGTATGGATGGTGTGGCAAGACCATGGTGAAGGGACCGGTGAATGACAATAACCCAATCCGATATTTACGGAGGCAAAAGTGTCATGTTCAAGAGCGACTTGCTACCATTAAGCTTTGAGGTTCTTCCCAATTTTTCCCCAGTCATTTCTGACCAGTACCTCTTTATTTTTGTCAAGCTTGAGGAGGATAACATATGCTTGATCTATAACCTGTCCTTCAGGCAAGCCCATCGCTATGTTTTTAATGAGCCTAGCGATAGGGAAACTCGTTCTCGTCTAAAGACAAGTTTGTCGCTATCTAATATTTTAACGAGTCCAGCGGCAAAAACAACTCGGTCCTTTTCATTTTTAGAGACTCTGAAAAGTGTACATAAAGTAGACTCCAGGGGTCATTTTTCGTCATCTAATCCCTTAAGTCCGAAAAAGTATAAAACAATACAGAAGGGATGAATGTTCGATATCTTTATCGAGCCGAACTAGACAAGCGCTCGATCTTTTTGTGCAATAATCCCTCAGGTCCAAAAAGATTAAAATCTAGAGGAGGGATAACTCTTCCGGTTCTTTTAACGAGCTGGAAGGCCAAAACTCGGCAAACTTTTCATTTTTTACGAGTCAGTGAAAAGAGCTCAAAGAAGACTCGTCTTTTGAGGAACGAGTGATTAACAGGGATAGCAGCAAATTCCAGGTACAGGTTGGAATTTTCCAATCACGGCAGTGTCACAAGGATGGCTAGGTGAAATCACTCTTCGCAGCTGTTCCTCAAAATAGGTAAACAATCAAGTGGATGTGAATGATCGGCCAAATGAAAAGTGGAGGTGACGGTGCACAAACACGACCAAGGCTTTTATGGCTGATGAATTTACGGTCTCAAATGGGTATTTACCGGTTCATTTTTTCTGGATGAGCTTGAACTCTGGGGGAAGCTTGCTCACAGGTGCATTTATTTTTTAACGAGCATGAACTCTTGCTAAAACTGCTCGGTTTTTGCATGCCCCCAGCATCATAATAACGCATGTCAAAGGAGGGTGCCCCCCAAGCTTCATTGCATTCAACTTGGTGGTTGGAATGAAGGTTTACCTTTGAATTTTGAAAAGGGGATTTGTTTCATTTTTTAATGAGGTTGACACAGTAAAAGAACTATCCTCATGACTCCTTATTTCATTTTTTAACGAG
The DNA here is from genome assembly GCA_031772625.1 of Pinus tabuliformis. Lineage (NCBI taxonomy): Eukaryota > Viridiplantae > Streptophyta > Pinopsida > Pinales > Pinaceae > Pinus > Pinus tabuliformis. The sequence continues at coordinate 1,439,765,552 of CM062820.1, forward strand.
GTTGACACGAGATAAGAACCGTCCTCGGCGCCCACTGTATTTACAGTATTTCCATTAGGGCGATGATCCATGCTGACAAAATGTTTAGGAATCTTCTGAATCTGCTAGATATAGAAGATTTCATATTGTAGGTTTCCACTGTGGCTACTTCCGCCAGATTAGTTGCCGGCGGTAGGGCAAAAGTACCCATTAAGGCAGGGTCTTTTAGGATACCTACTCCAATATTTTGAAGCGAATGATTACTTTCATGGATCATTGTGCTGCTTCCCGTAACTTGAGAACTGTTGGGGAGAAATGTTTGTTGGTCGACGATTGTAATTTTTCCTTGAAAAGGAAATACAATCCTCCTGAAGTAGGTCGACACAACTGCAGCCATGGCATATATCCAAGGCCTTCCCAGTAGGATGTTGTAATCGAGGTTTCCGTTGATTACTTCAACATCAACTTCTACTGTTTTGCCCCCCAGTTCAACTTGCAAGTTACTTAAAATCCCGTATGGAGTGTATGATCGTCCATCAAATGCTTTTAATGTCGTTGACGATTTCGACAAGGGTGGTGAGCCTAAATTTTTCCAGCAACTCATCGACATAAGACATGTAGATGCCCCCTCATCAATAATTGTTCGATGAACAGTTTTGTTGAGGGCTTTCACTTGAATAAGGAAAGCTAGTTGAGCTGGTAACTGAGGGTCATATCCTTTATGATCAAAGGCCACAAGATTGGAATCCATTGGGCCAATCCCACTTATCGTTGATGGTAAAGTTTGCTCTTGGGAGGGGCAATTTTGCGGTACCTCAAGTGTCGACATAGCGGACGGCGATTGGGCCAGGTCCTCTATTATATTATAATTCTGTGCTATTTTTGCACGAGGATTAAATGTCGATTTGTATACTACTCCCTTTGGCGACTTTATCATTGGTTCAGGAATGATGGGTGGCATGACTTTGGTCAAAGTTGTTGTTGAACTACTAGGTTGTTTATTTGCCTTGTTGTTCAACTGCTTTGGATTCCTGTAATCTTTATTCCTTGTCAAAGCATTATTCTGCTGCTTTGAGGTGGACAACATAAGCACTTGGGATCGGGAAGCATTTCGATTAGCAAACAGATTTTGGCCTGGGTTAGGAAACGGATCAGTCGATATTGTTGGGGTTTTCGAACTCTTAAAGAGCTTCTTAACTTCAGCTATATGTGGACAATCTTTCGTCCAATGATCCTCATCGCATATATGACACCCTGTCGGGGGTTTCCCTTTCCTTTTCTTTTTCTTCTTGCCCCCTGGTTGCTTCAGTTATTTGCCCTTGTCGGTCGACATGGCATTTACTTCTGAGGCAAGAAGTTCCTCATTTGCATTTTGACTAGAGATTTTGCGTTTGCCAGTCACGCCATTACTGGCGTGAGAGTTAGTATTCGATTTAGGAGGGGGAGGAATTGAAAATTCAGGTCTAGGGGCGTCAGGTATTTTGTCGTAGAGCGTGCCCGACTGAGTATATACTAAGTCTAAGTATTGAGCACGAGTAATGACTTGCTCCTCTGTTACGACTCCTCCCTTGGCCACATCTTCCGTTATAGCCGGAAGTAACGACTTTATAAACCATTCAGCTAACAGCTGATCGGGAACGTAAGTTTTCACCATCCTACGACGACGTCGCCACTCATGTATATGATCAGATATGTGAGTGGTTGTTGTCTGTTTGAAGTTGGTAAGGAGTTTTGTTCTCGTTTCATACCTTATCGGTAATTGAAAATGGGTTAAGAAAGTCGTGGCTAAGGAGCTGAAATTGTCGAAAGAGGCTCTTGGCAATTCAATGTACCATTTAGCCGCTAGACCTGTCAATGTCCTCTGGAAGAGGCGAAGTCTTATCGAATCATCATTCAGAGAGTTCGATGAACACCACAGATGAAAGGTCATGACGTGATTCGACGGGTCTTCACCTGGATTTCCATTGAATTTAGGAATGTCCGATGGAAGTTTGTGAGGAATCATGGGCCACCAAGGGGCGTAGGCAATCGGATCGTTTGTCAACCGATGTAAATCGGGTAACTCCAAAGTTGCCACGAATGGCAGCTGTTGACTTAGGTTAGGTGAAGCGTACCCAGGATACGATGGAATCGCCTGAGCAGTTGGTCTTTGCATACCAGCATAATGTAATTGATGCTGATATGACTGATACGGTTGATGGACTACTCCACCGTAGAGTGGTTGGTTTTGACCGTATTGTAGGTACGGTTGTCCATTATTCGCAAAAATTTGCTGCTCGGTACCTTGGTACACTTGCTGGAACTGCGGTTGTTGATACTGCACCAACCATGGTTGTGATACCGTTGGTTGTTGTGCGATGCTTACCACTGGGCCAAGATGAGGGGTAAGGGTACCCGTTTGTGTTTGTGACGCCTCGCTAGCCGGCGATTGTGGTTGGGTTGCAGGGTCAAAGGGTTGTTGCATTACCACCTGAGAAAACTGAGGTTGACATGCAACAGGTATCGTTTGAACTTGCGACACAGTCACAATTGCTGGTGTCGTCGGGATGTTCGTCACAGGCATTTGTTGTTGCATAGAATACACAACTCTTGGTTGCTGGGATGGCATAGGTATCCAACCACTTGTAGTTATTCCAGTATAACCTGAGTATGGTTGTGAACTCCCGTATGGGTAACCTCCCGGAGGGGGTAATGAGAAAGCATATTGCCCCCCATACGGCGGTGGTCCGGAACCGAGAGGATTTATTACACCTCGAGGACCGGATTGCCCAAATGGATTCCCGAAAGGATCGATTTGTTGAGTTCCAACATAGGAGTTACCGGGTATTATCCCGGGAGAACAAACAGGAACAGACCATACTGTCGTCATGGCCCCCGAAGGGACCCCCGCAAGCTGTTGAGAGTTAGGGACAGATGGTGTGCCGGCGAACATTGTCGGAATGACCGCAGGGAGTTCTGCGGTCGCTGTGTCATTTGGCACAGTCCTGGATGTCGACGGTTGTTCAGACATTTTTAGTCTATCCAGTAGATTGCCTAGTGATTCTTCAGGAACTTCTCTGGGTGATAGGCTAGCTTCTGATGCAGTAGGAAGTAGAATGATCCCTGCTCCAAAATGTGTTGGAGTAGTTGCTTGCGGATCTTCTACAATCTCTTCTATTGCGATCAGACCGGGTGGAAGAGGAAGACCGTCAGGCCCGTAGAATATTTCTGGTGCCGAAGAAGGGGTTGTTTCGACAGCGACAGTTGTTTGAGGAGCAAGACTCTCTGAGCTGATCACTGATGGAACTGATTCAGTAATACAAGTATTTGCTCTCAGACTAGGATCAGTGTTATTGTCCTTCTGGGGCTGTTGAACTTCTTCAATAGGGGTAGGGCTTCCAAAAATGTTTGGAGTAACCGGAACCTCAGATGTCGTTGGAACACTCGTTCTAACTTTGACAGGAGATTTGGAACCAGTTGAACGAGGTCGCTTTGCCCGGGTTGTTTTCGATTCCGGGACAAAGACGTTTGTCTCGTATTCCTCCGCGAACGACGGTTCATCGATTGAATTTCTTCCACGATTGTGGATTACTTGATCAACCAACAATACACAGGGTAAAATGTGTTTTCGAATTGAATTAATTTTAGACGCTTTTAAGACACAACTTGCTTTTTCATGTTTTAAGAGTCGAGAAAAAGCTAAAGATGACTCTAGTCTCCTTCGATGTATTAACGAGCCTGAAGTGACAAATGCTCAGATGGACTTTTTCAGTTATAGAGTTTGAAAAAGGCCAAAAGAAACTACTCTGGAGTTCTAGGCAGGGGTGTGCCAAACTTTTCGCGAAACCACAGAATACGTTTTACGGTACGAGTGGTCGATCTTCGTGAATGTTGTGTTCACTGCATCGCGATCAGTAGGGTGGCCGACACGGCTTCCTATGGATAAAGGCTTTGTTCCTATAGGGGTCCCCCAATATACGCGACGGTACGCGGGGGCACAAGTCCGTATTAGTGCTATTGTCCCTCAGGAGGAATCACCCACCTTCGTAGAGATCAACAGTCACTATGTTTAATGACGCCGGTTCACGTCTCTACCTAGACCTCTACTGTGTTTCGTTATGTTTCAAAGCGTTGTTAGATAAATTCAGTTCTTTTTAGGTTGATCTTGCTTAGCAGTTTGCCTTTACGGATCACCATGTGATGTATGATACAACTCCTAAATGCAGTCTAAGAATGATAAGCAAGCTTTTTCAATTCTTTCAACTTATGAAAACCTTAACTACTGAAGGAAAAGAAAGACATCATCTTTTCAAACAGATCATAGAGCACACACTGATGCACTTTTCCTAAATCGACATGCAAACTGTCAAAATGCACATGCACAATGCAAGTATTTCTTTTCTTCTTCCTTAATGTTGATGTATTACAAAAAGAAAGCTGTTGTATAATTTTGAATTCAATTTCAAGCGAAAGCAACAAGTGTTTGTCCAATAATCAAAAGAACACCTTAAGATTCACTCGTTTCAACACAAGAAATACTGAAATTCGAACCATAAAACGAAAGCAAATGCTCAAGCAGCTATGAACAGCGATAAACTAGCTCTTAGAATCACAACGACACTTTCTCACAGGTCTAGATCCAAGAGGTCATAGCAAGACTAGTTCACTTTCGCTACGGGAAACTGTGAATGACAGCAAGAAATACAATAAGAACAATCACGGTTTCTTCATACAACTGAGGAGGAATGAAGGCAAAGAGAAGTGGTTTCAGCTGGGTATACATGTTGACAACAGGCTGCAAAAACAATACTGAAAACTGGGCAACAGACAGTGGGAAATCCCAGCTGCACAAGGCAAAACTGGATCAGCGCAGGTGCTGCACTGTCAATCTGAGATGCAGCGCAGGTAAACCCTTCGGGACCTGCATTGCAGTGCAGGTAGCCTTTGTTGCAGCTGCACTGATGAGACAACTCTCGTCTCTCTCAGATTCCGGGTCACAGTTTGCTCAAAAATCAATGGTTTTTGGCCAAATCAGAGGCTATCAGTCAAGTATACACTAGAGGATGATTAAAGGAAGATGAACACTATCACAAAGAGCTAAAAAGAGTCCTTGTGGATCAGCTCTTCAGATCATAAACATGCCCAGCACTGGGCTAGAGTAGATGCCCTCTAATTTGCCTTCGAAGGACTCGAATGCAGTTCGATTCGGAACTCTCTTTGTTCAAGAAATGAATAGCAAGAAACACAAGCTACCAACAAGACACGTTCCCCAGCGGAGTCGCCAGTCTGTTGTGGGGGAAAGTATCCAACTCGAAATGACCCTAACCCACTCTAAGGGTGACAGTTCCTTAGCAACAACTGAAAGCAAAGCTATCTAAAGTTTCTTCTTTATGACATGCAAGAGATAGAAGGAAGAGATCCACTTACCGATGTCTTGCGCAAATGGTCGGTCCAATATCCTCTATTCGCCGCTTGCTCCCAGCTCCAAGTCTTTTCACGGGCCCAGCTACACGAGATCCTGCAAACAAGACAAAGAAAGGAAACTACAAGAGGCATGCATTCATAACTGATTCAAGGATTAGCATAAATCAAATAAGCAAGTAAGACAATACATCATTGAAACACATGCGAATAGAAGAACCTCAAATGCTTTATTAATATATGGAAGTAAGGTTCAGGCGGTGATACAACCATGAGAGGTCCAATCCAGCATCACCTTCCCGACGGAGAGAAATCTCTTCTTCACCTCCCTCAAGCAATCACCCAATGCTCACAACTGTAAACCAACAGCAATTCTTTGCACAAAATTCCGCCCTCCTTTTAGATCCCATGGGATGAGATCCTTATATAGAGTTTTGGAGTGAAGCTAAGTCAGCTTGATGTGTGACTTGTTGTCCTCTTCAACTCCAGTTGTTCTTCAGTCCTTCACTCAGAGTTTCTGCCTTCCACTTGGAGTTTTAGAAGCTCTTAACTCATCATTAGGCGAATCTTATGATCAAGTGTCTTTTTGGAAGCTTCCTGGACACTGGCACTTTGAGAAAAAGATTCCTCCACATGTCCAAGTACGCCCAACACAGGTAGCCTTTGTTCTACCTGCTATGCAACGCAGGTATCCTTTGTTGTACCTGCTATGCAGCGCAGATGCCTAGTGGAGCAGCTACAATGATCCAAAACTGACCTGTTTTTGAGTGTTTTTCAGTGGAGAACTGATTTGCAGTGCTGTGGTTTGCTGACCTTGTTCCTCTAAGGGTAAGAACAACATGTTTAGGGACTTTGGATCATTCAATGTCGTATTGTTCTTTCCCTTGCATTGCCATCAGAACAACACTTTCCTTGTCTACTCAGTTGTAGGCGACCTCTCTTTTTAAGGAGGGGGAGGATTCCCATGACACCTTTGCATGCACTATATTTATTCCACTTATTGGACTTGATATGTTGCTATGATATCACATGACCAAATGACATGTGGCAGTATGATAGCCTGAGAATTAATATTATTAATTATCATGGAAATTCTGGTTGAAAGTGTCGAATTTAGTTGTTACATCTACTTGTTGTTCTATTTTCTTAAAGCAATTGTTGTTCTCTATTGCGTTTTTTTGTTGTGTTAATATTTTAAAATTTTAGGGAGAATATCGGAAGAATTCGAGCATTATGGGTGGAAAATCAGTTCGCTGAGAGCCCTTGGTGTTGGAAATTTATGACAAAGCCAGGGAAATTCTGGTGCACGCAAGATGAATGTCATATTTCACCAGGCTTCAGGACCCTAAAAGGGAAATCACTCTCAAATTTTCGCAGCACTTACAGAATGGGCAGTCCATATCAAAAGGTCTAAGAATAACAATATTGGAAGCTGTGATAGCTGAAGTTTCTGGGCTGTCGACAGAAGGAGAGGCATGGATTGAAAAAAATGTAATGTTGCATGATGCAGTGGAGATTTTTAAAGATGAAGGATACCATTCTGATTACGAGTTGCCTGAAGGACATGAAGGGATAGCCTTTGTAAATTTAATACAAAATCATTGTTTTAGGTTGTACAATGAAAAGGTATTTCCTGCTTACTCTTTAACTGCATTACATAATAACTACTTATTTTCATGACATGAAACAAGGTAAGCAGGGGAGTATGTTGGGTCATGCAACAGGTATAAATTTACCCTTGATTACATTACCTTTTTCCTCCTTTTTATGCATTTGTGTCATGATATAATAATATTTTGATAGAATTTCGATAGAAAGTGAACGAAATTGCTGTTTATACGAATTGGTTGTCAAAACTAACTTTCATTGCCTTTTATGCAGAGATTAGCGCATTGGACAGCTGTGTCTTGTGCGGGCAAGTTGAGAAGAGAATCAAGAGGATGAGCGCAAGATGGAAGATTGTTTGATAACAGTATTTGCTTGCAAATTCCTCAGGATCTCTTGATCCTGAGGAATCACTGTTATCCATTTTCCTCTTTGAATATAAGAGGGGAAAAATGAATAGAGTAGAACAACTCTTGCTTCTTTTACTTTGACTGTAATTTTAAGGGATGACGTTGTTCTGAAGGACACATCGTGATTGTAATGAAATTCAGTGTTAATGAATAATATATAATTTGTGTTTTAGTTTGTTCGTGATATTCTGAGTAACAAAGTAGTGATCACTAGTGGCTTGGGCACCATCATTGGTCAATTTCATTGTTGTTCCCTTTATTATACTTTTACCTTTCTTTTACTGGAAGTTTTATTACTCTGTTTTATAGCTTTACGATTGATTTACTTTCACTAGTGTTGATTTTGTGTGTTCATTGCATTAATTCTTATTTCTATTGATTGGCTTAATTTATTTATGTTGTAGATTGATTTAATTATTAGCTGAGAATAATTTCTTGTTAATTGAAATCAAGAGTGTTATTGGTTAGATCAGGTGTATTACTTTTATGCAAAAGTTTAGATCAAGCTGAAAGAGCTCTGTTATCGCTATGGTGCACTTGGTCGATGTAATTGCAATTAGATTTTTTGATTAAGATTGATTTTTGGTGATTGAATAAGTTAACATCCTTGAGGTTACATGTTTGATAGTTATGGTTTGATCTGTTTAATCATTTATTGAAATCAATAAGATATCTTAAAGCATTATTCTCCATAGATATAATGATTTTCATTACTTGCACATATTGTGTACACTCTTGAAACAAAGAGTCTTACCGAGGTCAATAATTAATGTGAGGCATTTAGGATTTTCTAAGAGACACCTTATATGGACCCAATAAGTCACTCACCATAATCTAACATCTTACAAGGACTTCAAAACACCCAGGAGCTGATGAAACACCCCAGGTGGGAAATCCCTAATATTGAACTTTTTCAGTCACCTAAACTCGGAAGCACATGCAAAAGACTGCAAGGGTGTGTTATAAGCCTCCAACTAGATGAACAAGCCTACCTAAGTATGGTTTTAACCCAATTCCTTTAGTAAGAGGGTCTAGTCTCGAGATCTAAGCCATAATTATGGGCTAAACTACAGACCATTACCCAAAAATTCCTTAGACTTTCTAGAAGGATAAGTAGATTAATGATAATGTTAATCATACAAAACTTGAACAAGAGCTTGACCTAACTAGGCATAACCTTGACCTTCATTTTGTCAAACATGCAAGGAACATGTAAACTATAGCTCATGAATACATATTTGTTCATAGGAGTTTAAAACTTCTTTGGGAAACACCAAGAATTCCTAATGCCATCTCATAATAGTTGAAATAACAATTGTTATCCCATGCGTTCATTGGCCATAAAATACTTATCAAATCCTAAACAACACATAGCTAGAGCACATTACAAATACATGCTTATAACCAACATATAAATATATTATTAACCATGACATAACATCCATCAAACCACCCTAACAACATGTATAAGTGCTCATAAAATACAATAGGAAATAAAATCTTGTTAACTCATGTAGAATACAACCAAGTAAGGGACTTCCACATACAAACCGAAAATAGATAGTGTTGAGCCAAATATTTCTTTCATATAATCACCACAATGCCATATTCCAATAATTAATGTGGATCTCAAGAAATAAATAGCCAGGGATTGCTAAATATTAAATCACCTCCACCCTCATGCTACCGTGATCCTACCAAAATCGGTCAATAGATCACTACGATCAAAACAATCATGGATGCCTTAGAGTTTATTCACCATTAACATGAATAATTTTCCCATTTCCATCGACCTGTCGAGGGATTCTCTAAGAGGCGACCTCACTTGATTCCAAAGCATTTTGAGAATCCTGAGCTCAACAAGACAAGAATCTCATCAGACCATGGCTATCTAGAAATATGAAGGCAAGGATGAAACCATTGTGGAAACCAACAAAACCCATGCCAATGACAACAAATGAACCAAACAAAGCAATGCATGTATTATCCATTCACACATCAATCAAGTAATCACACATGCAACCTGTTATGTGTAAAACCATCATGCTCAAGCTGCTTAATCCGACCCTCCTTGCTTGTTCTTTTATTACCTTGTCCTCCATTTTCCTTCCTTTGCATGCTTTTCTGATTTCACCTGTTGGTGCTCTTCTCCCTCTAAAACTAATTTCAAATACAAATTGAAAAAATATGCAAAATATACTAACAAAATTTTTGTACAAGTCCTCATAAGACATTTTAATATTAGTGTCTCTAGTTTGTTCATTTTCCTTCAACATCCCTGTCATGAAAATCTCTAACCTTTCATCTCCCTTTTATCCTATTTTCCTTTATTTTCATAAATAAAATTCCAACTAATGCCTGTTTTCCTTTGCTAATTTCTTTGCTAATTTTCTTACCCATAAATAAATTGAAAGTGATACCCAGTAGGATTTGTCTCCTAAAATTTAGCTTGGAATATGTGTCCCATGTTCTTGGTCTTATTTTTCGTTTATTATCTTTTATTACATGAACATTTAACTCAGGGTTGTTACAAACCCCTCCCACTTAGGGGAACATCGTCCTCGGTGTTCTATGACACCTATGACCAGCAAACCATTGAAAACAAAACATGTTACCTATAGAGATTTATAACAAATATTGATGCAGTATTTACAATGACCACTACTGAAAACATAACAAATATATCATTTACTAGAGATGTATAACATATATCATTATGATATTTGTAGTAACAGAAACATATACTTATGCACATTTTCTTCAGCAAAATGTACTATTCATGGAGCTTTATAAATCCATCTCAATATAGTATTCACAAAATACACGTATACATATGTATATTTTCTTTAATGAAGAGATAAAAGGATACGATGTTTGTATCAACAAAAAGGGAATCTAGAGGATCACACCTTCAACCTCAAAGTAATACCAGGATTCACCATGTTACTATTATTTGAATTGGCTCATTATATGTTTTTCATCCATATCGATGCATTTGGAGTGGAAAAAATGCAGGAATCAACTCATGAGACGACTTTTACTGGAAAAATGGGGCCTGGAACCTTCTCGGATCATTTTTAGGAATCAAACAACATTTTTTGGGGGTAAATATTTTCCTCTTAAGTGGAGAAGCTTTTCATGCTATTATAAACACAGATATCTTTCCAGCTATGTAAGAATCACATGAATCAGAGTCTATATATAGAAGTTATGGCACTCAGGAGTTGACCTTCCTGTTTTCACACCTTTAGTTCAGGAGGATGCAGCACCAGCCCCATTATTCATGGAAAAGTGTCTAGCCACATGTTTGTGATGTAAAAGTCTCTAGAAAAATGTATTTTGTAACTTTAGTTCACAGTTGATGTAGTGAAAATTAATCGCTAGTAGGATATTGAGTTGTGCTATAACTAAGCCACTAGGAGGTAAAGGAATTCCATTATTTTGAGAGAATTTTGTTCCATTGTTGAGAAAAGATAGCCAAGAGAGATAGGAGGTAGAGCACACAAAGAGGATCTATCCACTGTAGCAATCCAGGAGCCACAAAAATTACTTCTTTGTATCCTCACCCATATTTCTAGAGAGAGAAAGAGAGCGAAGCGACCTCACCTTCTAGCTTGGTTTTCTCCCTAAATGGTTTCCCAGAGAGAATTTCTTGTGTACTGTGTGTGTGTGATCTTATTTTTTCATTCTATACTTCTCTGCTTGATTTACTTTTACATGAATGAACTAATCAGAATTAATTTTATAGATCTAGAAATTAAATAAAAATGTAATAGTGTAGAATATCATATTTTTAATATAATATTATCAGTTATCTTGTGCCATACTATCTAGTGAAATATCCAAGATAGTTTATGGATAATCGCAGCAAGTCCATAATCAACTACCAAATTCAAACTTACATCCAATGTCCAGTGTCACGATCCTTGTGCTAGTTGTTCGCTCATTGAACAATTTTCGTCTCATTGTTCCAGGGAACACACCCAATGTACTTCTGATTCCATATGGAAATGTTAATGATAAAAAAAAAATCCATCCCCTGACTTTACCTTATCTTCTACATATATCCTTGAGAAATCCTGTTACCCCCTTTCTATGTACTCACTCACCTTCCAAGTTCCCTGGCATTCCCTTTCCGACACTATCAATCCCTTGGCAAGGATTCCTCGCATTAGTAGGTCTAAAAACCAAGGCATATTCCTGACTCAAATGAATCATAAAAGACATAGGATTCTGATGGAAAGATGCGGACGCTATTGGGTACCTGTGTCCCACAATTTCCCTACTCCAGAATGCTTTACCAACATACTACTTCCTGTTCCAATTCCTTTTTGTTGTTGTTGCTCATTCTTGTAGGCAATTTCAACCACCCAAATTAAGAATTTCCCTGCTTTCCCACACCAATAACATAATTTTCCTTATACTCAAAAGGAATTTAAATAAATTCAAATTGCACCTCATTAGTATCCCATCAATAAGGTACACTTCTATTTCCATTTACTTCCTATCACAATAAGTCAAACTAGCTCGTGGATCATATAATCATGTATAAACATATCATATCCTGTTAACCAAAAAACAGAACAATCAGAAATAAAAATCATAGATAACATGTAACCTTCATAAATAAGAACCATAGATGATATGTAACCATCATAAACTAGAATCATAGATCACATGCATAATTAAAAATTGAAATAAACTATTGATACTCATCTTTCAATGATCCTTTTAATTCTTCCTTTGTTCTTTGTCCTTTTTGTACACACACTAAAGCAATTTCCCTAACCTGACAAGCATCTAGTTCCTTCTCTTGGCTTTAACCACATATACACACTGGTTTGGTTTTCCAATCCTAGCAAGCACACTTTTCCTTCTCTTCTCTTTAACCATGTATACACATTTTTTTGCTCTGGCAAACCCAAAAAGAACCCAATGCCTTCTATTCTCTTCAAGAAATAAGGTAATCTAGAGACTAGACCACCTCCCTCCTCAATATAAGCAACAAGGGCATCAAAAGACTAAATTTCCTCAGCCCTCAACATAAAAAAACAAGGGTATCCTATGACTAAAATACATCAACCCTCAATATTAGCAACAAGTTCTTAGAGAGTTCCATTCATGCCTATCCCATCACATTGTACCAGACATACACATATACATAGTGTACATCACCACACGTATACCCACACCTGATGTACAACACAACACATATGTCCACACCTAGTGTACAACAAAACACATACACCGACATCCAATGTATAACAAAATACATATACATACACGTAGTAAAACATAAAGAGTAAACTGGTTGTGACACAATCACTACACAATACCCATAATATAGTATCACATGTAAACAATAAACCATGTTTGACATATACAGAATATAACATGTACACAACACGACCTTGACAATGTGTACTATCCACCATATGCACTCAACACGACCTACACACCGCGTACACAACATCATATGTACACAACACCACATGCATAACTTGTATACAACACCACCTACATGATGTGTACATAACACCATATGCACACATCACCACATGTGCACCATGTACACAACACCACATGTACAACATGTACACAACACCACATGCACATAGCACCACTTGTACAAGGTGTATATATCACCACTTTCCCAACGTGTACATAGCACCACATGGACACATTACAACATTTACAAAACACTACATACATAGAACACCACATGTACAACATGCATACAACATTGTATGTACACAACACGATGTCTGCAATCGGTACACTACACCACATGTACACAAAACAGCATATAAATGTACACAACACGATCTTTACACAACATCACATATGCAACATGTACAGAAAACCATATATACAACCAGAGACCACACTATCTCTACCAAGAAACCTATCTTCTAGTATCTTTCCACTTACCCATGCTTCTCCCAGCATGTCGTAAACAACACTTCTTCCATTCCTCTAGTGTATCATTCAACATATTCTATCCATAGCATAAACATAGGCATAGTTATAATAAAATAACATCAAATCTTATCCACATGATACTAAACTCATAGATCTGTCAGGGATACTCATCCCACTTGAGTCCTCATAAGACTAGGAACTTCGTCATGCCATTCACCTATATAGGAAATCATTTCTCCACAAGCACGATCCCTGATGATCTTGTTAGACAATGAGATATGTACATACATATATATATACATATAATATTAGCATAAATCAATTTTGATCCCTGATGACCCTATCAAACAATAATATATATATATATATATATATATATATATATATATATATATATATATATATATATATATATATATATATATATATATATATATATATATATATATATATATATATATATATATATATATATATATATATATATATATATATATATATATATATATATATATATATATATATATATAGATATAGATATATACATATATAATCATGAAAATAACATAATTACCAAATTTCATAAGGTCAAGATTAAGAGAACTCCCTCTATTTGTGAAGAACATGCACAACATCAAGAACAACAGTTCCCATCATAGCGAAGGCTTTTGATGCCTCAAATCCATTTACTTAGCTTTATTTTTATATTAATGATGATTTTCCTCCCATCGTCTATTTATCCCAATGGACCCAAGCAATCCAAATGACCGTTATGATCTTTCCTTCTCCTACATTAATACATGCATGAGGCTTCATTTGGGTCTTACATTACTTGTTGGGTTTTATTTAGCTCTCCCCAAGATCCATTAACTTCCATATCCCCCCAACCCAAATCTCAAGGCCATCAAGACATGAAAGGCAAGAAAGAGAATCGAATAAGAATAAAACCATGGAAAGCCAATAGCAATACGACACCACAAACTAGGTGGCATGTCAATGCACCAAACAAAATCAAAACCACAAGTCAGATGCAAAAAAATTACAAAATACCAAAAGCACAAAACTAACAACGAACACCAAGGCTCAATCCCATGGTTCCGATTGCTTCCAAAGGAATGATCAACTTGATCGCTCTTGAATATTTCTCGGCAGACTCTTTTTCCATGCAATCCCCTACATCAGTTTCCATAAACACAAAATTGTGAGTGCATAAATAAATATAACAAGATGCTAGTTACCTTATGTTGTTGTACTCAACACGCTGACCTATAACTGAATATGTACATGTATCATTTCTCAAGGGACTCCAACTCCTTAATGAGTCCATCCATAATTGGAAACCAACTGTTATACCTATCAAATGTAAGTTCAGGAATATATCACATATCCACATAATGTAGAACAAAATTAAGGTTAATAAGACTTCATGTATTCATGAAAAACACTCATTCATTTGGAATTGTGGTTTTAAAACATAGCTAATAGAATTATAACCAAAATCTTTTCTTTTACATCTTCCTTGCCGCAATTGAGTCTTATTATGTGTTATCATATCACTAAGTAGTTATTTATATAAATAAATCAATTCTTACCTTGTCATAAAAATACCAAGAATGTTTCCATGTAACTGTTCACACATGTCAGTCACATGTTCCAAGGATCAAGACACCATGTCTATTGATTTGAAATCCACCTTTACTAATACTAAAACCGTCTCATAATGAACTCACATTCATTAGTCATAATCCTACAACTATCACCCACTTGTACTAATGTGCATATCAGTTGTCTTAGTGAATATTCTGTTACTAGAACCATCTTAAAGCAAAATCATTCCTTCATGAAATTTTATAAAAACATACTCATATCATGCATTAATCCAACATTCAAACAACTTGTAAAAATACCATGTTATATCAACCAAATAAATCACATAATCATACTCATACTTCAATGTATCTCATGGGAGACTATGACATTTGCACAAGTTAGTCCATATTAGCATGATGCATTATCACAAGTATATCGACTCATACCAAAATATCATAAAACAAATATTTAATTACGTTATAGTAGCTACAACCACCATCCAGAAGTTTTCCTATGCTTCAATTTTTCAAGCCTTCCTTCCTATCCACAACATCTCATCTTACACTGATCTAGGTATTCATGTTGCGAATGAGGCTTATCTTTTCATTCTGGCTTATGTTTTCTTACTTTTTTTATTTTCTAACTCACAAGATGATCTCCTATATTGGAACCACAACACTTATGCTCTTGCCTCACAAATTGTACAATTCTTCAGGGAAATTCGCCTTGTTGTCAGGAATTGCATAGTCCTCACTGGCAATGAGACTTGATCTCAATAAATGCACATTTATGAGGAGGAAACATAATCGTAAGCCCAAAAATTGCGCAACCCTCACTCAGCTTAGAAACCAAATAGTGCACTGAGCCAGAAAGTTGCTCGGTTTTCGAAACTGCGTTGTCCTTCCTAGCAGTGTGCATGGCAAGTTTCCCTAGAGAAATAAAAAAAAAGAGAAAGAAAAAAACATCACTAAAAAATAGGGATATATTTCTAGCATCCCAAACAAGGAACTTGCACTATTGTTAGAAAATTCTCCCAAGTGTCATTTTTTCCTTAATTATAGGAAGATGCATCATAAACCCTAATTTATCCAAATCTATTTAATCGATGCTACTATATCTCATATACATATTAAATATTGGAGCTCTAGCATTCTCAAGGAGATGAGGTAGCCTTTAGTGTGATCGTAATCACTTTTCCTGGTGAGTTTTTCTTTTGTCATATTTTGCCACATTCTTTGTTGCTTTTTGTTGTTTGTCTTGTCTAAGTGTTGTTTCAGTTGTTACTCTACATAGTTGTTGGTGTTTTAACTTGTTTTAACCTATATAATTGTATTTTCAGGTTATAGATTACCCTTCTCAAGTCGCATTAGGTTTCTTGTTTTCTCACCAATGGTTTCCATTACGACAACTCTCCTCACATTATTTTTTTTCCTTCTGTTTAATCAATTGCTGCACTTTCTCACATGCATCAATCTACACTTAGTCATGTTTTTACTCAACTTCATACTATCTCTCAGATCAAATAGTTTTCCACACTTCCCTTGGGAAAATATGGGTTTCCCTTTGCCTGATCTCACTTTTCACACCTAGCACTACATAATATGGAGGTTCAATCCATAACCATGGTCTCTGGAATTTCACCAAGCATAACCTAGGATGCTCCAACTTTTCACCATGGAGTTCCAAGATCTAGCCCCCAGCTTGGCGACTGAGACAACATTATGTCTAGTCTCTCCTAGGCATTTTCCTAGGTTGAACTAAACATTGCAAAGTTCCAGTCATCAAGACTACACCTTGCTTGTTAGGAGTGCATAGTGCACAGTTCCCATGGTCACACAATCAAGCCTGTCAGGAAAAACTATGCAATACATCAAATCTATTGTTTGACTTGTTGTTTGAAATTGTTGTGAAGTTGTTTTTCTTTAAGCTGACATTTTCTTGCCATGAGTGTCATGTCTGTCCCATAGGTAGAGCATTTGTTGAGAATATCTTCAGCAATCATAGTTAACATGGCATCTAAGAGAGTTCCATCGAAGGAGATCACTGAGAGAAATACTGGAGAAGTGTTTGAGCAAACATCAGCTGATTTACGAGTGTATACATGTAAGCTATTTATTGGGAAGGGAACAACACTAAAATACAAAATATCAAAGACACTTTTGCAAAGGAATTTGATGCATATTTGGAGGACTGGGAAATTTATCTTACCATATGAAAATTAAGGTTATACAAGGTTACATGTAGGTACCCAGCCTTCCTGTTGGTAAACATCACTAGCTTAATTGCCTCACATACAAATGAACAGAGTATGACATTGAGAAGTGCTAGCGGTAAGAAAATTGCCACCTTTATGTGAAAATATTTTTAGTAGATGTATCACTTGCCTAATGCACTGAAGTGCATGGTCTCACTCTTCTATGCCACCCACAATTATGTGAACATAGGAGACATTATCAAGCACTGACTAAAAGATCCATCAAGGTTTCGATAGGCACATAACCATGTTTACGAGACAAAGTCCCTCAAGAAGGCTTACCAATTCTTTATTATCTTCACTTGTATAAAATATGGCCAGGAGAGCTCGAAAACCTTTCCTGAAGGGTTGGAAGTCTTGCTAGACCAGTTGGTAAGTGATGGGAGGCCATTCAACTTGTCAGATCTATTGGACTAAAAGTTGGAGTCCCATGTAACTCACGCTCATAATTCACCCAAGAATGAGTGAGAAGTGTTCTATATGCCCACATACTTACTGGATGAAATATATGCGTAGCATCAGTTCCCTAGAATGAACTCAACATGGATGCCATGAGAGACTGTCGTGAACATCTATTTCAATTTTATTTCTGATTGTATTTATTGAGGAGTAATGGTATGGATGACTGACCAATTTATCGTCCCACTATACAAGGTTATATTTGATCAAGATCCACCTTGCATGTCCCGAGAAGAAATGGAGGTGATAGTAGACATTGCAGATTGGTATGCATCACTAAGCGGCACCTTTATTAGAGTGTTTCCCAAAGAGAATCCTCCACATGTTTTTCCAAGGTATGCGACTAATAAACTAATCATGCAAGAAGTATCATACGACCTTTCTATAGGGTTGTTAGTAACACTACATAGGAAAAATAAAGTGCCATGACCCTATCTTCCTTTGCCGATAAAATTATTAGAGATTAAGAACATACAATATGAAGTTTTCGAGGCTAAGGACATGGTGAAATTCGAGTTCAACACTAAATACTTCAATTCGTATGATCCCCACAATATTTGCAAGGACCACTATGCAAGAGTTTAATTTATGTGGATCAATAGGGCATTTCATTGGCTAGAGGAAGATCCTTGGAGGTACTGATAGAATGCCTCTAGACTTAATTAGTTAGTTAGTATAGCAAGCACTTTGAATACTTCTCCATAAATAATAACATATTCATAAGAAACAATAGTAGCAGCAGAAGGAAACAATCTCATGCAAGAGAAGGGAAGGAGGAAGATTGCTGAAAGTTAAGAGGGATAGAAAAGCTGCAAAATGAAAGCAGATCCTATTATTGTGAAGGAAACTTTGGGAGTGGAAGCAAAGAGGGAGAAATGGATGAAAAGAGAAGGGCAGAGGAAGAGAGAAAGGTAGAGGTTGTAGGAAGAAGAACTAAACCTGCAAGATATAAAGGAGAAACTAAATGAATAACACGAGTTGAGGAGGAGAGAACGAGAGGATAAGTAGAAGTAAGAAGAAGAACAAAGGCAAGAAGCGATGACATAGGAAACAATGCAGATACAAGTTGAAGAGTCGGGAAGCCTATAAGTTGAGGAGGAAGGTGAACAAATGCAAGATCGGGAGCTTGCTCAAGAGATGGAAGAACTGATTGAAGTAACACACATGGAGTTGGAACAGGAGACACAACATGGAGATGTTGACTTGATGCCAAGAGAAAAATAGGTAATCCCTTAGTCTCTGCCAACTCTAGTAGTAGAGCCAGCCTCCAGCAATCAAGGATATGTTTATCTCCTTGATGATGATCCAGTAATGGATGTGTATAATCTATCATTCAATGAGTTCTAGAAGAGGATTGTATAGGTGCCAAGGGAGAATTTCCAAGATTATCATGTGTTTCCCACATTCATAAAAGAAAGGGTGATAGTTTCAGACACTAAGAAGCATTCAGTTGCCATTGCTAAAGTCGGCTTGGCCTCTAAAGCAGAAACAATCTTAAATGATCAATATGTGACTACTGAGAATGAGAAATTGGAAAATAAATTTCATGTTACCAAGAAAGAAGTAGAGAGACTCTAAGCAGCAACACAAAAAGTAGTTTCCACATTCAGGTAGATGAGAACAACGATACTTGCTGAAGTATCAACATTTGGGTAAAGCATGTCGAAGTTGTATGATGGATTTGTCACCGTGCATAAAGAATTTGTACGTTATCATGGCCTAGAAATTGTTTGTTAAAACTCTTAAAAGCATACATGTTTCCATCGCCTATGTATAAGCATGAAAAATGTGGTACAATGGAGCCTTGCTTGATGTAGTGAAGAAAATGAAGCCATAGGCAGAGCTAGAGAAAGTGAAGGTTGGAATGTGGGTTCAGAAGAACGAGCAACTCACCTTATTCATCAATAACAAACATGCCTCATATGTTCGATTGTACAGTAGTTTTGATGTCTTGGTGAGAACACAACAAATCCCATCGATCGGTTCCCTCACCGATGCTAAACCTAAGAACCAGGTTGTGCAGGAGGAAAAATAGTACTCAGAGCAGCTATGATAAGAAGCCATGACAAAATACTTGGGGGTGAATACACACAACATGCAGAAGTTCATTGGTGGTCCTGTCAAGGTCAAGAAAATTTTTCTCATGCTTCACAACAAGTTGGATACAGGTTCCAAGACTGTGTACTTGGATGACATGGAGACTCGAGCCTGCTTCTAGAAGGTCAATGTTAAGAAGTTTGGGGACACCATCACACAGTACCAAGCCTAGCATGAATATGTGACCGGGAAGCAACAAGTGGAGGTTGTCAAGCTAGACTTCCCCCAAACTCTAGAATCATAGTGTTGTGCCTTGTTAGGCTTTCTCTACCCTATTTTTTCTTATATGGGTACATGTGTAAAATTTAATATCATTTGCAAGTATGTTTTAAGTGAAATTCCAAGTGTCAATATTGGAATATGAAAATTCATCATGTAATGTAATGTGTTATTTTGTGAAGAAGTTGAAGAGGCATGGGGGTATTCCAAAGGTCACCAAAGGGGGCTTGAAGAGTCACCCCTCTGTTGTTATAAATAGAACCCCATAACTCATGTAACAGGATTTGGGAGCCAAACTTTCGGCTAGGCTTAGGCTTAGAAATAACTTGGGATTATTTTGAAGACTCTTGGATTCTCTGTAGCATAGAGAAAGTATACATCTTTGGAGAAGAAGCTGCTCTTGGTTGTAATGTTCCAACATTGGGGCTAGTGGTTGTCAATGGTGTGTGTATGGATGGAACTTTCACTTATAATAATAAAATCTGAGACATCACACTTCCATGCATATGTTTTTAATATAGTAGGACTATTCTTGTTGTATTTGCAAAGTATGTTATTTAACATACACATTTACTCATGAATGACTTTTTTCACATTTGTACGAATCTTAGTGAATGTGTGTTGTTGTATTAACTCATCACTTTAATTTGTGGACTATTCCACATCTTATCTTGTGATGTCATTTCGCTCGTGTGTTCCTTTCAAGTTTCATACTATTAAAGGCTTCCACGGGGTGCACTTCATTTTTCCTTCGTGCACACTTGCCTCTCTAAAGGGTCACACAATTTCTCTTACCCAAAGTTATCATACTTTCCTCTGCACGTTTTCGTGGTCAAGTGATTACATTACCACCCTCTGTTGTGACTCCTACTCCAAAGGGTTTGAAGTCTAGTTGGGACTTCATACCGGGGAGATCCGTAAATGTTGGTGTGTCCAGCACTATCAAAACTTATGACACTAGAAGGAGTTCTAGATGAAAATTTGAGACCTTGATGTTTGTTTTGAATTTATGCACTCTTTTATGATTTCTTCCCAAATCATATCCCTGAAATTCTTTTCTAACTCTGCAAATTTGAAAGTGTGGACAAACATTTTAAATTACTTGTCTAAATTTATGTTCAAAGGCAAGGCTGGAATAACCTTTATCAATTAGACAATTTATTTTCCTAGTTTTTGTGATAGTCATGAAATCCAGTCTGAGGATGTTTCCTGTGGGTTGTTTTCTCTCACATTTGAAGGGTGGATAAAGACATGGTGTCACACATTTCCTGCAACCTCCGTACACACTTTCAAATAGTTTTTTTGGTGAATCATGTTGTTCTTTCATTTTTATGATTGTAAATCCCATAATATAAAATTTTTAAAATTGCAAAAAAACACCTGATGAATCTCTTCAAGATTTTCATGATAGTTTTGTTCATTATTATTTTTAATTTCCTGAAGATAAAGTTTATGGTGAATTTTTAACTTGAGGATTTCAATATCTTGTTCACATTTCTAAAAATCCATATGAGTCAGAATCTCTCGAACCTCTACCAACAAACCTCGACGTTATAGCTTCTAAATTAGAGATGGACAAGTTTGTTGTTCCAAGTGACCCTCCATCCCTTACTCATCGAATAGCTCTCGCTTCGCTAGCTAAGGTGAGGAAGTTGGGCATCCATCGGTTGATCTTCTACGATCTAATCCTACCAAACTTACTCAGAATTTCTACTCATATTTGCACTATAACTGTAAAATTTTTGTTGAAGTGATATATTATCATCCTGCATCCTTCGGTCCCTCTAATCCTTTATACTTTGGTGTGTTGTGTTCATCGGTCTTAGATATCTCTTGCAATGTTCACAAGGATGAATTTCTAGATGGAGTTGGTAATGAACAACGATCCTGTGATAAAATTTTTGGTGAGTATGTGTGGGAATCTTAAAAATAACCTACATTGAATGATGACCTCCTTCCATCTGCACCTCTTTTATTGTATCTTGACATTTGCACAATCCTGCATTTATGTTCTATGTTGGGAAAATTCATTCTCGGATGTTTCTACTTTCCATCATTTGAAGAACACGTGGAATGCTATTTTTACGTTTGAATGTGGAGAGGAAAATTTTTTCTTACCTAATCCTCCCAATATCTAATCTTGCCTTTCCAAAAACATAGAGGGTGAAATTTATCTTTTTTCATCATCCCCTCTATGATTCATGAGATCATGAGGATGCCTCCATTCATGATATTGAACTTTCTGATCATGTCTATTATAATATTTACATTCACTCATTTGATCCCAGTTTGAATTTTCCACCCTTGTTCTTTCTAATCGACCCATATTTGATGATCCATCTTCTCATGAACTGGAGCATCCCCAACCTATCGAGGAACTTGAATCCGAGGTGATGGTTATGTTAGGTTCTCATAGCCTTGACGATGGTTCCACTTTGGATCAAAGATTTTTTGAATCTTTCCAGGCTCATCATCACTCTGTCATTCACAATAAAATTCAATCTATCTTACAATTTTCACATCCTCCATCTGTATCCATTGATATTATCACTCAAGCATTGGAGGAATGGTATGTAGAAATTATTATTACAAAACAAAAAAAAAAATCTTTCATCATGTTTCTCATTTTTCAAGTTCAAAATTGTGTACATGCTTCTCATTGACTCGCAACTTGTTACGCCACCATGGTGCATCCACAGGGTCCCTTTCATGCAGTTTTCACTTTTACTTTTCTATGGGTTCATTCAAGCTATGGACCTTCTTGTTTGTATTGTCTTATCTCTCTTATTTGTTGGCTTACTTGTATATCCTTCCTGACATGCATTCTCTCACCTACATGGGCAAGCCAATGTGTTGATGGCTACATTAGAAGTATGACTTTACATAAGCTAGCCTATGTTATGCCTAGGTTACTAGTAGGAGTATTTGTTTCCTTTTCTTATTTGTTTCCTTGATTTTCTTTACTTTGTTTTTCTTTAGATTGCTTCTTTCCTTTGTTTATTTTCTTTTGCAGCTATAGGTCAGTTTTCGCATGAAACTATGTTTCGTAAGACAAACTTGTACTACTAATAGTGCTTGGTTCTATTCCCATTTACTATGTTTATGTGAATATTTCATTTCTTTTAGATGGTGATACCCTGATGGAAAATATGTTCCTTTCAGAGAGACTCATGGTGAAATCACGATGCGTTCACTTTTAACTAGTACTGCCTACTCTAATAGGTTTCTTATTTTCAGTGAACCCATGTTAACTAAGTCCAATAGAGTAAGGAGAGGGGGAAAACCTTAACAAGCATGTCAGAGGTATATATAAATATATGTTTATGAAGGAACAATCTCTTCTGCTCTCAATAATTTAGGATCCCTCTTTCACCACATGAAACAAATAAGTACCTATAAACAATTCTATGAACAAATGAAAACGAAAAAAATGAAATAAAGGGAGAAACAAGAGAAAGGCTTCCTACACAAAGAGGTGTGGAAAGTAACTTCGTCGGCGTATTGTCTAGGCTCACTGGAAGCGATCTAATGCTTGTGTTCCTGAAGTGACTCTATCGTGGTACTGACTAGGCCTGCTGGCAATGGAGGAGCACCAGAGATGAAGCTAAAAACTCTGATAGTCTCTTTTACTTTTGCATCTATATACTCCTCATCAGAAATCAAAACAACTCAGTTTGACTTGGCTTAATATGTGTTTTGCAGATGAAGAGAATCGTAGGAACTACATCTTTAACTCAACCTAAGTGAGGAAGCCATGATAATCAAAGAACTAAACAATACCTTTCAAAGAGTTAGACTCACATTATATGCGGTAAGGTCCTATTGATAGTGATGGACCAACAACATGTCAGGGGATCTCCTTGGTAAGAAGTCCCAATGAGACCTCAAACCATTTTGTGTAGGAATCCTAGCAGAGGGTAGTAAGCTACGCCTTGATTGTGATAGCGAGCGAAGGTAAGTGTGATATGTTTTTTGGGTGCAAGTCATGTGGGACCTTGCAGTGAGTCAAGAGAGATGCATGGGGAGATTTTCACACATGAATGGGAAACATAAGTGTGTTCCTTAGAAGCCTGTAATAGTACGTAGCTAGAAAGGAACATGTGAGAAAAATGACATGATGGGTTGGAAGCGAAATAGTCCGCAATCTATGGTGACGAATTAAACCAACAACAGATACCAACAAACATTCATACAATCATATACAAAGTAGTTTATATATGAATGTGTAAGTTAAATAATATACACTTCTAAAGAAACCATAATAGTCCAACGAAAATAACAACATATGCATTAAAAGGTGTTGGCAGTCTTATATTATATAAAAGTTAAAGTTCCATCCATACATACAAGCATGATAGCCATTAGCCCCAATACTGTAACTTTACAGTCAACACCGCTTTCTCCTCCAAAGAGATGTACTCACTCTACATTGTGGTGAAGCCGAGGCTCATCCCAATACTCTCCAAACACTCTCTAAGGAATTCCTAGCAGAATATTAGCTCCCAAAATCCTCTTCTATAAGTTATGAGGTTCTATTTATAACAAAGGGTGGGGTGACCCTTAACATTCCCCTTTCTAAATCTTGGACTACCCTCATGGCTATTTGACTTCCTTACATAACTCTTTACATTACATATGACTTTTTGTGTTCCACTAATGACACTTGGAATTTCACTTTACATCAGGTTTAAAGAAATAAATTTCCCACATATACCCACGTGGGATAAAATGGGCTTCAATGAGCTAGACAAGACAACACTAAGACTCAAATGGTTGCGGAAATACCATCTCGTCAACATCCTCTCTGTGATCCTTGGTGACGAACTAACGCCATGCTTCATAGTGTGCAATAGTGTCCGCATACTTTTCGATGATGTCTTCTTAGAAATTAACTCTTGCGTCCATTTATTATGGGTATACTGATTTCAAACCTCTATCCAGCTTGTCTTGTAACATGCACAACTTAGACCTGAGCAAGGTCGAACTGATGATATACATCTTCATGTTATCCGTGCTTAATTGAAAATTTGTTCTAGTGGTCACAAGCATCAACTAATCAAAGTACGTGTTGAGGTCTAGTCTGATTTGGTTCTTTTATGTGTCCTCAATGAACATACCAATTGATAAGGTGTCATACTTTCCCAGTACGACATCCAAACTCCTGAATAACTGTGTGTACAAAACGTCAGCAGTGGTGATGAGTGGCAGGAGTTCCTAATAGGTCATGATCAGACTCTAGATGTGTGCTTTTTCCAGCTCTATCTACATCTTCACCATCTTGTGAAAGTGAAGTGGGGCTCCCTTGTACCTCATTTCCCATGTCTGTACGTGGTCAGTAATGAAAACTATATATGTGACTCTTTGCACTATCCTGGTGCAACACTACTGATGACCATGTAAATGGACAACTTCCTTGTGCATGGTGATGAACATCTCATATAGTCTCTGTGTGACTGTCTCAAGAGTTGATACTTTAGCAACTATGGATTTCTTCATCTCTGCCCTGGCAGAGGTTGTTGATTATTCCTCTCTTTGCATGGCTACCTGCAATTCCTTAGCTATGCACTCATTTTCTACTATCAAGAACTTAACACTTGACTCAGGTGGATATCAGTGGCCACCCACAAATTCCACTTGGAACCCATCATTGTTTATATCAATTTTTTAGTTTCCTTATCTGTAGAGCAATTTACTATTTTTGGCAGTTTTTTCGGGTCTTGAACTTTCGAAGCCATTTTGAGGTGCTAAACACGTTTTTGGGAAAACTGGGAGAAAGATGGGTACTTAGCCCATTGTTACTCTTCCAAAAGATGTAGTCCTCAGATAGATCTTTCTAACGAGGTATTGTGCACGTCAAACGAAGATCATATGCCAAAGTTATGACCCCAGGAATTTGATGTACCAATTTACCCAAAACAGGCCCCATAGTTTGGCGCTTCATCTCCTAGGGTTAGGGTTTTGGATGTTTAGGGTTTTCCATTGTGTCTCAACAATAAATAGGTCTTCACACCTCATTATAAGACAGTTTAGAGGCATGTAGCCACCACATCTCTCCTCAAAGATAAGCTACCATCACCCAAGCTTGTTTATTTCCATTTCTATTTGTAAGCATATTTCAATATTTTACATTAATGAGTGTATTATCTCTTCTGTACCTCTATATTTATTTTTATTTCTATAATTTTTTGCATTCCTGTTTAAATCTGGATCCGTGGTATCACATTGGTATGCTCTTTCTCTGTTTTTCTTTACATGTCTACAACGAGGTCGGGATATAAGGAGTTAGGGTTTGAACCAGTCGAACCTTTACAAGACCAGCCTCATAAATCCCGATGACCTCCCATGGCAGATGAAAAGAAATATGAGGGGCCAGGAGATCCTATCAAAATCTTATTCAAAGAGGCCCTCAAGTGACAAAAGAACACGATGATGGACAACTTTGCCTAGATCATTCAGCGACTACCCACGGGTGACACATCTACTTCCAGCAACTACTCTAGAAGTGCCACACCCTTTAAGGTACAAGTTAACTTTGAAATTCCCATATTTGAGGTTCAAATAGATGCAAACATTGTAAATAAATGTTTAAATCTACTAGAAGGGTATTTTTTATTCATGAATTTTCCAGCCGGGAAAATATTACTTCCGCTCTTCTTAAAGCTGCCCCTCACGCCAAGGACTAGGTGGAAACCTGCTGCGAGCAGAAGGATGAAAGTACGACCTCACTATTTTCAGCCTCACCCACTTGGAATTCATTCGAGAATGCCATCAGGGATCAATAGTACCCTGTCAGAAGCTATGAGGATAAATACATAAAGTGGACCACGCTGCAGCAGGGAAGGGACAAGGACGTGCCGAAGTTTATCAATATTTTTCATACCCTTTGTACAAAGTTGGGTATAAAGTATTCTGAGCTGCATTTGGTACTGAAATACCATGGTTGCCTACACAAGTACATCTAGGATGAGATGGAGTTCCTAGACATCTCCTCACTTGGCACGACATAGCAATACAATGTCAAGATCAAGCAAATTTTTAAATAGAAGAAGCGAGACTTTAGATCTGCAAATCCAAAGCAAGGGAAACACACAGCCAAACTGTAGGTTTGAACCCTATACAAAGATTACCTTCATACAAATTCTAAAACGCAGAAAATAAACAATGTGAGAGCATAACACATAAAATACATATACACAAAGATTTTCCCCTACATCCCAAAACTAGGACTACTAGCTTGATTTTCCATTATATTCCTTTCAATGTTACAATACTTATTTATACATGCCGAAGCATCCAATGCCATGGACCGAGAGCTATCGCATCCAGAACCATGGACTGAACACAATAGGTAGGTCTGCCCAACCTAATATAGGGTCCAAAAAAAAAAATTCTTAGGGTGCTGCCCGGGACCTCGTAGAGGGGGGCTACCTGCCTCCCTCAAACCCTCCTATGACCCCCTGATATGGAATCCACACAACAAAGTGGGGGCTTTTCCCTCCCTGTAATCCCCCGATTAACTACATAGGTTAGTTGTGGAAATAATATAACGCAACCCAACATTCTCCCACTTGTTGCTTCTTTCCACAGGGTCCCACAGCAGAGCTTAGTCATTTTTCCGGTCTTGAAATGCCCATTATTTCTCCACAATAGGAGAATTTCTTAGATCTCACAAATTTTGTCAATGCATCTCCAATATTCTTCAAAGTGTACACCTTTACCAGCGACTCCTTTTCATCTTCTATCATATCCCTCACAAAGTGATACTGAATATCAATGTGCTTGGTCTTTGAATGATAAGCAGTTTCTTTGCCAAGAAAATTGCACTTTGGCTGTCACAGTATATCCTTATAGCTCCCTGTACTAACTCCATACTTTAACACAATCTCTACAGCCAAACTGCTTCCTTACTTGAATGAGTGGTTGCCATGTATTCTGCCTCTGTAGTTGAGAGTGCCACTACAGATTGTTTCTCACTCATCCAACTGACTACACCTCCAAATAGGTTAAACACATACCCACTTGTCGATTTTCTCTAATCCAAATCTCCAGCTCAGTTTGCATCAAAAAAGCCTCAGATATCCAAAAATCTTTCCAATATTGGTCTTACTTGGTAGCACAAACCATAATCACTAGTATCGCGCAAATACCTGAAAACCCGCTTCACTACTATCCAATGCTCCTTCCCTGGTATTGACATAAACTTGCTCAATACTCCCACTGTATGTAAAATGTTTGGTCTAGTACAGACCATTGCATACATTAGGCTACCGACTGCACTTGCATATGGAACATGGGACATATCCTCTTCCTCTTCTTGTGTCTTGGGAAAATGTTCAGCAGATAGCTTTACACATGCAGGAATAGGAACTTTCACCGGTTTACTATCCTGCATATTAAAACTCTACAGTATTGTCCCAACATACATCGTCTGCTTTAACCAAAGCTTCGTCTTTGCCTGACCTCTTTTAATTTCCATGCCAAAAATATAGTTTGTAGCACCAACATCCTTCATATCGAATTTGGAGGACAATTAGGTCTTCAAATCCTGGATAATTTCTTTCTCATTTCCAACGAGTAACATATCATCCACATACAAGACCAAATAGCTATCAATAAATTTAAAATACACACAGTGATTTGCTTTGCTTCTGGTGAAGCCAATTCCCTGTATAAGTGGATTAAATTTCTAATACCACATCCCTGGTGACTGTTTTAATCCATACATAGGATTCTTTAACTTGCATACCAGTTCTTTCTTACCCTTCACTGCAATGCCTTCAGGTTGCTTCATGTAGATCTCCTCTTCCAGATCCCTGTGAAGAAATGTTGTCTTAACATCCATCTATTCTACCTTAAAATCAAAAGAAGAAGCAATAGATAAAAGTAATCTAATAGAAGTTACCTTGGCAACAAGAGAAAAAATATCACCATTTCCTTCTGCATTTGTCTTCTTCTTGAACACCAAATAACACCAATTTTCTACCAATGGGTTTCCTTCCGACTGGCAACTCCACCAAATCCTAAGCCTCATTTTTGTGCAAAGATTCCATTTCATCAATCAAGGCCTCTTTCTAGAGTTTTCCATCCTCTGCATCTCCTACTTCCTTCACAGTTCTATGATCATCATCAATGATAGATAAAGAAAAATTTGAATAGAAAGTAGATGGATTATACCTTTTTGGCTATATTCTTTCTCGAGCTAATCTTCTTACAACCAGAGTTTGTGTCTCTTCATCTTCTGATTCCTCCTCTGATGTAGAGTCTGATTCTTCCTCCTTTAGCTCAAACTCAATCTTCTCAGGTTCCTTTGTTTGCCTTCGTGTTTAATAACATCTTTCACCTCTCTGAACAACACATCTTGGCTATACACAACCTTCTTTATTTTTGGGTTCCAAAGCTTATAACCCTTTAAACCATCCCTATACCCAATAAATATCCACTTTTCATATTTACTACCCAACTTGGTTCATTTCTCCTTTCGAACATGTACATATGCATCACATCTAAATACCCTCAAATGTGAAAGAGAGGGATTCTTACCAATCCATGCCTCTTATGGAGTCTTATCCTCCAACACTAATGAAGGTGATCTATTGTCTCCATTGCCTCTCGCCAGAATTCCTATCCTAACCCGACAACATTGAGCAAGCTTCTTGCCCTTTCCATCAACATCTTTTTCATTCTTTCAGCAACTCCATTTTTCTGAGGTGTATATGGAGTAGTCTTATACCATGATATAGCACACTTCTTACAGAATTCTTGAAATTCCTTACTACAAAACTCTCCACCGGTAAATGTCCTCAACACCTTTATCTTCTTCTCTATCTGGCTTTCCACCAGAGCCTTAAATTCTTTAAACCTATAAAAGACTTTAGATTTCTTCTTAAGGAAATATATCCATTTATTCCTTGGGAAGTCATCTATAAATGATACATAGTACACAGACTACCCAGTGATGGAACCTTCATAGGTCCAAACACATCACTATGCACAAGCTCTAATATATGTTTTGTCCTCTTACCACCAGAGGGGAAGCTCACCCAATTCTACTTCCCATATACACAATTTTTACACAAATCAAAATCCAAAGAGCTATTACTCATACCTTCTACCATACCTTTACCATGAAGTATTCAAAGGCCCTTCTCTCGAATATGTCTAAACCTTTAATGCCTCAGCATGGTATTTTCTCCAGAGACCACTAGATTCTCTGCTCCACTTTCAGGAACCACAAAACTGTTGCACCCATCAACAATAGTGCTACCTTGCAGCTTGTATAGAGTTCCATTTTGAACTCCCCGCATCAATACCGGTGCTCCTTGAACCATCTTGTAGGTATCCTTCTCGAACACTGTTTTTACACCTGCATCATCCAACTTTCTTACAGAAATTAGATTTCTGGCTAATGTAGGAATATGCAGAACAACCAGAAGTGTTCTAGCCTTGCCACCTTGAAACTTCAACTTTACCTTTCCACAACCAACGATTCTAGCCTTGTTATCATCCCCTAAGAAGGCATCACCACCATCGTATTTATCATACTCACAGAACCACTCTCTATGGGGAGTGAAGTGAAAGGATGCACTTGAGTCAATAAACCATGCCTCATTATCTACATGTGTACTTGAAGAAGAAAAGTACACATCCATACCTTCATCTGAGGTGGTTTTCACCTCTATAGAGGTAGCATCATCACATCCATTTCCTTTATTAGGAGATTTAGATTTACAGTCCCTTTTGTAGTTCCCTTCCTTGCTACATTTCCATCACACAACCTTTACAGGTTTTCCTAGAGATTCAGATCTCCCTCTAGATTTAGATCTCCCACTCGATGACTTAATTTTGTTTCTATTCTGGGACCATCCTCGTACAGAAAAGGCATAATCATTTTGGCTCTCCATATTTTTCCATCTCCTCTCCTCCGTTAGTAAGGATGAGACTATTTCATCAAACTGCAAGGCAGTTTCATTGCTAGCTATTGCACTAACTAGACTATCCCACGAATCTGGTAGAGAAGACAACAAACTACTACACTTATCTTCATTTGAAATTTTAATATCAACAGATAATAACTGACTTACCATAGTATTAAATGTGTTCAGATGCTTTGTCACCAAGTCACCATCTTTCATCCTTAGGTTATACACCTTTTTCCATAGGAACAGTGTATTCACGAGAGACTTATATTGGTAGAATGTCCCTAACTTGTCCCACAAATCCTTTGTAGTAGCTTCCCCTGATACATTTAGCAATACTAAATCTGAGACACACAATCGTATTGTGCTCTTTTCCTTCTAATATAACTTCTCCCATTCTTCCTCGGACACTCCGATTGGTTTAGTACTCAAATCTACCGCAATCCGCTGATCTATTTCCACCAACAGATCCTCCATCTTGAGTTTTCACAACTCAAAACTTTGACCATTAAATTTCTTGATCTCTATCTTTCCACTACTCGCCATCTTCTTTCACCATTATAATTGAACCCGCAGATCTCTCACTAAGAAGGTTTTACCACAAGCCCGAGCAAAACCCCTCAGCAACAAAGGCGTCCCCTTGAAGACAAAACAACTCCAATACCAAATGTAGGTTTGAACGCCATACAGAAATTACCTGCATACGAATTCTAAAACATAAAGAATAAATAATCCGAGAGCATAACACATAAAACACATATACACAGAGATTTTCCCCTAGATCCCAAAATAGGCACTACTAGCTTGCTTTTTCATTATATTCCTTTCAATGTTACAATACATATTTATACATACCGAAGCATCTAATACCATGGATGGAAAACCATAGGTAGGTCTGCCCAACCTAATATAGGGTCCAAAAAAAATTTCCCACGGCGCTGCCCTAGACCCTGTAGAGGGGGGCTACCCACCCCCCTCAAACATCCCAGATGGGGGTGCTACCACCCCCCTGTGACCACCCCACTATGCAATCAGCGCAATCAAGGGGGGGTTCCCCCCCACCTCTAACCCCCCAGTTAACTACATTGGTTAGTCATGGAAAGAATATAACACAACCAAAAACAAACTGCTGAACAAAGGACAAAGCCAATGTGGGGTGCCCTAGGACAACCTGCCAAAGCCACAAGCAAAGAACAACATTGCAAAGATGAAGAAGGACACGTGAAAGTGGTGTGAGTTCCATAAGAGCACCACTCAGAACACAAGCGAGTGTCGGACCAAGCAATCGCTAATGGCCGAGCTAAAGTCTTTAGAATCCGATGCATGCTCATACTCTAGGCTAGAACCCGATAAGGGGAATGACAAAGGGAAGTAGATTATCAATGTGGAACCCAACGCCACCATTGCCACCATGAAGATGTGAAAGGATTAACCTGAAGATCCATAGGAGGAGGAGCACGTCTTCCACTCCCAGATGTGGATAAAGGGCTCCCTGCTACAGTTCATTATCAACAGTGGGAGCCAAAAGAACCTCATTTTGGTAGAGGTTGTGAAGCGGGTGGGCTTACTGATGAGAGCACATCCACAACCATACACCATTTGGTGGCCTTAGCAAAGACGAGATCTTTGTGTGAGCCAATAGTATCCCAATCCATATAACATCTAGGCCTTCACAGATGAGGTATTGTGTGACATTTCTCCCCTTGATGTTTGTGATGTATTATTAGGCCAACCATGATTGTGGAAGAGATATGATATATATGAATCAAGGGATCATACTATTATTATTACTTTGGGAATAAGGTTTACAAGATACCAGAGGTAGCACCGCCTACCACCATCTCTTTGGTTACTGCAAAACAATTTAGTAAGCACGTTTCCAAAACTGGGAAATTTCTTTTCCTCATGATATGCCCTCAAGGAAAGAGGAAGATCATGGACATGACCTATAGATAGTGCCGCTATACACGACAACTACAAATGGACAAGGTTGCAGAGGAGTACGAGGACATCTTCACGTCCCCCGTAGGTGTTCCTCTGTAATGTCAGGTCAAGCACTCCATCGATCTGACCCTTGGTGCGTCACTGCCCAATGGACCAATCTATTGATGCTCCATTATCGAGAACGATGAAATCAAGAGGCAGATTTAGGAGCTCCTGCAGAAAGGTCACATCTAACCGAATTCATCACGCCGTGGGAGCCCAATCATGTTGGTATAGAATAAAGATGGGACTTGGAGACTTTGTATTGACTATCGGGCACTAAACAAGTTCACTATCTGGAATAGGTACCTAATCCCATGGACTCATGACCTTCTAGAGAAATTGGAACGGGAAAAATATGTCAGCGAGATTGATTTGAAGTCAGGATATCATGAGCTACCAATCACACCCTCCGGTGTGTGGAAGATTGCCTTGAAAGCCAACGAGGTCCTTTTTCAATGGTTGGTTATGCGTTTTGGGTTAATGAATGCTGCTACGACATTCATGTGGCTAATGGATGACATCCTGCAGCCACTCACCAACTAATTTTAAGTGTTATCCTTGGATGACATCTTGATCTTTAGGCAGAGTTGGGAAGAGCACCTCCACCACATCTGATAGGTTCTCCAAACACTGTAGCAACATAAGTTATATGCCAATTTGGATAAATGCACTTTTGACATGAACCAAGTTTAGTATCTGGGATACATTATTGGTGAACAGGGGGTGCATGTGGATCCAGCCAAGATCCAACTCATTCAATACTGGCCATCTCCAACCACTCTCACAGAGATCCACAACTTTCTGGGCCTTGCTAACTTCTACCATAGGTTCGTGTTGGGATTTTCTCATATCAGTTGGCCCTTGAGTCAAGCCACAAAGGGAGGAGCGAAAGGAATTTTTTTTGGTATGAATCTCAACAGAAGGCATTCACAGAGTTGAAACATCACACCTATGCTTGGCACCAGTTCTCAGATTACCAGACTTGTAAGAACCATTTGAGGTCGAGACATATGCCTCTAACTATGCTATTGGGGCAGTCCTTACTCAACATGGGCATTTAGCGGCATAACATAGCGTTAGGCCCCTATACTACTAGTGTAACCCCTTGTTGTTATTAGTACAACCCCCTTATTATATTGTTGTACCCATGTAGTCCCCATATTGTTACTATTGTTCCCGATAGAAGCCCACTATTGTTATTATTATGCCCTTACATTATTATTGTTATGTTGGCTCTGATTATATTGTGACCCCTTAGACTCCTATATATAGAAAGGTCTTTTCATTTGTATCATCCAAGAATTGTTCATTTATATAATGTAAAGGAGGTTTCCCCCTTGAAGAGGCTAAATTCTAAAGCATTGATCTTGTTAGCTACCTATACCAATAGGTTTCATATTTCATGATTGGCAAAGAAAGTTCCAAATATGCTCTGCTTTGATCATGCAAAGATCCCATATTTTCAAGGAAAGGCAACACGTGTATATAGCTTGATGTTGTCTCAGTTTTGATGGATGGTCCAACAGCCTAATCTGGATCATGCCATGTTTCAATTTTTTGTTGTAGAATAGAGAAAGAAGTCTGTCCAAACTCTTTAATCTTGGCAGACCAGTAGCTAGGTAGAGAAGTAAGGTTCCCAACTGCTTAATCTGGGACTTTGGAAGCAATAAGGGTAGCCTGAGGTAGAGAATCAAAAGAAAAAGCCAAAAGAAAAGAAAAGGCACATAAGGGTCTGCAAGTCTAAGTGCACCCTCCATGAAGAAACAAAAAATGCTAGGCAAGTAGATGGGTAGGTAGATGGGGTTGCAGAAATGTCATTCATTTCAACTGAATTTTGTTGGTCTAGCATAAAGGAACATCAGTGGATAGAGAAGCTCCTCTTCTCCATCATGTTGCAGCAAAGAAAAGGAGCATGACTAACTCCCTTTCCTCCCCTTTCACATTCATTACTAACATCCCTTCATCAGTTGTGTTCATCAAAGAATTTAAGGTTTTCTGTTGGTTCTTATTCCTTTAAAAGCCACATTTCTTGTCTAAAATTATTTTCATTTTGATCTACTCCCTAAGCTAAGTTGTTTTTATATAAACTTAGTGATATCACTCCTCATTCACCTCTTCCATTCATATTAACCCCTAACTTCTTATTATCTAAATCCCCTATGTTACCCTTTCCCTATTATTATAAACACTATGGTGTATAAACCCCAAGCATCCTATAGCATTATAAACATATGCATTATAGCCATATGTTCACAGTCAGGGATTAAATTGACATCTGGTCAGTTTGAGAACCCAAACCCTACCCCTCTTCCCCCTTTAGAAGTTATCTAAACCATTAACCCCTTCATTTGCTAAAGAACCTTGTAAAAAACCCCATTTTCACCCCTAACCCGCTTCATTTGCAAAATATACATAAAAACCCACTTTTCTCATTTTACCCAAAGTATTGGCGCAATGCGCATTTTGATAAAATACATTGAAAAGTCATACAAATTCGCCAAAGTCCACAGTCCCACTAGGTGCGCTTTTCAAACAAATATATCATTTTAATCCCCGCCCACGTCCATATCAACCTGGCACCTTAACGATCCGTCGACCTTCGGATCTGGCCCTTTACATCCGATGGCTCTCATGCATTTCGGACCGGGCCCGACGTCCGTAAGTTACCTTCCGAAATTTGTCAGAGGGTGACGTCAGGCCTCTACCACGCGTCACCCCCAAATCGTATCGGAGCTCCCTCTGACAATTCCGCTTCCGTATAGAGAGCGGTGCGATATTATACCACTTACCGTTTCCAGTTTTTGTGAACCCGCCTCGCCAACGTCACTGCTACATCACCGCCGCGTCAGCGCCCCCATCCGCCACTGCTCTGACCTGCCCGCCACCTCATCATCCCCGTGGACCACTCTCAAGCCGCCATGTCACTCGATGACGTCATGCTGACGTCATCCGACCTTGACTCCACCCGATGACATCATGCTGACGTCATCCAAAAAAAGCGCCAAATAACCCAAAAATCCATATTTTGGCCGAAAAATCGTGTTTTTCATTACTTTTGCAAAAAACGACTGTGGCACCTCTGCATGTATTTTACGACCAAACAAGCGTCAACCTACTGAATTCAACCCGAGGAGCGTTGGTGCGCCAAATCCACCTGCATTTGTGACTATTGCCGACAGTTTACCAGGTATTTATCCCAGTCATTCCCTCTGCGCCTGGTTTTATCCTGCATTCTCCAACAATAGCTTAAAGAGTAAGAAAACACTGTGTTTACCGCTAAATCTCCTATGGCTAGCCTCCATTTTCAGTTGTAAAGTCGAAATTCGCCTGCAGAGACTTGTTTACCCGAGTTTTCACAAAACATACAGTTGGTTCGCGCATTCGTGAACTGAGAACCCAAGCTGCACCAATTCACCGTAAAGAGAGTTTTTAAGGCCAAGCATTTGCCCTATCAGTGCTTTGTGCAGTGTTTCAATTGCTGCCATTGCCATTTTATCCTCTGTTCCTTAGTAAATCACCTCTCTTGCCAAGAAATACTCCTTTGTGTTGCTCTGCACAGTAACACCAGTTCATACCAACATAATCCTAAAGTAACCATGGATGCACCAGTAGCTCCTGTAGCCTTGAATATTGCTCCGTTAAATGCCCCTCAGAGAGAATTGGAATCGCAACCATTAGCAGACCTAGATTATCAAATATCATAAGAAATGCTAATGCACAGCAGGTACCACATCCACTTGTTAAATGAATTGAAGATTAAACACGAGACTGGAACAGATGTATTGGGCATTTGGGATTCTTTCCTCCCTATCTTCAAGCTCCCTCAGGTCAACCAGTTTCCTGACCTAATCCACATATGTGCTGACTGCTACGACGCCACTCAGAGGGCAGTGATTGACCCTTCAGGCTCAGTTGTTTTCTATGTCACCCCTGAAGCCATCAGAGAGATGCTGCACTTCAAAACTGAGAAGAAATTAGTTCCTTTATCACTGACTGATCTGATAAAGCAAGGAGCTAAATTGACAGATGCTCAGGTCACCAAACTAAATCAATTGTACATTGACTCTGACACCGTGAAGTACCCTCCCATTTCTCATGTTTACCTCAACCAATTGGGCAGGGACCTTGTAGACATGATCAGTCCCATTCTGGGCTATAATTCAATTGAGTTTGTTGATGAAACTATGCTGGTGATGATGCTCATGTTTTCACCTGGCAAGTCTCCAATCTACTATGACTATGCCACCTACATATCTGACAAAATACATGAGCAATTGATGAACTTGGCAAGAGAAAGGGTGTTCAGATACACCTCCTACATCTACCACTTAATTTTGTATTATCAACATGAGAAATTTCATTTTGCTATGAAGAGAGTGGATGCACAAGGCAATCCAAGGTCAATAGTCTATTGGTCCTCTGCTATCCACTACAGATCTTGTTCTCCATACACCTATTGTGAGTTTATAGACCTTTTCATCCACCCAGCCATGTCTCTGCATCATAGCTCACCTCCTCCTAGACTAACTGATGAGATGCAGAGGATTCTTCAGCTGTCCAAGGTATACAGCATTGGGGATTGGTACTATTACCAAAACCACACAGTTATCAGAATATATGGGTGTGAGTTGCCCCCATACAGATTGCCCAAATATGTACCCATGGGATTGTTTGCCCTTGAATACTTCAGGCAGTTTGGGAATGCTAATGTGCTACATTTTTCAGGCAAAGGCAAGAAAGCACAACTCAAAGTAAGAAACAAATTAGGCCACTTCATTTACAACAAAAGGGAGGAAGGTTGTCAAGAAGCAGTTAGAATGCTAGAATCCCTTGGCCTACAGACCAGTTTCCTTTGGAAACCTTATGACCCCAATCACTTCATAACTTTAAGAAGGGTCAAGTATAGGCTGACCAGTTATGACCACGTAAGGTTTCCTCATATAGAAAAATATGCAAATCAAATAAAGTGGAGGAGAGGCACCTTAGAGGAAGCTGTCACACAAGAAGAATTAAATCAAAGAGCAGTTAAAAATCTCCAAAAGATGGCTGACTTAGAGCTTTGTGCACAGGTATTTGCTCTGCCAAGCACTCAAGTGGGAGCAGCTACCTCATCCTCCACAGCACATCAGCAAGCAGCCAAAGCTACTGATCAAACCTCTAGCAAAGGCAAAGAGAAAGAGATGGAGCCAGAGCAGCCACCTCATGAACAGGTACAGCAGTAGGAAGTGCAGCAACAGCCACAGGTACAATAGCAACAAGGGGGGCAGCAAGAAAAGGAACAGCCAGTGCAACAAGAGCAAACATCATAGGCCCCAAAATCCACCGGGCAACAAGCTCGGGACACTCTGCCTCCTAGGCAGGAGACAACAGTGGAGGCCTCAGTCCTCCAAACCCCACAAAAAGAAGACATAAGTAGAAAGAGGGACAGAGAGACTCCCCTCACAACATCAACAACTCGAGGGTAGAAAAGACACAGAATGAATCCCCTCTCAGAGGAAGAAATGCCTATAGGGCAATCTTTGGGCATGGGCCCACCTAGTATTGAGGCATCTGCAAGTTCCTTCCAGCAGGAACAAGAGAGGATGATCAGAGGAGAAGTCAGCTCCTCAAGCTAGCAAAGAGGAGGTGAACTGGGCATCAAGCAACAATTCATTGATATAAAGAAGAGGAATGACCCCATAAGAATACAGCTATATAATCATTTGTTGAAAATGGCTCCCACTAACCGACAAAGACTAATGTTTGCATATGATGTCCAGGAGGGCAAAATGATCATGAGCCATTTTACGCTAGCAGTGTTGCAGCCGCAGTCAGCTGCAGATTACATAAGGACCAACCTTGAGGTCCTTGCCAAGGACATCCACCCAATGGATCAAATCGAATTACATAAGAAAACGGGTGAGATGGTGTATGCCTCCTTGGCGGATAAGACATTGGAGAACTACAGGCTAGAAAATAGCCTAAATAATACAGCTGCCCAACTTGAGTTGGAGAGAGCATCCTCTCAAGAAAAGGACAACAGAATCAGAGCCTTAGAGGAGATAATCATAGAACTTGGGCATGATCCCAAGGACATCAAGGTTGTACAAGCATTATTGAAGTTAAGAGATGCAGATATGGCAGCACTAAGGAAAATGGTAAAAGTCCCAGCAACCATTCACCCACAAACTGGAGAAGTTGCAAAGCTAATACATGACCAAGATGCAGCAGCTATGCTGGTGTCATTATAAAAACAGCTGATCCAGACACAGGAGAAATTGGGAGAATTAGAGGCTGCACAGGCTGCACTACAGGCAACATTACAACAAAAAGAAGGAGGACAAACATCTCAGCCTCCTCCAGAGATAATCAACCTTGAGGAGCCTCCTCAAACTACTGCTCCTCCCACTGAACGGACAGAACAGGAAGCACCTTCCACATCAGCACCAGCGCCAACAACAGAGCAAGCTCCAAGCCTGGACATGCAGAAGCTAAGGAGTGAAATCCAAGCCCTGGAAGCCCAAATGGCAGAATTAAATGAGGCCAGGGAAAATTTGGTCAAGTTGAATGAAAGATATGATAAATCAAAACAAAGTGTTGCTGAGAAAGGAAGAGAGATAAAGGCTCTCAAAGAGAAGATAAAGGAGCTGGAGAAGGAGCTCACACTTGATAAAGTAGTGGCTGAACTCAAGAAAGTCCTATGGGCCAACATTAGCCAATCCATAACTGATCAATGGCAATACATTGAGACCATTCATGAGCAAATAGAGCTCATAGGGAAAGCACATAGAGAAATCCAAAGAGCAAGGGCATCTCTAGGCAATATGCCTGAGGTTTCCAACAGAATGATTAATGTGCTTAGTAACTGAACAAGTTTTCAGCTGGAAACAATGGGAATTTCCAACAGGACTGAGACCATTTTGCTAATAAAAAGAGTCCTAACACTAAGAAGCCTGGTGCAAACACTATAAAGAAGAAGGCAGGATATGCAGACAGAGGTTAATAAGTTCATGGACAAATTTGTGGCATTGCAAAACAGAGGTCTTCCTAGCTTACTGAACAGTGCAGGAAGACTACTTTCCCATGAAAATTATGCCAAAAGGGTCAACACATTTGCTACAAATCAGATTACAGAAAGGCCCAGTACTTCAGAAGAATCAGGGCTAGCATCAGGGCAGAGTCTCTACAACAGGGTTGAGAACCTATTTTTTATCATGGATGAGATCAAACATTTGTTTGAAGTGCCTCCAAATTTCTATAAATACACAGAGGCAGATGAGACTTTAGAGGCAATTCTAAGACATCAATTGCCCACACAGGAAGTCTGGACCAAAATGATACAATTAATATTGTAAAACCAGAGACTGTAATCAAGTTTTCTCATTTAGATATATAAGTTATCATGCACAGGAAAATTTTGATAAAATCAGCATGCATGGAGAAGAATGGGCTGAGCCAACTCAGCAAAACTATTCGGCCACTAAAGCAGCACTGACAGTCACAGGTTACAGGGCCGAAAATATATAGGAGGACAGAGCCACAAAGACACGTCATCCAACATTTATAACAGAACATTCAACTGACTCAGTGGCCTCCGAAGGTCAAAAAGTTTTCTGTCAGAATTGAAGAGCATTTACGTTGTATTCAAAGATGTAATAACTTCTTATCTGTTCTTTTGTACAAGTTGGTGAACATATTTATTTCTCAGATGACTCAACGCTTCAGATATTTTGTATCACCATTTGTATATATTCTCCCCTCGCATAAGCTTGCAGGGGTTGTTGTTGATTTCTCTTCTAGAGTTTCTTATGCTGTAAATTTTCAGAGTATTAATACAAAGGCTGATGGAATTTCCAAAGGTCTGTGTTACCTGAGTCATTGTGGTGTTTTGCTGAATGTTACAGGACTCCTACGTACTTCATGGCACAATAAGTTTTCCTTAAAAACTCTTCGTTATGTGTTTTTTTTTATATCCTTTCATAGCTCATTCATGTTTCTGTGTTTCATAGTCAATGGCAGAGAAAAAGAATAGTTCCAGGATTTATTCACAGAGTACCCTGAACTCAATCTATGCTGTTATAAATGTCTTTCTTCAGTTATAGTCATAAGGTGTAATTCTTAACTGCTGCACCTCCAAACTATATCTTTCACAGTGATTGTTGTTTCAGGAATTCAAGTTTTCTCCTGTGCAATATATCTCTTTCTTACAACCCCAGCTTAGTGGAGAATTCTTAATTGCTTTTCACTGGTTAAACACACCTCATAATTACAATTTCAATTTTGTTTCATGATGTATTTAAATGGCCTTGCAGTTTCAGCAACTCAACTCAATCCCTCAGACAACCTGTAGCCATAGACTCCATTGCCCAATGGACTAAAATTATCCGAAGATTTCCACCTTAGGCACAGAAGACATCCCTCAACCAAAACACAAAACCAAACCCTGAATTCATAACTAGCCTAAAAACTTCACAAAACAGAGACAAACCTTAAAGAGAGAGCCCTTTATGATTACAGTTTGGCTAGAAGCTGCAATCCAAAGATTGGTTAGTGGTTACCCCGGCCGTATTCCCTTGGGAGTCAAAGGGAACAACCTGGGTGCTAACATAATTGGCGACTCCACTGGGGAGTTCCTCAGGATTTTCTAATTTCTGTATATTTCTTAAAGCTGCTTCAGTCAATTTTCATGCTAGCTTTAAGATATACACAGTCACTCCAAAATCTTGTCTGGCCCTTGTAGACACAAAAATATTCCAAAAAACATACTCAAAAACAAGTTCAGAAGCTAGCTCCCAAGAAGAATCCGCGATATACCAGGTCAAATCCTGACCCTAATCCACCAATTGTTTTTGAAAATCCTAATACAATCCTTAAAATCATTAGGAAGCAGCAAGGACAGGAAACTCTTGCTTATTTAAGTCCCGAGACAGCTTATCGAAACCCTGTTCCAACACCAATCAAGGTTCTATTTCGATCTACCCTTGATTCCCCCAGTTCACCATCCACATCTCAAAGCCCTCCTTTCACACCTCCATCCACTGCACATATTCCCCTTACCAACACTCTAGTTTCTACTGTTCCCACTACCCCTATTGTACCAGTCATTCATGTTATCCCAGTTATCCCTGTCAACCCAATAAATCCTTCAAATATGGCTAATAGATATGCACCCCTGCAGTTGCCTGTTAATGTTGCAGCTCTACCTCAGGACTACCAATCCAAGATCTCATATTTTGACTCCACTGGCCCTTTCATAGCAATTCAGCATGCCAAGAGGATGCAAGACCATTTTGAGAACTATGAAATAGATGACGATAGTGTGAGAATGAGAATCTTTGTTCAGAGCCTGACAAGGGATGTAAGAACTTGGTTTAGATCACTGGCTGTAAATACCATCACAACTCCTGATGAGCTTTATCAAGCCTTTACTAACAGGTGGGAGAAAAAGAAAGATCCCCTGCACATACTTGGTGAATATGATACAATCAAACGAGGTCCTCAAGAGACCGTTTTGGAGTATTGTGCAAGATTCAACAACGTATATAACGCAATACCACAGAATTTAAGACCTCCTCCTGATTTAGCCTTGTACAAATTTCCTGATGGTTTTGACCCTGATATGGCATATCAGTTGAAGGAAAGAGCCCCTGAAACCCTTGAAGATGCCCAAAAGGTTGCTGTTACAGTAGAGGCTAACCTGATTGCCAAAAGAAACAGGGCAAGATTGGAAAAGAGAACCACCTTCAAAGAAGAACCCTCAGCCTTTGATCAAAAACTCGATGCAATACTCACTGGTATGAAGAGATTGGGTGATAGAGTAGAATCAGTTGAGAGAAAGTCATCATGGGAGGGACCACAAAATAACCCTATCAGGAATCCCAATTTTAGGAGAAATCTAAACCCAAACGCTGGCAAGGTCGGTTCCGATCCAGACATAAGACCTCCTTTCCAGGAAAACTATACTGAGGCATCCACTTCGAATGAGCAAATAGATGACACCCACATTAACCTGATGGGCCTGAATGACCAGCAGCAAGTTTTTCTGAGACAAGAGGATCATAAGGATGATGACATTCAGCAATTCCAAACCAGGTCAGGTGAGTCATTTGACTTTAAACAAGGCTATGACACAGCTATTTATGAAGTTCATAAGCAATATAAGCTAAGAAGCAGAACTATAAATGTAACACAGCCTGAAAAAACAAAGGATAGCCAGCAGCCCAAAAGAGCCATAGTCACAGAACCAAATGACACAACTGATTCAGTTACAAATGAAATAACCGTTCAAGAAGTCACTGAACCATTGCCTTCAAAACAACAGCCTATGGCTACATCACCCTTGCACCCTAATCCAAGTAATACTCCTCAAGAGATGAGTAAGAAGGACAAGCCTCAAGATCAAGAAAAGAATCAAGAAGAAGACTTAGTGAACAAGGAAAAGGTTGTCAACCACAACACAAAGATCCCATCTGAAAGACCCTTTGACTTAGAAGCTGAAATTGGCAAATTGAAGGTAGCTATTCCTCTTTCGGAACTAGCCAAGCATGACATTTATAGACAGCAAATAAAGAAGTCCCTTCAACTTACTCGTAATAAAGATAATGTCAATGTGTTGGATGACACCCCAGAATTGCTTTTCGGTCCAGAGGTCGATGGAAAGACAGCAGTTACAGGGATCTTACCTTTCTATGTCAGCCTGCATGTTCATGATAAGATACTACACAATGCAATGTTTGACTCAGGTGCCTCTCACAACTTGATGCCTAAATCAGTCATGGAAAGATTGAATCTAGATATTACAAGACCATATAAGGACCTATTCTCATTTGAATCCAGCCAAGTTAAGTGTTTAGGCTTAATAAAAGACTTATGTGTGTCCCTAGTTCAGTACCCAAATAAAACAATTCTAATGGACGTTGTAGTTGCTGATATCCCACCGAAATATGGGATGCTCTTATCAAGATCATGGGGGCCTAAACTCTAAGGTTCCCTACAATTAGGCATGTCATATGCCACCATCTCAGTCTTTGGGCAACCAAAGAGACTATACAGAGAAACACTAATGAAATACATGGTCAGCAGTGAAGAAAAACCTAATAACTTTCCCATATATGTTGTCCATTCTGATATAGATTAATATATTCTCTTCAATGATAATTCAGGTCTTACAAATCATGATGAAACCAAGACACTCAAACAAGATCAGGACATTAATGAACAAGCTGCTGCTCTAGAAATAAAGTTGATCCAATCAAGTGATGAGACTGTCTTAAAAGACAAACTAAATGAAAAACCAGAACTTCAACTCACAATCCCAGATCACAGAGAAGTTATTAAGTCTCCCCTAGAACAAGAGATCCTATGGTTCCTTGAATTTGATG
Organism: Pinus tabuliformis; assembly: GCA_031772625.1. Lineage (NCBI taxonomy): Eukaryota > Viridiplantae > Streptophyta > Pinopsida > Pinales > Pinaceae > Pinus > Pinus tabuliformis. Next base: position 1,439,809,749 of record CM062820.1, read on the forward strand.
GGTCAGTCAACAAATTAGGGGTAGGAGCCGAAGTTTGGATACATAACAAGCAGAACAATCATGCAGAAGGCCGAGCCTATAGGCTAAATTTCAGATGCACTAATAACATGGCAGAATATGAAGCTCTTTTACTAGGCCTCAAACTAGTAAAATCCTCACAAGCCACAAAGGTTTCAATCATGGGAGATTTAGACTTAATTATCCAACAAGTGAAGGGAAATTTTGTTACTAATGACAAAAGGTTGAGATCTTATAGGTCTACTGTTGCTGAAATACTAAACTCGTTCACTGAATTTCAAATCGCCAAAATTTCTAGGACCCACAATCTTCATGCTCATAGTTTAGCCACATTTGCAAGTACCTGCAAGCTACCCTTTGAACCTAGCCGTTGCTTTACAGCTGAGGTAAAACACAGACCTTCTGTCCCAAACAATGTTAATGATTGGCAAGTATTTGAAGATGATACACAAATACATAATTTCTTGACCTTGCAACAAGAATTTGCAGGATTAAACATTGACACTGAGGGAGCAAGTCAATCACAAATACAGTGTGAAGAGAACAACTAGCCAATATCACCCAAGACAGCTCACCAAATCCTACATCCAACAATTTTTAACAAAAACAACATACAAGAAATTCAACAAACCAGTTATGAAGAAATAGTTGCTACAGAGGCTGAGATCATAGAGCTGAAAGACAATTTTCTTCCAACAGGCCTAACTCCATTAGAGGACATCTTTGACTCAAATGATATCCCTAGAAAACAAAAAATGCAGCCCCTTAATGCTGCCATTGAGGAATGCAACATTGGAACTATTGAGAAGCCCAAAATAATAAAATTGTCGGCATCCTTACCTCCTAATAAAAAACCTAAATACATTGACCTCTTCAAAGAGTATCAAGATGTCTTTGCATGGGGTTATGAGGATTTAAAATCCTATGACACCTCAGTTATCCAGCATACTATCCCTCTCAAGCCTAATCAGAAGCCATTCAAGCTGAAATTGAGAAGGATCAATCCCATACTTCTCCCTTCAATCAAAAAAGAACTGCAAAAAATGTTTAAGGCTGGCATCATAGCACCCATCAGGTTTTCTGATTGGATTTCTAATTTGTTACCTACAAGAAAGAAAACTGGTGAGATAAGACTTTGTGTTGATCTTAGAAATCTAAACCAAGTGTCCCTCAAAGACAACTATCCCTTACCTAAGATGGATCACATTCTCCAAAGAGTGGTAGGAGCCTCAAGGATCTCATTACTTAATGGATTCATAGGCTTTAATCAAATCCTAGTGCACCCTGATGATCAAGACAAAACTGCATTCACAACCCCATGGGGAACTTTCAAATATGTAAAAATGCCTTTTGGATTGAAAAATGCAGGGGCAACATTTCAAAGAGCAATGGATATTGCTTTTGCCAAAGAGATTCATGACTTTCTTGTCATTTATTTGGATGACCTCACACCTTTCTCAAAATCTGACCAAGAACACTTGAAGCATTTAAAGCAGATCTTCTTAACATGTAGGAAATATGGAATTTCCTTGAATCCCAAGAAGTCTCTATTTGGTTTGGAAGAAGGTAAGCTCTTAGGGCATATCATTTCAAAGGATGGCATAAGAATTGACCCAGACAAGATACAAGCTATCTTACAAACGCCCCACCCAAGAAACATCAAAAATTGCAAGCTTTCTTAGGAAAGATCAATTTCTTAAGAAGGTTTATCCCAAACTTAGCAGAATTGATCAGATTACTAAACAACATGTTGAAGAAGGATTCAAAAGTGAAATGGACAGTAGAAGCAAATCAAGCCTTTGAAGGTATAAAATTGGACCTTACCCAAACCCCAGTCTTAACAAATCCCCAATTTGATAGAGAATTTATCATTTTTTCTTTTGCCTCCCAGCATACCATTGCTGTTGTTCTATTACAGAAAGATAACCAAGGAAATGAGAAACCCATTGCTTTCTTTAGTAGAGCTCTTAGAGATGCACCTCTGAAATATTAGATCATGGAGAAACAAGCTTATGTTTTGGTCAAGGCCATTAAAGACTTTAGGATTTACATCCTTTATTCCCATGTTATAGCTTATGTGCCAAGTCCCATTGTGAAAGACATACTCACTCAAGAAAACTTAGAAGGCAGAAGAGGAAAATGGATTGCCAACATTTTGGAATTTGATATTGAAATAAAACCTACAAAACTAATAAAAGGGCAAGGTTTGGCCAAACTAATGACAGAAACAAACTTCCAAGCCTTAGACATAAACCAGCTAGACAATGAGCCGGAGCTGGCGACTCCAACGATCAATGTAGCCTTTGAACAATCCCCTTGGTATTCTGATATCTGTTATTTGTTACAAAACCTGTGTGCTCCCCCAGGATTGTCCATAACTAAATGTAGGTTCCTAAAAATGAAAGCTTCAAGATTTTGTGTTATGAATGGCAATTTGCTTTGGAAAAACCATGAGGGTATATTGTTAAACTGCCTGATTGAGAATGAGACTAACAATTGCACCAAAGAATTTCATGCAGGTGACTGTGGTGGACACTTGTATTGGAAGTCCACTGTGGATAAGATACTGAGGGCTGGTTACTATTGGCCCACTATTTTCTCTGATGTCAAGAAATTTGCCACCTCATGTCATAAATGTCAAGTGTTTGAGGGAAAGAGAAAGTTACTGCCACTTCCTTTGAGGCCTATTGCAACAGAGAGACCTTTTCAACAATGGGGCTTGGATTTCATTGGGGAAATTCACCCCTCATCTTCAGGCCAACATAGATGGATTCTAACAGCTACAGACTACTTTACTAAATGGATTGAAGATATTCCATGCAGACAAGCAAATGATTCCACTATCATTCAGTTCCTTGAGACCAATATTCTTTCTAGATTTGGTTGTCCTGATAAGATAATAACAGATAATGCTGCTGCCTTCAGATCTAAGAAGATGGTGAATTTCTGCCACAAATTTCACATTACCTTGGGCCATTCTACTGAATACTATCCCCAAGGAAATGGCCTAGCTGAATCATCAAATAAAAGCCTTGTGAACATCATAAAGAAAGTGTTGGAAGAAAATAAGAAGAATTGGCATAAGAAGCTTGTCAATGCCCTATGGGCAGATAGACTAACAACCAAGAGATCAATTGGGATCAGCCCATATGAATTAGTCTATGGATTAGAAGCCAAATTTCCTTCATCACTAGGGATCCCTGTCATGAAACTTCTTCAAGAAAGCCAGGCAGAACCAAATGATGTGCAAAGAAGGGTAAATCGAATTATATGTTTGCAGCAAACTAGAGACCAAGTCTATCACAGAGTTCAAGTAGATGGGGTTGCAGAAATATCATTCATTTCAACTGAATTTTGCTGGTCTAGCATAAAGGAACATCAGTGGATAGAGAAGCTCCTCTTCTCCATCATGTTGCAGCAAAGCAAAGGAGCATGACTAACTCCCTTTCCTCCCCTTTCACATTCATTACTAACATCCCTTCATCAGTTGTGTTCATCAAAGAATTTAAGGTTTTATGTTGGTTCTTATTCCTTTAAAAGCCACATTTCTTGTCTAAAATTCTTTTCATTTTGATCTACTCCCTAAGATAAGTTGTTTTTATATAAACTTAGTGATATCACTCCTCATTCACCTCTTCCATTCATATTAACCCCTAACTTCTTATTATCTAAATCCCCTATGTTACCCTTTCCCCATTATTATAAACACTATGGTGTATAAACCCCAAGCATCCTATAAATATCCCTTCCCCCTTGGCATTATAGCCATATGTTCACAGTCAGGGATTAAATTGACATCTGGTCATTTTGAGAACCCAAACCCTACCCCTCTTCCCCCTTCAGAAGTTATCTAAACCATTAACCCCTTCATTTGCTAAAGAACCTTGTAAAAAACCCCATTTTCACCCCTAACCCGCTTCATTTGCAAAATATACATAAAAACCCACTTTTCCCATTTTACCCAAAGTATTGGCGCAATGCGCGTTTTGATAAAATACATTGAAAAGTCATACAAATTCGCCAAAGTCCACAGTCCCACTGGGCGCGCTTTTCAAACAAATATATTATTTTAATCCCCGCCCACGTCCATATCAACCTGGCACCTTAACGATCCGTCGATCGTCGGATCTGGCCCTTTACATCCGATGGCTCTCATGCATTTCGGACCGGGCCCGACGTCCGTAAGTTACCTTCCGAAATTTGTCAGAGGGTGACGTCAGGCCTCTGCCACGCGTCACCCCCAAATTGTATCGGAGTGCCCTCTGACAGTTCCGCTTCCGTATAGAGAGCGGTGCGATATTATACCGCTTACTATTTCCAGTTTTTGTGAACCTGCCTTGCCAACGTCACTGCTACATCACCGCCGCGTCAGCGCCCCCGTCCGCCACTGCTCTGACCTGCCCGCCACCTCATCATCCCCGTGGACCACTCTCAAGCCGCCATGTCACTCGATGACGTCATGTTGACGTCATCCGACCTTGACCCCACCTGTCCAAAAAAAGTGCCAAATAAGCCAAAAATCCATATTTTGGCCGAAAAATTATGATTTTCATTACTTTTGCAAAAAACGACTGTGGCACCTCTGCATGTATTTTACGACCAAACAAGCGTCAACCTGCTGAATTCGACCTGAGGACCGTTGGTGCGCCAAATCCACCTGCATTTGTGACTATTGCCGACAGTTTACTATGTATTTATCCCAGTCATTCCCTCTGCGCCTGGTTTTATCCTGCATTCTCCAACAATAGCTTAAAGAGTAAGAAGACACTATGTTTACTGCTAAATCCCCTGTGGCTAGCCTCCATTTTTAGTTGTAAAGTCGAAATTCACCTGCAGAGCCTTGTTTACCCGAGTTTTCACAAAACATAGAGTTGGTTCGTGCATTCGTGAACTGAGAACCCAAGCTGCACCAATTCACCGTAAAGAGAGTTTTTAAGGCCAAGCATTTGCCCTATCAGTGCTTTGTGCAGTGTTTCAATTGCTGTCGTTGCCATTTTATCCTCTGTTCCTCAGTAAATCACCTCTCTTTCCAAGAAATACTCCTTTGTGTTGCTCTGCACAGTAACACCAGTTCATACCAACATAATCCTAAAGTAACCATGGATTCACCAGTAGCTCCTGTAGCCTTGAATATTGCTCTGTTAAATGCCCCTCAGAGAGAATTGGAATGGCAACCATTAGCAGACCTGGATTATCAAATATCAGAAGAAATGCTAATGCACAACAAGTACAACATCCACTTGTTAAACGAATTGAAGATTAAACACGAGACTGGAACAGATGTATTGGGCATTTGGGATTCTTTCCTCCCTATCTTCAAGCTCCCTCAGGTCAACCAGTTTCCTGACCTAATCCACCTATGTGCGGACTGCTACGACACCACTCAGAGGGCTGTGATTGACCCTTCAGGTTCAGTTGTTTTCTATGTCACCCCTGAAGCCATTAGAGAGATGTTGCACTTCAAAACTGAGAAGAAATTAGTTCCTTTATCACTAACTGATCTGATAAAGCAAGGAGCTAAATTGACAGATGCTCAGGTCACCAAACTAAATCAATTGTACATTGACTCTGACACCGTGAAGTACCCTCCCATTTCTCATGTTTACCTCAACCAATTGGGCAGGGACCTTGTAGACATGATCAGTCCCATTCTGGGCTGTAATTCAATTGAGTTTGTTGATGAAACTGTGTTGGCGATGATGCTCATGTTTTCCCCTGGCAAGTCTCCAATCTGCTATGACTATGCCACCTACATATCTGACAAAATACATGACCAATTGATGAACTTGGCAAGAGAAAGGTTGTTCAGATACACCTCCTACATCTACCACTTAATTTTGTATTATCAACATGAGAAATTTCATTTTGCTGTGAAGAGAGTGGATGCACAAGGCAATCCAAGGTCAATAGTCTATTGGTCCTCTGCTATCCACTGTAGATCTTGTTCTCCATACACCTATTGTGAGTTTATAGACCTTTTCATCCACCCAGCCATGTCTCTACTTCTGAGCTCACCTCCTCCTAGACTAACTGATGAGATGCAGAGGATTCTTCAGCTGTCCAAGGTATACAACATTGGGGATTGGTACTATTACCAAAACCACACAGTTATCAGAATATATGGGTGTGAGTTGCCCCCATACAGATTGCCCAAATATGTGCCCATGTGATTGTTTGCCCTTGAATACTTCAGGCAGTTTGGGAATGCTGATGTGCTACATTTTTCAGGCAAAGGCAAGAAAGCACAGCTCAAAGTAAGAAACCAATTAGGCCACTTCATTTACAACAAAAGGGAGGAAGGTTGTCAAGAAGCAGTTAGAATGCTAGAATCCCTTGGCCTATAGACCAGTTTCCTTTGGAAACCTTATGACCCCAATCACTTCATAACTTTAAGAAGGGTCAAGTATAGGCTGGCCAGTTATGACCACGTAAGGTTGCCTCATATAGAAAAATATGCAAATCAAATAAAGTGGAGGAGAGGCACCTTAGAGGAAGTTGTCACACAAGAAGAATTAAATCAAATAGCAGTTAAAAATCTCCAAAAGATGGCTGACTTAGAGCTTTGTGCACAGGTATTTGCTCTTCCAGGCACTCAAGTGGGAGCAGCTGCCTCATCCTCCACAGCACATCAGCAAGCGGCCAAAGCTATTGATCAAACCTCTAGCAAAGGCAAAGAGAAAGAGATGGAGCCAGAGCAGCCACCTCATGAACAAGTACAGCAGCAGGAAGTGCAGCAACAGCCACAGGTACAACAACAACAAGGGGGGCAGCAAGAAAAGGAACAGCCAGTGCAACAAGAGCAAACATCACAGGCCCCAAAATCCACCGGGCAGCAAGCTCAGGACACTCTGCCTCCTAGGCAGGAGACAACAGTGGAGGCCTCAGTCCTCCAAACCCCACAAAAAGAAGACATAAGTAGAAAGAGGGACAGAGAGACTCCCCTCACAACTTCAACAACTCAAGGGGAAAAAAGACACAGAATGAATCCCCTCTCAGAGGAAGAAATGCCTATAGGGAAATCTTTGGGCATGGGCCCACATAGTATGGAGGCATCTGCAAGCTCCTTCCAGCAGGAACAAGAGAGGATGATCGGAGGAGAAGTCAGCTCCTCAAGCCAACAAAGAGGAGGTGAACTGGGCATCAAGCAACAATTCATTGATATAAAGAAGAGGAATGAGCCCATAAGAATACAGCTATATAATCATTTATTGAAAATGGCTCCCACTAACCAGCAAAGACTAATGTCTGCATATGATGTCCAGGAGGGCAAAATGATCACGAGCCATTTTACGCCAACAGTGTTGCAGCTGCAGTCAGCTGCAAATTACATAAGGACCAACCTTGAGGTCCTTGCCAAGGACATCCACCCAATGGATCAAATCGAATTACATAAGAAAACGGGTGAGATGGTGTATGCCTCCTTGGCGGATAAGACATTGGAGAACTACAGGCTAGAAAATAGCCTAAATAATACAGCTGCCCAACTTGAGTTGGAGAGAGCATCCTCTCAAGCAAAGGACAACAGAATCAAAGCCTTAGAGGAGATAATCATAGAACTTGGGCATGATCCCAAGGACATCAAGGCTGTACAAGCATTATTGAAGTTAAGAGATGCAGATATGGCAGCACTAAGGAAAATGGTAAAAGTCCCAGCAACCATTCACCCACAAACTGGAGAAGTTGCCCAGCCAAGTCATGACCAAGATGCAGCAGCTATGCTGGTGTCATTATACAAACAGCTAATCCAGACACAGGATAAATTGGGAGAATCAGAGGCTGCACTACAGGCAGCATTACAACAAAAAGAAGGAGGACAAACATCTCAGCCTCCTCCAAAGATAATCAACCTTGAGGAGCCTCCTCAAACTACTGCTCCTCCCACTGAATGGACAGAACATGCAGCGCCTTCCACATTAGCACCAACGCCAACAACAGAGCAAGCTCCAAGCCTGGACATGCAGAAGCTAAGGAGTGAAATCCAAGCCCTGGAAGCCCAAATGGTAGAATTAAATGAGGCCAGGGAAAATTTGGTCAAGTTGAATGAAAGATATGATAAATAAAAACAAAGTGTTGCTGAGAAAGGAAGAGAGATAAAGGCTCTCAAAGAGAAGATAAAGGAGCTGGAGAAGGAGCTCACACTTGATAAAGTAGTGGCTGAACTCAAGACAGTCCTATGGGCCAACATTGGCCAATCCATAACTGATCAATGGAAATACATTGAGACCATTCATGAGCAAATAGAGCTCATAGGGAAAGCACATAGAGAAATCCAAAGAGCAAGGGCATCTCTAGGAAATATGCCTGAGGTTGCCAACAGAATGATTAATGTTCTTAATAACTATACAAGTGCTCAGCTGGCAACAATGGGAATTTCCAACAGGACTGAGACCATTTTGCTAATAAAAAGAGTCCTAACACTAAGAAGCCTGGTGCAAACACTAGAAAGAAGAAGCCAGGATATGCAGACAGAGGTTAATAAGTTCACGGAAAAATTTGTGGCATTGCAAAACAGAGGCCTTCCTAGCTTACTGAACAGCGTAGGAAGACTACTTTCCCATGAAAATTATGCCAAAAGGGTCAACACATTTGCTACAAATCAGATTACAGAAAGGCCCAGTACTTCAGAAGAATCAAGCCCAGCATCAAGGCAGAGTCTCTACAACAGGGTTGAGAACCTATTTTTTATCATGGATGAGATCAAACATTTGTTTGAAGTGCCTCCAAATTTCTATAAATACACAGAGGCAGATGAGACTTTAGAGGCAATTCTAAGACATCAATTGCCCACACAGGAAGTCTGGACCAAAATGATACAATTAATATTGTAAAACCAGAGCCTCTAATCAAGTTTTCTCATTTAAATATATAAGTTATCATGCACAGGAAAATTTTGATAAAATCAGCATGCATGGAGAAGAATGGGCTGAGCCAACTCAGCAAAACTATTCGGCCACTAAAGCAGCACTGACAGTCACAGGTGACAGGGCCGAAAAGATACAGGAGGACAGTGCCACAAAGACACGTCATCCAGCATTTATAACAGAACATTCAACCGACTCATTGGCCTCCGAAGGTCAAAAAGTCTTCTGACAGAATTGAAGAGCATTTATGTTGTATTCAAAGCTATAATAACTTCTTATCTGTTGTTCTGTACAAGTTGGTGAACATATTTATTTCTCAGATTACTCAACACTTCAGATATTTTGTATCACCGTTTGTATATATTCCCCCCTCGCATAAGCTTGCAGGGGTTGTTGTTGATTTCTCTTCTAGAGTTTCTTATGCTGTAAATTTTCAGAGTATTAATACAAAGCCTGATGGAATTTCCAAAGGTCTGCGTTACCTGAGTCATTGTGGTGTTTTGCTGAATGTTACAAGATTCCTGCGTACTTCATGGCACAACACGTTTTCCTTAAAAACTCTTCGTTATGTGTTTTTTTTGATATCCTTTCATAGCTCATTCATGTTTCTGTGTTTCATAGTTAATGGCAGAGAAAAAGAATAGTTCCAGGATTTATTCACAGAGTACCCTGAACTCAATCTATGCTGTTATAAATGTCTTTCTTCAGTTATAGTCATAAGGTGTAATTCTTAACTGCTGCACCTCCAAACTATATCTTTCACAGTGATTATTGTTTCAGGAATTCAAGTTTGCTCCTGTGCAATATATCTCTGTTGGCATTATGATTCAGGTGTTGTCCTTGATGGCAAACCCTTTCAGGTGATAAATCAAGAAGGACGCAGGAAATATGTTCAGCAAGTGCGTCCCCGCAGGTATACCATACAGAACCCGCGTCCAGGGACGCCGGCCAGCCATTCAGGAGGTGCGTCCGCCCAGTGCACACATTTCAAGGCAGAGAAAAGCACGTGGGGGTTTCTTGCGTGGTATCTAGCCGACGGTTTTGTGTTTCTATGGTGTCGGCTCGTGGTATTGTTCCATGTTTTGGGGAGAAGCTTGCCTATATAAAGCAAAGGAGTTCATTTGGATTAAGCATCATCTTGGTTGAATATCTTTTGGTGAGATCTAGTCCAGATCTATGAGGGCGAATCTTCTAATGGACTGTGATCTCTATGGCGCATGATCAGATCTGTGGATCTGAGTGTTTGGGTTGGTTCTGAAGTCCTCATATCTTTTATATCTGAAGGGACGCAGGTTCAGTGAAGGGCAAGTGCGCCGGGACGCAGTACAGTAAAGGCTCAGGTGCGTCTCTGAGGCAAAGGACGCGGCGCGACTGTGTTATTGGGTGCGTCTCTGAAGCAAAAGACGCGGCGCGATAGTGTTTCGGGGTGCGCCGGTCGCAGCAAAGCATAGAGGAACAGTGCGTCTGCACGCAGAACAACGGAGGGTAGACTGCGTCCAGTCGCAGGCCACAGAAAGAAAATATGCGTCCCTGTCTTAAGATGATCTGTTGACTGTATATTTCTGTTCATAAGGTGTTCTGGGTTATTTCTGTAATTACTGATCTGATATCTGTAGTGGACTGTATCTGTTATATACTTGTTGATCATTTGATTCTTCATGAAAAGAAGTAGGGGGTTGTAGCTCCCTTCCAGGAGAAACTGGAAAACGAGAGAGAGTTGTAGCTCTCTGCAGGTTGCAGCCTGCGTGCTGGTAAAGGACTGCACCAGTACAAAATCATTGTAAAAGAATTTCTTGAAAGAAGATAGAGACATATTGCAGCAGGTGGTTTTCTCCCGCATTGGGTTTCCACCTTACATCTTGTGTTCTTTGATGTGACTGTCTATTTTCTTTATTCAAGCTCATTATTTTATGGTACTGATATGCAAGAATAATTCAAAAGATCAAATAAGGAAGATTTGGTAAATTGCTTAATAATACTGATTCACCCCCCCTCTCAGTATTATTTCCAACAATTGGTATCAGAGCAGGTTCTTCAGAAAAGCTTGATCGCTTGAAGGTAGATCGTTCATCATGAGCAACTACGAGAGAGAAGCATCAATTAGGCCACCAGTTTTTGATGGGACAAACTTCAATTATTGGAAGGTAAGAGTTACTGCATATCTTCAATCTCTTGGTACTGAAGTTTGGGACATTGTAGAAACAGGCTATGCTTTTCCTTCAGCTACTCCTACAGATCCAGCTAAGAAAAAGAAGTATGAAACAAATGCAAAAGCAGTCAGTACTCTATTAGGAAGTATATCCCAAACAGAATTCATGAAGGTAATGCACTTCAAATCAGCAAAAGAAATATGGGACAAAATGATCACAAGCTATGAAGGAGATGAACAGGTAAAACAAGCTAAACTTCAAACTCTCAGGATTCAATATGAGACTCTCAAGATGTATAATGATGAAAGTGTGGCTAATTATTTTCTTCGGGTAGATGAGATTGTTAATTGTATGAAAAATTTGGGTGAAGAAGTAAAGGAGTCCATAGTAGTTCAAAAGATTCTAAGATCATTATCCCCCAAGTTTGAATCCAAAGTATCTGCAATAGAAGAAAAAGAAAATCTCCGTGTTCTTACTATGTCTCAGCTACATGGAATTCTAACTGCTTATGAAATGAGAAAGGGAGGACCATCAGACAGAAGGGAGGCTGCTTTTAAAGCATCAGGCAAAGAAGATTACTATGAAGCAAGCCATGATCCAGAAGAAGAGGAAGAAGAATCAAATTTTGTCAGAAATCTTCAAAAAGGTTCTGGAAGGTTCAGAGGTAAGCTACCTTTCAAATGCTTTGCTTGTGGAAGAGTAGGTCATTATGCTGCAAAATGCTCTTATAAGGATAAAGGAAAGGAACCAGTTAGATGGAACAAGAAACAAAGCGCAAATAAGAAAAGCTACTACACCCATGAAGATAGTGATGGCTTATCAAACAGTGATGAAGATGAACAAGGTAATAAATATAGGTTGTTAATGGCATTTGAAGATGATGATTATGAGGATGCTGTAGATGTGGATAACCTTTATGATGAAATTACTAGACTCAAGAGATGCATAGAAGAAAAGAACATGATTATTGATACTCTACAATTTCAAATTGATGAAAAGGAAAAACATCTTGAAAAATTAGAAGGTGAAATTGTTGGTCTTAGAAAAGAAATTGAGAAAACAAAAACTATTAATCTCAAGTTTGTCAAAGGATCTGAAACTTTGGATGAGATTATCAGTGTGCAGCGGTCTCCACTAAATAAGACAGGTTTGGGCTATAATGGAGAAACTTCTCAAACATCCACTTCAAAAAGTTATCTTGATGCAGCAAGAAGAAATGAGCAAAAGCACAAGGAAGATCATCAGGTAAAGCAGGGACAAATGTCAAACAGAAACTATCAGGGGCAATCCAGCAAAAGCCACAACCAGCCACAGGTAAAATCTTCTCAATTTGGTTCAAGAATAGATGAAAATAGAAATTACAATCAGTTGGCTGGTAGATCCAATAATCACAGAAGCTTCTTCAATGGACAATGCTTTTCTTGCCATAACTTTGGTCACAAAGCAGCTCAATGTGTTGCGTATAAAACAATCATGACTAGGGAAGCTCAAAAACAAAGAAGTATGACAGGGATTACAAAAAGGACCTATAACAACTTTTCAGCTCTTGAAAATGAAGTTGAATGTTCTATTTGCAATAATTTTGGACATAAAGACTTTGAATGCAGAAGCAGGTTTCTGGAAAGAAAGGTACAAGAGCAGAAAAAGGAACAAGCCTCAGGCACCAAAACATGGAGAATAAAGGAACCTCAAACAGAAAGATGTGGGATAGCATTTTATGCAGAAGGACAAGAAAATCTATGGTACATTGACAGTGGATGTTCGAAGCATATGACAGGTGATAAAGAAAAACTTGAGTCTTATTCTAATTTAGAAAAGGGAAAGAAAGTCTCTTTTGGAAATGATACTCCTGCAACTATAAAAGGAAAAGGTATTGCTCCTTTAAAAGAAGATGTTAAGGCTGGAAATGTTTTGTTTGTTGATGGATTGAAGCATAATCTACTAAGTGTCAGCCAGATGTGTGATCAAAGAACCGAGGTTATATTCAGATCAAATGGATGCCTTGTTCGTGATCTTGATACAGGTAAAACAGTTCTCAAAGGAAAAAGAACTCCAAATAATCTATACATATTTGATGAAGGACAACAACAATGCTATCTAAGCAAGGATGAAGAGCACTGGCTATGGCATCGAAGGTTGGGACATCTAAGCTTCTCACAAATAAGGAAAGCTTGCAAATATCAGGCAGTTCGCGATCTTCCAGATATCAAAATTCCTGACAACACCATATGCAGATCATGTCAGTTTGGAAAACAAACCAGAACTAACTTTCCAGAGAAAGAAGGATCAGCCAGCATGCCTCTTGAGCTAGTACATACAGATGTATGTGGACCATTCAGAAAAAGAACACCTAGAGGAGAGGAATACTTGATATTATTTATTGACGATTTCTCCAGGTTTGTTTGGTTAGGACTTATGAAGCACAAAGATGAAGCATTCGAAAAATTCAAATCCTTCAAAGCCTTGGTTGAAAATGAATCAGGTCACAAAATTAAGTGCCTCAGATCTGACAGAGGTGGGGAATTTACTTCAAATGAATTTTTCGATTTCTGTGATGAACATGGGATAAGGAGAGAATTTTCTACAGCTAGAACTCCTCAGCAAAATGGAGTGGTTGAAAGAATGAACAGAACAATCCAGCAAATGGCTCGTTCTATGCTTGATGAATCAGGAACCCCTGCAACCTTCTGGGGTGAAGCTGCACATGCGGCGGTTATTATTCTCAACAAGACAAATGTCCGAGTGAACAGCACTCAAACTCCTCATGAGCTCTGGAGTGGTAAAACTCCTTCGGTAAAGCACTTCAAAATCTTTGGGAGCAAATGCTATATCAAGAATACTGAGGAGCAGCTTGGTAAACTTGATCCTAGAGCAGATGAAGGTATTCTTCTTGGGTACTCTCCACATAGCAAAGCATACAAATGCTACAATAAAAGACTTGGCAAAATTGTTGACAGCATTGATGTAGTGGTTGATGAGAAGGGATACATTCCTAGGCAAATACATCGTGAAGACATCGAAGAAGATGAAAGCCACCCTCAAAGACAGAATGATGAAGAAGAAGAACCGCAAGAAGAATCTCAAGAAGAACCTCACGAAGAAGCAGAAGAACGAACAAGAATAGAAGAAAAGACTCCATCCAGATATGTTCAAAAGAACCATCCAGAATCTCAGATCATGGGACAGAAAGAAGCAGGTATACAAACTAGAAGAACAGTTGCAGAAGCTTCAAGTTATTTGGCATTACTCTCCTCTACTGAACCACAAAATGTGAAAGAGGTATGCAAAGATGAATGTTGGGTGAAAGCAATGGATGAAGAACTTGAGCAAATCGAAAAGAACAACACTTGGGAGCTGGTTCCTAGACCAAAGGATAAGAATGTTATCGGAACAAAATGGGTCTTCAAAAATAAATTGAATGAAAATGGAGAAGTAATTAGAAACAAAGCCAGACTTGTTTGTAAAGGATATGCACAGCAAGAAGGAATAGACTTTGAAGAAACTTTTGCTCCTGTTGCAAGACTTGAGGCCATCCGAATGTTCCTTGCTCTCTCAAGTTCTCAGAATTTCAAAGTATTTCAAATGGACGTAAAATCAGCCTTTCTGAATGGAGACTTGGAAGAAGAAGTGTACATTGAACAGCCAGATGGGTTCATTCTTGGAAATGATCCAAATCTTGTATGCCGATTGAAAAAGGCTCTCTATGGTCTCAAACAAGCCCCAAGGGCTTGGTACTACTGGTTGGACAAATATCTTCATCAACAAGGTTTTTCAAAAGGTTCAGCAGATAGCAATCTATATATAAAAATTGAAAATGACAAATTGCTAATACTTGTTGTGTATGTAGATGACATTATTTTTGGCAGCAATGAAGAAGCTATGAGTCAAAGCTTTGCCTCAGTCATGCAGAAAGAATTTGAAATGTCCTTGCTAGGAGAACTGACATACTTTCTTGGTTTGCAAATCCAACAAAAGGAAGGAGGAATCCTTTTATCTCAAACCAAGTATCTCAAGCAGATTTTGAAGAAATATGGCATGGAAGATGCAAAACCAGTATGTACACCCATGGTCACAGGATGCAGTCTCAGTGCAAATGATGAATCTGCAGCAGTACATCAACCAACCTACAGATCTATGATTGGAAGTTTACTATATTTAACAGGTACCCGACCAGACATCATGCATGCAGTTGGAATAGTTGGAAGATTTCAGGCAAATCCGAAGGAGACTCATCTTCAAGCAGTGAAGAGAATTTTCAAATATCTTCAAGGGACTCAAAATTATGGCTTATGGTATCCTAGAAATACAGATCTTACTCTTCATGCCTATACAGATGCAGATTGGGCCGGAAGTGTGGATGATAGGAAAAGCACAAGTGGTGGTGCGTTCTTTATGGGTCCCAGACTGGTCTCTTGGTTCAGCAAGAAACAGAGTTCAATTGCCTTGTCTACAGCTGAAGCAGAATATGTTGCTGCTGCATCTTGTTGCACCCAACTCCTTTGGATGATGCAGACTTTGCAGGATTATCAAATCACTTGTACACCTCCAATCTCTATCTTATGTGACAACACAAGTGCAATCAGCATCTCAAAGAATCCGGTTATGCATTCAAAAACCAAGCACATACCAATCAAGTACCATTTTCTCCGGGAACAAGTACTTGAACAGAAGGTCAAGTTGGAGTATGTTCCTTCTAAGGAACAAGTTGCTGATATTTTCACCAAACCATTGCCCAAGGACACTTTTGAATACCTCAGGCAAAAGCTGGGGGTTGTTGATGCATCATCTTACTGTTGATCATCTTCCTATTGGTGGTATAGGCTCAGGGGGAGCACATAATGCATTGTTGGCATTATGGAGAAGGAGATCTTGGAAATAGCTGCAATATGTCTCTATCTCCTTCATGATGGATTTCTGGTTACAGATCTGGAGATGCATGAGCATAGGGGGAGCATACCCTTTGCTCTTGATGTCAAAGGGGGAGAATGAAGCTGAAGATTATGTGGTTGCCATCAAGTCCAAAGGGGGAGATTGTTGGCATTATGATTCAGGTGTTGTCCTTGATGGCAAACCCTTTCAGGTGATAAATCAAGAAGGACGCAGGAAATATGTTCAGCAAGTGCGTCCCCGCAGGTATACCATACAGAACCCGCGTCCAGGGACGCCGACCAGCCGTTCAGGAGGTGCGTCCGCCCAGTGCACACATTTCAAGGCAGAGAAAAGCACGTGGGGGTTTCTTGCGTGGTATCTAGCCGACGGTTTTGTGTTTCTATGGTGTCGGCTCGTGGTATTGTTCCATGTTTTGGGGAGAAGCTTGCCTATATAAAGCAAAGGAGTTCATTTGGATTAAGCATCATCTTGGTTGAATATCTTTTGGTGAGATCTAGTCCAGATCTATGAGGGTGAATCTTCTAATGGACTGTGATCTCTATGGCGCATGATCAGATCTGTGGATCTGAGTGTTTGGGTTGGTTCTGAAGTCCTCATATCTTTTATATCTGAAGGGACGCAGGTTCAGTGAAGGGCAAGTGCGCCGGGACGCAGTACAGTAAAGGCTCAGGTGCGTCTCTGAGGTAAAGGACGCGGCGCGACTGTGTTATTGGGTGCGTCTCTGAAGCAAAAGACACGGCGCGATAGTGTTTCGGGGTGCGCCGGTCGCAGCAAAGCATAGAGGAACAGTGCGTCTGCACGCAGAACAGCGGAGGGTAGACTGCGTCCAGTCGCAGGCCACAGAAAGAAAATATGAGTCCCTGTCTTAAGATGATCTGTTGACTGTATATTTCTGTTCATAAGGTGTTCTGGGTTATTTCTGTAATTACTGATCTGATATCTGTAGTGGACTGTATCTGTTATATACTTGTTGATCATTTGATTCTTCATGAAAAGAAGTAGGGGGTTGTAGCTCCCTTCCAGGAGAAACTGGAAAACGAGAGAGAGTTGTAGCTCTCTGCAGGTTGCAGCCTGCGTGCTGGTAAAGGACTGCACCAGTACAAAATCATTGTAAAAGAATTTCTTGAAAGAAGATAGAGACATATTGCAGCAGGTGGTTTTCTCCCGCATTGGGTTTCCACCTTACATCTTGTGTTCTTTGGTGTGACTGTCTATTTTCTTTATTCAAGCTCATTATTTTATGGTACTGATATGCAAGAATAATTCAAAAGATCAAATAAGGAAGATTTGGTAAATTGCTTAATAATACTGATTCACCCCCCCTCTCAGTATTATTTCCAACAATCTCTTTCTTACAACCCCAGCTTAGTGGAGAATTCTTAATTGCTTTTCACTGGTTAAACACACCTCATAATTACAATTTCAATTTTGTTTGATGATGTATTTAAATGGCCTTGCAGTTTCAGCAACTCAACTCAATCCCTCAGACAACCTGTAGCCACAAACTCCATTGCCCAATGGACTAGAATTATCTGAAGATTTCCACCTTAGGTACAGAAGACATCCGTCAACCAAAACACAAAACCAAACCCTAAATTCATAACTAGCCTAAAATCTTCACAAAACAGAGACAAACCTTAAAGAGAGAGCCCTCTCTGATTACAGTTTCTCTAGAAGCTGCAATCCAAAGATTGGTTAGTGGTTACCCCGGCCGTATTCCCTTGGGAGTCAAAGCGAATAACCTGGGTGCTAACAGATCTATCTTTTCTATATTTTTGCGAGTAGGTTTCATAACATTTCGTATTAGAGCTTTGGATTCTAGGTTTTCGCTGCTCCAAACAGGTCATGGTGGCATTTTCACTATAAAAAATTTTCTGCACCATTTCAGATGCTAAAAAAAAGAACCCATTTGGGTTGAAATCGTTTTGAACGTCGGGTCCGAATTTCAACGCTTTTCGTGCTATATTTGCTGAGATATGTTCTGAGGAAGTTGGCCTTTTTGCAGACTCCTGAATTACATTCCAACAAGTGACCTGGAGAAAATAGTCATAACTTTTGTTTTCAGCATCGGATTGAAATTTGATAAGAAGTTGTAGAAAGAGGAGTGCTTTCCTTTTATATTTTTCAGACACTAAGGTCAAAACAGTGACACATGGCACTTCATACAAGTTTGCT
This sequence comes from Pinus tabuliformis, assembly GCA_031772625.1. NCBI lineage: Eukaryota > Viridiplantae > Streptophyta > Pinopsida > Pinales > Pinaceae > Pinus > Pinus tabuliformis. Next base: position 1,439,827,843 of record CM062820.1, read on the forward strand.
CTTCTGGAAAGGTTTATAATCAGGTCATCTTGGGAGATTTGGCATAACTCTTCCTTGGAGAATCCACTTTGTATCAGAATGATGGCATTGGAAGTAGGATGCAAAGGGAAATTGCAGACCGTAATTTTAGAACTTAAAGATGTGAAAGTATAGAGTTACAGTCATTTCTAGATGAAGCTCCTAAAATCAAGAAAAAGCGAGATGAGGAATTTTGATGGAAGGATCCAGTAAATTGGATACTACAGAAGGAGAAATATTTTCATCTACATTGTGTAGCACTATTACAAAAGGTATATATTGCATCTTCATATTTAGAACAAGATCAATTTTTATGCTATAAAGGGCTTTGTTCTCATAAATAGCTTGTTACATGGTCAATTTTCATGGAGGAAATTATAGCACATTATGAGAATACAAAGAGCAACACCTTCCTTAGAGAAACACCACAACAATTGGAAGAAAAAAGAGGAAAAGGGCTTTCTTACAAAGTGGAAAGCAAAATTATGGCAACAAGGAATTCTACCCCTCACAACTATAAAGATGGAAGTGTTGTTTCTCCTAGCCTTCCACAACCTACAAGGATTACACCACAACAATTGGAAGAAAAAAGACAAAAATGGATATGTTACAATTGTGATAGAAAATGCACTGAAGGTCATAAGTGTGTTGAGAAGAAATTATTTTACATAGAGTATGAAAAGGAGGAAGAAAAGGATCAAGAAACATCAAAAGAAGAGGATATACGCCAGGACCCAACAACAGAGAAAGAAGAAATGAATCTGACCATATCTTGTAAAGCATTGGCAAGAATTACCACTCCTCAAACTCTCAAGATAGAAGGACATATCAAGAAGAAAAAGGTTGAAGAAGTGAAAGATCACATCAAGAAAGAATAAATGAATCCAACCATATCTTGTAATGCATTGGCAAGAATTACCACTCCTCAAACTATCCAGATAGAAGGACATATCAAGAAAAAAAATGTTCAAGAAGTGAAATATCACATCGAGCATCAAGAAATGAATCTGACCATATCTTCTAAAGCATTGGAAGAAATTACCACTCCTCAAATGCTCAAGATAGAAGGACATAACAAGAATAAAAAGGTTCAAGTAGTGAGAGATCACGTTGAGCATCAACAACAAGTTCTCCAACTTTTAAAGGATAACACCACTTTGGTGAAAAATCGAATGAAACAATAGGTAGATCAACATCGTAGTGAAAAATGTTTTGATGTAGGTCATTGGGTATTTTTACTACTGCTTCTTAGGCAAGCTATTTATGAGAAGGAAATGTTAGCAATACTACATGCACTTAAGAAATGGAAACCTTACCAAATGGGAAGACACTTCAAGGTAAAAATGGATCATGATAGTCTTAAATACTTTTTAGAACAACCATTATCTTTAGAAGAACAGAAAAAATGGGTCACAAATATGTTGGGTTATAACTTCAACATCATCTATAGAAAAGGGAGGAAAAATTTTGTTGTAGATGCACTCTCAAAAAAGGGTGAGGATGTGGAAGCATTGTTTTGTGTTATTTCTATATCCAACCAGATAGGATAAACGAAGCAAGGGATGAATGGAAGAAGGACAAAGAAGTATGGCCACTCATTCAAAAGTTACAAAAGATCCCAATTCAAACATTATTGCTAGAACTTGAAGAGGAAGGAAAAATCATATTGGAACCTGGAGCAATAATAGAAACAAGAACTCGACAGCTACAAAATCAATCAATTTCAGAGTATCTCAACAAGTGGAAGAACTTACCCACTAAATATTCCACATGGGAGGACAAGAATTTTATACAGAAGCATAAAGAACTACTCAAGCATTGAGGACAACACTCTTTGAAGGAGAGGGGCATGTTAGGCCCCTATACTACTAGTGTAACCCCTTATTGTTATTAGTACAACCCCCTTATTATATTTTTGTACCCATGTAGTCCCAATATTGATACTATTGTGCCCCATAGAAGCCCACTATTGTTATTATTGTGCCCTTACATTATTATTTTTATGTCGGCTCTGATTATATTATGACCCCTTAGACTCCTATATATAGAAAGGAGGTCTTTTTATTTGTATCATCCAAGAATTGTTCATTTATGTAATGTAAAGGAAGCTTCCCCCTCGAAGAGGTTGAATTCTAAAGCATTGATCTATCTTTTCTATCTTTTTGTGAGCTAGTTTCATAACACACAGTGAGACACTTTCAGACACAGTCCAGAAGTATCCCACTTAAGACAAAGATATGTATTCCGTTATACATCCCTTTTGACAATGGAAGCATTACATTTTGGGGAAGGAAACAGTCATCCACATATACCACTGAGCACTGCAGTTCATACAGATGCAAGGGAAGTTGTAGAATGATCGCCATCAAAAGTGGTCCACATACCTACAACAGTTCCATTTGAATATTAAGTGTAAGAAGGGCAGCACCGATAATGCTGCAGATTGCCTCAGTCGACCACCGATCATGGCATGTCAACATGAGACTTTTGATTGGCCACTTCTCTACAAAATCGACCTAGAATTTGGCTACACATACCAGACGCTCTTGGAGGGTCAACATGTTCTAAATTTTCACCTCTAGGATGCCCTATTATGCCACTTAGGTCATGTTTGTGTTCCTTGAAGCGAGCGTACCAAGATAATTTTGGAAGCATACTACAGTCAGGCTGTTGGGCATTTTTGGGTCGAGGAAATGGTGGAAGTACTACAAAACTGTTTCTATTGGTCGAATCTTTGACAGGATTTCGGGAGGTACATGAGATCCTACACTGCTTGTGCCATTGCCAAATCTACCATCAAAAAGCAATGCCTCTATACTCTGCTGCCTAACCCTATTTGACCTTGGGAATCCATCTCCATGGATTACATGTCGTGCCTTCCTTGTACTAAGCATGGAAGTGATTGTGTTTTTGTGGTTGTCAACAGGTTCTCAAAGATGGCCATTATGGCGGCCTACAAGAAGAATATCACAGTAGAAACCACTGCTAAACTCTTCTTTGGATGAGTTTGTTTTCACTTTCGGATCCCACAGTCTATCATCTCAAATCCGGATAGCAGGTTCCTCAGTACATTTTGGTCCAGTCTCTGGTCGATGCTGGGCACCAAACTCACTATGTCCACAGCGTTCCATCCCCAAACTGATGGCCAGATAGAGGTTGTCAACAGGACGATCATCCACATTCTACACATGTACAACTCAAAGAATCCAGGCACATGGGATGAAATCCTCCCCTGTGTTCATCACAAATATAAGTGCGCTCTCCACAGCTCGACTGGCTACAACCCTTTTCAGGTGGGCTTGGGATTCTAGCCACTATGTCCCATTTATGTGACGATGATATTTGCAGCTACTGAGGTAAATTCGACTCATGTCTAGTCTGAAATAGATAAGGCAAACAACTTCATTGAGAACATCCAACATATCCACCAGTAGGTCCACAACATTTTGGAGAAATGAAACGCCACTTACAAGTAGCGACATGATCAACATCAGGTGCCACACAAGTTTTAGGTTGGCGAAAAAGTCTGGTTCCATTTGCAAAAGGAATGCCTCACTGGATCCTATCAAAAAGTCCCCTATTCCATGGCCTGCTCCCAGTCTTCAATGTGGACCGCCTTTGGCCATACTTTCCACCATTACTAAACACATCAAACAATGTAGAACAACTCACATCAATAGAGTTAAATCCAGATTGCATGGAACAAGATGCCATTGATCGGATCGTGGGCATGCAGATCAAGAAAATTCACCAACAAGAGAGCCAATTGTATTGAGTTGTTAAAGCAAGCCAACTCCTTCACCAGGGAAAGTGCCTCACTAGGGACCAAGTTTAGCAAAAGTTTCCTCATCTCATGGAGGAACTCAATGCAATGGGGACCATTGCTTCCTAAGGGGGAAGGAATGATCTAGGTGGATATTGGTGGCCACCCACCAAATCCACTTGGACCCCCACCATTGTTTCTTTCAGTTTTTCCGTTTCCTTATTTGTAGCACAAGTTACTATTTTTGGCAATTTTTTTGGTTCCTAAACTTCTAGAGTCGTTTTGAGGCCCTAAATGGGAAAACTAGGAGCAACATGGGTCCATGGATTAATGTTGTGCTTCCCAAAGTTACAACCCCATGAAGTTGATGTACCAGTTTACCCAAAACGGGGCCCATAGTTTGCCGCTTCATATCTTAGGGTTAGGGCTTTGGATATTTAGGGTTTTCCATTGTTTCTCAATAATAATTTGCCCTTCGAGGCTCATTGTAAGAAATTTGAGAGGCATGTAGCCACGACATCTCTCCTCAGGGATAAGCTACCATCACCCAAGATAGTTTATTTCCATTTCTATTTGCAGGCACATTTTAGTATTTTACCTGAATGAAATGAAGTATTATTTCTACTTTATCTTTATATTTATTGTTATCTTTGTAATTTTTTGATTTTTTGTTTAAATCCAGATCAACAATTGAGCTTGTTTCTTCGACATTATCTTTTATGGCATCGACCAAGGTAGCTGGATGCCTTTGTACATCTAACACAATCAGCCATTCTTTAAAGTGTGTAACTGGCACATCTTCATCTAGGGTGTGCGCTCTACGTGCCTATACACTTCTGTGATGTGACTCATCAAAGGATATGTTATACACATCTATTCCCAGATTATCCTCAAGGAGAATAATATCCCCTTTCTCACTTTGCCATGAGGTTGTTGTCCTTATCCTATTCCATCTTCTCTATCTTCATGTCCATTTGTTCTACTATCAGTTCATCTTGTTGAGCAAGTTCATATTCATACAATTGCTCACCTTGTTCCTCATCTGAGGCTAATTGTGAGTCTTCAACCTGTATCAGTGTAGTTTGCGCTATCTGTGCACCTTGTACCTCCTCTTATTCCTATTCATGTTCTTGTTCCTAGTATGCTTCCTTCTCTCTTCCAAGAAACTCTTGTTCTTCTTTGAGCTTCTTCTCTACTTCCTCCAACTTACTCTCTGTCTCTTGCAACCTTTGATTATATCTCCTTTTCTCCATTGCGCTCCTCTCCTATGACATTGTCACCTCTTTACTTATATCTCCAAAGATACCCTCTCGACAAATGGATCTTCCTTGAACTTGTAGATTTTCTCCATCTTTGTGTTTCTGACAATATTTCTCTTAGCTTTCCCTTGCGCAGGTTTGTTGCTTGTTGATGCTTCCGTTACTTCTTCCTATGGTACTGCTAGCCACTCTACTATCATGCTAACCAGTTCATTGAGCCTAGAAGAATTATAGCAATATCTCCAAGGATATTCCTCTCTCCAGTGACATAGCTCGTGGATCCAAAAATACTACACTGTCACACTGTGGTCCTTGCATAAGCCATGTGGATCGTATGGATTGAAACTCTTGGTGTCGAAATTAAACTTCTTGAATTCCTCGACCTCCACATCTACTTATTTCAAACTCTAAATTGCGTACAACCCAATTCACTAAGGAAGCATAGGCCACACTGCCTTCTTATTCTTGTGTAATACAAATGATAACCTTGTCGAGATGTTCTATGTAACCTCCTGCATGACGAACTTGTCCATGGAAAACTTCAGGAACACATGTGGAGATTTATGTGCAATGTACATCCTGGTCAAGGTGCCATTGTGTGAGGCATACCACTCTACAATGTTCAGAAATGCCTCCATTGCTGCATGGGACATTTAAGGCAGATCTTGTTGAAAGATCATCACGCAAAGAGGGAGAATGAAGTGGTCAGATTGTCTAGACATGACTCCTCAGCAAATGCATTCTGAGAGAAACTTCCAATATACATTCAGAACATTCTCTGAAGGTGTCCATGCCCAATCCATGCTAGGAAATTATTGGCAGGCACAAATTATATTGAGAAGATAGGAAGACATACATGTTGATTCTTGGGTAGATTCCAGAAATTGGATACATGCACTTTTAGCTAGAGAACCAACATCTCGAACTAGTTGAAAGGTTTTCCTTCACTTGCCAGTTGATCCAACATAACAACCCAACTCTGCGGGAAGGTCTCCTTACTTATTTAGCCATATAGGTGACATGTAAATATAAGCAAGATTTGGTAAGCCTTCCTGACAGTCTTCATCTTGTATATCTGGTTGGGTGTCGTCCTAAAATTTGATGCCTCCCTTACCCAATGCTTCAAGACGTCTCTTGTGTTCATGCTACTGTTGGGAGTGTAGAATGGTACATCCATCCTATTCACCATTGTGCAAAATGGTACATGTGTTGATAATCTTCCATCCTAAAGGAAACAAGCTCTACCCCACTGACACAGTTCAGTATCATCATCTCAGGACTAGTGTGTGAGATAATCCAATGGATCACATTTGTGCATGAGAAGGTGGGATACCTATATGAAATCTTGTGCAATCTTGGCTTATGAATATTTACATAGACTTGTCAGTCCTCTAGATTCTTCTAAAAGTTGCCTGCGAAGATATTGTTGACATCTTTCCATGTGATCTTGATTTCTTTCTCAATGAACAGGTGTGTGTCTATGTACACAGCCATGCTCATAGACCCTTTGTCAACCACATCTCCAATACTGCATTCAACTTTGTCTCTTGATACAGCTCTCTTGGAGTCCATGATACCTGTACTACTGAGAATATGCTCAGAAGCATACAGTACCTTGAGACAAAGAGTACACTCATGATAAGAAAATTTCAACTAAGAAACATAAATCAATTTGAGAATCAATCGAGAAACAAACTAGTGACTGCTGTGCAAGATTATGCAGCACTAACTCTGGGACTCTGGGAGACTGTTAGCTAGACCTGCACATTACATAGTCTTAGCTATCAGTGAGGTTCACTGTTAACTTGAGCTACACAATACGTAGGACATAGAGGTTCACTATTGACTAAAACTACATAATGCATAAATTAGTCAAGCTGGGTTGCTGGCTGGAACTACGCAATGTGCAGTTCAAGAGGGAAGGATTGTTGCACTCCCTCCTAGGATTGCGTAGAGTAGAGCTGAGAGCTAGTTTGCACATTCTCTATGCAATTCCTCGAGGTAAGGTAGGGCCTTCACTTCTAGGAATGAACAAAGCATGCTAAGGGAAACAAGATCTAGCCCAAGGCAACCCAAATTTTCCCAAGGACAACCTGAAAATGCAAAAGAATGAACATGTGTGCAAATTTGGTGTAGCTATGAGTGAATATAAATTCACGTAGTTTAGGTAAGTACAAAGATCATTCAAAAGGAAAAACCATGAATCTCATGAAGAGTGTCTTCGCAATGACGATTGTTAGTGCAGAAACAATGTTATGCATGTGACACTAATGAAATGCAATGCAAAAATCATAAAAATGATTCTACAAGTTGAAATATATTAAAATTCCATCAGTCATTCAATAAATCAAGGAAAATAACAATCACACAGGTTGAGAAATAAAAAATGACAAAAAAGTGGCAAAAGACCTGAAAAGAAAACTTGCCCATAAAAGTTGTGTTGACTATGCCAAAGGTTCCTAAATGCCTCGGGAATTCCAGAGCTCCAGGATCAAATGTGAAGAATTGGATTTGAGGTTTCACTTAAATAGATTTTTAAAACTTAACGTTTATGATGTGCATGACACAAATCTAGGAAAAAGAGACACTTGTTGAGGAATTTCTAAAATTGGCTTTGCATGTAACTCCTGCTACTAAAAATAGATCCCTAAAATATGGGAATGATTTTTTTTCTTTTTCTTTTTTCTTTTTCAAAAAGATTTATCTAGCATGCAAGGAAGGATTGCACAACTATGGAGGAAATTGGGCAACCTACGAGCACATGCAATGGTCAATCACTGAGGAAAAATCCTCTATGGTGTTTCTAGGTTGAGTGGCCATATATGCTTGTCCAACTTTGCACAATTTTCCAAAGTATTGCTTCTGGCCTACTCTACTCATTCCTTGAGAGTAGTGCCGACTGGCATGATCTCTACATTTCTTGAGATCAGTGCTAACTGGCGTACTTTGCATAATTTCTAGAGAAATTTTGGTTGGCTTTCTCTGCACAATTTTTGAGTGCAGGATAGCTATTAGGATGCTCTACGCAATTGCTGAGTGGAAGACAATCTCCCCTACAAGATAACATAGTTTTTCCTGATAGCACAAATACGAGATGTGAACCAAGTGTTGGGTCAAATTTTGGTTGACCAACGGGAAAAGTGAGTGAACACAAGCTGTTAAGTGACAGATAAATCAAATAAACAAAGGCACCTGATAAGTGCATGATAAATACTATGATTTTGAGGAGGAAGGCTAGAAAACAAATTGAAGGAAAATTTTTGGAGGGTGGTTGTAGTCGCTACAACATTGCTGACACACTAGTACAAGTCTAGCTCTTTGTATGGACCTTGTTCATAAAAAGTGAGTCTAACTCCTCTTGAGATATTGTTAGATTGTTTGGTCATCATGGATTTGAAACTAAGGTTGAGTTAAAGATATAGCCCCTACCATTCTCTTGATTGTTCAACACACATATTGAGGCAAGTCAACTCAGTTGTTTCGATTGGGCATGAGGGGTATATTGGTGCAAAATTAATATAGATGTGAGAGTGTTTCATCTCTAGTGTTGCTCCGCTACTAGAAAGCCTAGACAATACCCTAGAAATGTCATGCGGGAACACAAGTATCGCTCTACTGCCAGTGAGCCTATTCACTACCTCGATGGAGCTACTTGCATCAACTCTCTACTCAGGAACCCTTTCTCATCTTCCACCCTTTTTATTTTTTCATTTTTAAAATTATTATTTTTCCAAGAATTGTCCATGGGAACTTATTTACTTCAGAGGCAGAAGAGGGATCCTAACTTATTGAGAGAAGAAGAGGATGTCTCTTCATATATGTATTTTATATATGCCTTCAACAATATTTGTTAAGGTTTTTCCCCCTCACCTTACTCTACTTGACTAAGGTGACAAGGGTTAACCCAAAATAACCAATTAGAGTAGATGGTACTAGTTAAAAGTGAAAGTGTTATGTTTTCATCAAGATTCACTCTGAACAAAACACATTTTCTATTAGGGTATCATCAACTAAAGACAATAATATCTTCACAAAGAGAGAGGACAATAGATAACCAAATGTTTATAGATGTACAAGTCTTCTTGTACTTTACCTTGCTTGTCACAACAGCCACACATGGTTTCATGTGAAACTAAACCTATGGGTGCAAAATAAGCAAAAAAACAAGAAAGCAGAGGACAAAAGTAAATTAAGGCAAACAAAGAAATAAAGAAAACTATGTAATCAAGAAAACATGAAAACAAAGAAAAAAAATAAAGAATACACTACTCCTACTCCTAAACTAAACACTGCATGGGCCAGCTCACGTAAAGTGGTATTTCCAATGCATCCATTGGCACATTGGTTGGCCCATGTTGGTGAAGGTGTGGTTCACAAGAAATGTAAGCATGTAAACCAAAAAATAAGAAAGATATAACAATGAAGACCAACAGCTCTAAGTTTAAAAGTGTGCACAGAAAAGAATAGATTAACCCAAGATAAACATTCTGTGGACCTATCATGGTTATGCAAGAGAATGTGTGCATAGTATAAGCACTTACACTCTTTCCATTGTGAGAAATGAGAAAAAATAAAAAAAATGAAAAATTCCATTTAGCAAGAGTGCTCGTTGCGTATGATTCCTCCAATGCATGACCGATAAGATCATGTGATTTAGGTGGATGACGTGAGTTTTGTGAATTAGATTGATCTTCAATGTAACTAGAAGAGTGGTCAGGAGCCTTGGGTGTTTCAAGATAGTGAGGGCTTGACATAACCATAAGCTTGGGTTGAAGTGCCCAAACAGGTTGCAGGGATTCCACTTTATCAACATGTATAAACTGAATATGGGTGGTGTTATCACTAAACAAATTTCAAAGAAAAGGGGTAAGGTGAGGAAGAATTGGTCTTGGTCACTTTCATGTTCCTTTCATGCATAAGAAGCACTTGGCAAGCTCAGGGTCAGCATAGATCAGAGTTCTCCATTTCAATTCAAGCAAGGCAGTTAGCACTCAAGAAGAAGAATGTAGCTTTGAGGAAGTCAAAAAGGAAATTGATGTCTACCAACCTTGAGATTGCCCAATTCAAGGAAAGTGCAAGGAAACATGCAATTGAAAAGGCAAATTGAAGATCTGAAGACACAGCTAAGCCAGTGGGAAAGGTTTCCTTAACTAAGGAAAGTCACGTAGCAAGTAAGGTTAAGTCCTCAAATTTTGATGATTTACCTTGTTGAATTTTTCCTTGAAGAATGATGCCTCTGCATTCAGTTTTGAACAACTTTAGGACAGATGAAAGGGACATTCCAGGATAAAGAAACTCAAGACAGTCGAATTTTGGCATTAAGCTGTGTTTTTGAAATTACACAACAGTTTCGTAGCGCGCTACGAAACTGATGTAAGTGACGCCTAATGCACAGCAGTTTCGTAGTGCGCTACGAAATTGCTGTAGCTGCACATTATGCTTTCATGGACCAATGTTGAAAGACAAAGGCAAATCTTTTTGAAGGAGAATCTCTACAAAGGATCATGTACAAAGTGTCAACATTCAGCAAGAGCAAAACAAGTAGAAGAATGATATTTTTTTTAACTTCAAACTTTATCAGTCAACTTATCAGTCAAACTGTCTTCTTGTTTTTACCAGTCAACTTCTAGAAGAAGTTTTGAGCAGTTGAAAACCCATCTCTGAAACATGAAAGAGGTTTTCATTCCTAAGATACTGAAGTACAAAAACCTCTTCCACTTTATTCAAATCAATTATGATCTTGGAGAAATGAAAGACTAAACTTGCGCTATGAAACTGCTGTAGGTGCAGTTTTTCAAAAAATCAAAATTTCCTGTTTTACACATCTTCTTCAAGGATCGATTCTGGGCATCTGGCGTAGTATTTCAAAAAACAAAAAGTGGTTTTTGTTCATCATGGATTGGTTCACAAAAGCCTCCTTCATTTTTTCCAAATACATTTTGTACGGGAAGTTATGGGCTTTGTCCCAAGACCTATGTTTCAGCCAGAACAGAGCAAGGGACAGTCTACTAGTTTCTAGGAACACCAAAAGGATGAGTCATCAAGGGCCAGCTGGAAGGTTATGAGCACCATCAAATTCGACTTCATGGAGTTTTAGGTGTCAAATAATGTTTTAAATGTTCACATAAGGTTGTTTTGATCATAATAAGGAGTTACACTCCTAGTTGTATTAGGTCTCTAGGACTCCTAGTTAGCTGTCCTTTGTATTAAATAGTTAGTTTTAAGTGTCAATAGGTGTCAAAGTAGGAGGAATTCGAATTCCCCTCATGCTAGAGGAAGGAATCTACATGAACTCTATATATGGGAGAAGAAATAAGGTATTAGTGGTTGGAAAATGTTAGAGAAAAAGACTACTTTTGTAAATGCTATGCAGGGATTGATATATACAGAAGCAGTTGGACTTTTCTGAAGCTGAGATTCTTAGTGTACTTCAGTGAGCTTCATCTTTTATCTCTGAAATGCTTTACTTCCATAGTCTTAATGCTTATTACTCAGAATTCATTGAGGAACATGATCTGACTTCCTTTAAGTGTTAAACTATGGTGAATTGAGTTCAGTAATACATGCTTGACTTTACTTCTCAGGATTCATGAAGGATTTTTTACGTTCAGAATATATGATGTTGTCCTTTCCTTAATTCTTACAGTGGTATGGATGTATAATCACTCAGAATTCACTGAATGTGCTCTGACTTCCTGTATACATTTATAAACTGTGTGGTCCCCTATGAGTTTATGTTCTGAATGTTTAAATGCTAAATGCCCTGACTTCCATGTAAGGTTGAGTTCATTGTTATATTGAGGTGTCACTGACTCCATAGCCCAATGTAGCAAGTCTCCATCTTCCAATCTACAAACATATAAAATCACATACCATAGAGTTAGCCATCTATCCATATCCTTAATCAATATCATTAACCCTTTGAGAGAGCCCTCTCAGGCTAAGGAGGCTAAGCCTTAGCCTAAAGTCGGTTTGAAATAGTTACTTAGAGTCAACCTGACCAGCAGCCTATCAGGATCTGATTTTGAGATAACATTTTGGTGCGTCTGCCGAGAGCCTGAAGTCTATTCATTCCCGAAATTAAGAAGTTGAACTTCTGAAGGTAGCAGGAGCTCAGACATCTATTTGAGGATGCAAAACTACCTTGGCAACTCCACTCATCGAATAAGAAATTGGAAGGTGACTCCACTGCTAGAAGATCAGTAGTTTGATGAAGTTTCAAGATGAGTTCCACTGCAAGAATGAATGCCAGGTATGCTCCTGTGAATCGGTGTCATATCCTTGGTTTTCCAAATCCTATGCCAAAGGTTGATTGGTTAGATGATCTTCCAATATTCAAAGATGAAAAGAAGGACAATGCTGCTCTTCATTTGATTAGGTTCCATATGAATGTACGCAGTCTTAAGGTTCATTTCCCTGAAGATTGTCTCATGAAGATGTTTATGACCACTTTAGAAGGAAAGGCATGGTCTTGGTATAAAAGTTTGGAAAATGGTTCATTATATTCTCTTGCTGATTTCCATGATGTGTTCTATGACATGTATAAAGAGTGTCATCCCTCCTTATTGCTGGTCAAAGATTGTTGCAAACATTCTACGAGTTTTATTCAATATTTGGAGGATTGTTATGATGATGATGAATTTATGGATGAAGAAATTTTAGAGGCTCTTCATAACAATGCATTTCAACACCAAGAAGAAAGTATAACATCTCATGAAACGCAACATGAAGATCAGCAGGGGTTTACTTGTGAAAACCATGCTTCATCCTTTGATATGAATGAAAAGATGCAACAGATTTGTCATTCTTTTGATCATAAAGAATATGAAATTGATTGCAAACACCAAGAAGAAATACGAGAAGAATTTTTTTATAATCCTCAGGCAGAAGAAAAGGTTGTTCATTTTTGTGATTCCTTGCAGCAGCTTACATCAAAGAATGATCACAATAGTGAGGAAAATTACATGTCTATGGGAATCATGCAGAAAGGCAGTTGGATAGCACATCAAAGGAATTTTGTGTGGCTAAGGATCAGTTGTCTAAAGAGAGAGAATGTTATGATGATTATCAAAATAACCATGTTTTCTTTGACCCTATAAATGAATACATGGCAAAGTTTTGCACATCAGTATTTCAATTTCATTTGCATTATGAAGATCATATACATTATAGGTTGATTTGGTCATCTCACTACCATGGTTATTTTGAGGTTGAATGCAGTCAAGAGCCTCCAATATCAGAAAAGACAATTGATTGGCTTTATTGGAAATATCATGTTGCTTGAGCTACAAGTGGAGATTGCAGCTGATAGGGTAGGTAGGTAGGAAAATGCAAATAAGCTCAAGGTTGACTGAGCATTTTTTCAGTAGATATAGACTTCTTTCTCCTACAGTGATCATCAAGCTTAAGCCCGAGGTGAAGGCCCAAGAAACTTAAAGGAGATGTTTGTCAAATAAATTTTTGTTTATCATAAGAGGATAAGGCGCTGGAACTGCAGGTTCTTAGTGTACCACAAGGGCACACTATCCCAAGTGGAGCCACTGTTATCACTAAACAAATTTCAAAGAAAAGGGGTAAGGTGAGGAAGAATTGGTCTTGGTCACTTTCGTGTTCCTTTCATGCATAAGAAGCACTTGGCAAGCTCAGGGTCAGCATAGATCAGAGTTCTCCATTTCAATTCAAGCAAGGCAGTTAGCACTCAAGAAGAAGAATGTAGCTTTGAGGAAGTCAAAAAGGAAATTGATGTCTACCAACCTTGAGATTGCCCAATTCAAGGAAAGTGCAAGGAAACATGCAATTGAAAAGGAAAATTGAAGATCTGAATACACAGCTAAGCCAGTGGGAAGGGTTTCCTTAACTAAGGAAAGTCACGTAGCAAGTAAGGTTAAGTCCTCAAATTTTGATGATTTACCTTGTTGAATTTTTCCTTGAAGAATGATGCCTCTGCATTCAGTTTTGAACAACTTTAGGATAGATGAAAGGGACATTCCAGGATAAAGAAACTCAAGACAGTCGAATTTTGGCATTAAGCTGTGTTTTTGAAATTACACAGCAGTTTTGTAGCGCGCTACGAAACTGATGTAAGTGATGCCTAATGCACAGCAGTTTCGTAGTGCGCTACGAAACTGCTATAGCTGCACATTATGCTTTCATGGACCAATGTTGAAAGACAAAGGCAAATCTTTTTGAAGGAGAATCTCTACAAAGGATCATGTACAAAGTTTCAACATTCAGCAAGAGCAAAACAAGTAGAAGAATGATATTTTTTTTAACTTCAAACTTTATCAGTCAACTTATCAGTCAAACTGTCTTCTTGTTTTTACCAGTCAACTTCTAGAAGAAGTTTTGAGCAGTTGAAAACCCGTCTCTGAAAAGTGAAAGAGGTTTTCATTCCTAAGATACCGAAGTACAAAAACCTCTTCCACTTTATTCAAATCAATTATGATCTTGGAGAAATGAAAGACTAAACTTGCGCTACGAAAATGCTGTAGGTGCAGTTTTTCAAAAAATCAAAATTTCCTGTTTTACACATCTTCTTCAAGGATCGATTCTGGGCATCTGGAGTAGTATTTCAAAAAAAAAAAAGCGGTTTTTGTTCATCATGGATTGTTTCACAAAAGCCTCCTTCAGTTTTTCCAAATTCATTTTGTACGAGAAGTTATGAGCTCTGTCCCAAGACCTATTTTTCAGCCAGAACAGAGCAAGGGACAGTCTCCTAGTTTCTAGGAACACCAAAAGGATGAGTCATCAAGGGCCAGCTGGAAGGTTATGAGCACCATCAAATTCGACTTCATGGATTTTTAGGTGTCAAATAATGTTTTAAATGTTTAGATAAGGTTGTTGTGATCATAATAAGGAGTTACACTCCTAGTTGTATTAGGTCTCTAGGACTCCTAGTTAGCTGTCCTTTGTATTAAATAGTTAGTTTTAAGTGTCAATAGGTGTCAAAGTAGGAGGAATTCGAATTCCCCTCATGCTGGAGGAAGGAATCGACATGAAATCTATATATGGGAGAAGAAATAAGGTATTAGGGGTTGGAAAATGTTAGAGAAAAAGACTACTTTTGTAAATGCTATGCAGGGATTGATATATACAGAAGCAGTTGGACTTTTCTGAAGCTGAGATTCTTAGTGTACTTCAGTGAGCTTCATCTTTTATCTCTAAAATGATTTACTTCCATAGTCTTAATGCTTATTACTCAGAATTCATGGAGGAACATGCTCTGACTTCCTTTAAGTGTTAAACTATGGTGAATTGAGTTCAGTAATACATGCTTGACTTTACTTCTCAGGATTCATGAAGGATTTTTTATGTTCAGAATATATGATGTTGTCCTTTCCTTAATTCTTACAGTGGTATGGATGTATAATCACTCAGAATTCACTGAATGTGCTCTGACTTCCTGTATACATTTATAAACTGTGTGGTCCCCTATGAGTTTATGTTCTGAATGTTTAAATGCTGAATGCCTTGACTTCCATGTAAGGTTGAGTTCATTGTTATATTGAGGTGTCACTGACTCCATAGCCCAATTGTAGCAAGTCTCCATCTTCCAATCTACAAACATATAAAATCACAAACCATAGAGTTAGCCATCTATCCATATCTTTAATCAATATCATTAACCCTTTGAGAGAGCCCTCTCAGGCTAAGGAGGCTAAGCCTTAGCCTAAAGTCGGTTTGAAATAGTTACTTAGAGTCAACCTGACCAGCAGCCTATCAGGATCTGATTTTGAGATAACAGGTGGCATAGAAGGATCAACAATGACTGAATCAACCATGACAACCGTAATCAACAAGTTCAATATTTTCATCAACATCCTCATGATTTGACGAATCATATAGAGGGGTTAATTAGAAATAGAATGTTCACGCTCTATATTTTTGGTAATGATCGATGAAATATTGAGTGGATTTTCAAACAAATATTTTTCCTTACTGCTATGAAATGACATACTGGCATCTGGTGTCTTTTGTGAATGATCAGAAGTAGATGCATCAGGAAATTAATTCTTACATGGAAAATTAATAATGGTAGAATCACCAAAGATGTCAGGGAAAAGAAGATGAGGTGCTGGCAAAAGGAGGTCATCCTTCACATCGAATTCTTCTTTAGGTTCCCACACATACTCATCATAAATGATAGCGCAGGTTGGCTGCCCAACACCAACTTCGTTGACGACTTGATCCTAGTGAGCAACAAGTATGGATTCTAGAATGAAAGAACACAACACAGTACAATCTGGTGGATCAAATGACATGGGGACAGAGGTTCAGGAAACAAGTGCATGTGACAACCAATAGTCTTTCAAGCCAAATCTATGTAGAAGTAAAGAGCAGGTGGGATGGGAGGATGTGACAGTTAAATAGATGGATGCGCCTTCTCCCACCTCGCACTGTGTGGCTAGAGCTATTACATGAAATGAGGATGCGATGTCACTTGTGACAATGACCTAGTATGTCTTAGATTTGGCAACTCTAACACCGAGGTATGCTAGGAGGGGTTTGAATGATTCTAGCACTTGTGGATTTTCATATATGTGAAGAATATAGAGAAATATTTCATGAAGAAATTTTCAATCAATTTCATCCTCTAGGAATTGGAATGCGATATTCCAAAAATTGCAACAAAGATTTATCAGGAGCTTTCTATAATTCCAATTTTCTTTTGTTAAGTTCTTTATAGTCAAGTTAATGGAAGGCACGATCCATCTCTAGAAAAGAGTGATTAAGTGAGTGAATAGATCGATCAGACATTGTGACACAACATTGCAATGGGTGCCCTCGAAGTGTGAATACGAACAACAAGTAGGTCATGTAATCCTCATAGATTCCATACCCGTGAGAGAGACTAGAAAAGACAACATTGTGTCTAAGGTAGGTTGTTCCACCTTAACCTTCATATGTGTTTTGTGACATTTCATTCCAGATATCCTTTGGGATTTCAAATTCATTTCCGTAAGACATAAATCTCAGAGGACAAAGTGTAGACTTAGTCATGATAGATGTGTAGAGATTGAAAACATACTTTGAGGACTCATCTTGTCATCTTTCCTTCCTTCTGCACCAGAAATGTTGATGGTGCTAGACCCACCAATATCCCATGGGATCTCCCTAGCACGAAGTCCCAAGTAGACTTCACACCATTTGGAGTAGGAGTCCCAGTAGTGGGTAGTAAACTTATGCCTTGGCTGTGATAGCATACAGAGGTAAGCATGAAATATTTGTTGGATGCAACTGTGTGACCTTACAACTAGTCAAGAGAGATGCATGGGGAGGTTCTCAAACACGAATGGGAAAATTAAGTGTGTCCCTTAGAAGCCTGTAATAGTACGCATCTTGAAAGGAACACATGAACAGAATGGCATCACGGGTTGGAAGCAGAATAGTTCACAATCCAGGGTGACAGGTTAAACCAACAACACAATTCCAACAAGATTCATACAATCATATACAAAATACTTCATACATTAATGCATAAGTTAAATAACATACACTACTAAAGAAACAAAAACAGTCCAACTACAATAACAACATATGCATTAAAACGTGTTGCCTCTTTTATATTATATAAAAGTGAGAGTTCCATCCATACATACAACCATGACACCACTAGCCCCAATAGTCGAACGTTATAATGAACACCACCTCCTCCTAAAAAGAGTGATGTACTCGCTCTACACTGTGGACAAACCATGGCTTATCATAATACTCTCCAAGCTGTCTCTAAGAAAATCCTAAGAAAATCTTGGCTCCCAAAAGCTTGCTCTATGAGTTTTGAGGTTCTATTTATAAAAAAGGGTGGGGTGACCCTTGACATTCCCCTTTATGACTCTTGGACTACCCTCATGACTCTTTGAGTTCATTACATAACTTTCTACATTACATATGACTATTTTCATTCCACTAATGACACTTAGAATTTCACTTTACATCATGTTTGAAAAAACACATTTTCCACATATACCCATGTGGGAAAAGAATGGGCTTGAGTAAGCCAGAAAAGACAACACTAAGTCTCAGATGGATGGCGAAATACCAACTCATCAACATCATGTCAGTGATCCTTGGTGATGAACTGATGTCATGCTTGGTAGTCCATAATGGTGTCTGCATACTACTTAATGATGTATTCCTCGAAATGAACTCTTGGCTCCATTGCTTCTGGGTATACTGGCTTAGAACCTCTATCCAAATTTTCCGATATCATGCACAACTTAGTCCTGAGCAAGCTCAGAATGGTGATATACATCCATATGCTATTTTTCTTGACTTGCAAATCTGCACTGGTGGCCATGAACATCAACTGATCAATGTACGCATAGAGCTCTATTCTGACTTGGTTCTCCTCTTTGGCCTCGGTAAGCATATAAATTGATGGGGTGTCATACTTTCTCACTACGACATCCAAACTATTGAACAACCGTGTGCACGAAACCTCAGCATTGGTGATGAGCAACAAGAGTTCCTCATAGTTTCAGATTAGACTCTAGATTCCTTCTTTGTCCAAGCCTACCTACAACTTTATCATCTTACACAAGTGTAGTAGGGCTCCCTTGTACCTCATTGTTCATATATGTACATGGTCAACAACGACACTTATATATGTGAGTGTTTGCGCTATATTGGTGTAGAACTATTGATTACTATGTAGATGGACAACTGCCTTGGACACGGTGATGAACCTATCATAAAATCTCCTATGTGACTACCTCAAAAGTTTATAATTCATCAAGTATGGATTTATTTATCTCTACCCTTGCAGATCCTATTAGTTGTTCCTCTCTCTGCCTAACTAGTAATTCCTTAGCCATGCGCTCATTTTCTGCTATCAAGAACTTCACACTCGAGCTCGTGGCTTCGGCATTAGCCTTTATTTCTTCGACCAAGGAAGTTGGTTTTATTCATACATATAACACAATCACCCATTCTTGAAAGTGCGCAAGTGACGCATGCTCATCCGAGGTGTGCACTTTGCATGGTTGTACAACTCTGTGTTGTGACTCATCAAAGGTTATGTTGTACACATTTGTTCCCAGATTATCCTGAAGGATAATATTATCCCCTTTCTCACTTGGGACTTTCTCTGCTACTAAAGCTAGTGAATCTTGTGGGGTGACCTCGGTTGCTTTTGGCATGAGGTCAATGTCTCAATCCTGTTCTAGCTGCCCCATCTCTGTGTCCATCTATTCCACTAATTTTCATCCTGCTGACAAAGTTCCTTTTCCTACTATTTCTCACCATGTTCCTCATATGGTGTTGGTTTTGAGTCTTCAATCTATATTGGAACAGTTCATGTTGTCTGTGTGCCTTGTACTTCCCCTTGTTCTACTCATGCTATTGTTCTTGTTGTACTTCCTTCTCTCTCTAGTGCAACCCTTGTTCATCTTTGTGTTTATTCTCTACTTCATAAAACTTCCTCTCAATCTCTTCAATCCTTTTCTTATCTCTCCTTTTATGAGCTCCTCCCCTGTCGTGTTGTCGCCCCTTTACTTCTATCTCCAAATCTGCCCTCTCAAAAAGGGCATCTGCCTTCAACTTGTAGTTTTTCTCCATCTCTGTGCTTTTGGCAATATTCACCTTTCCTTTGTCTTATGCAAGTTTTTTGCTTTCTATTGTTGTCATTGTTGCTCCTTGTTGTGTTACTGCTGAGAGTCCTGCTAGTCAGTCTACTACCCTGCTAAATGGTTCATTGAGCCTGCAGGGGTTATAACAATATCTCCATGAGTCTTCCTCTAGCTAATCACATGCCCCAATGGATCCAAGAATAGTACACCCTCACATAGTGGTCCCTCTATAATCCATGTGGATCATACATATTAAAATTTCTCATGTCAAACTTAAAGTTCTTGAACTCCTTGAGATGTGGTATGCGACCTCCTGCATGACCACTTGTCAGTGGCAAACTTCGGTGACATATGTAGAGCCTTATTCACATTGTACACCCTAGTGAAGGTGCCATTGTGTGAGGAATACTAATCTCCAATGTTTAGCAACGCCTCCATTACTTCCTGGGACATGCAAGGTGGATCTCATTCAAAGATAATCATGCACATAGGGGTGATCAAGTGGTTAGATAGTCTAGCCATTACTCCTTGTTACCTACATTCTGTGAGCAACTTGAAATATATGTTCATGATGTTCTTTGAACATGCCCATGCCCAATCCATGCCAGGAAATTATTAACAGGCACAGATTGAATCAATCAAGTAGGCAGACATGAACAATCTTGCTTGTTGATTCTTGGGTGGACTCTGGGCATTAGATACATGCACTTTCAGCTGGAAAGCCAACATGTTATACCAGTCGAAAAGTTTTCCTTCACATTCCAGCTGATCCAACAAAACAACCCAACCCAGTGGTAAGGTTTGCATACTCCCTTGGCCATACAAAAGGCATGCAAATATGACCAAGAATTGGTAATCCTTCCTGAGTTTCTTCATCATGTATATCTAGTTGGGTGTCATCTTAAATTTTGATGGCTCTCTTACTCAATGCTTCAAGATGTCTCTTTTGTTCATGCTACTATTCGGAGTGTAGAATGGTGCATCCATCCTATTAACTGGCTAGGGAAAATGGTACATGTTCTGATAATCTTTTGTCTTAAGGGAAGCAAGCTCTACTCCACTGACACTACTCAATATCATCATCTCAAGATTAGTGTGTGAGACAATCCAATGGATCATATCTACACATGGGAATGTGGGATACCTACATGAAACCTTTTACAATGGTGACATATGAATATTTACATAGACTTGTCGGTCCTCTAGATTCTCCTCAAACATGTCTACGAAAATAGTGTTGATGTATTGCCATGCGATCTTCATGTCTTCCTCAATGAACATGTGTTTCCTGTGTACACGGGCAAGCTCATAGGCCCCTGCTGAACCACATCTCCACTATTGCTTTCAACTATGTCTTTTGATCCAAATCTCTTGGAGGACATGATACATGTATTTCTGAGAAATTGCTCAAACACGTGTTGTACTTGGAGGCAAATAAGACACTCACAATAGGACAATGTTAGTTAAAAAACATAAATCAACTCGAGAATCAATCGGGAATCAAACTGATGACTGTTAGGCCACATTATGTAGCATTGACTCTAGGAGGGTGGGAGACAGTTGGTTGGAACTGCGCATTACACAGTCTTAGCTTCCAATGAGGATTAGTACTAACTCGAGCTGCACAATGCGTAATCCAGAGAGGTAAACTGATGACTGAAACTACACAATGCATTTATTAGTTAGGTTGGTTTGCTAGCTGGAACTATGCAATGCATATTTCTAGTGGGCAGGATGGGTGTAGTTCCTCCCAGGATTACATAGAGCACAAATGGGAGCTATTGTGCAGATTCTCTATGCAATTCCTTGGAGGCGAGGAAGGGCCTTGAATTCCAGGAATGTGTAGAGTATGTCGAGACAAACAAGATCTAGGCCAAGGAAACCCAGATCTACCCAAGGTGAACCTGAAAACGTGAAGGACAGAATGTGTGTGCAAAGGTGGTGTAGATTTGAGTGAGTAGGCATTCATGGAGTTAAGCTAACTGAATAAATTATTCAAGCAATAAAACCATGAAGCTCATGAAGAGAATCACCGCAACAATGACTGTCATTGAAGAAATAATGTTGTGCATGCAACACTAAGGAAATATACTGGAAAAGTCAAAACAACACTTCTACAGGTTAAAATATAGTAAAACGCCTATGCTCATTCAATAAAACAAGAAAAAAAACACTCATACAAGCTAAGAAATAAAAAGTGAGAGAAAAAGTGGCAAAAGAAATGAAAAACAAAACTTCCCTGGAAAAGCTATGTCGACTATCTTGAAGGTTCCTAGATGCCTAGGGAATGACAGAGCTCCAAGATTGAATGCGATGAATGAGATTTGAGGCATTGCTTAAATAGATTTGGAAAAGTTAGGGTTTATGGCATGCATGCCACATATATAGGAAAAACGACACTGGGCGATCATTTTCTAAAAGAAACTTTACATGTAAATCCCAGTGCTAAAAATAGATCCCTAAAATTTAGCGATGCTTTTTCCTTTTTTCTTTTTTCTTTTTCCGAAAAAGTTGCCTAGCATGCAAGGAAGGATTGTGTAGTTTTCGATTGAACTAGATAACCTATCGGCACATAAAACATACAATCACTAAGGGAAAAACTTTTGCATTATTTCTACACTAAGTGTCCCTCACCAGCTGGCCACCTTTACATTATTTTCTAGAGTAGTCCTGCTAACTTCCTCTACGTATTTCTAGAGAATAATGTCGGCTAGTCGGCTTTGTGCATTTCTTGAGAGCAGTGCCAACTATCCTGCTTTGCATAATTTTCCAACACAAGGCTAGCTAGCCTGCTCTGCACAATTTTTTAGTGCAAGGAAGTTATTGGCCTACTCTACGCAGTTCTTGAGCGGAAGATATACTACCCTCCATGATTGCGCATTTTTTCCCAATAACACAAATACTATATGTGAAGCAAGTGTTAGGTTATCTTTTGGTTGATGGACAGGACGACTGAGTGAACAAAAGCTGTTAAGTGGCAAATAAAATGAAATAATCAAAAGTACCTAATCAGTGTAGGATAGAAGCTATGATTTCAAGGAGGGAAGCTCCAAAAATAAGCGAAGGAAAAATTTTGCAAGGAGGTTGTAGCCACGGCAATAGGTCCATACAAAGAACTAGAGTTCTACTAGTGCATTACGAATGTTGTACCAGTTACAACCATCCTCTAATTTTTCTCCCATGCTTCAATTTATGAGCCCTCCTTCCTATCCATAGTAGCTCAGTTCACACTGATCCAAGTATTCATGCTTCAATTGAGAGTTATATTTTCATTTTGGATTTTCTTTTCTCACTTGATTTTTTAACTCACAAGTTGATCTATCAACATCGTCCCACAAAAGTTCTAGTCTTGCCCCAAAAGCTGTGTAATTCTTGAGGACAACTAGCCTTGTTGTTGGGAATTGCATAGTCCTTATTTCTAGTGAGCCTTGAGCTCAGGAAATGCATAGTGATGAGGAGGAAGCCCAACACTAAGCCAAAAAATTATGCAAACCTCACCGAGCTCAGAAACTGCATAGTGTATTGAATCGAGATTTTATCATACTGTTTAGTGTATAGAATCCTCACATGTTTTTCCAAGGTATGCCACTGAAAAAATAATAATGAAAGAATTATCGTACCACCACACTACAAGGTTGTCAGTAACACTGCATAGGAAAAAGAAAGCACCATGGCCCACTCTTTCTTTGAGGATCAAATTATACAAGAATACAAACTTAAAAGATGTAGATTTCTAGGCGAAGGACATAGTGAAATTGAAGTTGGGGACTAAGGAATTTAATATGTATTATCCCCATAGGATTTGCAAGGACCACTATATGAGCTTTTACTTTCCATGGATTAGTAGGACATTTCATTAGCCAAAGGAGGATCCTTGGAGGTATTGCTACAATACCTCTAGACTCAAAGAGTTGGTTAGTATAGAAAGGACTTTGAAGGCTACTTCACAAACAATAGAATCTCCAAAAGAAATAATGACAACAATGGAAGGCAACTATCTCGTGTAGGAAAAGGAAAAGTGGAAGATTTTTGATAGTCAAGAGGGAGAGAAAGCCTCTAAAATGAAAGTAGATCCTAGTATTGCAAAGGAAGCTTTGGCAGCGGAAGAAACAAGGGAGAAAAAAATGAGAAGAGTAGAGCAGAGGAAGAGAGAAAAGTAGAGGTTGTGGGAAGAAAAACTAAAGTTGAATGAGACAGAGAAGAAGCTGAAGGAAGAAAAAGAGTTGAGGAGAAGAGAACGAGAGGATAAGCAGAAGTGGGAATAATAACAAAGGAAAGGCATGATGACAACGAAAACAACACTGATTTAGGTTAAGGAGTTGGAACAACTAGTAGCTAAGGAGGAAGGTGAGAAAATGCAGGATTGGGAGCTTTCCCAATGTATTAAGCAACTGATTGAAGTGATAGACATGGAGTTGGAACATGAGCCACAAAATGAAGATGTTGACTTGATACTGAGAGCACCACAGGTCATCCATCAGTCTCAGATATCTCTGTTAGCATATCCAACCCAAACTGTGTAAGGAAATGTTTTTCTACTTGATGATGATCTGATCATGGATATGTACAATACATTATTCAACAATTTCTAGAAGACGATTGTACAAGTGTGGAGGAAGCACTTTCTTGATGATCAAGCATCATGTACATTGATCAAATAAAGGGTTATAGTGTCGAACACTACGAAGCATTTGACTGCCATTGTCAAAGCCATTTTGGCCTATGTAGGATAAAAAATCTCAAATGTTCAATATTTGAGGACTGAGAATGAGAAAATGGAAAATAACTTGCAGGTTGCCAAGAAAGAAGCAGAGGAACTCCAAGAAAAAATGTAGAATGAAGTTTTCGCATTGGGGGAAGGTAGAGGTAGAGGTAGAGATAGAGAAAGCAAAGGTCTAAATGTTATTTCAAAACAACGATCAAATTTCCTCATCCATCGGCAACACACAGGCATCATATGTGTGGTTGAATAGCATTTTGGATGTCTTGGTGAGAACACACCATATCCCATCAAGTGGTTTTGTCACTAATACTAAACCTAATAACCAACTCCAGCTAGAGGTCAAAGAGTACTTGGTGTAGCTTGGACAAGAAGCCACCAAGGAAAAATTAGATTCGAACGTACAAAACACATAGAAGTTCACCGGTGGTCCTATCAACGTCAAGAAAATGTTTTTCATGCTTCAGAAAATGTTGGATACAGGTTCCAAGATGGTTTACCAGGACTTCATGAAGGCTAGAGTTCGCTTCCAGAATGACATCGTTAAGCAGTTTGGGGACACCATCACATAGTACCAAGCTTGGCACCAATATCTCGCTGGGAAATAGCAATTGGAGGTTGATGAGATGGACTTCCCCCAATTTCCAAAATAATAGTGTTGTGTCTTGTTAGGCTGTCTCTACCATATTTTTTCTTATATTGGTACATGTGGAAAATGTAATATTATTTGTAATTATGTTGTAAGTGAAATTCCAAGTGTCAATATAGGAATATGAAAAGTCAGCATGTAATGTAATGTGTCATTTTGTGAAGAAGTTGAAGATTCATGAGGGTAGTCCGAAGGTCACCAAGGGGGAGTTGAAGAGTCACCCCCCTCTTGTTATAAATAGAACCTCATCACTCATGTAGTAGGCTTTTGGGAGCCAAGCTTTTGGCTAGGATTAGGCTTAGAAAGAGCTTGGGAGTATTGTGAAGAGCCTTGGCTTCATAGTGTAGAGTGAGTATACTTATTTGGAGGAGAAGGTGTTCTTGACTATAATGTTCCACTGTTGGGGCTAGTGGTCATAAATGTTGTGTGTATGGATGGGAATTTCACTTATAATAATAAAATCAGAACCATCATGCTTTCATGCATATGTTGTTAATATAGCAGGAATATTATTGTTGTATTTAAAATTTATGTTATTTAAGTTACACATTTTCTTATGAACTATTTTCTTTACATTTGTATGATCTTGTTAAATTCGGGTTGTTGGATTAACTAATCACTTTAACTTGTGGAGTATTATGCATTTTATCTTGTGATGTCACTTTGCTCATGCATTCCTTTTAAGTTACACACTATTACATGCCTCCAAGGGGCACACTCCCTTTTCCCTTACTGTGTTGGAACCTTGATGCATCACAATTGACTCTACGCAGGGTCACACACTTGTTCTTAGCCAAGGTTATCATTCTTTCCTCTATGCATTTCAGCATTCAAGGCATTACATTACCACCCACTGTTGGGACTCCTATTCCAAATGGTTTAAGGTCTACTTGGAACCTCATACCGGGGGATCCACTGAATGTTGGCAGGTCCAGCACCGTCAACACATTAAAATTGGGATTATACAGTGGATCTAGAATTTTTTTTACTTTAACTAAATTGAGTTGTTCAAAAATGAGGAATTATAAAATTTATTAATTCACTACTTTGAATGGATGTATTCACTATTTTTGTCGTAAAATGATCTTAATAAACTATATAACACAAATTTATATAAACCCGCATAATAAATTATCTTCATGTCTTAATGAATAATAATAATTTACTGTTAACTATTATTTATTTTTTTAGTAATATTTGTAATTTACTAATAATTATTATCATTAATAACAATAATTATTAACTATTAAAACTAATTAGCAAATTATTATTAAGTAATTTTTAAATTATTGCTACAAATTAGTTAATTTAATTTAATTATGTAATAATTAAATAACCGAGGTGTGGGACTCAGAGAAAATAAATAATATTAAATCTAAGTAAAGGCTAGATTGTGGACTTTTGCAAGGCTAGTATCGCTTGAAATAGAGAGAATAATCAAGATTTCATAATTCTTGTCAAATTTTTATTGAAAATATCACAATTTTTGTTATAAGATTATCCTGATAGGCTATAATTTTTTTATATAAACCATTTTCACATAGCAAATCTTTGATGTCCTAATCTTGGACTCACTTAGATTATTTATTCTAATGTTGTTTAGTTTTAGGTAGCACTATCATAGTAAGTTTGTTTGCATTCATTACAATATTTTATGATATTACTACGTTGATAGCATTTTATAATGTATAAGAGAAATTTTTATATAAGATTCATATTATTTTTAATTTTATTTTTTTAACAATAAAAGAACCAACTATAAAATAGAGAGTATAGTAATATATTTATGCTTGGTTTTAGTATTATTATATTAATTGGAAGTTAAGTTGATCAATGATTACATAACGAGTAAAGAAAAAAAAACATTCACACATAAATTTATATAATGAAATTAATAATAATCAATGGTTGATAATATTATGAACCTAAATTTTAGTTATATTTTTATCTTATTGCATTTTTTTTCTAAATTGACTCATTATAGTAATTCTAGGAGATTGCATCATTTCAGAGTTTTGACCTATAAAAATTACATTATTGAAAGCATGACATCAATATCTTATGTAGAAGAAGAGGTTAAACAACGTGAAACAAAATAGGGCTCTTAAAGTTTCTTGTAGATCTAGCCAAAACCACCATCAAATCAAGTGCGAATGGCATAAATAAGAGCATCCTTGGCTATAGAATCAGGAGATAATGGAGGAGATTATTTTGTAGGTTACATATATTAATATTAAAGATATTATTACATCAAAAATGTAGTTATTAGTAAATAGTGGAGTGGTAAAGAGTTATACGGTAAAAAGAAACTAAGGTATTATATTAATGAGCTGATCAACTAAAATCTAGGAAACTAGAAGCATCTAGATTTTTTGTCAAGTAGCATAAAAAAGAGATAAAAAAATTTAAAACATGCACAAATTTTCATGAAAGTTTTTTTTCACCTTTTTAACACTAAAAGGGTTGAATATGAAAAACATTGAGTTCTCTTAGATTGTGGAGATTATACTCATATTGGACCTAAATTTCAAAACATTTGTAACACTATTATCCCTCTTTACCTTTTAAATCAACAAAACTATGTTGATCTTTAATTGCTTCGCTGTATTCTTTTTTAGCATAGAATAAAATTGTAAAGTATTATGAATAATCACTTAAGCCTTACAATTGCCTAAGAGATGATAATCACTTTTAGTGAATTTAATCATCACTATCATTGAGATATTCATTATATATTATTATAGGAAATTTACACCAGAAGATTAAAACAAATTATGAATTAGAATAGAAAATAATTAATTTTTATTTTTGTGTTAAAATCTAAGTTGATTGAAGCTCACTTCATGAATATAAGATTAACATGGAAGAAGTATCTTACTTCTAAAATTATTTAATGAGAATTACATTAATAATGTCTAATTTTTATTATTAAATTATCATTTTAACAATAAGAATAAATTGTCAATAGGAATAGCACTAGAGTAATATAAATTTATTTTTTTCATATAGAAGAGGAAAGAGAGCTAGCTAACTAAAATATTTTTTGAAATTGTTCAATATTTATTCTTCAATTGTTTGAAAACATTATATTAAAAATAACATATAATTTCTAACATTTCATCCCTAACGTCTCCTCCCTATGCTCTATGTGGCACCATTTCATTTCAAAGGATTGGTCTCTTTCTCTTTACATATGTTTTGCTTCATCCGCCTCATTATGGGTGAAAGGTTCACCGAAAACATCAGGGATTTCAACAATTTCTAACACAATTTCTCTAGAAATATTTTCTTCCCGTGATGAATTAGAATTGTGGAAATTTACATTTTTAAAAGAACGTATAATTGATATTCCTTTAAAACTAAGATTTATTACTTTATTTCTATTATAAGTAATATTTTTTTTGTATTAAAACGAAGTGGATCAAGATTTAACTTATAATTAATAGATTGCATAAGAAATTTCTTATATATTATATATTATTATATGAAATTTGCACCACTTTATAGTTGACAAGGGAAAATTAGATTATGAATTAGAATAACAACATAATTTATTTTTATTAATTTTATTTTTGTGTGAAAACTATGTTGATTTAGGTTAACTTCATGGTTAATAGATTAATGTGCCAGCAATATCCTGTCATACTTGTAAAATTATTTAATGACGATGACATTAGCAATATATAATGTCTATTATTAATCATTTTAGCAATCAAAATGAATTGGGAATAATAATAGCAATAGAGTAGTATACATTCATTTTTTTCCAAATACTATAGGAAAGAGGGTAAACTAACTAAGATAGTTATTTCAAGTGTTCAATATATATTCTTGACATGTATTCATATCTTATATTAAAATCAACATATAATTGATCTTCCTCTAAAATTCTTATTGCTTACATTATTTCTATGATAATTAATATATATCGTTTTGTATTAAAACTAAGTTCATCAAGGTTTAACACATCGGTAATATATTGTGTAAGGAATTTCATACCTCTAAAACTATTTCAGTACATATAAATATTGTGTTTGTTACTATTATTAAATATTTTAATGTTGATATAAAGTAGTTAATTTCTCTATGTTTAATATAAGTTATTATATTAGTAGAGTATTGGTATGCCTCTAAAGTCTAGAAGTGAAAATATTTTGTAGGTCTACATGTGTCATTCAATGATCAAAATTATTTCTTTTGAATTAGAAAGAAATAGGGTATTACTCTTTGATTTACATCAAATATAATAAGAAATATTAGGGAAATATCACTTCAAAATTTATTTCAATCATCCAACATTTTTTCATGAAGTGTCTAAATGGTTTATACTGAAATCACCTACTTCAATATTATTTCAATATACCAACTCTAAAAGTTATTATTTTTAAGTGCACCATTGAATTTGAGTATGCACATTTGATATAGTGAGAATTTATAGTGGTTTAAAAAATCCTTTAACTTAAAAGTCGAATGAAAGTGTAATATAATTCACATAAAGTATCATCACATGATTACATCGAATTTGAAAGCACATGTGCATATATGAACTAAATAATATAGAAATCCTCAAAAAAAAATATTAATAGAATATTTGATATACACTAGCCATTAAAATTGTTTTTGGAGTATATTAATAGATCCTTCAAAAGAAAAAATTACATAATGAACCATTTTCAACTATTCTGAAGATATTCACTCAAGTAGATCAATGAAAACTTCTACACCACATTTATATATCTTGGTCTTCTTGCAATTTCCTTTCTTTGGTAGTGATGCACAAACTATGATATTGGTTGGAATAGAGCTATGCTTTGTGGCATCATTATTTGTTACCCTGAAATAGACCTCCACCAATCAACCTTCACATGGAGAAGGTCACTTTCATTAACTTTGAGGATATATGAGGTGCATTTTTCCATCCAAAACATCTCTCCTCCATCCTCATTTCCTAATCAAACTAGAAAGATATTTCCTTTCTAAACATCAATCATAGGATTAAATGTTGGCTTTGGCTTGTTGCACTTGGGTCCAACATATATTGATTCTCCTGTCACGATATCAAAATCTCAATTCATAATACTTGAGAGTACCTGGAATGGATTATGATAATCATATATAATTTTGCTTGTCCTAGGCCAAATATCCTTAGAATATTAATCACTTACATCCACTATTATATGATCATTATAGATTTCATCAAATGTATTAATTATAACCCTTTTCCTATATTCTACTCTATTTTTCCATTCTTTTGTAATAGATGGTGAATCATCATTGGCACTAGTGTATTTCCACATTTTTATGTATGTTGTTATTCCATCCTTTAGTTATTTTAAGTAGCCACCATTCTCTTTGGGACCTAGGAAAGATGGAATCCCTATGGGAAGATTAGGATAGCCTTCATCATTTGTATTCCATAACTCATTTGGTTTTAACCACTCAATATCTATGACAAATTCTTTGTATCTTAGTACTGGAACATCAATAAGTACAACAAATTGGAAGTGTTGGACATTAAGATATCTGACTAGTGCATTTCCCCCCAACTTTGTTGTATCCTTTAGGGAAATGTTTGAACTCATACCCCATGTCAATAAGTGTAGGTGGAAACACTTGCTTTTCTTTAACTGTGCAATATATATCCATCATTTCAGGTAAAAAATAGACATATTTAATTTTCAGGTTGGAAAACATTCTTCCATACATTCCATCTATGTCTTCGTGGGTGTCCCCCATAAGAAAGAACCCAAAATCAATAATCATGAACACACCAAGAGTAGTTAAAAGTGATAGAAACACGAAAATATAGTGATTCTTATTATCACTTGTGGCATTGTCCACTTGTAACAATAAATGTGGAGGAAGAGGTTTAAAATAAAAATTTCGATTTTTTTTCCTTCCATTATACTTAGAAGCATCACTCGAAACTTTACGTTTTGAATAGATGCAAGTGTCAAGTATTTCATTTGAAAGGGGGTTTCTTGAACATCCACTTTCATAAAGTAGATCACCATAGATATAAAGGTGTGGGTCTACCAGGTCTCTCAAACACTTTGGAAGGGATCTACTAGTAAATTATGATCCCATGTGTAGAAAGGGTATGGAAAAATGACCAAAACCTCGTATCTTATGCCCATGTGTAAACATACCTATCAATGAAAAACCTATGTTTTCTCTTGCAATATATTTTGGTTTGACACGTAGCCTTGGGTTTGAATTATTTGTTTTGTCCATTTTATCATGGATAATTCTCAAATAATGCTTTGGAAACCTTCCTAACATAATGTTTTGTGCATATTAGCAATATATTCCACACATAACAATTTTGTTATCTTTTCTTAATATATCTCGTGTCTTCTCTTCCAACTCTTATGCATTTTTTGATTTCATTTGTGCTTTCAACAAAATATATTCACTACATTTACTGAACTTGGTGTTCTTTGATCCTAGGAAAATTATCAGGCAACATTGTCAGAGCATCGATAATAATATGGGATATTTATCAATATGTAGAAGAGAAGATGAAACTATAAAGAAATGATACAATGCCAAAATAAATACATATCGATCCATTAATACAGCTTCACCCCACCTTCCATCAACTCAAGACTTGTAAGAGTAGGAGAAAGAGGAGGAGGAATCAAACCTCAAGTAAATAAGTTAGCTCCCAAGAAAAGGATCGAGTATTCATGGGGTGATAGTAGCAATAAATGGAAGGTGGATCCTTTAAACACAAGATATATAGAACAAGAGTCAGAGAGTAGAGAAAGGGAAGATGAATAAGAAGAATAAGAGGACAAATAGGAGAGAAGGAAGCATGATGAGTTTTTTCAAAATCAATAGGTATAAGAGGAATACCGGAGATAGCTATAGGAAGAACAATAGAGGAAATATTAGGATAAGGAAGTAGAGTAGAGGTTGTAAGAAGAGAAGTTTACTCAAGAGCTTGAAGACGAAGATTTTGACAAAGAAGATATCATCTAGGTCATGGATGATGAATCCAATACTCCAGATGACAAAGCACTCATAGGAAATCATATTCCATTTAGAGAGATGGGAATTACACCTACACCAGAAGATAAAGTCACAAATGTTAACATGCAACGTTTGATCAACTCAAGATGAGGATCATGGAGAAAAGGCATAGATACTTTCCTAATGACCCTCAGACCCTAGTATGAGTAGCAACAAAAAGGGTGATCACCATCAACACTAGAAGAAGTTTGAGGGTAGTTATGGTGGCAAATGTTTCATTCGCTACAACGACATAGGATAACTCATAGTACTTGTTGAATGAGAATTCTAGGTTGAGAAGAGAACTTGATACATTGAAGAAACAAGTATAACATCTTACAGTTGAGAACCAATGATTGTGATCACAAAACACCAATACCACATAATGGAAGTCACCCATGTAAGAAGAGTTGGGACTAATGGAGGACACGATGGCATGACTATATAACAAGATAATACTTATACAATAGGACATGGTTCATCTCATTGGCATTCAAAAAAATGCACAAGAAGAGGTGAAGCGCCTTAAGATAGAAAATAGAGTAGTTGATCAGATGCAAGAGTGGACCGCTAAATATCCAAATGGTATGTAGCATTTATAAAGGAAGGATAAGATTTCTACGGAAATTGACATAGTTTAGTTGAGACTCCACCTACAAAATTACTCGCATCCTCAAGAACCATCGGTTAGTAGTATGGTTGCATAAAATTGATTGCATAAATGGTTTGAGTCTCTTACACATAAGAAAAATATGCCCACAATCACATATGTTGAGGTAGTCAGAGGTAGGAAGGTCATCTTTCAGGAGATCAAAGAATATATTGAAAAACTAAAGCAAGAAATGGAATTAGAATGTTTGGAGGTAAACAAAGACATTATTTAGTAGTATGCCTTTGGACCAATCAAAGAACACATGGAGCTTCCATGGCTATGCAATAATGTGCAATCATGATCCAAGAACATACTTACAAAGGTGGAGGTGAAGGTGGGCTACAAAGGGGACTTTCCAATCCAAATCAAAGCCATCGAAATGTATTTCATAACATGAAACACTTATATTACAGGTGAACTCCATGAAGAAGACAATGATCTTTCCATTTGATTACTTTTCTCCTTTAGTAGTTTTGTCTTACTAGGCCATTGTTTCAGTTGTTAATTGTCTTATGTAATAAATGTTGTGTAATGAACTCCAAGGGGAACACGTGGAATATGAATAGACACACATTGGAATGTAATGAGTCTTATTAGAATGTGAACAGTCATATGAATTCAATAGTAATGAGGAAGATAAAAGGTCATTGAGTTTGTTATAAATAGCCCCTCATAAATCAAACAAAAGGCATGTGATAGTATTCTTGGGATTTTATCCTCATATTCAGAAGGTTAATGATTCAACCTTTCCTTCATACATGTATCATAGATATAGTTGGAATATTCTAGTTATGTTTATCATATATGTTGCTTTATTTACATAATAAGTTAATGAACTATTTCATTGCTTAGTTGTGGCTGCTATAGAAAGAATGTTCTTATGCTTTAACAATTGTACTTTATTACATGTACTAATATGTAGGTATTCAATAAGTCTCACTCATTATCCATGATTTTCCATTTAGGATAGTACTATTACTTTTCTAACTAGTGTCTCAATTTCCCCACCAAACGTGTAAGTCTCTAGGTATACCTTACATTGGGCATCTCATAAAGCTCACATTCTTGCTGATCAAAAGAGGAATTGGGTCCCCTTATGTCTGATTATAGCAAAGGAATATCCTATAAAAACATTCTAATGGTGGTCAGACTGTATGTTCAAATGGGACCCCTCCTGTTATAGACATATTTGGGCACTGCAACCCCAATCACATATGTCCATAAAAAAAGGGCTTATAAGTCCCTAAAAGTGTTTTTTCATACCCTAAAGGAGCAAGGTCAGCTAATTACATCATCTCCCAGAAGTTCTCCATGAAAAACTACTCATAAGTAGTCAAAACTAGACCATACAGACTGCTCAGTGCTAAGGGTGCGATGCAGCTCACCTACCACATGAAAAAAATGCGATGCATATTGGAAATCCCTTTTGTAGGGTGCAATGAGTGAGAGAAGAGAAATGGTAGAAGCAGTTTTCTAGGGGGATACCCTGAGAATCTTCTAGAAGCTGCTCATTTGACACTTTCCTCTCTAAATTCGCCCAGGGATGAGTAAGAGATCATGAAATCTCCAAGTGGAACCAAGAACTATCAAAGAGATGACACTATTCAAAATCCAAGAAGCTGACCCACCCCCCTTGGAAACATCTATATATGGATCCCTCATCCGAGAGATCCAAAGCCTGGAATTTTGGTAATTTGCAAGGAAGTGTTGTTAGTTTCTCTTTGAAGACATTGTTGGGTGATATTTATTTATATGAGGTGAAGGGGGATTTCATGCTGGGAGGATGGCGCTGGGTCAGACCAATGGATTGTAATCCTCTCTTCCGCTACTTTTATCAATAAAGCTATTTGAGTCTTCCTCCATATTCTAGTATATCTCTAAATCTTCTATTGATATATGCATTTGTATGGTTAATATACATCTAATCCTATATTGTTTATGGTTATACATCTCTATGCTTTGATGGTATTATGTTGCTTTGACTCTATAGGTGCTCTTTGAAGCAGGACAGGTAAGGAAGGAGTGGTGAAATTCTGTCAAAGGGGAAAGGGAACAAGCAAGGAGCCAAGTGAAAGACTGAGGTTGGTACTCTCTCCTTCTTTCTTATCTATATCTCATAAAGGAAAACACAAGTTACTTTAGTTTGTTTGTTTCTAAGATAGCTACTCATCTTAGTGGGACTAGCATCTCTGAATAGACACTAGTTTTCTCGATAACAAAATGACGACTCCACTGGGGATCGAATCGTTTGATTTCTTGTCTCTATTTGTTTTCTTCATCAGCTATAGATGGAGCCTGACGTTAAGCTAGCTAGCCTTCAAACTTCATTTTCTATGCAAGTACAAAGTAGATCAACGTTGCTTCAGTCAATCTCCAGGTTTGTTTAGGAACTGAAAAACTAACTTGCAAACATCCTAAGTTCCTTGGTGGTAGCTCAGGTAGCCTCATTATATCAGCCCCTATACTTTTTATTTATTGCCTATCATTAGATCAACCTAAATCCCTGAACTAAGCTACAAATTATGAACAAAAACCAAGTGAAAGACTTGTCCCCGGATCATCGCATTATCTCCTTTTGATATTCTGGATGCATCGCACCTCCCATGTGCAGTAGGTGGGATGCATCCCTATTTCCCTGTGTTATAGGTGCGATGATCAGATAAGATTGTTTCTGCCTCCAGATTTTGGTTTTTTCTTCATTGTCTTCAACTTTATTTAGGAGCTTTGTTGTCTATGATCAGTATACAACTATTGAAACCCCCTTCCTTTGCATTATTCAGCCTCCATTGTAGAAAGAATTGTGAATGTGTTTATGTATTTTTCGCCATTTACAGTTCTCCTTTACAAAAAGTAGCTTAATCGAACTGCCGTCTTTTGATTTGAAAGTGTCACAAGTGTCGTTTTCAGTCAAAGAAGAGAGTCCTACTCTTTTTGATGGTCGATTACACTATTACTCTTGTATTTGATTTGAACTAATAGTATTTCAAGTGTCGAAAGCAGTTTTCAATTTGAACTCATAAAGTGTCATCTTGTCTTCCTTTCGTTTTTGAAGAGAAAATTGTTAGTACTGTCGCTTTGAAAGAAAAGATAGTTCAGATTTGTACTTAACATTCTTTTTGTCATTCACACATTAAGAAAGAGGAAAAGAAATACATGCATGTGCATTTTCATTTAGACTGCTTGTTGATTTTGATTTAGGACAGTGCATCTAGTGTGTGCTCTCTGCTCTATGTTGAAAGAGTTTTGCTTCTCTTTCCTTAGTAGCTAGGATTTTCATTGCAAAAAGAAAAATAAATGACTATTTATCATCTTAGATTGCATATTTAGGAGTTGTATATCTACATCATGTGGTGAACGTCAAAGGAAAACTTCTTAAGAAAGATCAACTGTAAAATAAATTCAATGAACATAAAATGCTTTGGAACCTAACGCACAATTTTTAGAAGTCTAGGCTAGAGATGTATTCTGGTGTCGTAAAGCCTAGTAACTGTCACTTTCATCGTAGGTTGGGTGATTCATCCTCTTTGAGATGACAAGTGCTAGTACAGACTTGTGCTCCCATGTACCATCGAGTATATATTGGGAGACCACAATAGGCTATATCCTTTATCCTTGGGAAGTTGTGTCTGCTGCCCTATCGATCGCAATGCACAGAACATAGCATTTGGGAATATTGACTGTCGTACCATAAAAATTACTCTACAGTTTTTCAATTGGTTTAGTAATTCCTCTATGTAGATTTCCAGAGTAGTCTCTTTCATTCCTTTTCAGACTCATTAAAGGAAAAGGTCCATCTGAGCACTTGTCACTTCAGGCTCATTAAAAATCGAAGGCAACTAGAATCATATTAGCTTTTTCTTGACTCTTAAAAATTGAAAAAGCAAGTTGTTTCAAAGCGTCATAGAATTTATTTTAATTTGAATAACATCACTGTTCCCTCATTGATCTTAGGTTGAGGAAATGGAGTCCACCAGTCAAGGATTTCCCTTAGGGGAAATCCTTGACCTTTTTCCTCTTGGGGAGATGTTGGTGCACCTCATATGGCCACATTGTCCCTTCCAGGACTGACAATTGGTCTACCAGTATGGATTTTCTCGACCTCTATCGTTCAAAGCACTGTGATTCCTGAGCAATCAAATCAGTAACTAGATGATGCTAGAGTTACCCCCCAACCTCGTACATCATTTGTTTCTCCCTCTCCTTTTTCCTCTTTGCTTGGTGAAGCTAGTAAAATTAAAATCCAAGTAACTAAGAAGAAGAAGAAATAGAAGGAGAAGAAAAAGAAGGAGCCAATGGCAAAAATGGGCAACCATACATCGTCTAGCGAAAATCCACACATTGCACCATCCAAACCTAAGTATCCATGTGTCATCTGCAAAGGGGACCACTATCATCGAGATTGTCCTCGCATCCCACAGATCTTAAGGGACTGGTCTCGTCGCTTGCATAATTCGATGTCATCAACCTCTGAAGATCATGTTGAGAGTACACCGTCAACTAGTGAAAACGAAGTCAATGGATAGAAAGGAAGATCTAAATTTCCTTGTAGACTGTGTGAAGGCGATCACACCCTCCGCCATTGTCCCTTCCTAGATGAAGCTAAAAGAGTCTTGGATAACCATACTGTGTCACTGCAGCGACTTCCTCCTGGATACAAGAAACTCTTACTGAGTCCATCGCTGGTTGAAAATCCAACTGACACACCTTTTTTGTCAATCGAAGCACCTATCATGGAAGATAAACCCTCTAAGTCTGTGCCAAACCAAATTCAACAGGTCGAGATGGCAGTCGACCCCATCTTGTCTTCAGAGAATCAACCTTCAGATGATACTGTCGCTAAAGAGAATGAGAACGACACCCTTCAAATTCTTTTCGTAAACACAGACTTCGATGAACGTGGGGGAAATCTACCCATTCCTCTACTGTAGGAAGGAAGTTCGTCAGAGATGTATCCGAACATTTTTTTGGTCCCACCTCTAAGAAACATAATCGTCTCCTTCAATTGGAATCTACTAGGCAGACCCCATCTACCATCTAATGTACCATTCCGGATCATAGTGAAAACATACAGAATGGTCATGGTTGGTACCATCATAGATGAAGGGGCTTCTATGAGTATCCTTTTCTCAATTGCTTGGAAAGTGCTTGGTTCACCATCGCTTCTGCCCGAGATTCGAAATATGACAGGTTTCGACAAAGGAACCAGTCGTCCGTTAGGGTTCCTTCCAAATTTTCCTATAACTTTGAGAAGGAAGACAGTTTATCTGAACGTAATGGTAGTCCAATGACCTTTAGATTACAATCTACTCCTTGGACATGACTACATATATAACATGGGAGCTATTGTCTCCTCACTCTTTCGAGTGATGTGTTTTCCGCATGAAGGTAGAGTGGTCCAGCTCATAGAACAAGTTTCATTGCCCAGTTCACACATAGCTAATATTCAAATTCCATTCCTAACTGGTCTTTTAACGCAAGAAATGTCTCCTCAATCTCCAGTTCATCCACCTGATGAGCACGAGTGATTCAGTGATTGTGACTGAAACCAAGGGGGCATGCACCCTGGATTGCTTTGGTAGGAAAGCTTCATGTATAGGGTAGGTTTCCACGGAGGATATATTACTAGTTTGACACACCCGTCCATTTAGGAAAATGGGATTATATTGGAATAAGATACCTCCATCAGAAGGTGTGCCTTTCTTGACAGAGCAAGTTTTTTTTCTGCAAATTGAAGGGTAATCTGGAAACTCTACTTCGCTATACCTGGGGGCATGCAAAATTTTTGTAGACAAGTGAAAAGAGAGCAGCGTAACTCTAACCCCTTGGTTTGTTGACCTCAATTGCTTACGTTAGGTGATTGGTCTGATCGACCATTCACCTTTGTCGGGACCAATAGAAACGGCAAAGTAAAGGAGATGTTTCCCATCAAGAAGCTATCCTACCTAACCTTAGTAGTTCTTTAACCCCTAGGACAGTAGTTGGTCATTCCTATTTTGAATACAAAAGGCTCAGGAGCAAAGTTTTGAATGGGGCAAGCTCCCTAAAAAATGAACCTATCGATGAGACATCCTTATTATATGACTGGAATGAGCCGTTTTATGCAAAGTTCAATCTCATTAAATAAATCACCTAGCAATGAGCATATGTTCCACTAGAGTTTAAGCTCATTAAAAAATGAACCAACCTCCAGTAAATAACGATTGCGATCGCATTATTATCAGCCTTTGAGCCTTGGTCGTGTTCCTACCATCACCTCCACTCTTTTTAGCCGATCATATGCCTCCATTTGATTGTTTACCCCTTTTGAGGAACAACTGCAACGACTGATCCTATTAGCCACCTTCTTTACACTATCGTGATTGAAAAAGTTCCAAACATTACCTGGAACCAGCTACTATCCAAAAGCATCAGTCATTCCTCAAAAAACAAGTCTCCTTTAAGCTCTTTTCATCTAACTCGTAAAATATGAAAATATTGCCGAGAAATTCGCCTCTCTAGCTCGTTAAGCTGATTGGAAGTTCCATCCATCCTCTATATTTTCATCTTATTTGACCTAAGGGATTATTACACAAAACGATAGAGCGTTTGTCTTGTTCAGCTCGTTAAAACTATCGAAAAGTCATCCCTTTCGCATTGTTTTATACTTTTTCAGACTTAAGGGATTATATTACGAAAAAGGAATATTGGAGTTTTCT
The DNA here is from genome assembly GCA_031772625.1 of Pinus tabuliformis. Taxonomy (NCBI): domain Eukaryota; kingdom Viridiplantae; phylum Streptophyta; class Pinopsida; order Pinales; family Pinaceae; genus Pinus; species Pinus tabuliformis. The sequence continues at coordinate 1,439,867,180 of CM062820.1, forward strand.
TTTCGTCTCTTTCTAGACCCTATAAAATTGAAAATAACTAAGTTATCCTTGTCATTAAACTTGTTAAAACAATAGCGAAAAACTTGTCCATGTAGACAACAGCGAGTCTCACTATCGCTACGCTTGTTAAAACGTAACGACATGTTTGCCTGAAGGGAAAATTATAGAACAAGTATATGTTATCCTCCTCAAGGTTGACAAAAATAGAGAGGTATTGGTTAGAAATGACTGGGGAAAATTTGGAAGAAAACTTGAAGAAAATTTATTTGTAGAAGGTCGCTCTTGAACATGACACTTTCACTCCATCACCATGATTGAGTCGGGTGAGGTTATTCCGTTTACTGGTCATATCACCATTGGTCCACAGTACCATACACTTTTGAGGTTAATGCTACCAATCCATTTCAGTGCCGCTGATATGTTCAAGAGAAGTCACTCAGAGAATTCACCAACCCAGCTTGTGTCTCATCCACTGCAATACCTTCATGCTTGATTCTTTCATGACTGCCACCCTGAACCTTGTATCATCAGATCGTTTTCACCTCCACAAAATCATTTGGTTCATTCCATATCGTAGATGTGGGATTCATTAATACCCTCCTACGATAGGTCACTTCTTGTTGACCTCAGCTCATTATCCAAGAAGTCAACCTAGGAACAACCCTTTCAGTACTTTGAAGTGTGCATGCCTCAATGGCAAGTTTCTCACTTCCGACGACAGGCTTACATTAATGGCCTTCGACCGAAATATTTTATGTGGTGTTCGACATTGACTCATGTATTCACACAATGTGAATTGTACTGCATTACCTTGAGGGTCATCATCATCATCAGTGTTTCCTCTTGCACCTGTTAACAGCTTACATCATTGGCTGGTAATCAGGTGATGTCTTTCCATGTTCAACATCAAAACATGTTTTCACATGGATCGACTTGTACTTCGGGAAAATATTGAAGAAGTTTGAAGACCCTGGATGTAGTTTCATCCATCTGGGCTGCGATATACTCAGAAAAATAAAGACATCAAATTTACATCATTGATACACAGATAATCATCCAAACCAAAGGATGATGGCTCTACCAGAATCATCAGTCTGCTACATAGACAGTTGTCTGTCCTATGTACTTGAAAATGAATTTATAAAGCTGAGCATGGGAATGCCCACCTTAGCTAGATCATGAAAATATTATGAAGATAATGTATTGCATTGTATCTTATTACAGGTCATCTTCGAGTTCGAAAAACCTTGGATCCTCATGATAAAACATTTCACCCGACATCAAAAATATTTACAACCTTATGGTTTAGGGGGCAACTGTTATAGACATATTTGGGCACTGCAACCCCAATAACATATTTCCATAAAGCAAGGGATTCTAAGTCACTGAAAGTGTTGTTCCATACCCTAAAGGAGCAAGGTCAGCTGATTACATCATCTCCCAGAAGTTCTCCATGAAAAACTACTCAGAACTGGTCAAAACTGGACCATACAAACTGCTCACTGCTAAGGGTGTGATGCATCTCACCTGCCACATGCAAAAAGTGTGATGCATACTCGAAAGCCCTTTTGTAGAGTGCGATGAGCGAGAGCAGACAAATGGAAGAAGCAGTTTGCTAGGTGGAGACCCTAAGAATCTTCTAGAAGCTAATCATTTGGCACTTGCCTCTATGAATTCACCCAGGGATGAGTAAGAGATCATGAAATCTCCAAGTGGAACCAAGAACTATCAGAGAGATGACACTAATCAAAATCCTAGAAGCTGACTCACCCCCCTCCAAACATCTATATATGGATCCTTCATCCCAGTGATCCAAAGGCTGGAATTTTGGTAATTTGCAAGGAAGTGATGTTGATTTCTCTTTAAAGACATTGTTGGGTGATCTTACTTTGTATGAGGTGAAGAGGGATTTCATGTTGGGAGGATGGTGCTGGGTTAGACGAATGGGTTGTAATACTCTCTTCTCCTACTTTTATCAATAAATCTATTTGAGTTTTCCTCCATATTCTTGTATATCTTTGAATCTTGTATTGATATATGTATTTCTATGGTTAATATACATCTGATCCTATATTGTTTATGGTTATAGATCTTTATGATTTGATGGTATTATACTGCTTTGACTCTACAAGTTCTCTTTGAAGCGGGACAAGTAAGGAAGGAGTGGCGGAATTCTGTCAAAGGGAAAAGGTAACAAGCAAGGAGCCAAGCGAAAGACTGAGTTTGGTACTCTCTGCTTCTTTCTCATCTATCTCTTATAAAGGAAAACACAAGTGAATTTAGTTTGTTTGTTTCTAAGATAGCTACCCATCTTAGTGGGACTAGTAGCTCTGAATAGACACTAGTTTTCCCTATAACACCTCCACCAAATTTTGTGAGGTTTAATTGGGACTTCATGTTGGGGAAATCCCCTTACAATGTCAGAAAAATCCAACACTATCAACATTCATGAGGCTAGAAGGAGGGCCAGATGAAAATTTGATCCTATGAAGCTTGTTTGAATCTATTACATTTTAATGGATTCATCCCAAATCATAATACCTAGCTGTTTTCAAAAATCTTTATACCTTTCAGTGACTATGGAATTTCTACATTACATGTTGGGATTTAAATTCAATGTTAAGGGTACAATAACCATCCTCGATTACATTCTTGAATTTGTTAAATTTTACTTGAATGGTGTTTATTCAGAAGAAAACCTTGAATGGTTGTTTATCCATACCGTGGATGATCATGTGAAGAAATGGTGTTATTCTATATCAACTACTCCTATCACATATTTTGATCATTTGGTTAATGAGATTTATCAATTTTTTGATAAGTGTGAATATCATGATGTTATTGATGAAATTATTCAACTTAGCATCGAAGTGACTGAATCTCTTGAGCATTTTCCTGATTCGTTCCTTAACCTTTGTTATCAGTTTCCCAATGAGGATATGGATTTTCAGTCCTTGGATATGAAATTTCAATTCTTAGTTTGAATTTCAAGGAAGGATTTTGAATTAAATTCATAATTCCTCCTCATCAAGAATATTTTAAACATCTACAGGAAGAACTGACTATGTTCTTTTTCCCATGTCCTCCTTGCTTTGATCTTCCCTATGTTGGACGTAGACCAATCATCGAATCAAAAGACTATCTTGAGAAAGAATAGATTATATTTCTCTCACATCTCTCATTTGGTGTTGATTCATTTGACATTATCAGTCAACCATATTCGAATCTTGATATATCCCCCGTCAATATTTCACCCATTAATGAAGATTAACCCTTGGATGATCATAGACCCAATGATTTTCTTATTTCTATATTATATGGTAATTCTCATTCAATTAATTTGGATGGACATTTGGTGCTACATGAAGATTTGGATTTGCAGGAGTTTCAAAAGGATTATGACACGATTGTCAAAATTTTATTTTAGCTATATCTCCTTTCAATCAGGGAGATGACATGCTTATCATTGAAGATTTTTTTAGTAGTCTTGTAAATCTATCCTTTGTTGAATCTCATGCATTCACTATTGAATATTGTTATGATAAGTAGCTGACCATGTTGTCTCAGAATTCAAAGTCAAGTCAGGTGAATAGGGCACTTCATCTAAGGCTTATGGTTATGTGAGTTCCCTCTCACCATGGTGGTATTTCTGATTTCGATCAATTAGTTACTTTTCTACACAAACGTTTCCTTGATCTTAGCACATGGGATGATGATGCCTCCTTGAGGGACACTTATTTTATTCATATAAAGGATTTCAAGCTGTGGTGAGGGAAATTTAATTTGATTATCAAGCTTCCACTGGTTATTCCATTTCAAGAACATATAAAATATGTAATGTAGAAACAAAGGAGAATCTTAATGAAACTCTTACATCTTCCATTAAAGAATCATACATGCATGACAACTTGTATTGTGTTAAACCTAATGAGAGGTATTATGATATCAATTTTTCCTTGTGTAGTCTTTCTTGTATGTCCTTCCTTAAAGGTTGTGTCCATGATCCTGTTGTTGGTTCATTCGAAGAGCCTTTTCAGTTTGGGCCAATCTCATGCTCTGCACTTGCATGTGCTTCATCAAATCATGTATCCTTGTAGGCCCACTGATTTTTTTTTTTGTGACTTTCCCAATTTGATAGAGGATACAGGTGAAATACATCATTGTGGTTTCACTTCCTATTTCTGCTAGACAGTGCAAATGTTTTAAGAGTTTTTCTTGTACATTATACTTCCTTTTATTTTTACCCTACACGATCATATCATTTGTTCTAAAGGTGAGGAGTAGCTTCTATTCCTGCATTAGAAGTTCTACTTCACATGATCTATCCTTGTATCATTTAGTTTATGCTAGGTTATCCGGCATATAGTTAGATGCATTGCAGTATTCTTTTGTCTTTTTCATGCTTCAATTTTTTTCTTATGGTTTGATCAGTCTTTGAGTAAGTCAATTTTGAGCTTTGAGATGGCTTGCCTATTTTCTATAAAAGGAAAGTTGTATTAGCATGCACCCATTGGATTATCCTTCACCCTCTTAATTTATTTGGTACACATATTTTAAGCCAGTGATTTTTTGATTGAAAATAGTATCCTTCAAGTAGGAAGTTGTAAGAAAAACATGAAGCCTACACTTATTTAGGATTTTGATTCCCACACTTTGTCCTCTTAAGAATGGTGTGTTCTTGGTTATATGTATGTGTAGAATAAGATAAGCAGGTAACTTTTAGCGATTAAAGAATCATATATCTACAACCAATCTCTGAAGGAACAACCTCTTCTACTGATCATAAGTTTAAATCCCTCTTCCACATAATAAAAAAAATAAAAAATTATGTGCACACTCATAAGACACAAATGAAAATAAAGGGTGAAAGAAAAGAAATGCTTCATGCATAGGTAGGTGAAGCAAGCGACTTCATTGGGGTACTGTCCAAGATCGTTGGTAGTGAAGGAACAATTTTGTTCCTACAATCACTCTGTAGGGGTACTACCGAAGACAAATGGCAGTGGAGAAATTATAGTCGTGTAAAAATCAAACTATGATTGTTTTTATTTCACCATACTATATTACCCTTACTTGCATCGACAGGATATTGATATGGCTTGTTATATTGTACTTATTTGAGTAATGGAACATGGAAAGTTATATATTTAATAAGGTAAAGTGGGGAGCATAAGGTAACCTTTTTATCGAATGAATACTTCCTGGGGAAATGAGACCTTTCCCTTGCATGGAAGATATTTTAGAGAATATGGGGTTTTCCATGTGTGTTGCCATTGTTGGTGTGCTGCAACGACCTTCAATTGTTTTTTCCTACGTCGATTTTGGATCCTACTCTAATTTCCATGTCAATATTCCCTACATTGCCATGTGGTTTTATTTGTTATTTGTGTGACTTTTCCTAGTGTAACATCCTCCTATGTAAATGTGTCTCAGACGTCATCACTTAACCATTAGAAACATGTGAGTTATTAAGTTTATTGTTACATGAACTCACGATCGATATTAAATTATAAGCTTTCCTTCTTGTCATTCTCACACTCAAAAAACACACAAAAGTGGAAGAAGTAATCAAAAATTGAGAAAATCTCCCACAAAAGCCAAAATCACACTTTGAACTATTGAAGTCATGCTCTTGAGGTGAGTGCACTCCTTCGGATTGATGAAGTGCGCCCCACTTGAGCACATTCATTCAGGTTGAGCAAGTGCGCCCTACTTGGGCATACTCCTTCATGTCAAAGACATCTTCCCTGTTTAGTTGCATACATGACCCAACTTGTTGAATGAGGGCACACTCCTAGAAAATAGGAGCCACCTTAACTCCTTAACTAATCGTTTCATGTGATGAAAAGTGGCACTCATGCATGAATCAATTTTTCATGTTAATTTCTTTAATAAAATCAATTAATCATTCTTTCCATAGTAATTTCATCTACATTAAGCACACAACTAGAGAATTGAGAAGCCCTTCATCAAATAGTGCTACAAGTAATTTTTCATGCTCAATATTTTCATTTCTTTTCATCATTTCACTGGAGAATTTTGATTTCCTTGTTGTTGATCTCTTGTTTTGCAATTTGTTTAATGGCATTTTATTGAATCTCTATCTTGCAAGTGTTAATCCACTATCACATGCGAGAAACTCTTCACATTATTTAAACCCTCCATCCTCCACCATGCATGCCCCAATAGTTATAAATTCATGTGGGCTCTTCTATTTCTCATATTATCTTTGAATCCTATTAATTAAACTAGTTCCTAGAGTCTTTACGGGGAGAGTGCATTTCAAGAGCTTAAAGCTCCTTCATCCTTGAAAACATTTTCCTATGTAAACATGTTTTCCTCCTGAGCACATCACAGAGGCATGAAGTTTTTCCTTTTGACCCTTCGAAGTTCTACAGTGCACCCTCCTTACATTAGAGAGCACGAGTGTGTCAAGAAGGTAAAAAGTGTCATCATTCATCCCTTTGGCATGTGACAGTGTGCCGTCTTTTGCCTTGAGTGCATAGGTGCACTATGAAGACCCAAAGCTATGTTTCCCTCATCCTTTGTCCCTTTGTAGTGTGATAGTGTACCCTCATTGTCTCCTTGGGTGCATGGGTGCATATTGAATACTTGAAGGAACATTTTCCCATTCCTTCGACTCTTCAAGGTCCTATAGTGCACCTTGGCTAATTTTTTTCTCTTTCTTGAGTGCATCAATGTACTATGAAGCCTTGAATAACCATGCATGTCCCCTTCGTGCTTTGAAGGTGGACCCTCCTAGTTTCGAGGTGTATTTTTTTTTGCATGCAATTTATCTTTCATTATCGTTCATATTTTTTCATTATATATCATCCACGATGGATCTTTGAACATGATTTATAAGTTTTTTTCATATTTAGTAGTTTTAAGTTGATCTTGTCATTATGAGTGTGATTCCATAAACACATGTTTGTATCAAAAGTGTTGAAACATTGTCATCATCTATTGGAAACATGTTGCATCGAAAAGTAGCCTCTAAAGAAATTTCATAAGCAAGGATTGATGAGCTTGTCAAAGTTGTAAAGACAATTATTCCTATATATGAAAACAAATAGTGTTTTATTGAAAAAACTACAAAGGTCAGCTAGAGCATGATCTATAACACATGCATCTAAGATAAGTTTCTTGAGGATTTAGAAGACATGCATGCATACATCAACATTAATAAGTCTAGGAGACATAACATCGAATGAAGATTCACATTCATGCCATGTGTTGAAGGTATTGAATGTACCATAACACATATGGATGACTCACACCTTGTAGTATGCAGTGAAATTGTCGGTCACCTCGCCACCTATTATGGTAAGTATATGCAAACATACTATAATATGATCAAGTTTAATGAGTTGTTGGCTTAGTGGGGCCTCACCCAGGTTCAGATTTAATTTAGCCAAACAAATCCCGATACTACTGGCCCTTTCGGAAACAGTCCACGAAGCACGAACTGAGGTCTCACCTGAAGTAGTATGGGAGGGTGCTAGAACTAGGTTTCCACACCCTAGAGATGTCTAATAAGTTCAAGTGGTCTGCGGTTTGACCTTGTGCACAAGTCGCTTCGCACACTTTCTTGTACCTTGCAGCCTGATATACTGCCTTTGTGCAACCTTACTAAGGGGTTGAACATTGTGCTTATGTGTTATTACCCAAGACCTTACTGGTATTCCAATGTTAGTTGATTATTTTAGCCTACTTGCATGCTTTAGGTTATACTTAAGAAACATAAACCATTCATACAAGTGCGCGTAGTAAATAAATAGTGTATTTGGAAATTATATCAACCATGCATTAACCAAAGAACAGATACACAAAATTATGATAAAAGTTCTCTTTATTAATTCCTTCCCTAGTTATCGACTTGACTCCGCCATGCGCACTCAGCTACACAGGGTCTGCGCACTTAGTTGTGGACTACTAGGCCTCTGCGCACTCAGCTGCGATGCTTCTCCAACTCTTTGACCCAAAGACACACTTTACACTTGTGACTCAAGCACTTAGATTCTTTCTTACTTCTCTATTATTCTTATCTATATTTTACACTTAGAAGCTTGCTTTATTTATATAATCCCATGGTCCACGAACCATGGGTAGGTCTATCCAACCGATATTACATTACAAAACTAGGGCAGACAACCCTGTGACTCTATTATACTTCCGCGCCCCGTGCCCATAATTCGCGAACCTTTAAAATAATATTTAGTGAAAACTTGGGTTTTGAGCCCCAAAACATGCCTTGGGGGGATTCCATGCCTAACTAGCCCCCAACAGAAACATCGTGAGTCGCACTCGAGTCACTCTATCAGTGCGACGATCTTTGTGCGGAGTCCCTCCAACTATTCTTGAACATGGTCGGCATGTGGCCCAGGTGCATGCCTTCAACCCTAATTTCATCTGGGAGTAGCAGGGTATGGAGTGATCTCTTGGTCTCGTCCGGGTGCTTGGGCACTTTGGCCTTCCCTTTTCACAGGGGGACATAGGCGGACAATTTTGTCGCAGAATGTGTAGGTTGAGTATTGACCTCCATGGCTTCATATTCTTCTTCTGTGTTGATAAGGTGTTGAAAATATTCTTCTTCTTCATTTTTTTCTATAGTGACAACTTTTCCCTTCTCCTCCATCGATAGTTTGCTCCACAACGGGTTCCGCGGGGACACACGTATGAGAGCCATTGCATGCTTGTCTTTCTTGGGTCTTGGCATGCGCGGTGATTTCAGGATTTCTGCCACAATCCCAACACCTTCTGGATCATCCCCCACAGTTAGGTCCTACGCGACCTCCTTGGTGGTCACTTTTACTATCTCCATCCATTCCTTAGTTGTTTCCATTCTATCTGTGCTGCAATATATCACTTGCGAATTCAAGGGCTTAATCAATGCTCGACTCAGCACACTCAGGGCTCTGTTAAATTTCTCAATTCACAAATGAACAAGTGTTGTTTACTGGGCAACCCTTTGTATTCTATAGCACTTTTTGAATTCTAATTCGACCGTTCCACCCCAATTATGGTTCATTAATGCTTTCTTGATGGTAGATTTTCCCAAATCTTGCCCATAAATCACATCTTAATTGCCTATCGCCCACTCCATTTAGCCTCAACTGGAGCATCCAATCATGAATACTGACTTCAACAGTCACTTTCTGACCAACTCTCGTGGTAGTGCAGACCCCCATTCAAGGTCGCATACCTTGTGACTTTTTGTTTCTACGTGCAGCTCCATCCTTGCGCAGCTTTCGAGCAAACTAGTTTATAGTCTTGCACTTCCTTTCTACTACTTGGAGTCCTAAGACTTTATTTCCTTCATTTACTCAGGTGGCTGCACCACCCATGTAGACTTCCATCCTGTCCTCCATCATGGTTCCTAGAGAATCCTTGCCTTTTATTCTTATTGCTAGCATCACGTACTTCACCATTTGCAATGCGCTACCCTGGTCACTATGCATCCTAGTTTTTTCAGCGAGAAATCTTTGTTTATCTCATCGTACAACTTTTTGAGTTCCATATCCACTAGCTTTCCTTTCTTTCTTAACCGTACCCTTTCTTCTTCAAGTTCTTGGAGTCTAAGGTTTCCTTGTTGGATTTCGGATTCCAAGGTTCCACAAACTGCCATCCCTACCAATGTTGGATTAGGCTTTTCAAGTACTAGAGGGCTTACAACGTTCATCTCATATTCCAGCCTTAATGGTGCCTGCATGGTTAGGTTCTTTCATGTCATCCTATACGCCCATAGAACCACTGGTACACGTAGGTCCCAGTCAGTTTGTTTCACATTGTGGACCCTGTGCAGTACTTCGCACACTTTGTCAAAGGCTTCCACATAGATAACCTTCTGTGTGCTTGGTTTTATCATACCTCCTCGTCCCAAATGGAGGGGTTGTTCACGCCATTGTCTTGCCCGCTCTCGCTTGTTGGTCATGTTTCCTATCGGGAGGACAGTGTGCATTTGTGAAGGTTTATGCACCATATGCCTGTACCCATATGGAAAGGTGGGCGCGCGAGCTATTTCATCCATCATACTCAGCTTTCATCCACATTTGAGGTTTTCCAAATGATATGCACATCATCTTTCTGCATTCACGCTAGTCCTAAAAACTTCTTTGATGCATACCCTACCATCTTGCAGGTGTAGCGTGTAGTACCCATTTCAGAGTGTTAAAACAATGTTGTTCTAGTACTTCTCTTTCAAATTTATTTAGGAAATCATCCACCTCAGTTAACCCATCATACATATGTATATCTCTTACCTATGTTGCGACACAGTGTAGCGACCTTGTCATCATGTTACAGTTGAGCATGGTTACCTCATGTAACCAGTTCTGCCATTGTTTAATTTCGTCGTCTGAATTTGAGGTATAGGAGCTTTCGCACTCCAACGAGAGTCTACCATCTGCTGTTGGATTCACCCAATCATGCTCCCATGTAGTTTTCTTGTAGATACAATCTAGATCGTTTTTGCTATCATAGTCGCTCATTGGCTCTATGTAACATGATCCTTCCACAGGGTCTAAGGGTACCACTACGCATGGTGAACTTTTCTCAAAAGTCATCTTATGCTTCTTTAGATTGATCACTCCATTCATTTCAGTGGCTCAATCTATTCCTAGTATCACAGGATAGGTATTGTTGTTATCAACAATCTCTATCACTTCGAAATCTACAAGTGCACTCACACCTCTGACGTCTACCGTTATTCCCTGCAATCTTCCCATAGGTAGGATCTTTTGTTGGTTCACCATTCACAATTGAATAGGAGACCATTGCAACGTGGTCCTGCGCATGTGCTCCCATGTCTGCTTTGGCATGATTTTCATGTTCGATCATAGAACTAAAATCACTTGATCCATTTCATATTCCATGATTTGCGCGGTCAATCTCATCTCTCTTCCTCTTCACGTTGTGTGCTTCCCAAGCTTCTAGACTATGTGTGGTTCCCCTGTCGTGGCTCCAACACATCTAGTGATAATTTCTTGTAGTCCCTTCATAATGTTTCTATCGTACAACAACTTCATGCATGTATGCAAAAATGTAGTGAGCATTGATGCGTCCATTTCGAGTTCCAGTTTGTATTTACTTCTTGAAGTGGAGGCCTCCGTGAAGCTCTTCTTAGCTTCTATGAATGTCTCCTTAGCGTGCTCTAAATCAAATTTTGGTTCCTTTGTTGGAGCCTTGCGGACCCAGGCACTGTCTTTAGGTTGCTTGCCTTTGTCATCTCTTATCGTGATACCACTTCGGAGCACAATATTTACATTCAAGTCTTGCTTGTGCAACTAAGACCTTATCATTTGCAGGTTTTGAGTCGATAGAGTGTGGAGCGCTCCTTTATCGTGCAACCTCGCTATCGGCGTGGGACAATCCTCTATCTCATGATCAAACTAGGTACAATATAAGCATGATGGTCTCGTTGGATTTGTACAATCTCGGGCATAATGCCCTAGTCCTCCACAATTGTAACATATCAGTTGTCCATGACCTCTTCCTGGTCCCATTTGACCTCGACCTCGTTTGTGCCATCCCTGCATTTTAATTGAGGGCCCGTGTTTTGGTTTGAACTCTGTAGGTAGGAGTCTGATCCATCATCAATTCATAACTTCTATAAGTGAGCTCTTTGTGGCCTACTGACCTTGATAAATTACACAACAACTGTTGGGAATTCTGTGTATACTTCTGTAATAGATGGCAACTATATGTAGCATGCTTTCCTCCTATTTGACAAATCAACCACCATAATGTAAGCGCCGTGCTCAGTACTGCTTGTGCCTCTGGTCTCAATGGTATTGGTCCTCCTCCTGCCATGTAGTTCACAAAGACTAGACAATGGTCCTTGTCATGTCCCTGGCCTTTTCACTTAATGCACCATACCTCCTCGTGCTTCTGGGCGACCTGTCTTGTCTTATTTCAAACTATGCATCTCAAGGCACAAGCTTTTCAACTATGATTGGATCTGTTGAAATCCTAGGTTAGGGTCTTATATCGGGGTCTTTTGCAGTCTCATTGTGATCTCCAAGGCCTCAGCGTAATTGGTTAGCATCTGTTGTGACAACGCGTTCCTTAGATGCAATGTTAGCGATGCTACGAACCATGCGTAGTGTTTCCCATCCGTCAAGGTCATGTTAGGTTCACGAATTGTGCAATTCAGTCTCTGATCCAGCTCTCAGGGGGTCTCCCCTAGAATCATCATGATTTCCTCAAACTCGATTATCGACTGTGTCTTTGATTTTGGCCTATTAAATTCCTTGTTTAGCACAACTTGGATATCCATTATCCCTGAGTTCAAATTGTCACTAGAATGCTTAATGTACCAAGTCAGCGTGCTATCCTGTAGAGTGCTAACTAGTGTTTCCTTCTTTATATTGTTATCCGTGACTCCCTACGCTTCCCATACAAACCTTACCAGGAACCAAAACTGGTCCATATTTTCATTCCCTACTCCTTTGAACACCACAATTTTATTGCACTCGCCATATTGAACCAAGGATAATTTTAGGGGCGAATGTTTGCCCTTTAGCAAAATTAAGGGGTTTTAAATTTTTAGTGGGCGAATATTTTGTATCATAGTGCATTTTTACAAATCACTTCAAATAGCCCACCTTATTTTAAGGGAGAGGGTAAAAAAGGTAAATTTAGCCCTTGAAATTAGGACTTACAACCTTCCATTCGCCCATTTTCAAGAATAGGTTTTATTTAAGTGAATCCATTCGCCCATTTTCAAGAATAGGTTTTATTTAAGTGAATCCTATGGGCCAAATACCATATTTATAAAAGAGGTATGGTAAATTAATAAAAATATAAATAAATGAGAGGTATGGTAAATAAATAAAACATTTTTATATTTACTCCATAAGTCACCTTATATACATGTAAGGGTGTAAGCAGATAAAAAGATAAGTAAAGTGGATGTATGGTAAATAAATAAAACGTTTTTTATATTTACTCCATAAGTCACCTTATATACATGTAAGGGTGTAAACAAATAAAAATATAAGTAAAGTGAAGGTATGGTAAATAAATAAAACATCTTTTTATACTTACTCAAAAGGTATGGTAAATAAATAAAAATATAAATAAACTAGACGTATCGTAAATAAATAAAACCTCTTTTTATATTTAGTCCATAACCCTCGTTTTATTTATGAAGGCTCAAGAAAGAGGTTTTATTTAAGTGAATCCTATGGGCCAAATACCATATTTGTAAAAAAGGTATGGTAAATTAATAAAAATATAAATAAACGAGAGGTATGGTAAACAAATAAAACATTTTTTTATATTTACTCCATAAGTCACCTTATATTTACGAACACTCAAAAAATGGGTTATATTTAGGTGAAACCTATGGCCAAAATACTATGGGACAAATACCATGGACTAGATTGTTATTAATACCATGCAAAAAACCATTATTAACCCTAATATTAAAATTAATAAAAACAAAAATGGCACATGGTATTGACCCATGGTATTCACCAAAATGGCACATGGTATTGACCCATGGTATTCGCCTGGAATGTAGCCTATTTAAATGTGGAATTAAACCAGCATGTAGCCTATGCTAAGATTCACTAGGAATTTACAAAGTTTTATTATTTAGTGAAAGACTCGCCAAGATCTTACAAGATTTTATAATTGAGTAAAATATTCGCCATGCCTGGTGAGAGATTCGCCAAAAAATTATATATACATGTTATATTATTGATAAAATCGCCTTCTATTTTTCCTATATACCATGGAGATTCGCCCATTTATTATATTTATAAATTTAGGGGGGTTCTTAAAATTTTCCCTGTATTGAACTATGGTGTTGGTGGAGGTGGTGTGGGAAAAGATGGGGGTCAAGATGGTGAAACTTGCGGTGGTGTAGGTGGAAGTGGTATGAGTGGAATCCGCTGCTTTATCAAACTAATCGCACTTCTTGGTGAAACCTTCCCAAGGTGTTCCTTACTTTCTCACAGAGGTGAAATCAGGGGCTAGTTTCTAGGTCTGCACTAACTTCGTTTCTGTAGATCCTCTGACTCCACATAGCCCCAAACATCAATTTATTTGCATAACCCACTTTTCACATAGTAGCATCTTAATCCAATTGTTCAAAGATTTAACGTACTTAGCTCGCGGTCCTTTGAGGAAGTGTCATTCTGCCTCACTATAGCTGACTAAAGTATCTACCGCAAACTTGGTGATAAATCCTCCTATAATTTGATCAATCCAATGATCCATAGCACGCACGATCTTATCTTCTGATGCTTCCAATCTACACACTAACTCTAGATTCCACACAATAGGTTTGTCGAGCTTACACCTTCCATGACTATCTGCTAGCTTCGCTATCCACTCGTACAACACAGAGGGGAAGGATGCAAAGAAAATTATGTGGATTTCCATATATAAGTAACAATCTAACCACTCTACCTTTCATAATTGTGGATTCCTATTTTCCTACACCGCAAACTCATGAATCTTTATATTTAACCACTCTTTAACTCCTTTCTTTGTTGAATTCTAGTGATACAACATCAGACATCTCTATGCAGATCTTGGTCGCGGCAATGGAACCATTTGTTGTCTTAGTGGGGCCTGACCCAGGTTTAGAGATAATTTAGACAAACAAATCTCGATACTACTGGACCTTTCAGCAATAGTCCATGGAGTGTGGACTGAGGTCTCACCTAAAGTAGTATGGGAGAGTGCTAGAACTAGGTTTCTGCACCCTGGAGATGTTTGATGAGTTCAAGTTGTCCATGGTTTGAATTCGCGCACAAATCACTTCATGCACTTTCCCATACCTCGCAGCCTACTATACTGCCTTTGCGTAGCCTTACTCAGGGGCTGAATGTTGTGCTTCTACATTATTACCCAAGACCTTACCTATATTCGAATGTTACTTTCTTATTTTATCCTACTTGGATGCTTTAAGTTATACTTGACAACATAAAGAATTCATACAGGTGCACGCAATAAATAAACAATATATTTGCAAATTATATCAACCATGCATTAACCCAAGAATAGATACACAAAATTATGATAACACTTCTCTTTATTAAGTCCTTCCTCAATTACAAACTTGACTCCACCCTGTGCACTCAGCTACAGGGGTCTATGTACTCAGCTGCAGGGGTTTTCGCGCTCAGTTGTAGCGTACTAGGCCTCTGCGTACTTAGTTGCAGAGCCTTCTCCTACTCTACGACCGAAGGACACACTTTACACTTGCGACTCAATCTATTAGATTATTTCTTACTTCACTACTATTCTTATTTATCTTTTACACTCAAAGCATCGCTGTATTTATACAATCCCATGGTCCACGGAACATGGGTAGGTCTATCGAGCTGAAATTACATTACAAACCTAGGTAGACAACCCTGTGACTCTATTATACTTTAACACCCCGTGCCTGCAATTTGCGAAGCTTTAAAACAAGATTCCGTCAAAACATGGGCTTTGAGCCCCAAAACATGCCCTTGGGGGATTCCATGCCAAACATGATTACACAAATGAGAACTTCTACATGAATGGGACTACCCTTGACACAATTGTTGTTGTCAAACATTAGTGCTGAGAACCTACCATATTCCTCCATCAAACATAATTAGTTTGTCTAGCAAATATATTAAGAGGTGCATATCAATACCTGATAGCCACATACTTACAAATGTATGGGTTTAAGAGTACTAAGGTGTTCTAAGAGAATTATATATATACACTCAATCTAGTGGTGACACATGATAAAGATTTCAATTGGGAAGATATATTGTGATATGAATTGAAATAACAGGTTGGGAAGACTAAAGCATCTTTACAGGAAAATCAAACACCTGAATTTTACATGTCTACATATCTCCTAGATGGAATCTTTGCATGATATGCATTTCCAAAATGATATTGGAAGTGGGCTTCTAAATAAAAGTTCCCAATTTATTTCCAATGGATGGTGTTATCAAAATGAAGCTTCAAAGCCGCATATGATAGATTGATCAAACACTTCTTTGTAGTTCTTTTTCATATGATATTTCACATTGATCTGTCATGCATGACTAATCGAGTGAAGTAGTCACTCCAAAATATAACATAATTGTTTGCAACTACTGAGGGAACATACATCATATGCTTCAGATGTTAAAAAAACCATCATCTTGTGGTGTGATATGTGACAAATAAGTTGCGCATATAGGAAGTGGAAAAATGAGCTAGACAATGGGATTTTTAGGAACTCTTTGTTATGAAACTAGCTCAAGAAAAGATAGAAAAGATAGATCAACGCCTTAGAATTCAGCCTCTTCGAGGGGGCAACCTCCTTTACATTACATAAATGAACAATTCTTTGATAATACAAATGAAAAGACCTCCTTGCTATATATAGGAGTCTAAGGGGTCATAACATAATCAGAGCCGACATAACAATAATAATGTAAGGGCACAATAATAGCAATAGTGGGCTTCTATGAGGCACAATAGTAACAATATGGGCACTACATGGGTACAACAATATAATAAGTGGGTTATACTAATAACAGTAAGGGGTTACACTAGTAGTATAGGGGCCTAACATGCCCCTCTCCTTCAAAAAGTGTTGTCCTCAACGCTTGAGTAGTTCTTGATGCTTCTGTATAAAATTCTTCTCCTCCCATGTGGAATCTTTAGCGGGTAAGTTCTTCCACTTGATGAGATACTTTGAAATTGATCGATTTCGTAGCTGTCGGGTTCTTGTTTCTGTGATTTCTCCAGGTTCCAATATGATTTTTCCTTCCTCTTCAATTTCTGGCAATATTGTTTGAATTGGGATCTTTTGCAACTTTTGAATAAGTGCCCATACTTCTTTGTCCTTCTTCCATTCATCCCTTGCTTCGTTTATGCAATCTGGTTGGATAATATAAATAGCACAAAACAATGCTTCCACATCCTCATCCTTGAAGAGTCTTCCCATTCGGTAAGGTCGCCATTTTTTAAGTGCATGTAGTATTGCCAACATTTCCTTCTCATAAATAGCTTGCTTGAGATGTAGCAATAAAAATACCCAATCACCTACATCAAAACATTTTTCACTACAATGTTTATCTACTTGTTGTTCCGTTGCTTTTGTACCGAAGTGGTGTTATCCTTTAAAAGTTGGAGAACTTGTTGTTGATGCTCGATGTGATCTTTCACTACTTGAACCTTTTTCTTCTTGATATGTCCTTCTATCTCTAGAGTTTGAGGAGTGGTAATTTCTTCCAATCCTTTACAAGATATGGTCGGATTCATTTCTTGATGTTCGATGTGATCTTTCAGTTCTTGAACATTTTTCTTCTTGATATGTCCTTCTATCTTGATAGTTTGAGGAGTGGTAATTTCGAACAATGAATTACAAGATATGGTTGGATTCATTGCTTTTTTCTCGATGTGATCTTTCAATTCTTGCACATTTTTCTTCTTGATATGTCCTTCTATCTTGAGAGTTTGAGGAGTGGTAATTCTTGCCAGTGCTTTACAAGATATGGTCTGATTCATTTCTTCTTTCTCTGGGGTGGGGTCTTGGTGTATATCTTCTTCTTTTTATGTTTCTTGATCCTTTTCTTCCTCCTCTTCATATTCTATGTAAAATAATTTCTTCTCAGCACACTTATGACCTTTAGTGCATTTGCTATCATAATTGTAACAAAGCCCTTTTTCTCTTTTTTCTTCCAATTGTTGTGGTGTAACCCTTGTAGGTTGTCGAAGGCTAGGAGAAACAACACTTCCATCTTTATAGTTGTGAGGGGTACGCTTCCTAGTTTCCATAATTTTTCTTTCCACTATGTCACAAATCCCTTTTACTCTTTCCAATTGTTGCGGTGTTGCTCTAAAGAAGGTGTTGCTCTTTGTATCCTCATAATGTGCTATCATTTCCTCCGTGAAAATTGACCACGTAACAAGTTGTTTACGAGAACAAAGCCCTTTGTACCATAAAAATTGATCTGGTTTTAAATATGAAGATGCAATACATACCTTTTGTAACAGTTGTACACCATGTAGATCAAAATATTGCTCCATCTGAAGTATCCAATTTACCGGATCCTTGCCAACAAACTTCCTCATCTTGCCTTTTCTTGATTTTAGGAGCTCGACCTTGAAATGACTATAACTCTGTACTTTCAAATCTTTAAGTTCTGAAATTGGGACCTGTAGTAGTCTTCTGTGTCCTCTTTCCAATTCCACCAGTCTGATCCAAATTTGATTCTCTAAGAAAGAGTTATGCACAATCTCCCAAGATGACCTGATTATAGACCTTTCCAGAAGAGCGAACTTTTATGAAGCGCCACCTGTCACTTTTTTGACCTATGGATCTGAAAAGATATACAAAAAACTACGTTCCGTCCTATTTCTGTACCTTCTTATGAAATTTCAATCCGATCCCCAAAGAGAAAGTTATCACAATTTTCCCCAGGTCACCTGTTTTGAATGTAATTCAAGAGTCTGCAAAAAGACCAACCTCCTCAGATCAAATCTCCAAAAATATTGCACGAAAAGCTCTAAAATTCAGACCCAAGGTTCAGCGCGATTTCTTCTCAAATGAGTTGTTTTTGTGACTTCTAAAACGTCACAAAAAAGAAGTTATAGCGAAAATGCCACGATGACCTGTTTGGAGCAGCGAAACCCTAGAATCCAAAGCTCTGATACCAAATGTTATGAAACCAGCTCAAGAAAATATAGAAAAGATAGATCAACACCTTAGAATTCAGCCTCTTCGAGGGGGCAACCTCCTTTACATTACATAAATGAACAATTCTTTGATAATACAAATGAAAAGACCTCCTTGCTATATATAGGGGTCTAAGGGGTCATAACATAATCAGAGCCGACATAACAATAATAATGTAAGGGCACAATAATAGCAATAGTGGGCTTCTATGAGGCACAATAGTAACAATATGGGCACTACATGGGTACAACAATATAATAAGTGGGTTATACTAATAACAATAAGGGGTGTTTAGTCAATTTAATGTCTTAAATTGCTCTACATAAATTATCAATCCGGGTATCGTAAACTGATGAAGTGTGGTGCACTATATGTGCTTAGTTAACCTCTTTCTTACTTCGTTGTTTTATAGTTTATGTTCAACTCTTCCTAATTCTCTGCTTTCAACATATAGTACTATGTTAAGCACGATTAAGAAGTAGTCAGAAATAAGTCCAAAAAGTAATCAAGCTCTAAGGTGACAAGTAAGAAAAACCACTTTAAAGACCAGTTATAATATTCAACTCTTCCTAACTCCCTGCTTCAACATATAGTACTATGTTAAGCACGATTAAGAAGTAGTTAGAAATAAGTCTAGAAAGTAATCAAACTTTAAACTTGCAAAGAAAGAGCTTGAAAGAAATAACTTGAAATGAAACTGAAAGCAAAGAACTTGAAATGACTTGAATGTAAATGACCACATTCTAATGGCATTAGTCTCTATTCATATTGCTGCAAATAAAAGAAAATAAGAAAATCACTTCAAGGACTGATGATAATGGTTATCTCTTCCTAACTCCCTGCTTCTACCACATGTACTGTGTAAAACACGATTAGGAAGTAGCTAAAGACAAATCCAAGAATTGATAAAAACTCTAAGTGACAAATTATAAAACTACTATGCTTTGTCCATCATACTGCTTCTTGCATATGTGATTATGGGCAAATAAGAGGAAAAAGTATTAGTGTTACAAGCCAAAGCTACTTAAAAACAAGCTGCAATCAATTAGTGTTCTGTTCTCTGAAAGATAAATTATTCATGATAAAGAGAACATAAATTTGTTAGCATCCAACTTGTAAAACTAAGCTAAGAACTAATCTAGAAAATAGAGCAAAAAGGGCAGCACTATGAATAAGACAACTGCAACTACCATTAGATATTAAAGCAAATACAACACACACAATCCCGGGAGAAAATAAAATGCAATAATTCAAACTGTACAAGGCAGGGGCCCCCTTCTACCTATGAAATCAAAGCATACTTAAAATTGCATGAATGAAAATCTAATCTACCTTACATTCTACAAAGCAATATTTACAAAATGAAATCTAATCTACTTACATCCTAATATGCTCCATGACATCTACTTCACATCTCCTTCCATGTTGAGAACATCAAAGCTTTATTCAATTTCTTCAAAAGTGCAAAGTACAACAAAGCTCTCCAAAGCTTTCAAAAGCCATGGGACTAACAAACTAAAAGGACTAAGAAAAGACTAAAGGAAAGACTAAAGAGAGACTAAAAAGAGACTAACTAATGAAGGAGAGAGATCTCTTATTTATACAAAAAGATGAGAGCCATCTCATTAATGATAATCCATGAATCTCTCCCTCTACCTCTAGAGTCCTAATCAAAATAGGAACTGATAAGACACATGTCTTTTAGAGTTACAATACAATTAGGAGATGTGACACATATCCTCATGATCCCATGATTCTTTCCAACCAAATTCGAATTTGGCCTTAGAGTGCCACATAAGGGTCTTCTAGAAGTCTCCTTTCAACCTACACATGTCAACAAACTCAACCCATTTGTTAGGTATAAGCATATGCACATTATTTTCTAATGTTTAACCACAAATTCACTTAAAAAGGCTTAGAAATAATAAATATTGGAAAAACATAAAGGTAGCCCAATGATAATGAAAGTGGGATGAATGTGGTGACATAGTAGTGAAATGGAGGTGAAATGGAGGTGATATAATGGACATAATAGTGAAAGTGTAATGGAAATGAATGACATTTTCAAGACTCAACAAGGGGTTACACTAGTAGTATAGGGGCCTAACACTCTTAATACGAGAAAGAAATCCCCTTGGCCTATCTTTCCATTGAGGATAATATTGTATGAATTAAAGAGTCACATGGCAATAGAAGATGAGACCAAAGAGCTGAATTGTCTACACTTCACTACCAAATATGTCCATGCATATGATCCTACGTAAATTTTCAAGCAACATTGTCAAAAGGATCAGTCATAATATAATGTATTCATAAATATGCAAAATATGAGATGAAAAGATAAATAAATGGTACAATCCTAGAATGAAGATGAATGTAGCCATGAAAACTAGTTCATCATACAATCCATCGTATTAGCACTTGTAGGAGTAGTTGAAAAAGGAAGAGGAGACAACAGCTTAGGTAAAGAATTTACATCCTAGGAAAGCGATTAGGTATTGATTGGGTAAGAGTAGAAAGAAATGGAAGGTCAATCCTTCAAAAACAATAGTCACACAAACAGAGTTGGAGAAGAGAGAAGGGGATGATGAAGAAGAATAAGAAGTGGAGGAGGAGAGCAGGAAGATGGATGATTTTCTTGAAAATCAACCAGCAGAAGAATAAGAGAGGAGATATATTAAGGAAGAAAAACAAAGCCAATCTTACAAGGAGGAAGTGACAAAGAGGCTGGAAGAAGAGAAGTTGACTCAAGGGCTGGAAGAGAAATAGTTTGAGGAATAAGATACCATACAACCAAAGGATTATGAGTGTAATACTCCAAATATACAACCACTCACATGAGCTCATCTTCCATTTAGAGAGATGGGAATTACACCACCACTAGTAGATATAGTCATATATGTTTGCATCATAACATTTGATCAACTAAAGAAGAGTATCATGCAGGAAAGGAATATATACTGTCACATTGAAATTTATAATCCAGTCTCAGTAACAATAATAAAGGTTCTCACCTCCAGTACTAGAGGAATATGAGCATAATTATGGCGGAAATTGTTACATTTGCTACAATGACATAGGATAGCTTAGAGTAATTGTTGAATGATAATGCTAGGTTGAGAATAGAACTTGTTTCAATGAAGCAACAAGTAGAACATCTTGTAGCAGAGAACCAATGGTTGTCATCACAGAACTCTAGTACCACAAAATGACATTCAACCATGCGAGAAGTGTTGGGGCCAATGGAGGGCACTAAGCTAGGACTATATGAAGAGATAATACTTATACATCAAGTCATGGAGCCTGTCATTGGAATTCGTAATAATGCAAAAGAAGTAGGGAAGATATTGAAGATAGCAAACAAGTTAGCTGACCAAATGCAAGATTTGACTGCAAAATATCCAAATGCTTTGAAACATTTAGAAAAGAAGAATAAAATTTCCACATAAATTTATAGAGATTATTTGAGACTCCACCTAGATAATTACTCTCATATTAGAGCATAGTCGATTAATATTATGGCAATGTAAAACCACTTGCATAATAGGTTTGAGTCTCTTTCATAGAGGAACATGATGCCCGCCATCAGATATCTTGAGGCAATTAGAGGCAAGTGGGTCATCCTTTAAGAGATCATGGAATATATTCAACAAATAAATTGAGAAATAGAATGTGAAGGTTTAGAGGTAACCAAAGAGATTATTCAGTAGTATGCCCTTGCACCTATCAAAGCACGTAAGAGGCTTTCATGGCTATGTAATAATGTGGAATCAAGCTCCAAAAAAATACTCATAGAAGTATTGTAGGTGAATGTGCACTACAGAAAGGACTTGCTAATCTAGGCCAAAGCCATCATGAAGGAGTTTAGAGCATGGCACACCTACGTCACAAATGAAACCCATGAAGAAGAAAATTATCTATCCATTTGACAAATTTTTTCCTTTAGGAGTTTTGTCTTATTAGGCAACTATCTCATTTGCAAATTGTCTTATGTAATAAATTTTGTGTAAGGAAGTCTAAGGGACACATGTGGAATATGAATGGACACACATTGAAATGTAATTAGCCATATTAGAATGTGAATAGTCATATGAATTCAATAGTCATGAGGAAGCTCACAAGAAATTGTGTTTATTATAAACATCCCCTCATACTTAAACAAAGGGATTCTTGTGTTGCTTAGACTTTGATTATGGTTTACTACAAAGGAGATAGACTATTCTTTGGAGAAGCAAGTTGTGGCTTTGTATTCCACTATTTGATACAATGTTTCGTCCATGTAACATCATGCTTGGGATCTTATACTCATAATAAGAAGCTCGATGATCGAACATTCCTTCATACATGTATTGTAGATATAGTTGGACTATTCTAGTTATGCTTATGGTATATGTTGCTTTATTTACATACTAGGTTAACACACTTTTTCATTTCATAGTTATGGCTGCTATAGAATGAATTTTGTTATCCTTTCATGATTTTTGTTCATTATGTTGATTAATTTATGACTACTCAACATATATCTCCCTTTATGCCTAGGTCCCCCTTTACGATAGTACTATTACGTTTCTAACTAGTGGCTCATTTTTTCCACCAACTGTGTAAGTCTCCCCATACACATTATAATGGGTGTCTCACAAATCTCACATTCTTACTAATCCAAGAGGCATTGGGTCCTCTTATGTCTAAGTGTAACCAAGGAATATCATGCAAAACCATTCCAATGGTTGCCAAGCTGTATGAATAGATGGGACTCCTACACCAAACGGTGTGAGTTCTAATTAGGACTTCACGTAGGGGAGATTCACTTACAATGATGGTAGCATACCTTTTTCTCAAAAATTTCTTCCTCACATCTTACAAGAACCAACCTTTTGCTCCTCAAATTATATTTCTTGGAAGGTTGTTAGGGAGGATATTCAATGAGTGGGGGATGAAGAAGACCTTTCCGATCAAGTAAGTTGTTTGGGAGGTGATGGGCCTCTAAATTAGACATAAATTAAGGCCCATGCCTCTAAATTAAACATGAATTAGGGCCTATGGCCATGCTTCAACACATTAAACATCTCTTTTTTCATTATATAATGAACTTTTATTTTTAATATATTCATTAGGAATGTTTATGAATAATTTCATATTTGTGCCTAATATTATTTTTTTTTGTGGAATATTATGAGGATGTTAGGTAGATTATGAAGATTTAGAGGAGGATATAATATAGGGACTTGCTCCCTACTACAAGAGGATCACTATTAAATAATAAATCAATAAGATGTTATGGAATTATGGCACAGATTGTGGAACTCTAATGATTGAGAAAATCTAGGAATGTGTTTTCTGCCATTTAATGTAGATTCCTAGTATCGGAAACCAGATCCGCTAATCAAGGTATTTTGGTGGGGAAAGGTTCCTCCATTCATGGGTAATGAGTCTTAATAATTTTGTATAATTTCTAAGTCAAATTTTCCTTTAGGGATATATTTCCATTAGTGTTCTTGTGGAGAGAACTCGTATTTCTGCAGCTCCATTGTATTTTCTTGTAGGGATGTAATTGTATTGATGAAAATAATGAAGATTGGTGTCATGTTTAGTTTTTAAATATTGTTATCCTCCATTGGTCTCTGATTTTCCTCGGGCTTGTCCATCCCAAGAGCCTTAGGTCCCTTTTGTATCATTTTCTTTCGCTATTTTCACTTCTTATTCACATGCATCTCTTGTTTTTATTTCTTTTTATTTTTGCATTTAGTACTAATAATTTGTTGTTGTAGGATTGGGTTAAACGGTTGATGTAAATTATTTTGCAGGATTAGAAGAATCATTTCATCCTTGGAAAATATTTTGAAAGTCATAGTAATCATTGGTCTACTTTGATTAGTCTTCTTATTCCCAAATCTAGATTTCTGGAACTCCTTTGTGGCAACTAGTAGTAAATTTCTACTATTTTTTAAAGCATGCTAATGAGATTTGATCAAGTTGATTCCACTTGTATTATAATATATATATATATATATATCATAACAAAATTTAACCCATTACATTTTCACTTGATTAGATTAGGCACTTGATGGATTTACTAGCTCACTAGTTCTCAAATTTCTGACTTTTAGACTAGTAATTTTCTGCTATTTTTTGGCATGGGTTAACAGAGCTCTTTTTGAGTGAGTCCACTTGGAATGGAAACCTAAGACATCGTAGTCAATAAAAAAAAATTCCCATCCAATTTGGATTTGACTTTCTTGGTCATTCGTGAATTATAATTTCATATAGCAAATCTATAACATCCTATAGTAAAACAAGGGACCTTGTAGGAGAACTAGTACATCCTGTACGAAATCCTGTAGTGGCCTATTTTGAGCCCGAATTGAGAAAAATCATCATTGAAGCCAGGATTAGGCCTCTACTTGACCTCCATTCCATGAATACCATTTTAACCCTCTTCCTCCATACTTGTCTCCCGTCCCAAGGAACAAGTGAGGATTAGCGTTTGCATTTATAAAACAAAAATATTAAAAAGAAGAGTTGTTTTATATTGATGCTTGCACATAGCAGTTAATACTCCCTATATTAGACTCCATGTTTAGTTAGTTTAAATCATCACATGTGATAAATAGGGTTAACTTAGGTTTCTTTTACATTCATTTCATGATCTTTATGAAATTAGAATATGTTTCTTTCCTTGTACTTTCTTGCTTGCAATAGATTAAAGTTTCATTTCGAACATTTCATTTTCTGCAATTAGTTTAGGGTTTGACTTCAGTACATGAACTTCTTTACATCATGACAGAAAAGGAAGGACAATTATATGTTGCACATATAGTGTCGATGCCTCTTAAGTTTGTATGAAGCCCGGGTTGATAATTAAGTCAGTAGCCTTGGGAGTTCAGCATTCTTGTTGCAATAGCGAGGCTCATCACATTTTGGTGTCATTTCTGAGGAGGTGTCAAAGTATGCATTGTTTTTCTTCACTAGTTGATTCATTTCTTTTTACTTTGTGAAAAAACTAAAAAAATATTTTCATTAGGAATATTTAATTTCAAAAGTAGAAAATTGCATTGCATTATAATTTTCATTCAATCATAAAAACAAAAACAAAAAAATTCTCGAAGACCAACCCACCCCTCGCCATTTGATCACATGGTGCAATAAGAGCCATATCACCATCCGCTTTTGTAGGTAGAAGAAAAAGAAGATATGGCAAAGAATGTAGAAGAAATGGATGAAGAAGATAATAATGAGGAAGATGCTCTCGGATGCCCCATTCAAGATACTAATATCAATGTGCACATGAAGAACATCCATCCATATTTTCTTCCAAAATTTAATGGTCTAAGGTGGGAGGATCCGGAAATGTTTCTCTTTGAATTTTAAATTATTTGTAGATACTATGGTTACTTATTAAAAACTCAAAAATTGAGATTGTTTCCAGCAACACTGAAGGATAGAGCTCCTAAATGGTTCATGAGTTTAGGGACTAATTAAATAAGATCATGGAATATTATGCAAAATATATTTCTAGAAAAATATAAAGATTGTGATCTTAAAGAATAAATCTTTAGAATGAGTCAAAAATAAGATGAGAGTCTAGAGGATGTCACATAAAGTTTCATGTATAATGATAAGTGGGAAAAACTACATCGTTTAGGATCTAACACACTAAAAATCCTCTTACTTAGAAAAATTAGGGATTAATGGATTAATATGCTTGATCTCATGAGTAGAGGTGATGTATACTAATTATCATTTGAAGAAATTTGTGAAACATGAAAACACATGTGAAGAGGAAGCGCAAGAGTAGGTAAATCAGTATCAAGATCTGTAAGTCAAGCTAAACTTGGAAATTTTCTTGATAACTTAAGAAAATAAATCCTTAGCAACCTAAATGAATAAGTAGAAATGCTAAGAATACAAAATGAGAAAAATATGATGTTGATATTCATGTTGTCCATGTAGAATCACATGATGTTAAATGTTTCTCCTCACTACCAAGGTTGAAGGAAGTTCACCAAGAGGACAATGGACCAAGTCAAGAGCTAATGCAACTATGATATGTAGCACTAAGAGGAGCATGGAAGCCTAGTCAACCTAGTATGATGCAAGACCCTAATTCACAATTTCAAGGTTATGCATATCCAGCTCAAAGTAATTGGAACACATCCTTTCCTTGGCAACATTAGCTATCACAACCCCAAAACAAATCTTGGAAACAAGGTTGGCAAGTAGCTTATGGAAGCCATCCATAATATCATCAGCACCTTCCTCAATATTCTTCATACCCAACTACATTTTATCCCCACCATTCATCTCCATGAAATCCCCAACCACATCCATCTCAAATATCCACTCCCACTCAATGACCTGTACCACCATTTCCAAACCCACACATTGAAGTAACTTAACCCACTTACAACGCTGAGGTACAACACTTCCAAACATCTCCTCTTGAGATCAATGGTATTCACCATATCACAGGAAGAGTATTGCAAAAAAGATATTATATTGATATCATTGAAGGACCACATTTAGAAGAAGAAGATTCAAATGAGAAGACTGTAGAATCATGGGCTACACTTGATGAAGATCAGACATCAAAAGCAGAGATCGAGATAGCTCCCTCATGGTTACCATCAAATCCTCCATGTATTCAATAGAAAAGTCAGCAAAAAGAGGAAGATTTAAAGGTCATAGTATAATAGGACATGAAGAATGATCCATATAAGCAAGAAAACCAAGGATATTAAAGTTATATTGAGGTTTGGTTCTAGAAAATCAACAAGATGGAGCATTGTTCTCTTCTTCAGCTATGATTCATCCTTTCAAACTCAAATCATTTGGTCTCTGAAATCTAGGTACATGTCAGAGCATACATTTGAAGCCTACACATCATTTTGTCTTTCATCTTGATGTGCACATGGCTCCATTGGAAATATTCTTATACTTGAAAGTGATTTTCTTTTACAAGTAGGTATGGTAAACAAAAATAATAAAAGAAATTGAAAAATAAGAGAAAAAAAAATCTCTGGTAGAAACCCCCTTTGAGGTGCCTCTGGTTGGCTCGTTGATTGAAAACCTCCATAAGGCGGTCAATGGGTTGGGGAAAAAGAAAAAAAAGGGGAAAAAAGAAAATATCCTAGGTGAAAATTTCTTTTGAGGCACCTAGGTAGACCTACTACTTGAAAACCTCATTGAGGCAGCTAGTAGGCCTATAAAAAATAAATAAAAAAATATTTGCTCCATGTATCTATTTGATGAATGCATTTACTCTCCAATATCTACAAGCAACAAAAACAAGTTGGCACCAAAAGAAAAAAATTGGTTAATACTAGTGAAAAGAAGCCAAATTTTTTACTTTCTCCTCAATGGCTCAAATGATCTAATGAGGCCAAGGCCATGCCAGCCCATCACCCTCATCTATTTCCACCATCCACTCATCATTCCCAAGGTTCTACCACTCATTTTACTTGCTCTCCCAAAATACTACAAGAAGGCTCTGTTTTACTATAGGAAACAAAAATACATAGAGAAGAAATTTATTTTTTCCATACCTTGAAAACCATGCATCTATTTTCCATGTTGTTTCATGGGGAGATGCATATGGATGATGGTAACACGGTCAAGCAGTTTCAGCAAATTCCAGTACACGACTTCCAAGAAATTGACCTCCATCACCTACATCCATTTTTCAATTTCCTACATACTCGTGCATACGTTTAAAATGTTGTTTCATGGGGAGATACATATGGATGATGGTAACTTGCCCAATAGCTTTATGAAAATTCCAGTTCATAGTTCCCAAGAAATTGGCCTTCATCACCTTCAGGAATTTTCAATTTTTTTCTTTAGATCCGTGCATCCATTGACCAAACGTTTTTATGGAGAGGTGTATAATGATGATGAAAACATGCTCAGAAAGTTCCAGGTCAATCCCTTCTACTGTTTGGGAGATATGGAAAAAAAATTATGCTACAAGATGTTGTCCTAGATTACCACAGGAGTTTCCTGTAGTACTATAAGAAGGTCTGAAAATATATAGGAAAGGTAGTCCAATGGAAAAATTATGATGCAGGCCTATTTTTGGATAGGAAAAAAGGGCATTGGCTTCACCACATCTCAGCCAACACCCATCATGACCATGTCACTCTATGGCTACACTTTCCACTCATTCCAATAAATATTCTCCCTCCAAGAGAGAAGGGACACAAACATTCACAAAAAGAGGGAAGCTACAACATCCTATTTGGAAGTAACAATAGGCTCTAGTCCTAACCTTCAACACCATGATTGAAAGAGGAGAAGCATAACTACAAGCACAATGAAACTCCTCTAGATCTTAGTAGTAGCAGAGGAAGCCATCTCCTACACATCAACAAGAAGACAACCCATCAATAAAATAAGATCAACAAAAAAGAAAAATGTAGTCAAGAAGATGTACATTAGTCATGATAAACACAACAACATCAACTCGGCAGCAACATGCATGTCTCTCCAATAACCTTCAGGTAGGTACAGGTATGCAATATTCTTCACATCTTCTATTGATAATATTATAGTTAGAAATTTGTTGGCAATTCATGAGAGATGAGGTTTTATAAGCTAAGGATGGGTCATCCATCTCAGCCACCTTCAACTAGTTAATTACAACCTAGTCCTTCACAAATGCAATGTTGAAAAATCAAATTGTGAAGGGTGATGATTTCAAGGAATGAAGACAACAGTTAAAAGAAGAAATCTTTGTAAAGGCCAAGTCAACACATCACTCAAAGCCCTCCATCTAGTTCATACTCACTATCTATCCATCATTCATCAATCCCATTTCATAATTTCATGAACAAACCCTATCTCACCTTGAAATTTTCTTGAAAAAGAAAATAGAGCATCCTCTCTATTTTCACAAACCTACAACATTTCTCATCACTCTCATGTAGTTATAATACTCTTAAAGAAGAAGGAATGACTACTATAGGAAGACGGAATGGTGCCACAAGAAGGAAGAAAGAAAAAATTGTACTAAAACCCAAAATGGCAATACCTAAGATAGACCTTATCAAAATAGGGAACTCCAACATCACTAGGCAACCATCTAGGCCACAAGAGAGAAGAAGAAGGCAATAAAAAGAAGTGAGGCATCCACCATTAAAACAGAAATCAAACTATAGTGATGTAACGAGACTTTCCAAGAGGTCTCTAATATCATTCTATATTTTTTCTAAGGCTTAAAAGATGTTATAGAAATGGGAGAAAGGTATGGGAGTCAAGTTGAGGGCATGTCCTAGGCTTAGACTATCATTTATGCTCAAAAAGGCTTTCCTTAATAGGGTTTCCTATAGGTTTACTGCAGTTTTGACATGAATTACTATAGGATGTCCTAGTTCTTGAAGGTTTCATAGGTTTCCAAATGGTGGAACAAGGTAGCAATAGGTTTATAAGGATGTGGAAGACCTTGCCAAACTGAAAAACATTCAAGAACCATCTTGAATAAGGGGAAGAAGGAATACTAATGGTCTTAAGAAAGAATTATTTTTCTTTACACAAATTCGTTTTTGGGCTTGTCCTTGCAAAACTTATAACCAAGATTCTTAATTCACAAGAGAGAGGCCACTAGGGCCATGAATGAGGGACAATGAGGTCACTATGTTACTCAGAGGATGAGCAACAATTTTAGAAGGGGGGTATGATGGGCCTCTAAATTACACATAAATTAAGGCCCATGGCTCTAAATTAAACATAAATTAAGGCCTATGACCATCCTTAAACACACTAAAACTATCTTTTTGCATTAGATAATGTATTTTTAGCTTTAATATGTTCATTAGGAAACCTTATGAATAATTGAATATTTGTTCTTAATATTATTTATTTTTGTGGAATATTATCATAAAATTGGGCAGATTATGAAGATTTGGAGGAGGAGATAATTTAGGGACTTGATCCATACTATAGGAGAATCACTATTAAAAAATAAATCAATAAGATATTATGGAATTATGGAACAGTTTGTGGAACTTCAATGATTGAGAAAATCGAGGAATGTGTTCCCTGCCATTTAATGCAGATTCTTAGTATTGGGAACTAGATCCACTAATCAAGGGATTTTGGTGGGGAATGATTCCTAATATTTTTGTATAAGTACCAAGTCGAATTTACCTCTAGGCATAGATTTTGATTAGTGTTCTTGTGGAGAGGAGTCGTATTTTTGTAGCTACATTGTATTTTCTTGCAGGGATATAATTGTATTCATGAAAATAATGAATATTGGTGTCATGTTCAGCTTCTAAATCTTATGCTACTCCATAGGTCTCTGATTTTCCTTTGGCTTGGCTATCCTAGGAGCCTTACAGCCCTTTTGTATCATTTTCTTCTCTTCTTTTCACTTCTTACTCACATGTATCTCTTGTTTTTATTTCTTTCTATTTCTGCATTCAATATTAATGATTTCTTGTTGTAGGATTGGGTTAAATGGTTTATGAAAGTTCCTTTGCAGGATAAAAACCATCATTTCATCTTTGGAAAATATTTTTGAGGTCATAGTAGTCATTTAGCTATTGGGATTAGTCTTCTTATTCCCAAATCTACATTTCTGGAACTCCTTTGGGGCAACTAGCAATAAATTTCTGCTATTTTTTAGAGCATGTTAACACACTTCAATAAAGTTTATTAGATTTGTATTATATCACAAAATAATTCTATTTCATAACCAAATTCACCCCATTTCATTTTCACTTGATTAGGTTATGCATTTGATGGATTACTAGCTCACTAGTTCTCAAATTTCAGATTTTTAGACTAGTAATTTTCTGCTATTTTTTAGCATGGGTTAACAATGGTCTTTTTGAGTGATTCCACTTGGAATGGAGACCTAAGACATCCTAGTCAATAACAAAATTTGTCCCATCAAATTTGGATTTGAATTTATTGGTTATTTGATGAATTATAATTTCATATAGTAAATCCGTAACATCCTATAGTAAAACAAGGGATCCTATAGGAGAACTAGTACATCCTATAGGAGATCATGTACCCACCTGTTTTGAGCTTTAATTGAGAAAAATCATTGTTGAAGTTTGGATTATAGCTCTACTTGACCTCCACGCCATCAAGACCATTTTAACCCTCTTACTCCATAGTTTTCTCCCCTTCCAAAGAACAAGTGAGGATTAACATTTGCATTTATAAAACAAAAAGATTAAAACAAAGAGTTATTTTATACTCACACATGAACATAGCAGTTAATACTCCCTAGATTAGACTCCATGTTCAGTTTGTTTAAATGATCACATGTGCTAAATAGTTCTACATTAGGTCTCCTTTACATTTAGTTCATGATCTTTATGCAGTTAGAATATGTTTCTTTCCTTGTACTTTCTTGCTTCCAATAGGTTAAAGTTTGATTTCTAACATTTCATTTTCTGCAATTAGTTTAGGATTTGACTTCAGGACCTGCACTCCATTACATCATGACAACAAATGAAGGACACATTGTATGTTGCACATATAGTGTCGATACCTCTTAAGTTTGTACGAACCCTGCGTTGATAATTAAAGATGGTAGCCTTGGAAGTTGCAGCATTCTTGTTGCAATACCGAGGCTCATGAAGAGGTTATTCACACATTGAGGGCTCACTAGCACCTTGCTAATCATTACCCAAAATTAGATCAAATGTTGAAATTTAATAACTAGCATTTATGTTTTCCTCTATTTAGGCTAGTTCACTAGTCTCTTGAGTATGCTCTGAATGTTGTTTTGTTGACAAACTTTTTTGTCACATTAGAACCAAAACATTCATGGCGTTCTTCCATTATAGGCCTGTTTTCTAGGAATGTGCTTATTGATGAAAGGTATAATAGTTATCCAGGCACAATTTTTTAACATTAAATACAATATTAGAGCTTTGTGCATACTGGGCTATTTGATTGAAGTTCTTATTAAGAAACAACTTAAAAGACTATTATTAATAGAAGCCTCAATTGACTTCCTTTTGAGGTCATATGCTTCACTAGCTAACAACTTCAACGACTTTGTCAAGTTATCCACATCAAAATGGTATTTCTCTTTAGTGGTAGCAAAATAGTCTTGCGACATTTTACCAGTGCCTTTGGACTCCATTCAATATTGCTAATCGACAATGACTTCAATAGACCTCAAGTCCTTTCCAACAACTATTGTTTCCAAAAAATTAAGAGTTAAAGATTGTTTTGTAGTACGTTTCAGAAAAATGGAAATGCTAGTGGGCAAGGAAGTAGTATAATAATATTTAATCATTGAATCATAAGGTTTCACATTAGTGGTGACCTTGTTCAAAATACATGTAAATATTTTATTAAAATACTTAACCTTTTCCTCATACCCCATATTAATGTTTCCAAGCTCTTTAGGTAAAATGGAAAATGTTTTATCATCAACAAATTATTCTAAGAATGTATATTTAAACTCCCTCCAATTATGGATTAAATTTGGTGGAAGGGTATGGTACCAAACTGATGCTCTACCATCTAGAGTATGCAAAAATAATCTACAAGAAACATCATCAAAATGTACATAATACATCTCCATATGTACGTAGAAGTCATCAATGTGATCTTCACCCTTCCCTTGTACATATAATACTTTGTAAACAACTTTTTTGGGTTCTTTTGGTAAGTAGTGAATATTTCAGAGAAGAGAAAGAGCCCCTTGGGCCATCCAATGCAATTGGTGATCATGCATATGTTTGTTCTACTTCTCCTACTCACTCTTTGATTTTGATGGCTCTTCTCCATAACTGTTCAAATTTATGTTGTTATTTGCTTGTTCATTATCTCTTGTGATCTGGAATTACGCACCAACGCAAAAAAGTGAATATATCCAAATAAACATTGATATGTAGCTGAAATAAAACTTCGTTTCATTAAAATAAAATAACTGAAATATTCTTACATACATAATGGAAATAAACTAGCTCAAACGATGGTAGAATATCTCTGAGAAGAGACGTGGTAGATACATGCCTCTAAACTTTGTTACAATGAGGCTCAAGGCCTATTTATTATTGAGAAATACTAGAAAACCCTAGACATCAAAAAACTTAACCCTATGAGATGAAGTGCAAAAACTATGGGCCCTCTTTGCGTAAATTCATACATCAATTTTCTGGGGTCGTAACTTTGCAATACGATCTTTGTTTGACACACGAAACACCCCATTAGAAGGATCTATCTGAGGGATACAAATTTCAAAAAACAAATATTATATGACTACAAAAATGATCGCTATTTTCCACAAAAAACACTTCATTTAGTGCCTCAAAACGGCTCCGGAAGTTCAAGACCTAAAAAAATGCCAAAACTAGTAAATTGTGCTACAATTAAGGAAATTGAAAAAATGAAAGTGACAATGGTGGGGGTCCAAGTGCAACAGGTGGGTCGGCACCAACATCCACCTAGATCATATTGGTTGTTGTTTGTCGAAAAAGTGAAAATCCTCCCATCTCCTTCCATATTTTCCCCAATAAGTGGTGGAAGATCCCCTTTAGGAAAAAATTCTTCGCGTGAGGCAACTAAATATTCAAGGTTGTGGTAATCAATTATTCTGTTGAACAAACTAAAATTCCATGATAGTTTGTCTCTTTCCTTGATTTTGTATAAGGAACAATGAATGTGATAGGATGTAATCCAAGAGCTCTAGCAAACCGACAAGTAATAGGCTAAAGTATTTGGAGTTGCTCATAAGTGACTTCGTTAGAATGATCCACACCTTGATGATATGAATCTTCTTTCTTAGATATATGATCTGGAGTTGGACTTGGACAATTTCTACCTTGAACAAAAGGTTCCTTATGTGAATGTGGTGAATTATCGGCCATAAAAAGGCTACATTCCTTCTAGTGCCAGAATGTTGACAGTGTTGGAAACTTCCAACATACAACAGTATCCCAGATATGAATTCCTAACTAGACCTCACATCATTTTTAGTAAGAGCCCCATATCAGAAATATTCATGGCTACCATATTCTTAATTATTTGTCTTGGTTGTAATAAATGACACTATAGAAACATATATACTTTCGAGATGAACAAGTAAGTTAACTTTGTAATGTATTCGACTGCAAAGTGTATAGAGGTTCTTTCATAAAAGGGAAGAGAAAGTGAGTATTTAAAAGAAAAGTAATAGTACTATCCTATTAAATCCACAAAAATATTGGTTTAAAATAATTGTTAATATCTTTCGAGATAGTTTGCAAAGAAACAACAATCCTGCAACACAAAAGACACACAACTCAAAGAAGCATATTGAAGCCAATGAAATAGTTAATTTTCATTAATATGTGTTAACATCTACATACACTAGAGATAATGAAAGAATAATATTACAATCGTCCATGATATACGTACGAATTTGTTTTGGCTTCAAGAGCTTCAAATCATTGAGTGAAAGTCCCAAGATAGGCTATTGCAATGATACAACACTAGTTCCAATAGAGGAATGTTAAGCCACCACTTGCTCCTCAAAAGAATAATTTTCTCTCCTATCCCTTACTTGAGAATCCAAGGTGAAAATTATTCTACTTCAGCTACGAGGGTGTCTTTATAACAAATGCAGTGACTCTCTACCTCCCTTGTGACTCTTGACATTCCCTCATGACTCTTGAGATCCCATGTGACTTTTTTAATTCCTATGTGACATTTGAGATTCTACATCATGATTTTAGAACTTTGCAATGAATTTTCATATTCCATGCGGGACCCTTGGGCTCCACACATTTTACATTTCCTAGTTTTTTTCTAAAATAAAATATTACATGTGGAAAATACATTGGCATCATATGATTTTAGTGGTGATAATTTGAGATTGTAATAGCCTTGGTAAAAATTTCATTTAACAAAAGCTAATAAGGGAAAAATAATAACCACGGTTGATCAGACACATATTCCAAGTTGAATGTTGGGTAAGACATCATAGTGTGGGTGTCCATTTGGTTATTAATGGATAAGCAAATTGGCAAAGGCAATGGCTAAGTATTTGGAAAGGAAAAATTGCAATTCTAGCACATTTATTTACAAAAATAATAGAAATTAGGAGCAAAGGGAGGTGAAAGGTCATAGGTTACATGTGAGGAGGAAAATGAAGGAAACTAATGGAAAGTGAAGAAAATAGAGGCTTCATTCATAAGAACACTTCTGAGGATCATTTGGTAACATTTTGTCAGTTTAGTTTTGGAGCTCTCTTTGTCTCTCTCTCTCTCTCTCTCTCTCTCTCTCTCTCTCTCTCACATACTCTTGGATACTTGGATTTTTCTTGGAGCACCCTTGAAGGGTGTGACATACTTAGATTTTTGGAGAAGGAAGGCAAATGAAGAACATGAAAGAGCAAGAAGACATCGAGATCAACAACCACATCGGGTTTTTCTTGCATGTAGTGAGTTGCATGTATGTTTTCCTCACTAGTTTTGGCACACATGGAATATGCATGTGGTTTATTGGTTATGATCTATCAGTGGCATGGATGATTCCAACATTGATAGAGGATTTCCTAGCTTTTCCATTTCCTAGATAGCCATGGCGATTTTGCATTCAATTCATTATTTCTTCTTGTTTGGTTTTCATGTTTCCTTAGCTTGGGTTGAGTTAATAGTTCATGGAGCCTTGGTTTGACAAACAATTTGGAAGCCCTGTAATAGCCTGGGTTGAGTTACTAGTCATGGAATCCCAGGTCGTAAAAATGCTCTCAAAGCCGAGTTGTAGTTGTGTATTGAGTTACTAGTCCTGTAAGCCTTGATTGGAACAGACACTCTGGAAGCCTTGAAAGGCTTGGTGGTAGTTCAATCTAATGATGGTTTTGTGATGTCCGAATGTTAGGTGGAATCACCCTTGATGGGTTGAGATGGATGGCCTCTGGAAGCACTGTATGGTCTTTTGTAGATGTGTTCTATGAAATCCCACATTCATGCTTGGAATATGGTACAAGGGTTAATGGCTGAAGAGAGATTTGGATTGACCATTCTATGGTTAGGTGAAACATGGAAGTCCCATCCCGAGTTTGGATTTTACATCATCAATATGAGGTTATTTCTCATTGTATTTTCGTCAGTATTATACTGGTTTCTATGTGGATCATATGGTTGTGATTTCGTTGGTATTTTTTTTGCTATTATGTTGGTTATATATATGTTTTATGATAGAAACTATGTATGGCTCTCATCATGTTTGTACTGGTAAATAATTAGCAATGTATCTATGACCTAGTACATCAAATGGAAATTGATGTATTGAGGCATCGATTTTTTTAGCTATTCTTAGCTAAGTATGAGATCCCTATTCCTAGATCTTTTATTTGCACTTGTAAATTTCATATTCATGGTATGTTTGACGTTATGACTGTCATGGATAGTACGGGTCCAATCAAGGTCTTATTCAAGTGATTCCATTTCTACTGTCATTTCTTTGTTACTTTACTGTTTTGAAGATGTCATTCAATTTTAGGCAGTGACCTAGGCTCTAGGCCTGAAAAGGTGGCTCAAATCAAGGGGACGATGACACACCGTTGTGCAACATAATCCATAAACGCTAGCTTGCAGGCCTGTAATAGCATCGAGAGGCCCGTAGACATTGGCATGCCCATAGCATGTGAGTGACCAAAGGTCAAGTGATCTAAAAGCTCAGTGGGACCAAGGGGCTGGTTGGAAGAAATTTTGGATTCATTCTTGAGGCTTCAAATTTTGATGTCGAATGTCTGTATGGTTTCTTTTTTGTTAGTTTCACTTCCTTAACATGACTTAGGAGGTCGAATCATGTCATAGTAACATCTCGTCACATGTTACCTCAATTGGTTAGTTGCTTAGGTAGATGTGGAAGGAGCGTGTTACAAATTGATATCATATCATGGTTCACCCATCAGACTAGATGGATTGTGTGCTGGTCATGCATGCACGTTAGTTGCATCTGTGTCTCTTATTCTTTAAATCCATGTTCTTGTTGCATTTTCATAATGTTGATCATGGTTGTAATGATGTCATCATGTGGAAGTTGATGTGGTTATTATGGGATGCATCGTCATGAGTGTATGACTTGTTACATGTTGTTATATGTCATTTATATGTATCATTTTTGTGATTTCATTGGTATTTCTGTTGATATTATGTTGGTTATATATATTTAATACGAAAAAAGTTATGTATGCCTCTCATCACTTTTTTACTACTAAATGAAATAACAATGTATCTATGACCTGATGGATGAAACGGAAGTTGATGTGTTGAGGCATCAATGTTTCTTAGTGATTCTAATCTAAGTATGAGGGCCCTATGATGAGATATTTTATTTACACATGTAAATTACATAGTCATGATATGTTTGACAAAATTCATGTCATAGTTAGTAGGGCCTAGTCAAGTTATTCAAATGATTGACCCTTCTACTGTCATTTCATGGTTAATTTATTGTTCTGAAGAACTAATTCAATTTTCAACAATGACCCGGGCTCCGAGCTTGAAAACGTGGCTCAAATCCCATGGACGCTTGCGAAACAATTTGAAAAATAGTCCATATATGCTAGTTTGCATGACTGTGAGGGCATCCAAAGGTCCCTGAACATTGGCATGCCCATAGCATGAGAGGATCCAGAGGCGAAGTGATCCAAAAGCTCAATGGGACCTAGGGGTTGGATGGCCAAAAGGTTGGATTGGTTCCTAAGGGTCCTAATGCTAATGTTCAATGTATATATGGTGTGTGTCCATTGGTTCCACTTCCTTAACATGACTTAGGAGGTTGAATCATATCATAGTGGCCTCCCATCACATGTTTTCCCTGCCTGGACTGTGGCTTGGGTAGATGTGGGAGGAGGGTGCTATAGAGATGTCATGGCTTGGTGACAATGACATAAGACTTCATTTTAGTGTACCAATTGCAAGATCTGTTCTTCGATGTTGTATTGATATCCTCACAATATGATGCAAGCCTGGAGCTTGCCATACCTAGGATCTTCAAAAAACCATGCATAAAAATGCATACTCAACATTTACCCAAATCAAAACATCAATCACTGGCAAATTCATCATTTTCCAATTTCAACATGCGGAAGTTTTCCATTATATGGTTATATGGTTGTAAAACCATGACCATGAAACCATCCTCTCAAAAAAACAAAAACCCATTGATTAAATCCCAACCACAACTTGGAATCAAACTCAATTCATAAACTCAAATACTTTCCATCTAAAACAATTCCAAGACAACAAAGTTTTTCAATTCTCTATACACATGCATCATCCTCTATTCACTCAATCATACTTTCATGTTTTTAATGCCAGAGTTTAAAATCAAACTCAATAAAAAGATGCCACCCTGCTACCATTTCAATCTCACATGAAAACCTTACATCCCAAACCCAAATCTTGAAACTCTTCGGACATTCCCATAAACAATCTCAAAGTATATTGGCCGGACTCAATTAAAGAGTGTACCTTACCTTTAGACTCCGATGATTAATCCTCATATGTCTGCCACTAATCTATTTAGTTCAAACAACTCTAAGTTTTCATTAACAAACAGCTCGAAGTTTACCATTTCAGCAATCTTACTCATTCTAAACTGCGCCCTTCAGATTCTAGATTTTAACAATCGAACTATTCGACTTCTGAAATTAATCTATTTCAAAAGTCCATTGACATAAAACATACCTGCTATCATCATGGCATAAGTTTGCATCTGTGTTTCCTCCAAGCTAACCACAATACGCACTCTTTACAGATCAGTCATTTGCATCCAAATTCAACACATCTCCAGGCTACACGTGGACTTCAACGCATCCTCATTCAAGATTCACTTCCAAATACATAATTTCTTCAACACTGCCTCACAATGGATCCTTCATTTTAGTTGTACAACGTCCGGCAAAAACAAAACCTGTTTCAATTAACATGATTAAACCAGAACTCTGCATTGACTATCAATGTAATTTCATGCGGCTTTATAACTACCGTGTGCCCTCACTATCGATCAAAATAGAAAAGCAATCAGTTTAACTCATATCGAATTGCCAATTCGAATTGAAACGCCTTACAGATACCCTGACAGTTCAATGGTATCGTCTTCAACGCTTACAGTGTCAGATCTTCAACAACGCCATACTCCAGCAATCTGCTTCTTCAAACAAACACAATCATTATTAATGGCAAGTCATCATTCACAATTTAATGCTTATTTTGCAGGCCGAATACCAGAAATCATTAACGCATTTCTGAACAACGAATCTCCAGTGCTTAACGCTTTCTACACTGGATTATTAACTCAACGCTGTCCATTCACGTACTAACATGTTTGCCCAACACATACCCATTCTGAGTATCGATTTAACTTGGTTGCAGTTCGGCTATCTGCAAAACAGATCGACTTCACAATTTCTTTAACACAGCATTTCAATCGGTCATTGCCAATATCCAATTACAGAATTTTGCAGAAACCTTGCGCCCTACTTCATACAATGTCTATTAAATTTTGCAATTGAAACCAATTTCAGTTTTCCCAAATGTAAATTCGTTCAATTCTATGAACACGGTTTCATAATGCGCCCTTATAAATCGACATTAAAATATAAGAACTATAATGCTGGCTAATGTCGATTCTTTACTTATGTGCAGAGATTGTCTATAAAATTTGTCAAATGACTGAATTTAAGATTCTAACTCGTTATACCAAATTGACCAGAAATACAAAACTCACACAAAATTTTAGAACAATTCCTTATTGTATAAACAAATTCAAATCAATTTCAAAACCCGTTATACATGGCTAGATATTCAACATTTGGCCCTTACAAATTTACCAAAGGCTTACAGCCTTGGTTGTTCCAAACCAGCTCTCTACTCCTCTCACTATTCTCTATTGTCTTTTCTCTCAAAAAGCCCTCCTATTTATACAATTTAAAAAAAATCATTAAATTAAATGCTCAATCCCTTAAAATCCTCAACAAACCCCTAAATCTCTCAACATCCCTAAAGGATAGGTTTTTATCCCTAAAATCCTTCAATTTATTAAATTTCCTCATATCCTTTTATTAATAAAAAGATATTTACATAAATCCTCACCTTCTCCTATCTAATTCAAATTAATTAATAAAATATTAAAAATCATCACACCCCATATTTACAAATTAATATTATCACACCCCATATTTACAAATGGAGAAAAAGGTCTTAATGCTCCTGCATCAGACTCCCCATGTAAGAAAATTCATGACCACCTGGTCATAAGTCTGGATATCTCCTCCTGGATCCCAAATTTTATTTTGTAATCCTTCCATGCTTGTCGATTGCTTCACTATTGTTGTCATCTGTTGTTGTCTTCCAGGTTTCCATATTTTGTGTTGTAGTGCTCCACTTGCTCTGCTCTTGCAATCTTTCACTGTCATTCTCTTGTTGTTGCTCCTTTTCTTTCTTTTGACTGTCTTTCTCTGGGATGTTTTTATCATTAACTTTCTTATCAACTCAATTTCTCTGTCCAGTATGTCCTCTGTCCACTGATTGTTTCCACCCCTTGATTGCTGAATTCTCATTCTTGCTTGCTCTTCACTTGTTTTGATCACCTTTTCTGATGCTGCTACTGTGAATGTTGCCTCACATGTTGCTCTAGCTGTTAATATGAATGTTGCGGCCTCCCAAACTTCCTTTCCCTCTGCAACATTCCTTTGCTCGTCACCTGCAATTTCACCTTGATTATCATTTATGACAACTGCTTTGTCATCCTTCATCAGCAATCTATCCTGGACATTCATCCTCTGTTCTTCCAATTTCTTCCTTTGAAAGTCTAATTCTCGATATAGCTCAATGATTTTACTTGGAGTGGACTTCGAAAACTTTACACGATCTTCCATTTCCTCACATGGTTTTTCTTCTGCTAAATCTTCCTTAACATCCTTCAGTAGATGTTCTTCTTCTTCTTCCAAACCTGCAATCACACACAAATCATTAGTTTTAAAATCACAAGACCTTACGGTCTTGTTTAAGGTTTCAGTCATCAAATCTTTTGACTGCTTCGAATCATTCATATGATTCAACTCCTCTAGCTCTTCATCACTTTCAAAAAGTAATGGTCCACTCTCTGGGTAACATATAGAAACTTCAACATCTTCTTCAGCATCTTCCTTTTGCTGTAGCTCAACTGTTTCCAGCTTCTCTTTCTTCTGTCTGGCATCTATAACCTGTTCAAGTTCCCTTAGTTCCTTTATCAACTGCAAATTTACCTGATGATTCCACTTCTCTTGTAGTCTCTGCCACCTCAACTTCTTTCTCATGACATAACCACGCTTCTGGTCTTCCTCATTTCTTTACAACATCTCCATTAATACCTCAAGTTGAACTGCTATCTCAGCCTTCTCCCTCTCATATTCCTCTTTGCTTAACTGTCTCTATATGCCAATTGCCTTGGCATCCTTCTCCTTTTGTCCTCTGCTGTGGTTGATTTCAGAACCTCTGTTATGACTGTCACTAGTCATCTTCCTTTCCATCTCTATGAGTCCCTCACTCACTTTACTATGAGTTGCACTAAAGCCTCTTCAGCAGCAAGTCCTGTCCTGCTGCCACTTACCTCACCAAGCTCTCCTCACTCAGTCTTTTGGCAAGAAATTGGTTCTATCTCTGGAACCTCCTTTGAGCACTTCTCTTTGCTCTTCGTGGCTTCAACTCATCTGCGTGTTCACAACTCCAAGATCTCGTCTTATCTTGTCCTTCCATTTTCCTGTACTTCAATTACCTTTAGAATCTCACCACTCCTGCAAATCTGTTACAGTAATCTTTATGCTTCCTCTGTCAATCAGATTTAAAATCTGATTCTCTCTTCCAATCTTCTGGCAACTTCAACTGTTGGCAACAATTCCCTCTTTGCTAAGTCTCTTCTTTGCTGCAACCATCAATTCTCATTCAATTTCTTGTCAGTAAAATTTTAATCAAAATTAACCAAACACAATACCCGCATGATCTTTCATTCCTTTAGTTGTATTCTGGTTGCTTGACTTTCAATTAGAATCTGATCTTCTTTACCTGCATTCTGTTCACTTGCAATTGTATATGCTGCATATCAGATTTAAAATCTGATCTTCATCATTCATCACACATTTAGAAATATATTCTAGTTCAAAAAACCTTCTGACTTCAAACAAACATTCCTC
The DNA here is from genome assembly GCA_031772625.1 of Pinus tabuliformis. NCBI lineage: Eukaryota > Viridiplantae > Streptophyta > Pinopsida > Pinales > Pinaceae > Pinus > Pinus tabuliformis. The sequence goes on from CM062820.1 coordinate 1,439,909,980, forward strand.
ATTTCAACAGAACCAAGCTCTTATACCAAAAATGACGCAAGCCTGGAGCTTGCCATACCCAGGATCTTCAAAAAACCATGCATAAAAATGCATACTCAACATTTACCCAAATCAAAACATCAATCACTGGAAAATTCATCATTTTCCCATTTCAACATGCAGAAGTTTTCCATTATATGGTTTTATGGTTGTAAAACCATGACCATGAAACCATCCTCTCAAAAAACCAAAAACCCGTTGATTAAATCCCAACCATAGCTTGGAATCAAACTCAATTCATAAACTCAAATACTTTCCATCTAAAACAATTCCAAGACAACAAAGTTTTTCAATTCCCTATACACATGCATCATCCTCTATTCACTCAATCATACTTTCATGTTTTTAATGCCAGAGTTTAAAATCAAACTCAATAAAAAGATGCCGCCCTGCTACCATTTCAATCTCACATGAAAACCTTACATCCCAAATCCAAATCTTGAAACTCTTCGGACATTCCCATAAACAATCTCAAAGTATATTGGCCGGACTCAATTAAAGAGTGCACCTTACCTTTAGACTCCGATGATTAATCCTCATATGTCTGCCACTAATCTATTTAGTTCAAACAGCTCTAAGTTTTCATTAACAAACAGCTCGAAGTTTACCATTTCAGCAATGTTACTCATTCTAGACTGCGTCCTTCAGATTCTAGATTTTAACAATCGAACTATTCGAATTCTGAAATTAATCTGTTTCAAAAGTCCATTGACATAAAACATACCTGCTGTCATCATGGCATAAGTTTGCATCTGCGTTTCCTCTAAGCTAACCACAATACGCACTCTTTACAGATCAGTCATTTGCATCCAAATTCAACTCATCTCCAGGCTACACGTGGACTTCAACGCATCCTCATTCAAGATTCACTTCCAAATACATAATTTCTTCAACACTGCCTCACAATGGATCCTTCATTTTAGTTGTACAACGTCCGGCAAAAACAAAACCTGTTTCAATTGACATGATTAAACTAGAACTCTGCATTGACTATCAAAGTAATTTCATGCGGCTTTATAACTACCATGCGCCCTCACTATCGATCAAAACAAAAAAGCAATCGATTTAACTCATATCGAATTTCCAATTCGAATTGAAACGCCTTACAGATACCGTGACAGTTCAATGGTATCGTCTTCAACGCTTACAGTTTCAGATCTTCAACAACGCCATACTCCAGCAATCTGCTTCTTCAACCAAACACAATCATTATTAATGGCAAGTCATCATTCACAATTTAATGCTTATTTTGCAGGCCGAATACCAGAAATCATTAATGCATTTCTGAACAACGAATCTCCAGTGCTTAATTCTTTCTACACTGCATTATTAACTCAACGCTGTCCATTCACGTACTAACATGTTTGCCCAACCCATACCCATTCTGAGTATCGATTTAACTTGGTTGCAGTTCGGCTATCTGCAAAACAGATCGACTTCACAATTTCTTTAACACAGCATTTCAATCGGTCATTGCCAATGTCCAATTACAGAATTTTGCAGAAACCTTGCGCCCTACTTCATACAATGTCTATTAAATTTTGCAATTGAAACCAATTTTAGTTTTCCCAAATGTAAATTCGTTCAATTCTATGAACACGGTTTCATAATGCGCCCTTATAAATCGACATTAAAATATAAGAACTATAATGCTGGTTAATGTCGATTGTTTACTTATGTGCAGAGATTGTCTATAAAATTTGTCAAATGACTGAATTTAAGATTCTAACTCATTATACCAAATTGACCAGAAATACAAAACTCACACAAAATTTCAAAACAATTCCTTATTGTATAAACAAATTCAAATCATTTTCAAAACCCTTTATACATGGCTAGATATTCAACATTTGGCCCTTACAAATTTACCAAAGGCTTACAGCCTTGGTTGTTCCAAACCAGCTCTCTACTCCTCTCACTATTCTCTATTGCCTTTTCTCTCAAAAAGCCCTCCTATTTATACAATTTAAAAAAAATCATTAAATTTAATGCACAATCCCTTAAAATCCTCAACAAACTCCTAAATCTCTCAACATCCCTAAAGGATAGGTTTTTATCCCTAAAATCCTTCAATTTATTAAATTTCCTCATATCCTTTTATTAATAAAAAGATATTTACATAAATCCTCACCTTCTCCTATCTAATTCAAATTAATTAATAAAATATTAAAAATCATCACACCCCATATTTACAAATTAATATTATCACACCCCATATTTACAAATGGAGAAAAAGGTCTTGGTGCTCCTGCATCACAATAGATATGTTTTTATCTCATCTTCATCCTCCAAAGGGATGGATTGATGTTGGTTCTTCCATGTCCTTTTAATCTTATTCCATCTGTCATAGTTTAGTACCTCTTTGCCTCTTTCTATGATGGTTTCTTTAAGATTTGTCTCCACAAGTTCCTTCTCGTATCATCTCATTGAGGTCCTCCTTGATCATGATCCTACCATGTTAAGATCATAACACCTGCAAGTGAAGTTCAGTCATGACAAAGCAATATTAGTCTTGACATCACCTAGTTTGCTTTGTTTCTCAGGAAACAATGCTAACTATGATGGGACAATGTGTAGGATTAAGGAGAGAGGCCTGCTTGAGCTTGCTGCACAAAAGCAAGAGGCAAGTGATGAGGATCTTAACATTGTGACTACACACTTGATGGTGGTCGAGAGAAACGAAAGTATGGGATCACACAATGCGCAAGTGCCAAATGATGGGAGGTATGATTGGGAACTATGAATGTATAGTGCACAATGAGAGAAGGAGAGGCTTAAGGGATTATGTAGTTTGAGAATACAAGGGTCCAGAAGGGGCTCCACTGTCCCTTATGATTGTGAAGTGTGTAAGGAAATGTTAGCTCGATCATAATTTCACATTGGGCATGTGTAAGTGGAATATATGAGGAATTTATCGCTAGGATTGCACAATGCGCAGTTAAGGGAGTCTATCCTCTAAGATTGAACAATGAATAGTTTGAGGAGGAAAAGGGTGCTTCATTTTGGATTAAGATTTCACAATGTGAACTTATAGGAGGCAAATAGTTTGGTACAAGATTAGAAAAGTTTCACAAACAGTGCATGTTGTGAAAATGAGTAAGTGTGCAATCTACAAGAGAAGAAGGTAAGAATGAAAGCATGATAGGACTTGAGCCTAATCACACACTCATGAAAGATAAAACAACATAAGAAGAATGCACTTACTAACCAAAATCAAAATTCATTCACTCAAATAATAGCAAAACAATACTTACCTCCAAGTGTGACGCTTAAGGTATACACAGTCGACACAATTGTCAACCGCAATGAGAAGGTTCACAATACCTTATGTATGAGTACAATGCATGTCAAAATGATACATGGGATCCATTAATTAAATATAAAGCATGAGAGTTTCCTCTTGAAAGATGTGCCAATTTTTTTTTTCACAAAGAATGACACTTCCCTTAATAAAAGACGACAGTTGGGATTCCTTTAGAAGGGGGATTGAAAACTTAGAAAAAAATGTATACATGACTCTAATAGATGAAAACAACAGTTCACAAATTCAAATGCAGACTCCAAAATTTGAATGTATGCCAAAATATGGAGGGTTTGTAGCCATAATAAGAGAAGGTAACTACAAAAAGGGTTGTAGATCGAAAACTCCAAAGAAAGGGAAGGCATATGATGGTGCTCCTTCTGTAGAGGAAAAAACTAGCTCAAGTGAAGGTGGGGATTTTTATTTTTATTCTTCTTGAACCACACTTGTAGATCATGAGGCATGGTTGATTGACTCAGGTGCATCTGTTGGGCCTCAAAATAGTCATTATTCTCACTCCATTATTCACCAATACCTTCACATTACTTCCATATTACCTTCATGTCACCTCCATTCCACCTCCACATCATTACATTTACCTCACCATTGGATTATATCTATGCTTTTCCAAAGTTTATTAATTCTTAACATTTTAAAGTGGATTTATGGTTAAAACTTAGAAAATAATATGCTTATACTTATACCTACCAATTAGAATGAGTTTGTTGACATGTGTAGGTGATTTGGAAGGTTCCAAGATACTCTTATGTGGCCTCAAATTCGAATTCTCTTGAAGATTTGAAGGAGATTTGGGATAGGGGTCAAGCATATCTCATGGAGAAAAATCATGGATAAAGGAATATGTGTCTCATATTGGTTGTAACCATATGAGGGATTAGTGGATACCCATTAATGAGTTAGTTGCTTAAATTTTTGTACAAATAGGAGCACCTCCTCCATTCCAAGGGGAGGACTCTTGGAGAATGTATCCAACTTATGATGGAATAGAATAAAGCTTTATTTTACATAAATTTCCATTATATAGGTTTAGATATAAATTGTCTTAATGTAGTATATGGAATAATTTGTCACTTTGTTCTTAGGAGAATTGAGCTCACTTTGAAAGGATCAAAGGAACATTTTATTTCATACTAGATCTTATTTCATTGCTTAGATTTTTGAGGACTTGTTTGTGATTGATGAATGAGTTTTAAATTAAAATCTTATCAATATATGAGGGAACAACCAAGGGTCTAAGTTAGGCTCTCCCTCTATTTGATTTGCATGGTAGTTGAAATTCATTCTTTTAATTTTAAGTTTCAAGTTATTTCATTTCTTATGTTTATGAATGAATCTTAGTTTAGTTTGGATCAGTATATGAGGGTACAATCAAGGGACTAAGTTAGTCTCTCTCTCTATTTGAATCTAAACAACAATTAAATTCATTCTCTTATCTTTATTTCAAGTTTCTAGTTTTATGTAATCAATGATTTCTTTTCAATCTATAATACTGTAGGGAAGGACAACCATGACCTCCTCAATTAGGAGCCTCTTCCCTTGCATATTATCTTGAATCATAAATCATTTAGATAGACATAGAGTAAGTTGCCTACTCCTGCATATATTTTGCTGGCATCATCACAAGCTTACAAGTTTCCCTAGTTGATAATTTAATGAAAGCAATTTAAGCAATTAAATTGCCCAACATTTTGGCGCCATTACCAGGGATGGTGCTAAGGGATTAGGCATTAGGAATTTAATTCAGTTCTAGTATTTTTTTTTGGAAAAGCTAACTCATGTTGAAAGGATAACTTGGTGGCAACAAGATCTTAGTAACATGGGGAAGTGCAACTAGAAGGATTTAATATTTATTTTATGCATTTGTTTTTATGGACTAATTTGTGGAACTTGGTGACAGTAGGTTCGTAAAGGAGTTCAAAGTTTGGAGCATTTTTATTTTCACATATAGTTAATTTAAATTCAGTTTTTATTTTAAACCCCCCATTTCTCACTAATCCATCTATGGATGAGGACTTTGACAATGTTGAACATGTACTTCTTGGAGAGCAAGGACAATCACCTTGAGCCAACTCTAAGACATGATTCTCACATAGTTGTAAAGAATAACATAGAATTTTTAAATGTTGATGTGAGTATGTTCGAATTTTTAGTCCGTAGATGGCTTCATTGGAAACATTCTTTTACTTAGAAAATAAAACATCTTTTAAATTAATGTAGAATAGATTAGGAAAATAAAAATGAGATCTCATTAGAAGTCATTAGAAGTCGTTATCATTAGAAGTTTTTAGTTTTGATTTCAAAAAAAAAAAAAATCATCATGAATAAATTCAGTGGCACATCTTTGCATTTCTATGTCTTGTTTCTGTATCACGGGTGAGCCAGGAGCCTGATTATCGGATAGATTTGTCTTCCGAGAGTATAAATTCCCCCATGACATTGCAAAAAGAGTGTAGATAATGCAAGGTTTTGTCGCAGATCTTAATTTTGTTTTATCCATCCACGCTAACCTGCATAGATAAAAATAAATCGAGAGATTAGTATGCTCTCTTCCTGCGCTTCGTGTGATCAGGAAGATCAGAAAATCTATTGATTTATTTCAAATAAAAATACTCTCATTGGAAAATTGATTTGCGCATTCTATCAACTATAACAAATTTGCAAGCTTCCAATATCGTTCTGTCCAACAATAGTCTCACCTCCAATATGTCTGAGATTTCTTTGCTTGACTCTATTTGATTTTCATTCAAATAAATTGGGTCTTTAGAAAAACTCATTTACACCAATATCTCAGAGTCTTGCCCGTCGCCAGTAGGATGCCTAGAATTCATTAATCTGGCTCTATCAAACACTTTGTGGGTATCCTCCAGATTTCCAAATCCACCTACCACAAAAGTACCTATTTATGATCCAGGAGAATACCTCTGCACAAGGAAAAACAGGTGATCTGGCCCTACATTTGTCTTACCTAGCCATACTATCATTTCAAATTTGAACTCTTTAAATATTGAAAAGTGGTGTTTCTAAAAAAAGGGTTAGCAAGTAAATCATGGCGATATTTCTGCAAAGCTAAAATCATACCTAGCCCCCCTCTGCTGTTCTACAATAGTTGATTTCGACGGTGTTCAATTTCTGACTGGCGTAAGCATTTGGCTGATCCATTCCGTCGTCGGCTGGCTGCATTAATACTCTGCGCCGACTGCAATAGCTGATGCGTCGATATGATCTATCTTCACTATGATAACTTGATTAGTTGAACAACAGACTACCAAGAGACTTTGATTTGATCCGTTTTTCATAGAAAATCATATAATTGAGCTACCATAATGAATCATAGTTTGTTAAGTTGAGTTGAGTTTGGAATGTGGAAAAATGTGAACCCAGACTTTAGGAGGAACCCACCTACTTGTTATATTGAACATAGGCTACTTGCCAAAGCAATACAGACCAGCATAAGAAACTGTGGCATTGCCGACATTCAATTAAAAGCCGCCAAGCCATAGAAAACGCCATACTCACTGACCCTCATTAAATTGTGTTACCCTGGGCGGACTATATAAGCAAAAGTGTTATCCAAGGAAAGAAAGTCTTCCATTTCGATAGGTAGAATCAAGGAAAGAAAATATTCATTTTTCCAGGTGGGGCTGTTGCATCGTTGTGAACCCACTATGCCCGGTGGCTATGATGGATAGAGACAGAACAGTTAAAAAAATCCGAAATTATTAAAGATCCAGATCGGATCACGCAATATACGTAAGTAATCTAAAATCTCTACGAGATTGACCGAAGAGGCCCAGCGGAAATCAATGACTTCAGAGGAGGATAATGCACATAGAGGGCAGAAGATAGGATTGCCAGCCTTCTTTCGGTGCGGTTAGATAGAACATCTTTATCACCATGAAGAGATTTCAATCTCAAAAGTCAGTATGCTTCAAGCTCTCCTCTCCGGGTGATGAGTTTGTTCTAGGCTCTACAGGAGTATAGTTGGTGAATGAAATGAATTAGAGGCTTAAGCATATAGCTAGAGTTTGTATAAATTATAGCAATCATGTGTCAAAAGAAACCTAACAGTCAACAGCGACTGCTTTACCGATTATACACTCTTTCAAGATAGAATGTGAAATATATAAATGAGAGCAGTTGTGGATAACTGAAACTTACTGCATGTGTTAAAAGCATTGCGCCAGACAGAAAAGAATATAGAAATCCCCCTTCATTTGCATTTTTACCTTCTGTCCAGAAAAGAACATTCTTAGTAGTATCATTCGATAGGCCAAAAACTGGGTCACGCTCTCATTAATAAGAACCAGGCTCACCATGAGATCTCACTGCAATTGGATGGAATTTAGGGTGAACTCAAAACTCTCAATGCAAGTTTTTTTTTTCCTAGTAGAGATATATTGCATGTTTGATGTTTATTTTTACTATAAACAGGTATATGGAGTCTGACGTTATTGTACCAGACTTGGCTTGTGATTAGGAAGATTATTCCAGCCATGTCGGTGGAAGCGTCGGCTGATGTTCTCCGAAATCACGTAATGACCAGAAGCAACCAGTCTCTCGCCCAAGTATGAGCGTTTTGTGTTCTACCTGCGCACCGCCTAGGTGGGAGAATGAGTGAAGTTTCAGTATATAAGGTGGGGTGCCCATGAACAGCAAAACAAGAGAAGGGATTGAATTCACTTTCGAGTCTGGAACGTAGGAGATTCAGTTGAAACGAAAGGAGAGGTAGGTTCACTCGAAGTCTGATATTTCTTGTTCAAAATATCATGCGGGCAACACGAGTAGAAGCATAATAAGGAAAATTAGTTTCCCGCTTAGCAGCATATGAATCCAAAATTCCTTCTCTGGAGAACGAACAGATCGACGGGTAAGTCAAATCTCTATCTGGTTTTCTGCCCATAATAACATAGTTTGAAACATTTTTATTGGTCCATTTTTGAAAGCTGAGTATAGAGGTTTAAGAGCCTCGGGCCTTGAAGGCCACTTTGGGCCCTGAGGCACGTGTGCTCTTATTGGAAAGATTTTGGGGTTATCTGTTCAATTCAGAGAATCTCAATACAGTAGGTTGCAGGAATAATAAAAGAAGTCATGATGTCAAAGGGACTTTTGAGGCTCGATGTTTCACCAAAAAATTAAAAACTAAACAGAAATTATTCACTATTGAAATGCACATGCCATGCCAAGCTCTTCGCCATGCACGTGTTATCTCACACAAACAGGGAGTCATGGTTATTTCTTTACGAAAGGGTTGATATTAATATCATGATTGAGTCAATTTAAATACTTTGATTTTTCTTAATCTGTTTTATTTGGTACGAAATTTTTGCATAAGAATCATGAAGGAAATGGCCATTTCTTCCTGAATAAACTTATGTTTTCTTTCTCCCAAGTTTTTTTGCAGGTTATAGATTAATCAAGTCATCAGTAAGAAGATTATGTTGTGACGACAATTGGTCTTCCAAAGACTAATTTCATGAGAAATTCTAAAGAACCAGTCCATGAATATAAATGAAATTTCCAGAAAATTATGAATTCTTTCAACTTCCTGTAATAGTTTAATTGTTTGACATGTTGCATGACAAATTAGCAAAATTGGAAGAGCTGGATTTGTTCCTAAATGTACAAGGATGGTGAAAAACCTATCCACACTTGAATTCGGCATCTACAACTGGCTACTCAAAGCTAGTCAAACTCAGCTATGGCATGCCAAAATTAAGAAGCAGATTTGCTATGTTTGAGAATTTCCATTCCATCGCTTTAATTACCAGTTTCCATTTCATTCCTATATTTGAAAATTTGCATACCATAATTCCAGCAAGAGTCATTATCCATTTCCCATTACACTTCACTTCATACACTTCATTACATTTTCTTCAATCCTAATGCACAAATAAAACAAACCAAGCTCATCTACAAGCTTTTTGGTCTACTTTACATATTAATTGCTAGTTTCATTTTTCCTACACTTGCAAATAAACCCTTCCCTCCATACACCATTGAGTCAAAGTCCTCGAGTCTAAATATTTTTCTACACAGCACCTTGAAGCTTGCATAACTTAAGGGCAAGCTATCATGCCGATAAACAAAGGGAATACATTAATGTCCCTTGTTCATCGAATCTTCTAAGTATTCGACAACAGCACATACATTCATACTTAAAAGATGTGTTCGTGGCATCTTAACTCCCATTGGAATCAATGGTGGGAGCTCTCGTGTTGACTAGTGGCATTCATCAATGGCCACTAAGTTAACAATTTCTTGTTATGTTCGACACCGAAACATTTATTCACATGACAAGAATTGTGCCAATAAGCATTGAAGACTTGAAGACCAATCGTTTTGTAGCAGAGGAAGCAGATTTATTTACATTGTTTTTCAGTTTGTCCTGACTTGAGGACAAGTCAATAAATAAGGTTGGGGGGAGGAAAATGAAATTTCTATATTATACATTTTCAGCCATATTCAGTAGACTCATCAGATTCATCAGATTATTCAGCAGAAGATCCAATAGCAGATCTAGCAGCAGATGCAGCGACAATAAAAGATTCACTCTTTCGATTTCATCCACCATTTTCACAACCAAGTAAAGAAGACTATGAACAACATTTTTGCAGCCACACATGCACAAATCTCATCCATTTTTGGAAGGGTAAGTTAAGGTATGATATTTTCTAACTTTTAACCATTAAATTCCTTGAAAAGTTAGAATAATAATTTTTGGAAAAACTTCATTTCCTTTCCTCATTTCACATAATTGTCAAAACCATCCATTTAAGGGGAAGGATACATTTACATACATACTTTGTCACATTCATATAACATCCATATTCATTATTCACATTTTAAAACCCACTTACCTTCAAAATATATTCACTATTACATGAGCATACAAATGGCTTTGTCAAAAGTATTTAAAAGTTAATTGGATGCCAACACAATCATGGTTGTTACACAAGAACCAACCATGATGCATTCCAACAAAAATACTCTGCAATAAAAATCACATTATCAATATGCAAAGATCATACATTAGAATTGAATGCAACAAACAAAATATGGTTGAAACACAAGAACCAACCAAGTTGCAGTTCATCAAAAATGCTTTGCAAAAGTTAAGTAAATGATATCATGCAGAGTTTAAGCCAAGCTCAAGTATCAAAAAGTAATGTAATAGATTGCATGAGGACATGCAATATCTTCAGTTTGGGGGTATGTTGGGCCTCAAAATAGTCATTATTCTCACTCCATTATTCACCAATACCTTCACATTACTTCCATATTACCTTCATGTCACCTCCATTCCACCTCCACATCATTAAATTTACCTCATCATTGGCTTATATCTATGCTTCTCCAAAGTTTATTAATTCTTAACAATTTGAAGTGGATTTATGGTTAAAACTTAGAAAATAATATGCTTATACTTATACCTAACAATTAGAATGAGTTTGTTGACATGTGTAGGTGATTTGGAAGGTTCCAAGATACTCTTATGTGGCCTCCAAGGCTCGAATTAGAATTCTCTTGAAGATTTGAAGGAGATTTTGGATAGGGGTCAAGCATATCTCATGGAGAAAAATCATGGATAAAGGAATATGTGTCTCATATTGGTTGTAACCATATGAGGGATTAGTGGATCCCCATTAATGAGTTAGTTGCTTAAATTTTTGTACAAATAGGAGCACCTCCTCCATTCCATGGGGAGGACTCTTGGAGCATGTATCCAACTTATGATGGAATAGAATAAAGCTCCATTTTACATAAATTTCCATTATATAGGTTTAGATATAAATTCTCTTAATGTAGTATATGGAATAATTTCTCACTTTGTTCTTAGGAGAATTGAGCTCACTCTGAAAGGATCAAAGGAACATTTTATTTCATAATAGATCTTATTTCATTGCTTAGATGTTTGAGGATTTGTTTGTGATTGATGAATGAGTTTTAAATTAAAATCTTATCAGCATATGAGGGAACAACCAAGGGTCTAAGTTAGGGTCTCCCTCTATTTGATTTGCATGATAGTTGAAATTCATTCTTTTACTTTTAAGTTTCAAGTTATTTCATTTCTTATGTTTATGAATGAATCTTAGTTTAGTTTGGATCCGTATATGAGGTTAAAATCATGGGACTAAGTTAGTCTCTCTCTCTATTTGAATCTAAACAACAATTAAATTCATTCTCTTATCTTTATTTCAAGTTTCTAGTTTTACGTAATCAATGATTTCTTTTCAATCTATAATACTGTAGGGAAGGACAACCAGGACCTCCCCAATTAGGAGCCTCTTCCCTTGCATATTGTCTTCAATTATAAATCATTTCAATTATAAAGCTCCGGGGAACCCAGTGCTTTCCAAGCAACATAGGAAAGGATACTCACAGATGCCCCTTCATCAATGATAGTTCCAGCCATTACCATTCTGTAGATTTGGACTATGATTCTGAATGGTATACTGGCTGGTAACCGGGGTCTGCCTAGTTGGTTCCAATCAAAGGACACAACCAAGTTGCTTGGTGGTGGGACCGAATACACGGCCGGATATGACCCTGACGATGTTCCTTCCTGCGATAAAGGAATGGGCGCATTGCCCTGATGCTCATCAGAGTCGGTGTTGATGAAAAGAATCTGGATGGTGTCATCCTTATTCTCTTCAGTGAGGGTGTCATTTGAAGATGAATCTTCATTGACGGTGTCATTTGAAGGTGAAACTTCATTGACGGTGTCATTTGAAGATGAAACCTCTGAAGGCGGAACCGGGTCAACTGCCGTATTGACCTTTAGACTTTCGTCTGGTCTGGATTCAGTAGGTTCATTTTCAATGACTGACGCTTCAGCTGACCACTTGAGCGGGCCAGCTATATTTTCAACCAACGAAGGACTTGGCACGAGTTTTTTGTATCTAGGAGGAAGTCTCAACGGTGAAACCGGACGATCTTCCAAAACTCTCTTCGCTTTGTCTAAGAAGGGACAACGGTGGATGGCGTGATCGCCTTTACACAGTTTGCAGGGGGATCTTATTCCCCCCCTTTGTCTTGAACCTTCACTTTCGCTGGTTGACGGTAAGCATTCAACATGGCTATCAGAGGTTGATGCTCCCGAATTGTGCAACCGAGGGGACCAGTCCCTTAGTATCCGGGGAATACAGGGACAATCTCTATGGAAGTGGTCTCCTCTACATATGACACATGGCGATTTAGGCCCGGTCTATGTTGTGTGTGGATTTTTGTTAGATATCTTTTGCTTGCCCCCAGTCGCCTTAGGCTCCTTCTTCTTCTTCTCTCTCTCCTTCTTCTCCCTCTTCTTCATGGGAGCTTGGCTTTTGCTGGCTCTACCTTGCGAAGATGAAGGATTGGAGGAAGAGTTATAGGAAGTAGAAGGCCGGTGGGCAGTTCTAGACTCATCTAACAGTTGACTCGACTGTTCAGGAACCATGGTGTTCTGAACTACATTAGTTGAGAATAGCCAAATAGGCAGGCCAATTTTCAGTCCTGGAAGCGACAATGTGGCCATGTGGGGCGCACCAACTTCTCCCCAAGAGGAGAATGGACTAGGATTTCCATCATGTGGAATTCCTTGGTTGGGGCGTTCCATGTTCTCAACCTAAGATCAATGCGGGAATAGGAGGTGATTATGTTCCGTTTAAAATAAATTTTATAACGACGCTTTAGACACAACTTGCTTTTTCACTTTTTAATAGTCGAGAAAAAGCTAAAGATGACTCTAGTCTCCTTCGATGTTTTAACGAGCCCGAAGTGACAAATGCTCGGATGGATTTTTTCAGTTATAGAGTTTGAAAAAGGCCAAAAGAAACTGCTCTGGAGTTCTAGGCAGAGGGTGTGCCAAACTTTTCGCAAAACCACAGAATACGTTTTACGGTACGAGTGGTCGATCTTCGTGAATGCTATGCTCGCTGCATTGCGATCAGTAGGGCGGCCGACACGGTTTCCTATGGATAAAGGCTTTGATCCTATAGGGGTCTCCCAATATATACGTGACGGTACGTGGGAGCACAAGTCCGTATTGATACTTATCGCTTCACCGTGGAGGAATCACCCAACCACTCAACGCTAAGATATCACGTTTAACGATGCTGGAACACATCTCTAGCTTAGACCTCTATGTGCTTGCGTTATGTTTCAATGCATTGTTATGTAAATTCCATTTATTTTAAGGTTGATCTTGTTTAGCAGTTTGCCTTTATGGATCACCACGAGATGTATGATAACACTCCTGAATGCAGCCTAAGATGATAAGCAAGCTTTTCAATCTTTCAACTTTGAAAATCTTAACTACTGAGGGAAAAGAAAGACAACATCTTTTCACACAGATCATAGAGCACACACTAATGCACTTTTTCCTAAATCATCATACAAGCTGTCATAATGCACATGCACAATGCAAGTATTTCTTTTCTCTTTCTTAATGTTTGTGCGACACAAAAAGAAAGCTGTTGTATAACTTTGAATTCAATTTCAAGTGAAAGCAAACAAGCTTGTCCAAAATCCAAAGACACCTTAAGATTTACTTGTTTCGACACTAGAAACATATAAACTCAAACCATATGACGAAAGCAAAAGCTCAATCAGCTATGAACAGCAAATAAACTAACTCTTAAGATCAAAACGACACTTAATCACAGGTCTAGATCTAAGAGGCCACAGCAAGACTAGTTCACTTTCGTTATGGGAAACTGCAAATGATACAAGAAATACACAAAGAAAAAACACAGTTTCTTTATACAACCGAGGCAGAATAGTGGCAAGGAAAGTTGGTTTCAGATAGGCACATTGACTGGTAACAAGCAGCAAAAACAAGGGTGAAAACAGGGCAAGAAACAGCAGGAAACCCCAGTAGCACTAGGCAAAACTGGTCCAGCGCAGGTAGTACACTGGCAGTTTGACCTTCAGCAAAGGTAGCCCCTTCGGGAACTACGCTGAAATGCAGACTTCCTTTACAACAGCTGCACTGAAGAACGAAACTTTCGTTTCTCTTGGTTTCTGGGTCACAGTTTGCTCAAAAATTCACAGTTTTTGGCCAAATCGGAAGCTATTAGTCAAGTACACACTAAGGGATGAAAAGGAGGATGAAAAGCTATCACTAAGAGCTTATTAGAGTCCTTGTGGATCAGCTCTTCAAATCATAAACTTGCCGAGAAACTGAGCTAGAGTAGCTGCCCTCTACTTTGCATTTGAAAGATCCAAATGCAGTTCGATTCGGTACTCCCTTTATTTATGAAATGAATAGCAAAAAAGACAAACAACCAACAAGATATGATCCCCAGCAGAGTCGTCAATTTGTTGTTGGGAAAATTATCCAATACGGAATGACCCTATCCCACTCTAAGGGTGATAGTACCTCAGCAACAATCAAAGCAAAGCTATTCGAGATTACTTCTTTATGAAATGTAAGAGAGAGGAGAAAGAGATCCACTAACTGTTGTCTTCCGCTAATGATTGATCCAATCTTCTCTCTTTGCTGCTTGCTCCCAGCTCCTTGCTCTTTCACTGGCCCAGCTACACCAAGATCCTGCAAAATGGCAAGAGAGGGAAACTACAAGAAGCATACATCCATAACTGATTCAAGGATTAGAATAAATCAAATACACAAGTATAGCAATACACCATTGAGACACATGCATATAGAAGAACCTAAAATGCTTTATTAATGGAAGAAGTAAAGTTCTGAGAGTGTTACAACCATAAGAGGCCCAATCCAGCAACACCTCCCAGCAGAAAGAAATCTCCTCTTCACCTCCTTCAAGCAAATCACCCAATAGTTCTATACTCAAACCAACAACACTTCCTTACATTCACAAGATTCCAGCCCCCCTAGACCTCATGAGAGAGCTCTATATATAGGAGTTTTGGAGAAAGGATGAGTCAGCTTGAGGCTGGCATGAAGCTGACTAGTGTCCTCTCCCACTTCAGTTATTCTTCAGTTCTTGAGTCCACTTGGAGGTTCTTTCTTCCACTTGGAGATCTAGATCCTCTTACTCATCACAAGGCAAATTCCCTGATCCAAGTGTCATTTTGGAAGCTTCCTGGGCATTTGACACATTGAGGAATGACTGTGCCACTTGGCCAATCTCGCCCAGCGCAGGTAGCCTTCATTGCTTTTGACATTCAGCACAGGTACAGAGTGGAGCAGTTGACATTCAGCGCAGATGCTCAGTGGAGCAGTTGACATGATCCAGAATTAGCTTGTTTTTGAGTGTTTTCAGGTGGAGAACTGATATTTAGTGCTGTGGTTTGCTGACCTTGTTCCTCTAGCGGTAGGAACAACATGTTTAGGTATTTTGGATCCCTCAGATTATTGACATTTCATGCTTCATGCTGTAAGGCGCAAAAATGTCTATAACAGTACTTGCCTCATTTATAGATGACTTATTGAGGATTACATGGATATATTTACTTAGGAATAACTATGAAGTCTTTGATGGGTTTAAATAATTTAAGGCTCTCATGGAAAAATAAATGGAGAAGAATATTAGGGTGTTAAGGATAAATAATGGTCGAGAGTTATACAAAATGAAATTGAAAGAGTTTTGTAAGAAGTGTGGTATAGAATGGAAGAAGACTAATCCATACACACCTCAGAAAAATGGAGTTGGAGAAATAATGAATAGAACATTGATGGAAAAGGAAATAAGCACACTCATTGGTGTCAGGTTAGGACAAGAATTGTGGCCTAAGACACTAGATATTGCATGTTACCTATTTAATTGATCACCTTCTTTGGTGTTTGAGGATAGTACTCCACACGAGGTATGTACTTGTAAGAAACCCTCTTTTTCACATCTCAGCATATTTCACTATGCTGCATATGTACATGTTTCAAAGGAGAAAATAACCAAGTTGGGTAGTAAATATGAAAGATGTATATTTATTGGGTATAAGTGTTGGGTGTGGAGCCTGATTATCTTCTATATTCAAAGGTATTTCTGCATTGGACCCTAGCTCGTAATGGGGTGGAAATTCCGCCTGTAAAATATTCACTTCAGGGGGGGTTCTAGGGTGGGGCGGCTCCGACCTTTGGGAGCCCCCCCTAGCGGTGGGATTGGGGACAGCACCCCCAAGGCTAAAAATAGATGTAAAATTGCCTTGTAAAGTGTTGTTTTTTCATAGTCAATTTGGGCCATTCATTAGGCAGAGATCTGATGGTAGAACTTATGTTTACTTTAAGGATTTTTTCCTTAGGAGGCAACCCCTCACTATATATGAGGGAGTTATATTGTGTCTATGTAGATCTGTATTTTGAGTGAGGAAGAGAGGGGAGATAGAGAGCGAAGAGGGAATTAAAACGAATCTGTTGTAAGTTGTATCTCTTCAGTTTGCTGGATAATATAAAAGGAAGGACTGGCTATTTCTCTATGGACGTAGCCTAAATTGGGTGAACCACATATATCTGTATCTCTCTTGTTTTATGCATTTTCTGTGTTTATGTTTACGCAATATTTTATGTGTTCCATTTCTCTGTAATATATAATTTTCTAACAACTCGTATCAGATTCGAAGTTCTATTTAGTTGATAAACTCGTAGGAGGGAAGGGTTCCTAGTTTGAGTGGGAGAAATGGTGGAAGATGGTTGGTTTAGGGTCAAGAAATTTAACAGCCAAAACTACGTGTTGTGGAAGATGTAGATGGAAGATTATCTATATTATATATATTTGTACCAACCATTATGCGAAGAGGCAAAGAAACTGACAATTATGACATACATAGAATGGTGATATTCTCGACAGAAAGGCACTTGGAACAATATGGCTGTGCCTAGCGGCATTGGTAGAGTTTAATATTTCAAAGGAAATGACAACAGAGGGTTTAATGTTGACATTGGCCAAACTATATGAAAAACCCTCGACCTCAAATAAGGTATTTCTTATGAATCATTTATTTGATATGAAAATGTCGGAAGGTGGATTTGTTGCTGATCATTTAAATGAATTTAATATAGTTACTAGTCAGGGTAACTTTGGATGATGAAGTTAGGGCTCTGTTATTTCTTTGCACATTTCCAGAAAGTTGGAATGGTTTAGTTATGGCCATTAGTAACTCTGTCTCTAGATCTAGTACTTTAAAGTTTGATGATGTTGTTGATGCAATCCTTAGCGAGGAAATGTGATGGAAAATATCTGGTGAGACATCAAGTAATGCTTTTACTGTAGAGACTTGGGGAAGAAAAATGGAAAGAGGAAAGAGCCCTCGATATTGTAGTAAGTCAAGAAAAGGAAGATCCAAGTCCAGATCGGGGATAGTGTGCTGGAAATGTGGGAAGAAAGGACACTTAAAGAAAGAGTCCAAGTCTCAGAAGGGAAAAGAAGGAGACACGCAACAAGATAATAATCATGAAGTGAATGTAACAAGTGATAGATTTAGGGGCCTCATTCCATGCCACACCTGAAGCCTCATTTGTAAATTTTCTTACGTAATAAATTTTGTGTAGTGAAGTGCAAGGGACACATGTGGAATATGGATAGCCACACATTGCAATGTAATTAGTCATATTAGAATGTGAGCAGTCATAGGAATTCAAGGGTCACGAGGAAGCTCAAAATTCATTGTGTTTATTATAAATAGTTCCTCATACCTCAAACAAAGGTATTTTTGGGTTGGTTATCCTTGGCTTTTGTTTTACGACATAGGAGGTAGATTATTCTTTAGAGAAGAAAGTTATGGCTTCATGTTCCACTATTGGATAGAATGTTTCATCCATGTAATAGTGTGCTTTGGATCTTATACTCATAATCATAAGCTCAATGAGACAACATTCCTTCATACATGTATCATAGATATAGTTGTACTATTCTGGTTATGTTTATGGCACATGTTTCTTTATTTACATACTAAGTTTATGAAATATTTCATTGCATAGTCGTGGATATTAAGAAGTTTCTCTCTTTATACGTGCGTCCCTGCTTAGGATAGTATTGTTACTTCTCTAACTAGTGGCTCATTTTACCCACCAACCATGTAAGTCTCCCCATACACCTAACAATAGGTGTCTCACAAAACTCACATTCTTCCTGACCCAAAGAGGCATTAGGTTCCCTTATGCCTGATTATAACCAAGGAATATCTTCAAAAAGAATTCTGATAGTGATTGGATTGTATGACTAGATGGGAATCCTACAGAAAATAGTGTGAGGTCTAACTGGGAATTCACATTGGGGGATATCCCGTTATGGTGTTCACATCATCCAACACTGTAAATAGTTCCTTGAGAAAGATTACTGGGAGGTTAATGTTTTCTCAACATTTTCTTCCTCACATTTCACTCAGGCCACACTCTTTTCTTTTGAAATTATATTTCTTAGTAGGTTTTTGGGGAGGATATTCATTGAATGGGGGCTCACTAGCACCTTTCCAATCATTACCCAAAATAATATCAAATGTTAAAATTGAATCAATAGCACCTGTGTATTCCTATGTTGAGGCTAGTTCATCAGTCTCTTAAGTCTCCTCAGAATGCTCTTTTGTTGATAAACCTTCTATCACATTAAAAACCACAACATATGTGGTGTGCTTCCATTGTGGGCATGTTTTCTAAGAATGTGGTTATTGACGAAAGGTAAAAGAGTTAATCCTTGAACAAGTTTTCAACATTAAATACAACATTACAACGTTGTCCATACATGGTGAGTTGATTGAAGTTCTTCTTATGAAACAAGTTAAAGCACTTATTATTAATAAAAGCCTCAGTTGTCTTCCTTTTGACTTCATATACTTCATTAGTTAACAACTTCAAGGACTTCATTAAGTTATCCATATAAAAATGGTCTTTCTCTTTACCCTTAGAAAAGGAGGCTTGGGACATTTTACCAGTGCCTTTGGAGTCCTTTGAATCTTCCTGATCAACAATGACTCCAATAGACCTTATGTCCTTCTCAACAGCTATTGGTTCCACAAAGTTAAGAACCAAATTTTCTTTTGCAACAGGTTTCACGAAAACAAAAATGTTAGTGGGAAAGGTAGAAATATAATAATTTTTAATTATTGAATGATGCAATTGCACATCAGTGGGTAACTTGTTCAAAATAAATATAAATATTTTAAGAAAATCTTTAACCTTTTACTTATCCCCCATCTTAATGTTTACAAGCTATTTAGGTAACATGGCAAAAGCTTATCATCAACAAAATTCCCTAAGAATGAATATTTAAACTCCCTCAAATTATGGATTAAATTTGGTGGAAGGTTATGTTACCAAAATGATGGTCTACCTTCTATATTGTGTTGGTTACTTTAATTGCTTATTGAATTAAACAACAAAGTGCAACATTAATTGTCAACCCAGGGAAGTATTGTTATCTCAAAGGCAACTGCGTACTATATGTACCTTAATTTTAAAAGTAACAGAAGTTATAGTATAAGCAAATCACGTCTTAAGTCAACAAACTAAAAATCCACTCCGTATTACAGCAATTACACTCTGTTGCAGATGGCCATCAGAAAAGTGCTTAATTCAAATAAAAAAATTAAGAAAATTAATCTGCAAAAGAAAACAATGGCTATGCTGTAATAGAGGGTCAGGACCCTATTCCCTGGAGCGGGAATCTCCAGCGCCTGCCTCTGATTAACTCAGCCTTGCCAATTCACTCTGTAACAAATCACCGGTGAAACACTCATATAACAATAATCAGAAACAAAGTTTCAGCAAAGGTATTATAAATAATGTTCAGCAAGCAGTATTGTTTAACAAGACAAAAAGGCACACTTAACACACTGCGGAAATGTAATGGGTGAATCTTTTGATGAAGGTGGGCCCTGTCCTCCTCACATGATTCCCCAAGAAACAAGAACTAGAAGAAGATGCTCAGAACAAAACTTTATTCATCCATCAATATATCATATTACAGAAAAGAGTTCCACTCCTGTTCCTTTCAATTAAGCCTTTCTCTACAGTCCATTCCCCTCTCTAATGTAGATGTCTCCTCTTTATAGAGGAGACATCTATTACAAAATATTTTCATTGTTCTCACTCATTACACAAAAATAGGGAAGTCAATTCTCTGTCGATAAGATGTGGTTACAGTAATGCTATCTTTAGATATAAGCGTTACATCCCGTGTAACAGCTTCTTTGGTGATCACTCTCGATTCCTTTGCTATTGTTGCCTTTAAAATGCAGATCTCAACTGTTTCAACATCATGATCCACATGTTGTTCCTGCTGTTTCAGCAACTACAAAAGTAGTCCTCCAGTTGTTTCAGCATCACAAACTGCACATCATCCTTTAATTGTTTAGCACATAATAATTCAAATATTAACTATGAAGATGTCATGACTTATATGATAAATAATTAAACATAGTGATGAGAAGAATCATTTCGTACCTTAGAGATAATTGGGTCAAACTCATAACAAAGGCTTTTAAATATAAGTTTGAAAGGGGTAGTATCATAGCAAAATATATGGTCAAAAAGGGACAATATGACGTCCTAACATCCCCCCCAACTGAAGCAGTTGCATGTCCCCATGCAACATCTACTCTGAATCTGAATTGGAATACTGGGATGTACAGTGCAAATTACTTATACAGTAAATATAAAAGGTGCTATCAGTCAGATTTCTGAAACCTTGGACACTCTGTAATCTCTGACATGTTGCAAGCTCTTCCTTTTTGGACACCTTAAAATCGGCCTTATATTGTTGTACTGGCAACCAAATAAGGGGAAAGTGAAAGTGATAACCTAACCATTTGTTACCACATTGCTGAACACATTTAACATAATTAGGCACACGTGAAATTGCTGCATGAAGATTGAGAGGGTTGAAAGGATGATATTCCCTCCTTTCCTTAGGGCAGTGTTCCCAGAAAAAGTTGTTTGCCTGCATGGCAAGAGATCGTTTCTTCTTGATATACTGCTGACATTCTTCTAAGACTGTTACCTGTAATTCCTTGATATACTTAGTCATTCTTGGTTCTTTTATAATCCTATGATGCTCAGCAATGAAAATAGCAGCATTCTGTGGTTCAGCTCGAATCCAGAGAAGGTGATTTTCTTCGTTATGTTTTGCTGAAAGAAAAGCGTTTTGCCATGTGAGCTGATTAGCCATAAAAGAAACCAAGGCTCTAATCTGAATATCACCAGCTACAGGAATCAAATTAAACTTTCTATCTTTAGGCATGTCCTCATTATGAAGATAAAGTTCACATAATAGATTATGTTCACTGACTGAGGCTGCTGCAAAGGTTTCCATAAACTGTTGTTGTGTGGTGACTTCATGTGGTCGTCCATCTCTGACTGCTTTTATCTGAAGGAATGCTAGGCGTTCTGCTAGGAACACAGAATAATTCAAATATGGTTTCCTAGTGGACAGAAGTTTTTGAACTAATTCAAAGATAAGGGACAGTCTGGTTTTTAACTTTTTGTTTTCCTTCTACTGCGCGTGGAACTGTTCCAAGACTTCCCAATTCCTATATGCATGGTTCTGCCATTACGATTTTTGTGCCTGAAATTCCCGTTCTTGCGATAAGGCATACTCTTTCTTCCATATAGCACTGAGTTCTTGAATGCTTAAAGTTTGAGTAATCACAGTCTCTGCACGAAGAGGCTCAGTCTGGGTAAATACTGTCTTTTCAAACTTTAGTGGAGGATTCTCAACTTTGATAACTGGGGTAGGTCGGTGTACTTGTGGTTTTTCTTCTTTTTCAGAAATCTTTGAAGGCCCTGCTGGTTCTTGTGTGACAACAGGGCGTTCCTTTTTAACTACAATAGGAGTGACTGCAGGAGTAGGTCCAGACAATGGAACTTCCACTACCTTATAACCAGCTCAAGGATAAAGATGACCACATTGGCTGCACATATATTCCTCATATTGATCCTTATCCGCACTTCTCTCGGCTGCAGATGCTACCTGGGCCAAAGTATACAGATTAAGTTCTTTTTCATAATCTTCCCTTGCTATTATTAACTCCTGCTTATAGGCCTCAGTCTTGGCTTTCAGAAACTCATTCTCTTGTTGCAGGGAAGCTATCGTGGCTGGGTCTTCTGTAACAATTGTAGTCTTCGTGTTTAGTTCAGGTGGAAGCGAGGAAGGTTGTTCGGTAGCCGCTTCATCATTAATTTCTCCAACAGGTGGTCCTTATGTGACAACTGTTGGGCCATTGGCTGGTATTTCCTTCTGAACATGCAAATTTGTCATACTGAGCAACTCAGTGACTAGATTTTCTCTAGCAGTAGTATCCTGAGTATCAATTCTTTGCTCATTGGTAGGTGGTTCTTGTGTAACACCTGCTTGACTAGTAGTTGGTTCTTGTGTATCATCTATTGAGTCAGTAACAGCTATGTCTTGTTCAGTTTCTTGTTCCTGGTCATCAGCAAGTGGTTCTTGTGTGACACCTGCTGAGATAGTGACTGATTCAGCTATATGTTGATTACCTGTTTCCTGTTTGTCAGCAGGTGGTTCTTGTGTGACACCTATTGAGACAGTGGCTGCTAAGTCCTTATGTGTTTTCAGATCATGGTCATCAGAAAGTGGTTCTTGTGTGACACTTGCTAGTCTAGTAGCTGGTTCTTGTGTAACAGCTATATGAAGTACATCGTCCTGGGCATCTACTTTTGATAAGTTAGCAGCTGGTTCTTGTGGAGCAGCTGCGTCTTCTAAGATGAATGATGTCACAAAATCCTGGGCGTTTTGCATTTCGATACCCGAGGGTGAGGAAGGTAGGGATTCGGGCGGGGTATGGGGTTTTAGAATGATGGGTGGGGTATCTAGGATAGGAGTCTCTATTTCTGCTGCAGGAGACGTCCTCCTTCGTCTTCGAGGTAAAGAGGCAGAAAAAATAGAGGTTTTTCTTTTATGGATTTCCTTTTCTGGGGTAGGGGGAACACTCGAAATACTAGCTTGTTTCACTTAGACCCTTGTTCGTCTTTTTATTGAAGAGGCATCCATTTCTTGTGCTTTTCTTTTCCTTCTTAGCCTAGCTAGAGGAATGTCATCGTCCGAATCACCATTGGGAATATGGATAGTGGGAATGGATGATTCAGGTGAATTATGGGACGAGGTTGATACACTCGCGGGGTCAATTGGTCTGGCTATTGTGGATGGCTGAGGAATTTCATCCTGTACTTGAGAGGTCTCAGCTGCTGCTTGAGAAGTTTCAGCGATTTCTTGCGGAATTGCAGCAGCTTCCTGGGCTAGGTTATTAAGGGGGATAGGGTTCTGCAGGGCAAGCCTCTAAGGATTAAGAGCTGAACCAGGGGATGGTGAGTGATGGAGAGGAGTGGGTACCTTGCATCCTTAGAATAATGTGACATATTCTTTAGACACCCAAACAGATAATACGGCATATTCAATAAATGACCATGTCTTAAATGATTCAATAATGTAAAGTCATGTTGGTACTGTTGGATACCTATACTAATAGGTTTCATATTTCATGATTGGCCAAGGAAAGTCCAAATATGCTCTGCTTTGATATCACAAAGAACCCATATTTCCTAGAGAACAAGAGGTGTGTAAGATGTTTCAAATATTGATGACCTTATTTCAAATTTTGATGGATGGTCCAAAAGTCTAATCTGGATCATGCCATGTTTAAATTTTTTGTTGTAGAATAGAGAAAGGAGTCTGTCCAAACTGCTTAATCTTGGCAGACAAGTAGTTTAGGTAGAGAAGTAAAGGTTCCCAACAGCTTAATCTGGGACCTTGGAAGAGATAAGGGTAGAAGTAGATAGAAAAGAATAAAGAAAAAGCCAAAGAAAAGAAAAGGCAAGTAAGGGTTTGCAAGCCTAAATGCACCCTCCAAGGAGAAACAAAAAATGTTAGGAAAGTAGCTGGGTAAGCAGTTGTGGTTGCAGAAAAGGTATTTTCACCATTTCACACATGTCAAGAGGTGTTTTGCCAAGGCAAAAATCTATCAATGGACAAAGTGGTGAATTCCATCAAATTACAGCAAGGAGCATGACTAACCTCCCTCTCCTCCTTCATTCCATTACTAACATTCCCTTTCTTTAAGCTGAGATTTATGAAGAGAGATCATGGTTTTATGGTGGTTCTTGTTCATTCAGAGGCCACATTTATTGTCTAAGATCTTTTCATTTTGATCTACTCTCAAAACTAAATCAACTTTACATAAACTCAGTAAAATCCCCTTCATTTGCTCCCCTCATTCATATTAACCTCTAATTCTACTATATAGCTCCCTTATCTTACCCCTCCCCTAATAATACTAACACTATGGTGTATAAAGCCCCAAATTCTATAAATACTCCTCCCCTTGGCATTATAGCCATATGTTCTTCAAAAGGAACCAAAGTGACCTCTGGTCACCTTGGTGAACCTATCACATCCCTTTCCCCCTTGCTACAAGCCAACTTGCTCCTCAAACCACCAATTGCATTGAAAAAACCCTTGAAAACCCTCTTTTACCCTTAAAACCTTTGCAAAAATTACCCAAAGTCTAAAAGCCCGCCTCTGGCACATTTCCAAAGGTTAGCGCGCAGTTTGATTTTATAAAAAACATTGAAAAACCACTAAAAACCCACAACCCAAAGTTTTCCGCCCTCGCATATAACCCGAGCATGTTGATGCTCCGCCCACCGTCGGATCAAGGCCCGAAGATCCGACGATCCACGATGATATCGGAGCAGCCCCCGCAGTCGTCCTTTACCGCCCGAGAAGGTGACGTTGCGTCACGTCAGGGCCTCTCCACGCGTCAAGCAATAAGGTCTCTCGGAGCCAGGCCTGACACTTTCAGCGCCATACCCAAACTGCCCCGAGAGACCGTAGCGGTTAGACTTAACCGTAACCGCTACGGTCCTAACCGCCATCTGTCTTCCACTAATGCTTCGCCACGTCATGTCTGCTTGTCCTCACCCCTGTTATTCGTCCACCTGGCCGCTGACATGGCTGCCACCGCACCATCCCCCATGGACCAACAGTGTACTGACACGTCACCCGATGACGTCAGCTGACGTCACTTGACCTTGACCCACCAATGACATCATGCTGACGTCATCACTAAAAAGCGCCAAAATCATAAAAAGCCCATATTAAGCCAAAAAACGTCTATTTTTCCATTATTTGCACATTTCTCTACTGTTTTCTCTGCATGAGCGTTTGCGTCCTAAAAACTCTGCCAACCTGCTCATTTGACCAAGGCGACCTCCACAGCATCAACCGTGCGCGCCCATGCGACCTCTGTTCGTCAATTAACAGGTATTTACCACTTGCTGCCCTCCATACGCCTGTTATTGAAATTAAAGTCACTCAGAGGGCCAAGGAGACCTTAAAAATTGTATTTTCACCGGCCATTTCCCTCTGCACGTCCACATTTGCAACTGTGAAGTCCCTAAAACACCAGCTGAGCCTTAATACCTGTAATTTCGCTCAAAACCATCATTCACTGCGTATTCCCGGCAAATTTCTGGTTAAACTCAATTCACCCGCTAAAAGAGGACATAGTGAGACCATAGAGAAGCCCTGCTCCTGAAACAAACAGTATTTCAATTGCTGTTGTGTAAATTCCTCCTCTGTTATCTGAGATACAAACTGCTTTTACAGAGGGTACCTTAGAAGAAGAAATAACTGCTGAAGAGCTTCTAGAAAGAGAAGCTAGAAATATACAAAAGCAAGCTGACTTGGAAAATTGTGGACAGGTTCCTCATTCATACAGAAGACAGCTTGGAGCAGCTACTACATCATCAACAACACAGCAGCAAACTGCCGAGAAGGCACCACAGACAGCGAGCAAAGATAAAGGGAAGCAGGTGGAACAGCCACCTCCATTGACAGAAGAACAAGTGGAGACATTGCTACAACAGCAAGAAGAGATGGAACAGCAGGAACAAGGGCAGCAGCAAGAAGAAGTGCCACTTAAGGAACAGCAACCCTTGCAGCAAGAAAGGGTGATTGACACTCCTAGTTCCACTGAGCAACAGGCTCAGAATATAGTGCCTCCTAGGGCAGAAACTACCTTTGATACATCGGTTCTCCAAACCCCACAAAAGGAGGACTTAACCAGGAAAAGAGATAGAGAGACTCCCCTGACTTCATCCATCGATCAGGGAGAGAAAAGGCAAAGGTTGAATGACTTCCCAGAAGATGATGAGGCAATAAGACAAGCATCGGGCATGGGCCCACCCAGCCGAGAAGTATCAGCCAGTTCTTTCCAGCATGAGCATGATAGAGCTATGGGAGGGGAGGTCAGCTCCTCCAGCCAGCACAAAGAAGGACAGGTAAGCATCAAACAGCAGTTTATCGACATTAAAAGGAGGAGTGATCCTATTAAAGTACAGCTGTACAATCATTTGCTGAACCTGGCTCCCACCAATCAGCAAAGACTCATGTCTGCCTTTGATGTAAGTGAAGGCAAAATGATCATGAGTCACTTCATGCCCACAACTCTGCATCCCCAATCTACCTCGGATTACCTAAGGACCAACATGGAGGTTCTGGCCAAAGATATACACCCTATGGATAAAATCGAACTGCATAAACAAACTGGTGAAATGGTGTATGCCTCCTTGGCAGATGAAACATTGGAAAACTACAAATTGAAGAGCAGCCTTGATAATACAGCCTCTCAGCTGGAATTGGAGAGAGCATCATCACAAGCCAAGGACAACAGAATCAAGTCCTTGGAGGAGGTAATTATAGAAATTGGACATGATCCTAAAGATGTTAAAGGCATCCAAGAACTGTTGAAGATAAGGGATCAAGACATGGCTGCCTTAAGAAAGAAAATCAAGCTCCCAGCCACCATCCATCCTCAAACAGATGAAGTTGCCCAACAAAGGCTAGAAAAGGATACTACGGATTTGATGATATCCTTATACAAGGAGCTGGTTCGGACTCAAGACCAGCTAGGACAATCAGAAGCTGCAAAGGCAGCATTACAGACAGCATTGAAACAGAGAGAAGAGGGCCAAACTTCCCAGCCCCCTCCGGAAGTAATCAATCTTGAAGAAGCTCCTCCAATAACTACTCTTCCTCCTCAGCAGACAGGAACTACAGCACCAACTACAGCACCATCTACAGCAACAACTACGCCAACAACAGAGCAGACTCCTAGTCTGGATATGCAGAAGCTGCAAGCTGAGATCCGAGTTCTTGAATCCCAAATGAAAGAGCTTGATGAAGTCAAGAAGTCTTTGACTAAGGTGAATGAAAGATTTGATAAAAGCAAGCAGAATGAGGCAGCAAAGGAAAGAGAAATAAAAGCTCTAAAAAAGAGAATAGCTGAACTAGAAAAAGAGCTTGCACTAGAAAAAGTAACAGCAGAATTAAAAGCAGTCCTCTGGGGCAACATTGGTCGATCCATCACCAATCAGTGGCAATATATTGAGACTATGGATGAGCAAATAGTACTCATCACAAAGGCAAACAAGGAAATACACAGAGCAAGAGCAAGCCTTGGCCACATGCCAGATGCTGCCAGCAGAATGATCAATGTTTTAAATAACAAAACTAGCTCTCAACTAGCTACCATGGGAATTACTAACAGGACTGAAACAATCTCAGTAGTTAAAAGAGTCCTGACACTGAGAAGCCTAGTTGGAACACTGGAGAGGAGAACACAGGACATGCAGACTGAAATCAACAAATTCCTGGACAGATTCCTGGCATTACAGAACAGAGGTCTCCCCAGCATTTTAAGCAGTATAGGAAGACTGCTTACCCTGGAAAATTACATCAAAAGGGTTGATGCCCATGCTGCATCACAAATTGCAAAACAGCCCAGTACCTCAGCAGAAACAGGGCCAGCATCAGGGCAGAATTTGTATGATAGGGTGGATAACTTGTATTATATCATGAATGAAATTGATCACCTGTTTAATACACCACCAAATTTCTTTAAGTATACAGAAGCAGATGAGACTATGGGGGCAATCATAAATCATCAATTGCCCACACAGGAAGTATGGAGGAATTTGACACAGATAATTTTATCAGGCCAGAACCTGTAGCGTTAATTTCCTCCAGTTTATGAACAGTCATGCACAGGCAGAATTTTGGTGGATAACTCCACAAGGAAAGGACAGATGCTGAGCCAACTCAGCAGGGCTATTTACTCACCACAGCAGCAATCACAATCACAGGTGGCAGACCCAAAATACAGTGCGCGAGCCATAAAGTCGGGTTCTCCAGCATTTGATCAAAGTATCCCGACCGACTTAGCAGCTCCCAAAGGCCAAAATATCTTCTGACAGAACATCAAGACGCCTTTATCTTGTATTCAATGCTGTAATAAATTTCTTATAATAATATCTCAAAAGTTGGTGAGAACATTAAGTCTGAGATAACTTAGAACTCAGATATTTTTGTGAAATCGTATGTATATATTCGCCCCTGACTGAAGCTTAAGGGGTTGTTGTTATTTTCATTTTGGGCATCTCACTTGCTGTAAAATTCTCAGAGAAATAATACAAAGGGTGAATGGAATTTCCGAAGCTTGGCGTACCTTGATGCATTGTGATGAATGGTGGATGTTGCAGGATTCCAGAGTGTTTCATAAAACAATAAGTCTTTCTTAAATCTCTGTGTTACATGTTTTCGAGTCTTTTGTTCTCTTTCATTGTTTAAATGTTTTACACTTGATAGCAAAGTAGAAGAATAGTTCCAGGATTTAATCACTGATTACCCTGAACTCAATCTGAGCTATTATCCATGTTTTCTTCAGATACAGTGAATGAAGTGTAATTCTTAATTGCTGCACTTTAAAACTATATCTTTTACAGTGATAGATATTACCAGGGATTCAAGTTTGCTCCTGATATATCTATCTGTTTCTCATACCTAGTTTTGTGGAAATACTAGAATACTTTAGTGAAAATTCTTAATTGCTTTCACTGGTTTTTTCACCTGTTTGTGTTATAAATAAAAAATTTTGTCGTATGAAGCATCCAAATGGCCCTGTAAGTTTCACCAATTCACCTCAAGGTTTCGAGACACCTACAGCCATAGACTCCATTGCCCAATGATATTTGACTCCTTGAACATTATATCACAAGACCTGAAAGGAAATCTTCAACCAAAACATAAACAAAACCTTTGCCTAATACCTAGCCTAAAACACTATCGTAACAGATACAAATCATAAAAAGAGAGCCCTCTCTGATCATAGTTTGGCTAGAAACAGTGATCCAAAGATTGGTTAGTGGTTACCCCGGCCGTATTCCCTTGGGAGTCATAGGGAACAACCTAGGTGTTAACATAATTGGCGACTCCACTGGGGACTTCTTAAGATTTTTCAATTACTATCTATCTTCCAAAGCTACCATCAAGCCTGAAACTAGCCAAGAGGCCTTAGAACTGTTTCTGTAATACAGGGACAGCTTTAGGGAAGAGCTAATTAGGGAATCTTCCTCCTAGCTTTGGAACATACATAGCCATTCCAAAATTTTCATCCAGTCCTTGCATATATAAACTTCTTGTACAAATTCGAAAGAAATTAGAAGCTGGCTCCCAAAAGAAACCCAAGGCACACTAGGGCAAACCCTGACCCTAATCAACCTATCATTGTTGATAATCCAAATACCATTCCAAAGAACATTAGGAGACAGCAAAAGCAGGAGAAGCCTGCTGAGTCAGATATAATTTCAGATCAGCCTATCTGCATTCCCACACCCTGCAAAGTTCTTTTCCGATCCTCACCTAGTTCCCCTAGTTCATCATCAACACCTCAAAGTCCTCTTCTCCCATCTTCACCATCTGCACATACTCTTTCAACCAGTTCCCCGCTTGTTACCCATACCATTAACCCTGTCACACCTGTAATCCCTGTTGTTCCATTTGTTCCTGTTAACCCTCTAAACCTCATAAACATGGCTAACAGGTATGCACCTCTGCAGATACCAGCTAATGCTCCAGCTCTACCCCAAGACTACCAAACCAAAATCTCATTTTTTGACTCCCATGGCCCTTTGACAGCTGTCCAGCATGCTAAGAAGATGCAAGACCACTTTGAGACCTATGAAATAGATGATAACAGCGTCAGGATGAGAATTTTTGTTCAAAGTTTAACTGGGGATGTTAGAACTTGGTTCAGATCCCTCAATGCAAACTCCATTGCAACACCTGATCAGCTTTACGAAGTTTTTGCTGAGAGATGGGAGAAGAAGAAAGATCCTCTACACATACTTGGTGAATATAACACTATTAAAAGAGGTCCCCAAGAAACAGTTTTGGAATATTGTGCTAGGTTTAACAATGTATATAATGCTATCCCCCAGAACTTAAGGCCCCCTCCTGATTTGGCCCTGTATAACTTCCCTGATGGTTTTGATTCTGATATGGCCTATCAGTTGAAAGAAAGAGATCCTCCAACCCTTGCAGAAGCTCAAAGGGTTGCAGTCACTGTAGAGGCTAACCTAATTGCCAAAAGAAATAGGGCAAAGTTGGAAAAGAAGACTGGCTTCAGAGAAGAACCCTCAGGTTTTGATCAAAAGCTGGATGCAATACTAAACAGCATGAAGAGATTGGGTGAGAGAGTGGAATCAGTTGAAAGAAAATCATCATGGGAGGCATCACAAAGCAACCCTCCTAGAAACCCAAATTTTAGGAGAAATCAGAACCCAAACATAGGAAAAACAAGTGCTGACCAAGATATTAGACCCCCTTTTCAAGAAAACTATGCAGAAACTTCCACAGACAATCAGCTCAATGAAGATCCTGAAATTAACTTAATGGGTCTGGATGGTAAAAGCCATGTTTTCTTAACACAAGAAGACCATGAGGAGGATGAAAGCAAAACATTCCAAACTAAATCAGGAGAATCCTTTGACTTTAAACAAGGATATGATACTGCTGTCTATGAAGTCCATAAACAATACAAACTAAGGAGTAGGACTGTAAATGTAAATCAGCCTGAAAAGATAAAGGAGAAACAGCAGTTTAAAGAAACATCAGTCACAGAACCTAATGACAAAACAAACTGGCCTACAAAAGAAGTAGTGGTTGAGGAGGTTACTGAAATACCGTCACCACCACAACAGCCCATGGCAACTTTGTCCTCTCACCCTGATTCAAATTTTACCCCTCAAAACATGAGTAAAAGGGGCAGGTCTCAAAGTCAAGATGAAATCCAACAAGAAGATTCAATAAACAAAGAAAAGACTGTTACCCGTGACTCTAAAACCCAAGTTGACAAACCTTTTGACCTAGCCACAGAGATTGGCAAGCTAAAGATAGCAATTCCCCTCTCAGAGCTAGCCAAGCATGATATCTATAAACAGCAGATCAAGAACTCCCTTCAACTCACTAATAGCAAAGATGATGTAAATGTGCTAGATGACACTCCAGAATTACTGTTTGGCCCAGAGGTAGATGGAAAAACAATAGTCACAGGGGTTTTACCTTTTTATGTCAGCCTGCATGTTCATGATAAAATACTGCATAATGCAATGTTCGACTCAGGCGCCTCTCACAACCTCATGCCAAAAGCAGTCATGGAAAAATTGAATTTGGATATAACAAGGCCATACAAAGACCTGTTTTCCTTTGATTCTAGCCAAGTCAAATGTTTGGGCCTAATAAAAGATTTATGTGTGTCCCTGGTTCAATTCCCCAACAAAACCATTCTAATGGATGTTGTAGTCGCTGATATCCCACCCAAATATGGGATGCTGTTATCAAGATCGTGGGGAGCCAAGCTCCAAGGCTCCCTGCAATTAGATATGTCATATGCAACCATCTCTGTCTTTGGGCAACCAAAAAGACTTTACAGGGAAACACTCATGAAGTATATGGTCAGCAGTGAAGAAAAGCCTCAAAATTTTCCAATATATGCTGTCCATTCGGACATAGACTCCTTCATCCTTTTCAATGACAGCACAAGCCTCTCAAACAATGACATTAGGACCGAAACACTCATACAAGAACAAAACATTGATCAAACAAGTATCGCCTGCCAAACATTAATCAGCCCAACAATACACAGTATCCCTCCTCTAGTTGTCAAAGATTGTCAAAAAAGTGATGAAATTGTCCTAGAAAACAAATGGGAAAAGAAACCCCAACTCATGCTCACATTGCCATCCCATGAACAGAATTTTAAATCTCCTGTTCAGCAAGACATCCTGTGGGTCCTAGAATTTGATGGCTCAGTTAACAAGCTAGGAGCAGGAGCTGGAGTGTGGATACATAACAAAGAGAAAGATTATGCAGAAGGCAGGGCTTATAGATTGAATTTTAGATGCACTAACAACATGGCAGAATACGAAGCTCTGTTGCTCGGTCTCAAACTAGCAAGGTCATTACAAGCTCCTAAACTCTCCATCATGGGAGACTCTGATCTAGTAATTCAACAAGTGAAAGGAAACTTTGTCACCAATGACAAAAGATTGAGGTCCTACAGATCTGCTGTAATTGAAATATTAGAGACCTTCTCTGAGTGTGTTATCACAAAAATTTCAAGGGGCCACAATCTCCATGCACACAGCTTGGCAACGTTTGCCAGCACCTTCAAATTCCCATTAGATCCCAATAACTGTTTCACAGCCGAGGTCAAATACAGACCCTCTATTCCAAACAATGTTAAAGAATGGCAAGTATTTGAGGATGACATGCAAATAAACAATTTTTTAACCTTGCAACAAGAGTTCACAGGATTAAATATTGATATTGATGGAGCAAGTCAATCACAAATACCTGAGTCAGCAAGTCAATCACAAATACTGTTTCAACAGTCTGCTCACCCAATGTCACCTAGAACAGCAAAACAATTACTGAGTCCAACCATTTTCAGCAATGAAAACATTCAGCAAATTCACCAAATTGACTGTGAAGAGATGAGCAACGCTGAAGCTGAAATCATACAACTCAAAGACAATTTCCTTCCAGTAGGCCTTACCCCACTAGAGGATATTTTTGACTCAAATGACATCCCTAGGAAGCCAAAGATGCAGCCATTAGATGCAACAGTTGAAGAATGCAACATTGGTACCACTGACAAGCCTAAAATAATAAAGCTATCTGCCTCTTTGCCCCCTGATCAAAAGCCCAAATACATTGATCTCTTTAAAGAATTTCAAGATGTTTTTGCTTGGGGATATGAGGATCTAAAGTCTTATGATACCTCTGTCATCCAGCACACCATTCCCCTCAAGCCTAATCAAAAACCATTCAAACAGAAATTGAGAAGGATCAATCCTGTGCTCCTTCCTTCCATTGAAAAAGAATTACAGAAAATGTTCAAAGCTGGTATCATAGCACCAATCAGGTTCTCTGAGTGGATTTCAAATTTGGTCCCTACAAGAAAGAAGACTGGTGAGATTAGACTTTGTGTAGACTTGAGGAATTTGAATCAAGTATCACTCAAAGATAACTACCCTTTACCCAAAATGGATCACATTCTTCAAAGAGTAGTAGGGGCTTCAAGGATATCATTGCTTGATGGATTCTCAGGCTTCAATCAAATCCTAGTGCATCCTGATGATCAAGACAAAACTGCATTTACAACCCCATGGGGAACTTTCAAGTATGTGAAAATGCCCTTTGGATTGAAAAACGCAGGGGCAACGTTTCAAAGAGCAATGGACATTGCTTTTGCAAAAGAGATTCATGACTTCTTGGTCATTTACTTAGATGATCTTACACCCTTTTCAAAATCTGACCAAGAACACTTGAAACATTTGAGACAGATTTTCATAACATGTAGGAAATATGGCATTTCCTTAAACCCCAAGAAGTCATTATTTGGCTTGGAAGAAGGGAGACTCTTAGGACACATTATTTCAAAAGATGGGATAAGAATTGATCCAGATAGGATACAAGCTATCCTACAAATGCCTCACCCAAGGAATGTCAAGGAATTGCAAGGATTCTTAGGGAAAATCAACTTTTTAAGAAGGTTTATCCCTAATTTAGCAGAATTAATCAGATTACTAAACAATATGCTAAAGAAAGATTCAAAGGTCAAATGGACTGTTGAAGCAAAACAAGCCTTTGAAAGTATAAAATTGGCCTTGACTCAAACCCCAGTGTTAACCAATCCTCAGTTTGACAGAGAGTTCATTATCTTCTCTTTTGCCTCCCAACATACTATTGCTGCTGTTTTATTACAGAAAGATGACCAAGGGAACGAGAAGCCTATTGCCTTTTTCAGCAGAGCTCTTAGAGATGCCCCTCTAAAGTATCAAATTATGGAGAAGCAAGCCTACGCTTTGATCAAAGCTATTAAAGACTTTAGGATTTACATCCTTTACTCCCATGTTGTGGCTTACGTACCAAGTCCTATTGTCAAAGACATTCTCACCCAAGAAAACTTAGAGGGCAGGAGAGGAAAATGGATTGCCAATATACTAGAATTTGACATTGAAATAAAACCTACTAAGCTGATAAAAGGGCAAGGTTTGGCCAAATTAATGACAGAAGCAAATTTCCAAGCCTTAGATATCAACCAACTGGACAGTGGAACAGAGCTGGCGACTCCAAAGATCAATGTAGCCTTTGAACAATCTCCTTGGTACTCTGATATCTGCTATGTGTTACAAAACCTGTGTGCTCCCCCAGGACTGTCCAGAACTAAGTGTAGGTTCCTAAAAATGAAAACATCTAGATTTGGTGTGATAGATGGAAACTTACTTTGGAAAAACCATGAAGGTATATTGCTGCACTGTCTAATAGAGAATGAAACTAACAATATCATGCAAGACTTCCATGCTGGAGACTGTGGTGGACATTTGTACTGGAAGTCCACTGTGGACAAAATATTGAGGGCTGGTTATTACTGGCCCACCATGTTCTCTGATGTTAAGAAATTTACAGCCTCATGCCACAAATGCCAACTGTTTGAAGGTAAAAGACAGTTGCTGCCACTCCCTTTGAAGCCCATTGCAACAGAGAGACCTTTCCAACAATGGGGTTTGGATTTCATTGGGGAAATTCATCCCTCATCTTCAGGGCAACACAGATGGATTCTAACAGCAACAGACTACTTCACCAAGTGGATTGAAGCTGCCCCATGCAGACAAGCAAATGATTCAGTAATTATTCAGTTCTTGGAGAACAATATACTGGCTAGATTTGGCTGTCCGGACAAGATAATAACAGACAATGCTGCTGCCTTCAGATCCAAGAAAATGGTGAACTTCTGCCATAAATTTCACATTACTTTGGGCCATTCTATAGCTTACTATCCTCAAGGAAATGGCCTTGCTGAATCATCAAACAAAAGTTTAATAAACATCATAAAGAAAGTGCTGGAAGAGAACAAAAAGAACTCGCATAAGAAACTAGTAAATGCTTTATGGGCAGATAGACTAACAACTAAAAGATCAATTGGGACCAGCCCATATGAGTTAGTCTATGGATTAGAAGCCAGATTTCCTTCATCACTAGCAGTGCCAGTTATGAAGCTTCTGCAAGAGAGCCAAGCAGAGCCAAATGATATGCAAAGGAGGATCAATCAGATAATCTGTTTACAGCAAACTAGAGAACAAGTTTTCAGCAGAGTGCAGATATTACAAGAGAAACTGAAAAAGGCCTTTGATAGAAGAACCAAAGCAGAAGATTTCAATGTGGGGGACAAAGTCTTAAAGTGGGATGCAAGAAGAGAAGAGAAAGGAAAACATGGAAAGTTTGACTCTTTATGGAGAGGACCATTTGCTGTCCAAGCAGTACAAGGTAACAACACTTACTTCCTTAAAAGTCTGACTGAAACTGACTTGGATGAAGGTCCTGTCAATGGCAGGATGCTGAAGCACTACTTTGACTATTCCCCATGAATGGAAACTAAGGATTCATTGTATATATGCAGATGTACATATTGTTTTCTGTTTTAGATTGTAAAATACAGTTTTCCAAGTGATTCACCAACCAGCTAGAGGCAAGTAGAATCAGAGGTCTTCCAAGAAAGAAGCACACAATTTTGACACATTTTTGCAGCAAATTTCAAAGATTGGGATGGGCAGTCAAAGAATAAGGCAATCTGACCTGCTGTTCTTGGTCTTTCAGAAGAAAAACCATCCCCATGTGGAGCCACTGTTGGATACCTATACTAATAGGTTTCATATTTCATGATTGGCCAAGGAAAGTCCAAATATGCTCTGCTTTGATATCACAAAGATCCCATATTTCCTAGAGAACAAGAGGTGTGTAAGATGTTTCAAATATTGATGACCTTATTTCAAATTTTGATGGATGGTCCAAAAGTCTAATCTGGATCATGCCATGTTTAAATTTTTTGTTGTAGAATAGAGAAAGGAGTCTGTCCAAACTGCTTAATCTTGGCAGACAAGTAGTTTAGGTAGAGAAGTAAAGGTTCCCAACAGCTTAATCTGGGACCTTGGAAGAGATAAGGGTAGAAGTAGATAGAAAAGAATAAAGAAAAATCCAAAGAAAAGAAAAGGCAAGTAAGGGTTTGCAAGCCTAAATGCACCCTCCAAGGAGAAACAAAAAATGTTAGGAAAGTAGCTGGGTAAGCAGTTGTGGTTGCAGAAAAGGTATTTTCACCATTTCACACATGTCAAGAGGTGTTTTGCCAAGGCAAAAATCTATCAATGGACAAAGTGGTGAATTCCATCAAATTACAGCAAGGAGCATGACTAACCTCCCTCTCCTCCTTCATTCCATTACTAACATTCCCTTTCTTTAAGCTGAGATTTATGAAGAGAGATCATGGTTTTATGGTGGTTCTTGTTCATTCAGAGGCCACATTTATTGTCTAAGATCTTTTCATTTTGATCTACTCTCAAAACTAAATCAACTTTATATAAACTCAGTAAAATCCCCTTCATTTGCTCCCCTCATTCATATTACCTCTAATTCTACTATATAGCTCCCTTATCTTACCCCTCCCCTAATAATACTAACACTATGGTGTATAAAGCCCCAAATTCTATAAATACTCCTCCCCTTGGCATTATAGCCATATGTTCTTCAAAAGGAACCAAAGTGACCTCTGGTCACCTTGGTGAACCTATCACATCCCTTTCCCCCTTGCTACAAGCCAACTTGCTCCTCAAACCACCAATTGCATTGAAAAAACCCTTGAAAACCCTCTTTTACCCTTAAAACCTTTGCAAAAATTACCCAAAGTCTAAAAGCCCGCCTCTGGCACATTTCCAAAGGTTAGCGCGCAGTTTGATTTTATAAAAAACATTGAAAAACCACTAAAAACCCACAACCCAAAGTTTTCCGCCCTCGCATATAACCCGAGCATGTTGATGCTCCGCCCACCGTCGGATCAAGGCCCGAAGATCCGACGATCCACGATGATATCGGAGCAGCCCCCGCAGCCGTCCTTTACCGCCCGAGAAGGTGACGTTGCGTCACGTCAGGGCCTCTCCACGCGTCAAGCAATAAGGTCTCTCGGAGCCAGGCCTGACACTTTCAGCGCCGTACCCAAACCGCCCCGAGAGACCGTAGCGGTTAGCCTTAACCGTAACCGCTACGGTCCTAACCGCCATCTGTCTTCCACTAATGCTTCGCCACGTCATGTCTGCTTGTCCTCACCCCTGTTATTCGTCCACCTGGCCGCTGACATGGCTGCCACCGCACCATCCCCCATGGACCAACAGTGTACTGACACGTCACCCGATGACGTTAGCTGACGTCACTTGACCTTGACCCACCAATGACGTCATGCTGACGTCACTTGACCTTGACCCACCAATGACGTCATGCTGACGTCATCACTAAAAAGCGCCAAAATCATAAAAAGCCCATATTAAGCCAAAAAACGTCTATTTTTCCATTATTTGCACATTTCTCTACTGTTTTCTCTGCATGAGCGTTTGCGTCCTAAAAACTCTGCCAACCTGTTCAATTGACCAAGGCGACCTCCACAGCATCAACCGTGCGCGCCCATGCGACCTCTGTTCGTCAATTAACAGGTATTTACCGCTTGCTGCCCTCCATACGCCTGTTATTGAAATTAAAGTCACTCAGAGGGCCAAGGAGACCTTAAAAATTGTATTTTCACCGGCCATTTCCCTCTGCACGTCCACATTTGCAACTGTGAAGTCCCTAAAACACCAGCTGAGCCTTAATACCTGTAATTTCGCTCAAAACCATCATTCACTGCGTATTCCCGGCAAAT
This sequence comes from Pinus tabuliformis, assembly GCA_031772625.1. NCBI lineage: Eukaryota > Viridiplantae > Streptophyta > Pinopsida > Pinales > Pinaceae > Pinus > Pinus tabuliformis. The sequence continues at coordinate 1,439,948,327 of CM062820.1, forward strand.
TTCTGGTTAAACTCAATTCACCCGCTAAAAGAGGACATAGTGAGACCATAGAGAAGCCCTGCTCCTGAAACAAACAGTATTTCAATTGCTGTTGTGTAAATTCCTCCTCTGTTATCTGAGATACAAACTGCTTTTACAGAAAATCACTTCTATTCTGTGTTGCTTCCATTAAACCATCCACCTGCAATTGTTGAACTCTGAAGAAGATCATGGAGACTCCCATTGCTCTCAACATCAAGCCCCTCAATGCCCCGCACCAGGAATTGGAGTGGAAAGCCCTGGGAGATATGGATTACCAAATGCTGGACTGGTTTCTTATGGGCTCCAAGTATAATATCCAGATGCTGAATGAGTTGAAAGCCCAGCACCTGAGTGGAGCAGACATCTTGGGGATTTGGGACTCAAACCTGCCAATCTACAACCTCCCCCAGGTAAATCCTATGCCAGAGTTGATATACAGCTGCCAGGAATGCTATGACCCAAATCAAAGAGCTGTCATCAGTCCCACAGGCTCAGTCCTGTTCCAGATCACCCCAGAGAGTATTAATGAGATGCTGCACTTCCATACTGCCAAGCAATTGACCCCCCTCAATATGCAGAATCTGATAAAGAAAGGGAGCAAGCTGTCAATTGACCAAATCATTAAAATTAATCAGCTGTTTGTAAAACCAGGCTCTGAATTTGCCAGAACTCCTCCTATTGGATATCAGTACTTGAATGAACTGGGCAGGATGTTAGTGGATTTGATCAGCTATGCCCTAGGATTCAAAGGAATGGAGGATGTGGATGAAACCATAATAGCAATCCTGTCTCTATTCTCTCCTGGTAAGCCCCCAGCTGTGCATTATGATTATGCTACATACATTGCAGATAAAATCCATGACCAGTTTATGAACTTAAAGAGAGAAAGATTATTCAGGTATACCTCATACATATACCACCTCTTTTTGTTTTATCAACCGGCTACCTTCTCTTTTCCTTTGAAGCAACTCAATGCCCAAGGAAATCCAAGATCAGTGGTGTTCTGGACCTCTGTCTTCCACTATACATCTGTGTCACCTTACACATACAATGAGTTCATTGACTTATTCATTTATCCAGCCATGACAGTACTGCAGGGTACTCCTCCTCCTAGACTAACCGATGACATGAGGAGAATTCTCCATTTGAATAAGTCCTACAGCATTGGGAATTGGTACTTCTACCAAAACCACACAGTCATCAGAATATATGGCTGTGAGTTGACACCTTTTAGATTGCCAAGGTATGTCCCCATGAGGCTTTTTGCCTTGGAATATTTCAGACAGTTTGGCAACTCAGACTACCTGCATTTTCAGAGCAAGAACAAGAAGTCACAGCTAAAGGTAAGGAGCCAGCTGGGTCCTTTCCTATATAACAGAAAAGAGGAGGGATGGAAAGAGGCAAACACTATCCTGGAAGGCCTCAGACTGCAAACTAGTTTTGAATGGATACCCTATGACCCCAATCATTTTGTCTCCCTCAGGAGGATAAAATACAAATTGGGTGGTTATGCACACAAGAGACAACCTGAGATTGAACAGTATGCCAATGCATTAAGCTGGGAAGAGGGTACCTTAGAAGAAGAAATAACTGCTGAAGAGCTTCTAGAAAGAGAAGCTAGAAATATACAAAAGCAAGCTGACTTGGAAAATTGTGGACAGGTTCCTCATTCATACAGAAGACAGCTTGGAGCAGCTACTACATCATCAACAACACAGCAGCAAACTGCCGAGAAGGCACCACAGACAGCGAGCAAAGATAAAGGGAAGCAGGTGGAACAGCCACCTCCATTGACAGAAGAACAAGTGGAGACATTGCTACAACAGCAAGAAGAGATGGAACAGCAGGAACAAGGGCAGCAGCAAGAAGAAGTGCCACTTAAGGAACAACAACCCTTGCAGCAAGAAAGGGTGATTGACACTCCTAGTTCCACTGAGCAACAGGCTCAGAATATAGTGCCTCCTAGGGCAGAAACTACCTTTGATACATCGGTCCTCCAAACCCCACAAAAGGAGGACTTAACCAGGAAAAGAGATAGAGAGACTCCCCTGACTTCATCCTTCGATCAGGGAGAGAAAAGGCAAAGGTTGAATGACTTCCCAGAAGATGATGAGGCAATAAGACAAGCATCGGGCATGGGCCCACCCAGCCGAGAAGTATCAGCCAGTTCTTTCCAGCATGAGCATGATAGAGCTATGGGAGGGGAGGTCAGCTCCTCCAGCCAGCACAAAGAAGGACAGGTAAGCATCAAACAGCAGTTTATCGACATTAAAAGGAGGAGTGATCCTATTAAAGTACAGTTGTACAATCATTTGCTGAACCTGGCTCCCACCAATCAGCAAAGACTCATGTCTGCCTTTGATGTAAGTGAAGGCAAAATGATCATGAGTCACTTCATGCCCACAACTCTGCATCCCCAATCTACCTCAGATTACCTAAGGACCAACATGGAGGTTCTGGCCAAAGATATACACCCTATGGATAAAATCGAACTGCATAAACAAACTGGTGAAATGGTGTATGCCTCCTTGGCAGATGAAACATTGGAAAACTACAAATTGAAGAGCAGCCTTGATAATACAGCCTCTCAGCTGGAATTGGAGAGAGCATCATCACAAGCCAAGGACAACAGAATCAAGTCCTTGGAGGAGGTAATTATAGAAATTGGACATGATCCTAAAGATGTTAAAGGCATCCAAGAACTGTTGAAGATAAGGGATCAAGACATGGCTGCCTTAAGAAAGAAAATCAAGCTCCCAGCCACCATCCATCCTCAAACAGATGAAGTTGCCCAGCAAAGGCTAGAAAAGGATACTACGGATTTGATGATATCCTTATACAAGGAGCTGGTTCGGACTCAAGACCAGCTAGGACAATCAGAAGCTGCAAAGGCAGCATTACAGACAGCATTGAAACAGAGAGAAGAGGGCCAAACTTCCCAGCCCCCTCCGGAAGTAATCAATCTTGAAGAAGCTCCTCCAATAACTACTCTTCCTCCTCAGCAGACAGGAACTACAGCACCAACTACAGCACCATCTACAGCAACAACTACGCCAACAACAGAGCAGACTCCTAGTCTGGATATGCAGAAGCTGCAAGCTGAGATCCGAGTTCTTGAATCCCAAATGAAAGAGCTTGATGAAGTCAAGAAGTCTTTGACTAAGGTGAATGAAAGATTTGATAAAAGCAAGCAGAATGAGGCAGCAAAGGAAAGAGAAATAAAAGCTCTAAAAAAGAGAATAGCTGAACTAGAAAAAGAGCTTGCACTAGAAAAAGTAACAGCAGAATTAAAAGCAGTCCTCTGGGGCAACATTGGTCGATCCATCACCAATCAGTGGCAGTATATTGAGACTATGGATGAGCAAATAGTACTCATCACAAAGGCAAACAAGGAAATACACAGAGCAAGAGCAAGCCTTGGCCACATGCCAGATGCTGCCAGCAGAATGATCAATGTTTTAAATAACAAAACTAGCTCTCAACTAGCTACCATGGGAATTACTAACAGGACTGAAACAATCTCAGTAGTTAAAAGAGTCCTGACACTGAGAAGCCTAGTTGGAACACTGGAGAGGAGAACACAGGACATGCAGACTGAAATCAACAAATTCCTGGACAGATTCCTGGCATTACAGAACAGAGGTCTCCCCAGCATTTTAAGCAGTATAGGAAGACTGCTTACCCTGGAAAATTACATCAAAAGGGTTGATGCCCATGCTGCATCACAAATTGCAAAACAGCCCAGTACCTCAGCAGAAACAGGGCCAGCATCAGGGCAGAATTTGTATGATAGGGTGGATAACTTGTTTTATATCATGAATGAAATTGATCACCTGTTTGATACACCACCAAATTTCTTTAAGTATACAGAAGCAGATGAGACTATGGGGGCAATCATAAATCATCAATTGCCCACACAGGAAGTATGGAGGAATTTGACACAGATAATTTTATCAGGCCAGAACCTGTAGCGTTAATTTCCTCCAGTTTATGAACAGTCATGCACAGGCAGAATTTTGGTGGATAGCTCCACAAGGAAAGGACAGATGCTGAGCCAACTCAGCAGGGCTATTTACTCACCACAGCAGCAATCACAATCACAGGTGGCAGACCCAAAATACAGCGCGCGAGCCATAAAGTCGGGTTCTCCAGCATTTGATCAAAGTATCCCGACCGACTTAGCAGCTCCCAAAGGCCAAAATATCTTCTGACAGAACATCAAGACGCCTTTATCTTGTATTCAATGCTGTAATAAATTTCTTATAATAATATCTCAAAAGTTGGTGAGAACATTAAGTCTGAGATAACTTAGAACTCAGATATTTTTGTGAAATCGTATGTATATATTCGCCCCTGACTGAAGCTTAAGGGGTTGTTGTTATTTTCATTTTGGGCATCTCACTTGCTGTAAAATTCTCAGAGAAATAATACAAAGGGTGAATGGAATTTCCGAAGCTTGGCGTACCTTGATGCATTGTGATGAATGGTGGATGTTGCAGGATTCCAGAGTGTTTCATAAAACAATAAGTCTTTCTTAAATATCTGTGTTACATGTTTTCGAGTCTTTTGTTCTCTTTCATTGTTTAAATGTTTTACACTTGATAGCAAAGTAGAAGAATAGTTCCAGGATTTAATCACTGATTACCCTGAACTCAATCTGAGCTATTATCCATGTTTTCTTCAGATACAGTGAATGAAGTGTAATTCTTAATTGCTGCACTTTAAAACTATATCTTTTACAGTGATAGATATTACCAGGGATTCAAGTTTGCTCCTGATATATCTATCTGTTTCTCATACCTAGTTTGGTGGAAATACTAGAATACTTTAGTGAAAATTCTTAATTGCTTTCACTGGTTTTTTCACCTGTTTGTGTTATAAATCAAAAATTTTGTCGTATGAAGCATCCAAATGGCCCTGTAAGTTTCACCAATTCACCTCAAGGTTTCGAGACACCTACAGCCATAGACTCCATTGCCCAATGATATTTGACTCCTTGAACATTATATCACAAGACCTGAAAGGAAATCTTCAACCAAAACATAAACAAAACCTGTGCCTAATACCTAGCCTAAAACACTATCGTAACAGATACAAATCATAAAAAGAGAGCCCTCTCTGATCACAGTTTGGCTAGAAACAGTGATCCAAAGATTGGTTAGTGGTTACCCCGGCCGTATTCCCTTGGGAGTCATAGGGAACAACCTGGGTGTTAACAGGTACACTACCTGATAATGTCCTTCACAGGTAAAATAATGCTTGACAAACTCCGCAACCTTTGGCCATGGAGGTGGTAAGGAACGTAGTGCAACCCCTCTGCCTTTAGGTTCGACCTGCTCCGCAGGTAGAAGAAAATCTTGCTGAGCATTTAGAATTAAGAGTTTTCGGCTGAACTAGCGGATACCATTGGCAGGGAATCTTGAAACCTGTGCTATATCCTCCTCTGTTATGAGAATTCGCATTCCTCGAACAATAGAATGGTATTCTTTTAAATTAAGTGCGAATTCCAGGACTTGCTAAGAGTCAAATTCCTGGAGCCTTCGGAAGTAATCCACCCAGCCCACTTGCAAAAAAATTTGATATACTTCTGGGTAAAGTTCCAGTAAGGCCGTTGAACCAGGTTCATTTCGGACAGCGTTCCCTCCCACAGTTGCTGGTTCAGTAAGATGCACAATACAGAGCTGGTTACCGCAGCAGAGATAGAGTAAGTGTTGGGTCCCTATAATACTAGTGACTACCCCATTACTATTGTAGTTATACCCTTATTCATATTGTTGTGCCCCTATTACCCCCATATTGTTATTTCTGTGCCCCATAGAATCCCTCTACTGTTATTTTTGTGGCTTTATATTATTATTGTTAGGTCGGCTGGACTATATTGTGACTCCTTAGACTCCTATATATAGAAAGGAGGTTTTATCATTTGTATCATCCAAGAATTGTTCATTCATGTAATGTAAAGGAGGTTTCCCCCTTGAAGAGGCTGAATTCTAAGGCGTTGATCTATCTTTTCTATCTTTTCTTGAGCTGGTTTCATAAGATTTGGTATCAGAGCTTTGGATTCTAGGGTTTCGCTGCTCCAAACAGGTCATCGTTGCATTTTCACTATAACTTTTTTCTGTGATGTTTCAGAAGTCACAAAAAAACCCCATTTGAGAAGAATCGGCGCTAAACCTTGGGTCCGAATTTCAGAGCTTTTCGCGTGATAGTTTCGGAGATATGATCTGAGGAAGTTGGCCTTTTTGCAGACTCCTGAATTACATTCAAAACAGGTGACCTGGGGAAAATCGTCATAACTCTCTCTCTGAGGATCGGATTGAAATTTTGTAAAAAGTTACAGAAAGAGGACGGACTGTAGTTTCTTGTATGTGTTTTTCAGATTCAAAGGTTGAAACAGTGACTCGTGGCACGTCGTACAAGTTTGCTCTACTGAACCAGTCTAAAAGCAAGTCACTGTGGGAGATTTCACATAACTCTTCCTTGGAGAATCCAATTTGGCTCAGACTTGTGGCATTGGAAAGAGGATGCAGAAGGCTACTGCAGGTAGCAATTTCAGAACTGGATGATCTGAAATTACAGAGATACATCAGATTTAATATCAGGCTTCTATAAAGTGAAAAAACGTGTGTAGTTTTTTTTAAATTTTTGTGTAAGCTTGGTTTAACGGAATTCAAAGGGCATAGTAAAGCATTATTATCGGTAATGGATGCCCCGAGGAAAGAAAATGCAAACACCTAGTAAGGAACTTGAAAGCTCTAGCATGACTCATGAAGCAGAAGAAGAAATGCTACATGATATATCAAAATTACAAGAACAAGTGCAACAAATGTCACGCTCACAAAAGCTAACAGAAGCTAAGATAAGTGGCATGGAATCTAAGATAAAGGGCATGGAAGCTAAGATGGATGATTCGAAGACAGATTTGAAGAGAGACATGGCAGATTTGAAGATAGATATGGAAGAATTGAAGAAGTTGCTACAAGAAAGGGTCACTAATGGTGAAAAGGTAGTAAAGGAAACTCATGATGAGAACAAAAGAAATGTTAATCATGATACCATAGACACTAATGTTGGATCGAAGACTCACCATGTTCCAAAAATCGATATGAGGAATTTTGATGGCAAGGATCCCGCCACATGGATATTACAGATGGAGCAATTCTTCGATCTCAATAATGTGCAAAACACACAAAAGGTACGTATGGCAACTTTATATTTGGAACCAAATCAGTTTGTATGGTATCAATGGCTTTTTTCTCGTAAACAATTTATCACTTGGGCAATTTTTACGGAAGAATTGATAGAACATTATGAGGATACAAAAAGCAACACTTTTTTTAGCCAATTGATAAGTCTCAAACAAAAGGGTTCAATAATGGAGCACATTGAGGAGTTCCAAAAATTGAACATAAGGGTAAAAGATATTCCAGAGGAGCATAGGATTGATGTGTTCATAGGGTCTTTAAAGGATAATATCCAACATGATGTGCGCCTTTGGGAACCTGATTCATTAGAGAAGGCATTCAGGTTAGCAAGAAAAATGGAAAGCAAAATTATGGCAACTAGGAAGCATACCATTCACAACTATAAAGATGGAAGTGTTGTTGCCCATAGTCTTCCACAACCTACAAGGTTGACACCACAACAATTGGAAGAAAAAAGAGCAAAAGGGCTTTGTTACAATTGTGATAGCAAATACACAAAAGGTCATAAGTGTGCTGAGAAGAAATTATTCTACATAGATTGTGAAGAGGAAGAAGAAAAAGAGCAAGAAAGGTCAAAAGAAGAGGATATATTCTAGGAACAAAGCCTAGATGAAGAACAAATAAATCCGACCATATCTTGTAATGCATTGGCGGGAATTACCACTCCTCAAACCATCAAGATAGAAGGACAAATCAAGAAGAAAAAGGTAATAGTGTTGATTGATTCAGGAAGCACCCACAATTTTATTCATTGTAGGGTAGCAAAAGAATTGAATTGCTTCCTATATCCAGCACCAGAGTGTCAAGTGATGATTGCAAATGGAGGAACAATAAATTGTTCTGGAAAGTGCCATAATATCAAGCTATCCATGGGAGAATATGTATTGACTAGCCCAATGCTTTCCATTCCAATGGGAGGTGTTGATGTTGTACTAGGAGTCCAATGGCTACAATCCTTGGGTACAATAGCTTTTAATTTTCAAGAACTTTTCATGAAATTTTCTGTGGAAGGAAAGGAAGTTGAATTAAGGGGTATTGCAGGGAAACCAGGAAAGATAATCAGCTCTAATGGCATGACAAAGCTTCTAAAAAAGGAGCAAAGAGGTGTAATTGCACAATTATGTTCGCTAGATGTTTCCACATTGGAATCATCTATTTCTCCAGATCTCCAAAAAGTCCTGGACAATCATTCCAAGGTATTTGAGACTCCCAAAGGTCTCCCACCTATGTGTGATCATGATCATGCTATTCATCTGATTCCAGGAAGTGTTCCTCCAAACATCAGGCCGTACAGATATCCATATGTCCAAAAAAGTGAAATTGAATGTATGGTTGCAGAAATGCTAGAGGCTGGTATAATTCAACCGAGTCAAAGTTCTTTCTCAGCTCCAGTAGTATTGGTGCACAAGAAGGATGGATCATGGCGCATGTGTCCAGATTATAGGGAGCTCAACAAGCTCACTATTAAAGATAAGTTCCCCATTCCTGTCATTGATGAATTACTGGATGAATTGCATGGATCAATTTACTTCACCAAGTTGGATCTTCGTTCGGGATATCATCAAATCAGAATGAAGATTGAAGACATTCCGAAAACGGCATTTAGAACTCATGAGGGTCATTATGAATTTTTGGTCATGCCTTTTGGCCTTACCAATGCACCTTCAACATTTCAAGGTTTGATGAATTCAATTTTCAAACCATTCCTTAGAAAATTTGTGTTGGTATTTTTTGATGATATACTAATCTACAACAAGTCTTGGAAGGATCATGTTGAACATGTTGACAAGGTGCTACAACTATTGGAGGAGAAACAATTATATGCAAAAAGATCCAAATGTTTCTTTGGAGTCCAGGAGGTGGAATATTTGGGTCATATTGTATCTCATGAAGGAGTTAAGGTAGACCCTAGCAAAATTAAAGCCATTAAGGAATGGAAAATCCCCACATCCATAAAGCATCTGCGAGGATTTCTTGGGTTGACAGGGTATTATCGCAAGTTTGTTAAGAATTATGGGAGAATAGCAGCACCTCTAACAACATTATTGAAGAAAGATTCATTTTCATGGACTCCAAAAGCAACAAAGGCCTTTAAACATCTTAAAGAGGCAATGTGCCAAGCACCGGTCTTAGCTACACCGGACTTCACAAAAACCTTTATTGTGGAATGTGATGCTTCAGGAAATGGAATTGGTGATGTTCTAATGCAAGATGAAAAACCCATTGCTTTTGAAAGTCGTCCAATCAAGGGAAAGTTTTTAAGCAAAGCTATTTATGAGAAGGAAATGTTGGCAATACTCCATGCACTTAAGAAATGGTGACCCTACCTAATGGGAAGACACTTCAAGGTAAAAACGGATCATGATAGCCTTAAATACTTTTTAGAACAAAGATTATCCTCTGAAGAGCAACAAAAGTGGGTCACAAAGATGTTGGGTTATGACTTTGAAATCATCTACAAAAAATGGAAGCAAAATGTGGTGGCAGATGCACTCTCAAGAAAGGATGAGGATATGGAAGCATTGTTGTGTGCCATTTCTATTATCCAACCAGATTGGATAAACGAAGCAAAGGAGGAATGGAAGAATGACGAAGAAGTGTGGGCACTTATTCAAAAGCTACAACAAGATTCCAGTACTTCTGATACATTTAGCTGGCAAAATGATTCATTATGGTACAAAGATCGCTTATACCTCTGTAAGAATTCCAAGCTAAAACAAAAGATTCTTATGGAATTGCACACTTCTCCCTTAGGAGGGCACTCAGGATTTTTAAAAACTTACCACAGGGTTAAGAAGGAATTTTTTTGGGATGGCCTTAAATCAGATATTCAAAAGTTTGTGGCGGAATGTTTGGTTTGCCAACAAAATAAAGTTGAAACAATTAAGACACCGGGTCTATTACAACCTTTATCCATTCCAAGCCAACGTTGGGAGGAGGTTTCAATGGATTTTATCACAGGTTTACCCAAGTCTGAGGGAAAGAGTGTCATCATGGTGGTAGTTGACAGACTTACCAAGTATGCACACTTTTGTGCATTATCACATCCATTTAAAGCCAGTACAATTTCTACTGCATTTATGGAAACAGTTCAAAAGCTACATGGAAACCCAAAGATTATTGTAAGTGACAGAGATCCCATTTTCACTGGAAATTTTTGGACATAATTATTTTCTTGTCTTGGTACTCAGTTAGCTCATAGCTCATCTTATCATCCTCAATCTGATGGGCAAACTGAGATAGTAAACAAATGTTTGGAAGGATATCTTCGTTGCTTTGTATCTGATAAACAGACACAATGGGTCAAATGGTTGCCTCTGGCTGAATGGTGGTATAACACTTCCTTCCATACAGCAACAAAAATGACCCCATTTATGGCACTTTATGGGTACCAACCACCATCAATCACATCATATTTAAGAGAAAATTCTAAGGTTAAGGCAGTGGAACATCACATCGAACATCAACAACAAGTCCTCCAACTCTTAAAGGATAACCTCGTGTTGGCACAAAATAGAATGAAACAACAGGCAGATCAACATCGCAGTGAAAGAAGTTTTGATGTAGGTGATTGGGTATTCCTACGGCTACAACCATATAAGAAAATTTCCCTAAAGCAAGCTAAGAAGGATAATAAATTATCACCAAAGTATTATGGTCCATACAAGGTGTTGGAAAAGATTGGTACTATGGCATACAAATTGGAGCTTCCTGCAGCTTCTCGATTGCACCCAGTTTTCCATGTTTCATGTTTAAAGAAGGTTATAGGCGACAAGCTCCCAGTTCAAACAATATTTCCAGAACTTGACGAGGAAGGAAAAATTATATTGGAACCGGAAGCAGTGACAGAAACAAGAACTCGACAGCTACGAAATCGATCAATTTCAGAGTATCTTATCAAGTGGAAGAACTTATCCGCTGAAGATTCCACATGGGAGGATGAGAATTTTATGCAGAAGTATCTAGAACTGCTCAAGCGTTGAGGACAACACTTTTTGAAGGAGAGGGGCATGTTGGGTCCCTATAATACTAGTGATTACCCCATTACTATTGTAGTTATACCCTTATTTATATTGTTGTGCCCCTATTACCCCCATATTGTTATTTCTGTGCCCCATAGAATCCGTCTACTGTTATTTTTGTGGCTTTATATTATTATTGTTAGGTCGGCTGGACTATATTGTGACTCCTTAGACTCCTATATATAGAAAGGAGGTTTTATCATTTGTATCATCCAAGAATTGTTCATTCATGTAATATAAAGGAGGTTTCCCCCTCGAAGAGGCTGAATTCTAAGGCGTTGATCTATCTTTTCTATCTTTTCTTGAGCTGGTTTCATAACAGTAAGATATTGCAAAATGGGGCGTGACTGAATAAAACCGAGACGGGATCATGAGACTCAATCGTGTTAAAAAAAACAATGGTGATTGACATATCAAGTAATTATTGCGAAACTTTGATATTCCCCCCCAACTACGGCTAAAAGGTGTACGACGATTTCGGCAATCATATCGTGATCTTCTCATTAACTATTGCTTAATATTTACACATAAACACGCATACCTCACGTTTACCTTTGATTTTCGTGCTCAAAGTCCATTTTTTTCCTTTAGTGGATCACCAATGGTTATTTAGAACAAGTTATAAGATGTGAGGGTATAAAAGGCTTTCTTTATACATAGGAGGTGACGGCGAAGGAACTTTAATTATCAGGATAAATGGCTGATTCTCTGAGGATGGATAATATTAATTATTTTGGAGAGAAATTGATGCCTCAATTATGGGAAAGATGGGAAAAATTGACGCTTTTTCTGAAAAATGAGAAAAAGTCGGTGTTTCCATAATGGAGAAGAATGAGGAAAAATTGATGTTATAGCAATGGGGAAAGTGAGGGAAGGTTGGTGTTTCAGACATGGGAGAAGGATGGGGGAAAGTTGGCATTTCAGCAATGGCCGGAACTGGTGTTTCAGCAATGGATGAAACTAGTGTTTCAACAACGGGGAAAGAAAAAAAATGTTGTCGTTAAAAAGGAAATGTTGCTGACGGATAATGAATTGGCAATGCTTCCCAAACTAAAACATGATCCCGCTTGTAATGCCATTACTCCTTCAACCAGCCTCCGGATTAAGACCTGAAAAATAAATTATAATATGGCAACCCTTGACAGGGATTATTAGTTAAGTAATCTAATCTAATACTAATACAAAAATAAATGCAGATATTAGGTGCAATGAGGGGCGAGAGAGTCCCCCATGAAAATGTAGTGTGACTCTACCATGCAAGTGGCTTTAAAATCCTCCCTAGAAATTGGTTTCTGGTACGGACGAAGCCGATACCCATTTACTAGTAATGGAGTTATAGAACCATCAATTGTTAAGAGCCTTAATGTTCCATTAGGAAAAACAGTTTCTATTTCATAAGGTCCCATCCACCTTGTTCGTAACTTTCCTTGAAAATTTTCAAACCTGGAATCATATAGTAAAGCCCAATTACCTTTTAGGAACTGCTTATGTTTAATAGCTTTGTCATGCCACCTGGTTCTTTGCCTCTGAGTCATAGTTGTTTGGTGGATGGCATCCAACCTTTTTTCATCCAATTCCTGCAGCTGCTACAACCTAGCCGTTTGTGCATTAGTTAAATCAAGGTTAATAGCTAAAGCAGTTCTTAAAGTTTTAATTTCAAATTCCACGGGGAAAACAACATTTTTACCGTAAACCAATTCATAGGCTGAAAAACCTGTAGTGTTTCTCCATGTAGTTCTATAAGCCCATAATGCCTCAGGCAGTCTTTGAGACCAATCTTTCCTATTCTCTTTCACAGTTTTTGTTAAAATAGCTTCTATGACTTTATTTGTGCTTTCCACCTGACCATTAGCTTGGGGGTGGTAAGGTGTAGTCATTTTATGGTTGATATGATATTTTTGAAGCATATCTTTGAAACTATGTGAATTGAAAGGAGGTCCTCCATTTGTAACTAATTCTCTAGGCACCCAAAATCTAACGAAGATTTCTTCAAATAAAAAGGTTAAAATAGATTCTTCATTAGCTTTGATTAGTGCCTTAGCTTCCACCCATTTATTCATGTAGTCTGTACAAACCAATATATAAACTCTTTGCTTGGATGGAGGGTTGATGGGCCCTACAAAATCTAGAGCCCATCTTTCAAAGGGTTCAAGTATTACATGAGGGTTCGGCGGCATTTCATCTCTATGGTTGGGTTGGCCCATTCTCTGATAGCTGTCACAGGCCATGACATATTTCTTTGCATCCTTCAAAAGTGAGGGCCAATAATATCCCATCCTCAGAATTTTATGTGTTGTTCTCTTATCATGGAAATTCCAACCACAAGGGCCATCATGACAAGCCTTCATTATGTCATAAATTTCATCTTCTCTAATGCATCTCCGGATCTCCTGGTCAAGTCCTATATGAAAAAGACACCCATTTATCCCGTTGTACCTAGCACTTTGTTGAATGATCATTCTTTTCTCCCTATGTGATAGGTGTGATGGTAACTTCCCTGTAACGAAGTAATTAGCAATGTCTGCATACCATGGTGAGTGAGAAGATACTGCAAACAAATATTCATCAGGAAAGCAATCATCTATTGGAGTATTACCATCAGTTTTTATCCGAGAAAGGAAATCAACAACCACATTCTCTTTACCTGGTCGATCCACAATTGTAATATCAAATTCTTGTAGTATTAATAACCACCTGGTAACTCGAGCATTTGTAACAGATTTATTCATTAAATACTTAATAGCTGAGTGGTCAGTGTGAACAAAAGTAGGATAACCAATAATATAATGTCAAAATTTATTTATAGCATAAATGACTGCTAAAACTTGCTTCTCAGTAACTGTGTAATTAAGTTCAACAGGGGTCATATTCTTACTAATGAAGTAGATAACATAAGGAAGATTGTTTTCTTCTTGACCCATGACAACTCCAATTTCAGTGTCCGAAGCATCAGAGGATATGTGAAACGGAAGTGCCCAATCAGGTGTCCTCAGAATAGGAGTTGTTGACAACTGATGCTTAAGTTCATCAAATGCTTTCTGACAGACATCAGTCCACTTAAATTCAGCATTTTTCATAAGTAACACAAACAAAGGGGAAACTATTTTAGAGAAATTTTTAATAAATCTTCTGTAATATCCAGCATGTCCTAAAAAGCTTCTTACATCAGTTTGTGTTTTAGGAATAGGAAGGGTCTGAATTACCTGTATTTTGGATGGATCCACCTGAATCCCAAGAAATGAAATGAAGTGTCCTAATACAATTCCTTCGTTCATAATCATATGACATTTTTAAGTACTCAAGGAAAGGCTAGCTTGTATACATCATTTGAGTAATTTCTCAAGGTTTTGCAGTGCAACTTCAAAAGTCACAACATAGGGAGTGAAATCATCGATAAATATTTCCAAAGAATCATTAAGAATATCAGAAAAAGTTCCTATAATTGCTCTTTGAAATGTTGCTGGAGCATTACATAGTCCAAATGGGAGAACTCTATAGGCAAAAGTTCCCCAAGGACTAGTAAAGGTGGTCTTGTCCTGGTCTTGGGGTGCAATTCTGATTTGGTCATATCTGCTAAAACCATCTAAAAAGGAAAAGGATTTCTTCCCTGACAGACTATCCAACACCTCATCAATAAAGGGCAAGGGGAAATGATCTTTTTGGGTGGCTTTGTTTAATGCTCTATAATCCACACACACTCTCCATTTCCCATTTTTCTTAGGGACTATCACTAACGGTGAAACCCATTCACTGTCAGATATAGGATATATAAACCCGGCATCAAGCAATTTTTGAAGCTCTTACTTAACAATTTCCCTTAGGTTGGGATTCATTCGTCGCTAGGGTTGATAGACTGGTCGAGATCCCTCCTTAATATAAATATGATGAGTACATAATTCAGGAGGGATCCCTTTCATGTCCGTGTAATCCCAGGTGAATGCTTCTTTGTTTTCACGGAGCAACCTCATTAGCTGTTGTGCTTCATCATCTGATAAATTGGGGTTTATGTTTAATGTTTTGCCAGGTTCAATTTCTATTGTTATGCTTTTAGAGGAGATAGCAGTTGATGTTTGAGGTAAATCTTCAGATTTAAGCTTTTGCTGTATTTCAGGATCCAGAATTGCAGTTAACTGATTATGTGCTTCAGAAGTAACTGAGGAAGGTTCAGAAATGAAATTACTAATTACTTCGTCTTCTATAGTATCTTTAAGAGTTAAGGCCTATCCAATGGTCAAGATGGGCTGGGTATCATTATCCTCATAGTCTAACCATACCGAATCGTCATTATTAATCATAGGTGTAGCATGAGGGTACAACGTAAGCTTCTTAGTTTCACACCCATTAGAAATTGTCATTGAACCTAATCAACAACTGATAAAAGC
The DNA here is from genome assembly GCA_031772625.1 of Pinus tabuliformis. Lineage (NCBI taxonomy): Eukaryota > Viridiplantae > Streptophyta > Pinopsida > Pinales > Pinaceae > Pinus > Pinus tabuliformis. Next base: position 1,439,963,957 of record CM062820.1, read on the forward strand.
ATCTGCTGTAGCCAGCCAGGGTCTCCCTAAAATCGGAGGATGCCCCCCCAACTTTGCTTTAGTCTATAACACCACAAAGTCAGCTGGATAATTCCATGATTCAATTGAAATAATCAGATCTTTAATAACCCCTTCTGGTTTGATTATGGAACGATCATCTAATTCCAGGATAGTTGGCGTTTCTCTAATTACGTTTTTCAATTGTAACAGCTGTGCAGTTTCAAGGGTCATGATATTTATAGTAGCACCTAGGGCTACCAGAACTCGTGAAAGAATAGTTTTTCCGACCTGCACTATGACAGTAGGGTGACCAGGGTCAGCATATTTGATAGGAGTGGCTCTCCTTGTCATTAAACCAGCTAGATCTCCTATCACATGAACTATAAGAGGATCTTTAGCCTTCCTTCTAGGTTTCTTAAAGCAAATTTCTCTAACAGTTCTAGCATAGATTGGTACATCCTCTGAGTGCTTGTAAGAGTGGAATTTTAACATACAGATTCTGTAATTCCCCTAAAAGGTTAAAAGCAGGTGGCTCAGGCATCTTACTGAGAGCCAAGCGCTCAGGGAATGGTGGTTCTGCTATTTCAGTAGTCCCATTAGAGGATGGATTGACTGTCTCAGCAGTTTTATTAGATGATTTATTCTGTTATGCTTCCTCTTTCTCAGAGTTGGAAGAGGTAATATCATCTATAATTGGCTCAACTACTCTCCCAGATTGTAAATGAATATCATTGCATTTCATAGGAGATGTAGGCAGGTTCTGCACGTTAATAACTTGCACAACTTTATTGCTATTTGGGTTAGGGTTTGGTTGTACAGGCAGTTGAGGCTTCATGGTCTGATTATTCGATGGGGTACCTATCGGGAGAGAAAGTTGTTGCTGGAGCTGAGGAAATTGATTTGGAAATGGAGTCTATTGAGTTCTCCAGTTTGGGTTCCATTGGTTAAAATAGGATTATTGTAGAAGCCAGGGATTCCACATTGTATGGTCTACAAAGGGAGGGTTTGTTTGTTGCATGGGTGGGAAATTAAAGGGTGGGTATTGCATTTGGTTAAAGGGGGGGTAATTTTCTTGATTAAACGAAGGATAATTATTCCAACGATTAAATGGCATACTAGAATTCGTACCTTGTCCTCGTGGTTACCATTTCCTCCTTTGTGTCAACAGATAAACTGCTTCAGCTTCTTCCTCCGTTGGTTGTAACGTTGCTTTTATCCCTGGTAAAGAGGGGCATTGTTGAATTTCATGGTCATTTTCACAAATGGTACAGATCAACACCTTGTCCAGTGGGCATTCCATCAACCAATGTTTTTCCCTGCATTTAGAGTAGAAGATGGCCAAAGCAACTTCTACCTCTGCCTGCTTCTTTTTAATCTGCAAGGTATCAATCTGTGAAGCAAAAGAACTTAACATTTCAGTTTTAAATTCTTCAAGTAAATTACCTATTTCAGCCCTTGTTACTCCACTACTAGCTGATTTCTGGACCCTTGAATATGTACTGTCACTGCTCTTTGATTTATTTGCATCTCCTCTTGAACACCTCTTGCAGAGGTTAACAATTTCGTCAAACGATTCTTTGGATATATCTCCTTTACCAAGCATATTTAGCATATCTAAACAATCATCTCTTACCCCTTTCAACAATATTGTTTTGAGAATATCCTTACTTACATCGGGGTGTTCAGACCTCTGCAAATTATACTGGAGTCTTTCCACAAAGTCTTCCAGATTTTCATCCTCCTTCTGAACCATCTTGAATAACTCCTCCCTTTTTTCCCTTATCCGGCAATAGTCTTCGTATTTGGCTAGAAATTTCTCCTTCATCTGGTCCCATGTCGTAATCACATGAGCTCCCAAGCTCATAAACCATCTTAGTGCATTCCCCTTTAATGTAGCTGGAAACAACTTCAGTTTCTGAGCAGCATTAACATAGTCATAGCTTCTACACAATATATCAAATTCAAAAAGAAACTCATCACGATCTTTTGAGGATAAACGATGGAAATTGGGTAATGCTGAAAGTGGGATATTCTTCATAGGAGTTTCTCCTTTGGGGAGTTCCCCAATAGGTAATTCCAGGGTGGAGATAGAATTCTCTCCCCTTCCTTCTCCTCTGCGACCTCCACCAAAAAATCCTTCATTGTTATCCTCCATTGGTTGTTTTCCTGATGCGCTTGCCCGGTATTCGGTGTTTTCTATTAGACTTTCAATGTCCTGCATTGGTTCCTCCACTTTAGTGTCCTTTATTGGCTCCTCAATATTTTCTACTGGTCCTTCGACTTCTTCCACCAGTTCCTCAGTATATTCTAATGCTTCTATAACCCTCTCCGGTCCCACTACTTCCTCTGTTTGATAGTCTGTTTGGAAAGAGTGTTGGGTCTGTGGCCTTCTAGAGCTTAACCTCTGGGATGTCTCAGCTTTTCAAATAATATCATCGATGAAAGTTTTTCCTCCTCCTCCTTTGCCCTTGCCGCCTGCAAGATCAGTTTTCTTATGTCCTCTCATGCATTTTGCATACCTACAGAAAAATCATCAATACTTCTAAAACCTATAATTGCCTTCCCCGGAAATGGCGCCAAAATGTTGGTCACTTTAATTGCTTATTGAATTAAACAACGAAGTGCGACATTAATTGTCAACCCAGGGAAGTCTTGTTATTTCAAAGGCAATTGCGTACTGTATGTAATTTAATTTTAAAAGTAACAGAAGTTATAGTATAAGAAAATCACGTCTTAAGTCAACAAACTGAAGCTCCACTCTGTATTACAACAATTACACTCTGTTGCAGATGGCTATCAGAAAAGTGCTTAATTCAAATAAAGAAATGAAGAAAATTAATCTGCAAAAAAAAACAGTGGCTATGTTGTAACAGAGGGTCAGGACCCTATTCCCCAGAGCAGGAATCTCCAGCACCTGCCTCTGATTAATTCAGCCTTGCCAATTCACTCTGTAACAAATCACCGGTGAAACACTCATATAACAATAATCAGAAACAGAGTTTCAGCAAAGGTATTATAAATAATGTTCAGCAAGCAGTATTGTTTAACAAGACAAAAAGGCACACTTAACACACTGCGGAAATGTAATGGGTGAATCTTTTGATGAAGGTGGGCCCTGTCCTCCTCACATGATTCCCCAAGAAACAAGAACTAGAAGAAGATGCTCAGAACAAAACTTTATTCATCCATCAATATATCATATTACAGAAAAGAGTTCCAGTCCTGTTCCTTTCAATTAAGCCTTTCTCTATAGTCCATTCCCCTCTCTAATGTAGATGTCTCCTCTTTATAGAGGAGACATCTATTACAAAATATTTTCATTGTTCTCACTCATTACACAAAAATAGGGAAGTCAATTCTCTGTCAATAAGATGTGGTTACAGTAATGTTGTCTTTAGATATAAGCATTACATCCCATGTAACAACTTCTTTGGTGATTAGTCCTAATTGATTCGCTGTTGTTGTATTTAGAATGTGGATCTCAATTGTTTCAGCATCGTGATCCGCATGTTGTTCCTGCTCTTTCAACAACTACAAAAATAGTCCTCCAGCTGTTTCAGCATCACAAACTGCACATCATCCTTTAACTGTCTAGCACTTAATAATTCAAAGATTAACTATGAATATGTCGTGATTTGTATGCTAAATAATTAAACATAGTGATGAGAAGAATCGTTTCGTACCTTAGAGATAATTGGGTCAAACTATTAACAAAGGCTTTTAAATATAAGTTTGAAAGGGGTAGTATCATAGAAAAATATATGGTTAAAAAGGGACAATATGAGGTCTTAACATAGTGTACAAAAATGATATAGTAGTAACATCATCAAAATGTACCTCTAACATCTACCTATGTAAGTAGAATTTAGATATGATCTTCACCCTTCGCTTTCTTGTCTAGATCATACTTTGTCAGAAACCTTTCTAGGTGCTTTGGTTAGTCATGAAGGTTCCCATAAGAGAAAGAGTCCATTGGGCCATCCCATCCAATTTTTAATCAACCACATATTCATTCTACTTCTCCTACTCAATCTCTGATTCCGATGACTCTTCTCCATAACCTTTTATATTTTTGTTTTTATTAAGTGGTTTGTTATCTGTTGGTTAATGTTGTTCGAAAAAGTGAAAATCATTCCCAACTCCTTTCAAATTTTCCCTAATAAGTGGTGGAAGATTAGATTGATGAACAAATTATTCACATGAGACAACTAAATCTTCAAGGGCTGTGGTAACCAATTCTTTCACAAAGAAACTAACACACCATGACAGGTTGTCTCTTTCCTTGATTGTGTATAAGGAATATTGGATGTGATAGGAAGCAATCTAAGAGCTCGAGCAAACCAACAAGTAATAGGCTAAAGTTTCCAAATTTTCTCATAAGTGACTTCATAAGCATGACCCAGACCATGATGTGATGACTCTCCTTTCTAAGATATATGAGTTGAACTTGGACTTGGACAACTTCTACCTTGAGAAAACGTTATTTATGTGAATGTAATGAATTATCACCCATAAAAAGGCTACATTCCTTCTAGCCCCACAATTTTGATGGTGTTAGAAGCTACCAACATACAGGGGGTCTCCTTGATATCAAGTCCTAACTAAATCTCACATCATTTTTAGCAAGATTCCCATTTTGGAAATATGCCTAGCTACCATATTCTTAATTATTTTCCTTGGTTGTAATAAATGACACAAGAGAAACACATATACTTTCGAGATGAACAAGTAAGTTAGGCTTCTAATATATTTGATTGAAAATAGTATAAAGGTTCTTTCATGAGAGGGAAGAGAAAGTGAGTGTATAAAAGAAAAGCAAATAGTCCTATCCTATAAAACCACAGACATATCTCTAAAATGATTGTCAATTATCTTGCAAAATAGTTCCCAAAGAAACAAAAATCATGAAAGCAAAAGACACAGAATTCAAAGAAGCATATTGAAGCCAAGGAAATAGTTAATTTTCGTTAACATGTGTTAACACATACATACACTACAAATAATGGAAGAATAGACTTACAATTATCCACGACATATGCATGAAAGTTTGTCACCTTCAAGAGATTCAAATAATTGAGTGAATGTCGCAAGATATACTAATACAATGATAGAACAATAGTTCCAATAGTAGAATGTTAAGCCACCACTTTCTCCTGAAAATACTAATCTTCTCTCCTATCCGTTGTTTCAGAAGAAAAGGTGAAAATTATTTTACTTAAGCTATGAAGGTGTTACTCTCCACCTCCCTTGTGACTCTTGACCTTCCCTCATGACCCTTGAGCTCCAATGTGACTTTTTGGATTCCTATGTGAGCTTTGAGCTTCTACATGACTTTAGATCATTTCAATGAATTTTCATATTCCATGTGGGACCCTTGTGTAGCCACACATTTTACATTTCCTCTTTTTTTCCAAAGAAATCCAATATTACACATGGAAAAATACATTGACATCATATGACTTTATTGGTGACACTTTGGGATGTTGTGACTTGGTGACAATGTCATAAGTCTTCATTTTAGTGTATCAATTAAAAGCTCCCCTCTTCAATGATGCCCTCATGTCTTCATGACAAATTTATTTTTATCTTATATTCATACTCCAAAGATATGGTTATGATATTTCATCTTCCATGTATTTTTAATTTTCGTCCATATGTCATAGTCCAATACCCCTTTGGCTCTTTGTATGATGGTTTATTTAAGCTTTGTCTCCACAAGTTCCTTCTCATATAATCTCCTTAAGGTTCTCCTTGAGCATCATCTTTCCATGTTAAGATCATAACACCTGTAGATGAAGTTCTATCATGACAAGAAAATATTTCTCGTTAAATCATATAGTCTACTTTGTTTCTCATGTAACAATGCTAACTATGATGGGAAAATGTGTAGGACTAAGGGGAGAGACCTTCTTCATCATAGTGCACACGAGAAAGATTCACGAGATGAGGGGCTACACATTGTGACTACACGCTACCTAGTGGTTGAGAGAGAAGAAACTATGGGATTGGACAGTGGGAAGGTATAGGAGACAAGGAGGCATGCATGGGCTCTATGAATGTATAGTGTGCAATGAAAGATGGAGAAGATCAATGAAATATATAGTTCAAGGCTACAAGGGTCCATAAGAGGCTACACTGTCCATTGTGATTATGCATTGTGTATGGAAAGGCTAGGTTGATCATAATTCCACATTCGGAAAATGAAACTCAGAAATCTTAGGGATTTATCACTAGGATAACATAGTGCACGGTTGGGGGAGAGTGTCCTTTCACACTGTACAACGCATTGTTCCATGAAGCAAAGGGTATTTAATTTTGGCTTAGGATTACACAATGTACAATTCTAGGAGGAAAATAGGTTGTTCCAAGATCAGCAAAGCTTCATAGATAGTGAAATTTGTGAAAATGACTAAGTGTGGGATCTACAAGACAAGAAGGTAAGAATGGAATCACGACAAGACTTGAGGATGATCAGACATTCATAAATGATAAAATAAATATGAGGAAATCACTTAGTACCCAAAATCAATCTTCATTCAGTAAAATGACAACAAAACAATACTTACCTCCAAGTGCGGCACTTAAGCTATACCTACTTGACACAAGTGTCACCTCCAACAAGAAAGTTTACAATACCTTAGGTATGGGTACAATACATGGCCTTATGGTATATGGGACTCCTTAATGGAATATAAAGCACCAAATTTTCCTCTTAAAATGTGTGCCAAACATTCTTTCACAAATACGGGCACTTCCCCCAATAAAATATGATAGTTGGGATTCTTTGAGAAGGGGACTTGGAAACTTAGAAAAAAAGTGATATATCACTCTAATAACTCAAAAAATAGTTCACACATTCAAAGGGAGACTGTAAAATTTTAATGTAGGCCAAAATTTGGAGGGTGTTGTAGCAACAATAAGATAAGGGGACTAGAAATAGGGTTATAGATCTAAAGCTCCTAAGAAAGAAATAACATATGGTGATGCCCCTTCTATAGAGGAAAAAACCATCTCAAATGAAGTGGGGGATGTGTACTTTGCTTCTTCTTAAAGCACACATGTAGATCATCAATAACGGTTGATTGATTCAGGTACATCATTTCATATGACTCCCCATAGGAAGTGTTATTTGACTACGAGAAATATTATGGTGGTGATGTCTTCCTAGGAGATGATGAGAAGACCAAAATCATGGGACACATAAAATTCAAACCGAAGTTGCAAGGTGAAATGATTACAACACTTCATCGTGTTCTGCATAATCTTCCATTGGACAAAAAATGATTTTTGTAAGCAAGATGGATGATGCAAGTGTAAAAACAATGCTCGAGAAAGACACCTACACGATTATTTAGGGATCAATGATATTAATGCGAGGACTTTGGATTTGGACTCTGTAAAAGATTCTAGGTAGCATTGGTATCATATCATGGTTCACCCATCAGACTAGATGGGTTGTGTGCTGGTCATGCATGCACGTTAGTTACATATGTGTCTCTTATGCTTTAAATCGATGTTCTTGTTGCATTTTCATAATGTTGATCATGGTTGTAATGATGTCATCATGTGGACATTGACGTGGTTATTATGGGATGCATCGTCATGAGTGTATGACTTGTTACATGTTGTTATATGTCATTTATATGTATCATTTTTGTGATTTCATTGGTATTTCTGTTGATATTATGTTGGTTATATATATTTAATATGACAAAATTTATGTATGCCTCTCATCACTTTTTTACTACTAAATGAAATAACAATGTATCTATGACCTGATGGATGAAATGGAAGTTGATGTGTTGAGGCATCAATGTTTCTTAGCGATTCTAATCTAAGTATGAGGGCCCTATGCTGAGATATTTTATTTACACATGTAAATTACATAGTCATGATATGTTTGACGAAATTCATGTCATAGTTAGTATGGCCCAGTCAAGTTATTATTCAAATGATTTACCTTTTTACTATCACTTCCTGGTTAATTTATTGTTCTGAAGAACTCATTCAATTTTCAACAGTGACCTGGGCTCTGAGCTTGAAAAAGTGGCTCAAATCCCATGGACACTTGCAAAACACTATGAGAAATAGTCCATATATGCTAGTTTGCACGACTGTGAGAGCGTCCCGAGGTCCCTCAACATTGGCACGCCCATAGCATGAGAGCATCTAGAGGCGAACTGCTCAGAAAGCTCAATGGGACCTAGGGGCTAGATGGCCAAAAGGTTGGATTGGTTCCTAAGGGTCCTAATGCTAATGTTCAATGTATATATGGTGTGTGTCCATTGGTTCCACTTCCTTAACATGACTTAGGAGGTTGAATCATATCATAGTGGCCTCCCATCACATGTTTTCCCTGCCTAGACTGTGGCATGGGTAGATGTGGGAGGAGGGTGGTACAGAGATGTCATGGCTTGGTGACAAAGAGATAAGACTTCATTTTAGTGTACCAATTACAAGATCCATTCTTCAATGTTGTCTTGATATCTTCACAATAGATATGATTTTATCTCATCTTCATCCTCCAAAGGGATGGATATGATATTGGTTCTTCCATGTCTTTTTAATCTTATTCCATCTATCATAGTTTAGTACCTCTTTGCCTCTTTCTATGATGGTTTCATTAAGATTGGTCTCCACAAGTTCCTTCTCGTAGCATCTCATTGAGGTCCTCCATCAACATGATCCTACCATGTTAAGATCATAACACCTGCAAGTGAAGTTCAGTCATGACAAAACAATATTAGTCTTGGCGTCACCTAGTTTACATTGTTTCTCAGGAAACAATGCTAACTATGATGGGACGATGTGTAGGATTAAGGAGAGATGCCTTCTTGAGCCTGGTGCACAAAATCAAGAGGTAAGTGATGAGGATCTTAGCATTGTGACTACACACTTTATAGTGGTCGAGAGAAACGAAAGTATGGGATCACACAATGCACAATTGCCGAACGAAGGGAGGCATGATTGGGAACAACGAATGTATAGTGCGCAATGACAGAAGGAGAGGCTCAAGGGATTATGTATTTTGAGAATACAAGGGTCCAGAAGAGGCTCCACTATCCCTTATGGTTGTGTAGTGTGGAAGGAAATGTTAGGTCGACCATAAATTCATATTGGGCAAGTGTAAGTGGAATATATGAGGGGTTTATCGCTAGGATTGCACAATGCGTAGTTAAGGGAGTCTATCCTCTAAGATTGAACAATGAATAGTTTGAGGAGGAAAAGGGTGCTTCATTTTGGATTAAGATTGCACAATATGAACTTATAAGAGGCAAATAGTTTGGTGCAAGATTAGAAAAGTTTCACAAACAATGCATGTTGTGAAAATGAGTAAGTGTGCGATCTACATGAGAAGAAGGTAAGAATGAAAGCATGATAGGACTTGAGCCTAATCACACACTCATGAAAGATAAAACAACATAACAAGATACACTTACTAACCAAAATCAACATTCATTCACTAAAATAATAACAAAACAATAATTACCTCCAAGTGTGACGCTTAAGGTATACCCAGTCGACACAAGTGTCAACCGCAATGAGAAGGTTCACAATACCTTATGTATGAGTACAATGCATGTCAAAATGATATATTGGATCCCTAAATTAAACATAAAGCATGAGAGTTTCCTCTTGAATGATGTGCCAATTTTTTTTCACAAAGAATGACACTTCCCTTAATAAAAGACAACAGTTGGGATTACTTTAGAAGGGGGATTGAAAACTTAGAAAAAAATGGATACATCACTCTAAAAAATCAAAACAATAGTTCACAAATTCAAATGGAGACTCCAAAATTTGAATGTACGCCAAAATATGGAGGGTTTTGTAGCCATAATAAGAGAAGGTAACTACAAAAAGGGTTGTAGATTGAAAACTCCAAAGAAAGGGAAGGCATATGATGATGCTCCTTATGTAGAGGAAAAGACTAGCTCAAGTGAAGGTGGGGACTCTTATTTTTATTCTTCTTGAACCACACTTGTAGATCATGAGGCATGGTTGATTGACTCAGGTGCATCCTTTCACATGACTCCACATAGGTTGTGACTTTTTTAGTATGATAAATAGCATGGTGGTGATGTCTTCCTAGGGGATAACATGATGAACAAAATCATGGGATGTGGAAAATTAAAGCTAAAGCTGAAGGTGGAATGATTAGAATACTTCATCCTGTTCCGCACATTCTTACATTGGACAATAATATTTTCTTTTAAGCGAGATGGATGATGCAGGTGTAAAAACAATGTTGAAGAAAGATACCAGCAGGATTGTTTGGGGATTAATAATATTAATGAGAGGCCTTCGGAATGGATCATTGTACAAGCTTCTAGGTAGCACTGTTATTGATGCATGCAATAGTTTTTTCATTCCTCAAAGTGGAGTAGAAAATCTACTGGTATCTAAAGAAAAGATTAGCATGTGGCATCAAAAACTTAGAGATAATGGAGAGAAGGGTCATAAAATAGTACATGCTAATGCTACAGTATAAGGTATGTCTATGTCCTATCTGCATTTCAATTTTTTTGAACATCGTTCATATGGCAAGCAAGATCAAGTGAGGTTCTCTGGTAGTGCTAAGAGGGTGAAACATATATCAAAGCTTGTGCACAGTGATGGGTTTGGACCTATGTCAGTGCCATCATTAGGTAACTGTGTGTAATTGCCTCATTTATAGATGACTTATTGAGGATTACATGGATATATTTACTCAGTAATAAATATGAAGTCTTTGATGGGTTTAGATAATTTAAGGCTCTCATGGAAAAATAAATGGAGAAGAATATTAAGGTGTTAAGGATAAATAATGGTCAAGAGTTATACAAAATGAAATTGAAAGAGTTTTGTAAGAAGTGTGGTATAGCATGTAAGAAGGCTAATCCATACACACCTCAGAAAAATGGAATTGGAGAAATAATGAATAGAACATTGATGGAAAAGGAAATAAGCACACTCATTGGTGTCAGGTTAGGACAAGAACTGTGGCCTAAGACACTGGATATTGCATGTCACCTATTTAATAGATCACCATCTTTGGTGTTGGAGGATAATACTCCACGCGAGGTATGTACTAGTAAGAAACCGTCTCTTTCACATCTTAGCATATTTCACTATGCTGCATATGTATATGTTTCAAAGGGGAAAATAACCAAGTCGGGTAGTAAATATGAAAGATGTATATTTATTGGGTATAAGTGTTGGGTTTGGAGCCTAATTATCTTCTATATTCAAAGGTATTTCTGCATTGGACCCCAGTTCGTAATGGGGCGGCAATGCCGCCTGTAAAATCTTCACTTCAGGGGGGGTCCAGGGCAGGGCGGCTCCGACCTTTGGGAGCCCCCCCTAGTGGCGGGATCGAGGACAGCACCCCCGAGGCTAAAAATAGATGTAAAATTTCCTTGTAAAATGTTGTTTTTTTGTAGTCAATTTGGGCGATTCATTAGGCCAAGGTATGATGGTAGAAGTTACGTTAATTTAGGGATTTTTTCCCTAGGAGGCAACCACTCACTAAATGTGAGGGAATTATATTGTGTCTATGTAGATCTCTATTCTGAGTGACGAAGAGAGGGGAGATAGAGAGCAAAGAGGGATTTACAATGAATATGTTGTAAGTTGTATCTCTTTAGTTTGTTGGATAATATAAATGGAAGGACTGGCTATTTTTCTGTGGACGTAGACCAAACTGGGTGAACCACGCATATCTGTATCTCTCTTGTTTTATGTGTTTTCTATGTTTATGTTTACGCAATATTTTATGTGTTCCATTTCTCTGTAATATATAATTTTGTAACAATTGGTATTAGAGTCAAAGTTATATTTAGCTGATAGTATTGTTACTTCTCTAACTAGTGGCTCATTTTACCCACCAACCATGTAAGTCTCCGTGTACACCTGACAATTGGTGTCACAAAACTCACATTCTTCCTAACCCAAAGAGGCATTAGGTACCCTTATGTCCGATTATAACCAAGGAATATCTTCAAAAAACATTCTGATAGTGATTGGATTGTGTGACTAGATGGGAATCCTACAGAAAATAGTGTGAGGTCTAATTGGGAGCTCACATTGGGGGATATCCCCTTATGGTGTTGGCAGCATCCAACACCATCAATAGTTCCCTGAGAAGGATTACTGTGAGGTTAATGTTTTCTCAACATTTTCTTCCTCACATTTCACTCAGGCCCCAATCTTTTCTTTTGAAATTATATTGCTTAGTATGTTTTTGGGGAGGATATTCATTGAATGGGGGCTCACTAGCACCTTTCCAATAATTACCCAAAATAATATCAAATGTGAAAATTGAATCAATAGCACTTGTGTATTCCTATGTTGAGGCTAGTTCATCAGTCACTTAAGTCTGCTCAGAATGCTCTTTTGTTGATAAACCTTCTATCGCATTAAAAACCACAACATACACGGTGTGTTTCCATTGTGAGCATGTTTCCTAAGAATTTGGTTATTGATGAATGGTAAAAGAGTTAATCCTTGAACAAGTTTTCAACATTAAATACAACATTGCAACATTGTCCATACTTGGTGAGTTGATTGAAGTTCTTCTTATGAAACAAGTTAAAGCACTTATTATTAATAAAAGCCTCGGTTGTCTTCCTTTTGACTTCATATACTTCATTAGTTAAAAACTTCAAGGACTTTGTTAAGTTATCCATATAAAAAAGGTCTTTCTCTTTAGCCTTAGAAAAGGAGGCTTGGGACATTTTACCAATGTCTTTGGAGTCCTTTGAATCTTCCTGATCAAAAATGACTCCAATAGACCTTAAGTCCTTCTCAACAACTACTGGTTCCACAAAGTTAAGAGCCAAAGTTTCTTTTGCAACACGTTTCACAAAAACAAAAATGTTAGTGGGAAAGGTAGCAATATAATAATTTTTAATTATTGAATCATGCAATTGCACATCAGTGGGTAACTTGTTCAAAATAAATATAAATATTTTAGAAAAATCTTTAACCTTTTACTTATTCCCCATCTTAATGTTTACAAGCTCTTTAGGTAACATGACAAGAGCTTATCATCAACAAAATTTCCTAAGAATGAATATTTAAACTCCCTCAAATTATGGATTAAATTTGGTGGAAGTTTATTGTACCAAAATGATGCTCTACCTTCTATAGTGTACATAAATGATATAGAAGTAACATCATCAAAATGTACCTCTAACATCTACCTATGTAAGTAGAATTCACCAATATGATCTTCACCCTTTGCTTTTTTGTCTAGATCATAATTTGTAAGAAACCTTTCTAGGTGCTTTGGTAAGTCATGAAGTTTCCCATAAGAGAAAGAGTCCTTTGGGTCATCCAACCCAATTTGTAGTCACCACATATTCATTCTACTTCTCCCACTCAATCTCTGATTCTGATGACTCCTCTCCATAACCTTTTATATATATATTTTTTTATTCTGTGATTCGTTATCTCTTGGTTAATATTGTTCGAAAAAGTGAAAATCATTCTGAGCTCCTTTCAAATTTTCCCTAATAAGTGGTGGAAGATCTGATTGATGAAAAAAATATTCACATGAGACAACTAAATCTTCCAAGGCTATGGTAACCAATTCTTCCTCTAAGAAACTAACACACCATGACAGGTTGTCTCTTTCCTTGATTGTGTATAAGGAATATTGGATGTGATAGGAAGTAATCTAAGAGCTCGAGCAAACCAACAAGTAATAGGCTAAAGTTTCCAGAGTTGCTAATAAGTGACTTCATAAGCATGACCCAAACCATGATGTGATGACTCTCCTTTCTAAGATATATGAGTTGGACTTGGACTTGGATAACTTCTACCTTGAGAAAAGGTTATTTATGTGAATGTGGTGAATTATCAACCATAAAAGGTTGATCAGTGTGTGTACTTTAAAATAATAGCTAACCATCTTATTTGTTAGATCTCGTATGTGGAAATTATGATGTTTATTAGAAATTACATAGAAATTATCCAGGATCAAAAGACATAATTCTCCTCTAAATTCAACATCAAGGATCTTGGTGTTGCAAACTATATTTTGGGCATGGGAATTAAATTATATCATGCAAAGAGGAAGCTCTAGTTAAACCAAAGGAAGTATGTCGAGACAATATACACAGGTTTAATATGTAGGATGTCAAACTCATGAAGGTTCCTATTCTTGTAGGTGTAAATCTATATGTTGAAAAACATCCCAAGACATGGGAAGTGGAAGAGGACACGTCCAGCGTTCCATATGCAAGTGCAATCGATAGTCTGATGCATGCAATGGTATGTACTAGACTAGACATTGCACATGCAGTGGTATTATTGAGCAGGTTTACGTCAAAATCGAGGAAGGAGCATTGGACAACAATCAATTGGGTTTTCAAGTATTCACATGCCACTCGTCATTATGGTTTTTGCTACAAACAAATACCACGATCAAACAAAGTGTTGGAAATACGTGGATATGTTGAAGCATACTCTGCTAGAGATATGGATCAAAGAAGATCTATAAGTGGATATGTGTTTAGCCTATTTGCAGTAGCAGTTAGTTGGATTAGCAAGAGACAGTCTGTAGTGGCACTTTCAACTATAGAGGTTGAATACATGGCAGACACTCATGCAAGCAATGAAGTAGTTTGGTTGCATAGATTATGTTAAGTATGGGTTTGGTACAAAAAGTTATAAGGATATTCTTGATAACCAAAGTGTAATTTTCTTGGAAAATATCCTTGATTATCATTCTATTTCAAAGGACATTGACATTCAGTATCATTTTGTGAAGGATATGGTTGAAGAAAAAATGTGTTGCTAGTAAAGGTTGAAAGATTGAAGAATCTTGCAGATGCATTGACAAAGTGTGCGAGCACTGAGAATTTGTCTCGGTGTAGAGAAACAATGGGTATTGAATCTTGGGACAAATTATTGTGCACTACGGTGGCCCCCATGTGGAAACAAAACAACATGTGGGAGAATTTTGGGTATGTGCTATATTCTTTAAACAACTATATCTAAGCATTTTTGTGTTGTATCAATCATAGCAGGCGGTCACAGGGATGCATGAGTCTCCACTGCCAGCCACTTGCATCGAGTTTGGGGAACACCCAAGGAAACAATTTTCTCCATGTGGACCAAATAATAGCTGGGTAGACCCCAGGATGGGGAACATAATGAACGACGGTGGGTGATCCTACACATGGTTTTTGCACATGGTACTTTAGGCATGACAACTTTTCCCATGGTATTTTGTAGATTCAATTAAGAGAACTACAATTACGTTCTAATACAATATTAATGGATTGGGGTTTATGAATGCTTCAATGTGTATATAATTTATTGTAACATCAAAAGGAAGATAATGAGAAATCAATCTCGTTTTCCCGGTTTTTTGTTCTAGAATAAAAATCTTCGTGTATGTTTTTTGTGTTCTTCCCATTGTTTATTTTTTATTTTTACGAATATGTTTTCAAGTATTTCCTATACAAGGTTAAAACCTATAGACGATAATATTGATTCAAAAATTATGAAGTATTACAGATAAGCCATTGGTCATATCATGAATATCCCATCTATCCTATTCAAAATATGCTTGTCTAAGTCATCAAAAATATTCAAACGAACAACATTTAAGAATCTATAATAGGAAAATGGTCCAAATCTAAAAATAATCTTTAAATTTTCCATAACCCACCATAAAGCCACGTCAAAATAACGTCTTTTTAATGGCCTCAATAAACCATAAAGCTTGCTCTAAATCTTGTTCAAAATTGTTTCATCTACAATATATATTTCACAGCTTTGAGGTCCGTTTAATAATTTTTGTCCCTTCTAGTAGGAGCCACTCTTTAGTGTAACCTTACACTAACATTATCACATCCAAGACATAGCTTATACTTATAATAATGTTATGGTTAACCAAAACATTTACTAAACCAAATGATGAGTAGTCATGCCTATACCTATAGAGAATTTACCTATGTTGTCATAGTTTTGAATGATTTTTTTGTGGCATGAAATAAAGGAATCTAAGGTATTAAAAATAGAACCTATGAACCCCAACCCTATACCAAATATAACTTCCACTTGGCATCTTCTCCAACACTAAATATAAATACCACGTAAGCATGAACATGCCTGAAATACTTTGGTAGGTACACAACCATTGGTTCCAATGTTGATTTTATCCATTATTAAAGAACCATTTCACCCATCGAATGTAAATATTCCAAGAACCACCATAGATGTCTTCCATACTACCTTTTTCATCATAATATCCTCTCCTAATATTAAATTAATTGATTTTTTTGTGAACTTTACACATTTATTTTGTGTTCTGTTTTGATAATCTTAGACCATCAAAATGATTCTCCATTTACTCGTATTTGTAGCACATTGCTCTACATTTTGAGCTAATTTAGAATCTAAGCTTTATATAAATGGGATAACATTCACTAGTTGCATTTATATCTGGTGGTTGGGAGAAATGTTTCTATCCTCCTACCCATGGTTCAATTACTATGTGTAGTATGTTGAGCTCATACTGAGAATTTCCCTTAATGGATTCAAGCATTTTTATTTGATGAGTATCTTGAGCACTAAAGAATTTATATTCCATGCAAAAAAAATTGTGACCATTCAATAAAAAGAAAAATCCTCACACCCCTCTACTAGCAACAACTATCAATATTTTCTACACTCACTATCTACACCCCTATAAATATAAAACTTGGAAGTGATCATCATAAATCAAATGATACTATCCTACCTTTATGAACATGTAATGCTTATAAGAATGAATTTTAAGCCCCACTAGGAATACAAAAGCTTAATCTAATAAACACATGACTAAAAAGAATAGAATAGACCTATAGCCCTAAATTTTCTTGATATACATGGAAACCCTAAACCTATACTTAATTCAAAACTCTAAAGTTTAAATAACTAAAAATAGCATTATATAATGATCTTAACTAATCCTCTTTCAGTAACACTATTGTACTAAACAAAATATTAATTTCAACAAATCACTTATCTTGCACATCCACCACTAAATTTCCACCATTAGATGCCAAAATATCCAAAACCATATCAAACTTAACTTCATAATTTTAAGAAAAATATATCAATGAAATGGGCCCGCGTGGATGAAACTTCGAGACATAGACAATGACAGCCAAAAATATAACATGAGTGGTGTGGTAGCACATATATCTTAATATTTAATAGAATCTAACAAAAAATTAAGCAAGACCAGTTGCATTGAACCTCAGCCTGATTACTAAAGGTTCATAACCTACTATAAATTCTTACACTAAAGTAGATTCCGATTAAACATATAATTTTTCTTTATATTTTGTTGCTGTTGATGAAGACTACAATATTGTCAGTTACTCTTTAAGAAAAAGTTAGATAAAATAATAATTTTAGATTCCGATTAAACATATAATTTGTCTTTATATTTTCCTGTTGTTGATTAAGATTGCAATATTGTTGGTGACTCTTTAAGAAAAAGTTAGATAAAATAATAATTTTATTTAGAAGAGAAGAGGATGTGTGCTTTAATATATGCATCTGATATATTTTTCGTTGAGAGAAAGGTAACTTTTCATATCTTGCCATCAATTATATGTTCGGAAGCAATGTTCGTAAATATGAGAGGATTACAATGTATCTCTAAACTTAAAAAAAAAAAAAAGGTTTGTTGGCCTTTCCGAAACATGATAGATGAAAATATACTTGCAGAGAGAAGATTACTTCAAGATAGCATTTTCCTTCTTTGGGTTCAAGTAATGCAAAATAATATAATAAATAAAACTTAATCTTCAATTTTCTCAATGTTTCAGTTTAAGTTTCAATGTTTCAATGTATCTATTTCAAAAATAAAGTGACATATTCCTATTTTATTTTTCATCATTAATGTTCGTTTTATAAAAAATTTATAAAAAACGTTTCGGTTCAAGTAATGCAAAAGTATCTAATAAATCAAACTTTAGCTTTCATTTTCTCAATAGTTCAGTTTAAGTTTCCATGTTCTATTTTAAAAATAAAGTGACATATTCCTATTTGATTTATGCATCATTAATGTTCGTTTAATAAAAAAACGCATTTAAATGATTCGAAAACCAAATACAAAATTACACGAGATGGACAAACAACATTGTAATTCGTGACAAAATGTTTTAAAAAACAATCATATCATACATTATATTCTTGACATTTGCCACCTTGGACTGACACAAAACATTAGACCAATCCATTTGTTAGAGTGTGAAGGGCATTAAACTACAAACACTTCATATTTATACTGTTTATATATTATGAGTGTTTGGATTGAGAGGAAATTCATTTTTATAAAGTTAATATATTATAGTTGTCGGGATTGAGGGGAGAATCGTAGCTTTAATCTCCACTTCGGAGGACATTTTCCATGTGTCGTGCAAAGCTATCACACAGTACACGCGATAATTGTACTAGGTATCTGGTATTATTGTATTTTATCTGCTCGGCTACTCAAAAGGAAACGCGACTTCTATTATCTCATAGTATATGAAAGTTCACCTTTATGGGGTGGGGGCACTAAATTGGCATTACTTAGTATCTAAGACTCCTAAAATGCTATATTAATATTTTATGGCTGAAGTTTATTTGTATTCAAAATTTTCTAATTTATTGTATATTCGTTTTTGCATTTTGCGTTGTATTGTTAAAGCTTCATTTTGCGTTGTATTGTTAAAGCTTCATATTTGTTGATCTATTTTCATGTATTATTTTTTTTTTTTTTTTTTTAATTTATCATGTGTTATAAGTTCCATTTATTATTAAGTGAAATTTCATAACACTTAGTGATATTTATAATATGTGCGGAAACCTATGTTGTGTAAAAGGTTGTAGAAATTCTCTTCAGATTTGGAACATAGGTATATATTTTTTCCCACAATATTCGCTGCATACTGTAAAATGGTCTTTCTCCGTACTCCTTAAGGAACCTTTCTCCCACATAGGACTTGTTCCACACACATTTCTCACCATTGGACTCCTACATCACACTTTTATAATTTATTGAATTTATAGTTTCTTAATTATGAGCCTTATGCAATTCTTGAGGGTCACTTATAATTCATTAATAGCATTAGGATTTTAAAGGAGAAAGGTAGTGATTTGCTGTTAACTTAGATTAATTTTCTCATGTTCCCATGAAGTACTAGTACTTTCGACTTCCATTTATGATGTGCGCAAGTCCCAAAGAAAAGGGTATCTAATGAAAATATGTTTTAATAAATAATATTCATGAATGAAGCCTTTAAATATCCAAATCTTTGTAATTCATGAAGTAATAGTCTTACATATATCAAAGTGCATTGGAAAAGTAAGAAACATGGGAAACTATAACAAGAAAAGAACTTTGTGGAGATTGCGTCAATTCTCTTGCACTTCAAGATGAAAATTTACATTGTTCTAAAACATGTCATTGGTTCTAGGCACTAAATCTAGAGCAGAAATAGTAGAACATGATTTGGAAAATGCTATTGGTAAAAGTTGGGTGGTTACCCAAAGTATTAAATTTAAGGAGCCATTTTCTTGGTACACTTGAAGATTTGATTCCAGGAGTAAACAAAATCACACAGGAATTTGAAAGAAAGCATTTAATAATATTGATTCCTAAAGTTTTTAAAATGACACTTTTGACTTACAAGCAAAGGTATGAATCTTTATGGTTGTTGAAATTTATTAAGGTAATTCTTAGCTCCACAAGACCAAATCCAATTAACCTTTTAGCTATTGATATATTTGCATTGATGGAGTTATATTGAGATTATTCATGGTTATTTGAATCTTTAATGAGATGAGAGACTCTTTATAACATTAATTTTAATTTCTATAATTTTTTTATTTTACTTAAAAAAAACCTCATATTTTATTGGATTGAGGTACTCTAGAATGAGATTTCCTACAATCTAGCAAACTACTTCTATATTAAAACATTTTTTATGATTAGATATCCTGTGATGGTGGTTTCTTATTGTAATTTGTTTTAGGGAATACTTTTAAGGAAAAATTTAAATTTAAAGAAAGAGCCTCTTAAGTTATGGTACCCAATTCTATTGAAACATAAAACACCTTTTGAATTCGAGATAAATTTTCTAAATAATTTAGAAATATGTTAACTAGTGTAGAACCATCATCAATAAATCAAGATGAGGAAAATTTAAGAAAAATTGTGTGCATAAGGAATATTGAGCTTATATTATATTATAAGGATATGATTGAATCCCTTGTTGGTCAAGGTTGTCATTCATGTCAATATGACATTGTTGGAGATGGAAGATATTCTTGTGGTGCATGAATAACCCTTTGCCCTAACCTCATACAAACCCTAGGAGAAAAGCCAAAGCATGAGGATGATGCACATTCCCTAAAGCCCTAGATTCATGATGCCCTACAAGCCCATTAAACCCTAGCTATGGATAACTCTTGATTATTTATCATAAAGCCCTAGTTGTAAATTCTTGAAATCAACCCTGGAACTAATGCTGGCTATATGATGTTCTATCCTAAGTGAAAATGCCATAGCACTAATCATATATAACATTTGACCTTAAGAAATAATTATGAAGAAACAATTGTTAGATGGAAAATAATATGAAGCCATAATCTTCTTAATTGATTCTCATAATGCCCTAGTCTTAAAGAGGTAAGTCTATGAAAAAAAACCCTAGACATAAAATACCAAAGACTACCATAAAATACCAAAAGCTACAATAGATAAATTAAGGAATAAAGTTCACATAATTATAAATTTATTGATAGAAAAATGAACTCATTTAAAATTGCAATTGGCACCAGCTCGTAAAGGACTTTTTCTTGTTTCCAACGAGTTATTAGTTGTCCTCTCACTCCTCATATGCAGAGAGAAAATTATTTTTCAAGTCGGAATAAATATATTTTAAATGTTGGCTGGCATAAGACAACTTACGCAAGTCGGCTTCTCATCCAGGTGACATGTCTCTTCGTTTTAGGTCAAATTGTGTGTAAATACAAGTAAAAATTTATCATTTTAGACATCAAATTCGGTGAAAAATACAAAGAAGCAAAACAGAAAAGGAAGAAGGGTGAGGAAGACTATAGTATCATTGTTTGGGAAACTTTTTATGGAGGCCGAAGAGAAATACTTTTGTGGTAATGCGGATCTATGCAAAGACTACATTGCAGAATCGTGTATGGAACAGTAAAACTTCATATTGAAGGAAACTCAAATTGCAATTTACAGGCTGAGTGAACAGTCTCAGTTTGGAGGCACGGATCACGGATAACTCCTTCACAGTCTTGTATAGCTCGGAATTTTTTATGTGGAATAAGTACATAACATTGATCTATTTTTAAGATCGGAATTGGTTTGGGTATCCACTATGATACCCTCATCAACTTCACACTGTGGAAATTGTATAACTGTCATTTGGAAGCTTGGTATAACCTTAGAACAATCCTAACTATTAAATACTTTAGACCTGTCTATAGTATCACGTACCTGTGTACATTGTGGAGGCTCAGACCTGTAGCAGACTTAGCAGTTGGAGGATCTGACATGTAGCTCTCTCTTAACTCTTAACCATTAAAATTGAGTTGTGGCTTGTAAACTATGGAAACTTTGGACTTGTGACAAGAAGAATCACTTGCAGACCTATTAACTTGTGACAAAGAGACACTCCTTCGTATCTGTTTGTAAATAAATGTAGTGGCATATACTTGCATACTGGTGGAGCCTTATTTGAAATATTACGGAAAATTTGCGGACCTACAAGTAATCTATTGCAGACCACTCATTGATCATTCAAAACCATCCGATGTATTATTGAAGTATTATTTGGAGCTGATTTGAAGAAGCCCTTGTGTTGACGTGAGATTTAGGAGCATGGTTAAGCTCATTGAAGACACATTTGAGGCAACTTATTGAAGACCCCATTGGAGTAGTTATGGAAGAAGATTTAAGAAGCCTTTCAAGAATTTATTAAAGGCTTCATTGGATCATCTCTGAATATCTATTGAGGAAATTGGTTGGTATTCCTTTAAAAGTAGGGTAGATAACTCGTTTTGGAGAAATTTGTGAAGAAAATATTGACTATTCATGGAGATCCTTTGAGTTAGTGATACATTGAAGTCATCATGGGGTGACATTGAAGAGTATTTGTTTGGGTAACGTGAAGAGTAGTGGTGACAACTTCTAATCACACAAGTTTTCATTGATGAACTAAGTTCCTTGGAGATGGATGAAGGTGAAGATATTGTCAAGGCTCGTTGCAGAAGATATTGGGAGTTCTGAAGAATCATTGAATGTATCTTAAGCAATTGAAGCAAAAGGTTGGAGCCCTAGAGATAGGAGTGGTCAAGAAGAGTAGGTTGGAGCTTCTACTAGAGATAGGATTGGATCCCTAAAGGTTGGTGCCTCATAGTGATAAGGTTGGAGCATTGGAATATAGGGTTGTAGCCATAGAGGTTGAGGCCTCATCAAGTGTAAGTAAGTGCCTGGAAAAATACAAGTTGGAGCCTTGTGGATTGGAGATTCATGTCTTCATCTAGGGTTGGAGCCCTACACTATATTGTATATGATTTATTTTAAAGAAGAGGATTCGGGTCCTCAAGGTCCTCGTTATTTATTCTTATAGTACATTTTGTATTATAACTATAACTGATATTGATGGTAAAGTAACAATTTAAAAGAAATCTTGATCCAACCCCACCACCGCTAGTGTTTCAAACAATTAGGATTAGAGAGAGTTCCTTCACTCAAATCCTCACAACTTGAAGGTAGATCCTTAGAACACAAATGGAAAATCCGAGGACAAAAGCCTCCAATTATTCTAAAGATGTCTCTTTTTCAATGACAAAATTAGAAGTCTAGAAATGACTAATTACTGAAAGCCTGATGGAAGAAGAATATAAGGAGTATAATGTAAGAGTGATAAAAGAAACCTTGAGTGGGCTACTAGATCCTTTAAAGGCCAAAGTGGAGAAATGTTCAGAAGCAAAAAGTATGTGGAACAAACTTCAAGATATTTATTCAAAATGAGCATTGAGCATGAATTCTATTCATGAAGATGATGGATAGAAAGAGTGAAATATAGAACCCATAAAGGAATCTGAAGACAAGTATGGTGAGATCAAGACCAAGGAAGACCTAGAAGATGAAGAAAATGAATATCTCAAAGAAAATCTCAAGGAAAAACTTGTAGCTTCCATAGAAGAGATTACCACTTTGAAAAAGGAAAACGAGGAGCTCGAAAATAAAGAACAAGATAGTGCTATGAATTAGGCAAGACAAGGAAGGAAGTTGATATTTTCAAGCTTCAATTACAAGAAAACGATGAGGGACTCACCAAGCTTAAGGAGGGATTTCATCAAAAGAAGAAAAGGCATCATGAAAAAGTCATATCCATGACAAATCAACTGGATAAGGCAAAGAAAAGGGAAGACACTTTGTCAAGCCATCTTGAACAAATATACGAGGACTTGAATAGACTTGAACTGAAAATTGGTCAATACGAGGAAGATGTCTCCTCCCCTAAATCTCAACTAGAAGAAGCAAATAAACAAGCATGAGGATCTAAAAGGGTGATGTAATTTTTGACTCTCCTTGAAGTACAAGTTGATGAGGTAGAAAAAAGAAAGAAATTCCATGACATGCCAACTTGAAGAAAAGGATGAAGATATTTTTAAAATAAATAAAATATCACATCACTTAAGCTCAAATCATGTGAAGAAATGATAATGAAGGAAGTAATCGAGAACCATCTAACAAATAAGGGTGAAGAATGCAAGATGATGGAAGAAGAAATTGACCTCCTCAAGAAAGAAGTTGATGATGTGAACAAGAGTCTAAAGAGCTCTCAAACCCTAGATGACATCCTAAGTAATCAAAGATATCCTCTTGATAAATGAGTTCTTGGTTATGCACGTGAGCCCTCAAACATAAATGATGAAAACACTAATGCTTCAAACAAAAAGTATGTATGGAAGCTTGGAACAAATATTGATGCCTTGAGTTCCTGCGAACTCAAGGAGAAGAGTAAAGTTGACATTGGAAGAAACCTTACTCCAAGAAGATATGCATATGGGGTCAAGAATGGAAGAGGCAATAAATTTGATGAAAGGATCCCAATACATAATGAATCTAGAAGTAGATCAAGGAAATCTCCATCCTCGAGGTAACAAAGTATATTTTTTGGTTATTCCTATTCTTGTACAAATTATGGTCACATGGCAAAGGATTATAGGGCTTGACACAAGCACACATAGAATGGTCCCCATTAGTTTCCTAGAAGCGACTCATTTATGTAAAAAGCACAATGCTTCAAATGTGATAACATTTCACATATGGCTCGTGATTCTAACTTGACTTGGGTTCTTAACTAAGATAAAAACATGACTACTGAGAAAGAGAAGAAGGTCACACAAGTTTGGAGAAGAAATAAAAATGGATAAGAAATCCTCTTCAACATTCAAGACATCAGATCATGTTTTTGATGTAAGAAGTACATCTTTGGCATATATATTCTAAGTTTTGATGGTGAAATTGTGCCAAAAAGATCATGCATATTGTTAGGGGGATCTTGTGATTCTTGACTATTCTTGCAAAATCTATCCATGAAGAGCCCTATGAAACCCTTGATGAGTTACACATGGACAACCATCTCTTAATACATTATCTCTCAGGAGTAATTCCTTCAAAATAATATCATGATACATTGAAGTTGTCTTCCACTTGATCACAAGGCAACAATCTTTCTTGTCTTGAGCAAAAAAGAAGAGCTAGAGGAGTTTATGTTGGCATGGGCAGTTGGTTCATGACATGAAGAAATGAAAACACATCTATCCTGTACCACATTGACAAAATAAGTTGTCCCATAATAGGGCGAGAAACATATCTATCATGGAGAACTATCATTAATGAGTAAAATACGATGGAGAAACATGTCAAGAAGAAAAGTGATAAGGGGAGTATATAGGCACCCCATTTCACAATGATGTCAAAGGGGGAGAAATTGTTCAAAGGGAAAGAATATTTCCATTAATGACAATGGGGGAGACTCTTGGTCAATGTTGTCATTGATGTCAATATGACATTGTGGAAATGGTAAATATTCTTGTGGTGAATGAATAACCCTTTTCCCTAACCTCATGCAAACCCTAGGAGAAAACCATAAGCATGAAGATGATGCACATTCCCTAAAGCCATAGATTAGTGATGCCCTAGATGCCCATTAAATACTGGCTCTAGATAACTCTTCATTATTGATCATAAAGGCCTAGTCCTAAATTCTTGAAGCAATATCTAGAACTAATGTTAAAATTTCACATAAATATAAATTTATTGATGGAAAAATCACCTGATTTAAAGGTGGAATTGGTGCCAACTTGTAGAGAACGTTTTCCTCTTTCCAATGAGCTATTACTTGTCCTCTAACTCCTTATAAACCAAGAGAAAATGATTTTTCAAATTGGAAAAAATATATTTTAAATCCTCGCCCACATAAGATAACTTATGCAAGTTGGATTCTCATCCAGGTGACATGTCTCTTTATTTAGGTCAAATTTTTTATTAATACAAGTTGAAATTCATCATTTCTGCCATCAAACCGATGAAAAATACACAGAAGAAAATATAAAAGTAAGAAAGCCGAGGAATACTTTGGTATCATTGTTTGGTAAACATTTTAAACAGGCTAAGGAGAAATAATTTTGTGGTATTGTAGATCTGTGGAAAGACTACACTGCAGAATAGTGACTGTAACCAGTATGCAAGTAAATAAATGTAGTGGCATATCCTTGTATACTCTTGGAGGATTATTCAAAATATTTTGGAATATTTAGGGAGCTACAAGTCATCTATTGCAGACCACTCATTTATCAATGAATACCATCTGAAGTATCATTGAAGTATCATATGGAACTGATTTGAAGAAGCCCTTGTGTTGACTTGATATTTAGGAGCACACTTAAGCTCATTGGAGATACATTTGAAGTAACTTATTGAAGACCCCATTGGAGTAGTTATTGAAAAATATTAAAGAAGCCTTCAAATAATTGATTAAAGGCTTCATTGAAGCATCTCCAAGGATTGTTGAAAAACCCTTGATCTTTGGAGGGAAGATCTATCGAGGTGAGTGGTAGGAAGTCCTTTAAAACTAGGGTAGATAACTAGAGTTTTGAAGAACTTCGTGGAGAATCATATTGAATATTTTTGGAGATCCTAGGAGATAATGATGCGTTGAAGCAATCATGAGGTGATTTTGAAGAATATTTTTTTTGGTAACATGAAGAGACGTGGTCACACCTTCTAAGAAGGAAATTTGTGATTGATGAGCTAATTTACTTTGAGATCGTTGAAGGTGAAGACATTATCAAGGCTTGTTGTAGAAGATATTGGGAGGCATGAAGAATCATTGAATATACCTTAAAGAATTGAACGAAAGGGCTAGATCCCTATAGGATAAGAGTCCCAAAGAAGACTAGGTTGGAGCCTATACCAGAGATAAGGTTGGAGCCCTAAAGGTTGGTGCCTCATTGTGACGAGGTTGGAGCCTTGCAAGATAGGGTAGTAGTACAAATAGGTGCTTGGCCAAATATAGGGTAGAGTTTGGTGGATTGGAGAATGGTGTCTTCATCTAGGATTGGATCCCTGCACTATATTTTATTTGATTTATTGTAAATAAGAGGATTGAATTCCTTTTTATTCTAATTAATAAAATTATTTATCTTATAGCTCATGTTCTTTTCTAATTATAAGTGATCTAACTACAAAAGTAAAAATTGAAAAGAAATATTGATTCACGACACGCGCCACCCCCCTTTCCCTTAGTATTTCTAACATCTCTAATATGCTTCTTACATTTGTTTGTGATTGATGTTTTGCATCTAAAGTCTACAAGTAGTATAGGACATGGTTTCCTTTTTTCACAAGTTGAAAATGAGATAATAGTTTTCTTACCCTTTAATGTATCTAATGTGAAGCAATACAATGTTCACATTAAATCAAATTTATTAAAATTTTATAAAATTTTAAATTCATTTAACCTAAGGGATTTTGAATCCCTCAAAAGTTTTGATCATTAGCGGTTATTTTCTGAACATTTGGCACTGATGAGGTATTGATTTGGATTGGATACTTTTGTTATTTTTCATCCATCATGATGATTTTATAATGGAAAATGTAGAGGAGCCAACTCACACGACCTTTCTTTTATCGGTCCATCTCAATTTGGCCAATTGGGGTCTAAAACCTTGTTAAATTCATCTCGCATAAAACAACAATTTTTTGGGGTTACAATTTTAAAACTTATGAGTTGCACCACGTAATGCTATTTTATCGATAAATACATTTTCAATAGCATACTAGTTTCCTCAATCATATTTTGTATGGAAAAGTTAAGCCACGTAGGAGTTGACCTTCCTATTTGACTAGCATGATTCAATAGTATATCATGTTAGCTCCCATTACTCAAGAAAAAATATATAGTGGCATGATCATGATGAAGAAGAATTTATAATACTAAATATCATAACTTTAGTTAAGAGTCGAAGTAGTAAAATTTAACCACTAGTAGGCTATCATGTCATGTTATAACCAACCCACTAGGAGGAAATGAGGTTCCATTTTGTTCAACTACATTTTGTTTTGTACATGTGTGGAGTAGGTAAGACTGGACAAAAAGAAAAAAATAGGGATTGTGTACTATAAAATTCCATTGGCCATAAGACTCACTTATTTGTACTTGCATCCATTTACATTTAGAGAAGGAGTGTTTAGCGACCTCACCTTCCACCTTAGTTTTATTCTAAAAGGTTTTCCACACTATATCTTTCTTAAATTGTGGTTTGTGGGTTTTATTTTGTTTTGTTATATTTTCTACATATTATATCTATTTCATGGTTAAGCATAACAGAATAATTAAGGAATACAAAAATATCAGGAGAAAAAGATAAAATATGTAAAGAATATAGATGAACACTCATAGTGCATATTTCAAATTTTAAGCATAATTTCATCATATCTACTGAGGCAAACTATCTAGTAGAACATCCACGTCTTTTTGTGCATAATATTGATATCATAGATGGTTTCTTTGGGTATATAATGGGGACTTGCAAGGTATACAAATTGGTTAAGCCAACATTCACAAGAAAGTAGTCACGAGCAACAAATTTATGCATAAACATGGAAGATCTTGTAGTGGATAGGTTTGTACAATTGGAAACACAAGTCACATATATTAAACATAATGTGAGCTTCCTCATGGTGGATATGACTAATAATCCTAGGCTATTAAGATAATATTGAGGTTCTTATGTAGAAGTCAAATCGAAGGGGAAATCTACAGATTGAGAAGAACTAGGGAGAGAATCCAAGAAATAATATGAAAGGGGAAAACCAACTTAAAGTTTCATGAATAATTCAAAAACCCTATTCAAAATGGAATAGTAGGTAAACATAAAGTTGTATCAATTTAGGATTGATGCTATAAAGCTAAATCACTAGTTTGAACAATTAAAGCTAATTGTATTTTTCAACATATAAAGGAGGAGAAAAAAAATTGATTTGCTTGGTTGAAATTAGAGGGTCATGCCCTAACATGGCCGAAAAGTCACACAAAGCCCCTACGTTGGAAAGAAATCATCTAGTGATAAAGTGGGAGGATTCCAAGCCCATCATAAAGTCACAATTCTATACTATTGGGTATGTGCAGTACAAGTTGATCTAGTTCTATTATTTGAAATAGATACAAGGGAAGAGTGGAGAGGAGTACACCACAAAATTTATAAACATTTCCATAATTTTTTGTATCTCCCCAAGGAACCCAAATGTACTTCTCATGTTTCTTGGGGGATGTACAGAACCATTTTCATAAGCAAGTGATGTTATTGAACCCTACATTTGTGGATAAGAAACTTACAGTAATACTACTTAGAGAGAATAGGCGAGGAGAAAGTGAAATCAAGTAACTTAGAATAAAAGGAGAACAAGGAAAATTCCAAGAACCACTATAACATTGATATAAAGGAGAAGTGTTGCAAGTTGCATTGAAATCACAACCTAAACAAAAACACAAAAGTTACCATGAAGAAAATCTCATAGCCATTGATTTGAGAAACTAGGTGGAAAGAACATCATATGAGGATGAAAATATTGTTTGTACATCAATGGGGATTGAGTAAGAAAATTTTAGCGAATAAAATTTATGATAAATTTTAGAAACCTTGTAAAATATTATTGGTGCCTAATATTAAAAATGTAAACTACCTCGTGATATTTTGTAAAAATATTAAAATATATGGTTATCATGTATCATATCTACAAAATTATAGAAAATTTTAAGGTAAAATGATGTTATACTCTAACATTTGAATGAACCATTTTTTAAAATAATGGAAATTTACAAATCTTTGTTTTTGACATAATCATGGAAAATTACCCCACTTGTGAATATTAGCCCTAAAATATTCCTTGACAAGGATATGAATCTGAGTAGCTTTCAAGAATATGAAGAGAACATAAATATTAGTCTTTGATATAAAGACTCAGGTCAACAAGACAAAGATTGATGCATTGTTCGACTCAAAATCATAGGAAAATCTTTTTGCAATAGAGCTAGTAATGGAATTGGGAATGTTAGCTTCTCATCAACCAAAACTGTATCTGTTAGGATGGGTAAATAAGCATGCGAAAATAATTTTAATCAAATAATGGAAAACCAAATCTTTTATGAGTGATGATTTCATTGATGAAGTAGAGGTAGATGTGATTCCCATTTATGTATGTGAGTTTTTGTTTGGAAGTCATTATATGTTAATGTAGGATGTAATAGTCATATGGAGGGCCAACTAGTAACACCACATCAAGGATGGAAAATCCTTCAACATCAACATGCATAAGAGAAAGTCCAAAATTTTGTTGGTAACTACCAACAAAGCTAAGAGACTAATCAAGTCTACCAAGAAGTATATTTTTAATGTTTTGAAGAGAAAATGAGCACCTAAAAGTGTTAGTTAGATCAAATTCATCCTTGTAGGGTTGTAGTAAGAATCATAAACAACAACTATAAGGGTTGGTACATGCATACATAGTCATGTTCCATAAGCCTAAAGGGTGATTTCATAATAGGAAAGTTGAGAAAAATATTTAGTTGTTGCTAGACTCATAATTTCCAAACATTGGGATGGACGAGGAGTCCTTTATTGAAGCAAGTAAGGTGAAGAAGAAATTATAGAATCCACTGGAATATGGTTTCATTTGACCAAGTACCTCATCATTTGGGTTACCCATCCTCGTTGTGCTAAAGACAAATCTGAGTTGGTAGATGTGTATTCATTACATGGCATTAAACAAAATTATTTTCAAGAAGAAGTACCCATTGGCCATGATCGATAACCTCCTAGTTCAGTTGTAGCAAGCAAAATACTTCACCAATTTGGACTTAAACTTTGAATATCACAAGGTCTGAGTCAAAGAAGAAGATACTTGTTATATCTAACAATTTTGTTAGCCATATTGTAAATAAATGTCTTTTGGATTAATCACATGATTAAGATTTGGTCGATGCTTCAAACCAACTAATGTGGTTCATCCAAAGGACAAGGTGAAAAAATCAATCGATCTTTAATAAATAGCATGGATGAATCATTGCACAAAGTTAGTTGCTCAAATCTAGTCGTTAGGGAATTAGTTATTAAAGTAAATAAATGAATATTCTAAATTGGTTGTAAGGAATATATTAATTTTTAATATAATAAGAATAATTCTTAAATTAACTAAAATAATATTATAAGGGTTATGAATTGTTTACGAAATGTTATTTATTTATAAAGTAGATGTGAGGGGTTTATTTATTTGAATTATATGAAATAAATTGATTTATAATATTGCAAAAATTAAATAATAATAAATTTATAGGGTTAAGTATTGGTTACACAATATTATTTATTTATCTTAATTATATATGTTAAATCTTAATATACTAAGAATACATCTTAAATTAATGAAAATAATGCTATAAGGGTTAATAATTTGTTACAAAATATTATTTGTTTACAAAGTAGTTGGTAGGAGTTTATATGTTTTAATTATATTAAATAAATTAACTCATAATATTACAAAAATTAAATGATAGTAAAGTTCTAGAGTTAAGAATTGGCTACAAAATATTGTATATTTATGAAGTAGTTAGGACTTTATTTATTTATTTTAATTATATCAAATTAATTATTTACAATATTGCAAAAATTAAATAATAATACAGATATAGGGTTAAGAAATGGTTACAAAATATTGTTTATTTATAAATTAGTTGTTAGGAGTTTATTTATTTTAATTATATTAAAAAAATTAAATTATAATATTGCAAAATTTAAATAGTAATAAAGTTATAAGGCTCCATAAATGTTAAAAAACAATACATAAATAATATTACAAATAAATAATATTTCGAAATAAACTCTAAAAACTTCATATATTTATAATATCATAAGGTTAAAAAGAAAAGAAAAAGGAAGAGACATGGAGTGGAATCATGAAGAAAGGGCCAAAATCGAGCTCTTACTCAATTTCCAATCATCATCCTTGTTAAGATTTTTAGCATGCCTCTCAATCTCAATACCCTCTCTAAGATTCCCATGGTGGAAGTGATCCACCCTAGCAATGACTCTGGAATCCTCAATACATACATGGTGTTTGGATTTCTCTACATGTTCAACAAGCACCAATGAGTAGGAACGATTGTGCCCAATGTCTTCTACATGCTCAGGGATTCTCTGGTTAATGGACTGATCCATTTCTCAAATATAGAGAATACCACAGGAACAAGGAACGAAGTAAACATTTTTCATGTCCTTAGGGCCAACAACGTCTTTAAAAAATACAACAGAATTTCCAATGGTATTGAGAGGTTGGAACGAAGAGGAAACAATATTGTTTCTAACGATATGGGAAATCCTATTGGTGGTCCCTTGGATAAATGGGAGATTGACCTTGGAGATACGATTAGCATGAGAAATTTTAACTTTTAACCCTTTATAAGATCTTTGAAAGGACTTGAGGCCTTGAGTTCCACTATACCCATTATTTTTTAAAACTTCAAGAAGATAATATTTCTCTTAATCAAGGTGGTTTTCATCAAAGATTGTAAGAGCAGGGGTAACAAGAATGCTAAAAACACAAAATTTTTGAGCTGGAAAATGATGAGAAGTAACTTGAAGATATTGTTCCCTGTGAGCTTTTTTGCAAAAAACTTGGTGATAGATGGAACCATCATTCATCCTAGAAAGGAGAATGTCAAGGAAGGGAAGGCACTCATCCACCTCAACTTCCATCGTGAACTTGTTGGAGAGATATTGAGAATGAAGGCGGCTTAGAAACATATTCAACTTGTCATGCCCATGGGGCCATATGATGCAAGTATTATCAACAAAACTCTTCCACTTTTAGGGTGAAATTGAGCTGTTGCTAAGGCCTTGGTCACAAAATCTTCCATAAATAAGTTAGAAACTATGGGGGCAAGAGGGGAACCCATCGAAACAATGCAGCTTTTCTCATAGAATTCACATTGGAAACTAAAGAAAGTCGAGGTGAGGCATAGGCCAACTAATTTGGTAGTTTCCTCTTCAATGATCCGATAAGTAGGTCAACCTATTATGTTAACAATAGGTCTCAAGAGGGCCCCAAATTTATCAATCTTTTCAAGGCCATAAATTCTGGGGGTGAGGGGATTACTCTCGATAAGATATCTTGAAAGAGGATTAAGAGACATATTTGAAAGGAAACGTTCAAAAACAAGAAAGGTTTGTAAGAGTGTTTAGTCATGTGATTTTGGCTATACAATGTCTGAACTACCTTTATGAGGTTTATGGATGTTATTTTTTCCCCTCTAATAGGTTCATTCATTATTTTTTATTTGGATGATATAATGGTATATAATGCTACTTGGGAGGATTAAATCTCATATTTGATGCTGGTGTTAGAGACATTAAAGAAGCCTAAACTACTAGAAAAGGTAGGTAAGTGTGAGCTTTCACAACAATGTTGGTGTGTCTTGGGTGTTAGACTAATATCACACTGATAGAGGGGAGGGGTGGTTGAATTAGTGTGGTGGAAAAATTATCATTAACAAAGAAACATGTATCAATTAATCATAGAAATTTCCAACGTAATTATAAGTGAAACAATGCATGAAGAAGCCATCATCACATCAGCACGAGAGGACAAAAGCTTTTACATGGAAACGCTTATGGGAGAAAAAAACAAATATATTTATTATTCTTCTTTAATTGATTACATAGATTTGCAGGGACTGGCCTGCTAGAGTTACCCACCAACAAGATGTGGAAGAAACCACTTGTGGTAGGCTACCACTATATTAAGGCACCAACCTTGAAAAATTAGCAAGCAACCACTTGCAATATGCTACTACATGACTAAGCCACCAACATATATATGAGAAATATTAAACTTGTTGTAGGCTTAAAATTGATTACGATGCCAACCTCTCTAGAGGAACTGACCTCCTTCTTTAACTATATGTGAATCACTTTTCACAATATTTCAAGCAAGATCTACACGTGCTTCAACCAATATAAATATTCAAATTAATCATATTATTATTGTTATAAATTTGTTATTAACCTGTCATACCTTTTCCATACCCTATTAAAACATATTCTTCAATTTAATCACATAATGTTTTTCCTTAAACTTGCTTTGTGATGCAGGTGCATAGGTCAATCACAAAATTTGGAGGACTAACTAGAGGTTACCAATGCCATGGAATGGTCACATGGTAAAGCTAGGGAAAATTTTCTTAAGAAATTTTAAATTTTTAATTTGAGAGTGACTTTTGTTTTTTTAGAATAAGTTGGAGGAGTTATTTTCTAATGTAAAAAATAGTTTTTAGTTTCCCTTATTTTGTGGAGAAGGGGAAATGATTAATATTTTTGTGACTCTTGGTTGTCACAGTTAACCTATTTTGGGAAAGAGTAGTAAAGTAGTGTTTGGAAATTTCTTGAGGTGAGGAGAAGAAGACACAAAGAGAGGAGAGAGAGGAGAAGAGAGGAACTCGTTGTTTCTTTGTGTAACTACAGTTCTAAAGTTTTGTAGACACCTATTCTTTCCAATTCCTCTAAATTGGAAGGTATTTCTATATGAATGGTGTAATTAATAATAATTGGACTAGAAGTTGATTATTAAATGAATTGAAACTATGTGGTTACACTGAATCAATTTATGCTTGTGAACCATTATTATTTGCAATTTTATTCATGTGTGCGTTGATCAATTTGAGAGTTTGTAACTTGTTGAACTGATTTACATTAAAAATATGAACATTGTAGCTTCAACCATTGTGTGATTGTTCATTTATCTTTTTTATATTGTTGTGATGGTTTGAAAAATGCATGGAGGAATTCTCATTGTGTTCTGGGGCCGAAAATGTATGGTTTTTATAAAAATTTGATCATTGTTACAATCAAACATAGTACCATATTTTGAATATGGTTAAAACCCTTTACATTGTTATTTTGCCTGTTAAATTTGAGTTAGCAGTGAAAATGTCGATGAAGAAAGGCGGGAAATCATTTATTGTGTTGAGAAGAAAGGCACGAGTCATGGAGTGTCGATTCAGAAAAGAGTCATTTCGTTTCATCTTCCTTGAAATTATTGTACAAAAACTTAATGGTGGAGTGTAAAATTCTCTTGTAGCGAACAATGCTATGAGATTATTCTGTAGCAACTTCATAGTTGACTAGAAACAAACGCTACCAAATCATTTCATAACGATGGTGGATTTCTATTTTTATTTTTGGAGGACTGAATTTTAGTTTTTAAATTTCCTTTTCTCTCATTCATATTGCCTAATATAGAGGATGAAATTGTTAATGAGGACCTATTGATGGACTGGTGAATGAAAAAATGGCAGAATACCAATGCATAAGGAATTATTGGAGAAAGTTGTAGATGCCCCCAAAACATATAATTTGCATAATTGTCTTGGGATTTTCATTAATATTGCTAAGTGGAAAAGAGAATTCCCCTTATAACAATGTAGAGAAAGGTATATCTATTTTATACAGTTTAGCATTGAAAATGTTAAAGTGATGAATTAATTGTTATATGCATTAACTATATTGGTAAAATTGGCATTAGTGTGAGTAGGTGACATCAAGTGGTACAAAGCGAAAAAATTTGACAACAAACAAAGTTTAGAAACAAGATTCAGAAGAATGGAGAAGAATCATAATTAGAAATTTTTATTGACATAAATTTGGTTTTGTTTTCAATTTTTTTTTAATTGTGAACCTAGAAATTGCATGGTTGAAGTTCTAAAGTTTTAAGGAAACAATTGAATTTTATGAAAGGAAATCTACTTTGGCATGAAGTAGGTGAGATTTGTATTGAAGATAGACATGAATATAAAAATTTCTAAGTTAAAGGATTTTATATTGCAACAACAACAATGTCTATTCAACAGAGATTTGGACAGTGAGGTTGAAGAAAACATTAGCAGAAAGAAGTGACACTAGTTAGACAACCAAAAATGATATAAAAGAGAAGAGGGAGAAATCATGCTCTTAAAATAAACGAGGATTGTGACAGAACCCAACAACAATATTGATTGGTGAAGAAAGAGAGAGGATAGCAAAGAAGTTAAATTCTCCTAAGAGAGGATGAGTAGGTGAAATTGTAACAGGTTAAAATCTTTGAAGCTAAGAAGAATGTGTGCTATAGATGAACGCGAAAAGGTTCTCTTCTAGAGAACCAAAAGAAGGAAAAGTTCCGACAAGTACTAGCTTGGTAGAAGTCATCAGAGGGAAGTTCCACAGGTGTTGTGGGTAGAATTGACAAGAGAAGGTTCCATATAAGGAATAAACAATACCCGAAGGCCATCTCAAGAAGAAGCTTGTTGAGGTATTGGTAGTAGGTACATTGTTTCCTACAAAGTAAAAGCTTGGTTTCATCTCATAGATAAACAAGGAGAGTTCATAGGAGAAGAATAAGAAGGAAAATGTGGCTGTTTGTAGTCATATGATGGGTTCAGAAAACATTTACCCTCAAAGAAGGAAGGAGGATGATACATTTGAAAAAAAATGAGTGATGTATAAAGGGAGAAGGATATAGCTGCGCTAAAGGAATAGTTCAACAAAACAAACAAGCATCTACAAGAGAAAATGAAGCAGTGGCTGGAAAAAGTGATGAAAGAATTGAGGTTTGGAGTTTATGTTCGAAAAAGAGTGAAATGGCTGGTTAAGAAGTTGCATGCATGAAATCAAAGAATATGGATGAGGTATGAAATCAAATATTGGTTAAGGATGCTTGGAGAAAGTGAGAGGTAGACAATGTGAAATTGTACATTGGAAAAATGATCCATCCATGGAGAAGACGATAGCGATGAAGAAGATGTTGATGTGGGACTCGCTAGTACTCTCACAAATTAATTGGAGAATGAAGATCAACATGAAGAAATGATGCAAGATACATAAAATGAGGCTACAAGGCCTTGTGGTTTTGAAACTGACAAATTATTTGTGTTTGCAAGTTGCACAATCCAAAAAGAAAGAAAACAATTGAATAATGTCACAAGGGTGAAGGAGAATGACCAAAATTTTATTTCCATTTCAAAGGCTATGTGTCTTGATGACAACGTACAAACGATAATTTCTAGGAGATATTTGCAACAATCTATTTTAGGAAAAAATAAATTGGAATTGACTTCTGTATAAAACCAAAGGACAAATGAAGAAAAGCGTTCATGCGTAATACCTACTAAATTTTATGAAGAAATCTTCTTGCAAGAAAATTTTCTACAAAAATGTTAGTGTAGGCTATTGAGAGATTCATAGGTTGAGAATTCAAACCTGATTTTCAAAGATCTTGAGGAAAAAATGGGATTTTTTGAAATATGGCTACACAAGGACACAAGTGCTAAATACCATTGGGAGTTTTTAGGCTTAGATAAATACTAGAAGCTGAGTAAAGTACCACATAATATTGGTATAGGAGAGGAAGGAATGCAACAAATAGTGGGAAAAAACAAGATTTTTTTTTCTTAGAAATATCAAGACCTCATGCAACACAGTATTGCTGAAATGAATGATGAAGTTAGAGTGGAAAATTCTGAAGGAGAAAACAATGTTTTCATTGTGAGAAATCAAGGAATAACACATTGGAATGTCTTATCTATGGAGAGATGTGTGTTGAAGAGGAAGAAGAGAACAATATTGAAATTATTATACAAGGAAATATCCAATTACAAATGGGAAATATTTGTAAGGAGATGGATGAACTAGGTATGGAAATAGAGAGAATGAGGAAGCAAATGTTGGAGAAGCCTCAACAGAATAAGTATGCAGGTAAAAGGGGGTTAAATAACAAAATATTGCAAATGGTAGAGAACATTTTCATCAGCAGAAAAGGAGGAAAACTACAACATAAAATATGGAAGCTGGAAGGATGAGGAAAGAAACAATAGAGTTATGAAAAGGCAAGGAGAATGAGAAACTATGACATAAAGTTTGGGATCGAGGAAGATTCACTTCATAAACAAATGTCCAAGAGACCGTGAATCTTTTTCACGTTGTGTGTCTGATGCAAGTGCATAGGACGAGTAAGAAATTTAATGAAGAATGGATAAGAGCATACCAATATGATGGGATGGTCATATGGAAAAGTTGGGGAAAATATTGTTAAGAACTTTTAATTGTTTAATTTAAGAGTAAGTTTTTTTTAGAATCAGTTGGAGGTGTAATTTTCTAATGTGAAAAATAGTTTTTAGTTACCCTTATTTTGTGGAGGATGAGAAATGATTCACGTTTTTGTGACTCTTGGTTGTCATGGTCAATTACTTTTGGGAAACAATAACAAAATAGTGTTTGGGAAGCTCCTGAGGTAAGGAGAAGAAGAGGGGAAGGGAGGAGAGAGAGGATAAGGGAGGAACTCATTGTTTCTCTATCTAACTATAGCTATAAAGTGTTGTAGATTCATGTACTTTCCAATTTTGTGAACCAATATGTATTTTTGTTTGAATGGCGTAATAAATAACAATTTGGTTGTAAGTTATGTGATTGTTAAATGAATTGAAACATCATGGTTACACTAGATCAATTTTGGCTTGTGATCAGGGAAAATTTTAGGAACCCCCCTAAATTTATAAATATAATAAATGGGCGAATCTCCATGGTATATAGGAAAAATGGAAGGCGATTTTATCAATAATATAATATGTATATATAATTTTTTGGCGAATCTCTCACCAGGCATGGCGATATTTTACTCAATTATAAAATCTTGTAAGATCTTGGCGAGTCTTTCACTAAATAATAAAACTTTGTAAAGTCCTAGTGAATCTTAGCATAGGCTACATGTTCGTTTAATTCCCCCATTTAAATAGGCTACATTCCAGGTGAATACCATGGGTCAATACCATGTGCCGTTTTGGTGAATACCATGGGTCAATACCATGTGCCATTTTTATTTTTATTAATTCTAATATTAGGGTTAATAATGGTTTTTTGCATGGTATTAATAACAATCTAGTCCATGGTATATTTTGGCCATAGGTTTCACCTAAATATAACCCATTTTTGAGTGTTCGTAAATATAAGGTGACTTATGGAGTAAATATAAAAAAATGTTTTATTTTTTTACCATACCTCTCGTTTATTTATATTTTTATTAATTTACCATACCTCTTTTACAAATATGGTATTTGGCCCATAGGATTCACTTAAATAAAACCTCTTTCTTGAGCCTTCATAAATAGAACGAGGGTTATGGACTAAATATAAAAAGAGGTTTTATTTATTTACGATACTTCTAGTTTATTTATATTTTTATTTATTTACCATACCTCTCATTTATTTATATTTTTATTAATTTACCATACCTCTTCTATAAATATGGTATTTTTCCCATAGGATTCACTTAAATAAAACCTATTCTTGAAAATGGGCGAATGGATTCACTTAAATAAAACCTATTCTTGAAAATGGGCGAATGGAAGGTTGTAAATCCTAATTTCAAGGGCTAAATTTACCTTTTTTACCCTCTCCCTTAAAATAAGGTGGAAAACCCCTTAATTTCCCCAAAGGGCGAACATTCGACCCTAAAATTATCCTTGCTTGTGAAGCATTATTATTTACTATTTTATTCCTTTGTTTCTTGATCGATTTGAGATTTTGTAGCTTGATCAACTGATTTACATTGAAAAATTGAACATTGTAGCTTTAATTTATATGTGATTATTCATTTACCTTTTGTATTTTGTTTTAATGGTTTCAAAACCCTCTAGAGGAATTTTCACTATGTTTTTGGGAAACAAATGCATGGTTTTTACAACAATTTGAGTGTTTTTAGAGTGAAACAAAGTACCATATTTTGAATATAGTCAAAACCATTTTATATTGGCTCTATTATTGTTAAATTGAAGTTAGTATTCTAAATCTCCATGAAGAAAGGAATTGGAAACCATTTACTGTGTGGAGAAGCAAGCGAGGGGCCATGGACGATCGGTTTGGAAAAGATTCGAGTTGTTTCATCTTCCTTGAAATTGTTGTACAAAAATTTCATAGTTCACTAAGAAGTTATCCTACAGTGAACAATGGTACAATATTATTATGTAGAAAATCCATAGTTGATTAGAAATATATGCTACCAAATCATTTCATATTGGGAGTGCAATTTATTCTACTTTTAGAGTACTATGCTTCACTTTTCAAATATCCTTTTGGCACGCTTCGTATTGCACAGTTTAGAGGATGAAATTTTTAATTGGGAAATGTTGATGGAGTGGTGAATCAACAAATGGTGGAATACTAATTTTCAAGGAATTGATGGAGAATATTGTAGCGATGCCAACCATATATAGTTCACATAATTTTCTTGGGCTCTAGTTTAATATTGGTAAGTGGAAAAGAGAATTCCACTTTTAACGATGCAAAGAAAGGTATGGGTATGTTATATTGTTTGGCATAGAAAATGTTCAAGGGCCAAATCCTTTTTTATATGGATTAAGTAGATTGGTTATATTGGTGATGGTGTGAGTAGATGTAATCACTTTGACCATATACACCACATTTACTACAAGCTACTCATAAGCCGCAAAAACACATAACATATATTCTTGACATTAAATTTATATCTTAAAGGATTTTAATAACTTCAAAAATGTTTGATACTAAACCCTGATCATCGTGCTTCTTCCAAAATCAAATATGCCTTTGAAATGAGCGCAAACCCCCCCCCCCCCCAAACCATATAACATAAAAAATTAAATTAAGTGTTCTACATAATGGCCCTTTCTGGGTGCATTCTATGAAACAAGAATTTTATAGAAACAATTTTACATAGAGGTACTTTTTGACCTCATAATTGTTTAACAAATTGTACATTGGTAGGGAAAAATAAAAATGAAATTCTAACAGTCTCAGTGACCAGATTTGAATTTGTGACCTCTATTATGTGACCTAAGTTCATTTCCGATTCCACTTTGGTTTATTTCTCATTATCTCATTGTTCCAAAAATATTTTTTAATGGGTTAACTGACTCTGAAGGGGAGAGCGTCGATCTCAGTCTGATATCTGAGGTCTAGATACAATGTTTGTGATCATACAAAAAATGAAAATCTAATGTGTCTTAGCTCATATTGTGGTCACACAAATAGATATTTCGTCATGTCAATGCTCGTTCAAACTCCACATCATATTGTGCACCTTGAGAAAAAACCAAATCATGTCATGTAAAATGGGTTAACCCTTCATAATGTGACGTATTGTGAAACTATCACCACAGGGTTCGAAACTACAACCAAACTTCAATAGAGACATGGAAGCAATCATGTCAACCGCTGAGATTAGAAGTATTATATTTTGTGCTTGTTTCAATTTCTCACAATAGTTCTATGGAGACACAAACATGTACATATATATATATATATATACACCATCATGAGTTCCTAGTTTGTACGAGGGCTAAATGAGGCCCATCGATCATGCCACCAAACAAGGAATTTAAATTAGTTATGAGAACTATATCACCAATGTTATGAAACCAGCTCAAGAAAAGATAGAAAAGATAGATCAACGCCTTAAAATTCAGCCTCTTCGAGGTGGCAACCTCCTTTACATTACATAAATGAACAATTCTTGGATGATTCAAATGACAAAACCTCCTTTCTATATATAGGAGTCTAAGGAGTCACAATATAATCCATCCGACCTAACAATAATAATATAAAGCCACAAAAATAACAATAGAGGGATTCTATGGGGCACAGAAATAACAATATGGGGGTAATAGGGGCACAACAATATAAATAAGGGGTATAACTACAATAGTAATGGGGTAATCACTAGTATTATAGGGACCCAACATGCCCCTCTCCTTCAAAAAAGTGTTGTCCTCAATGCTTGAGTAGTTCTAGATACTTCTACATAAAATTCTCATCCTCCCATGTGGAATCTTCAGCGGATAAGTTCTTCCACTTGATAAGATACTCTGAAATTGATCGATTTCGTAGCTGTCGAGTTCTTGTTTCTGTGACTGCTTCGGGTTCCAATATAATTTTTCCTTCCTCGTCAAGTTCTGGAAATATTGTTTGAATCGGGAGCTTGTCACCTATAACCTTCTTTAAACATGAAACATGGAAAACTGGGTGCAATCGAGAAGCTGCAGGAAGCTCCAATTTGTATGCCATAGTACCAATCTTTTGCAACACCTTGTACGGACCATAATACTTTGGTGATAATTTATTATCCTTCTTAGCTTGCTTTAGGGACATTTGCTTATATGGTTGTAGCCGTAGGAATACCCAATCACCTACATCAAAACTTCTTTCACTGCGATGTTGATCTGCCTGTTGTTTCATTCTATTTTGTGCCAACACGAGGTTATCCTTTAAGAGTTGGAGGACTTGTTGTTGATGTTTGATGTGATGTTCCACTACCTGAACCTTAGAATTTTCTCTTAAATATGATGTGATGGATGGTGGTTGATACCCATAAAGTGCCATAAATGGGGTCATTTTTGTTGTTGTATGGAAGGAAGTGTTATACCACCATTCAGCCAGAGGCAACCATTTGACCCATTGTGTTTGTTTATCAGATACAAAGCAACGAAGATATCCTTCCAAAAATTTGTTTACTATCTCAGTTTTCCCATCAGATTGAGGATGATAAGATGAGCTATGAGCTAACTGAGTACCAAGACAAGAAAATAATTCTGTCCAAAAATTTCCAGTGAAAATGGGATCTCTGTCACTTACAATAATCTTTGGGTTTCCATGTAGCTTTTGAACTGTTTCCATAAATGCAGTAGAAATTGTACTGGCTTTAAATGGATGTGATAATGCACAAAAGTGTGCATACTTGGTAAGTCTGTCAACTACCACCATGATGACACTCTTTCCCTCAGACTTGGGTAAACCTGTGATAAAATCCATTGAAACCTCCTCCCAACATTGGCTTGGAATGGATAAAGGTTGTAATAGACCAGGTGTCTTAATTGTTTCAACTTTATTTTGCTGGCAAACCAAACATTCCGCCACAAACTTTTGAATATCTGATTTAAGGCCATCCCAAA
Source organism: Pinus tabuliformis (assembly GCA_031772625.1). Taxonomy (NCBI): domain Eukaryota; kingdom Viridiplantae; phylum Streptophyta; class Pinopsida; order Pinales; family Pinaceae; genus Pinus; species Pinus tabuliformis. The sequence continues at coordinate 1,440,006,538 of CM062820.1, forward strand.
AAAATTCCTTCTTAACCCTGTGGTAAGTTTTTAAAAATCCTGAGTGCCCTCCTAAGGGAGAAGTGTGCAATTCCATAAGAATCTTTTGTTTTAGCTGGGAATTCTTACAGAGGTATAAGCGATCTTTGTACCATAACGAATCATTTTGCCAGCTAAATGTATCAGAAGTACTGGAATCTTGTTGTAGCTTTTGAATAAGTGCCCACACTTCTTCGTCATTCTTCCATTCCTCCCTTGCTTCGTTTATCCAATCTGGTTGGATAATAGAAATGGCACACAACAATGCTTCCACATCCTCATCCTTTCTTGAGAGTGCATCTGCCACCACATTTTGCTTCCCTTTTTTGTAGATGATTTCAAAGTCATAACCCAACATCTTTGTGACCCACTTTTGTTTCTCTTCAGAGGATAATCTTTGTTCTAAAAAGTATTTAAGGCTATCATGATCCGTTTTTACCTTGAAGTGTCTTCCCATTAGGTAGGGTCGCCATTTCTTAAGTGCATGGAGTATTGCCAACATTTCCTTCTCATAAATAGCTTTGCTTAAAAACTTTCCCTTGATTGGACGACTTTCAAAAGCAATGGGTCTTTCATCTTGCATTAGAACAACACCAATTCCATTTCCTGAAGCATCACATTCCACAATAAAGGTTTTTGTGAAGTCCGGTGTAGCTAAGACCGGTGCTTGGCACATTGCCTCTTTAAGATGTTCAAAGGCCTTTGTTGCTTCCAGAGTCCATGAAAATGAATCTTTCTTCAATAATGTTGTTAGAGGTGCTGCTATTCTCCCATAATTCTTAACAAACTTGCGATAATACCCTGTCAACCCAAGAAATCCTCGCAGATGCTTTATGGATGTGGGGATTTTCCATTCCTTAATGGCTTTAATTTTGCTAGGGTCTACCTTAACTCCTTCATGAGATACAATATGACCCAAATATTCCACCTCCTGGACTCCAAAGAAACATTTGGATCTTTTTGCATATAATTGTTTCTCCTCCAATAGTTGTAGCACCCTGTCAACATGTTCAACATGATCCTTCCAAGACTTGCTGTAGATTAGTATATCATCAAAAAATACTAACACAAATTTTCTAAGGAATGGTTTGAAAATTGAATTCATCAAACCTTGAAATGTTGAAGGTGCATTGGTAAGGCCAAAAGGCATGACCAAAAATTCATAATGACCCTCATGAGTTCTAAATTCCATTTTCGGAATGTCTTCAATCTTCATTCTGATTTGATGATATCCCGAATGAAGATCCAACTTGGTGAAGTAAATTGATCCATGCAATTCATCCAGTAATTCATCAATAACAGGAATGGGGAACTTATCTTTAATAGTGAGCTTGTTGAGCTCCCTATAATCCGGACACATGCGCCATGATCCATCCTTCTTGTGCACCAATACTACTGGAGCTGAGAAAGAACTTTGACTCGGTTGAATTATACCAGCCTCTAGCATTTCTGCAACCATACTTTCAATTTCACTTTTTTGGACATAGGGATATCTGTACGGCCTGATGTTTGGAGGAACACTTCCTGGAATCAGATGAATAGCATGATCATGATCACGCATAGGTGGGAGACCTTTTGGAGTCTCAAATACCTTGGAATGATTGTCCAGGACTTTTTGGAGATCTGGAGAAATAGATGATTCCAATGTGGAAACATCTAGCGAACATAATTGTGCAATTACACCTCTTTGCTCCTTTTTTAGAAGCTTTGTCATGCCATTAGAGTTGATTATCTTTCCTGGTTTCCCTGCAATACCCCTTAATTCAACTTCCTTTCCTTCAGTAGAAAATTTGATGAAAAGTTCTTGAAAATTAAAAGCTATTGTACCCAAGGATTGTAGCCATTGGACTCCTAGTACAACATCAACACCTCCCATTGGAATGGAAAGCATTGGGCTAGTCAATACATATTCTCCCATGGATAGCTTGATATTATGGCACTTTCCAGAGCAATTTATTGTTCCTCCATTTGCAATCATCACTTGACACTCTGGTGCTGGATATAGGAAGCAATTCAATTCTTTTGCTACCCTACAATGAATAAAATTGTGGGTGCTTCCTGAATCAATCAACACTATTACCTTTTTCTTCTTGATTTGTCCTTCTATCTTGATGGTTTGAGGAGTGGTAATTCCCTCCAATGCATTACAAGATATGGTCGGATTTATTTGTTCTTCATCTAGGCTTTGTTCCTGGAGTATATCTTCTTCTTTTGACCTTTCTTGCTCCTTTTCTTCTTCCTCTTCACAATCTATGTAGAATAATTTCTTCTCAGCACACTTATGACCTTTAGTGTATTTGCTATCACAACTGTAACAAAGCCTTTTGCTCTTTTTTCTTCCAATTTTTGTGGTGTCAACCTTATAGGTTGTGGAAGACTAGGGGAAACAACACTTCCGTCTTTATAGTTGTGAGTGGTATGCTTCCTGGTTGCCATAATTTTGCTTTCCATTTTTCTTGCTAACCTGAATGCCTTTTCTAATGAATCAGGTTCCCAAAGGCGAACATCATGTTGGATATTATCCTTTAAAGACCCTATGAACACATCAATCCTATGCTCCTCTAGAATATCTTTTACCCTTATGTTCAATTTTTGGAACTCCTCAATGTGCTCCATTACTGAACCCTTTTGTTTGAGACTTATCAATTGGCTAAAAAAAGTGTTGCTTTTTGTATCTTCATAATGTGCTATCAATTCTTCCGTAAAAATTGCCCAAGTGATAAATTGTTTACGAGAGCAAAGCCATTGATACCATACAAACTGATTTGGTTCCAAATATACAGTTGCCATACGTACCTTTTGTGCGTTTTGCACATTATTGAGATCGAAGAATTGCTCCACTGTAATATCCATGTGGCAGGATCCTTGCCATCAAACTCCCTCATATCGATTTTTAGAATATGGTGGTTCTTCGATCCAACATTAGCATCTATGGAATCATGATTAACATTTCTTTTGTTCTCATCATGAGTTTCCTTTACTACCTTTTCACCATTAGCGACCCTTTCTTGTAGCAAATTCTTCAATTCTTCCATGTCTGTCTTCAAATCTATCTTCAAATCATCCATCTTAGCTTCCATTCCCTTTTTCTTAGATTCCACACCATTTACCTTACATTCCATGCCACTTATCTTAGCTTCTGTTAGCTTTTGTGAGCGTGACATTTGTTGCACTTGTTCTTGTAATTTTGGTATATCATGTAGCATTTCTTCCTCTTCTTCATGAGTCATGCTAGAGCTTTCACATTCCTTACTAGGTGTTTGCATTTTCTTTCCTCGGGGCATCAGTTACCAATTATAATGCTTTACTATGCCCTTTGAATTCCGTTAAACCAAGCTTACACAAAAATTAAAAAAAAAACTACACACCTTTTTTCACTTTATAGAAGTCTGATATTGAATCTGATGTATCTCTATAATTTCGGATCATCCAGTTCTGAAATTGGTACCTGTAGTATACTTTTGTGTCCTCTTTCCAATGCCACAAGTCTAAGCCAAATTGGATTCTCCAAGGAAGAGTTATGTGAAATCTCCAACAGTGACTTGCTTTTACACTGGTTCAGTAGAGCGAACTTGTACGGCGTGCCACGAGTCACTGTTTCAACCATTGAATCTGAAACACACAGCAAGAAACTAAAGTCCGTTCTGTTTTTGTACCTTCTTACGAAATTTCAATCCGATCCCCAGAGAGAAAGTTATGACGATTTTCCCCAAGTCGCCTGTTTTGAATGTAATTCAGGAGTCTGCAAAAAGACCAACTTCCTCAGATCATATCTCTGCAAATATTGCGCGAAAAGCTCTGAAATTCAGACCTAAGGTTCAACGTGATTTCTTTTCAAATGGGTTTTTTTTGCAACTTCTGAAATTTCCCAGGAAAAAAAGTTATAGCGAAAATTCCACGATGACCTGTTTGGAGCAGCGAAACCCTAGAATCCAAAGTTCTGATACCAAATGTTATGAAACCAGCTCAAGAAAAGATAGAAAAGATAGATCAACGCCTTAGAATTCAACCTCTTCGAGGGGGAAACCTCCTTTACATTACATAAATGAACAATTCTTGGATGATACAAATGACAAAACCTCCTTTCTATATATAGGAGTCTAAGGAGTCACAATATAATCCAGCTGACATAACAATAATAATATAAAGCCACAAAAATAACAATAGAGGGATTCTATGGGGCACAGAAATAACAATATGGGGGTAATAGGGGCACAACAATATAAATAAGGGGTATAACTACAATAGTAATGGGGTAATCACTAGTATTAAAGGGACCCAACAACCAATGTGAAAACCAGATCGTGCTTATCCCTTCAACGAATCTGACCATAGTATATTACCTTGTCATACATCATGGCTCTCAAAGCTAAGGTGTTAACAATATGATCACATAATTTGTTTTCATGTGACCTTGTCCCTACATGTGAACGTTCATTATCATGATGAGATTATCATGGTTTCATCATGCCATGTGGTAGCCCATGACGGGTGCCATGTGTTACCTATTTTTGAGTGATTGCTTAGTCAAAAAATACAATTTCTACCAATTATGTGGTGTTCATTTAAGGTGCCACATCATCCTACTGACATCATCTCCATGACATGTTAATCCCTGTCAATGATACATCATCCTTATTATTATGTCATCTCCTTTGACCAATCAAATTATACCAGTTCCCCTTTGTTGTGACCTCATAGATGATTGTATAGGAGGGATACATCACTTGCATGTGATCCAATAAATAGTTTCCTGGTGTCACTATGAGATGGGATCAAGATGGAAGGTTAAATTTCATAAAACTTGACACATCCTTTGTTTTTAAAATATTTTTTCAATTATTTGATCCATCTAATATGTACAGAGATGCTAAACATTTAACTATGTTAAACCATATACAAGTTTGGCCACTATCTGTTGTAGATTCGATCAGTAAACCATGGATCATCCTTGAATATTCAAATTGTTTAACACATTTGGTGATTGTTGATTTTTACCTATAGTTTAGGTTCATTTCCCAATGCTGATTTTCAAATGACCACAACTTCTCATTTAGTAGGAGTTTTGTAGATTAAGATATAATACTGAAAAGGTCTCAATGACGAATATTCAGTCATAGAATCCAGAGGCTCATTAGGACATCATATCATCACAAAAAAATCAACAAAATTTAGACCTATTTGACTTTTTACTTAATGAGGGAAAGAAATAGGTCAAGCTATTACACTGCGGCCATCTACTAATATACATTTTCATCAATCCTTACACTATTGTTATATTATAGTGTTACTCTTCTTTCTTATTTTCATCAATGTTGTACTTTTTCATATAATATATCATCATCAATCCACATTTTCCAACTATGTGCAAATGGGATCTCCACCTATCATTGGTGATTAATTTTTGTGTTAGCATACTATTGTCTTCATATCAAAGTGATAATTTTGCCTACGTTGATTATTCAAGTTCCAATTCAAGTAGTTATAATATTGAAGAAGTCTTCAACAAGGGGTTATATCTAAGCCATTAGATCCATACTTGGTACTTCCCATCTCATTATTTGTCCCATAGAGTTAATTCTCATATTAGCAGGGATTCCCTCTCTCTCATTCCATCTCATGTTGATTCTATACTCACATCTTGTGTGTCCTTCATTGTGACATAACACAACATTGATCTTCAAAATTTGTGGTAATTACCCATATTCTCTATTTTTCATCTCACCCATATCTATTTTTCTAGGTATTTGGTTGTATCCTTTGTAATAGATCATATCATAATCTTATATTTTTCATCTCACCCATACCTATTTTTCTAGGTATTTGGTTCTATAATCTTATGATTTGTGGAAAAATTTTGGGCATGAAAAAAAAGGACGAGAGAACTTATTTTGATATGTGGAGGTATATGATGATCTTGATCTTCTAAAGTTCGTAATTGGAATAGCCTCATCCATCTATGGAATTCTAATTATTGTGAATATTTTCTATCATGGGGAGTTCCAATATTTTATTCTAGTTCCTTCCTTTTTGTGGATTAGATGTACCCTAGTCAATCCCACGATCATTTAGAGAATCATTATCGATGTTGAAATGAGCATTCTTGGGTTGATGCATAATATTATTACCATATTCATTGTTTTTGGATGCAATGGATTTCTAATCAAGATTCTTGGTATAATCTTCATTTAATGTGCTTGGAAGAGCTTTATTATTGAATGTATTGCAACTCTTTCAATAACTAAGATCGCTTTAGGTGAGAGGATATATTTACACGTTGAGAATATGATCCATAGCTTCGTCATCTCTATGAATCTTTAGGTTGTGCTTGATCTTTTTCAATTCATCTTTCAAAATCTAAACTTCCTCTTCTAGCCTTTCACGAATTTGTTCTTTCTCATTTAGCTATTCCTACAAAAAATCCTTTATCCTTTTAGCTTCTTCTAGCTCAGCTTTGAGAGAAAGAATGTTTTCTTAGTTTAGATATTTCTTTTGGACTTGTTGCATTAGTTGACCTTCCCTCTTAAATGAGCTTTTATTTATTTCAATGCACTTTTATGTTCTCATTCACAATGTATTTCTGCTTTAGGTGAACTTCTACTTTGACGAAGAACAATATTCCCCTCGTTCATCATCAAACAAACTTTAATTGCTTTCATAATTGTTTTCTTCTTTTGACGGGAAGTTCTTCTTCCTATTAACATGCTGATTTCATTGACTCTTAGATTTCAACCTTTGTTGGCCATCTCTATCATTCAATTTTTCGTAAGTAAATTTGGAAGTGTAATGACCTATTCTTATACATTCAAAACACTTGAAAGGATGCTTAGCTTTTAACTTTCTTATTGCTTTTTTTTTGCGTTTTTTGACAAATTTGGTTTCTTCTTAATAAAATTTGGTGTTCTTGATTTTCAAGCTTTTTCCCTTTTTTGGCTACATGCAATGTTGTTTCTGTGATTCTCTTTTTTTTCCTTCTCTATCATTAGCTCATATATTAATAATTTTACATGAATTACATCCATATTCATTATGTCCATATTTTTCAATTCCTTAAGGGTTGATGTTATAGTTAGCATTGTCATTGATGACAACAAGACTCATTCATGTCAAAGGGGCTCTTTTAGATAGTGGTACCATTACCATGTTTGATTACTAAAGAAGTATGAGGATCATTTATGAAGTTATATGACAATTTAATCATTGACAAGGTATCATCATATAAAGATATAGGTGCTAGAATTTATTATAATTTTTCTTATGAAGTTATGATGCTCAAAAGAAACTACCAATAGTATCCTTGTGTAGAGATCATCGATACTTTTCCAATGGTATATCATGTTAAAAAAAATCCTCCTGAATCAGAATTTATAGCCAATTAAAGTTTCAATATTCATTGAGGGAGAAAAATTTAGGACCCAAAACCAAAAGATTAATTTGTTAAACAATGGGAAAGTTCAAGGTCGATAAACCATTGAATAGAGAAATCACTGGCCATAGGATTGCAAACTTTTGACCCAATTAATGTCATTAAATATCATGCATCTCTCAGGCCAATCAATCAAACACCTAATCATTCAATGAATGAATGATGTCCAATATGCATGAAGTTTAATTAATTCTATTGGACCAACCATATGATGACATGTTGTGACATCTAGTTTGATGATGAAGGTGACCTAGTAATTGACGACACATAGTACTCTTGCATAGTCAGCATGACACTTTATCTAGCTAACATTATTGTGATGATGTGGTGGCACTAGAGGCCACCACATCAAATGGTCAATTGGCATAATCTGGTAGGTGAAATTTATAAAAAAAGGTGACACATGGCACCCCACATGGGCTACGACATGACTAAGTGACATCATGATGACAACATAAATGAAACAACAAGTGGCCCTTGGATACTAGACATATCAAACCATTTATATGGTGATGGAGCTTTAGATATCAAGAACTGATCATTTTCCCTGGTCATACGACATTGCCACATGGAACCATGACATGAATTTTAACAAGATTTAGTCACATACTAATGGTCAGTATGTTACAAAGACAACTTTCATGGGTGCTCAGGGTTGAACCGATAAGGCATGGGACCACTAATAAATGTATATATATATATATATGTATATATATATATATATATATATATATATATATATATATATATATATATATATATATAATGGATGTATATGTATATATGTATATATATATATATATATATATATACATATATACATATACATCCATTATATATATCTATATATATATGTATATATGTATATATGTATATATATATATATATATATATATATATATATATATATATATATATATATATATGTATGTATGTATGTATATATGTATGTATATGTATGTATATGTATGTATATATGTATGTATCATTCAAACAATAAGTGAAATGAAACCAATTCTATGGATAGAATTTGAAATCATTTTTAGGTTATAGTTGTGAAGGGTTTGTATTAGCTCTAGTTCTGAAAGAATCTTTTCTATGAAGTAGTTTCCATGAGAAATTTTATTTGTCTGGTTCTCATAGAAATGTGGCAAAATTCTAGTTGTCTCATTTAGGTGGTCTAGCCTCATTTCAAAGTTCGAGAAGAACTCACGCATTATATTGTTATGGCTTCTACATAGACATGTTATGGTTATGGAACAATTTCTAACTAAATTCAAGATATTTTATAATATCGAAGTATGATTTTACGATTGGCTGAAGTGTTACATACCACAAATCCTGTTTGGAGAGCTCTCGCATTCACTAATTGGTAATGAATGAAGCCATGTAAGAGATGACCAATAATCCTAATGATACACCATATTGTACTTTCTTGGTGATGGTAGTGGCTCACTAAAAGAGTTTACTAAATACAATTGGTCACACATCATACTTGGCCTTTATAATTTTTACAACGACTAACTACAATAGAGGCCCACGTCCTTAGCTAAATTTGAGCTATACCACTTAAAGTAAAATGAATTAGAGAGTGTGGCTTAAAAATCCACAACATGTAACATAGATGGTAAGTACAAGTATTGTAAATTTAAGGTTGTAAGCTAAATATCCTCTCATTGATAGGTTTGATTATTTTATATTTTTTTATTGATGAACTCATTGGAGCAGAGCATGTGAAACAATATTTACAAGTTTCATTAATAATGATTGTGGCAGCGACAATTTTTGCAAATTGTACTAATAGTGATTGTGGTAGTGAAATTGTCTGAAGGTTGATATTGCTGGTGGTACTTACAATATGTGTAGGTTTAGATGATGGTATAGGTTGTGATAATAAAAGCAAATTGTAGATTTTGACATTCCTTATATTTTAGTGATATATGATGATAGTGGATCTAGTTCAAAAATCAGATGAAATAGAGGTCCATAATAAATTTAAAAGAGGTTGGAGCCTTAGTTATGTTAAATATTAGAGTAGGCTAGAGCCTACTCATTCTCTAGGTTGGAGCCTCAAATCAAGTTGTATACTATAGTGAGAAATTTCTTGCCAACAAGAAGAATCCTACAAATTGATGTGAATGCTTTGAATATAAATAAGAGAAATATTGGTGGTTTTCTCCCATATGGGTTTCCACCTAAAATCTTGTGTCTCTTGGTGGCGTCATTATTCCTTAATCTATTGATGACCTCTTGATATGATCATTCATTGTTATAATTGATTATGTAATGATCATGATTCATTTTTGTATAGATGTGCAATTAAGAACCATTGTAAAAATGTAAATTGACCTAACACTAGTTCACCCACCCTTCCCCATCTCAGTGTGACCTTTTGACCAAAGATTGGTATTAGAGTTAGTGCCTTCAGGAACATCTAACTAATGGAACGATGAAGATCAAGGAGAAATGGCCACAAATAGATAATTGGGGAATCTTCCTATGCCTAAAGGAACCAATTATGCATGTTGGATGATAAAGATGGAGACATATCTCATCTCTTTTGAACAATAAGATTTATAAATTTTGATCATTTAATATAAAGTTACTAATACTATTTTAGAAAATTTAATAGAGAAGGTAGTTTTAACATATAATGGACAAGGTAAGCATGTTATCTTAAGTTTCTTGGAAGAGATATTTTTTTTTAAAGTAATGAAATGCAAGTAAACTCATGTTGTATGGAATAAACTTCAAAGCTATTATGAATGAGATACACAAGTTAAAGAAGTAAGATTGCAAGATCTAAGGGGACAATTTGAAAGCTTGAATATGGAAGAATAATAGTACATTTTTTCATATGTCCTTTGAGCGGAAAACATTGTAAAATCAATTGTAGGCCTTGGTTAAGAAGTCCTTTGTTGCTATATTATTCGAAAAGCTTTCAGATCACTTCCACCAAGGTTCAGTCCTAAAGTACCAACCCTTCAGAAACTAGCAAAACAAGTCAGGATGTTAATGGATCAAATTCATGGAAATGTCTTTGCATATGAGTTAATAACAAAGGAAGACAAATTTGGAGGCAAATAAGCATATTTAAATGAAATGAAAGAAGAAAAATATAAAATATATCAATAAGAGTCCATCTTCGATGCAAAAGAATCCAGATTTGTCGTAAAGTTGAAAAGAGGAACCAACAAGTTCAAAGTTAAGGTTCCTTTCAAATGTTTTTAATGTCGAAGAAATAATCATTATGCATCTAAATTTCCTTGTTCTAGTATGAATTATAGTAATGATGAATCAAGATTCAAAACTAAGTAACAAAAGAGGAAGCAAACAAGAAAGAAAAAAAAAAATTCTCAAAGAAGAAAAGAAATAGTGAAAGTAATGAAAGTGTACATGATGAAAGAATTCATGGAGCAATATTCATTTCTAAGGCTAAATAACATAAAGAAAAAGTGGATGTTGAGGGAGAACATAAAATTGCATTGAAGCATACCAATATTGTTAGGAAATGAGATTGAACTGATGCAAAAACTTCAACACAAGAATCTAAATGATGACACCATTATTTTTCTCAATGTTGAAATAGAATGTAACACCCCCTCAATCATTTATCAACTTTTACAAGCCCTCTGGGTAAATGTGAAACATAGTGCCACTATGAAATGAACTAACCTCCTTGATCTAGTTAAGGAAGTGGGGCCATAAACTGAGACTAACTGACCATGATCTGACATCCTACAGGGACTACGGATCACTTGGGAGCTGATGAAACACCCCAGGTATTCAATCCTTGATATGGGTATTTGTTTTAGTGACCTAGACTCCAAATGACACTCACAAGCCTACAAGCATGGAGTTATGACTCTAGAACCATATGACCAAGCCTACCTCAGTGTGGTTGTAACCGAAATCCTTAGTTCAGAATGTGTGGTCCGGAGATCTAAGCTATAATTCTAGGACAACCTCCACACCATTGCGTAGAAATTCCTAATAATTTGCAAAATGATACGTAACTTAATGAAAATTCTAATTGTATAAAAATTGAATAAGAAATTGATCCAACAAGGCTTAACCATGACTATCTTTTCATCAAACATATGGCGATCATATAAACTACAGGTCCTCAATGCATACATGATCATAGGAGTCTGAAAATTATCTGAGAATCACCAAGAAGGCCTAATGTCCTCTCATAATAGTTTTGATAACACTTGTTACCACATTCATTCATTAACCATCAAATGCTTATCAAATAATGAACAATACATAACTAGAGGACATTACAAATCCATGCTTATAACCAACAGATAATCACATTAATAAACATGAAATAACATGCATCAAATCAACCTAATAACGTGTATAAGTCTTAGAATAAAATATGAAAATAGCTCTTATTAACTGATGCAAAAGCCAACAAAGTCAGGGACTTCCACGTACAAATCGACCATAGATACGGTTGAACCAATCATTTATTTTATCAAATAATGCCCATACGATATCCCAATCATGAATGTGGAATCTCAAGACATAAAAAACCAAGGATTTCTAGATATTAAGCCACCTCCACCCTTAGGCTACCACGATCCTACCAAAATTGGTTAATAGATCAGTAAGCACAAAACAAACTTGGATGCCTCAAGTTTCTTCACCAATACCTTGAGTAATTAATCCTGTCTCCACCGAACTATCGAGGGTTTCCTAGATATTCAATCACCTCCTCCCCCAACCTTTGGGAATTTTATTGAGACCACCCCACCGAGTTCCAAAACCTTTTGGCAAGCTCAACCAGAAAACAATCCCATCAAACCATGACTATCCAGAAATGGAAAGGAAATGTTGAAATCACTGTTAAAAGCGTAGAAACCCAATGATAGAAAATGAACCAAATAAACCAATGCATGTACCATGCACTCAAACATCATGTAGGAAATAACACATGTAACCTATTATCTACAAAATCTTCCTGCTGAAGGTACTTGATCCAACCTTCCTACTCGTCCTTTCCTTTCCTTCTCCTCCCTTTTCCTTCCTTTTCTTACTTTATTTCTTTCTTCTCTTGGTGCTCTTATCTTTGTAAAACTAATTCCAAAGAAAAACTGATAAAAATCTCCAAATTCAACTCACAAAACTTGTGTACTAATCCTCAGAATCCATTTTTTCATTGGTGACCATAATTTCTTCATTTTCCTTCAACTTCCCTCTCATGAAAATATGTGACCTTTCATCTCCCTTTTATCCTGTTTTCCTTTAGTTTCATAAATAAAACTAATGCCTATTTTCCTTGGCTAATTCTTTTGCAATTTCCTTAGCCATATTAGGTAAACAAGAAGCGACACCCAATAGGAGTTTTTTTGCCATCATTCAACTTAGAGTACTTGTCCCATGACCTTTTTCTTATTTTTCCTTTATTAACTTTTATTGCATGAACTTTTACCCTGGGGTTGTTACAAACCATTTCCCTTGGCATAACACCGTCCTTAGTGTTCTATAACACCTATGACTAAAAAAATACAGAAAACAAAACATACTACTTATGGAGCTTTTATAACCGAACTTGATGTAGTATTTACAACTACCACTGTTGAAAACATAAGAAAGATACCCTTTATTAGAGATTTATGACATATCTCATTACTGTATTTACAATAACAACCACATATACTCATGCACATTTTCTTCAGCCAACACATAAATGTTATTTTCATGGAGCTTTATCGATCTAGCTTGATACAGTATTCACAAAAATACACATATATACATAGGCACATTTTCTTTAACTATAAAATAAAGGGATATGATGCTTGTATCAACAAAAAGGGAATCCATTGACTCACTCCTCCACCCTCATAGTAAAACCATGATTAATCACCTACATAGGAAGTCCATAATCCAATTCCAAAGTCAAACCTACATCCAATATCTAGTGTTATGATCGTTGCACTACCTACTCCGTATGTGAACAATTATCAACTCCTTGTACCAAGGCACACTGTTATTATACTTCTCATTTCATATGCAACGGCTAAAGAAGAGAACAAATCCATCCCCTGACTTTCCCTTTTCTGCTACATAGTCCCTCGAGAAATCTGGTCATCCCCTTTATGTACAGTCCCTTACCTTCCATGTTCCTCGACATCCCCTTTTCCAGACGATCGATCACTTTTCAAGGATTTTTTGCATCACAAGGTATAAAAACCAAGAAATATTCGTACCTCAAAAGAACCATAGATACCTTGACATACTCATGGGAATTAATGGACATTGTTGGGTACTCCTTTCCCACAATGGCCCTACTCATGAATGCTTTGCCAAGATACTAGTCTCATGTCAAATTCTTATTTGCTGCTGGTAATTCTTGCAATCAGTTTCAACCAACCAAATTTGGTGTTTCCCTACATTCCTTCAGTAATCACATAATTTCCATTAGACTCAAAAGGAATTTAAGTAAATTAAAATCATACCTTATTAATATCTTGTTAATAAGCTACACTTGCAATTCCATTTAATTCCTATCACAATAGTTCAAACTACCTCCTCTACCAAATAATCATGTATAAAAATATCATTTCGAGTTAGCTCAAAGACGTAACAATCATAAATCAAAATCGTAGATCACATGTAACCATCATAAATCAGAATCATAGATCATATGTAACCATCATAAATCAGAATCATAGATCACGCACATAATTAAAAAATAAAAGAAAATATTGATACTTATCTTTCAATGATTCTTTTACTTCTTCCTTTGTTCTTTTCCTTTCCATAAACACATAGAATACATTTTCCATACCCGTCAAGAATTTAGTTCCTTCCCTTCTCTTTAACCATGTATATACATTGGTTTGGTTTTCCAAACTCAACAAGCACCCTTTGCCTTCTCTTATATTTAACCATGTATATGCTGTGGTTTGGATTTCCAAAGCCATAAATCATTGAGTGCCTTCTCTTCTCTTTAAGAAATAAGATAATCAAGACACTGAACCACCTCCCGACTCAATATCAACAATAAAGGAATCTAGATACTAAACCGCCTCAACCCTCAATATGAACAACAAGGCCCCAAAGAATACCATAACTACCTTTCCCATCACATTGTACCAAACATACACATACATAATGGAAATCACCACACATACACCTACACCTGATATACAACACAAGACATACACGTATGTTTATGAAAGCAAGTCACAAAATGATAGAAAAGATAGATAAACGACTTAAAAATCAGCTTCTTCGAGGCGAGAAGCTCCTTTACATTACACAAATGAACAATTCTTCAATGATACAAATGACAAGACCTCCTTTCTATATATAGGAGTATAAGGGGTCCCAATACAATTAGAGCCAACATAATAATAATATTTTAGGGGCACAACAATAATAGTAGTGGGCTTCTATGGTGCATAAGAATAACAACATGTGGACTATATGGGCACAATAATACAATAAGTGGGTTGCACTAATAATAATAAGGGATTACACTAGTAGTATAGGGACCTAACATGCTACTCTCCTTCAAAAAGTGTTGTCCTCAAGCCTTGAGTAGTTATGGATGCTTCTGTAGAAAATTCTCATCATCCCATGTGGAATCCTCAGCGAGTAAGTTCTTCCACCTGATGAGATACTCTAAAATTGATTGATTCCATACTTATCGAATTCTTGTTTTTGTGACTCATTCTGGTTCTAATATGATGTTTCCTTCCTCGTCAAGTTTTGCTAATATTGTTTGAACTTGGATCTTCTCACCTATAACCTTCTTTAAGCATGAAACATGGAAAACTAGGGGGACACGGGAAGATGCAAGAAACTCCAATTTTTATGCGAAAGTACCAATCTTTTGTAACACCTTGTACGAACAATAATTCTTTGGTGGTAATTTATTATCCTTCTTAGCTTTCTTGGGGGACATCTGTTTGTATGGTTGTAGTCGTAGAAATACCCAGTCACCTACATCGAAACTTCTTTCGTTGTGATGTTGATTTTCCTGTTGTTTCATTCCATTCAGAGCCAAATTGAGGTTATCCTTTAAGAGTTTAAGAACCTTTTGTTGATGCTTGATGTGATCTTCCACTTCTTGAACCTTAGAATTTTGTTTTAAAGATGATGTGATGGATGGTGGATAATATCCATAAAGTGCCATAAATGGGGTCATTTTTGCTCCAATATGGAAGGAAGTGTTATACCACCAATCAACGAGAGGCAACCACTTGACCCATTCTATCTATTTATTAGATACAAAGCAATGAAGATATCCTTCCAAACATTTGTTCACTATCTTAGTTTTCCCATTAGATTTATGATGATAAGATGAGCTATGAGCTAGCTGAGTACCCATATATTACACCTCTTGTACTCCAAAGAAACATTTGGAGCTTTTTGCCTATAATTGTTTCTCCTCTAATAGTTTGAGCACCCTGTGAACATGTTGAACATTCATAATAACCCTCATGAGTTCTAAAAAGCATGACAAAACATTCATCCTCATGAGCTCTAAATGTTTCTTTTGCAATGTCTTCAGTATGCTTTTTGATTTGATGATATTGTGAATGAAGATCCAACTTGGTGAATGAAATTTATCCATGTAATTCATCCAATAATTCATCAATGAATCGAATGGAAAATTTATTTTTAATAGTAAGCTTGTTGAGCTCCCTATAATCCAAAAAAGTGCACCATGATCCATCCTTCTTGTGTACCAATACCACTGGAGAAGAGAAAGAACTTTGACTAGGTTGAATTATACCAATCTCTAGAATTTCTGCAACCATACGTACAATTTCACTCTTCCAAGAATATGGGTATCTGCAAGGCGTAATGTTTAGGGGAACATTTCTTAGAATCAAATGAATAGCATGATCATGATCGCAAATAGGTGCGAGGCCTTTGGGAGTCACAAATACCTTGGAATGATTGTCCAAAATGTTTTGGAGATTCGGAGAAATATATTATTTTCATTGGGGAACCTCTAGTGAAATTAATTGTGAAATTACACTCCATTGTTCTTTCTTTAGAAAATTTTTCATGATGTTAGAGATAATTTTCTTTCACTGTTTCCCTTCAATACCCCTTAACTCAACTTCCTTTCCTTCCCAAAAACATTTCAAGAAAAGTTCTTGTAAATTAAAAGCTATCGTACACAAATATTGTAGCTATTAGACTCCTAGTACAACATCTGTACCACCCATTGGAATCGAAAGAATTTGACTATTAAAGACATATTCTCCCATCGATAGCTTGATATTATGGCACTTTCCAAAGCAATTTATAGTTCCTACATTTTCACCCATTACTTGACACGTTGGTGCTGGATATAGGAAGAATTTTAATTACGTGGCTATCTTACAATGAATAAAATTATGGTTACTACCCAAATCAATAAACAATATTGTCATTGTTTTATTGATATTCCCTTCTATCTTCAGAGCTTGAGTGGTAACTCATGTCAATTCACTACAAGATATGGTTAGATTCATCTCTTATTTCTCTAGAATTGGTCACTCGTGTGTATCCTCTTCTTTTGATGTTTCTTGTTCCTTTTCTTGCTCCTCTTCCCGATCTATGTAAATTAATTTCTTCTCAACACACTTATGACATTTATTGTATTTTCTATCACAATTGTAACCAAGCCCTTTTGCTCTTTTTCTTTTAATTTTTGTGGTTTCAACTTCGTAGGTGGTGAAATGTTAGGAGAAACAACACTTCCATCTTTATAGTTGTGAGTGATAGGCTTCCTTGTTTCCATAATTTTGCTTTCCATTTTTCTTGCCAACCTGAATGCCTTCTCCAATGAATCAGGTTCCCAAAGGTGAACCTCATGTTGAATGTTATCATTTAAGTCCCTATTAACACATCAATACTATGCTCCTCTGGAATATATCTTACCCTTATATTCAATTTTTCGAAGTCCTCAATGTGCTCCATCATTGAACCCTTTTGTTTGACTTTTACCAATTGGCTAAAAAAGGTGTTTCTTTTTGTATCCTCATAATGTGTCATCATTTCTTTCATAAAAATTGCCCATTTGACACATTTTTTACGAGAACAAAGCCATCCATACCATACAAAGTGATTTGGTTCCAAATAGAAAGTCGCAATGCATAACTTATGTGCATTTTTCACATTCTGGAGATTGAAATATTTCTCCTCCTGTAGTATCCATGTTACCGGATCCTTGCCATCAACCTTCCTCATATCGATATTTGTAACATGGTGGGCCTTCAATCCAACTTTAGAGTCTATGAAATCATGATTAACATTTCTTTTGTTCTCATCATGAGTTTCCTTTATTACCATTTCACCATTAGTAAACATTTCTTCTAGCAA
Source organism: Pinus tabuliformis (assembly GCA_031772625.1). Taxonomy (NCBI): domain Eukaryota; kingdom Viridiplantae; phylum Streptophyta; class Pinopsida; order Pinales; family Pinaceae; genus Pinus; species Pinus tabuliformis. The sequence goes on from CM062820.1 coordinate 1,440,024,317, forward strand.
TTTTGACAAATATGTCTTCAAATATTCCATGTTGCCCTTAATTTTTTGTTACATACCATCCATCTTAACTTCCGTGCCCTTTGAATTCATTCAAGCTAATTTTTCCACCAAACTTATGCAAAACTTTAAAAAAGCTACACACCTTTTTTTCACTTTGTAGGAGCTCGATATTGAATCTACTATATCTCTGTAATTTTGGATCTTCAAGGCTTGAAATAGTGTCTTGCAGTAGCTCTCTAAATCCTCTTTCAGATACTGCAAGTTTTATCAATATTGGATTCTCCAAGGAAGAGTTATGCTAAATCTCACACGATGACCTAACTATATACTCGTTCAGTAGAGAGAACTTGTACGAAGATCCACATGTCACTGTTTCAACCTTAAGACTAGAAACCAATATCAATAACGCTAAAGGTAATCCTCTTTCTGTAAGTTTTTACTAAATTTAAATATGATTCTCAGAGAGAATGTTATGACGATTTTCCTTAGGTCACCTATTTGGTATGTAATTGGGGAGCCTACAAAAAAACTAAATTTCTTGGACAATATCTCCGAAAATATAGCGCAAAAAGATCTGAAATTATGGTCCAAGCTTCATAAGGATTTCGGCTCAAACGGGTTTTAATTCAGAGTCTGAACCTTTGTAGAAACAAAATTATAGAGAAAATTCCACAATGACCTATTTGTGATGGAATTCTGGAGCTTGCAAACACCCTAACTTCCTCAGATCGTATCTTCGAAAATATAGCAAGAAAAAATCTGAAATTTGAACCCAAGGTTTCGAATGAGTTCAACTGAAATGGGTTTTTTTTTAGGCTTCTAAGACTTCGTAGAGAAAATGTTATATCAAAACTTCCATGATGATGTCTTTGGAGCAACAAAACCCTAGAATCCAAAGCTCTCTTACCAAATGTCATGAAACCATCTCACAAAAAGATAGAAAAGATATATCAACAACTTAAAAATTAGCCTCTTTGAGGGGTCAACGTCCTTTTCATTACACAAATTAACATTTCTTGGATGATACAAATGAGAAGACCTCCTTTCTATATATAGATGTTTATGGGGTCCAAATGGAAATAGAGCCTACATAACAATAATATTATAGGGGCACAACAATAACAGTAGTGGTCCTCTAAGGGGCATAATAATAACATCATGGGGACTATGTGCGCATAATAAAACAATAAGGGGGTTTCACTAATAACAGTAAATGGTTACACTAGTAGTATAGGGATCTAAAACCTACACCTAGTTTACAACATAACACATACACCTACAATTGATGCACAACAAAATACATATACGTACACATGGTACAACATAATGAATACATTGGTTGTGACAAAACGACTACACAATATCGATAGCATTGTACTACATGTACGAAACAAACCATATATACAATACCACATGTGCACAACACCACTTCCACAACTTGTACACAACATCACATGTACGCAACACGACCTACACAACATGTACACAAGATCACATGTACACAACACCACCTGAACGACGTGTACACATCACCACTTGCACAATGTGTACACAACACCGCCTACATGATGTTTAAAAATTACCATATGCACACAACACCATATGTACAACATGTACAAAACACCTCATTCACACAACAACCCATACACGTAGCACCACCTTCACAATGTGTACAAAGTACCACCTACTAGATGTTGACATAACACTCCATGCACACAATACAATATCTACAACATGTACACAACTTTTCATGCACACAACACCACATGTATAACATGTACCCATACTTGCATGTACACAATACCATATATACATCATGTACACCATACCACTTGTACACAACATTAAATATAAATTTACATAACACCATTTATACAAAACATCTCATATACAACATGTGTACAACACCATATATACATCTAGAGACCACACTTTCTCTACTAGGAAACCTAGCTTCCAATATATTTCCACTTATCCATACTTCGCCTAACATGTCATAGATCACATTTCTTTAATTTCATTGATGTATCATTCAACATAACCTATCCATATCATAAACATGGGTGTCATTATAAGAACATAATATCAAATCATTTCCACACAATACTAACCTCAAAGATATGTCATGGGTACTCTTCCAACTTAAGTCGTCATAAAACTAGGAACTTATTCATTTCACTCACTTCAATAGGTAATCATTCCTCCACACGTATGATCCCTGATGATCTTGTTACACACACACACACACACACACACAACTATATATATATATATATATATATATATATATATACATATATATATATATATATATATATATATATATATTAGCATAATCATGATCAGCACATAATTTCCAGATATCATAAGGTCAAGGTTAAGATAACTCCCTTTATCCATGCTCAACATGCACAAAATCGATAACAACAGTTCCCAACACAGCCAAGGCATGTGGCATCTCAAATCCATTTACATACCTATGTTTTTATCTTTCTCATGCTTGTCCTGTCATTGTCCATTTATCCAACTAGACCCAACCAATCCAAGTGAATGTTATATTCTTGCCTTGGCCTACGCTTATACATGCACCAAGCTTCATTTGGGTCTTATATTACTTGTTAGGTTTCACTCAACTCTCCTTGAGCTCCATTAACTTTCCTCTTTCCCCAACCACAATCCCAAGACCCTAAAAGAATAAAATGCAAGAACAAGAAGGAACCAAGAAGAAAACTATGGAGAACTAATAGAAATATGACACCACAAATACAGTGGCATGGCCATGCACTAGAAAAATTAAAAACCAAAATTAAACCGAAAAAAGTCATAAAATATCGAAAGAAAAAAATAGAAGAAAACACCAAGACTCATGCCCATGGTTCCCAGTGCTTCCAAAGAAAAGCTCAACCTAATAATTATTCAATATTTCATGCCAGACTCTTTTTCCATGCAATCTTCTACATCATATTTCCATAAACACACAACTGTTAGTGCATACATAAATATAACAATATACCTGTTACCTCACCTTATTGTACCCAACACACTGACTTATAACCGAACACCTACATGTATCATCTCTCAAGGGACCCTAACTCCTTAACAAATCCAACCATAACTCGACACCAATTGTTATACCTATCAAATATATGTTAAGGAATATAACACATATCCACATAATGTTAGACAAAATAAAGGTTAAGAAGACTTCCTTTATTTATCCAAAGCACTCATTAATTTGGATTTGCAGTCTCCAAACATATCCAAAGAAATGTGCTATCATATTACTCAGATATTAGTTATATAAACAAATCAACTCTTATCTTGTGATGTTAATAATAAGAATGTTTCCCTACAATTCTTCACACATATCAGTCACAGGTTTGAAAGATCAATACATCATGTCTATTAATTTTAAATCAAGCTTTGCCAAGAGTACAACCATATAATAATCAACTCAGACTCATTAGTCGATAATATTACAACTATCACCCAATTTTTCTCAAGTGCATATCAATTTTCGTGGTACATATTGTTTCCCTATAATTGTATTCAAATAACATCATTCCCTCATGCAATTTTATAAAGACATATGCATATCAAGCAATTAATCAAGCATTCAAACCACCTATAAAAATACCATGTTAGATAAATCAGATAAATCACATAATTGCACTATTACATTGAAGATAATCACACTATTACCTGAATGTATATTAAGGGATACTATCAGATCTGCATAAGTTAGCCTAGATTAGTATGAAAGAATATCATAAGTATATATACTCATACCTCAATATCATAAAACACACATTTCATTAAAATTGGGATTATACAATGGACCTAGATTTTTTGTACTTTAACTAGATTGAATTGTTCAAAAATTAGGAATGAGAAAATCTATTAATTCACTACTTTGAATGAATATTTTCACTATTTTTGTGATAAAATTTTCATAATAAACTATACAATACAAATTTATATAAATCCACATAAGAAATTATTTCATGTCTTCATGTAATAATAAATAATAACAAGTTATTATTAACTATTATTATGTGTTTTTAGTAATGTTTGTAATTTACTAATAGTTATTATGATTAATAACAAGGATTATTCACTATTAATAATACTTTACTAATTATTATTAAGTAATTTTTAAATAATTGCTACTATTTAATTAATTTAATTTAATTATGTAATAATTAAATAACTCGAGTGGGGGACTTGGAGAAAATAAATAATAATAAATCAAGCAGAGGCTAGATTATGGCCTTTTGCAAGGATAATATTGCTAGAAATAGAGAGAATGATCAAGATATCCATTTTTGTCAAATTATGGTGGACAATATCACTATTTTTTGTGATAAGATTATTGTTATAAACTTTATAGAATAATTGTATAAACTATTTGGACATGGAAAATCTTTGATATCATAATCTTTGACTCAGTTAGATTATTTATTCTAATGTTAATACTTATGATTCATATTAGAATGTTGATTAATATTATTTCATGAAAAGAATAATTTTTATATGTTAATATTAATAACTAATTTAATATAGTATACCAACCATGTTGAGTTATTATTACAGTATCTCATGGTTGCCACAAATTTAAAGTGTGCATAAAATTTATTAATTGGTATAATTATAGAAATAATATAGTTGTTACCCTAATGAGTTTAATTTTAGTTACCGCTATCATAGTAGTTTTATTTACATTCATTAACATATTTGATCATATTACAAGGTTGATTATTTTAAATTTAAGTTCAATAGTCATGGGTAGCATCGTGATGGTTATAAAGACAGTTTGGAAGATGATTATAAACTTAGATCTTGTTGAAACAAGGCACTATGTATACTATCACATAAGCCTGAATGTTTTTTTTTCTTTTTTCACTTGCTGGTTCACTGATACCCGGGTCAGTGGGTAGTCGCTACATCCAGGGTTTTAAACACTGAGTGGACGCCACCCAAAGGGCATCAACACCCCTTGGCCTATTTACTGACCTAACCCCAAGAGCTTTCTGGATTCGACCCTGTGACCTCCCATTGGCGAGGCACTTGATTTGACCGATTGAGCTAACTCTTGGGGCTTCATAAGCCTGAATGTTACTCAAGTGGAATTAACATATTATCATGGTAAGAATGTATCAGAGGCTTCTTTATCCTAGATAAATCCAACATTGGAAGGAACAATTGGAGCAACATAAAATAATTTATAGATCAAGAAATTCAATGGTAGCTTGAGCTAGGGCTTGATAATTATAGACCATGTGTGGTAGTGTTTACCTATCGTATGTAGCTTGTTGTGTGTTTCTGTAGAAATTTTCTGTTAAAAAAAGATAAGTGTTCATGGATTAGTTTAGTTGTCACATGGGTTTTCTCCTATAGCATAGTGGAAAAGGAGACAAGTGGGATTGAGAAAAATTGAGCAATTCTAGATCCAATAGTAACATCCTTTTTACCTCAATAACTTAACTCTTTTTGTTGTAGCGAAAATGTTGGGGTAGTGTACCTTGTTTTGCATACACATTTCATTGGCTAAAATTGTCTTTGAATTATTTATATCTTTGAATACTATGGATTCACTCCAACAATATCCACTGCAATGTAAATCGACTAATTCTTACCATAAGGATCTACACATAGTTTCATAATTCTTCAAGTAGCAGATATAGCATTTGGATTAGTTTCGTGAATTTGACATATCTCAGAGATAAGATAATGCTCATATATGCCTTGTTTGCCCCAGAATTTATATTGTTGATTTCCTTTCTCTCAAATGATATTGTCCTTTAGTGTTCAATTATTCTTATCTTGGAAAAAGGAGTTGAATTAATGTAAGGGTTGAATATTTTCTAGTAGTTTTCAAAAGCATGTGTAGTTGATCCCTACCCAAAGACGATTCATGTATCATTTCTCCATAACATTCCAACCACACTGTAGGAGTAGTATTGCTTCTATGATCCTTTTCCAAAGTTCCCTTGAGGTTGGGATGAACCTACTGACCACTTTGTGGGTGAGGATGACATTTTAAGTTATTATAAGTCCCCTGGAATTAATTTCTCCATGGGTTGCAAATGTAGGGAATTATTTCTTTCCCTTAGCCTTGACTTTCAAAACTTTTAAAGGGAAAGGTCAATAGGAGCATTGTGAAATAGACATGATAAAGTTACATAGGAACATGGTAAAAATATAGGAGAAAATACAAGGAAACTGTAGGTTGGTGAACACTCTAGAGTCTAGTTCCACAAGCCAACAATATGTAGATTCTCACAATCTAGATTGAACATTAAACAAGCTAATGACATCAAAAGGAAAGAGAGGAAATTTGTACAATTAGACAAGTAAGTAGTGAGCAGTCGAATTCTTTGGTATCGATGCAAGTTCAATCCTTTCAAAAGCAAGTGATTTATATTAATATAGGTCTATGTTTTGAGAAGTCAATCATCCCATCATTTGTGTAGTATTGCTCACCATGAATCTAAAAAAGGAGGAACAACCTTGCAGCTGATAATTGTGAGACATTTAAATGCAATGGAGATCATGAGGAGATGGACTAATATTTTATCATCTTATTTCTTCGATTGGTGCTACAAATAATTTACAGAGTGCTAGTATTGTCTAACTCAAATTTTATCTGAGTGTTACTACAAATAGGACCGTTAACTAGTATATGTCGCTTGTCTCTAACAATGTCTTGGTTACACATATTACATATGGGTTCTTACTAGTGTTACTAACATAGCCCTTCTTATATGGCCAATAATGGCAATAATATCAATTGGTTCTTTCTTTTCTTATATTCACTATCCTCTTCAAATCTTGACATTTTCTCCAAATTTTATGGTAACTGTAAATTTAAATTCAACCTTTTCTACATGATATCTTAATTTTCCTTTTCATAGTGGATTTGTATTATCTTCACAAATATATATTTTCAATTAAAATTGTCATGCTAGCATATTTTCTAGTATACTTTTTCTTCTATCTCATGAGGATATACATCTTTCCTGAAAATGTACATTTTGCCTCAGACCTACATAGCCAACTCTGTTCTAAAAATGACAAGATCTCAAAAATGATTGGAGTAGTTAGATTATAAAAGGTTGATTCACACTATCTCTTGCATCAGGGTATACATATTATTCTAATTGCATCCTTATGTAAGACACCATTTAATGCTTTTTGGGAAAATTGTTTATCATAAATGGGGCCCCTTTTCTACAAAGAACAATAACAAAATGAGTCATATACTCAGCAACAACCAATTCTACAAAACCTTTGGCAACCCTGCAGTTTCATATAATGTGCCTAACTATATCTGGTTGTTTTCATTGATTTATTATTTGTAGTAATGAGTTACCATGTGCACTATCAAAAGAGAGGGATTGGCCATGCTTATTCCATAGGTTTTTGAAAAATATTGCTTCTACATCAATGTCTCTATGAGGGATTTATTTTGCACTCTTGACTTGAAGTAGATTTGTGGGAGGCGGAAGAGAAGTCTGTTAAAATTTTGAATGTATGTTCACAGTGCCAACTTGGGATTTGATACATCCATGTTTAGGTTTTCATATACCTACGTCCGCAAAAGGTTTTATTTGTATTATTTATAAGAAGTAAAAAAACATGGGTGAAGTTTAAGGGAAACAATGATTAGATAAATTCAATTATGCATGTGAAGTGTAGGTCCCTTTATAACTCAAAGGTTTAGCATGGAAGTGGGAATGAGCCAAAATTTAGTGACCCATTTGAAGATTGAAAATGAAGATCTCCTTTTTGTTTTCAAAGAGGCTTCTCCAATACCATAGTGAAAGATAAAAACGTTGAAGAGAGCATGACAAGCCCTTGGCAATGATAGAAGGCAAGTTCCTCTTACCGATCAAAATAATATTGTTGATGAAAGTGATGTCATGGACTACCTAAATTCTAGTGAGTTCATGAGAAATGGTCAAGAATTTACTACTCGTTTGGACCAAATACAACATGGAGGAATAATGTATTTCCTAAAATAAGTTGTGCAATCTACTAAGTCAAGAAGACAAGGATGATGACAAAAAAAAACATCAAGTTTATAATTTCCATATTGGAACTAACATGCTTGAAACCATAAACACATCCATGGGTAAATCTACTCCTGAAAGTGGCAAATATTATGAAAACTTGAATGTGGATGCTTGTATAAATGAGCATACAATGGAGTATACCATATCATTTAAAATCAAAGAATTTATTTCCAACCAAATGCTCCATGGCGCAATTAAAAGCAAGATCTTAGAAACCATTTGTATTTTAATTCTTGGACATTTTTTAAGGACTTATTCAACTCATTCTCCTCACAAAATAGATACAAATCCTGTGATTCCATCTATCTGTTTCCACACATGTTGAGAGGAAGGAAATGACATGATGATATGAAAGTTAGATTCATCATTTTCTTTGCAAAGACTACACTACCCAAGACCATGAGTATTTATCTTTTCCAAGATGTACGATACCAGTACCTCATTATTTAGGACTTAGGAGTAACCAAATGGAAAAATGGGGTTTTGGAGACAATTGAATCTGGAGACCTTAGAACACCACCATTTTTTGAGGATCCAAGTCTCCATGAGCAACCAAGGAATTATAGTTTTTATATAATGTGTAATCTACAATATACTCTCTAAAGAAAAGCCACTTAATACTAATTGATTTTTTAGTTCATACAAAAACTCTTTCCAACACATTTTATAGAAATTCTTTTGTATCATTGGATTGAGATATTATATCTTGCATACAAAAGAAAATATGGCAATAAAAGAAAAAACCAAAATCAACTCCCTTTTTCTAATAGAAAGTTGGCTCATCAAACATTACAACTCTCTAATGGATGGGCCTCTCAAGGAGACCATGGAACTTTTGACAAATTCCTTTTACATAGTTTTTTGGCAAGGTACAGATCCTAGAAAATGTGTCTTGCAATCTTTTATAATTTCGTGAAAACCCATATACTCAAATTTATTTTTAAAGGTTTCTAGATTTTTTGTTATAGAGAATATTTCTTTGAAACAATGAGTACATAATTGTATTGTGCTTTTTGTTGGGAAATTAAATTTAGGCATTTTAATGGAAGATAATTATTGATCTTTCAATTATTTTCTTCCTTTAGTGAAGAATATTAAAATGAAGAAGATAAGTTATATTCTGTTAGAAAATTATATATTACGGAGCAATGGAACACATAAAATATTGCAGAAATATAAACACAGAAAATGCACAAAACAAGAGAGACACAAATATACGTGGTTCACCCAATTTGGGCTACGTCCACACCAAACAGCCAGTCCTTCCTTTCTATTATCCAGCAAAATGAAGAGACACAACCTACAACAAATCTGTTGTAATATCCTCTATTTTCTCTCACAGTCTCACCTCTCTGTTTCTCGCTCAATGAATACACATCTATCACACAGCCTCAAATACAATGCCCTCATACAAAGAGAGGGGTTGCCTTCTAGGGCAAACAACCCTAAACTAAACATAAGTTCTACCATCAGATCATTTGCCTAACGAACGGCCCAGATTGACTAGAAATTACTATACTTTTACAAGGCAATTTTACATTTATTTTTGGCTTCGGGGGCGCTACCCCTGAGCCCCCGCCGGGGGACCGCTGGCCCCCGCACCGCCCCGCATGGAGGGGTGTACAAAACTTCCTGGGGTATAGATTCGGCTGAAGCAAAGACCTCTTAACAATCATGCTCCACACACAACAATCTCCCACTTGGAGAATGATTGTAGCAACTCCACCACTGCTTGATTTGCTGGACAATGACTCCTCTTTGGACCTGGCTGTTTCTCATCTTCATGGTCATCCTTGAAGACCAATTGAAACTGAGCATGTTCTCAGTTTCTCCCTGGTTACAACTTTTGTTAGCATATCTACAGGATTCTGGCTACTGTGTATCTTTTCCAGCTTCAACTCTCCATCTTCCAACACTGATCATATGAAATGATACTTGAGCTGTATGTGTTTAGTCCTGGAATGAAATGTTGAGTTCTTTGCAAGATGAATGGCACTTTGGCTATCACTGTATAACGTGCCCATATCATGCTTCTTACCCAACTCACCCATAAACCTTTGTAACCAAATCATTTCTTTACTAGCCTCTGTAGCAACAACATACTCTGCTTCTGTTGTTGAAAGTGCAATAACACTTTGGATTTTTGAAACCCAACTGACAGTTGTTCCTCCAACAGTAAATACATATCCTGTAGTGCTCCTCCTATTATCTGCATCAGCATATCCTTGTAGGGAGATGTTTGAACCACAAAATCATAATGCTTGATTTGTGGTACCTTTCAAATATCTGAGAACCCATTTCACTGCCATCCAATGTTCCTTTCCTGGATTGTTCATGTACCTGCTTACAACTCCCACTGCATGTGCAATATCGGGCCTTGTACAGACCATTGCGTACATAAAGCTTCCAACTCCTGATGCATATGGAACTTTAGACGTATAATCCATGTCTTCTTGGGTCTTTGGGCACATTTCCTTGATAAGTTTGAAATGGCTAGCAAAAGGTGTACTAACTGGTTTTGCATTGTGCATGTTAAATCTTTTCAACACCTTTTGCATGTACTCATTCTGAGACAATGTTAATTTACGATTTTTCCTGTCTCTAGTTATTCTCATACCAAGGATTTGTTTTGCAGCTCCCAAATCCTTCATTGCAAATGAATTTGCCAATTTTATTTTGAGCACATTTATTTCCTGCATGTTAGATCCTGCAACAGGCATCTCATCTACATACAATAACAATATAATATAGCTGCCATCATTTTGCTTTTTCAAATAAACACAATGATCAGAGTGACATCTAGTATAACCTTGTTCAGACATAAACTTGTCAAATTTTAGATACCACTGCCTTGGAGCCTGTTTTAAGCCATACAAGCTCTTCTTCAACCTGCACACTAGTTTCTCCTTCCCTTTCACCTCATATCCTTCTGGCTGTTGCATATATATCTCTTCCTCCAAATCCCCATGGAGAAAGGTTGTCTTTACATCTAAGTGCTCAAAATGCAAATATTCAGCTACTACAAGACTTAAAATAGTTCTGATTGAAGTCATTTTAACAACAGGAGAAAATATTTCATCAAAATCAATACCTTTCTTATGTGCAAACCCCTTCACGACAAGTCTAGCTTTATACCTCTGTTTTCCTCCATCTTCTTCCTTCAGCCTGTAAACCCATTTATTCTGCAATGTTGTTTTACCTGCAGGCAACCTGACTAAGTCCCAAGTCTGGTTATGTTCTAAGGAGTCCATCTCTTCTTTCATGGCTTGCTCCCACTTCTTTTTGGTTTCTACCTACACTGCTTCTTCATAACATTCAGGTTCACCAGAATCAGTCAACAATAAATAATATAATGAAGGAGAGTAACGGTCAGGGGGTCTACTTATCCTGGTAGATCTTCTAACACCACTTTCAGGAGTTTGGGGTGCCTGTTGTTGTTGTGGTGTTTGCTGTTGTTGTGGTTGTTGATTATTATTATTTTCAGGCACCTTTACTTTTTCAGTGATTTCGTCAAGAACTGCATATTCCTTGCTTTCTTTTTCTTGCTTATTTTCCTGCAACTGATTCTTATACAAGACCTTTTCATTGAATATTACATCTCTGCTCCTAATGGTTTTGTGATTTTCATAATCATATAAGTGATAACCAAAATCATCAACACCATATCCAATAAAGGTACATTTCTTTGACTTTGCCTCAAGCTTTGTCTTATTTTCTTTATCAATATGGACAAATGCCTCACAACCAAAAGGCTTTAAAAAAGAGTAGTTTACCTTTTTACCTGTCCATGCTTCCTCCGGAACACCACCATCCAAGGAACTTGAAGGCCCTCTATTTATTAGATAAACAGCAATATCTACAGCATCTGCCCAAAACTGTAAAGGCAATCCTGCATGCAATCTCATGCACCTTGCACGCTCCATGATTGTTCTGTTCATCCTTTCTGACACACCATTTTCTTGTGGTGTTCTTGGAACTGTCTTCTCTCTACAAATTCCATGCTCTGAATAGTACCTATGAAACTCTTTGTTGCAATATTCACCTCCATTGTCTGATCTAAGACACATCAATTTCTTTCCTGTCTCAATCTCAACCAAAGCTTTCCATTTCTTGAAAGTATCAAATACATCAGATTTATTCTTAATACAATAAATCCAAGTTTTTCTAGTTGCATCATCAATAAAAGTAACATAATAATGAGAGCCACTGAGAGATGATACCTGAGCAGGTCCCCATACATCTGTATGCACAAGCTGTAATTTTTCATTCTTCTTTTCTTTCCCAACTCTGAGAAATCTGACTCTCTTCTGTTTTCCACAAATGCAATTCTCACAAAAGTCCAAATCAACATTCTTCAAATCCGACAACAGATTCCTTGAGTGAAGAACCTTCATCCCCTTTTCACTCATGTGTCCGAGTCTATGATGCGATAATGCTGCATCTGCTCCTTTGGAAGTTAAATCATTAACAGATTTAGAAATACCATTGCATAAATACAATGTACCAACCTTTTCATCTTTTGCTATTACTAGGGCTCCTTTGGTGACCTTCCAAGCTTTATCTGTGAAAGTTGTCACACAACCTTCACCGCCTAACTGCCCTGTTGAAATCAGATTTTTCTTTAGATCTGGAACATGCCTTACCTCCTTTAATAGCCATTGGTTTCCATTCTGCTGTTTTACAAGAACCTTACCCATTCCAACGATTTTACAGGGTTTATCATCACCCAAACGAACTTGTCAAAAATCTCCTTGAACATAGTCATCAAAGTATTTCTTATCAGGTGTGGCATGGAATGAAGCCCCTGAATCTACCACCCAGGAATCAGTAATATTTTCAAAAGAAAGAATCAAAGCATCTTGTAACACCTCACCTGTCACATTTGCTTCATGATTGTTTTCTTGATGTGCATCTCCTTCTTTTCCCTTCCAAGATCTACAGTCTTTCTTTAGGTGTCCTTTCTTTCCACATTTCCAGCACACTATCCCCGATATGGACATGGATCTGCCTTTCCTTGATTTACTGCGATATCATGAACTCTTTCCTCTTTCCATTTTTCTTCCTCTAGACTTTGCACTCAAAGCATTTCCCAATGTCTAACCAGAGCTTTTCCGTCACATTTCCTCGCTAAGGATAGCACCGACAACATCATCAAACTTTAAAGTACTAGATCCAGAAACAGAGTTACTAATGGCCATTACCAAACCATTCCAACTTTCTGGTAATGAGCACAAGAATAACAGAGCTCTAACTTCATCATCAAAGTTTACCCCTACAGAACTTAACTGACTTGTAACTGTATTAAAATCATTTAAATGGTTTGCAACAGATCCACCTTCCGACATATTCATATTAAATAACCGTTTCATAAGAAATACCTTGTTTGAGGACGGGGGTTTTTCATATAGTTTCGACAACGTCTGCATCAAACCCTCTGTCGTGGTTTCCTTTGAAATGTTGAAGGCGACTGATGCAGCAAGGCACAAACGTATTGTTCCGAGTGCCTTTCTATCGAGAATGTTCCATTCTTCGTCTTTCATACCCGTTGGCATCTTTGTTTTTCCGCCCAACGGTAGGTATAGATCTTTCTGATACAGATAATCTTCCATCTACATCTTCCACAGCGAGAAGTTTTGGCCGTTAAATTTCTCGACCCTAAACTTACCATCTTCCGCCATTGCTCCCACTCGAACCAGGAACCCTTCTTTCCTGCGAGTTTATCAGCCAAATAGACCTTCGGCTCTGATACCAGTGGTTAGAAAATTATATATTACGGAGCAATGGAACACATAAAATATTGCAGAATTATAAACACAGAAAACGCACAAAACAAGAGAGACACATATATACGTGGTTCACCCAGTTTGGGCTATGTCCACCCCGAACAGCCAGTCTTTCTTTCTATTATCCAGCAAAATGAAGAGACACAACCTACATAAAATCCGTTGTAATATCCTCTGTTTTCTCTCACAGTCTCACCTCTCTGTTTCTCGCTCACTTAATACACATCTATCACACAGCCTCAAATACAATGCCCTCATACAAAGAGAGGGGTTTCCTTCTAGGGCAAAAAACCCTAAACTAAACATAAGTTCTACCATCAGATCATCCGCGTAATGAACGACCCAGATTGACTAGAAATTACTATACTTTTACAAGGCAATTTTACATTTATTTTTGGCTTCGGGGGCGCTGCCCAAGAGCCCCAGCCGGGGGACCGCTAGCCCCCACACACCCCCACATGGAGGGATGTACAAAACTTCCTGGGGTATACATCTGGCTGAAACAAAGACCTCTGAACAGTCATGCTCCACACACAACATATTCCTCACAATATGTGCATCTAACCAATCTGTGGGAATTTGGGAAAGGTTTTGTACCATATGTTGTGTCAAACACCACAACTTGTATCCCTATAAAATATGCTAAGGAAACTTCAAGTTTTGATTGTTAATTGTTATTAATTCTATATGACATTAGTTTGATAGAGAAAACTTTGTTGCGATGCTTCATGGAAATGGTCAGAACTTTTCTTGTTAAAGTCATAGTTAATTTGCCTCTCTCTCTATCCATTTATGTGTGCATTTCTTCGAAGCATATGGATTTATTTAAACTTATAAGTTTCAATGCCATAAGATTTCATTGTATAGTTTGATCCTTATTCTATTAACGATTCCACATCGTTTCTTTTTCATGATTCTTGGATTCACATTTTCTACTTATGCATATATATGTTCAGATTTCTTGGCATTAAAAATCTGCAGTCCAATTTGACATTCAACTTTCTAGATGTGCTATTTTTTATGTTTAACATGGCACTAAAACTAGTTTCTTTACAAATTACATGCTAAATAAAACCCAAGCTATAATGTTCATCGCCGCATGTTTTTCTATAAAAACCACATGTGTTTCACGTGTAATCTCTCGTTGAGATCGATACCAAGAAATTATTTATCTCTTCAGACTTATGGCTAGACTTATGAGGTGGATACTCCTCCCATATCCTTAGCAGGCAGTCCAAACCATCACCAACCGATCTGTAAGTTACAAGCTTTTCAGGCATCCTTCTTCTACAAATTATGGTTTTATTTCTATAGGAATGGTGAGGCCACGTGAGAAGAGATGATTTATAATTTTCTTTCTTATATTAGATGTTACTATGTCCCTCCTTCCCAACCTTTAGTAGCACATTTCCCTCTTTGCTACAGCTTACCCAACCCAAAGTAAACCCACTTTACCAATCAACATTGAGCTTGCATTTGATCCACCAATATCCATAATGTAATATTTTCTACTCAATGGAGTACTGCCTCATAGATTCCATGACATAGGTTGTTTACAATATTTTTGTTCAAAACATTGAAGTCTAAGTAAACTAGAAATTTTTTAGTAAGTCATTCTCTTAAATGCTCAACACTTCTAGTCCATAAATGAAGCATAATGAAGAATTTCAATAACCAACTAAGACATTAAGCTCTGCAGAACGTCTTATCAATCTACACATTTAGCCCTTGAAATTCTTGATCATCCCACCCAAAGCAAACAAAATCTGAATGGGAGAAAGATATATTTGTTAAGCTAGTAAAGAACGTATTGTCCAACCTACTATAAGGTACATAATGATTCTTGAGTGCACCCAATTCAATGTGAGTGCCATGGATTTATTGGGTGATTTTCCCTTTTCTTTTATGGGACAATCCCCATATACATCCACACTTAGGTAATACAATATTTGCATAACCTAGAAGGCATTAATGCACACACCCGAGTTCCCCTTCAAGTATATATTCTTATCTAACCTATGAGAAAAATCTTAAGAGAAAGGGAGTGCCATCGAAAACATCTTAACGCTTAGATTAAGGTGGTACATGTTAGAAAAATTACCTATAATGAAAGGAATACTTCTTGATAACTCGTTGTTGTCCAAATTTAAAGAGCTTAGATTCAAAAGTTTTGCGTAAAGCACAAGTATTGAACCCAAGTACCCCTAAGATTTATGAGCTTTCCAAGTTCAATAGGAAATGGAGAAAACATTGGGTTCTTATATATTATGAAGTACTGGAGTGTCTCTAAACTTCCTAGTGAAGGAGGGAATCTTCCCTTTAATCTTATTGATGCCGAGAGCTATGAAATCCAATTTTTTCACGTTCACAAGAGTTGCAAGAATGTGGCCTATGAGGGAATTAGAGCTCCAGTCCACTTGTACAATGTCCTAAAATTTATAAGGGATTTCGGAATGGGTCCTCTAATATTGTTGTAACTTAAATCATGTCCTTATAAGATGCTTAAATCCCCATTCATGAAGGGATTTGTCCCTTGAAAGAATTATAACTAAACTCTAAAATTAAATGTATGAGACTATTTAGCCACCCCAAATATCGTAGGATGCTCCCATGAACATTGTTCTGAGAGTGTAAAAACTTGTGATATGGCTCAAGCCACCCAAATCCCTAGTAATTTCACCAGTTAGACCCTTGTTAGCACGCAAGCTCAACTACTTCAAATTGGGTGCCAGCGTACGAAATCCCAAAGGAATTGTGATGTTCTCATGCATGGAACAATGGAGCATAAAGAGTGCCTACAAATATGACATCTTGAAAATTTAAATTGGAAATAGTGTATTTTTCTTCCATGAAGGATTAGGTTTGTACCCAAAATTAATCCTAGAAACATTCCAAAAATTGGCATTCCCTTGTTTTCACTCCAAGCCCTACCATGTTCCTTGTACACAGGGACATAATAGGTTTTCTCCATTTTCATATGCAAAAAAAAATAAAGATTTTGTTACATCAGGATTCATTTTCGCATTGGAGACATATTAATATGCCTGGCCTCCATGATTTTTATGATGTTTTGCTCCATGAATTCTTACGAGTAATAAAAAAAACATGTTGAGAGTGTATTTAGAAGGATACATTGAATGTGCCAAATAAAATACATATACCAATTTGAGAAACAAATTTAGTTCCTATAAAGTGTCGTGTGGATTGGGATGCTAAAAATTTTTCGACAAATGTTTACATATTGTGAGGAGGTGATAGAGAATCCCAACGATATTTGGAGGGAGACTTCAGAACTACTTTTTGTGTATGTTCCTATGGTGAAAGGGATGTCTTTGGCAATTGTAAGATAAATGATGCTTTAATATAATAAATTTAAAAATCAAATCTTTTATCATATCTTGTCATATTCTTTAAATATTTCTACTATTGAATCTTTTGACATATCTTCATCATATTTAGTCCCTGTTGCAGGTACAACCAGGACTATAGCAATTGAAAATGTGTTTTATCATTACTTTTAGTATGTTAAGGCTAAATAATGCCACGAATAATGAAACTTTTTAAAGATCATAGTGTATTTTCATAATGCAATCCGTTTGGTCATCTTATTTCACTTCTTCCGGAGGCAGGGAGGCTATAACCATATGTTATATTGATATGTTTTCTCTATTTCACTTAGTATTTTGAAAGATATAAACTAATATTAGCATTAGTTCAAGACATAAAATGCTAAGATTTGCTTGGGAGATATTATCACTAAGGGAAAAAAATTCAATACGCTATTTATGCCATTTGTGAATGAAATGCGTGTTGTTGTGGTGTCTCATGGCCTAGGGAGGCAGGCGGTGGTGGACTAGACATACCTGATACCTAGTGGACATTTGATACTTAATGCTCCCATTAATGTTGCTTCTAGCGCATTCACTAGTTATACATCGCCTGGAACTTACACCTGATATAAATCTCGAATTGAAACTGAAACTGGAACTTACACACGATCTAAATCTATACTAAAACTACATCCATAGTTGTTGAAGCCTCTTTTCACTAATTGTTTTGTCTTCATTTCGTCTCATACCGTGATTTCCAAAGAAAGTAGTTTGTCTCATACTGTGATTTCCAGAGCCATCTATGTGGGTTAGCTTGTGGTGACTCGAAGGCATAGTATGTCAAGTGAACTAATTATCTCATCGATAGTTGGTCTCATACTGTGATTTCCAGAGCCAACAGTTGGTCTTACACCAAGATTTATAGAACTATCTATGGGGGTCACCCTATGTTGACTTGAAGGTAGAGTGTATAAAACCCATCTCAGTAGAGTAACCAAGCCCATCCAAGTAACACATCGAGTAGTATCCAAGACCAACCAAGACTTCCTCAAGCCCATTATCTAGTAATAATAATCAAGCTATCTAGTTACTCTCACCATTGGCCCCCCTAACTTTTTTTAGAAGATTTTTTGTGTGAAGTCTTTATGTAGGAATAATTGGACGAGGCCTTCTGAGGGGACTTCCATTCTTGGGCCCCTCTTGCTACAGTATACTGTGTAGAGAAACAGTGGCCAACGTTTGAATCCAAGGGTTTCCAAGAATCAACTAGGAACTTAATATTAGGAGGTGAGGAAGAGGATAAGTGCGCCAACTTGACAAATGAGTCATAGGTTGGAATCACAATGAAGAAGCAGAAGAATCTAGAAATAATGGTACCAACATAACTTCTAGAGAATTAGACATACATGGAGGACTTGTAATGGTCTTAACATATTTGTAGAGACGAAGGAAATAAGCACAAAACCAAATTCACATTCTTAATGTCTGCCTCATCTACAACATCAGTAAAATATTCTACAACCCATCAGTGGGAAAACTAGTGATTTATTTTTAACTGATCTCTATTTGACATTTCTATTGAATCTAATTATGAAATATAGCAAAGGAGAAGTAATTTGGGTGTTAGGTACAACTGAATTTTTTAGATGATTTTGGGGTCACAAATTTTCTATTCTAAATATTGTAATAACACAACTCTATGGTCTTCCAGTGTTTCGCACCAATGCCAAATCTTGTCCCTTATTCCCTTCCTAACAACCCTGAAACTTATGCTCATCCCTTACACCTAGAACCTTAGAAGAAATGATATGCCAAAATTCTACCACCCAAATGAGGCAGACATGAGCACAAATTTTTTTAAAGAAGAGAAAATTTACTTGAGGGATCTCAATTTTTTTAGCAAATAACTGGTACCCAGAGGAGGAGGAAAACTTTAATTAGGCACCATGGCAGAGAACCAACAAATACCCTTATTTCTCCTCTCATATATCATTCCAACAATTATTCGAAGTTCCTTTGCCTTTCTCCTCTCATATATCATTCCAGAAATTTTTTAAACAATCTCTGCCTATCCTCTTCCAAATCTATTTCATATTTTTTACATAAACAATCAATAGGTATAACTATGTCAAATTGTGATACATATACATGTCAGTACTCATAACTGATAGATACATGGTCATAAAATGGGCCAACTTTACATTTCAATTCATGTTTAATTAAATTAATACATTTCCTATAATTACTTCTTAATTGTGATAATTACATGGCCATGCACTTTTCTAGATATCAGATTTTAGATGCATTACAGGCACTAGTCACCACATTAGTAAGTTTATATAGTCCACTCTAACATCTCTCAGTAGCTTGGCCATGGGACAACAGAAGAAGATAAAGTGTAATAAATGTCACGATAATAAATTCTCATAGTTTATACATTGGGCTTCGACACCTTTGGATATCTTAGCCAATGCCAATGGAAAGGTTTTCTTGCTTCTTTATGATTATTACAAAATGTTGGAATTTCATTATGATGTTATTTCTCTGTTATTCATTTATTAATAGGTTCAATGCTACCTCTTTGTTCTATATGTATTTATTGTTTTTAATTTGATGTGATATGTTTGTTCAATGAGAATGAACACTTCTATTAAAACTTGAAAATTCTTGACTATTTTAACTTTCTACACTGCTTCAATGGAGAAGCATGATAGGTTTTACAACATTCCTTATGCACTTTTCTTAGTTGATCGATCTCTTTCTGTAGAACTAAAAGAGATTTGGATAATCATCTAGCAAATTAGTTCTTACCTTGCGAGTTCAGTGTGATGACCTAGTTCATTCATTGAACCGAACCCCTCTTCTACACATCAGGGTCATCAAAATCATGGAAGAGAAGGGAAATAATGCCCAGAGATCACAAGGAGATTTGGCATCTCACTTCTCAAATGAAGGATGCCTTCATTGGTACTAGTTCCATGCCTACAATTCTCTCTCCTCATAGGTTGTGTCTGTCAATGTATATAGATGTATTGAAGTTCTCTGTAGATTAGAAATCCTACATAAATTTTCAAAATGCAATCTCTTTTATTCATGTCATTGTATCAATAGCCATCTGAAATTACAATAAATAATTTTGGACACATCCATCCACTATAAGTGATAAGGTAATTGTTCAAGGAAATTGCATTGTCATGATGTGTCAACATTTCTTATGAAGATTAGATAAAAGTATCATGGTAACAAAATTCATGGGGAGTTGACATGACTCAATGTACACTTTCCATAATGTTTCCACATGTTTATCACATGGAATAGGAAAAAATCTAGATTCGTTTATCCATTGAAATTAAACATAAACCATAGAAATATATTGGGTTATGAATATTAACAAGTTTAAATAGATCACTTAGTCTTTAAATAAATAGCGCACCCTCGTCTTCCTGGCTTCAACAATGGGCACTACTCTATAAAGTAGGGTGTAGAGTAATTAAGTAAGGAAACATAACCTCGCTATGCTCAAGGGATTCTATCACTATATATTATTGAGGAACCAATTATGAAGAAGCGGAGAAGTTCATCCATGAATTGAGAAGGTCCATTAGCGGAAGAAATAATGTATGTGCCAGGAAAGGTAAATAAGGGTGCCCAACGCAGATCAATTACGAATAACGTATCTAATCAACCGAGTTTGGGTTTGATTCTTTTTGTGTTTTCCATCTGGGTCTATAGTAGTATATGGTGGAGATTTACCATCATGATGGAGTACTTCCTAACCAAGTAATCTATAGGGACCTTCTCTACATCTGAGGGCTGGAATGCCTACAAATGTAGTGGAGTTGTGGGAGGTTATCTTGCGCTAATTCCTTGATTACTAATAGGGCTCTTTGGGTGTCCAAATGGAGGCTAACATCTCTAGGCTGGCTGTTCTATCGTGGAAATGGAGCTGGAACAATTATGGTGGAATTTCAAAGCCCCTTAGTTACCTTTGTAATTTCTTCGTCTCCCTTTTATTGTCCTTTATTCCTTGTAAACTTGTTTGACTGCTTTTCTTTGTATTTCTCTTGTTCCTTTATATTTCCTTCCCGTGCTATTATTTATATTCCATGTGTTCTTATTTATCTACCTTCTTTGTTTTCTTGTTGTCTTGTTCTCTTTTCTAATCTAGGTAATCACACCCATTTGTTGTGTCCATTATATTGGAATCTTGATATGACCACTGGATTTTAGCTATTTCTTTAAAGCATTAGGATTTTCGGTAGCAACAACAAGCCCTGTTATGATTTGGTCAATAATATTGTGTATTTGATGTTTCTCGTATGTAAATGTGTGATATATACTTTTGTTGAGAAGGTTGGGAATGGATACCTTTATAGTATAAAATTTTAGAAATTGCATCATAGACTTTCCTAGCTGTCTCAATTTCCTGTCTTTTCCATCCAATCTCACTCAAGCAAGTCAACTGATTACAAACTATTCTCGACATATATTATACTAAATAAAGGATATGTTTTGGTTGTTTACATGTTGAATGGCAAGTTATATATATGTTGATATTAATCTATATCTGATTTTTCTCTTTGGATTTCTATGGCATACCATTGCTGTTGGTGTAACTAGTGCTGGAAATTTATATTTTCTTGACGTTTGTTCCATTTATTCTAGTCTTAAGTTCCTTCATCCCATTAAGAGATATGGTTTCTTTGAAAATAAATTTAGTAAACGGTATATACAAAGACGTTCTTCTCATTTATGTATATTGTCCCTAATTTAGTGGGAATGGAGTTCATTACTTTAAAATCTTCACTCATCGTATGTACTTTGCATAGTTGATCTAGTAAATATCTTCATCCTTAAATTAAACTTATAAATATAGAAAAAATAATGAAGAAGATTCATTACCATAATTTTATTATATGTGCATTTCTGTACCAAAATTTGTGGTCACATTTTCTTGCGAGTGTGGTGACAACTTTAGTCTCAATGTTGTTTTCTGCTTGGGAAATATTAGAAAGGTAAAAGCTAAACTTACATTGTACATATTCCATCAACACCAAGCCTGCACATACTATTTTTCTAAGATTTGAGGTTTAATACCATTATTATTTCATGTATAGTCTATTATGAAGATTTCGAACAAATTTAGCTCCTTATTTAATATCGAAACCTTTTCTTTTAAGTACAAACTTTATCTCAAAAACCTGGAACTTGATATTTCATTTTGAGTGTGATAGAATAAACATGCCTTTGCAATCCCATCATGTTTTTCAATGTTTCTAATTTATTGCTTAAAATTTCCACTAAAATGTTTATGATTTGTGTTGTGCATTGTTGGTTTTCTGTTGGGCCATGAAAATGGTATAATTCTTCTCCCTATTTCCTTAAGTAAAGATTATGTTTTTAAGCAGTTTCCCTTTAATTTGTAATGATTTAAGAGGAAAAGGATAATGAGAGCGAGTTGAGTATAATAAAGTTAGTTTGAGTCTTTTAGATATTAAAAAGCTTATAATTTGATTACATTTTTATGCAGATCGGTACAATCGAATGATTGTTGTTCCCTCGAGATATTGGAGGAATATTTTAGATGAGTTTATGCCTTATTTGTGGCAAATTACAACTTGATGCGTAAGCATGATCGAAGAAGGAAGTCAAGGGAAACTCATCATTACTATTTTAGGATATTATGGTTAAAAGAGAAATCCTAAGAATATGTCGATTCTTAGGATAGCTCCATATTCAATTATTAATGTAATATATAAGACAACAAGTGAAAAGACGGAGGAGCTTTTTTTATTATTAATTTTTCACTATATATTGCATACAACAATCTAAATTTGAACCTTCTCATGGTCATTGTGTAAAAATCTTTGAAGTTAATGAATTTGCGCAACATCTTACATTAGTCCTCAGTATTGAATCTATCTAATACAATACTCCTGGGGACCGTGGGCCCAGTCACCATACGTTCAGTCTATTATGTATCACTATTAGTTAGTTACATTTCCACATTCACATTAGTTGTGTTTCTATTCACTTGACTTTTCTTTCATCGTAGATAATCTATTGAATTATCTATTTTGTAATTATGTTATGCATTTATTGAAATTGTTGATTGGATTGTGTTACATGAATGAAAGGTTTTGGTTTGTGAATTCTATAAGTTATCTTTAGGGAGTAAGACCTTTAAGCATTCATATGATTTACTAGTCTTCCTTATGTGTAGGATTTGTTGAAGTATAGATAGAACGGTTGATGAATTAAAATAGTCTTCTTTCATAAGATTGTAATTGTAGCACCCACGGGGCTTTGGATTTACGGTGAATGGGTGCGCTGTTATGGCACTCCTTGCGATAGGTCACTGGTTCAATTCCCCGTGGGTACTTAGTTTAGTCTTAACCTAGAAAAAAAAAAGATTGTAATTGTAGGAGTAAGTATTTGTTGCCATCATTTGTCTTTGAAACAATTGAATTAGGAAAATGTTTAATGTAACCTTTCGGTAGCAATCTTTTTACACTCTTTCATAATCTAAGAATCTATTCTTGCTTATATTGTGCCAATAGCCTTGAAATAAGAGACAAATTCTAGGTTCATGAGATTAATGATGTTAGGATTAAGTTGATTTTAAAGAGTCATGTTAGCGTCCAACATTTTTGCGTCGTTGTCGGGGAGGTTGTCAAATTATATGTTGTATCTCTCAGAGGTCGGGTATTGGAGATGGAAGGTAAGAACCAACTCATGCGACAAGTAAAAATATTGTGCCTAGCACCCACTTCTGATTGATACGATTAGCCTATGTAAGTGTGTATGACTAAGAAAAAGAATAGGAATCAAGTAGCAACAGAACATAAGCGAGTATAAAAAATGACAAAACCCAGGGACCATTGAGCCTTGGGAGAGTGACCTTCATCGACGAAAATATTCGAGAAGATGAATATCAAGCATCAGTAGGACCTTGACGAGTATGTGGGAAGGGCTCTACGATAATCCCTCAAGGAGAAGAATCACCAACTGCAACTAATGCTGAGATTCACAGTAAAACTGAAGAATCTGCGCAAAGCTTCCATAGCACATTTATTCAACACTTGAGTCCTTCACAAGAGGAAAATTATTGCAATGTAAAAGAAGGAGAAGGAGAAACTAGTGGAGTAGTTCCACGATCCTCAAGGTCATGATGTTATGAAACCAGCTCAAGAAAAGATAGAAAAGATAGATCAACGCCTTAGAATTCAGCCTCTTCAAGGGGGCAACCTGCTTTACATTACATAAATGAACAATTCTTGGATGATTCAAATGACAAAACCTCCTTCCTATATATAGGAGTCTAAGGAGTCACAATAATAATATAAAGCCACAAAAATAACAATAGAGGGATTCTATGGGGAACAGTAATAACAATATAGGGGCATAACAATATTAATAAGGGGTATAACTACAATAGTAATGGGGTAATCACTAGTATTATAGGGACCCAACATGCCCCTCTCGTTCAAAAAAGTGTTTTCCTCAATGCTTGAGTAGTTCTGGATACTTCTGCATAAAATTCTCATCCTCCCATGTGGAATCTTCAGCGGATAAGTTCTTCCACATGATAAGATACTCTGAAATTGAACGATTTCGTAGTTGTCGAGTTCTTGTTTCTATGACTGCTTCCGGTTCCAATATAATTTTTCCTTCCTCGTCAAGTTCTGGCAATATTGTTTCAACTGGGAGCTTGTCACCTATAACCTTCTTTAAACATGAAACATGGAAAACTGGGTGCAATCGAGAAGCTGCAGGAAGCTCCAATTTGTATGCCATAGTACCAATCTTTTGCAACACCTTGTACGGACCATAATACTTTGGTGATAGTTTATTATCCTTCTTAGCTTGCTTGAGGGACATTTGCTTATATGGTTGTAGCCATAGGAATACTCAATCACCTATATCAAAACTTCTTTCACTGCGATGTTGATCTGCCTGTTGTTTCATTCTATTTTGTTCCAACACGAGGTTATCCTTTAAGAGTTGGAGGACTTGTTGTTGATGTTCGATGTGATGTTCCACTGCTTGAACCTTAGAATTTTCTCTTAAATATGATGTGATGGATGGTGGTTGATACCCATAAAGTGCCATAAATGGGGTCATTTTTGTTGCTATATGGAAGGAAGTGTTATACCACCATTCAGCCAGATGCAACCATTTGACACATTGTGTCTATTTATCAAATACAAAGCAATGAAGATATCCTTCCAAACATTTGTTTACTATCTCAGTTTGCCCATATGATTGAGGATGATAAGATGAGCTATGAGCTAACTGAGTACAAAGACAAGAAAATAATTTTGTCCAAAAATTTACAGTGAAAATGGGATCTCCGTCACTTACAATAATCTTTGGGTATCCATGTAGCTTTTGAAATGTTTCCATAAATGCAGTAGAAACTGTATTGGCTTTAAATGGATGTGATAATGCACAAAAGTCTGCATACTTGGCAAGTCTGTCAACTACCACTATGATGACACTCTTTCCCTCAGAGTTGGGTAAACCTGTGATAAAATCCATTGAAACCTCCTCCCAACGTTGGCTTGGAATGGATAAAGGTTGTTATAGACCTGGTGAATTAATTGTTTCCACTTTATTTTGTTGGCAAACCAAACATTCCGCCACAAACTTTTGAATATCTGATTTAAGGCCATCCCAAAAAAATTCCTTCTTAACCCTGTGGTAAGTTTTTAAAAATCCCTACTGCCCTCCTAAGGGAGAAGTGTGCAATTCCATAAGAATCTTTTGTTTTAGCTGGGAATTCTTACAAAGGTATAAGCGATCTTTGTACCATAACGATTTATTTTGCCAGCTAAATGTATCAGACGTATTGGAATCTTGTTGTAACTTTCGAATAAGTGCCCACACTTCTTCGTCATTCTTCCATTCCTCCCTTGCTTCGTTTATCCAATCTGGTTGGATAATAGAAATGGCGCACAACAATGCTTCCACGTCCTCATCCTTTCTTGAGAGTGCATCTGCTACCACATTTTGCTTCCCTTTTTTGTAGATGATTTCAAAGTCATAACCCAACATCTTTGTGACCCACTTTTGTTTCTCTTCAGAGGATAATCTTTGTTCTAAAAAGTATTTAAGGCTATCATGATCCGTTTTTACCTTGAAGTGTCTTCCCATTAGGTAGGGTCGCCATTTCTTAAGTGCATGGAGTATTGCCAACATTTCCTTCTCATAAATAGCTTTGCTTAAAAACTTTCCCTTGATTGGACAACTTTCAAAAGCAATGGGTCTTTCATCTTGCATTAGAACATCACTAATTCCATTTCTTGAAGCATCACATTCCACAATAAAGGTTTTCATGAAGTCCGGTGTAGCTAAGACCGGTGCTTCGCACATTGCCTCTTTAAGATGTTCATAGGCCTTTGTTGCTTCCGGAGTCCATGAAAATGCATCTTTCTTCAATAATGTTGTTAGAGGTGCTACTATTCTCCGATAATTCTTAACAAACCTGTGATAATACCCTGTCAACCCGAGAAACCCTCACAGATGCTTTATGGATGTGGGGATTTTCCATTCCTTAATGGCTTTAATTTTGCTAGGGTCTACCTTAACTCCTTCATGAGATACAGTATGACCCAAATATTCAACCTCCTGGACTCCAAAGAAACATTTGCATCTTTTTTCATATAATTGTTTCTCCTTCAATAGTTGTAGCACCCTGTCAACATGTTCAACATGATCCTTCCAAGACTTGCTATATATTAGTATATCATCAAAAAATACTAACACAAATTTTCTAAGGAATGGTTTGAAAATTGAATTCATCAAACCTTGAAATGTTGAAGGTGCATTGGTAAGGCCAAAAGGCATGACCAAAAATTCATAATGACCCTCATGAGTTCTAAATGCTGTTTTCGAAATTTCTTCAATCTTCATTCTGATTTGATGATATCCTGAATGGAGATCCAACTTGGTGAAGTAAATTGATCCATGCAATTCATCCAGTAATTCATCAATGATAGGAATGGGGAACTTATCTTTAATAGTGATCTTGTTGAGCTTCCTATAATCCGGACGCATGCGCCATGATCCATCCTTCTTGTGCACCAATACTACTGGAGCAGAGAAAGAACTTTGACTCGGTTGAATTATACCAGCCTCTAGCATTTCTGCAACCATACGTTCAATTTCACTCTTTTGGACATAGGGATATCTGTACGGCCTGATGTTTGGAGGAACACTTTCTAGAATCAGATGAATAGCATGATCATGATCACGCATAGGTGGGAGACCTTTGGGAGTCTCAAATGCCTTGGAATGGTTGTCTAGGACTTTTTGGAGATCTGGGGAAATAGATGATTCCGATGTGGAAACGTCTAGCAAGCATAATTGTGCAATTACACCTCTTTGCTCCTTTTTTAGAAGCTTTGTCATACCATTAGAGCTGATTATCGTTCCTGATTTCCCTGCAATACCCCTTAATTCAAATTCCTTACCTTCCGTAGAAAATTTCGTGAAAAGTTCTTGAAAATTAAAGGATATTGTACCCAGGGATTGTAGCCATTGGACTCCTAGTACAACATCAGCACCTCCCATTGGAATAGAAAGCATTGGGCTAGTCAATACATATTCTCCCATGGATAGCTTGATATTATGGCACTTTCCAAAGAAATTTATTGTTCCTCCATTTGCAATCATCACTTGACACTCTGGTGCTGGATATAGGAAGCAATTCAATTCTTTTTCTACCTTACAATGAATAAAATTGTGGGTGCTTCCTGAATCAATCAAAACTATTACCTTTTTCTTCTTGATTTGTCCCTCTATCATGATGGTTTGAGGAGTGGTAATTCCCACCAATGCATTACAAGATATGGTCGGATCTATTTGTTCTTCATCTATGCTTTGTTCCTGGAGTATATCCTCTTCTTTTGACTTTTCTTGCTCCTTTTCTTCTTCCTCTTCACAATCTATGCAGAATAATTTCTTCTCAGCACACTTATGACCTTTAGTGTATTTGCTATCACAATTGTAACAAAGCCCTTTTGCTCTTTTTTCTGCCAATTGTTGTGGTGTAAAACTTATAGGTTGTGGAAGACTAGGGGCAACAAAACTTCCATCTTTATAGTTGTGAGTGGTATGCTTCCTGGTTGCCATAATTTTGCTTTCCATTTTTCTTGCTAACCTAAATGCCTTCTCTAATGAATTAGGTTCCCAAAGGCGAAAATCATGTTGGATATTATCCTTTAAAGACCCTATGAACACATCAATCCTATTCTCTGGAATATCTTTTACCCTTATGTTCAATCTTTGGAACTCCTCAATGTGCTCCATTATTGAACCCTTTTGTTTGAGACTTATCAATTGGCTATAAAAAGTGTTGCTTTTTGTATCGTCATAATGTGCTACCAATTCTTTTATAAAAATTGCCCAAGTGATAAATTGTTTACGAGAGCAAAGCCATTGATACCATACAAACTGATTTGGTTCCAAGTATAAAGTTGCCATACGTACCTTTTGTGTGTTTCGCTTGAGATCGAAGAATTGCTCCATCTGTAATATCCATGTGGCAGGATCCTTGCCATCAAACTTCCTCATATCAATTTTTGGAATATGTTGAGTCTTTGGTCCAACATTAGCATCTATAGAATCATGATTAACATTTTTTTTTATTCTCATCATGAGTTTCCTTTAGTACCCTTTCACCCTTAGTGCCCATTTCTTGTAGCAACTTATTCACATTTATCTTCAATTCGTCCATGTCTGTCTTCAAATCTATCTTCAAATCATCCATCTTAGCTTCCACGTCAATCATCTTAGCTTCTACACCTTTCTTTAAACCATCCATCTTAGATTTTGTTCCTTTTTGTGTAAGGAACAGTTGTTGCACTTGGTCTTGTAATTTTGATATATCATGTTGCATTTCTTCCTCTTCTTCATTAGTCATGCTATAGCTTTCAGGTTCCTTACTAGGTGTTTGAATTTTCTTTCCTCGGGACATCAGTTATCGATAATAATGCTCTACTATGCCCTTTGAATTCCTTCAAAATAAATTTTCAAACCAAGCTTAAGCAAAAATTTAAGAAAATCTACACACCTTTTTTCACTTTGTAGGAGCTCGATATTGCCTATGATGTATCATTTTACCTTCCAATCATCTAGTTCTGAATTTGTGACCTGTAGTAGCCCTCTGTGTCCTTTTTCCAATGCCACAATTCTAACCCAAATTGGATTCTCCAAGGAAGATTTATGCGAAATCTCCCACAGTGACTCGATTATAGACTAGTTCAGTAGAGCGAACTTGTACGACGTGCCACGAGTCACTGTTTCGGCCTTTGGATCTGAAAAATGCATACAAGAAACTACAGTCTGTTCTCTTTCTGTACCTTCTTACGTAATTTCAATCCAACCCTCAGAGAGAAAGTTATGACGATTTTCCCAAGGTCACCTGTTTGGAATATAATTCAGGAGTCTGCAAAAAGACCAACTTCCTCAGATCATATCTCCGTAAATATAGCGCGAAAAACTCTGAAATTAGGACCCAAGGTTCAGCGCGATTTCTTCTCAAAGGGGTTTTTTTTGCAACTTCTGAAATGTCACAGAAAAACATTTCTAGCGAAAATTCCACGATGACTTGTTTGGAGCAACGAAACCCTAGAATCCAAAGCTCTGATACCAAATGTTATGAAACCAGCTCAAGAAAAGATAGAAAAGATATATCAACGCCTTAGAATTCAGCCTCTTCGAGGGGAAACCTCCTTTACATTACATAAATGAACAATTCTTGGATGATTCAAATGACAAAAGCTCCTTTCTATATATAGGAGTCTAAGGAGTCACAATATAGTCCAGCCGACCTAACAATAATAATATAAAGCCACAAAAATAACAATAGAGGGATTCTATGGGGCACAGTAATAACAATATAGGGGCACAACAATATTAGTAAGGGGTATAACTACAATAGTAATGGGGTAATCACTAGTATTATAGGGACCCAACACATGATCTCTTGTGATCTCGGTAGAAGGGAAACCACGAGAGATCCCAGTCTCAAGAAACATATTAATACCCCCTCGAGAGCCAAATAATATGCATAACTTCCCTGCTCAAATAACACCTCCTGATCAAGAAATTCATGAATATTACGAGCATATTTTTGATCAGTTGGCAACCCAAGGGAAATAAAAAAAACTTCCACATTGGACTATTCTATTATCGACCGAGTGGATAATGCCCCAATGCAAGCTATCCCTTTACAGAATATCCCAAGCTTTCATGGGATGACCTTAGAGGATCCATATGCTTTTTTATTTGAGTTTGATGTGTTTTCAAGAGGTTATTCTTATACCACCAATCCCTAGAAATTGAAATTGTTCCCTTCTAGTTTAAAAGGAGTAGCGTTATGATGGTTTATGGCCTTAGGAGGAGGCGCTATAAATTCCTATGAAAAATACCTTCCTTACTAAATACCATGATTCGGTCGAAGCAGAGACCTAAAGGATGAGACTTTTAAAATGATTGCAAAAGACAACGAAACCTTATAAGAATATATTGAGATATTTTAGTACAAATTGCAAACATCACCTTATAATACATTACCAAATGAAATACTGAAAGTTGCTCTAATAAAAGGAATGAAGGATGAATGGATAGAAACGTTACATTTATGGGCCAAGGTGATATCTACCAAAATGAATATGATAATATTGTTAAGTTGTGTATCGAGTGTTCATGTCCCAGTACATGAGATAGTTCTTGAATACGGGATTACCTCACCTGAATCAGTAAGACCAAAGGTGGTGCTGTAACGTGAACAAAAATTGGTAATATTTTAGAAGATTTTAAAACTGACATTTTGGGCACACTAACTACATAGTTTGATGTTTTTTAGTCCAAATAGAAGCAAGCCAAGCCAGATCAAGCATTGGCCATATTCTTTCCATGTTGATGAAAGAAACAAATTAAAAGGGAATTGTTGTTGGACATTGTTCAAACCTGTTCTATTTGCACTAAGGAACATAAAATTTGTATTTAAAGCAACTGAGTAGGAAGCATAAATTGCATTCCTGATGACTTAATGTCAACCATGGAAATCATGCCCTGCAGGTATGACGTAATATCCCTCATTATTGTATTTTGGGTAGTATATTCCACAACAGAATCTCAGAAACACATGGCAGGGACAATCACCCTTCAATAACACTTGGAAATCCCAATCATATCGTACATCACCATGGCCAAATCAATATTTTTCTAGATCAGGATGACCAAATTTGTAATATCCTAACCAATTATGGAATTATCCAATTACCAATTCCTATCCCTCGCAATGGTCAAATACACCTGCGCATAATCTAATATGCTCTCAAACTTGGCAGCTCTCAATGAGATTTGTAAATCCACATATAGGGATGATCCCTAAACCACAACCAACAGTTGAGGCTCTATTTCAGTTGCCTCCTAATCCTTAAGCTTTCGTGTGTCCTCAACTATCAGATCACCCAAATCCTAACCCCAATAATAGACATGTCCAATACGTGAAACTCATTGAGAATCCAGTCTATGAAATATATCCCTTAGGAATTAATGATATCCAGTTGAGATTGGGAAACATTATTTTTCCTAATGAAAATCAGAATGATCAAGAACAAGAAAACAATAAAGAAGAGAAATTACGATAAATCATTCAACAATGGTTATTTCATAAACCAAACCAATAAGAAACATAGTCGAGCAACAGGAATCTGAGAAAATCATAACTTCTTCCCCTCCATTCCCCAAAAGACTCACGATAACTAAACCAACCATCTACCCCAAGTTTGATATTGTAGGGGAGTTGAAAAAACTATGTACAAAGATTGCACTCTTGTAGGCTATACGATATATCCCGATTTATGCCAAAAAAATCAAGGAATTATGTGGGAAAAATCCTCGGAGAAAACTAAAAGATCCACCAATAGTTCACATTGTAAGAATATTATCTGACCTTATTTTAGGAAAATAAGTTCCTATTAAATATGAAGTGTTGGCATTACGATACAAGTGTTTCCCTTGATGGAAACTCACATAGATGACAATTCACAGTGCAACAAGTTAGCAACAATGGATTACAGATTAGACTCCGAAGATTAAAGAAAGAGAATGGTTTAAGAAGTATACATTGTTTCACTTTTTCCAAGTAGCGTATGTGCACATGTTCATAGAAAAAGAAGAGCGTATAGATATGCACACACTTTTACAAAAGGAAAAGCATGTATGGGATGGAAAATCAAGGTTTTGGTCCAAAGTATTGGTCTGAGATTTTGGTCTGAGGTTTTGGGTCTGATGTATTGGTGTGAGGCTTTTTGTCCAAGGTATTGGTGTGAGGTTATGGTCAAAGGTTTTGGTCTAATGTATTGACAAAGGATCTAAGCATATAAGAAGATCAAAAGGCTATGGGGGCAAGTAATGAAGATCTTGTGAAGAGTTAGATCAAAAGAAAATATGCATGTCATGGGTTTCTGGTGCTTTGCTTGGTTTGAACTAAGGATGAACCTAAGTGTTTGAGGATGGATGAGATCTAATGATGGATCAAGACCATAAGACCTGAATTGAGTTATCATTATGTGGGTTGATCATGGATAAGCTAGATCTGATTACTTATGCATGTTTTATTTCAGTAAATGTTATGATCTGGGTATGAATGAAGTCTGTAATAGCTGTGAAGTTTTAAGTTAGTATTTGCAGATCTATACGCTATTATCCCTTGGTTAAGGTGTGTATACACGTTGGTTTGGTTCTTAGTAGTGTATACATTATGACATATTACGTTTGAAGCTGCAGTTGGTTCAGGTTGTTGATGTAGAGTTTTGGGTTCTGCTTTGTGTTTTGGTGACTGTATTCTGGTGACAGTGTTTTGAATGTTCAAATTGATTGATTGTGATTTGTTTCAGTGTTGATGAGTTTTGATTGATTGGGTGTATTGCAGCGATGATTGAATTTGAGCTTCAATGTTGCTGATTGGTCCAGTATGAAAATTTGATGAAATGAGGACTATCTAATCTAAAAATTTATGAAACGCGGTCCCTGGAGGAAGAGAGAAGGTCGTAGCCTTCTGTAGGCTGACATCTACATACTAGCAAACATATCGGCCAATGCAAGAGCTAGGGGGATGGAGATCCCTTCCAATAGTATTTGGAGAACGAGTGAAGTTTGGAGCCTTCTGTAGGTCAGCGCCTACGTACTAGTAAACGTATAGGCTATTACAAGAGCTAGGGGATTGTAGCTCCCTTCTAGTTGAAGCTAGAGAATGAGAGAAGGTTGTAGCCTTCTACATGTGGGTTATTATGTACTGGTATGAGTCTGCACCGATACAAGATTGTAAGAAAGATTTTCTTATATTAAAAGAGGACATAGACGACAATAGCAGGTGGTTTTGTCCTGCATTGGGTTTCCACCTTAAATCTTGGTGTTCATGTGTATTTCTTACATGTGATGGTTTATTCTATTCTTACTACACATGGTTACTATTTAAATGGTTAATAAAGTATTGATGCACTAATTAAAGATCAACATATGATGAATTAACTGAATCATAATTTCACTAGATATATGTTGGTTGCCTTAAAGACAGTTGCATGTACATGCGAGTTCCCTTTATTGGAGTAGCATATATAAATTTTATTATGAAAATAAAAATTTATTGATTTAATAAATATTGATTCACCCCCCCTCTTAGTATTATTCCTAACATGAAGACTCGAGAAGTCTAGTTGTGACTGTGTAAATAAAAGGTTGCACTTTTCGAAACACATTGGTAGACCTGGGAGAAACTATTAACCTTCTCACCTACGAAGCCTATAATGTCTTGGGTATTATAACTTTAAAATCAACCTCAACCCTGCTAGAATTATCTGATAGGTCAATGATGAAGTCGGAAGGAAATTTGGAAGACACCATTTTCTCTATAGTCTCCTAGGAATATCTTGTAGACTTCCTTGTCATCAACTCAAGAAGTAGACTAGATGGACATCCATTAATACTAGAAGACCATGGTTAGTAATGGCAGATGCATATATATGATGTTGAACTAGTGACATGATGATTGTGCAAGGAAACATTGTCAAAAATCTTATTTTGTATCCTCCTGCTCAACCTAGTCTACATGCAAAAAATCTTCAGTTACACCCACCTAGATACCAAGAAGAAAACATGCACTCTTCCCTTTCTCTAGATGAAGCTCTGGGACAAAAAAGTAAATTAGAAGATGATTTAATCAAAAAACTTCATCAATAAAATAGATGTTATCAAAAACCCAACATGGCAAATGATAAAATATCTTCTTGGTGATGATCTACAAGGAGACCCCTTAAAGAATTTAAATGACAATAATATTCTCACAATCGCAGTCCATAACAACATTCTAATTCAAATAGAACCAGGGAAAACCCTTAATTTTAATGCTTATCTAGATGAGCATCAACAACATAAACTAATTCAAGTTATCTGTAAGTATAACTAAGATTTTGCCTCGGACTATTCATACACGAAAGGTCTTGACCTGCAGTTGTGCACCCATAATATCTATATCGAAAAAGATGATTTTCGTGTCAGGAAACCACAAAGGAGATTGAATCTACACCTCAGGGATATTGTGAAACAATAATTGTAAAATTTGTTGAATGCAAAGTTCATATACCCGATTTCAGATAGTGAGTAGGTTTCCCCATTACTAGTCATCCATAAGAAAACGGAAAATAGAGAATTTGCATAGATTATAGGGAACTCAACAAATCCACTGAAAAAAGACCATTTTCTGCTTCCTTTCATAGACCAAGTCGTTAACACTTTAGCTAGGAAGAAATTCTTTTATTTTCTAGATGGTTTCAGTGGTTACAATCAAATTCAGATTACTTCGAAAGATGAAGGTAAAACCAAGTTTACCTTCCCCAGGGGCACATACGTAGATAAGGTTTTACCCTCTCGACTATGCAATGCTCCAAAAACATTCCAAAGAGTAATATTGAGTATTTTCTCTGACCTAATCAGTGAAGGACTCGAGTTGTATATGGATGATTGTACAATCTTCGGGGATAAGTTTGATCAGGCTATGAAAATTTTATAAAAGGTCCTTGAACAATGTATTGCTACAAGATTGTTTTTAAGAAATGAAAAATGCCATATGACGATCACTGAAGGTTTTGTTTTAGGGAACCATATCTCTTCTACAGGGAATTAGGTGGATCCAACTGAAATTGAGGTAATCCTGAAGTTACCTACATCCCGTCTACAAAATGAGGTACGAAGTTTTCCCGATTATGCTAGGTACTATTGCAGGTTTATAGAACACTTTTCAAAGATCACCACACCTTCATATACTTTAACAGGAAATGTCGAATTTGAATTGTCTAAAAATTGTGATGTTGGTTTTTAGATATCCAGAAATTTGTTTCGACAACACCAGTGTGAAGAGGACCAAACTGGGAGCTACCTAATTTTCACATCTACACAAAAGCATTCGACATAACCGTATGAATTATTCTTGGACAAGAGGAAGACATGAAACCTTATGCTATTTATTATATAAAAAAAAACCACACTCCCGTTGAATTAAACTATACAGTAATATATTTTTTTTTTATCTATTATACATGCTATCAATAAATTCCAACATTACATAACAGGTTATCTAGTTTTTCTATACACTCATCGACCTGCTATTAGATATTTAGCTAATAAACCCATTACTAATGGTCAGGTGACTCAATGGTTATTGTTGTTGCAAGAATTTGATATCACCATTAATGATTGACCAGGAAATAAAAATTTTGTGGCATATTCTCTATATCAAGTACCTAAGGTAGATGATTTTAGCCGGTAGATGACAAATTTCTGGATGGGCACCTATTCGAAGTAACAATAAAAACCATCATACGCTGATGTGGAAAACTACTTGGTGGTAGGGAAATTGCCAATGCATCTATTACCACAAGAAAGGAAATTGATTATACAGCACAACATACGCTTTTCCTATATTGGTCATTATATTGTCCACACTAGTTCTGATTTTCAAATCCGAAGGTGCATTAGAGAGGATGAAGTTTATGAAATTTTAAGGGTTTTCCATGATGAACCCTACAGAGGACACTATGCAGACAACCAAAATAAACATAAAGTACTTCAAATGGGTTATTATTGGCCCACAATAATTAAGGATACAAAAAGGTATGTTCAAGCCTGTCATAGTTGTCAATGGGTGGGTCATCCTAGCCAAGCTGACGAAATTCCCTTACAGCAGCAAGTGGTGCTGGAACCATTTGAAAGATGGGTGATGGATTTTGCCAGGCCCTTGAACCCACCATCAAATCAGAAAGTGTATATATTTGTTTGTATGGATTACATAACTAAATGGGCTGAAGAAGTAACTTTTCCAAGAGCCACAGAGCAATCAATGATTAATTTGTTGTTTGAACTATTTGTGTGATTTAGATTACCAAGGGAAGTAATAACAGACGATGGGCCACAATTTACAGGACATAAAATTTCAGCATAGAGTTACTTCTACATATCACGCCACGAGGAAAAAGTGGAAACCACTAACAATGTCATGGAGAAAATTATTACCAAAACCATATCCTTAAATCATCAGAATTAGGTAGCCAAGCTTCCAGAAGCCCTATGTGTTGGAAATAATACTGTGAGGGGGGGTGAATCAGTATTAGTCAAGTCAATGATCTTTTTCTTTTCATACTCAAATTTATATACACTACTTCAATGATGGTAACTCGTGTGTACACGCAACTATGTTTAAGGAGACAAGTGTATATCTAGAAAACTATGCATTCAGTTAATTCGTCATATGTTGGTCTTTAATATGTCCATCAATACTTTATTAAACATTAAACATTAACCATGTGCAATTAATAACACAATGAACCATCACACATCAGAAACACACATGAACACCAAGATTTAAGGTGGAAACCCAATGTGGTTGAAAACCACTTGCTATTATCGTCTTTGTCTTCTTTTAATAATAAGAAAATCCATTTACAACATTGTATTGGTGCAGACTCATACCAGTACACAGACTTCTACCTGTAGAAGGTTACTACCTTCTCTTGTTCTCCAACTTCTACCGAAAGGGAGCTACAACTCCCTAGCTCTTGTACTAGCCGATATGTTTACTAGTACGTAGGTGCCGCCCTAAAAAAGGCTACAACCTTCTCTCTTCCTCCAGGGACCACGTTTCATAATTTTTCAGATTAGATGTTCCTGGTACACAACAATACACATGAAGGCCTTGTTTCATCTAATTTTCATATTGCACCCATTATCAATATTGAAGCTCAAAATCAATCATCGATGGACTACAACCATCAAATACATTTTCATTAACCATTCATTGAAACTCAATCATAAATATCTTAATCACCCATAACTGAATCGCTGAAAGCCCATCATCACTGAAGAAAATCAAAATCAATCAATCTTAACATTTAGTATATTGTCATCAAACTACATCCACCACAACACAGAGTAGAACCCAGAATTCTACAACAATACTCAGATCCAGCTGTAACTTCAAATATCATATTACATCATGTATACGCCACTTAGATGTGTTAAACTAGCGCATATATGTGCTTTTATCAAAACCAACTAGCGTATATGTCTATAAATATTAATTGATAATTTTGCAGATATTCTAGACTCCAGTCATACCTAGGTCATAACATTTATAGAGCAACACATGCATTAGTATTCACATCTAGACTATACATGATCAAACCATATAACGATAATTCATTTCAAGCTTTAAGATCCCGATCCATCATTATATCTTATCGCTCATCAATCGCTAAGGTTCATCCTTTGTTTAGATCAAACAAAGCACCAGAAGCCGATAACAAGCATACTATATATCACAATTCATTAGATATTCAATACTAGCACACTTGGCCTAATGATCTTCTCCTCCTTATATAGTTTTAGGCCTTTTTCAATACCATGGACCAAAACCACTTAGGGGCAATACTTTGGACCAATTACCTAAGGTCAATACCTCAGACCAAATACCTGGCACCAATACCATGGATCAAAGTACCTTGGACGAAATACCTCGGACCTAAAAACTTAATTTTCCAAGATATACACACCTTTCCTTCTGTGAAAGTGCGTGTGTACATATACTCTAATTGTGTTTAGTGAACCAGCGTGTATACGCAGCTTGGTCAAGATGAACTTCTGTATACCTCTATTTCTTCATTCTTTGTAGTCTAATCTATAATTCTTTGTTGTTAACATGCTACACTATGAACTGTAATCTGAGAGAGTTGCCATTGTACATTACTTTTGAACTAATTCCTTTAAACTGTCCTGCATTTTGTCACGACTATCATGCAGTCAATCACATCTGATATCTCTTCTATAGATTCATCTAGTTACCATATACAAGTGAGTTGTTCTGCTACAAGTGGCTTTCCATCAAGTACAACACATGCATCATAATGCCAACACTTTGGGATTATTGAACAACATGGTAGAACTATACTAGTGACTTGCCATACAACTATGTCTTCGGAAAAGAACCAATTCTTCTAATAGAATTCGAAATAAAATCTCTCAAGACTGTTAGGGAAATTGGACTAGATTTGACAAAATCACAAACCCAATGTCTGGAACAACTTAATGAGTTAAATGAAGCACATCTATTTGTTGTTGAACGCACTACTATTATACAACAACAAATGGCTAAATGGCATGATCGAATGGTTGAAGATAAATCATTCCAAAAAGGTGAATGGGCATTAGTATATGATTCCAGGTTTCATCATTTCCCAAGGAAATTATAGACAAGGTGGCTAAAGCTATATGATATCAAATAAGTCCACAATAATGGTACCATAACTCTAAACACTATTGAAGGATCTGGTACCACTTTTTTACTAAACAGAGATCGATTATACCTCTACTGCAAACCACTCATGTAGGAGTCTTTCTATCACGTGGTTAGCAATGATGCTACTTTCTAGATTATAGCTGACTGGGCTGGCCACCCAACAGCTCCATCTCTTTGAAAATCTAATTTTC
Source organism: Pinus tabuliformis (assembly GCA_031772625.1). Lineage (NCBI taxonomy): Eukaryota > Viridiplantae > Streptophyta > Pinopsida > Pinales > Pinaceae > Pinus > Pinus tabuliformis. The sequence continues at coordinate 1,440,063,557 of CM062820.1, forward strand.
TTTATCATCTTGCATGCATTGTATATATATTATATATAGTTAATTTTTTTAGAGTCGTCTAATTTTTTCTTTTTTCTTTTTTTTCTCTCTTTTTTTTCTTTCCTTGTCATTTTCATTATAAGAAAAGGGTTATAAAATACTTTATCGTGGTTGTTATTCCCTTTATCAAAACTATTGTTCCCTTTATTGCAGATGTTCTTATTGTAGATGTTCCACTTATCGAGACTTTTGTTCCCTTTATCACAATTGTTGTTCCTTTTATCGCAACTGCTTTTCCCTTTATCACGATTCTTGTTCCCTTTATCACAACTGTTGTTTGCTTTATCGTGATTGTTGTTCCCTTTATCGTCATTGTTGTTCCCTTCAGTAGAGTTGTTGTTCACTTCAACACAGTTGTTTTTCCCTTCGGCACAATTTGTTGGTCCTTTATCTGCCACTATTGTTCCCTTTTGTTACTGATTCCTTTCGAAACAGTTGATGTTCCCTTTGCGCCAAGTTATCTCTATTTTGCACACAGTTGACGACAATATTTAAAAGTGAACTTAAAGAGCATTGATCTTTACTCGACCATGGTTTCTAGAATGACGTTTTATCTAACATCCTATGCATAACATTTTCCTATGGAAAATACAATCAATTTAAATGTTTGTTTTTTTGGAGTTTTAGGAAAGAATCATAAACCGTTCATCATCTATCACCACTATAGTAGTTTCATGTTTTGTGTACATATTTAAATGGTGATTCTCTTTTAACACAATAAAGGACTGATACATAATTTATTTGGCATCTTCTTTCTACCTCTTGCCATCCTTAAACTCTTAATGAGAAGATGAGCCACACTTGATGGTAAACAAATAAATTTTCAAAAACATGACACTTAAAGTTACACATTCTCAATGGATAGGTGGTCTAATCATGAGCCAACTTGTTCTCTTTGTTATGATCCAATGACTGGAATTGTTGTTATCTGGTCACTACGTTAGAAAAATTACATTTTTGAGAAAAAAATTAAAAATAATAATATTATCTATCATTCATAAGACACTAGCTCATCTACAGGTTAAAGAAGTAACCCTGTCGAGGCTATGGATGCCTACGGCAGCAGCAGCTCTACCTTTGGCATTGGAATATATATTGAATTTACTTATCACAATTATGTCATTAGGCCTCCTTTTTATTAATAAAGAGATGACCGTTATCAATATCTACACTTATCTTTTTTCAGAAAACAATTAAGGATGGTATATTAACTATGAAACAAACAAATTCTAAACTTTCAAACATTCGTAATATGCATTTTACTTATGAAGGAATGTTGCTCGATATATGCCTTTATGATCTTAAAAGGTTATTTATTAAGTAAATATTTTTACGCATGGTATATCATTATAATTATGTTTCCTAAATGTTCCTAATGATTATTATACATCACAAATCCATGCATTTCTGATAGTTAATTATTGATTCCATTTGGTTGCACCCAATTTGATCATTCCCCTTTGTGATAATGACTCCTTGAATGTTAATATTTCATTTCCATAACTTCTCCGTTCGTGATCGACCTTTCCTATCGGGAGGGGGTGATGCATAGCACATGCATGACGTGACTAAGAACAATTAACAAATATGCCAAGTTGTGTGACATAAAATAACACTGGATGACATTACTCTGGCATATTTCTCATGGCATTAGAATAATTCTGGATTGAAACAACTTTTCATAAAGTTCCTTGGTAGCAATCTCTTCCAAGACAACAACAATGGGGGGTAAATCCATCCGAAAGTAGCATGTTTTACTATAGGTGACTGAGCAAGCCCAAAGAGTCTTAGAGAGGGTGGGTTGGATTGAATATTTCAACTAATTACAATGATTTGATAGCGTTGTGGATTTAGAGTTTTTACAGAATTTGTGTAACGAAGTCTCAATAGTGAAAGGCAACTGGATACTAGTCAATTAAATGATCTTGGCGAAAGTTACAGGTATCTCCATGGAAAGGAAGAAATGGGTAGACAAGCATACCACACTCCAAAAGTGTGATGGAATTTTTTATAGACACTGGTGAAGAATTTTTCTGCAAAGGAAAAGGATTCCACCCTACTTCATTTTGAGAACCATGGTAGGAGCTTGCATACTTAATCCATAGGTAAATTACATGTGTTGACCACCATGATGTGGTAATACCATGCCATCTTAGACTATTAGCACCTTTAAAATAGAAAATATTATTAAACATGCCTTTCTTTATTAATTTCCTTTTACATGAAGCTACTGGTAGATTGGGTAGAGATAAGGACCCAAGGTTATAGTTAGTCACCATTGTTTAATCATATTGATATTCAATAGGGAATTGCAATTATCACAATTAAGTTGGGACAATTTTTTGGGATCTAATGACCGGTCATCTATGGAAGAAATGTGTGACAATGAAAATACTCAGCATGATATGGAAAACATTCATCTAGACATGAAAAATGCTCCCCGTGAACTATTACATATTTAGAAGAGAGAGGAAAGTGATAGTCAAACCCTAGTTTTGTAGAATTGCCTATGGGGTCTATTGAGCATGTATTGTAGAATGAGTTGTCGCAAGAATCTCCTATGGAGCAGCAAGTTAATTCACCCCGAATTTGTGAAGAGGAAATAGCCCAAGTCTTGGAAAATATGGGAACCTTCTTTTCTTATGAAGGGAATGAATATTGTTTTCAGAACCCATCTGAAACAACTGCGGATTTTACAACCTCTACCCTAATTCTAATAATACTGAGATCTTTCCATCTTAACCAAGCATGCATACCCATTTGATATGAAGTAAACTGACTTTTATGGAGAAGGAAACATTCTATTGACCCCTAATAATCATAATTCTGAAAATAACTCAATTGCTACATTTGATTGATGAAAATTCATAAATATTTGAAATACCTCTTGTTAATGAAAATGTCATTGTTGCTCCATATTTATATACAACACCAATTTTAGGATCTAGTGAAGAATTACAAGCAAGGAATAGGCAAATAATCAAGCTATTAATGCAAGAAAATAAAAAACTGAGAAAAATGATGGAACAACTGAGAAAATGGCTTAGAAACTCTAAAGGATGTTGCAGAAAGAAAATACAAATTGTGACAATTGGAGTCCAAAGTCAGTGAACAACCATGAATCATGTAGAATGACTGAGGGAACTCCCATGAATTATGTAGAAACTTAGTCTAGGGAACTCCCATGAAACATGCGAAAACTTAGACTGAAGGAATTGCCATTAACGATGCAGAAATTCCAGCTTAGGATATTCCCATTAATTTTGTGGGAATTCAAACAGATATAAACCCTTCTGTTGTTACATTGGAAGCAACAAGCGAGATAGACCTATTGATGAATATTAACAGGGCTACACAAAATAAATTATTAAGGATACCACTGTCGAAGTATTATCTCTTGATAAAGGATACCACTATCCAAGTATTAAATAGGGAATTGGAAAGGCATAAACAATTTTTGACACAATATCAAGAGCAAGTAATACCTTAATAAAGACACTAAGAGTTTCTACAAAAGTACAAATAACCGCCCGTGATTGAATATGAAACCCATGACGAACTTAGAATGGAGAAAATGAAAATAGAGAAATTATGAGGGAAACTCCAAAAACCATTGGAACAAACCAAGGAAATATGCTTTGTGTACTCTGAAGCATTTTCTTGTAGAGCGCCAACTAAAAATTATTCCCATTTTATACTTCAATGATATTTATTCCTAAAGGTATGGGCCATACGGTCTGGCCAACCTTTTGAGTTCACTATTGTTTTTGATTTTATTAAGTGTTTTCAAGAGCATAAGGATAATATCAGATATTTATTATGTGAACCTTACATGCACAAATTGTTTCTAGAAGAACAGAGGAATGAGAACCCTAGTCCTTTTATCAGGGATGTGGAATTCCAAGCTTTCATATCATTTTCTAGGAATCAAATCAAATGGTATAAGACATATAACACATTTCAAATAATAGAGAATTTTTTAGACATCTAGGTCAAAGGGGAACCTAACAGTCCATTGTGAAAAATTATAAAACATAAAAGCTTCATGGAACGACCTGAGGTTGTCTACACTTTAGCCCCCATGCATAAAGATGTTCTTATAGAAGGTCTAGAGTATCTTTGAGACATTAAACAGGAGGCACTATGGGCAGCACAACATCAATGGAAGGTATATCCTAATGAGATCAAGGACAAAGAGCCTTTTAATTAGAGAAATTTCCAGGCAGGAGCGAATCTGATGCAACGTTATAGTTGTATGGTTCTGTCTAAAGGACCCACCTTGATTGGGTGTTGGTATAGATGCCCTGTTAACTGGTATTCTCTAGATGGTTACCATCTTGAATATGAACTTTCTAAAAGAAGCGAAAATGAAACTTTCAAGGTTCTCCAAAACAAGAATGGACTTCTGAAGTATGGTGAACATTCTTACCAATCTTATCCTTTGACCTTGTAACATGTTAATCGTATTTTTGCACGATGACATGTAATAAGGTAAGTTATGAGGAATGTTGGGTCATGAAAATGGTATAATTATTCTCCCTATTTCCTTAAATAAATGTTATGTTTTTAAGAAGATTGACTTTAATTTGTAATGATTTAAGTGAAAAATGATAATTAAAGCAAGTTGAAGATAATATAGTTAGTTTGAGTCTTTCACATATCGAAAATGTTATAATTTGAGTGACTTGTTACACAGATGAGTTCAATGAAACGATTGTTGTTCCATTGAGATATTGGAGCAATTTTTTGGATCAGTCGGTGCCTTATTTGTGGAAAATTATAGCTCGACGCCTAAGCGTGATCGAAGAACAAAGTTAAAGGAAACTGATCATTACTATTTGAGGATATTATCGTTAAAAGAGTAATCCTGAGAACCTGTGAATTCTAGAGATAGCTCCATATTCAGTTTTTAATGTAATATATAAGACAACAAGTGAAAAGACAGAGAAACTTTTTTTTATTATTACTTTTTCAATGTATATTGCATACAACAATCTGAATTTGAACTTTCTCAAGGTCATTGTGTAAAACACTTTAAAGTTAATTATTTTGTGAAAGATCTTACCTTAGTCCTTAGTATTGAATCTATCTAAGACAATACTCCTGGAGACCGTGGGCCCAGTCACCAGAGGTTATACTATCTATTATGTATCACTATTTAGTTACTTTTCCACATTCACATTAGTTATGTTTCTATTCAATTTCCTTTTCTTTCGTAGTAGATAATTGATTGGATTCCGTATCTTGTAATCCCATTATGCATTTCCTTAAATTACTGATTGGGTTGTGTTACATGAATGAAAGGTTTGAGTTTGCCAATTCCATAAGTTATCTTTAAGGAGTAAGGCTTTTAAGAATTCGTGGTATTTAATAGTCTTCCTTATGCATAGGATTTGTTGAAGGATAGATATAATGGTCCATGAATTAAAATAGTCTTCTTTCATAAGATTGTGATTATAAGAGTAACTATTTGCTGTCATCATTTGTTTCTGAAACGATTGAGTTAGGATAATGTTTAACGTAACTTTTCTGTAGCAATCATTTTACACTCTTTCATAATCTAAGAATCTATTCTTTGATATATTGTGTCAATAGCCTTGAAATAATATACGAATCCCATATTGTCAGGATTAATGAAGGTAGGATTAAGTTGATTTTAAAGAGTCATCGTAGTGCCCAACATTTTCTAGACAGCACTTATCTCGAAAGTACATCATCCATACATTATGGAATACAATGAGTCATGAGTAAATAAGGTGTGTAATTGTTCTCCTTTTCCAATAAAAGATATTTGAAGCTACCATATGAGATCTAAATCTCATTTTCCATCTGATTCCATTGTGCTTTACAGAACATATAATTGGTTATTTTTAATAGGATGTGGATTTCAATTTATGTAGTTTAGGAAAGGTTTGGTGCTACGCCACACATCTACCTTTAACAATAATGAAATGGTATTTTGAAAGAATTCATCCTATTGAACATGCATGATTTTTCTTTTTATTGTTTTAATACCATAGATATACGACAAAAAAAAGTAATATATTTCAAAAAAATATGGTGTCTTTGAACTAAGAGATATTCCCTTACATTTAGTAATAATGGATTCCTTAATTGTGAAAGAAAAATTCTCTATATGGTTAAACATCTCTATGTTGTGACTTCCAAATGAACATATCCTATGGCACGAATCCTCCTAAATTTTTTTAGTGTAGAATCTTTTGCCTTATATTTATTTGTATGGAAATCTGGTACATTTTTTGACCGTAATGTGAATTTGATTAAGTGTCTTGAATTTGTTTTTGGCAGGGATGTTATGTGTGTATTGTTTTACCTTACTGTGAAGGAGGGGACATGTAAGTTTCTCTTTTCAGTAAAATGAGGTTGCTTCTTATACTGATTACGTTATCTTTTGTTTAAATGTCTTACTAAATTTCTATGATTAATGCAGGGATGAAGCAATAAAAAGGGCTAATGGAGTGTATTCCCTGAAACATGTCAACGTTAGATGTTTTTTTCCTAACTTGCTAGAGAAGCTTTGTAAATTCATAGGCTATTTAATTTTTTGTGAAATATTCTACTCAAAAGTCATGTTATTTATATTTCTAATGTCTATGATCATTTAAAAGTTTACTCGATACATTTTTCAGAAACTTTGCAAATGGTTTGTACAAGTTTTGATGCCCATGGACTACTTGCATTCAAACCATATCCTTCATTGAGATATGAAGGTTTATTTTTTTCACAACATTTCATCCAAGTTTTTTCTATTGTTTCCTAGAAATGATAGTACTAGTTTAATCATGTAGCTTGAGAACTATTAACATGAATCAAATATGATGATATTTTCAGTGCTCAAATATTTTCTTGACAAGGGAACATGATATTCATCTTGGTAAGTTTTGAACCTTTTCATCTTGTCACAAATTTATATTTGTTTAATAAATACGAACACTGGAAATAAATCTACGAATTTTATTCCTTGAAAGAAGAATATCAATAGTTTAAGTTTGTATAAGGAATTTGAAAGGAGACTTTGGATTAATGAAGAGGGTGACTGAGGACAACCTCACTTCTCCTGTGTTTTTTTTTTTAAATTCATACTATTATCTATTATCATGGTTTAAGTGTATGTTCTATTTAATTTAGACTTACAAAGGCCATATTAGATATATAGTTTGGTTGAAAAGTGTAGAGCATTGATTTTCCTTTAGGTGTTTTTTGTGAAATTTTAGTGCATGGTATGTGTTAGAGATTTTCTATAACATTGATTTACACATTTTTTTCAATTATTTTTAGAATTTTAGTTTACAGTTTCCTAAATAACATCCTTGCATGGCCATAATCTAGGATGAGTCTTATATTTTATGGATCGTGTCAAGATGTTATTATATAATCAAAAGCATAGTATTTATGGTTGGGATTTTGTGAGATTATGTTTTGTTTTAGTATGGGTATGTAACATTCTCTGAATTCTTTGATCAACTAGGGTTATTTCTAAATTGTGGATTTTTAAGGCATTATGTTAAAGTAATTTAGAATAGCATTACAATGAAAGTAAATCATCTAGCAGACTATTGAACTTTCGATCTAACATAATAGGGTGTGTGATATCATCTGATGATAGTCTGTCCATGTTTGAAAATAGTGGCTGGGAGTTGGAATCCATAGATTTTTGATAGACGAGAGCTTGAAGGTGAGTTCTCATAATTTCCCTGAATTGGAATTAGTTTCAATATCTTTCTCTAATGGATACTTCTACTCATCATCTTTGATCGTTATTCCTCATATAATTTCATTAATTGAAGCATAGCCTATTCGAGTTTCAGTTCTTGACCTTATTTATTCATTCAATGATAGTGGCATTAAGGTTCTCTGTAAAACTCACTTTCTATAGATCTATCTTTTAATGTTCAGTTTTATTTGGGTCTGCTCAATAGAAACTACCCCTAATTTGGGCTAACTTTAGAATCATATTGACTGCAGCTCAAACTACACTCCAATGGTAGAAGCTTCTTCTTTATCATTGTATCTGAAACAAAGAAACCCAAAAGAAGGCATGACCTCATCCAATCTCCACAGTTGATTGAGTTTTATCACCCCTTTCTCAGTCTGGTCTAGTATTCGTAGACCATGTGACTAAGCTTGGATATCCAAATAGTAAGTAGATTGGCTTTCTTTACTTTATTCTACAGTCATTGAATACTAAAAATTACTATCATTTGAATTCACTCAACATGTATGTCATACAGAAGGACTTGAATTTCTAATATTTTTTTTTTTACTCTCATTTTCCTTATTGTAGACGTGACACCGATTTCATGAGGACCCACATATACAATGTCATCAATCTTAGCAAAATTAAGCTAAATATATGCTTATATGATTTCCTTGTGTGAACATATGCCTTGCGCTCAAGGCAGGGACTTGATGCCTTGCAACCCTCCTTGTTTCTATATGCAATGAATCTTATGAGACTCCTGGTTTAAATTGTAGTCATACTAAGAAAAACTAATCACAACAAATATTATACAACAAAGATTATTTGTCGTTTATCTTGCAAGTTGCAAATAAATTGATTCATAGAGTTCTACCTGGCCTTCTTATTATTGCTCTTAATTTATAGTGGGTCCATATATGAGCCACATGTCAATATTTTATGTTCTCCTCCTTCTTTTATTTTCTTAAGCAATATCAATATATAGGAATTTTATTCAAGTATTATTTAATAACTTCAAATGGAAAATATTGTTGTTTTTGGTTTATCCAATAAATGATATTGCTTCTATAATGTTTTGTGAATTTCCAGAATATTGATCATGAAGTTGTTAGAGAAGGAGATGGTCTCTCAAAAGGTACATGTAACACTAACAACATAATGAGGTTATCATTGCCATTGGTACATTCACAATGTGCTGCAGATGTTAAAAGATGGATAATCATGTTGGAAGGTAGTTAATTATTATTAACTTAAGTTTCTCTAGGATGCAAAGTTGCAAATTTTTGTTGCACATTTCACTTAATGTTTTCCATCAATCTACTTTTCTTGAAGTCAACTTGATAGAAGCATTCTTATGTTTGTGGTCTGGATCTACACAAAGCATTTTTATTCTCTTAGTACCTATGGAAGTTTGCAGTTCCCTTATTTTTATTTTCATTCTCTTTATGAAGTCTTACATCATATATTATCTTATTGCGTACCAAGCTACATAAAGTGATACATAAGAGTAGAAATAAATACTCCAAGCAGTGGCTAAATAGGAATCCCCTCATCATATATGCTAAGAGTGGTGGTATGTCAACCTTCTGCCCAATATCTAGAGAGCTTCTATCTTTGGTAAAAATTCTTATCTTACCAGAGAACAAAATTTCTAGTGCAAAGGGCTAACCTAAATGATGCAACCATTCCCACAAGTACAATGTCCCTTGGAAAGTCTCAAAAGAAAAACTTGACACTTTGAGACTTGGTTTATTGTAAAACCATTTCCAATCCTTTGAAATTCATGCTTGATCATTCAGATAAATGTTGAAGAAAATAGGTTGAGGTAGAATCTTGCATAACTGAAAAAATTCTTCTTTCATTGCAAAAGAAATTGTTGCGATTTATTCATCACTCTCTTCATCAAAGAAAGGCCATCTTGCCCCAAAAATAATAAAATTCATTCTTGTAAAGGGAAATGTCTAGATGAAAATCCCTACCAAATATGAGGGATTTATTGTCCTATTGAATTCCCAATGTGACTTGGATACTTTACTCATGCCTTCCAAACCCTTTTGAGAATAACTAAACCTATGAGGTTGAAATCTCTAGCTCCTCCTACTTCATCGTTGGTCTTAAAAGGGCATCAGAAACTGTAGACATGATTAACATTTCTAATATGGGGTGAAATAAGAATATTCCAAGGACCATCCCCTCCAATGGTTCTTATATTTGTTCAACTATATGGACTATTAGGTATCTCAAATATCAACTATATCAAGCAATAACAACTGACTTGTATGGTTATCATTGCATTTTTAGAACTTAAAATATTCACCATCTACTTGACTATTGTTTTTCATTTTCTCTGCGTATTGCAGCTTCATTGGGCATAACACTAGTATTGCAATTTCCAAAATTGTTGTCATGGTTCCCCATAAGATGGAATTAGCTGGGAAATATCCCTTTATTATACTATTGTTAGTTTGACAACGAACTTGGTTAAACAAACGTAGTTAAACAATTTTTTGTAACCAATTTAGATTTTAGTTATGTAACGGTAATGACATGAATATATCGAAAGTTCATGTAGATGAAAAGTCATTCTTGAATAAAACACATACACATTCAGTTTCTATTTCTTGGTCTTCTCTCATTTTGTTCTTGCTATTCTTTCTTTCTCTGCTATTATTTCAATAAGTGGTATCAGAGCCTGGACAAAATCCCTGCAGTGCGAACCTGTGATCAACCTGTGGACGGACGGCGTGTTTTGGCTGTAATTCTCCTGTGGACGGTAGCAGAATCGTGGACGGCGTGACGGCGTTGCTAACGTTGAAGATGTGGTGAACCCTGAGGACGGCGTTGCCCAAACGTTGAGGCTTGAAGAATCCGAATCGTTGGATCCGCGTTGAGGCTTGAAGAATCCCTGGCGTTGAGGCTTGAAGAATCCCTGTGGAGCTGGATCCCTGAGGACGGCGATTGCCCAAACGCTGAAGATAGAATCCCTGAGGACGGCCCTGTGGACGGCGTTGCAATCCGGGTATTGTTTTTTTTTAGCAGAAATTTAAAAAAAAAAAAAAAAAGAAGGGTTTGCAGAAATTTTTTAAAGATAGCAGCAAAGGTTGTTCAGATTTTAAAGATAGCAGCAAAGGTTGTTGTTGTGGTTTTTATAAAATTATTGAAAAAAGGGAAGGGTTTGCAGAAATTTTTTTAAAGATAGCAGCAAAGGTTGTTAAGATTTTAAAGATAGCAGCAGAGATTGAAAAGGGTGTTGTTGTTTTTTTTAAATATTGTAGAAGAACAAGTTTGCAAGGGATTTGCACGAATGTTGTGAAACTAGAAAAACAAAAGGGTTTGCAAGAAATCAAAGGATTTGAAACTTGTCTTTCTGTATGAATTGGGGAAGTTATTTTTTTTTTGAAAGCCTGAAATCCTAGGAAGGAGGGAAAATGGCCAAGATGTCGAATGCAAGATTCGAGGTGGAGAAATTCATCGGAAAGAGCAATTTTTCTCTTTGGAAACTGAAGGTTAAGAATCTGCTTGTGCAACAAGGGTTGCACAAGGCATTGGATGGGGTTACTAAGAAACCTACAACCATGACTACTTCAGACTGGGAGGACTTGGATGCCCGAGCTCTCAGTACCATCCGGCTATGTCTAGCGGATGAAGTTCTCTTCAACATCGTTGAAGAGACCACGGCGTCAGGTTTGTGGGAAAAACTTGAAAACCTTTATATGACAAAATCATTAACCAACAGAATTTATCTGAAACGACAATTATACAGTCTTCGAATGAAAGAAGGTTCAAGCGTTGCAGAACATTTGAATGTTTTTAATACACTAATTTGTCAATTAACAGATATGGAAGTCAAAATACAGGAAGAAGATAAAGCCATAACCTTGCTGTGTTCTCTGCCTGAATCATGGGATCACTTCGTAACCTCAATTAGCTTCAGCTCTGCTGATTCTTTGAAGTTTGAATCAGTCGTGGGAGCTCTTCTGTTTGAAGAAGTACGAAGGAAATCCAGCACCGATACAACTACATTAGAAGCCATGGTCGCTAGAGGACGCTCAAAGGAAGGAGGAGACAAACCAAGGGGGTCTTCCAGGTCAAAATCGAAGGGCAAAAAGTGTAAGGGAAAATGTTGGAACTGCGGTAAAGTTGGACACTTGAAGAAGGACTGTTGGAAACGGAAGGAATCTGAAAACCTGAAGAACGAAGTGAATCAGGCTGATTCAGGTATTGTAGACGAAGTTTTATCTGCTGAAGAATTGTGTATGATAGATGAAACTTCACCTGAATGTAATGTCTCTCATAGTTTTGATAGCTGGATGTTAGACTCTGGTGCTTCGCATCATATGTGCCCACATAGAAATTGGTTTACTTCGTATGAAAATGTAAACGGTAGTTCTGTGTTTATGGGTAACAATATGTCATGTCAGACTGTTGGGATGGGAGATATCAGGATTAAGATGTATGATAACACAGTTAGGACATTAACTAGTGTTAGACATGTGCCTGATTTGAAGAAAAATTTAATCTCTTTGGGAGTGTTGGATTCAGATGGTTATAAGTTTACAGGTCAGGATGGCGTCTTGAAGGTCTTCAAAGGTGCTCTTGTGGTTATGAAGGCAGAGAAGGTCGGGAATCTTTACAGGTTAAAAGGAAGTACTCAGGTCGGTGAAGCAGTGGTTGCGTCAGAAAAGGAAGAAGCAGGTACTCGTCTGTGGCATCAACGTTTGGGTCATATGAGCGAGAAAGGTCTTCACATACTGATGAAACGTAAATCTCTTCCCGGTCTGAAATCCTTGAATTTAGATTTCTGTAAACATTGTGTGTATGGGAAACAGTGTAAACAGAGATTTAAAGTTGGCAATCATAATAGTAAAGATGTTTTAGACTACATTCATTCTGATCTGTGGGGGCCTTCCCCTGTTATGTCATATGGAGGTGCATTGTATTTTTTAACGTTCATTGATGATTACTCTCGTAGAGTTTGGGTCTATATGCTAAAAAGGAAAGCTGATGTATTCAATGTATTTAAACAATTTAAAGTAATGGTAGAGAAAACAACAGGCAAATCTATTAAATGTCTAAGAACTGACAATGGTGGTGAGTTCACTTCTGTTGAGTTTGAACAATACTGTAAGGATGAGGGCATTGTTAGACACAAAACTGTTGTTTATACTCCTCAGCAAAATGGTGTTGCTGAGCGTATGAATTAGACTCTTATGGAAAGAGCCAGAAGCATGATCAGCAATGCTAACTTGCAAAAGGAGTTGTGGGCAGAAGCAGTATCTACTGCTTGTTATTTAGTTAACAGATCACCTTCAGTAGCGATTGATTGTAAAATTCCTGAAGAAGTTTGGACAGGTCAGTCTTGTGACTATTCTCATTTGAGGATATTTGGCTGTGATGCTTATTCTCTTATTCCGAAAAATCAGCGTTCAAAATTAGATCCAAAGTCGAAATGTTATGTCTTTGTTGGGTATGACTATGCAGTGAAAGGATATAGGTTGTGGGATCCTACATTGCGGAAGATAGTCATTAGTAGAGATGTAACATTTGATGAATCCTCTTTGTTAAAATCAAATGTTGAAAGAATTGAACAGGAACAGGTATCGCCGTGTCAACGAGTTCAGTTGGAGGCTAGATCTTTCGGTGACAGTCGGAAGGAAGGAGAGACTTCTGGAGACAAAGGTGTTGAAGACACAAAGGAAGCCGTTGAAGCTTCTGAACCAGTGCAAGTTTCTGAACCAGTTCAGCAACCAGTCACTCTGAGAAGATCAACAAGGGAAAGGAAAACTCCCAAAAGGTATGAAGATTCTGCTTCATCTTTTTCTTTGGTTACTGAAGATGGGGAACCGTCTTGTTATCAGGAAGCGATAGATGATACAGATAGCGAAAAATGGAAAAAGGCTGTGGAAGAAGAAATGGACTCCTTAGCCAAGAACAATACCTGGGATCTTGTAGAGCTTCCTGAAGGGAGAAGTGTTGTTGTATGTAAATGGGTCTTCAAGCTGAAACGGAAAGTTGATGGTAGTATCGAGAGATATAAGGCGAGACTGGTAGCAAAAGGGTATTCTCAGGTTGAAGGTATAGACTTTCATGAGATTTTTTCTCCAGTTGTAAAACTTGTTTCTATACGTACTGTGTTGGCACTAACTGCATTGCTTAATCTTGAGTTAGAACAATTAGATGTTGAAACAGCTTTTCTACATGGTGATTTGAACGAAGAGATATATATGGAACAACCAGAAGGTTTTGTACGAGGTCGCAGCAGAAGATTAGTTTGCAAGCTCAGGAAATCATTGTATGGTCTGAGGCAGTCTCCCAGACAATGGTACAAGAAGTTTGATTCCTTCATGGTGAGCCAGAACTTTATAAGAAATGAGTATGATCATTGTGTGTACTTCAAAAGTTTCAATGGCATATTCATTATCTTAGCTTTGTATGTTGACGATATGCTTATTGCAAGCAAAAGCATGGAAGAGATCAACAGGTTAAAGGCTCAACTCTCTAGGGCGTTTGATATGAAGGATCTTGGAGCAGCAAAACATATCTTGGGCATGGAGATACACAGAGACAGGAAAAATGGTAAGCTTTGGTTATCACAGCAGAAGTATGTGGAGAAGGTACTTGAAAAGTTTTCTATGAATAATGTGAAACCTGTTAATGTTCCCCTAGCTTCCCATTTTAAGCTTTCTTCGGTTTTGAGTCCTAGAGCTGATGAAGAAAAGCAGTATATGTCTCATGTACCATATGCAAATGTGGTAGGCAATTTAATGTATGCGATGGTATCTACAAGACCTGACATTTCACATGCAGTTGGAGTTGTCAGCAGATTCATGGCAAATCCAGGTAAAGAACATTGGCAACCAGTGAAATGGGTGCTTCGATATCTAAGAGGCACAAGAGATCATTGCATCGTCTTTAATGGTAGTGAAGGATCAGTCTGCGGATATGTAGATGCTGACTATGTACGTGATTTGGACAAAAGAAGATCTACTACAGGTTATGTCTTTACTCTTGCAGGTGGAGCAATTAGTTGGATGTCAAAGCTTCAAGACATGGTTGCATTGTCCACTACCGAAGCTGAATATATAGCTGCTTCAGATGCCAGTAAAGAAGCAATCTGGTTAAAGGGTTTGCTCGATGAAATCGGAAGAACGCAGGAGAAAGTGAGTGTACTTTGTGACAGTCAAAGTGCTATTCACTTGGCCACAAACCCTGCCTATCACAGCAGAACCAAGCACATTGATGTGAGATATCATTTTCTGAGACATGTGATCGATGGTGGAAAAGTAGCTCTTAAAAAGGTCCACACACGAGAAAATTGTGCAGACATATTCACAAAGCCAGTTACAGTAGAGAAGTTGCGGTGGTGTTTAGCTTCTCTTGGCTTGCAGGAAAGATGATGAATGGGAAAGTTGTTGTCAAGGTGGAGTTTGTTAGTTTGACAACGAACTTGGTTAAACAAACGTAGTTAAACAGTTTTTTGTAACCAATTTAGATTTTAGTTATGTAACGGTAATGACATGAATATATCGAAAGTTCATGTAGATGAAAAGTCATTCTTGAATAAAACACATACACATTCAGTTTCTATTTCTTGGTCTTCTCTCATTTTGTTCTTGCTATTCTTTCTTTCTCTGCTATTATTTCAATAACTATGACTCTGATCTGGATATGGCAGAAGCCAATGTTGTAAAAGGAGGCTTTTATTATAGGTATATCAATGTGTTCAATGACCTACTTAGTGACAAGGAATCCTTCTTTCTCTAATTATGATAACATGAAATTCTAATGGTTCATAGTGGAAGAGGGTGTATTGACACCAAAGTAGTTTTTTAGATGGAACCAGTCATATATAGTATTGTAGGGAAGGTGAATTCCAAAATTTCTTGGATGACTACTGGTTCACTACAATGAAATTGTGAGATCATTCTTGTTGTGATAGAACCCTCTACAAATTTCACTAAGGCTCGTGTTAGGCATTCCAATGAAAAAGGTGGAAAATTGTGTTACATTCGATCCCTTGCAATCATAATCAAAACAAACCCATAGATATGTGGAAAAAATACCTTATGTTGGTTAACATTCCTGAAATCATTTTCATATTTCGTAAAAATGACTATTTCATGATGACTATGTTGTTTGGCATAGAAAATTGTTTTAACAATAGTATTCGGGTTAATTGAAGATATTGAATGTCTTGGTACATGAGTACAATAGAGAGGGTAAACCTTAAAAGATGCCTGAAGCAAGATCATTTTCTTGGGAGAAACCTTTTTGGTCCAATATTACCTATCATTAGGATCACCTCTGTTAAGAAAGGCATCCATCAATGTAATGTTAGTAATTTTCGGGATCATAGTAAGTGATGCCATGGAAATTGGAACAATTTAAATTAACTCTACACTCGCCTACATGCGAGATCACTTTCTATTTTAGGCATTTTTTCAACTTTTAACATGTGATACAGATCAAATTGTATCAAATAATCATTATTGTAGTAATTACGATAGGAAATAATGGAAAAATATAATTGAATTTGATATTTCACTTATAGGGTTTCAGAGATAATATTGATTCTCAAGGATTCAACATGACATTTTGATGATGAAAAGAGCTAGGAGCATCATCACTAACTTTCCATCTTCATTTGTTGACCTCATTGATTAGATTTGTTGTGTAAGGAGTCTACAAATTTATTATGTAAGGTGTCAAATTTTAAAGCCAAATTTGGTGATTTTTAAATGAGTATTAATAGTGTTTTTGCCTTGTAGTGAGTATAGATGTGGACAATCACTAGTTTTTTGGCCCAACACTAATGGAATACATGCATTTGCCTAGATAGGTAAATTTGTGATGAAGAAAGACTAGTTGATCACAGCTTGTGAAGATAGAGTGGAGGACAAGGATATTACATGCTACAAGCCTATATGACTCATAACAGAGAACCCTAATATCTATAATTGATCTCCAACTTAGCAACACATGCTCAACATGAAACCCATAAAGTTTTGTTGCAGCTAAGTCTGGAGCTCCTAATAGAGAATAATCTAATGAGGAGAAGCATTATACCCATGAACTATTTGGAATTTTATTTCTCAAATAGTGCATCATGCTAAGGGTGAAGAGATCTATACTCGAGGAAGTATATTTCTAATTCAAGTGTGTTTTGGGATCTCTTTTTACAAATTAATATATGCATTTGTCAAGGAGATATTCAGTTAAAGGCCATTTTTTTTTACATCTATTTTGGAATTTTTCAAATTAGATATCTTTGACTACAGATTCCTTAAAGTAATTGGCATGCTACTTGGAAGGATTGATGCACTAAAGCTTCTTCTTTCTCTTTGATGCTTTGTTCTTCAACATTGTAGTGCATCAGTTGGTGACAAGTACCCTATATGGTGTCCTCTACAACTCTATGGTGGTAACTCACACACAATTGGGAGAAAAGTTTCAACTACTTCTGGCAAGAGTGGCACAGGGAGCTATGTGTCATTTGTACCTTCCAGTTTTTGTAGACATTTTTCCTTTGCAGAGATACAAGAGGCTACCAAAAACTTTGATGAGTCATGAATTCTTAGTGTTGGTGGTTTTGAGAAAGTTTACGAAGGAGATATTGATGGTGGTGGTGTGAAGGTTTTAGTTAATAGAGGAAATCCACTAGCAGAACAATGTATCCATGAATTCCAAGCAGAAATAGGGATGCTTTCTAATATCACGCATCACCATTTGGTGTCCCTTATTTGTTACTGTGAACATAATTATGAGATGATTTTAGTTTATGATTATAGAACACAAATTGTGATATTATTGAGCCCATTTTTGTCATGTGATGGGAATTTAATTTATCATACGATGTATGATTGACACTAAAAAGAGTACATGTGCCCCTTGTTCAACTTGTCATTGCATATGGAAAATTTTGTATTAGACCTACATTCTTCTTTTGGGAGTGTACCCAGTTTCGTAGCACTAGAGGGCAAATAACACTGAGCAACTTTTGTTTGACATAGAAAATGTCGTCGTCAGATGAAAATAAGGAACAATTGAGGGTTCTTCTCAATAAGAGGCCAGAATGGACTGATGCTAAGCCAATTCCTTAGGATGATGGTCCCAATCTATTTGTTTCAATTTCTTACATAGAATAATTCAAACAAACCATGGAATATTTTAGAGTTATTTTCTTTGTGAATGACGGGAATCATCGAGCTTTGGAACTCACTACTGAAGTCATTCACTTCAATGCAGGAAACTACACAGTTAGATTTAAATGTTCTCTTCTTAATTTTTGTTTTAAACAGGGATAATCTTAATGGATCGAGAATGCATTGGCTTTAGGTAGTTGGGTTGATTTTGTATCACAACACATATGGAATTTATCTAGATTTATTCAGATAATTGGGATAGTTTTGTACACTATATACACTAAATTATTTCTATTTATCTGGGTAATTGAACTTTGTTGCAAGCATGTAATTTTCTAGTACAGGAATACTACAATGCAATATAGTTTGTTTAAAACCCTTGAAAGAATCTCTTGGCTTGTAGACAGAGATGGGGAGTGTTCTCTATGAGATATGTCAAGGGATTGTACCTAGTCCCATATACAAAAACACTTGCATACACAAGCATGATGAATTTCTTGGATGGACGAGATGGCCCATGGAGGGAAAAGGGATTTGAAATTTCGTACCTCGATTAGGGTTTGAAACAAACCCTCTTTATCATCATACCAAGACCATCTTGACTGCCATAGTTACTTTTGATTGAGTTTTAAATTCCATTAGGATTTATCTATTGGCGGACCTCTGAAGCCATCATGAGAATGTGGGTGTCTGATCTGCATGAAATTACAAATGAACACTCACTTTGTCCGCCTATAAAAAAGTATTTATTCCCCTCCATACTGGCCAAATGCTTGAGAAATGCAGTATGGCTACATGGATAGCTTTTTTAGATCAATGACATCAACAATAACATCGTAGATATTATTGAATTTCATTCAATATATTAATATTACAAGGCCCATAGAATCTTATTTGATGTCATTCAATATCTTAATATTACAAGGCACATCTTCAGAAAATATTTTATCATATTCCATTTCTCATTCTTGTGAAACACCATGGGCTTTTGAAGGGTGTCACTATTCTTAGTTACTTCAAGGTTTTCTAGTTAGTGTATGTTCACTCAACTATGATTTTCCTTGGGAAAATAACTTTATTAGACTCCAAAAAAATTAATTGGACAACTACTTTTAATAAATTTTTTGGAATTTTCTTAATTTCTACTACTTCTCTCTATTTCAATACCCTTTATTGGTGGAATTATCATTATTTTGTATGGTACAATATCATACTTGATAATGAAGTTTTTTTCATAAGCCCAATTTTTTTCAAATAGCTAGTCACTACAACCAAACAACTAATAGTGCGTTGTGGCTGGAAATCCCATTGGTGGGAAGGGTTATTTATGATCCATGTTGTGCCCAATCATTCTCCGTAACAAGTATTCTCCACAACCATAATTATCGTTTTATGAAGACAATTCCAGTGGGATTGACATGATAATGCCTTTCAATGCCATTATTTATAATCTACTTCAAGCTATAATTTCTAGTAGACTGAAATGAAAGAGATTAATTTAACAAGGGAATCATTTTTCTATATTATAGCTCAAAGAAGAGTGAATTTTCAAGAAATGAAGAAAATCCTTTATAGAGGCTAACATGAAAGTCTTTAGTATGGATATGAGTCTAGAGTGTTCTATTTTTTTTTATATCACTTGGTACATTGTACTGATAGGAGCAAATTTTGTAAGGATAAAAAATTACAATCCTAACATTTTGAAGAGTTAAATATAGATTAAGATTTTAAGATTTCTCAAAATACAGAGTCGACATGGTTGATAACATTGAAAAACAACTAAATATGTTTATTTTCCCATGTCAGACTTAGCTAGCTATTATAGATATGAGTTCAGAGTATTCTATTTTCTTTTATATCACTTCACACACTGCACTGATAGGAGAAAATTTTGTAAGGATGGAAAATTAGAATCCTAGCATTTTGAAGAGTTAAATATAGATTAAGATTTCAAGATTTCTCAAACTACAAAGTCGACATAGTTGATAGCATTGAAAAACAACTAAATATGTTGATTTTCTCCTGTCAAACTTAGCTAGCTATTATGCCACAATCTTTTAATATGAAGACAGGCCAATTAGAGGAATTTGTGATAACCTGCATAGTTAAAAATGGACATACTTTGTAGCTTAGGTATTTTAAATAATGAACTCTATTTTATAATAAGTTCATCCTATAAAGTTAAGTTGTCTGTACAAAATACATGAAATTCTACAATTTCTCTAATGAACAATCTGAAAACTAGTTTCCTTAAATTAAGATAGAGGATTTCTCTACTTGTTTGCAATGAAAAAGGAAAGGAAATAAATAGTGACACAATGATGAAAACACAATATTTTATAGGGAATCTAATTGGGAGAACCCTCTTCTTGCTTGAGAAGTTTATTGACATAATTTTTAGCAATAGATATCTTACAATACAAACTTGTTTTAATTGAAAAACAATCTTGTTCTCCCTTCCTGTCCTAAGATGAAACACCTCGCAATGACCCTGATCCTACTTCCCTATTTCCTTGCGCAAACCCCAAATAAGTTCTCCTTTATCAATTGTGCATAGGTTCCTCCGTAGTAGGAATATTATTTGATGTCATTCAATATATTACTATTATAAGGCACACCTTCAGAAAATATTTTAGGATATTGCATTTTCCATTCATGTAAAACAACATGGGCTTGTGAAGGGTGTCTCTTTTATTAGTTACTTCAAAGTTTTCTAGTCAGCGTATGTCCACTTGACTATGACTGTCCTTTGGAAAATAAATTTATTAGGCTCCAAACTAGTTAAATTGCGCAACTATGTTATTATAATTTTGGAATTTTTTTAATTTCTACTACGTGTCTCTATTTAAATACCCATTAATGGTGGAATTCTCATTTTTCTATATGTTATGAATCTAATACTTGATAATGAAGCTCTTGTAGAGGCCCAATATTTTTCAAATAGTTAATGCTATCATGAAATACCTAATAGTTTCTTGTGGATGGAAACACCATTAGTGGGAAGGGATATTGGTGATCCATCTTGTGTCCAATCATTTTGAAATCCATAAAACAAACGTTCACCACAAACATAATGATATTTTAAGAAAGATAATTTCAGTGGGCTTGACACGATAATGGATTTCAACAACATTATTTACAATCTACTTGAAGTTATAAGTTGTGATATATTGAAATGAAAGAGACTAATTTCACAAGGAAACCATTTTTATGTATTATAGCTGAAAGAAGAGTGAAGTTGCAAGAAGTAAATAAAATCCTTTATACAGGATAACATGAGTTTCTCTGGTGTGGATACGAGTCTAGAGTATTCTATTTTTTTATATCATTTTCTACATTGCACTGATAGGAGAAACTTTTGTAAGGTTGGAAAATTAGAATCTTATCATTGCAAGGAGTTAAATATAGTTTAAGATTTCAAGATTTCTCACACTACGGAGTCAATATGGTTGATAGCTTTGAAAAAAAGCTATATATGTTGTTTTACCCATGTCAGACTTAGCCATCTATTATTCCACAATATTTTAATATGCACACTATGACCAAGTAGAGGCATTTGTGATAATGTAGATAGTAAGAAATGGGCATACTTTGTACCTTAGGTGTTTTAAATTAGGAACTTTATTTTATAATAAATTCATGCTACAAAGTTAAGTTGTGTATAGAGAATCCATGAAATTCTGCAATTTCTCTAATGAACGTTGTGAAAATCAATTTATTTTTGTTAAGTAAGAATTTCTCTACTTTTTTGCAATGGCATGGGAACATATATAAACAGTCATACAATGAAAAAAACAAAATATTTTCTATGGAACCCTATTTGCAAAACCCTCTACTTGCTTGATAATTATATTTACCGAATTTTCAGCAATAGATCTTATACAATACAAACTTGTTTCAATAGAAAAACAATATTGTTCTCCCTACATGTCCTAAGCTGAAACACCTTGCAAGAACCCTCAACATGCTTCCCTATTCCCTTGGGTGGAAGTTATCTTCTATCAACTACGCATAGGTTCCTCCTTAGTATGAATCTTATTTGATGTCATTTAATATCTTACAATTACAAGGCACGCCTTCAGAAAATATTTTAGCATATTCCATTTTCCATTCTTGTTAAACACCATGGGATTGTGAAGGGTGTTTCACTTCTTAGTTACTTCAAGGTTTCCAAGTCAGTGTATGTTCACTCGACTATGATTGCCCTTGTGAAAATCACTTTATTAGACTCCAAACTAATCAAATTGCATAACAACATTAATATAATTTTGGAATTGTTTTAATTTCTATAGTTACGTGTCTCTGTTTAAATACCCTTTATTGGTGGAATTCTCATTTTGTTGTCTGGTATGAATCCGATACTTGATAATGAAGCTCTTTGTATAAGCTGAATATTTTTGAAAAATCCAATGGCTATCACAACACAGCTAACAATGCCTCGTGGCTGGCAATACCATTGGTGGGAAGGGATGTTTATGATCCATTTTATGCCCAATCATTCTAGGATCCATAGAAAAAAAATTTCACCACAACCATATTGATATTTTTACGAAGAAAATTTCAGTGGGCTTCGTAGGATAATTCCTTTCAACGTCATTCTTTATAATCAACTCCAAGCTCTAAGCTCTGATAGAGTGAAATGAAAGAGATTAATTTCACAAGGCAATCATTTTTCTTTATTATAGCTGAAAGAAGATTGAAGTTGCAAGAAATGAGGAAAATCCTTTATACATCCTAACGTTAATCTCTCTAGTATGGATATGAGTCTAGAGTATTTTGTTTTTTTTTATATCATTTTGTACATTTCACTGATAGAAGCAATTTTTATAACGCTGCAAAATTAGAATCCTAAGATTATGAAGAGTGTAATATATATAAATATTTCAAGATCTCTCACACTGCAAAGTCAACATGGTTGATAACATTGAAAAACAAATGAATATGTTGTTTTTCCGATGTCAAACTTAGCCAGTTGTTATCCCACAATATTTTAATATGAATATTGACACCAAGCAGAGGTATTTGTGATAAATGGGATAGTTAAAAATGGCCATACATTGCAACCTAGTTGTTCTAAATTAGGAATGTTATTTTATAATAAATCCATGCTATAAAGTTAAGTTGTATGTAAAAAATCCATGAAATTCTAGAATTTCCCTAATGAACAATCTAAAAACTAGTTTCTTTTCATTAAGAAAAAAATTCTCTACTTGTTTTCAGCAGAACATGAAAAAATATAAACAATCACACAATGATAAAAGCACAATATTTCCTAGGAAACCAAATTGGGAAAACCCTTTGCCTGCTTCAGAATTTTATTGACAGAATTTTCAGCAAGAGATCTCTTACAAGACAAACTTGTTTCAATAGAAAAACAATCATGTTCTCCTTACTTGTCCTAAGCTGAAACTCCTTGCAAGAACCCTTATCCTACTTCCCTATTTCCTTGCGCAAACCCTAAGGAAGTTCCCCTCTATAAATTGTGCGTAGGTTCATCCTTAGTATGCCCTTGCCACACACAAGCTTCTCCACACAAACTCATGCTCTCTATCGCTTTGTCTCACCAACTCATGGTCACAAAAAAATGATCAATTGTGTGCCTTTTATCCCCTTATAAGGTTTCTGAGCCATCTAAAATTGGAAAGATTACTTTTGGAACTCTAACATGTGATTAAATAGTTAAATGAGTCTAACTAACTCATGCAACTTGTTGTAACCACAAATAACATTGAGACTAGTCTCTTGTGATTTTCCAAAGCTATATCATACTAGGAGAGGAATAACTGAGCCTCCAACTATTCACATGAGTAAAAACTACTCCATGAACTCGTCTTGAATTTTAGGAACTCATCCTAACTTTTAGGAACTTGTGCATGCTAAAGAAAAAGCGGTTATGGTGTCATTGACTAAGGCACAAGTCAAATAAGGACCTTTATTGCTACTATTTTCAACACTCCCTCTTAGCGTGGAAGGTGCTTCTGAAGAACCTTGCCCACTTGGATCCGTGTCTAATACAACCATGTTCTCTACTATTGCAGATGATCCCTCTGAACTAGAAGAATTCCCTTATTTCTTCTGTTGATCATGATATAAAGACTTGTTCTTTCTATTAGAAAATTGGAAAGATAGAAATATTTTCTTATGTTGATAATTACTTGTGATATTTTTATGTTCTTATTTACTTGTGATATTGTTATGTTATGGTCTTGAATTAAAATACCATTATTTATGACAGCCTGCAACCTTTGAACATTCAACCATATCTTTGTCAACCTCCATACATGAAAACATAACATTTCCATCATCTCAAATGTATCAATCGTAAATCATAAGAAGTGACTCGTGAAATTTTATTTATTTTTCATATCATGTTCGGTCCATTGTTACCTTAACTTGTAAATATAATTGTATCCATAGTTATGAGACTCAACTGTGTTAACTTGGCTAGTATGACTGAGCTAGGATCTAAATATGAGCAGATTAGATGGAGTCAAATCTTAACTTGGACATAATTCAAGGTCTAACTCAGACTTGACCATAATTTTCTCAGGATTTGAATTTAGGTTGTGCAAGAATTGGGTAAAATTTGACATTTACAAAATAAAAAATTTGTCCAACTTATTTTCTTTTGACCAAATTTCTTGAATTAACGCTTAAGTCTTGCGTGATTTTAAGTCGAACCTTGTTCCTTTGTCCATGTTTATTTGGACTTAAATATTTATAGAAACAATTTTATTAATGTTATTTCATAGAGACATATAATTGAGCTCAGGATCAGTTGATGGTTCCATCACTTTGTCTATCAGTTAGAACCAAGATACAATACACTCAAGTATTTGCAATCTGAGTTCCTTTAGAGATAAAACTTTGTATCAATACGTGCAGGGGTATCGAACTTGAGGGCTTCCTATGAAGGCACACGAATAAAGAGGAGCATTTATAGGGAAGTAAACTACACTTGTTTGATACTTCGATACATTTTGAGGGCACGCGAATAGAAATGTCAATGTTGTTGGATATAATGGTGTTGCTTAGTCTTAAAAAATTTCTCTTTGTCAAATATTTCATTTTCATGAAGTAATATTTCCAACCAACAGGATAAAGACTCGTCATGCCCTAACATAGTGGTGTTATTTCTTGCTTGTATTTTTCATTTATTAGTATTCCACCACTAATAAATTCATTACGTAGCTGTCTGTTTAGTAGTATATTACAACAATGACTTGTTAAAGGAAAAATATTTTGTTTTGTTTGAAAGTTAGAAACTGGATGGAAATTTAGTTTTGAATTAGAAAAATGGAATATATTATGATTTTTTTTTTTTTTGACAAAATATAGCCCTATTGTCTGATCATTAAAAAAAACATCCATGACAATAAGAAATCATTTGGACATGATGATTTATAGAACTCTCCAACCTAAAAGCAAGTTAACATATTCAATTTTTTCTGCATCAAAGAAAATGAATGAGTAACGTTAAATTTGGTTTGAATATTTATAGAATAATTTTAGAGATTATAAATGGAAATTGCATGTGCTAATGTTTCTCAATTAATTTTAGGGAAAACAAGGGGCATACATAATTTGTTGGCTTTTAGGAATTTGATTCCTTTTCCCCTGGAATAGTACGCAAACAATTAAATATTTCTATATTAAATCTATATTCTGGGTAAGTATCAGAATCTATAAAGTCATGTCTTATTCTCTTTTAGTTTCTTGTTGTGATCTTGTGTCAGCAATACTTTGTCCCACCCATTAGATTTGTATTGACAAGTTGTATCGTTGAAGTGCCACTACTTCTTAAGTATAACTATAGGAAACGATACAACTAGAAAATTGGAGCATGAGAAATTCTTAGTGACATTACTAGCTATGTTTTGTTTGATTGTGTTGGACAAAATAAAAAATTGCGATATACCATAAGCATGGGAATTCAAAATATTGGGATAAAAATGTGTGTCTATTTGTAGTTATTACTTTAGCTGAAGAGAAAATTTCAACAATAAATATTGTACATTGAGAACACAATAGGTACAAAATTAATTCTATGGTGACATTTTATTTTCTTTGTTTATATAGGTCAACTAGGCATATAATAGTCACTATTGCCCAAATGAAGAAAACTTATTCGAGTTTCTTACTTTTATGGGGTAAACTGACATTATAAATATTATTGATGTTGAGCTATATATCATATAAATCCTTTATAGTCTACTTCAATTTGTATTATAGTGTTCATCAACTTTCAGGTCTTATACTCCATATTGTATCCTTTTTGTCATAAAATGAACTCGGTATTGATGGTAAGAAGCAAGCATTGAAGAAAGAGGAGAAGAATAACACTAAAGCGATAAAATGAAAATCAAAGAGAGAGAGAAGAGAACTGGTCTAGTGGTACTCGTAAATCCAATATCATGCATAAGACAAACACATATATACTGATTGTCAAGTCTTCAGAGTTAGTGAATTGACCTACAATGCCTTCACAAAACAATGATAACGTTTTGAAGTAATGAAACAATATTTCATGTTTAAATTGTACTCTAGCCAACATTAAGTTGGAAACTCATATTGTAGTACTTGACATTTATATAATATAATTTGTTGTTTGAATTATCCACTGTTGCACTTGATATTACTTAGTATCGTAACTAACATATGTAACTTTGTGTTTCCATATTAGATGAACATGTACATTGTATGACATTTTTTTTAATTTAGTTGCAAAATCATAATAATTAATTTATGTTGATTAATAATGAACACATAA
Organism: Pinus tabuliformis; assembly: GCA_031772625.1. Classification (NCBI taxonomy): domain Eukaryota; kingdom Viridiplantae; phylum Streptophyta; class Pinopsida; order Pinales; family Pinaceae; genus Pinus; species Pinus tabuliformis. The sequence continues at coordinate 1,440,090,228 of CM062820.1, forward strand.
AATCAATCTAAAGCTACTAAATTAGTAGCTTATATTTATTAATGATGAACACAAATAAAATGAATATATGACTAAATTAGATGCTTATAACGATTGAAAATAAAAACAAATAAAATGAATATAAACTACTAAAGTAGTCATTGATATAATCAATATGAAATTACAAAAAAGAATGACAACTGCAAGTGATAAATTTGTGATTACAAATGACGATTAAATTTTGCATATATATGACTATTAGTAGCTAATTTACATTATCTTATAACAAGACAAAAATTTAGTCATAATTCTTTGGTAATTAACTAATTTCAAACCGTGACTAAAATTTGCATATATATGACTGTTAGTAGCTAATTTACAATATCTTATAACAAGACCAACATTTTAGTCCTATTTCTTTGGTCATTAATTGGTTTTCTTGAGTGATCATTTAGTAATATGTTTTGTTGTATATTTGGTCATTAATTGTTACAACTAATGACTAAATGAATGACCACAACAATGACCAAATCGATTACCAAATATACGACTAGATAAAAAAATTGAGGCAACCAATTAACGACTAAGATAAAAATGACTAAACATTTGTCGCGTTATAATATACTGTAAATTAGCTACTGTTGGTCACCAATGGAAAAATAGTAATTTATATGCAACTTTTAGTATTTTTTTAGTAACTAATTAGCCATTTCGTACTAGTGTACCGAGTATTAGTATTATTATATTAATTTGAAGTTAATTTAATCAATGATTACATAAACAAACAATATAAATTATTTGGACAAACATTCATTTATAAAGTTATATAATGAAATTAATAATAATAAATGGTTGATAAAAATAAAAAAAATGTTAAGATTTGTAGATCCATCTATTTTCTATTATATATTAGGCAAATTTACACCACATAGGTTGAGTGAGTGGCGTCAAGTTGCTCCGAGGGGAAACCAAGTCTGTTGGCCACCGATCAGCGTGTTAAGCCATCCGAAAACAAAATTGTTCAAGTCTTTCTAGCCAAGCTATATAAGTCTCAATCTCATGTCCAGATAGTACCTAAATGTCAAAACTACCATATGGAATAAGAATAGTAAAATCTAACGACATAAACAAAAACTATGCATGGGGGTTCTAGTCTTTCTGCTCATCTAAGATAGAAGCAACAGGAGCAAGATCTTCAGTAGTCATGCATGAGATTTCATAGAGCTCTAGAATCCAAGGGATGTGGTGGTTGATTTAATCCATCCTCATGTCCTATTTGTGCCACTGGAAGAGGATTTTCTCCATATCTTTTTCATAATTTGGCAGGCCCTGCAATGTAACTGCTATCCCCACAGAGATTTGCTTCATCGCTTTTTGAAGGAGGCTCTTCATTAAGAAATACAGATAAAGGGTGTGTTTAAACTAAGTGATTTTTCCACGGGTATTCCATAGGTCTAGGACCAATGACCTCTAATTGTGGAGTTCTTCCTCTGATTCACTTTCCTTGTTAATCTCTACTTCCCAATATTTTATTAGCTTCTAAATTCCCCCATCTCTCCCATCTCGGTATCCCACTTCAGCCTCTGCTATGGGGTGCTCGACAGGCTTATGAACCCTGCGAGCTTCCATTGTGCTCAGACTCTTGTCCATTCAGGGGGTTGGACCTCTCCTACCACACCATTATCCTCTCACTCCTTGAGCCATAACCTGTGCAGTGTAGCCGTCTTCACATTTGAACAAACTTAGGTTCGTCAAACCTTGCACAACATCCCATTGGTGTCGTTCATATAGTGCCACTCTTACATACTTCTCCCCCTCAGTGTTAAGGTAACCCAGATCTCGTCAGTGGCCAAGGGAAGTGAGTTTTAGACTCTTCTCCCAGGGCCCCTCATAGTAACCCTCCCCCTTGTTGTGGCTCAATTTTCAATCATCTCACTGCATCTGGCACTAATCCCATAGGCCCATCCAGAGCTTGGTAGGAAGCCTACAATTATACCCACTTTTTTCACCCTCAACTAGTAGATGTGAGCCATCACTTTGCTTGCCCCTCTGCCCAGATTGTCACCTGGGATCCGTAGGTTCACCCTCAGTGCTATGCGGATGTCTAGTTTCCCAAGGGTCTCTTTGCATCCTACTACCATGGTTGAATTCCCATCGCCCTATCCTCAGTTCTTTCATGCCTATCTCTTCGGCACCCAACTCCACAGAAATGGAAATCCCACTATCACTTATTCCCCTGGCCTGAGAGACTATTGGATAGACCCCCATATCTTCTCAGCTCGCAATTTCCAATTTCACAACCAGGGTTCTGGTTTGATTGGGATAGAATCAGAAAGCAGAACCAGGCCATGGCATACCCCTTACACCCCCAATGCATCACATACAAAGCTAATCCCCATTGTCATGGCGGCTTGTACCTCTCTTTCCCTTAGCAGAACCCCAGCCAGATCATGGAATCAATACAGGAGCAAGACCAAATTACATATTAGGAATCTATTTCTTTTCTGGAGCCAAGGTTCCTTGCTTGCCACCACCCCTCCCCAGCTTTGAGTCGCCTCCTGTCTCCACAATTGCTCTCTCCTATCTTGCACGTCGAATGCCTTAACCTTCTCTGCCACCCTTCCTTATTCCTTTCTCTGCCACCTTGCCCACTCAACATCCATGCATTCACAAAGGAAACCACACCCCTGCCTTGAGCATGTTGGGGGAAGTGGTCATTAAGGCCTTCGTACTACCCATATCACATCCCATCCTGGCCTCTTTGACATCGACCCACATCCCGATTGAGAGAATGGTTGAAAATATTGTTAAGAGAAATTTTGGTTGTATTTTTATATTATTGCAACTTTTCCTTCTAAATTGATTTGTTGTAGTAATTCCAGGAGATTGCATGATTTTAGAGTTTCATATCTATAAAAATTCTATCTTTGTGTTGAGGGATCAAAATTCTCTGCCTACAACAATATGAGGGAGACCACCTGTTTCGGACCTTAGAAAAAATCCTTTTCCATTTAAAAGGTGGTTTCAACTAGTTAAAATAGGTTCATTTACCTTCTCTCTATCTCAAATGGCTTAAAATATGACTTTCATCTACCAATAGAGAAGAGACATCAGATCAACCCTCTTCTTGCTTAGGCAAGAAAGTGATTCATGAGATGATCTAAGGGCTCAACCAAGCCACAACTAAAGTTTTTCTCTTTGGGAATAGGACTTCTAGGAATTTAGAATTAAATCTAAATGCTAATTAATCATAGAATGCAAACAAAAATAAAAAGAGTCCTAATCCTATCTCAAATAGGAAGATATATATCTAACCCAATGAATAGCAAGATATTTAAACGATTGGGATTCAAATATTTTTGTCTGATAATGAATATCAAGCTAACGAAGCAGTTCAAATAACTGACATTATGAATGTGAAAACACATTCTGTTCAAAAACCTCTTAACTGATATAATCAATTGACAACATTTTGGAAGTAGTTCACAAAATGATATTGATTGTTATCAATAATTCAAATAATTAAACAATAATATAAAGAAGTAGTTCACATGATATTACTATTTGTTTAGACATAATTAAAAGGTTGATTTCAGAATAATTAGTTACTCAAAACTAAGAATTCAGCACATAAGAACAGAGATAAACAACAAATAATTGCAATAGATCACTCAAATAGAAAGTAGTGCAGAAATATGATTGAAAAATCATGAGTTTTTTCTATTATAATATGAAATTATTATTAAAGAAATATTATTTTAAATACTAATTTATTGAAAATGTTTCTCTGGCTTTGATCTCAAACAACCATTTATAATGCTTGAACTTCTGCTTTTAAAACTAGGGCTGCAATAGTGCAAGCTTTGTTCTCCAAACATAATTCATAATGCAAAAGAAAAATCCTCAATAACCTCCATATCTGAGATTTTCTCTCCTCTTATCTACAACTCTAAATCTTCATTACAGTAATTATTTTAACAATTCCAGAATTGCAAAGAAGAGAAGCTCCTACTGCATTCTACAATCTACTATTTATAATATTTACAAAAAGAGTTCCCAACAAGAGAGTTTGTTAAACAATAAATCTCCTCTATCAATTTTCATTGGCCAAAAATCTCATTCTTCTCTTGTTGGAGCATTCTCATTGATTGAGATTTCTTCTTCTTATCTCTTCAACTATTTTCCTGCAAAAACAATTCAAAATTAAATTAAAATAGAAAATCAAATCAAAATACCAAATCTGGAATAAGACGACTTCAATCAAAACTTAATTAAATAAAAGGAAATATGAGTTTACTATTGATTATTGTGATGATTTAATTGGTCAAACAGAACATATATGAATGGATCTACACTCAGTAGAGGTTGTGGGCAAATGTGAATGTAGAAATTAAATCTCAAAAAAGTGATTTTGTTTAAAAATTCAGAGCTTGACCTTCTGCTGAATTTTACATCTATTAAATGATCAAATATGTTTTTGAAAATACTTCATAAATAATCTCCATGGTTTTATCTATCCAACGAGTCATCTTGGGCCTCACTTGGCCAAGTAAAACTCAACTTTTTATCCATCAAATTTGATGAATCAAAACTATGACAGAAATTCTGTTCCCTAGACTAAAAATTAAATTTTTAAATTAAATTCTAATCCTAAATTAGATTTAAATTCTTAAGTAATTAATAATAATTACTTGTAATTATAATCTAAATTAATTTACAGATTAATTATTAATAGACTTTAATTAAAAAAATAATATGATTTAATATTTAATTCTAAAATTATTATATTGTATTAATATTATAATTTAAATTATATTAAAATTATAACAAAAAAGTTATAATAAAAATATAAAACAGTGCAAATAATATCATAAAGTCATATTATTCCTTTTTTACAAACCAAAGGAGTATTGAATGAAGGGGATGAGTGTTAATGCAGGGATAAGGAGGATGACATGAGGCTGAGGTAAGGGTATGGTGAGGAGGAATAAGGAGGTGAGTGGAGAATGAGTGGGTGGGACGTAGCCCTGGGAGTTATAAAGATACTAAATTTTTTTACTGTTTTGTATAATCACAAATCCGAATACACTGATATGTTATATCAAAATATTGATGATGTTTTTAAAATCATACATTCTTAGATTAACGATTTTGGAAGGGAAGATGTAATGTGAAGTGGGTCCTACGTGGAATTAAATATTCTACAAATTGAACTACAACCACTTTGTAATTTTTAGATTTTAGATTGGCACTTTGTTTTAGAGTAATAAATTGGAGTAAATAACTAAGATATCAAAACACATTTTTTAATGGTTTTATATTTTGGCTGGGTCATTTTGTAGGACAGTTAGTGAAAAATGAAAAAAATAGTAAAGATTAACTAAGAGTTAATATTTACAATCAATGACTATTTTAATTGCAAAAATTCAAATATCGTACATTTTATACATTTTTTAACCATGGTGACAAGAATGGTCAAACTTCAAAGGAGTGTCATTTACAAACCAGTTAACCAAATCAGTGGAAATGAGTATCAATAGAATGCTAGTGAAAAGTTGAATTCAAGAAAACAATAAAAAAATAAATTCAATGAAAATAAAAAAAATGGAAAATTTGTAAGAAAATTAACTTAAATGAAAATAATAAAAGGTTTTTGCCAAAAATTAGTGGAAAGGGTCCTCATTATTTGAAGTAAATAAGTTCAAAATGAGGGGTGTTGGATTTTCCCTACAACAATGGCAATGCACTGGGAAGAACTAGTTATCTCTAGTTAAAGATAATGAACTTTAATTTACCAAAAGGTTAGAAATAATGGAAATCATGGAACATCTAACAGTAAAAAATTTCCATGGGTTCCACATAAGTAGACTAAGTAATATGGATTTGTAGAGATAAGTACTCAAAGGAGAATCGAATAAAACTTATGAATCAAAATTTCGGTTTTTTTGTTTTTAACTACCTCATGAAAGATATAAGAATGTATAGATAGGAGTTTTTGATAATATCCATTTTGTGATTGGTCTTTGACATCGCTTCGCTGCCACCAAGCCTAAATAATACCCTGGTGAAGTTGTCTTTTATGTCATACAAGCATAGTCCTGCTACTAGTGAGCATCCATAAGCCCGAGGAGTTTACTTTTATTTCCCATGATTCCTCTTTTAATCACTTTTTAGATAAGTGCATTCACAAGATTTTATTTTATGATGTATTTGAGTGAAAGAAGTGTGATGTAATAGAGATTTACATTTAATCGACATAATACTTTCAAAATGTTGACTCCAAATTCTTTCCCTGTTGTTGGGAAAGATTCTAAGAGGGAGATGTATCAATATTTTCAAATCAATAACTTTTTACATTTCATATTCAGATTTCTATACATGACTTTAATGAAAGGAACTCACATGTGTATGTGACTATTCTTAAGACAACTAGCATATATCCACTAAACTTATGATGCAATTAATTCATCATGTGTTGATCTTCATCGAGTGCATCAATACTTTGTTAAACATTAGATAAAGAGTAACCATGTGTTGTAAGAACAAAACAAACCATCACATATAAGAAACACACATGAACACCAGGATTTAAGGTGGAATCCCAATGCGAAAAAAAACCACTTGATGTTGGCATCTTTATCTTCTTTTTAATATAAAGAAAACCTTTTGAAAATCTTGTACTGGTGTAGACTCATATCAGTATGCAAGAAACCACCTACAGAAGGCTAGAACCGGCCCTCATTATCCAGCTCCTACTGGAAGGGATCTCCAACCCGCTAGTTCTTGTACTGGCATAAAATTGTAACAATTCACAAGTACCAACTTGCATAAGGCTACAACCTTTGCTTGTTCTCCAACTTCTACTAGAAGGGAGATCCAACCCCGTGATATGATCATCAACTACTATTGGTAGGAAGTCTTGACTTCCTCACTTAAGGCTACAACCATCAACAACATCCATGGACTATGTTTCATGAATTTTCACACTGGATCCACCTACTTCAACACATCATAACTTGTAGGCCATGTTTCATCAAATTTTCAGAATGGACCCATTATCAACACTTAAGCTCAATATAAATCATTGAACTGTAACTCATCAGTGTAACATAGTCATCAGTCTCTGACATAATTGAATCAACCAATCACTGAAATTTCTTACACAACTAAATAAATCAATTACTCAAAACTCTGACAAGCGAATCAATCAATCACTGAAACTTATGACACAACTAAATAAATAAATCATTGAAACCCAATCATCAATCTCTCACGCAACTGAATCAACCTCTCACTAAAAACCCAATCAACTGATACTTAATCAAAACTCAACCAGTCAACTCGAACAGTCAGATCATTGTAACCAGTACACAAAAAAGAACCTAAAATACTACGTCAACTCACATAATCAACTACAACCCTAATCATTCATTTTGCAAAATTCATACACTACTTCACTTAAGGCAACCTATGTGCATGCACACTTTCTTTAAAGAAACCCATGTACATGTATTGAAAAACGGAAAACTAAAAACTTGACTACTGCATTTTTTAAAAGGAAAATGGAATCATACTCAAATCTACTGCAACATTCTAAACCAAACACAAAACACTCTCTGATCTTCAATCACAATCAAGATGGTACCTTAACATTCTTCATTCAACCCATAACCATATTCAACTTCATCATTCAATTATTTCTAGTTAAAACATTATCACTCAACCTAGATCAACTTGAGGACATCATTGACAGAGAGCACACAAGAAACAACAATGCTCTCGTTGATTAGTAATTTATGAATAGAAGCCCTTAGTTTGTATATGCCACTGCGAAGAAACTAACCCGTGTGTATACGTGCATTTCTCGAGATCAACCACCATATAGATCTGCAACTTTTGACCTAAAATTTTGCAGCTCTTCAGAAATTCAGAAAGACCTAGATCATAACATTCAAAGATAAAAGCATGCATCCCTACTTAGATCTACTCAATCCATGAGAATATCATATAATGAAAAATTCATTTCATGTCTCATGATCATGACCCATCATTGTATTTTTTAGTGCATAATTATTTTATATCTATTAGATCTCATTCATCATAAAACTCTCAACTGCACACTTAGTTTAGATCAATAAAAGCATCAAAAACCCATAACATGTATATTTTATTTCGATCTACCTATCCATAAGATTTCCATAGCTTGCACACGTAGCACTTTGACCTTGACCTCATTATATAGTTTTAGCCTTTTTCAATACCACAGGTCAAAACCATAGTTATTCCAATGGTATTGTTTGACGGGATCAATATTCTTTATGGCGCTCATTACTATGGTCCAATACCATGGTAATAACCCCTGGTACTTTCAATACCATGGTGCAAGATCCATACTATACTTTGCTTGACAAAACTTGCATTCATACACGACTTGGCTTAACAAAACCCACATATGGTTCTCAAACTTCAAACTGAACTGGTTTCTCTGAAATGCCATTCATTTTGTTACATCTGTAAACACATCCCATTTATACATTTAACAAGTATATTTTCATCAATTCATCAAATATCTTGTCATGAAGGAGAAGTCATCAAGTAGGTTGTCATCAAGGAAAACTCATCATGTAGGTTTCCATCAAGGACAACACCTAATTCATAACACCATCAATCGACATGTATCAAACTTTTGATTTTTATCTATAAACATTTGACCAATCATTATGGTATTATGTTCCACCATTGTGTCACTTCTGAACTGACCTGTGGATTCATCTAGTTGCTATATACTTGTTTTATTATAGGTGAGCTTGCATCAAGGACAACACATGTATCATAATGTCAACAATCTCCTACTTTGGACTTGTGGCAACCACTTTGGTGTTTGGTCACTACAACCTGTAAATAACATCCAACCAAGCACGAAGCTTTTCAAAAAAATCAACAGACTATCAAACATCAAGCTACTCTCACCTTTTGACATCAAGGGAAAAGGGATAATAAATGTTGAATGTTGAGTTCCATATCTGAGCTGTTAAATACGAATACTGACCATACTCCCCCTGAGCACATGCTGAATTCTATGAACATGCTCCCCCTGAGAACATGTCGGAATCTCTAACAGATGTACAATGAAGTAGATGACTCTATGACTCATAGAAGTTGTCCTATCATCAAACACTTACATCATCACTCAATTACAGTGGGGATACGTATCTGATTCAACCACCTAGATAAGTGGGATTACTTTTTGACACAACCACCCAACTGAGTGGGATTACATATTTGACATGATCTCAAAAAACCATACATGAATGAATATGCCAATTATTACATCATAGGTCTTTACATGACCTTTACATTAAATAATATACATGTTATTTATAAAAAATATCAAAGAAAGGAACATGATAGCTATGAGCAACTATCATACACCATCTATGATATGCACCATAAGCATCTATATGTACCATCAAGAACAACAACCTGTATGTGCCCATCATCAATTCAAAAGATAAGACAATGTAGGTTTAATATCATCAACATGTGACTAAGTATGATGTATATAGATATCAACTCATCCTCTTCACCTTATCAAGATCAACTTACTACTTTTGTTTAATATAAAAATCCTTATGTTTAGAAAAAACATAGCCTTTCATGAATCAACTAAGCATATGCCATATCTCCAAGCAATGATGTATATATCTTCACAAAACTATTCAAGTCATATCATATACATGTGAAATCACCATAGTCATCATCCATGACCACAACATCATCATCAAATCATCATAGAAATAATTGCATGATCTTTCCATGACAACCCTCAATATATCGGCCATGTATCATCACTAGGGAGTTTTCTACCATCCCACATTTAATCAACCATGATAATGAATATATGTTAGAACCATGTATATCAACATAAATTAAGATAGGAAGAAGTAATTATCATTCCTCCTCATCATCATTATGTGACTAAGTAAGCCATATCACCAAGTAGCCATGTCTTCATTGAAACCCGCAATAACATCATTCTCTTGGCCAATTTTCTTCATACAAGAAGTTACTTTATACGAACATAATTTACCAATATGGAACTTAAGTAAACATCCATGTGATCCTTATCTATAATGAATCCATCATAGAGATAGAAATATGTATTTGGCTTTTCATTAATGAGAAACGTAAATCATGAGCTCATAATTATTTGTCAAACTTTCTTGATACTATCAAAATTAGCAATCCTCAACCATCTGAGAGGCAAGAACTATAGGAATCCTCATCCATAACAACACCATATGAAATCTATGTATCATTCAAGGAAAGATGATAGTAACATAAAAGAAATGAGTGTACCTTATCATCATCAAATAATGAAGTTGTGTTCTTCTCCCTAAACTTATGAATATCACCATGTAAGCCACATAACTATATGCATCATCAAAAGAATCAATCGAACCATCCATAAATCTAATCAGAAGCATCAAGGCACTTATGTGGCTCAAGAAATATAAGCGCCAATTGTGATTTCATCATTGGCCACCCACGACCGTCGGGAAATATAAATGCAAGATTTACACCAACATTTAATTTGTCAATCCAGGTAAGTAAATTTAGAGTCGTAGCATAATATATGCTAGAATATGAACTCAAGGATATTCTAAATAAAAACCAAACCCTTGCAAGAAATTCAAAAAGGAATCATTGAGAAAAAAGGAACAAGGCCTCTATAAATTAAAGTAAACACACTCTAAGAATCTAGTTCTGGCTCCTCTTCTAGGTTGAGTTGACTCCTGCAGTAAATCTTCCTCAGTTTTCCAGGGGACAAGGGAATGTATTCCCCATTCAAAAGAAATTGATTCAAGAAATAAAGAATGAAAATCCCTCTTAAAATATTACAACTACGTTGCAAAGATGAAAATCATGAAATTAAACTAGGAACTTCATTCCAACTACTTTGAATGCTTTTAAAAGAATATAGATTGTATGTGCACTACATTGCTTCTCTAAAGACAAATCAATATTTTAGCTATAAGGAAAGTGTGCAATAAAAACGAATAAGATAAAGACATTTATGTTTTTCACCCTGATCATATAAAATCATTAAATAATTTCTCTGCAACACTGAAATATTCTCTATGATATGTGCAACGTTCAATTATAATGAAGGAATTTTGTGAGCTTTCTCAGTTTTCCAAATAGAATACGAGGTTGCAATTCCTCCTCAAGTTGATCATGGAATTCAATTATTAAAATTTAAAGAATAAATGTTTCTCTTCATAGTGCAGGAATCAGTCTGGCACCTCACATAGTTTTAACGCATCCTTGAGTTTAATCAACGAGAATTCTTAGTAAGCCATAATATCCTAGTTATGCAGCAAATGGGATTAGGGTAAGTGTCACACAAAATAAGAGATGCAGTTAAAAAAATTCATTGCCTGTACTCCCTCTATGTCAGCTAAACCTTCACGAAAATACATTCCAGGAGAGAAATGATATAATGAAAAGGAAATTATGGATGAAATTGAAAATCAGATGATCAAAGTATCAAGCATAAATATGAAATGAAATTGTAAAGATATATGAAATCACACTCACACACTATGCTGAAATACAAGGCAACAAAAGAAATCCTAAGAAGTTTGGGGCAACAGACTGGATGGTGAGCTCAACCACCCAACTCATTTCCCTTGCAGCAATAATGTCACAATCTCAAAATGTTCAGAATAGACACAAACACAAAATCGAATGCCAATTTAGATTATTGTTGAATCTTGTTACATAATTATGGAATGATGCAGCGCTAGCTGCAGTGGTCCCCTCCTGGGATCATCCAATTGGGCGCACAACTCCTCCCTTCCCTGCACAACAATGTCAATCCCTTTGCTCTGTAAAGAATGGGATTTCCAAAATACAATGTTGGATCTAGATCCCAATGCACAACCTTTGTCCTACAGCAGTCGTGCTTCCCAATTACATAGATTTATCTGTACAAGTTTATCATGGTTGTTAAAACTAATCTCGAACCAAAATAATGAAATCCGATTTTCACTGAGTTCGAATGGGTGCAACATGCACTTCATGGTTGTATGCATTTTCATCATGATGCTAACGACTCCATGGATTCTTGAAGTAGTTTGACTTTCACTCCACATATTGCTTTCTACACTGGTGAACATTCTTCGCTTAGTCTCATAATTATATGCTAGGGTGTTTTACTTTATCTCTTCATTCTTATTTCCACTTGACACTTTTTGATGCAATATGTAGCAAAATAGAATACAACAAGTATGCTCATAATGAAGTCCATAAAAAATGGTGTAATCTGCATAGTGATCCCTGTGAGTTTTTCACAATCCAATAGTGCAACCCATCATCTGACCCATAACCAACTAGTGTCACACCATGGTGGAGGTTGGTTCCATATGTGCCTATGAATACACTAGTTGTATAAAATTGGAAGCCACGACCACCAACGTTAATCGTCGCACTGATGGGTTGGTTTACTGAAGCCTTCTTAAGTGCCTTCTCATCATTGTGAGGCACATCTTCATAGTCATTGATGGTTCATTTTTCCTATTTATGTCACACACGGAATCAACACCCTTGTAAGGATAATCCTTGTCATTGTCAATACCTCCATTGTTTATGATGAATTAAAAAGCATAGTCCATCAAGCCACCATTGCATCCCTAGTTGTAAGAAGTATCACAGTCCACCAACTCTTGTTTAGACAGAGTAATCAAATTATTCGTCACAATTTGGTTTACTCCTTCCAGAGTTGCAGCTACTGAGAATTCCCAACAACTTGATATATAATCATCCATCTCAACACCTTCAAAACCCATCGAAGCAAGAAAGTCATGGAGGTGAAAACATTTTTTTTCAATGATGGTACATAAATTGTTGGTATAAGAACTGTTGATGCAGGAAGTTCTAGTACAGGAATTGTTGGTGCAGGAACTACTGGTACAGGAACTGTTAGCACCTACCAAAAAAGAGCCTAAAATTAATGACATTTTCACAATAAATACACTTCAAATTAACAAAAAATAAAATTTCATAGATCAAGAAGTGTCAGCTCTAAATGTCTCTAATTAATAACCTAATAATGCGTAAAAATAATAATAATGGTTATAGACACTTAGTAGAGGAATAACATTATTCAATAAAATCATGAAAATATCAACAAAATGGAGGCTCAACGATCCCCACGATCACCTTCTTTCCTATCCTCATGCAACCCGAATTATAAAATCATGGAAGAAGGCAGGGGAAACATTTAAATATCAAACTATGCTCCCTAAAAAATGTCACCAAAAATCTTAGCAAGGAAACATTAAGATATCATGGCATGTCATCATTTTTAAAGCATTCATCAAGTCTGCAGCATCACTATTATAGTTCCAACTAAAACCATGTTATATCACTTATGAAAGTATTGAGTGCATGAATGATAAATTGCAACAAGTTTAGGTATAAGAAAGGAATGTTTTGTACCAGTTATTATGGAAAAGTGTGTTACACCTTTATAATAGATATCACATACCTATTTTCCGGACTCAAATGAACTCCCTGCTTGTCATAGATTTCTTTTTCAAAGTTATTTTTTCTACTGAGAGTCTTATTAGGCTGGATGAGGTTGGTGTTCTTAAATCTTTGCTTTGATGGCTTCTCCTCATCAAGCATGATCCATAGCTTCTTAATATCACTAGGAAGATCTTTTGGTAATTCATGATTATCTTCTTCTAGAGGAGTAGACCGATTTCTAATTGACACCAAGAAGAGACCCTTGGTTCTGCCAGAATTTGAGATAGTTCTTTGAATGGCATCACACTTCCTCACATTTTCCTACTAGCTGGAAAGGCTAATCAACACCTTCAAAAGTCAAAAGATTAATTGCAGTAAAAATAACAAACCAAGCTTGTAAACTAAGGAAATCAAACTTGCAGAAATTAAATAACCTTTATTGCAGAAAAAAAGTAACACACTTTGCAGTAAAAGAAATTTCTCATAAAAAACATAATTGCAGTAAATCAAGCATCCAACTTATTGCATAGATGCAATTATCTTTATATTGTACCAAAATTTTATAAACGTTGTTGAAATTGATCGTATTATATGGAGGGAACATATTTGCAATGGAATGCATTATATTATATCGAGGAAACATATTTGCAATGGAATACATTCTACAGATGCAAATAGAACCAAGGTTTTACCATGATGTTGTGGTTACCTATTTTTCATTTCTTTGTCATCATGCAAGACGCTTCAATATTACCATTTCAAAACAACAACAATTGCCATAAAAAAATTTCTCCATGTTAAACCTTGCACAAACAAGCTCAATGAAAAAAAACAATTAGTGTGCAATACTTTTAATGCCAATTTTAACATTTATAGGTTTTCATGTGCTCCATAGTAGATGCTATAATTTTTTGTGACACCATTAATTTCACAATAATCTACATCATAATTGAATATAGAAATGCACTCAAAAATAAATCAAATCATCGGTATACTCGAACATGTGTTTGATAGTTGAAATAAGTAAAAATGTGAGGTACTTGTCATCATGTCTTTTCACACAGCTGCTACTAAATCAGTTGCATGATATTTCGTACTGACAATCAAGAATTTTTTTCCTCTACCTGCTATATCAAACAACAAATCGCAAGCTTCTGATAAAGAACGAGCAGTTTTAGCCAGATTTATAATATGAGTATCTTTACGCTCTGTAAAAATGTAAGGTGCCATCTTAGGGTTCCATCTCCTAGTTTTATGCCCTAAATGAACTCTTGCTTCCATCATCTCTTCCAAATCAATGTTCCAATATCTTTTGCTCATTCACATTTGCTTTCCTTCCCAAAATAGAGAAATAAAATGTACCGTAATATCTAATTATTCCAACGGAATCAATTACATCTCAAAGATTGCCTGTCTGTCTAGTACGTGATAGAAACGTTCTCACTCATAGAATATTTGATATTCTTCCTATTATAGAAGAGATATTCATGAACATAACAAGAAATCAATTTCTCAAGACTATTTCTCAAGACTATTTTAATTGTTGTTTTAATATACCCATGTTGAAACATCTGCTAGGCTCTCAAGTTTGTAATTAGTATTAGTAGAGAATCTCTGCATAAAAGGGAAGAAATTGAATGAGATAATCCAAAGAAAACTGTTAAAGGATTTGTTCAAATAATTTCCGTTGAAGCAAAATAATATTTTTTCATGGTTATGTTGGGCCCTATGTATTGTTCGATACAAAAATTATATGGTGTTATGGGTTACCACTAGGTTCAATTTTTGTGTCACATAGTTTGGAAAGTTTTCTTATTGTGAGTGGTTCATTACATACTCAAAACCTTTATGTTACATGTTACAAGGTTGAAATACTTTAAGAGAATCATTACTTTGACTTTACAAATTTATATCTGAATATGATAATGAATTAAATTCAAATGGAATAAGTGAATAAACAAATTCTTTAATTTAGTTATTTTTTGAAAATTTCAAAATTCTAAATCATCTTAAACTTATAAAAAAAAAAATCTATGCAGAAGACATTTATTTCTTATTATATCACTCTCCCATTTAATTGGTTACACTTCTAGTTATCTATATTAATTTCTTATTATAGCACTCTCCCATTTAATTGGTTACAATTCTATTTATATATAAGTAAAGTGCCAAAAGTGAATTCCCCAAAGGGTTTCATATAACAATTACTCCCCATTTTAATCGTTATACCTCTCTCTATTTGCATGGATATCATTCAATGACATCTCTAAAGGAGCGTTTTGTATTGGTGAAATATTAGTTGTTTGATTACTTAAAAAAAAATTAGCGATGCTACTATCACAAATGCCATTTTATGATCTTAGAGAGAACACCAGCTATCTTCAAGAAAGAAAAACCATGGTCAAACATATAGATTATGTGAACCCCTTGCTTCTCTAAATCTTACTTAGTGAACCTGCTAATTTTTCGTACTTCCATGTTCAAAGCTACTATTCAGAGATCTCAATAACAAGGTAATGATACAGATCACAACCCCAATCAAGATTTTATAACAATTTCAGTATAAATTCCATAGTTACCATCAAAAGTTCCGTTTGTAAGAAACATTGACCTGGGAAAAAATTTAATGTATGTTTAGTACAACTGACCAGGAACATCCTACTTCGACATATGTAGTTGTGACATTATGTAAAGAGTTCCCTCGCATAAGGCTTCTCAATCTATCATTTCCATGTTCGTTGTGGGACAAGGATCCTTCCATGAATCCATTCCAAGTCACACAAATTATGGTCCTTATTATCTATTTAAATATTGTAGTCCTTTTTGGCGATGTCACAACCATGAATTTACTTGAGCCTAATGAGCGGCAGGCACTTGCCATCAATCCCGAGAGAGAACTAAGTAAATATTTTTGAATGAGAAGTAGAAACATAACATCTTGCATATGAGTTACCCCACTTGTAGCACAAGCATCATGGAGCATCGGGATGAGTCACTCCCTCATTATCTTCTAATGTACTTGGCCATGAAAGCCTTGAAGTCTAAGAAATCCAACCTTACATTAGTTATCTGATGCACCTACCTCCATGTCTTCGTGTCTCCTTGTGGACATTTTGGAAGTGAATATTAATTATGCAGAGAGATGATGAATATAATGGCTGACGAAAGATAGTTATATAGTAATTTCTCATAACCAATAAGAAAAGCGGCCCAAGGGTGACATCTAGAAACATAAGAATGAATGGTAAGGGATTATAGAACAAATATTAGTGGTCAGCTGTGTATTTATGGTTGTATAACAAATATCAGAAATACTACCATTACCAAACATCAAATCGGGTTCAATCCATGAGAGACATGTCATATGGTTTAATGATTTGCACCTCACTACTTTGTTGATGCTTAATACAAATACAAAACATTGTATAATGGTTACAAGGTATGAACTTAGATAGTTGTAATATATATAATTAAATAACAAATCGTTGTTATGACATGCATCCAATGCATTATTTTCTCGTCTACTTTCCATGTATGTAAATAATAATTAGAAATGCATTATGATATTACAATTTGTCTTAGACTTGAAGAGAATTTTGTGGAATTGACTCACTGCAAAATAAAAATAAAAAATGCAAGAGTATTTTATTAAAAGTGAAATATTATTTGAATAAGTGGAAGTATTTTTCAAAAAAATGAAATGTCATCTAAATCATAACGGATTTTTAGATTCGTATTCAAGTTAATTATTTAAAATACAAACACATGCTCAAAATTTTCTTTTCAATAGAAAATGTTTGAAATTAAATATTTATAAGGAAATTAAAAAAAATAACATTTTTTTGTGTTAAAACTCTAATTTTAAAGGTTGGTCCTATTTGTGTAACATTATTGGGTGAGATGGAAAGAATATAAGATCATTGATATGACTATTAGGGGCTAAAAAAAGAGGAGGCCTGAGAGAGGGGAGAGAAAAAACAAAATATGTTTCGAAATTAATTTTAAAAATATTGATCAAAAAATTCACAATCTAAATACAGCACAACATATGAAAAGAAAGATAATTGTTTGTTAAATGAGAAAAAATTTTACAACTACATCATGATGGATGAATTTTTTCTTCTTGAAGTGATGTCACCACTTATTTATATTAGTTTTTAGTGCCATACCACAAGTATATACCATGGATAAATACCATGGGGTACGACTTTCCACTTCGATCAATCCTTCCCTTTTAAGAAGCAATGGTTTCCATTTTGTTAAATTCTCTCATGAGGAGTCTCTACTAAATGTGACTCCTACTGAGCCAGATGCCTTGATGAAGAAAATATTAGCCAATGAAGAGAAGGGTGTGATTAAACCATAACCATGGGTTTATGGATGACCCTTAACCAGGTGCCATTGAAGACAAGTGTTTTGTGTCGTTAACCTGTCATAATGGGTTTGTGTATGGCTCGTATACAAGTGCCAATAAAGACAATGGTTTTTTGTGGTTAACCCATAGCTATTGGTATGTGAATGACCCATAAGCAAGTGATTACAATCTGCGAAGTCCCAACAAAGACAAGGGTTTTGTGTGGTTAAGCCATAACCATGGGTTTGCGGATGAGATTAAGTTGCACTAGTGATGACGAGCTTGGAGAAGGTTTTTTTTAAGTTTACTGATAATTATGATCACCATAATGTATCAAGTGTTGATTAAGAGAAGGGTTTTGTGTGCTTAAGCAATAACCACAGTGAATGAAGGTCTGAGGATAAAATCACCATATAATGATTGTGTTCCAACTATGATACTTATAATGTATGGCCTAACAAAATGACTTTGAGATAGTTTTCTTACATGTATGCGAAATTAATATGGGCAGATCATGTTGTGATGCCCATTAAGAGTCAAAATGGTCATTCGATCTCCTATTGGAAATTTTTTTGAATTCATCTCTAAAACAGTTGTGATGAGTAGCAAAGCTTTCAATGTACTTAGTAAATTATGATAGTTTGTAATGTGAAGAAACTAATGCCACATAATTTGAAGAAATTTAAAGTGGGATATTTTGGTAAGGCACTGCCTCCTAGAAGAAACATATTAATAAATGAAGGCATGATGAGAGGAATATAAAAAAATGCAACCACATTGCCCCCCTCAATGTGTACCCTATGGTCATGAATTTTTGGGAAATAAAATTTAGGTGAGGCATTTTGTCAAACACTTGGCTTCTTCCCATAATCCTAAGTTTCACATACAGGTCCCGGAAAAAAACACTAGACTCAAACTACCTCCTAATTATCTGACCGTGCATCCGCTTGGCCTATTCCATAACACCTATGTTGGTGTATTGGTAATGGTGAACTAGTTGGATCCTATTCCAGCTAGCTACATTTAGTGAAACATAGCCCTCATACTGTTCACAACTTGAATTTAAAACAGAGTAACTAAGTGATCTAAAATGATTATATGTTAAAGCTAAAGTAGAATTGATTATGCCATCAGTGAAATGAATGTTAACTTAAAGTGTTGAAATTTTGAGAACTGCTTGAGAAGAATGACTTTACGACAGTTCATAAAACATAAGTAATATGTAAAACAGAAGTGAAAACAACAAAAAATAGTGATATCAGACAACAAGATTGATTACAGATTTCTTCCTTGATGGACTACATCTATGGGTCCGCTTTCAAGATGGGCGACCATTGTATAAGGATTGAAACTGAAGAGGTTTATTGCACAAAAATTTTACCAAACTAAATGTGCACACAAGCACTTCTGGTCATTATCATAAGATAGTTCTGTGAACCAGCTTTCCAATGCCTATCAGAGTTCCAAATTTCGACTCTCAATGCTCATGTTACACTGAAAACAAAATCAACTATAATCTCCAAAACCTACATACAAAAGCCAAAACAACTCTCCTCCTCTTCAATGAACAAAAACTACCTCTTATAGCCCTACAAGAACATTTGAACTTCTTTGGACTAAACTTGGCATGAATTGGCTGGAATTATGGTTTTTGGTTTCAGTCTAACCATGCTTTGCCACATTAGGAGTACCATACATGGTCTTTCAATTAATATTGGAAAAAACTATAACAAAAACCCACAAATAAAATTTATATTAACTCGAAGATTGTTAGTTGTTTGTTAACCATGCAGAGGAGGAGACAGCACATGTGACAGTTGCTTTCTGGTTGTCTTGGTTGACAGCACTCTGGTGGTTAACACATTACAGTTTCCTTCTCACCTATATCATAACTCTGACGGTTATCAATCTATGTTCACATGTCAACCATGTTCAGACCCCGATGCTGTTAACCCCAAGTCTGCTCCTTTTACTTCGACTGATCACATGATAACTATCACAGTTATCTCCCCACATGATCATCCTCCAAAGCTAACCCCGATTATGAGTTTAAACTATCGCGACTGCTGACATGGAAACCGTGGTCAGACCCCAATACGGTTAGAGCACTGTTAACACCAATCCCAGTGGTTTACTCTAACTGCTCACATATCACGGTTGATGTCACGGTCCTATTGTGCTCTCCTCCATGTTTAGGGATTATTATTCAATTTACAATGTTTTTGCAATGCGATATATAGGTCAAGAGGGTAATGGGTTATACTTAGGTTTATATGTATTGTTTCAATACATTGTGTTGTATTGTAACTTGCCCAATAGGGTTTACGACTTAGGTAATTGCTTAATGCTTTAGGTTTTAATGTATTTACTCTATGGTTTAGGTTAGGTTTTTAGTGTTAGGGTTTGAATATTAGGTTTTACATTAGGTTTTTAAAATAACCCATTTAAACCTAATGTCACAAAGCGACATTAGAAACATTGCATGACAACAACTCGTCGACAACCCAATCCTGGCGGAATTGATGACAACCTCATGTCAACAACTAGGCACAAAACCATATCAATTGAACACCACGAAAAACCATATACATTACTAGACAACATGAACCATGAACAATATTGTCAATGTTGAATGACAACGGAATAAATGCTGACGATGAAACTGGAAGTGTGTAACTGATCTGACGAGATCCTCTTCGATCAATCCTCTCCACTCAAAATATTTTGGACAACAAAAGTTTGACTACACAGATAGAGGATGAAGGTAAAGTTCCCTCACTCTCAACCTTGCCTTGATGATGTACCAGTACATTTGATCAATCACTTGAAAGTGATGACCCTGATGATGCTGACCATGGCACATTTTGAATTAGTGACCTGTTTCATCCATCTGCAGTATGAACAACTTGCGAAGATGGTCAGACAACCTATTATGTACCTAGAAATTTATTTATTTCCATGAAATACCATGAATTTGTGATTCATACATATCTTTGAAAACAATCTCTACATGATATTATTCAATACTTTCGACATGTATTAACAATCTATATTGCGTAATGACAATGACAATCAAAGACATTTGTGTCATGAAATGAGCTACTTCACTTGATATACTTTCCTGATTCCTGATTACTAAGTGAACTTACTACAATAAACCCATCAATCTATAATATGAAAATTGCTGCAACTTAGTTTGATCTTGAAAGTATTGAATTAGTTGTTGATTTGTTTTAGTCACTATTTCTTCATTTATTAAATGATTTTTCCATTGATTAGCACTTCCCCTGATGCATAAGTTTCCCTAAGATGTATTGAATACTTTGACACTGCTTTAGAAAAGGCTTTGATATGAAAACAAATGGGCTTCCTCTCCACTTGAAAAGAGGCTTCCAAACTGTTAGAATCCTTGAATGGTGAGATAATACAAGAGAAATTTAACACTAACTTCCCCAATGCTGACTTGCATCCATGTAACTTTTTACTTCCAAATTTGGACTAAATTCATTCATCCTGACATTAGGAAGTGGAGCTTTAGGCATCAATCATAATTCATGTTGTATTCCATGCTTATGAGTAAGATGTTTGGTTTCTTTAAGTAGAACTCGAAATGTTTCTACCTCTTTGATCAAACTATCTTTAAGCTGAGTCTCATAACTTGAAAAAGCATCGTGTTGATTGTTATGTTGCTCCTTTACACAGATGATTAAAAATATTTTATTTGAACTTATTAATCGCTTCATCTGATTAGCAACAACTAGATTCAAGTGTTTTTTGTTTTGATGTTTTCTGACATTAAATTCAACCGCAACTTTCTTCAGGTGATATTTATTCTCTCATTTATAAAATATTCCATCACGATCGTAAAGATAAGGACTTCCTAAGACCACTCAACATATGTCTACTGGAACCACATCTAATTCCACTTAATGAATGTAATTAGTTGTAATTCCAAATCTTAATCGACACACTTTTGTGAATTTTATCTGAGTTGATTTATTTAGCAATCATAATGTGTAAGGTATTGGATGTTTTCATGACTCCAAACCCAAATTCTTAACTAAATATTTAGATATTAAATTGGTCTTTGATCCACTGTCAAATATTGTATCTATCTTTGTGTGCTTAGAATTTATCCTTATGTTAAATAATTCAACTCTTTTATCCTCATTTGAAGGATTTATGTTTGATGAACATGCAATAGTATTGAAACTTGAACCAGTGTCAGACGTTTTACCTGTCGTAACGATGGCATTTACCCTCCTTCCATCACCTGAATCTGCACCTAGATCTTGCTGAATTACTGCAATTGACTTCTTTTCATCCTTCCCCTTAAGGAATTTTTTGGGCTTAAGTTCTGGATGAAGTTTCCAACACTTAGATTCGTCATGTCCAATTCTCTGGAAATGAGAACAAGTAGGTCCTTCCTTCTAAGCTATCACTAATTTCTTTCTCTTTGAATTGTTCTTCCCTTTACTATCATTGGAATCTTTGATTGCCAACTCTTTGGATGTTTGCAATGAAAACTTGAATGGTTTTCCACCTGATTCAATATGTATGGCTTGAACACACACTTCATCAAAATCATCAGGATTAAACATCAATAATGTATGTTGCAAATATGAATGTAAAAGACCAATGTATTTTAATAAAGTTTCACATGTATCCAATGAAATACCAAGCGCCAATGCTTTCTTTCTGAACTCCTGAGTAAACTCCTGAACACTCTGCTCTTTACCTTGCCTCAAATGCTTCCAATCAATAACAATTTGATGATTGTATCCTAAAAGATAGAATTTCTTCCTAAGAGCTTTTAAAAACTTAGACCATGAAGAGATGACTTTTCCTTTCTGCTTTACATCTATCTGAGTTCTACTCTCCGACCAGATTAAAGTTGTTCCCCCCATTTTGAGTGTAGCTAATTGAATTTTCATTTTATCGTCAGAAATGTTCTGAATACGAAAATACACTTCTAACTGCTTAATCCAGTTATCTAACTTTTCAGGATTCATTTAGCCATCATAAATCAATAACTCAAATTTTACATCAAGTTTCAAAAGATATGCTTTATTAGGTTTCTTTTCTGTTTCAGATTTTGCACTTGAAGAAGACGAAGATGAAGATGATGATGGACATGATGATGGAGATGATGGAGGTGAAGGAATTTTATGAACCCTGCCTTTACCTTTGTCCTTCTTCGATGTCTTTGAAGAAGAAGTTGCATCTCTCACCTTCTTATCTTCGTAGAGTTCTCCCAACATTTGCTACATAGTCAAGAATGCTTGCTTAAACTATTCATCGCTCATCTTAGCTTCTGGATTTTCACTTGCATCAGATCCTGTCATGGTCGACTTATGAATGAATCTTCACTTTCAAATCTTTGGATCAATTTGCTGAAGGATTCCTTCTCCACGTTGCGACTTTGACCTGTTTAACATTCAATGGAAAACTATACAAATGCAACCTACTCTAATACCAAATTATATGATCTGAAATGATCATATGTTAAAACAGAAGTAGAATTGATTAAGCCATAAGTGAAATGAATGTTAATTTAAAGCGCTGAAATCGTGAGAACTGCTTGAGAAGAATGACTTTACAACAGTTGATAAAACATAAGTAAGGTGCAAAATAGAAGTGAAAATAGCAAAAACATAGAGATACCAGAAAACAAGATTGATTACAGTGTTCATCCCTAATGGACTATGTCTCCAGTTCCACTTTCAAGGTGGGCAACCACTTTATCAAGATTGACACCGAAGAGGTCGATTACACAGTGATTTGAACAAACTGCATATGCACACAAGCACTTCTAGTCACGGTTCCAAATTCAAACTCTGCATGCTCCTGTTACGAAAACAAAATCGACTATAACCTCTAGAACCTGCATACAAAAACCAAACCGCTCTCCCCCTCTTCAGTGAGAAAACACTACCTCTTATAGCCCTACAAGTACATTTGAACTTCTTTGGACTAAACTTGGCATGAATTGGCTAAAATTATGATTTTTGGTTTTGGTCTAGCCATGTTTTGCCACCTTAGGAGTATCATACATTGTCTTTCAATTATTATGGGAATAAACTATAACAAAAATCCACAAATAAACTTTACATTTACTCAAAGATTGTTAGTTGTTTGCTAACCACATGGAGGAGGAGACAGCGCATGTGCCAGCTTCTTTCCAGTAGTCTCGGCTGATGGTGCTCCAGTGGTTAACACATTATGGTTTCCTACTCACATGTATCGTAACTCTAATGGTTATCAATCTCCATTCACATGTCAACCGCGGTCAGACCCCGATGCGGTTAACCACAAGCCCGATGATTTACTTTGAATGCTCACATGATAACTATCATAGTTATATCACTGTGCATTCAGCCTCTAATGCTAACCCTGACTGCGAGTTTAAATTGCCACGACTGCTCACATGCCAACCGTGGTTAGACCCCGATGTGCTTAGATTGGTGGTTAACTCCAAGCCCAACGGTTTACTCTAACTGCTCAAATGTCACTGTTGATGTCGCGGTCCCGCTGCAATGTCCTCCGCAATTAGGGACTGTTATTCAATTTATAATATTTTTTCAATGTGTGATATATAGGCCAAGAGGGTAATCAGTTAGACTTAGGGTTATATGTATTGTTTTAATACATTGTGTTGTATTGTAATATGCCCAATAGGGTTTAGGACTTAGGTAATGGCTTAACACTTGAGGTTTTATTGTATTTAAAGTATGGTTTAGGTTAGGTTATTAGTGTTAGGGTTTGAAGCTTAGATTTTGCATTAGGTTTTTAAAATAACCTATTTACAACCTAATGTCATAAAGTGACATTAGCAACATCGCATGACGCCAACCCGACAACCAAATCTTGGCAGAATTGATGAAAACCTCATGTCGACAACGAGGCACAAAACCATATCAACTTAACACATGAAAAACCATATACATTACTGGACAACCTAAACCATGAACAACACTGTCGAAGTTGAATGAGACCAGACTGAATGCTAATGACGAAACTGAAAATATGTAACTGATCTGATGAGATCCTCCTACATCACTAAGCTGGAGATCCGAGCCACTAACAATCCAAAAAGATGGAATTGTTATTCTTGTTTGTTTAATTTTTCCTTCTCGGCAAACTTCTGCTATTTTTTTTTTGTTAAATTGAATCCTAAGAGGCATGATATCTAGCCCCAATGATGTTATTTAATTGTGCTTCATTGTCGGCTTCTACTTTCTTATCTTCAAAATGATATCGTGAATTAATTGTTCGTGACAGTATATATAACACAAGGATTTGAAAGAAGTCCACAAGGGCTTCAAGTGGCAGTATCCAGTTCAGATTTGAAGCCCACAACAATTACGGGGATGCATTCTTCTTGAAACCCTTTCGATGGATAACAACTTCTTGCACCGTGACAAACCTCTATTGAATATAAGAAAAAATTGGCGAAAAAATAAAAATAAAAACTATTGATTTAGACACATTTCCTTTAAATAAATAAATAAATTATTGGAAATGAATCAAAAGAAAGAAATATCTCATCCTATAAACATGAACTCATAATGTAGAAATGAGCCATTAGTAGTCTTTCTTTGGTTGATTTTAGATGTCATTTCAAAAATTTATTTTTGGTCGATAGATTTTGATGTTCTTTAAGGAGCGTCGAAAATAAATAGATAAAAAGAATGGAAGGAGAGATAACATACATATATATATATATATATATATATATATATATATATATATATATATATATATATATATATATATATATATATATATATATATATATATATATTAGTTGCATTAACTCCGCTCCTATGATGGACGGATTTAAATATCTGGGATACCCCCTCAAACCAAAAGGATACAGGCATCAGGACTGGTTATGGCTCATTGACCGATACTATAACAAGATTTCAACATGGGAAATGTGTTTCCTTTCACTGGGAGGAAGGCTCATCCTCATTCAATCAGTCCTTTCTCATCTTCTGGTCTACTGGGCTCATCTATATTTCCTCCCGGCCTCCATAATCAGGAAAATTGCTGCCCTCACTGCAAATTTTCTTTGGGGTGGACGATCCCAGCGTTCAAAGATCCATTTGGTAAAACTGGGTTCCATCACTAGACCGAAGAAGGACGGGGGCTGGGGCATTCTACACATGAAGTCATTCGGTATGGCCCTCCTTTGCAAGACTTTGCACAGAGGCATTTTCGGCGACGGCATATGGAGTTCAATCATCAAGCAGAAATATTTGAAAGGCAGACCGATCGCTTACTGGCTCAGAAGACAGTCTCTCGGTTCAAAAAGAGGGTCTGCCATATGGCGCAGCCTCAGGAAGATCCAGGTGCTCTTTATGTCCTATTTAAAATGGTCCTTTTATTCTGGTTCGCACATCCTGCTCGGTATCGATCCGACTATTCATGGACTTGAATCCTCGCTCTCCCCAGAGCTCATATCCTTTTTTCATTCGCGAGGGATTTTTACTTGGGATAAATTGATCTGTTCCTGGTCCTCTTCCTCACCAATCTGGAGGGATGGGGATGACCTGGGTTTGCCCCCTACTCTACGGTCCTCTTGGTATGCTGCCATCAACTGTTTTGAATCGAAAGGCTTTTCCCAAACAGGTCACAAAGATGAAGTAATTTGGTCGATGGGGTCTTCCATACAGCTCGCGCGCGTCAAAGATATATACGCATCTCTTTCATCCTCTCTCCCGCAGCTGCTTGATCCCCCTTTTCCTACCAAATTTTGGAAGTCTTCTGTTCAGCTCAAGGCTCTTTTATTTTCTTGGTTGGTTTTCTATAACAGAAACCTCACATGGGAGGTTCTTCAGAGGAAAGGCTGGTCGGGACCCGGTAGATGCTGCATGTGCTGTCATGCGCCCGAGACAAACATTCATATGTTTTTTCAATGCCCGGCTTCGTTACAAATCTGGTACGATCTTTCCTCTTCATATGGTTTTCCTTACCAGGTATTTTTCTCTGTTCAGGATGCTTTCAGGTGGTGGGCGGACCAGCAGATCACATGGAGATCCTTATTTATTCTCACATGCTGGACCCTGTGGAAATGGCGGAATGCATGCATATTTCAGGGTTCAAAGGCTCCTATTTCCTCCGCTCTGCCCCATATTTATGCTATGATCGACCCACCTTGACCTCGATCCTTCGTTCGCCATATGCTCTTCGTCTGTTCTGTTTCTTTTCATGGACAGCTCCTCTATGTTTAACTTGTTATGGTCTCATATAGATCTATTATTCTCTTTTGGATGTAGCGATTCTGTCCTATATAGCTCTTATCCTCTTTGGCCTGTCTGCCGGCCGTTTCTTTATGGTCTGGTTTTATTGTATATGAACGCTCCAGCACGTTCCTTTTGGCTGTTTTGCTGAACAGCTTCAAATGGCATCATATGTATTCACTGTTTATATTTTCTCAATATAATATCATCAGATTTTTCCTCTGAAAAAAAATATATATATGTGGGTAAAAGAATAATATTTAAAAAATAAAAAATATTGAAAAGGAAAAAAATTGAAAAATGTGAATGCTAAGTAAATAATTTAGTAAAGAAGAATATGGAAATACGAAAGATATGGAAATACCAATATTTTGTTTAAAGTTTAAAAAGACAAATATTTAATGTTAATCCTTAAATTTCAAAATAAATGGTAGGATGATTTGACAATGTTGGAAAATACATGGTAATAATTGGGAGCAATCTCAATAAACATACAAGGGGAAATGTCTAAGATAACGAAAATAAGATTTATAGGATGAAATATATTTACAAGAATATCATACAAAAATATTGAGTTCTTTTAGATTATTTTCTCAACAAACTGATGTCGATATAGACCACTATATTTTTCATTGCCTCGGAAAAAACCCTTTGCCTTTGCTACCCCTCTCCTCATATTTTTCTGTCGATGGAACCACTCACACCACGGTTCAAAATATCCTTTCTGAAAATGGACCCAGGCCTACACTGATGGCATCATCCATGCAGAGGATAGAGAGGCCTTCCAAGCCTCTTCTGCACTTCTACTCAACGCCAAAAGTCACTCCCGCATTGTGATTGATGAAATTTTTTAGCAAATTCTTATGTTATTTAACCACGAGATAGTTCAGGTCTTTTTGATGATAAAAAATTCCCAATGTTTATTAAAAACCTATCAGGAAAAATCTGTGTGAGGGTATATGAATAGGAGGCTATATCTTCACTTGCAGACCAAATAGTTCACTTGATAGATATCCCAGAGGTTACTACTAGAATCCTCTATGTGTGGGGTTTCATTTAGTGAACCTTTGGCATATCACATGTGTCCATGGCATACTAAAAAATATCCCTAATTTGACTACATATTGGAAAATACATCTAAAAATAACATTATTTAACCCCCTACCAATACGAACTCAATACACCTTCCAAATTTAAAAAAGTGCTACTTTCTCTAGTCGTTTTTAAATGAATATATATCCCCCCAATATGAACCCAAATTGTATGATATTTCCCACAATTTATCCCCATGCCTCGATGAAATTAAGAAATTAAATTTGGAAATTGGAGTGAGGAATTATGGCATTAAGAAGGATGCTTATGTCTCCCTCACTACCGCATGGAAAGAAAGTGCCAAAAGGAATTAGGGCATCCTCCACCTCAAAACCCCAATCATTTAAGGAATCTCTCAATGCAAGCTCTAGCTCACAACCTTTGAAGGCTCTTACATGCGACGCCTTTTTGGTTTAACATGCATTGAATGCTTCAACGGTGCAGACGAATCAACTCTTCACCATGTTAAATATTCTTCAGTATACTAAGCATGCAGTCACCTTTCATTTTAATGGATTCTCACCCTCACCTTTTCCCCTCAAGGAGTGGATTTTTCAAAACTTAGTGAAGAACATAGATTTTTTATTTTGTTCTAAAGGTTATTTTGTAGCTATATTCAAGGAGTTGGAGGACCGTCAAAGGTTTTCTCATGAGGACCCTTGGTTTAGGGGTCACACGGGACTCTCGATTCACCCCCTGATTTCCTATGTTCAACCCACTCTCCATGAATAATTTGGCCAGTTTGGTTTGGGTAAGACTCTCAAAACTTCCCTTTAAGTGGATTACGCCAAAATTCCTTAAATCTATTGGAAATTCTATTGGACACTTTGTGAGAGAATAGCTAGTGGGATTATTTCTTTCGTTTGAATATGTGTTGAACTCGATTTAAGTGCAGGTACCGTAGAAAAAAATCATCCTAAAATGAGATGGAAAGGAACTTCATCAACCACTATACTATGAGATCACAACTTTTAGATGGAGAAAATTTCAACAGTCTAAGAATGTTCAAAATTTATGCCCTAAAGGAGTGTCAGGATCCCCTAAGATGAAAAAACCCAACTCTGTCTCGCGGGATCCGAAGGTAGCTTCAAATGATAAGAACGTGGTAGGTAGTAAGAAAGGCAACCCTCAGCAGGAAAATACAAGTCTTGATTCTTCAACCTCCAAAGATATTTTGAAACCCACAATTGACACTCCTCTGGCTTCAAAGGAAAATATTTATCTGATAAGTTCATCATCACTAATTATGACTACAACCGTTGGGAAAAAACAAACTTACCAATCTAATCGTTCAGATAATGACAAGGATTTCCTGCAGTGTGAGGAGTTGGGAGTGATGTTGAGTTCTTTGAAAGATGAGAATTTGGAATGTTCCTTAGATGTAACTCATAAATATGTAGGATGAGTGGATGTTCATAGGAGAAAGGGAAAGAAAGAAAAACCCTTTAACACCTCTGGAGTTTGATATATTAGTATGCCACACTTTGGTACACACTTAGATGGTTGCTTTAATATTGTTCTTTAAATAATTTCCAAAGTAATTTTGTTTTTTAGATATTAATATGATATTATAAAAAAAAATAGAATAACAAAATATTATAAAGGAAATTATGAAAATATATTAAATCATACTACCCATAAGAGTAACAAGAGAAAATTGGACGATGGGTGTTTTAAAAAAAACAATGAGATCAATAATGAAGAACGGTATAGAGAAATCATGAAAGAAAAATAACCAAGGAAGAATGATTCAAGTTGTATTAGAAGCGTTATGATACTCAATGTATTCGTAGCAGTGTCGTTATACATGATTTTATGCATGAATTAGTGAAGGAATATAACTCGATGATGAGAATATAATCATTTATGCATGAAAGATATGAACGTGGTCATGAGCTTGTGCGATTAAAAAGTGGTAACGAGATGTAATTTCTTAAAGCCTCTATTG
The DNA here is from genome assembly GCA_031772625.1 of Pinus tabuliformis. Classification (NCBI taxonomy): domain Eukaryota; kingdom Viridiplantae; phylum Streptophyta; class Pinopsida; order Pinales; family Pinaceae; genus Pinus; species Pinus tabuliformis. The sequence continues at coordinate 1,440,120,379 of CM062820.1, forward strand.
CTAGGTCAGGTATATATTGAATAATGCTCTGTAAAAAAATTCACTACTTCTTTATTATCTAAGGAATTTTAAAATTGAAAGCCAAGTTAACCAGAAATCTACCAAAATATCCTTGAAATATAGAATTATTCAAGCCACCTTGAATTTCACTTGCTAGGGCAATTTCCTAAGGCAATTCAAATTTCTCTATACTAAGGAGGGAAGCAAAAATCACTTACTTAGAGGGCATTTTCGTTTTCATACTTATTGACATTCCATCATGATGCATGTCACTTGCTTAGGAAGCTAGTTAGCCTCCCGTGCGAGTGATTCACCTCATGACATATTTAAAGTACCCCTAGGACTAAAGAAAATATAGAAGCTAATTTAAAATCATGATTTTCATTCAATGCTACTAAAATATATTCACTTCGTTGGGATGTTAAATTCATTTTGTTGATAATTGATTTCATGGCTCTTTTTTCTCTTAAGAGGTGATAAGAAGTGATTTCGGCTCTAGTGGATTTATATTAGTATATGCTTGAAGTAAAGACTTGAAAACATATGTCTTGATCGTTAATATCATAATTTGAGTATAAGTTAATACAAGAACATAAAAAACCTTCCGTTAATCCTAATGAACTACTGAAATTTAATTAAATTGAGAACTATTATGACCCTTTGAATAACAACCTCTATAACCCTATAGCCATTTGATATAGCCTAGATTAGACACATCATTGTTTTCACATGAAATATAACTATTGGTAATAAGTGGGGTATATCATTAATCCATGGAATCTCCACTTAGCTAGTCTATGTGACAGTTATTGCATTTATGAGATATTGATACAAAACCTCCCAATTTTTTTCCTGAAACATCTTTCCAGTATATCTTTCTAATAAAAAATAACCCCTATTTTTATTGAATACCTATTTTTATATATTACAATACCCTTTACCCCACATCTCTGCAAAACCCACCCACGAAGTCGCTAACTCCAGCCTGTCCACCATGCCCCAACCATATGTACAATATATTAACAATTAAAAAACCCACTTACTAATGAATATGGTAATATATTGGTCAACGAGGTGAAGCCCCCACAAACTAATCTAACATTTCTTGGAAATACTAAGAATGGGGTTGGGGTGAATTAATATTTCATTATTTTTAACAAATTTTCACTTACCAACCTTCAAATTTAATTCACATCACATAATAAATCATTCACAATGTATGAATAGACAGATAGAAGTACAAGTACAAAATTGAAGAAGAAACACTTGAAAATAACCTGAATTTTATTACAACAAGTTGTGAGGACACCAATCCTCTCTAAGCACCAGTTTACAATAATTGTGGTTTCCAACCTGCAAAGGAGATGAGGAAACCAATCCTTAGTAATCACCAACTTCCAACTTTCATAGGCATGTACCAATAGAATATTTTAGTTAACTATTTGAGCTCCAAATAAATACCTTTGTACGCACTAAACTACATGATTCTATAATATTCTGAGCTGAGTGCCAACTCAGCAATTTGTAGGAACCATGCTACTCCTTGCACCTATCCATAGATTTGAAGACTCTAATCTGAATCTAACTTGTGGTCTTGGAAAGAAGACTTATAGGTCTACCATAGGATTAATTTTCAGACCTTAGAGATACAAAATTATAGAGATACAATTGGTTCAATATTGAGCTCCTACAATCCAGGAAAAATGTGTGTATTTTTTGCATAAGCTTTGTCTGAAAAAATAGTTTGAAGTGATTCAAGGGGCATAGTGAAGCATAAATATCATTATTTGATTACAAAATAGCTCAAAGCAAGAAAGTTGGAACACCTAGTAAGTAGCCAAAAAGATCTACTATGACACATAAAGAAGAGGAAGAAATGCAACATGATATATCTAAATTACGAGAAGAAGTGCAACAAATTTCTCTCTCACAAAGTGTAACCAAAAATGAAATGGAATCTAGGATAGATGGTTTGAAAAATGTTTTAAAATCAAACATGGAAGGTTTGAATGATGACATGGAAGCTAAGATGGATGGTATAGACAAAAAAATAAAAGGAAACATGGAACATTTGAAGAATGGTTTAAAAGGAGACATGCAAGGATTGAAGGAAGGTTTGAAAAAATCGGTACAAGAAATTATTCCTAATATTGAAAACGTATTACATGAAACTCATGATGAGAACATAAGAAATCTTAATCATTATTTCATAGACTCTAACATTGTATTGAATACCCACCATATTCCAAATATCGATATGAGGAATTTTTATGGCAAGGATCCAGTAACATGGATACTGCAAATGGAAAAATATTTTGATCTCCATAATGTGAAACATACACAAAAGGTACGCATTGCAAATTTATATTTAGAACCCAATTAGTTTTTATGGTATAGATGACCTTGTTCTCATAAACCACTTCTCACTTGGTTAATTTTTACGGAGTAAATGATAGCACATTATGAGGATTCAAATAGAAAAATCTTATTTTCCCATTGATAAATCTTAAACAAAAGGGTTCAATGGAGGAGCACATTGAGGACTTACAAACATTGAATATAAGGGTAAATGATATTCCATAGGAGCATAGGACTAATGCCTTCATAGGGAATTTAAATGATAACATCCAACATGAGGTTTGCCTTTGGGAACCTGATTCATCGGAGAAGGCATCTAGGTTGGAAAGAAAATTTGAAAGAAAAATTATGGAAACAGGGAAGTCTACCACTCACAACTATAAACATGGAAGTGTTGTTGCTCCTAATCGTGCACAACCTACTAGGTTGACACCAAAAAAATTGGAAGAGAAAAGAGGAAATGGATTTCTTATAATTGTGATAAAAAAATACACTAAAGGTTATAAGTGTGGTGAGAAGAGATTATTTTACGTATATTGTAAAGAGGAGGAAGAAAAGGAACAAGAAGCTTCAAAAGAAGAGGGTATACACCAGGAACCAAATGTCCTTATCCTGTAATGCATATTAAATAATTACCACTCCTTAAACTCTCAATATAAAAGGACATATCAAGAATAAAATGGTAATAATGTTGATTGGTTTGAGCAATACCCATAATTTTATTCATTGTATGATAGCAAAGGAATTGAATTCCTTCCTATATCCAGCACCGGAGTGTCAAGTGATGGTTGCAAATGGAGGAACTATAAAATTCTTTGGAAAGTTCCATAATGTCAACTTAACCATGGGGGAATATGAGTTGAATAGTGCAATTCTTTCCATTCCAATGGGTGATGTTGATGTTGTACTAGGAGTCTAATGGTTACAATCTTTGGGTATAACAGATTTTAATTTTCAAGAAATTTCTGAATTTTGTTTGGAAAGGAAAGGAAGTTGAATTAAGGGGTATTATAGGGAAACCATGGAGCATAATCATCTCTAATGGCATGAAAAGGCTTCTAAATAAAGAACAATGGGGCATAATTGCACAGTTATGCTCACTAGAGGTTCTAACACAGAAATCTTCTATTCCTCCAGATCTCCAAAAATCCTTGGACAATCATTGCAAGGTATTTGAGAATCACAAATGCCTGCCACCTATTTCTTCTCATGATCATGCTATTCCTTTGATTCCAGTGTCCCTCCAACCATCAAGCCTTATAGATATCCCTATGCCCAAAAGGGTGAAATTGCACATATGGTTGCAGAAATGCTAGAGGCTAGTATAATTCAACATATTCAAAGTTCTTTCTCTTCTATAGTGGTATTGGTTGACAAGAAGGAGGGATCTTGGTGCATGTGTTTGTATTATAGGGAGCTCAACAAACTCACTATTAGAGATAAATTTCACATTCCTACCATTCATGAATTATTGGATGAATTACATGGACCAATTTACTTCACCAAGTTGGAAGTTTGTTCAAGATATCATCAAATCAAAATGAACACTAAATAAATTTCAAAAATTTAGAACTCATGAGGGTCATTATGAATTTTGGATCATGCCTTTTTTCCTTACTAATGCCCGTTCTACATTCCAAGGTTTGATGAATTCCATTTTCAAACACTTCCTTAGAAAATTGTGTTAGTATCTTTTGATGATATACTAATCTATAACAAGTCTTGGAAGGATCATGTTCAATATATTGACATGCTACTCAAACTATTGGAGAAGAATCAATTATAAGCAAAAAATCCCAAATGTTTCATTGGAATACAGGACGTGGAATATCTGGGTCATATTGTATCTCATGAGGGTGTTAAGGTAGACCATAACAAAATGAAAGCCATAAAGGAATGGAAATCCACACAACCATAAATCATGTGCAAGGATTTCTCAGGTAAACAGGGTATTATCGCAATTTTGTTAAGAATTATGGGAGAATAGTAGCACCTTTAACAACATTACTGAAGAAAGATGCATTTTATTGGACTCTAAAAGAATCTAAGGCCTTTAAACATCTTAAATATGCAATGTGGAAAGCACTAGTCTTAGGTACGACTGACTTCACGAAAACCTTTATTGTGGAATGTGATGCCTCAGGAAATAGAATTGGTGTTGTCTTAATGCAAGAAGGATGACCTGTTGCTTTTGAAAGTCATCCAATCAAAGGAAAGTATATACACAAACCTATTTATGAAAATGAAATGTTGGAAATCCTACATGCACTAAATAAATGGCGACCTTAAATAATGGGAAGACACTTCAAGGTGAAATTAGGTGATGATACTCTTAAATAGCTTGTGGAACAAATATTATCTTTAGACGACAAAAATAATTTGTTCACAAAGATGTTAGGTTATGACTTTGAAATCATGTACAAAAAGGGAAGGAAAATGTAGTTGCATATGCACTCTCAGGAATGGATGAGGATGTGGAAGCATTGCTTTACGCCATCTCTATTACAACACTAGATTGGATAACCAAAGCAAGGGATGAATGGAAGAAGGAAGAAGACTTGTGGAAAATAATTCACAAGTTATAGCAAGATCCCAATACATATGATAAATTTAGCTAGCAAAATGATTCATTATGGTACATGGATCACTTATATATTTGTAATAATTCCCACCTCAAACAAAATATTCTTTTGGAATTGCACACCTCTCACATAGGAGGGAACTTAGGATTTTTATAAACATTTTTTTTCTTAAGCAAGTATGGATCCTTCTATATCATTGAGTCAAAAAATATTGTACAGTATTTACCACCATACACTCGATGTCGAAGAGACAAAAAGTAAATAAAATTAAAAGCCTCCAAGGGGTACCCCATATAGCATTATGTATGAAAAATTTAAGCCTAAGACCTTACTGACATGACCCTAGACCAACCTATGGAAAGCCCGCGTGCTATCACTCGGTCTCCCTCCGGAAAACCCTTACCCAACAAACCGACCCATCAAAACAAGAAGATCATTGGCCGAGAAAATAACACATCTCAAAAGAGCCCGAATTCTACCAACCCATCCCCACTAAGTTGCACTTTGTCAGACCATCGTTGATTCGCTGCCCCCGAATCCAACAGATGGGAAGGATATCACGACGGATAAAAAGGAGGAAAGTTAGTCCATGATGGAGGGTGGTTTTCCACCCCCACACCCTACCACGTGTCACAGTATGAATGGGATCACTGCGAAAACACAAAAACCATTCCCACTCTGAGGGCCCCGCGATCAGTCTGAAACCACCTAGAAGGTGGTTTTGCAAACTGGACCCCATAGACTGAAACCCTCGGTTGTTGAAAGACCTGGTTCCTCTAGCAAAAGTAGAACAACCTCACCTTGGATTGGGAAAAAGCCAGGGTGAAAGTGTTCCATCGAGCCACGACTTAAGAGAAACATCTGAGATCTGCACCACCCTTACACCTTGAGTCTGGTTTACCAGACAGGGTTCTATTTCTTCCACAAACATTACCCAAAAATAAGGTTCAACCATAGGAAAATCAAGTCGAGCTATTCCCCATGGTATTGAGTCTAAACACCTCCCCTATCATCTTCTCCATGTTCGCAACATAGAGCTCTTATTTTACTAGGCCTCAACTCCTGCCACTTTGTCAACCCACTTTTCCTTGTGCAGCTGACCCCCTGGTTGGCCAGAAGATCCGCCACCTTGTTTGCCTATCTGTGAACGTGGTGGAAACTGATAGTGTGCAGGCCCTGGAGATGGCTTTGAATTATATGGAAAACTCGAATTAGTTTCCAATGTTTAGAGACATTATTTTGTGCAGTTCCATTGTGAATTTTTTGCACAGAGTTGATAGTTAACTCTAAATCTACCTCTATCATGAGATTTCGACAGTTGTCTTACTTCAAAAAATCGAGGCATTGTTACATAGCCATTAGCTTCGCCATGTTATTGGTGGTTGTACCTAGGTGGCAATGGTAGATGCTAACGATACTTCCCTCTGAATTTTTGAGTACACCTACATACCCTGTTGTTCCTGGGTTCCCCTTTGAAGCCCCATCAATGTTGTATTTTAAATAGCCTTCTGGAGGAGGATGCCAAAATTCATTTTATGTATCCGACGAAACAATACTCCTGTCAATTCGAAGGAGGGTGAGCCTCTGCAACTCCAACTACCTGAGAATTTTTAAACCTGTGTCTGAGGGGGGATTTTTGGGGAAGTTGCAAACAGTGGTTCTCATAGTCTCCTTGAGTTGTTTCACGATTAACTCCAGCAGGTGTTGAGGGGTTTTTTTCTCTCCCTTAAAAATTCTTTTGTTCCTCTCCTTCCACACGTTCCATATGATGAAGCTTGGTATAAGAGCCCACATTGAGTTAATAATTTCATTATCCGAAATTTTCTTCCTGCAATTGATGAGGGTACTATTGATGCTCCTTCTGTCCCTATCAGATTGTTGAAAGATTGCAGTAAATAAATCCCATAACCAGGATGTGAAAATGCAATTGTTAAGTAAATGTTCCAAGGTTTCTTATTGAGCTTCACATACCAGGCATCTTGAAGGTCCCTGTACACCTCTCTTCCTTATGTTATCCCAAGTCATAATTTTCTTGTGATAAACAACCCACATGAAGAGTTTGATTATCATCCACCCTGGATGTTTCCAAAGGTTTTGCGAGATTTTATCTGGAACCAAGTGATCCAGCTCAAGGAGAATGCTTTTTGCTTCCTTAAGATTAAAGGTGCCCTCTTTGTTATCTCTCCATCTCGGTTGGTCTTGTCCCTCTGCCACTAAGATCTTCCTTTGTTCTATTATTTTCCTAAGCTCCTCTGCTTTAGTTTCCAAGAGATTGTTATTTCTGCAATCTATATTTCTCCAAATTCTCCACTTTTTCGTAAGATGAGAATGTATCCAAAAATCTTTAACCTTTATTAAACCTTGGGAATCCGACTCCTGTTTAAGGTATAGGAAATCTTCTTTTACCAAAATTGATCCTTGCTACCATTTATCTTCCCAGAAAAGGGCAAGATCTCCGTTTCTGATTTCCCAGAACCTATTGTCTTGTACTAGTCTTCTATTTTCCCAAGCTTTGTTCCAAATATAAGAACCTTTTATATTTCCTGACATTCTTATAAGATCACTGCTCTGCCTGGAATTAGCATATTTTTCTTTCCAGATATTTGCCCATTGAGTATCTGGTTGCTGGACCCAGCGCCACCAAAGTTTGGCCCCTAGAGCCTTAATGAGAATCTCCTGATCATCCAATCCTAGCCCTCCATGGTTCTTGGGCTTAAAAATTTTATCCCAAGACACTAAGGGCCAATTCCTCTTAGTCTCCTCCCTACCCCAAAGGAAGTTTCTCTGAATATCTCTAAATTGCTGAAGGACCCATTTTGGAGCTTCGAGGGCTGATAACTGTTGGCCGCTCTAATTGTTTTCACAATTCGAGCTCCACATAAATTGTCAACCCGAGAAGGTCTTTTTATTCCAAAGGTAATAGCGCACTGGATATGCTCAATTTCAAAAGCAGCTCAATGTTGTAGTAAAAGAAAGACACACATTCATCAATCTATCAATTTACACTCTACTTAATTAAAGCCGAAGTCAATTAAATTATAGCAGAAACGATTTCTCTGTTACAGCAAAGGAAAATAAATCTATAAGGAAAGAAATCATTCAACCATAGTAGGAACAGGACCCTATTCCTTGATGGGAACTTCAGCACCTGCTGCCTGGCACTAATCACACTGTAAAAGAAGTAGCCTCAAGAGGTCAAGACCCTATTCCCAAGAACAGGAACCTTCAGCACTTGTCCTCTTGTTTCTAATCACATTGCAGGTAAAAGGAAGCAATCAATGGGAGCAAGACCCTATCCCTTCGTGCAGGGATCTTCAGCACATGCTCTCATCATCCACTCGTGCATTCAATACGTGTAGCGCTAAGAAACAGAGTATCGCAAACCATGTAACTAGTGTTTCAGCAACAGAATTAAAGAAAATACAAATACATAAAGAAATAAACAACTACAGAAACAAAAGGGGTGGATCTTGTGAGGAAGGCGGGCCCTTTCCTTCTCACAAGATTCCCCAGGAGAAAGAATTAAACTGGAACGCTCAAAACAAGTCTTTATTCATCTGTCAAGAAACTGATACATTGCAAAAAGGAGACTAGCTCCTGTCTCACACAATGTTGTTCTATGAATTACAGTTCGATCCCCCTCTAATGATGATGTCTCCTCTTTTTAAAGAGGAGACATCATTTACAATTTACACAAGAGCGAATATCTTGATTCTGTTCAAAACAAGACTATTCTGTTCTTTCTTAAAAAGAGATACTGTTACAACCGAGACAACAGAAGTGCTATCTTCAAGGTAATCCAGGTAACCATATCTTCGGGCTGCTGCTATTATCCACAAAAAGTTCTTCCAGAATCGCAAATTACGCATAACGGGATTTGCGTGCTTGACGGCTGTTTCAGCAACTGAGTTAGTTGTTTCAGCATCGGGACCAGCTGTTTCAGCAACGGGACCAGCTGTTTCAGCAACGGAGTCGGCTGTTTCAGCAACGGCCGCTCGTTCCCAACAAGGCATATAACTTATCTGCGATCTTTGACTTGTGTTAGCAACAATGCACTTCAATAATTGATAAAATATAAGAGTATTATGGAATTAAATGTAAGACAGATTAACCATATAATAAAGAAGAGGTTTCTATATACATTGGGATAAAGTGAATGATAAAGACATTGAGGTTCATGGTTTTAAGAGTAAAGTGATGTCAAAATATATAGCAAAAATGGTACATAGTCGAGTCCTAACATCCCCCCCAGCTAAAAATGTTGCATGTCCTCAGGCAACCCCTCGTCTGAATCAGAGTCTGAGTACTGGGACTGGCAATGCAAATTACTCAAGCAGTAGCTGGAGAAGGTGGCGTCTGTAGGAGCTCGGAACCCGTTGTTGGTCTGCAACTGTTGCCATGCCGAGGCTTCCTCTCTGTCACTCAACTGATAATGACTTTGATATTTTTCTGAAGGCAGCCATAAGATTGGAAAACGGAAGTGATACCCAATCCAATTGACTCCACAATGTTGAATGCAATCAATATACTTAGGGACCCTGGACAATGCAGCTTGAAGATTGAGTGGGTTAAAAGGATGATAATCCTGTCTTTCCTTACTTGACTGCTGCCAAAAGATATCATTGGCCTTCAATGCAGCAGGACCCTTCATTCTAATATTCTCTTGACACTTAAAAAGGATTGAAGCCTGTAATTGCTCTATGTGCTCGTTCATTCCCGGCTTCTGCAAGAATTCATAATACTATGCTATAAACATGGCTGGGCTTACAGGCTCTGGTCTAATCCACAGGAGTTTATTCTCCTCATTATGACTGCTTGCATTGAACACAGTCTGCCAAGTGAGCTGATTAGACAAAAATGAAGCAAATGCCCTAATTTGTATATCACCTGCAATTGGAGTAAGATTAACTCTCCTTTCTTCAGGAATGGCCTCATTATGAAGGTAGAGTTCGCACAGCAGATGCTGGTCACTTTCAGGGGCCTCCTTAAAGGTCTCAACAAATTTCTCTGAAGTCAGTAATTCATGTGGTCTGCCATATGCTATTGATTTTATTTGAAAATAAACTAGTCGTTCAGTAAGAAAGAGAGAGTAATTTACAGAGGGTTTACGTGTAACCATCAACTTCCGCACCAATGAAAACATCAAGGCTATCCGTTCCTTAGACTGTCTAGCTTCCTTCTTATATTCCCTGTGCTCTTGCAGTATTTGTTCCCAGCTATCCCAGTTAGTATATACATAGCTCTACCATTGCAACTTATGCTGTCGTAATACTATATCCTGTTCTTCAGCATGTTTCTTCTTCCCTCTGTTCAGTTGTTCCAATGGGTCCCATGGCGGAGTCTGTGTCTTTTTAACAGAAGTAGTGGGTTGGGACACTAATTCCTCTGTCTGTATGGCTGCCTCAGAAGTAATGCGTTGGGGCATTGTTTCTTCTGTCGGAATAGCTGCATCAGTAGTAGTGTGCTGGGGCAGTGTTTCTTCTGTCGGAATAGCTGCATCAGTAGTAGTATGCTGGGGCAGTGTTTCTTCTGTCGGAATAGCTGCATCAATAGTAGAGTGCTGGGGCAGTGTTTCTTCTGTCGGAATGGCTGCATCAGTCCACAAAGGATGAGATATCTCTGGTTTGATTTCTTCTTCTTCTTGCACCATAGGGGGTCCTACTGGTTCTTGTGGAGCAGTAGGGCATTCCTCTTGTATTCCCTCTGTCATAATTGTTTCAGGGAGTGGAATTTCAACTACTTTATAGCCTGCATTCTGATAAATGGTGCCACACTCCTTGCACATATATTCCATACATGGCTCCCTATTTTGCATTGAGGCTACATGTGCTAATGTATGGAGATTGAGTTCTTTTTCAAAAGCCTCTCGAGCCATGGCTAATTCATCTCTGTAAGCTTCTAATTCAGACTTCAGGAACTCATTTTCCTGCAGTAGAGATGTCATAGTGTGTGGACCTTGTATGCTGATTGTTTCTGTTGGAATATTTTGTTGATGCACGGTGGTAGCTGGTTGTTGCACCACAATAGGTGGTTCCTGTGTTTCATCCACCGTGCCAGGAATGGATTCTTGTTCTCCAGTGACTAGATCTGATACCACACTGGGTAATCCTTGTGTTTCATCAGGAATGAATTCTTGTTCCTCAGCAACTAGTTCTGATACTACACTGGGTAGTCCTTGTGTTTCATCAGGAATGAATTCTTGTTCCTCAGCAACTAGTTCTGATACCATAGTGGGTAGACCTTGTGTTTCATCCATCGGGCCAGGAATGGATTCTTTCTTCTCAATGACTAGTTCTGATACCACAGTGGGTGGTTCTTGTGTTTCATCCACCGGGCCAGACATGGACTCTTGTGCCTCAGTGACTAGTTCTGGTACCACAGTGGGTGGTTCTTGTGTTTCATCCACTGGGTTAGGAATGGATTCCTGTGTATCAGTCTCCGGTTCTGGTATTTCAGTCACTGGGCATTTCCCATTATCATCCTGCTTGTTGTATTCCTGTGCCTCAGTGACTGGTTCTTGTGGAGCAGTCACTGGGCATTTCCCACTATTATCCTGCTTGGTGTATTCTTGTGCCTCAGTGACTGGTTCTTGTGTTTCAGTCACTGGGCAAGTGACTGGTTCTTGTGGAGCAGTCACTTCTTGACCCACAAACAATGTCATATTATCCCGAGGCACTGGTTTTTGTGTGACAGTGCCTTCGGACGAGACAGGTTGGGAAGTTTGGGATGGGGATAAGGGTTTTAATAGAATAGTGGCAGGGTTAGGGAAAATGGAAGTGGATTTTGTCTCAACAGTCTTTGTCCTCTTCCTTTTTGATAGGAAGGCAGTAAAATCACTGCCTTTCCTCTTTTTCGAAAGGGAGGGCTTTTTCTTGGGGACAGGGTTTTCCGGAGGGGTAAGAATTTGGGATGTAGACCTTGTCCGTGGTCTGGAGCTTGTGACTGCTGGGGTTTTCCTCTTTTTCTTAACAGGTGAAGAAGGGGGTGTTAGAGAGTCGTCACTAGGGACAGGAATAGTAGAGGGTGTTAGCTCTGCTAACCGAGGCGAGCTCGGGGTTGGGTTGACTGGGGAATGCGGGGTTTCCTCCTGTTGTTCTTCATGAGGAATCTCTGGAATGTCATGAGGATTTTCAGACGGTTGGGACGTTTTCTCTTGCTGAGGAATTTCGACCGGCTGGGGAATTTCAGGTGGGGCTTGCAAAGGGACTTCGGGTAATTGGGGAATTTCTGGTGGGGCTTGCAGAGGGACTTCAGGTGGGGCCTGCGGAGGGACTTCAGGTAGGGCCTGCAGAGGGGGATTTTGCTGAGCAAAACCCCTCTGTATTAGCAGCTGGCATAAGCGGTGATGGGTAAGGGATGACATTGGAGATTTGGCTCGTTTACAATAATACGACATGTTTTTAATACAACCAAGCAGATAATAAGGGATATTGATGAGTCTTCCATTCCTCAAATGATTCAGCAAAACAAAGTCATGATTGTACACTACCTGATAACGCCCCTCACATGTTAGGTAGTGTTTGACGAATTCTGCTACTGATGGCCATGGTTGAGGAAGTGAGTGCAGACTGACCCCGCGGCCTCTGGGTTCCACTTGCTCGTCCGGGCGCAGGAATTCTTGCTGCGCGTTAAGAACGACCTGCTTCCTGCTAAACCAGCGAATGCCCTCAGCTGGCAACCCTGATACCTGAACTATGTCATCCTCTGTCACTGAAATGCGAACCCCTCGGACCACTGAGAAATTGTCTTCAAGGTTTTGTGCAAACTCTAGTACTTCTTCTGCGTTAAATTCTCCCAACCTTTCAAAATATGCTGTCCACCCCGCTTGTTGGAAGATCTGATACACTTCAGGAAAGAACTGAAGAAGACTTATGGAGCCGGGCTCATTTCTAATGGCCGTCCCTCCCATGGCTGAAGCTTTGAGTTTTCCGCAGAGGCACAATACAGTATTCTCAGACCCTGATCGGACTAGTTGTTGCAACAAAGGCTGCGTAGTCTAAATGACGGCAAACATGGATATGATAACCGACGGCAGGTTGGTTCATGCGAAATAATTATTCCATTTTCGGAATTCCCCCCCCCTACGTATGGTGTAATAATGATTGGACGTGGAAGGATATGCAATCATTATGAAATGAAATCCTCTCTTTTAATATGATTTAACCGAATTACATTAAAACCATATACCTTATACTTTACCTTTGATTAATAATTCGAAGTGTCGGTTGCAATAGCTTTAATGATCATAGAAGGGTCTGTGGATTGTTAGACGAAGGTGTAATTGAGTCTGGTATATGCCAAATATCGTGAAGAACCAGGAAGCTTTTATGAGAGCAAGGAGGGATACTGCTTTGATGATAACCAATTGCTGAGACTGTTGTTTAAGCAACTGAAGAATGAACGATACCTTGCTGAAACAGGTGTTTCAGCAATCGGGGGAAATCAATAATGCATTGCTGAAACAGGTGTTTCAGCAACGGAGGAAATCAATGATATGTTGCTGAGACAGGTGTTTTCAGCAACGGAAAAAGCTGGTGTTACGTTGCTGAAACAGGTGTTTCAGCAACGGGAAAAATCAGAGAATTGGGATGACTGACTTAGGTCTGTGAATGGTAAGGGATTATTTCAGCAGTAAGGGGTGGGGAATACTGACTGAAGGAGGATATTTCAGGAATGGTGGGAGTGATAGAAATAATGTAAGTATGGGGGGATATAGCTTTTAGGAAAGGGGGTAAAATGATGGGAAGAAGCTTCTTGATTTAAAGCTTCAGATCTTCTCATGATGAATCTGTCCTCCTTATTGCTTTTCCAAAATCTGCAAAAATTCAATTGTAATATGCCAATCCTTGACAGGGATTATTAGTGCTAAATCTAATCTAATACTAAAAATACAGTGCAGAAAATTAAGTGCTGTGAGGAGCAGAAGACTCCCCTAGAAAAAGATAATGAATATCAGTCATGCAAGCAGTCTTGAAATCCTCTTTAGAAACAGGGCGCTCATACAAACGGAGCCTATGGCCATTGACTAGTAGAGGTGTTTTAGCATCATCAATTGTTACAAGTCTTACCGTTCCGTTTGGAAAGACATCATCTACTTCATATGGTCCAAGCCAACGTGTACGTAGCTTTCCTTGAAAATTTTCAAACCGAGAGTCATACAGCAAGGCCCAATTACCTTTTTGGAACTGCTTGTGTTTGATAATTTTGTCATGCCACTTCATCCTTTGTTGCTGAATCATGTTTGTTTGGTGAATGGCATCCAATCTCTTTTCATCCAACTCCAAAAGCTGCTGCAATCTAGCTGTCTGCACATCATTCAAATCAAGATTAACAGCTAAGGCAGTCTTTAAAGTTTTAATTTCAAATTCCACAGGAAAAATAGCATTTTTACCATAAACCAATTCATAGGGAGAAAAACCTGTAGTGTTTCTCCAAGTAGTCCTGTAAGCCCATAATGCCTCAGGGAGCCTTTGGGACCAATCCTTTCGGTTGTCCTTCACTGTTTTAGTTAGAATGGCCTCTAAAACTTTGTTTGTGCTTTCCACCTGCCCATTGGCCTGGGGGTGGTATGGTGTAGTCATTCTATGTTGAATATGATATTTGTGAAGGGTAGATTTAAAACCATGAGAATTGAATGGAGGTCCTCCATCAGTAACTAGCTCTCTGGGAATTCCAAATCTAGTGAAAATGTCTTCAAACAAGAAGGCCAGAACAGCCTCTTCATTGGCTCTAATAAGTGCTTTGGCCTCCACCCACTTAGTCATATAGTCTGTACAGACTAATATATAGGTCCTTTGATTGGATGGAGGGTTAATGGGTCCTATGAAGTCCAAGGCCCATCTTTCAAATGGTTCAGAAACTACCTGGGGGTTTAATGGCATTTGGTCTCTATGATTGGGTTGACCCATTCTCTGGCAACTGTCACAAGCCCTTACATATTTCTTTGCATCCTTAAATAATGAGGGCCAATAGTAACCCATCCTCAGAATTTTATGCGCTGTTCTTTTATCAGCAAAATGGCCTCCACAAGGGCCATCATGACAAGCTTTCAATATGTCATACACTTCATCTTCTCTAATGCACCTTCGGATCTCCTGATCAAGCCCAGTATAGAAGAGACATCCGCTTATCCAACTGTACCTGGCACTTTGTTGAACAATTCTTCTCTTTTCTCTATATGACAGGTGTGCTGGTAGTTTTCCTGCAACCAAGTAATTAGCAATATCTGCATACCATGGAGAATGAGCAGAAACTGCAAACAAATATTCGTCAGGAAAACTATCATCTACTAGAATGTCATTGTCAGTTTTTAACCGTGAAAGAAAATCAGCCACCACATTTTCCTTACCAGGCCGATCTACAATTGTAATATCAAATTCCTGCAATAGTAATAGCCATCTGGTAACTCTAGCATTTGTGACAGATTTGTTCATTAAGTATTTAATAGCTGAATGATCCGTGTGCACAAAAGTAGGATAACCAGTAATATAGTGTCGGAATTTATTAATGGCATAGATTACTGCAAGGAACTCTTTCTCGGTAACTGTATAGTTAAGCTCAGCAGAGGTCATATTCTTACTGATAAAGTATATAGCATAAGGAAGATGATTTTCCTCTTGTCCCAAGACCGCTCCAATAGCAACATTTGAAGCATCAGAGGATATGTGAAACGGAAGATTCCAGTCAGGCCCCCTCAAAATAGGAGCAGTAGACAGCTGATGCTTCAGTTCTTCAAAAGCTTTTTGACAAGAATTAGTCCACTTGAATTCAGCATTTTTCATAAGCAATACAAACAATGGAGAAGCTATTTTAGAGAAATCTTTAATAAATCTCCTATAATAACCAGCATGTCCTAGAAAACTTCTCACATCAGTTTGAGTTTTAGGAACAGAAAGATTCTGAATGACTAATATTTTAGATGGGTCTACCTGAATACCTAGAGATGAAATAAAATGTCCAAGCACTATTCCCTCACTCATCATCATGTGGCATTTTTCGGTACTTAAGGAAAGGTGGGCTTGAATACATCTTTTAAGTACTTTCTCAAGGTTTTGTAATGCCTCTTCAAAAGACACACCATAGGGGGTAAAATCATCCATAAATATTTCCATACAATCATTCAGCATATCGGAAAAAATTCCTATAACAGCTCTTTGAAAGGTTGCTGGTGCATTGCACAACCCAAATGGAAGAACTCTATAGGCGAAAGTTCCCCAAGGGCTGGTGAAAGTGGTCTTGTCTTGATCCTGGGGTGCAATTTTTATCTGATTATACCCACTGAATCCATCTAGAAAAGAAAAGAATTTCTTCCCTGCAAGACTGTCCAACACCTGATCAATGAAAGGTAAGGGAAAGTGATCCTTTTGGGTAGCTTTGTTTAAAGCCCTATAGTCAACACATACCCTCCATTTCCCGTTTTTCTTAGGAACAATTACTAACGGGGAAACCCATTCACTGTCAGATATGGGGTATATAAATCCTGCGTTAAGCAATTTTTGAAGTTCTTCTTTAACAATTTCTCGTAAATTAGGATTCATTCGTCTTTGGGGTTGACAAACAGGTCGGCATCCTTCTTTAATGTAAATTCTATGAGTACATAATTCAGAAGAAATACCTTTCATGTCCGTGTAATCCCAGGCAAATGCCTCCTTATATTCGTGTAATAACTTCATTAGTTGCTGTGTTTCAGCATCTGTTAGATCAGGATTTATGTTTAATGTCTTACCGGGTTCAATTTCAACTGCTATGCTCTTAGATGGGATCGTGGTTAAAGTTTGAGATGAATCTTCAGGTTCAATCTTTTCTTGTACATCCGTTTCAAAAATTGCAGTTAATTGATTGTGTGTTTCAGCAATAACAGAAGAAGGTTCACAAATAAAATTATTGATTATCTCATCCTCTGTATTGTCTTTAAGAGTTAAAGCTTGTCCTATAGTTAGAATCGGCTGAACAGCATTATCATCATAATCCATCCATATAGAATCTTCATTATTAACTACTGGCGTAGCGTGAGGATAAAGAGTTAATTGTTTTGTTTCATAACCATTAGAAATTGTCATTGAACCAGATCTGCAACTAATAAATGCATCAGCTGTGGCCAACCATGGCCTTCCTAGAATTAAGGGATGTCCCCCCAGCTTTGTTTTAGTTTGCAATACAACAAAATCAGCTGGATATTTCCAGGATTCAACTGAAATGAGCAGGTCTTCAACAACCCCTTCTGGCTTAATTGTGGAACGGTCAGCTAACTCTAAAATGGTGGGTGTATCTCTGATTGTGTTATTCAGCTGTAACAATTGTGAAGTTTCCAGAGTCATTATATTAATTGCTGCACCTAAGTCTACCAAAACTCGGGGAATCACTGCTTTACCAATCTGAACTGTAACAGTAGGATGGCCAGGATCACCATATTTTACAGGAGGGGCTTTTCCGGACATTAATGCAGACAAGTCTCCCATCACATGTACTGTAAGGGGATCCTTGGTTTTCCTACCAGGTTTCTTAACACAAATATCCCTTAATGTTTTGGCATAAATTGGTACATCTCTTAATGCTTGTAAAAGTGGAATTTTAATATACAAATTTTGCAATTCCCCCATAAAATTAAAAGCAGGTGTTTCAGCTGCTTTGGTTAAAACCAAACGCTCGGGGAATGGAGGTTCTGTTAATTCAACATTTTTGTTAGGAGGTGGTTGAGCTTCTTTTTGTTTCTCAGTTTCATTTTTATCTGAATCAGTTATGTCATCTATGATAGGCTCTACTACTCTTCCAGATCTCAAGTGAATATCATTACATTGCATAGTAGGAAATATAGACTGATTCTGAATATCAATGACTTGCACAACTTTATTATTGGGGTTAGGATTTGGTTGCGCAGGTAGTTGGGGTCTCATTTGGTTGTTTGGTGGGGCATTTGATGGCAGAGAGAGTGATTGTTGGAATTGAGGCATTTGATTTGGGTATGGGAGTGATTGACTATTCCAACTTGGGTTCCAAGGATTGAAAGGAGGTGGTTGCTGTGGAGGCCAAGGAGTCCACATTGAAGGGTCAACAAAGGGAGGGTTTTGCATTTGCATGGGTGGGAAATTCATTTGATTGAAAAGTGGATATTGCATTTGGTTGAAGGGGGGGTAGCTTGTTTGGCCAAAAGCAGAATAATTGTTCCAACGATTAAATGGCATACCAGAGTTCGTACCTTGCCCTTTAGGTTGCCATTGTCTTCTTTGAGTTAGCAGGTAGACTGCTTCAGCTTCTTCCTCCGTTGGCTGCATCGCTGCTTTTATTCCTGGTAGAGATGGACATTGTTCTGTCTCATGATCTTTCTCACAAAGGGTGCAAACTGGTACTTTATCTCTTGGACACTCCCTTAGTGGATGTTTGTCTCTACATTTCGGGCAATAGACAGCCAGAGTTGCTTCTGCTTCAGCCTGCTTCTTCTTAACCTGCAAAGTGTCAATCTGCGAAGCAAAAGAACTTAGCATTTCGGTTTTAAATTCTTCAAGTAAATTACCTATTTCTGCTCTTGTCGCTCCTCCATTGGTTGATTTCTGTACCCTTGAATAGGTGGAATCTCTTATTCTGTTCCTTGCAGCTCCCCTAGAACACCTTTTAGCAAGTTCACAAATCTCATCATATGATTCCTTAGATATATCTCCCTTAGCAAGCATATTTAACATATTTAAACAATCATCCCTTAAACCTCTAAGTAATATTTTTTTACGAATTTCCTTACTTATATCTGGATGATCGGATCTCTGTATGTTGTATTGCAATCTTTCGATGTAGTCCTCCAGGCTTTCATCCGATTTTTGTGCCATATTGAATAATTCATCCTTCTTCTCTCTCGTCCGGCAGTAGTCTTGATATTTAAGCAGAAATTTTTGTTTCATTTGCTCCCATGTTGTGATTACCTGACTTCCAAGGCTCATGAACCATCTCAAGGCATTCCCTTTTAAGGTGGCTGGAAACAGTTTCAACTTTTGAGCATTAGTAACATAATCATAACTTCTGCATAAAATATCAAATTCAAAAAGAAATTCGTCAGGATCCTCAGTAGATAAACCATGAAAGTTAGGTAGGGCAGACAATGGGATATTTTTCATTGTTCCTGCAGGAAGATCACTGATGGGAAATCCCAAGGTAGAAAGGGAATTTTCATCCCTTCTTTCTTCTTCAGGACCTGCACGTCCTCCTCCAAAGAGGAATGCATCATTATTATCTTCCATTGTTGGCCCTCCTACTGCGCTTTCTCGATCGTCAGAATCCTCTATTGGTTCTTTAATGTTTTCTACCGGTCGTCCAGCACTTTCTACTATTTCCTCAATGTGTTCTACTGATCTGCTAATACTTCCTTCTGACTCTTCAGTGCTGACTGCTGGTTCCTCTGTATTTTCAGGACCCACAACTTCCTCTGTTCTGTAATCTGACTGAGGGGAACGATGAAATTTTGATTTCCGAGAACTTAACCTTTGTGATGATTCAGCCTTTGATACAATCTCGTCAATAAACGTTTTTCGTCCTCCCCAGCCTTTGCCACCTGCGCGGTTATTTTTCTTCTGGTTTCCTCGTCCTCTCATGCAATCTGCACATTAAAAGAAAACAAATGAATGCTTGTTGAAATCTATAATTACCTTCCCCGGCAACGGCGCCAAAATGTTGGCCGCTCTAATTGTTTTCACAATTCGAGCTCCACATAAATTGTCAACCCGAGAAGGTCTTTTTATTCCAAAGGTAATAGCGCACTGGATATGCTCAATTTCAAAAGCAGCTCAATGTTGTAGTAAAAGAAAGACACACATTCATCAATCTATCAATTTACACTCTACTTAATTAAAGCCGAAGTCAATTAAATTATAGCAGAAACGATTTCTCTGTTACAGCAAAGGAAAATAAATCTATAAGGAAAGAAATCATTCAACCATAGCAGGAACAGGACCCTATTCCTTGATGGGAACTTCAGCACCTGCTGCCTGGCACCAATCACACTGTAAAAGAAGTAGCCTCAAGAGGTCAAGACCCTATTCCCAAGAACAAGAACCTTCAGCACTTGTCCTCTTGTTTCTAATCACACTGCAGGTAAAAGGAAGCAATCAATGGGAGCAAGACCCTATCCCTTCGTGCAGGGATCTTCAGCACATGCTCTCATCATCCACTCGTGCATTCAATACGTGTAGCGCTAAGAAACAGAGTATCGCAAACCATGTAACTAGTGTTTCAGCAACAGAATTAAAGAAAATACAAATACATAAAGAAATAAACAACTACAGAAACAAAAGGGGTGGATCTTGTGAGGAAGGTGGGCCCTTTCCTTCTCACAAGATTCCCCAGGAGAAAGAATTAAACTGGAACGCTCAAAACAAGTCTTTATTCATCTGTCAAGAAACTGATACATTGAAAAAAGGAGACTAGCTCCTGTCTCACACAATGCTGTTCTATGAATTACAGTTCGATCCCCCTCTAATGATGATGTCTCCTCTTTTTAAAGAGGAGACATCATTTACAATTTACACAAGAGCGAATATCTTGATTCTGTTCAAAACAAGACTATTCTGTTCTTTCTTAAAAAGAGATACTGTTACAACCGAGACAACAGAAGTGCTATCTTCAAGGTAATCCAGGTAACCGTATCTTCGGGCTGCTGCTATTATCCACAAAAAGTTCTTCCAGAATCGCAAATTACGCATAACGGGATTTGCGTGCTTGACGGCTGTTTCAGCAACTGAGTTAGCTGTTTCAACATCGGGACCAGCTGTTTCAGCAACGGGACCAGCTGTTTCAGCAACGGAGTCGGCTGTTTCAGCAACTGCCGCTCGTTCCCAACAAGGCATATAACTTATCTGCGATCTTTGACTTGTGTTAGCAACAATGCACTTCAATAATTGATAAAATATAAGAGTATTATGGAATTAAATGTAAGACAGATTAACCATATAATAAAGAAGAGGTTTCTATATACCTTGGGATAAAGTGAATGATAAAGACATTGAGGTTCATGGTTTTAAGAGTAAAGTGATGTCAAAATATATAGCAAAAATGGTACATAGTGGAGTCCTAACAATAACATGAATATGGGGATTGCTTGAAGCACTGCTTTTGTAAGAACTAGTTTGCGAGCAAGGTTTTAAGATCTGATGGTCCATTTACTGATTTTTTCCTGTAACTTGTTGGTCAAAGGTTCCCATATACTTTTATGCATTGGTTTTGTCGTTAGAGGGACTCCTAAATATTTTGAAGGAAGGGAATCCCTTTGGAAGCCAAGAATTTTGGAGATTTTTTTCTGAATAGCAATATTGGTATTGAAGAAAATGATTTTTGATTTGGAGAGATTTACTTCCATACCTGAAGCCGAGGCAAAAAGATTCAGAATTCTTTTGTAGTTTGAAGGTTCTTGGACTGTGGGGAGTCCATAAAGCATGGTATCATCTACAAATTTTCGACAAGTCAGAGCTTGCCCATTATCACTAAGTTGCATGCCTTTAATTTTTCCTGAAGATTGTGCTTGCTTAATAGCTCTCCCAGTCCTTCCATCAAGATAATAAAAAGAAAGGGGGAGAGTGGGTATCCCTGTCTCAGGCCTCGAGAAGGACTGAAAATCTCTAAAGGGGAGCCATTGACAAAAATAGAAAAGCTGGAGGAGGTCACCAGTGCCATTACCGATTTAACGCAGATATGATCAAATCCAAATGAAATCAAAATTTTCTTAAGGTAGACCCAGTTTACCATGTCATAAGCCTTGGCAATATCTAATTGCATGATCATACCTGCCTGCTTCTTGCTAGTTAAAGAGTGCACCACTTCTTTCGCTTAAATGATGTTGTCCAAAATTTGTCTGCCTTCCACATAACCTGATTGCTCCCCAGAAACTAGGACTGGAAGCAAAGGTTTATGTCTGTTAGCCACAACCTTGGATATAATCTTGTAGATTACGTTGCATAGGGCTATGGGTCTGTATTTATTTGGTGTAAGAGCAATCTTCTATTTGGGGATCCGGGCTATGAAGGAAGTATTGAGGGCTTTCAAAATGGTTTTATTTGACCTAGAATCCTCCACCACATTCAAAATGTCCTACTTAACTATATTCCAACAAGCTCTGAAAAGGTCCACATTGAAACCATCCAGGCCCGTTGCTTTGCCATTCTGCATGTCTTTGATTACATCTCTCAACTCATCTTCTGTTACTTGTCTATTAAGGTTGAAGTTGACATCCTTGGATACCAGTTTCAGTATGTTTCTAGTAATCTCCCTGATAGCTTGCTCTCTATCTGAAATGTTTTCCTGTGTTATACCTTGGAAGTGGTGGATTAACACAGCTTCTATAGCTTTATGGGATATTTGAAGTTCCCCTGCTTCATTCTTGATTGAAGAGATATTATTGTGAACTCTATTGGCCATTGTGGTTCTATGAAAGAACTTAGTATTGCGCTCTCCTTCTTTTAACCATTGAAATCTGGATTTTTGTCTCCAAAATATTTCCTCTTGTTTACATAGATCCTCACATTTTTGATAATGTTTCTCCGCTTGTTCACTAATTTTTTTATGAAAGCCTTCCTTAATTAGAGCTTGGTTGAGAACCTGCATTTTGTTTTCAACTACTCTCTTTTCTTCAAAAATATTCCCAAAATCCTTTCTATTCCATTCCTTAAGCCAGCATTTTATGTGCTTTAATCTCTTGTGAAGAAGATACATTCTGTTTCCCTGAATCTGCAAGTCCTCTGACCACCATTTCTCAATGTTTCTTATGAATTCTGGATCTGACAGCTAGATATTTTCAAATCTAAAGGGTTTTTTTCTAGGAGTCCCTAAACCCTTGATTTCCAATTGGATTGGCCAATGATCTGAGCCTCTAAAGGGAAGAACTCGTACTGTTACCTCTTTCCCATCTAGCATAAGATTCTTAGAGATGAAGAATCTATCTAGCTTTGAGGCAACTAGGGCATCTCCTCCTCTCCTGTTATTCCAAGTAAATAGGCCAGTATTCCAATTAGTATCAACAACCTTTATGTTGTCAGAAAAAGTTTGGAAAGCCATGGAGTCTTTACATAGAGATCTTGTTCCTCATTTCTTCTCTGAAAGGGATTTAATCATGTTAAAATCCCCTCCCATGATCCAAGGTATATCTGAATGTCTGCTCCTAAGATCCACCAGGGTATCCAAAAACTTAAGTTTGTCATCTATTCTTCGAGGACCATAACATTTGTGACCAGAAAGGTATCCCTTTCTCCTACGGGTTGAATGATAATCGACAAGTACTTTCTGGATGCCTCAGCATCCAGAATGCCAATTTTGTGGGGATTCCATAGAGTGAGTAAACCCTCTGGTATATTCTCTACTTTTACATCAAGAAACTCATAGCTGTTGAGCCATTTACTGTGCATTTGTCTTACCTTTTGAATGGAAAATTTCATTTCTTGGATAAACATTATATCCAGGGTTTCTTGTTTCATTCTGTTGCTAAGCATTCTCTGCTTTCTCTTACTCCCTAGAACTCTAATATTCCAAGATGTCAACTTCATTATAAAAGATTTGTAAAGGAGTAGCTGGCTAGATCTTTAATCTTACCTGAATCAATCATTAGCTTTCCACAGTCCATCAAGAGTTCATTCTAGTTTTTCCTACCTCTTTTCTTGCGTGGGATTCTATTAACTGGTCCCAGTGTAGTTTTCATTGTTTTCACTACTCTGTTGTCCTTCTTGTCTATGTTGTTACATCGCTCTAGCTTCCCAGATTTTGATCTCCATAGAAACAGTTGTTGTATTCTATTGAGTTCCTCTTGAGGTAGCGAACCCACTCCCCCCACAATATCCTTCTAGGTCTAGGCTTTATTTGTCAAGAATTTCTAGTAGTTCATGGTCCTCTGGGTGATATCCTGGTCTATTTCCTATTTAACATCGCTCATAGTGGCTTCTTTCTGGTTCTCATCATTTTGTGTTTGTTCTAGGTTTTCCCCTTCTTGCTTTTCAACAGAACTCCCTTCCATTGCTTGATCTGCTTTAGTAATCTCTTCCTCTTCTTGAAGCACTTGAAAATTGTTCTACCTAAATTGTTGTCCTTCGCGCTACTAACTTTTCGGTCCTCTTTTACCTCCTTTACTTCGGTTAACCACTTTCTCAAATCCATTTGATTCTTTCACTATATTGCTTCTGCTTTTGTTTATTTCTTTGTTGAGAAGACATTCTCTGAAGAGATGTCCATGTTCATGGCATTTGCGACATCTGAATGGAATGTGCTCATAATCTACTGTTTGCACCAATTCTTCATAAAAAACTTCTAGTATTATCTCCTCCGGTAGAGCTCCTGATAGATATATTTCCACACATATTCTAGCAAAGGAAGTGTATTTTCGTCTTTTAGTGGCTTCAGAGGCTTTAACATAGTGACCTAATTTATTGCCTATGGCCGCTAACGATTCATTTTGCCAGTAATCAAGAGGTAGAGAGTAGAGCCTTACCCAGACTGGAGCTAAAGTAAAAGTCTCCTTTTTTGGCATGATGTTCATTATCCATGGTCTCATGTAGAGCCATGCAGTAGCATAGAAGTAGGGCCCTCCTTCAAATATTTTGTCCTTGTCTTCAATATTTGTGAACACCACCGTGAAGAAACCCTTGGACCCAAGATGAAAATCTACGCTTCCTTTAGGTTTCCAGTGGTATTTGACCCATGACTATAGGGCTTTTTCAGTGGGCCATAGTCCCATGAACTTACAGATGATGGCATATGTCCCCATGTGTTCCTTGTACACCTACAGCTCTGGATTATTTAAAATCACACTGGGAGTTATATCCGTTTTGGGTTTGCAAATCCCCTTATGTTTCTTGTCTTTATTTTCCTGTTTTTTTTCTTCTACCTCCCTATCTATTGTGCCATGTTGATCCTTTTCTATCTATTCTTCTGTTCCCTCTTCCGTGATTTTTTTCCTTCCACCCCTGTTTCCCTAACATTTTTTAGAGGCTTCTTTCCCCTGCTGGCCATGGCCTCCTTGTAGGAGGGAGTGGAGCCCCCTCCTCTGCCTCCCTTCATAGGGTTCTTTGACTGTCTCTGCATGCGCTAAACTCTGTTTGCTCTTCCTTTTTCGCTCACATTCCCTCAAAAATTCTCCGGCGCTACTTTCTTTCACTTGAGCAATAGATCTCTCTTGGTCCTATCAGATCAAATTGTCTATATGATTTTTATAAACTTACCACAGGGTCAAGAAGGAATTTTTTTGGGATGGCCTTAAATCTAATATTTGAAATTTTGTGGTGGAGTGTTTGGTTTTCCAACAAAATAAAGTTGATTCAATTAAGACCCCAAGTTTGTTACATCCTTTGTCCATTCAAAGACAACATTGGGAGGAAGTTTCAATGTATTTTATCATAGGTTTGCCCAAGCCTGAGGGAAAAAAAGTCATCATGGTGGTAGTTGATAGACTTACCAAGTATCCACACTTTTGTGCATTATCTCATCCATTTACATCCAGTACAATTTCTATTTCATTTATGGAAACAATTCAAAAGCTACATGGAAACCCAAATATTCTTGTAAGTTACAGAGATCCCCTTTTCACTGGAAATTTTTGGACATAACTATCTTTTTGTCTCGGTACTCAATTAGCTCTAAGCTCATCTTATCATCCTCAATCTAATGGGAAAACTATGATAGTTAACAAATGTTTGGTAGGATATCTTTGTTTCCTTGTACCTGATAAAAAAATACAATGGGTCAAGTTGTTACCTCTGGGTGAATGGTGGTATAATACTTCCTTTCATACTGCAACAAAAATGAACCCCTTTATGGCACTTTATGATTATCATCCACCATCCATCACATCATATTTAAGAGAAAATTGTAACATTTAAGCAGTGGAAGATCACATCGAGCATGAGCAGCAAGTTCTCCAACTCTTGAACGATAACCTCACTTTGGCATATAATCGAATAAGACAATAGACATATCAACATTGCGATGAAATAAGTTTTGATGTAGGTGAGCAGGTATTTTTACTTCTACAACCATACAAACAAATGCCCCTCAATAAATCTAAGAAGGATAATAAATTATCACCAATGTAATGTGGTCCTTACAAGGTGTTGCAAAATATTTGTACTATGGAATACAAATTGGAGCTTCTTTCGTATTCCCAAGTGCACCCATATTTCCATGTTTCACGCTTAAAGAAAGTTATAGGTTACAAGCTCTCAGTTCAAACAATATTTCGAGAACATCATGAGCAAGGAAAAGCCATATTGTAACTTGAAGAAGTGAAGTAGACAAGAACTTGATAGCTACGAAATTGATCAATTTTAGAGTATCATATCAAGTGGAAGAACTTGCCCATTGAAGATTCCACATGGGGGGATGAGAATTTTATACATAAGCATCCAGAACTACTCAGGCATTGAGGAAAACATATTTTTGAAGGACAGGGCATGTTAGGTCCATATAATAATAATGTAGCCCCTTATTTTTATTTTTGTTGCCATGTTGTCCACATATTCTTATTATTTTACCTCATAGAAGCTCACTATTTTTATTGGTGTGCCGTTACAATATTATTGTTATGTAGGCTCATATTATATTGTGACCCCTTAGAGTCCTATATATAGAAAGGATGTTTTATCATTTGAATTATCCAACAATTTTTCATTCATGTGATGTAAAGGAAGTTTACCCCTTGAAGAGGCTATTTTTTAAGTCATTGATCTATCTTTTTTTTGTGAGCTAGTTGCATACCACCTTTTTCCCTACCTCTACCTGAAGTAGTACTACAAGATGACTATTCCTCTACATATCCCATAGGGCAAAGTTGGGACTTTATGATAATTTTCAAATTCTCCCAGTTATTCTTTAGAAGATCTCCAACTATTATCGGGGTTTCCATGTGGATTTCTGAGTAAGTTGAGGCATGTACTTATAATTTTGGATGTTTAAATGAATTGTTTTCTTCTTCCTATATGTGGTGCGCTTATGGATTAGGATTTTCGATTTCAGCGATAAAGTGTTGAATCCTGCCAAGCATGTGAGATAATGTGACTACGTCATTGATTTTATGCCCTCAAATTGTGATTTCTTTATTTTTTAGATTTATTTACAACAAGAAGAAATAGAATAAAATGTACAATATTAAACAAAAACAAATAAAATTTAATAATAAGTAATTACATAAACCAAATAAAAGCATGCACATATGCATAGTATGGGACAAGTGTAGTTGATATGAATATAATAAGAACTGAAGGGAAACAATTTTATGGACAACTATAAAAAAAAAAAAAAACAATTTTATGGACAACTATAAAAAAAAATGTTCTATAAGTCAAAGGAATTCATAAAAATGTGAAAATATGTTATATATATTTTGCATCAATTTAAATAAATTTTAGCCCAAACTATTCCTGAAATAAAATAAAATACATAAAAGATACACATATAAATGGCTAGAAATCACTGATTTTTATTAGTAAGAGTACAATCTACCATCTCACTAGTTCATGTGAGAACTATTGCCCATAATTAAATTCAAAGTGTTATATTTTTAATATAACAAAATTTCTTTAAAGAAAGTTTAGCCATTAGCACTAGCATTGGCACTAGCATTAAATGCTAGACCTTTTACCAACATAAATAAGTACAGAAAATCAAGATAACCTAGGAAATGAAGAAAATGAATTAGACTTCCAACTTGTCACTCCTTTGAGTAAGTATGTTTCCACCAAATAGGCCATCTTTCTTCTTAACAAAGAAATAAGTAATTAGGGGTAATTAATGAGTGCTTTAAAGGTTGTGCAAAATGTCTCCTTACAGGTTCTGTATCTCTCCTTTATAGTCGGTGTTTCCCTTTCGTATATCTTTTCCTTTATGTTGATTTTACTTCTCATATATTTTATTAACACTCAAGAAGGAGAGTTGTAAAGGATTAGAGTTAGTTACTTTTTATACAGTCAATTTTGGTAGGTGGGGTCTCACCTTATTTATCTCACTAACATAATACCACCTTGTGACTACCAATTTAAATATCATCAAACATTGAGACACATTATGTAAAATATTGCATTATATCACCAAACATGTATATGTAATAATTAATATATAACTCATAAAAAAAATGAGCACTTACTAAACACCTTGTCTCTCCCATCCTAAATAACATGTATAAATATAACCAATAAAATTAAACTCAAAATAATAAACAAAAAAAATTAGCCATGAGGCTTCATGCTTGTGTCTCCCATGATATATAACATCAAACATACCAATAGAAAAATAAGTCCAATAATATCAATAATCAAACTATATTACTTGTATCTCCCCCATAAGCAACAGAAAAAACAATATATATATATATATATATATATATATATATATATGAAATATAATGATGTTATAAAATATTCACCAAAGTGTTAGAAAATAAATATGTTGTAAATTGTGCCAAAGAGTATATATAATATGAATAAGAGATAAAAATTGTCTCTCAAGGTGTGGGAGAGGTTGTAAAGGATGATGAGTCATAACTTGAGAGGTAGCAGAGTAGAAATCAAATGAGGAATAAAAATATGGGATATAGTTCACCAACAAGGATATACTGAAGGTTGAGTAATCGGTAATTGAACCCATCCATCATATTGTGGTTGTTTTTGGGGTTATAAGGGTTGTTTTGGAGGTTTTCATGAAATTCTAGGGTGTGGGAGAGCCATGTTATGAGGTGGTTACAAGGTTTCCTAAAGTGGTGGGCCTCCCATGAAAACATGTCATGTTGGTGTCAAATGGTTGAACTCTTCAGAATTGGTGTCCAAGTGAGTAGAGAAGTGAATTATCTTGTTTTAGTCATATCTACTAGTGAGATTCATATGTGGTCCTTGTCATGTCTTATTATTGTTGGTGTCAAATAGTTGAACTCTTCAGAATTGGTGTCCAAGTGAGTAGAGAAGTGAATTCTCTTTTTTCTTTCATATCTACTAGTGAGATTCCTATGTGGTCCTTGTCATGTCTTATTATTGTTGGTGTCAAATGGTTGAACTCTTTAGATTTGGTGTCCAAGTGAGTAGAGAAGTGAATTCTCTTCTTTCAGTCATATCTACTAGTGACACTCCAGTGTGTTCCTTGTCATGTCTTATTATTAAGAAATACATTGTTATGAAAATTCATCATGTTACTCTTTAATAAATCTATATGCAAGTAAGCAACAAAGTATATCATGTTCAAGTTCCTATAGATGTAAATGCAAGTGTGCATGAAAATACATTATATGAGGAATGAACAACTTTATTCTGAGGAGGGGAAGGCTCAATGGATGTAAAGACCATGAAATAGCTTTAATTGAATGGCATGAAAACTTCACATTAAAAAAGCCTGATAATGCATAAGTGTATAATTTTGTTTCAGTAAACTCAAGAAAAAAATTTGGGCCTGTAATAGCTATTAAGCTGTTGAATTTTAGTATGTAAAGCTACTCATGACATGGGTTAATATATAATATGGACATAACGAAAATAGTGTAGATGGAACATGATATAATACGAGGTCAATTACAGTCAAGCAATATGCTAGGAGATATTGTATTTTGAAGAGCAAGGACTCCCTATTAAGTCGTGGAAAGACTTCAAATTTTGTTCCATTTATTGAAGACCAAAACTTTGATTACATGGACAGAATGGCGAGTCTCGGGTTGGAATGTGGCACATCGAGGAAGAAGGTTGGATGTATGATGAAACTGGAGGAAGTATACCAAAAATTTTTCACAGAAATGGAAACCGTGGACAAAATTCGCCATGCCTTGAGATAGACGCTTACAGGGTAGTGAGGAACTTAATATTGTAGTGGTTCGGGACACCACATTATGCCAATTAAAATA
This sequence comes from Pinus tabuliformis, assembly GCA_031772625.1. NCBI lineage: Eukaryota > Viridiplantae > Streptophyta > Pinopsida > Pinales > Pinaceae > Pinus > Pinus tabuliformis. The sequence goes on from CM062820.1 coordinate 1,440,150,148, forward strand.
AATTATTGCAGTTATATTTTTGGGGAGGTTTACACATTATATAATTGAAGGGATGGGTATATTGTATAGGTACACTCCCTTTTTTCGTAAAAAAATTGTTGTCTTGTTTTAATATAACAAGTTTGTATCATTAATTAACAATGGTTATCGTGAAAATTGTTTTCATGAAGACCTGAAATAAGACCAAAAATAATTGCGTTGAATCAATAATTCATGGACAAACCTGAAATTGTATGTTAACATGGATAATGGACTGAGTATTCCATGTAATATTGGGAGTAGTAATATCAGTTAACTTTCCCCTAATCATTTCAGCAAATGAACGAGGAAATATCACCAGGTGGGAGGTGCAATGTAGCTCCTGAAGGAAATCAGACTAAGGTCTTTTCTTGGACCGTAGCGTGATACACTGCAAAGGGTATAAACATATACTCCTAATAGACCATGGGCTAGTTGCATTTAGTCCCTAGGGACTTTTAATTTACATCAATAGACCATGATGAATAGAGAAAATATGAAGATAAATGACATGACGTTGAATGCCATTTCTTTTGATTAAAGAGAATATGAGTAATTTCATTATGAAGGGTGCAAATATCATGGACCATTTATTTTGATTAAAGAGAATATGAGAAAGTTCATTATGAAGGGTGCAAATATCATGGACCATTTATTTTGATTAAAGAGAATATGAACAAGTTCATTCTCGTGCATTATATGAGGCGATTTTTTGCAAGAGAAAAAGTATTTTTGATGGAACAGAGCAATGCAGATGTAAGAATGACCATGTAATTTTTGTTGGCAATTAGCTAGTCAGGCTCTGTTGTTTCAGTATAGAATGAACCGTTAAATATTGAAACAATGTAACTTTTGATCATCACTGTGTAACTCTCATAATAATAAAACCCATGTTAACTGAACCAGACGTAGATGATTGAATCTATGCCATGCATCCTTTTGACAGGTTAGCCTTCATTAAAATAAAGCAAGCGAATTCACAAAGTTTGTTCATATTAAGGGAGCCGAATAACATTCCTGTAAGACTGTATATATCAACTTGAGTTTAAAATCATCCACCCTAATATATATGAACATAGGGATACTATAACGCAATGTGTGCTCAAGGAAAGATGAATGGAGAACATTTTTCTTAACATGCAAAACAATTATACAATAACAAAGGAAAATGGAAGGGGGAAAAGAGTGAAAGCGGTTAACCCCACCGCAAATAAAATAATCATAACTAGAACAAAACTATAATAGCTATTTGGACCCATAGAACTGCCCATACCTCATAATCAAAGTTTAAATCAAATTAAAATATAATTGCATAGTTATAGCATCAAATAAGGGTTCTCCCATATGTATGCAAATCTTTCTCGGCCATTCTTGGCGTGTAAGTTAAACCAACATTTCCCTCTTTTCATTTGCTCGTGGAGTGGCTCAAAGACTAGGAGAAACATCATAGCACATAGTTCATTTACTCGATGAATGTCGTGTGCATTTACCACAGTACCATCACCTGCCACATATAAACAATATTCACACTCTACTGTGTTGGGAGTCAGTCAACTATTAATATATATGCCGAGTGGATCCACTATGTGGTAGAGAAGATATGATGCGGAGGGTATTACCCTCCCAGGACAAGATTAAACAACTAATCCAATGCATATTCAGAACTGACATGGAAACAAACACATGATTTCATATCGTTCATGAGGATTTTGATTAAGTGCAGTTTATGTACATTGATGTCTACGAGGTGATAGGGTTTACATATCCCAATGGGTAGGTTCTAAGATAGCTCAATAAAACTAAATCCTGTTGAACCATATAATAGATATGTTACAAGCTTTGTGTGCTATGAATTGGTATGTTGTGTATTATGTAGTGATCGGGTTTTGTAACACAAGCCACAAATTGATATATAATGTGCTATGGTCAGGGTCAGGATTACAACCATTGACCTAACATAAATTTAATAGTTGGGTTGAGTGGATAGCCCAAATATTTTTAGGTTTTTATTTTGAAAACAAAGCAACCCAAACACCTTTATATTGCACTACAAAGTAAAATGCAAGACTTTTTTTATTTTTATATTATTAATGCAAACTACATGCATGAAAACTATTGATTGCTGAAAACTTTGAATTACGCCTTTATCATATCATCAACATTCTTCTATCAATTGTTCATGGAAGCATATATGAAAAATATTGGTGTCAATCTTCTACATAATACTATAAAAACTTAATATTGAATGTGTTCCCTTTGCTTAGAAATGTGTGTTCTTGCACAAGTGATTTTCAAATAGAGTAATTATAGAATCACCATGACATACAAAACAATAAAATAACCATTTATTATAGTATCTAAACATATTTGACTGAACTATGCAAAAAAATCCTTATTACATCGATAAAGGGAGTAGCCCGCCTAAAACTTAATTAGGGTTTTATTAATTTGTTTCTTATTTTTCTTTATAGGAGATAGCTATCAAGTACTTGAGATATCTTCATTTTGTGGAGGTAGTTCTGTCAACATGAAGAAAACAAAATACACCTATAACTTTTGCAATCAATGCTTTAACTTCAAAGCATCAATCTCACGTTTATATGGGTTGATGAAAACATTAACTTGCATCTTGAACAAGAACTAATAATGGTTGATGGCACTCATGATCTTCCTCATCCCGTAATTTTCACTTTAATCTGACCATTAAGGTGCAATCTGTGTCTTATCATATTCTGAGCTTGTTTGTAAGAGAATCAATAAAGAGATTCATACTATGACTAATATTTGTGTCCTATTCTTTTGGACTTGAGAAGCTATCCTCTTCTTCATCTAAATGGTTATTAATAGATTCGTCATCCATGGATGGAGTTTTACAAATTTTAGTTTCACTAATCTAAATCTAGTACAACTGTCCGCAATATATCCAAACAAGAAATGTGATGTGATACTAGTATGATCCATAAAATACCATGGATATTACACTTGACAACTTGTTAGAATCTATATTCTAAAATATATTTGAAAATTGAAAAATCTACACTTTGATGGTTATTTTTCCTTAGATTTCTAGATTTGTTAATTACTATGCTATGCTTAGCGCACACTGCATACAATACATAAAATATGGAAAATATCAGATAGTGAAATAAAACCCAAAAACCACAATAAACACAAAATATGATATGGGAAACCCTTATGGGAGAAAACCTAGATGTAAGGTGAGGATATTCTACTACTTTTTTAAATGGAAATGGAAGCAAGTACAAAGAAGCAAGACTTATGGCCTGTTGGATTCTCTAGTTCACAAATCCTCTCCATTTTCTCTCTACTTCTCTAGTTTTGGTTACTCTTCTCATTGACATAACAAAATTCACTCATTTAGAATGGGACCCCTTCTACTCATACTGGTTCGATTATACACCAATGTGCTACATTTCTAGTGGTTAAGGTTGACTCCATTAACTCTTAACTAGAGTTACAGTGTTGACTATATTAGAGACTTATTCATTTTGATCAAATGGATAGCACCTTTTCGATGAATAATGGTGGTTCACATGACATCTTCTTGAATCATGATGGTCAAAATAGGAACCAAAACTTTGGATGACATAAATTTTGCATACATACTAACATTGAGGTCTTTCTTGTGTCATTATAAAGGTATCTCGGTGTACGATTGTAACAACCTCCACAGGTTAATGTGCATATAAAACAACATAATAGGAACAGAAATACAGTAAACATATCATCCATCAAAATCCATATATATATATATATATATATGAATTTTCACATGAAAGTCAAGGGAATGAAGTTTTCATTCATAAATTCAATGAACCAACCAGTGATGGGACTACCATGTTCCACCCACCCATAGATTGGCTGAGCCAAGCCTCTCTTCATCCAATCACCACCGTGTCATATTCAAAGCATGAATGTGGGATCTCATAGAACACATCAATCAAAACTCATACACGGCTTCTAGAGGCCACCCGCTTCAACCCACCAAATAGTGATTCTAGCTTAAGATCATACATCACCAAAAACCATCATCAGATTGGTCTCCATCCAAGCCTTTATGGCTTCTAGAGCATTTGTCCCACCAACGCTTCTAGAACTAGTAACTCAACCCACAACATATACAGGGCTTCCAAAGCGTTTGTCCAACTAAGGCTTCTAGGACTAGTAACTCAACCCACCAAGGGTTTCCAGAGCGTTTTTCCAACCAAGGCTTCCAGGACTAGTAACTCAACCCAAGTTGTTACAGGGCTTCCGGAGCATTTTTTCAACCAGGGCTTCGAGGAATAATAACTCAACCAAAGCTAAGGAAGCATGAGAACCAACCTAAACAAAACAATGAAAGTAAATCCACAATCACCATGGCTATCCAGGAAATGGCAAGGCTAGGCAAGCCACTGTCAATCCTGACCATCCTCCATGCCCATCACAGATCATAACCAAGAAACCACATGCATGTGCCATGCATGCCAAAACTTGTGAAGAAATCATACATGCAATTTGGTACCTGCAAGCAAATATGATGTAGTTGCTAATGTCCATGCCTTCTTGCGCTTTCCTGCTCTTCCTTTGCCTTCTTGCTCCAAGAATCCAAGTATACCACACCATCCAAGAGTGCTCCAAGAAAACTCTAAGTAATGAAGAGTATGAGAGAGAGAGAATAATGAGAGAGCTCTGAAAAGGCACTGATGAAGTCCTTCCCACTAATCCTTATACACCTTTTTGGTAATGAGGCCTCTATTTTCTTAATTTTCCATTATTTTCCTTCAATTTCCTCCTCACATGCAGAATGTGCCCTTTCACCTCTCTTTTCTCCTAGTTTCAATTATTTTCATAAATAAATGTGCCAAATACCTTTTTTCCTCTTTAATGCCTTAGCCATTGCCTTTACCAATTTCCTTAGCCATAAACAACCAAATGAACACCCCCTAAGATGTCCTACCCACCATTCGGCTTAGAATATATTTCCCATCATCCGTGGTATTTATATATTTTTACATGGAATTTTCACTGGGGCTATTACAGACCCCCCCCCTTGGGGGAACACCATCCTTAGTGTTGAATGACACCTAATGCCAACATGGCTACTGAAATAAAAGTATATTGCCCATGGAGCTTTATAACACAACTCATTATGGTATTTACAATGATCATTCTGCTTAAGAAAACTCATATGACATCATAACATCATGATAACTTAACCACATGATAGCATAATAACATTACACCCATACCGCATAGCGGAGCTTTATAACATAGCTCGTTACGATATTTACATCCATACATGGGTGTACATAAACAACATCATCAAAATATATATACCAAAACATATGCCAACTCATATACCAAACATATATCAATCATACACTAATCATCATATAGCATATACCAAAACATCATAAGGCATATATCAAAACATCATATAGCATGTATCAACCAACATAAAGCACATACCAAATCATCATAAAGCATACATCAACCATCATAAATCATATATCAATCACCATAAACCATATACTAAACCAACATAAATCAAATACTAAACCATCATAAAGAAACTACCAAACCACCATAAGCAACCACAAAACCCCCATATCAAGCTGCTAATTCTTGTAGTTGATTTCAACTACCCAACTGGGAATGTTCATGATTCTTGTACCATGCACATAGCTTCCATGAGTTTTAAAATAAATTAAAATAAATTCACATCATACCTCATTTGTATCTCGTCAATATGGTACATTTGAAATCATGTTCGCTTCTTCTCACAACAAGTCAAACTAGCATATTTGACCAAGTCAACATGTATAAAAATATCACATCAAGTTAGCTCAAACATAACCATCAAAATAAAAAATGTCATGTAACCATAATAAATCAAAATCATAGATCACATGTAATCATCATGGGCTAAAATCATAAATCATATGCATACTAAAACCGAAATACAATATTGATACTTATCCTTCATCGATCATTACTTCTACCTTGGTTTTTTCTGTAATAGATTGGATTGCTTTCCACACCTGACAAACATCTGGTGCCTTCTCCTTAAGCATGTGCACATACGCATAGTGTGCATCGCACACATATGACCACATACGACATGGAACTCCATGCAACACATGCATCTACACCTGATATACAACACATACACCTACATCCAATGTACGACACAACTCAATACATATGCTTGCATCTTGTGTATAACACAATACATGCACCTACACCTGATGTACAATCCAACACAAATAAGTGTCTAGGTTGCAACACAATGAATGCATAAGTCACGATACCATGATTGCACAATGCACATACACAATACCTCATGTCCATCACTTAGCATGGATGACATGCACCCAATACCACACATACACCAACACCATAGATATAACATGTACATAATACCACTAGTACATCACACCACTTGCACAACATGTGCATGACACCACCTACACATCATGTACACAATGCTACATGTACACTTCACCACTATACAATGCATACACAATACCACATGTACACAGTACCACATGCACAACATGTACGCGACACCACATGTACACAACACCACATGCATGACATGTAAATAGCACCACATGCAGACAACACCCCTTGTACAATATGTACACAACACCACACACATATGACACCACTTGTACAATCATGCACACCACAACATATATACATAGTACTAGTGTACCATATGCATGAATCACCACTTGTACATAGCACTGCATATCCAACATGTACACATCATCATCTATACATAGCACCGCATATCCAACATGCATAGAGAACCATATGCATACAACACCACATATCCATCATGCACACAGTACAATATGTACACAACACCACATATCCATCATGTACACAGTACAATATATACACAATACTACATATCCAATATGTGCATAGCACCATCTATACCCAGTATTGAATATGTAACATTCATACAACACTATTTGTACCGTCATATACATAACATTGCATAAACAACATGTACACACACTATATATACACAACATCAGATGTGTACACATCATATATCAAACATGTACAACATATACAATATATGCGCAACAATAGTACCACACATCCAAAATCATATTGTCCTTACCAAGAAACCTTTCTTCCCATGTCTTATGGATGCTTACCCTAGCATGTCACAAACCACATTACTTTCACTTTACTTATGTATCCTTCAACATTCCCTATCATAAAATAAACATGGGAATAATACAAGTATACAATACCAAATCATATCCACATGATATTGACCTCGTATATTTGTCGTGACTATTCTTCCCAATTAATTCCTCGTAAGACAAGGAACCTCTTCATTTTGTCCTCGTGCATAAGCATGGTGAACACTAGTATTGCAGCAATAATGCTGGAGCTCCTTGGCTACCTACTTTACTCTTATCAACCTGGTAGTTCGTAACAAACTTGGAAGCATTGGTGTTGTACGCACAAGTACTAGTTCTCACTGCAGGTTGTCACTTGGTCAGCCGGCGCAAGATCATTGGGAGCTCAAGCCAACTTCTATGGATTCCAAAAGAAGCTCTTATATTTGATGAAAGGAAAGAAAGATTACTCTACAGATGTTATTTTGATTGCAGAAATGAGAAAGACTAAAATGTAAAGCAAACCTAGTAAACCCTAATTAACCAACTAATTCTAATTTTGCAGAAAGCACTACGGAAACCATGAAAGGAATGAAATTACCTACTCAAGGAAGTAAACAAAATCTAACTATGTTATTCGTGGAAGTAAATAAGAAAAATACATATTTTTGGATTTTTATGTATTTTTATGTGAATTTGACATGCATGTAATTTATTGTATGTCAGTGTGGCAGCAAATAGGTGGCATTGAAGGGTGGTTTTGGGAATTGAGAGGATGCAGGATGGTGTGGACGAGTTCTGGGAGGTCTCAGGTGACCTTCTCGAGGCTTTTCCCACATTCAACCTTCAAAAGAAAACCTAGAGGAATACATAGGAAATCTATAGGAGGAAAATAGGGAACTACAGGAGGCCTACAGGAGAAGGCTGAGAGCAGTTTTCACTGTTTTGAGGGTGTGAGAGTGGGTGAAAAAGGTGGATGAAGGTTGGAATGAGGTGTTAGGGTGCCTAATGTCTACCATGAATCACCAGGAGAGAGATATATGATTGGATTTTCTCAAGGAGAGAGGAAGAAGTTCTAGGAAAAATGCAAGAAACTAGGGCAGAATTGAGGTGAGATTTGGGAGACCTATAGGGCATGGATCAGATGGAGGGTGCGATTGCTGATAAGTTGGTCCACTGCTGGTAGAGATCTGCTGCATAGGAATTGACAGTCAACCAAGGGAATGAAGAAACAAGTGAAATGGATGTATTTAGAAAAAACAGAGTTTTGCATAAAAATGATCTAAACTATGACCTATGAAAGGAAATGCTGAGAAATGTTGCAGGAAAGGAAAGCGTGAAAGAAGACTATTGCAAAACAACAATTGAGCATGATGAAGATATAAAACAAAGCAAATATAGACATATTAAGCTAATAAAATGTTGCAAACACTAGAAGTCTTATGAATGTGGAAAATCTGTGTTTTTGGGACAGCAAGAGAGTCTTTGCCTCAAATCTTGGTCCCAGAGAGAGGAAGAGATGCCAAGGCACTATTGCTAGCCTTCTGAATGTTTGCTGGTCACTGCCTAACCTGCTACAGAAAGCACAAATAGAAGCAAAGTACTAAACCATCAAAAGCAACCTATTCTTAACCATAAGAGAAACACATCTGTCAGCAAACTAATCTACAAATTGAAACAAAGCATACAAATACAAGTAAAGAAGAGCTTGGCTACTTGGATTGGGCCCTAACCCAAGAGCTTCAGCCCTCTGAGGTAAGTCAATGCTAGCTAAAAAATGATTCCATCTTTATTTTAAAAACAATAGCAAGATTACATGGAACTGTCACAAAAATAATAAGCTCGAAATTTGAGCAGAGTTTACATAAGAAAAAATCTGACCCTAGTGATGCCCTAGGCCTCTCTACTTATAAAAATGAAGCTACCAACATCTTAGTTAAAATCAGGGAGGCTTGCCTCCCAAAAATAGAGATAATCATGAGTCATCCTCCTCTTTCTCAACTGCCTTCTAGTGCATTATTCAGCTACTTGTACTCCAAGATGAATGAAGGGGAATTTGAAGTGAGGAGTAATAAATGAGGGGGATTCCCTCCTATCAGTCCTTTCATTTGTTCGCTTCAAGTTATTGCTTCCATTTTTCCACTTGATCCTTTACTTTGACCTTGAAATCCATCAATAATCTGCATTAAATACATGTTAGACCACATGGCACAATAACTAAGTCAACTCACTCTATAAACATAAATATAATCAAAAAATCATGTAATAAGCAAAGAGAATGGTTAATTTGACTAGGTCAAGAGGTAAAATGAGCCCATATAATTACCCATTTATGATGCTCATCATCACCCCCCTACTGAAGGTGTTGCTCATCGTCTGAGAAACTTGGTCAATCTCCTCATCTTTTATGGCCCTGGTGGCCTCCTTAGCATCCCAGGCTTCTGATGTGGTCTGCTCTTCTTTGCCATAGAATCCTACTTTCCTGTCTATGTCCTTGCACTACTCCTCCTCTTCTTCTTCTCTTCTTCCTTCCAGCATGCCTAGCCGCATTGGGGGACTCAATTTGAGGCCAATCTAGTTGACCTTAGCCTCTGCATGGAGCACTTGTACATCGACACTCTTTTCAATGCCTCCATTAGCCTCATGGGGGAATGATATTCCTTGATCTGCAAATTGTGTGGTAAGGTATTCCATCTCCTCATGCATGCATGCACACAATCATCCACAAGTAGCATTTTCATATCCTCAAAGTGTGCAATGGCTTGTGCCTGATTGGTGAGATATGTAGGGGAAATCTGAGGGTCATTGGCAAGCAAGTTGTGTGTGCTACTGAGTGCCACAGGATCTGATCACTCAACTCGTATCATTATTGGCTCATTCTACTCCTTTATCATCAATATTTTTATTTCTTCTACCCTCATTTCTTCATGGTTCATCCATGAGGCCATGGCCATTAATTGTAGGTCCCCTTGCTTCGCATTGGGATCCCACACATTCCTATCTGTGAGGGCCATGTTGTGTAAGTAGAATTATGCCATCTTTGTCCTATCTTATGAGGTGCTTTTGTCACACAGGTCCATGAACTGTCTCTAGTCTTCGAAAGGCATAGTGCCTCTTTGTGCCAAAGTCTTTATTTGGAATTGTAACCATTGGTCCTTTAGATAGAGGCCATATGATTTGGCTGGTGTTCTAGATTGCAATGCCTCCATGGATAAGTTGGCCATCCATGCCAGCTGGGTCTCTTTCTCTTGCAGTTGCCTCCTTAGTAATTCATTTTCAGTTTCAAGGTGCATTCTTGTAATTGCTTCCATGTCTCTAAGATCACTCAATGCTCTACCCATTTCCTTGAGTTTGTTTTCCATATGGCCAACATCCTCAACTCCTTTGGATTTGGCTATTTGCATCCACCGATGTGTTCTAACTCTTTCTTTCTCCAATTCAAAAAATAGTAGAATTGCAAATTTATGTGGGATTATCCTTCCTCCCTCAAGTAGATTGTAATAGGAGGCAAGACTAGGCTAGGGATTAGGTTCTTGTATCTCTGTTGCTTCCTCCTTCACCTGTGGCTCAACTTCTATCCTTTTCACAAGCTTTTGTGTCTCGTGTAGTTTTGACAGTGTCTCCTGTAGAACTGTCTGAGCCTCATGTACGATTGTTTTTGGGTCCTATAGTACTACCTCTTCCTTCCATCTGGAAGATCTAGGAGTCCCCCTCTCATATGTTACAAGTGTCTTGGAAGGAGATTCTTTTCCGTTTGAAAAGGGTGAATCTTCAATGGTAATTGGCACTTTTGAAGAGGGTTGAGGTTTTTCTGGTTTAATTATTATACTCTTCCTAGTCGTGAAATACATGGGGGTCTTTACTTTCCTCTTTTTCTTTGGATTGATTGGTGTATTGAGGGAAGGGAGGGTAACTACTGCCTCCCTTTCTAAAGTCTCAGGGGACTCTTCTCCTTATTCTGCCTTCTCTGCCTCTTTTTCTCCTTCTTCTGTCTCTTTTTTTGTCTCTTTTTCTATCTCTTCTTGCTCTGTTTCTTCAGATCTCTCCTTCTCTACTTCATTTCATTCCTTCTTCCTTTCTTGTTTTGCTATGTCACCCCTGGCTCCACCTTCTCCCCCTTGTTGTTCTTCCTCCTTACTGCAAATAGGGCTGACATCATAGATTAAGGCCTTTATGTCATCCTCAACTGTCATGCTTCGGAAAACTTCCCATGCTATAGGGAGTGTAAAGGTATGGAAGGCTTCCTCTACTATGATTTTGATTAAGCCATGGTGAGCTAGCTATTCTAAATGTCCTTCTTGTACCTTAGTGCTGGAGTTAATGAGGGACTGTAAGAGGAAGTAAGGTATACTGAGATTTTGAGGTGTTGGAGTGTTCATGCCATACCTTAATTCTTGGAGGATTCTAAAGTGATAACCATAAACAATGCTAAACCTCCCCTCAAAAGAGATGTACTTGATTATTTGATAGCTAAACTCATCCTAGGGATATGGTATGATAGCCCTTCTAATACCATTTTTATCTTCAATAGGGGTTTCATTATTTTGGAAAAGTTCTTCTTGGGAGCTTGGCCAATTGGTTTCCCATCTTTACTCCAAGGCAACCCAAGAGGAACGGTAGTGACCATACTGATGAACTCAGGGGTTATCTCCATGGAAATACCTCTAATGGTGACAATGGCATGAGTTCTTGCGTGAGGGACCAGAGAGAGAGAAAATTCTTGGGCAATTTCCTCATCAAACCCTTGAAATTTCTCAAAGAAACCCATCCAATTTTCCCTTCCGAAGATGTCCACAACTTGAGGATGTGCATGGAGCCTAGTGGAGTTGGTGAGCTCCATGCTCATAAACCCTCCTGTCATATTTCCTATACTCTTTTGTAAAACCAACTATGGAGGTGGAGACACAGAATTTTGAGAAAAACAGAGAAACAGAGGAGACTGTGTTTTTTTCTATAAAAGAATAATTTTTTTTAAGTATTTTCTCCTCTCCTAAAGAGTTATTTCCTCCTCAAATTCAGACCACTTATTTCATATATTAATATTCACCAGGGGGCATGCATGAATCCTACCTCTTCAAACTAAAAATCGTGCTAAAGGTTGTGTTTTCTCCCTTCAAAACAACTCAGTGTCCCTCTTGTAGAAGCTTGTTGTCCCTCTTGTAGTTTTCCTGTGAGTGATCCTATAGAAAACCTTTAGGTGCTTCTGTAGAAAATGCCAAGAGCAAGAATATGGGAGATATGGATGGAGGATGGTGGGTACAAGGCTGTGGGGGCACAAGGAGACTGTTGTAGCTGAGTTACGAGGAGAGAATGAAGGAAAAGGTGGTGAGAATGCTCAGCGAGGAGTACTTATTACCCTTTATGGATATTTTCAATGATGATTACTGAGCTGGAAAGGTATACGTTAGCCATATTGGGATCTTTGGTCCCCACCTGCCTTGTCATCATGGCCCTTCTTGTAACCATCCCTCATTATTGCATCGGAGTTCACACTTCCTCCACTACTTGTCCTTGGCATCTTGTGTTGGAGTTAACTGTGCGCACGTGTGGGTGACATCTTAGATGAGTGGAGTCAACTAGATGAAGGTGGCCAAGTTAACTGGCCACCTTTCCCTCATTCAACCTCAACCATCTTGTTGCTTGTGCATGACTTCTAATTGCACAAATGCAAACAGAGGAGTGACTTAGTTACTTACCTATGATCCGAATGTATTTGTTGTGAGGTGTTGTGGCTTTCTCTACCGCATGCTTTTATTTCCCTTTTTTCATGCTCTCTCTGCTTGTTGATGTGTGATTATGTTCTTGTTTAGGTTCTTCTCTAGTTGGATCTGTGCTTCAGGTGCTTGTTCAAACTTCATGGTGCCCTCTCTTGCTGTTGGTGCTGGATTTCTATGGGATCAGTTGCTACAGGAATTCCTAGAGGAGCTCCTGTAGGTGCTTCTCCCATTGAAACTTCAGCTTCTTTCTATGATTGGAGCTCGCGGATAATGCCAAAGGTGTAGATAAAGGTGGAAAATTTGTAGGTAGGCTTCATGTGATGTTGATGGTGCTTTTTCCTCTCATTTTTTGTTTTTTTGAAAAAAAACTGAAAAACTGCTTTTTTGTGTTTTACTTGTACATGAAGAAAAATGATGCTTGGGGTGTGATGCAGGTTTGGAGATGATGGAAAATAGGTTTGAAGATTGTAGGATGACTTATAGGTTCTTCATGAAGCTTCTTTGAACCTCAAACTGCCTTCTGTAGCCACTTCTGGCTCTTTGTAATTCCTACAAGAGCCTCCTATAGAAGATACAGTTTTTGAAAAAGAGGTATAGTGGGGTGGAAGAAATGCCAAAAATGATGGAGGAAGGTGTGGAGAGGATGAGATCGGTGCTGGTATGAATTTCAGGGTCCCCTTGGAACCTTCTTTTGCTGCCTGTAATCCTCCTACAAACCTGTAGTGCAACAAAAAAAATTCATTTCTTTCATCTCTCTTTTATTCCTTGAAAAACAACTGGGGCACCTCAGAGAGGTTTTCACCCTAATTGCCTATCCTGGGCTCCTCCAAGGGAGGTTTTCACCTAGGGATCTTATTATTTTTTCTCTCTGTTTTTTGACGTCACTGGGCCACCTAAGAAGAGGTTTTCAACCAAATGATGGGACTCAAGTGACTCATGGAGGTTTTCACTTGAGTCCTTATTATTATTATTATTATTATTATTATTATTATTATTATTTTGCTTTCCTTCAATGAGTGGGTGAAGTGGAAGCTAAGACATGCTCCACTACCATCATTTTTTTTTTTTCAGATCTTCAATAAACTCTCGCTTGGAGATGGGTTTCTTGTAGACTTTCAACCAATGTTGATTGACAAGCATGGGGATGGCTTCATCATCAATGGTTCTGCAAAGAACTAAAGCATTGTCATCGCATTTCTCCAAAGTGTAGGGTCCCAACCATCTTTTCCTCAGCTTGCCTTTGAAATCCTTGTATCTTGAATCATAGAGTAGTGCCCAATCTCTCTCTTGGAATTGCTTCTACTTGATATTTTTGTCATGCCATATCTTTCTCTGAAGCTGAACTACCTCTGTATGGAGAAGGCTTTCTTTTTGTATTCATCCAATCCGTTGAGCGAAAGTAATCTCTCCTTTTGTGCATGGTTGAGGTCTAGGTCCAGCTAAGCTACCATACATAGTTTATTGAACTCAAATTCTATTGACAACAAAGCCTTCTTCCCATAGACCAGTTCATAGGGTGTGAAACTGGTGGTGGTCTTCCATGTTGTGTTGTAGGCCTAAGTGGCCTCAACTAATCTGCCTGCCCAGTCTTTTCTACTGCTGCTCACTACCTTGGTTAGGATCCCTTCCAATGCCTTGTTGGTGACCTCCACTTGCCCATTGGCTTATGGATGGTAAGGAGTGAAAGCCCTGTGCTTGATCTGATGATGTGTGATCAGGTCTTCAATGAGGTTGGAAGTGAACTAACTACCTTGATCTGTGACCAACTTTCCTGGATACCCGAACTTTTAGAATATGTTTTCTCTCAAAAAATCAGCTTATTTTTCCTCTGTCACTGCTTTGATTGCTTTTGTCTCTACCCACTTTTTCAGGTAATCAGTCCACACAATGATGTATTGTTTCTGCTTTGAAGGAGGGCTAATAGGCCCCACAATGTCCATGCCCCACTTCTCAAATGGCCTAAAGGTCACTTGAGGTTGCACGGGCATCTCATCCTTTTGGAGTAGGTTTCCCCATCCTCTAACATTGATCACACTGGCTTGTATATCTTCTGACATCCTGATGAAGAGTGGGTCAGTAGTATCATGCTTGCAATATCTTGAAGGTAGTTATTTTTGCTACAAAATGACCTCCACAAGGCCCATCATGGCAAGTCAGGAGGATGTCAAAGACTCCTTCCTCCCTAACACATCTTCTCAAGATCTGATCTGGGCCACGTTTGAAGAGATTTTCCCCAATCGAGGTGAAAGGGGTGTTTTTCCTTACTATCCTACTCTTCTCTTTTCAGGATAGGTGTGGTAGGAACTGTGCTGAAACCAAATAGTTTGATATATTAGCAAACCATGGAGAGAGTCCTGATATAGAAAATAGGTGTTCATCTAGCATTTGGTCACTGACCATTCCTTCTTCACTTGCAGGAAAATTCATTCTAGACAAAAGGTGAGCAACAACATTCTCTTTACTAGGGTTCTCAATAATTGTCAAATGAAACCACTGCAGTAAAAGAAACCATCTAATAATGCGAGCATTCACATATGGTTTGTTCATTAAATATCTGATTGTAGCATGATCAATGTCCACAAAGGTTTGATAGCCTGTGATATAATGTTTGAATTTGTTTAAGGAATGCACAACAACTAGGAGTTCCTTCTCGGTCACTGTATAGTTTAACTCTGCCTTTCACAAGTTTTTTATTATAAAGTATATGGCATGAGGTAACTTTTCATCAATTTTTCCTAAGGCTGCTCCCATTTCGTTTTTTGAGGCATCTGTGTGAATGTGGAAAGGTAGGGCCCAGTTTGGGCCTCTGAGAATTGGGGAAGTTACTAGCTTGCTCTTCAAGGTATTTAAGGCTTCTTGACAATTTTTTGACCATATGAACTCAACATCTTTGCCTAGGAGGCCAAAAAAAGGAGAGACTGGCTTGCTGAAATCTTTAATGAATCTTCTGTAATATCTAGCTAAGCCTAGGAAACTTCTAACATCTCTCACCTTTTGAGGAGGTGGGACCCTTTGGATGATGGTGATTTTATTGAGGTCCACCTACAGTCCTTGTTGAGATATTGCATGACCTATCACGGTCCCTTCAATCATCAAAAATTCACATTTTTCTGGACTGAGGGATAGGTTCATCTCAATACATTTGTGTAGAACTTTTCTTATGTTAGATAAAGCTTCCTGAAAGTCAGAGCCATAAGGAGTAAAATAATCCATGTATATTTCTACTACATCATGAACCAATTCAGAAAATATACTCAATACCGCTCTTTGGAACATATCTGGATCATTGCACAAAGGAAAAGGAAGGACCTGGTATGCAAAGGTACTCCAAGTACAAGTGAAAGTGGTCTTATCTTAGTCTTCTAGGCCGATTTGAATCTTATTGTACCGGCTAAACCCATCTAGGAAGGAGAAAAACTTTTTCCCTACCAGACCGTCTAACACTTGATCTATGAAAGGTAAAGGAAAATGGTCCTTTTTAGTGGCTTTGTTCAATTCCCGATAGTCGACACAGATTCTCCACTTACCATTTTTCTTTGGCACTAGCACCAAAGGAGAGACCCATTCACCTTTAGAAATGGGATAGATGAATCTTGCATCAAGCAATTTCTGTAGTTCTTCCATAACAATATCTTTAAGTGCTAGATTCATCTTCCTTTGAGGCTTCCTGACTAGTTTTCGATCCTCCTTGATGTATATATGATGAGTACATACAAAAGGGTGCACTCCCTTCATTTCCTTATAACTCTAGGTGAAGGCATCTAGATGTTTTCTCAGTAGGTTGCACAGTTCCTTCTCTTGGGACGTAGATAGGGATGGATTGATTTTCAATGTTCTTTTTGGGCCAAACTATATATTTTCGTCACGATGAGAAGTAGGATCAGCCACACAGAGATCTTTTTAGGGGTTGTTTTAGGTTTCTCTTACTATATCTTCTAATGGCGACACACTGGGAGGTGGATTCTGAATCAAATTTTCAATCATATCATCCTCATCTTGCTATTTCCCCACCATAGTGATTTCTAATGCACAAAATGGTGCAGGATAAGCTTCATCCTCATCTTCCTCCTCCAACCAAAGAGGTAGATCATGTTATAGCAAGGGTTGGGAAGGAGGATATAGGATTAAATGTTTGGACATTTTCCCAGCTCAACAGCTGATGTAGGCATCATCTATAGGCAAACAGGGTCTTTCGAGAAAGAGAGGATACCGAGTGAGCTTTTCCTTTGGCTGGAGAACTAGGAAATTAGTAAGGTACTCCCAAGAATCAATGGAGACCATCACATCTTCCACAATCCCCTCAAGGGTCATGGTGGAGCAGTCTGCTAGCTATAGCGCTATCGTGGTCTTTATCAAGGAGCCCTGGAGGTTAAGTTTGAGCATTGTGTCCTTTGTCATCACATTAATGGCAGCTCCTAGATCAACTAAGGTATGCGAGATCATTGTACCATTAATGTGGAAATCAACTATTGGGCTTCCAGTGTACAAACATTTTGGACAGATTACCTGCCCCAACAATAGGTCAGACAGTTGTACTATGACATTGATGGTTGGGGCGTCTCTCTTGTGCCTTCTTGGATGCCTAAAGAACTTCTCTTTGATCAACCTATTATAGATAGGCACATATTTTATGGCTTGAAGAAGTGGTATCTTCACACATAACTGTTTCAATTCTCCGAGGAGTTCAGTCTCTTCTGGGGTAGGTTGGACTGTCACAAATAGTCACTCAAGAAAGGGTGGATTTGCTTTAGGTTCACTTTCCTCTTTCTTTTCCTCAACCTCCCTGGGTGGAGGTTTGCTATCTGGGAGTACTTTCCCGGATCTCAAGTTAATTTATTGAATCTCCACAACATAAGTTGGGCATGATGGTTCCCCACTATACACATGCTGAGCCTGTCTGTTGTTCAGGTTCAGATTTGGATGGGTAGGCATTTGGGGTTTTTGTGGTTAAGCAGAAGGTAACAGTTGTGGTTGGGCAAGTGGTGGAGGCATAAGAGTGGGAAGAGAGTTGTATTGGGGCCTCCACCCCCGATGAGATGCATTCCACTGAGGTTGCGGCTGAGCATAGGATTGAAATGAATGGGTGGCTGGTTAGGCATGATATTGAGATGTGAAGGACCAAGGAGGTTGTGTGGACAAAGAAGGATGAGCAAGGGGACCCCAACAAGGTATCAAGGGAACTTGGTTGGGGTTGCAGTATGCTTGAGATGTCCTTTGCATCCCCTACCGGTATGGTCTATGTCCATGCAACCTTCTTTGTTTTATGTAATAGATTTGTTTATTGACTGCCTCAGCCCCTTGATATACAACTTTAAGTCTGATAAAGGAAGGGCACTTATCTATAGAATGATTCTCTTCACAGACTGAAAGAACCTCTACAGAGTTCAATGGGCATTCATTCCCTAGATGCCTCCTAGTGCATCTAGGCCAAAAAATGGCCAAAGCCCTCTCTGCTTCCTCTTGTTTTCTCTTGATATGTAAGGTATCCATTTGCATCGTAAGAGTCTGCAGTATCTCACGCTTGAAGTCTTCCAGCATGTTTACAATTTCACCTTTAATTGATGAGTTGGAGGAAGAGGTACTGGCTATGGGTTGACTGCCCCTACCTTTCTTTCTCGCTACTCTAGAATGGTTTCTAAAAAAAGCCTTTATGTCCTCATAGGATAGTTGGTAGATGTCTCCCCCGGCCAGTAGATGCACGACGTCTAAAAGTTCTTCTCGAATCCCCCTGAGTAAGACCAACTTCAGAGACTCAGGGTCAAGTGTACACCTGACCCTTTTGTAACTGAGCTGGAATCTCTCTTTATAGTCTTCCAGGGACTCATCACTTCCTATGGTCATTCGAAAGATTTCTTCTTTAGTATCATTTGACCTAAAATAGTCTTGATACTTGTTTTTAAAGGCCTGCTGCATCAGAGCCCAAGTTGTGATCCTATTTCCAGGTAATCCTATGAACCAGTGTAGTGCCACATCCTTGAGAGTAGAAGGGAAGAATTTCAACTTTTTCTCATCTTTTGCATCGTCATAAGTTCAACAGATGACAACAAACTCAAATAAGAAGGTGTTAGGATCTTCTGTAGTCATACCATGCAAATTAGGTAGGGATGAAGGGCATATATTCTTCATTTTGGTGTCCCCATTGGTCTCCCGAATGGGAAAGGTACCCTCTATCCTCTCTCCATTCCCCCTAGCATTTCTGTTTTCAACCATTGGCTCCAAAGGAATCTTTTCTTCTTCTTCTTCCCCTATAGGTTCTTCAAATATGTCTAGCTATTCACCTAAGGGATCTTCTTGATCGTAGCCACTGAAGAAGAGAGAAGGTTGGCTATGTGAAGTAGTGCGGGTGTTGGGCAAAAATTTTCCTTAGTTATCTCTATTCCTACGAGGCATGAAAGGAAATATTTTTGGTTTGTTTTTGTTTCCTTTTCCCCACACTGATAGTACCTGCAAAACTAAAATTGATTGAACAAAACAAATTACAACTAACTGAAATGAACTTGCTGAAATGGAAATTTGCAGAATTGGAAAGGAAAGCAAGGAAATTCAAAACTTGAAAGGGATAGAAATGACTAGTCTACTTTTGCTGAAATGAACTATTAGTAGAATGTTGCAATAGGAAATAGAATAAAGTAGTAATCACAGAATACTCTGATGCTTCCCTAGCAATGACGCCAAAAAGTGGTCAGCACTAGTATTGCATCAACAATGCTGCAACTCCTTAGCTTCCTACTTTACTCTTATCAACCCGGTAGTTCGTAACAAACTTGGAAGCATCGGTGCTGTATGCACAAGTACTAGTTCTCACTGCAGGATGTCACTTGGTCAGCCAACGCAAGATCACTAGGAGCTCAAGAAAACTTCTATGGATTCCAGAAGAGGCTCTTATATGTAATGAAAGGAAAGAAAGATTACTCTATAGATGCTATTCTAATTGTAGAAAGTAGAAAGACTAAAATGTAAAGCAAACCTAGTAAACCCTAATTGACCAACTAATTCTACTTTTTCAAAAAGAACTATGAAAACCATGAAGAGAATGTCATTACCTAATCAAGGAAGTAAACAACATCTAACTATGCTATTCTTGGAATTAAGTAAGCAAAAAACATATTTTTTGATTTTTATGTATTTTTATGTGCATTTGAGATGCATGTAATTTATTGTGTGAGTGTGGCAGCGAATAGGTGGCGTTGAAGGGTGGTTTTCGGAATTTCGAGGATGTACGATGGTGTGGATGGGTCCTAGGACGTTTGATGTGGCCTTTTGGAGGCTTTTCCCACACTCGGTCTTCAAAAGAAATCCTACAGGAAAATATACAGGAGGACAAAGGAAATCTACAAGAGGAAAACAGGGAACTACAAGAGGCCTAAAGGAGGAGATCGAGAGAATTTTTCGCTATTTTGAGGGTGTGAGAGTGGTTGAAAAAGGTGGATAAAGGTTGGAATGAGGTGTTAGGGTGCCTAAGGTCTACCATTAATCACTAGGGGAGAGAGAGATGATTTAATTTGCTCAAGGAGAAAGGAAGAAGTTCAATGGAAAAATGCAGGAAACTAGGGCAGAATTGAGGTGAGATTTGGGAGACCTATAAGGCATGGACCAAATGGAGGGTTTGATTGATGATAAGTTGGCCTACTACTGGAAGAGATCTGCTACATAGAAACTAATAGTCAACCAAGGGAATCAAGCAACAAGTGAAATGAATGTATTTAGGAAAAACTGAGTTTTGCATAAAAATGATCTAAACTATCACCTATGAAAGGAAATGCTGATAAATGTTGCAGGAAAGGAAAGAAGGAAAGAAGACTATTGTAAATCAGGAAGTGAGCATGATGAATAATGTCTAAGGCAATTAAAAGCTGGACTTATTAAGCTAATAAAAAGTTGCAAATAGTAGAAGTCCTATGAGTGAGGAAAATATGTGCTTTTGGGGTAGCAAGAGAGTCTTTGCCTCAAATCATGGTCGTAGAGGGAGCAAGAGAGGTCAAGGAACTATTAGTAGCCTTTTAAATCTTTTCTAGTCACTTCTTAACCTGCTACAGAAAGCACAAATGGAAGCAAGCTACTAAACCATCAAAAGCAACCTATTCTTAACCATAAGAGAAACACATTTGCCAGCAAACTAATCTAAAAACCAAAACAAAGCATACAAATATAAGTAAAGAGGAGCTTGGCTGCTTGGATTGGGCCCTTACCCAAGAGCTTCATCTCTCTGAGGTAAGTCAATGCTAGCTCAAAAGGGATTTCATCTTTATTTTCAAAACAATAGCAAGATTACATGAAACTATCACAAAAATAATAAGCTCGAAATTTGAGCAGAGTTTACATAAGAAAAAATCTGACCCTAGTGAGGTCCTAGGCCTCTCTACTTATACAAATGAAGCTACCTATATATTCCTTAAAATCAGGTAGGCCTGGCTCCCAAAAATCGAGATAATCATCAGTCATCCTCCACTTGCTCAATTGCCTTCTAGTGCATGATTCGGCTGTTTGTACTCCAAGCTGAATGAAGGGGAATTTGAAGTGAGGAGTAATAAATGAGGGGGATTCCCTCCTATAATTCCTCTCCTCTGCCCACTTTTATTTATTTCTACTATTTGTCTAGTGGATCCTTGACTTTGACCTCGAAATCCATCAATAATCTGCATTAAATGCATGTTAGACCACATGGCACAACAACTAACTCAATTCACTCTATAAGCATAAATATAATCATAAAATCATGTAATAAGATAAGAGAATGGTTGATTTGACTAGGTTAGGAGGTAAAATGAGCCCATATAATTACCCATTTATGAGGCTCATCAAAGAAATCATTCCTCCACACGAATGATCCCTAACAACCCTGTCAGACCGTAACATAGATACATGTAGACATACATACACCATAAAATAATAATGATCTCATAAACCAATGTCATACATAGATGCATATGTATATATAAACGTTAACATAAAAAAATCATGATTCATGATCACCTTGTCCAATATGACATACATACATACATGTATACATATATAAACATCAACATACTCATGATCATAAAATAACTACTAAATATCAAGGTCAATGTTAAAAGAACTTCCTTTATTCATGCACAACATGCATGATATTGAAAATAATAATTCCAAGCATAGCCAAGGCTTTTAACGCCTTAGATCCATTTACTTTACCTTTTTTGGTTACCTTTCTTGTGTCTTCACTGCTACTATCCATTTACCACAATGGACCCAACTAGTCCATCCAATTGTCATAGTCTTATCTTTCGTTGTGCTTATCTTCCGCTATGCTTACTCATGCACAGAGCTTCATCTGGGTCTTATAACATTGGTTGGGTACGACACATCTCTCTTGATTTCCATCAACTTTCCTCTTTCCCAATCAATTCCCAAGACTCAAAACTTAAGAAGAAAGAATGGAAACAATAAGAAGGAAACCATGAAAACCAATAACAACATGACTCTGCAAAAAAAGTGCCATAGCTATGAAATAGACATAATAAAACTTGCAAATCAAGTGCAACAATCACAAAAGGCAAAAAGCACAAGACTAACAACAAACACCATCACTCGATGCCCATGGTTCCCAGGGAAATTCAACTGGAGCCTTCTTCAAGATTTCATGGCTGTCTCTTGCTATGCAATCCCCTGCATCATACTACCATAAATAGATAATTGTGAGTGCATAAATAGAAATACACCAGTTACCTTATCTTGTTGTGCCAAGCATGCTACTTGCAACTGAACACAAACATGCCAGCTCTCAAGGGACTCCAATTCTTTAATAGGTCCACCTGTAGCTAAAGACTAACTAATATACTTGTCAAGTACATGTTGATGAATATAGCATGTATCCACATAATGTCAAACTAGATTAAGGTTAATAAGACCTCCTGTATGCAAATATATCATTTGTTTGGGATTAGGGATTCCAAACATAGCCAAAGGAATTATTGTCCAATTCCTTTCTTTTACATTTTTACCTTGCTGTAAGCGAGTCTTACCATGTGCTATCACATCATGTAATTGTTAGCTATATAAACATATCAATTATTACCTTATCACACTAATACCAAACATGTTCCCTACAACTTCTCACACCTGTGAGCCACATGTTCCAAATATCAAGACAATCATATCTATGAATTTGAAATCAACCATTACCAAGATTAACAGTCATGTCATAATCCATAGTCAACTCATAGTCATCAGTCATAATACTACAACTATAAACTACATTCAAGTACATATCAATTGTCTCAAGACATACATGTTAGTACAATAATCTCAAAACAAAATCATTTGAACACATACTCATATTAATCAATTCATCAATCATTCAACCACTTGCAAACATACCACGTTACATAAATCAATTAGATGACATAATAGGAACCAAACACTCAAATATCAAATAGATGACATAATCAACTATGAAACACCAAGTATAAAGCATAAGAAAACCCGTACCTTAGTCTACCTCAGGGGAGCCTATCTTTTCTGCATAATCAATCTAGTTAGCGAGATATAACTTGACAACATGTCAATTCAAGCTCTCATAAGATCATGATATCCATAAAAATATCTAACTAGCATGTTCACATCATAAACTCATACATAATTATCATTCACACATATGAAAAGTCAATCTAGATTAGTATGACACCATCTCACAAATATGTCAGTTCATACCTGAATATCACAACCATAACCATCTGCATAGGTCGAACTAGGTTAGCACAGTACATATAACATCAAGATCTTCAAGGCAGTGAACATAACAATCACACATATGACCAATCCAAATTATAAAATCAATATCTCCGTGAAATGACCCTAATCATCAAATAAATAGCATATAACAACAACAAGCTATCTATCATGCTCATCAACACATAAAACCGAATCATCAAGCTAATTGTCATATAACAATAAACAAGTTAACCTATAACATACTCATCAGCAACATATAGCATAATCATCAGGTTATCTAATATAAAACAAAAATAATAATGCATGCAACTACTGGTTACTATCATTCTTGACTATCTCACACATGTGCATATAACTATAATCAACCAACATATGTCATGAATGTAACCATAAATTCAAAAGATGTACATAAACCTAATGCATATAAAAATCCTCAACTTACATACCTACATGTCGAAGATGCAATACCTGTATGACGATATGCTCTTACCTCAAATTCCAATGCTTCAACCTCGTTATGATGACCTGCATCTCCTACTCTATCTCATCGAACACATTAGCATCAGAACAAGCAATAGCATCATGATGACCTAAATTGCATACAATTACTTCACAAGGCATGTTTGACCTACTATACATGTGTAATCATAGCCACGACCATACATGCATAACAACAACCATTAGTCCATTGTACACATTGCCACATGCAACGAGCAGTATGCATAAGAAATGCAAAAACAACTACCAATACACATAACTGCATGTAGTCAAACATAATCAACCAGTTCTTGTAATCAATCTACAAGACTGATTCATGTAATCAAAATATTCGAAAATGTAACCTAACATATCATGAAATCATCGTGTAAGGGACATATAATCCATACACAGTCAATCGAATGTTCTAAAAATAAATACATCATGTCTATTAATTTGAAATCAATATTCACCAATGTTAAAAACCTACAAGCATACCCCCTTACTATCAATGGTCCACACTATGGTAGAAGGAGGAAGCTACTATAATGGTCCAATCTCCAATGTCCAATTATGGAAATAGGATCTCCAAATCTATATTAAATTTAACCGCACTTGAAAACAAATTGGTTTTATTTCTCATACATTTGTATGAGACTATGTCAAAAACATTTCACTTATTACACTTGTAACATAATAACTAAAAACGTGCCACTTTTCCATTTCCTTACATGCAACTTTTAAAATTCCTTGCATGCAACCTTCCAAATTCCCTACATGTAACTCTTCAAATTATTTTCATCCAAATAGGCATAGATCAGAGACATCCACATTATCATACTACAATACTATCCCATCCAAAAAATTAACATTTTCTTCAAACAATTAACATACTTTTACATTTTTCTCGAACAAATACTATACTATTACATTTGCATGTAAGCATTTATTCAAACACTTTACATGCAAGCTAATACAAAAAACTATTTGCATACACGTAAGAACATATCAATTACAAAAATACTATTACACATCAATACTATCCCCAACCATAAACAACATACTCATTGGACCATTTAAGCATTTCATCAAACGCTTTGCATGCAAAACTAAAATAGTGAATGATTTAATGCATATATCCTAAACTGTAGTAGTACAAGTTATGAAAGTTGAACCATATGATCAATGGTATTTTCTCTCACTATGGTTAAAGTTTCAACTTCTGAGATTTCATAGATGAAAAGTTATAACAAAAATACCAACACAATCATATTTGGTGCACAATTCAAGGAGTATCAAGAAAGCTCAACTTACACTAGTCATATATCCTAAGATATAGCAAATAAATGTCTGAAATTTTTATCACAATATAAGCAGGATTTCCTCTCATTATGGAAAACATTTGAGCTCCTGAGAGTGCCCAAAATAAACGTGATAACAGAAATTTCATGGTGGCCTGTTTGAGGCATGATTTTAGGAGCATTCAGAAGGCTTGACTCCCTCTTCTCATATCTCTTAAAATATTGCGACCCAACATATGAAATTTCTAGCACATAATCATCGGTATTTCCCCTAAATGTGGATGATTGTTTATGTTCTGAAAGCCTATAAAATAAAATTTATTGCATAAATCCAAACGTGACCTGTTTAAAGGTGCATTCAGGAAGGTCATCTTCCTTAGATCATAATTCCTAAATTATTGCGAACCAATATCTAAACTTTTTACCACATTATTACTGAGATTTAGCTTTAGTATGGACAATTTTTGACTTCTAATATTCCATAGAAAAATTTATAACAGATATGATAGAAGGGTCTAAAAATTAACCTCTGTTCTTCATTTTACCTATGATAGAGCTAATTCAGTCCAAGTGTTTGAACCATGCTCTCATACCACTCTGTAACAACCTCCAAGGGTAAACGTGCATATAAAACAACATAATAGGAACATAAATATAGTAAACATATTAGCCATCAAAATCAATATATATATATATATATATATATATATATATATATATATATATATATATATATATATATATATATATATATATATATATATATTTGCACATGAAAATCAAGGGAATGAATTTTTCATTAATAAATGCAATGAACCTAGTGCTAATGGGACTACCACGTTCCACCTGGCCATAGATTGGCTAAGACAAGTCTCTCTTCAACCAATCACCCCATGCCATATTCCAAACATGAATGTGGGATCTCATAGAACACATCAATCAAAACTCATCCAGGGCTTCCAAAGGCCACCCACCTCAACCCATCAAACAGTGATTCCACTTCAAGGCAGACATCACCAAAAACCATCATCAGGTTGGTCTCAATACAAGCCTTCCAGGGCTTCCATAGTGTTTGTCCAACCAAGGCTTCCAAAACGAGTAACTCAACCCACATCTTATACAGGGCTTCCAGAGAATTTGTCCAACCAAGGCTTTGAGGACTAGTAACTCAACCCACCAAGGGCTTACAGAGCATTTGTCCAACAAAGGCTTCCAGGACTAATAACTCAACCAAAGTTTTTACAGGGCTTTTAGAGCATTTGTTCAACCACGGCTTCTAGGATTAATTACTTAACCCAAGCTATGGAAACATGAGAACCAGCCAAAACAAAACAATGAAAGTAAATCCACAATCACCATGGCTATCCAGGAAATGGCAAGGCTAGGAAATCGACTGTCAATCTTGGCCATCCTCCATGCCAATGATAAACCATAACCAAGAAACAACATGCACTGCCATACATGGAAAAACTTGTGAAGAAATCATACATGCAACTCGATACCTGCAAGCAAATATGATGTAGTCGCTGATTCTGATTCCTTCTTGTGGTTTCCTGCTCTTCCTTTGCCTTCTTTCTCCATGAATCCAAGTATACCATACCCTCCAAGAGTGCTCCAAGAAAAATCTAAGTAATCAAGAGTATGAGAGAGAGAGAGAATGATGAGAAAGTTCCAAAGCTAAACTTATCAAGTCTTGCCCACTGATCCTCATAATCCATTTTATTAATAAGGCCTCTGTTTTCTTCATTTTCCATACTTTTCCTTCAATTTCCTCCTCACATGCAAAATGTGACCTTTCACCTTCCTCCTCTCCTAATTTCCATTATTTTCATAAATAAATGTGCCAAAATACCTTTTTTCCTCTTTAATGCCTTATCCATTTCCTTTGCTAATTTCCTTAGCCATAAACAACCAAATGAACACCCACTAGGATTTCCTGCTCACCATTCAACTTGGAATATGTGTCCCATCATTTGTGGTATCTATATATTTTTACATGGAATTTTCATTGGGGTTGTTACAACAATAACACTGGGGTAAGTTTCTTTTAAGAATCAATTCTTTTCATGTTGGAAACAATCTAGCACTATTGAGCATGTGCAGGCGGGGGGGGGGGGGGGGGGGTTGAATCAGTAGTGTGACTTCTTAATGATTTTTACCAATTAAAACTTCTCTACTGAATCACACATGTATTAACTCTTGTTTGTCCACTATCCTCAAATCTAGCATACAATATAAAATCTCTAACATTACCAAACCAAAAATCTCAACAGACCTACTTTACACAATAGAATGTAAACAATAGTGAATCTACTAGTGCACAAAACACAGAAAAGTTTTTACACAATTTTGTACAATAACCAAACTTCATTATATTAACAAACTAATAATACAATAGTCTAGGGCTTACGTACCAGGGATAATGGCCCTCAAATATACACTACTACAAGAATACAAAACTGGGGCTTGCTGTCAATTTATGGACAACAAATCTACGTTGACAAGATGCCTTGACTATATAGTTGATGTAGATCACCTCACAACTTCCTTGGTTGTAGCCTATACATGTCACTTCATTTGACTACCGATCTACAGCATTGCATCTGTTAGTGATCCAAGTCCATCTGGACAATGAACAACAACTATTCAACCTACTCACTACTTGTGCCTTAGTCCATCAAGGGCACAACACATCAATACTCATGTTTAGTTGTTCACAACTCCGTTTGTGAACAACTCTCATATGCCCACAACTACTCCTCAGATACTTAGGTACTTCAACCCACTATATTCTTCTTGTGTTACTTCAATGAAGACTATCTTAGGGAACGAAGGGATATGACCTATCATTGTAATATGTCCTTCTCCCACAATGAACACAAGAGAGGAGGATTGTCCATATTTTTTTGTAGATGTCCTTCTGCACAAGACACATCTAGGGATGCACACTATGCTCCTGGATGATCAAACTCTTGTGCTCAACAACTGCCACACTAGTAGCTACTTTTGTCCATCAAAGTGTTTCACACTGGGCTCCAACGTGGGAACTATCACATTGCCCTCCAATACACCATAAATTCCTAATCCATTGTCCACACTTGGTTCACTCCCACGTTGCCATCCAAAAAATAACGAGTGACCAATCCCTACCATAACATTTCCTCCTAGTTAGTGAATCTGACACTTAGGAAACTCTTCCTCCTCATTGCTAACAAAATACTCATACTATCCTCTCCTAGGGCACTCTTGCAACTAGCATTCATCCATCATCAAGAGACCATCTGCAACCAAATTATTGCCTCCCTCTTTCCCTTGGGTTCTGTACACTTGCAAGTCTAGCAAGGGCACACTTAACAACCCTCAACCCTTGCTCCAAAAGTTTGTTTCCTAATCCAACAAATAAACTCTCTTTGCTATCCAATTTAGGCTTCTTGTGCATTGTTTTGGGCCTTATAAAAGCTTCACAAGACATCATACAACATCATACAACAAGCTTGTTACTCCAACAACTTAAGTCCTCCTGAAAAATAACGAAGAAGGCTATGTTTAGGTTTTGACCTCTTTAGGATTACTGCAGCTCAGTGAAGAGATTGTCTTAAGGGCTCACCTCCTGCCAAACATGCCACTCTACACACTGCTATATCATCCCTTTTCCTGTGATGTAAACATAGATAGCTACAGACCAAAAACTAAAACATAATTTCCCTAAATATAGATGGTTTGATGTGACCTTATCTAGCTTGTGAGACACACAAAGCAACCCTTGAAAACTCATCTTCAGTCTGCTCTCACCCGATTTATAGCTACATCCTACTCCATAGAGAAATATGCCCCAAAATCACAGAGATAACCTCTTCAAAAGTTGGTTGCGTAGTCTCCTTTATCTTTACTCATATCCGCATCAGAATCGTAGTGATAATCCATGAGGGATTGCACTTAGGATGTTTCTATGAGTTCTCACAAGGTATATTTTTTATATGTTTAATGTGTGGATCAACCAAACCTCCAACGGGTGCCTCTATCACAATCTTCACTTGCCTTCACGTCCTTTGTTTTCCACTATAACATATGAAAATTAATATCTTCACTTGTAGACCTTAGATTTGAACGATTTTTTATGCATTTAGTTCATCTGAGTGCCCTCTATGGTAAAAAATAAGCACATGTTATTCTCTCAATGGTTTTGGCCCAACATTCATCATCAAAAAACCGTAAGAATTTTTTAACACCGACAAACTACACATGTGAGCCAAATCCTCCACAACGCTCAATCCCAAGATTTAGAGCACCTCCAAAGTTACAAATCTCAGTTCTCCCTCTTAGTGAGGGACGTACTTCCAACACTAGGAAGTCTCCATCATTATCATCAATGACACTAACCAATCTGATGTCCATCACAGAAACATACTTTGTAGAATGAACCCTACAATATTAGTAGTGCCTCTACCTCATCATATATGAACCTAAAGATCCCAAACCTCCATAGGTCAGAAGCTAGACTCCCTCTGATCCTACGTGATCTCCAATGACTCAGCACTACAAGAACTCATCCCCTTAGATGAAATATCACTTGTGCAAATCACTCTAATCTAGGATATGCAACATCATAATCCAATGAAGACTCTAGCCTATCAATCTATAGTCAATCACATGAAGCAATCTCAGTCATCCTAATCTCATCCATGCCAAGGAAATCCTTGAGTTGTCCAAACCATCCATGACATATCTTGGC
This sequence comes from Pinus tabuliformis, assembly GCA_031772625.1. Taxonomy (NCBI): domain Eukaryota; kingdom Viridiplantae; phylum Streptophyta; class Pinopsida; order Pinales; family Pinaceae; genus Pinus; species Pinus tabuliformis. Next base: position 1,440,180,248 of record CM062820.1, read on the forward strand.
GGTCCTCGATTAATAAATTGTGCTACAAAAAACATTTGTTCATCATGTTGTCCACCAATTCACCAAAATACCCATCCAATCTCACTACCAAGCTAGTTAATACCACATCTCCATATCTTCAATTGAACCCTCTGCTACATGATCTAGGCACCCACAACTCCCTCTTTTTTACTTCATTCTTCACACTATGATTCATTGTGCCTCAACGTAGCTCATACATGCTCTCATACGATGTTGTTGTTTGATGATCCTAGTGTCTAAGATAAAGTCATAAATATCTGACCCTACCAAACAAAAATCTCAACAATGCTACTTTGCACAATGAAATATAAACATCAGTAAATCTACTAGTGCACAAAATATGTACAACGTTTTGCCCAATTTTTACAATAACCTAACTTCATTATATCCATAAGCTACTAATACAATAGTATAGGGATCAGGTACTAGGAATAGCAACCCTCAAATATAGATTAATACAAACCTAGGGCTTGGTTTTAATCCATCGACAACCAATCTACCCTCAACAAGATACTCTGACCATCTAAATGATCTATAGCTCCTCACTGTTTCCTTGGTCATATGTTATAGTTACATGGTCCTTCAGCTCCCGATATGTAGCACTACCTCTATCAATGATCCAAGTCCATCTGGCCACTAAACCTCAACTATTCAATCTCCTCACTATTTTTGCCTTAGTAGATCAAGGGCACAACAAATAAAGAGTCATGTTCTGTTTTTCGCAACTTTGTTTGTGAAAAGCTCTCATCTTTCCACTACTCCTCCTCAGCTACATAGGGATTCCAGCTAACTATATTATTCCTTTCTTTCTCCAATGAAGACTATCATAGGGAAGGAGGGCTTCCAATTATCACAGTAAGGTGTCCTTCTCCTACAATGAACACAGGCTAAGAGGACTCGCCATCTTCTATTGTATATGTCCTCTTCCAGAAGACAAGTATAGGGTTGCACGCACTTCTCCTGGCTAATCAAACCCTTGACCTCAACAACTTCCACTCTACCATCTACTTATTCACATCAAAGTGTTGCACATCAGGCTCCAACTTGGGGACTATCATGCTTCTCTCCAACATACCATAAAAGTTCAATCCACTGTCAACACCTGGTTTAGTCTCACGCTGCCCTCCAAAAAACCACGAGTGACCAATCCTTTGCTATGGGATCTTCTTCTAGTTAGGGCATCCAAAACATAGGAAACCCTTCCTCTTGAATGCTAACAAACTCCTCATATTTTCCTCTCTTAGGATACACATCTAACTAGCATTCATCCATCATCAAGGGACCATCTACAACAAAAATATTGTTTCCCTCTTGCCCATGTGTTCTGTGCACTTTCAAGTCCTCTTAGGGCACACTTAACAACCCTCAACCCTTGGTCCAAATTTTTCTGTACTCCTCCAACAAATAGACTCTCCTTGTTGTACAATATGGACTTCTCGTCCAATGTTTTAGTCCATGGAAAAGCTTCACAAGACACCCTACAACAACATACAACAAGGTTTTTTGTCCAGCAATTTAAGCCTACCCAAAAAACAAGGAAGATGGCTTTGTTTAGCTATGATCGCTTTGAGATAAATGCGGCTGAAGGAGGGGGTCCTTGTAAGGGCTCACATCCCTCCAAACACACCACCCTACACATTTTTGTAGCATCCCTTTTCCTGTTGTCGAAAGGAAGATAGCTACACAGTAAATACTAGCATAAAATATCCCTAAACATACCTGGTTTGTTATAGATTGATATAGCTCATGAGACACACAAAATGGCCGTTAAAAATCCAATTAAACCCCCTCTTAGCTTCCTTATAGTTGCAGTCCACTCCATAGAGAAATCCACACCAAAATCACATAGATACCCTCCTCAAAACACAATTTGGTAGTCTCCTTTATCCTTCCTAAGATCCACACCAAAATCATAAAGCTAATCCATGAGGGAATGGACTTAGGATGTGTCCATGAGGTCTCACAAGGTCTCTTATTTATATGTTTCATGTTGGACTCAAACTTCCCTCCAAAGGGAACCTCTAACACAAGGTTGATTCTCCTTCATTTCCATATTTTCCCACCATAACATATAAAAACTAATATCTTCACTTATAAACCTCGGATTTAGATGATTTTCAATATATCTAGTTCTTCTCGATATCCTCTATCATGATAAATCAACACATATAAACTTCTCTACATGGTTTTTTCCTGAACATCGATGGGTACAAAACACTAAGCTTGGGTTTCACACCAACAAGCCACACTTTTGTTCCAACTCCTCTACAACCTTGAAGCCCATAGTTTGGAGTACCTCCCAAGTTACAAATCTCAACATTCACTAGAAGCACATTAAATTATCTCATAAACACAAACCATATATAGAAATAAAACAAGATAATCATGAGAACAACAATAAACAATATATAAAAATACATCCACACAAGAGAAACAATATATCTAGTGGAAAACCCTTTACTGGGAAAAAAACCACCCTTATTGTTGTCACACTACTCTGAATCCTATATTAAGCAAAATATGTCCTTCACATAGATCTTCTAACTCCCATCAGCTAAGATACTCGACCTCATATACAATAGGGAAACACCAATCATCCAAGAGACTCAATACTACAGATGAGCTTGGAACTTTGTTCAAACACATATCTATAGACTAGCATCCATTGAAAGCCACTACTATCAATGCTCCTTGCCCTATTCCGATTAGACTATCCAACTCTGATTGATTGGAGAAGCTATTCCTTTTATTGTAAATTCACAATCATTAGTCCAAAACCATGAAGTCATTGGTCCTATACTCTATATAGACCTCATTTTACCTATTTTCATATTGGATCCCATGACTTTCTTCTCAAATCAATTCAACTCTACAATATAATCTTCAACAATAAGTGTTGGCATTATGATTCAAGTGTTGTCCTTGATGGCAACTCACTCAGAGGTTGGTACAGATGCTCAGAAGTTGGTACAGGAGATGGCAACTTAATCAGAAGACAGATCCTAGTACAGCTTGCCAAGGAAGTTCATACACGCAGGTTTGTTAAGACCAAGTCGCGTGTACACGCAGGTTGGCTTCAGAAAAAGCGCGTGTATGTGGAAAAGTACCTTTGGTCCATGGCGGTTAGTCCTTGGAAGTTGTGCCTATGGTTTTGGACCATTATGTCTCGATGGACGTGTTGATCCCTAGTTTCGAGGTTGATGGTATTGTGTTTCTATGGTTTTGGCTCTTGGTATTGAACAAGGCCTAAGGCTATATAAGGAGAAGATCACTAGGCAAAGAAGTATGGATTGTGGGTGTCTGACGCAGTGAGAAGATCTGGTATTGCTGGTTATCTGTTCGGGACGCTTGGCAAGGGTCGGATCTGACAGCAAAGGCAGAAGTAATCATTTCTAGATCTGCACGCGGGTTGCCTTTGGAGAAAGCGCGTATACACGCGGTTTTGGTACAGTGAAGTAGCGTATGCATGATAAGTGTTAATATTTCAGGTTGCTGCTGATTCTGGTGGTTGTTGCAGAGTTCCAGATTCTGGTTTGGGTTCTGTGTTCTTGATGACAGGGTTTCAGTGATTCAGTATTGGGTTGTTTAATGAATTATGATGCAAGTATAAGTTGATGATTGTATTGCGGTAATGTTTGCTTTGTACTCTTGGATCCAGTATGAAAATGTATGAAACGTGGTCCCTGAAGGTTGTAGGGTCAGCACCTACGTACTAGTAAATGGATCAGCTAGTACAAGAGCTGAGGGGGTTGTAGCTCCCTTCCAAAAGTAGTTGGAAAACGAGAGAGGGTTGTAGCCCTCTGCAGGTTGTAGCCTGCGTGCTGGTAAAGGACTGCACCAGTACATTGTAAAAGAAGTTTCTCATTAAAGAAGAAAGAGACAAATTGCAGCAGGTGGTTTTCACCCACATTGGGTTTCCACCTTATATCATGGTGTTCATGTGTGTGGCTTTTGTGTGATGATCTATTCTGTTATACTGCACCTGTTTACTGTTAATATGCTTAATAATATCCTGATGCATTTATTGAAGATAAGATTAACTGAATCATAAGATCTCTGCATATACGCTAGTTTCTTTAGACACAGTCGCGTGTACATGCGGGTTCACTTAACTGAAGTCGCGTATATGTTTCTGAGTATGAAATTGAAAAGTTTTATCTGATCTGATAATACTGATTCACCCCCCCCTCTCAGTATTACTTCCAACAATTGGCATCAGAGCAGGTCCTTCAGAGAAAGCTTGATCACTTGAAGGAAAAGATCCATCAAATGGCTAATCCAGAAAGAGAGGCACACATCAGGCCACCAGTCTTTGACGGGAACAATTTTACTCACTGGAAGATAAGAACCACTGCATATCTACAGTTGCTTGGAGCAGAAGTTTGGGGAATCGTAGAAGGAGGATACAAATTCCCATCAGCAACTCCTACAGATCCAGCAGAGAAAAAGCAATATGAGCTCAATGCCAAAGTAGTTACTGTCCTATTGAGTACTTTGACTCAATCAGAATTTATGAAGATCATGCATCTCAAATCAGCTAAGGAAATATGGGACAAAATCGTTACAAGCTACGAAGGAGATGATCAGGTAAAAATAGCAAAGCTTCAAACTCTCAGAATCCGATATGAAACTCTTAAGATGCGAAGTAATGAAAGCGTAGCTAATTATTTCCTGCGTATGGATGAGATTGTGAATTGTATGAGGGATCTGGGTGAAGAATTTGAGGAAGTTGTCTTAGTTCAAAAGGTTTTGAGATCTCTGTCTACTAAATTTGATTCTAAAGTATCTGCCATAGAAGAAAAGGAGAATGTGCGGAAAATTACCATGTCACAGCTTCACGGGATCTTAACTGCTTTTGAAATGCGACAAGAGGTACCACCAGAGGCCGCATTCGAAGTGTCAGAGGAAGATGAGGTAAATTTTGTCAAGAATCTTGAACGGGGATCTAGACGGTTCAAAGATAAGCTACCTTTCAAATGTTTTCTATGTGGTAGAGTTGGTCACTATGCTGCTAGATGTCCTCATAACAAAGAAAAGATATATGAAGAAGATGGTAGAAGCTATTATACCCATATTAAAAGTTCATTAAATGATAGTGAGGATATTAGAAGTCTCATGGCACATAAGAAGAAGAATGCTTCATCCAATAATAGCGAGGATATTAAAAGTCTCATGGCACATGAAGAGAAGAATGCAGAAACTGAAGAAGTTGCCAAACTAAAAGAACTATTGGAGACAGAAACCAGGGTAAGGGAGAAATTGCAGGATATAGCAAAAGATCAGAGCACAACTATTCAGAGACTTGAATCAAAGATCCTCTCTCTAAAAGAAGATCTTGAAGATCAAGAACATGAAGTGATCAAACTAAATCGACAAGTGGAAGAAGGGAGAAAAGTTGAAGAAGACCTAAGGAAGAAGTATCTGAAAAAGGAAGAACAACATCAAGTTGAGGTAAATATCTTGAAAGGTAAACTAGAAGAAAAGGATAAGCTTTTACGATTTCAAGATAGTTCTAAAGTCTTGGATGATATTCTTAATAGTCAAAGATCTCCTGCTATCAAGACTGGTCTTGGTTTTCATGAATATGTTGAAGGTGAATCTAGTTCACAAGGTGAGACAAGAAACTCTAATGAGAAATCTGAAATGCTCAAGGAACAACCAAGGAAAGAAATTCCTCAAGGAAGATCCTTTACTCCTAACTATGGACGTGATAGACGATTATTTCCTCCGCTGAATAATGTTGAATGTTATGTATGTCATAATCTTGGACATGTTGCAGCCAGATGCAGAAGTAGAATGGTTCAAGAAAGATCATCGCATCCCAGGTACTTCAGAGGGTATTGCTTTGCCTGCAATGCATATGGACACAAAGCAATTGATTGTGATAGAAGGAACATGAAAAATATAAGGTGCTATACATGCAACAACTATGGGCATAAAGCAAGGGAATGCAGGAGCAGATTTCAAAATTCAAGACAAAAGGACCATACATCATCACAGTTGCAGGAATTGAAGAAGACAGAGACAGAAAGGTGTGGGATAACTCAGTCAGCTGACATAACAGACACAGGGGAATCTGAAAGTGAAATTCAGTATTCCATCCTGCATACGCTTATATAATGAAGACAAGTCGCGTATATACGCGAGTTACAGGCTGCAAAGTCGCGTATATGGAGAAAGGGCAGCAGAACAGACCCAGGTTCAGTCATGGTTGGCTCAGGCTCAGGGGGAGCGGAACAGACTCAGGAAATGGTTCAGACATGGTTGGCTTACACTCAGGGGGAGAATATTCTTCAAATAATGCATTGTTGGCATTATGGTTAGAAGGTGTTGATAAAGTCTATGAAGCTAAATGATACATCTTACTGTTTAGGAATGGTATTGCAGGCTGATGCTTATGGTACAGATCATGATGCTGTTGGTGGCTTTCATAAGTCTTGGTCTAGATATTTCATCACTATGTCATGTATCTCTTTTATGATGTCAAGGTCATGTAACGGCCTATGTTGGTTTCCCCACTATGCCTGGGATGAATGATGAAATGTTCATGTATTATCATGTATCTTCACATGGTTAGGTGGATGAGTCAATATTGGTATATCCCCACTAGGTTGGGTGATGAATGTATGTTGAGTCTTTTGGTGATAGGAAGGTCTTCTATGATGTATAAGTCTTTGTTCTTCTTGAAGAACATCTTTTGCAGATCTTGCCTACAGTCAAGGGGAGCATGGACAGCAGGATGGACAGGAGAGGGTATACCAAAGAAGAGAATATCTTGGTCCACCCTTTGCCCTTGATGTCAAAGGGGGAGAGTGACTTGGTGTGGTGGTTGCCATCAATTCCAAAGGGGGAGATTGTTGGCATTATGATTCAAGTGTTGTCCTTGATGGCAACTCACTCAGAGGTTGGTACAGATGCTCAGAAGTTGGTACAGGAGATGGCAACTTAATCAGAAGACAGATCCTAGTACAGCTTGCCAAGGAAGTTCATACACGCAGGTTTGTTAAGACCAAGTCGCGTGTACACACAGGTTGGCTTCAGAAAAAGCGCGTGTATGTGGAAAAGTACCTTTGGTCCATGGCGGTTAGTCCTTGGAAGTTGTGCCTATGGTTTCGGACCATTATGTCTCGACGGACGTGTTGATCCCTAGTTTCGAGGTTGATGGTATTGTGTTTCTATGGTTTTGGCTCTTGGTATTGAACAAGGCCTAAGGCTATATAAGGAGAAGATCACTAGGCAAAGAAGTATGGATTGTGGGTGTCTGACGCAGTGAGAAGATCTGGTATTGCTGGTTATCTGTTCGGGACGCTTGGCAAGGGTCGGATCTGACAGCAAAGGCAGAAGTAATCATTTCTAGATCTGCACGCGGGTTGCCTTTGGAGAAAGCGCGTATACACGCGGTTTTGGTACAGTGAAGTAGCGTATGCATGATAAGTGTTAATATTTCAGGTTGCTGCTGATTCTGGTGGTTGTTGCAGAGTTCCAGATTCTGGTTTGGGTTCTGTGTTCTTGATGACAGGGTTTCAGTGATTCAGTATTGGGTTGTTTAATGAATTATGATGCAAGTATAAGTTGATGATTGTATTGCGGTAATGTTTGCTTTGTACTCTTGGATCCAGAATGAAAATGTATGAAACGTGGTCCCTGAAGGTTGTAGGGTCAGCACCTACGTACTAGTAAATGGATCAGCTAGTACAAGAGCTGAGGGGGTTGTAGCTCCCTTCCAAAAGTAGTTGGAAAACGAGAGAGGGTTGTAGCCCTCTGCAGGTTGTAGCCTGCGTGCTGGTAAAGGACTGCACCAGTACATTGTAAAAGAAGTTTCTCATTAAAGAAGAAAGAGACAAATTGCAACAGGTGGTTTTCACCCACATTGGGTTTCCACCTTATATCATGGTGTTCATGTGTGTGGCTTTTGTGTGATGATCTATTCTGTTATACTGCACCTGTTTACTGTTAATATGCTTAATAATATCCTGATGCATTTACTGAAGATAAGATTAACTGAATCATAAGATCTCTGCATATACGCTAGTTTCTTTAGACACAGTCGTGTGTACACGCGGGTTCACTTAACTGAAGTCGCGTATATGTTTCTGAGTATGAAATTGAAAAGTTTTATCTGATCTGATAATACTGATTCACCCCCCCCCTCTCAGTATTACTTCCAACAATAAGACATCATCAAAATCAACAACATAAATCATAATGGCTATGAGCCAAATGCATCAGAAACACCTACAAAAAAAAAAGTGAAAATATCAAATATCTATCTATACCAAGCTCTCCATCTCTACCAACACACTCTGCTACATCTCTCCACTTCTCTAATATGTTATTTGAAATTATGAATCAATACATTGCTTCAACAAATATATCTGGTCATCTTGCTACCATTAGAACTCATATGCTGAAGCAATCTTTGTCACCAATAGGTCTAAAGCATAATCACCCAATGCATCCCTTTCTAACTCACACTATCAGATCATCCAACCAACTAACAACACTATATTTGTTTTTCACATAATTAAAAATCAAAATATCCTCAACAAATCTCTAAGTTAATACCATAGGAAAATACCATATTTCTTCCAATACCACAAACACATGTACCATGGTAATATGCAAAGAAATCCCATGGAAAAATACCTCAATTATTTCAATAGAAATGACACCTATACCATGGTAATATCCAAACTAATACCATGGGAAAATACCATGGTTATGTCAATATGAAGGACCCTTGTACAATGGTAAAATAAAAAACAATACCATAGGGAAATACCTTGGTTATGTAAATACCAAGGATAGTTGCACCATGGTTATATTGAAAAAAATGCCATGGGGAAATAACATGGTTATGATAATACCAAGGACTCTTGTACTATGGTAATCTTAAAAATAATACCTTGGGAAAATACCATGGTTATGTCAATAACAAGACTATCTACACCAAGGGAATATGACGTGCCAACCTACTCCACACACATACCAATAGCATTGCAATGCCAATACCAATAATACTTGTACCATGGTTATACTCCGACAACATCATCATCAAGTAGACACATCACTGCAACAAGTCATCTCCTGCATGAGGACCTAGATGAAGACCTAGCACTCATCAAGTGTCCCAACTCAAAGACAAGATCACTAACAAAAATCATCTGCAACTACTATAACAATAACTTTTATCTATAGAAACAAAAAAAATGCCTCTAATCATGTCAACAAAACTAACACAAGGAAACATAATGAAACACAAGGTAACACCTCCACGAACACCATACTGCCATCAAGTTACATAATCAAAGGCTAACATCAAGGGTCAACATCAATGCCAACTGAACTGGTTGCAACCATACTACAGAGAAGATATCCACATGTCATCTAGGATGCATAGGGTTGAAATCAATGCCAACAGGAGCTAGGTGCCATCATTAACCAATGGAAACATCAGCTAGTTGGCACCATGCAAATATAATGTGAACAATATCACCCTTTGGCATTGATTGAAACCACACACAAACTCCAGACCAATCTCCTCTATCACTCGCCCACTTACATCAATGACAAAGGGTCAACTCCATATGATAAGGCCCTAAGAATACAAGTACTAAAACTAAAGCATCTGACCTTGAAATCCATGGTTGAAGATACATATAAACTAGAATGAACACCTCTCACATCGGCAACAAGAAACACATATAAAAAATCATTATACAAAGAAGAATATCCAACCAAACTCCTCTAGTAGTAGCAACAAGTATGCACCATGAACCACACAAGCATCAACGAACAACATCACATAATATGTTGCAACATGCACATGAGGCACCAAACCATACTCTCCACGACAACAACATAACAACAACAACAATGCAAAACACATCCTCTCTACTAATATAATCAGGTCAAGAACCCCACAATCATAACATAAACTCAGGAAAACGATAAACACAACCAAGCATACCATAATACCAAAAATGGATGGTTGAATTAAATAAGAGAAAATAGATGCTCCTCATGAACACATTTCATTTCCAACATCATCTCAAGGCTGTAGTGAACTACTTGTGCTCCAAACAATGATTCCTTTCGAAAGGAAAGAAGCAACAAGTAGACCCAGACTCCGCATGACCATGATTGATGACACATACTAAAATTACATGGTTGTAGCAGCAACATATTACCTCATACCTGACTCACATATGAGTATAACATGTCCACATGACTCGTGACTAAATGACCCAAAGATACATGCTGTAAAAGTACAGGGTTCCATGAGAATTTTACATGATATGTCATGATTATTACTATATCATTAGCCCATACATATGGCTACAAAATGACTCCATAAAATTCCTATCGCCATGATGACTCAACTCACTAAGAACATGACTCTCAACAAACATAACATGATGAAACAATAACACATACGTGGCTGCAATAATCATCATATAATATCTCATATATGGTTGTTCCATGTCTTATTTCATCTCTATACATGACTGAAGCAATGATCACATTCTATGCATGGTTGCACACTTTTTCAATCAATTATTAGTGGAAACCAAAAACATATATTTTGCTGAAAAATATATCTATTTTAGTCAAAAAAACATATATATAAATTTCACAAATAACTAAGTGAATGTCACAAAAAAAAAGTCAAAACGTACATGAAAATACCATACCATGCATAGCTCCTATTATATCAATATACCTCCAATAGAGATGTTGATCCTATGGACCTAAATGTGCATGAGGTTGAATGAGCTTATAATATTATTTTGCACCAAGTTGTACTCATCAAAATAATATACCTTTTTCATACGCTCCCCTTCAGGTTATCCACCTCTCATAAAGTCTCCAGTCTTCTATGAGTATGCAAGAGATAATCATGGATTGTAGGATGGGATGCTCTTCATTACTTGAAGAGTTGTTGCTCCTTCTTCCTCCACATGGTCTTTAACTACTTATTTTCTTCTTTCACTATTTTTCTACTAGGTTCTCTTTGTTTTTGTTTCTTTTTAATTTTTTTTCCTTGAATAACGAGGCAACAAATAGTCTCTTCCCATATGGCCAAAGATGTCAAATGTGTAGCACTCCACGTAGCCAAGTTATGAAGCAAGAGAGTCAACTCTCTTACTGCTTATGCCAGATCTATACCTTGCATGCAATGTGTTTCTCCTCCATTGGTTGGATCTGCAATCACATTCCTTATGGCCAAACAGGTTTTCTGAATAGCAATAACCATAAAAAGAATGATTATATCTATTATCCAACCTCCTTGGTTGTTGATATTGTTGTAGTCTCTACTGATTGGATCTAGAAATTCTTCTCCTGCAATTAGTTGCAACATCCACAAAGTTTCCATAGTTGTAGCACTCAACCTTTCTCATCAAGGGAATGCAGGGGATGTAGAAATTATCACTGTAGATCACCTGATAATACAATATACTAAAGCAAAATACAAGATATACTTCTACAACAAACTTTGTTGAAGCTTAATCGAATATGAGGAGGATCAATTAGAAAACATATAACTGAGAATGAGAAATCAATCACACATAACACAAAAGAATAACCAGGGGAAAGCCTCAGCCTAAAACCCGAATCTATGTATTATCATACAAGTGGAAAAATGTTCAAGTTACAAAAAGAATCAACTCTCAAGCTATCCTGCTCTCTCTTCAATCAAAATAATACAACTCATAGACTGAGTAGACACAAGACATGCCTTTGCTCAGCCCTTTGAAGCCTCCTATTTCCTTGCGCAGTTTTTCTTGGGGTCCAATGATGTCACCTATGTGAATTTGCCTCATCACACACTCGCTAAACTGAAGAAGTAACTACGCAATGTCCAAGGAATGAATTCCTTCTGCATGTAAGAGATATTCACAATGGAATATTCCTGCAACTGATAGTACACTATCCCTCCATTTGATCTCAACTGGGTCATTGTCTGAACTGACATGCATGAGTTGTTTATCAGAGAATATTCAGCTATCTGAAGTGGAGCAGTTACATGCATGCATGCATTAACTAACTGAACTCACAATTAATTCAACAAACTATTTGAATTAATCTAACTAGACTTGACTCAGTTACGTGAGCCAACTAATTACAACTCAATATTACAACTCATTCTTATCTCTTTAAGTAGTGGATAAATTCCTCAATTAATGGAGAAATTGTTCCATGTCCCCAAATAGACTTCATGTTTGATTTTCTACAACTAATTAACTCAATATGAATTAATTAATTAATTTACAAACAATTTCTAAGATCAAATTCGAATTTTACTTCTCTATTTTAGTTCAAGGACTAACTAAAATAGGAAGGTATGTTGAAATGCTATTTATAGCAGTACTAAATTTAGCACTTCTATATTTAGAATTTCTTGTTGCTATTTTCAACACTCCCTCTCAAAAAGAAAGGGATTATCAATAACCCCAATCATGTCTCTGTGGAACTCGAACTTGCATTTTGACAATGCCTAGGTCAAAATATCTGCATCTTGTTCCTTGGTCGAAACATACAACAACAACATGATCCTCTTGTCCACACAGTCTCGAAGATGGTCATAAGGGATATCAATGTTCTTGGACCTATCATGAAAAAGTAGATTCTCATAGAGTGTGATACAACTCTGATTATTGTAGTATATCATAGTTGGATCCATCCTCTGACCAAACAATCCCACTATAATCTTCCGCATCCACATGGCCTCACATGCAGCCTAACTAGTAGCCATGTATTTAGCCTCTGCTGAGCTAAGTGCAAGTAACCTCTGTTTCCTGTTGTACCAAGAAACTCCAACTGAACCAAGGTTTAAGATTCCTCCATAAGTGCTCTTCCAGTCCGATGGACTCCCTGTGCAATCCACATTTGTAAAGCCCCGAAGCTCCACTCCTTCTATCCATCTGTACCACAATTTGAACTGAGATGTGCCTCTGAGGTATCTCAGCATATGCTTTGTTGCCTTCCAAAATAACTCGGTAGGCTAAACCATAGCTTGACTCAGTTGGTTCACCGCAAAGCATAATTCGGGTCGTGTATTCACTAGATACATAAGTGAACCCACTAGCTACTGATAAACAGTAACAGCTACTACCTCACCTGAAGTAGCATCCTGCTTCCTCCAGTTCCTAGCTAGAGGAGTCTGCATGGACTTGCACTTCTCCATATGAAAGCACCTTAGTATCTCATTGGCATACTTGTCTTGAGGCACAGATACTTCACCATCTTTCTGCCACACCTCCATGCCTAGAAAGTATTGCATAAGACCCATGTGTTTCATTTCAAACTCTCCTGAAAGGTCCTCCTTGCAAAATTATATCAGCTGATCATCACTTGTCAAAATCAGATCATCGACATGAAGAACAACGATTAATGGTTTACCTTCTCCCATGATTTGGTAAAGGTTCACCTCTGCTTCACTCTTGGTGAAGCCCAACCTGATGAAATAGTTATCGATCCTAGTGTACCAAGAATGGGTTGCTTGCTTCAGTCCATACAAATCCCTCTTGAGTCAGCACACATGCAACTCACAATCGAAAGTCTCAAAACCCTCTTGCTGCTCAGTGTACACCTCCTCCTCAATCATCCCATTGAGAAAACTTGTCTTCATGTCCATCTGATGGATCTTCCAACCCATTTGAGCTGATAGTGCCAACATCGATCTGATAGATGGGTACATTGCTACAAGAGCAAAGGTCTCATCGTACTCGATCCCCTCAACCTTTGAGAAACCTCGGGCAAAACTGCCATTAGCTTCCTGCTTTACTTTGTAAAGTCACATGGAACTCACCACTGACTTGCCCTGAGGTCTTGGGACAACATCCCACACACTATTCTGAATGATATTGTCGTACTCCTCGACCATTGCATCAACCCAGATTGGTTGTTGCACTACCTCATCGAATGAAGAAGGCTCGGTATCTACACACTCCCCAACTAGGACCGTGTACCCAGTGTACCGCTTGGGCGACCTCCTTTGTCTGCGCTGAGAATATGGTTGTCCCACATTCTCCCCCACATCCAGCATCAACTTGTCAGCTTCCCTTGAGCGTTTCTGCCCATCTCTGGAAGTCTCAGCATGAGTGGATGTCTCCACTCTTGGATCCTCTGCATGTGGCTACTCCACATCAATCTGGGGCTTCTCCTCCTTAGGAACTGAAAGTTCCTCCTCTCCATGCAACTTGAGCTCCATCTCAAGTGACAATCGCATGGCTTTGTGCTCATCGAACTTCAGATCCCTATGTACCACTATTGTTTGACTGGTAGGTAGGTACACCAGATAGTTGTGGGGTGTATCCCTGTACCCCAAAAGTATTCCCAACTCAGCTATTGGATCTAGCTTCTTCCAGACATACTTGGTCACATGATAGTAAACTGATGATCCAAATATTCGCAAGTGACTCACATCTCGTTGCTTTCTTAAAGAGGCCTCCATAGCTGTCTTCATTCCTAGTATATGGTGCGGGTTTCTATTCAGCAAATATATTGTTGTATTGTGTGCCTCAGCCCACAAATGCAGTGGTAGGATTTGGTCATGTAGCATCGCTCGAGCTACTCCCACAATTGATCTATTCTTCCTTTCGCCCACCCCATTTTGTTGTGGGTTATGGGGTGTCGTCAATTCCCGTTTAATTCCTTATACAGCACAAAAGTATTTAAACTGATGTAAGACATACTCTCAACCATTGTCACTATGAAAGGCTTTTATTTTCTTTCCAAATTATTTCTCTACAAAGGCTTTGAACTCACAAAACCTGAAGAATGTCTGATCCTTCTTTTTCATAAAGTAGATCCAGCATCTACGAGAAAAATCATCAATAAAAATAACATAGTACCTTTGTTTAGTGGTGGACGCTATAGAGAATTCTCCACAAGCATCTGAGTGAACTCACTCCAAGATTGATCCATCTCTACTGTCTCGATCTGAAAAGGAATATTTGCATACTTACCCAAGGTACAACCTTTGCATGTATTCGTCTGCTCCAATTTTCCCTTGGGAAGTCCGGTAGAAATCTGTTGCATGATCTTTAGGGCTCCATGGTGCAAGTGGCCCAGTCTTCTATGCCATGGCTCGCCAACATCTTGGCACTACACCATCTCAGCTTTGGAAATCAATGCATCATAGTCATCTACCTCTTGCTTGTAGAGATTCTTTACTTGAATCCCAATTCGCTCGGTCTATCCAGTGCTGATATGCCTCAAGAATACATTTCCTTTACTAAAGACTACATCATAGCCTTTATCTTCTAGCATAGCAATGGACAGAAAATTCTTCTTCATGCCTGGTACATACTTTACATCAATCAGGGTTAGGTGAGCTCCATTCTCCCTCTGAAACACAATCGTGCCTTCACTTGAAACATGGTACTTTCCATCATCGCCCATCTCGATCTGCATCTGGAGATGCTTCTCCTCCAAGGTACGGAAAAGATTCTTATCACCTAACATGTGGAATTAAGCTCCACTATCCAGGTACCACACACATTGCACCATGGATGAAACCATGCATGCGATAAGAGAGAAATCCAACTCAAACTGTGAGGCTAGTGCCTCACCATTAGATCCCTTCGAGGATCCCTTCTTAGATTTCTTTTGTGGAAAATTTGTACCATAATGGCCCACTTCGTGACAATGAAAGCATCACACTTTTTATTTGTCAAACTCCTCCCCACCATGGGAAGAATTGGATTTGGGATGGGACGCCTTACCTTTCCATTTCCTCACCTTACTCACTAAGGCTAGATTTTCTTCATCATCTTCATTTGATGAGGATCCATCTTTGGTTCTTCTTCTTATCTCCTCATGCATCAGATCTAAGCAAAGTCATTCCCAATCTGGTAGTTTTTCTCTTGCATTAACTGAGTCTTGGTAGCTATGCTAGCTCTTAGGAAGATCGAGGAGTGCAAGTCTCACCATTGCATCATCAACAGTCAGGATCCCTACACTTCCAAGCCCATCCCTGTAGGTGGTGATCTTATTCAGATATGTAGATATTGTGTCACCCTTTTCACACTTGAATTTTCTAAGCTTGTATTTCAGCACCAACTTCCTCTGATCGTTGCTATTCTGATATAGATCATTCAATGTTTTCCACATCGAAAAAGGTGTCTCCTTCCCATGCAGGCTCGAGACAATGTGGTCCTCAACTCCCTCAATAAGGATTCTCCTTGCTCTAGCCACACATTTCTTCCATTCCGCCAATTCTGTAGCATCAGTCAGCTTGGGGACTTCTTGACCAATGAAGTCCTTTAGACCATTATCCTGTAATACTGCTTCCATGAGATCCTTCTAGGCTATATAATTTGAGCTACCATCAAGGGCATACTCAAGTATTAAATTGTTGAATTCCATTGGTGAAATTTAGATGTGATAAGAACTTGATTTCTATATTCAGGAACTTCAACCTTCAAACTTCTCCCTTCTTGTATATTTTTCCTCGATTTGATCAGCTTTGCTTTGATACCACATAGAAATTCTCAATGTAGATCACCTGATAATGCAATATACTCAAGCAAAATACAAGATCTACTTCTACAACAAACTTTGTGGAAACTTAATCAAATATGAACAAGATCAATTAGAACACATAAATTAGAATGAGAAATCAATCACAGATAACATAGAATAATAACCTGGGAAATGCCTCAGCCTAAAAGCCCAATTTCTCTATTATGATACAAGTGGAAATTTGTTTAAGTTACAAAAAGAATCACCTCTCAAGCTATCCTTTTCTCTCTACAATGAAAACAATACAACTAACAGACTGAGTAGCACAACATATGCCTTTCCTCAGCCCTCCAAGCCTCCTATTTCCTTTCTCAGTTTTTCTTGGGGTTCAATGATGCCACCTGTGTGAATTGGCCTCATCACACACTCACAAACTGAAGATGTAAATGTGCAATCTCCAAGGAATAAATTCCATCTGCATGCAAGAGATATTCACAATGAAATATTCCTGCAACTGATAGTACACTGTCCCTCCATATGATCTCAACTAGGTCAATATCTGAATTGACATGAATGAGTTATGTATGAGAGAATATTCAGTAATCTAAAGTGTAACAGTTACATGCATGCATGCAATAACTAACTGAACTCACGATTATTTAAAAAAATTGTTTGAATTAATCTAACTAGACTTGACTCAGTTAACTGAGCCAACTAATTACAACTCATCCTTATCTCTTTAGTTGATGGATAAATTCCTCAATTAATGGAGAAAGTGTTGCATGCCCCCAAATAGACTTCATGTTTGATTTTCTACAACTAATTAACTCAAGATGAATTAATTAATTATTTTACAAACAATTGCTAAGATCAAATTCGAATTTTACTTCTCTATTTTAATTCAGGGACTAACTAAAATAGGAAGGTATCCTGAAATGCTATTTATAGCAGTACTAAATTTAGCATTTCTTGTTGCTATTTTCAACAGGGGATTTAATGCCTTTGAAATCTTACAGATTTTCCACAAACTCATGTGGGAGAAAAAAATATTTTAAATGTAGTTGCTCCTCAAGGTTTCCTTTTTTGTTGATGTTCAATTTGTTGGTTGATTTAATTTTGTTTCTTATTCTTATTTCCTTGGCTGCCACTATTACTTCTTATATTGTTTGATACAGGTTTTTTCTACTCTACTTTGGTGTTTTTACCTGCATGGAAACTAGAATCTCAAGCAATGTAGCTAAAGCAATAGTTCTCTTCCCCACATTGCGCTACTTTCTCAAGGACACCACTTCAACTTATAATCTCTCATACTCATTTTATTTTTCTTTTTAATTCTTCCTCATATATTCCTCAACTTTTTTTTATCCTACCAATTTAATCTTTAAGTTGATAATCTCTTCCTTGAGCTTGGCCTCCTTATCATCACGTTTCTACAATTGTCTTTCTTGATCATTACATGCTGCTATTAGTCTCAAAATCTTAGCTCTAATAACCTTAATATCATTCTTGTATTCACTATGCAGTTCAACAGGATCAAAATTTCAAACATCAAAATTATAACTTAAGCGAAAATCATTAATATTTATACCTTTGGATTCAATATTTTTCTGTTTCTTCTCATCATCTGATGAATCATTTGCACTAGTAGGATGAGACTCTGCTAAGTTACTTGTTTTTGAAAGCCCTTCTTCTTATTATTCTTCTTATTACTCTTCTTCTTGTTCTCCATATTATAGTTGGTACCATCTCCAAATATGGATTCTAGCTTGTCTCACATTTCTTTGGCATATTTTAAACCTGCTATCCTCTTCAAAACATCATCATGAATATTCTTGTAGATTATGCATCTACCTTGTACATCTTGCTACAAAACTTTATGTGCAATTGCACCATTTCCACATCCTTCACATACAAGTCTCCAAATGTTAATTCCACAAGATAAAGATTCATATTTAACATTTTTTCTCCATTCCTTGAAATGTTTAGTAGTAAGGACAACCACTGCTTAAGAAGCCATTGTCAAAAAAAAAAAAACAATTGTTTATTCAAAAAAACCCATATCTACTCTCCAACGATCAAGTTGCAACCACGAACCTGACTCTGATACCAATTGTTGGAAATATTTGATCACTACTGGGAGCGGGTTCTGAATCAGTAGTGTGACTTCTTAACAATGTTTTCCAATTAAAACTTCTATACTCAATCACACATGCATTAACCAACAAAAAATTAAATTGTCTCATAAGAATAATGCATATATGAAACTAAAACATTATAACCATGAGAGAAACAATAAAAAAAAAATATTTAAATACATCCACACAAGGGACATAATATCTCTATTGGAAAACCCTTCACCGGGAAAAAAGCCACCCTTACTACTATTGCGCTGCTCAAAATCTTCTATTAAGAAAAGTATGTCTTTTAGATAGATTTTCTGACTCCCATCAGCTGGGAGACTTCACCTAATATACAATAGGTGAAAAAGAATTAGCCAGGAGACCCAATACTACTGATACCCTCAAAACTTTGGTTTCACATGTTCGTATGGACTACCATCTGTGCAAAGCCACCACAATCAACGATCCTTGCCCAACTCTTATTTCATTATCAAACTTTGTTTGGATGGAGAAATTTTTCCTCTCATCGAAACTTCATAATCATTTCTCCAAACATATGAAGTCACTACTCCTCTACTCTATTCAAGCTTCATTTCATCTATTTTCACACTAGATCCCAATACTTTCTGCTCAACTCAATTGAACTATGTATTACGATATGAAGAAAAAAGACATCATCAACAAATAAAATAAAATATCCCCAATCATATCCTCTCCACTAAAGAAAAATAGTGGCCACAATGCATGCATGAAATATGAATAGCATAATCACCATCAACTAAAACAAACTCACACTCAACCATCCATCAAACTCTCACTCCAAAATATGATTACCACATAATAATATCGACACTGTATAAAACAATGGCTATGTTCGATATCCTAACACCTACAAAACAAAAGTGAAAGCCTCAAATTTGGAGCTATGCCAAGCTGTCCATATCGACCAACAAATTATGCTACATTTGAAATTTTTAATCAATACATTGGTTCATAAAATAGATCTTCTCATTCTATTGCAATTGGAACCTCACTAGTATGTCTAAAGCATACTCTTACAATGAAACACTTTCCAATTCACACTATCAACTCATCCAATGAACCAGCAATGATATATATATATATATATATATATATATATATATATATATATATATATATATATATATATATATATATATATATATATATACATATATATATATATATATACATATATATATACACATATATAGATATATATGCTGCAACAGGGTTCCCTAGGGTCAATTTTGGGGCAGAAAGCCCTAGTTTTTGTATGTAAAGTGTAAAATTTCTACAATTTGGGGTCGCAGAGTGTGTTGATGTAAAGTTTCGCAAAGGGTTTTACCCTTCTATTTATGTAATTTGTGTAGGCTTTAGAAGATCTACCCATGGTCCACCGACCATGGGACTGTATAAAAAGGAGAGTGTTAGAAGAGTCTAAGACAATGTAGTTCAATCATTGATGATGATGAATGTAATGGGTAATTAGCAGAAAGAGAAAAGATTCTTGGAGAAGAAGAGAGGCTTAGCACCTGTGTGCATAGAGGCCTAGAGTAGAGTCCCGAGCTGTGTGTGTGGATCCCTACAGGTGAGCGCGCAGAGTATTTTTTAGTCTATAAGCAAATCTGAGGTGTTAATAATGAGATTGTTCTAGAAATATTTGTGTTTAATCCAATTACTTCCGTTACGAATGAATGCATTTACATTATGACAAATAATGGGTTTATGATTTAATGTTGTATTGATGTGATAACTTGCATGTTCTACTTTGTTATATGAATGCAAGTAATAATATCTTCTTACACGAAGAATATCTTAATGCATGCTAATGATATCAGACACATAAGATGATCTGGATAATAACATATTTAGGAATGATTAAAGAGGTGCGTAAGTGGTTGATTCACCTATTCAAGGTCCATGAAAGACATTCGTGGACCTTTTCGAAGGTATATAGGCTAGTAAGAGGAAGTTATATCGATCTAGGAGGGCTTGTTGATCTACGCAAAGGCTGAACTTGGGTATAAAATGACATCACTACCACCTCTCGGTGAGGAAACTTTGTTCCATCATCCCCCGATACTGCTTCAGGTGGGACTTCAGTTTGCACTTGATGGATTAATGTCGAAAGGGCCAGTAGTGTAGGGATTTCTTTGGCTAAACTTAATGTTGAACCTAGGTCAGGGTCCACTAAGCCAACAAATGGTTCCGTTTTCGACACTAGGATATGCATAAAGAGATGTGTGATGTCACATCACTGGAATCCAACTAAGAAGGAAATTGAAGATTGGTTGGATAGAACGATCAACAAGTTCGCGGTGCAAGAGAACAGGAACCCACGATTGATGAATTAACAGTGGTTGGATAGGTATCTGTACACAAAGATACAAAAAATTTTCTTATGTTCCTTCCTAGTCAAATTATACAAGTGGATTTCTAAATTGGAAGATGACCAAGGAAGGTTGAGGATTGACAGTCTCATAGTGTGGACGTCAGTGTTAGTGCAGATATTGGAAGCCTCAGAAGAAAATATTACACACGCTATCAATCCCTAGCTTGACTGTATCCTAGGAGGATTTGTGGCAGAGATGTTAGTCGATACCACGGTTACTTACAACGAAGAAGAGAGACGCTTCTTCAAAGGACCGCAAGGTATGTATTTAAGGTCTTTGACTACCTGGATTAAAATTCTCTTGTGTGAAAAGTGGGTTATGCAATTATATTGATATTTGGAGCTATGCAAAGTGGAAAGTTATTCAGGGATAGAAATGGAAAAGGACCTGAATATATCCCACTAATTGAGCCTCCTCTGAGTGATGACGAAGAAACAACAAAGGCTTCAACAAGGTGAGGGTTCCCATGAATACCGCATCCACCCACACTACCTCCATCTTCACCTTCATCGCATACACCTTGAGAGCTCTTTCTTGATTCTATGGGTGGTGGTGCATGTTTGTTCTTAGTTTATGGAGATATTTGTCTGGTTAATTCTTATCACGAACAAGACCTCACCCCGCTAACAAGCTACATGGAGGTTCCCCTTTACAGCCAACTTCTTAGAGGGACTATGGCCATTTAGGCCATGGAATTTTGAGGCAATAATAGGTCTGTGATGCCCTTAGATGTTCTGGGCCACACGCATGCTACACTGATGTAGCCAATGATTTTTTCTTCCTGGTTCAAGAGGATTAGGAATTCTTCTCCAATTACATCGGGATGGGGATACACCATTGAAATTATTGGTCTTTAACGAGGAATTCCTAGTAAGTGCATGTCATCAACTCATGTTGTCTATATCCCTACCCTTTGTACACACTGCCACCACGTAGACCACAATTCACTATGGTGAATTCAGTAAAATTACCCGTTTTCAAGGGCATGGGGAATGAGGATCCAGACCAGTTTTGGTTCATCACAAAGGCTGTGTGGGAAGCCCAAGGCATTATAGATGATTAGATGAAGACAGCTACATTGGTTACTGCTTTACGGGAATGCGTGCTAACATGGTACATTAAGTACTATACTGATAAACCAATGGATGTGTTGGTGGACATTCAGACTACACTGAATAAGGAATTCAATAGGCCAAAATCTGAAGTGCAATTGATCGTTGTATTCAAATAAATCATGATGAATACTAGCAAGACACCCTAGGAGCTAGATCAAATATTAAATTGCAAGATCTGCGAAGCTACCATGAATCTTATGGATGGGAAGCACTAATGGTTTGTGGCTTCACTATTGCCTCATCTAAGGGTTTTCTTTATCACAACAAAGGATTGTGACCTAGGCGAAGGCCCTGGAAATTGAAATGAGGCTACACGAGACACCAATTCAAGATAATGCTTTGGGAGTTCAGCAGATTCAAATGAAGTTGTAGAACCTTTGCCTATAATTCCAAACTGTGAAGAAGGATAGAGCGAGACAGCCAAAGGTGTGTGAAGAGGTTTGGTGAATTATGTTGTAGGAGGAGGGCTGATGCCCCTAAGACCAGAAGCTCAAACAAGGCCAAGTGCAAGGCCCACACTGTGGTGTGCTATCCGTCACGTAGCTAGAAAACATGCGATGGATAATTGCAACTTTTTGCAGAAATTTGTGTAGACACTGCAACAACTCTTCTACAACCTCTGCCAATCGCTAGGTCATGATGAGTGTGATTGCCAAAGTTATGAGTTAATGATAGAAAGAATGTTCACGTATCAGATGCAAAAAAAAAATTTGCCTCCAGATCAAGGCATTGGGGGGTCGCAAGGAGGATATCACGGGCGTGGACGAGGCCGAGGCTAAGGAGGACCTGCGAGAGGTTGGGGGAATGTTATTTGCTACACTTGTGGAGGTCCAAGACACTATGCACAAGAATGCATAACCTAACGCCCCTATCGTGATGATACTATACCTAGTTTGACCACGTGACAGAAGACTACCCTGTATTAATAACTGAGTTGTGCAAAAAGGGGATGCAGCCTCAACAACCTACACAGAACCCGCAGATGATGAGGGCTGAACCCCAATTTGAATATTGTGCTACGAAGTGGAAGGACAACTAGCGAAGATAAGGGAAAGCAGCCTGAAGAAACTGAATGGGTCTACAAAGCTATAGAACAGGAGGTTGGCTTTGATTTGAAGAATTACAAAGGAAACCTTTATGGAAGTAAAGAAAAGCTTCATTGAGGCTTCTACCTCGTGAAGTCGGGATAAGCAGTGTGAAGAAATGGACCCATCCATGCTTACTACATTTTTGGAGACCTTTATGAAATTGCTACGCAATAGCAAGGCCATAAGGGGATTACATGAGTTGATCAATAAATGTGTTGGTAATGCTCCCATGGGACCGTGCGTGGTCAAGAAAATTAGTAAGCATAAGGCAAGAACAGGGTGTGAGATGAGGCTCACCGCACAAAAAGGAGAATATGAAATGGACCAAGTTATTTTGGATCTTGGGTTAGATGGGAATGTTTTGTTGAATCAAACATGGGAGAGAATGGGGAGACCTATGCTGCAGTGATCTCCTATTCAATTAAGGATGGTGAATCAACAAAATATTATCCCCATGGGAAGATTGCATGGAGTGACAATCGATATTAAAGGTGCGAGCGCATTGGTGGATTTTTAAGTAATAGAGATTGTCAATGACAGTAATCCCCACCCCATGCTCCTAGGGATTGAATGGGCTATCGACATGAATGGGGTGATCAATTTGAAGAAGCATACGATGTCACTTGAAATAAAATGGCTACGCATAGTAGTATTGTTGGATCCTGTAGAAGGACTGCGCTATATTGAACCAGTCCGCGATTACGAAAGTGATGATGATTTGGACTAGATTTATAAGATAACAACGTGAGATCAAGATTGGGTGAATCCCACATCAAATTCATGTATTTCTTAGGACCATGGAATTTCTTACACAACAGATTCATATGAGGAATTGAAACACTACATAATCGATTGCACGAAGGGTCTACGCTACGCTATAACGTGATGACCAAATCGTTGCGTTTTGGATTTTCAAAGGTAAGAAATCTTCCTTACTATGATGGTTTAACTAACGTTGATAAATTTTTATATGCATTTGAAAGGGAAGTGCCAGAGAAGCATCACTTCCAAGCCTTGAACTTGGTGCTGCATGCTACTCCTACAAGATGATAGGGTACGTATAAAAGCAATTTTAACGGATGGTGCGAATATATAAGAATGATGAGGGTGAGATTTGGTCATGTAAAGGTGCAATTGATAGAGAAATATGATGGGAGGAGTGATCTGTGTAATCACTTAACCAAATGGATTGATGCTTATGGAGCATAATTACAACCAGAGTGGGTGCATCCGTTCTATCACACCTTGGATGTAATACCTATGAATTGGTACTTGGAGATAGATCTCCACCATGCCACAGATGAAGGGGTTATTTTCAGACAGGGATTCCTCATGACATTGAGCGTTGAAGATAGATTCGAGTGCGTCGATGAAGCATTACAGGGGGTCAAAGCAGCGATCTTTAGAATCCCTCATGATCCCTTGGAGTTGACTCAACCAGATTGGACCACCCAGTTGTGCCATGCGTTGGAGTGCTACAATGTGACTTACGAAGAAGAAGAGGATCCAAGGAACATTACTGTCCCTGAAACAGAAGGTAACCACAAAGTGGAGGGGCCACAAATAGAGAATCCCAATATCACCGCACTACTAAAAACGAGACAAGTGAACATTGGGACAGAGGCAGAGGTGAAGTTTGCGAAGATATGGGACTACTGGGATGATGCTATGGAAGATAAGGTTACCGAATTGCTCCTTGAGTACCAAGATTTGTTCCCTAAAAAATTTTCAGACCTGAAACGGATTATAGGTGATTTAGGGATGATGAGGATAGTGTTGAAATGAGACGTGAAGCCTGTGAAGTAGAGGCCATATCGCCTTAATCCTAAATATAAGGAAAGGGCATGTTTGGAGCTGGATAAAATGTTAGCGACAGGAATCATTGAACCAATGAAGGAGTCTGATTGGGTAATTCCTATGTTCCTATGGTACTTTAGGAAAAGAAGAAGAAGGATGAAATAAGGATATGCTTAGATCTTAGCAAGCTTAATGACACTTGCATGCATGATCCTTTTCAAACTCCATTCACAGATGAAGTGTTGGATAATGTAGTAGGACAACAAGAATATTCATTCATTTATGGGTTCTTGGGGTACCATCAGATGAAGATCACATCGGAAGATAGGAGTAAGACAACCTTCACCACTAAATGGGGATGCTTTCAGCATATTATAATGCCTTTTGGACTGAAGAATGAATCCATGATATTTTCACGCGTAGGCATCGCAGTGTTCAAGGACTTCATTCATAAGTCCTTGGAGGTATACTTTAACGATTGGATGGTGTTTTGGCTCATGAAGTGACATGTAGCTAGTCTATGCTTGATGTTGGATACATGATGAAGGTATCATATCGTGCTAAACTTGAAGAAGTGTCTATTTTGCATCCCTTTAGGAATCTTGCTGGGTCATGTGGCATGCAAACAAGGATTAGTGGTGGATCCAACTAAGATCCTGGTTATAATCAATCTAGAGATGCCAAGAAGTCTCAAACAGTAGCCCGCAATGCTGGGGCACAGTGGTTATTACCGAAAGTTCATAAAGAGTTATGCCCAGATTACTATGCCAACGGAAAAATTGTCAAAGAAGGATGCTACATTCTGTTAGAATGAAGAATGTCAGCAAAGATTGGATGTGTTAAAAGAAAATATGCTCACCGCCCCGATCCTAGTCTTCCAAAATTGGAAGAGGGAATTTCATGTGCATGTGGATGCGTCATGTCTTGCACTCGGAGCAGTACTGACACTACTTGCTAGGTGGGTACTTTAAGATGTAGACAGACCACTCTGCATTAAAGTACCTGGTCAACAAGCTTGTGTTGTTGGGGGGGGTGGGGGGGGGGTGGGGGTGGGAATATGAGAATGGCTATTATTATTTCAAGAATATGATTTTGAAGTGATTATGAATCCAGGGCGATTGAATGCAGGACCGGATCATCTGCCACGCATTGAAACAGGTGAGGGCCCACTAATTTGGAGGAAGGATTGCCTGATGCACATCTCTTTGTGGGGCGCATCGTAGATAATCATTTTGCAGACATCATACACTTTCCTCCTACCAAAATAGCTCCAGAAAGGTACACCATCCAACAAAAGAAGGAATTGGTGGTGTTTGTGGCAAATTTTTCTCTTATTGCACGTCACCTATATAAGATTGGAGTCGATGAGATATTGTGACATTATGTGCCCGATTTTGAACAAAGCACACTACAACAAGACCCTATGATTAACATCCCTTTTTGCTTCCTTTTTTGCATCTAGAGCCCATATTTGTGTTCATTTATCAAATATGGTGCAAAACTTGATGCAAATTTTGCACCATGTTTTGCACCAAGTCTTACACCAAGTTTAGCACCATGTATTGTAATAGGTTTTGCACTAGATTTTACACCAGATTTTATGCCAAGTTTTATGCCATCCTTTACACCATGTTTTGCATCAAGTTTGGCCCCTAATTTTATTTCATTGGCTTTTTCATCCTCTACTGCATCCACCTTTTTCACCTACAATTGCATCATCTCTTGCATCCCCTTTTGCATCCATTTTCCCATCATTTTTTGCACCCCTCTTGCGCCAAGTTTTGCATAAAGGTTTGTGTCTAGTTTTGCATCTACTTTTGTTGTGTCCTCTTTTACATCTTGTTTTGCATCCATATTTACATCCTATTTTTCATCTATTATTGTGTCACTATTGCATCCAATTTTCTTGTGCCATAATTTTCACCTAGTTTGGCACCTCCCTTTGCACCCATTTTTCCTTCTAAATTTGCATCCATGATTGAATCCTCATATACATCTAGGTTTTCATCGACTTTTAAATCTATTTTTGCATCCCTTTTCGTATCCATTTTTGCATCAAGATTTGCATAAGGTTTTGTGTCTCATAATGCATCTACTTTGGCATCGAATTTTGTTGCATCAACTTTTGCATCCATTGTTGCACAAATGTTTACGTGCCTTTTGCATCCCCTTTGCATCTTCATTTCCTTCTTTTTTAGCATCAATCATTACATCCACTTTTGTTGTGACACAATTTGCGCCATGTTTTGTACTTACTATTGTACCCACATTTGCTTCCAATTTTTCATCCATCTTGGAATCCTCTTTTGCATCAAATATCGCATCTATTTTTCCATCCACTTTTGTGTTGGGTTTTATATCTCATTTTGTATATTCTTTTGCATTTACTTCCATTGCATCCATATTTTGCATCCAATTTTATTTCTCCTGATGCACCCATGTGTGCATCCACTTTTACATCCCTTATTGCATATTGTCTTTCATCTAAGTTTGCATTAGATATTGTTTATGTTTTTTGCATCCCATTTTTTGTCTACGTTTACATCCAATTCTGATGTGTCCAATTTTCTTTCCACTATTGCACCCATGTTTGGTCCATGTTTACATCCATTTTTGCATGCAAGTTTTCCTCCTTTTTTCATCCAAGTTTGTGTTATTTTTTTGCGTTTGTTTTGTATCCACATTTGTTTCACCACAATTCATGCTAATTTTTATTCCTACTATTGCACCCATGTTTTCTTCCACTTGTTCATCGACGTTTATATCATGTTTTGTGTCCAAGTTTGCATCAACTATTGCATCTACATTTTCATCCACTTTTGTGTCAATTTTTATGTCTTGTTTTGCATCTACTTATCTTGTGTTCACTTTTGCATCCCTTTTCCAACACTCATCATATTTTTTGCATTGATGATATTTCTTATGACATTGACAAATATGAACAACTGATAAAAATGTCAATAATTATGATGATGATGATGATAATGAAGATGATGACCATGCCATGAATTATGATTATTATGGTAACTGAAATGATGATAAAGACGATGGGGGTTACAATGACAATGATAATGACGATGCTAATGACCTTAGCCAATCTTCCCAATTTTTAAATGTTGTCATGGTCATAATCATAATCATTATCTTTTGCGTCGTCTTCCAAGCCATCATCATTATCATTATTTTCATCTTGGTCATCATCAACAAAAATAATGGCATGAATGATGATTATGATGTTCATGACAAATATGACAACAATGATGATAGAAATTACATTAATTATGATGATGGGGATGATGGGGATGATGAAAATTATAATTACAATGATATTGGTAGTGATGATGATGATCATCGATCATCCTTTAAAATTAAAGTTGTTATTTCTCTTGCATATATCATGTGTCCTAAGAACCCTTTTCGAGCACTCATAACATTTTTTGGGTTGATGATATTTCTTATGACACCTATAATTATGAACAATTCACGAAAATGTCCATAATCATGATGACGATGATGATGATTATGACGTGAATGGTGATTATGAAGATAATGCAATGATGACAATAATGATGATGATGATGTACTGTGGTGATGATGACGATAATGAAGATGATGAAACTCCCTCTAAACTAGGGATTTACTCATAATGAGACAAAAAGGTACTCTCAAGTTGAAATATTCATATAAGAAGGGATCTAGATTGATAAGCATCAATGATGATTTACATCATCATATCCAACATTGTCAAAATAGCAGGGCCTTGACTAACAAGTTCTATATCTCCTTTAGATCAGAGCACAATTTTGGGAGGAATAAATTTGGACACCACTGCCTCTATAGGAACTTACCCCACCAGGATGTTCATTAGGTATGTCCTCACATGATCATTTCATAATCCACTGTCATAATATTTGACACCATGAAATGTCTATTCTCATGACTATTCTTATCTTGGATTAATGTACCTAAATTATGGTGGTTAGTCCTAATCAAAGTACAAATTCTCAAAGAATATTAGTCCCATATATTTATCCAATCCACCGTTCTCCCTAATGGTGTCTTTACTAGGCTTACAACTATTAGTCCTAGCCATAGTCCATGTCACATGGATAATATGGTGTCCACCCGCACTCCCTCTCAACTAGGGAGCAGACATCTAGAAGCATAAGAGTTTCTCAAGAATACCCATCATTTTCATAGAGAATAACATCATTAATTTGTTTTCATCATATGACGCCTTTATGATTACGCATTCATAGATTTGTGGCAAAATATTTCCCCTTTTTTCATTTGTGACGAAAGAAAATCAAAAAGTGAAAGCCAATACTATTAAAGATACACTATAATGATTTATCTAAGTCTAAAGTCTAAGGTTGAACTGAAAATTCATGTAAATGTTATATCTATGAATTGTGCCAGACTTATGGAAACCTTATTCTCGAAGTCCTATATATAAGAAAAAGACAAAGAAATGAAAATAAGACTCATTGAATGGTAACTCATGTCTTCACTCCCTCTTTGGAAAACGTATGAATATATACACTCCTAGTCACACTTGATCACATGTTTGTAATGATTAAATCACGAATTCCTTTTTTCCCCTTGCATTTTTAGGTCACCATTTAAGCACCTAATTGAGGATATAGGGAGTGATTGTCCCCCAAGGGTTTCATGTGTACACCTGGTTTACTTATGTCACACTATAGTCAATTTATGTGACAAAGTGAAATATTTAAGTTCGTGGAGTTATTAGAACAATGTATTAAGTTAGTCATCACACAAACATGTATTACATCTCATTTATGCACATGTGTGGGTTGGATAATCATTGCTTGAGAAATTTAATGGAGACTACTTTAGGGATTTTATGGTATAGATTACGAAATCTCTTGTTAAACATTGTGATTCATCCTTTCTTTTCCTCGAGACACTTGATAATATGGAAGTCAGTCCCAATAATCCATGGATATGGGGAGTATAAATTACTTGTGATGGAAATAGAATTTAGAAATAGAGGTTTTCCATTTGCGATATTGGATTAATAGACGTTGGATACATGGTAGTAGTCCTTGATGTCAATTAACTAAGATTGTATTGTCGTAATGCGAAAAGAGGTAAGCATATTAGTAACCTTGATGTCTTGATCATTCCAAATAATGGCCATTCAACCCAAGTATCTCTAGGCATCAATCACTACTACTTAGAAATTCCTCCCCTATTTCCTAATCATATGAGGTAGAACCTCACTTAATATTTTTGTTTCTTACATCAACATTATTGATGGGTGCTTTGAGTAGAATTTTTGTTTTAGGAGTCCTTGTTTTTCTTTACTATTGAGGCCCCTCATGTTCCATGAGACTATTTTGATGGAGAATTTACACAGAAAAGAAGTATAATGTGACTAAAAAATACATGTTTCAATATTTAAGTACTTGGACAATGCCACTTCATGACTCCTATATTTCCTTAACCTGGGATCGAATGGTGAACTTGATGGCCTTAAGGGAAGTTGACCAATGAAAATCTCAAAAAGAGGTGAATTTTGACTTTATCACATACAAGTTAATATAAATAAAATAATATCCATAAAAAATTCATCAATCAATGAATCATTAAAAGAAATATCCAAAACAATTTCATAAGGTGATGAATCATTACATTATAAAATACAATTTATAAACCTTTTGGGAACTTTTTGCTAAACCATGCTCAAAACCAAATAACATGGAAAATAACACATTTTCATATATTAAATAACATGTTATGAATCCTAAGAAATGTCACTAACAGAAAACTAAAAAGCATGCAATTAATGGGAGTGACCACTCATGGCCACCATAAGACAATTAATCTATTAAGACCAAGATTAATGGGGACAAAGATCTATAAAGGAAAAAGGAAAACCTATTTTAACTTTATTGTTTTATTAGGTGCAAGTTGAACATCTCAAGATATAATGAAGAGTAGAATTAATTTTATTGCATTAAGAAAACCCAAGCACATTCTATAACTTACCAAGGAAGAGATGTATAATACCCATCTCAGCGACACAACACATGGCATTAAGTTACTTTTCTATATATAATTTAAACTTCTATCATAAAATCACAAATTTAGCATGAATGGAATGTTTAAAATCCATTTTTATAAGAACAAAATATATTTTTTATATAAAAAATTACCAAAAACTAAATGTTTTTTTTTTAGAAAAAAACAAACAAATAGACAAACAAACAAACAAACATATATTAAAAAAAACTAGAACATAAGAAAACATTTTTTAGAATTTTTTTAAACACTTTCCTCCTTTCTAAGAAGAAAAAATAATAATAGAAATAAGGATGGACCAAAAGTCTTCCTTTCCCCGGTAAGTGTTTCCGACCATTCATTCCACTCATTCGAGTTATTTCATAAAATATAGATAAGTGTTATTCACACTCTTTTGGAAAAGCCTATTGAGATTGTCTTGTGATATATCTATTCCTTGATGGAGTCCTTGATATATTGATCAAGTTTTGGTTCCTTGGAGATTAATTAGATCAAAGAAAACATGAGTACTCTTAATTCCAAGTTCAATGCCTCTAATGGTGGACACGAGGCAAGGGAGAGGTTGTTATCGTGGTCATAACTCCAATTTCATTGTCTCTGATGGTGGATGAGGAAAGGGAGGGGGTTGTATTCGTGGTCATGGAGTTTTCTCTTTTACGTTATATTTAGGGAGTTCAAAGCAATTTGAATGGAATCATTATCATCACTAGGTATAATGGATTAAGTGTGGTAATGGATAAAATGAAGTAATTATTTGCGAGAATTTGTTCTTGAATGAATATTAGGCTCCATTTTATCATAGAAAAAAGTACATGAATTAAAAACAACTCAATATTTGATGTGACATTCATATTGTATGCAACTTATTTTTCATTAAAAACAATTTACTTTTTCATGTGACATTCTTTTTTGTTAAAATTTCTTCTATTTCTAATCTGAATTAAAATTCTAATTTGAAATAAAGCTTCTAGTAACTCTTAATTTACTAATCATGGATGGACATCGTAAGAAACATTCACAATATAATATGAAGAAAAAATGGGTACCTACTTCATATGCATTAATAAATGCTTCTACTCCTTAATGTGAATTACAAGTGTAATCTTAGTTGGATCTCCAATATATCTTAAACCATATTTTCATTTTATTTTTTAGTATTATTAAATGTTATTACCTCATTTTATGGTTAGCATTGCAATAAAAATATGCATTGTGCTATAGAATTCGTACTAACATGTAATATTGATTTTTTTTCAGAACACTATAGATAATGACCACGAAGATGATGATACAGACTATGCTTAGATTACATGATATATCAAAGATGATTATGACGAGTATGGTGATGGAATTGGTGATGATTATGTGGATGATATTATTAGGATGGTCAAGATGATAATCATGGAAATGATCATGATGACAATCTTGACTATGATTTTCGTGATGCTAGCTAGCTATGCATTATTTTTTATATTTAGTTGGGATGTCTTAATATGGTAATCATACATTTGAATTTTAGTTGATTCAAATAATTATGATAATACTATCGGTACTATTTTGTTACCTTATGAATATGTTGAAAATTGTTTACATTTTTTTTATGAAGAATTATTGTGTATGATGAGATTCTTATTTTTTTATGGATGTTGTGAAATAACCTTAAAATAATAATATCTATGAAACATTTTTATTTGGTATTCATACATTGAATTTTAGTTCATTTGATTAAATATGATGATGATATTATCATTTTTATCTTTTTATTTTATGTATATATTGAAAATTATCAATATTATTTTGATGGAGAATTATTATGTATGATGATATTAGAATCTTCTGATGGATGTTGTAACTTACCTTAGAATAATGGTGTTCATGAAATATTTTGATATGATAATCACACATTTGAATCTTATTTGATTTGATTAAATATGATGAGGATATTATTATTATTATCTTGTTACTTTATATATGTCTTGAAAACTGTCAATGATTTTTTATGGAGAATCATTACGTGTGATAATATTACTATTTTTGGATGTAATTTTGTAACTTCATCTTTGAATAGTGATATCTATGATAACTGTTGATTAGTAGTCATATATGTATATTGAAAATTGTCAATGATTTTTTGATGGAGAATTGTTATATATGAGGACACTCGTATCGTTTTTATGAATGTTGTTAATTACCCTTAAATTTGTTTACAAATATTAATTTATCAATTTGAATTCTGATATGTTCTTAAATATGTTAGGCATGAAAATACATCCTCATCATCTTGGAGGAGAATACTATGTTGTTGGTTGAAATATCCCTTTCTCTTGGACTATATAAGACTATAATGCAAGTTATGTACCATGAGGACCACGTTATCCTAGTCTGTACCAAGTTGTCCCCTTCATCTAACCTTTGTTACCAA
This sequence comes from Pinus tabuliformis, assembly GCA_031772625.1. Classification (NCBI taxonomy): domain Eukaryota; kingdom Viridiplantae; phylum Streptophyta; class Pinopsida; order Pinales; family Pinaceae; genus Pinus; species Pinus tabuliformis. The sequence goes on from CM062820.1 coordinate 1,440,213,746, forward strand.
AATTCCCACTCAGTCACGAGGAAAAAATATCAAGTTAACTAGAATGTGACACTCTTGTTAACTTTCAGAAACTCATATGGTGGAATGTGATCTCTTTATCCTCATCTTTAATTTTTTCCTAAAAAATAAAAACATACAAAAGTGGGAAAGAACCATAAAGCATGCGTGTTATATACCTAGGGGGGATAATATGGGGTACCAAGGGAGGTACCCAAGGTAATAATGGGATGGGCCATAGTAATAAATAAGGTGGTTAACCCACATCATGTAAGGGACCACAAGTAGTTAGTAATAATGTAATGGGCCCATGGTATTAGTTGATGGTATGAGGAAACCATGGTAATGACCCATGGTATTGTATGTATGAGGCCTATATAGAGGGTAGAGACTCCACATGGAGAGAGTTAAGGATTATTGTATGAACATGCACATGGCTTGTGGAGTGTTCTCCTTCCTTAAGGAGTGAATGTATGGTGTTTCCCTACCGTAAGGGTTTTGATCAATAAATAATCATTTCATATTATATTTGGGTTTATTTGCATTATTTTATATTTTCATATCAGATCTATAATATTTCCGGGTTAGATCTACAACAATTGGTATCAGAGCACTTTCTTGGGCAAAAAGTGGAGAATTTTTTTTTCATTTTTGCAGGGTTTCTAGGGCGGCGAGTTTGCAGATAAGATTTGGATGTCCTGGCACAAGATCTGCAAAATCTATTTGTATATCTTTATTCTTTGGGAAAAAATACCTGATTTCAAAAAAAAATCGGTCGAATCGGAATCCGGATAAAGGAGATATCGCTGATTTAAAAATCAGTGGGGTTGCAGACCATTTTTCGGGGAAGCGAATTTGCGGCACAGATCTAGAAGTCTTGGCACAAGATCTGCAAGATCTAGTTTTTGATCTGGAATCTTTGTGAAAAAAAACCTAATTTCAAAAAAAAAAAAAAGTTGAATCGGAGTCCGAATGAGGGAGATATCGCTGATTTAAAATCAGCTCTTTTTTCAGAAATTCTGGGTGACGGCGGGAGAGTAGCAGCGCAGATTTGGAATTCTAGTGCCTGGATCAGGATTTCTATCACATGGGCAGATGCAGAATGATTGTTCCATTTCTAAAAACAGGTCATAATAGGGATTCTGAGCAATATTGACAGAATTGTGACAAATTCAAATTTTCACCATTTTTTTTCAAAACCCTCTTCATGGCTTCTAGCAAGGTTCTATTATTTATAGGAAAAGATGATGGTCCTGCTATTGAAGAATACATAAAACAACAGAAATGGGTATGGAAAAACCGTTGGAAATGGTGGGTAGTGGCGCAATTTGAAGATGAGGCAACCATATGGTAGGGATTACTTAACCAAACGAACTGTTTGAACCTGCCCGATGAAGAATTTGAAAAATTACTTTTAGACAGATGGCCTCATGCTAGAAAACAAGATAAGGTGAAACATGTGGGTCTATTTCCTACTGGTATATCCTTATTACAGGTTCATGGATTGATTCAGAAGGAGAAAATCATTGTGTCTATAAATCCGAGTTGCAAGCAAAATCTCATAAATGTCAACTTGGCAAAAAAATTGCAAGTCCCAACAAAACTAATTGAAAATACACAGGTTGATGATAAGGATGTTTAAATTTATAAGGATTTGAAGCTTTCTATGGATAAGTATGTGTTTCATGGTGATTTTTATGCTTCAGATATGGATAACATGGATGTTGTTTTAGGATACCCTTGGATGGAATTAGTGGGTACTATAAATATTAATGTGCAGAAGAAGTTCCTGAAGCTCTGGTATAAAAAGAAGAAAATTACATTACAGGATATTTCCATCCATAAACATGTAGAGCACATGGAGGCTGAAACAGAAGATGTTCCAGGGGCTCACATATCAGATGATGAGCCTTTGATGATCAACAATCAAACACAAATAGAGGCTGAAGAAGAAAAGGTTACAGGTGATGATACATCAGAGGAGGGCTCAGTGGTTGAAGTCATATTGAAAAAGAAGACACCACAACAGCCTCCACAACAGGGTGAAGTAAAGAAAAAGCCATCGTGGGTTAAAACTTCAACATATCATCACCCACATCACCCCGCAAGACAACCATCAAGATGGCAACCAATTAGCCACATGGACAACAACCCCCACATGACAGATCGAGAGAAGTGAAGATCCACCTACTACACATCCACACAGAAGAGCTACCACGGTCAACTTCCATCTCAATCGAGCGAGGCACCAGCGAGATCGAGGGTTCACCTTTCTCTTGGATGGCTAGATGCATGTGCATGGTACCAGTGGACTACTATTTGAGTAGATCTTATTATTTGTGTTGTTCCCATGTTTCAGGGACGAAACATTCTTAGGGGGGTGGAATGTTATATACCTAGGGGGGATAATATGGGGTACCAAGGGAGGTACCCAAGGTAATAATGTAATAATGGGATGGGCCATAGTAATAAATAAGGTGGTTAACCCACATCATGTAAGGGACCACAAGTAGTTAGTAATAATGTAATGGGCCCATGGTATTAGTTGATGGTATGAGGGAACCGTGGTAATGACCCATGGTATTGTATGTATGAGGCCTATATAGAGGCTAGAGACTCCACATGGAGAGAGTGAAGGATTATTGTATGAACAGACATATGGCTTGTGGAGTGTTCTCCTTCCTTAAGGAGTGAATGTATGGTGTTTCCCTACCGTAAGGGTTTTGATCAATAAATAATCATTTCATATTATATCTGGGTTTATTTGCATTATTTTATATTTTCATATCAGATCTATAATATTTCCGGGTTAGATCGACAACATTATACTATTTCCGGGTTAGATCTACAACAATGCAGAATCTTTTTCCTAAGCACAAAAGCAACTAAAAAGTGGAAAAGGCCATTTTTATATTAGGAAACATTATTCACCCAATAGCTTTTTCTCAAATTGAAATAATGAGGAATTTGGGAAATCTTCATAGCCTTTACTTTCCTATATATTGGAGGCTTGGCCTTTGAGAAAAGGATGGGAATTATTTTATGATATCTATCTTGAGAGGGAGAGTTTTGGAGCTAGGAGTTGGGGGAGGTAGTGCTACAACTGCATCTGATGGTTGTAACATTCCTCCAACTCCTTTATTAATATAGATCAGTTGTTCTTCCTTCCATATGTTGCTATTCATTCCTTACTTATTCTATTTAACTAATTAATGTACGTGAATTTGGTTTATATTTATTTAATCAGTAATATTTATATGATTTTGATAATTTCGATTATCAAGATATTATGTTGTGAAGGTTTCTTTGTTCTATCCCTTATCTGTAGGACCAAGCTTTGGAGCTAGGTAGGAGCGCTTCTTAGCTACACTAAAATCTCCAACAAGACCTACATGCGAGGACTCACAAGAATTCCTTTTATTTTTCAAATTATATACTCTACATCTTGATCTACTAAGAATCATGAGCCTTAGAACAACTTTTCTCTTAATCGGTATGTCGTAGGTCTCCAAGATAAAATAAGAGGGTTTTATGTTCATCTAACCATGCATTAAATATTATAGCAAAATCATATTTAGAAACTATAATATATTTCACTATGTAATTAAAATTAGTGAAATGAACCCATAAAGGGGGTCATAAATAGAAATAAAATTAAAACTCTAAACAAGAAGCCAAAAGTGGATATAACCATGCATGAAAAATTGGGAGTATAATTGGATGTTAAATTAGCCATCAAAACAACATCCAAACAATGACACAAAAAGGGTTTTAAAGTAGAATTAAAAGAGGGTGCGATACTAGACACAAAGAAGGGAACATAATAGGGCATACAAAAGGATACCAAATTTGGCGCAAACAAGGATTGAAAAATGGACACCGAAATGAGGATGCAAAGAATTACGTAAAATTAGGATTCAAAATTGGGTGCAAAAACGATGTGAGAAAAGAAACAAAACAATATGCAAAATGGAACTAAAAAAATGGTGAAACCAAGGATGCCAAAAATGATGCATAACTAGATGAGAATTCAAACTAAAATTTAGGTGCAAAATGAGATGAAAATATGGAAACAAAATGCGACAGAAAAAAAGATGCAAAATTGGATGCCAAAAAGGATGCAAAATTATACACCAAAGAGGATGCAAAATTGGACACAAAAGTAAAATAACCGGTGTTAAAATGGGCATAAAATGGCTCAAATTTGGATGAAAATTGAGATGCAACATTGGATGCAAACTAAGGTGCAAAAAATGATTCAAAACTTGCTGTAAAAATAAATACAAAAGTAGACGAAAAAAATGGCTCAAAATTGAACTTAACATTAGACACAAAATGGGATGCAAAGGAGGATGTAACACATGGTCCAACATAGGATGCAAATTTAGATGCTCAAGTGGATGGAAAATTGGCCACAAGAAATGGTATTAAAAATGATGCTAAATTGGATGCAACAAATAATGCAAAATTAGATGCGAAATAGGATGCAAAAAATGGAGACAAATAAAATGCAAAAGTAGATGCAGAAACTGGTGTTGAAATGGATGCAGAAGTTGGCACTAAATCAAAACATGTGGTGCAAAATTGGATGCAAAAAATGGTGTAAAAAAAGGAAGAAACACTGGCACAAAAATAGATGTAAAAATGATTACAAAATCAGAAGAAAAAAATGGTATAAGACTAGATGCAAAAACTGGCACAAAATGGATGCAAAAAAAGGCACTAAATCAGATGCAAAAGATAGTATAAAACTCGATGAAAATTACGACACAAAACTACAAGGAAAGACTGGCACAAAATAGGAAGCAAAAAATGATGCAAAAATAGATGCAAAAAATGGCACAAAACTAGAAGCAAAGCCTATTTTAGAACCAAATGCAAATCTTGGTGCAAAATATGATGAAAAATTTGGTGTAAAAAAATATGCAAAATTTGGCGCAAAAAAATACGCTTTACAAATTGTACAACAGAGCCAGATTTAGCACCAGGCTACTCATCCCAATTGAGAAAAAAATGCACAAAAATTTGGTGCTAAATATGGCGCAAATTGCCTATTTTTTTGTAGTGGTAGCATCCTATCTGAGGATCATGGAGGGGTTGCGGGAGGACATTATGCAGGAAAAGCAACAGCGTAGAATATTTTATGCGTTGGGTTGTGGTGGTCGACAATTCATAATGATTCTAATTCTTATTGTAGCGCATGACCATCCTGAAGGGATGAGTTGCCTCTGAATCTGCAAGTGTCATTGTAGCCATTTGAAAAATGGGAAATTGATTTTGTAGGACCGATTTAGCCTCAGGAAAGAAGACGGGTGCGTGGTATATCATCACCATAACCAAGTATTTAACAAGATGGGCAGAGGTGCAACCTGTAAAGGATTGTACACGGGCAATAGCAGCAAATTTCCTATTTGAATATGTGCTGACTAGGTTTGGTTGCCCAAATATTTTGATGAGATCTTGGTACACATTTCCTTAATGAAACGATCAGCATGCTAACAAAGGAATTCCAAGTTTATCATCAAAAGATCACGCCATATAGCCCTCAAGCTAATGGGATGGTGGAAGAATTTAATAATATATTGGCAAACGCGCTCACAAAGGAATGATTGGGACATGTGCGTACTATCGGTGTCATGGGCTTATAGAAACACTTGTAAGAAGTTGACTAGACATCCACGTTTTTGACTGATCTATGATGTAGAATTTGTGATGCCGATGGAGTACAATGTGCCTAGTCTACGGATAGTAGCTCCCACAAGAATGGCAGACCGTGAAGCCTCAGAAGAAAGGCTTGCACAACTAACTAAGCTAGAGGAAGATAGATTCTTGGATGGATAATTTCAACAAGTCCAGAAGAAGCACGAAAAGGCATGGCACGATCCGCACATTAAACTACGCGACTTTAAGTTAAATGATTTGGTTTTATTATATGACAACAAGTTTGATAAATTTCCAGGAAAATTCGGATGCATTGGCTGACACCATATATCATCAAAGAGATTAACGATGGTGGAGTAATTTAGCTGATGAAATTCAATGGAGATCCATTTCCAAGGAAGGTAAATGGCAGCCGATTGAACCCATACACTAGGGATCCATCTAGATGAGTATAGGATGGAAGCACAGTTATAGCGCTCTAGGCAGTTGAAAGGAGGCACAAGACTATAAACTACATTGCCTGGGTTGTAGAGCTATGTAATTGGGGGACTACATGGAATAGAAGAATGTGCCAGCATTAGCAGAAGCACAAAGGGAGTTGTGCTATAGGAGGAGAGACCACGCATGGCAGCCAGAAAGTGATCGTTACTGTCACTGTTCATGATTTGACAGTGAGAAAGTGGCTAAGAGGAGTGGGGGGGCGACATTTGAGGATGAATTTAAGAGCGATATCTTTGAAAAGTTGTCACCAATCTAGCATTTATGAGTGAATTTTCTAGGGAACGATCAGATTTTAATTCAAAATTGCCTATAAATTACAAATGGCTGCCCAATAAGAGACACTTTTCATTCTGAGAGCTTATGTGTTGTGCTATCAGTTGCACATTAACCCTGCCTTTTTTTGGGATTTGGTGGCAATTTCAGTGTTTGATAGGTTACCTAAGGAAATACAGGAGCTTCTTAATACCCTCATGTCCAAACTCGTAGAAACCGCAAGCGCAGATGGTGCTATGGCCTCTAAAGGCAGTGCCCCTGAGGTTGTGCCTATGGAGGTACCTGCAATAGTGCCAAAATCGCCTAGGCTGAAGCCTACGCTGCCAAAAGAGGTTCCCAAGACAAAGAAAGATAAACAGAAGAAGACATTATTGATGCGTGAGTCACCAAGGAAGCATCAAAGAAAAGAAAATCCAACCACACAGGAAAAAGGCAAAGTGGTCAATCTAGAGGCCATCGAGGGCATAAAGGACACTAATATGGGCACAAAGGACATTGATATTGAGGGGGTAGACCCTATTTCGAAGCCTCCTATGCCAAGGCAAGGTGAAGGTCCTGAAGGACTCTGATGAGGGAAAGTTTCTCCTTAATACACCCCTACTGCCAGAAAACACCTAAAGCTTGAAGATTGGGACTTGGGGGACACTGAGCGGTTTCCCCACCGGGCTATTGACAATTTCATGCAACGAGTATTCTACAAGGACTTGGGTGTCACTGGCGTGGAGTCGATGAAGTGGATTCGTGGGGTAGAAAAGGCAGGAGTGTTGAATCTGCTATGGGTAGGTCGCATTACCATCACCCTCCCATAAATTTGATTGTTATCAAAAATTTATTGCACCTGGTGCACGACGGGTGCTTGTGGCTAGAAGAGATGATCCCTATAACTGACATGCCGAAACATACGATCACATTACTACCACATTCAAGTTTGAATCCAACCAAGGAATTTGGTGGAAATACAGGGAAGTGAAACCTCATTAAAAGGATGAAGGACAAATTTAAGCTTATCAAGAAGTTGCGCGATATTCAATTTCAAGTATTATGGACCCTACGGTTAAGGTGGCCACCCAGATCTTGCCTGCTAAGGTGATGAGGAAGTTTCACACAGACGAGGTGTTGGCACCCATGATTTCACTAGCAGCCCAGTGCGCATAGGGTATACAATTCGACTGGGATGCTACCTGTGTAGCGAGTTCCTTGCAGACTGCAGGGAGGAATAGGACCATAGAAAAACGTTCCACTACTCATGGTTGTTACTGTCGATTATTTTGGTTGCGTTGGAATTATTGGAGGACAACTAATTTGCTCTGATCATGAACGATTTGAAAGAAGTAGCGAATTTTTGGTCACTATGGGCCACAAGGGATGTTGACTGCATCCGGGAGAGAAACATATTTTGGGTGGTGATGGAGATGAGCATCTACACAACCATCAACCGCAAGCCATGACTATCACCAAATGTCTTTGAGTAGTTGCTGGGATGGGTGGAGTTCAAAGCAGACTTCCATTGCATCTCCATCCCGATACAATAGTACCAAAAATAGAAGTGGTATGATTTACCATACATAGTGACCGATGATGCCATCGCAGCAGTCCTTGACCGTTGGCCAACAGATTGGCACAGAACACCATATTTTTCCCCCTGGTATAGTAAGTATGTAGGAATGCAGAAGAAGGAAGAGGCCCGGTCGAAGACTCAATAGTTGGTCGAAAAGGGAAAGAAGGAGACTAAGGAGAAGGCATTAGTAGAATTGGAGTGCGCTACTAAGGAATAGGAGGAAGAGAGCGACTCTGACAAGATTCAGAGATCTCCTTCATCGCAGACCAAGGAAGAAGAGAAATTGGAGCAGGGTGGTGGAGACCAGGAGAGCACTACCTTCAAGGTAAAGAAAAATAGGGAACAGGAGAAGGAAGGGCCACGCAAACATACCAAGGCCACTAAGTCATAACTAGACTTGATCACCTTGACAAAAGGTGACTTGGATGACATTTGCGATAAGGTAAGGGACACGATAGTGGAACTGCTGCACCAATTTGAGGAGCAGCAGGAACATGCATTAAGTTCCATTTAGATGGGTCTACGTGAGCTCTAGATCCAATCCACTAGACTGTAGGCAAGTGCAGGGCAGAGTAGCGTGACCTCAACCAGTATAGCGTCAGAGATGACTGAAGTCGTAGAGTTGGTTCATTCCATGGATCACCTAGTCGTCGCCCTGTCTGATGGAGCTCTGAGCATGGAGGCGGAAGCTGGCAATGCTACTATCCGTACTCTAAAGAATATTTATTTGAACTTGGCCACACTCCAAAGTGAATTCCTTCACATGCTACAAGTAGGTGTGATCGCAGAACTTATGGCCCAAGAGAAGCGCGCGCTAAGTGTGATCAACGAGCAGAAGGTTAAAAATGAACATATGTTCATTGAGAAAATGAAAATGATAGAGAAATTGAAGAAGGCCTCTGAGAAGAATGAGCGAACAGCGGTAGTGGTAGTAGAAGCATGTGAAACCCTTCCGGAACAACACATCCCAAAAGAGGCATAGTTGGAGTCAAAGATTCGGAAGTTTGCTATAGGTGTGCGTGATGCTAGGACTGAGATGGCCAAGGTTCAGTTTGAGTTAAACCTAAAGATTACAAAGCTCAAATTGAGGGCACAACCTTCAACTCCAACAGAGGTCAGAGAACAGCGCGAGGTAACTATCAAGGGTGTAGTCACTATAGTAGATGTCGCGGTGGCAGAATGAACTCCTCTCTTCAAGAAATCATTGGATTTCCTAACGAGTCTACAGGAAGATCCCAACTGGAAGAGGTTAAATAACGAGGAAATTTAATTGTACCAACAGTACGAGGAAGCTAGAGTGAAGGCGTACACCATCATTATGACACAAATATTGGCAAAGCTACACGAGGCAAAGTAACTGAAAGAGCAGGTGGAAGAATCACAACGGAAAGAGGCAATCGTTAAGGACAGATTGGGGCCTTGGCTGGATGAGGCCTATGTGCTCTCCACCACCATTGGGGAGAAGTTGGCCAGCTTGCAGAATACACAGTAAAGATCCAGGCAGACATCACAGGACCAGCAATGGAGTAGCTCGTGGAGCAGGTCAAGTAAACATCTACGCAGTAAACAACTGAAGTTGCAGTGTGCAAGCGGAGTTGGGAGGTCTTCACAGTAATATCTCCACACCAAAAGAGTGGCTCGAGGCAAGTCACCATCTTTGTCTTGGGGGCCTATTGGGACAAAGTCGCCTAAGGTCCATTTCGGGGTAGAAAGCCTAAGTTTTTGTATGTAAAGTGTAAAGTATCCACAATTTGGGGTCACAGAGTGCGTAGATGTAAAGTGTCATAAAGGGTCTTACCCTTCTATTTATGTAAGTTCTGTCGGCTTTAGAAGATCTATCCATGGTCCGAGGACCATGGGATTGTATAAAAAGGAGAGTCTTAGAAGAGTTTAAGACTATGCAGTTCAATCATTGATGATGGTGAATGTAATGGGTCATTAGAAGAAAGAGAGAAGAGTCTTACAGTAGAAGAGAGGCTCTACAGTTTTGTACACAGAGGCCTACGGTAGAGTTTGTAGCTGTGTGCACGGACCCCTACAAATGAGTGCATCGAGTAGTTTTGAGTCTGTAAGAAAATCTGAAGTATCAATAAAGAGATTGTTCTGGAAATATCTATGTTTTATCCATTTAATTCTGTCATGAATGAATGCGTTTAAGTTACGATGAATAACGGGTTTATGATTTAATGCTATATTAATGTGTGACTTTACATGTTTTACATTGTTATATGAACATAAGTAATAATATATGCTTACGCGAAGAATATCTTAATGCATGCTAAAGATATCAAAAACTTAAGCTAATCTGAATAATAATAGAGTTAGGATTGATCACAGAGGCATGTAAGTGGTTAATTCAGTTATTTAAGGTCTACAAAAGACAATAATAGACCTTCGCGAAGGTCTAGAGGCTGGTAAGAGGACTTTATATCGATAAGCCTCGAGCACTTGTCGATCTCCGCGAAGGCAGAACTAGGGTATAAAATGACATCACTACCATCTTTGGGTCCAGAAACTTGGATCCAACATCACCCCATAATGCTTCATGTGAGACTTCAATCTGTGCTCCGCGGATTGATATCGATAAGGGCCAGTAGTGTTGGGATTTGTTTGGCTAAACATAATGCTGAACATGGGTTAGGGCCCACTAAGCCATATATATATATATATATATATATATATATATATATATATATATATATATATATATATATATATATATTCACATAAGTAAAATCCAAAATATCCTCAACAATTCTCCAAGTGACTACGACAAGAAAATATGATGGTTATGCCAATACCAGGGACACCTATACCATAGTAGTCTCCAAAGAAATACCACATGAAAATACCTTGGTTATGTCAATACCAAGGACACCTATACCATGGTAATCGCCAAACAAATCACACAACAAAATACTTTCGTTATGTTAATACCAAGGACTCCTATACCATGGTAATCTCAAAAAAATACCACGGGAAAATACCTTGATTATTTTAATACCAAAGACACATGTACCATGGTAATATCCAAACTAATACCACAGGAAAATACCATGGTTATGTAAATACTAGGGATACATATACCATAGTATTCTCCAAAGCAATACCACAGGAAAATACCTTGGTTATGTCAATACCAAGGATGCCCATACCATGGTAATCTCCAAACAAATCCCACAAGAAAATGCCTTCATTATTTCAATACCAAGGACACCTGTGCCATGGTAATATCCAAGAAAGTACTAGAGGAAAATACCATGCTTGTTTCAATAGCGAGGACTCTCATACCATGATAATCTAAAAAAAAAAAACCACGAGAAAATACCTTAATTATTTCAATACCAAGGACACCTATACCATGGTAATATCCAAACTAATGCCACAGGAAAATACCATGGTTATGTCAATACCAAGGACACCTATAACCTGGTAATCTCCAAACAAATCCCACAAGAAAATACCTTCATTTTGTCAATACAAAGGACACTTGTACCATGGTAATATACAAAGAAAAATACCACTTTTGTTTCAACACCAAGGACTCCTCTACCATGGTAATCTCAAAAAAATACCACTGGAAAATGCCAAGATTATTTCAATACCAAGGACACCTATACAACAGTAATATCCAAACTAATATGATAGGAAAATACCATGATTATGTCAATACCAATGACTCATGTACCATGGTAATATCCAAAAGAATAGCATGACCAAATACCATGGTTATGTCAATACCAGGACAAGTTCCACTAAGGTAATATCATGTGCCAACCTAGTCCACACACATACCAATACCATGGTAATGGCAATACAAAGAATAGTTGTACCATGAAAATAGTTTTGCAACGTCATCATCAAGCCAACACGCCACTACAAAAAGTGATCTCAAGCATGAAGATCTAGATGAAGATTGTGCTCATCAACTGTGTGAACTCAATAACATATATCACTTGAGGAATCATCTCCAACTCTTGTAGCAACAACATCTATCTATACCAACAACAATAATGCCTCTAATCATGTCAACAAAAGGCAACACAAGGGAGCACAAGGTAAGGCCGCCGTGAACACCATACTACCATCAAGATAGATCATCAAATACTGACATCAAAGGTTTGCATCAATGCCAACATAACCAACTAAACTAGATGCAACCATAATACAACGAAGACATCCACACATTAGCTAGGCTACATAGGTTAACATCAATGCCAACATGAGCTAGTTGCCATCATTAACCAATGCCATCATCAGTTAGTTGGAACCATACACACTATAATGCAAACATTTCTCCCAAAAAAATAGCATTTTGTGTCAAACGAATTCCAAAAGGTTTTAGACGAAAATTCGCTAAACAAGAACCCCCTTAAAAATTGTATTTTAAGCTAAATCCTCAATTTTTCCTACTCTAAAAGAATCAATATAGTAGTAAAAAATATAATAATCTAATATAGATGAAAAATGTAAATTTTTTACATTAATATATAATTTTTTTTCGAATTATCAAATTAATGTAACTACTAATATATTTTGATAAAAAATTTATTTATGAGAAATATATTGTAAACGATATTGTGCTTTTCATACTCGTGCCATATATGTCTTTCATAGTTGTCTTAAACTTAGTAGACATATAATAATCAAATAAATACTTTCATATCCTAAATATGTGTAAACACTATTTTAGTAAATGTTGCAATAATGTTAATGCATATTTCAGAGATAGAGTGGGTTTTTTTATTATTTTATTATAAAAAATTACTATAATTATATAAACCAAATGACTTTTGAATATTGATAGGTATCTATTAATGATAAGCATGAAAATATGTATTTTATGATACATATCACATTGTCATGATTAAAAAATATTATAAAATTTTCAACTAAACTTTAAATTATTATTATTATTAATTATAAAAAAAATTTAATCATGGAAATTCATGTTCATCTTACCAATGAAATCCTTAATTTAAAAATATATTTTTCCACAACATCATTGCTAATCAATACCACTAAGGAAAAAGTAACAAATAACTCATTTCATATCGCGAATATATAATATTTTTTTTTGTAGGTTAATTTTCAATTTAGTCAAAAGAGCAAAAATGACATAAATACTTTTGATATAGATATCAAACTTTGATCTATAATTACTACCATGAATATTTGAGAATAGACAATGGATGTTAAGTCCCTACTTTCTACCTAATAATTATTTATAATTAAATTAAAATTCTAAAAATCTTATTCCAAATTTATCTTCTTAAAAATATTGTAATATATATATTCAATTATCTCATAATATTTTTATCAATAAATTTACAAACAATTATATAATAAAAAATTCATAATATATCAATCATAATAAAATATATTTAAATAATAATACATATAAATAACCATGATATTTCCCTTTTATATATATAAATAAATATTATAAAAAATATAAATAATAATTATATATTAAAATTCATTTTATCATATAAATAAAAAATAATAATTCTTATTCTTAATCTTATATTTCATAATATCATATTTGAATTTAATTAAATATTTAATATTGTTATAAAAAATTTTCAATATATAAATACACACTCATACCATGCATATTACATTAAAACATTTATCTAACCCTATCTAACTCTACCCAGAAAAATCCTGAATTAAATGTATCTAGATGCATATCCTTATTTAGATTTGTCACTCAAAAAAGAGTCGGCATCTTTAGGCTATTGGATCCTTTAGATACTTCGCAAATCTCTAATTAACCTGAGTTTATAGTAATATAATATATCTTGAAACGATAAAATATAAAGATAACAAACCATAAAAATATAATTATCTTTATATTCGGTTAATCTTGATATTGCATTTAGAATTAATATATCAAATTTTAAAAAAATAACTTTAAAACTAATAATCATCATCCTCCTTGGAAAAAATAATAACCATCCCACTAATTGTATCAGATTCATATAGTGTTAAATGGACATAAACATTTTAATTGCCAAAAAAGTTTTATTCAAACGACGTAGTTTAAAATTATAACACCACATAAAAATAAACATGATTAGCAAATCAATCAAACCTTATTTTGAACCATGTGAAGAGAAAATCATTCATTAAATTGATATCAACATTTTAGCGGGATCCATTAATATAAATTTGGGCACTCATGGCTTAACATTTATTATTTGCCCATTTTACTTATAAAACATAAAGTGAAAAATGTATCTATAACAGTATTCCGAGTTATACGTTGTTGTAGCATGTAATTTTTAGTTGTCTCAATTGTAATTATTTATATCTGGAGGTGTCTCTTCCTAATTCTGTTTCTAGATTTGTGTGGTTGAGATATTCTTTCAACCAACAAATTGTGTGTCGAAGATATATCTTGAAACATACTCATATATATATAATATTATATTTGATTAATAAAAAATAGATTTCGTTATTTATATCTGGAGGAGTCTCTTCCTAATTCTGTTTCTAAATTTGTGTGTGGTTGAGATATTCTCTCAACCAACAAATTGTGTGTCCAAGATATATATTGAAACATACTCATATATATATAATATTATATTTGATTAATAAAAAATAGATTTCGTTTATAGAGATTTTGCATAATATCAGAGCTCCTAAGGGACTGGCCCCTCCTCGGCTTAGCCCATCTTGAGCTGACAGAAATAGTGAGAATGTACATTTGTTTTGAGAGAGTATAATTTGTTAGTTTTTGTTTTTCCATATATTGAGCAGACCTGTGACTGCGTTGAGTGAGTTGGACTCAGCTCGGCTCAACTGTGATTCTTGGCTTAGCTCATCGGATTGTGAAGATCGTGGTTACCCGCTAGGCAGAATTCACTACAATTTTTGTGGGAGATGTCGATCTGGGCAAATCTACCTCATTGGTCATGTTGATATCGATGCTACCAGCTATGTGAGTTTGGGAGAGGTAGTGATATATTTTGGGCATTGAATTGAATAGAGAAGGATATGCTATATTGCTTTGCAAAGGGGAACATGTTGATTATAGCGAAGGATCTCACAAAGAACAATAGAAGATATTGAATCCTTGTTGTCTGCAGTGAAATGTCAGCGGTGAGGGGTGATTCGGTGGGGTGCATAAGGTTCTTGTGCTCCATAAATCCATTATTTTCTTTTGAAAAGGCCACTCTATAAATTCACACCTTAATCCGCATACGTGAGACCGTTGCCTGTAGCAACACAATCATACTGGAGGTTTAATTTGGTTATAGAGTTGTGGATAAGTGCTGAAAACTGTAGCGGCCAACATGTATGGTCAATATGAGGTTGGAAATTGTAGCGGCCAGTGGTTTCTCGATTGGTGTGACAGATGTGATGACTGGATGTACGCGTGGAGGCCAGGAATGTCGATCGAATTGTCAACCATGCCCCGAAGATGGAAGCCTAGTGATCCTCTCCCATTGCCTCTGTCCATGGAAGTCCCTACTGGCTAGAAGCCTGGAGATATTGTGGTGATTCCAAAGCCAGAAGAGGGAGGGCAAGCACCACCACTAAAGACAACTTGCAAGATCTACCAAACCTATTCAAGTTCAATATGTGCAGCTTGATATCAATCCTAATATGGAGGATGAGTAATGCGTATAGTAGTCAATACACTAGTGAGGTAGATGCTCAATGGAGGAGTTCACTAATTATGTTTTGAATCTGTGAACATATTGCTAAAATGAGTTTGTCCTTGATAATTTAAGGGATGTCGATTTGTGATGAGCATTGCTCGTGGAGTCTGTTGAGGTAAGTCATAGATCGGTGAGAGGCCTAAGTTGGCTACCCTATAGAGCCGAGTCTCTGTGGCGTTGTCTCGGTGGAGCCTGTGTCGAGGTGGAAAAGTCACTCTACCAATGAGAAACGTGAATTGTAAGAAAGTCGTCGACCGTGATGAGATGTGTGTTGTGAAGATCCAGAAACAAACTTTTTCCATAACAGCGCATACTTGTGTACGTGTTCTTCATTTTCTTTGTGTTTTTCAAGTGAATGATGTTGAGCCTAATCAACTTAGCATGTAAATGCAATTGGTTAGAATTGATCACTCAATCAATTGCTAATGGAAGTTACAAAGACTCAAGAGGAAAACACTAAGTATGATTCGAGAAGAAGTTGGTTGATGCAGTAATAGATAGACAAACAAGGTAAAATATTGTATGTTGAAATAAAGCAAACTCATAGTATATGTCACATACATTAGTAAGCTAGTCTAGGATGTTTTGTAGTGGTTGTAGTAAATTATGTAGCTAGTAATTCCAAGAGATGGAGTGTGAAATCTAACCCTAATGAGGGATGTGTATTCCCATAAAGTTTGTGGTAATATTAAAACCACTTTGTATTTTGCAGTGTCGCTTTGTGGTAAACCAGAAATGAGATGTGAGAGTGAAGTGGACAGATATTCTTGTAGGCATGGTTTAAGGTTAGCTGACAAAACCCTTGGCATGGTTAAGGGTGAGCCGATAAAACTCTCGGATTGGTTGAGTCGGGTCTTTGATGAGCCTTAGTGGATGGAGTAACCTAGTGGCAGGTTTCTAGCCCAAAGTGGCTAGAGTGCCCTAGTGGTAGGTTTGTGGCCCATAGTGGCTAGAGTTCCATAGTGGCAAGTTTGTAGCCCAGAGTGGCTGGAGTGCCCTAGTGGCAAGGTTGTGGCCCAGAGTGGCTGGAGTGCCTTTCTGGCTATGTTGAGCCTTAGTGGCTGAGAGCCCTTGTTGGCATGGTTGAGGGTGATCCAATAAAACCTAGAGCATGGTTAAGGGTAATCCAATAAAACCCATGATGATATTGGAGGGGGATTGACAGGTCCATGTACATGTATGCAGTTATAATGGTTTAAATACCATCTATGCAAATGACACTATACAAGACTGGTAGTTGAATCAGCTAGTGCCCATGCATTTCAGTGGATGCTTGCTCCTTTATACAGACATCAACAGATTGTTTTGTTATGTTTGATGACAACTAGACTTTGCAAATTGATATCAAGACAATTACTCATTAAGGGGGTGTGTTGGAATATGTAATTCCTACTTGTCTCACTTGTGATTATTTCTACCTGAAGGAATCTATCCTAACTATGCTCCTAGATTTGTGTGTAGTTGAGATATCCTCTCAACCAACAGATTGTATATCTAAAATAATTTTCCTATCTATCAACCAACAAATTGTATGTCCAAAATAAATTTCCGATCCTAAAACAATATTGTAATAATATGATAGTGTAATATATATAATATCATATTTGATTAATAAAAAATAAATTTCCCTTATAAAAATATAATATATAAAACAAACGGCAAATACTCCACGTCTTTTAGCATTGTGATTATGTATAAACATGACATCTATAATTGTACCAAACTGTTCAAAATATTTTTGAAATCGTGCCCACCAACAGCATGTGGAACCACTAGCAAATATTTTCGTTGAAAGTAATATAATCGGTATCAAACAAAAAAGAGCTGATAAAAGTTTTGGAGTTATTAGTTAGACATGCTAACCTAACGGTTATTAGTGATATGAGGGTGACCCTAAATTTTACATCATTATAGATTTATCTAGTAAAATATAGATTTATCTAGTGAAATTTATTTTTGAAGGTGTAAATATTTTTTTATAATATAAATTTAACAAATTACATCTTGAGAGATTACATTGTTTACCACATGAAGATGAATTTATATATATATATATATATATATATATATATATATATATATATTCAAATTATTTTATATAACATACTGATATTTTATTATTACTATTACTATTAACAGTAGGGGCTATAAACCATAAATAATATGTAAATTGTTGATTTAATATATTTTATTTATTGAGAACATTATCACATTAGATCACTTTTTTTTTATTAATATATTTTTAAATACATTTCAATATTTATACATCTAATTGAAATATGAAAATATAAATAATATTAACTTTATTTAAAAAATTGATATAAAATTATCATATTTCATCTAGATATGAAAGTATTTTATTTATAAGTGAGAATGAAATAGTTTTACCTTATCTCCTTTATATTGTATCAGCAACAATAAAGTTAACCATGAATAAAATAAGACTCCTAAATTTTATAATATTTTTAAATAAAACTAACCAAATATGTATCTTTACTTTTTATATTGATTATAATTAACATTATTTTTTAATTTAAAAAATATTTTATTTGTTTTATATTAACTATAGTTAACATTATTTTTTAATTGAAAAAATATTTTATCCATTTTTTTTATTATAGCCAACAATATTTGTTCATTTAAAGAATAATTTATTTGTTTTTCATTTTAATTATAATTAAGATTTATTTTAATTTAAATAATATTTTACTTATTTTTTATTTTGATTACAACTTATATTATTTTTTATTTTAAAAAAATTACTTTTATTTAAATAAAAACATGTCAGTTCCACATTAGCACTAATAAAATTATAGGAGTAACAAATTTCATTTACATCAAATTCTATCTGTTGCACACGGCGATCACATATCTGAGCTAGGTATTGTGGTCGCAGAGGAGCCATAGCTGCCGCCATGAGTGTGCCTGGCGGTGGGGAGCCTTCTCCCACCCCGCCAATCTCATCAGAGGAAGCATTCCAAAGGTTGCTAACGCAGAAAGGGTAGAAACATTTGAACCCAGAAGTCTCGAAATTTACCAAAAAACTGGACAAAATTCTTAAGATCTCCCTACCAGAAGATCAACCAGTAAAAATCGCCCTAGATCTGGCTAACAGAGGGTTGGTAGGACAATTTATGGGACGCTGGCCCTCTACAAAAACAATAGATGACTGGATCCAATGCAACGGGAGACCTTAGTTTAAAAACAATGTGATCTTCTATGATGTCAAAAGAGGGTATTTCATCTTCAAGTTCACCTCCAAATAAGATCACGATCTGGTATTCAGAAATGATCTGTATTTCAGGGTTTGTATCTTAATAAATGGACTCCCAACTTCGATCCTTTAGTCGATGTCCCTGAAGAGGTCCTAGTCTAGGTCCGACTCCCCAATCTTTCGATCCATTACTAGAGCTATCACACCTTGCAGAAGATTGGAAATGGTCTAGGTCGTTTCATTGACAAAGCAGATAATAAGGGCCAATATACCTATGCAAGAATCTGTGTGGAAATTGATCTAGAAGCTGGACTGTCTGAAGCGACAAAACTTACAGCCAGAGAATGGCATCACTATCAAAAATTGGATTACGAGAAATTTCCTTTCAAATGTATAACCTATCACGAACATGTACACTTCCAACAAAATTTCCCAAAAGCTCCAACAGGGGACAAAGTGGACGAAGAAATATGCAAAGAGATCAAAAAGGTCAAGGCAATCCCAAAACCAACTGAGAAGAAAGATTCAGGGCCATTGGTGAAGCCCTAGCCTAATCCAAAGGCCAAAGAAGTTCCAAAAGAAGCTTCTTCCTCTAGGGAAAAGGTGGATGCCAATGAGATCCAAGAGGAACCAGAAGACCCATCGAAGAAAGTGAAAGAAATTGAGGCCATAAAAAATCTTCCTCCATCAGAGGATGATTAAAGGGAGAAAGAAGAAAACGAGGAGCACATAAATCTTGGCTCCGATTCCCAGGGAGAATCAAAAGATGGAGACTCCAAATCAGACAACTCGCAAGTCACTCCTATCATGTCGGCCAGGGGTCAAAAGTCCTAGAAGAAACAGAGAGAGGAAAAAACTTATCTGGATGTACTCCAATGCTCTCAGAAAACTCTCAAAGGAATGATGAATACCAGATCCAGGCGCAAGCATGGTCAGGCTCCAAAAGGAGCAACAACCTCCCAAGATAGTAAATAATGAAACACGTCTCCTTGAATTGCAGAGGGTTAGGCAGCAGGTTGAAAGAAGAAGCTCTGAAAGACATTGTGAGGATGTACTCAACTGAAATCCTTCTCATCCAGTAGAGAAAGTAGGAGGACCTTCTACTCCTCCAAGCCAGCAAAGCATTCTGGCACAAAGGCCAAGGGAGAGCTGTCAGTGCTAGAGGCGTCTCTAGAGGGATTGCCTCCTTCTGGGAGAGCTCCAAATATGATTTGAATTATGAAGAATGTTTCCCCCACTGGCTATTCACTAAGATCCTCCACAAAGAATCTGGCCATCAAGTAAGTACGTTCAATATCTATGGTCCAGTCTTACCAGCTGAGAAAAAAAATTGTTGGGACTCGCTCCAGTCCTATCTTTTCTTGCACAATACAAAAAATATTATTATTGTAGGTGATTTGAATGTTACGGTAGCTGCAGAAGAGAAAATGGGGGCTCACCGATCAAGGACCCAACTAGAGAATGGGTTGAAGACCTCATATTAGGTTGGGATCTAGAGGATATCAAGCCCACATTTGGGAAATTCGCCTGGTCCAACAAAAGGATAGGCCTCGGCCACATTACTTCTTGTTTGGACATATTTCTTGTCCAAACCTCCTTCTTGACATGCGGTCTAATGACCACCTCTAAAATCTTACCAAGCTATGGCTCTTATCATAAACCCATTCTACTTGAGCTCTCCCTAGATGGAAATCTTGGCCCCATTCCCTTTAGATTAAGTCCTCTGTGGATAGATCAAGAAGGTTTCCAGGAGGTGTTCTCCGAGGCCTGGAACTGGAAAGTTCAAGGATCCCCTTTCTTTGTGTGAGAAGAAAAATTGAGGGGACTTAAAAAAGAGCCGAAGGAGTGGGCTAAAACGTTGAAAATTCCCATCGCAAGGAGATGCATGACAACTTAGCAGTCCATCAATTAACAATGGAGATATTCGATGTAACTCAAATCCTTCTTCAAAAAGAAGTAGAGCTGCAAGAAGATTTCCATATCTAGAGCAAGTAGGGATGAAGAAGAGTTCTAGAGATAGAAGTCCAAAAATCTTTGGTTACATGCCGGAGACAAAAATACGAGCTACTTCCATATGCAAGATGAAGCACACAAGCATTTCAAAACAATAAATGAAATTCACTATCAAAACATTGTGGTTAAAGATTTTGAAGGCATAAAGAGAGCAACCCACTCCTTCTTCAAAGATCTTTACTCGGCCCTGGAAGACCCCCCTATCGTTTCTCAAGCATACCTGATTGATCTAGTTCATCATTGTGTTCAAGATTCTGATAATATTATGTTGAGTTCTCCGATCAGTATGAATGAGCTTAAAAAAGCTTTGGATTGCATGGAACCAGATAAATCTCTTGGCCCTGAGGGGTTCATAGCAAGGTTCTACATGACTTACATAACTACAATTAAAAAAGATCTTCTGAGAATGGTCAAGAAATCTCAGACATGTAACAAGATAGGAGGTAGTACCAACTCGACCTTCATTGCCTTCATTCCAGAAGATAAAGGCGCCACCGACTTCAACAGATTCTGGCCCAACTCTCTGTGTAATACGAGTTATAACCTGGTTACCAAAATAATAGCCAACCGTCTTAAGAAAATTCTTCCGGTCATCATCCCTGAAACCAAAGGAGGATTCATCAAAGGGAGAAAGATTCTTGACAATATTGTGCTGGTGTAAGAAGCAATTCACTCAAGATGTCATCGAAAAGAGAAAGGTATGGTGATTAAGCTAGATTTGGCAAATGCCTTTGATAGGGTGAGACATGAATTACTATTTTCTGTGATGGAGAAATTTGGGTTCTCAAAAGCTCTCATAAATTGGGTGAAAGCCTACATAGCCTCCCCTCGGATAGCGTCATTGCTTAGTGGTCGATCAACGAAATTCTTCCAAGCCTCGAGGGGGCTAAGACAAGGTTGCCCGTTGTTCCCGCTTCTTTATGCCATTCAAGCTTCGGTGCTCAGTTTCTAGCTAGACTACTGTCAACAGATCCAAACATTGCCAGGCCATAGGATGGCTTATCATGTTAAAGACATAAATTATGCCTAGTTTTTTGATGATACATTATTTCTTGGAGGAGCTAGCATAAATTCTGTTAGGTCCTTCAAGAAGGAGCAGGACATTTATATGGAGGTTTCGAGTAGCAAGATGAACTATCTAAAAAGCACGATATATGGCTGGGATTGCTCGATCAAGCAATTGACAGACATAGCAAGGATGTTATAAATCGAAGGAATTCTGACTTGGGAGTCATTTAAGTATCTTGGGATCCCAATCTTCAAATCAAATCCTAAAGTAGCTCACTAGAAGCCCGTGCTAAACAAGCTAAAACTCAAAATACAAGCTTGGGGAGCCTCATGGTTGAATAATGCTTGGAAGGTAATCCTAATGAAATTTGTTCTCATAAGTATACCTTTATATCAAAATTCCATTCTACTTGCCCCTAAAACCTTTATTAGTAAAGTGGATGGTCTTCTTAGAAGATTTATGTGGGAGAGGGGGGGGGGGGGGGGGGTGGGTGCCGGGCGGCGCAGGGGAGGGGGCAGTGGGGAATAATGAAAGAAGGCTCCATTTAGTAAACTGGGACACTCTTAAGAAGCCATTCTTGGAAAGAGGTCTCCAAATGTGTGATCTGGCAGCGCAAAATCTTGCTTTGGGCTCCAAGCTCCTTTGGAAAATTGTTTCTGGGAATCCTTGTTGGAGCAAGAGAGTTCTATGGAAAAAATATTTTCATGGGCAGCGCTTGAGGTGTTTGGACCAACCTCCAAGAATAACAATGTAAACTTTGAAACGGGAACTGATACTGTTACCCGTTTCGTAGAGATAGCAAAAAAATGACCCGATTTTCAAAAGTGGTGATGCAGAATACACATGTTTTTTTTAGAACATGGTTTTTGGAACTTTAATTTTTTTTCATGTTCAAGGATGAAATCAAGTTTTAGAATCGTAGTGATTTTCATGCTGATTTTAAATAGTAAGTATTCTGCATCACACCCTTTTTTTAAAAGACCTATTTTTTGACTTTTAATTTTTTAGTGTGTGAAATGTAAAAAATTATTTTCTAAATTTGATAGTTTTTGAAGTCGTCATTTTATTCATATTTTCTTGTTCTCTATCTTAATTTTTTTTTTTTTTTAGGGGGGTTTTTATTGTTTTGCGTTTTTAAATTAGAAAGTCGATCGTTTGAATTTTAGATAATCTACATATTTATACATCCTTAATTAATTTTTCAATCCACATGAAATAATTGTTTCTAAAAAACAACATTTTTTAACAATGGACATAAAAATAACCATTTTTAACATAAATATAACAAAAAAACTAAACGTTTTGATAATTTTTTGCTAGAATTAACATGTCAAAATCACAATTTTTATACAAAAATATTAACTAAAAATGGTCAAATAATAGTTTTTTTTTATGAATTTCATGTCAAAAAAATAATAATAACAACTTTTTTTTCAAAAAATAATAATTAACTTAAAAATCAATGTGAAAATCACAAATTAAAAATATTGAACACATAACAACTTTAATTCATTGATTATTCTTTTCATGAAATGTCAGAGTCAAAACATTGCAAAGCTTGATTTCCAGGTATAACTTAAATTTAATCAACAATGTCACGTAATCCAAACTCTTCGTCCTCTAGAGTTTCATCATTGTCATCTTCCACAATATTTTCTGCTTCCTTTTGCGCAATTTCCTCTTCTAATGGGTCTTTGCCACCTCTAACGGGCAGGCAGGTCGATGGGCGAGCGGGAGGTCAGGTGAGGGATAATGAGGCTAAGTGGACATTTAGGCAAGTATGGGCGAGCCCCTACCCACGCGCCCCCCACAACCCGCTCCCCGGCCCCGCCTCCCCTTCCCTCACCCTACCCCCTACCGTCCCCCCACACTCCCGCGCCCCATCCCCCCTCGCCCCCCGCCCCCAAAACCCCCTCCCCCCTAACCCCCACCCCCCCCCCATCCCCCAAACCCCCTACCCCCCCAACCCCTCCCCGCGGCCGCCCCTCCCCACTGCACCCACCGCTCCCCACACTGCGCGCCCCCCACCCTTCCCCACCCCTACCCCCATGGCCTACCCCATCCTCGTGCCCTGCGCCAACCCCCCACCTTCTGCCCCTACCCCTACCCCCACCCCACCCAATCCCCCTACCCACCCCCTTCTGCCCCTACCCCCCCCCCCCCCTACACCCTACCCGCGCCCTACCCCTTACCCTTACCCCCCCCCCCATCCCCCCCCCTACACCCTACCCGCGCCCTACCCCCTTACCCCACCCCCCCCGCCACCACCCCCTACACCCTACTCATTGAAAGTGAAGAGTTCAATGAGTCAGACTTAACCAATAGTAGGCTATCAAGATGTGTTATAACTAAATCACTAGGAGGAAAAGACGTTTGATTCTATTCAAGTGCATTTTGTGCCATATATGAGTAGAGTAGTTGAGAGTGGATAAAAAGGAAGGAAACATAGAGGACTTGTGCACTATAGTAGCCCACAAGCCACATGCCTCACTTTTTCATACTTTCATCCTTTTCCCATTCAAAGAACGAGTGTATGGTGGTCTCGCCTTCCAGTTGGGTTCTCTCTCGAAAATGCTTCCCAAGGTATATATTTTGTTAATTTTTTGATATACAAGTTTAATTTTACTATTATTTGTTTTCCACATAATTATAATTTCCATGCATATGCAATCATTAATAATTAACATATTCCTAAATCTAAAGAGAAACAAACCATCATGGCGTAGATTTCAGATTTTCTAATATATTTTAGTAGATTTATTGTGACAAATTGTCTAATATAATATTAATAATAATATACAAATCATCACAAAAATTCTTATTATTACAATAACAAAAAAATCTCTTATTATTACAATAACAAAAAAAATCTCAAACTATTTGATAAATATATTAATTATTTTATACATTAACCTATTTCCTTATATTTCAAAAAGACAAATTCATAACTAATTAAAAACATTTTTAAATATTATTTCACAACCAAAAAACTGTAGTTAATTTTACAAAACCTACTATTTCTATTATGACATATTGTTAATTAAATTGACCCCATATATATAACCAAAAACAATTATCATGTGAATACATTCTATTCAATTCATCATTATAAATTGACGTAACAAACAACTATATTCAAGTCATTTCATCGTTTTAGGTGGACCAAATGGGCAAAGTATTTTGCTTTTATCACGTTATACCATGCTCACAGCCATATGGGAGGACTCTCACTCTAACCAAAACAACCATAATTGGTAAACGACCATTAATGAAATGCTATAGGTTTAGTTCCATAATTCATTAATGAACGAGTACATTAATACTTACCATAACATAACATAAAGATGAATTTGATATATAGTTTACTTTTCATGAATTCCAGAGCAGGTCGATTCCGGGAATCGACCTACTCTGGAATCCCATTCATAACACAAAGATGAATTTGATATATAGTTTACTATTAATAATCCCACGTTGTGGACATGCTCTGGAATTGCAGTAACATCAACTTTCAATTTGTTCTCGGTTTTGAGTGTCCACATTCTTGTTTTTCTTTTCAAAGGATGGGGAAGTTTTAGTATATATAGATATATTCAAAAAATATGATGGAAAGATTAACTACGTAGACCATGAAACAATAATTCGGTCACATTTTCCTAAAAAAAAATAAGTCACTATACAGTTTTGAAATACCCAAATTGCAAAGTTGAGAATATTGCAATCTCCATATCACAATTTGAGTTGAATCCTCCATAAAAAAAAATATGGGAAATTAGGACTGACAGTTTCACCATGTGCAAATTTTATTTCTTTTCCCATGTAAATGTAAATGAAGATTATAAAACTCTTTTACAGTTCCAATTATTAGTCTTTTGGTAAATTTTTATATAAGGTTAATTAATGTTATTAATAATGTATATGTAAATGCCTTATATATAAACCTTTTAAATTATAAATTTTTTATTGATTGATATATAGTTTACTTTTCATGAATTCCAGAGCAGGTCGATTCCCGGAATCGACCTGCTCTGGAATCCCATTCATAACACAAAGATGAATTTGATATATAGTTTACTATTAATAATCCCACGTTGTGGACATGCTCTGGAATTGTAGTAACATCAACTTTCAGTTTGTTCTCGGTTTTGAGTGTCCACATTCTTGTCTTTCTTTTCAAAGGATAGGGAGGTTTTAGTATATATATAGATATATTCAAAAAATATGATGGAAAGATTAACTACGTAGACCATGAAACAATAATTCGGTCACATTTTCGTAAAAAAAAAAAGTCACTATACAGTTTTGAAATACCCAAATTGCAAAGTTGAGAATATTGCAATCTCCATGTCACAATTTGAGTTGAATCCTCCATAAAAAAAAAAATATGAGAAATTAGGACTGACAGTTTCACCATGTGCAAATTTTATTTCTTTTCCCATGTAAATGTAAATGAAGATTATAAGACTCTTTTCCGGTTCCAATTATTAGTCTTTTGGTAAATTTTTATATAAGGTTAATTAACGTTATTAATAATGTATATGTAAATGCCTTATATATAAACCTTTTAAATTATAAATTTTTTATTGATTGATATATAGTTTACTTTTCATGAATTCCAGAGAATCCACCTGCTCTGGAATCCCATTCATAACACAAAGATGAATTTGATATATAGTTTACTATTAATAATCCCACGTTGTGGACATGCTCTGGAATTGCAGTAACATCAACTTTCAGTTTGTTCTCGGTTTTGAGTGTCCACATTATTGTTTTTCTTTTCAAAGGATGGCGAGGTTTTAGTATATATAGATATATTCAAAAAATATGATGGAAAGATTAACTACGTAGACCATGAAACAATAATTCGGTCACATTTTCGTAAAAAAAATAAGTCACTATACAGTTTTGAAATACCCAAATTGCAAAGTTGAGAATATTGCAATCTCCATGTCACAATTTGAGTTGAATCCTCCATAAAAAAAAATATGGGAAATTAGGACTGACAGTTTCACCATGTGCAAATTTTATTTCTTTTCCCATGTAAATGTAAATGAAGATTATAAGACTCTTTTACGGTTCCAATTATTAGTCTTTTGGTAAATTTTTATATAAGGTTAATTAATGTTATTAATAATGTATATGTAAATGCCTTATATATAAACCTTTTAAATTATAAATTTTTTATTGATTGATATATAGTTTACTTTTCATGAATTCCAGAGCAGGTCGATTCCCGGAATCGACCTGCAATCCCATTCATAACACAAAGATGAATTTGATATATAGTTTACTATTAATAATCCCACGTTGTGGACATGCTCTGGAATTGGAGTAACATCAACTTTCAGTTTGTTCTCGGTTTTGAGTGTCCACATTCTTGTTTTTATTTTCAAAGGATAGGGAGGTTTTAGTATATATATAGATATATTCAAAAAATATGATGGAAAGATTAACTAGGTAGACCATGAAACAATCATTCGGTCACATTTTCGTAAAAAAAAAAAGTCACTATACAGTTTTGAAATACCCAAATTGCAAAGTTGAGAATATTGCAATCTCCATGTCACAATTTGAGTTGAATCCTCCATAAAAAAAATATGAGAAATTAGGACTGATTTTCAGCATGTGCAAATTTTATTTCTTTTCCCATGTAAATGTAAATGAAGATTATAAGACTCTTTTGGTAAATTTTTATATAAGGTTAATTAACGTTATTAATAATGTATATGTAAATGCCTTATATATAAACCTTTTAAATTATAAATTTTTTATTGATTGATATATAGTTTACTTTTCATGAATTCCAGAGCAGGTCGATTCCCGGAATCGACATGCTCTGGAATCCCATTCATAAGACAAAGATGAATTTGATATATAGTTTATTATTAATAATCCCACGTTGTGGACATGCTCTGGAATTGCAGTAACATCAACTTTCAGTTTGTTCTCGGTTTTGAGTGTCCACATTCTTGTTTTTCTTTTCCAAGGATGGGGAGGTTTTAGTATATATATAGATATATTCAAAAAATATGATGGAAAGATTAACTACGTAGACCATGAAACAATAATTCGGTCACATTTTCGTAAAAAAAAAGAAGTCACTATACAGTTTTGAAATACCCAAATTGCAAAGTTGAGAATATTGCAATCTCCATGTCACAATTTGAGTTGAATCCTCCATAAAAAAAATATGGGAAATTAGGACTGACAGTTTCACCATGTGCAAATTTTATTTCTTTTCCCATGTAAATGTAAATGAAGATTATAAGACTCTTTTCCGGTTCCAATTATTAGTCTTTTGGTAAATTTTTATATAAGGTTAATTAACGTTATTAATAATATATATGTAAATGCCTTATATATAAACCTTTTAAATTATAATTTTTTTATTGATTGATATATAGTATACTTTTCATGAATTCCAGAGCAGGTCGATTCTCTTGAATCCCATTCATAACACAAAGATGAATTTGATATATAGTTTACTATTAATAATCCCAGGTTGTGGACATGCTCTGGAATTGCAGTAACATCAACTTTCAGTTTGTTCTCGGTTTTGAGTGTCCACATTCTTGTTTTTCTTTTCAAAGGATGGGGAGGTTTTAGTATATATATATATATATATATATATATATATATATATATTCAAAAATATGATGGAAATATTAACTACGTAGACCATGAAACAATAATTCGGTCACATTTTCGTAAAAAAAAAAAGTCACTATACAGTTTTGAAATACCCAAATTGCAAAGTTGAGAATATTGCAATCTCCATGTCACAATTTGAGTTGAATCCTCCATAAAAAAATATGGGAAATTAGGACTGACAGTTTCACCATGTGCAAATTTTATTTCTTTTCCCATGTAAATGTAAATGAAGATTATAAGACTCTTTTTCCAGTTCCAATTATTAGTCTTTTGGTAAATTTTTATATAAGGTTAATTAACGTTATTAATAATGTATATGTAAATGCCTTATATATAAACCTTTTAAATTATAAATTTTTTATTGATTGATATATAGTTTACTTTTCATGAATTCCACAGCAGGTCGATTCCCGGAATCGACCTGCTCTGGAATCCCATTCATAACACAAAGATGAATTTGATATATAGTTTACTATTAATAATCCCACGTTGTGGACATGCTCTGGAATTGCAGTAACATCAACTTTCAGTTTGTTCTCGGTTTTGAGTGTCCACATTCTTGTTTTTCTTTTCAAAGGATGGGGAGGTTTTATCTATATATAGATATATTCAAAAAATATGATGGAAAGATTAACTACGTAGACCATGAAACAATAATTCGGTCACATTTTCGTAAAAAAAAATAAAAAGTCACTATATAGTTTTGAAATACCCAAATTGCAAAGTTGAGAATATTGCAATCTCCATGTCACAATTTGAGTTGAATCCTCCATAAAAAAATATGGGAAATTAGGACGGACAGTTTCACCATGTGCAAATTTTATTTCTTTTCCCATGTAAATGAAAATGAAGATTATAAGACTCTTTTCCGGTTCCAATTATTAGTCTTTCGGTAAATTTTTATATAAGGTTAATTAACGTTATTAATAATGTATAATGTATATGTAAATGCCTTATATATAAACCTTTTAAATTATAAATTTTTTATTGATTGATATATAGTTTACTTTTCATGAATTCCAGAGCAGGTCGATTCCCGGAATCGACCTGCTCTGGAATCCCATTCATAACACAAAGATGAATTTGATATATAGTTTACTATTAATAATCCCACGTTGTGGACATGCTCTGGAATTGCAGTAACATCAACTTTCAGTTTGTTCTCGGTTTTGAGTGTTCACATTCTTGTTTTTCTTTTCAAAGAATGGGGAGGTTTTAGTATATATATAGATATATTCAAAAAATATGATGGAAAGATTAACTATGTAGACCATGAAACAATAATTCGGTCACATTTTCGTAAAAAAAAAAGAAGTCATTATACAGTTTTGAAATACCCAAATTGCAAAGTTGAGAATATTGCAATCTCCATGTCACAATTTGAGTTGAATCCTCCATAAAAAAAAATATGGGAAATTAGGACTGACAGTTTCACCATGTGCAAATTTTATTTCTTTTCCCATGTAAATGTAAATGAAGATTATAAGACTCTTTTCCGGTTCCAATTATTAGTCTTTTGGTAAATTTTTATATAAGGCTAATTAACGTTATTAATAATGTATATGTAAATGCTTTATATATAAAACTTTTAAATTATAAATTTTTTATTGATTGATATATAGTTTACTTTTCATGAATTCCAGAGCAGGTCGATTCCCGGAATCGAAGACCTGCTCTGGAATCCCATTCATAACACAAAGATGAATTTGATATATAGTTTACTATTAATAATCCCACGTTGTGGACTTGCTCTGGAATTGCAGTAACATCAACTTTCAGTTTGTTCTCGGTTTTGAGTGTCCACATTCTTGTTTTTCTTTTCAAAGGATGGAGAGGTTTTAGTATATATATAGATATATTCAAAAAATATGATGGAAAGATTAACTACGTATACCATGAAACAATAATTCGGTCACATTTTCGTAAAAAAAATAAGTCACTATACAGCTTTGAAATACCCAAATTGCAAAGTTGAGAATATTGCAATCTCCATGTCACAATTTGAGTTGAATCCTCCATAAAAAAAATATGGGAAATTAGGACTAACAGTTTCACCATGTGCAAATTTTATTTCTTTTCCCATGTAAATGTAAATGAAGATTATAAGACTCTTTTCCGGTTCCAATTATTAGTCTTTTGGTAAATTTTTATATAAGGTTAATTAACGTTATTAATAATGTATATGTAAATTCCTTATATATAAACCTTTTAAATTATAAATTTTTTATTGATTAAGAAGCTTGTTGAGACTGATTTATCTAAGCTTCAGGCCACTGTTAAAAAAAATATTTAAAACTTTAAAAAACTATATAAAATTGGCATTGATACATATCTTCCACGTCACCAGCGTGTCGTTGGCTTGGATTAATTGATGCTGTAGGTACACACATTATCGTTGGCTGGAATTAAAGCGCCATCGACCACATTCCCGATGTGTCTTTGTGCTAGCTCGTTGGATATCGAAAGATAGAATAGCTGCGTCACACTTGCAAGTTGTAAATAAGACCCAAACTAAATGACTGAGACTTGCTAGCACCCACATTTCCTTCTTGTTAGCATAAGGTCTACGAAAATGAATATTTTTTGAAATCCAAGTCTTAACCATGAATAAAGCAACTTAGGTCATTTTATTTGGGTCAATCTAACTGTAAGTCAACCTCTTTGGACTCTGATAAAAACTGTCGGATGTTCTTCTTCCCATTGGATATACAGTTAAAAGCCTGACCATAATATTTCAAAAAAATACAATTATTAAGAAATCCGAACGGGCCGAACTCACGATCTGTTCCCTTCTATCGAACCTGCCAAAAAATTAAAAAGATTAAAAAACCCAGACGGCTTGAACCTAAAACCTGTCTCTTTCTTATTGTGAAAACAAGGGATTTTATATCTCGGGATATAAACGCCCACCATTCGATATATGAATGGGATTCCAGAGCAGGTCGATTCCCGGAATCGACCCGCCGTCGGTCGGGCGGGGCGGGGCGGCCCGGGGGTGGCGCTGCCACGCAGTAATTATCCTTAATTTAATATAATATAAAACAGTATTCTTACATGTCAACTGATTAGAATTTTTAACATCCTTGCTCTCAAAAGAACTGTGCATTGCTGATTTGGTTTCTAAATATACACACCGTGATTCAAGCTCTCAATGAGGCACCCAAATCCTTCATAGCAAACTATCAAAACTCGAAGGACTAACTGTGAAATCTGACAACTTCTCAGCCTGTCTATTCGATCATATCTTGATCATGATATGAGCTTCGACGAGGCCTTGATACTTAGTCATAAACCTAGATATATAACTGCACAATCTTGATCTACTACTAGATATTCAAGTTATGCTTGATTGCGAAATTTCTGTTTTTAAATTTTTTAAAAAGTTGTAGCACGCACATATAAGATTGGAAATGCACCAATAAGGTCAAAAGCAAACACGATATTGACAAAGGAGAACACCTGGTTGGAAATAAAGTAAGTTTATGCAGTGTCATGCCCTTTTTCTTGATAAAATAATGGTGGATTGTTAAAATCTAAATCCATAAAACTTATTGCAAAACTATGATATTATGGTGCTTTTCTCCTATGTTCTATTATATGCTTCCTCTCATTGGATGCTTTATTACATAATATATAATCTAAAAAATATCAGGTAAAGTGTTTCTCCTCCTTTAAAGGCCTTAATCATTAAAGTTATTGAAGATAAATAAATAATAATAAATGTCACTCGTGTATGTGAGAAAACTAATATTAATTATCTGTCCAATTAGAGTATATACAAAAATCGAAGCAGAATAGGGAGCCAAACCATGAGGTAAGTTTATAAATGAGTTGTATTGGATGTCCAGCCATGAAAAAGATTCCTTCAATGAAATTAACTATTTTGTATATTAGATATCATTTTTCGGGATTCAACTGCGTTAAGTAAGTCATTCAAACGTATGACCATTTCCATGAGAGGTAGTCGTAACTGACTAATTTCTCATGATTTTTGAAGAGTTCACTTAGCACTCATTGCATTGGGTGATGCTCACAGGGGTGAAGAAGTGGGATTGAAACTAGTGAAATGTGGAGAACGAATCACATAGCATCAATCATCACTTCCGGGACTTGCACCCGGTAACCAGGACTTCCCAGGAGGTCACCCATCCCAGAACTCCTCTGGCTCAAGCGCGCTTAACTGTGGAGTTTTCCCCACAATCAAGCCCACTTAGCTTGCTACCCCATATACATATACATATTTTGTATATGTATATGGTATGGTTTGGAATGGAGTAATTATTATATATTTTTTTATTTATATTTATAAATTTTGAGTGAGATTTGGGGTTTAGAACTTTATAGAGTTATTTAGAAATTTCAATCAACCAACACTTTTTTGGGTTAATATTTTTTGATTATAGCTCACAACTCCTAAACATTATTATGAAAATAAAGACATTTCTAACCATGTAAAAAGCACCAGCATTTTGACAACCATGACGTAACTAGATGGTGTGTTATGCCTCATTAGCCAGACATTTATGGCTAGCCATGTGTGGACTTCAAAGTTGAGGGTGAAGCATGCAAAAAACCTAATTTTAATATATTATTAAGCTATGTTAAATATAGGGCCAATAGGAAGAAAGGGATTCCATTTTTTAGCATTTTAAGCCTTCCATAGTTGACTAGAACATCTAGAAATGGTATTTGAGAGCATAAAGAAGGAGGAAAATAATCTTTAGTTGTTATTCACACCATGGTGCCAAAGAAAACTCCATGGTGCGCGTCTCTTTCTTTGTATTTACATTCACATAACTAAAGGAAAAGTGGCAAATCATAGGCCTCACATTCTAGATAGGTTTTCTCCCACATCCATTTATTTGGCCACAAAATGTGTCGAATGAACAAGAGGAAGTAAACATTGTTGAACAACAACAAACTCAAGGTATTATTAATTCTTCACAGGCAATGGAAAGAGAGATGTATATTGGTTCCAGAAGATCTCGTGCACAACGTGAAGCCATGAAAGACCTTTATAGGGGTTCAGTACATGATATTAAGGAGGGTTGCATGATTGCAGTGCTAGCAGATGGAGATCCCAAAGGCTATCCATTTTGGGTTGCTAAAGTTATAAAGGTCTTTACAGAAAATGAGGATGTTACAAGTGTTGAATTACATTGGTATACCACAAATACACACCCATTCAATGGTGTGTATAAGCCAGAGATGGTATTTGACAAAAAAATGGTGGAAAAAGAAAAAGAAAGGGTACAAATATAAATCGCCGTCGCACAGACATATTACAATTGGAGGATGTTGGCATACTTGTTTATGACTTCAATTTAACAAAGAGAGGAACTCTTCGCTTCAAGACGACAGAGATTCTGAAAAGGTTGTTACCAGAAGGAATAATGTTGACATGGGAGTCTGCTGAAACCAGTCGTAGATCTAGAATACTTTTGAAACCTGGAATGTTGGGCATGCATGTGGACTCAGATGGGGCACTAGTTGATGAAAGAGAAGAATATGGAACATCTTTATCAGCATCGAGTCACTCATCTGAAGATGCGAATTGTGATGGTGTGCAAGAAAATATGAGTGATTTTGAATAATTGTTTAAGACAGATTATATAACTGATGTATGCATCATATCTTCAAATAAAATTAATGTTTTCCATATGTTGTTAAATGAGAAATTATGAAGCATTTTTATGTTGTTGGATTATGTCTTAAGTATGATACATTTTATTGTTTAAATATCTACAATGCAATATCAAATTAGAGATATAATGTATGTTTTATTCAGTATACAAATAAAGACTTTTGATTTCATTCAGTGATATAATTTGTTCATAATGTCATGGTTTTTTAATTTTATAGTTGAAAAAATTTCAATTTCTTTTGTATCTAGCATGGTGTGGTTAAAAACATGTTAAATTTATACTTAGGAAAGAAAAATGATATTCTACCAGAAACATTAATGTGTTTTTTTCTTAAAAATTAACTTTTTTTGAGACATAAAAAATTGGTTTTATTAGCATTTTTTAAAAAGTTTGAAAATTGACCCTGAAAAAAAAAATCATTATTCCAGTATCATCACTTTCGTTTTGAAGCTATATTTTGCATGAAAATTTTGTAGCAAATTTCGTAGTCACTGCCATTTTTAAAACACGTTCAAAATTGACACCTAAAAAAAAAAAAACATCGTTCCAGTATACACACTTTTCGTTTTTAGCACTGTTTTTGATGTTTTTTTGGGGTTTTTTGGTGAGAGTTCCCGTTTTGAGTTTATAGTTCCCGTTTCAAAGTTTACATTGTTGAATAACCAAAGGATCACCAATATTCAAACTCTGTCTCACAGTTATGGAGCATTTCAATCACAAGCTATACTAGATCCGAGGTAATAGGAAAAAAATAAGAATTTGAGAAGATTCGATGCTTGGAGATCAGCCCTTGAATCAGATGGAAGAAATTGTAAATATCAGAGTTTGGCCTCAAGATAGCAATCTGAAAGCACTTTCAGACATCTCCAATTGGATTGATGATGCAGGAAGTCTTTGGGATGGTTGGAATCTGGGGTATGTCCCTCAATGGCTGGATGGTGAAGCCACTTTATTGTTGGATTTGCTCCATGGAAAATCTCCTTTAAAAGCCTCCTCTAACAACAAAAGAGGGTGGGGCTCACTTTCAGGCTCATACTCAGCAGCCGAAGGTTACAAAAGTATGATGGCTGTCCCAAACGTTCCCGCGGAGCCAACTCAATGGAAATTTATTTGGTCTTTTCCTTCTCTTCCCAAACTTGACTCCTTTTGCTGGACATTGGCACATAAAAGTATCCTCCTAGAGATAACCTGAGAAGGCATGGAATGAAAGGACCCTCTAGGTGCCCTCTTTGTGATTCCGATGAAGAAACGGCTATTCATCTATTGTTAATGTGCCCCTTTGATCAAAAAGTTTGCGGGGGTGTCCTAATGTTAGCACCACAAAATAGAGCTTCCCGAAAATATTCCAGATCTGCTAAGAAAATGGGCAAAGTTATCCCCATTCTTTCTATCCAAAAAGAGCCCTCTCAAGAATGGGTAGATGTGGATTCCCAAATTCACATGCTGGAAACTGTGGCTGAAGAGTAAAAATAGAATTTTCAGGGAGGAGAGTTGTAATCTTGTTAGAATTATCACTAAAATCAAAGCTCTGTTGGGTAAGGCCTTAGAAGAAAAACCCGCCAGAAGAAATGGTATGATTCTGGATAGTGAGGAAGATGAATGGCTAAAAGAGCTATTTCCAAATCATCAGGATAGACCCATTCCTCATGCAAAAGCCTTTTCTCATTGGGAAATTCGTTCGGGAGAACGAGAATTCATTAAATGGAGATTAGCTCTAGATGATCACTGCCTTTTCTTTGATGGGGCCTGTAAAGGTAACCTAGGACTGGCGGGTGGCGGTGGAGTTATCTTGAGTCCTAAAGGCTCAACTGAGCTATGTTCTCCATGGGTTCTGGGCCATGAAACAAACAACAGAGTGGAGGTTCTTGCTCTGTGGCATGGTCTAAATCTTGTTATCAAGAGGAATTTCCTATCCATCTCAGTCTTCGGAGACTCTAGACTAATTATCTAGGCTATGAACTCTCAAAAGAACCCTTCTCAGGTACAATTAGCCTATACACTCAAAAAAATTAGGCTAGTTTTTGCCAAGTTTCACAAAATCTCCTTCTTTCATATTCTGAGGAATTTAAACTCACAGGTGGACTTGGAAGCCAATCTAGGATCTCTCCGATGCAGGAAATGACTGTTAACAAATGATATTGAATCGAACTGCAGCATTCCATAATTCTGGAGAAGACTAGGCCTTTGTTCCACTGAGCAATCCTCTGTTTCAGATTACTCTCCAATACCTAGAGCTTCAGGACTGGACCAAAATGAGCTAGCAGCTGTTAGGAGATTCGGACTCATCTACAGGGAAAAATCAGAATGCAACCCCATCATTTTTGCTCTTTGTTGTCTGTTGGAATTCATTGTTGCATCATTCTGCGATTAGTTGGATAGGTGCTAGGTGGTTCACGAGGGTTACATCAAGGCTATTTTAGATATCAAAAAGGCCTCTGCTACAATTTATGATGAAACGGCAAGAAATGCCGGCAATGTTGACACCTCACTTGGAAAACTTGAGCACAAAGTAAGAATCCACCACACAAACCAAAAGAAAACAAGCAATGAGATATTGGAAGGCTCGGCAATGAAAGTCCGGTGCGATGGGTCTCCTCTTTGCAAGCTAGGAAGCAGAGCTAAGACGCGGCAAGCAAACACAGCTGAAAATCAAGATGCCACATTGAAACCAGATCAAGCACATATTCAAGCCATTATCTGCAAACACAGTGTAATCCCATAAGTGTACTTATCAAAAGGTAAATGTACTCTCTTCGCTTCCGATCAAAGCCAAAGCAAAATCTGTAACAAGGAAACATAGAGTAGCCCTATTAAAACCCTCGGCAGCTGTTTTGCGGGAATCTTATAAAATTTAGCCGTTATTATCAAGAGAAAACACCAATAAAATTACACATTTCTTTGGTATTAAATTATAAAATAAACCTCCCAAATCTTTTAACCCCAGGCATATTTCCTTCTGTTCCCACAAGGCATATTTTTAACCCCTTTCGGTCTGTTCCTTCCACGAATAACCCTTTCCATCTGTTCCCACCACGCATATTTTTACGCATTTTCCATCTGTTCCCGCCACGCATATTTTTAGAGTTAATAACTCACACAGCATTGGAGTTTTCATTTAGTCATCTAACCTTTTTTTGTAGGTTCCTCTGTTAATATAATTGGCATTCAGGGATGGTTAATGTACAATGTAATTTTAACATTCAACATTTATTTCGGGTTGACATGGATGCATAGAAATAAAATCAACTGGAATTAGAGCTCTTTCCAGGAAAAGTATATTTGCGAATAAGGTAAAAAATTATATATATATAATTCCCAAAATGTTATAAGGATTTAAAAATATTATTTTTAAATTTTAATTGGTGAAATCCATATCTATAATACCATATGATACAAATGTGAAAATCCATTGGTTTTGAAGCCCCAATTTTTTCATTTATCATAGAGTCATTTTTGTCAGAGATGGTGATATATTATCATCATCACCATGTGAACCATGCGGGTCTCTCGCCATGCGAGAGCAACAAACAATGGTCGACAACTGCAACCTTATCAGAGTTGCTCAGTATTCGTTGTTAAGGGAGCTTAACGGTATCAATGTCCTTGAACATTGCTTTCGAAGATTTTAGTTGTTTCTCAAGATAAATCACACATCCTCAGAACAATTTCCAACCCTATCTCAGAATAGCCTCTTTTTTTTTTTTTTTCCTACATACAATCTTATTTTGAATTTACAAGATTGAAAGATATTGGACATTCAGTGTACATATATTCAACAAATAAAATCTGCTATTGCCATAATTTTTTTATTGGATTTTACAAAATTATCCAAAAAGCCCGGGTAAAGTGGGATGTGCAAAGTGAAGAATGAGTTGATGCCGACTGGTTGGACAGATGAACCACCCGAATTTAAACAGCTTAATCTGAAGAGCTTATAAATTAGTATGGAGAATAATAGAAATTTGGACAAGATTATGATAAAGTCTGTAGAATTTTTTGAAAATTTAA
This sequence comes from Pinus tabuliformis, assembly GCA_031772625.1. NCBI lineage: Eukaryota > Viridiplantae > Streptophyta > Pinopsida > Pinales > Pinaceae > Pinus > Pinus tabuliformis. The sequence continues at coordinate 1,440,251,946 of CM062820.1, forward strand.
GTTATCTCAATTGAATTTCAATATTTTGAGTGTCCAAAGCTCCTGATAGTGCTGAATCGATTTCTATTATATAAAAATTCAAACACTTCAGGCTTTTAAAATTTTGAAATTTATTTTGGCCTGAACTACTTTCTAAATCTAAGACCTAATTGTGTACATTTTAGTTTTATCTATTTTCTAAATCTAAGACCTCATTGTGTACATTTCCGTTATAGTTTTATCCATTTTCGTTTGTATGATAAAAAGAAAAGAAGAAACAGAAAAAGGAAGATGTCAATTTCCATTCAGAGTAAGCTTTTTAGAAAATGTCCATAAAAATAATGCCTTGAAACCTGGGTTAGATTATTTGCAAATCAATTTCAAATTAAAAAAGGAAAATACATTTTAATATTAAAAACATTCATATACATATTGGGAAAAATGTCGCCTCTTCTCCAAATCTAAATCCAGTGAAACCGCTTTGAATATACCATGAGCTCTCAGATTGCTTTTGCAGAAGGGATTGGAATAGCGATATATGTTGGCCTGTCATTACCCGCCATAATGACAACTATTTTCTCCAGCGTATCATCTGAAGAAGGCGGCATGATATTCTCCAAAGTCTCATCTTTTTCACCCGACTCAGCAATTGAATCGCTAGTCTGCCTTGGGCTGTTATTCTCTTCTGAGTTAGAACCACAGGAGAATTTCAGGTAGGAGCAAGCTAGAACGATCAGAGCAAAAACTAACAGTGAGATTATGGAACCCACTCCGCCCAGTAGAAATGGAATGGGCGAACTCCATACTGAGGGGGCACCAGTATCAGAAAGCGCAGTAATATTTCTCATAGCGTTATATTCCCACAACACGACTCTTTCCCGACGATTTTGATTCCGGATACTCGGGATAGTCACTGCAAAGATCTACATTTATAACCATATTGGCCAGTAACCAATATTGGTATTAAGAATATTAAATTACATTGGATGGCGAAACAAATTTTATCAGATACGCCACTTTCTAAAAAACAATCATCTAATGGGCACACAATATATTCTCCAGATTTGCAACTATTTCCTGCACAACCAGTAGACCAATCTATTTTGTCGTTAGAGCGTCCAGCTGATTAAATTAGTTCACAACTCTACATCCATTATATAAAGCTCATTTTATATCTTGAGTAAACCCATTATATAATGTTTATTTTATTTCTCATGGTCCAGGGGGATGAAGAAGATAAGAGCTTTGGTATCCAGTTCGGAAACAATTTCATCATGTATTGCGAATATATCATACTGCCTGCAGGTTGAGCTGGGCGTCATTTTAGCTTCTCTGGTTGGCTGGTTAAAAGCAATCATTATTGTATTTTATGAGGATAAGCCATCTTTATGGGCGGGGACTCCCCAATATTCAAGGGATGGAATATATGTGTAGATACAGAATCGATCTTGGATCATGTCGATGACATGTTCAATATATAAAAATATGCCGTATATGTGTTTTTGTTTGTGGCCTAACCTAACAATATATTTGGGTCTCCTTGTGTGTATATGTTTCGGCCCTTTTTCTCTCAAGTCATGTTCGAAATTGATAAAATTATATTTCTATGTTTTTTGGTTTTTCAAGTTGATTGTAAAATTTAGACGAGTTTCTAAGTTTTTTGAAAACATTATTTCAAATTAAAAATATAACTTCGGCCCTTTTTCTATCCAGTCATGTTCGAAAAAGAGAGCATTTAATTTTTTTTTAAATAAGTTGTAAAATTGTGATGGGTTTTCAAGTTTTTCCAAAAATATTAAATTTATTTCCAATAAAAAAAAATTAATTGTTTATTTAAGAAAGGTGTAAAGTCGAAATCTCAATATCATCTAGTTAGAATACCTTGATTTGGATCTGCTCTTCGGAATAAAACTAACATATTTATTTTGTATTTAGAAGCCTAAAATACACATCTCGCACTGTCACGCACCTCTATATAAATTTTTTTTTAATATTACTAGGCAATCACTTACCTTAACATTGTACTATGGTAAAAACATTAGTCGATATCAAAACATGTATGTTACATTACTTGGTATTAATAATAACTTGTTAACATCAACAACGGATCTATATATGTATAAGGTGGCAGCTTAAATGAAATATGACCATATCCGCGTGAGGCAGGTATAAAGGTTACACGCTGCATTAATCCGGTTGGTTGATTAAGGTTAAATGTTTTGTGCATATACACATGGCATATATTACATAACCCTTTGAAACTCTGCCACCACGAAACCTTCGGCTTACATACATTGCACCGAATTCAATTTCACTAAATAGTAACAGCTACCACTCGGATCTTTTCCACATCCGAACTTACCTGCATTCATCACGATCGTCCGGCCTCCGTACTTGGTACCATCTGCTCAACCCTGCGTCGTCCAGTTGGCAAGGCGGACGGTGCGATGGCACTTGGCCATGTGCTCCCGGAGCTCGAGGTTTTACCGTCTGACTTCTCGGTGAATTTGCTTTCGCGCCCATCTCTACTGGCTATCGAACGGTGGACAAGGCTTAAGGCAGATCGACGGAGAGCGATCGTGCCACGAACCGGTCATAGACATGGTAGGTTTATAAACCCATCCCTTTTCTTCGGATTCTTATTATTTTCATTTGTCAAGTGTCGAGTTACTGAGCTCTGGGTTATTGAATAGTTCTAATGCGAACTACAGCTGCTGTTCAGGTTCTGGTATCGTTTCAGGTATGCGTCCATTATGGTTTTCACAGCTTCAGTGTCTATTAACGGTATTAATCCTTGTTCCTTTCTTCTCGATATGGTTACAGTCTCTTGTCTGTCACGGCTTACAGTTATAGTTTAGCAGTGTTAAAGTTTATTGTTCCACCATTACTTACTGCAATATGTTCTATAGATTAATGAATCATTGGTTTCTGATTCAGGTCGAAGCTGGCGTTGGACTTGGAAGCAAGGGTAGCTTCCTACATGCCGCCAGTCGCCCTGAACCAGGTAGGCATATCTCTGTTGACTGCTGCACTTCTCCTTTACTCAAATCGAAGTCTGAATCCGACAGACAATGACTGTTTTCGATTCGACTTCTCCATATACTAGGGTTCGCTTGGCAATGAATCGGCTTCTAGCCTTGCTCAGGCGGGAAGCACCATACTCAGAGCTTCGACCATTTTAACATGTTTATTTAAGTTTTTAAGCCATTCGGCTCTTTTTCTGTTTACGGCAACTATTGGGAACAAGTTTGTAATAGACTCTGTCATACAAGTTTCATGACTTCTGTATAAATGGAATTAATCCTTTTAAGCTTGACTTGTTCGCATACGTTTATTTCAGCCCCCTCGGCGGAATGTGTCTTATGTTTGTTTTTAGTTTACCATGCTGAGTTTCTTCTATGTAATTGACTAATATATAGCCATCTATTTCCATATGAAAATGCCAAGAGACTCTCTGTACGAAAGTTGTTATATTTTAGTTATAATACCACTGTTATATTACTGTTGTTATATATTGTGTTTGGTTTGATATCCGGCGGCTCGATCTCTTTTCCATTCGACTTTGTAGCCGGGGTTTATATATAAGTCGGCCTGAGAATGCATATAGTACCATTGTTGAGCTATTCTGCCCACAGACATTGTTTATTTAATGGGTATTTAGATGCGTTGTTTTGATTGTGTGAATTCAATGCATGCAAGCTACAGAGTCTAGATTATGAATGTATTATCGATCTCCGGCTACGGCTGTCCGGTCCGGGATTTGGTTTGCTTTTGTGTTTTTCCTTAATTTATATAGCTAACGATGTAGCATATATATATATATATATATATATATATATATATATATATATATATGCGTTCAGCCTTGTAGCGGGACTTACCAGTCTGTCTTAAGGTTTTGGTGTCATAATGTACACGCATATTTGGGGTTTTTCTTCAAGAATGTTTACTCTGTTTTTCTCCCGAATCTTGCTGTACAGAATATATATACATATATTTCATTACTCACTTTGTAAAACAAGCAAAGGGTCTAAAGTATACCCTTCCATATTTCTAGATATCATTCGGATAATATGATCTATTTGTTCAGATTTATATCGTATGGTTATTGATAAACAAGATACAAGGGTTTGATGTCTGTTTAATATAAATGCGTTTCAGTCTCTGTTTATGCGAATACTGTTTGATTCTTCTTTATTTCTTTCAGATAAGAATACTAGACAGCTACCCCTTGCTGGTTCCACTTCTTTTCACATTACAGTAATTTAGTTTTATACAGTGCAGAATAAAAGATGGCTTCATTAGATAAATAGTTTCACAGCACAGTACTTAGTTTAGCATAATACAGTAAATAGATAATTTCAATAAATGTAATCTCACAGTAGGCCATACCGATAATTTCAATAAATGTAATCTCACAGTAGGCCATACCTGCTATTCTGCAAAGGCCATACCTGCTATTCTGCAAACCTACTTGAGTGCTTGTCAAACCACCCGACCATAGGAAGAGTTCCTTCTCTGACCTTCCACCCCCAAGCACTTGCAGGTCCTACACGACCGCAATTCCACTGGCCTTGCCAGTAAACGCTATCTGGTCCTAACCAGACGTAGCGTGCACAGGAAATTCTTTCCTCTTATGCCATCTGATCCAGACATACATAGCATCAGTATTTTTTCCTCTTTTTCCTCTGCGCATTCTAATTATAAGATCTGTAGCGGCTATTTTTGATTAATGTCAAATAAACACCGCCGCCCAGAATGCCGTTGTATGAGCTATGCACCCTCTAATATAATGGCTCTGAAGGCTTTCGCGGTTTTCAGAATCTTTCCCGTGTTAACGGCAAGCTCCTCCCCTTTGTGGTTTCCTGATTTTGTGCTTATCGTTTCCCTCATTCCCGTTCAGTTCCACAACAGCCAAGAATCAGTTAATAACTGATTCGTAATCTTTAATTACTTTTACGCAGGGTTACAGTTATTCGTGATAGGGATATTACACGCACTCAATTTAGTAATTAATGTAATTGAGTGCAGACTGCGAATGGTTTATTGATGATGATGATGGTTAACGTCAGCTGAGACCAAATAATGATCTATCGGACCTAAAAAGACAAATTATTTATTTTGATTTAAGATTTTATTCCTATACTCAAAAAGCTTGGAGAGAAGTCTCCCGAGTTCACTATAATTTTGGCATTGTAAAAGGCTAGGAAGATCATTAAATACTTAATCTAATGTTTTTTTAAGACGGAGTAATCACTTATATCTTTGAATTTCATGATATTTTTGTTTAATTTTATTAATTGACTGTTTCACACTAGTGTTCGATTTGGCTTTGCAGAAAATTGTTTGGAAGTGAAATGTTTTTTAAGTTCCTCAAGTCAATTATAACTATATTGGAAGAAAGAATGACGATGGTTTCTTATTCAATTTTAATGATCTGGAAGTGGAATGTTTTTTAATTTCATCAAGTGAATTAATCGTATATGATAATTACTTATTTGTAGTTATTTAACTTAATTATTAAATTTAATGTTAAATTTGAGTAATTTTATTAAAAATAATTTCCAGTTTTTCTATTAAATATAAATAATCTCTAAATACAAAATCATATATATTTTTCAGATATAATATTAAAAAAACAAAAATATAAATTAAAATCAAAATTATTAAACATAAATCATTAATTTCATAATTTCCTAACCTCTAACGAAAAAACCTTCCAGAGTAACACAAATATGAAATGGTACTCTTTTTAATACTAAAAGGAAAAGGAAATAAGCATGAGAACAGTGTCTTTACGAGTCTTAAATGTGTTTTTTAAACTTAATCGTTGTATCTTCACCAAGCTCCATGACACTTCAAATATTCTACAATTTTGTAGAAGTAAAATATGGAAAGAAGAGGATATGAAATAAGTAAATTTAAAAAGAAAAAACAATTAATTTTGAAAAAAGGAAATGTTAGAAAAAGGTTTTGGTTTATTATCTTTTGGAAAAAAATCAAACTGTTATTTGGTTTGTTTTAAAATTATTTCAATATTTTTTTGGTTTTTAAAGTGATGGGAAGAAGTTTTTTTTTATGACTTTGTAATATTAATAAGTTAAAAGATTAAGAATATATTTATTATCATAGATATTATGGAATTGAGATTTAGTGTAGGTTTAAGATTATTTCTCTAATCTTTTTATGTGATAAAAGTGACCAATTATTTCCTCTTATTACATCTAAGAAATTATTTTACAACTTTTCTAATATGGAATAGCAATATTCATTTTATTATTTAAGGTAGTTATATATATATATATATATATGCTGATGAACTTTCATACACGGTTTCTTGTATTTTAATGCCAATTCCTCTCAAACAAGAATTGACTTTGGCTAGAATTTAAAGTATCCTAGTGAGTCTCTTTGTATCATTCAAGTTTTTTGTCCCATTATTTCATTTTATTACATTTAAGAAATTATTTAGCAGCTTATTTTAATATGGAATAACAATATTCATTTTATTATTTAAAGTAGTTATAACAAAAAAAATATGCTTATAAACTTTTTATACATAATTTTTATATTTTGATGCCTACTCCTCTTAAACAAGAAGTGACTTTGGCTAGAATTTAAAGCATCTTAGTAAGCCTCTTTTTATCATTCAAATTTATTGTCTTATAATTCTATTATGTAATATGAAAAGCATATGATATAACATATTGATTTTTTATATTAAGATTGTAAATTATATATATTTTTTATATTTTCTTAATATTAAATATAATACAAATTCTTTATATTAAAGTACCTTTTTTTGCTCATAACTGAGATTTTTTACTTCACACTATTTCAAAATTAAAATATTTTTTCCCTCTTCTGAAAAATTTACAGATATAGATATTTTTATGAATTAACAAATCAAAATATCAATCATATTTATATCTTTGGTGTAATGAATGATAACTATTCTAAATTAGCACAAGAAACTACTGGCAAACATATCCGCAACTCACTAAAATGAGTTTGGAAAGCACAAGAGGACATCAAAATATAAACATATCATTGGTGTAATGGATGATAGCTGTTCACGTTAAAGTAGCACAAGAAACTACTTCCAAATATATCCGTCACCAACTAAAATGACTTCGGAAAGCATAAGAGGATACGAGTAGTGAGAAGTATTCTTTGACATATTAAGTAGTGAAGCTATATAAACAAAAAGCGGGCAAATAAGAGTAGACGCTAGTCCGTAATCATTATTAAGCATTTACTCCCATATATATATATATTTTGTAAAATTAAAGAAATCATAATATTTAATTAAATTGAAATTATATTTTAAATAATTATTAAGCATTTATTCCATTATATATCTTAGTTTTCTAAAATTTTAAAATTGTAATTATATTTGAAATTGTTGTAAATATTGTTAATGATAAGATAAATTAATATATAAGTTAAAAAGACATGTAGCAAAAATTTTAATTATTTTATTCATTCTCACATTAATATGGAATTCCTTATACCACTTTGTTACAATACGATGGGTCAATACTATGGTCTATCAATACCACATGCCCAAAAACCAATAAACCATTTTATTTGACATTTTTTATATTCCATTCTTTTTAATTAATGAATCTAATTAGAAAGGAAAAAATGACATAAATACTTTGTTGATAAATCTCGAACTTTGATTTGTGTACACTACTAAGAATATTCTAGAAGTTTTTATGGAATTTAAATCCCTACCATCCAGCGAATAATTATTGATAATTAGATTAAAATTATAGAAGTGTTGTTACAGAAAATACATCCATGTGTGCAATAGCATGTTTCAACATCATCGTAACACAATTAGAAAACATTATTAAAACACCTCTGCATACATGTTGAAGCCTCATGTTTTCTAATCTAGTCCAAGTACTAAACCTACAAATTGTTGCAAAGACTTTCATAAATTCTAGGAAGTGAAACATGATAATGAATAATTATTATTGTGTTTTTATATAATTATCCTAAAGATAACTAGATAGGATATGTTTAAAGTGAATGATAAGGATTGAGGATGGAATCCACATTTGAGAAAATAGACCACCAAGGGGTGATAAGCATCACATTATGGGTGGACACTTCAATTCAATAAATGTGCTAGAAGTGCCTAGGTTCAACATAGTCACAAATAAAAAGAAAATAAAAACAAAATAAAACAAAAATGTTCAAACACATTATTTTTCCTAAAAAGGATAGGCCCACGTTCCTAGAGAGATAATTGCACAAGAGATAGATAAATTGAACTCGTGGGCACGTTTTGATGGAGCCTCTCAAGAAAAGAAAGGAATATTTGAGATAAGAAATGTTCTCTATCCCAAAACCATTTGTTTACCTTACAAATGGGCTTAGGTATGGGAATGAACAAACTCGTTAAACTTGTGGCTTTCAAATTACAGATTCGTTTTGCCAATGAAAATTGTGTTTTTTCCATTCAGATCTACTAAGATTCCATGATTTTATAATATAGATCAAGTTACAAATTCGTTTTGCCAATAAAAATTGTGTTTTTTCCATTCAAGTCTACTGAGATTCCATGATTTTATAATATAGATCAAATGGTTGTAGAGGTGCCACATTCTCCATATTTCCCCACTATGTGGGGAGGTGTTACACATTAGGAATTCTTTTTATATTTTTTGATCATGTGGTATTTATAAAGAGAGGTTAGTTCATGGATTAATTTGCTAACAATTTATTGAATAAAATCATGAGCTGCTTGATTAAAAAAAACAAAACTAAACATTATTATAAATACTTTTACCATTCTTTTATTGACGAAGGTCCATAACAATAATCTTAAAAACCATGCTACAACGATAATTTTTTCTGCACAATCTTTTGGGATGTTTATCATAGTACTACATTATGGATATGCTACATGCACAACCTAAAATGAAATATGTTTATATATTTTCTACCAGATCAAAGACATTTTTGATTTTCCATCACAAAAATATATTTTTGTAACCAAAAGAATATATTTGCTTTCTATCTCTTTCCATATTAATGCATTTGGGAAAATGCAGAGAGAGTGGTATTTTGTATCATTTAATAGTGAGATAAAATTATGAGTTTTTTTTAGGAAAGAAAAATAATCATAAAGATAACTAGATAGTGCACAATGAAATGAGTTTTTAAAGGTGACCTAAAACCCACCTAAATGATGTTGTTGTTTGATGATCCTAGTGTCTGGGATAGAAACATAAATATCTGACCCTACCAAACAAAAATCTCAACAAAGCTACTTTGCACAACGGAATATAAACATAAGTAAATCTACTAGTGCACAAAATATGCACAACGTTTTACCCAATTTTGTACAATAACCTAACTTCATTATATTCATAAGCTAATCATACAATAGTCTAGGTATCGGGTACTAGGAATAATGACCCTCAAATATAGATTAATACAAAACTAGGGCTTGGTGTTAATCCGTCGTCAACCAATCTACCCTCAACAAGATACTCTGACCATCTAAATGATCTATAGCTCCTCACTATTTCCTTAAACATATGTTATAGTTGCATGGTCCTTCGGCTCCCGATATGTAGCACTACCTCTATCAATGACCCAAGTCCATCTGACCACTGAACCTTGACTATTCAATATCCTCACTATTTGTACCTTAGTACATCAAGAGCACAACACATCAAGAGTCATGTTCAATTTTTCACAACTCTGTTTTTGAAAAACATTCATGTTTCCACTACCCCTCCTCAGATACTTAAGAACTCCAACAAACTATAGCCTTCTTTTGTTTTTCTAATGAAGACTATCATCGGGAAGGAGGGCTTCCACTTATCACTATAAGATGCCCTTATCCTACAATGAACATGAGCTAGGAGGACTCCCCATCTTCTATTGTATATGTCCTCTTCTAGAAGACAAGTATACTAGGGTTGCATGCACTTCTCCTGGCTAATCAAACCCTTGACCTCAACAACTTCCACTCTAGTAGCTAACTTTTCCCATCAAAGTGTTGCACATCAGGCTCCAACTTGGGAACTATCATGCTTCTCTCCAACATACCATAAATGTTCAATCCATTGTCAACACTTGGTTTAGTCTCACCCAGCCCTCCATGAAACCACGAGTGACCAATCCTTACTATAGGATCTTCTTCTAGTCAGGGCATACAACACTTAGGAAACCCTTCCTCTTGAATTATAACAAACTCCTCATATTTTCTTCTCCTAGGATACACATCTAACTAGCATTCATCCATCATCAAGGGACCATCTACAACCAAAATATTGTTTCCCTCTTGCCCTTGGGTTCAATGCACTTTCAAGTCTTATTACGGCACACTTAACAACCCTCAACCCTTGGTCCAAATTTTTTTGTCCTTCTCCAATAAATCAACTCTCTTTGTTGTACAATATAGGCTTCTAGTGCATTATTTTAGTCCATGGAAAACCTTCACAAGACACCCTACAACACTGTATAAGAAGGTTGTTTATCAAGAAACTTAAGCCTAGCCAGAAAACAGGGAAGAAGGCTTTGTTTAGGCTATGACCTCTTTGAGATAAATGTGGCTCAATGAAGAGGCCCTCTTAAGGGCTCACATCCCTCCAAACACACCACCCTACACATTGTTGTAGCATCCCTTTTCCTGTTGTCAAAAGGAAGATAGCTAGACAATAATTACTAGCACAAAACATCCCTAAACATACCTGCTTTGTTGCAAACTGATATAGCTCATGACACACACAAAATGGCCCTTACAAAATTCAATTAAGCCCCCCTCTCAGCTGCCTTAGAGTTGCAATCCACTCCATAGAGAAATCCACACCAAAATCACATAGATACCCTCTTCAAAACTCAATTGTGAAGTCTCCTTTATCCTACCTAAGTTCCACATCAAAATAATAAATCTAATCCATGAGGGAATGGACTTAGGATGTGTCCATGAGGTCTCACATGGTCTCTTATTTATATGTTTCATGTTGTGATCAAACTTCCCTCCAAAGGGAACCTCTAACACAAAGTTGAGATTCCTTCATTTCCTTCTTTTCCCGCCATAACATATTAAAATTAATATCTTCCCTTATAGACCTCGAATTTGGATGATTTTTGCTATGTCTAGTTCATCTCGACATCCTCTATCATCATAAATCAACACATGTAAAATTCTCTCCATGGTTTTTTCCTCGACATCGATGGGTACAAAACACCAAGCTTGAGTTTCACACCAACAAGCCACACATGTGTTCCAACTCCTCCACATCCCTCAAGCCCACTGTTTGGAGTACCTCCCAAGTTACAAATATCAACATTCATTAACAACACATTAAATTGTCTCATAAAAATAAACCATATATGGAACGAAAACAAGATAACGATGAGAACAACAATAAAAAAATCCATCAAAATACATCCACACAACAGAAACAATATATCTAGTGGAAAACCCTTTACTACACAAAAAACCACACTTGTTTTTGTTGCACTACTCTGAATCATATATTAAGAAAAATATGTCCTTCGCATAGATTTTCTAACTCCCATCGGCTAAAATACTCGACCTCATATACAATAGGGAAACACTAATCATCCAAGGGACTCAATACTACAGATGATCTTGGAACTTTGTTCTGACGCATACCTATAGACTACCATCTGCTGAAAGCCACTACTGTCAATGATCCTCGCCCTATTCCGAATAGACTACCCAAATCTTATTGAATGAAGAAACCATTCCTTTTATTTTAACTTCACAATCATTGCTCGAAAACCCTAAAGTCATTGGTCCTATACTCTATATAGACCTTGTTTCATATATTTTCATACTGGATCCCATGAATTTCTTCTCAACTCAATTCAACTTTGCAATATGATATTAAACAATAAGACATCATCAACAAATAAAATAAAATCACCACAATCATGTTCTCTCCACTCAATAAAAGTGGTGGCCACAATGCATGCATCAAATATGAATAGCATAATCACCAACAGCTAAAAAAAAATCACACTCAATCAGACATCATACCCTCACTCCAAAATATAATTACTGCGTAATACAATCAACAACATAAATCATAATGGCTACGTGCCAAATGCATCACAAGCACCTACAAAAAGAAAAGCAAAAATATCAAATATGTTTCTATACCAAGCTCTCCATCTCTACCAACACACTCTGCTACATCTCTGAACTTCTCTAATATGCTATCTAAAATTATGAATCAATACATTGCTTCAGCAAATATATGTGCTCATCTTAGCTACCATTAAAACTCTTATGTTGAAGAAATATTTCTCACCAATAGGTCTAAAGCATAATCACCCAATGCATCCCTTTCTAACTCACACTATCAAATCATCCAACCAACCAACAACACCATATTTTTTTTCACATAATTTAAAGCCAAAATATCCTCAACAAATCTATAAGTTAACACCACAGTAAAATACCCTATTTCTTCCAATACCACAGACACATGTACCATGGTAATATCCAAACCAATCCCATGGGAAAATACCTCAGATATTTCAATAGCAAGGACACATGTACCATGGTAGTCTCCAAATTAATACCATGGGAAAATAACATGGTTATGTCAATACCAAGGACTCTTATACCATGGCAAAATAAAAAACAATGCCACAGAAGAATACCTTGGTTATGTAAATACCAAGGACGCTTGTACCATGGTTATATCGAAACCAATACCATGGGGAATTACCATGGTTATATTAATACCAAGGACTCTTGTGCTATGGTAATCTCCAAAATAACTCCTCCGGAAAATACCATGGTAATGTCAATACCAAGACTATCTACAACAAGGTAATATTACGTGCCAACCTACTCCACACACATACCAATACCATTGCAATGCCAATACCAAAAATTCTTGTACCATAGTTATACTCTAACAACATCATCATCAATTTGACACATCGTTGCAACAAGTCATCTCCAGCATGGGGACCTACATGAATACCTAGCACTCATCATGTGTGCCAACTCAACAACACGGATCACTAGAGAAATCATCTCCAACTACTATAACAGTAACATTTATCGATAGTAACAACAGAAATGCCTCTAATCATGTCAACACAAGCTAACACAAGGAAACACAATGAAACAAAAGGTAACACCTCCATGAACACCATACTACCATCAGCTTATGTAATCAAAGACTAACATCAAGGGTCGACACCAATGCCAACATAACCAACTCAATGCCAACTAAACTGGTTGCAACCATACTACAAGGAAGATATCCACATGTCATCTAGGCTGCATAGGTTTGAAATCAATGCCAACAGGAGCTAGGTGCCATCATGAACCAATGCCAACATCAGCTAGTTAGAACCACGCACACTATAATGCGAACAATCTCACCCGTTATCATTGATTGAAACCACACACAAACTCCAGACCAATCTCCTATATCACTCCACCTCTGACATCAATGGAAAAGGTTCAACTCCATGTGATAAGGTCATGAGAATACAAGTACTAAAACTAAAGCATCTAACCTCCATATCCATGGTTGAAGATCCATAAAAACTATAATCCACACCTCTCACATCAGCAACAAGAAACACATATAACCAATCATTATACAAAGAAGAATGTCCAAGCAAACTCCTCTAGTAGTAGCAACAAGTATGCACCATGAACCACACAAGCATCAATGAACAACATCACATAATATGTTGCAACGTGCATATGAGGCACCAACCCATACTCTCCACCACAACAACATAGCAACAAAAGTAATGAAAAACACATCATCCCTACTAATATAATCAGTTCAAGAACCCCACAATCATAACATAGAATGAGGAAAATGATAAACACCTCCAAGCATACCATGATACCAAGAATGGATGGTTGAATTAAACAAGAGGAAATAGATGCTCCCCATGAACACATGTCATCTCCAACATCATCTCGAGGCTGTAGTGAACTAATTATGCTCCAAACAATGCTTCCTTGCTGAAGGAAAGAAGCACCAGGTAGACCAAGACTCTGCATGACCATGAATGATGACATATACATTACAATTACATGGTTATAGCAATGACATAATACCTCATACATGACTCACATATGAGCATAAAATGACCACATGACTCATGAATAAATGGCCCAAAGATACATTCAGTAAAAGTACATGGCTTCATGACAATTTTACATAGATATATCATGATTATTACTATATCATTAGCCCATACATATGGCTGCAAAATGACTCCATAAACTTTCCTTTCACCATGATGACTAAACTCACTACGAACATGACTCTCAACAAACATAACATAATGAATCAATAACAAATACATGGCTGCAATAATCATCATATAATATCTCATACATGGTTGGTCCATGTCTCATGTCATCTCTACACATGACTAAAGCAATGATCACATTCTATGCATGGTTGCACACATTTTCAACAAGTTATTAGTGGAAACCAAAAACATATATGTGGCTGAAAAATATATGCATTTTAGTCAACAAAACATGTATATAAATTTTTCAAATAACTGAGTGAAAGTGATGATCAAAAGTCAAAACTTACATGCAAATATCATACCTCCCCTTAGATCAATATACCTCCAATAGAGATGTTGATCCTATGGACCTAAATGTGCGTGAGGTTGAATGAGCTCATAATATTCTTTTGCACCAAGTTGTACTCATCAAAATTTTGTCATACGCTCCCCTTCAGGTTATGCACCTATCATAAAGTCTACAGTCCTCTATGAGTATGCAAGAGATAATCATGGATTGTACGATGGGATGCCCTTCACTACTTGAAGAGTTGTTGCTCCTTCTTCCTCCACATGGTCTTTAACTACTTCTTTACTTCTTTCACTATTTTTCTACTAGGTTCTCTTTGTTTTTTTTTCTCTTTCATTATTTTCCTTGAATAATGAGGCAACAAATAGTCTCTTCCCATATGGCCAAAGTTGTCACACGTGTAGCACTCCACATAGCCAAGTTATGAAGTAAGAGGGTCAAATCTCTTACTGCTTATGCCGGATCTATACCTTGCATGTAATGTGTTTCTCCTCCATTGGTTGGATCTACAGCCACATGCCTCATGGCCAAACAGGTTACATGAATAGCAAAAACCATAAAAAGAATTATTATATATATTAGACAACCTCCTTGGTTGCTGATATTGCTGTAGTATCTACTGATTTGATCTATACATTCTGCTCCTGTATTTAGCTACAAATTGCCCAAAGTTTCCATGGTCGTAACGCTCAACCTTTCTCATGAAGGGAATGAAGGGGCTTTAATTCATTTGAAATCTTACAGATTTTCCACAATCTCATGTTGGAGAAAAAAATATTTTAAATGCAGGTGATCCTCAAGGTTTCCTTTTCTATTATGGTTCGATTGGTTAGTTGATTAAAGTTTGTTTCAGATTCTTGTTTCTTTTGTTCACACTATTACTTCTGGTATTGTTTGATACAAGTTTTTTTGGTTCTACTTTGGTGTTTTTACCTACATGGAAACTAGACTCTCACGTAATGTAGTCAAAGCAATATATTCCCCACACTGCACTACCTTGTCAAGGACACTACTTCAACTTGTAATATCCCATACTCATTTTATTTTTCTTGGTAATTCTTCCTCATATGTTCCTCGACTTTATTTTATTCTACCAATTTAATCTTTAAGTTGAGAATCTCTTCCTTGAGCTTGGCATCCTTATCATCACATTTATGAAATAATCTTTCTTGATCCTTGCATGCTTCTATTATTCTTGAAATCTTAGCTCTAATAACGTTAATATCATTCTCATATTCACTATGCAGTTCAACATGATCAAAATTTGAAACCTTAAAATTATAACTTAAGTGAAAATCATTAATATTTATACCTTTGGATTGAAGATTTTTTTCTTTCTTATAGTCATCAGTTGAATGATTTGCACTAGTAGGATGAGACTCTACTAAGTTACTTGTTTTTGAAAGCCCTTCTTCTTCTTATTCTTTTTATTACTCTTCTTCTCGTTCTCCATATTATTGCTGGTACCATCTCCGAATATGGATTCTAGCTTGTCTCACTTTTATTCGCCTATTTTAAACCTACTATTCTCTTCAAATCATCATCAAGAATATTCTTGTAGATTATGCATCTACCTTGCACATCCTGCTGCAAAACTTAATTTGCAATTGGACCCTTTCCACATCCTTCATACAAGTCTCCAAATGTTAATTCCACAAGATAAAGATTCAGATTTAACATTTTTCTCCATACCTTGAAATTTTCAGTAGTAAGGATAACCACTCCTTAAGAAGTCATTCTCAAAAAAAGAAAATCAATTTTTTATTCAACAAACCCCAGATCTAATCTCCAATGATCAGGTTGCAACAAAGATCCTGACTATAGCACCAATTGTTAGAAATGTTTGATCACTACTCGGAGCGGGTTGTGAATCGGCGGTGTGACTTCTTAACAATTTTTACAAATTAAAACTTCTATACTCAATCACGCATGCATTAACCAACAACAAATTAAATTGTCTCATAAGCATAATGCATATATGAAACTAAAACATTATAACCATGAGAGAAACAATAAAAAAACAGATTGAAATAAATCGACACAAGGGACATAAGATATCTATTGGAAAACCCTTCACCAGCAAAATAAGGACCCTTGCTATTGTTGTGCTACTCAAAATCTTCTATTAAGAAAAATATGTGTTTTAGATAGATTTTCCGACTCCCATCAGCTGGGAGAATTCACCTAATATACAATAGGCAAACACAAATTAGCCAGGAGACGTGATACTACTAATAAGCTAAAAAATTTGGTTTGACATGTTTCTATGGACTACCATCTGTGGAAAGCCACCACAATAAATGATTCTTGCCCAACTCTTATTTCACTATCAAAATATGATTGGATGAAAAAATTGTTCCTTTCACTAGAACTTCATAATCATTGCTCCAAACCTATGAATTCACTTCTCCTCTACTCTATGCAGACCTCATTTCATCTATTTTCACACTAGATCCCATGACTTTCTGCTCAACTCAATTCAACTATGTAATATGATCTCAAGAAAAAAGACATCATCAGCAAATCAAATAATATCTCCCCAACTATATCATCGCCACTAAATCAAAATAGTGGCCACAGTGCATGCTTGAAATATGAATAGCATAATCACTATAAACTAAATCAAAATCACACTCAACCATCCAGCAAACTCTCACTCCAAAATAAGATTACTACATAGTAATATCAACACCATATAAAACAATGGATATGTTCCAAATGCATAAATAACACCTACAAAACAAAAGTGAAAGTCTCAAATATGGAGCTATACCAAGCTATCCATCGCTACCAACAAATTATGTTACAATTGAAATTTTGAATCAATACACTGCTTCATAAAATAGATCTTCTCATTCTATTGCAATTTGAACCTCATTAGCAGGTCTAAAGCATACTCTTACAATGAAATTGTTTCTAATTCACACTATCAACTCATCCAACCAACCAACAACGAGATATATATATATATATATATATATATATATATAAATGTTGGGATAGAGTCCCCTAGGGTCAACTTTGGAGCTAGAAGCCCAAGTTTTGGGGTAGAAAGCCGAAGTTTTTGTATGTAAAGTGTAAATTCTACCCAATTTGCGGTCGTGGAGCGTGTAGATGTAAAGTTTCATAAAGGGTTTTAAGCTTCTATTTATGTAAGTTGTGTTGGCTTTAGAAGATCTACCCATGGTCCGCGAACCATGGGATTGTATAAAAAGGAGAGTCTTAGAAGAGTCTAAGACAATGCAGTTTAGTCATTAATGATGATGAATGTAATGGGTCATTAGAAGAATGAGCAAAGAGTCTGAGAGTGGAAGAGAGGATCTACAACTGTGTGTGCAGAGGGATATAGTAGAGTCTAGAGGTGTGTGAGTGGAACCCTACAACTGAGTGTACAAGGTAGTTTTGAGTCTATAATAAAATCTGAGGTGTCAATAAAGACATTGTTCTGGAAATATCTGTGTTTCATCCATTTACTTGTATTATGAATGAATGCATTTAAATTATGACGAATAATGGGTTTATGATTTAATGTCTTATTGATGCATGAATTTGCATGTTTTACATGGTTGTGTGAATGCAAGTACTAATATTTGCTTACATGAAGAATATCTTAATGCATGCTGAAGATATCAAACACTTAAGCTGATCTGGAGAATAACATATTTATGAGTGATTACAGAGGCGCACAAGTAGTTGATTCGCCTATTTAAGGTCCGGGAAAGACATTTGTAGACCTTCGTGAAGGTCTAGATACTTGTAAGAGGAAGTTATATCGATAATCCTTGAAGGCTTGTCGATCTGCACAAACGCTGAACTAGGGTATAAAACGACATCACTACCATATTTGGTTGAGGAAACTTGGTTCCATCATTCCAGTTTCTATGGATTGATGTTGAAAGGGCTAGAAGTGTAGCGATTTGTTTGGCTAAACTTAACGTTGAACTTGGGTCAGAGCCCACTAAACCAACAAATGGTTCTGTTTCCACTACCGAGATCTATATAAAGAGATGTGTGATGTCATATCACTGGAATCCAACTAAGAAGGAAATTGAAGATTGGTTGGATAGAAAGATCCAAGAATTTTTGGCGCAAGAGAACAGGAACCCGTGATTGGCGAAAGAACAGTGGTTCAACAGGTATTTGTACACAAAGTGTTACACAGTAATTTGTCACTGTCTTCCTGTCAGTCACCCTACTGTGTCGAGAATTCACAATAATCAAGTTCATGCCTTCTGAACTGGCCCAAAACCCACTTTTCCAAAGTTTTCCTCATCAGCGCGTCTGTTTCTAAAATATCCGCGCTGACTGGCGGCTCGTAGTGTATGCAGTGCGCTGCCAGCGCGGAAGCACATCACTTTTCCGCGCTGGTTGCATTTTATGAGCCAGCGCACCTCTCCTTTGTATTGGGTCGCGCTGACATGACTTTCCCAGTTATTGAGGCGCGACGTCAGCGCGTCAGTCGCCTTATAATCTGCGCTGATCCTGTTTGGGCGAATTTGTTCCAACAGCCAGCCTTCCAGATAACTTCAGGTTTGGTTGTTGGCTTTGTGAGTATCGACTCCCTTCTATGGCATGTTTGTTCGACCCTTTGCAACCACTTCCCTCAAGGATAAGCTCATCCTTCCACCTTTTTAGGAGACTCCTTCTCCTATATAAACTCCCACCATTACCATGAGCAGCTAGTTTGGAATGGCTTGGATTGTATAGAGCTTATAGTGCTCAGATTGCTGCTACTATAGGTATTTGGTGTTCTAGGTGTGGAAGTGACTGATTGCTTAGGGAAGGTTGTTTTGTGTTGCTTGTGTGAGAGAGAGAGTTACTTGTCATGGGAGAATCATTTCCAAAGGTGAATGCTTGAGACACTTGCTGACTGGCCCCTCCTGAGAAGGTTACCGACGTCAGAACATTTGGTTGTACTCTTCTCTGTTTTAATTAATAATAGATGACTGCTATTATTGTTCCATTCTCATTTGTCTATACAATGGTTAAATTTGAATTACATCTTTTCTGACTGATGTATGGTTTCTTTTATTAGATTTCACGCTTGCATTTGTTTCCTCTTCGTGTGTGCAGGTATCTATTCGCGGGGATCGCAGAGGATTGTGACCAGCCAAAGCGAAGGAGCGAAGGCAGCATCTCTTCATCAAACAACAACGCTGGAATCCAAGTAGGTGCTCTTTACCTCTTGTTTAATTGTAATTAGGAACATGCATAGCAGCATTGTTTGATTGTTGCTAGACCCCTGCTGGGCTAGTAGGGATCGCCTCTATCCGTAGAGGGGATTTACCTCTCCAACAATTTGGCGACTCTTCTGGGGATCAGCCTTTTTGTCTCTTGAGTCCACTTTTGTGTTTGAATTTGATTGTTCTCTCTTTTCGAGATTCTGGGATTGTTTCCCTGCTTATAAACTTTCTGGGTGCATCTGGGAAGTGTCTTAGTTGTTAGAAGGTTCTTACCTTTGGTTTGGGAAGTTTTTGCTTTGGCTTTACTGGCTTTTTACCCTCAACGCGCTTTAATTCAAAACAGACGCGCTGACGTCGCGTCCCTCCTTCTGTGTTGTCTTTGTCATCGCGCCTGTACAATCAATAGTCGCGCTGACCTCGTTTTTAGAGACAGCGCGCTTTATCCGTGTGCTTCCGCGCTGACGTCGCACACTTGCTTCTTTGTCCTCCCTGTCATCACGCCTGTGTGATTAATAGTCGCGCTGACCTCGTTTTTCTGAGACAGCGCGCTTTATCCGTGTATTTCCGCGCTGACATCGCAAAGTTGCTACGGGACCCTTCCTGTCAGCGCTGAGTTGTTGAAGGCCACCTGCGCTGATCCTGTAAAACTTCATTTTGCCCAGATTAGCCTCCTGAACTTGTTGCTTTAGCTTTCCCCTCTTCTCTCCACTTGGTTTGTGACTTGTTTTTCATTATCTGAGCTCTGAGCTGCTTGCTTGCGAAGTCTTGTTCCACAAGGTTTCGTTTTGCTCATTTTTTCGATTTTGCAAATACCTTCCTCTTTGCTTTCGCTGCTTGGTTTGTGTTTTCGCCATCACTTTTACAGTTGCTGGATTGTGTTGAGTCTCTAATTGACTGGTTGTAACTCTCATCCTTCGGGTGTTTGCTTTTCTCCATTGATTTCGCACTCTAGCCCTAGGACATCTAGTGGCCGTGTGTGTGTCAAGCCTTCCGTCGGGATCTTGTTTTCTTGTTGAACCAGCCAACTTCAGATTTGTTGTTGCACTTGTTCAGTGATTGTTGAAGTGTCTTGGGTTGTGTTTCCGAGTGGTTTTCGCTTCCTACTTGCTTGCAATCCTTGCTTGTCTTGCCGAGCTTAGATCACATAGCTCGTGCGGAACTTAGTTTTCCTTTTGATTTGGAAGCCTTTGTTGGATGTTTTGGGAACTTTGTGTGCTTTCATTAAGTGACTTGCTTGGTGTTCCGGTTCCTCCAAATTCATTTAGATGCTTTGTGCCATTGAAAGAAAATCAAACTAGTAGCTTTGCTTTTGAGAATTGAAAAGGAAAAGAACATTTCATTGATTTGCATTTTCAAAAGAAAAAGTTTCCTTTCCTCGCTTTCAGCTGCATTAGGTTGTTGGTTTGCTTGTATTCGTTTTGTTTGATCGAAATTTCTTTACCTTCTCATAGCTAGAATTCATCGAACAAAATGAAATTCTTTGGCATGTAGTTTGCATCTAGGTAATTGTGAGAGAACATACGATAGGACCTGAAATCGAAACTTAATTTCAAGATCAACTATAAAATGAACCGAATGAATCTAAAAACGCATTGGAACTAAACGCAAACATCTAGAGGTCTAGGTTAGAGACGTGTTCCGGCGTCTTTAAACATAGTCACTTTTGTTTCACATTAGGTTGGGTGATTCCTCCTTCTGTGAATCGATAGTGGTCTAACACGGACTGCGCTCCCACGTACCGTCGCGTATATAGGGAGACCCCACTAGGCTTTTATCCTTTATCCATAGGAAGCCGAGTCTGCCGCCTTGTGAACCGTAATGCACCGAACACAGCATTCAGGAAGATTGACTGCAGTACGGAAAGTCCTTGGCTCTCATACGATTGCTGAGGTGTATAAGCAGTTTTACGGGTTGCTTGGTAAACCTTATACCTAGAGTCTCCAGAGCAGTCACTTTTGATCCTTTTCAGACTCCCTAAATGAAAAGGTGCCTATGAGCGTCTTGTCACTTCGTGCTCATTAAACATTCGAAGGAGACTGGAGTCATCTTTTCGTCCTTTTCTCGACTCTCGAAACATGAAAAGGTCAAGTTTGGTTCTTGTGTCTTAAAAATTAATTCGGCCACGATAACATTACCTGATTAGATCTTGTGTGTGTTAGCTTTGAGTAGGGTCTTTATCGTTAGTTTGCTTTAGGTTTTCTAAGGGGTCTGGTCATCCTGGCTGACCCGTCAACTCCCGGTCTAAGTGATCAAGGTTCTCCATCTTCTGTTGCTCCAGAGGTACCAGTTGTAAGCGGTACTCTTCCCATTGTTCCGAGTATCCAGCCTATCAACGTACGTGCCCCAGGCGACGAAGATTACATAGAAGATTGGAATCCTATCTGGGAGCCCGATTATACCCCTCGTACCCCTCGTACTCCTCTCGGTATGTCGTCTCCAATGTCTACTTCCCCCATGGATGAGACAGCTTCCAGCACCGGTGAGACGCCCGTAGTGACGGACATTGAGACTCCGATCCCGGCTTCCTCTCCACTCCCTCCACGATATCAATCAATGAGGGATAGGATAGCCGCTAGAACTACTTCTACGACTATATGGGATCCTAGTCTTATTGCCTCCACCGGGCCCTTTGTTTCGCAACCCCTTAGTACACCCCTTACGTCAGGGCTTAACACGCCCGTTACCTCAGTTCCCACCAATCCAACCGTTTGTGTAGCACGCTCGACTCCGGTCGTCAGTGCTATACCAGCATCCTCATCTGTAAACCCTGAAGCTGGGCCCTTTCCTGGTGGCATTCCAGGAGCAGGGCCGTATGATGCCCACGGGCAGCCCATTGTGGACCCAGATTACGATGGTCCACTCTTTTATTATGATGCGAACGGCGAGTACCTCGAGAGCATTTCGGTCCTTCCTCATTGTCCTTTCGAAGAGAACCAGGAACCGTTGAATGTGACGTATGATCCCGCCACTCATGCTTTTTATGGGAACCGGGATCCTCCCGGACAGCCTCCCAATCAAGGCCAGCCGCCTTATGTGCAAACCGCTCAAGGGCAACCACTTTATGGCCCGCCTTACCCAGGACAATCTGGGGGTCCACAGGGACAACCCTCGGCCGTTGGAGGTCCATCGTATTCATATCAAGGTCAACCTACTGGATATCCAGGGCAACCTGGTACTCAGCAAGGTTACCCAACTGGACAACCAGGGCAGCCTTACGTTCAGCAAGGCCAACCCGGTTTCCAGCAAGGGTACCCATCTGGACAAACTGGGTCAGTTTATAATCCTCAAAATCAACCAGCAGTCCAGCAGGGATATCCTCTTGGGTAGGGGGGGCAACCCTACTTACAGCAGGGCCAACCTACTGCCCAGTCCGGTCATCTTTCTGGGCAGGGTGGGCAACCCTATGTTTAGCAGGGTCAACCCACTGCTCAATCCATGAATCCTTCTGGGCAAGGGGGGCAACCGGCTTTACAGCAGGGCCAAACCTCTGCTCGGCCTATGCACCAAGGAGGGCAGCCCGCTATACAGCAAGCCCAGCCCTCTGCTCAGTCTGTTCACCCTGGGGGGCAAACGGGCCAACCTTCTATGCAGCAAGGTCAACCCGTTGTCCGCCCTAATCGTCCATCTGGACAAGCTGGCCAACCTCGGCGTCAACCAGCTATCCAGCCAGCTCAGTCATCCATTCCGCAAGGACAACCCTTGGTGGCGCACGGACAACCTGGTACCCAGCAAGTCTATCCTGCTGGCCAACCAGGTCCATCTCAAGTCCAACCAAGTCAACCTTCGGGACAGATGGTTCAACCCCAGCAGGATTAAGGACATTACTTTGGGCCTCAAACGGGTTATCAACCCTCTTACCAAACGCAGCCTGCCTATCAGGCTCCGTATGGGGCCCAGCAACCATATGGCTACCAGCAACCCGAGGGGCAAAATCAGTTTGCTCCTTATAAAAATTATCAGCAACCACAGGTCACTCCTTACCAAAATTATCAATATGGTGCACCTGCAGGGCAAGCTGCTAATACATGGGGAGCTGGGGGGTAGACACAGGGACAGCCGTCCGCATATGGCCAGAATCCGTACAGACAGAACCCCTACGGACAAACTCCCTATGCACCAGGCCCTTTTGGGCCAGGTCCATCAGGACAAAGTTCTTACGCGCCAAGCCCTTTTGGGCCAGGTCCGTCCGGACAAAGTTCGTGGGGGCAACCACCATCTGGGTGGAACCCTAATGTCGCCTCAAATCCACAGCCACAAATGTCCTTTAACCCGCAGCTACCATTCTTAGCAACGTTGGAACTGCCTGATGTGTCCAAGTTAACAAATGATCCTATTTTGCATAATCCGTATTGGCCACCGGTTCCAACCAAAATACCAGGTGACTGTCCAAAGTTTGATGGCAAAGTCGGTGAAGACCCTCAGGCCCATGTAATGACTTATCACCTTTGGTGTTCATCTAACTCATGGCTTGATGATTCTATCCGGCTTCGCCTCTTTCAGAGGACTCTCACTGGTTCAGCCGCTAAGTGGTACATCGAACTCAATCGCGGCATGTTTTCAGATTTCAACTCGTTGGCTATGGCCTTTTTGACTCACTTTCAGTTACCCATTCGGTACGAGACTGGGACTCATCTTCTCACATCCCTCAAACAGGATACGGCCATGCACATCTCTGATCATATACATGAATGCAGAAGGCGTCGTCGCTTGATTAAAATTTGGATTCCTGATCAACTCCTGACCGATTGGTTCACGACTTCCTTTGTCCCTAAGATTGCAAAAGATATTGCAATGGGAGCGTGTGTAACTGAAGAGCAAGCAATCGCGCGAGCCCAGTACCTCGACTTAGTGTATTCTCAGTTGGGTACTTTGTATGAGTATTTTCCAGACGCCCCGAGGCATGGACAGCCCAAAGCTCCACCAAAGCCTTCTGTTGACGGGGTCATTGGTTCTGTGAATTCGTCATCTAAGAAATCGGTCGCGAACCCTGGGAAGCAGAAACAGAACACCTCTAACGAAAATGCTCCTCAGGGCCAATCAATTTCTGGGACTACCTCCGAGGTAAACGCCGTCCAGTCCACCGCGGCGGATAAATCCTCGAAAGGCAAAAAGAAAGGGAAGGCTAAAGATAAATCTGGACAGCCCAAGCAGAACCCTCCTAAACCTCCCTCCGAGGAAGGAGCTAAACGGAAGCCTAAGTATCCTTGTCTCATCTGTGAGGAGGATCACTACACCAAGGATTGCCCGAGGTGGTCCGAGGTTAGTCGACTTTTGAAAGGTGCTTCGGGACCTCCTGCTGTGCTGGAAGAGCCTTTCCCTTCCCAGCAGACGCACCAGGTGGCAGATCCCTCCTTAATGGGAGTCTTTCCCCTCCCACCTCCGAATCTCGCCCCTGTTAACATGATTTCAGTGCATTCTGATCCATGGGTTCTTCCGCCGTTGAATCAGGAAGACTCTTGGGGTGAGATGATGCCGTTGAGTCCGCCGAGCTCAACTACATCGAGATTGTCGCTGCATCGGCTCCCCCTCCTGAACCTGATTTTCCAAGCAGCGTTCCCGATTCATATGATCACTTCCCTTGGTTGGGAGAGGAGGCCACTTCGGATCCCCTGAAGGAATCATTCCCCTCCGATGAGGCTATCATTGAGACTATGTCTCTCGAGGAGCTCCCTTGGTCAGATCACCACCATCGCTCTTCGTTTCTCCCTCCACATTCGGAAATGGTCGCATGTCTCGAGCGGTTTGCTTCATGTGTCCCATCTCCGCCTCTCCAAACGCCTGTTCAGCTATATCAAGTGTCTTTGGAAGGCAATATGGGTAACATCACGCAGACCCAGGCCATTGACATCTCTGTCAAATCAGGGATTGTCGAGAATATTTTCATTGGAGTCACATGCACTCCTGAGGAAGTTCAACTTTATATGCTTTATTTCGTGAATTCCGTGATGTCTTCGCATGGTCTTACGAGGAAATGCCCGGCATCGACCCTAGTATTGTGGTGCACAAAATACCTACTTATCCAGGCGCTAAGCCTGTTCGTCAGCGCTTACGTCCAGTGCACCCTCGAAAGGCTGCAGCCATCAAGGCCGAAGTTGAAAAGCGTCTTCGAGCTGGTTTCATCTATGCCATTCCCCTCACGGAATGGGTATCCAATATAGTCCCTGTGAATAAAAAGTAGGGCACTATCCGGGTCTGTGTTGACTACCGCGATATCAATCGTGCCTGTCCAAAAGATAACTTTCCTACGCCTTTTATTGATCAGCTCACTGATGACTGCGCAGGAAGCGAGATTTATTCGTTTATGGACGGCTTCTCTGGTTATAACCAGATCAACATAGCCCCCGCAGACCAGCATAAGACAGCTTTCATTTGTCCTTGGGGCACCTTCGCCTATAAGAAGCTACCTTTCGGTCTTAAAAATGCCGGTGCCACTTTCCAGCGTGCGATGTCGTATGCTTTTCATGATATCCGACACATCGTACAACCTTACCTGGATGACCTCCCAGCTCATTCAGCTAAATGTCAAGACCATCCATCTCATTTACGCGAAATTTTTCTCCGCTGTCGACACTACCGTATTCGACTCAATCCACATAAGTGTGTCTTCTGCGTAGAATCTGGCCGACTACTCGGGTTCATCGTCTCCCGGGAAGGCATCCGCCTGGATCCCCTCAAGGTCGAGGCCATTTTGAACCTTCCTCCCCCTGCTTCTTTGCAGCAATTGCAGAGCTTACAGGGAAAAGCTAATTTTCTCAGACGATTCATCCCGAATTATGCCGAGGTGGCTAAAGGTTTCACACGGTTGTTAAAGCGAGACACGCCCTTTCGCTGGGACGCTATCGCCCAGGAATCTTTCGAGCGTCTTAAAGACCTTCTTGTCTCAGCTCCGCTCTTAAGACCTCCGAATTACCACCGTGACTACACTCTCTATTTTGTTTCCGCTGATACGACCATCGGCATGGTTCTAGTGCAGGATGATGATGCTGACACCGAGCACGTTATCTACTATCTTAGCCGCAACCTTCTGGATACGGAAACTCGCTACGCCTATGTCGAGAAGTTGGCATTGGCAGCTGTCTGCGCCGTCCAACGATTCCGGAATTATATCCTGTTGCGCACAACGACCGTGATCTCTGATTGCAACCCCATGACCTACATTTTGTCACGTCAGCTGCTGGGGGGTAAATACTCGAAGTGGATTGTAATCCTCCAAGAGTTCGACTTGGAATTCACTGCCGCCAAGTCTAAGAAATCTCTGGTCTTTGTTGAACTTCTCTGTTCCTTACCATCCCATTCTGCACCATCTCGCTCAGAGGAGCATATTCCGGATGAGACATTGTTTCTCATCAGCACCCTCGACCTGTGGTACGGGGACATTATCGTATATTTACAGACGTCTTCCTTCCGTCTGAATGTATCGAAAGATGCTCGACGGTGAATTCGTCACCAAGCTCAACCCTATCGCATCTTGGGCGATACCCTGTACCGCCTCGGCGTCGATTCTGTTCTCCGCCGTTGCTTGACTCTCGAGGAGGCTGAGCGGGTATTGAATGACTGCCACTCCGGCCCTTGTGGCAGCCACATGTCGGGATATGCTACCGCCCAGAAGATCCTCCGTGCTGGTTATTTCTGGCCTTCCATCTTCAAGGACTGCATCCTCGCTGTACGTGCATGTCACGAATGCCAGGTTTACCACCGGAAGATGCATGCACCTGTTGCACCACTGCACCCTATTGTCACCGTAGGTCCATTTGCCAAATGGGGCATCGATTATACGTCCTGTAACCCTCGTTCGGTCGGGGGGCATGGGTACATCATCGTTGCTGTGGATTATTTCACCAAGTGGGCCGAAGCGATGCCTACATTAAACGAAGATGGTTACATAGCGGCACAGTTTTTATTCAATCATGTCATTACTCGTTTCGGAGTCCCTCAGGCTATTGTCACGGATCACGGAAAGCATTTCCGTAATCACATGATGACAGAACTAACGACCCAACTAGGCTTGCATCACGATAGTTCGACACCGTACTATCCACAATCTAATGGTCAAGTCGAGGCTGTGAACAAAGTTTTGATCACTATGCTTCAACGCACCGTCAATACGCACAACTCTAATTGGCATTTGATGTTGTTCCCAGCCTTGTGGGCCTATCGGACTTCTGTGAAGGACGCCACCGGCTTCACTCCATTTCAGTTGGTTTATGGGCTGGAGGCTACCCTTCCCGTCGAATGCGAGATTCCTTCGTTGAAATTAGCTGTC
Source organism: Pinus tabuliformis (assembly GCA_031772625.1). Classification (NCBI taxonomy): domain Eukaryota; kingdom Viridiplantae; phylum Streptophyta; class Pinopsida; order Pinales; family Pinaceae; genus Pinus; species Pinus tabuliformis. The sequence continues at coordinate 1,440,279,961 of CM062820.1, forward strand.
GAGTTGCTTCCCAACACCACTCCGGTGGAGGAACGGCTTCTGTACCTAGAACGGTTAGACGAGGCTCGTCGTTTAGCTTCTCTGTTTATCGAAGCGCAAAAGAAGAGAGTCAAAGCTCACTTTGACCAGAACATTCATCCTCGTTCCTTCGTTGAGGGAGATCTAGTACTGCTCTACGATCAAGCTAAAGATAAGCTGGGGGCAGGAAAACTCGAGTCCATGTTGCTAGGTCCCTATATCGTGAAAAGAGTTTTACAAAAGGGCGCATATGAGTTGATTGATTACGAAGGAAATCCTCTTGACAAGCCCCGCAACGGGCTGTATCTGAAGAAATATTATGCATGACTTTGTGCACTCACGTTGTACATATGCGTGTTTAGTGTGTTTTGTGTGCATGATTTCATGTTTTGCTTTGGTGTGAAAGCGTGTTTGCCTCTTATTGTGTTTTCTTCTTCTCGTGCAGATGTCTAGTGCACCTTATGTCGGTTTCGCTGATGGCGCCTGCCGTAGTACCTGTAATTTGTCTTCTGCGGCATGGGTGATCTATGATCCTCACGGAGAGTTGCTAGATCTTCAAGGAGTCTGTCTCGGTCGTACCACTAATAATGTTGCTGAATACAGTGCCGTAATTGAGCTACTAGCCGAAGCAGTTGATCTCGGCATCCGAGCAATGATGGTAAACCTGGACTCCCAACTGGTCGTTCATCAACTTAACGGGCGATATTCCGTCAGAGACCAACGCATCCTAAGGTTGTATCTACGTGTCAGATTGTTAGAAAGGAATTTTGACTATATCACATATCAACATATTCCGAGACGATTAAACACGTTGACTGATGCATTGCAAAATCATGTGTTAGACAGACATTTGCGAAATAGATAACATCATACAAGAAGACATAGAAAGCATAATAGGGTAAAACATATGTAAATATTTTCTCAAGCATAGTTTGCATGAGTGTTGTGTGTGCTTTTAAGCTTGCATTAAAAACATTAAAATACATGGGTCATGTGTTTTGCAAATCCATACATAAGATCACATTTGTACTAAACATTTGCATAACAAAGCATCATCATATGTAACAAGATCCATCTAAAAATCGGTATGTATATATATATCGTGTGGCGCACTGAGGCGCTCAAAAATAAGTGTATGTGTCAAAAATAAGAGTCACTGTTCTCCATACATTCGAGACATATGTCTCTCAAAACATCAAAAAGAAACCTAGGCGACTACTGTGCTGGGTTGTGCTCTCTGTAGCACACAGCCGCTCGTGCCACCCGCCTCAACAGGCGGTGCACCCTAGGTGCCACCCCCACTGTATGGATCTGGTGCTCTATGGGAACCTCCTCGACTCCCTGATAGTCTGGCACGCCCTCCAGCAACCCCTCAAGGTTGCGAGCTATGGTCTCTGAAGTATCAACTCCTGGAGGGACCAAGGCAAGGACATTGGCTCCTTGCCCCTCTCTCCGTGCCTCTGGGGCTAAGCCAATGGGTCTAACAGGTCCCACATCTGCACACAACGACATCTGTCAAGACATATGCATTAAAATAAAAAATAAAAAATATTAAAAAATTCAGAAAAAATCAAGTGTCATACCTCCATCATCCCAGTGATCTCCCGCGGGCAGTGGCATGTCAGGATCGTTGCGGAAATCCATACCTGCGTACGGCCAATCCTCAATGAAAATGATCTGCTGCTCCAGCCACTCTCGAAAGACCACTCCCCAAGTAGCTGGCCAGCCACCACCCCCGCGTGGCATGATGCGAGCCCATCGAGTGGCCCTCGTCTCCCGCGGACTTCTAGGAGGATCCACGGCTATAGTCTGCAGCCGCATGACTGGTACCCGCTCTAGAATGAGTGGGAATAAGAGCGACCCATAGCCAAACTGTTTCGACTCTCCGCGTCGACAGTTGTTGAGTTGCCTCTTCATGCTGTTGGTCACTGCAGTGGCCCAATCAAACACTGTAGGCTATAGACAATCAAGAGCTAGTAGCAGGTGGGTCTTCGAGGCATCGTGGTTGGCCAAGCATCCCGCTGCCCAGGTCACCATAAAAAGGATGGTGCGAAGGACTATATCTCTCACCGTGGGAATTGACACCTTCCCACTCCGCGTTTTCTCCGCCTCTGGACATACTCGAGCCATGAGTTGGTCGAGAGTCTTGCCGCTGGGCCGCTGCCCCTCTAGAATGGGCCTCACACCCCGGCGCGACAATCCAGTCAAGAAATATATGTCCATGTGGTCAAACTCAATGTCTTTACCGCGGATGGTAAATTTGCCGTCTATTGGGTTCCATGACCGGATCAGGAACTCAAGTAAGTCATGATGAGCTCTCAAGCATGGAGTCAGGAAGAATTTTAGGAATCCACATGCCCGCATGGCATCTCGGCAATCCGCTCTTGCAAAAGCAGCTACATCCTCCACATCATGAGCCCTCTCTTGCCACTGGAAGGCCATTGTGTCCTGCACGAACATTAAAAGCAATTAGAATGCTGGCTAATGAAGATTTCACGTTCAAAATATAAAAAAATGAAATTTGACTGCGCCAGCGCGACTGTTTTTAAAACAGCCGCGCTGACAATGGCGGACCCTTTGTATTTTCTCCAGGTCAGCGCGGAAGAACACGGGTTTTCCGCGCTGACCCGAAATCTGGTACGTGTAATTTTCATCGGTCAGCGCGGTCCCGAGCGGGAAACCCGCGCTGACCGAGAGCGCACCAATGGCTCAAAAAATCGCCCGATTGGGCCAATCCCACCGTCAAAATACTTACAAAAAGACTCAAAAAAGGGCGCATGGCAAGAGGAACCTACCTGGAGCAAGCCGTTCGCCGAATGGTGTCCGCACAAGGAAGAATTGGCTCCGTCAACTTCACAGCTTCACAACGTTCTCAAAGGCTCAATTTGGTAACAATGGTGAAAATGACTATTTACCTTTCTATTTATAGTAAAAATGGCTTAATTGACTATAATTTTTACGAATATGGGTTTTTGGTCATGCTTTTACCATGGATTTAGCACTTCTGTCAATGTCTTATATACGTTTCCATATGTTTTTAACATGTCGAACGGATTTATGCGGGTATTTTTATGGTGCAGATCCTCAGAAACGGTGAAAATCATAATGATCCTAAAAACACTTGGTCCCAAAAAATGTCGTCTTTGAGCTCTTTTCCGACATGAAACAAGAAAAGATGGCCGAGCTTCCTTTCAGCTCGTTAAGGGGAACGAGAGGCGGTCATTTTAATCTCTTTTTCCGATCGTATAACTCAAAAAGATTGACGGGTGTTTGTCGTTTCGCACTCGTTATCGGCTCTAAAACGACGTGTTTCCGACCACTTTTTTACTTTTTCAGGTCGAAATCACTATTTACGAAAAGTACTCCTCGATCGTAATGGTCGGGCGGTTCTTTCGGGCATTGTTTTATACTTTTTCGGGCTCGAGAGACACAACTGTACGAAAAAGGACCCCCCCTGGAGTCTCCTTTTCTGCTGTCTTTTCAGACTCTCTAAACAAGAAAAGACGTCGAGTTTTTCCTTTTTCAGGATCGTTAAACACTTGATGACATCGGGCATTGTCGAAATGACACTCTTCAAGCATATGCTATCCCCGTCAAGCTTGTCATCCAAAAATAACTGGGGTACCTGCCAGAAATAGTGGGGAAAATGGAACTGCAATCGTTGCGTCGGCAGTATGTCGCTCTTGAACATGGCACTCTTCTGTTTCGTGTCTGGGTGGGCCCATCTCATCTTGTTTTTCACTGGCCTCCGTGGGTTTGGGTTATCCTATTTGACCTCTCATCTGCTCATTGCCATCGTCACCATACCCTCTGCTCATTCGATGTCAAATACTGCCAAATCCGTCATGGTGCCGCCGATATGTTCAAGAGAAGTTGACCTCTGCAATAGTACAACCTCATCTGCTGTCTCACACAAATCATTTTTTCCTCTGTCTCGTGTCGATGATGTGGGAATCATTATGGCCCACCTTCGATCAAGGTCACTTCCTGTCGACTTCAACTCATTATCCAGGAAGGTGACTTAGGGACTCCCTTTAGGTGCCTTAGAGCCTGCATGCCCTAATGGCAGGTTCTTCGTGTTCGACGCGAGGTTTACATCATTGGCCTCCGATCGAATGATTCCATGGGTGTTTGACACCAGCTCATTGATTCACATGCCACGGATTGTACCTATAGTACCTTGAGGGCCATTGTCATTATTGGTGGTACCTCTCGCGTCTATTAACAGTTTTCATCATTGACTGGTAATCAGACGGTGTTCATGCGTGTTCGACCTCAGCTCATGTATTCACATGCTTGAACTTGTACTTTGTTCGGATTGGGACGGAGCGCAAGACCTTGGATCCCTGTCTGTTATGGTCCAGGTTGCGATTTTGGTGGATGATCATTACATGACTCATTGATGGATGGCTGCGCCCATACCTGAGTCTTCATGGATGGCTGCGACCATACCTTATCATTATTCTGGTCCCTTTAGCTGGGTGGCTGCGTCCATTCCACAGACCTTTCCGCATGTCTTTTGGATGGCTGCGCCCACGCCTAGACTGCATGTACTTGATTATCAGAGATATTCGGTCCTTCCTGGTGGTGTTCCAGTTCGGCAAAGTGTTGTAAAGCATTTCACCCCTCCCACTCTCTCGGTCTTCATGCTTTAGGGGGCATCTGTTACACAGTAATTTGTCACTGTCTTCCTGTCAGTCACCCTACTGTGTCAAGAATTCACAATAATCAAGTTCATGCCTTCTGAACTAGCCCAAAACCCACTTTTCCAAAGTTTTCCTCATCAGCGCGTCTGTTTCTAAAATATCCGCGCTGACTGGCGGCTCATAGTGTATTCAGTGCGCTGCTAGCGCGGAAGCACATCACTTTTCCGCGCTGGTCGCATTTTATGAGCCAGCGCACCTCTCCTTTGTATTGGGTCACGCTGACATGACTTTCCCAGTTATTGAGGCGCGACGTCAGCGCGTCAGTCGCCTTATAATCCGCGCTGATCCTGTTTGGGCGAATTTGTTCCAATAGCCAGCCTTCCAGATAACTTCAGGTTTGGTTGTTGGCTTTGTGAGTATCGACTCCCTTCTATGGCATGTCTGTTCGACCCTTTGCAACCACTTCCCTCAAGGATAAGCTCATCCTTCCACCTTTTTAGGAGACTCCTTCTCCTATATAAACTCCCACCATTACCATGAGCAGCTAGTTTGGAATGGCTTGGATTGTATAGAGCTTATAGTGCTCAGATTGCTGCTACTATAGGTATTTGGTGTGCTAGGTGTGGAAGTGATTGATTGCTTAGGGAAGGTTGTTTTGTGTTGCTTGTGTGAGAGAGAGAGTTACTTGTCTTGGGAGAATCATTTCCAAAGGTGAATGCTTGAGACACTTGCTGACTGGCCCCTCCTGAGAAGGTTACCGACGTCAGAACATTTGGTTGTACTCTTCTCTGTCCTAATTAATAATAGATGACTGCTATTATTGTTCCATTCTCATTTGTCTATACAATTGTTAAATGTGAATTACATCTTTTCTGACTGATGTATGGTTGCTTTTATTAGAGTTCACGCTTGCATTTTTTTCCTCTTCGTGTGTGCAGGTATCTATTCGCGGGGATCGTGGAGGATTGTGACCAGCCAAAGCGAAGGAGCGAAGGCAGCATCTCTTCGTCAAACAACAGCGCTGGAATCCAAGTAGGTGCTCTTTACCTCTTGTTTAATTGTAATTAGGAACATGCATAGCAGCATTGTTTGATTGTTTCTAGACCCCTGCTGGGCTAGTAGGGATCGCCTCTATCCGTAGAGGGGATTTACCTCTCCAACACAAAGATACACAAATTTTCTTATGTTCCTTCCTGGTTGAATTATACAAGCGGATTGCTAAATTGGCAAATGACCAAGGAAGGTGGAGGTTTGATGGTCTGATAGTGTGGACCCCAGAATTAGATCGGAGATTGGAAGCCTCTGAAGATAAGATTTTGCATGCTGTCGATCACTAGCTTGACCGTATCATAGGAGAATTTGTGACAGAGTTGGTGATTGATACACGATTAGATATAGGGAAGAAGAATGATGCTTCTTCAAAGGATCGTGAGCTAAGTATTTAAGCTCTTTTAATACTTGGATTAAAATTATCTTGTGTGAAAAGCGGGTTATGCAATTATATTGTTGTTTGGAGATACACAAAGTGGAAATTTATTCGGGGATATAAAGGGAGAAGGACCTAAATATAGCCTATTCATTGAGCCTCCTATAAGTGATGACCAAGAAGAATCACAAGCTTGTCTGCAGAGTGTTGTCTAGTTAATAAGGCGAGGGTTCCCACGAAAACCCCTTAAGAGTGGTGGCGCATGGTCCTTCTTAGTTGGTGGAGAGAATTTCCTGGTTAATTCTGATAACAAGCAAGACCTTAGCCCAGTAACTAGCTACATGGAGGTTTCCCTTCGCAACCAGCTTCTTAGAGGGACTATTTCCATTTATGCCATGGAATTTTGAGAAATAATAGGTTTTTGATGCCCTTAGATGATCTAGGCCTCACGCACACTACACTGATGTAGCCAATGAGTTTTTCTTCTTGGTTCGAGAGGATCGGGAAATATTCTGAAATTGCATCTTAATGGGGATAGACTATGTGCCTACCCTTTGTACACATCGCCACCACCTACACCACTATTGACTATGGTGAATTCTATAAAGTAACCTATTTTCAAGGGCATGGGGAGTGAGGATCCAAACCAATTTTGCTTCGTCACGAAGGTTATGTGGGAAGACTACGACATTACATATGATCAAATGAAGAAAGCTACATTGGTTACTTCTTTACATGAATTTACTCTAATGTGGTACATTAATTATTGTACTGATAACCCACTAGCTACACTGGTGGAAACTCAGGCTGCACTAAATAAGAAATTCAGTAGGCCCAAATATGAACTGCAATTGATCGTTGGATTCAAAGTAATCATGATGAAACCTAGCAAGTCACCCTCAGAGCTAGATTAGAGATTGAAGAGAAAGATATGCAAAGCTAACATGAATCTTATGAATGGGCAACAACGCGGATGGTTTGTCGCTTCACTCTTGCCTCATCTAAGGGTTTACTTCTCATAGAAAAATATTGGGACCTAGGCGGAGGACCTAGAAATTGAAATGAGACTACACGAGACACCAATTCAAGATGTTGCTTTGGGAGTTCAGCATATTGACACAGAGCTGTAGAACCTTTTCCTAGAATTCCAAAGTTTGAAGAAGGATACAGCGGCACGGCCAGAGGTGTGCAAAGAGGTTTGGTGTTTGAAATGTAAGAGTCAAGGGCATGATAAAGTTCATTGCCCTATCTTCACGAATTATGTTGCAGGAGGTGGGTCGATGCCTCCGAGACCAAAATATCTAATAGGGCCAAGTGCAGGGCCCATGTTGTTGTGTGCTATCTGTCAGGTAGCTAGAGAACATGCGACAGATAATTGCCACTTGTTGAAGAAAATTGTACAGAAACCAGAACAACTCTTCTGCAACTTCTGACAATTAGTAGGTCACGATGAGCATAATTTATGAAGTTATGAGTTAATGATGGAGAGAATTCCCACGTATCAGAGCCAAACATAAACTTAGCCTCCAGATCAAGGCATTGTGGGAGCACGAGGAGGATATCAGTGGTGTGATGAGGCCGAGGCAGAGGAGGACCTACAAGAGGTCGCAACCATGTTATTTTCTACAATTGTGGAGGTCCAGGACACTAAGCATAAGAATGCACGAACTCGATGCCCTTGTCATGCCGATACTGTACCGAGTTTGAACATGTCATAGAAGACCACCTTGTATTAATAACTAAGTTGCGCAGAAAGCGGACACCGCCTCAACAACGTACAAAGAACCTGCAAATGATGAGGTCTAAACCCCAATGGGAATATTGTGATATGAAGTGGAAGGAAAATTGGAGAAGATAAGGGAAAGTAGTCTGAAAAAGGTGAATGGGTCTGAAAAGCTCTAGAAAAGGTCAGCTTTAATTTGGAGCACCGTGTAGGAAACCTTCATGGAAGTAAAGAAAAGATTCGTTGAGGCTTCTACCTCAGGAAGTCAGGATAAGCAGTCTGAAGAAATGGACCCATCCATGCTTATTACATTTTTGGAGACCTTTATGAAGTTGTTGCATGATAGCAAGGCCATAAAGGGATTACAGGGTTCATCAATAAATGTGCTGGTAATGCTCCTGCGGGACCGCGCGTGGTTAGGAAAATTAGCATGCATAAGGCAAGAACAGGGTGTGAGATTAGGCTCACTACGGAAATACGAGAATATAAATGGACCAAGTTATTTTGAATCTTGGGTAAGATGTGAATGTTCTGACGAATTAGACATGGGAGAGAATGGGAAGACTTGTGCCACAGTGGTCTCAGATTCAATTTAGGATGGCGAATCAGCAAAATATTATCCCCATGGGAAGATTGCAGGGAGTGAGAATCGACATTGAATGCGCGAGCGCATTGGTGGATTTTGAAGTAATATAGATTGTTGATGACAACAATCCCTACCCCACGCTCCTCGGGATTGACTAGGCTATCAACATGAACGAGGTGATCAATTTAAAGAAGTGGACAATTTCGTTTTGAAAGAAAATGGCTCCACATAGTAGTACCATTGAACCCTGTAGAAGGACCATGCTATACTGAACCAGTCCTTGATTACAAAAGTGATGATGATTTGGACCAGATTTATAAGATAATGATGTGAGACCAAGATTGGGTGAGTCCGACAATAGATAGATGTATTGAATGGGACCACTAAAGATCCTGCACATCAGATTCATATGAGGAATTAGAACACTAGCAGAATCGATTGCACGAAGTGTGTACACTACGATGTAACATAATGACCAAATCACTGTGTTGCGTATCATCGGAGGTAAGAAATATGCCTTACTATGATGGTTTAACTAATGTTGATAAATTTGTAGATGCGTTTGAAAGGGAAGTGCCAGAGAAGCATCACTTCCAAGCCTTGGACTTGGCACTGTGTGCTACACCTACAAGATGGTGGGGTATGCATAAAAGGAATTTCGGCAGATGGTGTGAATATAGAAGAATGATTAGGGTGAGCTATGGTTTCCCAAAGTTGCGATTGATAGACAAATATGATGGGAAGAGTGATTTACGCGATCACTTTGCCAAATGGACCAATGCTTATGGAGCAGAAATGTAATTGGAATGGGTGCATCCGTTCTGTCACACCTTGAATGTAATACCTATGAATTGGTACTTGGAGATAGATCTCTGCCATGGCATGGACGAATGGGATATTTCAAGATAGGGATTCCTGATGACATTCAACATTGAATACGGATTTGAGTGCATTGATTAAGTGTTGCATGAGGTTAAAGCAACGATCTTTAGAATCCTGCATGATACCTTGGACTTGATTCAAATATATTGGACCACCCAGTTGAGCCATGCGTTGTAGTGCTACAATGGGATTGTTGAAGAAGAAGAGGAGGATTCGAGGAACATTAGTATCAATGAAATAGAATGTCACCGCGAAGTGGAGGGACCATAGATAGAAAATGTTGATATCACTGCACCACTAAAAGAGAGACAAGTGAACATTGGGACAGAGGCGAAGCCAAAGATTGCAAAGATAGGGGACTATTGGGATGATGCTACGGTGGATAAGGTCGCTGAATTTCTCCATGGGTACTAGGATTTGTTCCCTACAATTTTGTCAGACCTGAAAGGGATTATAGGTGATTTATGGGTGATGAGGATAACGTTCAAACATGATGCGAAGCCTATGAAGTAGATGCCATATCACCTTAATCCTGAATATAAGGAAAGAGTATGTTTGGAGTTGGATAAAATGTTAACGGCAAGAATCATTGAACCAGTGGAGGAATCTGATTGGGTAAGTCCTATGGTAATTCAGGAAAAGAAGCAGAAGGATGAAATTAGGATATGCGTAGATATTAGGAAGCTTAATGACACTTGCGTGCATGATCATTTTCTGACTCCATTAACTGATGAAGTGTTGGATAATGTAGGAGGACAACAAGCATATTCATTCACTGATGGGTTCTTGCGGTACCATCAGATCAAGATCAGGCCGGAAGATAGGAGTAAGATGACCTTCGCGACTAAATGGGGATTTTTTCAATATACTGTAATGCCTTTTGGATTGAAGAATGTGTCAACGATATTTTTGCACGTAGCCATCGCAGTGTTCAAGGACTTCATTCACAAGTTCCTAGAGGTATACTTTCACAATTCAACAGTTTTTTGGCTCATGAAGCACCATGTAAGTAGTCTATGCCTGATGTTGGATACATGCTGGAGGTATGAGATCGTGCTAGACTTGAAGAAGTGTCTATTTTGTGTCCCTTTTAGAATCTTACTGGGTCATGTAGGATGCTGACAAGGATTAATGGTGGATCCATCTAGGATACTGGTTATAATCAATCTGGAGCTGCCAAGAAGTGTCAAATAGCTGCCTGCAACACTAGGGCATATTGGTTATTACCAAACGTTCATCAAGATTTATGCCTAGATTAATGCGCCAATAGAAAAATTGTAGAAGAAGGATGCTACATTGTGTGGGAATGAAGAATGTTAGTAAATCTTGGATGTGTTAAAAGAAAAAATGGTCACTGCCCTGATCCTTGTATTTTCGGATTGGAAGAAGGAATTTCATGGAAATGTGGATGTGCCATGTATTGCACTGGGAGAAAATTGGCACGAGCCCATAAGGGAGAGTTGGATCACCCTATCACATTCGCAAGTAGGAAGCTACCTAAGTATAAGAAGAATTATTCAACGACAGAGTGCGAAGGTTTGGCTATCGTGTACGTGCTCCATAAGCTCAAACACTACTTGCTAGGCAGACACTTTAAGATGTATATAGACCATTCTGCATTAAAGTACCTAGTCAACAAGCCTGTGTTGGGTGGGAAATATGAAAATGGATATTTTTGTTCCAAGAATATGATTTCAAAGTCATTGTGAAGCTAGGGCGATTGAATGCAGGACCGGATCATCTGTCACGCATTGAAATAGATGAGGTGCCCACTAATTTGGAGGAAGGACTGCCTAACTCATAGCTCTTTGTGGTGTGCATCACAGATAATCATTTTGTAGACATCATACACTTTCTTACTACTGGAACGGCACCATAAGGGTACACCAGCCAACAAAAGAAGGAATTGGTGGTGTGTGTAGAAATTTTTTCTCTCATGGTAGGTCAATTGTATAAGATTGGAGTGGATGACATATTGCGACATTATGTGCCTGATTTTGAATGAAGTAGCATCCTATCCAAATCTCATGGAGGGGTTATGGGAGGACATTATGCAAGAAAAGCAACAACGGAGACGATTTTATGCACTGGGTTGTGTTGGTCGACACTGCATAAGGATTATAATGCTTATTGTAGGGCATATGATGCATTTTAGAGGACAGAGAGGCCATCATGAAGGGGTGAGCTGCCTCTGAATCCGCAAGTTTCATTACATCCATTTGAAAAATGGGAAATTCATTTTGTACGAACAATTGAACCTCCGTGAAAGACAACTAGGTTTGGTTGCCACAGCAAATTTCCTATTTGAATATGCACTGACTAGGTTTGGTTGCCCGAATATTTTGATGAGTGATCATGAGACACATTTCCTTAATGAAACGATTAGCGTGGTGATAGAGAAATTCCAAGTTTAACATCAAAAAAGAAAGCCATATCACCCTCAGGCTAATTGAATGGTAGAAGCATTTAATAAGATATTGGAAAACACACTGACAAAGGTTTGTAACACGCAGAGGAATGATTAGGAAGTGCACGTACCTACGGTGTTATGGGCTTATAGAACCACTTGTAAGAAGATGTCTAGGGAGAGAGCTTTTTGGCTAGTCTATGACGTAGAAGCTATGATTTTGATGGAGTACATTGTGTCTAGTCTATGGATAGTAGCTCCCACAAGAATGGTAGACTGCGGAGCTTGAGAAGAAAGGCCCACGCATCTAGTCAAGCTGGAGGAGGATAGATTCTTTGATGGAATCCATCAACAAGTCCAAAAGGAGCACGAAAAGGCATGGCACGATCATCACATCAAACTGCGCAGCTTCAAGGTAAAATATTTGGTTTTATTATATGACAACTAGTTTGATAAATTTCCAGGAAAATTTTGGATGCATTAGCCAGGGCCATATGTCATCAAAGACAATACTGATGGTGGAGCAATTCAGCTAGTGAAATTGAATGGAGATCAATTTCCAGGGAAGGTAAATGGCAGTCGATTGAAGCCATACAGTAGGGATCTAACTAGGTGACTATATGATAGAAGCATCGTATTAACACTCCAGGTAGCTGAAAGGAGGTGCATGACTATAAACTACACTACTTGGGTTGTAGATATATGCAATTGGGGGACTCCGTGGAATAGAAGAATGTCACAACATCAGTAGGAGCGCGAAGGGAGCTACACTATAGTAGGAGAGAATGCGCAGGGCAGCCAGAAAGTGACTGTTACTATCACTGTTCATGATTTGACAATGAGAAAGCGGCTAAGTGGAGCGGGGGGGCAGGGGCATTTGAGGCTAAATTTAAGAGTGATATCTTTGAAAATCTACCACCTACATAGCATTTATGAGTGGATTTTGGGGGGAACGATTGGATTTGATTTCGAAATTGCCTATAAATTACAGATGGCTGCCCAACAAGAGACACTTTTTATTCTAAGAGCTTATGTGTTGTGCTATCGGTTACACATGAACCCTACATTTTTTAAAGAATCGGTGGCTAGTTCAGTGTTTTACAGGTTAACTAAGGAAACACAGGAGCTCCTTTATAGCCTCATGTCTGCACCCATAGAAACCACAAGCGCAGAAGGCAGTATGGCCTCTAAAGGGTGTTCACCTGAGGTTGTGGCTGTGGAGGTGCCCAAAACAGTCCCAAAATCGTCGAGGTCACCTAGGCCAAAGTCTACGCCACCAACAGAGGTTCCCAAGACAAAGAAAGATAAACAAAAGAAGACACTATGGGTGTGTGAGTCACCAAGGAAGCATAAGAGAAAAGAAAAGCCAACTGCATAGGAAAATGGCAAAGTGGTCGATCTAGATACCGACAAGGGCATAGATGACACTGATACGGGTGCAAAGGACATTAATATTGAGGGGGTAGACCCTATTTCGAAGCTTCCTGTGCGAGGGTAAAGTGAACATCCTAAAGGACCCTAATGAGGGAAAGTTTCTCCTAAATACACCCCTACTACCAGAAAACATAACATTTGAATGTTCGTGCTTAGCGTGAGTACCACACCTGAAGCTTAAAGATTGGGACTTGGGGAACACTAAGCGGTTCCCCCAACTGGCTACCGAAAATTTCATGCAGCGAGTATTCTACAAGGACTCGAGTGTCACGGCATTGGAGTCTATGAAGTGGATTTGTAGGGTAGAAAGGGCAGGATTTTTGAATATGCTATGGGTACTGCATTACCACCGCGCTCCCATAAACTTGATTTTTATCAAAAAATTGTTGTGCCTAGTGCATGACAGGTGCCTATAGGTTGGGAGAGTAGATCCCTATAACTAACATGTTGATCCATAGGATCAGCTTACTACCACATTGACAGTTGAATCTAGCCAAGGAATTTGGTAGAAAGATAGGCGAGCGCGACCTTACTAAAAGGATGAAGTACAAGTTTAAGCTTGTCAAGAAGACACGTGATATTCAATTTTGAGTATTACGGATCCCGCGGTGAAGGTGGCCACCCAAATATTGGATGCCAAGGTGATGAGGAAGTGTTGCGCAGACAAGGTGCCAGCACCCGTGGTTTCATTAGTGGCCTAATACGTGAAGGGCGTGCAATTCAACTGGGCGTGCTACCTATGCAGCGAGTTCCTCACGGAGTAGAAAAATGTTTCATTAGTCAGGGTTTTCATTGTTGATTATGTTAGTTTCATGGCAATTGTCAAAGGACAACTAATTTCCTCCAGTCGCAAAAGATCTACCAGAAGCAGCGAATTTTGCTTCGCTATAGGCCACAAGGGACACTGACCAGGTCTAGGAGAGTAAAATATTTTGGGTGGTGATGGGGGTGAGCATTTGCATGCCATCAACTGCAAGTCATGATTGTCACCTATATTTGAGTAGTTGTCGAGATATGCAGAGTTCAAAGCAGACTTCCACTGCATCTCCATACTGGCATGAAAGGACATCTCCATTAGTATGATTTAACATACCTAGCAATGGATGATGCCATTGCAGCGGTCCTCGAGCATTGGCGAGTAGATTGGTGCACAAAATCAGATTTGTCTACCAAGCCTAGTAAGTCCGTAGGAATGCAGAAGAAGGAAGAGGCCTAGTTGAAGATTCAACAGTTCACTGAAAAGGGAAAGAAGGAGACTGAGGATAAGGCATGTGTAGAAGCGAAGTGTGTTGCCAAGGAACAAGATGAAGAGAGTGACTTTGACAAAATTTAGAGTTCTCCTTTGCCACAAACCCAAGGAGAGGAGAAATCATAACAAGGTGGTGGAGACTAGGAGAACACTCCCTTCCAGGTGAAGCGATATAGGAAGCAGGTGAAGGAAGCATCGCGCAAAAGGACCATGGCCACTAAGTCGTCACTAGACTTGATCACCTTGACAGAAGGTGACTTGGATCAAATTGGGGATAAGGTAAGGGACATAATAATGAAACTTTTGCACCAATTTGAGTAGCAGTATATAGAGGCATTAAGTGCAATTTAGATTAGTCTACATGAGACCAAGATCCAAGCCACTAGAATACAGGTAGGTGCAGTGTAGAGCAACACAACCTCAACAAGTATAGTGTCGGGGACCACTGAAGCCGCAGAGTTGGTTCGCTCCTTGGATCACTAGGTCGTCGCCCTACCAGATGGATCTCTAAGCGTGGAGGTGGAAGCTGACAATGCTATTGTCTGCACTCTAAATAATATTGGTTTGAACTTGGCCACACTCAAAAGTGAAGTCCTCCACATGCTACAAGAAGGTGTGATCGTAGAACTTAGGGTCTGAGAGCAGCGTGTGCTAAGCGTGATCATTGAGCAGAAGGTTAACAATGAACATATGTCTGTCGAGAAAATGAAAACAATAGAGACTTGGACAAAGGTTTAGGAGAAGAATGAGCAAACCATAGTAATGGTAATGGAATCATGTAGAACCATTCCAAAACTACACATCCAAGGAGAGGTGTCATTGGAGGCCAAGATTCAGAAGTTAGTTACAGGTTTGTGCAATGCTAGGACTGAGATGGCAAAGGTTCAGTTTCAGCTAAGCCTCAAGATTACAGAGCTCGAGTTGACGGAACAACCTTCAACTCCACCATAGGTTAGAGAACGACGTGAGGCAGCTGTCAGGGATGCAGTCGTTACAGAAATGCCGTGGTGGCAGAATCCATTGCACTCTTTCAGCAATCGATGGAAGTCCTCACAAGTCTGCGGGAAGATCCCAACATGAAGAGGCTAAATACCAAGGAAATGGAATTGTAGTATCAGTACGACGAGGCCAAAGTGATGACACACAACATCACTATCAAGCAAATATTAGCAAAGCTGCAGGAGGGAAAGAAAATGAAAGAGCAGGTGGAAGTAGTGCAGCGAAAAGAGGCAGTCCTCAAGGCCATATTGGGGCCTTGGCTAGATGAGGCCTATGTGTTCTCCGCCACCATTGGGGAGAAGTTGGCCAACCTACAGAATACGCAGTAGAAGATCCAGGAAAATGGCACAGGACTAGCAACGGGACAGCTTGTGGAGCAGGTCAAGCAGGTAGTTACACAGTGAATAGCTGAAGTTGCAACGGTACAAGTGGAGTTGGGAGGTCTTCACAGTAATATCTCCACACTAGAAGAGTGACTTGGGGCGAGTAACTATCTTTGTGTTGGGGGCATATTGGGAGAGAGTCACCTAAAAGCTCAATTTTTGGGGCAGAAAGCCCAAGTTTTTGTATGTAAAGTCTAAAGTCTCTACAATTTGGGGTCGCGAAGTGCATAGATGTAAAGTGTCATAAAGGGTTTAACCCTTTTGTGTTGGATTTAGAAGATCTACCCATGGTCCACAGACCATGGGATTGTATAAAAAGGAGACTCTTAGAAGAGTCTAAGATAGTGCAGTTCAGCCATTGATGATGATGAATGTAATGGGTCATTAGTAGAAAGAGTGAAGAGTCTTATAGTAGAAGAGAGGCTCTGTAGTTGTGTGTGCAGATTCCTGGAGTAGAGTCCACAACTGTGTGTGCAGACCCCTGCAGCTCAGTGCGTAGGGTAGTTTTGAGTCTGTAAGCAAATCCAAAGTATCAATAAAGAGATTGTTCTAGAAATATATGTGTTTTATCCATTTACTTATGTTATGAATGAATGCGTTTACTTTATGATGAATAATGGGTTTATGATTTAATGTTGTATTGATGGATGAATTTGCATGATTTACATTGTTATATGAATGTAAGTAATAATATCTGCTTGCGTGAATAATATCTTAATGCATGCTAAAGATATCAGACACTTAAGTCGATATGGATAATAAGAGACCTAGGATTCATTACAAAGGCTCATAAGTGGTTGATTCACCTATTTAAGGTCTGCAAAAGATAGTAGTAGACCTTCACGAAGGTCTAGAGGCTAGTAAGAGGAATTTATATCAATAAGCCTCGAGGGCTTGTCGATCTGTGTGAAGGCAGAACTAGGGTATAAAATGACATCACTACCATCTTTGTGTGAGGAAACGTGGTTCCATCATCCCCCCATACTGCTTCAGGTGAGACTTTAGTCCATGGTCCGCGGATTGATACCAAAAGGGCTAGTAGTGTAGGGCTTTGTTTGGATAAACTTAACATTGAACCTGGGCCAGGGCCCACTAAGCCAACAATATATATATATAGATATATCTATCTACCTATCTATCTATCTATCTATATCTATATCTATATATATATATACATATATATATATATATATATATATATATATATATGTATATATATATATAAGTAAAAGCCCCAAGAGTTAGCTGAATCGATCAAATCAGTGCCTCACCAATTGGGAGGTCACAGGTTCAATTCCTGAAAGCTCTTGGGGTCAGGTCAGCAAATAGGCTGAGGGGTGTTATCCCCTTCGAGTGGGATCCACCCTAGTGTTGAACCGTGGACGTAGCAGCTATCCAATGACCATGGGTATCAGTGAACTACACGTGAAAAAAGAATATATATATATATATAAGTAAAAGCCAAAATATCATAAACAATTCTCCAAGTGAATACAACAGGAAAATATGATGGTTATGGAAATATCAAGGACACCTATTACATAGTAGTCTCCAAAGAAATACCACGGGAAAATAACTTCGTTATGTAAATGCCAAGGACACATATACCATGGTAATCGCCAAACAAATCCCACAAGAAAATACCTTCGTTATGTCAATACCAAGGACACCTGTACCATGGTAATATCCAAACAATACCAAAGGAAAATACCATGTTTGTTTCAATACAAAGGACTCCTATACCGTGGTAATCTAAACAAAATACCACAGGGAAATACCTTGATTATTTCAATACAAAGGAGACCTACACCATGGTAATATCCAAACTAATACCACAACAAAATACCATGGTTATAGCAATACTAGGCACTCCTATACCATAGTAGTCTCCAAAGCAATACCATGGGAAAATACCTTCGTTATGTCAATACTAAGGACACCTATACCATGGTAATCTCCCAACAAATCCCACAAGAAAATACCTTTGTTATGTCAATACTAAGGACACCTGTACCATGGTAATATCTAAACAAATACTAGAGGAAAATACTATGCTTGTTTCAATACCAAGGACTCCTGTACCACAGTAATCTTAAAAACACACCATGGGAAAATACCTTGATTATTTCAATACCAAGGACACCTGTACCATGGTAATATCCAAACTAATGCCATAGGAGAATACCATGGTTATGTCAATACCAAGGACACCTATACCATGGTAATATCCAAACAAATCCCACAATAAAATACCTTTTTTATGTCAATACCAAGGACATCTATATTGTGGTAATATCCAAAAAAATACTACAGGAAAATACCATGTTTGTTTCAATACCAAGGACTCATGTTCCATGGTAATCTCAAAAAAATACCACGAGAAAATACCATGATTATTTCAATACCAAGGACACCTACACCATGGTAATATACAAACTAATACCACACGAAAATACCATGCTTATGTCAATACCAATGACTCATGTACCATGGTAATATCCAAAACAATAACAAGACCAAATACCATCCTTATGTCAATACCAAGACTAGTTCCACTAAGGTAATATCATGTGCCAACCTAATCCACACACATACCAATACCATGCTAATGGAAATACCAAGAATAATTGTACCATGGAAATACTTTTGCAACACCATCATCAAGCCAAAACACCACTAGAAAAAGTCATCTCGAGCATGAAGACCTAGATGAAGACTGTGCTCATCAAACGTGCGAACTCAAGAACATAGATGACTTGAGGAATTATCTCCAACTCTTGTAGCAACGACATCTATCTATAAAAACAAAAACAATGCCTCTAATCATGTAAATAGAAGGAAACACAAGAAAACACAAGGTAACACCTCCGTGAACACCATACTACCATCAATATAGATCATCAAACACTGACATCAAAGTCTTACATCAATGCCAACATAACCAACTAAACTAGATGCAACCATAATACAACGAAGACATCCACACATCAACTAGGCTACATAGGTTGACATCAATACAAACATGATATAGTTTCCATCATGAACTAATGCCAACATCAGCTAGCCAGAACCATGTGTTGGGCGCTAAATCTGCTTAGTTTTTCCTTACATTTCCACTCGTCTTTTCATCCCTTTTACACCCATTAGCATGTATCTATTAAGCTAAATATATGAGGTGACCCTCCTTCCTTTATCTCTTGGAATATTTAATTAATGAAGTAATGTCACAAGGGTTTTACCTATGCGAACCACTAAAATGTGTTATGGCCGAAGATTCCAGAGAACAGGTGTTGATCTTCCAGCATAGAGCAGCAGTTCTGTGATTCATAACAGTGTTTCAATAGCACTAAAATAGCATAACAAACCTGCAGCTTTTCCCAATCTGTTTTGGATCATTTTTGTTCTCACCTTCCAACATTAGTGTTGTTTTGAACTGATGTATATTTATGGACACGTAGTTGCTGGGTTTCGAGGGAAGATGTTATCAGCCCCTGTATTGTATAAAATATGCGTCATTCCTATGTGGAGGGTTGGCCATACCGGGAGATGTACTGTAACAATTCTCTTCAAATTAATAATATATAATGCTTGTTGTTGATATTTGGTTATGACTAAATGCAGCTCGATCAGGGAGTTGGGCCCGCTCTTCTGGTCACGTGCTGCATGTGTCCTTATCGTGTGTTGCTTTACTAGTTAAATTTATTTCTTTATTGCCGTTGCATATTAAATAGATCATTGTGAATGCCTTTTTAAGTTTTGCAATCCATTTCTATTATTGTTACATCGACGTTTTGATTTCTTCACCACGAACCCTTGGTTGATGTAGAATGTAATCTTGCTCTTACATATACCTTGTGTGTTACCTCGAAAAGAGTACGCACCCGGATTGATCAATTAATGTAGGAAATTGTTGAAAAATTTGTTCATACCTAGACACCAACATTTTGGTGTTGTTTCCGGGGAAGGCTAACAAGGTGCAAGACATGATTTGTATCGACCAGAGGGTCAATCTCTTGTCCTATGGAGAGAACGAGTTCCCTCACTCCGCTCTAGGTCTCAAGCATAATTATTTTTTTGTTTTGTTGTTTTTGTTTTCCTGTACCCACTTTTAGGCCCGATCTCTTGTCCTAGGGAGGGAGTGGTCTTTTGACACCCTGCTCCAGGCCCTGAGTTTAAATTATTTTTTTTCATTCTTGTTTGTTTTGATTTTGGGAAAACCCAATCTCTTGTCCTAGGGAGGGAGTGGTCCTTTGACGCCCTGCTTCAGGTTCTAAGTGTCAGATTCCCTTGTTTGTATTCTTTTCTTTTGTTTGGGTTCTTGTCCTAGGGAGGGAAGGGTCCTTTGACGCCCTACTCCAAGTCTTGAACCCTAGGTTTTTTTCTTTTAAGTTATTTTCCTTTTCGCTTGATCTCTCGTCCTGGGGAGGGAATGGTATTTTTATGCTCTACTCCAGGCCTTGAGCATTGTGATGATATCGAAATTTTCATCACATCCACTTGTATGAATAGAGATTTGAATAAAAGGGGCAGAGGAAGAGCCCCAAAGAAGGGAGGACAAGATTTGGGAAGGAACACTTATATCCAACAAATCATCGTGAAAGCTGAATCAGAGGCATCTTCTCGTGTTTCTGTAAGACCGAGTATACAAACAAGATCGAAAGGACAAACTGTAGATCAACCAGCACTATTCACAACAACCCTAGCTAGTTCGACACAGCAAACCCTTCTAGCAGCCGAAGAGACAAGCAACAGTACACTTGATAAAGGGGTATCGTTGCTCATAGCAGAAGAAGAAGTTGCAAGTAGAACATCCAAGGAACCGACCCATTCTAGTAGGGAAGAAGAGGTTACAGAGAGGAGGTCTGAAGGGTCAAACCACTGTGACAGAAGGGAAGAAATTGTAGGGATATTTCTATCACCAAAGGATAGAGGGAGTGTTGTTAAGGCAACTCAAACCCCAGTGATAAGAGCCCTTCCATCATTTCCTGCAGAGCCTGCCAAAATCCCCAACGAGTATTGGAGGATATTCATGGCACCTACAACCTCCACTATTGACTTCCCAATTGGGGATCTCAGGACTGGCGCACCAACAAAGCCCATTCCTTTAACAGCTTTACCTAGATTTCATGGGCTTACTTCAGAAGATCCTGATATGTTTTTGTTTGAATTTGACATTCTGTGTCAGGGATACAATAATATAACAGATGCTCAAAAGTTGAAAATATTCCCTGCTACGCTAAAAAGGACAGCCCTGTGATGGTTTATGGGTCTTGGGGGAAGGACTAATACAACATCGAAGGAGATGAAAATTGTGTTCCTTGGGAAGTACTAGGATTACTCTAAATCAAGATACATTAAGGAAGAACTTTCAAATTTACACAAAAAGAGGATGAAAATATGGAAGAATGTGTGGAAAGCTTCAAATACACATTGCAGAGATCAGGTCACTCTGACATGGATAAGGAAATTTTGAAAATTGTACTTCTTTGGGCCTTTCGAGAGGACTCTTTGGAACTGTTAAATATAGTAAAAAAGGGAGATATATCAAAGGAGAACTTTGACACCATCTATGATTTATGCATCTAGTACTCAAGGGGAGCTGCAACAAATAAACAAGGGATTAGGTCAACAAAAGTATTTGGTGGAGGTGTCACAAAAGTTGGACAACTTGAGGATTGATATCCTCGGTACCCTGTTTGAACAAATAGACACATTGCAGGTAAACAGAAACAACTAGAATTGGAAGGAACTATGGCTATATTTTGCCCAAAATGCGGGAAGAAGCATCCACAGAGGGAATGCCCATTAAACTCTATAGAGGAGTGTGCAATCTATCAATTTAGTCACGCGACAATTTCATGCCCATCCTTGCCAGGATTGAAAGCAGTTTTTCAAGGGATAGGCAAAGAGATGGAGAAACTATACTTTATTGGATGTAAAATGCCATGGAAACCTCGACCATCAATTGGAAATCAAGGTATGTTTCCAATCCATCTCAATATTTTAGTAATTTAAATGTGGGTCCCCAATGCATGCCTTATCCACCTATGCGTCCCCAGTACTAGTTTCCACCTTAGCAGTAATGGGCTTCCAACTCGTGAGTACCTTCTCCTCCTGGGCAGTTTCTCCAGTCAATATCACAACAACAACTCTAGTTTCCCTCTAATGTACCCCCTGGTAATCAGCCTATTCATCCTCAACTTCCCATCCAACACAATTCAAATCCTAAGAATAAAGGGGCTCAGCAAGATGACACCCTCAACCTACCTTCATACAGGATCTCCACCGTAGAATTGTATGGGATGAACTTAAGATCTAGGTAGGTAGTATATGCTCAACCCTCACTTGATATCAACGAACAAGTGGGCAGTGAGGTAAAAGAACCAGAAATGGTTGAAGAGGAATCAAACCAAGTTAGCAAAAAATATACACCTCCTCAGACGCTAGTTACTAAAAGACACCGAGATGAACTACCCTATCTAGAAAGGTTGACTTTGAGTAAACATATCCCTCAAGCTGAGTTCGATTTGTTAGGGGAGCTACGGAATTTGTTTGTTAATATTCCCCTACTGTAAGTTATAAGGGATGTACCTATATATTCAAAAAATCTAAGAGAATATTGTGCTAAGAAGCCTAAAAAGAAATCAAGGGACCCACTCACCATTCACTTGGTGGGAAAGCAATCTGCTTTTATGATGGGGAAAATCATGCCTGTGAAATATGGGGATCCGGGGAACCCAATTTTAACCGTGCAAGTTAATGGAATAGAAATTCTAAACGCACTCTTAAATTTGGGTGTTGCTATAAATGTCACTACTGTTGAGACTATGCAGGCATTGGGTCTTCGGTACTTGAAACCTACACCTACTGTGTTAGAGTCGGAAGATTGATCTATGGTTAAACTGGTGGGGAATTTAGAAGACATTACAATTTCAGTTGACTCATGGCACTACCCTATGAACTTCCTAGTGCTGCAACTGCAATTCCCAGCTAGTGGCCATCCCTTGATTTTGGGAAGACCATGGTTGGAAACTACAAATGCTTATATTGGGTTTCGATAAGGACATATGGTTATCTTGAATGGACAGAGTACTAAGAGTTTAATGTTGTATCCTTCTACAAAACCTAGTCCATCAGCAAAACCATCGGGTCACAACAAACCTTTACCAAGGGAAGAATTTGAATTTGAAAATGAGGAATTAAGGCCAATCCTTACTATTGGACATGCCCTTTAGTTGAAAACAGAAACAGAAGATGATACAGTTACCACTTTTATTAGTGATCCCTGTTCTGTTTCAAACTCAAATCAATGAATTCTAGAGTCTGTCTTGAGCTGTGAAACATAGGAAAGTATTGGAACAACCAATGGATTTGATGACCTACTTATAGCTACGTCCCATGACAACATTTTGGTGGAAATAGAGCCATGGAAGACCCTAAATATCAATCTATATCTCTCAGGATCTAGATGAAACAGATCTTGGACATTCTTCGAGAACACAAGGAAGCATTTGCCTAGGACTATACAGACATGAAAGGGATTCCCACCAATTTATGCACCCATCATATATGCATCATAGAAGACTATCATATTGTGGGACAACCTTAGAGAAGGGTGAACCCTTCTCTAAAAAACATTGTCAAGGAAGAACTTCAAAAGCTACTAGATGTGGGATTTATCTACCCCATTTCGGACAGTCAATGGATTTCCCCATTATTGATGGATCCTAAGAAAAATGGTAAATGGCAGAGATACATGGATTACAGAGAATTAAACAAGGAAATGCAGAAAGGCCATTTTCCATTACCATTCATTGACCACATCTTGGATACTCCAGCTGGGAAGAAGTTCTTCTCCTTCCCATATGGATTTAGAGGGTATAACCAGATCCAGATAGCCCCTGAAGATCAGGATAAAACCACTTTCACATGTCCTTAGCGAAATTTCACATATTGGGTCCTCCCATTTGGTCTTTGTAATGCACCTGCAACATTCCGAAGTGCAATTTTGGGGAGTTTCTGTGATCTAGTAGATGACAGTGTTGAGATTTATATGGATGATTTCACTACATGTGGGGATTCATTCAAGGAAGGGTTGGAAAATCTAAAATAATTACTTGAAAGATGTAAACTAGCGCCTGTCTCCTTGAGTATGATAAAATTCCATATGATGATGGAGGAAGGAATAGTTTTGTGACATTTACTTTTAGCTGCTGGAATTTGAATGGATCTAGCTAAGATAAAGGTAATATTGTACTTCCCAATACCTAAAACACCCACACAGGTAGACAAATTTATTGGTTGTCTTGGTTACTACAGGCGCTTTATAGAAAACTTTGCTAAAGTAACACGTCCATTATTTCAATTGCTGGCGAAAGATGTAAACTTTGTGTGGGCAGATGAATGTGATGTAGCCTTTGTGAAGATCAAGGAACTTGTCTATAGCGCTATGATCCTTCAAGGGTCAAACTAGACATTACCATTCCATATCCATGCGGATGCTTCTGAGATAGCAATTTTGGGACAACAAGTGGATAAGGTACCATATGCAGTCTACTATGTTAGTAAGAACTCTAGTTCGGCTGAGTTAAACTACACAGTAACTGAAAAACAATTCCTCGCTATCATGTACACCATCAACAAGTTCTGACATTATATTACTACATACCCCACATTTGTAGAAGCTAATCATGAGCAATCAAGTATCTGATGAATAAATCCATTGCTCCGGGTCATATTACAAGATGTGTTTATTACTTCAAGAGTTTGACATTACCATACTAGATAAAACAGGTAAGGATAATGTGGTTGTTGATTTTCTATCTAGGCTAGAAAATAATGCTGAAGGTACACCCATCAAAGATAGTTTTCCAGATGCACATGTTTTTTCAATTTCCGCTAACACTCTATGGTATGCAGATATTGCTAACTATATTTCTACAAGGAAGTTACCTCGTCATTTTTCAAACAGGGATTAGTGGAAAATAATTCATCAAAGTACCCGATATTCATGGATGGGAGGGTACCTCTTTCATACAGGGGTTGATCAATAGATTCGTCGTTGTGTATCAAAGGATGAAATCTATGAAATACTGAAGGCTACTGATGATGGCCCTTGTAGAGGACATTTCGTAGATAAAAGAATAGGCCACAAGGTGATACAAATGGGATACTATTGGCCTTCTATCTTTCATGATGCCAAAGATTATGTCCGAAGATGTGACCGTTGTCAACGGATGGCAACCTGGGAGATCAAATGAGATACCACTACAACCCCAAATAGTCCTCGAACCTTTTGAAAAATGGGCCATTGACTTTGTTGGACCTTTCAACCTTTCCACCTCACCAGAAGTTTCACATTCTCGTCTGCAATGATTATGTAACTAAGTGGGTGGAAGCCAAAGCCATGGCGAAAGCAACAGAACAAGTAGTTGCGTATTTTCTTTTTAAATAGATTTTTTCTCGATGTGGTACTCCAAGGGAGATTGTTTCTTATGGAGGAGAACAGTTCACATCCCACATGATAGGAAGTCTTATGCAGAAATACGGGGTTAAACACAGAGTGACAACTCCGTACCATGCTCAGGTGAATGGACAAGTAGATATTACAAACAAGGTATTAGAAAATATCTTGACAAAAACTGTAGCAAGTCATCGCTGGGATTGGTCTCAGAAACTGTCAGAAGCTCTTTGGGTGTATAGGACGACATGGAGGAATACAACCGAGTTTTCATCATTTGAGTTAGTCTATGGGAAATCCCCCTTGTTCTTAGTAGAATTTGAGATCAGCACGCTCAGAACAACGTTGGAAGTAGGATTAGACTTAGCAGAGGCCCAGAAGAATCGGTTGGAGCAGCTCAATGAGTTAGATGAAATTTGTTGAGTGGTTGTACAGAAAAATAATACTATTCAGTAGTAGAGAATGAAGTGGCACAATAAATTCATCAAGGAAAAGGTGTTTCATACAGGAGATTGGGCATTGCTCTATGACTCCCGATTCAAAGATTTTAAAGGGAATCTTTACACTTGTTGGATGGGACCCTATGAATTGGACGGTGCATTCAACAATCGAACAGTCAGACTAATTACAATAAATGGAACTCATACTTCTTTCCTAGTGAATGTACATCATCTAAAATTATACCATCATCCATTTTTTGACGACGACTTTGTCAAACATCTCTCTAATAACTCTAGTTTGATGGTTGTTGGTGCAGAGAATTCTTTCTCTTCCTGTCAGTATGTGTGTGTGTGTGTGTGTGTGTGTGCGCGCGCGCTCTTATAACTTACTTATTTTCCTTTTGTAGGGATAATGATCGAATTATGATAAGGAGCTGAAAGAAAAACTTCCAAGGAATTTCATGTTGTTACTTCGTTGCTGTTACTCCATCGGTGTTGTTACTCTGCCGTTGTTGTTACTCTATTGGTGTTGTTACTCTGTAGTTGCTATTACTCCATCGGTGTTGTTACTCCGTCGTTGTTGTTAGTCCATTGATTTTGTTACTCCACCGTTGTTGTTACTCCATTGGTGTTGTTACTCCGTCATTGCTATTACTCCATCGGTGTTGTTACTCTGTTGTTTTTACTCCGTCGGTGTTGTTACTCTGCCATTGTTGTTACTCCGCCGTTGTTGTTACTCCAACGGTGCTATTATCTGCCATTGTTGTTACTCTGCAGGTGATTTTTGTTGTTACTCCACCGCTAGGTAGGTCACCAGGTATGCCCCGCTGACTCTTACAGATTTAATTAAAATTTTCCATTAAAGAGATTATTATGTGCCACAGACGGCCGCATTTAAGTTGGGGGGTCCCATCATAAGCAAACAATGACATATTATTAATTATATTCGTACCACATCATTACCAAATCCAATGTGAACAGGAGTCAAATTATGATTCTGATGCATTGGGATTTGAATTCGTACGCCAAAAACCTCATCGGTGCTTTCTCCAGTACAATGCATTTAATTATGGTAATCATTCAATTACACTATCATAACTCACCATCATTGTTGCGCTTTCCAAGAATTCACCCATCACTTTCACTACCTTTGTATCTCGCGGCCATGTGTTGTTATCATCACCCTTGTAGTGCAGATTGCGACCACTCTTCCCCTACCTGCCGACTGTATCCACCATGCTATTTCCATCCTACAATGATGGGTGGGTTGGCTGTGCGCCATGAGCCTGAGGATACAATAGTGGCCTGAAACAACTGGGAAGTATGGTAGATTTTTGTAAATGCAGGTTGGGATGTCTACCTTGACAGGTTGCAAGGATTCAACAAAGTAGTTGCAATTGAATTTGCACTTAACATAGGTGAGGAGAGCTCTCGGGTTTGAGGAATAGAAATCCCTGTCATAGAGGAAACCATCACTGAGGTTAGCGGGCTACAACAGCAAGGACATAGATGATTTTCACGAAGAACCTCCGTCTTGGAGTTCCCTAAAGCATTTCTTCAATATGATGAGAATGTCATCCAAAAAGGGCAAGGATATGACCGGAATTCATTACCACACCCATGGGGTGATGTAGCAAGTTTGGTGGTGAGGTACATAACCTGTGAATAGAGGTATACCACTGTACTCAAATACCATTTCAGAGTTGTGCGAACAATGGATAGAGTTGTGTGAACAATGGGGGTTGCCAATTAAGAAGAAATATCAGCTGCAATTCAAAGATGTGATGCGGGTAAAAACAGAGCTTAGGAGGCTGAGATGATGGGTGCATCATCTAAAGAAACAAGTGAAGAAATATATGTGGCGAGCTAAGAAGGACAAATCCACGGTGGCCGAAGTAGAAACACATGTGGATGATGTGGCGACAAACACTGTTGCCACTCAGAAAGATCCTATCGAGTATTTGTTCGAAGGTCGTGAGTTTTCCTGGATGGTTGAAGTTCAAACCTGGAAATCCGCCACGGCTTGATATCAGAATTAAGTAAAGAGAACCCAAAAACAAGCATCGAAGGTTATCTTCGAATATGTGGAGCACATAGACATATTTTGGTTGAGGCACGGAAAGCAACAACTCAGGGTGGAGCAGCTGGAGGGACAAGTGGAAAAATTGAAGGCTGACAAAGAACAGATGTTCAACCTAGCGCAAGAGGTAATGGCATGTCACCCTCCTGCTTCTAGCTATGCTTTTTTCTTGCATGAGCGATTTCTTTTCTTCTGTTTGGAGAGCATTAAGAAGGAAATCAGTCACGAGATCAAGGATGGTGTACAATTCCTTCAGATATTGAAAGCTCATGATTTGGAAACTCAACGTTTGATGTGTGAGTTTTATATGCATGGATAACTTATGCATGTAGACAAAGAGTTTAATTTGGTACCATATGTGGGGGACATTAATTTAAGGGCTCTTACCTCTTATACTCTCAATCAGATAAGTTGGTATAAGGCTTCTAATACATTTGAGTGAAATCAAACCATGAAGCCTTTTACGATGAGAGGGGAGCACGAGAATTCAGTGACTATGTACAATAAGCCAACATCATTTTAGAAACTCAGGGGAACAGAGAATGGATGTTGAGGACACAAAAGTGGTGCATTGATCTTTGTGTCAGACAAATAGTCATGTTTCAAGATGAGGCCCTTGACAGTTGCCAGAAAAGGTGGATGATGTCACCCACGTCTGTCCAAAATAGGGAACCGTTTGGAGCACCAAATTTTGCATGAGCACTAAGCAGGGTGCCAAGATACGTGGCATGTATCCAAACATGTGGGGTCCGATGGATGGGAATCCGGTTCCAGTTCCCTGTCATTTGCTTGTTGGAAAAACTCTATACCCGAGCATATAAGGTACCAAATGATTAGTGGAAGGAAGTTCTTCTTTCAGAAGGGTATAAGGTTCCAGGAATAGACATGGCAGAGGAATATGATCTCGCCCGGCTTCACGAAGCCCACAGTCTATCCAATCCAGACCTGCGGAGGCAGCGAGCTACATGAGGGCATGCAGAAGGCTAGTTGGGGGGAGATGTTGGGCGCTAAATCTGCTTACCTTTTCCTTACATTTCCACTCATCTTTTCATCCTTTTTACACCCATTAACATGTATCTATTATGCTAAATCTATGAGGTGACCCTCCTTCCTTTATCTCTTGGAATATTTAATTAATGAAGTAAAGTCACTAGGGTTTTACCTATGTGAGCCACTAAAATGTGTTATGTCCACAGATTCCGGAGAACAGGTGTTGATCTTCCAGCATAGAGCGGTAGTTCTGCAATTCACTGTAGCCGTTCAGCAGAGCTAATACAACATAACCATCTTGTAGTTGTTCCCAATCCGTTTTGGATCATTTATGTTCTCGCCTTCTCAGCATTAGTGTTGTTTTGAACTCATGTATATTTCTGGGCATGTAGTTCCTGGGTTTTAGGGGAAGATGTTATCACCCCCTGTATTGTATAAAAGATGGGTCATTCTTGTGTGGAGGGTTAGCCATACCAGGAGATGTATTGTAACAGTTTTCTTCAGATTAATAAGATATAATGCTTGTTATTGATCTTCGGTTGTGAGTAAATGCAGCCCTGATCAGAGAGTTGGGCCCGCTCTTCTGATCAGGTGTTGCGTGTGTCCTTGTCGTGTGTTGCTTTACTAGTTAAATTTATTTCTTTATTGTTGTTGCATATTACATAGATTGTTGTGAATGCCTTTTTAAGTTCTGCAATCCATTTCTATTATTGTTACAATGATGTTTTGATTTCTTAACCACAAACCCTTGGTTGATGTAGAATGTAATCTTGCTCCTGCATATACCTTGCGCGTTACCTTGAAAAGAGTACGCACCCAGATTGATGAATTAATGTAGGAAAGGGTTGACAAATTTGTTCATACGTGGACACCAACACCTTGCACACTACAATGCAAACATTTCTCCCAAAAAAATATCAATTGTGTCAAACTAATTCCAAAAGGTTTCAGACGAAAATTCACTAAAGGTGCCATAGTGGCAGGTTTGTAGGCCAGAGTGGCTCGAGTTCCCTAGTGGCAAGGTTGTGTCCGAGAGTCGCTGGAGTTCCTTCGTGGCTCTGTTGAGCCTTAGTGCCCGAGTTGAGTCATGGTGGCTGAGAGCCCTTGGTGTCATGGTTGAGGGTGATCCAATAAAACATAGAGCATGGTTATGGGTAATCTGATAAAACCCATGAAGATATTGGAGGGGGATTTACAGGTGCATGTTCATGTATGCAGTTATAATGGTTGAAAGACCATGTATGCGAAGGATATTATACAACACTGGCAGTTGAATTGGCTAGAACCCATGCATTTCAGTGAATGGTTACTCCTTTATATGGACATCAACATATTCTTTTGTTATGTTTAACCACAACTAAACTTTGCAAATTGATATCAAAACAATTAGTCATAAAGGAGTTGTGTTGGAATATGTAATTCCTACTTGTCTCAATTGTGATTATTTCTATCTAATGGAATCTATCCCTGACTATAATCTTAAATTTGTGTGTAGTTGAGATATTTTCTCAACCAACAAATTGTATATCCAAAATAATTTCTTATCTTAAAATAATACTCTTATATATATAATATCATATTTGATTAATAAAAAATAAATTTCCCCTTTAAAAATTTAATATATATATATATATATATTATACAAACATCAAATCCTCCACATCTTTTAGCATCGTGATCATGTATAAACATCACGTCTTTTAGCATTGTGATTATGTATAGACATCACATCTGTAATTGTACCAAACTCTTCAAATTATTTTTGAAATAGTGCCCACCAACAACATCAAATATTTTCGTTGAACGTAATATAATCGGTATTAAACAAAAAAATAACTCATAAATGTTTTGGAGTTATTTGTTTACACACGCTAACCTAACTGGTTATTAGTGATATGAGGGTGATCCTAAATTTTACGTCATTATAGGTTTATTTATTTTAATCTAGTAAAATTTATTTTTGGAGGTGTAAATATTTTTTCTAAAATATAAAATTTAAAGATTGCATTGTGAGAGATTACATTGTTTATATATATATATTACTTTTTATATATATTTATATTTTATTATTATTATTATTATTAACTTTATGGGTTAATATTATTGTTATTTTAAACCATAAATAGTAAATTGTTGGATTAATATATTTTATTTACTCATTACATTTTCACATTAAATCATTTTTTTCTTATTAGTTTATTTTTAAATACATTTTAATATTTATGCATCTAATTGAAATATGAAAATATAAATAATATTAACTTTATTTAAAAAATTGATATAAAATTATCATATATCATTTAGATATGAAAATATTTTATTTATAAATGAGAGTAAGAGCGAAATACTTTTAATTTATCTCTTTTGTATTGTGTCAACAACAATAAAGTTAACCATCAATAAAATAACAATCCTAAATTTATAATATTTTTAAATAAAACTAACCAAATATGTATCTTTACTTTTTATATTGATTATAGTTAACATTATTTTTTAATTTGAAAATTATTTTATTTGTTTTATATTAACTTTAGTTAACATTATTTTTTTCATTATAAAAATATTTTATCTATTTTTTATTTTGGTTATAACCAACATTATTTGTTAATTAAAAAAAAATTATTTGTTTTTTATTTTAATGATAATTAACATTTATTTAATTGATTACCACTTACATTATTTTTATTTAAAAATATTTTATTTTTATTTAAAAAAAAACATCTCAATTCCACATTAACACTGATAAAATTACACATTTCTTTCGTATTAAATTATAAAATAAACCTTCCAAAATTTTTAACCCCAGACATATTTCCATCTATTCCCACAACGCATATTTTTAACCCCTTTCCATCAGTTCCCACCACGAATAACCTAGTCCATCTGTTCCCACCACGCATATTTTTAAGCCTTTTCATCTATTCCCGCCACAGATATTTTTAGAGTTAATAATTCACATAGCATAGGAGTTTTCATTTAGACACCTAATGTAAGGTCCTGCAGCTCCGGCCCGAAGTGCGACCGTGGACGAGCGCGCCGGTTGGTGTGCGAAGTGCGGTTGGAAAGAAATGCGACACTTGTGCGACAAGTGGTGCGACGTTCTCTTGAGTATTATGCGACGATATAAGGGAGAGCGTTGGTTTATACATGCGTATGGAGCATGGAACGAGATGTTGGAAGGCCGACTTACGATGGAGGGCAAGCCGACATGAAAACAAGATAATTACGATGGCGTTGGGGCATTGGGAGGTCGGCTGGGCAAGCCACCACCCCACGTTACGTTTGGTATATATGCAAGTGCGTTGAATGGCATTTGGGCATCGAAAATCATTCGATCATGGAGACTTCACACAAGTGAGTAGTGCGCAGGTTCTAGTGCGCATTTGGAGAAGGAGAAGGCACAGTTCTCATGCGCCCATTCTTGGGCTAGTCGCATGATAGAACATTGCACTTGGTGTTGGGCGAAGGTGCGGGCGAAGGTGCGCCCGATGGTCGGGTAAGGCGTGCACGGTGAACGTGTGGCGCCCATTTGTGCTAAGTCTTGGCGTGGGTGTCTTGGCAGCTCGAGTGAGCGCCCGCCCATCGTGCAAGTGTGCACAAAGCTGAACGAAGGTTGAAACCAGATGTCGTAGAGTTGGGCTGGAGGTACTACGTGTTGTTCACATGATTTGGGCAATTGTCAAGAGTTGGAAAATGGGACTGTGTGTGGGCAGGTGTACACGGTTTAGGCGTTTGCGACCAAACAAAGAGCAAACCGGCGAAGATGTGCGACGAGGTGAACGACGGGTTGGTGAGTCGTGCAACGACCGTGCGGAGGTGCCGACGAGCTGGGCAACCGAGTTTTCCGAAGTTGGAAATTTGGCTAAGTATAATTTGGGGTTTCCCAAGGACGTAGTCTGTACTTTGTAAAAGTGGAAAAATTATATATATTGATATTCGGGTAGACTCATATTGCAGGGAGTTGCCCCTCCCTTTATACTATTATGCATTTCTCTTGTTTAATGTTGTTGATAATGAATGTGTATGGGTGTTCATTGGTATAAAGGCACACTAATAATACTTGGTAATGAAAATAAAACTAAGTATGGAATGTTAAGGCGTAGTCCACGAACATAAGTATTGGTGAAAAGAAAGTGTTCGATGGTGCCGCACCTCGCTATAAGTGGTTGAAAGACTACCGTAGGTGTAGGGTCGTGACACTTAACCTCTTTCCGTAGGTTCGACTGTTAATACAGTTCGCATTCAAGGATGGTTAAGGTGCAATGTAATTTTAACATTCAACGTTTACTTTAAGTTGACATGGATGTATAAATATAAAATCAATTGGAATTAGAGCTCTTTCTAGGAAATGTATATTTGCGAATAAAGTAAAAAATTATATATATATATATATAGATAAAATTAATTCCCAAAATATTATCAAGATTCAAAAATATTATTTATAAATTTTAATCTGTTAAATCCATATCTATAAATGCATATGATCCAAATGTGAACATCCATTGGTTTTGGAGCCCCATGTTTTTCATTTATCATATAGCCATTTTTCTCGGAGATGGTAATATATTATCGTCATCACCATGTGAACCATGCGGGTCTCTGGCCATGCAAGAGCAACAAATAATGGTCGAGAACTACAACCTTATTAGAGTTGCTCAGTATTCGTTGTTAAGGGAGCTTAACGGTATCAATGTCCCTTAAACATTGCTTTTGAAGATTTTAGTTATTTCTCAAGATAAGTCTCACATTCTCATAACACTTTCCAACCCTATCTCAGAATAGCCTCATAATTGTGAAATGGGAACGCTAGTTATTTGATGTTTTTTTTGTTTACATACAATCTTATTTCGAATTTACAAGCTTGAAAGATATTGGACATTCAGTGTATATATATTCAAAAAATAAAATCTACTATTACATATTTCTTTTATTGGATTTTACAAAATTATCAAAAAAGCCCGGCCAAAGTGGGATGTGCAAAGTGAAGAATGAGTTGATGCCAGCTGGTTAGACAGATGAACCACCCTAAGTTAAACAGCTTAATCTAAAAATCTTATGAATTAGTCTGGAAAATAATAGAAATTTCGACAAGATTATGACAAAATTGAGTAGAAGTTTTTGAAAATTTAGGTTATCTCAGTCAAACTTCAGAATTTTAAATGTTTTGTACTCCTGATGGTGCTGAATCCATTTCTACCATAAAAAAAGAGTCAAACACTATAGCATTTTAAATTTTTTTTTGACCTGATCTACTTTCTAAATCTTAAATCTATTTGTGTACTTATCCATTTTAGTTTGTATGATAAAAAGAAAAAAACAGAAAAAAAAGAAAATGTCGCTTTCTATTGGGAGTAAGCTTTTTAGAAAATGTCCTAGAAATAATGCCTTGAAACTTGGGTCGGATTCTTTGCAAGTCAATTTCAAATACCAAAATTCTAAAAACAAAAAAAACAAATAATATAAAAATACATCTTAATATTAAAGACATTCATATACATATTGGAAAAAATGTCGCCTCTTCTCTAAATCTAAATCCAATGAAACCGCTTTGAATATACCATGAGCTTGTTTGAACTACTACACACCTACATGCAGACTCTTAGTTAGAGCATGTGACTGCATGCAAGATTCCTTTTGCATGTTGGAACTACTACACACTTACATGTGGACTCTTAGTTAGAGCATGGGATTGCATGCAAGATTCCTTTTGCATGATTTACTCCTTGATTTGCTCCTTCTTTAACTCCGCAACTGACTAGTTATCTCTGGAACTTGTTGTAGGTGTTGAGTCTTCTCATTGATCACCACTATCTAAGTGAATTACCTTGGGATTTTCACCCAGTGATACTATATCATGAGCATTGTAACATATTTTCGAATGCATCATTCTTTTCTTCTTTCGATTTTCTTTTAGTGTTTTTGCTCTGCAAAGCTGTGTGTTCAACCTTTACTAGCTAGATTCATCTGTGCAGGTTTTCTAACACATTTACATGGTATTAGAGCCCACAGGTTGCTAGATAAATGGCGCACCAGTACTTCATTTTGCAAGTATTACAGCTTGGAGATCGAATATTGGCAGAAAAATGGAGTTTCCCAAAGCATCGATCCTAACACCGTACAACTATCATGAATGGAAGGACCAAATGGCTCGATACCTTCGTCATAAAGGGTTGTACAGGATTACCATGGCTACAGAAGTGGAACCCACTTCAGCCATAGAGAAATCCAAGTACCTCAACCGTATGGATGAGGCCCACGGATCCATATGCATGTGCATCTCTCCAGAGTTGCAGTTTCATCTATCTGCCTGCAATACTCCTAATGAGATTTGGAAAAAGGTTGAAGAGCTCTACGAGAGACAGGATGAGATGAAAGGACATCTGCTCAAAGTGGAGCTACTATCATTGGATCCACGGAACTATGACAAAATTCAAGACTTCTTCACCAAATATAATGATCTATTGCTGCAACTCAAGGGTTGTGGAATTGACAAATCCAAGGAGGAGAGTCGCCAAGTTCTCTCTATTATGTCAAAGCTCGGACCAGAATACTCCGTATTTGTGTCTACATTTCATTCAATAAGGCTCGCAACAGGTAAATCCTACACTATGCCTTCTCTCAAAGAATTTATGGAGTCCCTTATTTTTTAGCAAGATAAACTCATTGCCATGGGGAAAATCAAACCTCCAAAAGCACATGCACTTGCTGTGCATGATGGCAGCCACAATAAAAATCACAGATCTAATTCAAATCAGAAAAATCGGCAGCAAAAAGAGAAAGGAAAAGCACATTCCCATCCAAAGAAGGAAGGGTACACCAAGCCCTTCAATGACTCCTTTGGCTCGAGAAATGAGAAAGGGGAGAAAGGAAACAGATGCACCTACTGTCAAAGAGGATTCCATCCAGAATTCTCTTGCATGAAGAAACAAATTGACCAAATGGCAGAAATTCTTCAGAAGTACAAACTTGGGGACCACATCCCTCAGGGCGCCAAGAAGAAAACTGAGGATCTGCCACAGGGGAAAGTTAACAATTTTCATGCTTTAGTTGCAATTAATTCTTCTCCTGATGCATGGATTATAGATTCTGGCGCATCACATCATATGGCTAATGCAAAGGAAGTCTATTCCTCTTTGGATGCATGCAAAGGACCTCCCATCCTCATTGGAGATGACTCACCTATTGAGGTCACCGGAAAAGGTAGAGTGGAACTTTTACACGGAAGCTTTGAAGATGCGCTTCATGTTCCAAAACTTTCGGTAAACCTGCTTTCAGTTTATCAGATCACTCATTCCGGCACCGGAAGAGAGTGGAATTCACTCCAGATGCAGTGAACATATATGATCTACAGAGCAATGCCAAAATTGCAACTAGTGAGGTAAACAATGGAGCCAGACTGTATACATTTTCTGAATTTATTGAATCTGAATCCTCCTTATTGCTTACACATGCTGATGATAGTAGTAGGCTTTGGCACGAGAGGTTTGGTCACGTAAATTACAGGTATATGCAACAGCTAAGCAAGAATGAGATGGTGGAAGGCTTGCCAAATATCAGTTTCTCCAAAGGAGTTTGTGAAGGGTGTGTTCTTGGAAAACATCCCAGAGAAAAGTTTGACACCGGCAAGACTCATAGAGCATCCTCTCCTCTAGATCTGATCCATAGTGATCTCATGGGGCCTTTCCCTCATCCTTCCATCAACAAAGCAAGGTATGTGCTTACATTTATTGATGATTTCTCACGGTATACTTGGGTGTATCTTCTCAGGAACAAATCTGAAGTTTCTGAGCACTTTGAAGATTTCAAAGCACTAGTTGAGACACAGTCAGAGAGAAAGATCAAAGCCCTCAGTACAGACAATGGGGGGGAATATGTTAACACAGCACTTCGGAACCTTTGCCTTCAGTCCGGCATACAGTTGCAGTATATAGTTCCATACACTCCGCAGCAGAACGAAGTTGCTGAGAGAAAGAATCGATCTCTCAAAGTGATGGCTTCCTGCATGTTGCATGCCAAGTCATTGCCTCATAAGCTTTGGGCCGAAGCACTTAATTGTGCTAACTAAATCCAGAATAGATCTCCTCATAGGTCTATCAAGGATCAGACCCCCTTTGAGGCTTGGAGCGGCACTAAACCATAGGTCACTCACCTCCGTGTTTTCGGCTCTCGAGCATGGGCCCAGATCCCCTCTGAAAAGAGGAAAGCTCTTGATCCACAGAGCATTGAGTGCATATTTGTTGGATACCCTGATGGTGTGAAGGGATATCGACTCCTGATTCCCTCTACGGACAAGCTCATCATTGAGCGAAGTGTCAAATTTGAAGAAAGTCTCTTGCATGCACCTCAAGCGCCACATGCAAACACTTTTTATCTACCTCATGTCCGAGATGATGACTCAGTGCACTCAGATGCAGATACAGATCATGCAGATACCGAGGAAGAGCATGCAGATGCAAAGACAGAGTCTTCAGATACAAATCTAGTGCTTGCAAATGATGATCCACATCCAAGCGCAGATCGGGCTTCCAGGAGTGAATCATATTCCCCTGTCATAAATCAGAAAACAAGGAGCTTACATGAGATATATGCACAAGACCAACCAGCTGCTAGAAATGGTCTTGTGGGGGATAATTCTGATCTGCAGAGGATTAGCTCAGAGTTTATTGAGCCTCCACTTGTCCTCACTGCCACTCAACCGTCGCCCTCCTAGCATTGTCATTTAGTTAAGTCTTCTGATCCACAGTCTTATGCTGAGGCTGCTGGGCATCCGTCTTGGGAGTCCGCCATGGAGGAGGAGTATAATTCCCTCCTCGAGAACCAAACTTGGGATTTGGTCCCCCTTCCTTCAGGAAGGAAACTTGTCTGATGCAAATGGGTCTACAGGACCAAGAGTGCTGCAGATGGGCAAATCACTAGAGGGAAAGCAAGGCTAGTAGCTAAAGGCTTCCAACAAGTGCATGGCATTGATTATGACGAGACCTTTGCTCCAGTAGCAAAGATGGATTCCATACGCCTTACACTTGCCATTGTGGCTGCCTAGCGGTGGGAAGTACATCAGATGGATGTAAAGAATTCCTTTCTTCACGGAGACTTATCTGAGGAGATCTACATGGAGCAGCCACATGGTTTCATTCAAGATTCATCTTTGGTCTGCAAACTAAAGAAATCTCTCTACGGCCTTAAGCAGGCCGTGAGAGCTTGGTACGCGAAGATGGATTCTTTTCTCTTATCACAAAACTTTGAAAGATGTAAGTCTGATCCGAATGTTTACATGCTTAGGACATATGATTCTCTTCTTATCTTAGTTTTGTATGTAGATGATCTCCTAATCACTGGCAGCTCGGCTTCAACCATTGCTACAGTCAAGATGGCCTTGCATGATAGGTTCTTGATGACGAACATGGGCCCATTACACTTCTTTCTTGGTCTTGAGATCAGCGAGAATGCCACAGGCATCAAACTCTCTCAGGATAAGTATGCACAAGATCTCCTCGAGAGATTTCGCATGACTGACTGCAAGCCAACACCGACTCCTTTTTTGTCTGGGGTCTGCCTTGAGGATGGAGGTGACACTCCATTAGTTGACAGCACGCTCTACCGATAGCTAGTGGGGAGCTTATTGTACCTCACCCACTCCAGACCAGATCTCTCATATGCAGTAGGGGCAGTTTCCAGATACATGCAGGAGCCGCATGAGCTACATTGGAATGCTGCCAAGGGCATCCTCCGATATGTCCAGGGCACCATCACCTTCGGAGTTCACTATGCAGCAGGCACTGCATTGAATCTCCTTGGCTTCACAAATTCTGATTGGGCGGGAGATAGCATTGATCGCAAGTCCACCTTCGGATATTCACTCAGTCTAGGATCTGGCCCTATCTGTTGGTCGAGCAAGAAGCAGGCTGCTATTGCTCTCTCTTCAGTTGAGGCTGAGTACCGAGGAGTAGTCAACATCACCATTCAGGTTTTGTGGCTACAACACTTCCTCACTGAGTTGGGCGTCCAGTTCCACCAGCCCATTGTCATCTGGTGTGACAACTAGAGCACTCTCAAATTTTGCAGGGATCCAGTACATCGGCAGCTGACAAAGCACATAGAGATCCATATGCACTACATCAGAGACTTAGTACATGATCGGGTCATTGATTTGCAGTTATGTCCTTCAGCAGAACATACTACAGACATCTTCACCAAGACATTCACTGAGCAGAAGTTTCGCTCTTTGCGTGATCGTCTTGGAGTGAAGGACACGATTGCTTAGAAACTGTATTTTTCTTCCTCTTTTCTTTTGATTACATTGTATTTTGAGGGGGGGTTTTTCCCACGAGGTTTTCCCTCTTTCCTCAATTTTAGTACAAGTTGCAATGTATTTTGGGTGACCTTTGGCCTTAGTTGCCA
This sequence comes from Pinus tabuliformis, assembly GCA_031772625.1. Classification (NCBI taxonomy): domain Eukaryota; kingdom Viridiplantae; phylum Streptophyta; class Pinopsida; order Pinales; family Pinaceae; genus Pinus; species Pinus tabuliformis. The sequence continues at coordinate 1,440,319,082 of CM062820.1, forward strand.
GGGCCCATTTTCTATTTTTCCCCATAGTGGTGTTCAGGGGGGTGTTGGAACTACTACACACCTACATGCAGACTCTTAGTTAGACCGTGTGACTGCATGCAAGATTCCTTTTGCATGTTGGAACTACTACACACTTACATGCGGACTCTTAGTTAGAGCATGGGATTGCATGCAAGATTCCTTTTGCATGATTTACTCCTTCTTTAACTCCGCAACTGACTAGTTATCTCTGGAACTTGTTGTAGGTGTTGAGTCTTCTCATTGATCACCACTATAGTGCATTACCTTGGGATTTTCACCTAGTGATGCTATATCATGAGCATTGTAACATATTTTCGAATGCATCATTCTTTTTTTGCTTTGCAAATATGTGTGTTCAACCTTTACTAGCTAGATTCATCTGTGCAGGATTTCTAACACATTTACAGAGCTCTCAGATTGCTTTTGCAGAAAAAGGGATTGGAATAGCGATATATGTTGGCCTGTCATTACCCACCATAATGACAACTATTTTCTCCAGCTTATCATCTGAAGAAGGCGGCATGATATTCTCGAAGGTCTCATCCTTTTCGCCCGACTCAGCAATTGAATGGCTAGTCTGCCTTGGACTGTTATTCTCTTCTGAGGTAGAACCACAGGAGAATTTCAGGTAGGAGCAAGCTGGGACGATCAGAGAAAAAACTAACCGTGAGATTATGGAACCCACTCCGCCCAGTAGAAATGGAAATGGCGAACTCCATATTGAGGGGGCACCAGTATTAGAAGGCGCGGTAATATTTCTCATAGCGGTTATATTCCCACAATTCAACTCTTTCCCGACGATTTTGATTCCGGATACTCAGGATAGTCACTGCAAAGATCTACATTTATAACCATATTGGCCAGTAACCAATATTGGTATTAAGAATATTAAATTACATTGGATGGCGAAACAAATTTTATCAGATACGCCACCTTCTAAAAAACAATTATCTACTGCGCACACAATATATTCTCCAGATTTGCAACTATTTCCTGCACAACCACTAGACCAATCTACTTTGTCGTTAGAGCGTAAGAAGATAAGATATAATGCTGATTTTATTTTATTTCTCATGGTCCAGGGGGACGAAGAAGATAAGAGCTTTCGTATCCAGTTCGGAAACTATTTCATCATGTATTGCGAATATCGTCATTTTAGCTTCTCTGGTTGGCTGGTTAAAAGCAATCATTATTGTTTAACATTATTGTATTTTATGAGGATAAGCAATCTTTATGGGCGGGGACTCCCCAATATTTAAGGGATGGAATATATGTGTAGATACAGAATCGGTCTTGGATCATGTCCATGACATGTTCAATATATAAAAATATGCCGTATATGTGTTTTTGTTTGTGGCCTAACCTAACAATACTATATTTGGTTTCCTGGTCTGTATATGTTTCGGCCCTTTTTCTCTCTCAAGTCATGGTCGAAATTGATAAAATTATATTTCTAATTTTTTTGTTCAAGCTAATTGTAAAATTTTGATGAGTTTTTAAATTTTTCGAAAACATTATTTCAAATTAAAAAATATAACTTCCGCCCTTTTTCTATCCAGTCATGTTCGAAAAAGAGAAAGCTATAATTTAATTTTTTTTCAAATAAGTTGTAAAATTGTGATGGGTTTTTATGTTTTTCCAAAAACATTAAATTTATTTCAAATAACAAAATATAATTTGGGCTTTTTTGGAAGTCTGGTTCGAAACTGAGGAAAAAAACATTAAATTGTTTATTTAAGAAAGTTGGAGAATTATGATCACTTGAGGAATCATCTCCAACTCTTGTAGCAACAACTTCTATCTATACCAACAACAAGAATGCCTCTAATCTTGTCAAGAGAACGCAACAAAAGGAAACACAAGGTAAGGCCGCCATTAACAACATACTACCATCAAGATAGATCATTAAATACTAACATCAATGCCGAAATAACCAACTAAATTAGATGCAATTATAATACAACGAAGACATCCACACATCAACTAATCTACGTAAGTTCATCACTGCTAACATGAATTAGTTTCCATCCTGAACCAATGCCAACATCACCGAATGGGAATCATACACACTATAATGCAAACATTTCTCCCCCCAAAAAAATATCATTTTGCGTCAAACTAATTCCAAAATGCTTTTGACGAAAATTCGCTAAACAAGAACCCCTTTAAAAATTGTATTTTAAGCTAAGTCCTCAATTTTTCCTACTCTAAAAGAATAAAAGAATCAATATGGTAGTAAGAAATATAATAATCTAATATAGATGAAAAATCTAGATTTATTACATTAATATATAAAAAAATTTCAATTATCAAGTTAATGTAACTAATAATATATTTTGATAAAATCATTATTTATGAAAAATATAAAGTAAGCAATATTGTGCTTTTCATATTTGCGTCATATATGTCTTTCATACTTGTCTCAAACTTAGTAGACATATAATAATCAAATAAATACTTTCATATCCTAAATATGTCTAAACACTATTTAGTAAATGTTGCAATAAAGTTAATGGATATTTCAGAGATCCAGTGGGTTTAATTTTTTGATTATAAAAAAATATTATAATTATATAAATAAAATGACTTTTGAATATGGATAGTATTTTTTTAATGATAAGCATGAAAATATGTATTTTATGATACATATCGCATTAGTATGATTAAAAAATATTATAAAATTTTTAATTAAATTTTAAATTATTAATTATAAAAATATTTTTAATTATGGAAATTCATATTCACTTTATTATTGAAATTCTTAATTTAAAAATATATTTTGTGACATTGTTAATCAATATCACTAAGGAAAAAAGTAACAAATAACTCATTTTATATCACGAATGTTGATATAATATTTATTTTTGTTGGTTAATTTTCAATTTAGTCAAAAGAGCAAAAATGACATAAATGCTTTTGAAATAGATATCAAACTTTGATGTATAATTACTACCACGAATATTTGAGAATAGACGATAGATGATTGGTCCCTACTTTCTAAATAATAATTATTTATAATTAAATTAAAATTCTAAAAGCCTTGTTCCAAATTTATCTTCTTAAAAAATTATAATATATATATTCAATTATTTGATAATGTTTTTATGAATAAATTTATAAACAATTATACAATAAAAAATTCATAAAATACAAATCATAATAAAATACATTTAAATTATAATAATGCATATAAATAACCATGATATTTCACTTTTATATATAAAAATAAATATTATATAAAATAAAAATAATAATCATATATTAAAATTCATTTTATCATATGAATAAAAAATAAAATTCATTTTATCATATGAATAAAAAATAATAATTATTATTCTTAGTCTCATATTTCAATATTTGAATTTAATTAATAAACATGTAAATATTTAATACTTTTTATAGATTTTTCCCAATATATAGATACACGCTCGTACCATGTATATTACATTAAAACGTTTATCTGACCCTATCTAACTCTACCCAGGAAAATGAGGAATTAAATGTCTCTAGATGCATATCCTTATTTAGATTTTTCCCTCAAAACAGAATCGGCATCTTTAGACTATTAGATCCTTTAGATGCTTCGCAAATAGCTAATTAACTTGAGTTTACAGTAATATAATATCTTTTGAAACAATAAAAATATAAAAATAACAAACCATAAAAAAAAATTATTTTTATATTCGGTTAATCTTGATATTGCATTTAGTATTAATATATCAAATTTTAAAAAATTAAATTTAAAACTAATAATCATCATACTCCTTGGAAAAATTAATAATGATCATACTAATTGTATCAAATTCATATATTGTTAAATGGAAATACACATTTTAATTACCCAAAAATTTTATTCAAACGTAGTTTAAAATGATAACACCACATAAAGTAAACATGATTAGCAAATCAATCCAGCCTGATTTTGAACCATGTCAAGAGAAAATCATTCATTAAATCGATATCAACTTTTTACCAGGATCCATTAATATAAATTTGGTCACTCATGGCTAACATTTATTATTTGCCCATTTTACTTATAAAACAGTGTGAAAAAATGTATCTATAACAGTTTTCCGAGTTATACGCTGTTGTAGTATGTAATTTCTAGTTATCTCAGTTGTGATTATTTGTATTTGGAGGAGTCTCTTTCTAACTCTGTTCCTAGATTTGTGTGTGGTTGAGATATTCTTTGAACTAACAGATTGTGTGTCCAAGATAGTTTTCTTATCTTGAGACAATACTCCTGTATATATGTAATATCATATTTGATTAATAGAAAATAGATTTCCTTTATGGAGGTTTTGCATGGTATTAGAGCCCCTAAGGGACTGGCCCTTCCTAGGCTTAGCCCATCTTGAGATGACAGAAAAAACAAGTCCATCTGGGACAAACTCCGTAATCAAATTTGGTGTCTAATATCACTGTGTTTTTACTATTTTCACTTTTTTTATGCATCTTTTTTATGTTTAATCAGTTTTCGTAAAGTATTTCTTCTCAATAAGTTCTCTCGATTTCCACACTTTCAATTAACATTCAATTCATTAATGGCTAATCAATTCTACATCTGTTTTAACTTATGACCATTACAATTCATTCACTTGCTTCAAATATTTTTCCTCTTCGAAAGAAACCACATATTATAAAATTCCAACATTGTAATCAAGTTGGCCATATGAAATATCACTATTTTGATCTTCACCCATGCAAGCATTATGGTCAACACACTCATCGTTCAAACAAATGCTTCAAAAAAAACCCTCCTACAAGAAGAAAGATTCACCTCAGATAGATCACTTCTTGGGAATGGACTTCAATAACAAAGAAGATATTCTAATTGTATCATAGAAATGTTTTGAGTATATTGAAAGGTATTGTAGTTGAGATCTCATCATATTCTCATGGGGGGGAATCGATGATCATATGCAAGTTTCAAAGATAAATCAAGCAATATTGAGCCACAACCTAAACCTATCGTCTGAGCCTATAGCGAGAGACTTCCATACCTAGATTCAAGGTTGTAGAAAGAGACACAAAAAATCCTAAGAATTCCTTTGGCTGGTAGCCTTCCTTAAACCACTGTCGGTTGTAGACCACCTTTTCTCTAGGTTGGAAGTCTCCCTCTTCAAACTTTTAGGGACACTTCCTCTAGCATAAGATTTCAACTTCTTGCTAATTTGGAAGAGTTCTAGGAATAGAACTAAGCATTCCAGGTTGAGACCCCAATGGTCTCCATTTTCAAAAAATTGGGAGCACTTCCTCTAGCGCAAGACTTCAGATTCTTTCCATATTTGGAAGAGTTTTAGGAATTACACTAAGTGTTCTAGTGTTGGTGGTCATCCTTAAACCACTATCGGTTGAGATCTTGAGTTCTCCCACCTTATGCCATCATATAACAGAGCATGTTCAACCTAGTGCTATCATCCATTTTCCACATTTTTCATTAAAAATCTCTTCTTGGGCTCATACATACCACTTCAAATTAGTGGGGGGTAATGTTGGACACCTAATCTCCTAAGGATTATGGCGTGGAAGTTGAACAATTAAAGGGGGTCAAAAAAACGTTTGAATATTGAATCCAATTGTCATGTAAAATGTACTATAAATGTACATCTTTGCAAATAGAAATGGAACTCATGCTTATCTTAATTTTCTTGCAACTAATTCGGTGTTTAAAAGTTGCCACAAAACCCACAAGCTACAATAAAAATTAATATCCCCACTTCTACAGCTTGGATTTGAGTGAATTATAGTGCTTCTCATTCCTCTAGAGGTCCTCTATCACCTCAAATCTTCCCATGTCAAAATATTCGTATGGATTGACAACCATACGCTTCTGGGTGAATCCCATAGACTTGGGTTCTAAGTGTAGGTTTTAACCCTCTATAGAAATTACCTGCAAACAAATTGTTAAAAATAGAAAATATACAATGCTGAGAGCACAAAACATAAAATAGATATACACAAATATTTTCCCATGGATCCCAAAACTATGACTACCAAATTAAGTTTTCATTAAATTTCTTTCAATGTTACAATACGTATATATACATCACAAAACATCCATAAAACCTAATCCATTAAGCATGAATTAGAAAATAATTTTTGTTCCCTTCACTAGATCTACAAAATATCATGGGAAGAAAACCATCATTCCCAAAACCATGTGCGAAATACATGAAAAAAACCATAGGTAGGTCCACTGACCTAATATAGGGTACACAAAATATTCTTGGCGCACTGCCCCAAACCCCATGTAGGGGGGCAGTAATCACCGTGGAAACCCCCTAATAGGGGGGGCTTCACCCATTATTACCCCACCACTATGTGTAGTGTAACGAAGGGGGGATTTCCCTCTCCCCCTCTAACCCCCTAGCTTCACGTGTGGGGGTAACCATGGAAAGAATATAATAAACACCAAAAACTAAGCCCACAGACATATTTGTGTGCCCATTACTCCAAAACCCACTAGCATAGGGCTTCGAGTACCTCCGAGGCTACAAATGTCAATGCTCCATTTTAGCAAGGGATTTCTATAAATGCACCAATGCACCGATCTCTATCAATGAACCAAGTCGATCTGGCCACCGAATATTAACTCCAATCTACTCTCTAGTTGATCTTTCGTCCTTCAACACACCATCAAATTGAGACTCCTGTCAGGTTGTTCACAACTTCGTTTCTAAATAACTCTCAAGTGTCCACTATTTCTCCTTAACTACTCAGGGATATCAACCCACTATAGTCTTCTTGTGTTGCTCCAATGAAGACTAGCATAGGGTAGGGATGATCTCCACCTATCACTACAAGATTTCCTTCTCCAACAATGAACATGGTCTAAGAGGATTTACCTTCTTCTGTTGTACATGTCCTTGTCAAGAAGGAACGTCTAGGGATGCTCAAACTACTCTTGGTTGACTAAAACTTGAGCTTCCTTTTTCCATATCTAACAATCCTTTAGTCCTTCAAGATATCTGTTTATTTTAGCTTGAATTAAGTATCTACAATCATCCCAACTTGTTCTTTAGGATGCTCCAACTTTGCCTCATCTAGGCCCACACTTAGTCCACTCTCATGTTGCTCTAACAGACCGCGAACATCAAATACAAGGTTATAGCATCTGCTAACTAGTTAAGGCATCCAATCACTATGATTACCCTTCCTCTTGGCTTCTAAAAGACCTCACAAACTCTCCTCTTTTAGGACACCATCATTATATAAAATCTCAACAACTTAAGAGCATGACTAAACTGTCTCGTAACCATCTATGCCTCTTGAAATACATCCAAATATTGATGTCACTACTTGTTGGATGTCCTCAAAATTATCCCACTGGACCCTCATCCAGCTAACATCTAACTCATAATCAAACACTTAAGCCACACATACCTTACTTCATCATGGGTTGATGTCAACTATTGTAGGTTTGAGGCTTTTATAGGTTTTGTGGAACATTTCTCCAACACATCTTCCTCACCTCAAGGCCTTCTTTACAGCTGCAAACTTCCCTTACAAACTTATTTTCATAACTTTCTATAGTTTTAGGCTAAGGCTTGCCTCAAATAAGCCTTCATGCCTACCTATTCCAACGAGACAAGATTGTGACCTTCCTGTAGCTAACCAACTAGCTTCTCAGACCCATGTTCCAAGGAGAATTAGGCTTACGACCTACGTATGCATGCAATATAGGGCCACAACCTGAATTTGGGAGAAGATACTTAAAACATGACAATACACTATCCACGACTCCTTTAAGGCATGTGGCTACCTCTCTTCTCTATATCAAAACTCCTATACAATCAAAAACTCACAAAATAAACCTTTCTTGCACTTGCCTTGTCCTCCTAAGTTGCAGCTACCACAAAGCTATGTTTCTCATGGGAAGATGCACATAGGATGGATAAGAAATGCCTCTCATCTCTTAATTTATAATTTTTCAGACGGTGTCATTCAAATATATGTTGCTACACAAAATCACCGAGAACAACTTCTCTAATTGCTACAAAACCGACCAACTACGATAACCAATTAATATGCCCACTTCTATACCTTAGATTTTAGTGATGTTGGAGGCCTCTAGTTGCTCTAAAGGTCCCCTATCACCTCAAATAATCACGTCAAAATATTCAAATGCATTCACACATGTAAGCTCGTGTGGAAAGCCTAAAACCTTGGGTTTTAAGCTGGCAAACATATTTGTGTGCCCAATACTCCAAAATACACTGGTCTATGGTTTTGAGTACCTACCAATATACAAATCTTATCACGTCAAAAATTTCCACCCTGATTAGGTAGCATGTGAAGGCTTGAACAGTATTGAAAGAAGATGGGGGACGAATTCTACCCTCCACCACTCATTGTGGAATTCTATAGCACACAACACATAGTTGGTAGAAGGATTTGCTATTTTGCTATAACACTATTGGATAGTACCATGATGATAATATCTCCATCAGAGGAGATTAATAATTGCTGCTCAATAGAGAAATCATTCCATCGACCCACGATTTTGTATAACATGAAATATAAAATTTTCATGAAGGGCCTAATCCTATGGGACCCGTAGACATGGTTGAGGTGTCAGCTGCCACATATCATGGGTAACGCTATGTGGACACCACATGGTAAGTGACATGGGAAAATTCTAACATGGTGCTTATGTGGTGTGACAACATCCAATTTCATTAAGCCATATTTGATGGAAAAAATTCCATTTTTGGTGAGATGTGGCACCATTAGAGGATGAAACATTATAGGGTAACATCACCTTGATATTGTGATGACATTAGCAAGGAGCTGGGATATCAATAATGTAGATAGTTTTATGACATGACATAACATGTGGTCGGTGGCATGTGGTGTCACATGGATGGGATATGATTCATGGCACCAATGTATAGTTCACATTGCCTGAGGCTATGTCACCCTGGACCACATACCCCCAACAATTATTTATAGTGTTAATGGTGGAGGGAAATGAAGTTGATAGAAAGTGTGGTGGATGGAAGCCAAAAGATGGGAAATATTCGTAGTAATTAATATGGAAAATTTTGTTGTGCCTTGAATGTTTTAGAAGGGGTTTTCTAATGGAATGGCACAAGGTGTGATGGTGCTATAGTTCTATGATGTGGTTAGGGTAATGTAGTATTTGTGTAACTTGGAAGATCTATGTAAGCTACTTGGAAGTGCCATGTGGTATGGTCGAAAGTGGTTAATTTTTAAATGTGTGTATTTTTCAATCTAGCAATTAAATTGAGATAACATTTATATGGACGGAAGGTTCTTGATGAGTCAAACATGAAGGTAGTGTTTGCTATATGTCTTGAGAAATTTGGTATGAATAGGATTTTTGCAACACCATATTGATAATAGGCCTTGTATATTGGACTAGTTTTAATGTAAATGCTTCCATATGCAAAGAATAATTCAAGGTAGTCAGAGGGTGTGATAGAGATTGATATCAAAGCATGGTTCAGCACCTGCATTGGATGGGCTCAAAAATAGATGGAATGGGAGCTCATAGCATGGTTCATCGTCGAAACCAATGTAGGCCTACATGAAAACAATAAAAAATTATTTTGATGAGTAATTTTTTATTTTTCTTATATTTTATATTATAAAGGTTAGCATATACCTTTAAACTCACACATGTCATCATTTTAAATTCTCATAAAATGCTAGTTTGAAAAATAGTAATTATATGGTGATATACATGTCGACATCACCTTGTTGTTTATTGATATATTTAACTAACATGAGTTCTGTATATGTGAACAACAATATACAACATGCTTCATACTAGCATTCATTGAAATTACAAGCTAATATGTCAATATATATTTGTGCTTGATATAACTAATGGTAATGTGTGTATGACAACACTTAAGCAGACATAATTATAGTAAGAGATAAAGGGATATATAACAACATGGTATAACATAGCATTGACCAAGTCCACCATGATCAAGAAAGGAAAAATCCCCCCAACAGAATTGAAATCAACAAGAAGTCGAAATCTAAGCTAAAGAGTTGTAACATAGAAAATGAATGGCTCCTTAAAAGAAAAGAAGAGTAAGAAATAATGAACACCATTTTTCTATAGAATTTTCCATACATTCAAGTATCTTTACAATATGCATCAACCTCTTTGGATAGAGAAGAACATCATAATAAGAATTCTAGAAATAAACTTTGAAAGGATGAAGAGGAAATAAAATTGATTTCATGTTGGAACTATGGAGAGGAACATCTAAGAATCCTACTTCGTATACTACAAAAAAAGAAATAATTTGCATGCCAACTCTAGCCTCATGAACTAGAAAAAAAAAATACTGAAGGAAGTGACTTGAAGAGGAAGAGAAATTAGGGAGAATTCCATGAAGCCCTGTGAATTGCTAATAAGTCCTTTCTTGAAATACTTAAGCGAGGCCTTGATATTTTGGGGCTGAAATAAAACATGGTAAATGTTGCCTAAAATGTTGTGCATATGTTCACAATGCAAACATTAAACTCCAAAAATAAAGGATTGAGTTTTTTTTAGGACTATGGATGATGTGAAAGGGAAAACTTTACATGTCTTTGTATTATTGTTGACTACACAACTTTCTTGTTGTTTTTTGGTTGACTTTGGGCATGGCCATGCTACTTTGTGTTGCTTTCATGAGCTGAAATTGTGGTCTTTCTATTTTTTTCATCTCTTTCTCCTTTTCTTTCTGTAGTTTGGTATTGAAATTTTTTTGTGTGGGAATAGAAAGAAAATGAGCTCTTGGAGAGGATCTATATAAAATCCAAGTATAAGTGCAATACCTTGATTAAACCTTGTACATACAAAGAATGATTGTGGAAGGAAGAAGAAGGTGACAGAATAACAGGTGGATATGAATGGGTTCACATGATCAAAATAGACATTGATATGAGAACTATGAAAATAACATATGAAGGAAGTTTTCCAAACCTTGATATTGTCTAGCATATTTATGTGTTATATGTTATGAATATGTTAATGGCGAAATTAATGTGCATGATGTCATTCCATTTAACAAGTCATTTATGGAGAACATTCCCAGGAGAAGGATGATTAATTAATGTTCTTAAAAATATTATGACAATGTCAATTCTTTAATACTATTTGGCATATGTAAGTTTTATATGTTAGGAATATGTTAATGATGGAATGAATGTATATGATGGCATACCATTTAACAAGTCATTTGTGGAGAACCTTCCCAATAGAAGGATGATTAATTAATGCTCTTAAAAATATATGACAATCTGAATGGTACATTTGGGATCAAATGATTAGGTTGTAGAGTAATATAAAATTTCATGATGGGACCTATAAAATATGTTAAAAAAAGAAACTATTTATATTAAGAATTTTATTATTTTATTTTATTTGTATCCCAAAGGAACCCAACAACCCGTCTCACACATAGCTGCTAGTTAACCTATGTGGGTCTATGGCCTATGATCCTCTTTGTAAATCATGTCAAAACTAGGGAGATTTGGACATTTAATCTCTCATCTTTTAAAGATTTGACATTTCTTTTATCACTAATTGAGCTACCCCACTAGGACTTGTTGTTAACTATTATTATACTCATCTTGTTGTGACATTTAAGCGATCATGGTTATACTATATTTATGACAAGAAACAATTGAACATCATATTAGATAGTATACTAAGAATGATTTGGATTCCTTCTTCAAATGATGGGGCATATGCCATTGAGTTCTTGTTTTAAGAAACAACTTAGTGCATACAGTTCATTTATTACCATTACTAAATTACTAGCTAGTCACTCATATACTTGTCAAACAATAACACTTTCTTTATTTAGGTGTGATGATATTGGAACTGTGATGATAGTGGAGGTATGGTGATGACGAGGTGTGGTGATTAATAATATTCCTATCAATAAAAGACTACCTTTACGATAGTTACAATTGTCACTGGGAGGTGAGTCACAAAGGGGACCTTATTCGGACCTGTACAAAAGGATTGCATAGAAAATATATTGCTCAATAAATGCTTTCCATGGTAGTGAAATTACCCAGTAATTTATATTTGAAGAAGAGTTGGCCAAATACTGCATGGATTATATACAACATTGAGTGTTTTCTTTGGTTGATAAACCACTCAATGAAGAAGAAAAGAGGAAGCCACTGATATAATTATTAATTATCAATTTTAAGATATTTCTTCTTAAGTTATGATTCAATATGTTTTAAATATTTTATGATTGATTTTATAATAATCAGGTGATTTTGATGTAGGTGATATAATAACTTATCTAGAAAAAATACATGTTGATGACTATGTAAGCAAAAAAATAAGAATATGCAGGATAATATTATAGTGTGTAACATTAACATAATAGATTTGAATACCTAGAGAACTATGTCATTGAAATAATTCCATAAATTTATGATATGCATTTATTACTACATGAAATACCATGAATGATATGATTTTTTTATTAAAGTAAGGAAGATAGATGCCTTGGCTATGAAGAATCTTTCTGTGTGACGAAGTATTGTCAAGGAATGGATCGCTCGAGGGACTGGGAAGAGTGGGGATAGTCGTGTAATGAGTATAACACAAACCCAATATTATCCCACTTGTTGTTTTATTTTCCACACAGGGGGGCACATCGGAGATTAGTCATTGGTCCAACCTTGCAACACCCATTGTTTCTCTACACCAAGAGAGCTTTTCACTCGTCACAGATTTTTTCAATGCATTTGCATTATTCTTCAAAGTGTCCACCTTTACTAGGAACAAAATTTTTTCCTCAACCATATCCCTTACAAAGTAATATTAAACATCAATGTTATTTATCTTTGAATGATAAGCAGGGTTCTTTACTAAGAAAATTGCACTTTGGTTGTCATAGTCTAACCTTATAGCTCATTGTACTAACCCCATATTTGAACAGAATCTTAGCAACCAAACTAATTCCTTGCCTGTATGAGTAGCTTCCATGTATTTTACCTCTGTAGTTGTAAGTGCCACTAAATAATGTCTCTTACTCATCCAATTGACTGCACCTCCAAATAGGTTAAACACATACCCACTTGTAGATATTCTCTGATATAGATCTCCAACCCAATCTACAACAACAAATCCATGGATGACCGAAACTCTATTCAATCCTAGTCTTCCTTGGTAGCACCGACCATAATCGCTATTTCGACACAAACACCTGAAAACCCACTTAACTTTTGTCCAATAATCCATCTGTGGTTTTGACATAAACTTGCTTAATACTCCCACTGAATGTGAAATATATAGTCTAGTATGGACCATTGCATACATCAGGCTACTGAATACACTTTCGTATGGAACACAAGACATGTCCTCTTCCTCTTCTTGTGTCTTGGGATACTATTCAAAAAATAAGTTTACACCTACCAGAATAGGAACCTTCACTGGTTTACTATCCTAGATATTAAACCTCTCCAGTATTGTCTCAAAATAATTCCTCTGGTTTAACCGGAGCCTCCTCTTTGCCTGATCTTGTTTAATTTCCATGCCCAAAATATAGTTTGTAACACTCAGATCCTCCAAGTCAAAATTGGTGGAAATTTTGGTCTTTAAATCCTTGATAATTTCTTTGTCATTTCCAATCGGTAAGATATCATCCACATATAAGAACAGATAAATAACATGGTCACCATTTAATTTAAAATACACATAGTGATTCACTTTTCTTTTGGTGAAGCGAAGTCGATCTATAAATGTATCAAGTTTCCAATAGCACATCCTTAGAAACTATTGTAACCAATACAAAGAATTTTTTAACTTGCATACCAGTCATTTCTTACGCTTCATTGCAAAGTCTTCATGTTTCTTCATGTAGATATCTTCTTCCAGATCCCCATGAAGAAATTTTATACTCACATCCATTTGTTCTACCTCAAAAAAGCAACAACAAAAGATAAAAATAATCTAATAGAATCCACCTTGGAAATAGGAGAAAAAATATCACTAAAATCAATTCCCCACACCTGGGAAAAACATTTTTTCTACCAATCAAGCTTTTCATTTCTCCAAATTTCTTTTTGCATCCATATTCTTATTAAACACCCATTTTCTTCCAATGGGTTTCTTTCTAGCTGGCATGTCCACCAGTTCCCAAGCCTCATTTTTGTCCATAGATGCCATTTCATCAACCATGGCCTCTTTTGATAGTTTACCATCCTCTGAATCTACTACCTCCCTAATAGCTTTGGGATAACAACTATGGGATCATCATTTGACTACCTTCTTTCTCGAACTAATCTTCTCACAGTTGTATTTTTTGGTTTTTCATCTTTTCATTCCTCTTTTGTTGTAGAGTTTGATTCTTCCTCCATTATCTCAAAATATATCTTTTTATATTCCTTTGGTAGGAATTCATGTTTAATAACATCTTTCACCTCTCTAAACACCACATCTTGATTGTACACAACCTTCCTTATTTCTACGTTCCAATGCTTATAACCTTTTAAACCATCCTTATCCCTAACAAAGATGCACCTTTCAAATTTACTATGCAACTTGGTTTTTTTTTCCTTTGGAATATGTACATATGCATCAAAGCTAAATACCATTAGATGTGAAAGAGAGGGTTTCTTACTAGTCCATAGCTCTTGTGGAGACTTATCTTCCAATACTAATGAAGGTGATCTATTAACTAGGTAGCATGTAGTCTCCCCAACCTCTTCCTAGAATTCCTGTCCTAACCCAGCACCACTGAGCATTCATCTTGCCTTTTGCATCAACATCCTCTTCATTATTTCTACAACTCCATTTTCCTAAGGTGTGGATGGAGTAGTCTTCTTTCGTGCTTTACCACACTTCTTACAGGATTATTCAAATTCCTTCTTGCAAAACTCTCCACCATTATCTATCCTCAACAAGTTTATCTTCTTCTATGTGTGGTTTTCCACTAGACCCTTAAATTATTTAATGATGTCAAAGACTTCAAATTTCTTCTTGAGGAAAAATATCCATGTAATCCTTGAGAAGTAATATAGAAATGATACATAGTACACAAACCTATTGTGTGATGGAACTAACATAGGTCCAAACATATTACCATGCAAAAGCTATAATATCCCTTTCGCCCTCTTAGAATGAGAGGAAAACTCACCCGATTCTACTTCCCATATACACAATTTTCACAAAAATAGAAATTCAGAGAAAAATTAGGCATACCTTGTACCATACAATTAAGATGAAGTATATGAAGGCCCTTCTCTCCAATATGCCCAAGTCTTTAATGCCATAGCATTGTACCTCTAGATTTTCTACTCCACTTTCAAGAACCATAGAACTGTCGCACCAATTAATAACAATATTACCCATAAGTTTGTATAGAGTTCCAATAAAAACTCCGCGCATCAATACCAGTGCTTCTTGTACAATCTTACAAGTATCTTTCACTAACACTATTTTTACACCTCCATCATCCATATTGGTTACAGAAATCTTATTTTTGGCTAATGCAAGTATATACATAACATCCACAAGTGTTCTAATCATTCCACCTTGCAACTTTATCTTAGCTTTTCCATGTCCGATGATTTTGTCCTTCCTATCATACCCTATGAAGACATTACCACTAAAATATTTATCGTAATCACAAAACCACTGCCTATGGGGAGTGAAGTGAAAGGATGCAGCTGAGTCAATCAACCATACCTCATGATCTACATGTGTACTTCAACAAGAAGCCAAGTACACATCCCTACCTTCATTTGAGGTGGTTTCCACCTCTATAGAAGGAGCATCATCAAATCCATTTCCTTTCTGAAGAACTTTAGATCTATAATCCTTTTTGAAGTAACCTTCCTTTCCACATTTCCATCGTACCTTTCCAGGTTTCCCTGGAGATTTATATCTCCATCTAGATTTAGATCACCCACTCGAGGACTTCTTTTTGTTTCCGTTCTAGGACCGTCCTCATACGAACAAGGCACCACCATTCTAGTCCTCCATATTTTCCCATTTCATCTCCTCTGACAACAAGAATGAGAATATTTCATGAAACTACAAGGTAGTTTCATTGCTACCTATTAGAACAACTATACTATCCCACAAATCTAGTGGAGAACATAACAAAATGACACACTTATCTTCATCTAATGTTTTATTATCAACATATAACACCTATCCTACCGCAATATTAAAGGCATTCAGATGCTCTGTCACAGAGCATCCATCCTTCATGCTCACATTCATCAACTTTTTTCATAGGAATGATTTATTCACTAGAGACTTAGATTGGTACACATTCCCTAAGTTGTCCCATTGCCGAAGCTTCTCTTGATACATTGAACAACATGGAATCTGAGATACACAAACATATTGTGCTCTTTGGTTTCCGATCCAATTTCTTCCAGTATTCATCAGACAATGTTGTTGGTTTAGTACTCGGATCTACCGCGACCCACTGATATTTATCCACCAGTAGATCCTCGATCTTGAGTTTCCACAACTCAAAACTCATACCATTGAATTTATTGATCTCTATCTTTCCACTTCTCACCATCTTCTTTCACTGTAAGAATCGATCCCTATATCTCCCAGTGAACAAGGTCTACCATAGACCCGAGCAAAACCCCTCAGTAGGAAAGGCATCCCATTGAGGATAAAACAAATCCAATACCAAATGTAGGTTTTAACCCTGTAAAAAACTTAGCTACAAATGAATTCTTAAAAATTGTAAATATACAATAGTGAGAGCATAAAACAGAAAATATATATACACATAGATTTTCCCATGCATCCCAAAGCCGATACTACCAGATTGATTTTTCATTATATTCCTTTCAATGAAATACATATATATACATGCCAAAGAATTCATAAAACCCAACCCATTAACCCTGGATTAGAATTTAATCATAGTTCCCTTGACTGGATCTACGAATTACCATGGGTTGAAAACCATCATGCCAAAAACCATGTGTGAAATCCATGCACAAAACCATAAGTAAGTACACCCCGTAATATGGGATCCCAAAATTCTTTCCCCTTAGCATTGCCCGAGACCCTATTGCAAAGGGGCTACTGCCCCCCCTGAAAACCACTTGACAGGGGGGATGCCCCCCCTATTGCGCTCAACGTAACAAAGGGGGGTCGTCATCCCCCCTCTGATCCCTCAACTTCGCATGTGGGGATGGCCATGGAAATAATGTAAAACACACCCAAAAATAAGTCCACAAACATTTTTTTGTCCCCATTCCTCTAAAATCCACTAACCTAGGGCTTCAAGTACCACCCAAGCTACAAATTTCAACACTCCCTCTTAGCGAGGGAGGTCTGTAAATGCACCAATCCACCTACCTGTATCAATGCACCAAGTCCATATAACCAACGAATCTTAACTCCAGTCTACTCTCTAGTTGATTGTTTGTCCTTCAACACATCGCGACTCATCTTAAGTTTTTCACAACTTCATTTCTAAACAACTCTCAAGTGTTCACTATTTATCCTCAACTACTCAGGAACTTCAACCCACTACTGTCTTCATGTGCAACTCTAATTAGGACTAACATAGGATAGGGATGGATCCCACCTATCACTGCAAGATATCCTTCTCCTACAATGAACATAGGCTAGGAGGATGGCCCATGTTCTATTGTAGATGTCCTTATCCACAAGGAAAGTCTAGGGATACTCAAACTGATCATATTTGGTTAGACCCTTGAGCTTCTTCCTTGCCATATCTAACAATCCTTTAGTCCTTCAAGGGACATGTTTCATTGAGCTTTATGTAAGCCTCTACAATCCTCCCAATTTTCTCTTTACGATTCTCCAACTCTGCCTCATATAGGCACACACTTGGCCCACTCTCATGCTGTGCTACAACTAACCGCGCACATCCAATACAATGTTGTAGAATTTTCTGACTAGTTAGTGCATCTAATTAATTTTATTACCCTTCCTCTCTTCTGCTAATAGACTTCATGAAATATACTCTTTTAGGACACCATCCTTATATAACATATCAACAAATCAAGAGGGTGACCATACTGTCTTGTAACCATCTACTTCTCTTGACATACATCCAACTATTGATGTGACGACTCATAGGATGTCCCCCAAACTATCCAACTAGACCCTCATCCACCTAACATCTAACTCAACATCAAACATCTAAACCACACACACCTTTCTTCTTCATGGGTTGATGTCAATTGTTGTAGCTTTGAAAAATTTCTAGGTTTGGTGGCACACTGCTCCAACACCTCTTCCTCACCTCAAGACTAGTTCTTCATGTGTTTCATTATGCATATTCGATGACTAGTTTTTGCATGAAATACAAATGAAATATTCAAATGATTAATTAATATAATTTATGTTAGTCTAGGAAAGTGTATACTTGTCATTCATAGTCATGGAACTCGACCTTACATATCCTATAAAGGTGGTGACTCTAACCGGGATTATAGTCACATATTCTAGCATGTCTATAACATGACATTAGTGAGTAGGACCGTTGTATGTAAAGGAGAGCATCCAATTATGGTGTCCAATTTTATTTTATTTTATTTTATCAGACGTGAAGGAATGTAGTGAGTCATGGGTGCACAATGTAAAATCTAGAATTAAAAATTATAATCTAGTGTGTATTGAATATTAGATGTAGTCTACAAGTGATGTGCTAGAGTAATATTTGAGTTGGTAGAGTTGTTCAAAAGGCTGAAGTTCCACCTATTGCAATTTTATCAATGTTGTCAATTCTACATTGACAAGCTTAATTAATAAAATTTGAACTCATTCTATTTGTGAAAACAAAAAGTTTGATTGACCAACTTAAAAAGGGAAATACCTTCACAAGTTAAGAGCTTCATTTTTGTTGCACATAATCAAATTATTTTTGTATTCATGGTCAAATTTGTGTGAGATAATGCAGACTCTATACTATTTAGAATTATAGGGTTGTAGCATTCAACTTGCGATGAATTATTGAGAATGTAATAGAATTATCTAGATAATGCACTTATGTAATGTTAAGTATGATACCTCTAGATAAGTCATTTTAGAACATAAAATTTTATTCATTTTGGTTACAAAGATTACTATGTGTTGGTGCGCATTTGTGTTAGGATAAATATATTGTGGGACTAAGCTAGAAAGATTTTTTGCTAACTAGATCGTCTCATGTGGCTAAGTGCATCACTACGAATTACATTGCTATTGAACCTATAATTGTTTTTTCATATATTGAAAACTTATTGATGCTTGTACTCCTATTGAGGGCATTGTTATTGAAAGCTACTAGGATTTTCTTAGTCTAAATGTGATTATATATGCAGTTGGTTATATATTGAGAAAATTTGATGTTCAATCTAGGGTTTGATGCTACAAGTGAGCAAAGATTCATGCTAAGTTGTAGAGGCTTGTATTTTTATGATATCATTGACGTTCATAATTCTAGGATTTGGCTTGATGCCAAGAAGGCTTCCTTTGAGATAGACGATGTCGATACGCTATGCTAATGTTGATGATAAGTTTTATTAAGCTATGGTTTTTTCCTCTGTTATAGTATTTGATTATATTGTAGAATTAAATTTAGCCATGACAACTAAATGTTACAGTTCCAATGGTGAAGCCATTATGGGAAACAAGTTTTTTTCTGCAGCATATAAAAATAAGTTATAGAGTGGATCACTGAGAAACAATATTGGACAGAAGTGTATACAAACTGAGCAAAGATTCCTATTGAGGATGATTGTGTTTTCTATGTTTGGAATTTACATGAAATTGTTGAAGTTTGGTTACATGCTTGTGTGGCATGATCAAAGACGTTTACACATTTTGAGAAAATATATTAGACATGTGTTCATGTATATAGGCATTATCAAAAGGATGTTACAATGCCCTATGCATAATCTAACCTTCCCTAGCACCACACTACCACCCTGAAGTTTTCTCAGGCTCCGACCAGAAGGAGACTCCACTCTCCTACCTTACACAACCCTAGCACCTTAATCAATAAACGACCACTCGCCCTAGAGCCTCCAACCTTCAGTTCACCATGGTAGACCATGTTTCACAGTTCTAGGCTAGATCCACCCATGCTTGATATTAATACAAAAGAAACTACATTACAATCTCTGCTACTTCAACACAGTATGTATATAACAAAAGAAAACTTTAGATAAGTACTTTGTCCTTTCAGTATTGGTTGCATACATAATCCCATTTCTAAAATATATACTCAATAGGTGTAAATGTCTCTAATCAAGTCACATCATGATGCCATCGCTTAAGTAATATCATATAAATTCCTAATATAATAAACGTTGTCATCGTTAATAGAAATCATTGCTCAAGTTCCATATGTTTCTATGAAATAGCTTTCCTTAATTATCAACTCTAGAGCTTTTGGTTATATGTTGCAACAAAGCCTAACTACCAATACTAGCCTCACCATTGGAACTGTAACATTCAATTGTATAGGATAAATTTAATTTTGTAATATAATCCCTTACTATAACTCATGCATAAACCCTAGCTTGATAAATCTTATCATCAGCCATAGCATACTATACTGGCATCCCCTCTATCAAAGGAATCTTTCTCTACGCCAAGTCAAATCCTAGAATTATACACATCAATGATATCAAACAAATACAACCATCTAGAACTCAACAAAAATCTCTACTCATTTCTGGCATCAAACCCTAGCCTAAACGTCAACTTTTCTCAATATATAAATAGTTGCATATTTAATCACACTTAGACTGAAAACCCCCTATTAGCTTCCAAAAACAATTTACTCAATAAGAGTACAAGCATCAATAATTTTTTAGTATATACCGAAAAATGATAGGTTCAATGGAAATGTGATTAGTAGTGATGGAATCAACTAAATTATAAGAAATAGTGATAAAAATTTCTTGTTAGCTTAGTCCCATAGTATAAATATCCTAACAAAAATGTGCACTAGCACATAATAATCTATGTAAGCAGAACGAATGTAAGTTTATCTTCAACACTAAGTTATCTAGAGGCATCAAACTCAACATTTAATGAGTGTATTACCTGGAAAATTCTATTACATTCTCAAAACTTCATCATAATTTCAACGTTATAACTCTTTAATCCTGATCAATATATAGTCTTCCTTAGGTAAAAAAAATTGAACATCAGTATAGACTTAATTTCACTATGTGCAACAAAAGTGAAGCTCTTAACTTGTAATTGGATTTTCCTTTTCAAATTTTCCAATCAAAAATTTCATTTATACAATTAAAACAAGTTCAAATTTGATTCGTTAAGTTGGTCAAAGTAGAATTGAGAACATTGATCAAATTACAGTAGCTAGAACATCAACTTCTCACACAACTCTACTAAATAAAATATTGCTCTAACACATCGGTAGTTGACACTAGATCTATTACTAAATGCACACTATATTAATTTCTTTAACTCTATATTTTATGTTGTGCTCAGATGACTCACTTCATGCCTTCACATATTATCTGATAAAAAAAAATATAGCACACTAGATTTAGATGTTCTTCTTTATGCACCACAATACCAATCCCTCGCATCAAGTCAGAGACACAATAAAATATGTGACCATAATCTAGGTCAAAGTCACCATCTTTGCAGGATATGTAAGGTGTGATCTCCACAACTATTAATGGAAAGGCTACACTTTCCTTGGTTATGTGAACTTATATTAATTAATTAGCTGAATGATCCATATGCAGTTCATGCAACATCTAGTCATCGAATATGCAAAATGAACGACATGAAATTCCTTTCCATCCCATCTATAGAATGATTCCAATGATATAATTGTTTATCTTCTAAATCAAATTTGATGGGTCAAAATTTCGTTCCATAGAGTAGCCTTATTAAAAGCCAAGTAGGCTTCAAGTTTTAGTCCCCCCTTTTATCCAACATTGTCACAAAGAAAAAGGATCCACAATTTAAGCTCTATCCCCTACACTCCACCACTTTACAGGCCACAATATTAGATATCTAGTGAATGGAATTTGTTCGGTACAGTTTAGGCCAACGTAGCCCATGAAAAAAAATATGCCAAAAGGATGCATCAAAATTGTCACAAAATTTGATTAAATGTGCTCAGGATTTTCCTTGTCACAGGGTCAAATTTCTTCCACAAGAATCTTTAGATCTATCCTTGACAATCATGCCAAAGGATTTAGAATGTGCTCGATATAAACCATATTACAAGGTATAATAATATTATACCCAACCAAAACCCTTTTAGCACTGAAAACTAACATAAAAACTTCAATTTTTTCTACTCCTACTCAGACATACGTTGAAAACAACAGTCAAAAATAGTAGACAGGTTCTAAAAGATATTCTTATGCTTCATTTGAAGGATTCAAGTGCCTCTTTATAGAGATTTTGAAGGGTTTGTTGAAATTTAAATGGAGTCAAAATGAAAATCAAACTTTCAATTTCGTTGGAGCCAAAAACCTTTTGGAGGTCGATGTGCACTTCGTGAGGGAGCTGCTTCAAATTGAATTTTTGAACTCCATAAGAAATAATTTAATTTTGATAAAATTATGATAACAAAATATTTAATTCAATCCTTTTATGAAATATCTTCTTTCCGCATCATTTAGCCAATTTTCTTGGTTAATTATAAGCTTACACATCAGCTTATTTTCGGTCTTCGACCACAAGATATGGTCACCAACTTTCAATGAGGATATCTCCTCAACCGCGAGGATTCTAGCGGCATGTCACATACCATTGGAATCAACATGACAAGAAGAATGAATTGATGAATGTTTCTAGATAAAATTCATTGATCATCATCCTAAAAATATTCAATAATTGCACAGCTTCAAGGGTTTTGCTTCCATTCTTCCAGGGCTTCTTGTCATTGGAGGTTCAAACAATGAAACCTAAACAAATATTAATAGAATTCAAGAACTAACATTGGCATCAACGTCAACACCATTAACCAATATCCTACTTTGCAATTGATGGAAACACACCTACTCCCTCTTGCAAATACTAATCGCCCTAACTTCATGCTTCTCAGTTTCTTGTCCTCATTTCTATCCCTTTTTCACATCAATGGAAAATGGTTTCCTCCCTTGATGATATGCCTTCCAATGTCTTCTTGCAACATACTACCTTTCTCCTCCTCACATGTTATTCTTCACACACGTTGTCATAGTTGTTTCCACTTGAGTCCTTCTAAAATTTTGCCATGAGTTGTTTTTCAAACTTGCTACCCCAAAATACTAATTAATCTTCCCACGATGTTGATCATTGTTTTGATGAATTCTTCACATATACCATTTTCTAAATTGAGAAGCGATACGTTCTCAAAAGTGAAACCGCTATCGTATACACTCCCCTCTTTAACCTTCACAAGGCAAGGATTCATCAAACCGAATTCTTTAGAATAAGGTATGAACCATCTCTTTGGCCAAATCATCCTCTTTTGTTGTAGATTCCTCATAACCTTTCGATTTTACAAAACCTCTTAGCAAAATTTCTGATACTTTCTCATTCACTCGATCTTCCTGCTTTTGTTTTCTTCAGCAAACCTTTTTTTACTTGCTGTTAGGGAATATTTTAATGGAACATTTGATCTTCCACCTGCAATCTAGAGTTATATGCCCAGAATTATTTCATTTATAACAATCAATGTTGGGTCTAAACGATGGAGAAAATGACATATACTTTCTAATGGAAAATTCATTTTGAAATATATCTTGTGATACTACAAACATGATTTTAGGGTTTTGATAATGTCTACGATAATAAACCCTATCCTAAATTATATAATCCCTAGCCATATACCAAAACATTGAACAAGAGAAATAATAACCATTAAACATGCTAGGATACGTGAATGATCTTCTGTAGACATTCATTCTTGTAGGAGGTAGAATATTTTATTGATCTTTCTCCTTGAATCCTTCAATGTTACTTCTTGAGTCTGTAACATTTTTAACATTATTTTGTCCTTCATTTAAAATTTGACCTCTCAAGTATATTTCCATCATCATTCTCATCAATCTTGCTTCATGAGGACTTGGATATTGTTCCATTATCGCATGGAGCTTCACTTTCTTCTTTTTCATTTCTCTTTAACTTGGCTACTTCTTGATCTTTCTTATCAATGATATGACCCTTCTTATAAATATCATGCAAGTGTTCGTTTTTCCATTCCTTGAGCCCGTTGATTTCAGTTAGAGCAATGAAAAGTTCCTTTCACATCTTATTGAGCTCAACATCGTACTTATAAACTAATTATTCTAATTAAACTATCAAGTTTTTCTCTTTCTTTTCTACTTCCTGCACTTGGAGTCTTAAGACAATAACTTCTCTTGTGAGCATGATATTCCTTCTATAGTTTCCCTAACTCTTTTGATGAACTAAGTAATACCTTATCAATGTCCACTTCTTCTTCTTCTTCTTCCTCTTTGTCAAATTATTTTACTTAATAACCTACACGATTTTAGCCAAAATCATCATCATCATTTTCATGTTGACCTGCATGCTTCTTTTAGTATAGATAATGTAGCTTCTTCCAAATAATTTTGGCTAATGAGCATCGATCAAGTTTGGATTTTACAAGTTCTAGTGGAGAACTAAGAATAACATCCATGGCTTTCATATTATACCTTCTAGATTAGTCGATATATGTGTCTTCATGAACAACAAATTACCATACATGATATCATTGAGCTTGCAAATCAACTTTCACTATAGATTCCCATATTTCATATTTTGCTTAATTAAACTTAGGAGCTAGTAGACCAACTTGACTCTTTTCATATTTGGAGACTATTGCACTACATGAGACGTCCTTTAATTGTTTGGATTCATACTTCTTTGACATTCCCATATCTTCACTCTTGAGTCCTTCCATACAAATGCTAAGATGCAAATTAGCATTATAATGACATTAACATTAGATTAACATCATATCACATGAACAAAACGCAAGAACATTCAACAATACAAAAACATCAATATAGTCAACAATAGATATTTAGGTGGAAACCCTTCCAGGAGGAAAAACACTAAATTCTCTTAAATATTTGTATTCAATGATCTACATACATAGGAAGCTCCAAATAGCAAATTTATCAGCTCCAACAACTAGTTGATCAGATCTATCTAGAAGGTGTTGGACATTGGGTTCAACACTACCCATGTGTTTTGCAACATGGACTAACTACCTCTCATGGATCCTAACTTCGACAATTGTAGCAGATACTAATGCCAATATTTTTTGGTCTAACATCAATCATGAATCCAACATTGGTTACCTATTTGATGGAGTAAATAGGTTCAAGCATGCCCAACGAGGGTGGACTTGGAAAGCCACCACCTGGAAGTAAAGAAAGATGGGATTAAAGAGAGAAAAGTATGGGTGTTTCATGTTAGGACATGAAGCTAAGGAAAGGATGCACTTGCAAAGGGGAATATGGGAGGAATCCATGAAGAAAGAGAAAGTAGATAACTTTGGAAGAATGGGGGACAGATAAGAAAGACAATTCGAGTTGAAACAAAGACGAAATCTCTTTGAGATATTTTGGGGACTTACCCTAAGTTCTAACTTGTTAAACTACACTGGTCCCAACTACTATTGAGAGGTGTTCAAGACTGAAGCAAGGGGAAATACATAGCATTCGAGGTGTGAAATATATGATCATGGGAAGATATGTGCTAATAATCAAGTTGTAACTTGTAGTTGGTGCTTAGTGACCTTGAGCACATGCTTAGTGGCTCTGGGCACCAATTCCATTGATTGTGTTTGAGATCGTATTGTTTAAGCCTATGTGGGTGGTAAGAATCTTAGTAAATGAGTAAACCACTAGTGTAGAATCCCTTTGTACAAGTAAAATCCTCAAACCCTAGATTCAACTTGGGGATGGTCAATTGTAAGAATTGTTGCAATGTAGCTAGCCAATAGTTGGGTGTAGAGTGGAGATCCCTCCTTCAATTTCCAACTATGTTAGAATAGTTTAGATAAGTGTTCTTGGATTATGCATCAGATCCTATATATTATTAATGGACACCTAATCCTGTAATGGTTGGTGTGGAATGTGAGTAGTCAAAGGGAGTCCAGAAGACCTTGGAATATGGAATCCAACAGTCACACCGATGTATTATAAATGCACATCTATGTTAATAAAAAAACGCAATCATTTTTCTATCATTCACGAATCTTCACATTCATGTGTGCCTAACATAGTATTTGATCTCACACTTTCCTGAATAATCATAAGCGTTTTGGGAAGCGACCAAGTCTCATAATTTCTCTTTATATGGGCCAATTTTTGTTAGAAAAATTTAGGAATTTAATTTTCATTTTCATGGAGGGGAGAGGTAGAGAGTTATGACTTTCGTAAAGCTACTTTCACAAAACTAGGTTTGTGTACTGCATTCGTGGAGCTACCTTCGAGCACCACCAGGCTATTTCCCAGACTTGGATTTCGTGCACCGCGGAACTATTCTAGAAACTTAATGAATACTCACAGCAAAAATAACAAGATAGGATTGGAGCGACACATTAAAACTAAGTATTCATTTGTTAAACACAAAAATACATTTACATGAGAATGTGGCTCATTCACCAAGTAGAATAAAAGTTTTACAATGATTTAAACTTATGCGAGATAACACGTAGTAAAACAGAGTAACTGTTGTTTTCACTCGCCCACAAAAAAATTACTCCACCATTTTCTCCACAGAGACTTGCACTCTTTTTCTTTTTGACCTCTTACTCACTAACTTCTCTACTCTATTACAAAATGACTTTAACATTCATATATAACTCAACATACAATTCTACATTTAATTCATGATAGAGCGAAATAATTAATATGATGTTGTTGTTGAGTGTGTTCAGAATTGTGCAGATGTTTCTAGAGTGTGGGTAAAGGTTGTTGAATGAATGCTTGCCCATATTTGTTTACCAAAGTACATAACTTATTTAAATTCCTTTGTTGAGTTTTTGAATTGTTCGCATCTAGCTTCAGTCCTTTTATCTTCAAGAAAAGATGCAACCTACAAAAATATGTCTGACATGTATGGTTGCTGTGAGGTTGCTTCTTGCGGTGGTTTGGATTATTATTTCCAACACTCCCCCTTAATCACAACTACCACCATTGACAATTCCCAAACAATTTCTGAGAGAAACAAAACTTTCACTTGCCAATGGCTTTGTGAAAATATCGGCAAATTGTTCCTGCGACGTAGAGTGCTGCAACACAATTTCATCATTGTTAATCAACTCTCTAATAAAATGATACTTAACATCAATATTCTTGGACCTCTTGTGGAAGACAAATTCTTTGACAGTGCAATTGTTGAGGTGTTGTCGCAAAAAATAGTTGTTGCGCCCTCTTGGTCATGACGAAAATCACTCAACATCCTTCTCATCCAAACTACCTGACATGATGCTACTATTTCTGTGACATATTCAACTTCTACGTTGACAGTGACACTATTGGCTGATTCTTGGAGGCCCATGAAATGGCTCTGGAACCCAAATGAAAAGCTTAACCTGATGTGCTCTTCCTGTCACTGCCTACCCAACCACTGTCAGTGTAACCAACTAGCCTCAAATCACTTGTTGTTGTGTACGTCCCATTGACATACCTTAGAATCCTTTTCTTCGCTTGCCAATGTGTCTCCTTGGGTGTCTCCATGAAAATTGACACCAAACTTACATGATACATTATATCTGGCCTAGTGGCGGTCAAATACATCAGGCTGCCTATCATGCTTTTGTATAATGTTGGATTGACATTGCTGCTACAATCTTCTTTGCTCAACTTCAACCCTATGACAGTTGGAGTTGGTGTGGACTCGTTGCTTTGCATTTTAAACCTCTCCAAAATTTCTGCCACATACTTTGCTTGAGAGATAAAAGTGTCATTTTTTGTTTTCTTCACTTCTATGCCCAGAAAATATCTTAGCAATCCCAAGTAAGTCATTTCAAACTCACTCTTCATGACTTGTTTAAAATCAACGATGAGGAAATCATCACTGCCTGTAAAGATCAAATTATTTACATATAAGACGACAATGAGAATATTACCTTCACTCCCTTTGATGTAGGGAGTAGGCTCACCGTCACATTTGTTGAAACCATTGTCCAACAAGTAAGCATCTATCCTGCTATACCATGTGTGTGGCGCTTGCTTCAACCCATAAAGAGATTTCTTTAACCGATATACTTTGTCTTCTTTGCCTTTAATCTCATAACGAGATGGTTGCGTGACATACACTTCCTCTTTCTGCACTCCATTCAAGAATGGTGACTTTACATCCATCTCATACATTGTCCATTTATGTTGCATGGCAATCGCCACAACTGCGCGCATTGTCTCCATCCGTGCAATTGGCATGAACGTATCCACGTAATCTCTTCCATGCTGCTGCTTGTATCTTTTGATAACTAGCCTTGCATTGTGCCTTTCAATCTTTCCCTCAATGTTGCTTTTGGTCTTATAGACCCACTTTACCCCAATAACATGTTTTCCTTTCGGAAGGCTCACTAACTCCCATGTATCATTCCTTTCTATTGCTTCTATTTCTTCCTCCATTGCTGCAACCCATTTTTCTTCTTTGCCAACATCTTCAAATTGGATTGGTCATCTACATGACAAAATAATGCAAATAAGGAATTCAAACCTTCGTTACTGTCAACTTCAAATTGCTCATAAATTTCATTTAAATTTCTAAATTTTGGCCTTCTTGTGCTTGCTGAAGATGGGCTTGATATGTCACTTGGTGTCGTGCTTTGCGGTGTACCTGGAGAAGCACTTGCTTGGCTGTGCGAAACTGTCCCATTATTTGTTGATGGAATTTCTTGCTGTCTACTTTGCTACGTTTAAATAGGAGTAGAGGGAGTCAAAGCTGAGGAATTACCTGCTGTTGTTAATTCCTCTCTGTCCTCATTTGGTATGTATGCTTTGACATTGACTGTCTTTTCTAAACTTCCATCTCATGCTTCCTCTTCTATGAAATGCACATCTCTGCTGATTATGACTTTATTGGTTAATGAATTGTAGAGTTTGTATGCCTTGGATTCATCACTATATCCAACAAATATGCATTTCTCCCCCTTTTTGTCCAACTTCTTTCTCAACTCATGTCGGACATGCGCATAAGCCACATATCCAAAAACTCTCATATGAGTGACATTTTGTTTTCTTCCACTCCATGCCTCTTCAGGAACAATGTTCTGGACACTTTTGGTTGGGCATCTATTCAAGATATATGCTGCACAAGTGACAGCTTCAACCCAATAGTCATTTGGCAAATGCTTTGCCTTCAACATACTCCTTGCCATTTCCATAATGGTCCTATTCTTCCTTTCTGCCACACCATTTTTTTGCGGTGTATATCTTGTTGTAAATTGCTTATGAATTATATGTTCCTTGCAAAATCGAAGGAAGTCATTTTAGATGTATTCTCCACCTCTGTCATTCCTAAGGACTTTGATATAGTGTCTAATTTTCTTTTCAACAACAGCCTTGTATTGGCAAAAGCACTCAAACACTTCACTTTTATATTTTAGGAGAAAGACCCATGTCTTCTTTCTATAGTCATC
Source organism: Pinus tabuliformis (assembly GCA_031772625.1). Lineage (NCBI taxonomy): Eukaryota > Viridiplantae > Streptophyta > Pinopsida > Pinales > Pinaceae > Pinus > Pinus tabuliformis. Next base: position 1,440,348,679 of record CM062820.1, read on the forward strand.
TATGAAGGTCAATACATAGTGGCTGCCACCAATTGATGGTGTCTTCATTGGTCCACATAAGTCTGAGTGGACAATCTCCAAAGGTGCCTTTTCCCTCACTAACTTTCTTGTTGGAAATGTCTCTCTCGTTTTTCTATGAGTGGTAAACACGTCACCATGTCTTTCCTATGCAGCAAATTCAAACCTCCAAAGTTGAGATGTTCAAATCTCAAGTGCCATAACCAGTTTTCATCTTTTACCTCTGCTTGAAAGTTTACTTGTGTGACAATTGCCTCTTTTCTTCCACCCTCTTGTCAGTTCATTGATAGTTGTGCTTGTGCACCTTCTTTCAAATCCGATCTTATCTTTAGAGGAAACATTCTATCATTTGTCATTTGAACCTTTGCAATAAGCTATCTTCTTGGAGGCTTATCCAAAATTGTGCACACATCATTTTTGAAGAAGACATTGTAGCCTCTCTGCATGAGCTGTCCAACGCTGATGAGATTATGTTTTAGACCGGGGAAAGAGTAAACATCAGAGAAGTATTTCTTCTCCACCTTCTTTGTTAGGATATTAACTCTACCTTTTCCCATGACAAAGACTTTGCTATCAATCCCTAATGTCACTTCAAATTTTACACTTTCCTCTAGATTAGAAAAAATTTATATGTTTCCTAACATGTGGTTTCTACACCCTGAATATAGATACCATATATCACACTGTTTTTCTTGTGCTACATTACAAAATAAAAACATGTTATCATGGTTCTGATTTTCTCTTCTGAAATTTACACTTGGTTTGTTATTAATGTCATATTACTTCTTTCTACATTCAATTGCATAATGACAATACTTCTTACAGTAATGACATTTAATTTGAGATTTATCATACCTCTAATCTTGTGCTTGAGTTTGGCATGGGCCTTGACTCTGATTTTGATTGTTGCCTCTTCCATTTAAGCTTTAAGGGCTACTTCTTCCACCTTTGTGTGGGCTTCTTCCTCTTCCTCTAGCATATGATCTTCCTCTGCCTCGACCTTGACCAAATGATACTTGTGTCTTGAAGGCATGCTCCAATCAAGAGCTTGTTGCTCTATTCAGTCTATGTTCATGAGAATTCAGTGATGCATTAAGCTCATCCACTGAAAACTGTGAGAGATCATTTGTCTCTTCTATGGCCACAACAAGGGCCTCAAACCTTCCTGGCAAACTTCTCAAAACTTTCTCAACTATTCTTCTTTGCTCAAGTGACTCACCATGAGACCTGATTTGAGTAACCAACCAACTTATATGTGTAAAAAATGAGTCTATATTATCAGACTCTTTCATACAAAGTGTTTCAAAATCTCTCCTCAAAATTTGCAGCTTTGTTGTCTAGACTTTTTCCATGCCTTGGTAGGCTGTCTGGAGGGTGTCCCATGCTTACTTGGACTTTGTTGTTGATGCAACCCTTGGGAAAATACTTTCATGAACTGTTTGAAAGATATAAAACAGGGCTTTTGAATCCTTCTTCCAGTTGTCCCTTAACACATCTCTTTCTTGTTGAGATAAGGTAGTGTATGTTGTTGCACCTGCTAGTTCTTGAAAACCATTCTCCACCACATCCCAATATCTTGAGAAGAAAACAGCGCCTTCATTGTAATAGCCCAATAATCATAATTTTTGTCATTAAACTAAGGTATTTGAGGATTAGTCAAGCTTGTGCTTGATGTTGCCATTTCTGAGGGTAAAAAAAACATTTCTACCTGCTGGTAAATATGCCAAAAAAACAATGCGCTCTCAAAGACAATTTTCACTATTAGTAAAAACACTTGTTTTTACAATAACAAAGTTTAACCTACTCCAATACCATGTTAGAAAAATTTAGAAATTTAATTTTCGTTTTCATGGAGCGGAAAGGGGAGAGGCAGAGAGTTATGACTTTCACCGAGCTACCCTGAGGCTATTTTCTAGAATTGGATTTCGCGCACAGCGGAACTATTCTAGAAACTTAATGAATACTCACAGCAAAAATAACAAGATAGGTTTGGAGTGACACACTAAAACTTAGTATTCATTTCTTAAACATGAAAATACATTTACATGAGGCTACGGCTCATTCACCTACTAAAATAAAAGTTTTACAGTGCTTTAAACTTACGCACTAAAACAGTTAGTAACTGTTGTTTTTAAGCGCCCACCAAAAAATTCCTCCACCATTTTCTCCACATAGACTTGTGCTCTTTTTCTTTGTGCCCTCTTATTCCCTAACCTCTCTACTCTATTACAAAATTAATTTTACATTCATATATAACTCAACATACAATTTTACATTTGATTCATGACAGAGTGAAATAATTAATATGATGTTGTTGAGTGTGTTAATTAATATGATGTTGTTGAGTGTGTTCAGAAGTTTCTCGAGTGTGGACAAAGGTTGTTGAATGAATGCTTGAGCATATCTGTTTACCAAAGTACATAACTTCTTTAAATGCCTTTGCTAAGTTCCTAAATGGTTCGCATCTGGCTTCAGTCCTTCTATCTTCAAGGAGAGACTCAATCTGCAATTCAGTCCTTCTATCTTCAAGCAGAGACTCAATCCGAAAACATACGTTTGACAGGTATGACCTGACAGCTGCTGTCAGGCTGTTTATTGCGATAATTGGGATTATTATTTTCAGCAATTTTTATTCATGATCTGGAGCGTGAATGTTTATGACGCTCTGCCCTTATTTGCAGTCTCATTGACCCTAGTAATGCTTCTGCTTAGAAGACCTGACTCATGAATGAGTAGGTTATTTTCAGTGTTGCGCTCTACCCTTATTTGCAGTCTCATTGACCCTAGTAATGCTTCCACTTTGAAGGCCTGTCTGATGAATGAGTAGGTTATTTTCAGTGTTTCTCTACTATATTTTTGAGTTCTTAGTAAGATTGGAGATGTTTCTTTCTCTGTGGTCCTTGCAGAAAACGCCTATATGCATCTATCTGCCCTGACATGATATTAGAGGTCTATCTCCCTGCATTGTATCCTCATTTGTTGTATTGGTTGCCTCACACAAGCTCTATATTTTTTTGAAATAATCTACAGAAAAGTTCTTCATACATGTCTGAAATCAAATCTGAAAATATAGATTTACACAAGCCATTGGGTTTCATCTCATTCAATTCGCTCTTCCTGTCCCGCTGTTGAGATATAGGATTGTTTTAATTCGAAATCACAGCAAGCGAGATATATCAACCTGCCGTGGTAATGATGAGAGCAGAAATGGAAATGAAACAGTCATGTTGAATGGTGGTTCAAGCCGCGGTCTCTTTCTATCTCGAAACTACGGCTCTGCAATTCGTTTTGTCTCAAAATCATTTTGTTTGGTGCATTGATAAACCATGAACGCTGAAAGTCATGGTATACGGCTTTTTGGTGCGTTGAAAACTATTTGAAAGGCTGTAAATGAAGTGATGTCATATATGAGCATTGGAATTAAGCGTACGGTCTCTGTTGTTAAGCCGCAAAAGCAACATTGATAACTGCGCATGCAAATCCTTGAAACCTATGTTGGAAGAGTGCGTTGATGTTATAGATTTGTCATAGCTGTCATTACTACGCTGAATTGGCCATTGCTACAGGCGGTGTCATTGGTTCTTTTATTTTGGTTGTTTGGTCTGTTGCTTTGGTTCCAGAATATAGCGTACGTTGAGTTGGTTCCTTCCAACACTCCTTCAAACATTGCTCCATTGCTTGACACTTCATTATTGGGATGAGATACCATCACCTTTCACCATTTCATTTTTGAAAGAAAAGAAGTACACTATACATAAAATCCCATTATTTAATGCTTGAAGTTTTTAAAATGGGTTGTTGTTTCTCGCGATGCTCGTGGTTTTTTTTCTTCATTTGCTGAAAGTATGCCACGAGTTCGTCTTCGTTAATATGTTTATAGTGCATCATCTCTTGCAATGTCGACATATTGAACGAAGAACGTCCCAGCTAGAGTTGGAAGTCAAGAACAGGGTTTCGTTTTTTGCCTACTCATTGTTTTTCTCTCACGATCATAGTTGTCCTCTCTCTTTCAAAACACAAGTCGTGTTAAATGTCAATGCTGAGTGTGTTGGAAAAATAAGTGCATTGAAGTCTAGTGTATGCGTTGACACATATTCCTATGCGTTGGTGTTTCATTCATATTCATATGCTAGCGTTGTCATATGCTTTGAATAGGAGATTGTGTTCGTCAATATTGTCATATGCCTAAGTTGGTTCATATTTGCAGACTACATTTATATATATATATATATTATTCGATTGCACTTGTTGATGTGCTGAATTTAGTGTCATATTGACGCTGTTTATCCAGGTTCATTGTACAGTTTGTGGAGTAGCATTCAACGTGCTGTTAGTTGCAGCGATAATCCAACAAATTTTGTCTAATTTCTACTTGAAGGTTGAGATTATCAGAGGTTGAGATCTTTGTTTTCAGGTTGCGGTTCTTTTTTTTTAGGCAAATTTTACACCTTTTTTTTTATAGGTTGATGGTCTCCCTCTTCAAAGCATTAAGACAATTTTCTCTATCATAAAACTTCAGCGTCTTGTTAGATTTGGAAGAGTTCAGGGAACGGTAATAAGTGTTTCACTGTTTTTGGTCACGCTAAGATCACCACCTTATGCCAACATTTCAGAGAGCACATTCAGCCTAGTGCTGCCATGCATTTTTGCATATTTTGTATTACAACTCTCTTTTTGGACTTATACATTAAGGGGGGAATGTTAGACACCTAATCCTCTAAGGATTGGTGTGGAATGTGAGAAGAAAAATGGATTTTAAGAGACCTTTGAATATGGAATCCAACTTTCACAACAATGTATTATAAATGTACATATATGTTAATAAGAAATGCAATTCATTGTTCTATCATTCATGACTCTTCACATTCATGTTTGCCTAACCATTATAATATGCATTATTTCATTCATGACCAATGATTAATTTGATAAAATTTATATAATAATGCATGATTTAATGTTTAGTTATGCTTAACCAACTAACTAGTATATTTGTGATGATTATGAGTTGCTTGAAGTACGTGGATGCATTATTTCCATTCTTTAATAGGTCATTTGATATGATTTTGATTGGTGATATGATATCACCCAGGATTAATCTGTGACTTCACGAGTTTATGTCATCCTTATTTGTTTATAATTACAGTAAGCTCATTGCCATAAAAATAATGGCGAGATACCTCATTTAGAGTGCAATTTATATGTTAACTGCATGTAATAAATTTATCTCAAGATGTTGCTAAGATCTTAGTATGATCTTGGTGTAAGCGTTGCTTCATATACCATGGTTATGGTTTAATTTATGGATCTATATATTTACTCATATTCTCATTATTTACAAATTTACTTACATGCATATTCATGATTGTATAATATGCTTCAGCTAACCTATGCTTTAGCTAACCTATTTTGGTATGTGACCTCTGTAACACAATGTGTTGAAAATACCACGGTTGATTGTTTCGTTGGACAATATAATGAACCCCTCTTAAGACAAGCACTAGTTTTGGTGCATGGATGCTTGAAGATCCTTATTTGGTATGATATAGCGTGTCATTTTATTCATTTGATGTGTTTATGAATCTAATAGTTCCTTCTCATGTTTTCGATTGTAAGTTATCAAACAAATATGTTTATGGTTGATCATTAATATGAGCATTTCACGGACATACACCTATGTATCAAGTTGCATTATTTTGAGTTACAACGCCACTTACATTGATTCTTATGATTATTAGGAAGGTTGAGTTAATTAAGTTGACTGTATAAAATTCATCATTTGTCACGCCATGGATGCTATCAATTCCTAATTGTTTAGGGCCATTGAGTGTCTTATGGATTTCAAAGAGTGGGTCAGGTTCCATTCTATGGTTTGAAAATTTTAATTAGCTTTAAATATATTGAGTATTTCCTACCAAGGATTACGCATGTTCAATGTCGATTGGTACGAATGAGGTTAACCTCACCCAAGTATCATGTCCATTTCTACATTAGGAGTATTTTCATTGGAATGAAGGTCTCACTCCTATGATCGTCTTGGTTTTGAGTATTGCTCAACACCAAGGAAGGATTTGAAAGGTGATCGAAGTCCTTAATACATAATACTTATAAGTGCCAACAACGTGGAGTAACACGCTCGCACATGGAACAAATATATGTTAGTGGAATTATACAGGAGTTAAGGATTTGAAGAATATTGGAGAATTATTGTACTAACATCTTAAATGTATGAATTTTGGATTAACAATCTGGATTATCAATATTCCTCACTTTCCCTCCCCTCGCCGATTTGTATGCATTGGTTTCCTTGGAGTGGGCATTATATATAGAGTGGACAGGACAAGTATTTCAGCATCATTGGATGGAGAGGTTTATGTTACATCATGCCTTTCCACCCTTGGTAGATATCATGTATGGATCAATCGCTATTGACAGAAGGTACACAATGAAGTCAACCCTCCATCAGTTATTTTGAACTTCCATTTCATGTTGCACTCAATAAGGATAAGGCTTGACTATGGCATGGGTGCAGGACAACAATATATCCATCCCGAGGAACTGATGCAGGAGCATCTAAGCCTAGACAACGATGCGATGGTGTGGTCACATGTCGTGGCTAATGAAAGTTTGGAGGAAGACTTGGTTGTTTAATTTTATTAATTGTAAAGTATGTAAGTAGTTAATTATTGCCTAATTCTGAACAGAATTGGGAAATAAGTGGCAAATGATACTCCCTTCGTGGAGATTAAGCCAATTAACTATATTGATTAGTTAGAGTAGGATGTGATTTATAAAAATATTGTGAAGTCCTTCATTTGTGGAAGGAGATGGTTAGACAGAGCATATATGTGTTTCCTTTATTTTCTGAAAAGGGAGAGACAAAGAAAGAGAAATCAAGAGGGAATTCTAAGCCTATGGGCAGATTAGGAATAGAGGCCACTAATTGAAGAATTAGGCCAAAGAGGAAGATTCAGGAGAGCAAAATAGTGTGTGGATTGTAATTGAAACATATGTCTTTTAATTTGTGTCATCGGCCAAGGCTAGAATCTGTAATCGTCTTATGTTGAATGAATATTATTGTGTGTGTGTGATCAATTATCTATCTTGTAAAATCCCTCGTTGTGCTTCTATTTCCTTTGTATGTGGGCGAGTGTTTATTCCTTTGTTTTTCTATGTTTCACGTGTAAATCACAAAAGTGATAGAAGTCAGGGCTTTTTATATAAAACTCAATGTTTGATGCCACTTTAATCCTGACCGTTGGATCACCATATCGGGTCGGCGAAGCTTGTTTGCATAGTTTTGGTCCCGTAAGTGTAAATTCAATTTACACTAAGATTTAGCGCAAAAACACAGTCGGATCTAAAATCCGGACTTGAAAATTTATGGACGGGGACCTATATTCTTATCGGGTCCGTAAGGCAATATCGCAGTGGCAGTTTTATAAATAGTAGCGGGTTATCGGGTGCAGGAAAGACGGTAAGTGGTAATTTCAAGTGACCGCCCGATTCCATTAGTTAAGTGACATGTAGCATGTGAGGAGGGGGAGAATCCGCTTTCCGGGCAGGTATCCTCCATGTTGCTTATCCACCCGAAGTCGTTGTAAGCTGTCTGATCCATTAGGTACAGATATATGGTGGAGGACTATCGAGTAGGTTTGTTGGTCGGGAAAGATCTGACCATCAAATCGGGAACTAGATCGACGGTCCAGATCTAATCGCATATCGCAGAGTATAGTGGACGGTGGACGGAGGCGCAGTGTTGGCGATGGATGATATGTGATGTGGCGATATGCCGATAGCGATGAATCATTGATCGAAGATTGAGGAAGTGGAGATCGGAGAGCACGGAGGTAGATTGGAGTAGGCAGAACGGATGATATTTATAGTGGCAGATGAATAAGTTTTGAAATCCGGTTATATGATTGGAGTGGGGTTTTCCCTTTGTCTTGTGTATTTCAATAAAAAGTGTTGCCAGGGGTTTTTTAAGGCTAAAAGCGATATAAAACATTTCCGATAGTGTAATGGTTCTGATAGTTCAAGTGGTCCCATTTCCTAAAGAAAAAGCACTAAGCTACGCTTTTGATATATATATGAGGGATGGAGCTTTAAAGGCTCATCAAGGGTGAATGCTTCTGATAAGGTGTTTAGGGTGTGGCAGCCATATGGTTGCATCAATTTTTGGTATCAGAGCAGGGAAAAGGAAGAAACTTTCATGCGAGAAGGATGTCTTGCTTATGAAGGTTATGATTACAAAGGTATGATAGTAGCAGCAGTTGAATGAATGACAATGTTTGGCACAAGACTACAGTGTGAGACTATAGGAAGAACTTTTGGGAAGTTCTTAGAGATTGTAGTAGAACCTCATTCCAACAGAGTCTTGGGATAGATAGGGACAGAGGAGTTTTTAAGAGAAGTGAGTGTAGAAACCAAAGATAGAGCAAGAGTGCTCAGTGCAAGTTCTAAAGAAAGAGGACCTGGAGACTAGGTAGAGGAGAAGCTTGGTTAGAAGATCAACTTAGAAGGAAGTTGATTGGTTGCAGGTGTAGAAGCTCACATAGAAGAGAAGATGGCTATGGAAAGTCATATGGAAGGTTTAGAAGAAGGCTGCAAGATGAATGAGAAGGGTGCTCAAACAATCCATAGGAAACAGATGAGTGAAGCAGAGATTGACAAGGAAATAGCTGAGATAAGAGAACTCGATGTGTTAGTAATGCTGCTAGAGGAGAACCAAAGGCAAGGTTGGGTCTTGAAGAGGAAGCTAGTGAAGTGGCCTAAGTTGCAGAGAAGTCTACAACAAGAACAGGTAAAGTGGTTGATAGAAAACCTCAGTGAAGCAGAAGTACAGATGGAAGTTTCCATTTGTAGACCAAAACACGGTGAAATGTTGGGTGAAGAGGATAGTGAGAGATCAGCTAAAGATCTCATGAACTATTGGAATAGTTCAGCACAATTAGAAGATATGATGACAAGGGAAGTAGATGAGGCAACCAAGCATTGTGATTTTAATTCTCATAGTTTGTGTATGTTTGCAGGATATGCAGAGGATGATGGATAGTCTAGTGAAACTGTCACAGAAAGGAATGAAGCTCTTTAAGTGAGGTGATCTAAAAATCACTCGTGAATGATCTCAGTTAATTAATGAAGGTATTACAGACTTATGTGCTGGGGTTTGCCTATGTTATTTTAAGCAACGGATCAATAAGATTGCAAAATATATAGGCACTTGAAATAGTAAGAGAAACACAGTAAGCAAATACAAAAAGACAACAAATTTAATAAGGAGTTCACCCAATCCTCCTGGGCTACGTCTCTTGGTCCACCCTTCAGTAGTGGCCTTTCTGTTGTGTCTTAAAGTAGAGAATTTACTATAAGGAGCTCAATTTGAGTCTCACTTAATAGAGAATGATCAGTAGGATTGTACTTGGATCCCCCAAGTCTCTATAGTATACAGACTCCCCTTACTGAATCTAAACCTCAACTGGTTTTAGTGGTATGAATCCAATTTGGTACTCAATACCTGACAAGAATACACAAAGGAGTTCCTTGAGCCTCTCAAGCCTTCTATAGAGTTCACAGACTCTCATATTCTCTCTATTTTATCTGCTCGCGCTGCCTTTGCTCTGTAGATCATCTCATCTTCTCTCTTCTATGCAATTCACTTCTTTCTCTACTTCTATCTCCTCTGCTCTTTGTCTATTCGTGGCTTAAAGCCAATTTTCTCCCTGACTATTCATTTTTTCTCCCCAGCTCTCTGGATCGCCTACCTCTGTCCACTGGAATTCCCCTGATCTGCATCATTATCGCTGTGTAACACCTCACAGAGAGGTGGCCACCTATTTCCTCACAAACTGAGTGTCATTTCTCTTTGAACAGTTGTCCTTTCCATTGCTCCAAGATTTCCCATGAAACTGATTCCTCTGCCAACTCATCGATCATTTCGAACCCTAAATCTCATGTAACTCAGTGTATTTCTCTGTTAAATCTGGTCTTCCATCAGGTTGATTCTCCGCAATTGATCTGGAGCCTCCAAATCCTACGGTCTCCATCTAGATCGTGCAAGTAAGTTTGTCAACTGTTACTCACGCGATGTAAGTGGTTTTCTCTCTCATATGCTGGACGGGTGTCACCCGGTGTGTCGCATCGCACTGAACTAAGCCAAACCCACTTACCGCTCGAAGTGCATGTGATATCCTGCCGTTTTGAGTGTGGGACCCTTCTTCTAACGGTTTTGGTGTTTTCCATGCGTTCTATGGGTTTCCTTCACTGAGAGTTAATTGCATATCAGAAACTGCATCTATTTTTGGATCTGGGCCTCTGATTGCCAATTGTGTTCATGCGCAGTCTCTATGGGCCAATGTTCAGCATGCTTTGACCAAGGGTCCTCGTTTTTCCGTGCTGTCCACAAATTGCCATTGTCCAAAGATCATTTCTGATAAGCTCGTTATTCACAAGATTTTGAAGCATGACATAATTTGAAACAATCATGGAAATGTTTAAGGATCCAATTCAGATCTCGAACTTCCCACTGAAAAACCTTTTTGACCACCAAAAGTTTGTTTTCAAGCATCAAATAAGTGAGGGTATACTTGTCTCACTTGTCCAACCTCTATCCATTTTGCACTGCTTGGCTAGGAACCCTTGAGTCCAATCCTGAGGTACTCAACATCTCCCCTGCGCGTCATCCTCACCTTCCTATCCAGAACTGTGTCTTCCTGCAATTCATTGAGATATTTAGGTAACAAATCATAAATAGAAGGCAATTGACTCTGCTCTTTGGGGTTGTCAATTAATGAAGGTTCAAATAGTCTCAAGCTGTCTGCATTAACAACTGAGTAGATGTGCATGTAAGCTGGTAAATCAAGGCAAAAAGAATTCTCACCAATTTTCTCAAGTATCTTGAAAGGTCCATACCTTATTGGCTTTAGCTTTTTACCTTGACCTTGCATTCTATCCTTGTTGATATACAACCGAACTTGATCACCAACTTGGAAACTATGCTCGATCCGATGCTTGTCATGCCTTGCCTTGTATCTGGCTTGGCTCTTTTCTAGCTGTTCCTGTACTACCTGGTGAATCTCTTGGATTTGTTCAATGAACTTGGTTGCCTTGTCCACATCATTGTGTCCATCAACTGCTATGTCTTTACCAAAGACAAAATCCAAGGGATTCCTTGGTGTGAAACCGAAATAGGTCTCAAAAGGAGATCTCTCTGTAGAATAATGTTTTTCTCAGTTGTAAGAATGTTGCACATAACACAAATGTTCATCCCAAAATTTGGGATGCTTGCTGCAATAGCCTCTGACCAACTGGATCACTGTCCTGTTGACCACTTATGTATAGCCATCTGTTTGTGTATGAAAGGTTGTGCTTCTCTTAATTTTAGTGTCGATCAGTTCCCACAGACTCGATCAAAACTTCCCAACAAATCGGGTGTCTCGATCAGATACAATGGAAGTGGGTACTCCAAAATGAATCCATACATGCTGGAAGAACAACTTTGCAGTTTCTTCAGCTATAATTTTCTTATTACAAGGTATCAAAATACACATTTTGTTGAACCCAATAATATCAACATATAAATAGTCATGACCTTTCCTAGATTTAGGAAATCCTCCAACAAAGTCCATGGAAACACTTTCCCATGGATGAGAAGGAACTAGCAATGGAGTGTAAAAGCCTAGTTTTCTATTGTTGGGCTTGCTTTTAGCACACATGGTACACCCTCTTACATATCTAGAAACTGTCTCATTCATTTTTGGCCAATAACAAAATCTTTGTAGCTGTGCAACCGTTTTACTTACCCCAAAGTGACCTAATATTAGAGAAGTGTGTGCTTCTCGAATTATCTTTACTCTTTCATTTTGTGGAATGCATAGCTTCCCACAATGATACAAGAGTTGGTCCTTATTGTGATAATCCAATTCTTCTACTCGTTTTCTTTGGCTTAAAATTGCATATACATCTTTCAAATCTATATCTTGAGCATATTGTTCAATGTAGCTCTCATGCGGTATTGAGTTATGCTCAAGTATAGTAGATGCATTTATAATTTGTCTAGATAACATGTCTACAACTTTATTATGTATGCCCTTTTTATATCTGATGACTAAATGAAACTGTTGTAGAAAACCCATCCATCTATAGTGTCTTGATTGATGCAACTTAGTTTAGGAGTGTAGATATTGAAGTGGTTGATGATCAGTATGTATAACTGTCTCTTTTCCCATTAAGTAACGTTTCCTCTTTTTCACACTCTGTACTAATGCATACAATTCTTTATCATATGTGGGATAGTTAACTACTGCAGAATTAAATGTCTGAGAATGATAACATATGGGTTTACCGTGTTGTATCAACACTGGTCCCATGGCATAGTCACTGGCATCCATTTGGATTTGAAATGGTCTTTGAAGATAAGCCAATGCTAGTACTGGTGCTGTACTAATCTTTTCTTTCAAGGTGTCGAAGGACTTCTGTTGTTTGCCTCCCCACTGAAACACCTTGTTCAATCCTATTAAAGCATGTAAGGGAGCTGCAATTAAGGAAAAGTTAGAAATGAACATTCTCTAATATTGTGTTGCTCCTAAGAAGCTTCTAACTTCTATAGCAGATTTGGGTTTAGGCCAGTTTACAATGACTGCCACCTTAGAGGGATCTATCTTGAATTCACCACCCCTTACTATATGACCCAAATAATTCAAAGATGTTTTTCCAAATTCGCATTTTGAGAGTTTAACATAAAGTTTTTCTCCTTTCAAAACATCTAGTGTCTGCTTAACATGCTTTAAATGTTCCTCCCATGTTTTTCTAAATATAAGAATGTCATTCAGGTATACAATAACAAAATCATCAAGAAAAGGTTTGAGTACATCATTCATTATTCTCATGAAAGTAGCGGTAGAATTAGTTAAGCCAAAAGGCATAACCAACCACTCATACAATCCCTACTTTGTTTTGAAAGTAGTCTTCCACACATCTTGCTCTCCGACTTTGACTTGATGATACCCACTATGCATGTCTAACTTGGAAAAATTAACAACTTCTTTTAATTGATATAATAGATCATCTATGTGAGGAAGGGGATAACGATTTTTGATTGTTATCTTATTCAATGCTCAGTAATCAACGCACATTCTCCATGTGCCATCTTTCTTTCTTACTAAAATGATTGGAGATCCACACGGTGATGTGCTAGGTCTAATGAACCACTTCTTGAGCAATTTTTGCACCTGCTTCTTGATTTCTGCATTCTCTAAAGCGAACAACCTTTTATACCTATGGATGTAATTGTTATTTCATCACCTAAGTCTAACCCCAAATCTTTCTGATTAGTTGCAATGGTCTTCTTCTTCTTGCCCTCGAACTTATTAGGTCTCAACTCTGGATGCAGAATCCAATAGTGCTCATCATCATTCCCATCCTTCTTACAGTGAGCGCATGAAGACTTTCTTTTTTGTGCAGTGTTGACCTTCCTCTCTTTCCATCTCTATTTTCTTTTCTCCTTATTCTTGCTTGCAGTGGGCTTGGATGATCCCCCAAATTCTAGGTTCCCATTCTTTCCTCTAGCTTCTAGATGCATAGCTTGAACAGATACCTCATCTATACTAGTGGTGTTGTTGGGAAAAGTATCCATTTGGAATGCCCCTATCCCACTCTAAGGTGTGATAGTGCCTTAGCAACAAACAAGGAAAACTAATTGAGTATTTCTTCTTTATGAAATGTAAATGAGGAGAAAGGATGTAACTAACCCGTGTCTTCCGCTAGTTTGTTGATCCAGTCACTCCTCTCTTCAGTGGCTCTCAACTCCTTGCGCCCAACTTCACCGAATTCCTGCAAGATCACAAGAGAGAGAAACTACACGAAGATATAGATATACATTCATAAAAAGCTCAAGATCAGATTAAGCTAAACATGTAAGCATAACAAAACATCATTGGTACACAGCATGTAGGAGAAACTCAAATAGTTTATTGATAGAATAAGAAAGTCCAAGAGGAGATACAACCAAGTGAGTTCTGATCCAGCATCTACCTCCCAGCAAAGGAATCCCTTCCTCTCCTCCAACAAAGCATAAATCACCCAATGTACTAATCTCAATCTCAAACCAACAACAATTCTCTGCAAAGTACAAAATTACAGCCTCCTGATCCTCTGGGTGAGAGATCCATATATAGATGTAAGCAGAGAGGATGAGTCAGCTTATGTTTTGACTTGTGGCTTCTCTCTGTCAGTTCTTTCTTCCACTTGGAGGTTGAGAGCCTCTTACTCATCACTAGTCGAATTCATTGAGGCAAGTGTCATTGGAGAAGATTCTGGAAGGTTCCAGGGTCTTTCCACCTCGTTGAATGAGTTTGCCATTTGTCATTTCCCGCTCAGCGCACCCTGGTAGTGCTTTTAGGTGCGTTGCAATGCACCCAGCTAGTGTACCGGGGTGCACTGCAATGCAGGTAGCTAGAAGAGCTTCTGAATTGATCCTGAATTGACTGTTTTTGAGTTGTTTTTGGTGGAGAACTTCTGGGAGAAGCTGTCATTGGTTGACCTTGTTCCTTTAGGGGCAGGAACAACTCTTTTAGGGACTTTGGATCCCTTGGATTATGGACATTTCATGCTCAATGCTGTAACGCACAAAAATGTCTATAACAGTTGCCCCCTAAAGTGTGAGGCCGTTTATCGGGTGAAATGCTTTATTAGGAGGATCCGAAGTTCATTCAATGCTGGGAGGAGACCTGTAATAAGATACAATACAAGACATTATTTTTCATACTGTTTTCATGATCTAGCTGAGGCGGGCATTCCCATGCTCAACTTTATAAATTCATTTTATGTACATAGGACAGACAATCGTCTGATGGTAGACTGATGATTTTGATGAAATCATCATCCTTTTGGTAGGATGATTATCTGTGTTGCAATGCTGTACATGTCAATGTCTTTATTTTTCCTGAATATATATCGCAGCCCGGATGGATGAAACTAGATCCAGGGTCTTCAATCTTGTTCAATCTTCACTCTAAGTACAAGTGCATCCATGTGAGAAATGTTTTGAAGTCGAACATGGAAGGACATCGCTTGATTACCAGTCAATGATGTAAACTGTTAACAAGCGCGAGAGGAATCACCGATAATGATAATGACCCTCAAGGTACTACAGTACAATTCACGTGGTGTGAATAAAGGACTTGGCATCGAACACCACGCAAAATCTTTCGGTCGAAGGTCATTGATGTATACCTGTCACCAGAAGTGAGAAACTTGCCATTGAGGCATGCAAGCTTCAAAGTACTGAAGGGGGTGTTCCTAGATCAACTTCTTGGATAATGAGCTGATGTCGACAAGAAGCGATCCGTCAAAGGAGGGCCTTAATGTATCCCACATCAGTGACACGGAACGGAGCAAATGATTTTGATGGAGGTGAAAACGATCTGATGATATATGGTTCAGGGTGGCGGTCATGAAAGAATGAAGGATAATGTATGGTAGTGGAGGGGACACGGTTGACTTCTCTGGATGACTTCTCTTGAACATATCGGCGACACTTATGTGATGGATTGGTAGCATTTACCCCAAAGGTGGATGGTATGGCGAGACCATGGTGATGTGACCGGTGAATGAAACAACCCAACCCGACTTAGGCACGGAGCGGAAGTGTCATGTTCAAGAGCGACTTGCTACCAATAAAGTTCTTTGAGTTTCTTCCCAATTTTCCCCAGTCATTGCTGACCAGTACCTCTTTATTTTTGTCAAGCTTGAGGAGGATAACATATGCTTGTTCAATAATTTTCCCTTTAGGCAAACCCATCGCTATGTTTTAACGAGCCTAGTGATAGTGAAACTCGTTCTCGTCTAAAGACAAGTTTGTCCCTATTAATGTTTTTTAACGAGTCTAACGACAAAGATAACTCGGTCCTTTTCATTTTTAGAGAGTCTGAAAAGGTACGTAAAGTTAGCTCCAAAAGTCCTTTTTCGTCATCTAATCCCTTAAGTCCGAACAAGTATAAAACAATACAGAAGGGATGAATTTTCGATAGTTTTAACGAGCCGAACAAAACAAGCGCTCGATCTTTTTGTGCAATAATCCCTGAGGTCCAAAAAGATTAAAATCTAGAGGAGGGATAGCACTTGTGGTCGCTTTAACGAGCTAGAAGGCCAAAACTCAGCAATCTTTTCATATTTTACGAGTCAGATGAAAAGAGCTTAAAGAAGACTCGTCTTTTGAGGAACGAGTGATAAAACGGGTTAGCAGCTGATTCCAGGTAAGGGTTGGAATTTTCCAATCACGGCAGTGTCACAAGGATGGCTAGTGAAATCACTCTTCACAGCTGTTCCTAAAAATGGGTAAATAATCAAATGGAGGTGAATGATCGGCCAAATGAAAAGTGGAGGTGACGGTGCAAACACGACCAAGGCTTTAATGGCTGATAATGTTACATTCACGGTGGTTATTTACCGGAGGATAGTTCATTTTTTAACGAGCATGAACTATGTGCTAAAACTGCTCAATCATATGTTTATTTTTTAACGAGCATGAACTATGCGCTAAAACTGCTCGATTTTCCAGTCATATGATAAGAATGTCTCATGTAAGATCCCATTTTTTATGGAGCTTGCGCCTTACAAAGCTATGCCCCGCATCCTCTCGTTATGCAAGTTCGGAAACGACTAATCCTACGAGTTTAAAGGGTTAGACCTATAGGTTTAAAGGGAGGACCTAAAAATTTAAAAAATAAATAGCCGCCCCTTGCTTGCACTCCAAAAGGGTTGCATGCCCCCAGGTAAAAAACAAAGTTTCAAGGTTACCCCTACTTTAGTCCGATAAAACATTTGTTTCAGCGAGAGAGGCCTACCTCTTACAGGTCACCCAAAGATTGTTCTATTAATATTTCAAACAAAGCACTTCTTCGGCAATGTCTATCGAGATAGACAAAGGTGATTGACTCAATTCTGTCAACTCACATAACTTTGACAAGAGAATCTTATTCTAGAACAACCCCTCTTCCAATCACGGATGGGGTACGGACTAGTCATATTCTCCCATGGAAACCTACCCTATAGCCAAAGTTTTCCTGCCGAAGCAGACCAGGACGCATGCCCCCTGGGTTCCAGTCATATCCCTCTGAATTACTCGCGCTCATCGGGAGGACGGACCGTGGGTTGAGACATTTCTTGCGTGAAGAGACCATTTAGGCATGGTATATGACTATTTGTGATGCGTGATCCGGGAAATGAAAGCTGGTCCACGAGCTTGACCACTCTTCCTTCGTGCGGAAAACACATTACTCTAAAGAGTGAGGAGACGATGGCTACCATGCAATATATATAGTCTCGTCCAAGGAGTAGGTTATAATCCAAGGGTCCTTGAACGACCATCACGTTTATTTGAACGGTCTTCCCTTTCAATGTGATAGGCACATTGGGGAGGATCCCTAAAGGTCGACTGGTTCCTTTATCAAAGCCTGTCAGATTTCTCATTTCAGGCAAAAGCGCTGGCGAACCAAGCGCTTTCCAAGCAATAGAGGAAAGGATACTCACAGATGCCCCCTCATCAATGATGGTGCTAGCCATGACCATTCTTTATATTTGGACGATAATTCTGAATGGTATGCTTGCTGGCGAATGGGGTCTGCCTAGTTGGTTCCAGTCGAAGGAGACAACTAGGTTGCTTGGTGGTGGGACCGAGTAGACGGCCGGGTATCGCTCTGACGAACTTCCTTCCTGCGATAAAGGAATGGGGGAATTGCCCCCGTGCTCGTCGGAGTCTGTGTTGATGAAGAGAATTTGGATGGTGTCATCTTTATCCTCTTCAGTGACTATATCATTCGAAGACAAAACCTCTGAAGGCAAGACCGGGTCAACTGTCGCCTCGACCTTTTGACTTTCGTCGTGTATGGATTCAGCTGGTTCATCTTCAATGACCGGCGTTTCAGCTGACCACTTGAGCGGGCTAGCTGGATTTTCAACTAACGAAGGACTCGGCAAGAGTTTTTTATATCCAGGAGGAAGTCGTAACGGTGAAACCGAATGATCATCCAAAACTCTTTTTGCTTCGTCTAAGAAGGGACAATGGTGGATAGCATGATTGCCTTCGTACAGTCTACAAGGAGATCTAGCTCTCCCTTTTTGTCCAAGGACTTCAATTTCGCTAGTTGACGGTGTGCATTCAACATGGCTATCAGAGGTTGATGCCACCGGATTGTGCAAACGGGGAGACCAGTCCCTTAGTATCCGAGGGATGCAGCGACAATCTCTGTGGAAATGGTCTCCCTTGCATATGACACATGGCGATTTAGGCCTAGTCAGTGCTGTGCGTGGATTTTTGTGAGACGACACTTGTTTGCCCCCAGTCGCTTTTGGCTCCTTCTTCTTCTTCTCTTTCTTCTTCTTTTCCTTCTTCTCCTTAGGAACTTGGTTTTTTGTTTTACCAGTTCCGTCAAGCGAAGAGGAAGGAGTAGAGGAAGGATTAGAGGAAGTAGAAGGCTGGTCGGCAACTCTGGACTAGTCTAACTGTTGATTCGACTGTTCAGGAATAGTGGTGTTCTGAACGACATTGGTTGAGAAGAGCCAGACCGGCAAGCCAATTGTCAGTCCTGGAAGCGACAATGTGGCCATATGGGGCGCACCAACATCTCCCCAAGAGGAGAAGGGACTAGGATTTCCACCAAGGGGAATTCCTTGGTTGGTAGGCTCCATTTTCTCAACCTAAAGATCAACGCAAGAAAAAGGGTATGAATATTCCATTTAAAATAAATTTTAACGACGCTTGGACACAACTTGCTTTTTCAATTTTAAAGAGTCGAGAAAAAGCAAAAGATGACTCTAGTCTCCTTCAATGTTTTAACGAGCCCGAAGTGGCAAATGCTCGGATGGAATTTTTCTGTTATAGAGTCTAAAAAAGGCCAAAAGGAACTGCTCTGGAGTTCTAGGTAGAGGGTGTGCCAAACTTTTCACAAAACCACAGAATACTTTTTAAGGTACGGGCGATCGATCTTCCCGAATGCTGTGTTCAGTGCATTGCGATCAGTATGGCGGCCGAGACGACTTCCTAAGGATAAAGGTTTTATGCCTATAGGGGTCTCCCAATATATACTCGACAGTACGTGGGAGCACAATCCGTTCTGGCGCTTATCGTCTCTCAGGAGGAATCACCCAACCATCCGCGAGATTGACAGTCACCAGGTTTTACGACGTCGGAACACGTCTCTAGCCTAGACCTCTATGTTGTGCGTTAAGTTACAAAGCGTTGTTAAGTTCATTCAATTTATTTTAAGTCTATCTTTCTTAGAAGTTTTCCTTTTTGGATCACCACGAGATGGATGATACAATTCCTAAATGCAGTCTAAAGATGATAAGCAAGCTTTTATATCTTTTCAACAATGAAAATCCTAGCTACAAGTGGAAAAGAAAGACACAATCTTTTATCAAAGAGCATAGAACACACTGTAAATGCAGTTTTCCTAAATCAAAGCATGCAAACTATCAAAATGAAAATGCACATATGCATGTATTTGTTTTCGCTTTCTTAATATTGATGCCTAAAAAGAAAGCTGTTGTACAAATTTGAATTCGATTTCAAGTGAAAACATAAACAAGTTTCTTTTTGAAAACAAAAAGACGATTACGACACTTTATGATTTTGAAGTAAACACTTGTTTCGACACTAGAAATGCATAAATTCAAACCAAAAGACAAAATTAAAAGCGTAATCAACTGTGAACATCAAACAAACTCCCTCCTAAGATCAAAACGACACTTACGACAGGTCTAGATCTAAGGGCGACAGTATGACTAGTTTACTTTTGTAATGGGAAACTGCAAATGATGTAACAAATACACAAAGAACAAATACAGTTTCTTTATACAACTGAGGTGGAATTGAGGCAAAGAAAAGGGGTTTCACATAGGTACACTGACTGATAACAGGCTGCAAAAAATAGAGATAAAACTGAGCAAAAGGAAGCAGGGAACCACAGCTGCACAAGGAAAAGGCTGATCAGCGCACCCTCAGCACAGAGAAACTGAACTTCAGCACAGGTATCCTTCACGAGACCTACGTTGAAATGTAGAACCTCTTCACAGAGTCTGCGCTGAAGCAGAAACGAGAATTGTTTCTAGGTTCTGGGTCACGGTTTGCAGTTTAATCTACAGTTTTTTACCGAATAAAAGCTATCAATTAGGTACAATTAGGAGGATGATTTAAAGGAGAACTAAGATCTATCACAAAGGGATGTTAGAGCACTTGTGGATCAGCTGTTCAGATCATAAAAACAGGCCCAGTGAGTGGACTAGAGTGGCAGATCTCTACTTTGCATTTGAAAATGGCAAATGCATTTCGATTCGGCACTCCTGAGTTTATGAGAAGAACAACAATAGAAACACAAATAAACTAACAAGATACGTTCCCCAGTGGAGTCGCAAATTTGTTGTTGGGAAAAGTATCCATTCGGAATGCCCCTATCCCACTCTAAGGTGTGATAGTGCCTTAGCAACAAACAAGGAAAACTAATTGAGTATTTCTTCTTTATGAAATATAAATGAGGAGAAAGGATGTAACTAACCTGTGTCTTCCACTAGTTTGTTGATCCAGTCACTCATCTCTTCAGTGGCTCTCAGCTCCTTACTCCTTCACCGGCCCAGCTTCACCGAATTCCTGCAAGATCACAAGAGAGAGAAACTACACGAAGATATAGATATACATTCATAAAAAGTTCAAGATCAGATTAAGCTAAACATGTAAGCATAACAAAACATCATTGGTACACAGCATGTAGGAGAAACTCAAATAGTTTATTGATAGAATAAGAAAGTCCAAGAGGAGATACAACCAAGTGGGTTCTGATCTAGCATCTACCTCCCAGCAAAGGAATCCCTTCCTCTCCTCCAACAAAGCATAAATCACCCAATGTACTAATCTGAATCTCAAACCAACAACAATTCTCTGCAAAGTACAAAATTCCAGCCTCCTAAACCTCTGGGTGAGAGATCCATACATAGATGTAAGCAGAGAGGATCAGTCAGCTTATGTTTTGACTTGTGGCTTCTCTCTGTCAGCTCTTACTTCCACTTGGAGGTTGAGAGCCTCTTACTCATCACTAGTCGAATTCTTTGAGGCAAGTGTCATTGGAGAAGATTCTGGAAGCTTCCAGGGTCTTTCCACCTCGTTGAATGAGTTTTCCAGTTGTCATTTCCCGCTCAGCGCACCCTGGTAGTGCTTTTAGGAGCGTTGCAATGCACCCAGCTAGTGTACTGGGGTGCAATTCAACGCAGGTAGCTAGAAGAGCTTCTGAATTGATCCTGAATTGACTGTTTTTGAGTTGTTTTTGGTGGAGAACTTCTGGGAGAAGCTGTCATTGGTTGACCTTGTTCCTTTAGGGGCAGGAACAACTCTTTTAGGGACTTTGGATGCCTTGGATTATGGACATTTCATTCTCAATGCTGTAAGGCACAAAAATGTCTATAACAAGTGGGATTAAACATGAGGATGGTGTGCCTCATGTAGCTGTGTAGACCACCTATGTACTTCAACAGAGTCTCAGGTGAGTCTATTGAAATTCCTAGAATCAAAGATCTTTTCTTAAATTCTTGGGTGTAACGTTGTACACTTTTCCCTTTCAATTAGTGAAAAATTTGCCAGCTCATCATGGCATGCTACATGTAAGCTAGTAGATAGAACTGCTTTTTGATTGCAGAAACGAATTCATTCCAGAAGGAAAGAATCTTACCATGTTTCTTCATGTCAGCTTGTGTCCTGCCTTCCCACCATACCAAGGCAGTGCCTCCGAGGCGTAGGCTGGTAGCTGAATCTTACTCTTGTCTGAGTCGATACTCTGCACTCTGCAATAAACATCAATTTGTCTGATCCAATTATCCAGCTTCTTTGCATTCAACTCTCCATCATATATTGGTAAATCAAATTTAACATCTAATTTAGTCAAAGATGTCTTCTTTCTACTTTTAGGGCTATTAGGAGGTTTGAGAAATTTTTCTTCTTTCCCTTTGCCTTTAGAGTGGTCATGCAGGAGAGACTCTTCTACTCCTTTATCTTGGTTGGAGCCTGATGAGTCTTCATTTTTATGTTTCCTAAAGTCCCTATACATTTCTTCCACCATTGACTTCAAGGTCATAAAACTATCCATGCACTAGGAATCTGATTCCAAGGGATTTTCTTCTGACATTTTCTTATAGGAATAGACTCTTCGAATTACTGGATTAGTTTCAACAAACTCTCCTCCTAATTTAAGCTTTTACCTAGTTAGCATTCAACAAAAAAAATCTAGCACAAGCTTGTCTAACCTTAAAAACCCTAGAAACTTTGATACCACTTGATTTTAAAATCACTCATGAATGATCTTAGTTAATTAATGAAGGTATTACAAACTTATGTTTTGGGGTGTGCCTATGTTATTTTAAGCAACGGATCGATAATATTGTGAAATACACAGGCACTTGAAACAGTAAGAGAAACACAGTAAGAAAATACAAAAACACAACAAATTTAATAAGGAGTTCAGCCAATCCTCCTAGGCTATGTCTCCTAGTCCAGCCTTCAGTAGTGGCCTTTCTATTATGTCTTAAAGTAGAGATTTTACAATAAGGAGCTCAATTTGAGTCTCACTTAACAGAGAATGATCAGTAGGATTGTACATGGATCCCCAAAGTCTCTAGAGTACAAACACTCCCCTTACTGAATTTAGACCTTAACTAGTCTCAGTGGTATGAGTCCAATTTGGTACTCAATACCCGACAGGAATACACAGAGGAGTTTCTTGAGCCTCTCAAGCCTTCTCTGGAGTTCACAGACTCTCAAAATCTCTCTGTTATGTCTGCTCAATGCTGCCTTTGCTCTGTAGGTCAACTCTGCTTCTCTATTCTCTACAATTCACTTCTTTCTCTACTTTTGTCTCCTTTGCTCTTTGTCTGTTCGTGGCTTGAAGCCAATCAGCTCCGTGACTATTCATTTACGCTTCTCGTCTCTTTGGATCGCCTGACTCTATTCGTTGGAATTCCCATGCTCTGCATCATTATTGTTGTGTAACGCCTCACAAAGAGGTGGCCACCTGTTTCCTCACGAACTGAGTGTCAGTTCTCTTTGAATGGTCGTTATTTCTGTTGCTCCAAGATTGCGGACGAAATTGATTTCTTTGCCAACTCATCGGTCATGTCAGACCCCAAATCTCATGTACCTCAGTCTATTTCACTGTCAAATCCAGTATTCCATTGGGTTGATTCTTCACCATTGATCTAGAGCCTCCAAATCCTACGGTCTCCATCTATATCACGCGGGTAATTTACTCGACCATTACTCATGCGATGTAAGTGGTTTTCTCTCTCATCCGCTAGATGCGTGTCACCCGGTGTTTGGCATCGCGATAAACTCAGCCAAACCCGCTTACTGCTCGAACTGCACCCGATATCCTAGCAATTTTGGGCGCAGGACCCGCCTTTTGATGGTTTCGGTGATTTCCGTGTGGTTCTATGCTTTTCCCCATGACCAAGAGCTCGGGGCTTTCCTTCACTGAGAGTTTTTCCCTGCAATACGCGAGGAGCACAATTGTGTATCAAAAACTGCCTCTATTTTTGGATTTGGGCTACTGATTGCCAATTTGCATTCACGCATTGTCTCCATGGGCCAATGGTCAGCGCGCTTTGACCGAGGGTCCTCGTTGTTCTGTGTTGGCCACAAATTGCCATTGTCCAGAGGTCATCTCTGATAAGCTCTTTATTCATAATATTTTGAATCCTGACATAATTTTAAATAGTCATGGAAATGTTTAAGGATCCAATTTGGATCATGAAGTATGATCGAGAATGCCTTCTAGAGGAAGAAGGTTCTAATTTATTACAGCAGAAGGAGTTCATAGATTGATTTCTGTTTGGTGTAAGACAGTTAGATGAAGTTGATATTGACCAGAAATCTAATGAAAATGCCATAGTGGTTGTTAGATACCTATACCAATAGGTTTCATATTTCATGATTGGCGAAGGAAGTTCCAAATATGCTCTGCTTTGGTGATGCAAACATCCCATATTTCCAAGGGAATGAAATATGTGTACATAGCTTGATGTTGACTGAATTTTGGATGGATGGTCCAACAGCCTAATCTGGATCATGCCATGTTTCAATTTCTTGTCATTAGAATAGAGAAAGAAGCCTGTCCAAACTGTTTAATCTTGGCAGGCTAGTAGTTAGGTAGAGAATTAAGGTTCCCAACTGCTTAATCTGGGGCCTTGGAAGTAATAAGGTTAGTTGTAGATAGAAAATCAAAAGAAAAAATCCAAAGGAAAAGAAAAGGCACATAAGTGTTTGCAAGTCTAAATGCACCCTCCTTGGAGTAACAAAAAAATGCTAGGCAGTAGGTGGGTAGGTAGATGGGGTTTCAGAAGCATGATTCCTTTATCACTGGCTCAAGCAAAGGAAAAACATGGTGCCAGTGCAGGTCTCCTATTCAGAAGTTTTGCAACAGTACAATGAAGCATGTCTAACTCCCTAATACCCCCCACTATACTCATTACTAACATCCCAATACTACTTATGTTCATGGAAAGAGGCAAAGTCTTGTGTTGGTTCTTGGTTCTTTAAAAGCCACATTTCTTGTGTCAAATTCTTTTCATTTTGATCTACTTCCTAAACTAAGTTCATTTCATATAAACTTAGTGGTTTTTCCCCTTATCCACCTTCTCCACTCATATTAACTCCTAACTTCTTATTATCTAAATCCCCTATCTCCCCCTTTTCCCCTACTATTATAAACACTATGGTGTATAAACCCCAAGCAATGTATAAATATTCCCTCCCCCTGGCAATTATAGCCATATGCCTAAAAGCAGGGATTATATTGACCCCTGGTCAGTCTAATAACCTAAGCTACACCCCTTTCCCCTTCACAAACCTTTGAAATCATTTACCCACTTCATTTGCAAAAGGCCTTGTAAAAACCCACTATTACTCCTAACCCGCGCTATTTGCAAAATACACTAAAAAACCATTTTTTCCGCCTTATCCAAAGTTTTGTTGCCATGCGCCTTTCCACAAAAAACATTGGAAAAACCCGCAAATCTGCCAAAACCCAAAGTTCCGCCCGGGCGCACATTTCAAAGAATATATTAAAATATTCCCGCCCGCTGCCGTATCGGTCTGACAACTTGCCCTCCCGCCAGCCGTTGGATCTGGGCTTTCCCATCCGACGGCCCTTATCAATTTCGGAGCGGCCCCGATGTACTGCCGTTACCTCCCGAAATTTGTCAGAGGGTGACGTCAGGCCTCTGCCACGCGTCGCCCCCAAATCTTATCGGGTCGCCTTCTGACAATCCCGCTTCCGTATGAAGAGCGGTGCGATATTATACCGCTTACCACTCCCAGTTTTCAGCTGTTCTGTCATGCCAACGTCACGCCACTCCACCGCCGCGTCAGCACCCCCGCCCGCCATCGCTCCGACATGTCCTCCACCTATGCAGTCCCCGTGGACCACTCACAGGCTGCCACGTCACCCGATGACGTCATGCTGACGTCACCCGACCTTGACCCCACCTGATGACGTCATGCTGACGTCATCCAAATTTTCGCGCCAACGCCCAAAAGTCCATATTTGGCCGAATTTTGTCGTTTTTGCGCATTTTCATATGTTTTTCTGCTCTGCCTCCTGCATGCATTTTTACGTCCTTTGCTGCCGCCAACCTACCAAGACCATTCCAGAGCTACTGCCACTCAGCGTTTGACTGCAACCAAGCTCCTCCATCGTTGTAACACCAGGTATTTACCAATTCTCCGACTGCGCGCTCTGTTTCGTCCTGCATTGTTAAGAAACCATTAAAAATTGACCATTTTCCCTGGAGAAATAGGCCTGCTACGCCTTAAAACCAATTTCATCACTTTCTAACCGGCCAATTGTGCCCAATTACACCCCTGTTGCTCTGAAACGGGCTGTAATTCAGCAAATTACCTAACCTACCGCGCAGGACGGTATTTCTTCCAGAAACAGT
Source organism: Pinus tabuliformis (assembly GCA_031772625.1). Lineage (NCBI taxonomy): Eukaryota > Viridiplantae > Streptophyta > Pinopsida > Pinales > Pinaceae > Pinus > Pinus tabuliformis. The sequence continues at coordinate 1,440,374,668 of CM062820.1, forward strand.
CGAAATTCAAACCAAATTCACTTGTAAAACATGGATACACCAGTAGCACCTGTTGCCCTAAATGTTGCTCCATTGAATGCCCCCTAGAGAGAGTTGGAGTGGAAACCATTAGCAGATCAGGATTACCAAATATCAGAGGAAATGCTAATGCATAGCAAGTATCACATTCACTTGCTAAATGAATTGAAACTCAAGCATGACAGTGGAATGGATATATTGGGCATTTGGGACTCTTTCCTCCCCATCTTCAAGCTACCTCAGGTCAACCAATTCCCTGACCTAATCCACCAATGTGCTGATTGCTATGACCCCACTCAGAGGGCTGTGCTTGACCCTTCAGGCTCAGTTGTTTTTTATGTCACCCCTGAAGCCATCAGAGAGATGCTGAACTTCAAGACTGATAATAAATTAGTCCCTTTGTCACTATTGGATCTGATAAAACAAGGAGATAAACTGACAGATGCTCAAATCACTAAGATAAATCAATTGTTCATTGATTCAACTTCTGATACCATGAGGTACCCTCCCATTTCTCATGTATACCTGAATCAATTGGGCAGAGACCTTGCAGATATGATTAGTCCCATACTGGGCTACAATTCAATAGAATTTGTTGATGAAACTGTGCTGGTGATGATGGCCATGTTTTCCCCTGGTAAGCCCCCAATCTGTTATGACTATGCCACTTACATCTCCAATAAAATACATGAGCAATTGATAGACTTGGCAAGAGAAAGGCTGTTCAGATACACCTCCTATATCTACCATTTAATCCTATACTATCAGCATGAGAAATTTCCTTTTCCTGTGAAAAGAGTGGATGCACAAGGAAATCCCAGGTCAGTGGTTTATTGGTCCTCTGCTTTCCACTGTAGATCTTATTCCCCATACACTTATTGTGAGTTTATAGACCTCTTCATCCACCCAGCCATGTCTCTGCTTATGAGCTCACCTCCTCCAAGACTGACTGATGAGATGTAGAGGATTCTTCAGTTGTCCAAGGTATACAGCATTGGGGATTGGTATTTTTACCAAAACCACACAGTTATTAGAATATATGGGTGTGAGTTGCCCCCATACAGATTGCCCAGATATGTGCCCATGAGATTGTTTGCCCTCGAATACTTCAGGCAATTTGGGAATGCTGATGTGCTCCATTTCTCAAGCAGGGGCAAGAAAGCACAGCTTAAAGTTAGAAATCAATTAGGCCACTTCATTTACAATAAAAGGGAGGAAGGTTGGCAAGAGGCAGATAGAATGCTAGAAAGCCTTGGCTTACAAACCAGTTTCCTTTGGAAACCATATGACCCAACTCATTTCATAAGCTTAAGAAGGATCAGATATAGGCTGGCCAGTTATGGTTACGTAAGGTTGCCTCACATAGAAAAATATGCAAATCAACTAGAATGGAGGGAAGGCACCTTAGAAGAAGCTACTACACAAGAAGAACTAGCTCAAAGAGGAATGAGAAATCTCCAAAAGTTGGCTGACTTGGAGCTTTGTTCACAGGTATTTTCTCTCCCAGGCACTCAAGTGGGAGCAGCTGCCTCATCATCTACAACTCCACAAAAGACATTCCAAGCCCCAATCATAGCAGAGACTTCAGCCAAGGATAAAGGCAAGGAAACAGAACAGAAATCAGCCCAAGAAGAACAGCCCGAAAATCATCCTGAACAGCGGGAAGAAATGGCAGAGGCTCCTGGTCCTAATGATCAGCAAACGCAAGAAAAGGAGGCCTCAGTGCAAAATGTTACAGTGGAGACTTCGGTGCTCCAAACCCCTATAAATGAAGAGAGGGGTAAGAAGAGAGACAGAGAGGAACAAACTCCCCTTAGCACCGCAACATCACAGCAAGGGGAAAAGAGACAAAGGCTCGATCCTTTCTCAGAGGAGGAGATGCCTTTTGGTCAAACGCAGATGGGTCCCCCCAACACAGAGGTATCAGCTAGCTCATTACAGCAAGAGCAGCAAAGAACACTTGGAGGAGAGGTCAGCTCCTCAGGGCAACAAAGAAAGGGTGAGTCTAGCATAAAGAAACAATTCATAGACATCAAGACCAGAAATGAGCCATTGAGGTTACAACTATACAACCACTTGTTGAAAATGGCTCCTACAAACCAGCAGAGGTTGATGTCTGCATATGATGTGCAAGAGGGAAAAATGATAATGAGCCATTTCAAGCCCACAGCACTGCAACCACAGTCTGCAGCTGATTATATAAGAACAAACTTGGAAATCTTGTCCAAGGAAATCCACCCAATGGATCAAATTGAATTGCATAAACAGACGGGTGAGATGGTGTATGCTACCCTAGCAGATAATACATTGACAAATTATAGATTGCAGAATTCTTTGAATAATACCACTGCACAATTGGAGTTAGAAAAGGCATCCTCCCAGGCTAAAGACAACAGGATAAGGTCTTTGGAGGATATAATCATAGAGCTTGGGCATGACCCAAAGGACCCTAAAGCTATAAAGGAGCTGCTAAAGATAAGAGATGCAGACATTGCAGCTCTAAGGAAGATGATAAAGGTCCCAGCAACTCTTCACCCTCAAACAGAGGAGGTTGCCCAGCAAAGGAAGGACCAGGATGCAGCAACATTGCTGGTAACACTGCACAAACAGTTGGTGCAGACTGAAGAAAAATTAATAGAAACAGAGGCTGCATTGTAGGCCGCCCTACAACAGAAATAAGGAGGCCAAACAGTTCAGCCCCCTCCACAAGTAATCAACCTTGAGGAACCCCCTCAAATTGTCACTCCTCCTGCAGTGCAAACACAAGAGACAGCTCCATCAACATCAGCACCAGCAACAACATCAGAGCAGGCTCCAAGCCTTGACATGCAGAAGCTGATGAATGAAATTCAAGCCCTGGAAGCCCAAATGGCAGAGCTAAATGAGGCCAAGGAGAATTTAGCTAAGCTAAATGAAAAATATGACAAATCCAAACAAAGTGTAGCTGAAAAGGGAAGGGAAATAAAGGCTCTCAAGGAGAAGATAAAGGAGCTGGAGAAAGAGCTCACCCTTGACAAGGTTGTAACTGAAATCAAGAAAGTTTTATGGGCCAATATTGGCCAATCAATCACAGATCAATGGCAGTATATAGAGACAATTCATGAACAAATGGAGCTCATAGCCAAAGCACACATGGAAGTCCAAAGGGCAAGGGCATCTGTAGGCAATATGCCTGAGATAGCCAATAGAACGATCAACGTTCTCAATAACCGTACAGGTCCTCAGCTGGCAGCAATAGGAATCCCCAATAGAACTGAAACCATCCTATTGATAAAGAGGGTCCTTACATTGAGAAGCCTGGTACAAACACTGGATAGAGGAAGCCAGGACATGCAAACAGAAGTAAACAGATTCATGGATAAGTTTGCAGCATTACAGAGTAGAGGCCTTCCTGGCTTGCTGAACAGCGCAGGGAGGCTACTATCACATGAAAATTATGCCAAAAGGGTGAATACATTTGCCACTAACGAGATCACTGCAGGAGCAAGTACTTCAGAAGAAACAGGACCAGCATCTGGGCAAAGTCTCTATGACAGAGTAGAGAACTTATTTTTTATTATGAATGAGATCAAACATTTGTTTGAAGTGCCTCCAAACTTCTACAAATATACAGAGGCAGATGAAACCTTAGATGCAATTTTGAGACATCAGCTGCCTACACAGGAATGGTGGACCAAAATGATACAGTTGTTACTGTAAATAAGAGGCTTTCATCAAGTTTTTTCATTAAAAAAATATAAGTCATCATGTGCAGGAAAATTTGATGCATTCAGTATGTCTGGAGAAGAATGGACTGAGCCAGCTCAGCAAACCAATTCGGCCACTAAAGCAACACTGACAGCTACAGATGACAGGGCCGAGAAAGCTACAGCATGACAAAGCCATAAAGACACATCATTAATGCTGAATGCTCAACCGACTCAGTGGCCTCCAAAGGTCAAAAAGACTTCTGACAGAATTAAAGAGTATTCATTTTGTATTTAGAGCAGTAATAACTTCCTTATCTACTATTTTGTAAAGTTGGTGAGCGCATTTATCTATCAAGTGACTCAGCGGTTCAGATATTTTTGTATAACCGATTGTATATATTCCCCCTCGCATAAGCTTGCAGGGGTTGTTGATTTTCTCTTCAGGAGATACTATGCTGTAAATTTTCAGAGTTTTAATACAACAAAGCTGATGGAATTTCCAAAGTTCTGTGTTGTCTGATGCGTTTTGGTGTGCTTGCTGAATGCTACAGGATTCCTGCGTATTTCATGGAACAATAAGTTTCTTTAACCTGTTCATTATGTTTGTTATTTCCTTCATAATCCATTCATGTTGTGTTTCACAAGTTTAATGGCAAAGAAAAAGAATAGCTTCAGGATTTATTCATAGAATAACCTGAGCTCAATCTAAGCTATTATGTATGTTTTCCTCAGTTATAGTTATAAGAGTGTAATTCTTAATTGCTGCACATCCAAACTATACCTTTCACAGTGATTATCGTTCAGGAATTCAAACCTGCTCCTGGTCAATACATCTCTTTCTCACATCACCAACTTAGTGGAAGTTTCTTAAATGCCTTCCACTGGTTAAACACACTTCATCATTACAATCTCATGTTTGTTTCATGAAATATCTAAATGGCCCTGTTACTTCAATAATCACACTCAAACACTTCAAACAACCTGCAACCACAGACTCCATTGCCCAATGGTCTAAAAACTGTCTGAAGATCTCACCTTAGGTACTGAAATACATCGTTCAACCAAAACTCTTAAACCAAACCTTCATCTCATATCTAGCCTAAGATTCTCAAGAACAAAGTTAAACAATTAAAGAGAGAGCCCTCTCTGATTACAGGTTGGCTAGAACCTGTGATCCAAAGCTTGGTTAGTGGTTACCCCGACCGTATTCCCTTAGGAGTCAAAGGGAACAACCTGGGTGTTAACAGTGGTAGTACAAGAAGGTAATCAAATGAATTTGTTTAATGAAATTAATGAAAGAACTTTGCAATATGACAGTGAAGGAAATAGGATAACTCGAAAGGATTGCCAGAAAAAGAATGAAACTAAGAGTGGAAGTTGTCATGAAATGCTAGAAAGATTTCACATGGAATTAGAATTCTTGGAAAGATTGCTCAAGGAACTTGAAGGAGAAATGAAGCTCTCAGAACCTCATAAAGAAGAGATTGTGGTTACCATGCATGATAAGGATGAAATGTCTCAAACATTTATAGAGTTAAGTAAATGTTTAGACTCTTTAGTTAATGATGTGACTGTAGGTATGGAAGACAACATTAATAAATATGATGCTGAAATCAAAGAAATTGAGTAGAGATTATTTGAAGGTGAAATGGAAGATCAGGAGCAACAAGGAAGTTATGTCCTCAGAGACATGAAGGAAACAAAAGTATTAATCTAGCAGGATAAAGGTGAAAGAAACCAACAATTTAAAAGAGATGATCAACAACATGAGAATGAATTTGAGGAAGGCATTAGATTGTAGAAGTATAGCAACTGGAAACAGAATAAATAACAAGAGATTAGTCTGGCAGTACAAAGAAAGACAAATGAAGACCGAAGATACAAATGCAGAATGAAGAAAAGGGTCAAGTGGAAGCTATTGCAACAGAGGTGGAATGACAAGATGATAAACAAGTTCAGGGAACTTGAAGAAATTCATATTGATTTGTTAGAGAAGGAGAGACTCAAAGGAATGGAGTCACAACAAGAAGGATCTATTGAAATCTAGATGATCTATGATGGAAGATTGGTGCTTGGAGCATCAAAAGAGGATGAAAGGTATTGTATTTTAAAAACTGAAAGTTATTGTGTGTTTGCAGGGTATGAAAACTTGAGGGAAAATAAGCAGTTGTTGGTAACTATCATATCAGCAAGTGAGAAGATGACTAACCACAATCATATGAAGAATAAAGAGAAAAGTTATAGTCAAGTGAAGGAAGATGTCCAATCAAATGAAATCCAAAGGATAAGTCAAAGGGAGGATGGCAAAGGAATTATTGAGATCAAAGAAGTGTTTGGAAAGAAAGATATCCATTCATATTAATATGGAACAAAGAGTTTTGTCAGGAAACCTGATGAAATACAAACCACATGGAGAATCATATGAATGCCTTGGTGTCTCATAGTTTTGAAACTAATATTTTGTGTGTAAATGCAATATACCTTGAAGTAAGGCAACTATTTAGTGTTGTCATAAGTGAAAGGAGAAGTAAAGATATGATTTTTTAGAGTTAGAAAAAGGAAATTCACATAATCTTGTGATGGAGGGGAAAGAGCAGTTGTTAAACATATCTATAATGAATTATGCAGATATTGGACAACTATTGAAGAATGAAACCAAAGGAGAACAACTACTGAAGGTTGATATATAAGACTTTGTAGATATTAAACAGTTATTGAAGATTATTGAACTTGAAGAAAGCTAGAGTAAAGAAGGACTATATGGAAAAGAAGTTTTTAGAAATGTTATCATAATGAAGAAACAGGGTAAAGCATTTGTGTTTAGTGAATTGATTGATTTTGGTGAAGATTTATATGCAGAAACAAGGCAATGTGAAGTCAATTCAGAACAAGGAATTTATTTTGAAGATCAGATCGCAGCAAGGAAGGATGAGATTAGAATGTATCAGAAAGATGGAATGATGTTGAATGTATAGTATGAAATTGTTTAACTAGAGATGATTTCAAGGGATGATAGTAACAAGAATACTATTGTTCAACAGGGAGTTATTGATGAAGGAGAGGATGGAAACGACATATGAGAAGAAGAAAAGTATGATACCATGATCCTTAAGGGTGCCAAAATTAAGCTACTAGAAGAAGAGGTATTCCAAGTACCTATGCAAGCAGAAAGAATTCTTAGTTTTCAAGAAATTTGTGGAATTGCAAGTATACTAGGAATTGAAGTAAGAAGAGGAGAAGCCATGAATGAGAAACTAGAAGAAGGAATGAAATTGTTGCAGGGGATCAATGGAGAAGGCATTTGTACATTTCAGAAATGTATATGGAACAATATTGGCACATGGATTATGATGTTCTTATGCAAGAACACATCCAGTTGCGGGAGGGTAGTATTCATCATCTGAGAAGTGAAGTGGACAAAGGAATTGATGAGTTGTGGAAACTCATAAAACAACATTCCAATAGAATACATAGAGGACAAAAGAAGGAAGGAAGATTGGTTGGAACGAATGATATAGGTGAAGGTAATGGTAGAGTACTAATTAAAGTGTGAAAAACTGACATAAATTGTGATGATGAGCAAAAAGTAGTAAGATACATGAAAAAGACAGTGGCAGATAGTGAGAGCAAAACTAGTGGGGAACTGCAGCATAGAGTATGGAGACCAGGAGAACAAAAAACAACGACAGTAACCAAGGACAGACTACTGAAAAAACTATATGATCTAGGAGGACACATATCAGAAGCACATGATCAGGAGATCATGATTATTTGTAACCTTGGGAGTTTGATGCAGGAGCATCTAGGCCTAGCCAGCAATGTGATGGTGTGGTCACATGTTGTGGCTAATGAAAGTTTGGAGGAAGAGTTGGTTGTTTAATTTTATTAATTGTAAAGTATGTAAGTAGTTAATTATTGCCCAATTCTGAATAGAATTGGGAAATAAGTGGCAAGTGATCCACCCTACATGGAGATCAAGCCAATTAGCTATATTCATTAGCTAGTGTAGGATGTGATTTCTAAAAATATTGTCAAGTCCTTCATTTGTGGAAGGAGATGGTTAGATAGAGCATATATGTGTTTCCTTTCTTCTCTAAAAAGGGAGAGGTAGAGAGAGAGGATTCACGAGGGAATTGTAAGCCTACAGGAAGATTAGGAACAGAGGCCATTGATTGAAGAATTAGGCCAAAGAGGGAAGATTCAGGAGAGTAGAAAAGTGTGTGGATTGTAATTGAAACAAAGATCTTTTAATTTGTGTCATCAGCCAACGCTAGACTCTGTAATCATTTTATGTTGAATGAATGATATTGTGTGTGTGTGTGATAAATTATCAAGCTTGCGAAAACCCTCACTATGCTTTTTTTTCCTTCGTATGTGTCTGAGTGTTTATTCCTTTGGTTTTTTTTGTTTCACACCTAAATCAAAGAAGTGATAGAAGTCGGGGATTCTTATATAAACCTCAGCATTTGATGCTGCTTTAATACTAACTGTTGGATCACCATATCGGGTCAGCGAAGCTTATTTGCATAGTTTCAGTCCCACAAGCGTAAATTAAATTAACACAAAGATTTAGCAAAAAAAGACAATCGAATTTGAAATCTGAACATGAACATTTATGGATGGAGACCTATATTCTTATCGAATCCACAAGGAAATATTGCAGTGGCGGTTTTATAAACAGTAGTAGGTTATCAGGCGGAGGAAAGACGGTAAGTGGTAATTTGGAGTGACCACCCGATTCCATTAGTTAAGTGACATGTAGCACATGAGGAGGGAGAGAAACTGCTTTTCGGGTGGGTATCCTCCGTGCTTCTTGTCCACCCGAAGTCGTTGTAAGTCATCTGATCCATTAGATACAGATCTACGGTGGAGGACTATTGAGTAGGTTTGTTGGTTGGGAAAGATCTAATCGTCAGATCAGGAATTGGATTGACGGTCTAGATCTAATCGCCTATCATAGAGTATAGTGGATGGTGGATGGAGGTACAGTGTTGGCAATGGCCAATATGCGATGAATCGCTGATCGGAGACCAACGAAGTGGAGATCAGAGAGCGCAGAGGCAGATCGGAGTAGGCGGAACTAATGATATTTATAGCGGTGAATGAATAAGTTTTGAAATCCGATTATATGATCGGAGCGAGGTTTTCCCTTTCTCCTGTTTATTTCAATAAAAATTGTTTCCAGGGGTTTTTTAAGGCTAATAGCGATATAAAATTTTTTTGATAGTGTAATGGTTTTGATAGTTCAAGTGGTCCCGTTTCCTAAGAAAAATCACTAAGCTGCGGTTTTGATATATATATGAGGGATGGAACTTTAAAGGCTCATTAAGGGTGAATGGTTCTGATAAGGTGTTTAGGGTGTGGCAGCCATATGGTTGCATCGGGAACGATGAATTAGGAATGGAATTTAATGGTGAAATCATCATGTCAACCCCCCATTTTGTATAACATGAAATCTCCTATTTGCACGGGGTATTTTCCTTGTAGGAATCACTAATGTTGGATGAGGTGGCAGGTTCTATGTAGGCGAGGAAAGGCTACGTGGAAGCCATGTGCCAAGTGACATGGGAGATTGTTGATATAGAACTTACATCGAATGACATGTGGTAGGTTGATTCAGTCATATTAGATGGATAAAAAGTTTATTTTCGGGTGATACATGACACCTTCCGAGGATGCCATGTGGCAAGGTGACATCACCATGACATCAACAAAGAGTAGGCATAATGGTGATGTGGATAGTTTGATCAAATTGTGTGGCACATCATATGTGAAATGTCATGCCACATGCCTCGAATGTGATATGTTGCACCAACATGGAGTTAAAGTGTCCTAGGGCTACATGACCATAGAATATGGACCCCCAACAATCATATTTAGTGTTAATGGTAGTTGGCTACAAAGTTAATAGAAGCCATGTAATGAGAGGTACTAAAAGGGTTGTTCCAATGGAATGAAATAGTGTGTGATGACACTATGGCACTATGATGTGTTAGAGGCCACATGGGATTTTTGTGACTTGGTAGATCGACCTATGCCACTTGGCAGTCTCACGTGGTGGGGCAGGTTTGAAAGTGTCTAATTTTCAAACGGGCATAAATTTCAATCTGTAAATCTAATTGAGATAAAATTTATATAACGAGAAAGATCTTGATGAGCCAAACAAAATAGTGGCGCTTGTTTTGAGTTTCAAGGAATTTGGGAAAAGACACCATGTCTATAATAGACCTTGAATATTGGGTTTGTTTTAATGTAAACCCTTCCACAACCTGCGAATAGATTAAGGGATATAGAGGGTCTGTTACACATGTCATAAAAATCAATGCATAGCTATATTTATCCATTCATATTTCTCATCATGATTTGATTGCGGATCGAGATAGAGTGCCTTCTAGAAAAACTGGTGCGTATCTTATTTATATTTTCTATATCTAATTTGGCTTATGGCTTCAGTTTAGAATTGATTATTCTAGGCTTCTGTCTTGATTGACTAATTCGTTCAATTAAATAAATTTTTGTATAATTAATTTTTCATAATCCTTTAATTATTAATAATTATAAAAGAAATTTCTTGAATTTTTTTGAATAATATGTGATACTAATCAACTTCCTGTGGAATATTATTATTTCCAATATTTAACCAACTTGGTGCCCATGGAGTCACAATATTTATTGTTTTGATATCCTGAATTTTCTTGAGAATGATTGTTTCGAAAATTGAGATGTTTCAACATGATAATATCAATTTAAGAGACACCGAAGACATATTAGTATCCTTTTACAATCTCCCAATACCTTCCCCTAATTTCTAGCTTCTTCAAAAAGGATCTTGGAAAAATATTCTAAATTACCAAGGGCTTGCCAATACTCTCCGTTACCTAAAATAAATGAATGAAATAAAACTTTTAGATGAGAGGATTCGTGAATTGATTCTAAATTAGACAAGGAAGATTCCATCACCAATGAATCATCATTCTCGTTTTCTTCCGTCGACACAAATAACATGTTAAAGAAAAAATTATCTTCCATTAATAAATAGACCCTCTCTACATACTCCTTTACGTTATACTTCATGGTGTTATATATATTTCTAAATTTTGTTAATTCAAATTACTCCATGGTAATGAGATATTTGATTGTCTTCTACTAAGAAAGAAAAAAGCCCTAAATTATTGCTTCATATTCAACTTTATTATCATTACAATTAAATTCTAATTGGAAAGCATTTTAAAACCATTTTCCTTGAGAAATTTTAGTCACTACACCTATCCTTGATCTGTTCTTAAATAAGCACAATGAAGTAAAATTTTCCAATGTCCCCAAAATGAATTTTGATCAGTAATATTTATCGGATTTAAGTCACTCAATGCAACATAATTCCCATGAAGGGTGTCAAAGTAATTGATTAAAGCCTTTTCCTCTTTATTTAAAAAAAATCGATTATTTGGTTCATGAATAATTCTTCTCAATATACCAACTTTGTTTGGGAGGATCATGCAACTTTTATCATTCAACATATACCTTCCTAAATGAGAACTCCGCTCTTCTCCCAAAACAGGTCCATAATATATAGACAGGTCCACCACAATTATTCAAAACATTGTAGTTATATAGGGTGTTGAACTTGACATTTTCTTTGATCGGTTACATAAATTATTTCTCATCTTTGATAATATTTAGTAGAACCTAGGCCAACTTCTTTCCTGACATAAGGTGACATAATCATATTAATTGCAATAGTATCCACTAAAAAATTATGTAGTTCAAATTTTTGTGTTTCCAAGGATATGTAAAGGAAAGGTGCATTACCTTGAGACTTCTTAGGACGAGTAGGGTGCATTTGTGGCTTACTAAATATCATTTTTTCTACCCTGGCATCAATTGAATTATTATTTTAGAGGCATTTAAAGAGATTATTTCTTTATTGACGGATATTTACCACTTCTTAAAAAAGAATTTGCAAATTATTTAAATAATTTCTAAACTTGTATGTCATTTTTACTAGGTTAGCCCTTGTATTTGTATTTAGGATTCTCCTAATTTTTCATTGTTGAAAATTATTTTAAATGGAAACCTCCCCTTGAGATTTTGTCATGTATTTAGGAGTTAGTCCTTTCCCTTTCATCATATTAAACCGTGCACTATTCTTCAATATGTTATCTTGTTTCATGGTAATAGATTCTTGATCATACCAAATCCATTAATCTTCAATATATGATAATGTATCATCTCCCTTTTGCATGGATTACACAATAGTTATATTTTCTTTATTACTCATTTTAGGAAAATCAATCAACTCACTTTCTTCCTCCACTTCTTCATTACTAACACTAGTATTTTGAAATTAATGGGGCATTAGTACACATGGATATATAAATCTAGTTTATCATATATTTTTGGTCTTTATCTAAGTCCATACATTTTCTTTCCATCATTTTTTCATTGTCGAGATTGTTGGTCTTCTCCCCTTTCAGGCAGAGTATCTAAATCTCCATTTATCTCATAGTATTATTTAGGTGTGCAATTTTTTAATCTATCTTTGAAGATGAAGTCTCCCCCATTATAGGAGAATTCGTCATTTTGGGGGGAACACAGAAAACTCGCCATTGTCGAAATTGTTGGTCTTCTCCCCTTTCAATGAGAGTATCTAATTATCCATTTATCTCATAGTATTATTTAGTTGTACAACTTTTTAATCTACCTTTGAATATGAAGTCTCTTCCATTATAGTAGAATTCGTCATTTTGGGGGGAACACAAAAAATCCAAATCTTGAAATATGTATATTATGCATTCCCAACCAATGGTGGTTGTCTAATTTCTAAACTTTTCATTAAAGAAATTTCTCTTTGTTCTTTTCTCAAAATGTTTTAGAATCTGCATTACTATCTAACATATGTTCTTCTATCTCTTATTTGTTTTTGATAGAATCCTTTAGAGTGTTGATATTGTGCATAAATCAAGCCATATTTTAATTTAGTAGGCATCACCTTGTTGAAATATCCAAAAAATAACTAGATCATTAAGGCATGAATCTTAAGATATACTTTGAAAATATTTTAAAAATATGAAGTTGAAATCTATAATTTTTTTCATACTTCTCCAAATGAATCTGAGTGATCTAGGTAAAGGAAGTGTGATATGCAATTTATTGGGCATATCATCCTATGAAGGAAATTTATATATTATCAAATTAAGTAAGTCAATCCAAAAGGAAATGGAAAATACTAATCATATGCATGTCCAATCAGAGTGTGATGGAATTCCCTTACCATGACATATCATCCACCATTCCATGTACATAACAATTGGCATGTTCTTTTTGGAGTTTAGGATGTCATCACCTTTAAACATAGGCAGGATTCCTTAACGTAGATTTTGTAATGGATGTTGCTCACCTTTTATGGACAAAAGGTCTACGTGATGTCTTCCTCTTTCATACGTATGTCTTGCATTATATCCTTTTTCTCTCATTTCCTCTCATCTTACTTCTCCATATTCATGACCCCTTTAAGTTATATATGGCTTTAAATTAAGAAGGAAATGAAAAATACATTAAGATAATAACAAAAAAAAACTTAATGATATAAAAAGCAATAAATTTTTTTAATTGTTTGAATATGAATATTCTTAAATTTAGCTATTAATTTATAATGATTAGCATTTTTTCCTTAACCTAAAATGTTTCAAGTCAATTTTCAAACCATCCCGAATCTCATTTAACAAAACTTTCCTAATTATGTGCATATTTTTAAATTAACTATTTTGAGCCAATTCAACACTAATTATAATGTAAATGATAACAACTCTAGTAAATCCGATAGGAAGCATAATATTTTAGAGGATCATAATAACATTCCATCATATAAAATGCCAACCAAGATGAGAATTGGTGAATTAATGGGACTCTTTGATACAAAAATTCCATTGGTAACCCAAGAAGCAATGAAGAATTATACAAATGATGTTATTATTTTTATTTGATTAAATTTATTTCCCAAACGATGTTATTATTTTTATTTGATTAAATTTATTTCCCATTATTTTGAGATTAGTTAAATATTCTTCATGCTAGAATAATTACTTTATATCTCTTTGAAGATAAATTTTATGCAAAATTAAATTTTATATTTTTTTATTACTATTAACCAATAATCTAAATACAAGTAATAGATAAAATATTAATGCATTTTGAAATTAACATAAACGATGATCAAGATCAACACACATATATAACAAGATGAATAGAAGCATGGCTACTAGTCCCTACCTAAGGGAAAAATAAATATCACTTGGCACCCATGGCGACCATTCGAACACCCAACTACCATAGACCCATGTGCACCCAGCTATCATGGACCCACCTAGATGTATTACACACATTGATGTAACAATCAGAATCAGGAAGTCGAGAAGAATCATGAAGCTGAGAAAGGTGAGGAAGGGGCGCGCATTCGAATTATTACGATCGCGGGGAAGAACAATGGAGCCACCATGAATTTTCTGAGATCCCCTCAGAATACTATTGATGAGTGATCAAGTTCATTGTAGCATCATCACATTACTATCCAGAAACCTGACATTATCCCAAAATTTCTAGAGACATCGAAGCACCACCTCTCTCTTCCAGTTTCGACAACCCTATCATTTCAATTGCAGAGGGTAAAAAAGGTAAATTTAGCCCTTGAAATTAGGAGTTACAACATTCCATTCACCCTAATTTTCAATAATAAGTTTTATTTAAGTGAATCTTATGGGCCAAATATCATATTTATAAAAGAGGTATGGTAAATTAATAAAAATATAAATAAATAAGAGGTATGGTAAATAAATGAAACATTTTTTATATTTACTCCATAAGGCACTTTATATACATGCAAGGGTGTAAACAAATAAAAATATAAGTAAAGTGGAGGTATGGTAAATAAATAAAACCTCTTTTTAGATTTAATCCATAACCCTCGTTCTATTTATGAAGGCTCAAAAAAGAGGCTTTATTTAAGTGAATCATATGGGCCAAATACCATATTTGTAAAATAGGTATGGTAAATTAATTACAATATAGATAAATGAGAGGTATGGTAAACAAATAAAACATTTTTTTATATTTACTCCATAAGTCACCTTATATTTACAAACACTCAAAAAATGTAAAATACTATGGGAAAAATACCATGGGCTAGATTATTATTAATACCATGCAAAAAAAACATTATTAACCCTAATATTAGTATTAATAAAAATAAAAATGGCACATGGTCTTGACCGATGGTATTCACCAAAATGGCACATGGTATTGACCCACGGTATTCACCTGGAATGTAGCCTATTTAAATGGGGGATTTAAACCCTCATAGATCCATCTTTACTCTGGATCTACTAACCCCCGAGAGGTATCAAATATTGTTATATGCAAACTAGCATAGAGTGAAAAAATATTTGATCCCTCGTGGGGCTTGGTGGATGAAGAGTAGAAACGGATGTTGTAATTTAATGTATGTTCAACATTTTAGCTTGGTTAAAATAAAAAATAAAATAAAAGTAAACTATTAATTTTATTAATTTTTATAAATTACTAATAGTAATTTTTAAGATCCAGGTTTATGATAACCCATGGTATTGACCCATGGTAATACCATGGTATTGATGTGAGCATAGACTATTTAGAGGGGAAATTCTATCATCTTAGATCCATCTTAATTCTAGGTCTACCAGGTGCGTAGAGGGATAAATAGATTTCATCCCCCTAAGAGTGGTAGATGTGGAGTTAAGATGGATATATGTTGTTTTTTATGATAATGAATATCTTAAATAGACTTAGGAAATTATAATGTAAAAACATCTTAAGGTGAATTGTTAAAGCATAGACATTGGAAAAGTATATTTGTATACTTCTCTTTTAAACTGAAACAAATCCAGGGCTAAAAGGAATGGATTGATTGCACTAGTCATCCTTCTATATCTTTCCAACATAGGTTGGAGTAAACAGATTGTAATTTGGGTAATTTTTCTAACTGCAAACAGGAACATACTTGTGTATTTGCAGGGTGGTTACGAGGCCCCTAAAAGTGATGAATCTGAATTTTTCTTGCTTTTATATATAGTATTAGGTTTTTTTTCTCATGCTTTCCGTGAATGACACGGGTGAATTTTATCCTACACCCACTAGGTTATCGATATGTAATTTCAGTAATTTTGATTTAAAAATATATTTTAAAGAAATGCAATGATTTCATTTGTGTATTCAATAAACACAATATTCTAATGGAATTCTGCATTTGTGGTTTACCTATACAAATTCCATGGAGAAGTATTAGTGGTGTGACATCAATTGTCCTCAAGCAGAGGCTTTAGTTTTACTCTTTTCTGGAAGCAAATACTTTCTTCCAACATTTTTTAGTTCCATGAAAAATTTGAAATTCCTAATAGTTTTCAATTATAGGTTCAAGAGAGACATAGAATTCAATTATGGGTTAAAGAGATCCACACTGAATGATCTATTGGCCTTATGTTCGCTTAGTTTAAGACTATTCACTTGGAGAGGCTGCATGTGCCCCCACTTCAAGAGCATAGTAAAGTCATGTACAACTTAGAGAATCTATTTTTAAGCTTTTAGTGAAGATTGGAAAAATGTCTGGGTTCAATAACACCCAATCAAGCATTAAGCCTCCAATAATGCTAGATTTTAACCTAGAGCACTTTTTTGATTTGGAGGAGATGCCCCCTCGTATTTGTGACACATCTTCAATTGTGAATTGGACTATTACTAACTGTCATTTGCTTTGAAAGTTACCTGATGACTTGGGGAACATCAACTCTTTAATAATGTTAAGGAAGGAAAGAAAGTACATCATGCTAATTTCTCTTATGCTTTTCAAGTCTTCCTTGGATATCTACAACGTTTCACGTAGGAACGTACATTATGTTACTGAAAATTTGTCTTGGTAGAAAGGCCCAATTTCAAATTCTAATGCTTTCGAAAAACATTGTATAACTGTAATGTTTCTAAAAGGAAAGCATATTTTTTCAATTTAAGTATCATGATCCCATATTCTAACTTATTCTTCAGTAACCCATTAGGCTTTGTACTCTTGAATAAATCTATGTCTTTTAATAAGATCCTCTTCCAAATTAGAATGTAGTTTCATTTTGGCAATAATCACATACAATGTATTGATTTTGTTATTGAGAAAATAGAGGTTGTGAAACAAGCCTGTGCCATACAAGGACTTGATTCATTGATTATGTATCAATTATGGCTCTTGATGTAACAATGTCTTGATTTTGTTGCTTGAAAATAGAGGTTATGCTTTACTATTTCACAGAATTTCTTACAATCTTTCCATAAGTATTGATTTGTAATCTCAGTCACTGAGGGATGACAGTAATGACAAAGGTAATATTCCATGGTTTGAAGTTCCCCTCTTACTAAATATTTAAATATATCACCACAATTTAACTGTTAGTTAAAGGAATTGTATTTGATTTGTAAAAAATTCATTGCTTGATTTATAGATTTTGATTTTTCCCTTTTTTATTTTTTTCTCAGATTTGGTATGAGATATCTTCCAAGATTTGGGTTCCCTAGTTTCCCCACCATAGCTACGAGGTTCAGATGCTATCATTAAATATTCTCGAAACGTTACAACTTTTCCAGTAAGTGTGCTTTGAAACATTGTTGTTGCTTTTTGATGGTGTTAATGCAAATAAGCACTGCAACTAGTGCCATTATTTAGATTAAGTGTCGAAATCTAGGTGGTCTTGTAATGATGGAGTGTTTCCTAGCTACTAAGGCCATATGAATTTTTATCTCTTATGTTATCTTGAGATATTCAAATTCAGAATAAGAATTGAGGTCTCATCTCCACTATATATTGCAGTCAGTTTCTTGAACATAATATGTAGTAGATTATCTTTTACTAATAAACTATGGATGTGATCCCTCACAGGAAAGGAAATTCAAAGTGACTTTGATTTCACATTGATTTGTCAAAACATCCACACAGGAAAGGAGATTCGAAGTGACATTGATCTCACATTGATTTGTCAAAATGGAGGCAAGAGAAAAGGAAACTTTGTATTCAACAATGCTCTTAATTTCATATGTACATGCACAAACATATTAGTAGAAAATATTGAAGGGTTGCCTAACTAATATTTTCCATTCCACTACATTCTTTACAGCTTTTAAATAAATAACTCGGAACAATTCATTACACTACTTGTTATTCTTTATTAATCAGTGGTTAAGATTTTGATATTGAATTGGCTAAGATTCTTCTTCCTTCTGTGAAATTATGTGTTCTATAATGCTTCTTTTCAATTCACTATGTATACCATATAATGTGTGTCTAATGGAGTAGGAATATTGGAAAGTATTGTGATCCTCGAACTACGCTACAAGGCAAAAACCCAACGGGGCAGGGTAGGTGCATCCCCACAAAGGGGGTCACAAATACCAAAGTTGGTATTGGCTAGTGCCTTGAGCTAGAAAATTTACTTTACCCTTGTATTAACAGTGAATCTAGAGAGGATTATAATATTATCTTTATAATATTTATATCAGTTAAGATTGATGAATAAAATTCATGAGACATGAGCTAGGATGTCCTTGGAAGGTGGTTTTTGATTATTGGAAGCTATGATGGCCATAATGTCAGGCTAGGTGGTCGCACTCCCTTGATCGTGATGGAAGACTTCATAGTCTAGATTGATTGTTTAGTAGTGATAGTTAGTGGGCTCATTCACAAAAGCTTCTATTTCAGTAACCCTTTTTATAGATTTGTCAAATTCAATTTCCAAAGGTTTTAATTACACTATAGAGTTGAGTTCCGAGAGAGTTGTGATTCACAGTTCTAAGTATAGCAGCTATGACACTTGAATGAAGACAAGCATAGTAGAGGTATCAGACTTTGTTATAAGCTTACTTGCATATTATAAGGGAATTGGTTGGCTTTTTTATAATTTTATAAACAAGTTCCATGTTGTGGAAATGTGAAAAAAAAAGTAATATTGCCACCATGTGGCTCTTGTCTTATATGGTTTTATACTTTTTCAAAAAATTCTCTAAGAGTTCAGAATGCTAAGATTCACTAGGACTTTACAAAGTTTTATTATCTAGTGAAAGACTCGACAAGATCTTACAAGATTTTATAATTGAGTAAAATAGTCACCATGCTTGGTGAGAGATTCGCCAAAAAATTATATATACATATTATATTATTGATAAAATCGCCTTCCATTTTTCCTATATACCATGGAGATTTGCCTATTTATTATACATATAAATTTGGGGGGGTTCTTAAAATTCTCCCTGATGTTAAGGGTTATGTTGGTACACAAGAATATTCAAAGGAGCCATTTCTATGCACAATGATAAACTCTGTTAAAGCTGTGCACACGCTAAGGATTTTGATATTTGTTAAGTTTATGGATATCTGATCCAAAATAATTTGTGTCTGGTCTAGGTTTAGGCTTTGGAGGGCTCTGGAATCCTACTGTTGGTTATTGGGTTCCCTGTTTTGGTTGATTGGATTATCAATGGCAGATGCCAGCATAGAGACCGGCGACATGGAGACTTTTGCTTTCTAGGCTTAAATTAATGAGTTACTTAGCCTCATTATGAACACTTTTTACAGTAACAAGGACATTTTCCTCAGAGAGCTCATCATCAATTCATCTAATGTAAGAAAGAAAATATTTATCAATTTTTGAGTTCTCATACATTCATCAGACAATTAGGTGGGCCTACTATAGGGAGAATAAATAAGGTTATATATGCTTAAGTACTATTTGATGTTTATGGAATTTGAATTAGATGCAGGCTCTGGACAACATTCGGTTCCAAGCACTAATGGATAAGAGCAAGTTGGATGCTCAAGTAGAGCTTTTCATTCAGATTGTTCCGAAGAAGGCAAACAAGTGCCTCACTATTATTAATAGTGGAATAGGCATGACCAAAGCTGGTGAGTTCTCCAGTCATTTGATTCTCATGATTTGAATGAAATATAATCAATCTTTAGATAAGATTATAGTGGTTTTTCTATTTGAATTCTTATGATATGCAATGGAATCCGTAGACTTGGTGAACAATTTCAGAACAATTGCAAGATCAGTGATGAAAATGTTCATGGAGGCTTTGCAAGCTGGGTAGATGTGAGCATGATTGGTTAGTTTGGTGTTGGATTCTATTCATGTTTTTCTATTTGAATTCTTATGGTATGCAATGGAATCCGTGGACTTAGTGAACAATTTGGGAACAATTGCAAGATCAGGGACGAAAGAGTTCATGGAGGCTTTGCAAGCTAGGGTGGATGTGAGCATGATCGGTGAGTTCGGTGTTGGATTCTATTCATCTTACCTCGTGGCAGAAAAAGTGATTGTTACCACCAAGCACAATGATGACGAACAATACATTAGGGAATCTCAGGCTGGGGGGTCATTTACCATCACAAGATATGTGAATGGTGAGCCCCTGGGGAGAGGAACTAAAATTACTCTGTTTCTCAAGGAAGATCAAGTATATATAAATGCTCTCTTTTGTTTCTTCATCTGCTCGATTCCTCAATGGTAGTTGGGGTTTTACTAGATTTAAGGGCATGGCATTTAGAGAGTTGTTCATCTCTTTTTGAATGTGGTTTGACAGTTGGAATACTTGGAATACTTGGAGGAGAGGTCGCTGAAGGATCTGATTGCTGTGTGAAGAGAGATGGCTAGAGATTGAACTTATGGCTTTGGTGTACCTTTATTCTCCCTTACCTCATTTCTTCTTACCCTTATTCTGACCGAAAGAGATTCGTGAGCTGATAGGTCTTTGTTAGATTCAATGGATCTGTGATATTTAGTTGTCCTATAGCTTAGAGCACTTTTAGTGGAGAGAATAACAGTGAAAATGGTGTGGAAGAAGTAGTTTGGATGGGATAGAATCATAAAGCACTTAATTTAGAATCATTGATCTATTCATCTGATTAATCTGCTCTGGGTTCGAGTTTAGGCTCAGTACCTTTGGGTACGGTCAGAAACTGCTCTTGAACTAGTCTTACTTATTTCTAGCGCATAACCGAATTCATCTGAATTTTTTCTGCTTTTGTTTTTGTCTTTTTCACCCACTCGAATGGAATCCAGGAGATGTGAAAATAGTTGTGCAGACTACTACTACCGCTACCGAATTTATTGCCATTTTATGAAGACCCTTCTTGCTTGTATGGGACCTTGTCAAGCATTGTCGAATTATATTCTTACCATGGTTTTACCGAACCCAGACTAGACCTTTCCAAGCATTGTCGAGTTATATTCTTCCCCGGTTAGTTACCAAACACATACAAAACAATTTTTAGTTAGAGTCTTCCAGAATTGTCCTACTCCAGTTGGGCTTACTTAGCTTTCTAAGGCTATGTAGTTACACCTACTATCAGGTTTACCACCATTTTATGCCAACTATGCATAAGAGCTTTAACCCACTTGGATTGCATTTTATTGCATATACAGTCACTGGTCATGTGACTACGAAGGCTGATGTTTTCAGTTATGTAGTGATACTTATGGAGCTCATAACAGGCAGAAGAGCACTGGATGAAACACGATGCGAGGTATTTTCTGTTTGTTGTTGTTTTTATTCAACTTGCATTGATTTCCTTTCATGTGGATTCTCTGGTTTGGTTTGAAGTTTGGTGGCATTTGTTTCATGTTGATAACAATTTTACATTGTATAACTTGACCTTATTGAAGTATTTTTTCATGGTGTTTTTTGTACATGGCATGAAGTTGTAGGCATAGCGTTGTATTTTGTTTCATAAAAGATAAAAGCAAACCTGAAAATTAGAAACTAAAACTTGAAAATTAAAACCTGATATGAAGTTGTATATGGCATAGTGTTGTATGTTGTTTCATAAAAGATAAAAACCTGAAAATTAGAACCTAAAACTTGAAAATTAAAACCTCATTGATTCATGTAGCTTCTTTCATAATTATAAATGAATTCTAATTTTTATGTACACCCTGAACTTTGGGAATTCCTTGCATCTTAAATCTGCATCTGTAGCATATAGCTAACATGCAAAACACGCCCTGAAGTTTGGGAGCTACAGATTAGTAGTTGTGACAGATGGCTAACATGCCCACAACACCACAACACATTGGCGAAGTTTGAGGTTTGGGATTAGTAGTCGTGACAAATGGCTAACATGCCCACATCATGCTGGCGATTTGGTTACTTGGTTATGAGATAACCTCAGATAACTTCACACAAATTTGATACATATGTTTTGAGATACATATGTTTTTCATTATCTTGAACAGTAAATGCTTGAGAACTAATGCTAGCATTAGCCTCAATTTAGAAAGTACGAATGAGTTTAACAAATATATGGTATGAAAAAAATCACCAAAAAGATCTATTTGCCTCGGGAAGAGGCCAAATAAGACCATCAAAATATTTCATTGGTTGTCCAAATTATTATGGTAGTTTAATAGGCGGAGAGTGATGGTGCAAGAATAGACAAGGACTCTACTTTATGATAAGGCTGAAAATTTTATAGCAATTTCAATGGGCATTAATGCTAAGTAGGACATTCGATTACTATAGTCCCATGTCTTTTGACAGTACGGACTAATAAGAAGGCATGATAGACACAAGCACCTATGCTTGTAGTGCTCTCTCCATAATGGATTTTTTTGATGAAGAAACATAAATGAATATATTCAAATTTAATAAATATGTTTTGTTAGTATTATACATGAATTGACAATTTATCAAAAACATTTATAATGTTATATAATTTAGCGAAATTTTCATAAAGATTATACAAAGTTTTAGAGTTAAAAAAGATAATTTAAAATATTTTACGATTTAGGAAAAGCTTACCCAAAAAATTATTTACATATAAAACGAAAAAGCCTTAACCTTTTCTTAGGTATCAAAAATATTTATAATGTTATATAATTTAGCGAAATTTTCATAAAGATTATACAAAGTCTCTTTATACAAAGTTTTAGAGTTCAAAAAAGATAATTTAAAATATTTACGATTTAGGGAAAGCTTACCCAAAAAATTATTTACATATAAAACGAAAAAGCCTTAAGCTTTTCTTAGGTATCATGTGGATTCGCATATTTATTATATATATAAAATTTGGAGTGGTGTTTTAAATTTTGCTTGAATCTTATGTGTCACTTCCAAAATATCATCGAACTATGATTTCACTGAACCCTATATTCGAATCCTTTTTTCTCTTTCGGAAAGTGCGTTTAAAAAGAGTCCTTCAAGTATAGGATAATTATGATTGGCCCTTTTATACTAAAGTTATCTGAAATTATTACGTAACTAATATTACCATATGATTACTAAGTTAGGTGGGTTTTAGGTCACGTTTAAAAACAGCCATTTCATTGTGCACTATCTAGTTATCTTTATGATTATTTTTCTTTCCTTAAAAAAATCATAATTTTATCTTATTATTAAATGATACAAAATACCCCTCTCTCTGCATTTTCCCCAATGCATTAAGATGGAAAGACGAAGAAAATTACATGTAGTCTTCTGGTTACAAAATTATATTGTTGTGATGGAAAAAACAAAAAGAAATCTTTTATCTTCTAGAAAATATATAAACATATTTCGTTTTAGGTTGTCCATGTAGCATATCCATAGTGTAGTACTACCTTAAAGATCCCAAAAAATTGTGGAAAAAATTGTCGTGGTAGCAAGGTTTTTAAGATTAGTGTTATGGACCTTCCTCATAGAAGAATATTATAAAAATATTTATAATAATTTTCAGTTTTATTTTTCTTAATCAAAAAGCTCTCAGGATTTTATTTAATATTTTTTTATCAAATTAATCCATGAACTAACCTCTCTTTATAAATATCACATGATCACAAAATATCAAAAAAATCTCTAAGGTGTAACACATCCCACATAGTGGTAAAAGATGGAGAATGTCGCACCTCTATAACCTTTTGATATATATTATAGAATTATGGAATCTCACTAGCCCTTAATGGAAAAAACACAATTTTCATTCGAAAAACAAATTTATAACTTGATCTATATTATAAAATCATGGAATCTCAGTAGACTTGAATGGAAAAAACATAATTTTTATTGGCAAAACGAATCTGTAACTTGAGAGGCACAAGTTCAACCAATTTGTTTGTTCCCATACCTAAACCTATTTATAAGGTAAACAAATGGTTTTCGGATAGAGAACATCTCCTATCTCAAATATTCCTTTCTCTACTTGAGAGGCTCTATCAAAAAGTAACCATGACATCGATTTATCTATCTCTTGTGTAATTATCTCTCTAGTAACGTGGGCCAATATTTTTGGGGAAAATAATGTGTTTGATCATTTTTATTTTATTTTCTGTTTATTTGTGACTATGTTGAACCTAGGCACTTCTAGCCTATTTATTGGATTGCAGAATCCACCTACAATGCGATGCTTATCGCCTCTTTGGTGGTCTAATTTCCCAAAAGTGTCTTCCATCCTCAATCCCTTTTATGCACTTTAAACATATCCTATCTAGTTATCTTTATGATAATTATATAACAACACACTAATAATTATTCATCATGATGATTCACTTCCTAGAATTTATGAAAGTCTTTGCAACAATTTCTAGAATTAATACTTAGACTAGATTAGAAAACATGGGGCTTCAACCTGTATGGAGAGGTGTTTTAATAATGTTGTCTAATTGTGTGATGATGATGTTGAAACATGTTATTACACACATGCATGTCTCATCTATAACAACACTTCTATAATTTTAATCTAATTATCAATAATTATTAGCTTGATGGTAGGGATTTAAATTCTACAAAAACTTCTAGAATATTCATAGTACTGTACACAAATCAGAGTTTGAGATTTATCTCCAAAGTATTTATGTCATTTTTTCCTTTTTAATTAAGTTCATTAATTTAAAAGAATGGAATACGACAAAATGTCAAATAGAATGATTTATTGGTTTTTGGGCATGTGGTATTGAAAAACCATAATATTGACCCATCATATTGTAACAAAGAGGTATAAGGACTTCCATGATAATGTGAGAACAAATGAAATAATTAAAAATCTTGGTACATGTCTTTTGAACTTATATAGTAACTTATCTTATCATTCATAGTATTTACAATAATTTCAAATATAATTACAATTTAATTAATTATTATGATTTTCTTAATTTTGAAAAACCAAGATATATAATGGAATAAATGCTTAGTAACTATTTAAAATATAATTATAATTTAATTAATTATTATAATTTTTTTAATTTTAGAAAAATAAGATATATATTGGAGTAAATGCTTAATAACGATTACGGACTCGCGTATACTTTTATCTCCCCTCTTTTTGTTTATATGTCTACACTACTTAATATGTCAATGAATACTTCTTACTACTCAAACGCAATTCATTAGGACGTTATGCTGTCCGAACTCATTTTAGTGATTTACAGATGAACTGACTTGAAAGGTTATCATTCATTACACCAAAGATATGATTGATATTTTGATTTGTTAATTCATAAAAGTATCTGTATGTGCACAATTTCAGAAGATTGAGGATAAGATTGAGAAAATGATTAGTGAAAAAGGAAAAAAATTACTATGTATTCCGATATCAAGGTTTGGTATTATATTTAATATTAAGAAAATGATTAGTGAAAAAGGAAAAAAATTATTATGTATTCCGATATCAAGGTTTGGTATTATATTTAATATTAAGAAAATGGAAGGGAAAAATATAATTTACAATCTTATTTAATATGTTATATTATATGCTTTCTATATGTATCATATAATTTACAATGTAAAAAATTAATATGTTATATCATATGCTTTTCATATTACATAACATAATTATAAGACAACAAATTTGAATGATAAAAAAGGCTTACTAAGATGCTTTAAACTTTAGCTAGAGTCACTTTTTGTTTAAAAATACAAAGAATTATGTATAAAAAGTTCAGAAACATATTTTTTTTTGTTATAATTACTTTAAATAATAAAATGAATATTGCTATTCCATATTAAAATAAACCGTTAAATAATTTCTTAAATGTAATAAAATGAAATAGTTGGACAACAAACTTGAATGATAAAAAGAGGCTTACTAAGATGCTTTAAATTCTGGCCAAAGTCACTTCTTATTTGAGATGAATTGGCATTAAAATACAAGAAATTATGTATAGAAAGTACATAAGCATTTTTTTTTTTATAACTACCTTAAATAATAAAATCAACATTGCTATTCCATATTAAAATAAATTGTAAAATAATTTCTTGAATATAATAAGACAAAATAATTGGTCATTTCTATCACAATAAAAAGATTGGAGAAATAATTTTATGCCTACACTAAATCTCAATTCGATAATATTTATGATAAGAAATATATTCTTAATATTTTAACTTATTAATATTACAAAGTTTAAAAAAAACTTCTTAACCATCAATTTAAAAGTGAAAAAAAAATCAAATAATTTTAAAGCAAACAAAGTAACGCTTTAATTTTTTTTCAAAATATAATAAACCAAAACTTTTTTTGATCATTTCCTTTTTTTCAACATTAATTTGTTTTTTTTGAAATTTACTTATTTCACATCTTTTTCTTTATATGTTTTACTTGTACAAAATTGTACACTATTTCAAGTGTCATGGAGCTTGCTGAAGATACAACGATTAAGTTTAAAAAGCACATTTAAGACTCGTAAAGACTCTGTTCTCATGCTTATTTCCCTTTCCTTTCACTATTAAAACGAGTAACATTTCATATTTGTGTCAGTTTGGAAGGTTTTGTCGTTGGAGGTTATGAAATTATGAAATTAATGATTTATATTTAATAATTTTGTTTTTAATTTATAATTTTGTTTATGAGAAATATATACATGATGTTGTATTCAGAGATTATTCAAATTTGAAAAACCTGAAATTATTTTTAATAAGATTACTCAAATTTAATATTACATTTAATAATAAAGTTAGAGTAATTACTCCATAAGTAATTACCATATATGATTTGTGAAAGTTAAAATGGAATAAAAGACGATCATTCTTTCCAATATAGTTATAATTCACTTGATGAAATTAAAAAACATTCCACTTCGAGATGATTAAAATTTAATAAGAAACCAACATTCATCATTCTTTCCAATATGGTTATAATTGACTTGATGAAGTTAAAAAACATTTCACTTCCAAACAATTTTCTGGAGAGCGAAATCCAACACTATTATGAATACTCTCAATTAACAAAATTCAACAACATTTGACTATGAAATTCAAAGATACAAGTATCTACTACATGTCTTAAAAACACGTTAGATTAAGTATTTAATAAACCATTCGCAGTCTGCACTCAATTAAATTAAATTACCAAATTGAGTGAGAGACATGTATTTTAGGTCTGTAAATACAAAATAAATATGTTGAGTTTTATTCGTAAGATCAGAAGCAAAACAAGGTATTCTAACCCGGTGATATTGAGATTTCGACTTTATATTATTTCAATTATATTTTTTAATTTAAAATAAATTTAGTGTTTTGGAAAAACTTAAAAGCTGATCATAATTCTCCAACTTTCCTAAATAAACAATTTTTTTTTTGGCTCAGTTTCCAACCAGACTTCCAAAAAAGCCGAAATTTTATTTTCTTATTTGAAATAAATTTAACGTTTTTGGAAAAACTTAAAAACCCATCACAATTTTACAACTTATTTAAAAAAATTTTAAATTAAAACTCTCTTTTTCGAACATGACTGGATAGAAAAAAGGGCGAAGTTATATTTTTTAATTTGAAATAATGTTTTCGAAAAATTTAAAAACTCATCAAAATTTTACAATTAACTTGAATAAAAAAATTAGAAATATAATTTTATCAATTTCGACCATGACTTGAGAGAAAAGGGCAGAAACATATACACACAAGGAAACCCAAAGATATTGTTAGGTTAGTACACAAACAAAAACACATAGACGGCATATTTTTATATATTGAACATGTCATGGACATGATCCAAGAACGATTCTGTATCTACACATATATTCCATCCTTTAAATATTGGGGAGTCGCCGCCCATAAAGATTGCTTATCCTCATAAAATACAATAATGTTAAACAATAATGATTGCTTTTAACCAGCCAACCAGAGAAGCTAAAATGACGCCCAGCCCAACCTGCAGGCAGTGTGATATATTCGCAATACATGACGAAATTGTTTCCGAACCGGATACGAAAGCTCTTATTTTCTTCGTCCCCATGGACCATGAGAAATAAAATAAACATTATATAATGGGCTTACTCAAGATATAAAATCAGCATTATATAATGGATGTAGAGTTGTGGACTAATTTAATCAGCTGGACGCTCTAACGACAAAGTAGATTGGTCTACTGGTTGTGCAGGAAATAGTTGCAAATCTGGACAATATATTGTGTTTCTATTAGATGATCGTTCTTTAGAAAGTGGCGTATCTGATAAAATTTGTTTCGCCATCCAATGTAATTTAATATTCTTAATACCAATATTGGTTACTGGCCAATATGGTTATAAATGTAGATCTTTGCAGTGACTATCCTGAGTACCCGGAATCAAAATCGTCGGGAAAGAGTTGTGTTGTGGGAATATAACGCTATGAGAAATATTACTGCACCTTCTAATACTGGTGCCCCCTCAGTATGGAGTTCGCCATTTCCATTTCTACTGGGCGGAGTGGGTTCCATAATTTCACTGTTAGTTTTTTCTCTGATCGTTCTAGCTTGCTCCTACCTGAAATTCTCCTGTGGTTCTAACTCAGAAGAGGATAACAGTCCAAGGCAGACTAGCGATTCAATTGCTGAGTCGGGTGAAAAGGATGAGACTTTCGAGAATATCATGCCGCCTTCTTCAGATTATAAGCTGGAGAAAATAGTTGTCATTATGGCGGGTAATGACAGGCCAACATATCTCGCTATTCCAATCCCTTGTTCTGCAAAAGCAATCTGAGAGCTCATGGTATATTCAAAGCGGTTTCATTGGATTTAGATTTAGAGAAGAGGCGACATTTTTTCCAATATGTATATGAATCTTTTTAATATTAAAATGTATTTTTATATTATTTGATTTTTTTTGTTTTTAGAATTTTGGTATTTGAAATTGATGGGCAGATAATCCGACCCAAGTTTCGAGGCATTATTTCTAGGACATTTTCTAAAAAGCTTACTCCCCATAGAAAGCGAGATTTTCTTCTTTCTGTTTCTTTTTTTTCCTTTTATCATATAAACTAAAATGGGAAAGTACACAATTAGGTTTAAGATTTAGAAAGTAGATTAGGCCAAAATAAATTTTAAAATGTTGGAGTGTTTGATATGTTTTTTCATGGTAGAAATAGAAGTCTTAAATATTTAAAATCTTAAAGTTTGATTGAGATAATTTGAATTTCCAAAAACTTCTACCAGATTTTATCATAATGTTGTTCAAATTTCTATTATTTTCCAGACTAATTTATATGCTCTATTAGGCTAGGCTGTTTAACTCTATTAGGCTGTTTAACTTAGGGTAGGGTAGTTCATCTGTCTAACCAGCTGGCATCAACTCATTCTTCACTTTGCACATCCCACTTTGGCCGGACTTTTTTGATAATTTTGTAAAATCCAATTAAACAAAATATGGTAATAGCAGATTTTATTTGTTGAATATATATATACTGAATGTCCAATATCTTTCAAATAACTAGCGTTCCCATTTCACAATTATCAAGGCAGTAATGAGGCTATTCTGAGATAAGGTTGGAAATTGTTCTGAGAATGTGTGATTTATTTTGAGAAATAACTAAAATCTTCGAAAGCAATGTTTAAGGGACATTGATACCGTTAAGCTCCCTTAACAACGAATACTGAGCAACTCTTATAAGGTTGCAGTTGTCGACCATTGTTTGTTGCTCTGGCACGGCGAGAGACCCGCATGGTTCACATGGTGATGATGATAGTATATCACCATCTCTGACAAAAACGGCTTTATGATAAATGAAAAAAATTGGGGCTCCAAAACCAATGGATTTTCACATTTGGATCATATGCATTTATAGATATGGACTTCACCGATTAAAATTTACAAATAATATTTTTAAATGCTTATAACCTTTTTGGAGTTATATATATATATATATAATTATATAATTTTTTTTACCTTACTCGCAAATTTCCTTTCGTGGAAAGAGCTCTATTTCCAATTGATTTTATTTTTATACATCCATGTTAACCTAAAATAAATGTTGAATGTTAAAATTACATTGCACATTAACCATCCCTGAATGCCAATTATATTAACAGACGAACCTACCGAAAGAGGTTACATGTCTAAACGAAAACTCCAATGCTGTGTGAATTATTAATTCTAAAAATATGCGTGGCGGGAACAGATGGAAAATGCTTAAAAATATGCGTGGTCGGAACAGATGGAAAGGGTTATTCGTGGTCGGAACAGACGGAAAAGGGTTAAAAATATGCGTTGTGGGAACAGAGAAATATGCCTAGGGTTAAAAAATTTGGGAGGTTTATTTTATAATTTAATACAAAAAAAATGTGTAATTTTATTAGTGTTTTTTTTACAATAACCACTAGATCTTATTTAACATTCGGCAAAACTGGTCGAGGGCTTTAACAGGGCTACTCTATGTTTCTTTGTTACAGATTTTGCTTTCATTTGAGGCTACTCTATGTTTCTTTGTTACAGATTTTGCTTTCATTTGATAGGAGGCGAGGAGAGTATATTTATCTTTTGATAAGTACGCTGATGGGATTACACTGTGTTTGCAGATAATGGCTTGAATATGCACTTGATCTGGTTTCAGAGTGGCATCTTGAATTTCCACTGCATTTTCTTGCCGCGTCTTAGCTTTGCCTCCTAGGTTGCAGAGAGAAGACCCATCGCACCAGACTTTCATTGCCAAGTCTTCCAATAGCTCATTGCTTGTTATCTTTTGGTTTGTCTGGTGGATTCTTACATTGTGCTCAAGTTTGCCAAGTGAGGTGTCAACATTGCCGGCATTGCTTGCCATTTCATTATAAATTGCAGCAGAGGCCTTTCTGCTATCTAAACTAGCCGTGATGTAGCCTTCGTGAACCCCATCATCTACCCAACTGATTGCAGAATGATGCAGCAATGAATTCCAACACAGAGCAAAAAGAAAAAATGACGGGGTTGTGTTCTGATTTTTTCCTTGTAGATGAGTCCGAGTCTCCTAACAGCTGCCAACTCATTTTGGTCCGGTCCCGAAGCTCTGGGTATTGGAGAGTAATCTGAAATAGAGGATTGCTCAGAGGAACAGAGGCCCAGTCTTCTCCAGAATTATGGAATGTTGCAGTTCGATTCAATATCATTTACTAACAGTGATCTCCTGCTTCAGAGAGAGCCTAGATTGGCTTCCAAGTCTGCCTGTGAGTTTAACTTCCTCAAAATATGAAAGAAGGAGATTTTGTGAAACTTGGGCAAAACTAGCCTGATTTTTTTGAGTGTGGAGGCTAATTGTACCTGAGAAGGGTTATTTTGAGAGTTCATAGCCTAGATAATTAGTCTAGAGTCTCCAAAGACTGAGATGTATAGGAAATTCCTCTCTATAGCCAGATTTACATCCTACCATAGAGAAAGAGCCTCCACTCTGTTGTTTGTTTTATGGCCCAGACCCCATGCAAAACACAGCTCAGTTGAGCCTCCAAGACTCAAGATAACTCCACTGCCACCCGCCGCTCCTAGGTTACTTTAGAGACCCCATTAAAGAAAAGGCAATGATCATCTAGAGCTCATCTCCATTTAATGAATTCATGTTCTTCCAAACAAATTTCCTAATGACAAAATGATTTTGCAGGAGGAACGGGTCTATCCTGGTGGTTTGGAACTAGCTCCTTTAGCCATTGATCTTCCTCGATGTCCAAAATCATATCATTTTTTATGGTGGGTTTGGCTTCTAAAGCCTCACCCAACAGAGCTTTGATTTAGTGCTAATTCTGACAGGATTACAACTCTCCTCCCTGAAAATCCTGTTGTTCCTCTTCAGCCACAGTTTCCAGCATGTGAATTTGGGAATCCACATCCAACCAGTCTTGAGAAGGCTTTTTTGGAGAGACAAAACGACGATAACTTGACCTAGTTTCTTAGCAGATCTAGAATATTTCCGGGAAGCTCTATTTTTTCAGGTCCTAACATCAGGACACCCCTCCAAACTTCTTGAGCAAAGGGGCACATTAACAACAGATGATTAGTCGTTTCTTCATCCGAAACACAGAGAGGGCACCTGGAGGGTCCTTCCATTCCACGCCTTCTCAGGTTATCTCTAGTGAGGATACTTTTATGCACCAATGTCCAGCAAAAGAAGTCAATTTTGGGAAGAGAAGGAAAAGACCAAATAAATTTCCATTGAGTTGGCTCCGGGGGAACGTTTGGGACAACCATCATACTTTTGTAACCTTCTGCTGCTGAGTATGAGCTTGAAAGTGAGCCCCACCCTCTTTTGTCCTTAGATGAGGCCTTTAAAGGAGATTTTCCTTGGAGAAAATCCAACAAAAGTGGCTTAACTATCCAGCCATTGAGGGACCTCCTCCAGATTCCGACCATCCCAAAGACTTCCTGCATCATCAATCCAATTGGAGATGTCCCAAAGGGTTTTCATATTGCTGGCTTGAAGCCAAACTATAATATTTACAAGTTCTTCCATCTGATTCAAGGGTTGATCTCCAAGCATCAAATCTTCCCAAATTCTTATTTTTTTTCCGATTACCTTGGATCCAGTATAGCTTGTGACTGAAATGCTCCATAGGTGTGAGACAAAGTTTGAACACTGGTGATCCTTTGGTTATTCTTGGAGGTTAGTCCAAACACCTCAAGCGCTGCCCATGAAATTTTTCTTTCCATAGAACTCTCTTGCTCCAACTAGGATTCCTAGGAACCATGTTCCAAAGGAGCTTGGACCCCAAAGCAAGATTTTGGGCTGTCATATCACGCATTTGGAGACCTCATTCCAAGAATGGCTTCTTAAAAGTGTCCCAGTTTATGTTGGGTCCCTATAATACTAGTGATTACCCCATTACTATTATAGTTATACCCCTTATTTATATTGTTGTGCCTCTATTACACCCATATTGTTATTTCTGTGCCCCATAGAATCCCTCTATTATTATTTTTGTGGCTTTATATTATTATTGTTAGGTCGGCTGGATTATATTGTGACTCCTTAGACTCCTATATATAGAAATGAGGTTTTGTCATTTGTATCATCCAAGAATTGTTCATTTATGTAATGTAAAGGAGGTTGCCCCCTCGAAGAGGCTGAATTCTAAGGCGTTGATCTATCTTTTCTATATTTTCTTGAGCTGGTTTCATAACATTTGGTATCAGAGGTTTGGATTCTAGGGTTCCGCTGCTCCAAACAGGTCATCGTGGCATTTTCGCTATAACTTTTTTCTGTGACGTTTCAGAAGTCGCAAAAAAAACCCATTTGGGAAGAAATTACGCTGAACCTTGGGTCTGAATTTCAGAGCTTTTCGTGTGATATTTGCAGATATATGATCTGAGGAAGTTGGTCTTTTTGCAAACTCCTTAATTACATTCAAAACAGGTGACCGGGGGAAAATCATAATAACTTTCTCTTTGGGGATCAGAATGAAATTTCCTAAGAAGGTACAGAAAGAGGACGGACTGTAGTTTCTTGTGTGTGTGTTTCAGATTCAAAGGCTGAAACAGTGACTCGTGGCACGTCGTACAAGTTCACTCTATTGAACCAGTTTAAAAGCAAGTCACTGTGGGAGATTTCATATAACTCTTCCTTGGAGAATCCAATTTGGCTCAGACTTGTGGCATTGGAAAGAGGACGCAGAAGGCTACTACTACGGGTAGCAATTTTAGAAGTGGATGATCCGAAATTACAGAGATACAACAGATCCAATATCAGGCTTCTATAAAGTGAAAAAAAGGTGTGTAGTTTTTTTTTAAATTTTTGTGTAAGCTTGGTTTAACGGAATTCAAAGGGAATAGTAAAGCATTATTATCGGTAACTGATGCCCAGAGAAAAGAAAATGCAAACACCTAGTAAGGAACCTGAAAGCTCTAGCATGACTCATGAAGAAGAGGAAGAAATGCTACATGATATATCAAAATTACAAGAACAAGTGCAACAAATGTCATGCTCACAAAAGCTAACAGAAGCTAAGATAAGTGGCATGGAATCTAAGATAAATGGCATGGAATCTAAGATAAAGGGCATGGAAGCTAAGATGGATGATTCGAAGACAGATTTGAAGAGACACATGGCAGATTTGAAGATAGATTTGAAGACAGACATGGAAGAATTGAAGAAGTTGCTACAAGAAAGGGTCACTAATGGTGAAAAGGTAGTAAAGGAAACTCATGATGAGAACAAAAGAAATGTTAATCATGATTCCATAGACTCTAATGTTGGATCGAAGAATCACCATATTCCAAAAATCGATATGAGGAAGTTTGATGGCAAGGATCCCGCCACATGGATATTACAGATGGAGCAATTTTTCGATCTCAATAATGTGCAAAACGCACAAAAGGTACATATGGAAATTGTATATTTGGAACCAAATCAGTTTGTATGCTATCAATGGCTTTGCTCTCATAAACAATTTATCACTAAGGGTTCAGAAATGGAGCACATTGAGGAGTTCCAAAAATTGAACATAAAGGTAAAAGATATTCCAGAGGAGCATAGGATTCACGTGTTCATAGGGTCTTTAAAGGATAATATCCAACATGATGTTCGCCTTTGAGAACCTGATTCATTAGAGAAGGCATTCAGGTTAGCAAGAAAAATGGAAAGAAAAATTATGGCAACCAGGAAGCATACCACTCACAACTATAAAGACGGAAGTGTTGTTGCCCCTAGTATTCCACAACCTATAAGGTTGACACCACAACAATTGGAAGAAAAAAGAGAAAAAGGGCTTTGTTACAGTTGTGATAGCAAATACACTAAAGGTCATAAGTGTGTTGAGAAGAAATTATTCTACATAGATTGTGAAGAGGAAGAAGAAAAGGAGCAAGAAAGGTCAAAAGAAGAAGATATACTCCACGAACAAAGCCTAGATGAAGAACAAATAAATCCGAATCCTCAAACCATCAAGATAGAAGGACAAATCAAGAAGAAAAAGGTAATAGTGTTGATTGATTCAGGAAGCACCCACAATTTTATTCATTGTAGGGTAGCAAGAGAATTGAATTGCATCCTATATCCAGCACCAGAGTGTCAAGTGATGATTGAAAATGGAGGAACAATAAATTGCTCTAGAAAGTGCCATAATATTAAGCTATCCATGGGAGAATATGTATTGACTAGCCTAATGCTTTCCATTCCAATGGGAGGTGCTGATGTTGTACTAGGAGTCCAATGGCTACAATCCTTGGGTACAATAGCTTTTAATTTTCAAGAACTTTTCATCAAATTTTCTACGGAAGGAAAGGAAGTTGAATTAAGGGGTATTGCAGGGAAACCAGGAAAGATAATCAGCTCTAATGGCATGACAAAGCTTCTAAAAAAGGAGCAAAGAGGTGTAATTGCACAATTATGTTCGCTAGATGTTTCCACATTGGAATCATCTATTTCTCTAGATCTCTAAAAAGTCCTGGACAATCATTCCAAGGTATTTGAGACTTCAGAAGGTCTCCCACCTATGCGTGATCATGATCATGCTATTCATCCGATTCCAGGAAGTGTTCCTCCAAACATCAGGCCGTACAGATATCCCTATGTCCAAAAAAGTGAAATTGAACGTATGGTTGCAAGAAATGCTAGAGGTTGGTATAATTCAACCGAGTCAAAGTTCTTTCTCAGCTCCAGTAGTATTGGTGCACAAGAAAGATGGATCATGGCGCATGTGTTCGGATTATAGGGAGCTCAACAAGCTCACTATTAAAGATAAGTTCCCCATTCCTGTTATTGATGAATTACTGGATGAATTGCATGGATCAATTTACTTCACCAAGTTGGATCTTTGTTCTGGATATCATCAAATCAGAATGAAGATTAAAGACATTCTGAAAACGGCATTTAGAACTCATGAGGGTCATTATGAATTTTTGGTCATGCCTTTTGGCCTTACCAATGCACCTTCAACATTTCAAGGTTTGATGAATTCAATTTTCAAACCATTCCTTAGAAAATTTGTGTTAGTATTTTTTGATAATATACTAATCTACACCAAGTCTTGGAGCGATCATGTTGAACATGTTGACAGGGTGCTACAACTATTGGAGGAGAAACAATTATATGCAAAAAGATCCAAATGTTTCTTTGGAGTACAGGAGGTGGAATATTTGGGTCATATTGTATCTCATGAAGGAGTTAAGGTAGACCCTAGCAAAATTAAAGCCATTAAGGAATGGAAAATCCCCACATCCATAAAGCATTTGCGAGGATTTCTTGGGTTGACAGGGTATTATCGCAAGTTTGTTAAGAATTATGGGAGAATAGCAGCACCTCTAACAACATTATTGAAGAAAGATTCATTTTCATGGACTCTGGAAGCAACAAAGGCCTTTGAAAATCTTAAAGAGGCAATGTGCCAAGCACCGGTCTTAGCTACACCGGACTTCACAAAAACCTTTATTGTGGAATGTGATGCTTCAGGAAATGGAATTGGTGTTGTTCTAATACAGGATGAAAGACCCATTCCTTTTGAAAGTCATCCAATCAAGGGAAAGTTTTTAAGCAAAGCTATTTATGAGAAGAAAATGTTGGCAATACTCCATGCACTTAAGAAATGGAGACCCTACCTAATGGGAAGACACTTCAAGGTAAAAACGGATCATGATAGCCTTAAATACTTTTAAGAACAAAGATTATCCTCTAAAGAGCAAGAAAAGTGGGTCACAAAGATGTTGGGTTATGACTTTGAAATCATGTACAAAAAAGGGAAGCAAAATGTGGTGGCAGATGCACTCTCAAGAAAGGATGACGATGTGGAAGCATTGTTGTGTGCCATTTCTATTATCCAACCAGATTGGATAAACGAAGCAAGGGAGGAATGGAAGAATGACGAAGAAGTGTGGGAACTTATTCGAAAGCTACAACAAGATTCCAGTACTTCTGATACATTTAGTTGGCAAAATGATTCGTTATGGTACAAATATTGCTTATACCTATGTAAGAATTCCCAGCTAAAACAAAATATTCTTATGGAATTGCACACTTCTCCCTTAGGAGGGCACTCAGGATTTTTAAAAACGTACCACAAGGTTAAGAAGGAATTTTTTTGGGATGGCCTTTAATCTGATATTCAAAAGTTTGTGGCAGAATGTTTGGTTTTCCAGCAAAATAAAGTTGAAGCAATTAAGATGTCGGGTCTATTACAACCTTTATCCATTCTAAGCCAACGTTGGGAGGAGGTTTCAATGGATTTTATCACAGGTTTACCCAATTCTGAGGGAAAGAGTGTCATCATTGTGGTAGTTTGACAGACTTACCAAGTATGCACACTTTTGTGCATTATCACATCCATTTAAAGCCAGTACAGTTTCTACTGCATTTATGGAAACAGTTGAAAAGCTACATGGAAACCCAAAGATTATTGTAAGTGACAGAGATCCCATTTTCACTGGAAATTTTTGGACAGAATTATTTTCTTGTCTTGGTACTCAGTTAGCTCA
Source organism: Pinus tabuliformis (assembly GCA_031772625.1). Taxonomy (NCBI): domain Eukaryota; kingdom Viridiplantae; phylum Streptophyta; class Pinopsida; order Pinales; family Pinaceae; genus Pinus; species Pinus tabuliformis. The sequence continues at coordinate 1,440,412,019 of CM062820.1, forward strand.
TTTTTCATATTATCATCCTCAATCTGATGGGAATACTGAGATAGTAAGCAAATGTTTGGAAGGATATCTTCATTGCTTTGTATATGATAAACAGACACAATGGGTCAAATGGTTGCCTTTGGCTGAATGGTGGTATAACACTTCCTTCCATATAGCAACAAAAATGACCCCATTTATGGCACTTTATGGGTATCAACCACCATCCATCAGATCATATTTAAGAAAAAATTCTAAGGTTCAGGCAGTGGAACATCACATTGAACATCAACAACAAGTCCTCCAACTCTTAAAGGATAACCTCGTGTTGGAACAAAATAGAATGAAACAACAGGCAGATCAATATCGCAATGAAAGAAGTTTTGATGTAGGTGATTGGGTATTCCTACGGCTACAACCATATAAGCAAATGTCCCTAAAGCAAGCTAATAAGGATAATAAATTATCACCAAAGTATTATGGTCCATACAAGGCGTTGCAAAAGATTGGTACTATGGCATACAAATTGGAGCTTCCTGCAGCTTCTCGATTGCACCCAGTTTCCCATGTTTCATGTTTAAAGAAGGTTATAGGTGAAAAGCTCCCAATTCAAACAATATTGCCAGAACTTGACGAGGAAAGAAAAATTATATTGGAACCGGAAGCAGTCACAGAAACAAGAACTCGACGGCTACGAAATCGATCAATTTCAGAGTATCTTATCAAGTGGAAGAACTTATCCGCTGAAGATTCCACATGGGAGGATGAGAATTTTATGCAGAAGTATCCAGAACTACTCAAGCATTGACGACACCACTTTTCTGAAGGAGAGGGGCATGTTGGGTCCCTATAATACTAGTGATTACCCCATTACTATTGTAGTTATACCCCTTATTTATATTGTTGTGCCCTATTACACCCATATTGTTATTTCTGTGCCCCATAGAATCCCTCTATTATTATTTTTGTGGCTTTATATTATTATTGTTAGGTCGGCTGGATTATATTGTGACTCCTTAGACTCCTATATATAGAAAGGAGGTTTTGTCATTTGTATCATCCAAGAATTGTTCATTTATGTAATGTAAAGGAGGTTGCCCCCTCGAAGAGGCTGAATTCTAAGGCGTTGATCTATCTTTTCTATCTTTTCTTGAGCTAGTTTCATAATAGTTTACTAAATGGAGCCTTCTTTCATTATTCCCCCCCGACCTCTGCCACCCCCCTCCCACAGAAATCTTCTCAGAAGACCATCCACTTTACTAATAAAGGTTTTAGGGGCAAGTAGAATGGAATTCTGATATAAAGGTCGACTTATGAGAATAGATTTCATTAGTATTATCTTCCCAGCATTATTCAACCATGAGGCTCCCCAAGCTTGTATTTTGAGTTTTAGCTTGTCTATTAGGGGCATCCAATGAGGTGATTTAGGATTTGATTTGAAGATTGGGATCCCAAGATACTTAAATGACTCTCAGGTTAGGATTCCTTCCATTTCTAACAGCCTTGCTATGTATGTCAATTCCCTGATCGAGCAATTCTAGCCATAGATCATGCTATTTAGATAGTTTATCTTGTTGCCCGAAACCTCCCTATAAATGTCTAGCTCCTTCTTGAAGGACCTGGCAGAATTTATGCTAGCTCCTCCAAGCAATAATGTATGATCAACGAACTAGGCATGATTTATGTCTTTAACATTGTGAGCCATTCTAGGGCCTGGCAGTGTTTCGATCTGTTGACAGTAGTCTAGCTGGAAGCTGAGCACCGAAGCTTGAATGGTGTAAAGAGGTGAGGACAATGGGAAAACTTGTCTTAGCCCCCTCGAGGTTTAGAAGAATTCCGTTGATTGACCATTAATCAATGGCGCTATCCAAGGGGAGGCTATGTAGGCTTTCACCCAATTTATGAGAGATTTTTAGAAGCCAAATTTCTCCGTCACAGAAAACAAGAATTCATGTCTCACCCTATAAAATGCATTTGCCAAATTTAGCTTAATCACCATACCTTTCTCTTTTCAATTATAGCTTGAGTGAATTTCTTCTTGCACTAGCACAATATTATCAAGAATCTTTCTCCCTTTGATGAATCCTCCATGGTTTTCAGGGATGATGACCAGAAGAATTTTCTTAAGATGGTTGGCTATTATTTTGATAACCAGCTTATAACTTGTATTACATAGAGAGATGGTATAGAATCTACTAAAGTCGGTGGCTCCTTTATCTTTCGGAATCAAGGCAAGGAAGGCTAAGTTGGTATTGCCTCGTATCTTGGTACATGTCTAAGATTTCCCGACCATTCTCAAAAGATCTTTTTTAATTGTAGGCCAGCAAGTCAGGTAGAACCTTGCTGTGAACCCATTAGAGTGAGGAGCTTTATCTGGTTCCATGCAATCCAAAGCTTTTTTAAGCTCATTCATATTGATCGGAGCAGTCAACATAATATTATCAGAATCTTCAACACAATGAGGAATTAGATCAACCGGGTAGGCTTGAGAAAAGATAGGAGGGTCTTCTGGGGATGAGTAAAGATCTTTGAAGAAGGAGTGGGCTGCTCCCTTTATGCCTTCAAAATCTTTAACCATACTGTCTTCATAGTGAATTTCATTTACTATTTTGAAGTTCTTGCGTGCTTCAGCTTGCTTATGGAAGTAGCTTGTATTTTTCTCTCTGGCATGTAACCAAAGATTTTTTGACTTTTGTCTCCAGAAATCTTCTTCATCCCTACTTGCTCTATGAAAATCTTTTTTCAGCTCTACTTATTTTTGAAGAAGGATTTGAGTTACATAAGATTTCTCCATTGTTAATTAATGGACTATTAAGTTGTCATGCATCTCCTTTCTTTTGGCGGTGGGCATTTTCAACCTTTTTTCCCACTCCTGAGCTCTTTTTTAGGTCCCCTCAAGTTTTCTTCCCACACAAAGAAAGGGGGTCCTTGAACTTGTCGGTTCCAGGTCTCAGAGACCACCTCCTGGAAACCTTCTTGATGTATCCACAGAGGACGAAATCTAAAGGGAATGGGGCCAAGATTTCCATCCAGGGAGAGATCAAGGAGAATGGGTTTATGATCAAAGGTGTAGCTCGACAAGATTTTAGAAGTGGCCATTAGACCGCATGTCAAGAAGGAGGTTTGGACAAGAAATCTATCCAAACGAGCAGCAATGTGGTCGGGGCCTATATTTTTGTTGGACCAGGTCGATTTGCCAGATGTGGGCTTGATATCCTCAAGATCCAAACCTAATATGAGGTCTTCATCCCATTCTCTAGCTGGGTCCTTGACCAACGAGCCCCCCTTTTTGTCTTCTGCTGCGAGTGTAATTTTCAGGATTGTGCAAGAAAAGATAGGACTGGAGCGAGTCCTGATGAGCCCCAATTTTTGGTACAATTTGGGCTCATATTGGCCTACTTACCTTGTTCAACCATTCATCTTTTACCACTTATGCATTCATTTCTTAGTATATTCGTGTTGTTTGTAGGAAGAAGGGCAGGCATTATATCTATGTGACTAATACATGATGATTTCAGGTTCTTGGCATTAAAGAGAGCAAAAGACCACGCAAAAGGAGACAAGGAGACAGCAAAGGTGACATTGCGGGTTCATAGGGAGGTTGTCCACAGTCTTGATGACCCTCCTCGTGATTTTCACCTTAACTACATGCTCTAACAGCTCTCCCCACCGAGCTTAAAGGCAGCCAACATGTTCTACAGGATCAGCAGTTTTACAGCAGTTTTGACTTTCAGTTGGATAACCAAGCTCCACGAATGGAGGAAGCCAGCTTGATCTTCATTTTGTATAAATATGAAGGCCGTAGCCTTTGTTAGGAGCTTTTTGAACTTTTGGACTGATATTGTAATTTTTGAGCATAGCTTGGTGTTTGTTTTTGTAAGCCAGTTTTGGCATCACATTAGACTTTTGATTATAAATAAAGGCAAGCAGATTTGGATCTAATTCTGAGCTTTTAAGGGAGCTATAGCTCTCAGGTTAGGGCCCAACCTGAGAGCAATAGATCTCCTCTTCTTGTAGTGTTATTTACCTTTCTTTCCAGCATTTTGTTTCCTTGTTTTGATATGCATTTCAAAGGACACAGTTTGCTGATTTGATTTCTTTAAGAAGATTGAGTAGGATTAGCTTATGGTTAAATTACTTTCAGTTGCTTAGATTAGGATAGGAGGTTTGTAATCCACTGGAGCTCCAAGAAAAGGTTGTTAGTGCCTCCACTGCCATCTCTGTTTAGGGATTGGGGTGCAGTCTATACCAACCACCAAAAAAAACGCAGTCTTTTCTACTTTTATGCAAGCTGCAACACAGTCGGTTTAATCGTGGATCCTTCCATGCATTTTGCTCTTGAGCCATACTTCGTCATTACAATTCCATGCATGACTTTTCTTCATGATTTACATCGTTGTTCATTGGTTTAATAGCACAGGTAGCACTGGTTAATGAATTCTCGTTTTTGGTGCAAGACATAAGTAATTTGTTTTATTTACACTGCTAAATATCAGTCCACTTCCTTCTTCTTCTTCTTAACCTCTCCTCAAGCCACCTACTCGACCTCTGTTCAGCTCGTTCACCTTCCAACTCTTCCATTGCCCACGTAGCTTCATCTTTTTGACCTTTCGTTGATCCCATCCTTCTATCCACCAACCACTTCGTGCACTCTTTCTGCATCCTGGTTCTCTGCCCCTGAGTCATCACAAGCTCCATCTCCACCTTACCTATCCACCCCTACTGTTCCATCACTTCACCATCACCCAAAACTTCCACTTACAACACATCCTGTAGAAGTTAGCAGATTTCCTGTAGAATTCCTTAGTTTCCTGTAGGATCCCCTGCAGACATCCTGTAGAAGCCTGCAAACTTGGTTGCCGAGCATCTGAACATTGTAGACTCCTGTGGACTGATGCTAGGGACCCTCTGGGACCTCTCCTAGCCATCCTGACCTTTCCCAAGCTTTCTCTCCCTTCACAACACCTCTGCATAGCCAAACCCTAATAAGAAATAAATTCATAATCACTCCATCCACTTAAGCAAAAATACAAAAACGATGTTCTTTTTCATAGAAGTAGTTTGAGTTCATGCATTTCACATCATTATAAGTAATGGCATAATTTGTAGACATTTGCACTCTCACTATTGCACCATAGAGGTTAAACTAGTCAGATTAGGGTTTACTAGGGTTTCCATGCTTTGGTTGGCTTTCAATTCATTTTTGCAAAGTAGATCAATTTCCCTTGAGATAGCCTTCATCCATCATTTAGAAAGCTTCTTCTAAGATATAGAAGTTGGCTTGAGCCCTAGCGGACTTGTGCCAGCTGACCAAGTGACAGCTGCGACAAGAGCTAGTACTTGTGCATACAGCACCGTCGCTTCCAAGTTTGTACGAACTACCGGGTTGATAAAATTAGAGATAGGAAGCCCCAGGAGTTGAAGCATTATTGCTACAATACTGGAGCCCACCATCTTTTTGGCGCCGTTGCTGGGGAAGCGTCAGAGTATTGGTGATTGCCGCTTTTCTTCTATTTTCCACTACAATCTTCTGCTAAGTAGTTTATTTCATTTCCATTACATTGCAATTTCGTTTATGCAAAAGTAGATTAACCTTTCCCGCTTCCATAGATTAGTATTTCCCGCTTTCATAGATTAGCATTTCAATTCTGCAATTTCGTTTCTGCAAGCGTAGATTAGCATTTCAATTCCGCAAGCGTAGACTAGCATTTCATTCCTGCAATTTCATTTGAGCAAAATAGATTAGTCCTTTCCTGCTTTCATTTCAATTCCGCATTTTCATTTTCGCAAGATAGTTAGTTGCAGTTCAATCTATTTCAGTTTTGCAAGTAGAAGTAGAAAAAAGCAAAAAATAACCAAAAAGATTTCATTTTATGCCTTGTAGGAGTAGAGATAAGTTATAAAAATGATTGCACAACACCCCCACTGCTTCACACAGCCAACATTCTCTCTTCTTCAATGGCTGTGATTAAAGAACCCCTGGGTGGACATCAAGGCATATTTAAAGAACCTCTAGCGAAGAAGAAGAAGAAACCATTCCTCTGGAGCAAATGGCTACAAGCAGAAATGTGGGGAGCAGTACCTTGTCCAAAGACGAGTTTGAAAATCAGCTGGAAGATTTCAAGAGTGATATGAGGCAGTTTCTTGCCATGCAACTGGATACCTTGCGGATCCAAAAGAAGCAAGAAGAAGCCAAGAGGGCTTTGGCCATTTTTTGTCCTAGGTGCACTAGAAAGCATCCTAGGAACGAATGTCCAATGCACTCCCTAGAAGTGTGTTTTGTATGTGAAGAATACCATCCTACAGATCAATGCCCTTCCTTACCCAGATTCAAAGCTGCATATCAGAGAGCCAAAGGAGCCACTGAATCACTCTATTACATGAACCAAAGTTGGCCGCAGGGACCTAGATCTTACCAGTAGGAACTGCAAGGGACACCCGAGACCTATTATGACCCCTATCAAGCCACTTTCATGCCTTCTTGGGGTCCCCCTCCTCATCCTTCCTGTTTCACACCTCCTCCTTGTTCCTTCACAGATCCATATTATGCCCAACCAGCTGCTCATTCATTTCACTCTCATGCCCAGCCACATCCTCGGTGGAATGCACCTCAGTCGGGGTGGAGGCCCCAGTACAATACTCCTCCCGCCATTTTGGCTCCACCACCAGTTCAACCTCAGCCATTACCTCCTGCTCCTCCAAGGCAACCTCAAATTCCTGCTCAACCGAACCCAAACCCCAACAATAGACAGGCCCAGTAGGTATACACTGGGGAAACCTCATGCCCTACCTATGCTGTGGAGATCCAGGAGATCAATCTTCGATCTGGAAAGACTCTACCAGATCGCCAACCTCCTCCCCCAGAGGATGAGGAAGATAAACAGGAAAGTGAACCGAAGGCTATTCCACCCTTTCCTGAGAGACTGACAGCCACCACACAACCCAACCCAGAAGAGGATGAGCTTCTGGGTGAGCTCAAGCAGTTGTGTGTAAAAATACCACTTCTCCAAGCCATCAAGGATGTGCCAATATACAACAAACTGGTTGAGGAAAAGTGTTTCAAACACCCAGGCAGGCGGAAGAAAGATGCTTCAACCATCAATGTCATAGGACAACTGTCTGACCTTATGTTAGGACAAGTCATCTGCCCAAAGTACCTAGATCCTGGAAGTCCTGTAGTAGATGTCCACATCAATGGCACCATCATACCTCACACCTTGATCGATCTGGGGGCTGCCATTAATGTGATGACCAGGGATACCATGCTCAAACTCAATCTTCAGGGTTCCTTGAGGAAGACCTCGATAGTACTGCAATTAGCAAATCGCTCCACTGTGATTCCCGAAGGGATTGTGGAGGATGTCTTGGTCTCTATCGACTCTTGGGAATACCCTGCAGATTTCTTGGTTCTGCAACCCAAGGCAAAGCTTACTGGATATCCTCTCATTTTTGGAAGACCTTGGTTAGCCACTGCAGATGCTTACATAAGTTGCCGTGCAGGAAATATGACCATCAAAAATGGTCCTATGTCCAAACAGCTAGTCCTATACCCTCCTGCCCAACCCTCCTTAGAGCATGAATTACCCCTCTGGTTAGAGGAAGGAGAGGAAGACGAGGTGTACTCAGCACCTCTGTGCACCTTAGAGACCACTAGAAGAGACCCCCCAACCGAGGATGACTTGATTGAGACCTTGATCGAGAATCCACCTTCCAGTGCACTATCCTTAGAGAAATTGGTGGAGGATGCCCAAGCTAGCACCTTAGTGGATCTTTGTACAACCAACCCTGTCACTCCCAGAGTCAAGAATGTGGATTTCAGCCCTAAGAGAACGTTGAAGATCAGCTCCTCCCTATCTCCTTCCCAGGAAAGGGAGCTGTGTAGCCTGTTGGCCAGTCACCTAGATGCTTTTGCTTGGAGCTATAAGGAGATGAAAGGAGTCCATCCTTCGGTTTGTACCCATCACATATACATCAAAGAGGATTGTAATCCAGTTAGGCAACCCCAGAGGAGAATGAATCCAGCTCTTAAGGACATTGTCAAGGAAGAATTGCAAAAACTGTTGGATGCCAGATTCATCTACCCCATCTCAGATAGTGAATGGGTGTCCCCTCTGGTGTTGGTTCCCAAGAAAAATGGGAAATGGAGAATCTGTGTGGACTACCGAGAACTGAACAAAGCTACCAAGAAAGACCATTTCCCTCTACCTTTCATAGATCAAGTGTTGGATGGACTGGCAGGAAAGAAGTTCTTCTCTTTCCTGGATGGGTTTAGCGGGTACAACGAAATCCAAATCAGCCCAGAAGACCAAGATAAGACCACCTTCACTTTTCCTTGGGGCACCTTTGCCTACCGAGTCCTTCCCTTTGGGCTATGCAATGCTCCTGCTACTTTCCAGAGAGCTGTCTTAAGCATCTTCTCGGAGCTGGTCCATGATGCAGTGGAAATCTATATGGATGACTTTACTCCTTATGGGGCCAACTTCCAGGAAGCATTGTCCAATCTTGGAAAAGTCCTAACCAAATGCATTGAGATGAACTTGTCCCTTAGTCCTGAAAAATGTGAATTCCTAATGACTGAAGGGACCGTGCTAGGCCATACCGTTTCTTGCCAAGGGTTGCAGGTGGATCCTAACAAAATTGCTCTCCTCAAGAAGGTTCCACCTCCTCAAAAGGTAAGCGATGTTCGGAGTTTCTTGTGAGTAGCAGGATACTACCGGAGATTCATTAAAGATTTCAGCAAGCTAGCCTCGCCATTGTTTGGCCTGTTGGCAAAAGATTTGGAGTTTAAATGGACTGACGATTGTCAGAGGGCTTTAAATGAATTGAAGGACAAGTTGGTGTCAGCCCCAATCCTGAGAGGTCCAAACTAGGCCCTACCTTTCCACATCCACACTGATGCCTCAAACAAAGCCATAGGTGCAGATTTAGGACAAGTTGAGCAAAAACTTCCATATGCCATTTACTTTGTTAGCAAAAACTTATCCAAAGCTGAGCTGAATTACACTGTAACTGAGAAAGAATTCTTGGTTGTGGTCCATGCACCGAACAAGTTCCAACATTATATTACTGGCTATCAAACCTTTGTACATACAGACCATGCTGCAATTAGATATTTCATGAATAAACCAGATGTGAATGCTCGTATTATTAGATGGTTACTTTTATTGCAGCAGTTTGATTTGACCATTGTTGACAAACCAGGTAGAGAAAATGTTGTTGCTGACTTTTTATCTAGATTGGATTTGTCTGTAGATGAGGATGGAACGGTGGATGACCAGATGCCCGATGAACATCTGTTTGCTATTTCAGTACTCTCTCCATGGTTTGCTGATATATCAAACTACCTTGTTTCAGCACAGTTCCCTCCGCACCTATCTTCCAGAGAGAAGAGCAGAATCATCAGAAAAAGTGCCTCATTTACTTGGATCGGGGGCAATCTGTTCAAGCTTGGCCCCGATCAGATCTTAAGGCGTTGTGTAAGGGAGGAGGAAGTCTTTGATATCCTCCTCACTTGTCATGATGGGCCTTGTGGAGGACATTTTGCAGCAAAGAGAACTGCCTTCAAAATCCTGCAGGCAGGCTACTATTGGCCCACACTTCATCAAGATGTCAGAAGATATGTCAGCCAGTGTGACCAATGCCAAAGAATGGGGAAACCGACCCAAAGGGATGAGATGCCTCTCCAACCTCAGGTGACTCTTGAGCCATTTGAGAAGTGGGGTATGGACTTTGTGGGCCCAATCAACCCTCCTTCGAGGCAAAGGTCTTACATCATTGTGTGCACTGACTACCTGACAAAGTGGGCAGAGACCAAAGCAATCAAAGCAACAACAGAAGAAAAGGTGGCTGAGTTCCTAAGAGAAAACATCTTCTATAAGTTTGGCTATCCAAGAGAGATGGTCACCGATCAAGGGAGCTAGTTCACCTCCAACCTGGTTGAAGATCTACTAGCTCATCACAAGATCAAGCATAGGACTTCCACCCCCTGTCACCCTCAAGAAAATGGGCAGGTGGAACTCACCAATAGAGCATTAGAAGGGATCTTGACTAAGGTGGTGAGCAGCAGCAGAAAGGACTGGGCAGATCGCCTGGTTGAAGCCACATGGGCTTACAACACCACTTGGAAGACCACCACCGGCTTCACACCTTATGAGCTGGTCTATGGGAAGAAAGCTTTACTGTCCATTGAGTTTGAATACAACACTTTGAGGATGGCAGCTCAGTTGGACCTAGATCTCAGCCATGCACAACAAGAAAGGCTATTGTAGCTGAATGGCTTGGATGAGCACCGAATGCAGGCCCTCCTTCACTCAGAAGTGGTTCAACTTCAGAGAAAGGTGTGGCATGACCAACATCTCCATGACAAGCAATTTCAGCTGGGAGATTGGGCTTTGTTGTATGACTCCAGATACAAAGATTTCAAGGGGAAGCTGAGAACTAGATGGCTAGGGCCATATTCAGTGGAAAAATGTCATGACAATGGATCTGTTCTTACTCGGACCATTGACGAGGAATCCATCCCCATGCTTGTCAATGGGCATCGATTGAAGATCTACAGGAAGCCTCCCTCAAGACAAGAGTTCATCAAAACTATCGAGAAGGCAGTGTTGGTCATATAGAAGGGTTCTGCCTCTGCTTTGGGCATACCCTGAAGAATCTAAAAAAAAATATATATATATAATAATAAAGATCCTTGGGTGAAAACCTTTCTGAGGCGCCCCAGCCAGGTGGTAGGGGTGAAAACCTCATGGAGGCGCCCCTATTGTCTTTTCAAAAAAAAAAAAAAAAAGAGATTGGAAAAAGATCCTTGAGTGAAAACCTCTTTGAGGCGCTTAAGGCAGATGGCAAGGGTGAAAACCTCAATGAGGCACCCCTGTTATCTTTCAAAAAAAAGAAGAAAAAAGAAAAAGAAAAAAACACAAGAAAAAACAAGGTCAACAGATGCATTATGTAAAATTGCATGCAGGTGTTCTATGGAGGAGAGGAAGCCTCTCAACTCAAAGCCAAGGGTCCTCATCATGCAGTCAGGACACCTCACCATCACCTCCTCCAAGAATACTCATTTTATCCAAGATATGTGCAATTTTATTACAGCTTGAGTCTTCTACAGGAAGACGCAGATTTTCTACATGAAAATGCAGAGTTTCTACAGGAAGATGCAAATCTTCTACAGGAAGGTGCAGACTCTCTACAGGAACGCATCCTTTCTACAAGAAGCGCTGTATTTCTACAGGAAGCTTCCTGTAGAAGCTCAGAACGGGCCAGAATTCATTTCATGAGGAGATCTAACGGCTAAGGATCGGTTTGGACGCATGCACGCCACTGTTGTCAACCATGCACATTGTTGTTATCTTGTTCCACCATCCTTGTCGACATGCAACAAAGTTACCTGCACCAGCAAAGCAGATCGATGAGTCTCGAGAAAAAGCAAATTGTAAATGGAAAAAGCGCTAGAGATCTCACACCATATTCATCACAGTCAGCCAGAAGTTCCGAGAGCATGATCGTGAGGCCATCCATTGTCGTGCAGCATGCACCCAAGGAGGAAGAACTGTTCCAAGACATCCCGCGGGAGTCCTGTAACAGTTAAGCCTGCTAGAGTGGATACCATTCACAGCACAGGCCATATGCAATGAAACGTGGGTGCATGCAACTAAAGCATCCCATCCATCGACGGCAGCTTGTGAACATGGACCTCCGGGCCTGTGTAAGTTCGCCAGCAGCAGGTAAATCGACTCATCAGCGTCCAAAGAGCCGAAACATCATGTGCAGCCACACAGGTAAGTGTCTCGACCCTTCCTTCCATCAGACTGCATGAATGTTACTTTGATTGATTGCTAAGTGTAAAGGTGAATGGGTTGAGCGGCCGTATGGCCATTTGGCCGGCCATGTCGGCCAGTTAATGGTCTAGTTGGATGAGAGGGTGGCGGCCATGACAAAAAGAATAGCGGCACGCACGTGAGAGCAATCCCGTCGAAAAAAACCAAGTTTAACCGAAGAGGCGGTGGCAGATCTGTGGGAATTGATGCGGCAGCAAGTGAACGCGCAGTTGAATGATGGGGTGATGTCACCCAACGGTCCGGCGGGGACAGCTCACCCCCGCGCCACGGATTCCGCCGAATTCAAAATCTAATTGGCTAGATTGCATTCATGCATGTATCAACCACCATTTTAAACTCGAGCGGCTATCCTGATCCTTCTGCAGTTTGATACACCGAGCCTTTGGCTATCAGAACGATTGAGAAGCACACCCAAGGCGCAGACCGACTGCAGTCTCTCCCGAAAATCGTGCGCTGCATTCTACAGGAATGCTGTCATTCTACAGGAACGCTGTCATCCTACAGGAACGCAGTTTTCTACAGGAAAGCGGGTGCCTCACGTAAAAAGGTGGCAAATTTAATAGGTAACCCTGAACTCTTCATGCAACTGGTTATTAAAGGTGGCAGAATTGTCGTCCACAGTCTGGTCATAGAAAAACGGTGAAATTGTTGTCTGCTGTGCCTATACTGTCATTCTACAGGATGTCGAGTAATTAAACCGTGTTAAGTTCCTCAGGGATACGTTTTGTGGGTTATGTGCATGACATTCTACGCTCTGTCTCAGTAAACTAAAATCTCTTCCACAATCACCACCTCTGGTTAAGAAAACTGTTTTATCATGCTGGGTGGGTTTATAAGACGAGAACCCACTGATTCAACCAAATTAAGGGAAAACCAGGAAGTGGTGGAGCTCTTCACACGGGTTCAATGGATATATTTTTGTGACAAGTTGCAGGGTTACGATGATGAAGTGGCAGAAGAATTTTTGTAGGCTCTGAAGCCGAAATCCAAGACACTGGCCACAGTGAACTTCAGAGGACTAAGCCTCAAGCTCACCCCGCAATATATCAGTCGGATTACTGAACTTCCGATGGGTTTTCCATGGGATAAGGAAGAAAGGAAGTTGAGCCAGCAAGCCAAGAAAGAATTCTTTCCACCTGAGGAGGAATTCTCGGAGGACAAAAATGGGGTGCGAAGAACCAGCTTGCTGCCACCATGGAATGAAGTTAGCCTGCAAATCATGAAGTATATAACCTGTGAAGGTCGTTTTAGCATCGTGTACGCATATCACTTTCGGTTGTTCACTGAATTGAGGCACCAGATTGATCTTCCTGTAGAACAAAAACTGAGCATTCCTTATTTCCTGCTATAGTCCCTAATTGAGTGTGCCACAAAGTTAAAAGAAGGCATACCAGATCAGGTAGCCCACCATGGGTTGATCAAACTTCTTGTGGAGGATGCGCTTCATTCATATAAGTTTCCCCTCTCATGGGAATCATTCCGGAATTTGACAAGAGATGGAGACATAAAAATGTTGATTGAAGAAACGGGTTCCTCCAACAGTGAGGAACAAGAAGCAGTGGCCGAGGGAAGGAGAGAAAAAGGCCAGAAGACCCCGACCACAATGCAGAAGAAAGAACAAAAGAAGAAGCATGAGGAAAAGGATGACAAAGAAAAAGGTGGCACACCCATCTTGTCAGCAAGAGAAAAGAGGTTGAAGAGCAGAACGGACAAAGCTGAGGTGGTCCACATCAGCCCAAGTACCTCATCAGCACCTGCAACCAAACCAAAAGCAAAAACCCATGCAGCTAAGCAAGAAAAGGTGGTGACACCCGTCTCTACAGGAAAGCAGAAACAGGCTTCTACAGGAAGCCCGAAAATAGAGAAAGGGTCTTCTACAGGAAGCCCGAAATTGGCAAAAGGGTCTTCTACAGGAAGCCCGAAAATTACCAAAACAGGGGCTTCTACAGGAAGCCCCGAAAAGGTGAAACCCAAAGAGAAGAAGGTGGATATTCTGGCACGGGAGGCAGCAGCTGTATTAGCTGGCCTCAGCACGCCACCTAAGCCAAAAGAAAAGAGGAAGAGGGAGACCCCTCTATACTTTAAAGCTCGAAGAAGTGTTAGGATAAAGACGGGCAAGCCACAGCCTCCGTCCAGCAGCCCGATTGTCATCGAAGATACCCCTGCTTCTCCCAATTAAAAGTCACCCTCCAGGATCACAGTCACCTATGAGAAGGGGAGGTCCAAAGAAAAATACGTGGCAAGAAAGGTTAGACCTGTTGACTGAAAAAACTCGGCTACAGGAAGCTGAAAATGTTCTACAAGACACTCTGGCCCGGCTACAGGAAACAGAGAAGAGGGAAGGGGAAGGACCCTCATCACCACCAAAGGAGGGTGAGGTAGAGCCACCTGAAGAGGTAGAAGAAGTACATATACCAGAGCCCAGCCCTCAGCCTAGTCTGAGTTCATACTACACCTTTTTAGAGGCGGGCAAAATCATACCGCAGAAATTTACTGTACCCTTATTTTTTGCATTAGAGGAAGAAAGAGTCCGTTCCCACACATGGATGTAGATCGCCAAGTCAAAGGGTGTGGCGGACATAGGCCCTTTACAAGAGCAACTCAAGGAGGTCAGGAGTGAATTCACCATGGCTAAACATGTGGCTAATTGCCAACGTGTGCTTCTACAGGAAGAAAATCAGAAGCTGAGATTGCAGCTACAGGAACTAAGGGCAGGGGCAGGAACATCCTCCAAAGACATCACAAAATAACAACAAGGCAAAAAGGAGCTGACCACCGGTCTTGAAGAGCCAATGACACTTCTACAGGAAGCAAAACAGCAAACAAAAATTGAAGTGCAAGCTCTAAAAGAACAGCTGCAGCAAAAGGTTGCACAATTGGCCTGCATGGCCAGTTGGGCCATGGAGGCAATACAGTGCAGACAACCTGCAAAATCCTATGGATTGTACTTAAAAGATCAATGGCTGCAGTTCCAAATAAATACCTTGGCACAAAGAGGTATTTCACATATCCAAAACCCACAACAATTTTCTGAATTGTGCAGTACTAGTTCGTCAGAAGACAAAGCCAAATTAGCAGAGTTCTACCTCCACAACTTGGCTTTGCCTAATGAAGTCTCCTGGGATCCCAATATTGCCTTGGGTGATATGCAATTGATGGCGTTCGCTTCATGGTTAAACCATGAGGATCAAAGAGCAACTGAAGCAAAATCGGTCATGAACCGAGAAGTGAGCGAGCCACTGTTCATTCGAGCAGAACCAGAGGATCCGGTTGCACTCATCTCAGCCAACCAACAGTTGGCTACTGATCCCACAGCTTCCTTGAGATTTATGGACCAACAAGCCCAAGCCATAGCTCATTTCGAAGACATGGAAAGATTTTTAGGAGAAAGTGCTGCCGAAGCATGTACACGCAGATGGAATACCTTGGCTCACAGCTTGAAAATACGAGAGTACCATACCCCAATTCGGATGAGGGAAGCTTTGGCAAGGGTAGACCTTTACAAGAAATCCATGCAAAGCCTCCAGGCCAGCTGGATTGGCCTTAAACTCAGCCCACCACTACTGCTAGGGTTGACTGAAGGCAATACAGAGGAGGATGACAGTAAACAATGGGAAGAGGTGAACAGGAAAGCAGGGTTTCATATCAGCAAAGAGGACACTACCACAGAGCCTTGGGATGCAAGGGAAGCAGTAAAAGCAATGAAGGATGAAGATTTGGACTAAGTTGCTCAAGGATGAGCAAATAGTTTAGCTGGGGGGTGATGATGAGCCCCAATTTTTGGTACAATTTGGGCTCATATTGGCCTACTTACCTTGTTCAACCATTCATCTTTTACCACTTATGCATTCATTTCTTAGTATATTCGTGTTGTTTGTAGGAAGAAGGGCAGGCATTATATCTATGTGACTAATACATGATGATTTCAGGTTCTTGGCATTAAAGAGAGCAAAAGACCACGCAAAAGGAGACAAGGAGACAGCAAAGGTGACATTGCGGGTTCATAGGGAGGTTGTCCACAGTCTTGATGACCCTCCTCGTGATTTTCACCTTAACTCCGAGCTCTAACAGCTCTCCCCACCGAGCTTAAAGGTAGCCAACATGTTCTACAGGATCAGCAGTTTTACAGCAGTTTTGACTTTCAGTTGGACAGCCAAGCTCCACGAATGGAGGAAGCCAGCTTGATCTTCATTTTGTATAAATATGAAGGTCGTAGCCTTTGTTGGGAGCTTTTTGAACTTTTGGACTGATATTGTAATTTTTGAGCATAGCTCGGTGTTTGTTTTTGTAAGCCAGTTTTTGCATGACATTAGACTTTTGATTATGAATAAAGGCAAGCAGATTTGGATCTAATTCTGAGCTTTTAAGGGAGCTATAGCCCTCAGGTTAGGGCCCAACCTGAGAGCAATAGATCTCGTCTTCTTGTAGTGTTATTTACCTTTCTTTCCAGTATTTTGTTTCCTTGTTTTGATATGCATTTCAAAGGACACAGTTTGCTAATTTGATTTATTTAATAAGACTGAGTAGGATTAGCTTATGGTTAAATTACTTTCAGTTTCTTAGATTAGGATAGGAGGTTTGTAATCCACTGGAGCTCCAAGAAAAGGTTGTTAGTGCCTCCACTGCCATCTCTGTTTAGGGATTTGGGTGCAGTCTATACCAACCACCAAAAAAAACGCAGTCTTTTCTACTTTTATGCAAGCTGCAACACAGTCGGTTTAATCGTGGATCCTTCCATGCATTTTTCTCTTGAGCCATACTTCGTCATTACAATTCCATGCACGACTTTTCTTCATGATTTACATCGTTGTTCATTGGTTTAATAGCACAGGTAGCACTGGTTAATGAATTCTCGTTTTTGGTGCAAGACATAAGTAATTTGTTTTATTTACACTGCTCCATATCAGTCCACTTCCTTCTTCTTCTTCTTAACCTCTCCTCAAGCCACCTACTCGACCTCTGTTCAGCTCGTTCACCTTCCAACTCTTCCATTGCCCACGTAGCTTCATCTTTTTGACCTTTCGTTGATCCCATCCTTCTATCCACCAACCACTTCGTGCACTCTTTCTCCATCCTGGTTCTCTGCCCCTGAGTCATCACAAGCTCCATCTCCACCTTACCTATCCACCCATACTGTTCCATCACTTCACCATCACCCAAAACTTCCACTTACAGCACATCCTATACAAGTTAGCAGATTTCCTGTAGAATTCCTTAGTTTCCTGTAGGATCCCCTGCAGACATCCTGTAGAAGCCTGCAAACTTGGTTGCCGAGCATCTGAACGTTGTAGACTTCTGTGGACTGATTCTAGGGACCCTCTGGGACCTCTCCTAGCCATCCTGACCTTTCCCAAGCTCTCTCTCCCTTCACACCACCTCTGAACAGCCAAACCCTAATAAGAAACAAATTCATAATCACTCCATCCACTTAAGCAAAAATACAAAAACAATGTTCTTTTTCATAGAAGTAGTTTGAGTTCATGCATTTCACATCATTAGAAGTAATGGCATCATTTGTAGACATTTGCACTCTCACTATTGCACCATAGAGGTTAAACTAGTCAGATTAGGGTTTACTAGGGTTTCCATGCTTTGGTTGGCTTTCAGTTCATTTTTGCAAAGTAGATCAATTTCCCTTGAGATAGCCTTCGTCCATCATTTAGAAAGCTTCTTCTGAGAGAATATAGAAGTTGGCTTGAGCCCTAGCGGACTTGTGCCAGCTGACCAAGTGACAGCAGCGACAAGAGCTAGTACTTGTGCATACAACACCGTCGCTTCCAAGTTTGTACGAACTACCGGGTTGATAAAATTAGAGATAGGAAGCCCCAGGAGTTGTAGCATTATTGCTACAATACTGGAGACCACCAAGTCCCAACAAATTTTTTTCTTAGCTGCTAAGACCACAACATATAGATTGAAGATACTTACTTGATGGCCAGATTCTTTGTGGAGGAGCTTAGTGAATAGCCAATGGGAGCAACATTCTTCATAAATCAAATCATATTTGGAGTTGTCCCAGAAGGAGGCAATGCCTCCAGAGGCACCTCTAGCACTGAGAGCTCTCCCTTTGTCTTTGTGCTAGAATTCTTTTCTTGCTTGGAGGAGTAGAAGGTCCTCTAGGTTTTTCCCCTGGATGAGAAGGATTTCAAGCGAGTACATCCTCACAACGTCTTTCAGAGCTTCTTCTTTCAGCCTGCTACCGAAATCTCTGCAATTCCAGGAGATGTATCTCATTATTTACTAGCTTGGGAGGTTGTGGCTCCTTTTGGAGCCTGACCATGTTTGCGCCTGGATCTGGTGTTCATCATTCCTCTGAGAACATTGGAGTACATCTAGATAAGCTTTTTCCTCTCTCTATTTCTTCTTGGACTTTCGACCGCTGGCCAACATGATAGGAGTGACTTGCGAGTTGTCTGATTCGGAGTTTCCATCTTTTGATTCTCCCCCAGAATTGGAGACAAGACGTATGTGCTCCTTGTTTTCTTCTTTTTCCCCTTGATCATCCTCTGATGGAGGAAGATTTGTTTTTGCCTCGATTTCTTTGGCATCTGCCTTTTCCTAAGAGGAAGAACCTTCTTATGGAACTTCTTTGGCCTTTGCATTAGGTTGGGGCTTCACCAATGGCCCTGGATTTTTCTTCTCAGTTGGTTTTGGGATTGCCTTGCCCTTTTTTATCTCATTCCATCCTTCTTCATCCACTTTGTCCCCTGTTGGAGCTTTTGGGTAATTTCGTTGGAGGTGTCCATGTTCATGATAGGTTCTGCATTTGAAATGCAATTGCTCATAATCCAATTTTTGATAGTGATGCCATTCTCCGACTGTAAGTTTTATTGCTTCAGGCAGTCCAGCTTCCAAATCGACTTCCACACATATTATTGCATAGATATATTGGCCCTGATTATCTGCTTTGCCAATGAAACGACCTAGACCATTTCCAATCTTCTGCAAGGTGTGATAGCTCTAGCAATGGATCAGAAGATTGGGGAGCCGGACCCAGACTAGGTCCTCTTTATGGACATCGACTGAAGGATCGAAGTCGGAGGTCCATTTATTAAGATACAGATCCTGATTTCCCGTGAAATATGGATGATTTCTAAATACTAGATCTCAATCTTCTTTGGAGGTGAACTCAAAGATGAAATACCCTCTTCCAACAGCATAGCAGATCACATTTTTTTTCAACTAAGGTCTCCAGTGGCATTGGATCCAGTCATCTGTTGTTTTTGTAGAGGGCCAACATCCCATAAATTTTCCTACCAACCCTCTGTCAGCAAGGGCTAGGGTGATTTTTATCGATTGATCTTTTGGCGGGGTGATCTCATGAATTTCCTCCAGTTTTTTGATAAATTTCGGGACTTCTGGGTTCAAATGTTTCTTCCCTTTCTGCATTAGCAACCTTCGAAATGCTTCCTCTGATGAGATCGGTGGGGTGGGAGAAGGCTCCCCACCCCCAGGCACACTCATGGCGGTGGTTGTGGCTCCTCTGCGATCGCAATACCTAGCTCAGAGACGCGATCGTTGTGCGCGGCAGATAGAATTTGATGTAAATGAAATTTGTTACTCCTGTAATTTTATTAGTGTTAATGACCTGGATGCGGGTGTCTTTACTAGCCCATAACTATGGCATGCGCCATGACACCTGGAGGCAGGAAGGAGCGCCGACGTCTATACAAGGAGGCCTGTACAACGCTCAGACAGTTAATGTACCGAGTTAATGTTCTTGGTCTGCGACAAAGGAGGAGGGACGCTGCATTGATGCCGAGCATGGCTGCTCAGGCTTTGATGCGAAAGGGGAGAAAAGCCCAAGGCCGTTCCCCCGTGTTACGATTGCAGGTTACGCATTATATTGTTTTTGAAATGCCAGTCATGTTGCAGAACCAACCCATTGTTGCTTTCAGTGCACGGAGAGAGGGATCTCTGTCTGCAAATTTTCAAGAGATTATTGAGTGTTTGGCAGAGTTACTTTTACAAGCCATGCCGCGCAGTCGAGGGGTTCCTAGGCGTGGAGGAAGGTCCGGTACCCGCGTGGTTCTGGAAGACCTATACCCAATTGAGCCAATTGCTGCAGAGCCACCCTCGTCTCCCAGCTCGGAGCAGGAATGTCTTCTTCCTCAGGGCACCTACCAGACTTTCAGATTCAGATTTCCAAGCCGCCTTGTTAGACCTGAAGTGGTAGTCACTTTCACCGTCTTCATCTCTGAAGAAGAGCCTGGCCAGTCAAATTCTAGTTCCCCTGCAGCTGAAATTGTCCAAGGCAGCGATATCCTCCTGGGTGATATGGAAGGCTTAGTGTATCGAACTCGTCGACACGCGGTAGCTCCATTTCAAGCTGCTCCGGCCCAGCAAGCTATACAAGAGATCCTGATGCCGCCCAACTCCAATGTGGAGATGGCAGTCTACAGCCCCTGTGCTCCGATACAGGGCAACTCTGGTTACGCGGCCTCTGTGCAAGAGGTCTTGCCGCCACCCAATACAAACATGGAGGTGGAGGTATTCAGTGCACGTGCTCCGCCAGAACAAGGAGCGCCGATTCAGAACGAGGACGAGATGGTGATTTGGCTCGACTCGCCAAGCCCAGACAAAGGAAAGCAGGAGGCCTCATTCGACCAGCCAGTCTAATCCTCGGGTGCTCTGTTTTGTTTTTTTCTTATTGTCATGGTAATGCAAATCGTGTTGTGTCTTTGGGTCCTTTTTTGTGTCCAACTCAATCCTAGGGCTCGGTTAGGCCACTGCTGCAAGTCTCAGGCTTCAGCAGTTTGTTATTTTTGTTTAATGGTTCATGATGTAAACTGGCTCTGTCCTGCTAGTAGATATGGAGTTTTTGTCAGCTTGAGTCCAGACTATATGACGTCCAGGAACTATAATGGACTGTGTTTTATGAATCGGTTAAAGCTTCTTCAGCTTGAGGACTGGCTTCGGTCTCCTCGCGGGATGTAAACCTCTGTACATATTTTCTTTTCTTTAATATAGCAGTAGTCTTTACATAGAAAAAAAAAAAATTATTAGTGTTAATGTGGAATTGACATGTTTTTTTCAAATAAAAGTAATTTTTTTTAAAATAAAAGTAATTTTTTAAATAAAAAATAATATACGTTGCAATCAAAATAAAAAAGAAGTAAAATATTATTTAAATTAAAATAAATGTTAATTATAATTAAAATTAAAAACAAATAAATTATTCTTTAAATTAACAAATAATGTTGGCTATAATAAAAAAGGATAAAATATTTTTTTAATTAAAAAATAATGTTAACTATAGTTAATATAAAACAAATAAAATATTTTTTAAATTAAAAAATAATGTTAATTATAATCAATATAAAAAGTAAAGATACATTTTTGGTTAGTTTTATTTTAAAATATTATAGAACTTAAGGAGATAAGGTAAAAGTATTTCATTCCCACTCTCAATTATAAATAAAATATTTCATATCGAGATGAAATATTTATGTTTTCATGTTTCAATTAGATGTATAAATATTAGCCCCATGGGGTAGGTGAGTTGGTAATCGCACTGCGGTGTAGTTTGTCTGTAAAGCGGACTCCGTATTTGAGGTCACGAGTTCAAATCCCCGGATTTACCTGGAGCTGTGTTATAGTGGGCAGGCGCAGTTCAGAGGGGTTATAGTGGTGGCGGCTAAAACCGACCCCGTGTTACGCGAGTTGCGAAGATGTCCCAGTTGCCAATTCCACTGTCAACAAAAAATAAATAAAAATTAGATGTATAAATATTGAAATGTATTTAAAAATATATTAATTAAAAAAATGATATAATGTGAAATGTTCTCAATAAATAAAAATATATTAAATCAACAATTTACATATTATTTATGGTTTAAAATAACAATAATAATACCGCCTACTATTAATAGTAATAGTAATAATAAAATATCAATATATTATATAAAATAATATATATATATATATATATATATATATATATATATATATATATATATATATATATATATATATATATATTCATCTTAACTATCATCTATCATGTTGTTAGACAAAGTAATCTCTTAAATTGTAATTTTTAAAATTTATATTATAAAGAAATATTTACACCTCCAAAAATAAATTTTACTAAATTAAAATAGATAAATATATAATGATGTAAAATTTAGGGTCACCCTCATATCACTAATAACTAGTTAAGTTATCATGTGTAAACTAATAACTCCAAAACATTTATCAGTTATTTTTTGTTTGATACCGATTATATTACGTTCAATGAAAATATTTGTTAGTGGTTCCACAGGCTGTTGATGGGCACCATTTCAAAAATATTTTGAACAGATTGGTACAATTATAGATGTGATGTTTATACATAATCACAATGCTAAAAGACATGGAGGATTTGCCGTTTGTTTTATATATTAAATTTTTATACTGTTCGTTTTATATATTATATTTTTACAAGGGAATATTATCTTCTTTCAATCAAATATGATATTACATATAAACAACAGTATTGTTTTAAGATAGGAAAACTATTTTGGACATACGATCTGTTGGTTGATAGATAGGAAAATTATCTTGGACACACAATCTGTTGGTTGAGAGAATATCTCAACTACACACAAATCTAGCAGCATAGTTAGGATAGACTCCTATAGATAGAAATAATCACAAGTGAGACAAGTAGGAATTACATATTCCAACACACCCCCTTAATAAGTAATTGCCTTGATATCAATTTGCAAAGCCTAGTTGTGGTCAAACATAACACAAGAATCTGTTGATGTCCATATAAAGAAGCAACCATCCATTGAAATGCATGGGCGCTAGCAGATTCAACTTCCAGTCTTGTATAATGTCATTTGCATACATTGTCTTTCAACCATTATAACTACATATATGTACATGTACCTGTAATTCCCCCTGCAATATCATTATGGGTTTTATCGGATTACCCGTATCCATGCTCTAGGTTTTATCGAATCACCCTCAACCATGCCAGCAAGGGATTTCAACCACTAAGGCTCAACACAGCCACAAAGGCACTCCAGCCACTCTGGGTGTCAACCTTGCCACTAGGGCACTCCAGGCACTCTGGGCTACAAACCTGCCACTATGGCACTCTAGCCACTATGGGCCACAAACCTACCACTAGGGCACTCTAGCTACTCTAGGCTACGAACTTGACACTAGGTTACTCAAGCCACTAACGCTCACCAAAGAATCGACTCAACCACACCGAGAGTTTTATCGGCTCACCCTCAACCATGCCAAGGGTTTTGTTGGTTGACCCTAAACCATGCCTACAAGAATCTCTATCCACTTTACTCTCACATTTTCTTTCTAACTTACCACAAAGTGACACTACGAAATACAAAGTGGTTTTAATATTACCACAAACTTTATGGGGATACACATGCCTCATTAGGCTTACATTTCACACTCCATCTCTTGGAGTTACTAGGTACATACTTTAGTACAACGACTACAAAACATCCTAGACTAGCTTACTAGTGTATGTGACATATACTATGAGTTTGTTTTATTTCAAAACACAATATTTTACCTTGTTTGTCCATCTATTACTGCATCAACCAATTTCTTCTCGAATCATACTTAGTGTTTTCATCTTGAGTCTTTTTAACTTCAATTAGCAATTGCTAAAGTGATCAATTCTAACCAAATGCATTTACATGCTGAGTTGATCAGGCTCAACATCCATCTTTCACTTGAAAAACACAAAAAAATCAAGAACACGTCCACGAGTATGTGTCGTTATGGAATTTTTTTTTTTCTGGATCTTCACCCATGTGGGCTCTGTCTTCCTTATCAGTACACTCTAGTAGCTTCCATGCAGTACACATCTCCTCACAGTCGATGACCTTCTTACAAAACACGTTTCTCATTGGTAGACTGACTTTTCTGCCTGGACAGAGGCTCCACTGAGACAATTCCATAAAGACTTGGCTCTACAGGATAGCCAACTCATGCCTCCCATCGATCTATGAATTACCTCAACAGACTCCACGAACAACGCTCATCACAAACTAATATCCCTTAAATTATCAAAGATAAACTCATTTTAGCAATACGTTCACAGATTCATAACATAGTTAGTGAACTCCTCCATCGAGCATCTACCTCGCTAGTGTATTCACTACTATACTCATTACTCATCCTCCATATCAGCATTGATATCAAGCTGCACGTATTGCACTTGAATAGTTTCGATAGATCTTGCAAGAGAAGTTGTCTTTAGTGGTAGTGCTTGCACTCCCTCTTCTGGCTTTGGAATCACCACAACATCTCCAGGCTTCCAGCCAGTAGGGACTTCCATGGATAGAGGCAATGGAAGAGGATCAATAGGTTTCCATCTCCAGGGCATGGTTGACAATTCGATTGGAATTCCTGGCCTCCAGACATACATTCAGTCATCGCATCTGTCACACTAGTCGAGAAACCACTGGCCGCTACAATTTCCAACTTCATATTGACCATACATTTTGGCCGCTATAATTTTCAGCACTTATCCAAAACTCTATAACCAAATTAAACCTCCAGTATGATTGTGTTGCTACAGGCAACGTGCTCACGTACGTGGATTAAGGTGTGAATTTATAGAGTGGCCTTTCCAAAAGCACATCATGGATTTATGGAGCACAAGAACCTCGTGCACCCCACCGAATCACCCCTCATCACTGACATTTCACTGCAGACAACAATGATTCAATATCCTCTATTGTTCTCTGTGAGATCCTTCGTTATACTCAACATTGTCCCCCCTCCAAAGCAACAGAGCATATCCTTCTCTATTCAATTCAATGCCCAAAATATATCACTGCTTCTCCCAAACTCACACAGCCAGCAGCGTTGATATCAACATGACCAATGAGGTAGATTTACCCAGATCGGTATCTCCCACAAAAATTGCAGTGAATTCTATACAGCGAGTAACCATGATCTTCACAATCCGACGAGCTGAGCCAACAATCTCAGTTGAGCTGAGCTGAGTCCAACTCACTCAACATAGTCATAGGTTTGCTTAATATATGGAAAAACAAAAAATAACACATTATACTCTCTCAAAACAAATGTAGACTACGTCCCTCGGTCCACTTTAAAGATGGGTGACCACTTTATTAAGATTGAAACCAAGAACTTTTATTACACAAAGAATATACCAGACTAAATGTGTACGTAGACACTTCTGGTCACTTTAAAAAGGAAGGTCTCTGAACCAACTTTCCAACACCTATCACAGTTCCCAATTCCAACTCCCGATGCTCTTGTTACATTGAAAACAAAATTGTCTATAACCTCTAGAATGTGCATACGAAAACCAAAATCACTCTCTTTTTTCAATGAGAAAAAACACAGACGTTTATAACCCCCATAGATTCATTCTAACCTCTGTTGTCTATATTTATAATGCATGAGTTGATGTGTAGGGTTAAATTAGGGTCTTTATTTGAGGAATTTATGTCACATTGTGACATTAGACACCTTAGCTCTATTAAGTATCCAAAATTTAATTCAAAAACCCAAATTCGACCATATTCTACACTGAAAATCATTGGCAGTTAGTAAAAAGCATGAAGGTGTTGAAAGCTCATGTGAGTAGATTGCTAAGCTGGTGGTTTAAATGTCAGTGGTTCCACTCACTGTTGGCCATGGCAGTTGACGGTTGGCTAACCCAACGCTCACATGTCATGGCTTCATGCCTAACCGCTAATGATATGACGATATCCTCCTCAATCAATCCTCTCCCCTTGAAAGCTTTTGGACCACAAATGTTTGACTGAGCAAATGGTCGATGAGGGTAGAGCTCCCTCACTCTCCACCTTGATGTGATGATGTACCAATACATTCGATCAATCACATGCAAGTGATGACCCTGATGATGTTGACCATGGCATATGTTGAGTTGGTGACATTTTCCATCCATTTGCATTATGAAGAACTTGTGATGATGGTTAAAAAACCTGTTATGAACATGGCAATTGATTTCTTTCCATGAAGAACCATCAGTTAGTGATTCATAATCATCTTTTGAAACAGTCTCTATAGCATATTTCTCAATACCATTGACATGTATTAACAATCTATTTTGCGGAATAATAGAGACAATAAAAGTTATTCTTGACATCAAACTAGCTTCTTGACTTGACATACTTTCCTGCTTCCTGATTACTAAGTGAACTTGTTGCAATTAACCCATCAATCTGTAAGGTGAAAATTGGTGCAACTTAGTTTGTCTTTGAAAGTATTGAATTAACTATTAATTTTTTTGAATCACTTTTTCCTTATTCATTAAATGATTTTTCCATTGATTAACACTTTCCGTTGATGCACAAGTTTCCCTTAGATACTTTGACATTGATTTAGAAAAGGCTTTGATATGAAAAAAAATAGGTTTCCTCTCCACTTGAATAGAGGTTTCCAAATTGTTCAAAACATGAAATAGTGACACAATACAAGAGAAATTGAATGCTGACTTTTCCCAATACTGACTTGTATCCATGTAACTATTTATTTCCAAACTTGGATTGAATTGATTCATTCTGACATTAGGAAGAGGAACTTTAGGCACAAACTATAATTCATGTTGTATTCCCTACTTATGAGTAAGATGTTTGATTTTACATAGAACTGGAATACTTTCTATCTCTTTGATCAATCTATTTTTAAGTTGAGTCTCATAACCTGAAAAAAACTCATGTTGTTTCTTATGTTGTTATTTTATACACATGATTACAAATTCCTTATTTGAACTTATTAATCACTTCATCTTATTAGCATTAGCTAAATTCAAGTGATTTTTAATTTGATGTTCCCTGGAAATAAATTGAACTCCATATTTCTTAAGGTGATATTTATGCTCTCTCCTGTAAAATATTGCATCACGATCATAAAGATAAGGACTTCCTAAGACAACTCCACATATGTCTATTGGAACCACATCTAATTCCACTTCATCAATGTAATTAGCTGTAATGGAAAATCTTAATCAACATTGTTTGGTGACTTTTACCTGAGTTGATTTATTTAGCCATCCTAATGGGTAAGGTCTTGGATGATTTTGTGTCTCCAAACCCAAACTCTTTACTAATTATTCATATATTATATTGGCCTGTGATCCACTGTCAAACATTGTATCTATCTTTGTATTCTTAGAAGTTATCCTATTGTTAAAAAATTCAACTCTTTTATCCTCATTTGAAGGATTTATGTTTGATGAAGATGCAATAGTATTTGAAATTGAACCAGTGTCAAAATTTTCACCTATCGTAACCATTGCAGTTATCCTCCTTTCATCACCTAAATCTGAACCTAGATCTTGCTAAACTGCTGCAGTTGCCTTCTTTTCATCCTTCTCCTTAAGGAGCTTTTTGGGCTTAAGTTCTTGTTGAAATTTCCACTACTTCGATTCATCATGACCGATTCTCTGGCAATGAGAACAAGTAGGTCTTTCCTTCTGAGCTATCACTGATTTCTTTCTCTTCGAATTGTTATTTCCTTTACTGGCATTGGAATATTTGATTTCCAACTCTTTGGATGACTGTGATGAAAACTTGAATGGTCTGCCACTTAATTCAATATGTATGGCCTGGACACAGACTTCATCAAAATCATTAGGATTAAACATCAATAATGTATGCAGCAAATATGAATGTAAATTGCCGATGTATTTAACAAAGTTTCATGTGTATCCAATGAAATACCAAGCGCCAATGCTTCCTTTCTAAACTCCTGAGTAAATTCATGAACACTTTTCACTTTACTTTGCCTCAGATGCTGCCAATCAATAACATCTTGTTGCATGTATCCCAAAGGATTGAATTGTTTCCTAAGAGCTTTTAAAACTTAGACCATGAAGATATGACTTTTCCTTTAAGCTTTACATCTATCCGATCTTTACTTTCCCACCAGATTGAAGTTGTTCCCCCCATTCTAAGATTAGCTAACTAAATTTTCATGTTATCATTAGAAATGTTTTGAATACAAAAATACACTTCTAACTGCTTAATCGAGTTATCTAAATTTTCAGGATTCATTTCGCCATCATAAATAGCTAACCCAAATTTGACATCAAGTTTCAAAAGAGATGTTTACTTTGGTTTCTTTTCTGTTTCAGATTCTGTACTAGAAGAAGAAGAGGAAGAAGAAGAAGATGATGATGGAGATGATGGAGGTGAAGGTGGTTTATTAGCCTTGACTTTACCTTTGTCCTTCTTCAATGTCTTTCAAGAATAAGTTGCTTCTCTCGCCTTCTTGTCTTCATAAAATTCTCCCAACTTCTGCTGCATAGTTAAGAATGCTTCCTGAAATTTTCCATCACTCATCTTAGCTTCAGTGTTTTCACCTGCATCAGATCCTGTCATGGTCAACTTATGAACGACTCATCACTTTCCAATCTCTAGATCAATCTACTCAAGGATTCCTTCTCCTTGTTGCAACTTTGACCTGGTTAACATTCAATAAAGAAATCTACAAACGCAATCTACTCTGACACCAAATTATATAATCTGAAATGATCATAAGTTAAAACTGATGTAGAACTGATTAGACATTAATGAATTGAATGTTAGCTGAAATTTCAAAAACCAAGAGAACTGCTAGAGATAAAAGACTTTACGACAACTGATTAAACATAAAGAAGATGCATAACGGAAGTGAAAACAGTAAAAACACAATGCTACCAAATAGAAAAGTTGATTACGAAGTTCGTCCCTGATGGACTATGTCTCTAGGTCTTCTTTCATGATGAGCGACTGCTTTATTAGGATTGAAACCAAGGATTTTGATTATGCAGAGAATAAACCAGATTGAATGTGGACACAGGCACTTTTGATCACTATGAAAAGGAGGTTCTCTGAACAAGCTTTCCAATTCCTATCACATTTCCCAATTTTGACTGTCGATGCTCCTGTTACACTGAAAACAAAATTGTCTATAACTTCCAAAATCTACATACCAAAACAAAAATCACTCTCTTTTTCCAATGAGCAAAAACACAGTCTTTTATAACCCTTGTAGATTCATTCTAACATCTGTTGTCCATCTTTAGAATGCATGAGTTGATGTGTAGGGTTAAATTACGGTCTTTAGTGGAGGAATTTATGTCACATTGTGACATTAGACACCTTAGTTGTATTAAATATCCAAAACTTAATTCAAAAACCCAAATTCGACCTTATTCTAAACAAAAAATCCTTGGCGGTTAGTAAACGGAATGGAGGTGCTGACAACTCATGTGAGTAGGTCACTGAGCTCACACGTAGCGATTTTCAGCCTGACTGCAACCGATCTGACGAGATCTTCCTGGATTAGCGAAGATGAACGACCATGCAAAAATGTGACTATTTTAGATTTAACATGCTTTGAATAGTCTAGAGTATGAAAGTACACCTCCTTCTCATATCCATAACTTGTTCTATGCATTTTGCTGACAATATCTCCCCAAAATTTGATTATTGGATTGGGAAGTGCAGACTAACCTTATGCATCTATGTGCAAATATTCTCTTGCACTAGGGAGTGAATCAGCCTCAGCTTTTGAGTGTTGATGGGACTTCGTCTCAAAGTCAAATAAAGGATTTTTTTGAAGAAAAGCATTTTTAGAATGATGTCTATTTTGATGAATCTCTTCTTGTTGTAACTATGACTCCTATAAAAACTCATTTTTTCTTGTGCATCTTGCCAACAAGTTCGAATTTCTAAGAGAGTGTCTTTAGAAATATGGCTTGTACTGTGAAAAGTGGAAAACATTAGAGCTCTTAAAAAATTTAACAGATTATCACGTCTCTCCATTATATAAAAATTAAAGGTTCAATCAATGAAAAGTATCGTATTTTTACCTAAAATATACAATTCCTTCTTTTAGATTGCAAACTTTTTTCTGAGAGTGTTTTCAAAATAAAGGGTCACTGGTGGATAATAATTATTTTTCTCCATTCACTGCTTGTCTCATTGATTGTTTCTATAAAAATACAAAAGTCTATGTCAAAATAGAAGCTAGCTACTTAAGTGCAAAACCATTCCAAAGAAATGCAGTGGGCTGATAATATTTTGATTCTTTTATTGGTATACAATGAACCTTTAGCTTGCCAAATTCTACGATATAGATGACTTTCCAAAAGGAATATGTGAACAATGTAAACACTAAGAGGACACGTTGCTCATATGTTATTACCAATAAACTTTGCAGAGCTCACTAGACTTCAACGTCGAGTATAATACATTCATTGTTCAATGCAACAAATTCAACATCGAGTCACCATGAACCAACCCACAAAAACGGCAATATTCATATTATTAAATTCTTTAAATGGTGATTAAAGGCGACACATATAAATGGTGATCCTCCATGACATTTTTATTCCCCTTGAAAAGTGTATTCGCTTTGAAGAGTTCCCATTGCTAAATAGTTGCAACTATAAGATTAGTAGAAAGCTTTGGTTGGACTTTTGACCACTTCCAGTGCTATATATGAACCAGAAAAAATTCATGTGTCCTCAAAATAATAATTTTTGAACAAGCTTTAGCTTCACTTGTGTAAATGATGCAAAGACGTGAACAGAAATAGAGATGAATTTTCCTATTCATGGTTAAAAGAACCAGCCACGAATTGTAACATATGTGCTCATGGAGAAGTGGTGAATGATAATCTAGGACCAAATTTCATTGTTGGGGACCCTAATACCTATTTCTATAGATATTTTATCAAATTTCTTGTCCAAAAAACTACACTTCACATGCAAGGTAATTCTACTTAATGACTTCTTCCTCCAATGTTGTGAATGCTATTTTTAGGAATGTAAAGAGTGGAATTTGACTATGTAGTAAAGATTGAGGTCATGGATGAGTTTCTAGATAATATAAATCGGCTACAAATGAGCACATAGATGGGAATATAGACAGAAAAACCAAGAAAACATGTATAGTTTTATACTGCAGAGAAACAACGGGAGAAATGTTAAGGGGAATAAATAACATTGTCGAACCATAACTTAACAATGTCAAACATCTACAACTACACTGTCATGTGATGTGTGTGAATATATTCAATGAATAATTTCACTAGATTAAGAAAAAAATGCATTGGCAGAGCAAGTCAAATATGTCCAAAATCCCTAAGGTTTGAGATACAAATTTCCCATTTTTAAGACGTCGAAAGTAAGAATGGTCATAGCAGCATGTATGGTTAAATTTTCCAGTTCTAAATAACTTCCAATGGAATTGAATGAAATTCAATGAGATTGTCTAAGGGAACTAAATTTGAAACAATTTTCTAAAGTCATATGAGATGTGACTAAATTCAAAAAAAGGTCAGCAATATGACTTAAGCAAAAAAAGGTCAGCGAAAATACTACACCATAAACCAAAACATGATTTAAGCACACAAACCTCGGTACCCTAGATTTCAACCAAGAAATTCATGTATCCACCAAATAGCCATAATATAGATAGAAAGATTATACTACCATGATCCCACACAAGAGGTGGCCATTCTCATTAAAAAAAAAAAAGTGAAAGCCAATAAGAAGTAGAATGCACACAATGTATTGAATTGTTGACTTAGAGAACATACAATAGGTAGAGTGGCAGCGATATTGTCATCATTTCGGACTTTACTAGTTAGAGAGAAAAATATCATAAAATGGCCACCGAGCATTATTAATTAGAGGTGAATAGTGAAAGATTAAGGAAATATGGAATCCAAAAGAAAATTAATCGAAGTGCATGAACGACAATCAGGCACAGTGGAGATGGTTCTGTCAATCCAAGGAATTTACATAAGAGAGGAAATTAATTTCTCACCGACATTAAATTAATGGAGCATTATGAGTAGTGAGTAGAAATGGCATAATTCACATGCAAAAAGAGGACACAAAACAGGTGGGTCAAATATGGGCAAGGAAGGAGTATGACTGCTCTAATACCACGTTAAACACACAATGAATAGATAACATATTAAGATAAGCATGACTTTCATTTCTATTCACAAATATTTACATTTATAATACAATTTACATGCCTAATGGATTCCATATTTGAGGGACTTTTTCACTCCATTTGATAGTTCAACTTCCACACCATAACTCTTGGAAATTTAGGTGTCCAAAAAAACCTATAGAAGGTCATCTAGATGAGTTTGTATGCCATAAGGTAGTTGAATGAAAGAGCATGAAAAAGTATAAATTGAGAAGATATGGGAGGCATTTATTTTCCATCATATGTGCATCTTCTCATGAGAAACATAGCTCTGAGGTAGCCGCAGGTCATGAAGACAAGAACGAGTGGTAGATAGGTATGTTTTGTGTATTTTTGATGATCTAGGAGGCTTGACTTGCAGTAGATAGGTATACACATGCCTTAAAGGAGTTTTGGGAAGTTTGTTTTCATGTTTTAAGTGTGGTTCTTCACTTAAATTCAGGTTGTAGCCCTAGAGTGGATTCCTAGGTAGGACACATGCATAATTCTTCTTTGAATAGGGCACCAAGAAGTTGGTTACTTAGATATAGGAAGGTTGAAACATTGTATCCTTGTAATAGGTAGTCGTGTGGGCTTAGTTGGGGTTGTATTTTTCCCTAAAATTTAGAAGGTTGTGGATATAATTTGGTAAGGGAAGGCCACAATGGTGGAGAAGGTATTAAGTTTAAGAAGTGGTGTTGGAGCAGTGTGCCAGAAACCGTAGCTAGGGACTCTTACCTATAGCAGTTGACATCATCCTATGAAGAAGAAAGGTATGTGTGGTTTATCTATTTGATGTTGAGTTATATGATAGGTGGATGAGTGCCCAATTGGATATTTTTTAGGACACCCTATGAGTACTTGCATGTATATCAAAAGGAGCAATAGATGGTTGTAGGACATTTTTGTCACCCTATTTTATTGGTGATATTTTCTAGGAGGATGGTCTCCTAGAAGAGGACAGTTCATGAAGTTTATTAGTAGCCAAGAGGAAGGGTAATCAAAGTGATTGGATGCCCTAACTAGTGAGTTGGTGCTAAAACATTGTATTGGATCCTCATGGTCTATTAGAGGGAAGCATGAGAGTGGACCAAGTGTGGGTCTAGATAAGGTAGAGTCAGAGAAACCTAAAGAACAAGTTGGGAGGATTGTAGAGGCTAACTTCAAGCCCAAAGAAACATGTCTCTTGAAGGACTAAGGGATTATTAGATGTAGTAGAAGAAGAATATCAAGGGGGAAGGACATAGGACATATCAAGGGAAGACTTGCCTTATGGAGTAGTACATCTACAATAGAAAATGGGTAGTACTCCCAGCCCGTGTTCATTGTGGGGGAAGGACATATTACAATAGGAGGTAAAAAATATATGTGCCCTATGTTATTCTTCATTGGAGAAGTTCATGAAGACTACAATGGGCTAAAATCCGTGAGTAGATTATGAGTAGCAGTGGGCAGTTGAGATTTATCTGCAATTGAAGTTATGAACAACTCAATAGGAGTCTATTGTAGTAGCTACAACACTCTCCAAAATTTTGTCCCACATCGAAATTTCATAGCATTCATTGGTTTTCTCCCTGATGCTGTAAACACTTGGGCTCAGTCCATGACCTCTTGTCGAGTCTTTATAGCTTTTTTTCTTAGTCAATCACCGATCATATTTTTACATGTAGATTTCTATGTCATCATTGCAAGATTTTTTGGGGGATTTTGAAGGGTTGTCTTTGTGTGTATGAGTTGGTTTCGCTCTATTAACACTAGTCATATTCAGACATGAATTTGCATGCACTCTCACACAAGTGTCATCATGGTCGTTCAAAGATCTATCCCATGTGTCGCACATGTTGCTCGTAACCTTGATGTCTATCTCACTAAGAACATATTTTCTTGTTGGTTTGAGGTGTCTTGTCATTGTTTCATTCTAAGTGTGTGATTAGAATTTCATGTATGCACAAGTTCACTTTCTTTCACATTTAGCCATTTTTCCTGAAAATTTATCGACCAGACAAACCTCCTTCAACCACACCCCGACGAAGCTGTAATCGTAATCTCAACTCTCAATGACCCAAACGAGCTGCCTAGAACTACACAAAGCTTCAAGCTATCCTCTATGGAAGCATGCACTGTGCAATCCTGGAAGTGAGCTAGCTCACTGTCTCCTAGAACTGCGCAGAATTTGTGCCAAAGTCCGATCCACTCCAGGCTTCCCGCAACATCACTCATCAAGCCTCGCTCTCGTTTTCTGGAAAATATGAAGTACACCATGACCCGGGGCTGCACTGCTCCCTTAAAATCCACATAAGCCACCCAACTGCCTTCCCTACACTGTCTGTAGAAACTGCACAAAGCTTATGAGTCAGGCATTTCTTGGTTGTCACTTCATTGTTCCTGAGAATTGTGCAGATTTGACTGGAAAACCCTCTGTTGACCTTCTTTTGTCTCCCTCTAAAAATTATGTAGCTTTGAATGGAAACGTATGTGCTTCCCCACTCTACACTAATTGCAGAAACTCCACAGAACTGAATACCCCACACTATCTCTCAGAGATGCATAATTCTTACTAGTAGCTCCCTGTAACTTAATGAAGCCCTCCTCTAGAAAAATACCCAAAAATATTTGCTAGTACCTCTAGTTTCCCACCCTGTCTTCCCCAGAGAAACTATGTAGATTCCCAGCTAGACCCCTAGCTGACCTACCCATTCCTCATATTGGAAAATGTGCAGAATTTCCCAGCGCTTCCTCCTCACACCCTTCCTTTTCTTCATCCCAACAACTACACAATTCTATCATTCCCAGCTGAGATTTCATAAATTTTCCTTCCAGTGACATCTATGTAGTTTTTCCTAGTAGTGCTCCCGAGCCTCTCATCCCAGCCTAAGTTGTTCTCTGTGTAGTTTCAGTGCCTTGTCCCTCTCAAGATCACCCAAATTGAAATGAAAAACAATGCATCATGTTAGATTAGGACTTTTTTGGATTTGATGTCATCTCATCATGAGTGATTGCAGGAATAGGTATACTGATGAAACAAGGTGCGGCGATGTATGGGATGAAGAAGGAGCACATGTTATAAGAATTTCTCACAGTTGAATGAATGCATGAAGCACATCGAGCAGGAAGGGAAATGGACACGTACACGAGCAACATCAAGCAAGATGAATACCATTGAAGACCCCACACACTATTCCATATACAGGTGAATACATGTTACACTGAGAGCACGCCCATCATTCACCAAAAGAACAACTCAGCACGGACACGAAAATCAGTCATTACATGTCAGTAGTGATAGGTTGAGTTGTGTCATGAGTGGTCTCGGCCACATCACTACTATGGGACATACTTATTGTAATAAAATGAATGTAATGTGAAAATCCAATTGACGCACATATGAAGTTGAAGAGTCACGTCATTTTGAAATTCATAGGAATTCAAACAATCATAAGGGAAGTAGAAGAGTCACAAGGGTTAGTTACCCCTCTCAGCTATATATACCCCCCTCATTGTCTGAGCAAAGGAATTTTCACCTTGGCTCCTCCAACATAGCTTTGGGAGTCTGTAGTCTATTCTTTGAGGAGTGAGGAGTGGCTAAAATGTCCCAGTACTAGGGCTAGTGACATAAGGTGTACAAATGTGTCTTAGATTTTTTGCTTAATTCAGAAGCTTGTCTCAAGAGAGCACGGTTTCATGCATGTTTTGTATCTATTCATAATACTATTCTTTAAACATGTGTATTACATGTTTTCTTAACCTGTACTAAGATAGTTGAACTACTTTGGTAATTTTAGTACTTACGGTATTGATGATGTGTTGTATTTATTATGACTATTGTCACGTCTGTGTGGACTTCTCCAGTGGACATTAGACAGAAAATTGTTTTGTCTTTTTGGTTTTAACGACTTTCACCCCCTTGTGGACTATTCCGTTGAATGGTGTACATGGTCTCCCTTGAACTTTGGTTTTCACGACTTCAGGATCCATTGTGAACTATTCAGTTGGATGGTGGACATACCTTTTTTGTTCTTCGCATGTGTTCCTTCCTGGGTTGGGACTATTCCCTCTCAACAAGAGGTTCAATTCACTTTCCCCTTCCACGGTAAGAGAGCCTAGACACAAGGTTACGCTACGCACTCACCAGGCATACTTACCTGACTTTCTTGAAGTTACAATGATAACACTCTCATGTGATGAACAACAAGAGCTAAGGAAAATAGCTAAGATAATCGCAACTAGGCCATCGTAGTGAATGGAACTCCTACACCAAACTGTGTGAGGTCTAGTTGGGACTTGATATAGGGGAGATCCCTTGAATGTTTGAGGATCCAACATCATCAACATTTCTAGTGCTAGAAGCAGGGTCGACAATAGTTTATGGTTGAATGTCATCTCAACCCACGTATCCATCATATGGCCAAGGAAGTAACATGAACTCCCTCTCTCCCATGCACAATTCTAAAGTTGGTTACTGATCACCTCCCACACCCGAACAAGAAATTTCATATCATCACGTTTGCATTGTCTACCCGATCACCCATCATTTTTCCAAAAATATTTGATTGATTCCAGGATTACAAAATCTTCCCTCTTCGAAGAGGAAGCAAACAACTACACCCACTGGAGTGGTAGTCTCATCCATTGGAGAAGTAATCCTCACCACTCTTGAAGAGTTGCAAGAAGTTGTTTACAATGAAGAGGAACCTCCTATTTTCTTAGAAGGAGAAGAAGTTAACAACGTGCTCTTGGGCTCATGCTCCAGCGGAGGCAGCAAAGGGGAAGGTAGCGGAGGAAGAAAATGTCGAGATGAACTGTCTATTTTAGTAGAAGAGGAGGAGTATGAAGAAGAGGAAAATATTGTTGATAAAAATCAAGAATGGATGACACAGGGCCCATTGGACCTCCAAAGTGTCTCGTACAAAATGCCAAGACACGTGGAGAAGTTGGTGATGAAGCATGACCCTGAGAGAGTAGTGAAGGTAGAAGACCATTTAGACATGTTCTACCTACATATGTAGGCAGTCGAGGTACATTATGTCGATGTTCCATGTAAACTATTTCCATGTACATTGGATGGAAAAGCAGATATATGCATAGCCTTCTTGTCAACTCCATTCAGAACTAGAGGATGTTCAAGAGATTTTTCCTTGAGAAATTTGTTGAGGAAAAAACCATAGCCATGTTGTTAAAAAGAGTTGGGAAGTCTCAAGATGGAAAAGAAACAAAAGGTGAAAGATTTTAAGTAGAGGTTTAGCCATATCCTAAACAAGTTCACTGGATACAATGAACATCATGAATCCATCACAATTGAGTACTACATGTTTGCACTGTCAACCAACATTGTGTAGTTCATCATGTGAGTTGTGAAACGAACACTTTCAAAAAATTGGCAAGAAGCAATCGATGTGGAGAAATACTTACGCATGTTTGGATTCATTGTAGATGATGAACCACCTAAGGACTCCAAATACATAGGAAGGAGTTCTCAGACTTTGGTGAGTAAGGTAAAGGAGAAAGAAACAAGTGAAATTGAGACCGTTACCCGTCGCCTCAAGTCCTTGAGAACCAAAGTAGCAGAACTCATGCAACGTAAGACTGAGATAGTAGTAAGCAGCATACCTCCATGTTTTGTGTGGAGGAAGAATGTGGCATCAGGTAACAATAGTGGTCAGCTAGCTAAATCTATGTAGACATCCAATCTCGTGTACCAAGTGGACCAGTTTACGAAGGCTAACTTCTACGTGATCCGTGAAGAATGACATTCAAAGAAGTCCTGTCTAGAATGGAACCAAATCATGGGCACTATTCCTTCAAGGATGAATGATCATTTTAAAGTCAGTGAGCAGGTTCAACTGGAAGATGAAGATGATAAAGAGCATGATGCATTTGATGAAGCTCTATATTTTTGGCAAGTCGTTAACATTTACCAATGTCTTAATGCTTCCCAGAGGAAATCAACCACCAAGAAGAAGACCCCAAGGTAGAAAAATCGATACAACTTCAGAAGTTAAGGGTCTCCTCTTGTGATTTAGATATCGAAAGAAAAATTTACCGACTTCTCAGAAAAGTTGATCCACCAAAATCCTTAACTCCTAAAACACAAGGCAAGTCGAGGAACACAACTATAATGAAAGATACATCCATGAGAAGCAAACTCCAAAAGTCTCCACCAAACAATATAAACACAAGTCTTCCCTTGGAAGACTTAGTGTGTCTTCCCGCTTTGGATTACAATATTGTTGAATATATGAAGAAGACACGTGCAAACATTTCTCTGTATGAGCTTACCAAACTCAAGGGTTAGCGGGATATTCTTTTGCGTCCACTGGGGAAAACCTCCATAGACAACGTCACCTCTTGTAGTAATGGAGAAAGGAAGTTTCCTAGATCACTTGCATCTATACTCCACGCAGTTTGCATGCAAGAAGAAAACTCGCTTTGCCCACAATTTTTATTATCATTCGAAATATTCAACTTCAATGTCCATAACTGTTTGGTTAAATTTAGCAAATAAGTCAATGGCATGCCAATCTCCATTGCTAAACCAATCAATGTGCAATGGAGAAGTACAACTGCACATATCATCGAACTTGATTGGACATGTGTACCAGCCATTGGTGAACTCCGGGATGTGATCATCCAAATATCATCTGATGGAGGAGTTCACCACTGCATTGACACTGTGATCGCGAATATCTGGGAAGCATATGGTTTATTTCTTAGGAGGGACTGGTCCTGTAAGTTGCAAGGATATTTTCCTACAAACTAGTCAAAATTATGGGTTCCGTACTAAGGAAGA
The DNA here is from genome assembly GCA_031772625.1 of Pinus tabuliformis. Taxonomy (NCBI): domain Eukaryota; kingdom Viridiplantae; phylum Streptophyta; class Pinopsida; order Pinales; family Pinaceae; genus Pinus; species Pinus tabuliformis. Next base: position 1,440,450,559 of record CM062820.1, read on the forward strand.
AACAACTAGATTCGGGTGTTGTTAGAGAGATACATGAAACACAACATTACTACCTTGAATATTCAGAATGAACCATTAGATTTAGGTGAACTTCTATTCGACAATTGATTTCTAGAAATGTAGTTGGCTTGTTATCCTGCACAACTAATCCCCACCCCACTAGATACACAGTTGGGTCTCCTTCCTTTCCCAACTCGTGGAAATGAAAATTGTACAGTACATTGTAATAGTAGTAGCAATAGTGTTATCATTACTTGCATAACAAGAAGTCCTTGTACAACTGACTTGTGGACCTTGTATTTCGATGGATCCAAAACACAAGATGGCTCTAGAGTCCAGTGTTTCTTGATCGACCCAAAGCCAAAAAAATCCTTAGTCTAAAGCCTCTTAGAGTTCGATTGCACAAGCAATACTGTTGAATATGAAGCACTCATCGTGGGTTTATAGGAAGCCCTCAACCTCAATGTTGTTATGATGAAAATGGTAGGTGATTCAGAGATTGCGGTACGATGGGTGCATAACACCATACACTGTGTCTCACCTCTTCTTAAGAGTTACCAACAAGAGTTATGGCAGCTTATTTCTAATTTCCAAGCTTTTGATATCATCTTTGTACCAATAATGTGCAATGTAGCTGTAGATACTTTGGCAAATGTAGCTGCTAGAATGACGTCGCTTAGGGATTGATTTACTGTTGAAATATTGTATAAGCATCTATCATTGACAAAATCACTAATTTGTGTTGTTTTGATGATGATGAATAGATACAGCATTTCATGGACAACACTAACGTCTTCAAAGACACAACGATAGATGAGGATGTGCATGAGAAGTCCCTACAAGGCACAGTTGATGGTAGTAAAGAAAACCTCGTCCCCAATGGTGTGGCTTCACTTGAAAAGCTATATGACTTGCAGAACTCCTTCAAAGGACCCACAAGTACGAAAATGCATAGTTCTACACTAATGCATGAACAAATTAAATTGGGAAAAGATAGAGATCTGAAGTTCATGAATTTCAGTACATGTTGTATACTGGAAGAGCAACAAGCATGTGTTCGCCTATTTCGACAGTACCATGATGTATTTGCATGGACATACAATGACTTGAAAATATATGACATGTGAATAACCCATCACATCATTCCCATAAGAGAAGGGGTTAAGCCATTTTAGCAGGGGATCAGAAAAGTTCATCCATCACATAAGCCCCTCATACAAAAAGAATTGACTAAGATGTTGGATGCTTGGATCATTTATAATGTTCGTCATTCTACTTGGGTTTAAAATTTAGTTATGGTGAGGAAGAAATTTGGGGATATCTGTCTATGTGTAGATTTCAGAAATCTAAATTGAGCCTCAGATAAAGACAATTACCCATGTCTTCAATGGAGCACATCTTAAATAAAGTATCTGGAGTAGAAATGTTTCCTCTCCTTGACGAATTTTCGGGATATAACCAAGTTTTGGTAGTAGAACCTGACATACTTAAAACTACATTCCGTACCAAGTGGGGTACATTCACTTACCAAAGAATTCCATCTGTGTTGGTAAATGCAGGAAAAAGCTTTCAGTGCACTATGGACATCACCTTCCATGGGCTCATCAGATAGAGCGTGATGGTTTACCTTCATGATTTTACAACCTTTTATAGAAAATGGTCAGACCACTTACCTTGTCTGAATAACATCTTTGATCGATGTTGAAAGTACAGGATATCCTTTAATCCCATGAAGAGAGTTTTTTCAATGTCTCAGGGGAACCTCCTCGGGAATATCATCACCAATATTGGGATCTAGGTTGATCCAGACTGGGTTTGGACTATCATGTAGATTCCTTGCCCAATCAACAAGAAGGCTATGCAGTCCTCCTTCGGGAACATCGACTACCTCCAGAAGTTCATCTCATCTTATGCGTAGATTGTTAAACTTATCCAAGACCTGATTAAGAAGGATGTAGTCTACAACTAGGGGAAGAGGGAAAAGGGAAAGGAGGTATTCACCCATATCAAGCTGGTGATAGCAAATGCATCTATGTCGTACAACCCAATTTTCAACAAATATTTCTTTCTTTATACTTTCGCTTCCGACAATTCACTTGGTGCAAGGATCACACAAAAGGATGAGATGAACAACGAGCATCCACTGCGGGAAGTTGAGCTCAATTATATCAATGTGGATAAGAAATCTTATGTTATATACAAGGAAGTGAAACATTTCAGACCCTACCTAATGAAAACCCATTGCATAGTCTTTGTACTACAACGAGTAGTCAGATCGCTTCTTGTTCAACAATACTTGGGTGAAATACATGTGAACGGGATGATGGGACTACATGAGTTAGGATACTAAAATCAATCCAGTTGACACTCTCAAGGGTCACAACCTCTGCAAACTTGTAGCAGAAGTTGTACATGCACAAGAGCAAGAAGATGGGCTCGTCGAATGGGAGCAAGAAATTGACATGTTCAATGTAGAGCGAGCACCACCCACTTCACATGACAACTTTTGGTATGAAGAACTGTGTTAATACCTTGAGCACGACACCATGCCCTCCTTGTTTTCCATGTGACAGAAGACAACACTTCAACTCAAATCCTTACCTTCCCAATTGGCGCATGGAGTGCTTTACACAAAGCACAACAATGAAATTTTTCTCAGGTGGTTGGGGGAACAAGATTCAGAGAGAGCGTTACATGATCTGCATGACGGACCAGATGGGGGTCACTTCGCAAGTAACAAAATTGCACATAAAGTCACAAGATTTAGTTTCTACTAGTTTGCATTATTTAAAGATGCACACGCTTATTCCCACAAGTGCTTCGTCTGTCAGTGATACGCCCATAGAACTCAAAGGTTATCAACCCTGTTCCAACCTGTTGTAGTGGACAAACAATTCCAATAGTGGGGCTAGGACACCTTAACTCCTACAGATTACTTCACACAGTGGAAAGAAGAAATTTCTCCCAAACAAGTGAACGATCAGGAAGTCATCAACTTCCCTTAGCAAAATATCATTTTAAGTTTTGGAATTCATGTATCACTTGTTTTCCACAATGAAACTTATTTCGCTTGGTTGAAACTTTATGATTTTACATTCCAACATGTTATTGTGCTTAAAAATTATACTAAATACTACTCGTGGGGAAATTGTCCTACTAAATATACAAACAGGAATCTCATATGCATCATAAAAAAGACCATTTACTCTGAGTAATGAAACTGGAATTCCACTCTAGTGAATGCACTTTGGGCTGACCAAGTTACACCCAAGCCCTCTTTGAAAATATATCCATACTTCGTCGTATATAGAAGATAAGCCACCCTTCTACCAAATATATACTTTTCTACTCTCTAGTTCTCCCAAGAATATTGAGGCAAGATGTGTTTATTGGTTCAACGTAGGATGGACACATTACAAACAGTACAGGAAGAATGGATGAAAGAAAAAGAAAAAATTTCACTCCACTAGAACCGTATCAAGAGATGGTTCAATCAAAAGTCTACAGGGAATGCCAACTTCATTGTGGGTGACTTAGTCTTGAAGTGGTATAAACTCCATGAAGACAAAGGAAAATACACAAAGTTATAGTCCCTCTAGATTGGTCCTTCCACGGTCTATGAAAAATTTGGCCAACACATGTATCATCTACAATTACCTGATGGAAAGATTGACAACCTTCCTATCAATGACCAAGATTTAAAATGTTATTTTCAATGAACCGGGGCTTCTCCCCACCCTATATACATAGTCTTTTCATTCTTTGTTTTATTGTTTTGCTTTATTGCTTTCACTTCACTTCGCTTTTCTTTTTCATCTTGTCATTTTAGTTTTGTAAATAAATGTTGTCCTATACTATCTTCTCACTTTTGAAGAAGTATGTGGCTGAAGTTGAAGAGTCCTATGACACTACAACACTTGGCTAGTCCCATGTTCATCTTCTCTAAGCTTGGTTGTAACCTATGGGCAATGAAGCATTGACGAAAAATATGATTCGTCTGTTAGGGAAGTCCTAGTCAAACTGTGAACATGTGTCCAAACTAGGAAACCCCATGACTGTACTTAGTCTTCTACTAAGTATGTTCAAGCTTATCCAACTAGTAGTAACAAAGAAGGGGAAAATATAAATGAGAAAATCTAAATTGGAGGTCTTACATGTTGCTCTAAAGGAACAACCTCACCTTCTCTCAATAAGTTAGGATCCCTCTTCCACCCCAAAAATAAATAAGTTCCTATGCACAGTCCTCTTTGAAAAAAAGTACAAAGGAGAAAGAAAATAAAGGCTTCTTGCATAGAGACATGAAGTAGGAAACTCCACCGGGGTACTAACCAAGATCACTGGTAGTGGAGCAACACCAAAGATGAAAACTTATAGTCTAAAAATCTGAAGCTTGTGAACTAAACTACCCTTCTTGATTTTGAAACATTATGATCTAGTTGAAATTTTTTTTCTGTTTGATTGAGTTGGTAAAAGGTGAACCATATCTCTCCACAATGTAAGTGGGCAAGACAAAGTAACCTCCACAATGAATCAATACTACCTGATAGGCAAGGCCCTGCACTGTAAATGAATTGAAACAAAGAAGTTGGTATTCAACCAGTGTGCCGCCAAGTTTTGCAGCAGCTGCAACGCCCTCCAAAATGTTTCCCCCAATCATAATTTCGAAGCCTTCCTTGGTTTTCTCCCTGATGGTTGTAAATAGATGGGTTCATTCCATGAGAACATGTCGAGTCTTTACACCCTTTTTGCCTGGTCAACCACTAATCTTCTTTTGGCATGTTGATTACTCTGTCATGCTTGTGAGTTTGTTCTGGAAATTTTGAAGGTTTGTCTTTGTGTGTATGAGTTATTTTTTCTCTGTGAACATCCATCATACAAACACATGAATTTCCATGCATTGTCGCACAAGTCTCATCATGGTCATCCGAAGATCTATCTCATGTGCCACACTTGTCTCTCATAACCTTTATTTCAGTCTCACTGAGCGCATTTTTTTGTTGGTTTGAGGTGTCTTGTCATCGAGTCATTCTAAGTGTATCCTCACAATGCCATGTATGCACAATTTTACATTCTCTCACACTAATTCATTTTTCCTGAGAATATGTCGATGAATTAAACCTCCTTCAACTAGACCCTAACTGAGCTGTATTATGTAATCTCAGATCTTAGTGACCCTATCTAGCTATCTAGAACTATGCAGATCTTGAGGTTGTCATCTGCGGAAGCCTGAACTAGGCAATCTTGGAAGTGATCCAATCGAAATCTCCCATAACTGTGCAAACGTTGTCCCAAAGTATCCACTCCGCACTCTTTGCAAAATCACTCATCAAGCCTCCCTGTGGTCTTTAGGAAAATTTAAACTGCACCATGACCTGGGGCTAAACTAATCCCCAAAACTTTGTAGAAGTGACCCAACTGACTGCCCTGCACTATATGCAGAAGCTACATAGAGTTTTTGATTCAGGCCTCTCCTACCTGTCAGTACATTATTGTTGAGGATCGTACAGATTTGACTAGCAGGACCACTATTGGGTTGCTATGCTCTTGCTCTGAAAATTATGTAGTTTTGACTAACAACCTTGCTTCTGCCCCGCTCTGCATTCATCCTGGAAATTGTGCATAACTGACTGCCTGACACTGTCTCTCATGAATGTGCAATTTTGACCAGCAGCTCCCCATAGCTCGATCGAACACTACTATAGAAAAATATGTAGAAATATCTAAGATTTCCTCCTACTCTCCACTCTATCTTCCCCAAAGAAACTACATATATTCCTAGCTAGACCCCCGGATGACCTGCCCAATCGTCATCTTGAAAACTGTGCAAAATTTCCCATCAATTCCTCCCTACACCTTGCCTTGTCTTCCTCCTAGGAAATGGACAATTCTGCCTCCGAATTGAGTTTTGCCTCACCACTGTCATTGATGTCCAGGATTGCATAAATATGACTCCTAGTGACAAATTCATATTTTTTCTCGATAGTTCTCTGGAGCCTTGCATCCTAGCCTGAGTTGTGCTCTGTGCAGTTTTAGTGCATTGTGCCTCTCCCAGTCACCTACATTGAAACAGAAAACAATGCATTGTGTTAGACTAGGATATTTTTGGATTTGATGTCGTCTCGTCATGAGTGATTGCAGGAATAGGAAAAGTTTGAAAGGAAAATAAGTTTAGCAGAAAGTCAACGAAGTAATAGTCCTCCTTCTAGGGAAAATTCTCTTCCAGAAAAGTTTGTTACCATAAAATATATTTAATTTTACTTATCATTCAAGCATAGTCTATTTAGGAAAAAATATGAAAGTTTTGTCGATCAAACAACAATTGATAAAAAAATATCCAGCCCTATAAATCTGTAAAACTATCTGTTGACCCTGATTTCGATCAAAAAACCCTCCAAGACTCTGACAAATTACAAGATCTTGTATCAGCACTTGATCAAGTTGTACATGAAGCCTATAGTCACAAATCTGTTGAAATTTTTTCCCTCTCTATTGCAACATCATCTCTTTCTTCCCAATCTATTCATCCTATATCAATTATTCCCACCCCTTCTGTAATATCCACTACCTCTCCAACAATATCACTGACTTTATTCGAACCTATTCCAAAAAATCCTATCTCTATACCTCCCATAAGATCACATATTATTCAACCCATCATGCCTTCTCATTATGATCCCTTGGTTTTACCTGGGGAGTGTAATCCTATGCCCCAAGATTATCAAACCAGAATTCCTCAATTTGATGCCACTAGTGATATTAATGAACACCAAAATATAGATAAAATGAATGATTTATTTGATCTTTGGGAAGTGGATGGAAGTGATGTAAATATGAGACATTTTTCCCAGAGTTTGGGTAGAGAGGTAAGAAAATGGTTTAAAAATTTAGCAGTAGCTAGTATAGATTACCTTGTTGCCTTTCATCAGTCTTTCCTAAATAGGTGGGAAACCACAAAGAATCCTCTTCACATCCTGAATGAATATAAAAAATTGAAGAGAGGACCTAAGGAGATTGTGCAAGAATATTGTGATATGTTTAATAAAGTTTATAATGCAATTCCACCTACTATTAAACCTCTCCTAGTCTTGGCCCTTAGACATTTCCATGAAGGATTTGATGTCGATATGGCATATCAGCTAAGAGAAAGAGACCCTACTACCTTAGAGGAAATGCAATCTAATTCCCTTAAAGTCGAGGCTAATTTATTAGCCAAAAAGGAAAAACTTAAAACTGAAAGGAGGGTTACTGTTAGAGAGGAACCTTCCGCTTCTTCTCCATCTGATTATAAAATAGATAGTCTACTTATAAACTTGGAGAAAATGATGGATAGGATAAGAATAACCGATATGATTCCTTCTAGAGAAAACAAGAGCCTTCCCCAAGTAATAAATACAAATTTTAGAAGATACCCAACCCAGATCAAACAAAGGGACGCAAAAGGTCTAGATCAATAGGTGAGACCTCCTTTTCAAGGGAAATATATAGATGAAGATGAAGAAATAACTGAGGTAGATCCTGAGGAATCCGAAGAGTATGAGAAATTTTTTTGAAATGTAATTATGGAATTCCATAAGAAATATAAACTGAGGAGTAGGAAAACACCTGATACTCCAAATAAAAATCCATCTGATACACCCGCTAATAAAAATATTCAGATTCTTGCTAGACAGAATATTGAGGTTCCAACCCAGAAAACACTTGATATTGTATTTAAACCAACTCAAAGCAATGATCCCTCCAATAGCCAAAGAATAGATATTTCCCAAAAGGACTTGGCTGAAAAATAGGTGGCAAACAATTTAAACAAAACTAAAACATCAATTAGTATAGAAAATGAATTGGAAAAGCTTAAAATATCCACTCCTTTAATAGAACTGATGAACAAAATTGCATACATATCACAAGTAATGAACGCCTTGAGTATAGGAGAAGATACAAATACAATAAATGTATCTGATGATCAACCAGAAATATTGTTTGGTGCTGATGGAGATGTACCTCCTTTTTACATTAGATTAAACAATAATGATAAAATTTTACATAACACAATGCTTGATTCAGAGGCCTCTCACGATATCATGCCTAGGATTATCATAGAAAAATTGGGACTAGATATCTCTAGATGATACAAAGATCTGTATTCGTTTGATTCAAGTAAATTAAAATTCCTTAAACTTATTAAGGATTTATGTGTCAACTTGGTGCAAATACTAGCCAAGAGAATGGTAGTGGAGATAGTTGTTGCTAACATACCCCCTAAATATGGCATTTTTATTGTCTTGTTCATGGGGAGCTAAAATCCGGGTAACACTCCAAATGGAAAACACCTATGCTACAATTCTAGTGCTTGGTCAAAATAGAAGACTATATAGGGAAAACTCATGAAATTTATGGTTACTAGTCAATATAGGCCTCATAATTATCCCTTATATTCGGTCCATTCAGACCTTGATTCTTTTATTGTGTATAATGATGGAAATATACAGGAACAAGTTCCCGATGAAAACATTGAGTTATGTCACATTGAGGAATGCCAAATAGATATCAAGGAACATGATAAACCAGACGAACCTTTATGGAATTTAGGTTCTAATAGAGATGTTAGTAAAGAGGGATCAAGGGTAGGCATATGGGTTACCAATTCACAAATGTCTCACTCAGAAGGCCATTCATATAAATTAAATTTCCAATGTTTTAGCAATGTAGCTGAGTATGAAGCCTTAGTTTTAGGGTTACAACTTTTAAAGAAGCTAGGTTCTAAGAGAATTGCAATACATTGAGATTCTGAACTGATAATAAAACAAATTAAAGGGGAATATTATGCTAAATACTTAAGGATGAGGGCCTATAAGAATGTTTTTTTGTATTTTTTATAATCTATCATTCAGTATAGCCTGTTTGTGGTCTTTAGAGTTTAAAATTTCCAAGTAGAAGGTCTTTCTACTTTATTTAGTACTTGTAAACTACCATATCATCCTAGTCAACAATAGATTTTTGAAGTAAAGAACAGACGTACTGTACCAGAATATTAGATATTGGCAAGTTTTCGGAAATGGTGCATAGAGTGAATGTTTTTTGCAGTCAAAAGATGAGTTCGAGTACGCTAATATAGACATAGAAGTTGACCTATAAGATAGTGCCTATAACAGTGTGACTAATGTAGAGTTGAAAGAAACAGATCAAGAAAAGAGGAATCATAAAATCTACAGTTGAAAGAAAATGGTTTGCCTAGAGGATTAGCCCCCTCAGAAGATTTGTTTGATTTTAATGACTTAGCCAAAAAAACCTAAATCGAGCCTGCTGGAGTTGAAGTTGAAGAACGTAACATTGGAACTGAACAAGACCCTAAGATAATTAAATTATCGAAATCGATAACCCCTCAGAAAGGCTAAAGTACATAGACTTGGTCAAAGAATTCATAGATGTGTTTCCATGGAGTTATGAGGCTTTTAAATCCCATGACACCATCATTATACAACATAATATTCCCTTAAAATAATACCACTAGCCTTATAAGAAAAAATTTAGGAGAATCAACCCAATGCTAATCCATCTAGTTGAAAATGACGTCAAAAAAATGTACGATTCCAAGATCATAGTTTCATTAAGATATTCTAAATGGGTGTGATTTAGTTCCAACTAGGAAAAATAATGGAGAAATCAGACTTTGTATTGATTTCCAAAATCTTAATAAAGCCTCTTTGAAAGGAAATTACCCTTTTCCTAAGATAGAAAACATTTTGCAGAAGGTGGTTGGATCTAGTAGAATTTCTCTTTTAGATGGATTTTCTGGTTACAATCAAGTCCTAGTACACACTAAAGGCTAAGAAAAGACAACATTTACTACACCTTGGGGCATTTCCTGTATGTGAAGATGCCTTTTGGTCTGATGAATGCTAGTGCCACTTTCAAAAGAGCAATGGACTTTACCTTTATGGATGAAATGGATCGATTTATAGTAATATATCTAAATTATATCACTTTTTTTTCTAAAATAGATGAGGAACATTTACTTCACCTAAGGAGGGTCCTCAAAAAATGTAGAAGATTTTGTATTTCCATGAACCCAAAGAAAACATTGTTTGGTTTAGAAGAAGGAAAACTATTGGGACATGTCATTTCAAAGGAAGGGATCAAAATAGATCCTAGCAGAATTGAAGCTATATTAAAAATAAACCCCCATAGAAAGGTAAATGAGGTTAAACCTTTCATTGGCCAAATCAATTTTCTGAGGAAATTTATTCCTAATGTAGAAGAGCTTCTAAAAAATATAACAAACATGTTGAGAAAATATATAGAGGTAAAGTGGAACATTGAGGCTAAAAAATAATTTGATAAAGTAAAACATGACTTAACCCAGGGCTCTGGGTTGATTAGCCCTGATTTTACAAAATATTTTCTCATTTTCTCATTTTCTTCTGAGTATACTATTGTTGTAGTTCTCTTACAACAAAATAATAAAGGACATGAAAAACCTATTTCTTTCTTTAGTAAAGCCTTGATATATCTTGCATTAAAATACAATATCCTAGAAAAACAAGCTTTTGTCTTCGTAAAAGAAATAAAGAATTTTAGAGTTTATATCCTTCATTCACATATAGTTTCTTTTGTTCCAAATGTGGTTGTAAAAGACATACTAACCCAAAATTATCCTGATGGGAAAAGAGGTAAATGGATTTCCATTATCTTAGAAGATGACATTGATACTTTGGATATAAATTTTATAGCTATTCTCAATGAACTAGAAGAGCTCGCGGCTCCACAAGTAGTAGAGAGTTTTTCTACCTCTCCCTTGTATGTAGACCTTATCTTTGTTCTCCATCATTTGCAAGCTCCTCCTTGTCTGACCAAAACAAAAGATAGATTTCTTAAACTCAACGCCATGAAATTTTGTATTTTAGATAATACTTTGTAATGGAAATATACAGGTGGAGTTTTAATAGATTTCTTGTTTAAAGATGGGGCAAATAAGGTAATATAGGAATTTCATGGAGACTGTGGAGGACACTTGTATTGGAAGAACACTGCCAAAAATATCCTAAGGGAAGGATTTTATTGGGAAACCTTATTTTCTTATGTCCAAAAGAAAGTCACCTCATGTCACAAATGGAAGATATTTGAATGCAAAAGGAAACTACTACCTTTACCCTTAAATCCCATATCAACTACAACTCCTTTTCAGCAATGCGGTCTCGATTTTATAGGAAAACTTCACCCTTCCTCTTGAAATCTCAAAATTCTTCCTTCTTGTTTAGGTACTTGGAATACCTCTTCTTCTAGCAACTTCATTTCTGCACTCTTAAGGATTATGGAATTGTATTTGCTTGCATATGAAATGTCATCTTCTACCTCTTCTTCATCAATAAATCCATGTAGCATAATAGTAATTTTGTTACTATCATCGCTTGAATTCATTTCTAGTTCAACACTCCCATATTGTATATTCAACAACATTTCTTCTTTCTGAGACACTTTGATCTCACCCTTCATTAATTCGATCTGTTCTTTAGAATTAACTTCTTTGTTCATATGGACTTCTCATTGCCTTCTTCCTGTATATAAATCTTCATCATAATTAATCAATTCAATAGACGAAAATACTTTTCCTTCCTTCCTCATTACGCCAGCACTCCTAACAATGTATTTCTCATATTTTGTCATCCATGACAACTTTTTTCTCATTCATTTCTGGTTGTACAGTATGATCAATTATTACTTGGTTTCCTTGCCTCTTTAACTCATGCCACCAATCTTCCATTTCAGCTGGAATTTCACCCAAAATCTCTGCACAATCTTCATTGTCTACATCATCTGTCTTTAGTCCTTCTTTACTATGGCTTTCCTCAAGCTCAATAATCTTCAATGACTATTTAACATCTACAAATTTTTCTATATCAACTTTTAGTAGTTGCTCTCCTTTGGCTTTAGTCTTCAACAGTTGCCTAATAACGACATAATTTACTACAGTTATGTTTAATAGCTACTCTTCCCTCTGCATCACAAGGTTATGTGAATTTACTTCTTCCAACTTCTGAAAAGTCATATCTTTGCTTTACCTTAGAAAACTCTTTGTTCCATATTCATATGAATGGATCTCTTTCTTTCCAACCATTCCATTGATCTCAATAATTATCCTCCTTTTGAATTATCCTTTGGATGTCATCTGAATTGACATCTTCCTTCACTTGGCTATAACTTTCCTCCCTTTTCTACATATGACTATGAGTAGTCATCTCTCCACTTGTTAATATAACAGTTTCCAATAACTGCTTGTCTTTCTGCAAGTCTATATGACCTACAAACATACAATAATCATCAGTTTAAAAATCACAATACCTTCCATCCTCTCTTGATGCTTCAAGCACCAATCCTCCATCATAGATCTTTTGGATTTCAGCAGATCCTTCTTGCCGTGACTCTATTTATCTGAGTCTTTCCTTCTTTAACAAATCAATATGAATTTGTTGAAGTTCCCTGAACTCATTTATCAGCTTGCCGTTCCACCCCTGTTGTAATAGCTTCAACTTGAATCTTTTCTTCGTTCTCCATCTATATCTTCGGTCTTCACTTTTCTTTCTTTGTACTGCCAGACTAATCTCTAGTTCTTCATTCTACTACCAGTTGCTATACTACTACAATCTAATGCCTTCCTCAAATTCATTCTCTTGTTGTTGATCATCTCCTTTAAATTGTTGGTTACTTCCATCTTCATCTTGCTTGATTAATACTTCTGTCTCCTTCATATCTCTAAGGACATAACTTCCTTGTTGCTCACAATATTTCATCTCACCTTAAAATAATCTATGCTCAATTTCTCCGATTTTAGCATCATATTTATTAATGTTGTCTTCTGCACCTGCAGTCACATCATTAATTGAAGAGTCTAAACATTTACTTAACTCTATAAATGTTAGAGATAGTTCATCCTTATCATGCATAGTAATCATATCCTTTTTTCCATCCGGTTCTGAAAGCTTCATTTCTTCTTCAGGTTCCTTGATCAGTCTTTCTAAGAATTGTATTTCCATATGAAATCTCTCTAGCATTTCATCACAACTTCCATTCTCAGCCTCATTATTTTCCTGGCAATCATCCTGAGTTGTCCTGTTTTCTGCACTATCATATTGCAAGCTTCTTTCATCAATTTCATTAAAAAAATTCAATTGTTTATCTTCTTGTAGTAGCACTATGGCATTGTCATTAGACTTCTGGTCCATATCAACTTCATCTGACTATTTCACACCAAATAGAATTTCATGTATGAACTCCTTCTCATGTAGCAGATCAACACCTTCTTCCTATAAAAGGGATTCTCCATCATACTTCACCTCAAGAGCTTCATTCCTATTTGTGACAGTTTCACCAGACTATCCATCATCCTCTGCATATCCTGCAATCATACACAAACTATGAGAATATAAATCACAAGGCTCCATTGCATCATCTTCTTCCCTTGTCATCATATATTCTAATTGTTCTGAACTATGCCAATAGTTCATGAGATCTTCAACTGACCTCCCATTATCCTCTTCAACCAACATTTCACCTTGTTCTGGTCTATAAATGGAAACTTCCATTTCCGCTTCTACTTCTCTGAGTTCCTCTAGTTTCTCTTGAGCACTCAATATCTACTCAATCTTTCTCAACTCTTTTTATATCTCTAATTTCACGTGTCTATTTCTCTTCTCTTATAGCTTCTGCCACTTTAATCTCCTTCTCATGGTCCAACCATGCTTCTCGTACTCATCACTTCTATGTAGCATCTCCATCAATATTCCAATCTGGAAATCTATCTCAGCTCTCTCTCTGTCAAACTCTTCTTGACTCATCCTCATGCCATTTTCTTTGGCAGCTTTCCTTTTACTGTGGGTTCCTTCTGATCCTCTACTATGGCTATCTATATCCATCTTCTTCTCCTCTCTTTCTATGAGCTCCTCACTCCTCTGCAACAACAAGTCTTCCTTACTGCAATCTTACCTCACTAAGCTCTCCTCACTCATACTTTTGGTAAGCACAGTCGTCCATCTGGAACCTCCTCTTTGAGAAACACCTTTGCTCCTTCTAGGCTTCTACAATCTCTCACTCTCTCTTGAGAACACTTCAGTTGTACTCTTTGTCCAATATCTTGTTGGATTTTTCAGGTTCACTGCCACTTCAGAGTGCCTTCCTTGCTCTACTTTTAAGAACACATCTGGTTCTTCTCTCACAGCTTCTCTTGTTCTATATTGTTGTAGTTTTCTCACTTTCTTATGCTGTCCCCTAAGTTTTAAATGGATTTCCTCTATCACTTGCATCTGCAAGTTCTGCTACAATCTCTACGACCTATCCAAAAGTTCTTCTATAGTGTTGCTACTGTAATATGGTGCCAAACTTCATTCATTCCACATGCTGCTATTTTCATACCTCTGTAGTCTTAAATCTTCATAAGCAAAACATCTCTTCATGCAGGAAATTTTCTTCCTTTTCCTGCTCTGATACCAAAAATCATGCAACCCTAAGGTTTCCACAACTAATCTACCTTATCGAGACTCATTTTCCCCTTTAATGGCCCTTTAAATCTTCTACCAACATATATGCATATCGGAAGCATTTTATATGCTTATGGCCTTAAAAATCCCAAATGGATAAAAAAAGATCCATTCAATCAGCACGTCGAACACCCCTGTTCCTTTGATAACTATGCCTTTTCATATTAGGAGTGAAAAGCCTTCGAAAAAGGCTTAAAACCATGCTTTTTCCCTTTCGGGACCAAATACTCTCCAAAATGCTGAAACAAATCTTTTTCTGCCTTTTTACACAGTTATATGTGATTTTTCCGCGGATCGAGATCTAGCTGATCAGATGGCTCAGATTCAATCGATGTATCAGTGATCCAGGTCTGGGTTTGAAGAAGGACCTTTCCAAGACCTTTTACTTTCGTGACGTGTTAAAATTTCTTTTTAAAAGAACATTAAAAAATACAGCTACAGACTCTAAGGAAGAGGAACATAACAATCATCAGCGCATGAGAACAAAAGCCATTGATAACGGAGTTTGTCCAGGAGGGACTATGTCTCCGGGCCTTGGTGTCAAGATGATGTAGGCCGTTGCATTATGTGTTGTCAATTAAGATGATGTACACAAAGATGATGTCTTGATCATACAAGGAAGAATACCCTCACGCAAGAGTGGCTCTAAGAGATGTTCCACATCTATAACTCTCAATCAAAAGCCTCCTATCAGTATGACACAAAAACAAGCATGGTGCGCATCCCGCCAACATGGCACAAAAGGGAAGTCAAAGCAAAACACATGCATGACGACAACAAGAGTATCCTAACAACATACAACAAGGGATCTCAAAGCATAACATAAAGAGTTATGATAGAAAGTACATCACATAGAAATATTCCACATCAAATCAAGCAATGAATCATGACAACATGTAATAAACAAGATCCCGCATCAACATCAATCATGGATCTGTACAACATAATGCAGAAAGAAGAAGTACATGAACACATCATATACCTCACAACCAAGGGCCATCTGAAGCAAAGGCTGTCAAAGTGTTGAAGCTTGTTGAAACATCGATCTCACAGCATTGATCACAAGAAGAAGACCGTTCGCACATGAAGATGGACATCTGCATTGGCACTTAGAAAAGTGACTGAAAGAAGAAGTGACAGAAAGACAAATCTGAATACACTATTAGATTTGTGGTGTCGAGTAGTGTTGAAACGATTGTCCAAAACCTGAATTCTGAGAATTTGAAAATTCAAAGCTCAAGGAATCTTTTAGATTCCCTTAGCATTCCTCAAAGATTTTGTTTCGAGGATGAGCTGAAAATTCGTTACTTAGATTTAAAATCTGATTTCACAATTAGTATACCTGCGGAAAATCATGAAAAACAAGTATAAACTTGACCATATTCTGATAAAGTGAAATTTTACCTCTGTGGGAGAATTTCATGGCTCATGGTTCCGCTCCCTCTTTTTGTTGAAATCATGGTTCCATGTGCATTCTAGAAATGAATGGAAGATGCGGAACTCAGATTGAAAAATAGATAGTCCCATCGTGTTCGTGGCGATGAGAGGTGTAAAATCAATATAAAATTTGTCAATTTCGGAGAAAGTGAAAATTTTACCTCCTTACAGAAATTATAGTTCTTGCATAAAAAAAATTATTAAATTACGTCGATTTGCGTGCCTACTCTTGTCTCAAAATTTCTGCCATCCTTCTCCTCCTCAGCTCTGGAAAAAACTGAGCTCTTAAATAATATTCCTGATAGAGTTACCAAGAAATCGGTTGTGGCTTAATCGTAAAGTTTAAAAACACTGTGGAGGTGATTGTGTATTCAAATCCCACCCCTCCACAAATGTCACATTTACAGATTTTTATGATCTGCATATATTTAACAAACTATATATATGTGTTTTTAAAAACCTCCGCATGTCCTTTTAAACTCATGTGACTTGGTCACACCACATGGGTTTGAATAATATATATGTTAATAACCATATACATTGGTTTTTTCCATGCATTGTTTTTGGAATTTGAAGTTTGTTTTGAAACCAACCATATTTCATATATGGTTCTACCATATTTTAATAACCATATTACCATATTTTCTTTGTTTAAAAGTATATGGTGTTGGTTTTAAAACCATATATTAACTTTTTTATTGGATTTTAGTTAATATATAAAATGATTTTGTTATATACATGGTTTTTTATATAGTTATTTTAATAACTATATTAAAATTATTTTTATTGTATGGTTATTACCAAAATGATTTTTGTTGCTTGTGCAAGTTTAAGAGGCCAATGATAGATTTTCATGTGTCAATTGCTGATGCGCTGCTTTGTGGGCCCCACTCGCTTACTGGGATGCCATGTGGCATCCTATTGGCCCCATTTTTTCCCTTGTCATGTCAAAATTTGAAGAGCTCTATCTTTTGCATACGAGCTCGGTTTGACAAACCGTTTGCACCTCTGCGATCACGATGACAAGATCTATGATCTGGTCCTGGGTCGAACTCATTCTGATGACTTTGATTTTTGATCATCTTTGAGTCCTCCTTGGCCTATGTGTGTTCTTGAAGATCCACCTAGATCAATCCTCCCCACTGAAGAGCTTTTGGTCCTCCAAAAGCATGAAAAATAATCTACATCTCTCTCTATACCCTATCTGCATCACAAGTGTCTTGAAAAGGTCTTGCTTCCATCTCCTTCACCTTTGTTCTTCGGAGCCTTAAGCGACGAACCAACACCTGCTACTTATGCAACCTATAGTACGATGTTTGCAAATGACATGCTTTGAATGACATAACCAAAATAAAGTCCCAAATGTCCCACACTTTCCATGAATTTATAATGCATACTCGGTGGTCAAGTTTACAAGAAGATGGACATAATAATCTATATATGACAACAAGGCCAACTCATCATGGTTGCTTGAACAAGTGATGGAAAACACCTCATCACCACAACGCATGATTTACATTCATAAGGCCAAACATTATTGTTTTGAGAAGTGATGGAAACATAACATCACTTTCAAAGTGTAAAATACGACTCAAAAGATGACCAGACATCATTGTTGCTGACCAAGTGATGGAAAACACATCATCACTTTTACACTTTAAAATGCAACAAATGATTTACAAAAGAATGACCATGAAACAAAAACATGTCTAAAAACCATTTTTCACTGATCAATGTCAATGGGTCACCTCCTTGAGGTGGTTTTTCTTGTTAAACAACTGCTCTTCCTAATTCACGCAGTGACGGTTTGTCTTTAAGGCGCTGCTATGAATGGAGCCTCCAACTAGTGGCTCTTTGATGGCCATTTCTGTCACAATGACTGCAGTAGGATTTCTTCCTCCATACCTGCTGAACCTGTTTCTTTTCATGTGGTTGAGAGGGTCTTTCACGCCTCATGAGTGCTGCCATTCTTTTCCAACACTTAGAAAATGTATGGTTGGGTAAACCACAAAAGGTGCATGTTTTTCGATGCCTTAATATTCGTTCATTATTAACAACATGATCATAACCAAAATGAACATTCGAAGATCGAAAGTGATTATACCTTCCTTTGATGTTTCTGATGTCAGCACGACAATGAGAGATTGCTTCAACTCTCTCCCTATGATGGAAACTGCCATGGGATGATGGGGATGTTTTCCCATCATTCTCTTTCCTCGATGATGTCTCATACGACTCTGACACCTTTGAGCACTCTGTTTTAGTGTATCTTGATCTTGCAAATTTATACTCATGCACAACCTCCAAAGATTGAGTGATGCCTTGGTTATTAACACCAAGTTATTTCTCCTTGTGCCTTGTCTTTGTAAGGAGCCTCATATTTGTCCATGTAACTGGGATCTCCACATCTCCAATAGACATCATACTATGAGAAGATGAAATCGAAAGGAAATTAGCATCTTTTACTTTTTCTTTCGATTTGGAAAGAACTGATGAGGGTTGCTCATCATCCATTTTTGGTGGTTCGCTAACTGTCTCAGTGCATTCCCCAACTTCTTTCATGACATACCCAAGTCCTACCTTACCGGGTAATTCCTCTACTTTGATGGGGTTGACAATGCCTTGGCCATTAATGCCCAAGCATTTTCCTTCATATCCCATTCTCCTCAGCAGTTTGGAGCCAATTCCTATGGTGTGGTTTTCAAACACAGCGAAATCATCATCAGGAAACATATATGAAGATAGAGAACTACTTTTTGTCTCACATGGGTCTCGCTGTAGCTTTTCCAAGGCCTCGTACTTTGTTTGCAATTGTTTTAGAAAACTTTGTTTTTCCTCTTTTTCTTCATGTAAGCGCATCTTCAATTTATCGTTCTTTGTTTGAAGATTATGATTTTTTTGCTTCGGTTCTTCCATGGCCTCTTCTATGGCTTGCAACTGAAGCTGCAATTGCTCCTTTTCATTTGTCTCTTTTTGTAGAGTTTCATACATGATTTCCACTCTCTTGGAAATGTTGACCATGGGCTCATACATTGTTGTTTCATTCTCTGTCGCTGCAGGTTCAATTGTTTACACTGCAATTCACATACACGTAAAGAACGCTCTGATACCACTTGATCCAGGTCCGGGTGTGAAGAAGGACCTTTCCAAGACCTTTTACTTTCGTGATGTATTAAAATTTCTTTTTAAAAGAACATTAAAAAATACAATTGCAGACTGTAAGGAAAAGGAACATAATAATCATCAGAACATGAGAATAAAAGTTGTTGATAATGGAGTTCATCCAAGAGGGACTATGTCTCCAGACCTCGGTGTCAAGATGGTGTAGGTCGTTGCATTATGTGTTGTCAATAAAGATGATGTACACAGAGATGATGTCTCGATCATACAAGGAAGAATGCCCTCATGCAGGAGTGGCTCTAAGAGATGTTCCACAGCTAGAACTCTCAATCAAAAGCCTCCTATC
Organism: Pinus tabuliformis; assembly: GCA_031772625.1. Classification (NCBI taxonomy): domain Eukaryota; kingdom Viridiplantae; phylum Streptophyta; class Pinopsida; order Pinales; family Pinaceae; genus Pinus; species Pinus tabuliformis. The sequence goes on from CM062820.1 coordinate 1,440,469,990, forward strand.
AGTATGACACAAAAACAAGCATGGTGCACATCCCGTCAACATGGCACAAAATGCATGTCAAAGCAAAACACATGCATGACGACAACAAGAGTATCCCAACAACATAAAACAAGGTATCTCAAAGCATAATATAAAGAGTTATGACAGAAAGTACATCACATAGAAATATTCTCCATCAAATCAAGCAAGGGATCATGACAACAAGTAATAAACAAGATCCTACATCAACATCAATTATGGATCTATACAACATAATGCAGAAAGAAGAAGTACATGAACACATCATACACCTCAGCACCAAGGGCCATCTGAAGCAAAGGCTATAAAAGTGCTCAAGCTTGCTGAAACATCGATCTCACAACATCGATCGCAAGAAGAAGACTGTTCACGCATGAAGATGGACATCTACACTAGCACTTAAAAAAGTAAATGAAAGAAGAAATGAGAGAAAGAAAAATATGAATACACCATTAGATTTGTGGTGTTGAATAGTGCTGAAACGACTATCCAAAATATGAATTCTGAGAATTTGAAAATTCGGAGCTTAAGGAATCTTTTTGATTCCCTCGGGATTCCTCAAAGATTTTGTTTCAGGGATGAGCTGAAAATATGTTTCTCAAATGTCAAATCCGATTTCACCATTAGGATCCCTTCAGAAAACTATGAAAAAACAAGTATAAACTTGACCATATTTTGACAGTGAAATTTTACCTCCGTGGGAAAATTTCATGGCTCATGGTTCTGCTCCCTGTTTTCACTGAAATCATGGTTGAGTGTGCATTCTGGAGATGACTAGAAGATGAAAAACTCAAATTGAAAAATTGATATCTTCATTGTGTTCGTGGTGACAAGACGTGTAAAATCCATATAAAACTTATCAATTTTTAAGAAAGTGAAAATTTTTCCTCCTTGCAAAATTCATGGTCCCTGCATAAAAAAATTATTAAACTACCTCGATTTGCGTGCCCTCTCCGGTCTCGAAATTCGTGCAATCCTTCTCCTCCTCAGCTCTGGCAAAAATTGAGTTCTTAAATAATATTCCTAGTAGAGTTACCAAAAAATTGGTTGTCCTGGGAAAGTTTAAAAATAGTGTGGAGGTGGTTGTGTGTTCAAATCCCACCCCTCCACAAGTATCACATTTACAAATTTTTATTATCTGCATATTTTAACACATTATATATATGTGTTTTTAAAAACCTTCGCACGTCCTCCTAAACTCATGTGACTTGGTCACACCACGTGGGTTTGAATAATATATATGTTAATAACCATATACGTTGGCTTTTTCCATGCGTTGTTTTTGGAGTTTGAAGTTGGTTTTGAAACTGACCACATTTCATATATGGTTCACCATATTTTAATAACCATATTACCATATTTGCTTTATTTAAAAATATATGGTGTTAGTTTTAAAACCATAATTATATATTAACTTTTTTTCTTGGATTTTAGTTAATATATAAAATGATTTTGTTATATATTTGGTTTTTATATAGTTATTTTAATTATATTAAAATTATTTTTGTTGTATGGTTATAAACAAAACGATTTTTGTTCCCTGTGCAGGTTTAGGAGGCCAATGATAGACTACCATGTGTTAATGGCTGATGGGCTGCCATGTGGGTACCACTCCTGGGATGCCATGTGGCACCCTATGGGCCCCACTTTTTCCCTTGTCATGTCAAACTTTGAAGAGCTCTATCTTTTGCATATGAGCTCGGTTTGACGAACCGTTCACACCTCTGCGATCAAGACGATGAGATCTATGATTTGGTCCTAGGTCGAAGTCATTCTAATCACTTTGATTTTTGAGCATCCCTGAGTCCTCCTTGCCCTCTTTCTGTTCTTGAAGATCCACCTGGATCAATCGAAATTTGACAGTCTCAATGGTCTGAAATACTGGCGCTAGTCCCTGGCAGAGGTCCGATGCAATATCACTATTGGCTATCGATGATTACAATAGCATTTAACAATATATAATCCTTGCTTCAAAAACCTTCGACGCAATAACCTTGCGGACCAGACAAGCTATCCAATCACCCCTATACTGTTTCAAATCTGGGTATGTCACGCTATCGGAATTCGCGATTACAAGCCGGACCCCTTCCTTTGCAGCAATGCAATTATGGATCGGAATCGATAAGGTCCAAAAGCATGATTTATAATATTTCAAGTCCACTTCTTGAATCTGCTAAGTGTTATTGCACTGTTTCTCCATGTAAATCTGTTTTCCGCCTACATACCCAAATCACGCTAAGTTTGCCTTAAACATGGGGATTTCTACGATAATATATGAAAACACAAAGCCAATGCCAAAATCATCCACATACAGAGAAAAACAAGCCTTAAGGGCCTCCACGGGCTGGTTATATCATTATACATGCAACATTGGTTTTATTCCCTATGAATCCACTATAAAGTCTTGGCTTTGATTAGATTACAACATTAAACACCTCTATCTCAAAGAAATGCAATCAATTACATAGGTCAACCCTCAAAATCAATCCTCTATGTACAAAACATAAATACAAAGCTATGTTTGAGGCTCTCCCTTCTTTGGCCTAACTAGTCTAATTAATGCCCTCTTTCTTCTACACAGCTCGTAGGCTTACAGTGCTCTCGGGTCTTCTCCCTCTCTGTCTCTCCTCTCACATCTCCCCTTTTAGAAAACAAAGTAAATTTCATATATGTCATACCTAAAAGTTTCCTCCCACACATGAAGTAATAGACTATACATTTAGGAATCAAATCTTATCGTAATCTAAACAAAATAAACTACTTGGCTTGATCTCCACACAACGAGGATCATTTTCCATTTATTCCCAATTCTGTTCAGAGTTAGGCAACAAATTAACAATTACATAATTGAAATTAACACAATTTAAATAACCAATTCTTCCTCCAACATTTCATTAGCCACAACATGTGACCACTCCATCGCATTGCTGGCTAGGCCTAGATGCTCTTGCATCAGTCTGATGAATGCTACTGCCACATTCGAAAGAGAAATGGACTTTACCTTTGTGGATGAAATGGGTCAATTTATAGTAATATTTCTTCATGATATCACTTTTTTTTCTAAAGCATATTAGGAACATTTACTTCACCTAAGGAGGGTCTTCAAAAAATGTAGAAGATTTGGTATTTCCATGAACCCAAAGAAAACATTGTTTGGTTTACAAGAAGGAAAATTGTTGGGATATGTCATTTCAAAGGAGGGGATCAAAATAGATCCTAGCAGAATTGAAGCTACATTAAAAATAAACCCCCCTAGAAATGTAAAGGAAGTTAAATCTTTCATTGGCCTAATCAATTTTCGGAGGATATTTATTCCTAATCTAGAAGAGCTTCTAAAAAATATAACAAACATGTTAAGAAAAAATATAGAGGTAAAGTGGAACATTGAGGCTAAACAATAATTTGATGAAGTAAAGCATGACTTAACCAAGGCTGTTGTGTTGATTAGCCCTGATTTTACAAAAAATTTTCTCATTTTCTCATTTGCTTATGAGCATACCATTGTTGTAGTTCTCCTATAGCAAAATAATAAAGGACATGAAAGACCTATTTCTTTCTTTAGTAAAGTCTTGAGATATCATGCATTAAAATATGATATAATGGAAAAACAAGCTTTTGCCTTCATAAAAGAAATAAAACATTTTAGAGTTTATATCCTCCATTCACATATAATTTCTTTTGTTCCAAACATGGTGGTAAAAGAGATACTATCCCAAAATGATCCTGATGGGAAAAGAGGTAAATGGATTTCCATTATCTTAGAATATGACATTGAAATAAACCCTACCAAACTCATTAAAGGTCAAGGGTTATCTAAATTGATGGTTGAATCTAATTTACATACTTTGGATATAAATTTTCTAGCTATACTCAATGAACTAGAAGAGCTCGCGACTCCACAAGTAGCAGAGGATTTTTCTACCTCTCCCTCATATGTAGACCTTATTTTTGTTCTCCACCATTTACAGGCTCCTCCTGGTCTAACCAGAACGAAAGCTAGATTTCTTAAACTCAACGCCATGAAATTTTGTATTTAAGATAATAATCTGTATTGGAAAGATACTCGTGGAGTTTTACTATATTTCTTTTTTAAAGATGAGGCAGATAAGGTGATATAGGAATTTCATGAAGAAGATTGCAGAGGACACTTGTACTAGAAGACAATTGCCAACAAGATCCTAAGGGAAGGATTCTATTGGGAAACCTTATTTTCTTATGTCCAAAATAAAGTCACCTCATGTCACAATGCCAGATATTTAAATGCAAGAGGAAACTACTGTCTTTACCCTTAAATCCCATATCAACTACAACTCCTTTTTCAGCGATGGGGCCTTGATTTTATAGGTGAAATACACCCCTCATCTTCTTCCCATCATAAGTGGATTCTTATTGCCACTGATTATTTTACCAAATGGATGGAAGCCATACCTACTAGGCAAGCCTCTGATGCAGTAATCATTAAATTCCTAGAGAATAATATTGTTTCAAGATTTGGATGCCCTAGGAAAATCATTACAAATAATGCTGCAACATTTAGATAAAAGATGATGGTGGAATTTTGCAACCAATATCAAATAACTTTGGGACATTGTACAACCTATTACCCTAAGGGAAATGGACTTGCAAAATATTCCATTAAAAGTTTGGTTAATATTATCAAAAAATTGTTGCAGGATAACAATAAGTCACGGTACAGTAAGCTTGAAAATGCATTATGGGAAGACAAAATTACAACTGAGAAGTCAATTGGCATGTCTCAATACCCATTAGTTTATGGGATGGATGTTGTTTTTCCAACTTTGTTGGGAATTCCTGTTTTGGAAATGCTGCAAGAATTGGATGTTGAACCTAATGACCTACAAAGGAGGATAAATCAAATAATTCACCTGCAACAGTGAACAAAAGAAGTTCACAATAAGACTCAATTGATTGAGGAAATTATTAAGAAGATATATTACATAAGAACTAAGGCGGGTGATTTTCAGATAGGAAATCATGTTTCGAAATGGTGTTCAAGAAGAGAAGAAAAGGGAAAACATGGAAAGTTTGACAATCAATAGATGGGATCTCACATAATCCATGCTTACAGCTGAAATAATGCATTTTTTCTGAAAGACATGGATGGAACATAATTCCCTGGAGGACCTGTCAATGGCACGATGTTGAAACATTATGTTTTTAAGAAATCGAAACAGTTCTCGTCACATTCATTGTAGATACCATTTTCTTTGTACTGTTATGATTGGGGTAGCTTACGAGTGAAAGTTGAAGCCCGTGGAAAAGGCCCTAAGCGTTTAGTCATATTTTCGACCATAAATACAACAACTACAAAAAATCAGATATAGGAAAATACTAAATAGAAGGTGTTACAGATCCATTTGGACACATTACTCCCAGCCTTTAGATCAGTACTATTAGGGCTCATCAAACCGTAATCCAATTGCTACATGCCCTAGACAAGCAATTACTTTCAATGCCTCCTTCCGTGAAAGTTTTTTGGCCTGAAGCCCTCCAGAAATGCCTCCTCAAGGGACCAACGCAACCTTGGTTAGGGGTAAATGCACTTTAGTGAAGGTAGACCCATGTAAGGGTGCATTTCAGTGCACTTAGGCCCACTTTGACCTACGCTAAGTGATATTGAGAGAATTCTTGATAGGGTTTTGGGAATATTCTTATCTTCTGGAGCATTCTAGAATATTCCCACTCTTATCATCTCCTATGAGCTCGAAATTGGATAGGGAATGATTTAAGTAACATCCTATCCTCTCATCTCTTCCTTCATGGAAACTAACTCTAAGTTTAGAAGGCCATTCAATACCCTCATTTATGACCAAACCACCTCCATTTTCCTATAAATTGAGCACTGATATAAGTGATCAAGGGATGGACTTTGAGAATTTGTAAGGAGATACTATTGGTGTGAGGTTTGAGATTGTAAGCAAGTATTGATATGCTACCAGAGTGTGTGCTTTTGATGCGATGTTGGATGGAACTCAAGTTGGAGGAGTGACATTGGATCGGAATTCATGGTCGTAACTCTTCCTTCTACTTAGTAAAGTTGTTTACACCTTTTCCCATATTATTGTATTTATGTATGATGATTATATGTGTATATGCTTTCGATTCCATTTGTTTATAGTAGATATATCTCTTGCTTTGATCGGTTTTTATCCTCTATTTATGATTATAGGTACTTGTCGAGCAGATTAAGTTCGAGAAGGAGCGATGGAAGTCATACAAATGAGACAAAGGGAAAGTTAAAGACAACATGTAGGTCGCTTGTCTTATTTATCTTCTATAGAAAATGATAAACACTTTAAATATGTTGTTCTAGGTGTAGCTACCCACCCAGCGAAATTGTATTTATCCGAAGATGAAAAATTCCACATAAAAAATTGGCAACTCCACTAGGGAGCAATCATTGTTTCGGGTAGTTTACATTCATCCTAGTACACCCTAGTAGGCTTTACTTGCTTCCATTGATCTTGTTTCAGCCTTTTTGAAGTGTTTTTTGTTAAAAAATGTGCTTGAAAGCCCCTAGGATGGCCTCTCTGGCACCAGCGTAGGCTTGGTTAGGACACAGAGTGCTGAAGACAACCCTTGGCTTGAGAACATTGCTCTGAAGTGCACTATCTCCCATTCAGGGATGTGTTGATCCTTCTTAGGTAAACAATTCCACCTTTGAATTGATTTTTCCCAAATTTCCTTCTGTTTTTGCATGCTGAAAGATCAATGATTGTTATGTCTCTTAAATTAGTTTGTGTTTCTTTTCCTAGCCCTACATTGACCTTGATTGTTTATTGTTTCTTAAATGATTTCTTTATCACTATCGATTCATTGTCAGATATAGATTATAGTCGATTAATCTTTGTTCAAAAGGAAGTGTCGTAAAAGTCTTCATGTCTTTCGAAAAGGAACTGTCATAAAGTCTTCGTTCTTGCAAAATGATTGATTGACTGTATGTGCATTACTTTCCTTTTGTTCATCTCAACATTAAGGTAATTGAAAAGAAAAACTTGCATCGTGCATTTAAAATTTTGTGTGTGCTTATAGGAATAGTTTAGGGAAATTGCATTAGATGTGATCTTTGTTCTTTGATTAAAAGAATTTGATTGCTCTATCCCTATTAGCTAATGTTTTCATTGTTCAAAATCAAATGGAAAGAATGTTTCTCATTATAGTTGCATTTTAGGAATTTCAAATACATCATGTGTTGAACCTTGAAAGGAAAATTATTAAGAAGATCAACTTAAAAATTATCTCAATAAACCTAATGGAGCACTGTAACTTAATGCATAACATTTAGAGGACTAGGTTAGAGACGTGTTCCAGCATCATAAAACATAGCAGCTATCACTAACTTGTCTGTGATACATTCTGAGTGTGATACCTCATCCCACGTATGTGAGTATATCGTAGCTCGTCCACGTACCTTTGGGTATATAGGGTGTTGTTACAGTACGTAAAGTATAAATGAATGCTCTCACTTTGTGGTTTTTCATTAGACAGGCTAACACAGATTGGGCTTCCACATACTTTTAGGTATACATTGGAGGACTACATTAGGTTGCTATCCATCCTTAGGTAACTCAGTCGGCGACCTTGTACATTGTGATACACTAGACATAGCATTCGTGGAGATTTCCTGCATGTATGTTAAGTCCTTGGTTTACTTAGGCAATATATTACAGTTCACAGTTGCTTGGTAATCCTTTTGCCTAGGTTATCCCTCTTTTGTTTTGCTATGTTACTTTGATTAAAATAAAATTAATTTACCGAAAACCATTGCATCCAAAACCATGGACCAAAAACCATAGGTAGGTTCGCCCAACCTAATATAGGGTCCCTCGGGGTACTACCCCAGACCCCGTAGAGGGGGGCTACCCGCCCCCCTCAAACCCCCCGGACAGGGGGGGCTGCCGCCCCCACTGTGACCCCCCCGCTGTGCAATCAGTGCAATGAAGGGGGGGTTCCGCCCCCCTCTAACCCCCGGTTCACTACATAGGTTAGTCGTGGAAAGAATATAACACAACCCAACAATCTCCCACTTGTTGTTTTCTTTCCACAAGGGGCCACAAGAGAGCCTAGTCATTTTTCCAGCTCTGAAATGCCCATTATTTCTCTACACCAAGAGAACTTCTCAGAGCTCACAGATTTTGTTAATGCATCTGCAGTATTCTTCAAAGTGTCCACCTTTACCAGCAACACCTTTTGGTCTTCTATCATATCCCTCACAAAGTGATACTGAACATCAATGTGCTTTGTCTTTGAATGATAAGCAGGGTTCTTTGCTAAGAAAATTGCACTTTGGCTATCACAGTCTATTCTTATAGCTCCCTGTACTAATCCCATACTTGAACACAATCTATGCAACCAAACTATTTCCTTGCTTGCATGAGTGGCTGCCATGTATTCTACCTCTGTAGTTGATAGTGCCACTACAAATTGTTTCTTACTCATCCAACTGACTGCACCTCCAAATAAGTTAAACACATACCCACTTGTAGATCTACTCTGATCCAGATCTCCAGCCCAGTCTGCATCAACAAAGCCATGAATATCCAACACTCTGTCCAATCCTGGTCTTCCTTGGTAGCATAAACCATAATCACTAGTGCCACACAAATACCTGAAAACCCGCTTCACTGCTGTCCAGTGCTCCTTCCCTATTTTTGACATAAACCTGCTCAATACTCCCACTGCATGTGCAATGTCTGGTATAGTACAGAACATTGCATACACTAGGCTACTGACTACACTCGCATATGGAACATGGGACATGTCCTCTTCCACTTCTTGTGTCTTGGGACACTGTTCAATAGATAACCTCACACCTACAGGAATAGGAACCTTCACCGGTTTACTATCTTGCATATTAAACCTCTACAGTATTGTCTCGACATACTTCCTCTGGTTTAACTAGAGCTTCCTCTTTGCCCGATTTCTTTTAATTTCCATGCCCAAAATATAGTTTGCAGCACCAAGATCTTTCATGTCGAATTTGGAGGACAATTGGGTATTCCAATCCTAGATAATTTCTTTGTCATTTTCAACCAACAACATATCATCCACATACAAGACCAGATAAATAACACGGTCACCAATTAATTTAAAATACACACAGTGATCTGCTTTGCTTCTGGTGAAGCCAAGTCCCTGTATAAATGTATCAAATTTCTAATACCACATCCTTGGTGACTGTTTTAACCCATACAGAGACTTCTTTAACTTGCATACCAATTATTTCTTACCCTTCACCGCAAAGCCTTTAGGTTGCTTCATGTAGATTTCCTCTTCCAAATCCCCGTGAAGAAATGTTGTCTTCACATCCATCTGTTCTACCTCAAAATCAAAAGCAACAGCAATAGATAAAAGTAACCTAATAGAAGTTACCTTAGAAACAGGAGAAAAAATATCACCAAAATCAATTCCCGGTACCTGGGAATAACCTTTTGCTACTAACCGAGCTTTGTATTTCTCCACCTTCCCTTCTGCATTTGTCTTCCTTTTGAACACCCATTTGTTGCCAATGGGTTTCCTTCCAGCTGGCAACTCCACCAGATCCCAAGCCTCATTTTTGTGCAAAGATGTCATTTCATCAACCATGGCCTCTTTCCAGAGTTTTCTATCCTCTGAATCTATCACTTCCTTCACAATTCTAGGATCATCATTAGTAACAGTCAAAGAAAAATTTGAACAGAAAGTAGAAGGACTATACCTTTCTCGCTGCCTTCTTTCTCGAACTGATCTTCTCACAGCCAGAGTTTGTGGCTCTTCATCTTCTAATTACTCCTCTGCTGCAGAGTCTGATTCTTCCTCCTTTAGCTCAAACTCTATCTTCTCAGGTTCCTTTGGTTGGACTTGATGTTTAATAACATCTTTTACCTCTCTGAACACCACATCTCAGTTGTACACAACCTTCCGTGTGATTGGGTTCCAAAGCTTATAACCCTCTAAACCATCCTTATACCCAATAAAGATGCACCTTTCAGATTTACTATCCAACTTGGTTCATTTCTCCTTTGGAACATGTACATATGCATCACATCCAAATACCCTCATATGTGAAAGAGAGGGTTTCTTACCAGTCCATACTTCTTGTGGAGTCTTATCCTCCAACGATGATGAAGGTGACCGGTTGACCAACTAACATGTAGTATCCACTGCCTTTGCCCAGAATTCCTGTCCTAACCCGGCACCACTGAGCATGCTTGTTGCCCTTTCCATCAATGTCTTGTTCATTCTTTCTGCGACTCCATTTTGCTGGGGTGTATATGGAGTAGTCTTCTGCCATGCTATACCACACTTCTTACAGAATTCTTCAAATTCCTTGCTGCAAAACTCTCCACCATTATCTGTCCTCAGCACCTTTATCTTCTTCTCTGTCTGATTTTCCACCAAAGCCTTAAATTCTTTAAACCTGTCAAAAACTTCAAATTTCTTCTTAAGGAAATATATCCATTTATTCCTTGAGAAGTCATCTATAAATGATACATAGTACACAGACTTACCTAGTGATGGAACTTTCACAGGTCCAAACACATCACTGTGCACAAGCTCTAATATCTATTTCCCCCTCTTAGCACCAGAGGGGAAACTCACCCGATTCTGCTTCCCATATACACAATTTTCACAGGAATCAAAATCTAGAGATCTATTACTCATACCTTCTACCATACCTTTACCATGAAGTATTCGAAGGCCCTTCTCTCCAATATTTCCAGGCCTTTGATGCCACAACATGGTCTTCTCTCCAGAGACCACTAGATTTTCAGCTCCATGTTCAGGAACCACAGAACTATTGCACCCATCAACAACAGTGCTACCTTGCAGCTTGTACAGAGTTCCAGTCCGAACTCCCTGCATCAATTATACCAGTGCTCCCCGAAACATCTTTTAGGTATCCTTCTCGAACATTGTTTTTACACCTGCATCATCCAACTTGCTTACAGAAATAAGATTTCTGGCCACTGCAGGAATATGCAGAACACCCGAAAGTGTTCTAACCCCTCCACCTTGCAACTTCAACTTTACTTTTCCACAACCAATGATTCTAGCCTTCCTATCATCTCCTAAGAAGACATCACCGCCATCGTATTTCTCATACTCGCAGAACCACTCTCCATGGGGAGTGAAGTGAAAGGATGCATCTGAGTCAATCAACCATGCCTCATGATCTACATGCATACTTGAAGAAGCGAAGTACACATCCCCACCTTCATCTGAGGTGGTTTTCGCCTCTGCAGAAGGAGCATCATCAGATCCCTTTCCTTTATCAGGAGCTTTAGATTTACAGTCCCTTTTGAAGTGCCCTTCCTTTCCACATTTCCAGCACACCACCTTTACAGGCTTTCCTGGAGATTTAGATCTCCCTCTAGATTTAGATCTCCCACTCGATGACTTATTTTTGTTTCTATTTTGGGACCGTCCTTGTACAGACAAGGCATCACCATTCTGGCTCTCCATATTTTTCCGTTTCATCTCCTCCGTCAGCAAGGCTGAGACTATTTCATCAAACTACAAAGCAATTGCATTGCTACCTATTGCAATAACCAGACTATCCCACGAATCTGGTAGAGAACACAACAAACTGATGCACTTATCTTCATCTGAAATTTTAATATCAACAGACGCTAACTGACTTACGACAGTATTAAATGCATTTAGATGCTCTGTCACCGAGTCTCCATCTTTCATCCTCAGGTTATACAACTTTTTCTGCAGGAACAGTGTATTCACCAGAGACTTAGATTGGTACAAAGTCCCTAACTTGTCCCACAAAGCCTTCGCCGTAGATTCCCCTGATGCATTCAGCAATACTAAATCTGAGACACACAATTGCATTGTGCTCTTTGCCTTCAGATCCAACTTCTTCCATTCTTCATCGGTCACTCCCGTTGGTTTAGTACTTGGATCTACCACGATCCATCGATCTTTATCCACCAATAGATCCTCCATCTTGAGTTTCCACAACTCAAAACTCTGACCATTCAACTTCTCGATCTCTATCTTTCCGCTGCTCGCCATCTTCTTTCACCACTAGAATCGATCTCGCAGATCTCCCACTGAACAGGGTCTACCACCGGCTTGAGCGAAACCCCTCAGCAACAAAGACATCCCCTTGAAGCCAAAACTGCTCTGATACCAAATGTAGGTTTCAACCCCGTACAAAAATTACATTCATACGAATTCTAAATCACAGAAAAATAAACAATGCGAGAGCATAACACATAAAACACATATACACAGAGATTTTCCCCTGGATCCCAAAACCGGGACTACCAGCTTGATTTTTTATTATGTTCCTTTCAATGTTACAATACATATTTATACATGCCGAAGCATCCAATACCATGGACCGAAAACCATCGCATCCAAAACCATGGACCAAAAAACCATAGGTAGGTTCGCCCAACCTAATATAGGGTCCAAAAACTTTTTTCTCGGGGCGCTGCCCCCGACCCTGTAGAGGGGGGCTACCTGCCCCCCTCAAAACCCTGGAAAAGGGAGGCTACTGCCCCCTTGTGACCCCCCCACTATGCAATCGACGCAACGAAGGGGGGGCTTCGCCCCCCCTCTAACCCCCCGATTCACTACATCGGTTAGTCATGGAAAGAATATAACACAACCCAACACTTATTTGATCTTAGGTTGAGACATATGGCAACAAATCCAAAGTCCACTGATAAAGGAATTCCTTTTTATGGGAATCCTAGTCCTTTTCGTCCTTTCAGAAATATTGTTGCTCCATATATGGCTACATTGTCCCTTCTCGGATTTACCATTAGCTTGTGGGTTTGGTTGTTTTCAACCTCTTTGGTTGAAAATGTTGTGATTTCTCCGCAATGGAGTATTCCTCCAACTAGACAAAATCAACCTCCAATTCATCCTAAGGTTAACTGTTATCCTTCTTCCTCAGTTTTTAAGTCCTCCCCTTCTTCCTCTTCACTTGGTGAAAGTATTGACAATAGTAAGCAGGTGGCTAAGAATAAGAAGAAATGGAAGAAGAAGAGGAAGAAGAAGAAGAAGAAAATTCAAGAGGGGGGAAACCAAGAAACCATTTCTTTGAATTCAACTTCTAATGAGAAACCATCCAATAAGCCTCACAAGGTTTGATATCAATGCAAGCTTTGTACGAGAGACCATCTTCTTCAAAGGTGTCCTGATATTCCTCATATATTAGAAGAATGGTATTCTCGTTCACATCATCCTGTATCATCAACTTCTAAAGATCATCCTGGTGACACACCATCAACTAGTGGTAGTAAAGTTCATGGAAGTAAGGGTAGAGTTAAGTTTCCCTGTAGGTTATGTGAAGGGAATCTCCGCAATCACCTTTGTCCCTATCTGGATGAAGCCAAAAATGTGTTTGATAACCGTCCTGATTTTTTGCAACAACTTCCATCTGGTTACAAGAGACTCTCCCTCAATCCTTCACTAGTTGATAAAGCAACTGACCCAAAGAAACTGTGGGTCAAACCGACTCTCTCTGAATGTGAATCCCATGAGTCTATACCTTACCCATCATAGGTCGAGGAAACACTTGACCCGATTTCACCTTCAGTTAATCGTACCTTTCCCATAGAGAGTGAGTATGATACCACTCAGGTTCTTTTCGTTTCTTCATATTCCAATGAGCTTGGGGACAATACCCCCATTCCATCAAGACAGGAGGAAAATCCTCCCGCTCTTGTAACTCAAGGGGTTAATTCTCCCATTCTTATAGTACCCCCTCTAAGTAGTTTGGTCACTTCCTTTGATTAGAATCGACTAGCAAGATGTCATCTTAGTTCTTATGTGCCTTTCCAGATCATAGTATAGGTTTGTAATATGATTGTACCTAGCACTATTATAGATGAAGGTGCATCTATGAACATCCTTTCCTCGACTTCTTGGCAAGCGTTCATTTCGCCACCACTTATGCCTATTAACCATAATATTTTGGCTTTTAACAGAAGAACCAGTCAACCATTAGGGATCCTTCCTTAGTTGCCTATTACTTTGGGAGGAGATATTGTTTATCTCAATTTGATGGTAGTCCCAGACCCTTTAGATTACAATTTACTTCTTGGGTGCGACTATGTTTATGACATGGGAGCTATTGTTTCACCACTCTTTCGAGTGACATGTTTCCCGCATGAAGGCAGAGTTGTCACCGGTGACTAGCTTTCATTTCCTGGTCCAAATATGGCTTCTAGTCAACAATCTTACCTAAATGGTCCTTTTTCCCCAATGGCATCTTCCTCACCATGGGTCAATTATGTGGCAACCCGTTCAGATTCCTTGTTACGGATCCCCTCTAGAGCGTTGTTCTCCCATATGATGAGAACCTCTTGGAAGTCATGACCTCTTATGGGTCATGAACAAGGAATATGAGGATAGTTCTTTTACTATGTCAACCTCATTAAAAATGAAATATGTCCCATGAGCATAGTTCCTTGTCTTGTGTCAAGCTCATTAAAAAATGAAGCAAGGAATCTGAGGACAGTTCTTTTACTGTGTTAACCTCATTAAAAAATGAAATAGGTATATGAGCATAGTTTCTTGTATTATGTCAAGCTCGTTAAGAAATGAAACAAGGAATATGAGGATAGTTCCTTGTCTTATGTCAACGCCATTAAAAAATGAAACAAGGAATATTAGGACAGTTCCTTCTCTTGTGTCAACCTCGTTAAAAAATGAAACAAGGGGTGTGAGAATAGTTCCTTGTCTTTTATCAACCTCGTTAAAAAATGAAATAAGGAATATGAGGATAGTTCTTTTAGTGTGTCAAACTCATTTAAAAAAAATAAAAATTGAAAGAGGTCCTAGAACATAGTTCCTTGTCTTGTGTCAAGCTCATTAAAAAATGAAACAATAAATATTAGCAGAGTTCCTTGTCTTGTGGCAAGCTCATTAAAAAATGAAACAAGGTCCCCTGGAGCAAAGTTCCAATTTGAGTCTTTGATTAGATCTCGTAAAATCCCAGTCAAGTCTTTCATTTAATCTTGTAAATGAACCTTCCTTCCATCCACTTGATAGCCATGAGTAGTCTAATTAGGTGAACGCAATGAATCTTGGGGGGCCATGCACCTAGAATCAAGTCATCATGCTGGCAGCATGTAAACCAATCCTAGGCATAGTTTTTCGTTTCGAGCTTATGTAAACATGAAACTGAATCCAAGAATAGTTTTTCATTTCAAGCTTGTGTAAACATGAAACTGAATCCAAGAACAGTTCCCTATGGTTCAAGCTTGTGTAAAAATGAACCCATCTCTATCTTAACCATCGTGATTTACATTCTATCAGCCTCTTCTATCAGATGAGCCTTGGTTTTTCTCCTTCCATCGTCACTATCTACTTGGCCAATCATATGCTTTCACTTGGTTGTTTTACCCTTTTTGAGGAACAGTTACAATGAGTTGTTTATTAGCTAGCATCTTCACATAAATCAACATGTTTTGAGAATTTCCAACATCATTGAACTAGTTTCTATCCTATACACCACTCGTTCCTATAACTCGTCTCCTCTTCAAGCTCTTTTCAGACTCTCAAAATATGAAAATATTTCTAAGAACTTGTCCTTTTCATTTCGTTAACTTATTGGAAATGACATCTACTTAGTATTAGTTTAACACTTTTCTGGATTGAGATAGATTATTTACAAAAAAAGGAGTATGTTAATCGAACATGGGCAATAGTTTCTCTCTCATATTATTTTACGCTTTTTTGGACTTGAGAGACAAATCTACGAAAAATAACTTGTGGAGTTTTCTTTTTGTCCCTTTTCAAACTCTCTAAACATGAAAAGTATCGTGTTATCATTGTCGTTAAACTCATTAAAATATCAAATAGCAACAAACTTGTCCATCTTGACAAGACTAAGTTTCACCTTCGCTAGACTTGTTAAAACATTACATAGCGATGGATTCACCCGAAGGGTGGAATTTTACAACAAGCATATGTTATCCTCCTCAAGCTTGATAAAAATAAAGAGGTACTAGTCAACAATGACTGAGGAAAATGGGAAAAGGGGTAAACCCCTTTATTGCAGGAGGTCACTCTTGAACATGACACTTTCACTTCGTCAGTGTGACTACTTGGGTTGGGTTAGCTGCTTGATGGTCATCAAACCTTGGTCTATCATACCATCCATTACTTTGGTTTTGGGTCAATGCTACCAATTCATTCAGTGTCGCCAACATGTTCAAGAGAAGTCACTCAGCTAAATTCATCCTTTTCAATACTCAAAAACCTTCATTTTCATGATCGCCATTCCTTAACCTTGTGTTGTCAGTCACATTCTGTCTCCAAAAATCATTACAGTAGTTTCATGTCATTGATGTGGGATACATTAAGGCCCTCCTATGACAAGTCACTTCTTGTCGACATTAGCATATTATCCAAGAAGCTGACTTAGAAACACCCTTCTAGTACCTTGGGGCTTGCACACATGAATGGAAAGTTTCTCTCTTACAATGATAGGTTGACATCACTAGCCCTCGACCGAAAGACTTTGTATGGTGTCTGACATCAAAACATCCATTTGCACCATGGAAAATGTACTGTAGTACCTTAAGAATCATTATCATTATCGTGATTTCTCTCGTGTCCGTTAACGACTTACATCATTGGCTGGTAATCAAACAGTGTCTTCCCATGTTCGATTTCAGATCACATATTCACATGGTTAAAATTGTACTTGAGTGAATGATTGAATGAAATAGAAGACCCCGAATCTAGTTTCATCCATTTGGGCTCCAATTTCAGGAAAGTACCAAATCATCCGTGAAATGCCTTTACACAGATGGTCATCCTATCACGAGTCTATCTATGTAGATGACTATCTATGTGCATGTAATGAAAAGTTTATACGTTGAGCATGGCTATGCCTTCCCTCAAAAGTTCATGAAAAATCCAAAATATCATGATATTATGTATTCTAATTGATGCAGGTCATCGTCCGCTTTAGAAACTCCTCATCAGATCGTAAAGCATATCAGTCGACATTATCATTCTCGACTTCATGCTTTAGGGGGTAGTTGTTACGGATCCATTTGGGCACATCACTCCCAACATTAGGATCAATACTACTAGGGCTGATCAAACCCTAATCCAACTCCTACATGCCCTAGACAAGTCATTACTTTCAATGCCTCCTTCCCTGAAGGTTTCATGGCCTGAAGCCCTCCAGAAATGCCTCCTTGAGGGACCATCGCAGCCTTGGTTAGGGGTAAATGTGCTTCAGTGTGGGTAGGCCCATCTAAGGGTGAATTTCAGTGCACTTAGGCCTGCTTTGACCTCCACCAGGCGAGATTGAGGGAATTTTTGGTATGGTTCTGGGAATATTCTTATCTTCTGGAGAATTCTAGAATATTCCCACACTTATCATCTCCTATGAGCTCGAAATTTCATAGGGAATGAGTTAAATAACCTCCTATCCTCTCATCCCTTCCTCCATGGAAACTAACTCTAAGTTTGGAAGGGAATTCAATACCCTCATTTATGGCCAAACCACCTCCATTTTCCTATAAATTGAGCGTTGATGTAAGTGATCAAGGGCTAGACTTTGAGAATTTGTAAGGAGATATTATTGGTGTGAGGTTTGAGATTGTAAGCAAGTATTGTTATGCTATCGGAGTGTTGTGCTTTTGATATGGTGTTGGATGGAAGTCACATTGGAGGAGTGACATTGGATCGAACTTCATGGTTGTAACTCTCCCTTTTACTTAATAAAGTTGTTTACACCTTTTTCCATATTCTCATCTTTATGTATGATGTTTATATGTGTAAACGCCTACGATTCCATTTGCTTATAGTAGATAGATCTCTTGCTTTGATTTGATTTTGTCCTCTATTTATGATTGCAGGTACTTGTCGAGTGGATTAAGTTTGAGAAGGAGCACCAAAAGCCATACAAAGTAGACAAAGGGAAAGAAAAAGATAACAAGTAGGTCCCTTGTCTTCTTGATCTTCTATAGAAAAAGGATAAACTCATTAAATATGTTATTTTAGGTGTAGCTACCCATCTAGGGAAATTGTATTTATCTATAGATGAACATTGCAAAATTCCACATAACAAAAGGATTTAAGGCTACTAGTCTATTATTCTTGACACCTAAAAAGCAGAGTGCCATCCCTAGCTAGAGCCATTTTTAGGGTCCTATGATTCATATGATCAAATGTTGATCAAGTGTTGTCTTTCAGTATTTCCAATTGTAAATAATTGATTTCCAAAAGAAGGATATATAAATAAAAATTAAAAATTAAAAGAGGGTATAGATATAAAAAATGGAATAGAAAAATAAACAAGAAATGATAAAAGAACCCCACAAAAAAGAAAAAAGTGCAACTGATGCTAGGTGAAGTGCCACTAATAGTACAATAATTTTTGAAGAATAAATTGATGAGGTTGTGTGTAGCTTGTTCAACATGCCACAATAATTTTTCTTGTTTGAAACATACTATTTAATCATGTTCAAGCCATTTTCAATTTATCTCAATTAGAATAGAATGAAAAATTTAGCAAAAACATTGTAATCTTGGCTAACATTAGATTACGTAGATAAGGTCAAGAAATTAATCCAACAGTGTAATCTCGATTAATACAATTGTTAGATTAGTTTCAAATTTTGAATAGGTATTTAGTTCTTTAAATTGTAAAAATAGATAAGGGTTTTCACTCCTAAAGGCATCCCAATTAGATTTAGTTAGATTAGCTTAGGGGGTAATTCAACATATTATAAAAAGTGCTATATGCAGTCATATTTGTCCAAAGTTTGAACCTTATTATAAAATTATACACACTATGGGACATTTTTTCATCGACATTTTAAACGATGCACATCTCCCCACTCCCGATCAGATTACCTTTTTTATGGGATGACTCCTAAGCCTTTTCAGCCCCCCTGCCATGTCTCCCTTTATCAGTTTGGGGGGGGGGGTCGAAAAAACTGCTTTCCCTGCTGGGCCCCACCGTTATGTGTGCCTCTCAAATTATTTCACACCCCCACCCACTTACCACTTACCGCTCCTACTTGCCTCTAAAAACCAAAAAGCCCACACCAATTCCTTCTAACGATCCCATGCCCTTTTCAACCTATCGCTTGGTGCCACGTCAACTAATTGATACACCCTCCCATTTCCACTTCCTCCCACGGTGTTTTTCACATTGCACAGTAAATGCTGCCCTAAACAACCCTTTCATCTAACGGTCCCACTCAATCACCAACTTATAAATTCTTGCACTAGCCCACGATCAATTTCTTTCCTCATTATCTCATCCTCTTATTAGTATCAATCTTAACTTCATTTTCCCTCATCCGCAATTCTTTGTTGATAGAGTAACAACCTCAAAGTTGTTTTTCCCAAGACATTGGCACTATCATCCTCTAAAATTTTACCCCGTTATCACAATGACCCTGAAAACCCAAACTGATGCCACTATGATAAACCCGATGCTTTATCCCTCTGTGGATTTATACCACATTCCCTTAGCCGACAAAGACTACAAAATTTCTGAAACACAATGTGAATTCGACCTCTTTGAATTACACTGTTGGTTTCGAGACACCTATCTAGACCAGTTTGATGAGATTAGGCTTTGGCAGTCCAGATTACCCATGTTTATTCTTCCCCATTCCTATTATTTCCTTGAGTTTTTTCTCAAATTCCAGACTTCTTATCTCTCAAGAAGAAGATCCATCATATCCCCTAAGGGTGAATTCCTTTTCTCCATTACCCTTGAGAGTATAAACCAGATGTTGCAGATCCCACATAGTGAGTCCCTCACTCCCTTCTCAATTGATGCTCTCAAAGAGATTTACCAAAAGCTCACTTTTCCCTAAAGAGCCGAAAGGTTTGAAGTCTTCCTACCAGAAGATTCTCAATTGCCTAAAGAAAACCCACCTTATCACTCTTCTATTTTCCTCCCATGAACCAACTAGATCATATTTGCCTTGTCCTGTCTACTTGGATATTTCTCAGATGAATGGGTAGATGAGTGTATTTTACACGTTTTGTCCTCCCTTTCCATGAAAGAAGGACTTTCAGTCATTTTTTACTATGGTCACTTTCTTGCAGATGTCATACATGAAAAATTCCTTTAGTTTCTAACAGAAGGAATGCTCAGATATTCTTGTATTCTCATGTATATGTTCATTTTCTTCAAGAAATATAGGATGCCTTTTGAAGTTCATAAACTCTATCACTTGGGCGAACCTCAGTCCATAATATTTTGGACCTCAATTATCAGAAAGAATTCATAGGAGTACAAGTTTAAAGACTTTATTTTCCAGTTCATATATCGAGAAACTTGTTTCCTCAGTGGCCAACAAATTCCCAAGATCAATGAAGACATCTAAAAGGTGTTTCATCTTAGTGAATAGGTGAAGATAGGAGTTTGGTATTTATACCAATATTTTATAGAGATTAGAGTTCATCACTCTGAGCATCCACCCTATAAACTGCCAAAATACCTTCCTATGAGGATATTTCTCGGAGAATATATTAGGAAAATAATCTAATCAAACAACGTTCACTTTGTGGCTGCCAAGAAGAAGTCCCATTTCAAGATCAGAACATAGATAGGATCATTTATCTATAATAGTAAAGTAGCAAGAGAGGAAGAAGACCCCCTTCTAAAACAGATGAGTTTTCCCCTAATCCTCACACGGTCTTCTAACCCCTTTGGGGTAATTTCTAAGCTAAGGGTGGAGCAGAAGACAACCCCTTATGTACATACCCAAAGATTAGATATTGTGGAATATAGAAATAAATAGGATTGGGAAGAGAACACATTACATGAGGAAAAGGAGTAGGTACTGTCAAGAACCGCTTCAGAGAATCCTACCCCTAGAGAGAAAATTGAGAAAAGTAAAAGAGGAGATGATTCTTCTCGAGGAACATAAGTCTGAACAAAGGAGTTCAATATTTACATGAAGAAAACGAATACAAGATCCAAGGTATATTTCACACCAGGGGAGGAAACATAGGGTACTATCGTACTCTTTGGACTTCATAATTTATAGTTTGGCAGTAGCACCACTGATTCTCCATCATCCTCAACTACTAAAGGGAATCCAGCCATAATACCTCATGCACCAAAGTCATTTACAAAACAAAGGAAGATAGATTTATTTCAAAGGTAAAAAGAAATCAAAGAGAGGAATGAATCCCTCCATGAAAACATTTATACTCAATTTAGGAAGGAGTCTTCCGTAATTCAACAGAGGTTGATTTCAGCCTATGATATAGAGAAAGAGAGAATGCATATGGAATTCTTGAAATCTCAAGTACCTTAACCTAAATCAGCAGCTGATTTCAAGCAGACCACATTTGAGTTTGAGGAAAAAGATATCCATCCTTTGGATCAGATGTACATGCCAAGAAAATACATGAGAGGATGTATTCAACTTTCACATAGAATGCCATTGCTGCTTCTAATCTACTACTATGTTTGGAAAATGTTCAATCACATCTCAAACTGGAAAAAATTTCCTCTCTCAGAAAAGATAACAGAATCAAATATTTAGAGGAGATGGTGATTAAAGCAGGCTTTGATCCAGGTGATTCAAAGGACATGTAAGATATTTTTAAGAAGAAGAATGCTGATATAGCATCCCTGAGAAAGTATTAAAAATTTCCAACTACTAAAGATTCTCAAGCGAAGGAATTAGGAGAAACAAAGATGCAAAATTAAGAAATGTTGAAGCTATTGGTGGAACAAAGTGAACAAATTAAAGAGATGGAGGCATAGATGAATAAACTAATCATAGAAAAGGATCATAATTCTCAGCCTGCTAATGTTCCTCTTGATGCAGTTCTTATTGCATCACTACTTCAAACACACAGTCCTACAGAAGCTACAACTGCAGGAGCATCCACCTCTACATCTAGCCCTACTTCAACTACAAATGATTCAATCAAACTAGCCCAATCAACGGAAAACATGTCAATACAAGGAGAAGAAATAAAAAATCTATGAGAGGATGTAAATGTCCTACAAGAACAAAACACCAGATATGAGAATTCTCTCCTAACAGATCTGTAGAAATCCAATAGGCTTACCAAAAGAGTGCAAAAAATAGAAAAGGAAGCTTCCATGGTTAATACCCTAGCCTAGGTCAAGGAGAACATTTGGAAGAGGATAAATGAATCCATGATAGAAATCTGGCCATCTATACAAATCATATTTGAGTAGAAGGAATTAATTGAGAAATCTATTGATGTCATTGAATAAATCAGAGAGCACTTGCGTGACCAACCCAGTGAAGATACAAACCTCATCAAGTTGCTCAATTCCAAAAAAAAGAAGGACCTAGAAGAACCAGAGATTGAGGACATGACTAAGACTCTACTAGAGGTAAAAAAGGTGTTGACCAAAAGGAATTTGATCAGGTAGCTAGAAGAAAAATGTCAAGTTCTAGACATAGGTGTACAAAGGTTCTTTAGCAAATGGGAAGCCCTCTAACAAATGGGCCTTCCTTGTTTATTAGTGATAAATGAAAAGATCAACACATGGTTAGGTTACAGCCAGAAATTGACAACCATGGCTAAACATGGTTCTAAGTTTGTAGGAGTGAAAGGAAGCATAACAAGGAAAGAATTTTTAGAGGAATTAACATATGATTTAGACATCTAATATGCAATCAAGCACATCATTATTTCCAAACCAGATTTTTCCAAATATACTGAAGTGGACGAGGTCTATATGAAGTTTATCAAGACTTCCATCCCCAGTGAAAATCGTTGGGATCAATTAAGCAAGTTACTGGAGTAGGAATATGATTTTGTTGCACTGCTCAGCATCAACATCACATCGGGATTCAAACGACGAGATATTCATAAATTCCAAAAAGCGAGTGCTAATATTTCAAACAGTTTCAATTTTCTTAAATTATTGTAACAGTTAGATAGATTCTGTTTAGGAATTCCTAAAATACATCCTAGTCACTTTTGATAAGATATTTTGTAAATAACTTATAAATACTTTTTTTTTTGAAGTATGAAGGGTTGATTTTTGTGTTCTAGAAAGCTATTCTACTATTTCTATTTGATGGCTTCATCAGTAATTAAAAGGAAATTCCTCACAAGATTCATGTGTTGGGATATTTGGTGAAGTTCTTATCTCATTGTCTATGTGTTTATTTCTTTGTTTCAATAGTTATGTGTTCTTAAATATGAATTACTTTACAGAAAGTTGATGAACAAATTTTTTTGAGAGATACACTCTGATTCTGTCTATGGATAATTTAAATGTTTTCTTATCATATCAAATTAAACAATTCTTAACTTCGATTTAGCTTCAATTGAACCTATATCTTTTCTTCTATTACATTTCATTTAAATCTAAAAGATCTGGTTAGTTCAGCTACCTTGCCCTATGAAACTCCTTTCAAAATCTGAGATAGATCCACGTTAAGTTTGTAGAATCCATAACCCAATGGAAGTTTAAGGGATTTAATCAACCAAATTAATTTTAAAATCAAGCTCCAAACTCTCATGACTAACCTAATATCTAAATACAACAAATTTAAATCTGATAGAGAGATCCTTCTCTGAGTTTAAGAAGACTATATCCTAAGCTCCAAAGTGGTTTTGTGGTTACATCTATGTTTCCTTTCACAACCTCAAAAATTAGAGAGTACTAATGGAAACACAGCTCAAGAACACTCGCCAACAAAATATCCAACTATATCACGTTATCAAAGGTGGCTAACTCCTCCGCTAAGACATGTGGCTCATGAGGGACCAGGTTCAACGAAAGATTCCTCACCTCATAGAGGATTTGCATGCAATGGGGACCATTGCCTCATAATGGGGGAGGAATTATCCAAGTCGATATTGGTGGCCAACAACCTGTCCCACCTAGATCTACAATCAGTTTCTTTTGTGTCCTTATTTATTTGAGCATTTACTATTTTTAGCAGTTTTTCAGGTCCAAAACTTCCGGAGCAGTTTTGACACCCTAAACGGTGTTTTTTAGAGATATGTTATGGATCAAAGTGCATTGTCAAGGATTTTATGAAAAACCTCTAGTACGTAGAGAGACCTTTCTAGCAGGTATCGCACATGCCAAACAAAGATAATATGACCAAGTTATCACCCCAGGAAGTTGGCTGCCCAACTAAGCCCAACAGGGACCAGAAACTCATGGTGTTACATCTCATGGGGTTATTTTTTTGGTTGTTTAGGGTTTTCTAATGTTTTTCAATAATAAATAGGCCTTTGAGCCTCCTTGTAACATAGTTTAGAGGCATGCATCTGTCACATCTCTTCTCAGAGATAAGCTACCATCATCCAAGATAGTCTTATTCCATTCTATTTGTAAGCATAATTCACTATTTGATATTAATGAAATGAAACGTTATTTTTGCTACATCCTTGTATTTATGGTTATATCTATAATTTGTTGCATTCCTGTTAAATTTTCATAATCCCTAGACTATTGTATTATTAGTTTGATTAATAGAACATAGTTGGTCTGTTGTTAAAATTTGTAAAACATTGTCTATACTATGCACTATTAGATTTACTATTATATATTATTCTGTTTCTGCAAAGTAGTCTTGGTTTTATAATTGGATTGGCATATTCAATCATTTAAGCTTCCATTCGCGTCTCTAGTATCGTGGAAAAGCAATACGGTATCGGAGCTAATTTGAAAGGCTAGTGAATTAGAGTGTTCACATAATGGTAACTTCGAGGGAGTAGGATTGTTTGGAATGTACATCATGTAGGAGAGGGTTTAGTTGAAGATATGGAGATGTGGTCATGAACAACTTGGCAATGATATAGGGTGTGAGTTCTGGTGGATTGGTGGTGATCCTGGTGAACAACATCTTCTTGTATTATCATTTGTTGATCATGGACTTCCCATAATTTTCCATGGATCTTTGGGATAGCTCAAGGATTGGTTTGGCATCGATGGGATTAACATAATCAAGATTTATTCATGTGATGAAATGTAGATTGGTAGGCTATTGTCTTCATCAGATTATCATGGTACATATTCGAGATTGGAGGGACTTGCATATGTTTTATTTGATCCCAGAGGATGTGCTCCTACAAGACTAGGTTGTGGTGATGTTGGTATGTGTTAAAACATAGATCATAAGGACCTTGTAGGACGTGGGATCAGTGATAGGTTGATTTAGTGGATATAGTGTAGACAGAGTGAGTCTAGATTCAGAGGGAGTAGCCTTATGGAAGCATTTAGGTCTTCAGGTTATAATGAGATGAGTAAGAGGAACTACTGAAATTGCATGGTTCATTTTACAAAGTATGTTGTACTGATAGACTCGGGATGGGACAATATCACCGATGATGATGTTGATGGAGACTTCCTAGTGTTAGAGGTACCTCCATCACTAAGATAGAGTTTTCTTATTTGGAGCTTGAGAGTTACTCCAAACCCTAGCCTAGTCAGTTTTGGAGTAATGGACACACAAATATGTTTGTGGACTTAGAACCCTAGCCCGTGGGATTTTCATCTGAGCATATGGGTGTGAATCGAAGTGAATATTTTGGAAGATTATGATTTGATTTGATATAGGAGCTCCAGAGAAACCATAGGCATAAAAAATCACTGAAATTGAAGGTCTAAAAGCTGAGATACTAAACTATTATTATACCTGGTGGGGTTTTTGGCACCTAGAGTAGGTCAACTTGGTGATTTTGTGTGCCACAAGAGTGCTTGATAACATCACATGAAAAATTATATATAGAGTAGAGATGAGAGAAATTTCTTATCTATCTTTTGTGCATGTTCTAATGATAATTGTATCTCTAAGGTAGTTGCAACTTAGGAGGATGAGGCTGAGAGGGAGAGAGTTCTATTTTGTGTCATTTTGATGGTCTAGGAGGTTCAAGGTAGAGAAGAGAGGCAACCAAATGTGTTAAAGGAGTTATGGACAATGTTTTGTCATGTTTTAAGAATGGTTGTTCACCTAAAATTAGGTCAGAACCATATATTACTTGCATAGGTAGGCTGCAACACTAATTCTCCTTAGAATATGGGGTCGAGAAGCTGGTTGGTTAGCTACAATAATGTCGTAACATTGTCTCATTGGAATATGTAGGCATGTAGGCTTATTTGGGATAAGATTTAGACTAGAATTGCAGAAAGTTTTCGACATAAGTTTGTAAGGGAAGATCAAAAGTATGGAGAAGCTCTTGAGGTGAGGAAGAGGTGATGGATCAGTGTGTCAACAGATCTAGCCAAAGGTTCAGACCCAAAATAGTTGACATCAATCCATCAAGAAGCAAGGTATGTGTCATTTATGTGTTTGATGATGAGTTAGATGTTAAGTGGATGAGGGTCTAATTGGAAAGCTTTTATGACATCCTACGAGCAGTCACATCAATAGTTGCATGCATGTGAAGAGGAGGAGCCGATGGTTACAAGATAATTTGGTCACCCTTTTCAGTCAATGAGACTTTCTCGGAGGATGGTGTCATAGAAGAGGACATATCCTAAAGTTTGTTAGCAGACAAGAGGAAGGCTAATCAAAGTGATTGGATGTAGTAACTAGTGCACATATGCTCTAACATTGTATTGGATGCTCATGGTCTATTGGAGGAAAGAATGAGAGTGGAGCATGTATGGGGCTAGATAAGGATAGGTTGGCACATCCTAAAGAGAAAATTGAGTGGACTGTAGAGTCTTACCTCAATCCTAGATAAATAACTCTGTTGAAGTACTAAGGGATTGTTAGATGTCGAAAAGGAAGAAGCTCAAGCGTCTAATTAGCCAGGAGAAATTTGAGTAGCCCTAGAATTGTGTTGTCGAGAAGGACATCTAAAATAGAATATGGGAAGTACTCCTAGCTCGTGTTCATTGTGGGAGAAGGAGAATTTTCAAGGATAGGTGGAAACCCTCCCATCCCTATGTTAGGATTCATTAGAGAAACACAAGAATACTATAGTGGGTTGATGTTCCTCAATAGATGTGGAGCAACAATGGAAAATTGAGAGTTGTTTCGAAATAAAGTTTTGAAGAATTCAAGAAGAGTCTCGATGTGTTTGTGTGTTGAGGGACGAACGATCATCAAGACAATATATTGGAGTCAAAATTTAGTGGTTAGATGGACTTGGTGAACTCATAGAGGCAGGAACATTGGTGCATTAATAGACCTACTTCTCTAAGAGGGAGTGTTGAGAGTTGTAGCTTGGGAGGTACTCCATGGCCTAGGATAGTGAGTTTTGGAGATATAGGCAAACAAATATGTTTGTGAGCTTACAACCCAAGCCTCTAGGTTTTACCACTGAGCTTATGGTTGTGAATCCATATGAATATTTTGACATGTGACAATTTGAGGTGATAGATGACCTCTAGAGAAAATAGAGGAATTGTAAATCACTCAAATCCAATGTCTAGAAGTGGAGATATTAATTTTTTATTGTATTTGGTGGCTTTTATGGCAACTAGAGTAAGATGTCTTGGTGATTTTCTATGCCACAAGACATTAGGGGATATTTGAGGTCTAAATTCGGCCTCCTAAGGAAATTATAAAATAATAGCGGAAATAATAAAATAAGATTATATTATATCATCAAGTTTTAGGTGGAAAAAAGAAAAACTATTTTTTCAACTCATATTTTCAACTTATATCCATATGAATCTACTCAAATTTCAAGCGGAAACATTAGTTCGATGGATAATCTGATTCCTCATCCAAGGAGAACTCATATTTCATACTTTCGATGGACCCTACTACATGAAAAATTTGAAATACATGAAAAACATATTGCAATCACATTTTTTCTTCTATTTCTCATTTTTTGTGTAGTAGGATCCATCAAATGTATGTAATGTGGGTACTCCTTTGACGAGAAATTAAATTTTGCATCCAATGACTACTCCCGCTGAAAGTTTGAGTAAAACCTTAGCGTGATAAGTGGAAAATACGAGTTGTAAAAGTAGTTTTATTATTTTATTACTTTTTAATCTTTTTACTTTTTTACTCCAAAAATTGTGAATCAGCCCCCATGGTTTGCATCACCATCTTGAATCCTATTGGTTCTTAGAAAGTTTATTTGGTTGTTGATTTTTCTTAGGAGGTCCATTTTAGACCTCAAAACTCCCCTAATGAGTTGGATGACACCACATTAAGAAGTAAAAGTTAAGGGAATATGAGAGACATTTATTGTCCATTCTATGTGCATCTCCTCTTGAGAAATGTAGCTCTGAGGTAGCTACAACTTAGGAGGACAAGGTTGAGTGGCATAAAAGTATGTTTTGTGTCTTCTTTTATGGTCTAGGTGGTTTGAGTTGGTAGAGAGACATAGTTGCATGCCTTAAAGGAGTTTTGGGTAATGTTTTGTCATGTTTTAAGTGTGGGTCTTCTCCTAAAATTAGGTCATAATCCTAGAGTGCATGTATATGTAGGCCATGGACATAATTCTCCTTCGAATAGGGTACCAAGAAGTTGGTTTCTTAGCGACATGAAGGTTGTATCCATGACTCCTTCGAATAGGTATCTGTGGAGGTTTATGTGTGGCTAGCATTAGATAACAATTGCCAATGGTTGTGGAGAGAAGTTTGTAACTAAAGGTCAGAGCTATGAAGAAGATATTAAGTTGAGGAAGAGTTGTTGGAGTAGTGTGCCAACAAAGATATCTAAATATTCAAACATATAATAGTTGACATCATCCCAAGAAGAAGCAAGGTATGGGTGGTTTATGTGCTTGATGTTGAGTTAGATGTTAGGTAGATGAGGATCTAGTTGGATAGTTTTGAGGACATCCTATGAGTAGCTGCAAGTATCTCAAGAGGAGCAAAGGATTGTTCTAGGAAAATTTTGTGACCCTCATGGTTTGATGAGGTTTTCTAGGAGGATGATATTTATGAAGATGAAAGTTCAAGAAGTATGTTAGCGGAAAAGACAAATGGTAATCAAAGTGATTGTATGCCCTAACTAGGTAGCAGATGTTAGAATATTGTATTGGATGCTTGTTGTCTATAAGAGGAAAGTGTGAGAGTCGACCAAGTGTGGGCCTAGATAAGGAAGAGTTGGAGCAGCCTAAAGAACAAGTTGGGAGGATTTTAGAGGCATGGTTCAAGCTCGAAGAAACATGTCCCTTAAAGGATTGAGGGATTCTCAGATGTGGCAGAAGAAGAAGCTCAAGGGTATGATTAGCTAGGAGCAGTTTGAGTATCCCTAGACTTTCCTTGTGTAGTAGGACATCTACAAAAAAATATGGGTAGTCCTCCTAGACCATGTTCATTGTGGGAGAATGACATATTATAGTGATAGGATGTACCTATATGTGCCCTATTTTATTCTTCATTAGAGAAGCACATGAATACTATAGTGGGATGAAGTCCATAAGTAGTTGAGGTGGAGTAGTGGGTAGTTGAGAGTTGTTCAAAGATGAAGTTGTGAAAAAATTGATAAGAGTCTCAATGTGTTGATGTTGTGAAGGACAAATGGTGAGTAGGAGAGATTATGGGATTTAGTGGCCATATGGATTTGATGCATGGATAGAGGTAGGTGTTTTAGTTTGGGAGCCAAAGGACTGGGCAGGTGTGTCTTGGGTATGACCGAGAGGAGCTGAGAGAATACACTACAACTATATGGCTAGAGTATGTTGATTACGGTAGATTGGTAGTAATACAGAAAGACAACAAGCCCTATTTGTTGTTTATCTTGTATAAATGGAAGTATGAAGGGAATTATCAGTGGTACAAGATCCTTAGACTATTGTATCATCAATTTTATTAATATAACGAAGTTGGATTATTGTTAAAATTCACAAAAAGTTGTTTATATTGTGAAGTAGTAGATTTAATGTTCTATATTGTTCCATCTTTGCAAAGTAGTCTCGTGTTATACTTGAATTGGTAATGTCAATGATTTAATATTCTATCCTAGTATCCAGTATCGTGGAAAAACAACATGGTATCATAGCTACTTTGAAGGGATAGTGAATTAGAGTGTGAACAATGAAGGAACATAGAGGGAACAAGATTGTGTATAATGTACATCGTGGAGCATAGAGGTTAGCTAAAGATATGGAGAGGTGGTCTTCATTGGCTTGGAAAGGATATAGGATGGGAGTTCCGGTGGACTGGTGGTGAGCTTGGTGAACATCTTGTTTTATTACATGTTGTTGATCATGGAATTTCTATGATTTTCCACGGATCATCGGGATAGCTTGAGGATTGCCTTTGCATGGATGAGATTAGAATAATCAAGATTATTTCATGTGATGGACTATAGATTTGCATGCTAGAGTATTTGTTGTCTTCTGATGTGGCATATCCGAGATTAGAGGGATTTTCACCTATTGTATTTTATCAAGGAGTATGAGTGCTTGTAGGACTGGGTTGTGGTGATGATGGTACATGTTTGACCACAACTCAGAATTACCTTGTGGGACATTAGCTTAGTGATAGGTTGAGCTAGTGGAGATCGTGTAGACTCAGAGGGAGTCTAGCTTCAAAGGGAGAAGCCCTATGAAGTTTTCAGGTCTTTGGGTTCTAATGCGATGAGGAATAAGGACTATCAATATTGCAAGGTTCATTCTACAGCGTTTGCTACAGTGTTGGATGCCAGATGAGCTAGTGTCATCGGTGATAATGTTGATGCAGACTTATTAGTATTAGATTTACCTCCCTCACTAAGAGGGAGTGTTGCGATTTGTAGCTTGGGTGTTACTCCAAACTCTAGCCTAGTGGGTTTTGGAGGAATGGGTACACAAATATGTTTGTGGGATTAAAACCCAAGCCTATGGGATTTTTACCTTAGCCTATGAGTGTGAATCCATGTGGATATTTTGGCATGTGATTATTTGAGATTATGCAGGACCTCTAAGGCAACCAAAGGCATCAAAAATCAATCAAATCCAAGGTTTATAAGTGGATATATCAATTTTTTATTGTAGATAGTGGGTTTCGTGGCACTTAGAGTAGGTCGACTTGATGAATTTGTGTGCCACAAGAGAGTATAAATCGAGGAGAGATGAGAGGAATTTCTTATCCATCATATGTGCATATTGTCATGAAAAACATAGCTCCAAGGTAGATGCATCTCATGAGGATAAATATGAGTGGGAGAGGTTTGTTTTGTGTCTTTTTTATGGTTTAGGAGGTCCTAGTTGGAAAAAAGAGGCATACAGATTCCCTAGAGGAGTTCAAGGAAATGTTTTTGATTTTATAAGTGAGGTTCTTCTCCTAAAATAATTTTGTAACCCTATTGTGCATGTATAGGTAGGTCAAAAACCTAATTCTCCTTGGAATAGGGGGCTAAGAAGTTGGTTGGTTATCTATAAGAAGGTTGCAACCTTGTCTCCTTGGAATAGATAGGCCTGAATTCTTATTTGTGGCTAGATTTAGCCTATAATTGCATAAGATTTTGGAGGTAAGTTTGTAAGGGAGGGCCACAACTGTGAAGAAGGTCTTGAGGTGAGGAAGTAGTGTTCGAGCAGTGTGCCAACATCTCTAGCCAAAGGTTTAGACCTACAAAAATTAGCATGAAACCATGAGGAAGCAAGGTATGTGTGGTTTATGTGTTTGATGTTGAAACATATGCTAGGAGGATGAGCATCTAGTTCTATAGTTTTCAGGACATCCTCTGAGCAGTGACATCAATAGTGGCATGTATTTTTAGAGGAGTAGCATATGGTTGCATGAGAGTTTGCTCAACCTCTTGAGTTGCCGATATTTTATTGGAGGATGCCATCCTAGAAGAGGAAAATTCATGATGTTTGTGAGAAAGTAAGAGGAAGGGTAATCAAAGTGATTGGATGCCCTATCTAGTGAGAAAATGCTAAAAAATTGTATTAGACGCTCGTGGTTTATTGGAGGGAAGTGTGAGAATGGACAAATTGTTGACCTAAATAAGGTAGAGTTGGAGTGGCCTAAATAACAACTTGGGAGTATTGTGGAGGGTTGCTTTGAGACCAAAGAAACAAGTACCTTGAAGGACTAAGGGATTATTATATGTGGCAAAAGAAGAAGCTCAAGGGTCTAATAAGACATGAGCAGTTTGAGTATCCCTAGAATTTCCAAATGGAGAAGGAAATCTAAAATAGAATATGGGCAATCCTCCTAGTCTGTGTTCATTGTGGGAGGACATATTGCAGCAATAGGTGGTAACCCTTCCTGCCCTATATTAGTCTTCATTAGAGTGGTGCAATAAGACTATAGTGGGAATAAGTCCTCGAGTAGTTGAAGAGCAATAATGGGCAGTTGAGTGTTGTTCGCAAACGAATTTCTAAACACCTCGATAAGAGTCTCAATGTGTTGATGTGTTGAGGGATTAAATGCGAGTTAGAGAGAATATTGGAGATGATATTTAGTGGCAATATGGCCTTGGTGCATTGATAGAGGTAAGTGTCATAGACCGAGAGTTGAAGGATCGAGCATGTGTGTTTAGAGTATGATCGAGTGGAGCTGAGAAAGTGTGTTATAACCATATTGTTAGAGTATCCTGATAGACACAAAACCGTAGTTGTTGTATATATTGTATGAATGGATGTATGAGGTCCATTTTCCATGGTATGAGAGCCCTAGATTGTTTTATTATTATATTTATTAATATAAAAATGTGGTGTTTTTGTTAAAATTTGTAAAAACTTGTCTATATTGTGCACTAGTAGATTTAATGAAGCATAAATATCATTCTTTGATTAAAAGATGACATGATTCAAGAAAATGGAAACACCTAGTAATAAACCAGAAATCTCTACTATGACACATGAAGAATAGGAAGAAATGCAACATGATCTGTCAAAATTACGAGACCAAGCGCAACAAATTTCTCTCTTGCAAACTGTAACAAAAATGAAATCAAAGCTAACATGGATGGTTTGAAGAATGATTTAAAATCATACATGGAAGTTATGAAGGATGGATTAAAAGTAGACATGGAAGGTTTGAGGGATGGTTTAAGAGAAAACATGGAAGGTTTGAAGAAAGGTTTGACAAAGTTTCTATACAAGATGCTTCCAAATGATGAAAAGACATTAGATGAAACTAGTGATGAGAACAAAATAAATGTTAGTCACGATTTCATAGACCCGAACATTGGATTGAAGACCCACCATATTCCAAATATCTCTATGAGGAAGTTTGATGGCATGTATTTAGTAACGTGGATAATATAAATGGAGCAATAATTTTTTTGGAAACAATCTTGATACTCAAAGGGGGTAAATTTGTATTAAGGATAATTTTCAATTATTTAATATGATTTACTTTTCTTATTCAAACTTTGAAACCATCCATATAATCAACATCAACATATAATATGGAAGCACTATGAAATCAACATACAGGCACATGCCATGAGCATCATGCACATGAGACACAAGGTTCTACGTGGAAACCCTTTCGCGAAAAAACCACTAAAGCTTGTTGGTGTTATCAATGTAAAATATTAGGAGTTGT
This sequence comes from Pinus tabuliformis, assembly GCA_031772625.1. Classification (NCBI taxonomy): domain Eukaryota; kingdom Viridiplantae; phylum Streptophyta; class Pinopsida; order Pinales; family Pinaceae; genus Pinus; species Pinus tabuliformis. The sequence continues at coordinate 1,440,503,381 of CM062820.1, forward strand.
TGTATTATATCAATCTATTTTGTGAGACACCACTCTCAGGAAGCACCAACCCCTCCTTTTGTAGATACTTTTCTTGCTTACTAGAAGCACCATGTGAAGCACCAACTTCGTGGATTTGTTGAAATCACCAACTTGCAGCTCCTTCGATTCATGCAAGCATCAACATGAAGGAGGAACCAACCACAAGCCTTCTCACACACCCACTAGAGATGGAAACACCAAATTCTTGTATGTAGGCTGCAACCCACACTCAAATATGGAACTCAATGTTCTTTCTAATTAGAAACAACTCTACATAATATCATCTCTATTCTTCACAGACCTTGGCCCACGCAACACTCTCTCCACTCTTATTTCTCTTCAACATTGGTCACTCATCTCAGCCCTCGTGGTAATTTGTTCTCTACTCCTTATCAACATACACTTAGTTCTTGGCCTTCTATTCGTCAAGCTCTCTCAACCTATCACAACACATCACCGCACTGCCTACTTCCTTCTTCACACAACAAAGGAACTTTTATCCTTTCTCTTTGCATCATTGACTATCTCAGGGCCTCTTACTTCTTATTAGGCACTCTCTAGTATATCATTTCACAACTAGCTCACTAAGCCTTCTTCACCTATATAGGCCCTTTAGGCCTTTCACACAAAACAACACAGTCTCTCCTGGTCTCTTTCCTTTACTTAAGATTTTTTAGCCTTTTAAAAAAGAACATGCTGACATTTCCTCACACATAGTAGTGCACACATAGAGCTCTCCTCACATCATGATCAACAATCTTGCATTCCCCTAGTTTCTCAAGTATGTTCCTCTATTATATTCCTCTAGTGCACACTCATATATGCTTCTAGTATTGTCTTGCATTCACAATTCCTGAGTGTACCTTGGCATGGCTCTTCCATTCTGTTGTTGCACTTGACTTGGTCTATGCTACTTTATTAAACATGAGAATGGGCACTTGATTTTTTTCTCCATACTAAGAATTAATTCTTAGCCCACCTAGACACTCCAACCATGCATAGTCCTCTTTGTGAGAAAATATCTTACCACTAAGGCTCTCCATGCTTATTCATGGTTTTTCGCAGCTTGACTATACTTCAGCATGGCCTCTATGATCTTCATTTAATTCAATGACTTGTCTCTCAAATCAGAGAGATGGTTTGTATCACCTCAAGGTAAAACCAACACTATTTTTAGTAAATCATGGTCGTTGCTGCCTTCAGCCAACAATATTTAAGAGTCACTATTACTCTTGAGACCAAATCCTTTGTGTGATTGTGGTCCTTGATGCTAACTCATCCATCTACCATACACCTTTGTACTATTATATCAGAGCCACAACATATCGTAAATCATACTAGAGAATGTTAAAATATCACTTAGTTATGATTCTCGTAGCCCCTTAGTGCTTAGGTCCCTTAATGTCTTCTTTATCATAAGAATGAGCATTTGACCATCAGATTAGCTTACCATTGTAGAATTATATCAGAGCACCAACATATCGTGACTTTTACAAAGTCCCAATTTCATTTTAGATCCCTTTCCTTGGCGCTCATCACTTTTCACACCATAGAATATAGCCTGTGACTAAGAGAATAGCACTTAGGTGCCAAGCCTTCAGACTCTTATCGAGTGCTTGTTTTGTTTGGCTCGTTAAAAGTACTGAAAATTCATCCCTTTTGTATTATTTTGTACTTTTTCAGACTTAAGGGATTAGATGACGAAAAAGGATTTTTGGATTTTGCTTTATGTTCCTTTTTAGACTCTCTAAAATTGAAAAGGGCCAAGTTATCTTTGTCGTTAAACTCGTTAAAACCTAATAGCCACAAACTTGTCCATAACAGACAAGAACGAGTTTCACTATCGCTAGGCTCGTTAAAACATAGCGATGGGTTTGTCCGAAGGGTGAATTATAGAACAAGAATATGTTATCCTCCTCAAGCTTGAAAAAAATAAAGAGGTATTGGTCAGCAATGACTGGGGAAAAATTGGGAAGAAAACTTGAAGAAACTTTGTTGGTAGCAAGTCGCTCTTGAACATGACACTTTCACTCCGCATCCAAGTCTGGTTGGGTTGTTCCATTCACTGGTCACATCACCATGGTTTCATCACACCATCCACATTTGGGGTTAGTGCTACCGATCCGTCATGTCAGTTTCACTGATATGTTCAAGAGAAGTCGCTCAGAGGATTCACCTATGTCTCACCCACTGCAATACATTTACGCTCCATTCTTTCATGACCCCACCCTGAAACTTATATCACCATATCGTTTTCACCTCCATTAAAATCATTTACTCCATTCTGTGTCATTGATGTGGGATTCACTAAGGCCCTCCTATGACGGATCGCTTCTTGTCGACATTAGCTCGTTATCCAAGAAGTCGATCTAGGAACAACCCTTTCAGTACTTTGAAGCTTGCATGCCTCAATGGCAAGTTTCTCACTTCCAGCGACAACTTTACATCAATGGCCTTCAACCGAAAGATTTTGCGTGGTTTTCAACGCCAAGTCCTTTATTCACACCACGTGAATTGTACTGTAGTACCTTGAGGGTCATGTCATTATCAGCGATTCCTCTCGCGCTTGTTAACGACTTACATCATTGGCTGGTAATGAGGCAATGTCTTTCCATGTTCGACTCCAGAACATCTCTCACATGGATCGACTTGTACTTTGAGTGAAGATCGAATGAGATTGAAGATCCTGAATCTAGTTTCATCCATTCAGGCTGCGATATATATTCAAGAAAATAAAGACATCAAATTTACATCATTGTTGCACAGATAATCACCCAATCTAAGGGATGATGGCTCTACCAGAATCATTAGTCTACACTCAGACGATTGTCTGTCTCATGTACATGAAAATGAATTTATAAAGCTGAGCATGGGAATTCCCACCTCAGGTAGATCATGAAAATATTATGAAGATAATGTATTTGTATTGTATCTTATTACAGGTCTCCTTCCAGCTTGAAAGAACTTCAGATCCTCATGATAAAGCATTTCACCCGACATCGACAAATTAACGACCTCATGCTTTAGGGGGCAACTCTTATAGAATTTTTTGGGCACTGCAACCCCAATCATAAATGTCAATAAACCAAGGGCTCTTAAGTCCCTAAAAGTGTTGTTCCGACCCCTAAAAAAACAAGGTCAACTGATTACATCTTCTCCCAAAAGTTCTCCATGAAAAACTACTCAGAACGCGTCAAAACTGGACCATTTCACCTGCTCCATAGGCAAAGTGCATTGCATCCCACCTGAATACACATAGTAGGTGCGATGCATGTCAAAAATCCCTTCTATGGGGTGCGATGGGTGAGAAGGGACAAATGGGAGGGTCAATCCGCAAGGTGGAGGAGCATGGAATCTTCCAGAAATTTCTCCTATGACACTTGCCTCTCTGAATTCGACCAGGGATGAGTAATAGATCATCAATCTCCAAGTGGAATCAAGAACTATCAGAGAGAAGACACTAATAAAATCTCAAAAGCTAACTCACCCCCCTTCCAAACATCTATATATGGATCCCTCATCCCAGAGATCCAGAGGCTGGAATTTTGTATCTTGTAAGGAAGTGTTGTTGGTTTCTTGGTGCAATATCATAGTGTTGGGTGATCTAAGCTTTTCATGAGGTGAAGAAGGGCTTCTTGCTGAGAGGATGATGCTGGGTCAAAACAATTGGTTGTAATTCTCTTGGCTCTTTCTTGATTATCAATAAAGTTATTCAGGTTTTCCTCCACATGTTTGTATGATTAATGTTTTATGCATTTATGTGGTCAATGTACATCTGATCCTATATTGTTTATGATAATATATCTGTGTTCTTGGATAGTATTATGCTGCTTTGATTCTACAGGTACCCTGTGAAGCTGGGTGGACAAGGAAGTGAGTAGCAAAAGATCTATCAGAAGGGAGTGGAATCGAACAAGGAACCAAGTGCAAGGCAGAGGTTGGTCTCCTTTATTCTTCTCTCACTATCTCTCATAAAGGAAAACAAAAGTAGTTTTGGTTTGTTTGTTTCTAAGGTAGCTACCAGCCTTAGTGGGATTAGCAGCTCTGCATAGACACTATTCCCGGTAACAGAGCCAAATTCATAAGAAAGTTGAAGAAGGGAAATAGAAATTTAAAAGATAAGATTCCCTTGAAATGTTCTGTATGTGGAGGAATAGGGAACTATTCTTCTAAATGTCCCTATGTAAAAGTAAATGCTAGTGATGATGAAGTAAAGTTTAAACCTGATTATTCTAAACAAAGATGAAATTCTGAATGGAGAAGCTTGTACTATGAAGAAGACAATGACCACGAAATAAATGAAATCATTTTGTATGACACAAGTGGAGATATATTGTTCATAACTGAAGAAGATATTGAAACAAATGAAAACGTTCAAGGAGAAATTATAATTTCCCTGGAAGAAATAATATATCTAAGAAAGATGGTAGATCATCCAGAGCAAGAATTGCAAGAATATGAAGAAAAATATCATCATGGATGTTTTGTTATCTCTCTCAAAATTTAACTAGAATAAACTATGAGGATAAAGGAGATTATGTCAAAATAGTTAATGAAAAATGAATAACTTCATGAAAATTTGGAAGAATAAATTGATCTCTTAGGAGAAAAATTAGAAAATTGCCCGAATGTCCTTAAGGGTTATGAATCATTAGATCATATCCTCAACCTATAGAGATCTACCCTCATTAAAACAAGCCTCAGTTATTAGCAGGATCATGAGACTCCCAAAGATGAAGCACCCTCAAGGAAAACAATTGGAGAACAACCTATGAATACACTCATAAGATCCAAGAACAATACCATTCAATACATCAATGAAGTAAAGGAATCAACTAAGAATTTTAACTTCTTAGGTGACACTTTAAAAGGAATTACTGATTAGAGAGATACAACTAGATCACGGAAAGGAAAAACCAAGATGTTGGTATAAGAAACACTATAGCAAAAAATCTTGTTAATGGATCTACAAGTAATAGTGGAATAAGATTCAGTGATCAATAATGAAATGAATCTCTACCAATGAAAAAATTCGAAATAATTTCTTCATTGATACATGTCCATTCAGTCAACTATCAAATTATGTTTCTTGTGTTGGCATTATGATATAGGGGTTGTCGTTGATGGAAACTCAATTAGATGACAACTCACAGTGTAACATGTTAACAATAAAGGATATAGATCATACTCCAGAAATGGTTTAAGAAGTGTACGCTGGTTCATTTTGTCCATGTAGCGTATACACGTGGGTTAACATAACAAAAGGAGTGTATACATATACACACACTTTCACGGAAGGAAACGCGTGTATGGGATGGAAAATCAAAGTTTTGGTCCAAGGTATTGGTCTGAGGTATTTAGTCCAACGTATTAGTATGAGTTATTTGATCCGAGTTATTTGGTCTGAGGTATTAATCCGAGGTATTTGATTCGAGGTATTGATCCTAAGTGGTTTTGGTCCGAGGTACTGAGGAAGGCCTAAAACTATCTAAGGAGGATAAGATCATTAGGCCATGGTGTGCAAGTGAATGGGTTTCTGAGGAATAATTATATCTAATGTATATGGTATGTTGTAGGGGCTATGAGATGATCTGAAATAGTTTGCGCACCATGGATACAATGTTAGATTAGTATCATAAGAACTGAAATGAATTATCATTGCATGATCTGATGTTGATTGGGCTAGATCTGAACACTAATGGATGTTTTATTCTTTAAATGTTATTATCTGGGTATGAATAGTTATAAAGTTTTAAGATCTGTATGTTGGTTCTCTTTGATAAAAACACGTATATACTTTTGTTTCTTTAAAGATTGTTGTGTGTACATGCGAGTTACCCTCATTGAAGTAGCATATATAAATTTGAGTATGGAAATAAAAGGTTATTGATTTGATAAATACTTATTTACCACCCCTCTAAGTATTACTCCCAACAATTGATATCAGAACAGGTCCTTTGAAAGAATCTTGATCGCTTGAAGGGAGATTTTTCAATATGAAAAATCACAAAGGCATGGGATCTGTTAGATCACCAGTATTTGATGGGGACAACTTGGTATATTGGAAAACATGAACTATAGTGTATCTTCAGTCATTTGGAGTTGATGTTGGGGAAATTATGGAGAAAGAGTATATATATCCAACAACAGTCCCCACCGATCCAACAGAAAGGAAAACATATGAAATCAATGTGAAAGTTGTCAATGCCTTATTGGGAAGTCTATCAGAATTAGAATTTGTCAAAGTCACGCAGCTCAAAACAACCAAGGAAATATAGGACAAAATCATTCAGAACTATGAAGGTGACTCCTACGTAAAGCGTGCTAAACTACAAACTCTCAGAATCCAATATGAAACTCTCAAGATACATAGTGATGGAATCATTTCTAGTTATTTCTTGTGAGTAGATGGGATTGTAAACCATATGAGAATCTGGGTGAAGAGATAAAGAAAGCTACTTTAGTTGAGAAAATTTTGAGATCTTTGTCTTCTAAATTTGAGTCAAAAGTGTTTGCCATAGAAGAAAAATAGGATCTTCAAACTATTACTATCATCAACTCCATACAATCCTAACTTCCTTTGAAATGAGAAAAGGAGGTCCATCAGATATGAGAGAATCCGCTTTTAAAGCCTCAACAAAGGGAAAATAAAAGGAAGAGCACAATGAATCAGGACACATTTCAAAAGAAGAAGATGAGGTAAATTTTGTCAAGAAGCTTCAACGGGGTTCGAGAAGATTTAGAGGTAAGCTACCATTCAAATGCTTTGCTTGTGGTAGAGTTGGTCATTATGCTTCTAAATGCCTTTATGTGAAAGGAATTATGTTTACAGAAGGTAACGAAAGTTATTATACTCATGATGATAGTGATGGCTTGTCCAATAGTGATGAACATGATCAAGAAATTAAACTACTCATGGCCTATGAAAATGATGCCTTAGAAACGGAAGATTTCCTTAAAGAAATCAGTCAACTCAAAATCAGTTTGGTAGAAAAGTATACTGTCATAAACATAGTGACACATCAACTCACTAAAAAGGAAAAACACAATGAAGTGTTAGAATGTGAAGTAGTAAGTATAAGAAAAGAACTTGAAAAGACAATGACTTTGAATCTTAGATTTGCTAAAGGATCGGAAACATTAGATGAAATCATCAAAGTTCAGCGTTCGCCTATTATAAAGATTGGTCTTGGTTTTCATGAAGGTTAATATAGCTCACAAGATGAGGTAAGGAACTCTAATGCAAAATATAAAATGATCAACAAGGAGATAAAAGGTCAACCCAATCAACAACCAAGGAAAGAAAGAATTCAAAGAAAAACATTACCAGCTAAATATGGAAGGGGTAATTGCTTCCTCTCTTTGACAAATAATGTTGAATGTTTTAAATGTCATAATTTTGGATATATTGCAGCTAGATGCAGAAGTAGAATGGTTCAATACCATCACGCGAAAACATCATCAATTTCGAGGTACTTTAAGGGTTATTGTTTTGCTTGCAATATGTTTTGTCACAAAGCTATTGAATGCGATAGAAGGAATATGAAACATGTAAGATGTTATTCATGTAACAAGTTTAGAAATAAAGCAAAGGAACGCAGGAGAAAATTTCAACCACCATATTAAAAGGAGAAAACATCATCACAATCCAAGGTATTGAAGAAATTGTTGTCAAAAATATGTGGTGTGGCATAGTTTACAGACATAACAGACCCAGGGGGAGTTGAAAGTGTAAAAATTTAGTTTTCCAATTCTCATACATAGTTATTATAAAGAGAACTCACATATATACGCGAGTTAGAAGCTACATAGTCATGTATATGGTTTTTTGAAGAAAACATAGTGGGAGAGACTTAGGAAAATGAGTCTAATATGGTTCAGACAATTATCAATTATCTATTTTGTTATGTTTGATGATGGTTATAGTCTGCTAATGATATGTGGAAGTGTTTTCTACCCTCACAAGCTGTTAATAAGTTAATGAATAACTGGTTTATGATGATGCCTTAATGATTCTTACTAAGAAATGAAATGATCAGATCTGATAGCAAATAGTTGGCACAGGTTCAGGGGGGCATATGTTTCTAATAATGCATTGTTAGCATTATATTAAAAGACCTTGGTACATGATGATAATTATATTTCTTTATCCACATAGTTGTTCGATTTAGGTGACCCTTTTGATGATTGACATATACAGGCTATTGATCTTTATGCTGCTGACAGATGTTGATGATGCAGATCATATATGTTGTATGATTGTCGCTCATGAAGATCATGGTATTTTTTATATTGTTGGTCCTTGTAATAAATGTCATGTATACCATTTGATGTAAAGGTCATGAAAATACCTAATTTGTAACCCCACTATGCATGGGAAGGATGATGTAATAATTTCTATTTCAGTAATGTATAAACGTTTGGTATATACCCCACTTGGTTCGGTGAATGAGTCAAATTTTCTGTATCCCCACTTGGTTGGGTGAATGATGTATTTATGAGTCATTGGTCTTAGGGAGGCCATACTCACTTAGTTTAGTTATAGAGTCATGTTATTCTTTTGAAAAATATCTTTGTAGACTCTACATGTACTCAGGGGAGCATGGACAGCATAATGTATATCAAAAGGGGAGAAAATCATGGTCTCCCCTTTTCCCTTGATGTTAGAGAGGGAGAGTGTCTTGGTGTTGTGGTTGCCATCAAGTCCAAAGGGGGAGCTTTTTGGCATTATGATATAGGTGTTGACCTTGATGGAAACTAAAATAGATGACAGTTTAGAGTGCAACAACTTAACAACAAAGGATTATAGATCAGACTCCATAAATGGTTTAAGAAGTATACACTCGTTCATTTTGTCCAAGTAGCATATACATGTGGGTTAATAGAACAAAATGAGTGTATACGTATACACGCACTTTCAGAGAAGGAAAAGCATGTATGGGATGGAGAATGAAGGTTTTGATCTATTTCATTTTGGTCCAAGATATTAGTCCGAGGTATTTGGTCCGAGGTAATAGCACAAGGTATTTGGTTCGAGTTATTGATGCTAAGTGGTTTTGGTTCGAAGTATTGAGGAACACCTGAAACTATATAAGGAGGATAATATCATTAGGTCATGGTGTGCAAGTGAATGGGTTTTTGAGGAATACTTCTATCTGAAGTATATGTTATGTTGTAGGGGTTATAACACGATTTGAAATATTTTGTGCATTGTGGATACAATGTTAGATCAGGATCATAAAAACTGAAATGACTTATCATTGCATGATCTGATGTTGATTGGGCTAGATCTAAATACTAATGCATGTTTTATTCTGTTAATGTTATGATCTGGGTATGACAAAAGTATGGAATAGTTGTGAAGTTTTAAATTCTATACGTTGGTTTGATTTGATAAAAGCATGTATATATGTTGGTTTCTTTAAAGGAATTTGTGTATACATGCAAGTTACCTTCATTGAAGTAGTGTATATAAATTTGAGTATGAAAATAAAAAGTTATTGATTTGATAAATAATGATTCACCCCCCTCTTAGTATTATTCCCAACATCTTGTTCATCATTTCTCATGCACAAGAATGACACATAAAGTAAGGGATTATAAATCCTATACCATCAATGATTATGTTATACATAAAGGACATTACCAGACTTCTAGGAATAAATATATCGATAACCAAATCATAATTTATAGCCATAGTTCACATCGAGCATTTGTACAAAAAGCTTCATATACAACAATAAAGGAAATATAACCCGTAATTGCAATATGAACTTGAGATGGTTCAATGAAGAAGGTTTCTCTACTAACCCAATAATAAACACCTACAAAGGGAAACAGGAAGAGCCACATGGACATGCCACATTGCACCCTACCATGCTACCATGATAGCTTCCCTTGTTACTTCTCTAGGTGTTTATTCTTTTGTTAGCAGAGAAATAGGTGAAATTAGAGGTTCTATTTAGAGATAATGAATAGTTAGTTGCAATTTTATTTATAAGGCATTTTCTCTCATTTACATGTTCCTCGAAAACAATTTATGGATAAAGTGACATAATTCACATCAAATATCATTGAATTTATTACTCAATAATACCAAATTAGTCATATAAATTATTTTTCATATCATCTAAAAGCTAATGGACAAGTATATTCCACCAAGAAAGTAACATAAGCCATTTTGACAAAAAAAACTCAGATTGGTCATAGACATTGGTTAGAATAGCTCTTTGAAATAAATGTACGATTATATAACTACCCAAAGGAAACCCTACTAGACTCACACCATATGAGTTGGTCTATAGGGACGAGGTCCTTTTTCCCATAGAATTTCAAGTCAAACTTTCAATATCATAGCTAAGATGGGAATGAATGTTTCAAATGAAAAAAAAGGATAGTGAAACTCAATGGATTAGATGAGATCAATCAAGACACCATCCAAGATGCTTTTTTTAACTAGCAAGAAGGAATGAAGTGGCATAAAAATTTCATCAACAAAAAAAGTAAAATCAAATCTAGGTGAATAGGTCATCGTTTTCAAATTTAGGTTCAAACAATTTAAACGGAAACATACAACTTGTTGGTTAGGGCTTTATGAAATCTAAACTATTTTCATAAATGGAGAAGTCTAGATTAAAATAAATGATGGGAACATGTCTCCTTCCTATTAAATGGCCGCAATCAAAGGTTGTACCATAGGCCTAATCCAGATTGGATCATTATATTCTTTTTCATCCATCTCGATGCATTCAGAGTGGAAATAGTGGAGGAATCAACTCATGGGATTGTTTTTACCGTTGAGATACAATTTGGAAAAACATGGAATAAACCTTCACAGAGCATTTTGAGGCTTCAAATGACATTTTTGCGGTTAAAATTTGCTGCTTTTCCACAACAACTTTAAAATAATATCTACACATAGAGATATTTCCAACGAAGCATGAAGGGCATCAATCAAAGTTTGTATGCAAAATTTATGTCACTCCAAAGTTAAACTTCTTATTTTCACATATATAATTTGGGAGGATTTCACGTTGGCCCCCATTCCTCTTAGAAATAGAGGCCGAAAGTTTATGATGTAAAGGACTATATAAGAGTCTATATTGTAACTCCACATAAGAGTTGATTGAGTCAAACATTACCACTAGTAGGCTATCGGGTTGTGTTATAACCGAGACAGTAGGACGAAGAGGCATTTCATTCTTTCGAGAGAATTTTGTTCCATAACTTAGAAAATATAGTGAAGAGGGATAGGAGGTACAACACAGAAGGAGGATTTGAACATTGCAACAATCCATGGGCTACAGACCTTACTTCTTTGTACATACAACCATATTTCTAGATAGAGAAGGAGAGTGAAGTGACCTCACCTTTGAGCTAGATTTTCTCCAAAAAGGGTTTCCCAAAGCATATTTTGTGTCTTCTGTATGTGTGTGTGAGCTTATTTTATTGTTCTCTATTTTTATCCATAATTTCCATTCACCTGCATGCACTAATTATAGTTAGATCTACATATATTAATAAAACTGTAATAGTGTTGAATCTCAGATTTTTCATATAATATTATGAGATTTGTTGTGACGAACTATCTAGTAGAATATCCATATGAGTTTACAGCTTAAGCCTAATATTCAAATATGAGCTTAATGTAAATGTTTTAGAGAGACAAAATGTAGGTTATAAGTTATGAAGGAAACATTCTCACTCTCATTGGATTCTTTTTTCATTTATAAAAAAATTATGAAAGGAAAAAATGAAAAAGTATATATATAAATGTAAAGATAAAATTAAGCCAAGTTATTAAAACAATTTCCTTGGTGGATCTCAACATGAATTGTATTTGAAAACTAGGTTTCTATGACGTAGAATTCACACATTTTTATGTCCTGTTAGTTATTTAGTTCTTCAAATATTTACTCTTCAAAATTATTTTATACTCGTGATAATTTTTGTCCCATTGAACTCAACATATTATCTGCTTTCAATATTAGATATTTTTATAGTACCTTAGAGCTTTCATTATTGGTAGGGTTTCTTACTAACGAGAGTGGAAGAAAAGCAATGAATTTTGATCATCATATTTTGTAGGTGAGCTAACATCAATTCATTGATATGTACCTATCAGAATGTACTATGGTACCTTAATAGTCATTGTCGTCAATTGTGACTTTTCTTCTGTTGGTCAATGACATACACCAATGGTGGGTAATCTAATAATTTATTATCATGTTTAACATCAACACATTCGCATAACAAAAAATGTATGGCATGTTTAGAATGCTTGAAGATTGTATCATGATCATTTGTACAATAATTACATCTTTTTTATTTCTCAAATAAAAATGGCATATTGATGGTTGAAGTAAGAAAGGAAATTTGTTTAAAATGTGAAAGTCCATGTAAAATTACAAGAATAAATGTTTTAGCCTTTCTAAATATTTTCTTAATACAGATATGGAGATAACCTCCCTTGCTTCTCTTCGCTTACTTAATCACTTATATGACAATCTAGTTTTCCCCATTGTGTTTACATTTTGTAGATGTTTAGTTTTTCCTCTTTATTGTTCAACATTAAGAACACTATTTTAGCTATTAACAAACCATAGTGAGTCTTTTTAAAACAATTTTATATTTGAATTCCTTTACTTCATATTCAGAAAACTTTGCTCCATACCTTGCAACCCGAGCTCCAATATTTGTATCTTTTAGATCATCATGCATGAACATGGGAAATTGTGTAAAAAAACACTTTATATGAAGTCATCTAACTAGCAAATTCAAGCACATTAAACTCTTGAAGATCATTTGCTTCATCCTTTCACAAAGTTATTTTTCCAATCTTCCATGTCTTGTTTCATAAATGTATCATTGTAGAAATAAGAAAATTCCTCATTTTTATACCTTGTTAGAGTGCATATCCCTAGTCTCTATTACTCCTCCTTTTGGAAATAAAAGAAAAAAGAAGAAAGAAGAAAAAAAAAGAGATATATTCGAAAAAGAATAAAAGAAAAAAAAAAAAAAGTATAAAAGAATAAATAGATAGTGAAAAGAGAAACTATGAATAAATACCATAGAAAGAAACGAAAGAAAATATTAAGAATAGTTTTGAACCAAAAAAAAAATGAAAGAAGAGACCATGTCATATAGGGGATTGGATTAAGGCCCACAGAGATTTTAACCTTACACAATTTAGGTTTAAATGGCTCGATGGAAAAAGCGTTTATTTGGAAGGCTTAGAAAGGATACTCGACCTTCGGATTCAACGTGTTTTTAGATATTTGCGAATGTAGTAATCCAAAAGGAAGACTTGATGTGAGAAGAATAGCCTTACATCATTTTTTCAAAATATTGATAATGCTTTTTCATTTTTTATTCCGATTAAATAATGACATGCGAATAAGCCTATAAAAAATAAATGCAGTATTTAAAATAATACTTAAAGCTTTTAACTTTATAAACTCATATCTGTAGATGCATGCCATCAGAAAAGTCATTGGGTTTCGAGGCATTATTTTACCCATTATGGAGCCATTTTTCTCAGAGATTTTAATATATTAATCATGTGGGTCTCTCTCCATTCCGTTCGAGAGCGACAAAGAATCGTTCAGAACTGCAACTCTCCACAAGTTGCCCAGTATTCGTTTTAAATGGAGCTGAACAGTATGAATCTGTTCGAAACATTGCTTTAGAGAGTTTTACGTACAAACAAGGGCAAATGACAAATTCTAAAAGATATGCAACCCTATCTGAAGACGCCTAAGTACTATCTTGGAAATTGCCAAAGCCAGTCGATTTACACTTTCATATATTAATTGTCAAGAGAAAAAATGTCGTATGCCCTCAGCAGTTTGTTAATAGTATTAGTATTATTTTGGGAAGAGGCCGTGATTGGTATAATGAGATGTTATTTATTTTATTGATTTTAAATCTTATCATATATTTTAATTGATTGTAATATAGTAAAAAGAGTAAGCTTTCTCACTCTGGTAAAGTTATCATTTTCGCCTATCCAGCATACTCTTAATATTATACTATACTTATAGTTGCTGGTGTGATCTTCAACTTCCCCGGATCAACAATTTATTTACCTTTTTAACGTTAGTTGCCAGACTCTAGAGGGAGAAAAATGAAACATTTTAAAGCGAAGGTATTTCAACCAGTAACGAATGAATGAGATGGAAACTAATTCCTAACTGCCTTTATCTACGATGTAATCGTAAGACGTAACTCCGTCCATTTCGTTTAAAATGTTCTCCAGTTTAGCTTGTATGTTTGACAAATTGAATGAAAGCCGTCCCACTGTATTCTGAGTAAGCTTCTTAGAAGATATCCCGCGGAAACAGAAACAAGGCCTTGAAATGGGGAAAATACAAAATGACGAGAGAGATCAAGTCAAAAAAAATTCCATTGTAATATTAGAAACATTCATATACATATTGGAAAAACTTTTCGCCTCTTCCGTAGATTTAAATCCTATAAAAATGCGCCGCGAGATCTCACATTTATTTTGTAAATGTAGAGGTTCGGTTAGCAATAAACGTTGGCGTGTCATCACCCGCCATTATCACAACTATTTCTACCTGCTTATCATCTGAACAAGGCGACATGATATTCGCTAAAATCTCATCCTTTCCACCAGACCCAGTACTTGAATCGCTAGTATCTATTGAACTGTTATTTTGTTCTGAGCTAGAACGACCGTGGACTTTCAGGTAGGAGCAAGCTAGAACGATCAGAGCAAAAACAAGCAATGCGATCAAGGAACCCACTCCACCCAGTAGAAAGGGAATTGGCGAACTCCATACCGAAGGTGCAGCAGTGCTAGAAAGCGCAGTAATATTTCTCATAGTGTTATATCCCCGCCGCTTAATTCCTTCCACGAGGATTTTGATTGCTTATACTCCGGATAGCTATTGCAAAGTGCCGGGAAGATCTATATTTATAGCCATATTGGCTAGTAACAAATATTTGTTGTAAAAGTGCCAAACATAATGAAAACTTTGATGCCATATGAATATATAATTACGTTATACGCGCACACAAATTGTCATTGGATACGCAACTTTCAAAAAGACAATGATCAAATGGGCACACAATATATTCTTCGGATTTGCAGCTTTTGCCTGACACATACCAGTAAACCAATCAACTCGCAACTTGTTATATCCACTATATAATGCTGATTTTATGTCTTGATTAGATCTCTTATATTATGTTTATTTTATGTCTAAAATTCCAGAGTGACAAAGAATATAGGAGCTTTAATCTCCTTTCATCATGCCTTAACGAATCTATGACACTGTCTACATGTCAAAGTTGTGCTCGGCATCATTGTATTTTCACTGATTACTTGTTCTAAAGAAAACCGTACTTGTTTAAAATTATGATATCTTACGACGATTGGATATCTGTATTGGAAAGGAATTTTATGTACATCAATTATGCGTAGCTTTCATGAAAATGCCTTGTACCATGATTCATGTAAACAATTATATGCTAAGTTAATGATTTAGATTTGATGAACAACGCTTTGTACCCTGACTCATGAACATGGTAGATAATTATATCGTATGTTAATTATTTAATAAGTTAATAATTGTTGTATTAGCAATTATATACTAAGTTAATGATTTAGATTTGCTGAACAACGCTTTGTACCCTGACTGATGAACATGGTAGAGAATTATATCGTATGTTAATTATTTAATAAGTTAATAATTGTTGTATTATTCTTTTTTAAATGGCAAGAGAATGATGTAATACTCATTCAATGTAATTAAACAAATAATTAATTAATTTCACGGTGCTTAGTGTTTGCTATCCATGGTAATTTTTACTATAAAATATATATGTTCTCTATATAATAGTTTTTATCATCTCATCAGCTCTAACATATTTTTTACGTATTTATATTCTATAAATATGTGTCTCATAAATCACAAGAAACGTTTATTAGATATTTAATCTAACCAAAGTGATAGAAATATAGTCTTTCTCTTTTTTTTTTTTTTTAATAGTTATTGTTATTTTATTCGATAATTATCGGATGCGGACGTGATTAAGGTAGTGCATGGTTCATGTTTTGTGTTTATGAAAATGTTTTTTTTACATCACGACACCTCTTGTTTCTGTAATCTATTATAATGGATACTCTTACGCTTTCACAGTAAATGTTATTAAATGCTTGAATAATGTCATCTACACCCCCAAGACATGAGATTGATTAAGTTTATGTGGTGAATCAGAATTTTTTTTCATAAAACATGGCAATCTATTGGAGAAGGATTATGGGGTAATAGGTGCAAAGGTGTAAAAGTGGAGGAATAGTGGTTCTTTTACCCATACTTTTTTTCTGCACATCTTCTCAATTTGGTATGATGGATACTATTGCTATTAATAATTCAAATCTTTGACCATTCAAATTTTTCGAGTTTTTGTCAAATGGAAGTGTGTGGCATAGAAAACACATGTGCAAGTGCAAAAGCCAATAAATAATGGTTCTCCGACACATATTTATCTTTCTCACATGATTCAAGCTACGAAACTGATTTTAAAATGTAAATTTAAGATTAGTTCTCAAGTAATGAGATTAGTTTTAAAATACCAATTTTTAGCTTAGTGTGGAGCAATAGAAAATTAAATTATGATCTATTTAAAATTGAAATTAACTATAGCGGAGTAGTATTTTGTGTTTTGAAAGCCTCACTTAAACACGTTGATTCGCCAAGTAATTATAAGTGGCATTTCTGAAAATTATTTCCATGGAACGAGGTAGTGTGTTGTGTGGAAGGGATTGTGTGTGGAGGTGCAGAAATGGGGGAATAGATGTTCTCTCATGGATACTCCTCTTCGCCACATCCTTTTAGTCTGCTGCAATGGATATTGATGGGATTAATAATTCAAATCTCTAACCACTCAAATTTATATGTCAAACATATGTGTGAAGAAAAGGGAAAATTAATATTTTTCTGTTAATGTCAGATGGAATTGTGAGGAAAAAATGTTAAGCAAGGAGAAGTTGTGGGTAGGTGTCCAAGCCAATGTATAATTTTTCTCATATTGTTCTTCTGCATAGGAATCAAGTTACAAAATTAATTTTAAAATGTGAATATAAGATTAGTTCTAAAACTTTTAACAATAATTTTAAAATGTCAATTTTTAGCATAGCCTCGAACAATCGAAGATTAAATTATGATCTACTTAAAACTAAAATTAATATATAGAAAAGTAATGTTGTGTGGTATCAAAGGCTCGTTTAAATTCTTGTGAAGCATGTCATTTAATGTAAGATGAAACAACTTTTTTTACATGACAATAGTTCTAGTTATTACAATTTGATATGATGGGTACTAGTTGCAGAACCCTTTGGACATTCTTGATTTGTTTATAACCAATAATCATTACATAATGCTTCGGAGGAAATTATATTGAACACTACAATGATGAACTCATTACTAGCTAATCCACTCAATAAATGCTAAAAAGATAAGCAATGTATGTTAGTTGACATGAAAAGTGATGTCTTGTAGTATGAAAAGTGATGAAATATCGTCAAAACAAGCAAACATGGAAAAATTATGTGGCCAAAATAAGTGACACATGGTACTATATCACTCTAGCCATGAGAGACTTAGTTATTCATTTTTAATGCATGTTTGTAGTGTATCATTTAGATCTAATAGAGAGCATGGCCTAAAAAAATTCGCCAGACAGGAACATTATGTCATTTAATAGAAGAATTAGTGTAGGTGCTTATTCGATTAACATGTGTCACTATTATAAGAGTTAGATGAAATCATGATAAACATATCTTTTTCACATTATAATATATCAAACAACTCACCATATAGCGCTAAAATAAAGGATTTACCAAAAAACTAAAACGAGAGCAATTTGTCGCCGTAGTAGAAAATTAGTGTTATTCCTTGCAATGCGCAAAATTGTTCTACGTAATTATCTAAATATTATATCAAAAAATATTTGTAATGACAACAGGTGGCATATAGATTGTTTAAAGCATTGAGTAGCAAAGTGTGTGAGGAAGGGAAAATGGTGATGGCAACCATATATAGAAAAATTGTGCCAAGGCTGAAATGTTTGTGGAGGTGTGAAATCCTGTTGTGATGGATACTTGTGGTGTAGAGGACTCCACACCTAGTATTACAAAATTAATTAAGGTATAGTCATACTATTAACATCTATTCAGTGAATCCAAGTCCATATATAACATCTTTTTGCTACTTAACAACATTTGCTCTGACCCATTGTGTAATGATTATTAATTTATTGATGGTGGTGGAAATCTGTCAACATACAAGGGGTCTCCCCGATGTGAAGTCGCACTTAGGCCTCACAACATTTCGAGTAGAGGACCCATGTGGAGTATCAAACTGACCACCATAACTTAAGGTTTTCCTTCACAGGAATAGGTATCATAAGAGATAACACATAAGCTTTGAAATTAGCAAGTAAGTTGACACTGTGAAACACCAATTGCAATGTGTAAAAGGAGGCCTTCACACGAGGGGAGACAAAAGTGAGTCTCTAGAAGGAAAGTACTAGTACTATCCTAAGAGAGGCATGTGAGAGCATGGAAGGATTCATTGATTAACCTGCAAATTAGTTCATAAGATAACAACAATTCATTAAGGTAAATACAACAAACATTCAACAATATAAGCACCAATGCCACTGAAACAGTTAAATTTATTTAGTACATATGAGCGTAACATATCCTACAAAGATCTAAATAATAGTCTAACAACATTCATCATACATTCTTGAAAGTGTGTTGGCTCAATGAGCCTCAATTATTAAGTTAAGCATCCAAGTACATCATTACAATGTTGAGGTACTATTGCAATAGTGGAGCATTAAGTCATTGCTTTCTTCTCCAATGAATGATCTACTCTCCTACACCAAGCTAGAGAAGCCAAAGCTTGCTCTGAAATGTCTATGCCTCCAAAATCCATTTGCTTGAGTTACATGGTTTCTTTTATAACAAGAGGAATGAGCTTTCATATCCCTTGTGACTCTTGAGTTACCCTCATGGCTCTTGGACTCCTAAATGAATTTTGAACTTCTATACGACTCTTTGGTCCACATCTGACTTTTTATATTCCACATGTGACTCTTGGACTTCCACACATTTATATTTTCTCATTTTCCTTTGGAAAATACATGATTACATTCCACATCACGTGGAAAGACACATTGACACATTCGACTATGTGATGACACTTTTACGAGCCCTAAATTGGTAATGATGACATTGAACTTCATGATGATCAAAAAATGCCAAGCTTATCCCTTTGTTGTTATGTATTAGATTCTTGATTAAAGATATTCTTTTTCTTCATCTTCACCCTCCAAATGGACTTCGATCAACATCGAGTCCTTCCACGTTATCATAAACTGTCATTAATCTATCTTGGTTCATGATCTCTTGATGCCTTCATGATGGTTCTTGTTTGTAGTTCTTCTCTGCAAGTGGTTTTTTTCTTCTTCTCCTTGTCATCTTCCTTCAGCATCACCTTGTCTTACTGAGATGATATGCCTATCAATGAAGTTCACACATGAGAAGAAAAAATAAGTCTTCAAATCATTTATTATATTCCTACTTTTCTCATACGAGAAGTTGCTTCTAATGTGCATGTGAAGGGTCAAAGTAGGAAGGCATTGATGAGGATGGTGTCGTTCGTCCCAGCAGGCAATAAGTAGAGCACCACTGCTCACTCAAAATATGAAATGTACCATGAGGAGGGGCTCGTAAAGGTCGATCATAGTGGGAAAGTGCAAGAGACAGAGGTGATTGAGCTTTCTGACTAGAACTGTGCTTTATGCCAAGCTGTAGGGAGGAAGGCTCTAGGGAGGAGGAGTCAATGATAGTGTAGGTGAGCTTGAAAATGAATAACGAATGAACCTAATTCTCGGTAGAACTACACCATGCAATGAGGAGGCAAGATATCTAAAGTCCTGGCATAGTGGGGAATTTTAGTGGACAAGGGTTGATGGCTTGCTGATTAAAACTGTGCTATGTACTATAACTCAAAGGTGTGCTTAAGGGACAAGGAAATTATATTCAAAGGTGATCTAGGAAAATCTCCACTATCAACTAGAAGTATGACATGTGCTAGGGAGGTATAAAGGGAAAGCCTTGGGTGCATTTAGGGGCTGTAGTGCATAGTGGGAGAAAGACTAGTCACTACGACTGGGACATGCATTGTACATGGGATGGACGCTTTTAGGCTAGTGAAGTTTTCTTCCGCAGTGGTTGATTGTTCACTAGAAATGTGCCCCGCACCCTATGTTAGTACAAGTTTTCTTCTACAGTGGTTATCTCTCCCCTAGAAGTGCACCTTATGCTCACAAAGGCTCACTAGAAGAGGCAGTTACACAGTTTTCTAAGAAAAACACCAAAAGTTAAGTCACTTTGTCAAGAAGGTGCTTAATGCATTGTGAGCGGGAAGAGAACTTGTATGGTGTACTTTTATTGTTAGTATGGTCACTATAAATGATCCATGTGCTATAAAAGGAATATTTACTCATATCCGAGTGGAGTGAGTCAATACAAGAAAGAAGGGTTAGGTGACTATGGTTTAAAGGTTCTTAAGGTGTAGCCATAGAAGATTACCTTAAGAAAGACTCGTTGTGCAAGTCTAGGAAGAATGGATTTTAACAATGAGGCCAATGAATATGGTGTGTTCATCTCCTAGAGGAGAGTTCATGTATTCACAACTTGCACTGGGTAGGAGGATCAAGAAGAGCTCTAGAATGGCTAAGTGTGACACTAGAGGAGTAAGAGATGAAAAAGCATCTGAACAACTACAAAACACTAATCGCACACATTAATGCCATTAATACAATCAAGGGTAATTCTTAGGACTCATGAACAATAATCAAACCTTTAAATGAAAACAAAGTGACACTCATTTCTATATGTGAAGTTAAAATGTATCATTACGAGACATATAACATAAGTTATGACAATTATGTCAACTTTTGACCAGAAAGTGAAATAAACTATTGGAATGTGTCTATTACATATTCTCATGAGTTGTAGGGTCATCTAATGTAGAAGAGTGCACTAGAACTAACTCTAGTGATTTGCAAAGGTGCAACACATACAAGAGTGAAAATAGATAGAAGTGACACTTGCAACAATAAGAAAACATGAAAACAACACTTGCAAAAGGTAAATAAATTGAAGATGATCCATGGCACAATGAATATAACATGGAAACAATGCTTGTTAAAGTGAAATGAAGAAAAAATAGACACTCGCGCACATGAAAGTCAAACTTGTGAAACCAAATATGCGCAAAAGCAACAATTGATAAAACTCATTGAAATAGAAGTACAATTGCAACCAAAGTGATAGGGAGTGTAAACGAAGAGTGCGCACTAACGATCAACACGCTAGGCTTCATAGGAATGATGTGCTCATGAATTTATCAAGGAATAAGTGTGTGCGAGAAGCTAACATTAACACTTAGAATCCAAGAAGAAGACTTGGGTGCTTGATGCTTTTGCTCACACAGAAGGAAAGTATAATGATTTCCGACCTAGAAGACTCCAATTTAATAGAGAATGAAATGATGCCTCTCTTAACCTCCTTCTACTTTTTCTTTTCTCCTAAGAACTTTTTCTCTCTCAAAAGGAAAAAAACATGTGATGACCAAGAGTCACAAGATATGAATAGTCTCGTATTCTCTACAAAACAATGGAAACTAAAAAAAGCCATATTTACAATAGAAAATATCTCCTCCACTTATTTAAAAAAAATCAAAACTCATCCTAAACTAAACATTCAAAGTTTATAAACAAAGAACACCCCCATTATTTTGGATAATTTGGTATCTACGGATAAATACCAATTCCATAGATAAGTAGCCATATCTAGAACAACAGTTTAAAGCACTTTAGCCTTTTCCTATAAGCAATAGATAAGACAATGAAGATGAGAAGACCTACTTGTAGTTTTGCTTTCCTCTTGTCTCTTTTGTATCGATCCTGTCGCTCCTTCCCGTACTTAACATGCTTGATCAATACCTGTAAACATCAACAAAAGATAAAGAACCAATAAAAAAAAAAGATCTATTGAATACAAGTAAATGGAATCAGATACATTCACACATATAAGCATCATATAACAAGATAAGCATATGGGAAAAAGGTTCAAATACTTTATTGAATAGAAGAACGAATTACAACCATCAAGTCTGAGTTGAATTTACTCTTCCATCTTGGACCCCATCCACATCACATCGAAAGCATGGCAAACTTGTAGCATAACAATACTTGTCTCAAAGTCAATTCTCATAGCAACATTAATTCAATACAATTTAACCTAATCCAACCCCTAATAAATTAGATGATTGTTCAATTTATAGGAGGATGAAGGAGGTTATGTGTTAAATGTGGGTATTGAATGGCCTTCCATACTTAAAATTATTTCCATGGAGGAAGGGATGAGAGGATAGGATGCATCTTAACTTATTCCTCATCCTTTTTGGAGTTCATAAGAGTTGATAAGTGAGGGAAACTTCTAGATGTCTCTAAGAGAGAATAATATTCCACAAACCCTGTGTGAATTGCGCTCAATTTCGTCCAGCGCAGGTGAAAGAGGGTCTAAGTGCTCTGCAAAGCACCCTGGCATGGACTCAACTACTCTGCAACGCACCCTTACATGGGCCTTCCTACACTAGTCCCTTTAGAGGTTATTTTAGGATGTCTTCAGGTCATGAAACTATCTGGGAAGGAGGCATTCAAAAGGGTGACTTGTTTAGAGCATGTAGTGATTGAAATTAGGGTTTGATGAGCGTTAAAGTAGTGATCTCGATGATGGGAATGATGTGCCCAATTGGATCTGTAATAGCTACCCCGTAAAGCATGAAGTCAAAAAAAATTTAATGTTGAATGAAATTCTTTACGATGAGATGAGGAAGTTTCGAAGTGGAAGGTGACCTGAATCAATTACAATACATATATCATGATTTTTTGAGTTTTCATGAATTGTTGAGGGAAGGCATACACATGATCAACATATAAAATTTCATTACATATACACAGAGAGTCATCTACGGAAATAGACCCATGATTAGAATGACCATCAATGTAAATCCATTGTACATATAATTTAGTACTCCTGAAACCGCAGCTCGGACAGATGAAACTAGATCTAGGGTCTTCTATCTTGTTCAATCGCCTGCTTAAGTACGAGTCTAACCATGTGAATATGTGATCTAAGGTAGAACATGGGAAGACACTATCTGATTTCCAGCCAATGATGTAAGTCATTAACGAACGCGAGAGAAATCACCAATAATGATAATGATCCTAAAGGTCTTGTAGTACATTCTACATGGTGTGAATAGATGTTTTGATGTTGAATAGCATACAAAGCTTTTCGGGCGAAGGCCAGTAATGTCAACCTATCGCCGAAAGCGAGAAACATGCTATTGATGTATGCAAGCCTCAAGGTACTGGAAGGCTGTTTCTAAGTCAACTTCTTGGATAATGTGCTCATGTCGACAAGAAGCGACTCGCCACAAGATGACCTTGATGTATCCCACATCAATGACACGAAATGAGTGTAATGATTTTGTAGATGGAAGTTGACTGAAGACACAAGGTTCAGGAATGGCGGTCATGAAAATGAAGGTTTATGGTACTACAAATGATGAATTTAAACTGGATGACTTCTCTTCAACATGTCGACGACACTAAAATGAATTGGTAGCATTGACCCAAAACAAAGTTATGGATGGTATGATAGACCAATAGTATGATAACCATCAAGCTGATAACCCAACCCAAGTAGTCATGGTCATAAAGTGAAAGTGTCATGTTCAAGAGCGACCTGCTACCATAAAGTAGTTTTCCCCTTTTTCCC
Organism: Pinus tabuliformis; assembly: GCA_031772625.1. Classification (NCBI taxonomy): domain Eukaryota; kingdom Viridiplantae; phylum Streptophyta; class Pinopsida; order Pinales; family Pinaceae; genus Pinus; species Pinus tabuliformis. Next base: position 1,440,527,295 of record CM062820.1, read on the forward strand.
TTTTCCCCAGTCATTGCTGACTAGTACCTCTTTATTTTTTATCAATCTTGAGGAGGATAACATATTCTTGTTGTATAATTCCACCCTTCAGTTGAATCCATCGCTATGTGATGTTTTAACGAGTCTAGAGAAGGTGAAACTTGGTCTTATCTAGATGGACAATTTTGTCACTATTTGATGTTTTAACGAGTTTAACAACAAAGATAACTTGGTCATTTTCATGTTTAGAGAGTTTGAAAAGGGACTAAAATAAAACACCACAAGTTGTTTTTCGTAGATTTGTTTCTCAAGCTTGAAAAAGCATAAAACAATACGAGATAGAACCTATTGACCATGTTCAGTCAACACATTCCTTTTTCATAAATAATATATCTCAACCTGAAAAAGGGTTAAACTTATACTGAGTAGATGTCATTTCCAATCCATTAACAAGCTAAAAAGGACAAGCACTCGGCAATCTTTTCATATTTTGAGAGTCTGGAAAGAGCTTAAAGAGGACTCCGCTTTGAGGATCGAGTGGTGTCTAGGATAGAAATTGGTTCCAGTGATGTTGGAACTTCTCAAAACATGTTGATTTATGTGAAAAGGCTGGCTAATAAGACCACTCATTGTAACTGTTCCTCAAAAAGGGTAAAACGACAAAGTGAAAGCATATGATCGACCAAGTAGATAGTGATGATGGAAGGAGAAAAACAAAGTCTCATATGGTGGAAGAGGCTGGTAGAATGCCAATCACAAGGGTTAAAATGGAAATAGGCTCATTTCTAGACAAGCTTCAGCGATAGGAAACTATGCTTGGATTGAGTTTCATGTTTACACAAGCTTGAAATGAAAAAATATGCTTGGATTCAGTTTCATTTTACACAAGCTTAAAACGAAGAACTATGCTTGAATTCAATTTCATTTTTACACAAGCTTGAAACGAAGAACTATGATTGAGATTGGTTTACATGCCCCCAACATGATGAAAGGGAAAGTCTCCTATAACTAGATGGAAGTCCCTACGGTGAAGTAGGAAGGTTATTCAAGACCTTTTTTGCTTCGCCCAGATAGGGAGAAAGGTGAACGGGGTGATTCCATTCACATAACCTAGAGGGAAACTTAACTTTACCACTAGGTGCATGCCCCCCAAGCTTCATTTTTTAATGAGGTTGACACAAGACAATGAACTATCCTCTTGCCCTTTGTTTCAATTTTTGACGAGGTTGACACAAGACAAGGAACTATCCTCGTACCCTTTGATCACAACCCATTTGAGATCATGACTTCCAAAAGGTTCTCATCAGATGGGAGAATAATTCTCTAGAAGGGATCTATAGTAAGGAATCCATTACAGAGATATGGTTCCAATGCCCCCAGGACATAATGTATAACATGATCCACGTCTGGGTGTGAAAAAGGACCCCTCCAAGACCTTTTACTTTCATGATGTGTTAAATTTCACTTTTAAAAGAACATAATTGAATATATCTGCATGTTGTAAAGAAGAGGAACATGCCAATAATGAACACATGAAAAAATAAAACGTTGATAACGGAGTTCGTCCAGGAGGAACTATGTCTCCAAGCCCTAGTGTCAAGATGGTGTAGGCCACTACATTAAGTGTTGTCAATAGCGATGATGTACATAGAGATGATGTTGCTATAATACAAGGAAAATGCCCTCATGCAGGAGTGGCTCCAAGAGATGTTCCACTACAGGAACTCTCAGTCAAAAGACACCTATCAGTATGACACAAAACTCATGCATGATAATCATCCCACCCACATGGAATAAAAGGGATTTCAATGCAATCCTACATGACGACAACCTAAGTATCCCATCAACAAAGGACAAAGGGATATCAAAACACAACATGATGAATCATGAAAACAAGTACATCACACAGATAATTCTGCATCACGTCAAGTAGGAATCATGAAAATGTGTAAGAAACAACCTCCCACATCAAGCATCAACAGGGATCTGTGCAGCACAATGCATAGCAAAAGAAGTACATGAATACACTATATATACCTCACATCCTTGTGTCATATAAAGACAAGGATGTCAAAGTGTTGAAGCCGACCGTACCATCAACCTCACTGAGTCAAATCTCATGGAACCACTACTCGCACGTCGAATGCTGACACTTGCACTCCACTTAGAAAAGTGGTCGAAAAATGAAATGAGAAAATGGAAAATCTGAACCAAGTGCAAAATAAACTATCAAATTTTTGAATTTTGACAAAGTGAGAATCTGGGGCTTAAGGAATCTTTCAGATTCTTCCTAGATTCCTCAAATATTCCCTCCTCCAAGTCCTTTGAAAATATGTTGCTCAGATCAGGAAACTGAATGCGCCATCAGGTTCATGTCATCGAGAGTTGTAAGATCGACATAAATTTTGTCCAATTTGGACACTGTAAAAATTTCACCCTCCTAAGAATTTTTCTCAATCATGGTCCCACCTGCATTAGAAATTACTTAAAAAAATTCTGCCTTGATTTCTGTGCCCACTCCTAGTTCGTCCATCCCTGCACGCACTGAGAAAAACGAGTTTATATATAAATTTTTGGTGGAGTATTCCAAGCATTGGCATGTGGCACAATGGTAATATTGGTAGTTTGTTGAGGGGAGGTCGGGGGATCAAATCCCACCTCCCTACATAATCCACGTACACATTAATTTTAGGCGACGTTTTTTTGTCTTGAATTGGGCATTAATTTGTTGGTTTGTTCATGGTTCATGACATGGGGCCGCCAAATGGTGGCGGGCCAGCCCACGTGGCTCGCTTGGGCTCAGTACCAACTGGCCTCCCATTTATTATTGCATACATAGTGGGGGTGTGGGTTGGGTCCACCAGAGGTGGCCCGCCCACCCCGTAATATTATGATTAATGTGTGAGGGTTGGGTTGGACTGGTGAGGGTCATGGCCTGTCCGTTCTTATTTTAATAAAAATTTTGTTATGTTGTTTGGGGTTCGAAGACATGTGGTTATGGCCTGCCACCATTTTTTTTATATTTTTATATTTTATTTTTTTTCAAAAATAACGGATATTGGGCTTCTTAGCAAGGCCACAATTTTGACCACTTTTGGGAGCTATGTTTCATGCCCCACGGTTGGATAAATTGTAGGACAGTTAAACCCGCACCACAACCCAACTTTGACCAGAAATTTGACTGGCTTGTTCTCCCTCTTAAGAGTTGAGATTGATGAGCCATTCACACCCTGTGATCAGGATGATGAGATCTATGCTCTGTTCCTAGTTCGAAAGAATTCTGATCTTTTTGATTTTCAAGTTTTCATAAGCCCTCTTTGTGCTGTGTGTGTCTCTAGAGCCATCTACATCACAACACCACTGAATTGATTGTCAGTTGATGTAGGCATGGAATGAGTTTCCACATAATTAACCAGTGGCGGGGATGATACCATTGGTACAAAAGGACCATTTAGGGAAGATGGTTTATTGGAAGCCATATTTGGACTGGGAAATGAAAACTAGTCAAAGGTGACAATTCTGCCTTCATGTGGGAAACGCATCACTCGAAAGAGTGTTGAAACAATAGCTCCCATGTCATAAATATAGTCATGCCCAAGAAGTGAATTGTAACATAAAGGGCATGGGACTAACATCACATTGAGATTAACAATTTTTCCTCCCAAAGTAATAGGCAACTGAGGAAGGATACCTAATGGTTGATTGGTTCCTCTGTTAAAAGCCAAAATATTCTTGGTAACATGCACAAGTGGTGGCGAACGAAGTGCTTGAAAAGAAGTGGAGGAAAGAATACTCATAGATGCACCTTCATCTATAATAGTGTCAGATACAATCATATTACAAACCTATACTATGATCTAGAAAGGCACATAAGAAGGAAGACAGAATCCTGCCAGTCGATTCCAAGCAAAGGAAGTGACTAGCCTACTTCGAGGGGGTACCGTAAGAATGGGAGAGTTATCCCCTTGAGTTACGAGAACAAGTGGATTTTCCTCCTGTATTGATAGAACAAGAGGTTTTCCCCCAATCTCATTGGAATCTGAAGAAACAAAAACAACTTGAGTGGTATCATATTCACTCTCTTTGGGAAAGGTACAATTAACTGAAGGTGAAATTGAGTCAACTGTTTCCTCGACCTGTGATTGGTCAAGTATAGACTCATGGGATTCACATTAAGAGAGAGTGGATTTGACCGACGGTTTATTTTGGTCAGTCAATTCATCAACTAATCAAGCAGTAAGGGAGAGTCTCCCATAACCAAATGGAAGTCATTGCAGTGAAGCAAGAAAGTTATCCAACACTTTTTGGGCTTCATCTAGATAGTGAGAAAGGTGAATAGTGTGATTCCCTTCACATAACCTATAGGGAAACTTAACTTTACCCTTCTTTCCATGAACTTTACTACCACTAGTTGATGGCATGTCACTAGCATGATCTCCAGAAGTTGATGACACATGATTATTTGAATGAGAAGACCATTCTTCTAAGATCTAAGGAATATCAAGACAATTTCGAAGAATATGGTCTCCCGCACAAAGTTTACATGGATATCAAACTTTGCGAGGCTTGACGGATGGTTTCTCATCAGAAGTTGCATTCAAAGCAATGGTTGCTTGGTTGCCCCTCTGCTGAATTTGCTTATTCTTATTCTTCATCCATTTCTTCTTCTTCTTAGCCACCGGGTTACTAGTACCAATACTTTCACCAAGCAAAGAGGAAGAAGGGGAGGAAGAAACAATCGAGGAAGAAGGAAAAGGGTCAACTTTAGGATCAACTAGAGCTTGATTTTTTCCAGTTGGAGGAGTACTTAATTGCATAGAAATCACGACATTTTGAACCAAAGAGGTTGAAAAAACCATACTGGCAAGCCTATGGTAAATCCTGGAAGGGACAATGTAGCCATATAAGGAGCACAAATATTTCCGAAAGGAGGAAAAGGAATAGGATTCCTATCAAAAGGAATTCCTTGATCGGTGGACTCTAGAGTTGTTGCCATATGTCTCAACTTAAGATCAACTAAGGAGCAATTGTGGAGGATCTTATCCAAAATCAATTAATTTTATTTTAACCAAAATAACATAACAAAACAAAAGAGGGATAATCTAGGTAAAAGGATTACCAAGTAACTGTGAACTGCAGAATACCTCCCGGCGAACTGAGAAGTGTAGGCAGGCAATCTCCCCGAATGTTGTGTTCGTTGTATCACAATGTACAAGGCAGCTAGCTTAGTTACCTAAGGATGGATAGCAACCTAGCATTTTCCTCCAATATATACCCAAAAGTACGTGGAGGCCCAATTCGTATTAGCGTTGTCTAATGTGAAACCGCACAGTGAGAGAATTCTCATATACTTTACGTACTGTAACACCACCCTATATACCCTAAGGTATGTGGACAAGCTACAATATACTCATTTACGTGGAATGAGGTATCACACTCAGGATATATTGCATATAAGTTAGTGATAGCTGCTTTGTTTTACGACGTTGGAACACGTCTCTAGCCTAGAACCATTAGGTAAATTGATGTTAATTTTAGGTTGATCTTGCTTAGGAATTTGCCTTTCAAGTTCACCACGTGATGTATTCTGAAATTCCTAGGAATGCAACTATTATGATAAAGATTCTTTCCATTCAATTTAACAATGAAAATCTTAGCTAATAGGGATAGAGCAATCAAATTTCTTTCATTCGAAGAGAAAAGAGCACAATCTAATGCAATTTCCCCAAACTATTCCTATGAGCACACACAAACTTTTTCAATGAAAAATGCATGTATTTATTTTTTATTTCCTTAATGTGAATATGAACAAAAAGAAACTAATGCACATACAACCAATCAATCTTTAATAAGAACGAAGACTTTACAATAGTTCTATTTCGAAGGAAAAGAAGACTTTTACGACACTTTCTTTCAAACAAAGGTTAATCATCTGTAATCTAACTTTGACTATGGATCGATAATGACAAAGAAAACTTTTAAGAAAAATTAATCAACCCAATCAAGTTAGGGATATCAAATAAGATAAAACTTGTTTTCTAAGACATGACATTCATTTATCAATCATTAAGCAATCAAATAGAAGAAATTTGGGAAAAACTCTATCCAATGGTAGTAAACTGACCCTGGGAGGATCAGCGTAGCCCAGAATGGGAGACAGTGCACTTCAGAGCACTGTCCCTAAGCCAAGGGTGCTTTGCAGCGCACTGTGTCCCTCACAAGCCAGCGCTTGTGACACCATTACAAGAGGCAATTTCACACAATTTTAACCAAAATTCAATGCAAAAGAGCTGAAATGAAATCAATGAATACAAGTAGTGTCTGCAAGAGTGTCCTAGCAAGTGGATAAGCTACTAGGAAGGATGATCTTCCCTAACAAAGTTGCCAAATTTTTTCTTGTAGAAATTCGTATCTATGGATAAATACTAATTCCCTAGATAAGTAGACAACATAAACTGAAGACAAGAAATGATCAAAGCTAAAAATCTATTGAATACAAGTAAATCGAATCAGATACATTCACACACATAAGCATCATATGAAAAGATATGCATATCGGAGAAAGGTTCAAATACTTTATTGAATAGAAGAAGAAATTACAACCATCAAGTCTGATTCAAAGTCACTCCTGCAGCTTGGATCCCATCCACATCACATCAAAAGCATGAAAAACTTGTAGCATAACAATACTTGTCTCAAAGTCAATTCTCATAGCAGCATTATCTCCTTACAATTCAACCTAGTCCAACCCCTGATCAGTTAGATGAGTGTTCAATTGATAGGAGTATGAAGGAGGTTATGTCATAAATTGGGGTATTGAATGGCCTTCCATACTTAGAATTAGTTCTATGGAGGAAGGGATGAGACGATAGGATGCATCTTAACTCATTCCTCATCCTTTTTCGAGCTCATAGGAGTTGATAAGTGAGGGAAACTTCTAGATGACTCCAAGAGATAAGAATATTCCCCAAACCCTATGTGAATTTCGCTCAATTTCTCCCAACGTAGGTGAAATAGGGCCTAAGTGTTGTGCAGAGTACCCTGGCATTGACTCAACTGCTCTACAGCGCACCCTTACATGGGCCTACCTGCGCGGGTCCCTTTAGAAGCTATTTCTCTATGTCTTCAAGTCATGAAATTGTTTGGGAAGGAGGCATTCCAAAAGGGTGACTTGTTTAGAGCATGTAGCAACTGAAATTAGGGTTTGATGAGCCCTAAATCACTGATCTAGATGATGGGAGTGATGTGCCGAATTGGATCTATAACACCCACCCATAATTACCATGTTACCATCCCATCACATTAGAAATCCTTGTCCAGTACTCACAAAACTTTGTGCTCTGCTAATGCATCTGCATCAAACTTCCGATGAAAGATAAAAAAAGGTATGATCTCCTTCTCATAATGTATTAGGTAGAGTAACCTACTTTGTGTAGATATGTAACATTCATCCAAGTAAAAAATTCAACTGGATGTCCTTCCCACTTCACCAATTACTCTAGATATTCCTACACTATAGTCTTGTTTGCAACATTTTCGTCCAAAACCATTTCAACTTCAAATGTTTTTTCCATTGGATTTTTTTACGCTTTCATGTTCACTGACTTTATCTCTCTGTGTGTTTGTTTTAGATGAGTCTTTTTCACTAACTATATAAGGATACAAATCACTCACATTGAAAATCAGTGAAATATCTATGATTATATGTAACTCCAATTCATAAGCATTTGCAAAAAAAATATAAAGTATCTTGCAGGGACCTAGATTCTTCATCCTAATTTGATTATAATCCCCTCTTGGAAATATGTCCTTCCTAAAGTAAGACCATGTTTCCCACCTTAACATTCACTTCACTTCTTTCTAAATAAGTTTTTTGCTTGTATTTGGTGTTGTTGACTTGTAACCTCTACTTAACATGGTCATGTTTCTCACTCATTGCTGTGGAGCACCTGGAAGGTATGCTTTTGACTAGCAATCTAGTGGTTTTTCAATAATAGTTGTAAGCTTTTCTGCATTATGAGTTCAAAGAAGATAAAGGGTTTTGATAAAATGTGCAACAATCGATAAAGGAAGCTTAAGTGCTAATGATTGACGTTTTCCATGCAGGAAGACGCGAAAACAAAGGATCGGTGATTGAAAGCAAGAAGCAAAGGGAAAATAACTACTGTCCCGCCAACAAGGAACCGGATGCGGACAAGATCAAGTAAAATTAGAGCCGAATAGCCCAAAGAAAGAAGGCGGGATACTGAGACGGAGAACGCAAGAAGGGAAAGAGAAGAATTGAACGATTAGCGAATCCCTCAGGATCTTTGATCCTGAGGGATCGCTGCTTTAAGTTATCTTTTGATTATCTAGATACCTCTGTCATTTCTGTTATATAAAGGCACCACGCCATTGGACGGAGGAGGACTGTCTTTTGTAATTTTCAATTTCAGAACCAACTGTAATTATTGAGTCTCGCTGAGACCTGACTTTGCTATACTTTTGTTGATGCAATTAATATAAAAGACTTGGTGTTCATTTCGTCTCTGCATCTGGAGTAACCTCAGGCGGTGTTCCATTGGTAGCCAAGGGCCCAGCTCCGACAGACACTTGCTTTTGTACTATTATACTGTGTGGTTTGTTTATTTGCATTATTTCAGTAATCTGATACATCTTCTATATGATATGCTATGTTTCGTTATAACTGACATCTGAATGAGTTCTTTTATCTCATGTCTCTGCATTGTATAAAGTGGATCTATTCGAATTACATCTTTCAGCTATTCCTGTAGCAGAATGTTGGTATGAATATTATTGTTATCAGATCCATGTGAAATAATATTTGTAAGACTTGAAAGCAATATTACTTCGTTCAGGAACATAGTCGTATCATCCATTATTTTTAGATTGCTATAGGAGTAGAGAGCGTGTACATATGGTTGAGGATTGCTGTTCCATTATTTCTGTTCCATTATTGTTGTTCCATTTATCATTGCTGTTCCATTTATTATTGCTGTTCCATTTATTCTTGCTGTTCCATTTTCTTTACTGCTGTTCCAGATTGTTGTTCCATTTTACTTTTCGCTGCTCGATTTACCTGCCTTTGTTGTTTTAGTGTGAGAGCAGGCCTAAGGCTGTCGTGAGCCTCAGCAAGATGCTGCTTAGCCCCAGACCTATAAGTCCATGCTCTGTTTTCCTTTCTTTATCAGTTTCTAAAGGGATAGGTTATTGTTTCCATACCCTTGACTGATCAACTGCCTTGCGTGATTTTATCTTTTGGGTTAGTTTCATTACAGCTTAGCATCTGTTTCCTTTCAGACCATTAGGACACTATACTACCGAGCATTACTCGGACAAACAGCCTCAGATTGAGTTACTCCTTGTAATAAGAAAACGTTCCCGGATTGACTTATTAATGTAGGATAATTAGCGGTGTGAGAGACCCTAGTTACAGCTCTACAATTGCTATTGTAAAATATTCTCCTTCAACACTTCTTTGTTTCATTCTACCCAAATCTCACAATTGACAAACTCGCCTAGGATGCCTTCCATACAAAATATGCAATGTACTTTTCCCTATGCTCCTATTTGGCGAATCATTACATGCAAACTCTACTTGCACTAATACACTATCCCATTTATTGGGATGTGCAACGACAAGTCTTCTCAATATGTTCCCAAGACTTCATTTCTTTGGTCTATCCATCAAACTCTAGATTATAGGTTGAGCTGAAGTTTAACTTGGTTCTATGTTTCTTCTACAAGGTTCTCCAAAACTCTATTGTAAACCTTGTGTCCCTATCATTAATTATACACTTCAATAAATCATGTAGTCAAAAAATCTCATTGAAAAACAAGTTAGATGCATGTGTAACATCAGTAGTTTTGTAACATGGAATAAAACAAGCCATCTTTTAAAATTTGTCCACAACTGAAATAATTGAGTCATTACTTTATAGACTCTTTGGAAAACCCAAAAAAAAATCAATACTAACTGAGTAACATGGGCTATCAGGAATGGGTAAAGCCATATAAAGTCTAGCATTTTAGATCCTTCCTTTCATCATGATGACACACCCTATGCCTACTCACATATTTCTACACATTCACTATCATCTTTTAGTTTTTCAGTTTCCTTAATTGTAGCAAAATTTACTATTTTTGGCCGTTTTTCAGGTCCGGAACTTTCGGAGCCATTTTCAAGCCCTAAAAGACATTTTTTGGGAGAACTCAGAGCAACATGGGTTATAATTTAATGTTGCTCACTCAAAATTTGTATTCCTCATATAGATCTTTCTAACGAGGTATTGTGTGCTTCAAATAGAGAACGTATGCCAAAGTTATGACCCCAGGAAGTTGATGTACCAATTTACCCAAATGGGGCTCATAGTTTTTCCCTTCATCTCCTAGGGTTAGGTTTTTGGATGCTTATGGTTTTCTATTGTTTCTCAATAATAAATAGGCCTTGCAGCGTCATTGTAACATAGTTCAATGGCATGTAGCGGCCACAACACTTCTCAAAGGTAAGTTACCATCACCCGAGATAGTCTTATTTCCATTGTGTTTGTAAGCATATTTAAATATTTGATATTAATGGAATGAAGTGTTATTTCTACCACATCTTTGTATTTATGGTTATATCTGTAATTTGTTACATTACTGTTTTAATCTAGATCAGTGGTATTAGAGTGGTTTGCTCCTTCTCTGTTTTTCTTTGCATGTCCCCAACGAGGTCGAGATATAAGGAGTTAGGGCTTGAACTGGTCGAGCCTTTGCAAGACCAGCCTCGCAAATCCTCACGGCATCCCATGGCAGATGAAAAAAAAGATGAGGGGGCAGGAGATCCTATCAAAATCTTTCTCGAAGAAGCCCTCGAGCGACAAAGGAATGCGATGATGTAAAAATTTTCCCAAATTCTTCAGTGGCTACCCAAGGCCAATACATCTACTTGTAGCAGCTACTCTGGAAGCGCTACACCATTTAAGGCACAAGTTGACTTGTACATTCCCATATTTTAGGCTGAAATATATGTAGATGCTGTAGATAAATGGTTAAATCTACTAGAAGAATATTTTTCCATTCATGATTTTTCCAGTAGGGAAAATATCACTTTGCACTTCTCAAAGAAGCCCACGACGTTAAGGATTGGTGGGAAACCTACTGTGAGTATAAGGATGAAAGTATGAAATCATTGTTTTCAGCCACACCAACTTGGAACTCATTTCAGGATGTCATCAAGGAACAATACTACCTTGTTGGGAGCTATAAGGATAAATACATAAAGTGGACAATGTTGTGACAGTAAGGGACCAAGATGTGCTACGGTTTACCAATGTTTTTAACACCCTTCACACAAAGTTGCGTATTAAGGATTCTAAGAAGAATTTGGTTCTCAAGTGCCATGGATGCCTACAAAGGTACATCCTAGACGAGATGGAGTTTGTGGACATCTACTCGCTCAACATAGAATATTGATATGTCGTCAAGATCAAACAAAATTTTAAATATAAGAAGTGAGACTTTGGATCTGCGAATCCAAAGCAAGGTAAAGGTGCCCTTGTACCACAGAACAAAGGACAAAGCAAGGTGTGGCAGCCTAGGATAACCTAACCAAGCCACAAGCAAATAACAACATCACAAAGCCAAATAAGGAGAGGGGAAAGTGGTGTGAGTTCCATAAGAGTTCCACTCACAACACAAGTGAGTGTCTCGCCAAGCAGTCACTAGTGGCCGAGCTAAAGGTTTCAAAATCAGATGCATGTTGTGACTCTGAGTCAGAATCTGACAAGGGGAATGAGAAAGGGAAGCATATTATTGATGCAGAGCCCAACGTCACTGTTGCCACCATGAAGATCCAAAAGGAGGAACCCAAAGATCCAAATGAGTAGGACAGCCTCTTCCACTCCCAAATGTGGGTAAAGAGTTCCCCGCTACAGTTAATTATCGACAGTGGGAGACAAAAGAACCTCATTTCAATAGAGGTCATCAACCAACTGGGCATACCGGCCACAAGACATCCACAACTGTACACCATCAGGTGGATTCACCAAGGATAGGATCTTCGAATGAGCCAGCAGTGTCACCTTCCATATAGCATCAAGCACTTCACATATGAGGTATTATGTGGTGTTGCTCGCCTTCATGTTTGTGATATATTATTAGGCCAACCATACTTATGGAAGTGGAATGTTGTGTATGATTGAAGGTCTCGTGCTGTTATTCTTACTTTGGGAAATAAGTTGTACAGGATAACAAAGATAGCATCACCTACCACCATCTCTTTGCTTACTGTAAAACAATGCAGTAAACTCACTTCGAAAACCGGGAAATTTGTTTTCCTAATGATACGGCCTTAGGGAAAGAAGAATATGTTGACCACAACCTCTAGGCAGGGCCCCTGTACATGACACTAATAGACGGACAAGGTCAAGGAGTAGTATGAGGACATCTTCACCTCCCCTACAGGGGTGCCTCTACATTGTTAGGTCAAGCACTCCATCGATTTGATCCCAGGTGTGCCACTTTGTAATGGACCAATCTATTGGTGCTCCATTCTGGAGAACATCAAAATAAGGAGTTAGATTTAGGAGCTTCTGTAGAAAAGTCACATCCAGCTAATTTCATCGCCCTGTGGGAGTCCAATTGTGTTGGTATAGAAGAAGGATGGGACTCGGAGACTCTGTATTGAATATCAGGTGTTGAACAAGATCATTGTCTAGAATAGGTACCTGATCCCATGGATTGATGACCTTCTAGTGCAACTAAAGTGGGAAAAGTATTTCAGCAAGATCGAATTGAAATCAAGATATCACTAGGTACCAATTGCACCCTTTGATGTGTGGAAGACTACCTTCAAAGCCAAAGAGGGCCTTTTCGAATTGTTGGTTATGCCTTTTCGGTTGACGAATGCTCCTGAAACCTTCATGAGGATGATGGATGACATTTTACAGCCATTCACCAACTCATTTGTATTTGGATACTTGGATGACATCCTAATCTCTAGCCAGAGTTGGGAAGAGCACCTCCACCACATCCGACAAGTTCTCCAAACGTTGCGGCAATAGTAGCTATGTGCCAACTTGGAGAAATGCACTTTTGGCATGACCCAGGTTGAGTATCTGGGATATATTATTGATGAATGGAGGGTGCCTGTGGATCTAGCCAAGATCCAAGTCATTTAGGATTGGCCAGCTCCAACCAATCTGATAGAGCTCCGCATCTTTCTGGGTCTTGCCAATTTCTACCGCAGGTTCGTGTTGGGATTCTATCATATCACTTGGCCCTTGAGTCAAGTCACCAAGGGAGGAGCGAAACAAAAATTCTTTTGGTCTAAATCTCAACAAAGGAAATTCACAGAGTTGAAACATATCCTCTTCACTGCACCAGTGCTCACATTACCAGACTTGCAACAACCATTTGAGATCGAGACAGATGCCTCTGACTATGCTATTTGGGTAGTCCTTACTCAATAGGGGCATCTAATGGTATATCACAGTGAGACACTTTTAGACACAGTCTGGAAGTATCTCACTTATGAAAAGGAGATGTATTCCATTATGAAGGCTTGTCAACAATGGAAGCATTATATTTTGGGGAATGAAACGGTCATCCACACAGACCACTGGTCCCTGCAGTTCATACAGATGCAAGGGAAGTTGCATAAAGATCACCATCAGAAGTGGTCAACATGCCTGCAACAGTTCCATTTGAATATCAAGTATAAGAAGGGCAACACCAACAATGTTGTAGATCGCCTCATCCGACCACTGATCATGGCGTTAACCACCGTGCTCAACTCGTGTTGGCACGAGAGTTCTGATTTACCACTTTTCTACAAAAGTGACCCAGAATTCGTCCACATATACCAGACACTCTTGGAGGGTAAAAAAGTTCCATATTTTCACCTCGAGGATGCCCTATTATGCCACCTGGGATAACTTTGTGTTCCTTCAAGCGAGCCTACCAAGATGATTTGGGAATCACACTACAATCCAGCTGCTGGGCATTTTGGGTTGAGAAAACGGTGGCTGTACTGCAGAAGTATTTCTATTGGCCAAATCTTCAACAATATGTCAGGAATTACATCAGATCCTGCACTACCTGCGCCATTACCAAACCTACCATCAAGAAGCATGGCCTCTATACTCCACTGCCTACCCCTAGTCCACCTTGGGAATCCATCTCCATGGATTACATGTTGGGTCTTCCTTCTACTAAGCATGGTGACAACTGTGTTTTTTTGGTCATCAACATATTCTCGAAGATGTCCATTATGGTGGCCTACAAGAACAATATCACAGTGGAAGCCACTACTAAAATCCTCTTTGAACGAGTGTCAGTACAATTTTGGATCCCACAATCTATTACCTGAGATCAGGACAGGAGGTTTTTCAGTAAATTTTGGTCTAATGTCTGGTCGATGCTAGACACCAATCTCACTAAGTCCATATCTTTCCATCCCCAAACTGATGGCCAGACAGAGGTCATCAACAGGATGATTATACACATTTTTCACATGTACAACTCATAACATCCACACACATGGGATGAGATCCTTCCCTATGTCCAACATAGCTATAACCAAGATCACCACAGCTCGACTGGACACAACCCTTTTCAGGTGGGCTTGGGATTGCATCCACTATGTCCCATTGATGTGGCCATGCCATTTACAGCTACTCTGGCATGTTCAGATCATGTTCAGTCTGAAACCGATAAGGCAAACAACTTCATTGAGCATATCCAACATATCTTCCAATAGGTCCATGAAATTATGGAGAAACCAAATGCCATGTACAAGTAGCGACATGATCAACATCAGGTGCCACACAAGTTTCAGGTGGGCAACAAAGTCTGGTTGCATTTGCGAAACGAATGCCTTACCAGAACCTATCAGAAACTTAGACCACTTTGATATGGTCTTTACACCATTACCAAGGATATGTGAGACAATGCATTTGAGCTCAACATTACCCCATTCCTTGGCCTGCACCCAATGTTCAATGTGGACCGCCTTCGACCATAATTCCCACCATTTCTAGACACATTAGACAAAGCATAACAGCTCACACCTACAGAGTTAAATACTGATTGCATGGAGCAAGCCACAATTGATAGGATCATGGATACATAGATCAAGAAAACTTGACAACAAAGGATTGAACGATATCGAGTTGGCAAAGCAGGCCATCTCCTTCAACAAGGCAAGTGGCTCACAAGGGACCAAGTTCAGCATAAGTTTCCTCATCTCATGGAGGAACTGAACATAATGGGGACCATTGCTTCCTAAAGGGGGAGGAATGATCTAGCTGCATATTGGTGGCTACCAGCCTATTCCACTTGGAGCCCCACCATTGTTTCTTTCATTTTTTCTGTTTCCTTATTTGCAGCATAATTTAGTATTTTTGGCAGTTTTTCAGGTCTTAAACTTCCAGAGCCGTTTTGAGGCCCTAAACGACGTTGCAAACTGGGAGAAGCATGGGTCGTTCCCTAATGTTTCTCACTCAAACATTGTATTCCTCAGATAGATATTTCTAACGAGGTATTGTGCATGTCAAACGAATATCGTAGTTAAAGCCTTAAACCTGCACTTGACTGTCTTGCATGAAAAAACTTCTCTTGCTTAATGCATCAACTACCTTGTTTTTTGTCCACTTATATTATTCTAAGTAAATGTAAAAATATGCAAAAATTCAACTCACTTAGTGTTCTTATGGTTGAAATTGTGGTGTTGTGTTATATACTAAAGCAAACAAAGAATAAAAAAACTCCTTGGGCATTAAATAACACCTCTAATGCTTCAAATTTGGAATCATAGCATAAAAATTCTTGCCATATGAAGAGTACTTGTGTTTTGAGTCACTTAAATTATCACTAAAATATGTAACAAGTTTATCTTCTTGTCTTAGTATAACTCCAATATTTGTCCCACTAGCATCACATCTTACATGAAAAAGATGATTGAAGTCAAATAACTTCAATATTCATTTATGAGTGATCTTCTTCTGTAATAGCTGAAAACTTTTCTCTGTTGTTGTTGTCGAACAAAATGGTTATTTTCCCTTCCTGGTTGTATCTATGATAGGTGTGCACATAACACTAGAGTTTTTGATAAACGTTTGATAGAAGTTGGCTAATCCATGAAAGCTTCTAACTTAAAAAATTCTCTTGGGTGAAGTCCAATTCACAATTTCCTCTATTTTCTATGGATCCATTTTCTGTCCATCTTTGAAAATGATAAAACCTAAGAGTACTAGCTCAGGTTTTATAAAAGTACATTTTTCAGGTTAATTAACAACTTTTCTTGTTGCAATCATCGCATAACATATCTCACATTTCTTAGGTACTCTTATTTGGTTTGACTAAAAACTTGTTAAAATTGGCAACTAGGGCCAACCTCCATGTGTGTCATGTTATTTATGGAAGCTGGTATTTTTCTGGTATCCCTCTCATCGAGAGGTGTAGGATTGATTTAAAGATCATTCGATTCCGATAAGTATTCATAGAGTTATGGATTTATTTGTGTTATAAGGCAATTCATCAAGGTTGGTGAGCAACCAAATAACCCACACATGTGCTCAACATTTTAGTATAAAATGAGATGACTTGAGAGTCATTTCACACAAAATTCTCTCTTGATTTCTCTCCACTTGTCTGGGTTTTAGTGTGAGACAAATCTAGGATAAAGTAGCCCTAAATGTAGGAGGAAAGGAGGCTAATCTAGCTTCCCTAGCGATAGTCCTGACCCTAGATTCTACACCTAACCTAGTTGTAGTCATGAAGAGATAACATAATTCTCCATGTTGTCCCAAGGGTAACCCAGGCATAGTAAGGAAGGAGTCCTACACATGACCTAGGTGCTGTCCTAATGAAGTCATGGACAACGTGAGAATTTAGCGATTGTTTGGAGGGTCTTTCAGGGGTCCGAAGTGCAGGAAGGAGGATCAAAGGACTGCTCTTGGAGGGTGAAGTAGAGAAGGGGAATTTTGGGTTGTTTGAGGGCCAAGTGGATGGGAGGAAGACCCTAACAAGCAGCCACAGAGCTGTGATGCCTTGTTGTAGCTGGCCACAAGAATATATGGTAGGCCAAGGTTGTTAAAGAGGGCTAAACTACCCAGAACCATAGGAAGAAGGGTAAGCCTCCTAACAAAGGGAAACTGCACTCCTTAAGAGAAGATCTAGGTAGAATTGAAGTTGGATATGGGACTATAATGATGCCCTAACTAGGTATACGTGGCAGCATAGGAGTGGACCTCGTATAGTGGGCTAAAGCATGCATTTTAGGTGCTTGGTTTTTGTGAAGCAAAGGTCTGTGATAGGCCACTACAAAATAGGATAGGTGGAAGTGTTAAGGGCTACCATATGCTCACAACAACATGAAGAGGCATCCATCTACTTTTCCTAGTCATTAAGGTAGTTTAAGGTATATTGGGTTGTTGTAGCAATGGGACAATCACAAACATGGTGTTGCAAACACAAATGGGACAAGCAACCATAGGAGTAGTAGTCACGTACAGTGGGACAACTAGGCAATGGTGCTTGTTGGAACAAGGTAAATAAGATAGATAGGTAATGGTGCTTGGTGCCACAAGAAATCATAAGAACAATAGTCACTAACAGTGGGAAAACAATGCTAGTCATGTGATGGCATGGTGCAATAATACCACATGGGACAACAGTGGCAAGCATGGTGTAGCAATGGAACATGGGATAACAGGTACATGGTGTGACAAGGTGCAACAATAGTACTTGGGACAACAATGATACCCAGTGTGGCAAGTACATGGTACAGGCATCATTGGTGAAGCATGATAAGATGTAGCATAGTGATGATGGGTACAGGATGGTGCAACACAGTCAGGTGCAACATGATGATGAGGAGCACCACAACGATAGGTGCAACAAGGCGATGGAGTCACCTTGGAGAATCAGTTGAAGCAACTGTCTTCAACTGAGTTCAGCTACCTCATGTATCAGCTTCTTAGAGCTGATCTATGCTCTTATTTATATAAGTGAAAGTGTTGAGTTTTGTTGTAAATGTATTATCTCTCTCTCTCTCTCTCTCTCTCTCTCTCTCTCTCTCTTTGTTGAACTATTAAAGAACATATAAGAAGAACTGGTCCAGGGTTTCCCCACATTAGGATTTGCCCCTGGCTAGCACCACATCTTGTGTCATCTTGTCCTTGCTTGTCTTCTGTGATCTAGATTTATGTTCTATCAGCAATTTACTTTAATGCTTATGTGATTGCTAATCTGGAAAATACATTGAGCTAACTGTGAAAATTGAAATAAATTTATCTAAGCATATAACATACCTAAAATTAACATGGTATTAGAGCTGAGGTGAAGAGAAAGCCCAAGCAAGAGTGGAGGAGAAATCATTGAAGACAGTTTGGAGAGGACAAAAGGCTCAATGGATTCCTCAACCCTCTTCAAATTCACCAGGGTTGAAGTCGAAGCATTATCAAAATGGCGTAACGGAAACTTGTGATGGCCTACCTAAAGATCGCTTTAATGAGAAGTCCGGATCTAAGGGTGGAAAGAAAGGCAAATGCTTTGTTTGTAATAAGTTCAACCATTATGCGAAGGAGTGTGTGAATGGTAGGGACACATCACTTAATGATGATAACAATAATTCCAGGGACATCTTCAACGATCCGAGGAATGACAGGTAATGTAGGTCATCAAGGAAATAACAAACTCTTCAAAGAAATCAAGGAACCCCAGGTATGAAGGATCAAATATTGTTTCTGATAAGATAAAGATGTGTTATATTGTATTGGTCCTCTACTTCACACTCTTTGGAGATCTAGCTTATTGATTGTAGTGCTTCAAGTCACTTCATTGGATAAAAGGGTTCTCTCTATAATTTGGTAGAGATGGAAACAATCGTGGGATTATACTTGGAGTCGATGCCCCCTATCCCGGAAAAGGGTGTAGAGAATGCTACCCCTCAATTGAATGAGGGTAAATCAATTCATTTAGGAGAATATATTTATGTACCTAATCACAAGAGGAACCTGGTGTCCATTTCAAAAATGAAAGTCAATGGTTTCTGGGTGGCATTCATTGATGGGAATGTATGTGTTTTGAAAGTAGAATTTTCAAAGGTGCTTTTACTCATGGGTTCAGGATTGGAAATTTGTATTAAGTTGCAGGATGGTTCATTGGGGACCATGTCAGTTGAAGCATCTCCTCTATAGCACAGGAGTTCTACGTTGTGGGGCCTTACCCAATGTGAGTTAGATAGTGACAGGGATGCTTGAATTCAAAAAGAACATGAAGGTACATGTCTGAGATGTATCAAAGGAAAATATTACAAGGGGACCATTCCCCTCATGTAGCAAGTCCATAAGTTTGGAACAACTTGAGGGGTTTGTGATTCATGATCAGGAATCTCATGTGTGCAGGTGGAAGAAATCCTTCTATGGCTTCAAGAAAAACACCCTGGGCTTAGTATGAGGGGATTGATAGCTGTCTGATGAAGCTGAAATTCATGATGAGTGAAGCCGATCCAAACCATTGCTTGAAGCTTGTGAATGATAGACCACTTATACCAACACCTTCTGAGGACGACCTATTTCTGACAGGTGTAGACCCTCTCATTTGCAGAAGTAAGAGGGAGTTAGATTTTGGATTTGGAATGGTAAAATTCAATCCCGTGACTACCTCGATGGAGCTTAACTTTCAGAAGTTATGTGCTAGTAATGCTGGGCTATATTTGGGAAATGCCTCTCAGTTTCACAAACTCATTCGCATTAATGTTCTTGGTTAACTTCTGTTTGGATATATGTAGTTAACATGTTCATCTCATATCTGGTTGAGCCTCACTAGATTGATCTGAAGAATCTTCTCAGATACCTTCGGGGCACAATGCCTCATGGATTGAGATACAATGCTGAAAATATGAAGCTGCATGACTATTCGAATGTTGATTGGGCAGACAGCGTGGATGATCACAAGAGCGCTTTTGAGTGTTGGTTCTCTTTGGGTTCTACTTCGATTTCCTAGATGAACAAGAAACAAAATATGGTTTCTTGGAGTACCGCTAAGAGTAAATACATAGTTACAAGTATTATCTCGTGTGAAGTTTCCTAGTTTTGCAAGCTCTTTATTGAGTTATTTGTACACATGATCAATACCACCGTGATCTTCTGTCTCAACCAGGGGGGAATTTGATTGTTGAGGAATATTGTATTCTATGATTGCTCCAGCATATAGACATCAGATACTACCTTATCTGGGATATGGTACATCGATGAGAGAGGAGGCTCCCTCGCATTGAGATTGATGTATAGGTCACACACATTTCATCGAAGCCCCAGGGAAAGGTCAAATTTGGGGCTTTCTTGAACGACTCGTAGTCATTGAGGGACCCTCTTACGAGGGTCCTGCATGATGCATGCATTGAGCTCTGGGAGCTCGGGGCGAGGCTTGGGGTACTTCTTGGAGCAACAAGTGACTTTAGGGCGACTCACCCTCCCCTGATGGTGCATTATGTATAGCGTGAATGGTTCAGTCTTCCCCTACGATAACCCATGGTGATTTAGGGATAGGATGAGTGGTTCTCTTATCAAGGCATCCTACCCTCGTAGTCTGGGACTCATGGGAAGTACCTCTCATCTGGACAATGATTTGGGAAATGGGGTTAGGAACCATAGTAGTACTATCAATGGATGCATTGTTGTATCTCCCATACTCCTTATGCTACGATGACCTCCATTGATCTGGGATCAGTATGAGTGGTTTGAGACACTCTCTTTTAATATTGATTTGGGATCAATGAAACTAACTTTGGGTCAGTAAGAGTGATATGACTCACTCTCTTGGAACTGACCTAGGATCAGTAAGAGTGGTATGACACACTCTCTTCATATGGGATTGACTTCGGGTCAATAGAGAATGGTATGGGACATTCTTGATCAATTCTTCTTCTTCATGGTTTAGCAAAGCAGAGCAGAGCAAAGTAGTGTAGGGAACTAGTGGCAGAGATAGTATAGTCTGACAGATGGATCTGCAGATGGAGTTTTCCCTAGTTGAAAGGGAGTGTTAAAATTGGCAACTAGGGCCCTCCATGTGGGTCATATTATTTATGGCAGCTGATATCTTTGTTGGATCCCTCTCATAGAGAGGTGTAGGATTGATCTAAATATCATCCAATTCTAATAAGTATTGATGGAGTTATGAAAGACGATTCGTCAAGGTCGGCTAGCAACCAAATAACCCACACATGTGCTCAACATTTTAGTATGAAAGGAGGTGACTTGAGAGTCATTTCACACACACTTCTATCTTGCTTTCTCTCCACTTGTATTGGGTTCTAGTGGGAGAGAAATCTAGGAGGAAGTAGCCCTAAGCACAATAGGAAAGGAGGCTAATCTATCTACCCTAGCTATAGTCGTAGCCCTAACTTCTACACATAACCTAGCCGCAGTCATGGAGAGATGCCCTAATTCTCCATGCCATCCCAAGGGTAACCTAGACATAGTAAGGAAGGAGTCCTACGCATGACCTAGGTGTTGTCCTAAAGAGGCCATGGAAAAAGTGAGAATTTAGGGACTCTTTGGAGGGTCTTTTAGGGGTCCAAAGTGTAGGAAGGGGGACCAAAGGACTAGCCTTGGAGTCTGAAGTAGAGAAGGGGAATTTTGGGTTGTTTAAGGGCCAAGTGGAGGGGAGGTAGACCCTAACAGGTAGTCACAGGCCTGTGATGCCTTGTTGTAGCAGGACACAAGCATATAGGGCAGGTTGAGGTTGTTAAAGAGGTCTAGGCTACCCAGAACCACAACAAGAAGGGTCAGCCTCCTAGCAAAGGGCAAGCCCATTCATTAACAATCGATCTGGGCAGAATAAAGGCTGGATATGGGACTATAATGATGCCCTAACGATGCCTACATGGTAGCATAGGAGTGGACCTCGAACAGTGAGTTGAAACATGCATTTTAGGTGCTTGGTGGTGAAATCAATGTAAACTTCGAAAGGGGAACTGATATTGTTACCCATTTCGTAGATACAGCAAAAACGTGACCTGATTTTGAAAAGGGGTGATGCAGAACACACATGTTTTTTTTAGACCATAGTTTTTGACACTTTAATTTTTTTTTATGTACATTACATTTTAGAATGGTAATGGTTTTCATGCTGATTTGAAAAAATGGGTATTCTGCATCAGACCCTTTTCTTAAAAGACCTATTTTTTGGATTTAAATTTTCTAATATATAAAATGTAAATAATTATTTTGTAAATTTGATAATTTTTGAAGTGGTCGTTTTCTTCATATTTTCTTGTTTTTTATTTAAATTTTTTTTTTGTAGTGAGGTTTTTATTGTTTTGTATTTTTAAATTAGAAGGTCAATATTTTGAATTTTCGATATTCTACATATTTATACATCCTTAATTAATTTTTCAATCCACATGAAATAATTGTTTCTAGAAAACAATATTTTTTAACAATGGACATAAAAATAACCATTTTTAACATAAATATAACAAAAAAACTACACGTATTGATTTTTTTTTTGGTAGAATTGACATGTCAAAATCACAATTTTTATATGAAAATTTTAACTAAACATGGTTAAACAATAGTTTCTTTTTATGAATTTGATGTCAAAAAAATAATAATAATCACTTTTCTTTTTGAAAATAATGATTAACTTAAAAATCAATGCGAAAATCGCATATTACAAGTATTGAACGCATAACAACCCTAATTGAGTGTTTATTCTTCCTATAAAATGTCAAAGTCAAAACATTGCAAAGCTTGATTTCCAAGCATAGCTTAAATTTAATCAACAATGTCACGTAATCCAAACTCTTCGTCCTCTAGAGTTTCATCATTGTCTTCTTCCACAATATTTCCTACTTCCTTTTGCTCATCTTCCTCTTCTAATGGATCTTTGATGTCTGTGAATATCCCAATGTATGTCTTTCCAAACATTCCATGTAATGGTGGTTGGGGTTCCTTTGCCTTTTCTGCCATATGTGATTCACTAAAGTCCCCTTTCTTCAACCCAATTTCTTGCATTGCATCTCGAAGAAACTGAAGAGCATTAATTCTTTGCTGAATGAAATTGCACTGTACTAGATATTTTTCAATTGCAATGCAATTTCTTCCTTTTTTAAGGCAACATGCTAGTGTTGTACCTAATTATCAAGCACAAAATAAATAATGAACTAAATTAGTACAATGTCATATTAATTGAAAAATAACATATCGAAATTCAATTCCATATAATAAAACTTACCAGAGCCAGAAAATAAATCTAGAACTCAGTCTCCTTCATTTGAACATATGTCTATAAGATAGTTAATCAATAATTGTGGTTTTTGATAAATGTTAACTATCTCTACTTTTGCTTCTTTGTCTTCATATGTTAGTTTTCTCACAACAGCATCATAAGTCAGTATTTGGCTATGAATCTTTTCGTCTACCTGATTAAAAATCATAGACATATGGCTATCATCTTTTGCCCAACTATCAATATGAATGAATTCACAATCATTTATGAATTGTTGGTCTTCATGGTTAAGAAGATTTGACTTTTGCCTGTAACATGAAATAGTAAAAGTTCAATTAACTTGTACATAAATGAATTTTTCAACATTAATCAAATATACATTTTAAATGTCTAACCATGTAAGCTGCATCCTTGAATTTGTTTTCCCCTTGAGGCTTGACAATATCATTGCCAATTGTGTGTCTGAATGAAATGTCGCAAATCTCCATAATGGTGATGATTTGACTTGCACAAATGTCGCAACCACTTTACTAAGAGGTTGATAAGTATAAGGGTCACTATCATAGTTAATGTTTGGAACGTTGAAACCATGGGGAATACAATGACTAGGGAATAATCCCTTTTAGGCATGAGTTTAGCAATGTCTTCACAGTCACGTTGTATTGCTTGATATTGAATGGTGTCTAGCCCATTCCAAATGAAATGATTAAGAGTTGGATCAAGCTCAACATTCTTAATACGTTGCTTCCTCAGTCTTTCAATCTTTTTTTTTCAATAAAGGTTTTGAAACTATCTGGCGCTCCATTATCATCATTCCTTATCTTTTATAAAATAAAAAAATATATGTGAAGTTATAAATTAAAAATAGTACACAGATGAATAAAAATGAATGTCTAAATCAAGATAGCTTTTTAAATGCAAGATAAAAATATTTTAATGTTGATGTGGAACTTGAATATGGATAGTTGCGTACAACATCATTCCAACTATCTTCATCCAACAATCTAACCATTTGTTCTTGAATTTTCATGTAAACTTTGCGACTACATAGATAAAGTAACAAAAAGTTAATATTATGATTTGTATAACAAATACTACCAAGAACAACATGTTTTATTTAAAAGATAAATATAATCTAGAAATAAATAAAAATAATTCAACAAACTTACTTTTGAAACTCTTCAGACATTTTCTCCAATGATAATTCTCCTGACTTCACATGAGATAATATTGTTTTGACAATTTTTTCATGTTTCACTCCTTGCATCGCCCTCCAAGGTGTGATAGTCATATCATCTGGAAGTTGCTTCATTTTAGGAGTTGATTTATGGTTGCTACATATCAATGGCTTAGACTTTTTGACCCTCTGGTTTTTAATGGCAATGTCTTCCCACATGCTAAAAATCTCATCAATCAACTTCCAAACATATCCAGTTGTAAATACCAATTGGGAAATGTTATCAACACCTCTAAATAAATCACTATTTTTGTTGCCTTTTCCACCTTTTCAATTGGTTTTCTCTTCAATTTGATAGCCTATTTCCATACAACGTTCCTTTCGGAAATCTGCAGTAACATTTATCCTATCCCCACCACATTTTTCTTGAAATTCATTATGAATAAATCTAACCCTTTGGATGAAAGTCATAGACATCCTATATTCATTATCTGAATTATGATCCCATGCCACTAAATTTGCTTCCGTATCTGATAGGCCAGCATAAATGATATATTTCATTGTTTCAAAATGTGGGTTATTAGGATATTCCTCCATCAATTGTCTTTGAGCTTCTATAGAATGGTTCCCCCAAGCACATAATAATTGTATTCAATACATTTTGACTTATCAAATTCTTCTTTGTTGGGAACTTGAAGTGGATTAACAAAAAGCACATAACTAACCACATGAGCATATGGATTGTACCTCATCAATGTCTTCAAGTTGTGAACATGCAGATGATGTGGCTTTCTGATTTGATATTGACATTGTCCTTCACTTTCCTTATAGGTTTGTTTGACATTAAGCTAAAATGTACACCCACCATCAATTAAGTTTCTCTTTGTCAAATTCTGTCGAATAGCATTTTGTTTTGTTTTGATAATGCTATCATCTAAATCATCTCCTGGTGTAATGATTTCTTTGCCTTCTTTTGAAGTTTCACTAGGTTCTTGACTGCTGGTAATGACTATATCAAAATCTTCAAGTTTACTTTTCTTCATCATAACATTCTCAACAGATTTATTCTTGGGCATTTTTACTTTTGGTCTTTTACAACTCTTCTTAGTTCCAATGTCATCTTCAGTAATGGAAAAATATGCTTTACTGTCAGTTTTAACTTCATCGTCCCCAAAAGTAACTTGTTTATCCTTGCTAGATTTATCCAACATAAGTGTTTTTTTTTTCAGATTCTTTGTATGTATTTTTGTAGCATCATCAATTACTACATTTTTCTTGTCTTCCATATCTTCTTTCGACACTGAGTAAAAAATACTGACAACTTTCATGATATCATGCTCTATGAAATGAATGCCTCCCAACCTAATTGAACAACTTTCAACAAAATTCTACCAAACAAAATATCATATGTCAATAAAAACAAAGTTAAAAAAATATAGCGAGACACTTTCAAGAACAAAAAATACAAATATAAATAACAATGCTTGTGATGTTTTGTGTCATCTCATTTACGATTTATTTACACAGCTTTGTAGATACCTCTCTCATGTCATACAATGAATATGAGTAGTCGGTATTTAATCCTTTCATGTGACTTGGGAGCTTTTATAAGTATGTAAACAACTTCAGTGTCCAGTACCAAACACATATCTATGACTCTTCCCATCACCTCAAAAATTCCATTATCATTCAACATATCAATATATAGATATATATTCACATTTGTGCTTTCTTTTTCTTTCACATACCATATTCTTGATGGAAATTTCATCTCTTTTGAATTATTCCAGTCTGAAATCATTTTCTTATGACTTGAGGCACTTGAAAGATTTGTAGTCATGAGCTCAGGTGGAGTTCGTTCACCAATGTTTCTTGAAGATGCACCTTTAAGAGTCTTTGGTCTAGAAAGATTCATAGAAATTTTCTTTGATGCCATTTGCTTGAAAAATAGAAACACATAAATTAGTAAAAAACAAAAACATATTAACTTAACTTAACAACAAAAATATATCATAAATTTCTTATTCGTATAATCATAATCACCCAGCCACTGCTAACGAGTGGGTGGGTGGGTCGGTGGGCCGATGGGAGGTCAGGTGAGGGATGGTGGGGTGCGGTGGGCAGCCGGGCAGGTGAGGGCAGGTAGGGTCGGCGGGTGGGCCAGGTGGGTGTTGGTGAGAGTGGTGTGCGTGTGTGCGTGAGTAGGTGTTGGGTGGAGGCGAGCATGCGGGGGGCGGCCTCCAACCTTCCCATCCTCACCCGCACCTGGCTCCAAGGATAATTTTAGGGGCGAATGTTCGCCCTTTGGCGAAATTAAGGGGTTTTAAATTTTTAGTGGGCGAATATTTTGTATCATAGTACATTTTTACAAATCACCTGAAATAGCCCTTGAAATTAGGACTTACAACCTTCCATTCGCCCATTTTCAAGAATATATTTTATTTAAGTGAATCCATTCGCCCATTTTCAAGAATAGATTTTATTTAAGTGAATCCTATGGGCAAAATACCATATTTACAAAAGAGGTATGGTAAATTAATAGAAATATAAATAAATGAGAGGTATGGTAAATAAATAAAACATTTTTTATATTTACTCCATAAGTCACCTTATATACATGTAAGGGTGTAAACAAATAAAAATATAAGTAAAGTGGAGGTATGGTAAATAAATAAAACGTCTTTTTATACTTACTCAAAAGGTATGGTAAATAAATAAAAATATAAATAAACTAGACGTATGTAAATAAATAAAACCTCTTTTTATATTTAGTCCATAACCCTCGTTCAAGGCTCAATGAAGAGGTTTTATTTAAGTGAATCCTATGGGCCAAATACCATATTTATAAAAGAGGTATGGTAAATTAATAAAAATATAAATAAACGAGAGGTATGGTAAACAGATAAAACATTTTTTTATATTTACTCCATAAGTCAACTTATATTTACGAACACTAAAAAAATGGGCTATATTTAGGTGAAACCTATGGCCAAAATACTATGGGACAAATACCATGGACTAGATAGTTATTAATACCATGAAAAAAACCATTATTAACCCTAATATTAGAATTAATAAAAATAAAAATGGCACATGGTATTGACCCATGGTATTCACCAAAATGGCACATGGTATTGACCCATGGTATTTACCTGGAATGTAGCCTATTTAAATGGGGGAATTAAACCAACATGTAGCCTATGCTAAGATTCACTAGGACTTTACAAAGTTTTATTATTTAGTGAAAGACTCGCGAAGATCTTACAAGATTTTATAATTGAGTAAAATATTCGCCATGCCTGGTGAGAGATTCGCCAAAAAATTATATATACATATTATATTATTGATAAAATCACCTTCCATTTTTCCTATATACCATTGAGATTCTCCCATTTATTATATTTATAAATTTAGGGGGGGTTCTTAAAATTTTCCCTGCCTGGCTCCCTTCCACCCCCATGCCGACCGTCTTCACTCACACCCTCACCCCCTCCTAACTAGCCTTCCCCCTCACTCTCCCTCCCCATGCCCTTCACCACCTTCCCCAACCCCTCCGCCTCCCGCTCCCCCTAACCCACACTCGCCTCCCTCACCTACCCATCTCCTCCCCCTCACCCACACCCCCTTTCCCACCCTCTTCTCCCATCCCTATCCCACCCACGCCCCCTTCCCCTCCCTACCTGCCCTACCTTCCCCTTACCAACCCCCTGACCCCCTCCCTTTCCCCTGCCCCACCTCACCTGTGCCCCCTCTCCCCTACCTGCCCTATCCTCCCCTTTCCCACCCCCCCTCTCATGCCTCCTCTCCACCCCCTCACCTACGTCCCCTCTCCACTACCTCTTCTCCCATAACTCCCCACCTGCTCTACCCTAATGCCCCTAACCCCTCACCTCCCCTCTAGCCTAACGCCCCTAACCCCTCACCTCCCCTCTAGCCTAACGCCCCTAACCCCCTTAACCCTTCCCCCTACCCCCGGCCCTCTCCCCCCAAACTACCCTAAACCCCCCCCTCCCCCTACCCTACCCCCCCCCCCCCCCCTCACCCCCCCCCCTCCCCCTACACCCCTACTCGTGCCCCACTCCCTTCTACCCTCCCCCCCCCCCCGCCCCCACCCTACCCCACCCTACCCCCCCCCATGCCTCCCCTACCCTCCCCTCCCCTCCCCTCCCCCACTCCCTCCCCCACCCAGCCCCGCACATGGGCCTTCCCACTTGCGCCTCCCCCACCCAGCCCCATCCATGGGCCTCCCCCACCCGCCCCCACCCACGGGCCTCCCCCTCCATCCACCGCCTACTACCCCCGGTCCCTCCCCTCTGCTCCCCACCTGCCCCCCACCCACGGGCCTCCCCAGCTGGCCCCTGCCCACAGGCCTCCCCCACTGCCCATGGGCCTCCCCGTCCACCTGCACCCATGGGCCTCCCCTCCGCCCACCACCCATGGCCCCCATGCCGCCCACTGCTCCTGCCCACAGCCTCTGCCTCCACTTGCCACCCTCGCCCACGGCCTCTGCCTCCACCCCCCGTCCATGGCATGCCTCCCCACCTGACTGGTGGCAGGCGAGGGGCAGGTCGCCAGGGTGGCACAAGCCGAGGCCACGCCACCCCCGCAGCCCGCCTCCCTGCCCAAGTCAGGCGGGGAGTGGCCTGCCGGGGTGGCATCGGCTGAGGCCGCGCCACCATGATGGCCCAACCCCCCACCCAACTAGTGGTCGGGCGATTCCCAAAATCGCTCCCCACCCGACTAGTGGCCGAGCGATTCCGGGAATCGCCTGCCACGAGTCAGGCGGGGAGGCGGGCCATGAATGGGGGGCGGAGGTAGAGGCCGAGGTCGAGGGTGGGGGCAGAGGTGGAGGCCATGGGTGAGGGCAGTGGGCGGTGGGTGGGGCGAGGGCCATGAGTGGTGTACAGAGGGGGAGGCCCGTGGGCAGGGGTGGGTGGGGGTGGGTTGGGGAGGCCCATCGGCGAGGGCAGGGTGGGGAGGCTCGTGGACAAGGCTGGGTGGGGGAGGCCTGTGGGTGGGAGCGGGTATGGTGGGCGGGGGGTGGGGCGAGCATCGTGGGCGGGGGCGGGGTGAGCATCGTGGGCGGGGGGTGAGTGGAGTGGGGGCCCGTGCGTGGGGGAGTGGGTGAGGGGGCGGGTGCGGAGGGGCAATGGGGGAGCGGAGGGAAGGGGGAGTGGGTGAGGGGACGAGTGGGGAGGGGGAGTGGGGATGGGGGAGGGGAGGGTGGTGAGGGGGCAAGAGGGGAGGGTGGGGAGGGAGGTGAAGTGAGGGCGAGGGTGGGGAGGGTGGGAGGGTAGAGGGAGGGTGGTGAAGGTGGGGTAGGTAGGGGAAGAGCTGATGGTGGTGAGGAGGGGGGGAGGGTGTAGAAGTGGACGGGGGAGGTGAGGGGTGTAAGGGGGGAGGGTGGTGAGGCATGAGGGGGAGGGGGTGGGCAGTGAGTTAGAGGGAGGGTAGGGGGAGAGGTGGGGGGGCGGTGGGAGAGGTGAGGGAGGTTTGGTAGGGGCGGAGAGGAGGGTGGAGGTGGGGGGGGGATACGGGTAAGGGTTGAGGGTTTTGAGGGAGAGCATGCAGGTCAGGGGTGGGTGAGGGGTCAATGTGGGGGCGGAATGTGGAGGGGGGTTAAGGGGCATGGGCGTGGGGTGTGGGTGAAGGGGGTGAGGATGTCAGGAATGGGGGAAGGTGATAGGAGCGATTCGAGCTGCGACACCCGACCCAACAGCTCTCCCACCCATGACAGATGGGCGAGTTGTTAGGCTACACCCACAGCCCCTAATCCACCCACCCCCTCGCCCTCACACCCCACCCGCTCACCCAACCTCCCTGCCTACCATGGGACACCACAACGGCCCAACCATGGCTATTGGGTGATTGAGTTTTATGGGGCCCACCATGCTCACAATGGACATAATTGTTATTTTGGCTCAGAAAAATTATTAATTTAAAAAAAAAATCTTCTTCATTAAAGTAATTTAATATGAAATTTTTCAAGGAGTCTTTCAAATTCACGAGTCTTTCAACAAACTTCAGAAAACCTGGATGTGATGTGAGTAATAGTGAAAATGAAATTTAATATATAAGTGGAATTACGGAAATGTTTTACCGTACGGTTAATGTTGGATAATTTGTTTTAAATATTATAAAGTGAATATTGTAGCGCTGTTTTACAATGGGTTGAATGTGGGATTAATTTATTTTATAATATATTATAAAATTTGCAAAAAAAAATCAATTGTTTAGTAAATATTATATACCTTGACTATTAAAATAATTAATGTAGAAGTTGTAGTTTACAATTTTAATTTTAATGATTTATTTCATAAAAGAAATTAGTTTACATATTTCAATAAATTGTAGAATAAAATAACGAAGGTAAATAAATCTACCAAACTTTTTGGAGGGAAATGTTTTCGCGAAAATTTTTGGAGTCAAATATTTTCGCGAAACTTTTTGGAGGGGAAATTTCATTCTTTAAGCTATATAATATCTTTAGGAGACTCTCTATTTGTATCATTAAACATCTTCTATTTGAAAGGGATGGATTGTTCTAATAGTGAAGTTTCTATTTATACACCATCAACATCTTCATCACATAACAACTCTATTCATCTTGATGAATATAGCGAGAATTCTTCCACTATGAATAGAAAGTCAATTCCTCCACTTTTTCCTAATTCTAAGGACTATGAGAGTAGCATAGATGAAAGAGGGGATGGAGAATTTCAAATAAATAAAGCGTCACAGATTCCACTTAGTCTTAATTCTAAGGACTATGAAAGTAGCAATAATGAAGAGCATGATGGTGATGTTAAAAATAATGGAGTGTCACAGTGTCCACTTAGTCCTAATTCTGAGGACTATGAGAGCAGCAGTTTTGAAGAGCATGATGGAAAATTTCAAAAGAACGGAGTGTCACGGTGTCCAATTAGTCCTAATTCTAAGGACTATGAGAGCAGCAGTGATGAAGAGCGTGATAATGAATTTCAAAAGAATGGAGTGTCAAAGTTTCCACTTAGTCCTAATTGTAAGGACTATGAGAGCAGTAGTGATGAAGAGCATGATGATGAATTTCAAAAGTATGGAGTGTCACAGTGTCCAGTTAGTCCTAATTCTAAGGACTATGAGAGTAGTAGTGATGAAGATCGGGATGAATTTCAAAATATTGGAGTGTCACTGTTTCCACATAGTCCTAAGTCTAAGGACTATGACAGCAATAGTCATGAAGAGCATGATGATGAATTTCAAAAGAATGGAGTGTCATAGTTTCCTCTAAGTCCTAATTCTAAGGACTATGAGAGTAGCAGTGATGAAGGGCAGGATGATGCACTTAGTCCTAATTCTAATAAGTATAAAGGTAGCAGTGACAAAGGACAGGATGTAGCATATTCAATAAGTAAACAATAACATTTTCGACGTAGTCCTAATTCTATGGACTATGAGAGTAGCACTAACAATGCACATGAGGAAGAATATCCATTAAGCATAGAGTCAAATTTTCCATTCAGTCTGAATTCTAAGGACTATGACAGTAGCACTGAAGAAGGGGAAGATGAAGAATATCCTCCAAGTCAATATTTGAAAAGTAGAGTTGATCATAGTGTGGATAGCATTCCACTTAATGATGATGAAAATCCTTATACAAATGATGATCCAATGATGGAGATGTTTCCAAGAAATATTCTATCGAGGAGTAGGAGTAGACCTTTTCATATCAATGCAAGCTATTCTAGTTATACGAGGGGTAGAGCAAAATATCTGACGAGAAGAAGTTCTATTAGTGCTCTCATTTCAAGTGAATGTTTCCAAAAATATTGCTTGAAACATATGGATTTCAAATTTGCATTAGAAAGCAGGAAGAGATATTTGTCAATGAATAAAAGCATGCAAAATTCATATTTAGTTGGGTGCATGCAATCTACATTGTCAGGTTATGATTATCATATGGACTTTATTTATCTGTAGAAAACCCTTCAAAATGTTTCATTCGATTGGGAATTTTTGTCTCTCCAGAATTCAAGAAAATTTGGAAAAGGATCCCACATTTTATTCAGAAGTACATCATAAAAGACAGTTTGGGCCATTATCAAACACTGCAATGCCATGGATGAAATATTTATTTTCAAAGCATGGAGAGTGTATGCCAAATAGAGAGACAATACATATTCCAGATAATTTTTCAAGACAAGAAATTTACAACTTATACAAAGAATATGCAGAAGTTGTTGAGGGACATGGCAGGTTTATTACATATCAATATTTTGTGAAAGTATGGAAGAAAGAATTCAACACTGTTTGTATTCCTAAGAAGAAAACGATGGGGATTTGCAGTACATGTGATTCTCTTAAATAAAAAAGGGACAAATGTGAAGGGTCAGAAAGAGGTAAGCATTCATAACTTTAACTTGTAAAATTGTAAGTCATAATCTATAAAAACGTATTTCTTAATTAATTTTTTTATGTTGTGTAGATTTAATTGTCAAAGAACTTAAGGAGCATCGTGAACAACAAACAAATGAAAGGAAGAAGTTGTAAAAGAATCAAAAGAAGTGTTATGATAATCCAAATAAATATTTGGGTTTGATAATTGATGGTTTGGACTAGAAGAAAACACTTTTACCACATTTTCTTCGCACACCCAAAAATTTACAGGAGGAAAATTTTATTCACTTTCACTTGGTCGGTTGTATGGTCTCCAATGGGAAAATGTTGCCAAGGTTGTACTTCACAGCTCCAAATATTCATAATGATGAAAATATGAACATAACCATAATTCATGATGTGATTTCTCATTGGTCTGGTAATCTTCCTAAAGTTTGGTATCTACAATTGGACAACACTTGCCGTGAAAACAAAAATCAGGTTGTTTTTGGATATCTAAACATGCTTGTTGAATTGAGAATTTTTCAAAAGGTAAAGGTTGGTTTCCTTCTTGTTGGGCACACTCATGACCATATTGATCAAATTTTCAGTTGTTTTTTAGTCATATTGAGAAGGAAGCAAGTTGCGAGCTTGCCATCACTAATTGAATGTCCTAAGAAATCACACATGTTAGAGCCTACTTTTGATGTGTTGGAAGAAATTGTTGACATGAGAAGGCTTATTCTGGGATCATATGGTGAGGGGAAATGCATTGAACAACTTAATGACATTAGCTTCCAACATCAATTTCGTATCAAAAAAATTGATGGGAAAACACTAATATTGGGCAAGAAGTATTCGACTACTGCAGAATGGGCACCAACATCAGGTTTGCAATTTTTGAAGTTCTTTCTAGATCATCCAATATTTTCATCAAAAATATTGTTATTACAATCAGTTGGTGAAGTTCAGAATGCACGCAGACAAAATAGAGATATAAATTATTCTGATTGGCTGCAAGAAATTAAAAAATGTATTAGATACACATATGAGTACTTTGACATTGCTGATTCAGTTTGGTGGGAGTCATTTTTCAATAATAAAAGTGATATCATTTCAAAAACAACAAATGAAGATATACCTTTGAAAAACCCATTAATTTGGCCACAAAATGTGTTGAATGAACATGAGGAAATAAACACTGTTGAACAACAACAATCTCAAGGTATTACTAATTCTTCATAGGCAAAGGAAAGAGAGATGTATATTGGTTCCAGAATATCTTGTGCACAATGTGAAGCCATGGAAGACCTTTACAGGGTTTCAATACAGGATATTAAGGAGGGTTGCATGATTGCAGTGCTAGCAGATGGACATCCCAATGGATATCCATTCTGGGTTGGTAAGTTTATAAAGTTATTTATAGAAAATTAGGATGTTACAAGTGTTGAAGTACATTGGTATGCCACAAATACACACCCATTCAATGGTGTGTATAAGCCAGAGGTGGTAGTTGACAAAAAAAATGTTGGAAAGAGAAAAATAAAGGGTACAAATATAAATCACCACTGCACAGACATATTAAAATTGGAGGATGTTGACATACTTGTTTATGACTTCAATTTAAAAAAGAGAGGAACTCTTCGCTTCAAGACAATAGAGATTCTGAGAAGGTTGTTACCAGAAGGAACAATGTTGAGATGCGAGTCTGCTGAAAGTAGTCGTAGATTTAGAAGAATTTTGAAACCTGAAATGTTGGGCATGCATGTGGACTCAGATGGGGCACTAGTTGATGAAAGAGAAGAATATGGAACATCTTCGTCAGCATCCAGTCACTCATCTGAAGATGTGAAATTTGATGGTGTGCAAGAAAATATGAGTGATTTTGAATAATTGTTTAAGACGTTTTATATAATTGATGTATGCATTGTATCTTCAAATAAAATTGATGATTTCCATATGGTGTTAAATGAGAAGTACTGAGGCATTTTTATGTTGTTGGATTATAAGTCTTAATTATGGTAATTTTTATTGTTTAAAATATCTAAAATTCAATATTAAATTAGAGATATAATGTATGTTTTATTCAATATACAAATAATGACTTTTGAATTCATTTAGTGATGTAATTTTTTCATAATTTCATGGTTTTCTAATTATATAGTTGAAAAAATTTGAATTTCTTTTGTATCTAGCATGTTATGGTTGAAAACATGTTGAATTTATACACATGAAAGAAAAGTGGTATTCTACCAAAAACATTAATGTGTTTTTTCCTCATAAACAACTTTGTTTGGTTGGTTTTACTAGCATTTTTAAAAAAATTTGAAAATTGACCCTAAAAAAAAATCATTGTTCCAGTATCATCACTTTTTTTTTGAAGCTATATTTTGCACGAAAATTTTGTAGTAAATTTTGTAGTCACTGCCATTTTTAAAACATTTTCAAAATTGACCCCTAAAAAATAAAATCATCGTTATAGTATACACACTTTTCACTTTTAGCACTGTTTTTGCTATTTTTCTGGGGTTTTTTGGCTAGAGTTCCCATTTTCAGTTTATAGTTCCCGTTTCAAAGTTTACATAGTTTGGAACAAAGGACTGTGATAGGCCATTCCAAAATAAGCCAGGTGGAAGTGTTAGGGGATGCCATATGCTCAAAGCAGCACGAAGAGGCAGCCATATACCTTGACTAATCATTAAGGTAGTTTAAGGTATGTTGGGTTGCTATAGCAATGGAACAGCAACAAACATGTTGCTGCAAACACAAATGGGACAACAAGAAATCATAGGAGTAGCTGTCAGTTACAGTGGGACAGTTAGGCAATGGTGGTTGTTGGAAGAAGTTAAATAGGATAGCTAGGTAATGGTGCTTGGTGCCGCAAGCAATCATATGAACAACAGTCACTAGCAGTGGGACAAAAATGTTAGTACTGTGCAGCATGGTGCAACAATTCAAAATGGGACAACAGTGGAAAGCATGGTGAAGCAATAGCACTTGGGACCGCAAGTACATGGTGCAACAAGGTGCAACAATATTACTTGGGATTGCAATGATACTTGGTGCAAAAAGTAGATGGTACAGTCATGAATGGTGAAGCATGATAAGGTGCAACATAGTGATGATGGGTACTACATGGTGCAACATGGTGAGGTGCATCATGATGATGAGGAGCAACACAATGATAGGTGCAGTAAGGTGATGGAGTCATCCTGGAGAATCAGTTGAAGCGACATGTCTTCAACTGAGTTCAGCTACCTCATGTATCATCTTCTTAGATATGATCTATGCTCTTATTTATATAAGTCAAATTGTTTACTTCTATTGTAAATGTATTATCTCTCTCTCTCTCTCTCTCTCTCTCTCTCTCTCTCTGTGCTGAACTATTGAAGAACATATAAGAATAATTAATCAAAGGTTTCCCCACATTGGGGTTTGTACCTGGCTAGCGCCACATCTTGTGTCCTCTTGTCTTGGCTTGTCTTTTATGATCTACATTTATGTTCTATCTGCAATTTACTTCAATGTTGATGTGATTTCTGATCTAGAAAATATATTGAGCTAACTATGGAAATTGAAATAAATTTCTCTAAGCATAGAACATACCTAAAATTAACAAAACTAAAATATCATGAAAGTAAACAATGAGAATTTTAACAATGAACTCCTCCAAGACTCCGTTCATCAACCACATGAATGGACTAGGTGCATTTGTCAGTCCAAATGACATAGGGGACCATTCATACAACTCATCATCGGTCTTGAAAGTTGTCTTCCACTCTATCGCTTCTTTAATATAGATTTAATGGTAACCAATTTTCAAATCAATCTTTGAGAAGTAAGTTGCTCCACTCAAATAGTCCATCATATCATCCATCTATGGAAATGAAAATTTATAGCTAATCGTGATCTTTTTTATTTCTCTGGAATATATACAGATCCTCCACTTGCCATCCTTCTTTGGACTTTGTACGACAATCACAACACATGGACTCAAGCTAATTATTATTAACCCTTTGTCCAACAACTCTAGAACTCGTTTAATTATTTCTTCAATTTCCTTGGGTGTCATTTGATATGCACCCTTATTTTGAAGTTTTTCTCCTGGTATCAAACCTATATGGCGGCTGATGCTTCCTTTAGGTGGAAACTCACTTGGTAAATCGCGTACTACAATATCATTA
Organism: Pinus tabuliformis; assembly: GCA_031772625.1. NCBI lineage: Eukaryota > Viridiplantae > Streptophyta > Pinopsida > Pinales > Pinaceae > Pinus > Pinus tabuliformis. Next base: position 1,440,564,210 of record CM062820.1, read on the forward strand.
AATTCATCCAACATTTCCTTAATTTCAATAGGTAAATATGCAATTTTAGTGTGCATAAGTATTTCCTTTGGTATTGCAAAAATTATTGCCACTTAACAACAATGCATTGGGGCTTCTTGTCTTGGTTGCACCTTCTTCCTTCAATGGTGCAAACGTATGTTTTATGCCATCATTTTCAAAATTATAGCAATTTCTCTCTCCATCATGTATCACTTTCTTGTCAAACTACCATGGCCGACCCAACAGGGTGTGGGAGACATCAATTGGCATTATATCGTAGATTACCTTTTCCTTCTATCTACATATCTGGAACTCAAATTCACATTGTTCATTCAATAACAATTAGTGTCCATTTTGTTGCTAGGATACCATATATAGTGTTGGGTGTTTAATGTTGTCCAATCCCAATTTTTCCACCATTTCTAAGGAAACAAGATTTATAGAGCTCTAGTTGTCAATCACTACCTCGTAGCACTTCCCTTTTTCTTTTAATATAGACCTAAGCATCGATATTATTTGGGTTGGTTCAATAGTTTTTTTTGGCTAGCTTCAACAATACTTTATTCATCATCAATGCTCATCTAGTTTCCAAAATATTTTCTGCCCCAAGTTCCTGCACTGCTATTGCTTATGGCTGAACTATGTGTGCACCATTCTATCCCATATTCCCATTCTATGGACACTCAAAATATCTATGACCCATTTTCCCACATTTGTAGAATTCGTAAACAATCTCTTTGCTTCTTCCTCTACCTCTCTTGTAAGCTTTTCCTCCTTTGGTGCCACCATTTTTCTCTGGCTTCCCTTGCAGTTTTGAGTTTCCAACATTATTCTTTTGAGATGGCTATTTCCCTCTTCCAGTTGACCATAGCTTTCTTCTAGAAAAATCATGCCCCCTACATAAGTTGTACTATCTTTCTATCTTTTCTTCTACCTTCAAGGCATATCGGTATGTTTCTTCCATGGTCCGTAGAGAAATCATGTTGATTTCACCGTCACTATCGATTCTTAAGCCATTAGTATATCTTTTTTTATTTTCTAGGCTTTCCTCTAAATAACTGACTCTCAAGTTAACTATGTAAAATTATTCAATATACTATTTTACTATCAAAGAAATTTGCTGGAGCATTTTCATAGGAGTGTAAAGAGTTAACTAGTCATATTTTGCTAATAATTTATTCTTCATCTTTTCCACCATCCTATGCCAACTTTTGATGAATTCATTATTCCTATTTCTCCTTTCATCCCTCACATTGCCCCACGATAGTGTAGTGTGACCCTTCAACCTTATTACAACAAACTTTACCCTTTTTTCATCGTCCATATCTTCATACTCAACATAATTTTCTAACTCGCTAATCCATTCAAACAATTTTTCAGGTGCTAGGATGCCATCGTAGGTAGATAATTCATGGTCTTGAACTTCAGCCTAATAATGATCTTAATAACTTGAATTTTGGAGGTTCCTCAGTAGGATTTTCTCCTTGTTCCTCGATTTCTTCTTGAGATTCAGTAATATCTCCACCCTCGGGATCTCGTTGTCTTCTTACCTCCATGTCCTCGAAATAAAATTGCAGCCTCCTTATGTCTTCTTTGGGTTATGCATTACCCATGGATCTACCTCCTCAACATTGTGCTCTTCTTGCTCACATAGCCATCTTCTTTCTCTAATACCACAAATTGGTGCAAGGGGGAGTCCAAAAGGAGACATGGATACCAAGACACAATCCATTTTTATTAGCTGCTATGAAATAATTTCATAGCGTCCATTTCATATTAACTATCTAGTCACTATAAATTAATTTCGTAGCATTGTTTGCTACGAAATAATTTTTCAGCACTATTTAAAATTTTGTATTGCAAATTTCAAGAAGGTTAACTGACTCGGGTCTTTGCAAAATTTACTTTCCACGACCTTGAATTTCTCTTTCAGACTGAGAATGATCCCACTCGTCATTATTAGTCAAGGTTTTCATGCTACCTCAAAGCTAATGGTAATAAATCCACTGTGAAGGACGTGACAATATTTGAAATAGGGTGCTTTGTTTCAATGCTCAGTTCACTGTAAATACCTCATGTTATCACTCCTTAATATCATGGCATATTTCTCTTTGGCTTGGGTGACCATTTAAACAAGAATACACAAAATATATGATCAAAACACAATCAATAGGGCTTCAATGCTGATATTCTTAATGTAATTTGATTAAACAAGTAAATTGCGATTAGAAACAATTCATAAGAAAACACTGATTTTCTTCAAACATTGGAATTCGATTCAATTCAAAACCACACCAATGTACAGTCCCATTGGCCATTAAATTACACCATTCACATAGAAAATACTTCCTCATTCACACAAAAGAAAAGTACAAAGATTTTAAACCTATAAGACAACAATTTCACAGAGAAAACAACGAGCCCTCTCTTCTCATCCTTCTCCTTTTTTTTCTTCCAGACACTCATTCTCTCTATAAGAAAAGCTAATATGTAAAAACCTAGAGACATAAGATATGAATTGTTTCATCTTCTATAAAAAACAAAGGAAGCTAAAGAAAACATATTTACAACAGAAAACATATCCTCCACTTATTTAAATAAAAACAAAAATTCCTCCTAAATTAAATATCTAAAATCTATAAACAAATATTCTCTCCCCCGCCATTACCATGTGACAATCCCATCACATGGGAAATATTAGTCCAATATTCATAAAGCTTTGTGCTTGGATTATGCACCTACTATAACTTTACTATGGAATGACCATTTACAAGATCCTTGTTAGGCTCCAAAATTCAAGTGTAGGGAAAATTTTGGAGGATGTTGATCGCAACATCAACATGGTTGTAAACCAATAAAGAATATATTATATACTAATATTATAAAACAATGTTTTTTAGCATTTATTTGATGAATTGACACGTAATATACACATGGTTCATGTGCCTAATAACTTTTATTGCTTATAAACAAATTAAGAAGGTGCACAGGGCTCCACAACTAGTATCCATTATAGAAGATTCAAAGGATGTGTGAACTTCTTCCACACACTACCCCATTCAACAATAATTTTTTGGAGAAATGTTACATAGACTCAATTAACCTCCCATGACATGGATTAGCGGATATTAAAAAAATAATTAAGAATTGGTCTACGATTGACAAAGGCTCAGTTTTGAGTAAATAGAAGTCTCTTCCACATTTATTCAAAGAGTCAAAATGTAGTCAAGACATCGTGCAAGTGATTAATAAAATATTAAAATAATATTTAAGGCTTAATCCAACAATCAATAAAAGCTACCTTCCCGGTATGTATAGGTCTTTTTAGCACTTATTCAACAATGTGTAATGAAGTCATCCTATGAGTGTTTAATAGCATTTACTCTAACACATTGGGTAATGATTGCTAGTTGTAAACAAATCAAGAAGGTCATATCCATTTGTATTGTAAGATAGTCATTCTGGCATTTATTCAACAAATCCATGCGTAATTAGGACATCATTCAAGTGCTTAATAACATTTATTGGTTGTAAACAAATCACGAAGGTGTACATGGCTCCATAACCAATATATGTTGTAGTAGATTGGAAGGATGTATAGAAGAGGGATATGTATGAGAGAACCATTTTTTCTCACTTCCACACCTCCACATACGATCACCCTCTACACATATCAACCTCCCTCAATGCGGAGTAGTGGATATTAAAAAATTAATTAAGCCTTAATCATATGATGAACACACATATTTTTATATATTAATGGAAAGTACTAACGAAATTATAATCATTCATACCAGAGTAATGTTGAAATAGCCATATATTTAGAGTTTGAGAAAACTAAATCCTATTGAATTTTGGTGATGGTTTTTGTTTCTTCATGCTGAAAAGATTTGAAATTTATTTGTTAAAGATGCACATTTTCTAGATCGTTTTGTTGTTTATGCTAAAGACTTCTAAACATAGAATAAATATGTTTTACTATTCCTCTCGTAAAAATCTTGTCAAGGCTAGAATGAATGAGAGAACAGAAGACAATGAAATATGGACCCTCTTTTAGAATCCAGAAGTTAAATAAAGATAAAGCTTAAGTATTATTGTTTCAGTGTTGCAGAAAGAGCCATGTCATAATATAAATTACTAAATAAACCTATAGTCCTTATGAGACCAAAGGCCAAAGTTTAGTACAAAGAAAGTAATGATGTAGCGAGTTCAATTGAAATCCCTGAGAAACTCATAGCTTATATATGTAATCTTTATGCCAAGATCATTTATGGTATTCGTTGTCTTATATGCTCAGTTATTGTCTTGTAGTGGAAAATGATAGTGAAGAAGTTGAGAGTCCTTTGTAATGCAATACAAAAGGAGCGAAGTGATTTTGACGGGGGTTTATTCAATAGTCAAAGCTAGCAACCATTAAAGCTCAAATATAGAGAATGGGGTGAGAATAAATCCAAAACATATTCCAATGAATATGTAAGTATGTGTAATGTAAAGATGTCAATCAAAAATTTATATTTACTTAGGTTGTATACATATGAACAAAGGTTTTCAAAACAAAGTAATCATCATGAGTCACTTTAGGGACACTACCCTAAAATCCATCTAGGTATATTTCTACCTGCAACACCAACTACTCATACATGATCACGTTAAATGTAATAAAGCATGAATTGTAATTTGTCCAAATTTCATCAATTGTGGCCTTTTCTCTTGTTGCATATAATCTAGTTACTCTACTAATTTCCCTATTTGAATTCATGGAAATATTGAAATTTTCAATGACTATAAATATATAATAATTTTGAATTATTTTTAAACTTTCCATCGCAATTGTTTTCATAACTATTGAAAGAAATGAAAGTGGTGCATCATGTAGATTTTTCGTGCATATTCACTCTTAGAAAATAGGTAATTGATAGAAAAGGTTTAATTTTGTTGTTGCAAATTGTTATTTAAGAGCTAAATCTAATTCTTGGAAATAAAAAATAAAAAAAAAGCATATTATTATAATTATGACTGTTGAACTATATGCAATAATGAGTAGGTTTATTTTTGTTTAGTGACACTATATGTGGTGATAAATGGATGAATAATTCAATCAATAAAGTTTTATCGTTGAAATTGTGGGAAATTATCCATTATGTTTGAATCAAACCAACATGGCCTTAATATTGAAGTAGAAGCATCCACAATCATGAGAACACATGATTAGCTCAACCTCTAGGTTAGATAATAGATTTTCTCCATAGCGAACATGTGGCATAGCAAACGTTCATGTCTCAAGAATAAAATTTTTGTTATTGTTCTCGTACATGCATTCCTTAGAATAACTTTTCTCATGTAAATACTTTCTTGTCAAATCAAATATTCAACAAAATCACAAAACATAGTTTATCCATATAATTGCATGTCATTAAAAAAACTAAGTTAAATGCTTAACTAATATGTGCTTTTAAATAACAACTAAGTTTTCTCATATAATAGGGAAATATCCATGTAAAATAACGTGGAAATTAAGGTTTATAAGTGATTTGTGGGATGGAGGTGTATGGAAAAAGTGTGTAGGGGGAGAATGTGCACATACATAAAAAAATTTACACAATCAGTTTAACTTTTTTTCTCATTTACCTAACATTATAAACTACATAAAATCTGATATGCGCATATACTATTTATCTAATATTGGTAGATAGTATATATATCTGATCGAATTCTTAGATATTCACACCATTGTCTCATAAATTGGTTCTCCCACACATACCATATGTTCCGTGAATCCTTTACTCTATATAATTGTATATGTAAAAGCTTAAAATAAAAAAAAATAAGTTGAATTGTTAAAGAAAATTTAGATCTCCCAATTATTTGCGAAGTTCTTTTTATTTTAAAGTTTTTGCTTCACTTCGCACATCCAATATCAGACACATAGATGCTCATCTGCACATTCTTTTCGAGACACATTCTTGATTCTTATTATAGTTCAATTTTTTAATGTCACAACTTATCCATTTACTTTGAAAATAAATAGTATGAATCTAATAGAAATTGCTGACGGTTAATGGTAGAATTTTCCTTATAGAGAAGCGTTCTGTTAAATTGGCATAAGTACAATTGTTCCCCCACAACGTAAGACAACCATGGATGTTTGAAAATTACGCTTTAATCATTGGATTAAGGATATTTGCAAATCAATCATGACAATTATCATAGCCACTATGAAATTTTCTAGAGCTACTAATCACGTAATTCCTTTTTTCCATATTTTAGAATTATTTTGAAACCTATAAAATAACATAAATTAAATTAGGGAAATATTTTAAAACTAGGAAAATATTTTTTGGGTTTTCAAAGCATCGGAAAATGATGTTTTTCACCCGATGTATGACAACCACGAAATCAATTATGATCTACATTGACATAGAGTATAGGAAATGAATTAAAAATAATTATGTACAGACATATTACATGTGAAAATAAAAAGTTATTTATTTGGTAAGTCTGATAAGATGTTATTATCTTTTTCATTGGAGGCATGCAGAGAAGTGCATAGAAGCCCTCGTATGGATTCCAAGTTCGATAATGAGGTAAGGTTAATTCTTCTGTGGTCTAGTTTCATTTAATTATTATTTTTGTATTTCATCTCTTTATTTTTGGTACTTTGACCATTATCTATGATTATTAGGGGTATTGCAATTTGGATATTTCCATTCTTGTTTTGATTTTGCAAATCTGGCTTGAGTAGGAAGTTCAACAAGACTAGATTTATGACTTTGTATCTCTATTCTAGATGGCTTCTTGGGGTTATGTGTCTTTTTTCTTGAGTTTTGTGACTATTCAATTAGATAGTTTGTTTTGGACTACATCCTAGTTCATCGCACTACAAGCGTTAGTGGGTTATTGTTGTTCAAAGGTGGCTTGGTGCTCTGTTTGAAATGGAAGGTTACATTAGGTTAGCCTATCCATAACATCCTCATATTCTATTCTTTTTATTTTATGGTGAAACAAAATATGCCATGTTAGTTAGGCATGTTAAGGAAAGGGATTGGTGAATGAGGAGAGTCTTGTCAGCATCACCGGGAAAGAATCAGTGAGGGTGAGAACGTAGACCGTAGCCCCATCAATAATGTTGATTTTAATGAGCCTGCTTCTCATCAACAAAACTTTGGAAAGGAGCTTAGATATCTCAAGATGTATATGAATATTCATTTAGATAGTTTCTTTTTAGACTACATCCCTATTCATTAGAATACAAGCCTAGGTGGGTTGTTGATGTTCTGGGGTCAGTTCTTTCTCTATTCAATAAGGAAGGTTCTATTTTCTTACCATGTCCTTAACATCCTTGTATTCAACTATTTTAGGGCTTTGGTGAAATAAAAGATGCCGCGACAGTGAGGCAAGGTAAGGAGAGGGGTTAGTGAATGAGGGGAGTCTTGACGGTGTCATCTGGAAAACATTAGTAAGGGTGAGGCTGTAGACCCTAACCCTCTCAGTACAATTAATTTTAATGATTGTGCTTCAAATCAACAAAAATTTTGCAACAAGCTTCGATATCTCAATATGCTTCTGGAATAACTCATAAATGATAGACATGATGACCCGAATATGATCATGTCATTCATGAGTGATCGCTAATCCAATGAGTGGCAGATGTAGGACATATTAGTGAGTCTGCTAAGGGATCAATAGTGCCTACACAAAAACTAGAGTGCTTTGAATAAATATTAGCTCACATAGAGAAGCATGCACACTGTGTATTCCATCCTCCATCGTCACCTAGTTCAGGGATAGATAATCTTGTTTAATAACTGCCCTTAATAGTTAATGTTTCCTTGTTGTGTACTAATCTTAAAAGTTTTGTGGTTCTATGTTCCCTTTTGTTTTTTAGCAATGAAGCAAATTTGAAAATTTGTAATGCTTTTTTATTAATTACCTATTGGCCAATAAATCTCGTAAGAGTGAGGTCAGTAACATTGTTTCAATATTTTTGCATAAATGAAAACCACAAGTTTCACACTCAAAAAAAGAAGAAAAAATATTTGACAATAAATATGAAAAGAGTGTGGTTGGTAATATAGTAACGTATATATTGGAAAACATTAATGTGTATTACGAGTTACATACATGCAACATAAACATAGATGCACAATTCATGATAGTTATATAATTGGTGAAACTTATTATTTGTGTGACGGGAGAATCGTGGAAAGTGACTATGTGCACACATAAAGTGATTGCTAAGTTTGTTTTACTAATTAAAGGATTTGAAAACCTAACCAAAGATGTAAATATTGGACACAAATATATTCAAAAAAAAAAATTATCTAGGAGAAAAATAAGTTATCAGTGCAAATGCTCGTAAGAACTAGAATGATATCCTGATTACAAATTGATTCGCCGAATAAATTCTGAAAAAAAAAATACATTATGGCTACATGATCATTGGTTTATCTTAGGATTAAGAATCAATTAATTTTTTATTAAGCACTAGCCTAGGACATGGGGAATTTTGTTGAGTTTATCTGATACTTTTCTAAAACATTGTTGCATTATTTCAAAATATGTGTATCAAATAACATAAAAATTAACGTTTCATAGTGTGCAAAGGGAGAATTTCTTTGAAGGTGCGGATATGCGCAAGTAAAGTTTCTCCTTCAAATACTCCTCTTTGAGACATATTTTGAATATGCTACAATGCATACTCATTGTTGATAATTCTACACCTTCTTGATTTGTTTAAGGCCAGTGAGAATTGCACAATTCTTCAAAGTAAATGCTATTAAGCCCTCAAACAGTGTCATGATTTCACATATATTTGTCAAATAGATGTTGAAAAGACATATTTACTAGGAGGAGATATTTTTTTAATCATAGGACTAAGACTTAATAAATTTTTCAATATGAATTGTTTTGCACCACGAGAGGTTGGCTGAGTTTATGTCACATTTTGTCAAAACATTGTTTCATTACATGCATAAAGTGTGTCAAATAACATGAAAATTGAACTTTTTCATTGTCACTGTAGATGTGTACAGAGGGGGAATATATGTAGAGGTTCAAAATTGGGAGCATGAAGGTTCTCCTACACATGCAACTCTTCTAAAGGTCCTTTATTATGCACACTAAAAACTAAAAATCTTTCCATGTGATTGAGTGAAGTTGTGAAAATAGTTTTACAGTACCAATTTAAAATTAGTTTTAAAAGTATGAATTTAGTTAATGATTTTTGGTCACTTTAATTGTTTAATAATAAAACAGTCGAGTGCCACATTAATTATCAACCCAGGAAAGTCTGATTATTCCAAAGGTGACTACATACTGTATGTACTCAATCCTAATGGTATTAATTATCTTATGAAATCACTACCCTGTGTTACAGTAGTTACAACCTATTGCAGAAAATAAGGTAAGAACAAATAACTTTAAAGGAAACAAGTATGCAAAAGGAAGTGATGGCTGTCCTGCAACAAAGGATCAAGACCCTATCCTCATAGTAAGGACTTTCGGCACCTGCCTCCATTGTCCAGTTAACATATACACTCTGTAAATCCTAATCACCGGTGAGGCACTCATATGCAACATCAATCAGCTAAAAGGAAAACAGAGTTTCAACAAAATTAAATATCATTAGAAGCAGTAACTGTAATATAAATAGAAATCACACACACACACCACACAACAGAAAGAAGATGGGTGAATCTTGTGATGAAGGTGGGCCCTATCCTTCTCACAAGATTCCCCAGAACACAAGAATTAAAATAAATACTCCGAACAGAATTGTATTCATCTGCTAATAAACCATATTACAGAAAGAGATTCAGTCTCATCCCTTCACTACAAGTTCTGTGTTACAATAGGTTTCCCTCCTCTCCCCTCTCTAATGTAGATGTCTCCACTTTATAGAGGAGACATCTCTTACAACCGACTTTCATACATTCTGTTTCAACCCTTTTGTACCAAAAATAAGAATGTCAGTCCTTGATAACAAAATATTTTTACAGCCATGAGGATCATGATCATTACGGACAATATAGTAATTGGTCAGACTCTTTTGCCGATGCAGATTTGTTACACAAATCCCAATTGTTCCTCAAAATGCGCGTGTTATTCGTGGTGTTTTAGCATCGATGTTCATGTTGTTCTTGTTGTTTCAGCTTCATAGTCTGCGCTGTTTCAGCAACGGAAAAATGTGATCCTGCCAGTTAGGCAGTTTCAGCAATTAGTCAACACTTTAATCAAGTTCAGGGAATAATTATAAAGATAGCATGATTACGTGTTAAATAATTAAACATGTAGTAATGAGGAAAGTTATTCTGTACCTTTTGGAGTGATTAAGCCAAAACACATAGAAAAGGCTTTCACTTAAGGGTTGAAGAGGGTAATACAATGGAAAAATATACAGTCAAAAATAGACAAAATGGGAACCTAACATCCCCCCCAACTGAAAATCTTGCATGTCCAGATGCAACGCCTAATCTGAATTGGAATCAGAATATTGTGCTGAACAGTGTAGATTGCTTATACAGTAAGTGTAGAAAGTGCTCTCAACCATGTCTCTGAATCCTTGGGCATTCTGAATGCTTTTCCATGCTGCCAATTCTTCCTTTTTAGTCAATGAAAATTGAGCCTTGTATTGTTCTCCAGGAAGCCATAAGATAGGGAAATGAAAACGGTACCCAATCCACCGTTCAACACATTGTCTCATGCATTTTACATAAGCAGGTATCCTTGAGATTTCTACCTGTAGATTGAGGGGATTGTAGGGATGGTATTCCCTTCTTTCTTTGGGACACTGTTCCCAGAAAAATTCATTTGATTTTATGGCCAGAGGTCCTTTAGCTTTGACATAATGCTGGTAGTCTTCCAAGATTGCTGCTTCTAGATTCCTAATGTGATCGGTCATGCCTGTCTCTCATAGATTCCGTTGATGTTCCATGAGGAAGATGGATGCATTCTGTGGTTCCGGGTGAATCCAGAGAAGACAATTCTCCTCATTGTGTTGTGCAAACATGAAAGCATTCTGCCAAGTGAATTGGTTGGCCAAAAAGGAAATAAAAGCTCTTATTTGAATATCACCACAAATAGGAAGTAAATTAATCTTTTTATCTTCAGGCATAGCCTCGTTATGAAGAAAGAGTTCGCACAACAAATTCTAATCATTGTTTGGTGCTTCTGCAAAAGTTTCAATGAATTGTTGTGGTGTAGAGACCTGGTGTGGTCTGCCATCCTTTATTGCTTTCAATTGGAGGAACGCCAAGCGTTCTCTCAAGAATACAGAGTAATTAAAAGAAGGCTTTCTTGAATCCAGTAAGCGCTGGACCAAATCGAGGATAAGGGACAGTCTGGCTTTTAATTGCTTATTTTCTTTGTGCTGTGCATGAGACTGTTCCATTGCTTCCCAATTCCTATAGGCATAGTTAAACCATAATGATTTCTGCCGTTGAAATGCCTTTCCTTTGGAAAGCTCATCTTCTTCTCTCCATGTGTAGCTTAATTCTTGAAAAGTAGAAGTCTCTGCACAGTTGTAAAAGATTTTGATTCTGGTTCTTGCTCATCAATAACTTGGGTAGGCCGAGGGGGTTCCATTTCTTCCTCTGGTTTATGCTCATCAATAACTTCGGTAGGTCGGAGTGGTTATGCTTCCTCTTCAGATTTCTGCTCATCACTAACTTGGGTAGGCCGGGGTGGTTCTGCTTCTTCTTCATATTTCTTCTCATCACTAACTTGGGTAGGTCGGGGTGGTTCTATTTCTTCCTCTGAAATCCTTGAAGACCCTGCTAGTTCTTGTGGAATAGGAGGGTGTTCCTTTTTAAATATAACAGGGCTGGCTCCAGTCAATGGGACTGTAATTATTTTATATCCTGCCTAAGTATAGATATGCCCACATTCACTGCACATGTATTCATTGTATTGTTCTTTCTCTACACTTTTTTCAGCTTGAGATGCTACTTGAGCTAACATGTACAAGTTGAGTTCTTCTTTATAGGCTTCCAAAGGAAAAGAAATTTGTTGTTCAGCATTATCTTACTCATGTGCGTCCCCAACAGGTGGTTCTTGTGTTTAACCTATTGGGTCTATTTGTGTATCAGTTTCACCTACGACATCTTCTTCTTGCTCCCCAACAGGTGGTTCTTTTGTTTCACCTATTGGGTCTGTGGCTGGTTCTTGTGTAATAGCCACATGCAGGTCGTCTTCTTTTTGCTCCCCAATAGGTGGTTCTTGTGTTTCACCTGTTGGGTCTGTGGCTGGTTCTTGTGTAACAGCCACTTGTCCTATATCAGCTTGGATGTCTGGTTTGAATTTGTCGACAGCTGGTTCTTGTGAAGCAGCTACCTCTGTTGAGAAAAATGATGTTACAAAATTGTGAACACTTTGAATTTCGGCATCGAGGGTGAAGGAGGTGAAGGGTCAGGGCTATGGGAAATACGAGGTTTTAAAATAAAAGGAGGAACGACCTCTGTTGCTGCAAACAACCTTGTTCATTTCCGAGGTAGGGAACGAGGAGAGACAGTAGTTTTCCTCTTGCGAGGACTTTTACTCAGGGAATCATCAGGAATAGTGGGTGCCTTTACTGAGGCCCTGGTTCTTGTTTTTTACGGGGTTGTAGATTTCTGTTGCTTTTTCCTTTTTAGGAAAGTGATGAGGGTATCCTCGTTTGAATCATTGGTAGGGATGTGAACTATGGGAGTGGACGATTCGGCTTCATCATGGGGTGAGGAGTGCAGCGGATTTTCAGTGCTTAATTGGGGTGTTCCTGCTCCTGGTTGCTGAGTTTCAGCTTCTTGCTGGGAATTTTCTTCATTTTGCTGAGGATTTTCCTCAGCTTGCTGGGGAGGGTTAATGGGGGGAGGTGGGTTATGCAGAGCGAAGCCTCTATTTATCAGGAGTTGGACCAAACGATGGTGTGTGAGACAGAGGAGTTGATGCCTAGTGTTCGCAGTGTAATGTGCCATATTTTTCAGACATCCAAGGAGATAATAAGGCATATTTACTAGACGACCATGCTGCAAATGATTTAATAAGGCAAAGTCATGTTGGTAGACTACCTAGTCGCGACCCTCGCAAGTGAAGTAGTGCTTGACGAATTCTGCAACTTTTGTCCAAGGCGGTGGTAATGACCGAAGCGCAACACCCCTGCCATTTGCTTCCACTTGCTCCCCATGTAGCAGGAAATCTTGCTGTGCATTGAGTATAAGATGCTTCTTGCTGAACCACCGAATCCCGTTGGATGGAAGCCCCAAAATTTGTGGTATGTCTTCATTTGTTACTGGGATTCTGACCCCTTGGATATTAGAATACCCCTCCCTCAAGTTGCATGCAAATTCGAGAACTTGTTGCAAATCAAATTCCGGAAGTCTTCTAAGATAGTCCACCCATCCTGCCTGAAGGAAGATTTGGTATGCATCTAGGTAAAGTTCTAGTAACGCCATCGAGCCCAGTTCATGTCCAGCAGCATCTCCACCCATGGTTACTGTTTTAGGCGGAATACAAAGTGCAGAGCTGAGTTGCCGAAGTCGAAATGGAGCAGAACGTTGCAAAATGAAATTATGACGTGGTCAAGCATAAGCGAGGTGGATTAGACACAACCGAGAGGAATAGGGATGGCGGTGATAGGCATGTCCTGTAATGATTACAATATTTTGGTAATCCCCCCCAACTGCGACTGAATGATATGGTTGGCAGTACGACGCTTTTAGCGGTCATGTCAACTATCTCCTCATTATCTACAATTTAATATTCACACATAATACGCATACCTTTACAATTACATTTGGTTGTTGCACCGAAAAGTGTTACCTCGTCCTTAATAGGTTAATGATCAAAAGGATTTGTAAGGTGTGAGGGTTTTTATCCACGAGGTTTTTATTATTCACGAGAAGCAGTAGTGAAGGGGTATTATTAACAGGATAAATGGTTGATTCCTTTGAATAAAGAACGATATATGTCTTTTTGAAATAATAGTTCATTCTCTGGAGTAAGAATGGGGATATTTAGGAAAAACAGAAAAGATTGGTGTTTAAGCAGTGGGATTTAGTTTTTCAACACTGGAAAGTAGTGTTTCAGCAATGGAAAATGGTGTATCAGCAACGGAAAATGATGTATCAGTAACAGGAAAATGGTGTATCAGCAACGGGAAATGGTGTATCAGCAACGGGAAATGGTGTATCAGCAATGGGAAATGATGTATTAGTAACAGGAAAATGGTGTATCAACAACGGGAAATGGTGTATCAGCAACGGGAAATGATGTATCAGTAACAGGAAATGGATTATGATCTAGAATGACAATGCTTTTCAAATCTGCAGATTAATTCCTCCTATACTAGAATCTTTCTTTTTCAGCCACCATCTAAAGATAAGATCTGCAAAATAATTAATTGTAACATGGCAACCCTTGACATGGATTATTAGTTAAGAAATCTAATCTAAAAATAAATACATAAAGAGGAAATTAAGTGCATTGAGGGATAGCAGATTCCCCCAAAAAGGTATAGTGTATGTCTGTCATGCAAGTAGCTTTGAAATCCTCTTTAGAAATAGGTCGTTGATACAAACGAAGTTGATACCCATTCACTAATAATGGTGTTCTTCTATCATCAATCGTTAGGAGTTTGACTGTTCCATTTGGAAAAACAACATCTACTTCATATGGTCCTAGCCACCTTGTTCTTAATGTCCCTTGAAAATTTTCAAAACGGGAGTCATACAGTAAGGCCCAATTAACTTTTTGGAACTGCTTGTGCTTAATAGTTTTGTCATGCCACCTGGTTCTTTACTGTTGTATCATGGTTGTTTGATGGATGGCATCTAACCTTTTTTCATCCAATTCCTGAAGCTACTGCAACCTAGTTGTCTGTGCGTCAGTCAAATCAAGGTTAACAGCTAAAGCAGTCCTTAAGGTTTTGATCTCAAATTCCACAGGAAAAACAACATTTTTACCATAGAATAATTCATAAGGTGAAAAACCCGTAGTGTTCCTCCAAGTAGTTCCGTAAGCCCATAATGCTTCAGGCAACCTTTGAAACCAGTCCCTTCTATTCTCCTTGATTGTCTTTGTTAAAATGGCTTCTATGAATTTATTTGTACTTTCCACTTGCCCATTTGCTTGGGGGTGATAAGGTGTAGTCATCTTATGCTTAATGTGATATTTCTGGAGTATATCTTTGAAGCCATGAGAATTAAAAGGAGGTCCTCCATCTATGACTAGTTCTCTAAGCAAACCAAACCTAACAAAGATTTCTTCAAATAGAAAAGTTAACACTGATTCTTCATTAACTTTGATGAGTGCCTTAGCTTCTACCCACTTAGTCATATAATCTGTGAAAACCAGTATATAAACTATTTGATTGGATTGAGGATTGATGGGACCTATAAAATCTAGTGCCCATCTTTCAAAAGGTTCAAGTATTACATGGGGTTTAAGTGGCATTTCATCCCTGTGATTAGGCTGGCCCATTCTTTGACAGCTATCACAGGCCCTAACATATTTCTTTGCATCCTTAAAAAGTGAGGGCCAATAGTAACCCATTCGGAGAACTTTGTGTGCTGTTCTTTTATCTGCAAAATGCCCTCCACAAGGGCCATCGTGGCAAACCTTCAATATATCACAAACTTCATCTTCTTTGATGCATCTTCGAATTTCTTGATCGAGTCCTATGTGAAAGAGACACCCACTTATCCAGCTGTACCTAGCACTTTGCTGAACGATCTTTCTTTTCTCTTTGTGCGATAGGTGTGATGGTAGTTTCCCTGCAACTAAGTAATTGGAAATGTCTGCATACCAAGGTGAGTGAGCAAATACTGCAAATAAATATTCATTAGGAAAAGAATCATCTACTGGAATATTTTCATCAGTCTTTAACCGAGAAAGAAAATCAGCAACTACATTTTGTTTACTTGGTTGATCTACGATTGTGATATCAAATTCTTGTAATAATAATAACCATCTGATAACTCAAGCATTTGTAACTGATTTCTTCATTAAATATTTAATGGCCGAGTGATCAGTATGCACAAAAGTAGTGTAACCAGTAATATAATGTCGAAACTTGTTAATAGCATAAATAACTGCTAAGAATTCTTTCTCGGTGACTGTATAATTAAGTTCAGTAGGGGTCATATTTTTACTAATAAAATAGATAGCATAGGGAAGAGTGTTTTCTTCTTGACCCAAGACAGCTCCAATTGCAGTGTCTGAAGCATCAAAGGATATAAGAAAGGGGAGTGCCCAATCAGGTCCTCTTAAAATGGGAGCTGTAGAAAATTGATGTTTAAGTTCATTAAATGCTTTTTGACAACCATCAATCCACTTAAATTTAGCATTTTTCATAAGTAACACAAACAAAGGAGAAGCTATTTTAGAAAAATCCTTGATAAATCTTCTATAATATCCAACATGTCCTAAAAACTTCTTACATTAGTTTGTGTTTTTGGGATAGGCAGAGTCTAAATTACTTGTACCTTAGCTGGATCAACTTGAATTCCTACGAATGAAATGAAGTGTCCCAAAACAATACCTTGATTCATCATCATATGACATTTTTTAGTACTTAAAGCAAGATGTGCTTCTATACACCGTTTAAGTACTTTTTCAAGATTTTGTAAAGCATCTTCAAAATTCACACCATAAGGAGTAAAGTCATCCATAAATATTTCTAAGGAATCATTAAGCATATCAGAAAAAATTCCTATCACCGCCCTTTGAAATGCTGTTGGGGCATTACATAGTCCAAATGGAAGAACTTTATAGGCAAAAGTCCCCCATGGACTAGTAAAAGTGGTCTTGTCTTGATCTTGGGGTGCAATCTTGATCTGATTATAACCACTAAATCCATCCAAAAGGGAAAAGAATCTCTTACCTGCCAAATTATCTAGCAACTGATCAATAAATGGTAAGGGAAAATGATCTTTCTTAGTACCCTTATTCAGAGCTCTATTATCCACACACACTCTCCATTTTCCATTTTTCTTAGGTACTATTACTAATGGTGAAACCCATTCACTATCAGATATAGGATATATGAATCCTGCATTCAACAGTTTTTGAAGTTCTTCTTTCACAATTTCCCTTAAATTGGGATTCATTTGTCGTTGGGGTTGGCAGACTGGGCGAGATCCTTCTTTAATATAAATTTGATGAGTACATAATTCAGAAGAAATTCCCTTCATATCTGTGTAATCCCATGCGAATGATTGTTTATTCTCGTGTAGTAACTTCATTAACTGTTGTGTTTCAGCATCTGTTAAGTTAGGGTTTATATTTAATGTTTTTCCAGGCTCGATTTCGATTGCTATACTTTTGGAGGGGGTGTCAGCTGATGTCTGAGATAAATCTTCAGTTTTAAGATTCTGCTATGATTCAGATTCCAAGATTGAAGTCAAGTGGTCATGTATTTCAGAGTTAACTGAAGAAGGTTCAGAAATAAAGCTACTAATTAATTCATCTTTGCTTGAATCTTTAAAAGTTAGGGCTTGTACGACAGTCAAGATCGGTTGAGTCTCATCTTCTTCATAATCTAACCATACAGAGTTATCATTGTTAATCATAGGCGTGGCATGAGGGTACAGAGTAAGCTGTTTGGTTTCACATCCATTAGAAATTGTCATTGAACCTGACCTAAAATTAATGAACGCATCTGTTGTAGCCAGCCAAGGTCTCCCTAAAATCAATGGATGACCCCCAACTTATTTTTGGTCTCTAACACCACAAAATCAACTGTGTAGTTCCAAGATTCGACTGAAATTATCAGGTCTTCAATGAATCCTTCAGGTTTGATTTTGGAGTGGTCAGCCAACTATAAGATGGTTGGGGTTTCCCTAATAAAAAAATTTAACTGTAGTAACTGTGCTGCTTCAAGTGTCATGATGTTTATTGTAGCACCTAGATCTAATAGAACGCTAGAAACAAAGGTTTTACCAACCTGAACTATGACTGTAGGGTGACCAGGGTCACCATATTTCATAGGAGGATTTTTTCTGACATTAGAGCAGCTAGATCACCCATCACATGAACTGTGAGGGGGTCTTTAACTTTTCTCCCAGGTTTCTTGATACAAATATCTCTAACAGTTCTAGCATAAATCGGTACATCTCTTAGTGCTTGTAAGAGTGGAATTTTAACACACAAATTCTGCAGCTCTCCTAACAGATTAAGAGCAGGTGGCTCAAGTGTTTTGGTAAGAGCCAAACGTTCAGGGAATGGTGGCTCTGCTGCTTTAGCAGTCTTTTTAGAGGATGCTTCGACTATTTCATCATTGTTATTAGAGGATGATCCAACTGTTTCAGCATTAGATGACTTTTCTTTTTCGATTTCTTCTTTATCAGAATCGGAAGTGATGTCATCAATAATGGGTTCAAGTATTCTTCCAGAGCGTAAATGAATGTCAGTGCATTGCCTAGGGGAAACTAGTTGGTTTTGAACATCAATTACTTGCAGAGCTTTATTATTATTCGGGTT
Source organism: Pinus tabuliformis (assembly GCA_031772625.1). Taxonomy (NCBI): domain Eukaryota; kingdom Viridiplantae; phylum Streptophyta; class Pinopsida; order Pinales; family Pinaceae; genus Pinus; species Pinus tabuliformis. The sequence continues at coordinate 1,440,582,663 of CM062820.1, forward strand.
GGGGTTAGGTTGTACAGGTAGCTGAGGTCTTATTGTCTGATTATTAGGTGGGGCATTTGATGGTAAGGAGAGATATTGTTGATACTGAGGTAATTGGTTTGGAAATGGGATTTGTGGAGCTGTCCAATTCAGGTTCCATTGATTAAAATAGGTTTGTTGTAAAGCCATGGGATTCCACATCGTAGGATCAACAAAAGGAGGGCTTGGTTGTTGCATGGGTGGAAAATTCATTTGATTAAGGTGTGGGTACTGCATTTGGTTGAAGGGTGGGTAATTTGTTTGAAAAGGAGGATGATTGTTCCAATGATTAAACGACATGTTAGAATTCATACCTAGTCCTCGTGGTTGCCATTGTCTTCTCTGTGTGAGGAGGTACACTGCTTCAGCTTCTTCTTCAGTTGGCTGCAGTGCTGCCTTTATTCATGGCAAAGAAGGGCATTGTTGAGTCTCATGGTCCTTTTCATAGATAGTGCAGATTGGTACCTTGTCCATGGAGCATTCGCTTAGTGGGTGTTTTTCCCTGCATTTAGAGCAGAAAATAGCCAGAGCAGCTTCTGCTTCTGCCTAATTCTTTTTAACCTGCAAGGTATCAATTTGTGAAGCAAAAGAGCTTAACATTTCAGTTTTAAATTCTTCAAGTAAGTTACCTATTTCGTCCCGTGTTGCTCCTCCACTTGCTGATTTCTTGACTCTTGAGTATGTACTGTCTTTTCTCTTTGGTCTACTTGCTGCTCCTCTCGAACATCTTTTACAAAGATTGATAATCTCATCATAGGATTCCTTAGATATGTCTCCTTTTTCAAGCATATTCAACATATCTAAACAATCATCTTGTACCCCTCTTAGCAGTATTGACTTGAGAATATCCTTACTCATATCAAGATGATTAGATCACTGTAAGTTATATTGTAGCCTTTCCACGAAGTCCTCTAGACTTTCGTCCTCGTTCTAAGTCATCTTGAATAATTCCTCCTTCCTTTCTCTTGTTCGACAATAATCTTGGTATTTAGCCAAAAATTTCTCCTTCATCTGGTCCCATGTTGTAATCACATGAGCTCCCAAGCTCATGAACCATCTTAATGCATTCCCTTTTAATGTGGCTCGAAAATTTTTTAATTTCTAAGCAGAATTAACATAGTCATAGCTTCTACATAGTATATCAAATTCAAAGAGAAATTCATCAGGATCTTCTGTGGATAACCCATGGAAATTGGGTAATGCTGAAAGTGGGATATTTTTCATAGGAGTTGCTCCTCTGGGGAGATTTCCAATGGGGAATTCCAGGGTGGAGAGAGAATTTTCTCCCCTTCCCTCTATTCTGCGACCTCCACCGAAAAGTCCTTCATTGTTATCCTCCATTGGTTGTTTTCCTGATGCGCTTGCCCGATCTTCGGAATTTTCTGTTGGAATTTCAATGTCCTGCACTGGTTCCTCCACCTTAACTTCCTTTTATGGTTCTTCCACTGATCATTCGTCTTCTTCCACCACTTCCTCAATATATTCTGATGATTCTATAACCCTCTCTGGCCCCACTACTTCCTCTGTCTAAAAATCTGTCTGGGAAGAGTGTTGGCTCTGTGGCCTCCGAGAGCTTAACCTCTGGGATGTCTCAACTTTTGAAATAATATCGTCAATAAAAGTTTTTCTTCCTCCTCCCTTGCCTTTGCCGCCTGAATGGTTAACCTTCTTGCATCCTCTCATGCATCCTGCATTTATAAAGAAAAATGTTAATACCCTTAAAATCTTCAGTCACCTTCCCCGGCAACGGCGCCAAAATGTTGGTCACTTTAATTGTTTAATAATAAAACAATCGAGTGCCACATTAACTATCAACCCAGGAAAGTCTGATTATTCCAAAGGTGACTACGTACTATATGTACTGAATCCTATGAAATCCCTACCCCGTGTTACAACAGTTACAGTAGTTACAGCCTATTGCAGAAAATGAAGTAAGAACAAATAACTTTAAAGGAAACAAGTCTGCAAAAGGAAGTGATGGTTGTCCTGCAACAAAGTATCAGGACCCTATCCTCAGAGTAAGGACTTTCAGCATCTGCCTCTGTTGTCCAGTTCACACATACACTCTGTAAATCCTAATCACCGGTGAGGCACTCATATGCAACATCAATCACCTAAAAGGAAAACAGAGTTTCAGCAAAAGTAAATATCATTAGAAGCAATAACTGTACTATAAATAGAAATCACACACACACACACCACACAACAGAAAGAAGATGGGTGAATCTTGTGATGAAGGTGGGCGCTGTCCTTCTCACAAGATTCCCCTGAACACAGGAATTAAAATAAAATACTCAAAACAGAATTGTATTCATCTGCCAATAAAACATATTACAGAAAGAGATTCAGTCTCATCCCTTCACTACAAGTTCTATGTTACAATAGGTTTCCCTCCTCTCCCCTCTCTAATGTAGATGTCTCCTCTTTATAGAGGAGACATATCTTACAACCGATTTTCATACATTCGGTTTCAACCCTTTTGTACCAAAAATAAGAAAGTCAGTTCTTGATAAAAAAAAATTGTTACATCCATGAGGATCATGATCATTATGGCCAATATAGTAATCGGTCAGACTCTTTTGCCGATGTAGATTTGTTACGCAAATCCCAACTGTTCCTCAAAGTGTGTGTGTTGTTCTTGGTGTTTCAGCATCGAGGTTCATGTTGTTCTTGTTGTTTCAGCTTCACAGTTTGCGTTGTTTTCACTGTTTCAGCAACGACAAAATGTGATCCTGCCAGTTAGGCAGTTTCAGCAATTAGCCAACACTTTAATCAACTTCAGGGAATAATTATAAAGATAGCATGATTACGTGTTAAATAATTTAACATGTAGTAATGAGGAAAGTTATTTTGTACCTTTTGGAGTGATTAGGCCAAAACACTTAGCAAAGGCTTTCACTTAAGGGTTGAAGAGGGTAATACAATGGCAAAATATACAGTCAAAAATAGACAAAATGGGAACCTAACAATGATAAGATTAATCCTTAATTATTTTTTTTATATGCGTTAATCTACAATGCAAGAATTTTTTTGAGCTTATGTGACATTTTTCCAATATGTTGTCATGGAATGGTAAATTTTGTGTCAAATACAATGAAAAATAAAATTTTATAGTGTGCAGAATAAGTGCAAGGATGTATAACTTTGTGGGGGTGTAGATGTGGGGGAATACAACTTCTCCCGCATATATCCCCTTTCTACACCTCCTTTTAATCTACTTCGATAGTTACTAGATATGAAGCACTTTGAACCTTCTTCATCTATTTAGAACTAGTGAGAATTACACATTGCTTCAAAGTAAATGCTATTAAGAATTCAAATGATATCCTATGTTTATGTAGATCCCAAATAAATGTAAAAAGTGTGTGTATTTATCAGTAAGAGAGACTTTATTCATAATAGAATTAATCCTTAATTGATTTTCAAATATGCAATGATCTGCATCATGATAGGTTGATTGACTTTATGTTACATTTTGCGAAAATGTTGTCTATAGAACGTGAAAATGTGTATTTCAAAAAATGTGAAAATTTGCCTTTTGCAATGTGCAAAGGGGGGATGTATATAGAGTTGTGGAAATTAGGGAATAAAGGTTCTCTTACAAATACACCACTCCTGCACATCCTTTTGTTGGAATTATGACTTGTATAGTTTTATCCGATTTGTATTGCCATTGATGTCAATGTTGTAGCATCCATTGTAGATTGTTCCCTATGCATGGGTTGTGATTATCTAAATGATGGTAGCTCTAAATGATGCATTGATTTCACCCTTATTATTATCTAGATGATTCCATAGGTTTCGTCTTTGGTAAGGTCTTCATATGATGATACATGTTGGTGAGTTTGACAATGTAGGTCTTTGGGTTCACGTTCATGACTTGTTGTAGAGATGTTTAGCCTAGCCGATTAGTTGATTTCTTAGTTGGTTTGCTTGTAGAGGTGCTACAAAGTTGTGTAGAGGTGTTGTAGGTTGTGTAGATGTCTAAGGAGAGTAGATGGCTTATGAGTCCTCATGTCAACCCTTGGCTTGTTGGCTCATAGGTCAACTTTGTGGTGGCACTTGGTTGTAATGGTAGCCTACTTCTTCAAGTGTCACAAAGTTTGGCAAAGGTTTGGAGGTGCGTGCAGGTGTTGATGAAGGCATGCAAGAAGCTAGAGGAGGTTTTGAGCTAAAGGTCTATTGTTTTATCCTATTTTCTACCACAACCATTAGGAGAGAGTGTCCTCCATGCAGATGTAGGCTTCTAACCAAGAATTTCTAGTTACATGCATGCAGATGTAGGTAATATTTGCTAGTTAATTCCTTGTAGTTGTCACTCTACATGATAATATCTTTACATTTGTCATGCACATAAGAAGTATTTCAACTTGGTAATTACCAGAAACTTCTAACTTAATTAGATAAAGTAAAAATTGGTTCAATTAGTCCTACATTGGGTGTGAATGCATTTATTTCACAAGTAGTGATGGTTATGAAGGGATTTTGCCAAATTTGTCAACCTATGAACCATGTCGAAAAGTGGAATTTCTAAGCAGACTGTATATATCTCACTCTGGATATTAGAAATTGTTGGTTAGTATGTGTGAGAGAGTAAAAGGGATGAAAAAAGGAAGAATTCTATAGATATATTGGTGAACAAAGATACATATTGCATGATTGATAATAGAAATGAACTGCGAAGGTCAGAGGTTTTTAGTAGAGTACTAAAGTAGATATATTAGTTATGCAATCTAGATTGATGGCATAAGAATAATTTGGACAAGAAGCTATTATGTCTATTTGCTAATTGCTTTTGCATGCAAGGAAAGATGTGAATGGAAATGTGCTATAATATTTTAAATGCTTTTGTAGGACTTCATGAGGTTTTTGTTGTATAATTTGGTTGTGATTTGTAGATTAGTGTTGAGGGATTAGTTTTGTATTCATATTTATGTTATTATTGATAAAGATGTGTATGAGAGTGAACATGCAAGAGGATTGATGTGTGACATGGATATTTATACTATTGGTTGTTTCTATTTATTATTTGAGGCTATCTTGCTACTAGGGCTTGATGGCAAAGATGAGTCTTATTGGGCAACGTGCCTTGGTGATCCAATCTGAAAATGAATTAGATCAAGGTTTGTATATATTTGTGGAGGAGTAGCCTCTAGAAATTCAGTGCTTGCTAACTACGAGAAATGATTACGAGCTAGTGGGTTCTAGTAATAATGTTCTGGAAGTGATTGCTTCTCCTGAGTGGTTATAACAACCCCTCATTGATTTTCCATGTAAATAAAATAGAAACAAGGTAATGGAACACGTATTTCAAGTTGAATGGAGGGTAGAAATTACAGTGGCAATCACTTGTGGTTAATTAATGGCTATGGAAATTTGAAAAGGCATTCAAAAAGGAAAAATGGGAGAAGGGGAATGTGAAGATACACAAATTGAATGCAATGGAAACCAGAGGAAAAAATGAATAACAATTAACGAAAAAATAGACATCAATGATAAAAAGGCGTCTAAGAAACAACTGATAACTTTTGGCAATGATTTGTGGAGATGTAGCAAAGGAGAGACAATAAGCATTTGGACAATCAAGTAAAGGAAAGCAAGGGATCGAAAGGAGAAGGTTGGATCAACAACTAAAATAGGAATACTTTTCAGTTAATATGTTGTGTATGTGATTTCCTTGTTTATTTTTGGATGCATGGTATACCTGTGTTGTTCTATGGTTAGGTGTTTTCAATTTCATGCAGATTTGCATAGATTGGTTGTGGTTTCCGCCATTCCTTGTCATTTCCTACATAGCCATGGTGTGTTGGGATTCAATTCTTTTTATTTTTAGATTAGTTCTCAGCTTCCCTATGACTATGGGTTGGGATATGATCTTTTAACCCCTGGAACAACTTGGGTCCCTAGAGGTTGTGGGTTGGGATGGTAGTTCTTTAGAGCATTATAACAACTTGGGTCCCTGGAGGCTGTGTATTGAGATGGAATCCTTGGAGCCCTTGATAGCTTGGTTAGAGACCAAGTTGGTTGATGTTAGTGATTCTTGCACCATATATGTGAGATAACAGTGCTTGGGGGTTGAGGTGTTTTCGCATATTGAAGGCATGGTTGGTTTTATTTTGGTTTAACCCCTATGATCCCACATTGATGACTAAAATATGGTGTGGGGCTTATTGGATGAAAGACAAATTTTGTTCAGCACAATCTATGGTCGAGTGGTATGTGAAAGTCCTTGACTTGGTTGGAATTTTGATATGTTGATATGAGTTATTTTCCTATCATTATCTATGATCACTTGTACGGGCTATTATGGTGATCTTATGCATGATTTTTCATAGTTTCTATTATGGTTTTATGATTTTCTCTAGCTATGGATCTCTCTCATGATTTTTCAAATTACTGGATGGTTGATAAATGTATGGGCTAACAAGCATTTTCTAAACTAGCTAGAGGGGATGAAAGTCAGAAGTTTATGATGAAATATGCATTCATGACATGTAGCTTCCATGTTTACTATCTATTTGATGTAATTTATATCTTGTATTAGGTATGTATTGCCCAAGGTCTTTGTCAATTTTTTATTTTTTTAGCATTTTTATGATTATGGAAAGTTACAGCCATTTATAGGCAGTGGTCTATAGGCTAGCCTAAAAACATGGCATAGATTTGGAAACCACATGCATAAAACAGATGATATTGGGTCAAAACCATGTGGATATAGGCCTATGGGTGCAGTTATAGCCTCCCAATAACATGCACAAAGTGTTATGGGTGTTGTTGGGGTGTAAAATTAGTGAAAAATAGTTCTAGTAAGGGATCGATCACTTGGGATGGTTTGTAGGCTCTTGAGTGATATCTAGTTTCTGAGGGATGTCAGATTACTTCCAGTATGTAGGCCCCAATTCCATAACTACAATTTTGAGGATGCGTCATATCATAGTGACACACAACTAATTTTTACAGCTAAGAGCTTGTCAAAGTGGGAAAATGTGGGAGGAGTCATTACTGGGTGGTATCAGAGCTTCCAGTTTCAAACACTTGGATGGATGGCAGAAATGTATATTATTATGTATACATGTTAACTGTATATGTGTCTACTATGCATGCAACTTGATGGTTATGGTTATTATGTATGTGGTCATCATTACATTTTTTTTTATCGTGCATGACGTTAACCAATAATGTCATTATATATCTATATCATATTAATATGGATTGCTTATGCAAACGAGATAGCCTCCACTACACTACACTAAGGTATGATTTTGATTATGTTTATTTTTGGTTTATCTAACATGACATGTTTCAAGGAAATAAGAGATCAGAGAAGAAGAGTAGAGTAGTGGACTATAGTTAACATGGCTCCCATTATAGGCCTGATGTGAATTCTATGAAATGAGAAAGCAACGAGAAGAGTATTCTCCTGATATACCAGATAAACTAAGAAGTTTGAAGGAAAAAATTAGAAGTTGCAAGGTATATAATAGAATTTTTAGTTAAGCACATCAAAGGCTTACCAAAGCTCAAGAAAGGCCAGCCTAGGTTAATGTAGTCATTCTTCGGAGCCTAGAAAATTGGAAGAAGAATAGATAGCTAAGGATCAACCATGGATAAAGATGATACATTTATAGGTGGAAGATCATTCGATACACCTGACAGGAGGGCTAGGACTCACAGATCTCATTCTAGATTTGGTTTTGCGAGACATCATCACCATCACCACTCTAATATGTATAGGAGGACTAAGAGAGGGATAATTTCCAGATGATTTCAAAAAAGCTAAGTATCCTAATTTGGATGGTGGGTTGGCTAATGCAGAAGATAAAAAGGCTTGAATTCATGGGATAAGTTTGAAAGATTATTGAAGAAGTACATATCTAATAGGTATTATGACAGAAAGGCTAAGGATTTCTATGATCTCAGAATTCAGGTAACAAGGAAAATGTTTCTTTGTAAAAGAATTTCAATGGAATGGAGAGAGGACATGGGTCTAAGGATGTGGACCACTAGATTATAGGAAATGAAAAAGAACCATTGTGGTGTTGAACCTTTGGCAGAGGACATCATAGGAAGGATTTCCCATTGTATTAAAGTTGTGTAGTAATATCGTGAGAGGCCTCATTTATACAACACGCAAGATGTGTGGAAAGTTAGGGTTGTAAGTCAGATCATTCCTCAAATCTATGAGGAAGTGGATAGCTAGAAGGTACATCATCGAGCATCCATTATCAAGATGGATGGTGGAACCAGAGGGATATTTCTCGGTAGAGCCTCAATGGATATGGAAGTTGAAGGAGCTCAAGCTCCAGACTCAAGTGATAAAGAAATTTAAAGTGCATGGAAGAACTCTAAGTCAAGGGATCTACATAGAAGATGATTGATCAGATGCAGGAATAGTAGCTGGTTTCTAATTATAGTTTAATTAGTTAAGGGAATCGAAATCCCTTGGGAGATTATATGTGGAGGATTTCAGTTGTATGGAAACATGATGGGTGTAACAAGGCAAGATAACTAGTATATTGTTATACTTATTAATGCACTGATAGTTGTGTTTTTATGGAAGTATGATGCAACAAATTGCATGGAAAAAGAGACTGACATAGATATTGAGGAAGGATCTAGTTCAGCTTTACCTTGGTAGCACTAGGAACCATGGGAATTGAGCAATGGTGTAACTTCAAGGTTTTGTGATTTGGGTGTTTCCTAATTTCTTTGTGCTTGAGCTTTTGTTTTGATTGTGTATGGTGAATGGCAATGTCACCCTGTTTGTGGTGTTGTATTATTGTTTTGCTTTCCATGTTTTATTTATCTTCTCTTCTTTTTCTTTCCATTTATGTTTTACGGGTCTTGGGAATCGGTCAGGGGAAGAGGAAGTTAATGGAGATCGTGGAGGGCTGATTGAAACCTAACAGGTAATGTAAGACTTGAATGACGCCTGACACACAAAGAAGGGAAACTAGAGGAAAGAAAATGACAACCAATCGTTTTGGTTTGATCCATTATGGTAAATGGATAGTGGTAAGACAATCATGAGAAAGATAACAAGAAAGGTAAAGTAAATGGATTCGAGGCATCAAATTCCTTATCTAAGTTGGGAACAATTGTTCTCATTGTTGGGAATGTGTTGCATGAATAAAGGAAGTTGTATTAATCTTGACATTATGAACATTGGTGATTGTGTTTTGATCAAGATTATGTTAATGTTTATATATATATATATATATATGTATGAGTGTCATTGCCTAATAGGGCCATCAAGGATCATTTTTGTGGAAGAATGATTTCTTTATACAGGTGAATGTCATGAAAAGATTCTTGGTTTATAGGGAATAAAGTGGGTAGAGTAGTCCTGAAAGATGTATGAGGTTAGTATCACATGGATATGATTTTGATATTATGTTCTTATAAATATGCCTATGTTTATGTTATCGTAAGAAATGTTGAAGGATACATCAACAAAATGAAAGCAGTGTGATCTACAATTTATTGGGACATGCAGGGTGAGTGGAAAGAGCTACATACCCAGTATATGGGTTGTGGATGCTTGCAACAAAGCATGTGAAAGACACTAGATGGAAGGTTTCTTGGTAGATAAAATGTGGTCTCTAGATGTGCAATACTTTTCATATGTACATGATGTACATGTTGCGGTATCTACATATTGTACATGTGGTGTTATGTATATTTTATACATTTTGTGTTACGTACATGTTTTGTATGTTTTGTTATGTGCGTGTTGAACATGTGGTGTTGGGTTTTGTACATGTTGTACATATCGTAAAGGTTGTATTTTGTATGTTTTACATATTGTGTTGTCTATGTGTTTGACAGTGCCATGTGTATTGTGTATATGTTATGTTGCACACCATGTGTAGGTGTATCTGTAGTGTCGTACATTATGTTTATATGCACATGTTGGGTATTAGTTCCCAGAATCCCTGGAGGTTGTGGGTTAGAGCCTATAATTCCTTGGGCTCCCTAGAAGTTGTGGGTTTCATGCCCGTAATAGTTTGGGTTTCTTGGAAGTTGTCGGTTGGAGCCCTATAATAGAATGGGTCTGTTGGATGCTATTGGTAGATCCCTATAACAACTTGGGATTCCCTGGAGGTTGTGGGTGAGATATTAGTGTTGGGCCTCATGGAAAAAAAACCAATATTGAGTTTATTATATTATGGGTGAAGGATGTATAGTCTTTCGATTCCCTTGTTTTTGATTCTACATATCAAATAGAAGAGAAGTGTTTGTTGGGTCTGGAAACTGATCTGATGTGTATACAGAATGATTAAAGAACAAAGGTAGAATAAAAGAGCTAATTTAAAAGATAATTATTAGTATTTAATTTCATTCTAATTTCAAAATTATGCACATAATCTATTAATATGATTTATAATTTTTTATTTTTGAGCTAACCATATGTGATATGTTTATATATGAAGTTTTAATCGATAGCTAATTTGACTTTGTTTGGTAGGAAGTAAACATAATTGCAAGTATGCCTTATTGATGAGTTATAAACGAGGTATGATTTGAATTTATTACAACTCATTTTGTGTCTAATAGAAAGAATGTGCTTGGTACTGGAAAAGATTGAAATTCCTACGTTCAGTTGATTGGAACTAAATGCAAGAATGCTAGCAACAATAGTGAAAGGAAATGAAACATGAAACAATTTGTTGGTAAAGAAATCAAGAGCGGGGCTATTATGGGACACCAATATCCAATAATTTCCACTCATTTCCATTTGTATGCCATGACTGGGTTTCAAGGTAGGAATATGCCTTGGTTTCTAGACCTTCTAATTCTAGAAAACCTTGGAAAGGGACGAATCACTAGAGAAGAGGATGTCGAGGAACTTGGAAAGTGAGTGAGTACACAGAAGGGGGTGAGTAGATTGCTTGAGGGACTATGATGTAGGGAAGGGAAGGCCATGGAATAAATTGTTTTTGGTCATTATAATTTCCAGATGAAATCATAATCACATTGGCTTTGTTGCCTCACACAATGCGCCAATAATTGTTAACTAAGAGAACAAGTAGTGCGAGGATTTTAGTGCTGGACATTATAACAAGGCTTTGAATTTGGTAGTTTATTCTAGATTTCCTTAGAATGAGGTGAATCTTGATAGTAGTTTTGAGGGTGGAGGTGTGAGCCTATGGATTCCCTTAGCATTGATGTGGACAATATATCCTTTTATTTGTTTCTTGAGAAAATGTGTTTGATATATTATATATATAGAAATATTTGTGTGTGTGTGTGTGTTTATATGTTTATATATATATATATGTGTGTGTGTGTGTGTGTGTGTGTGTGTGTGTGTGTGTATTGTAAATACTAAAATGAATTGTGTTATAATGCTCCATATGCACTATGTTTGTCATGGTTTAACATTTTGGTATGATGTAAATGATGCATTTAGAAGTGTTACAAAGATGCATGGAAAGCATGTTTTTTCGGTTCTAAGCATTATTAAACACAAAGGTTAGTGTTTCCCCCAAGGGGAAGGGGTTTGTAACAACACATCATCGACTTTTCATGTATATAAAATAGAACCAAGGTCTTGGGACATGTATTTCAATTCAAATGGTGGGTAAACATTATAATGGTCCTCACAAGTGGTTAATTAATTGATATGGAAATTGGAAAAGGAATTTGAAAAGTTCAATAGGCAATATATGGAATTTAGCTATGAGAATAAAGGAAAATAGGATAAAAGGAATGTGAAGAGACACAAATTTGAAGGTAAGGGAAATTAGAGGAAAAAGGAAGGAAAATGAAAGAAAAATGAGAGATCAATGGTAAAAAGAAACCTTAGAAAGAGTTGACAACTTTTTCCCAACTTTTGAGTAGGTGTAGCAAAGGAAAGAGAACAAGCACTTGGATAAGAAAGAAAACGAAAGAAAGGGATCACAAGGAGAAGGTTAGATTAGCAACTACAATAGGGATACTTTTCAAGTATTAGGTTTCATGTGTGATCTCCTTTATAGTTTTTGGATGTTTGATATATGCATGAGGTTTTATGGTTATGTGTTTTCATTGGCATAGATATTTTCGTGTATTCACAATGGTTTGATCCTTGCGTTGCACTTTCCTAGATAACCATGGTGTGGTGGGTTCTCCATTTTTTTGATTTTATGATTACTTCTTAGGTTCACTATGATAACAAGTTGGGATAGGATCCTTAAACCCTAGAATAGCTTGGGTCACTTGTGGATGTGGGTTGCGATGGAAATTTTCTAGAACCCCATAACAGCTTGGATCTATAAAGGTTGTAGGTTCAGAAGGAATCCCTAGAGCCCTTGACAGCTTGGGTAGAGACCAATATGGTTGTTCTTAGTGATTTCTAGACCGTATAGGTGAGATCACTCTGCTTGAGGGTAGAGGTGGTGTTGCCTCTAGAATCAATTTCTTATTCTATTTTTGTTTAACCCTTATGATCCCACATTCATGCTTGAAATATGGTGCAGGGTAAATTCAATCAAAGAGATATGTGGTTCAACCCAATCTATGGTTGGTTGGTACGTGGAAGTCCTCGACATGGGTGGCATTTTCATATGTTAATATAAGCTATTTTCCTATTGTGATCTATGATCGCTTGTACTGGTTATTAAGGTGATATTATGAATTAGTTTTCATAGTTTCTATTACAGTTATATGTTGGCTATATGCATGGTTTTATGATGTGCTCTATATGTTGATCTCTCTCATGATTTGATAATTTTCTAGATGCTAGATGAAGGCATGGGCTAACAAGTATTTTTGTAGCTATCTAGAAAGGGAATAGAGCTCTCTTGGTGATTTTTAGATGAAGTTCAGAGGTTTATGATTAGATATGCATTTATCACCTGTAGCCTTCATATTTACTATGCATTTTATGAAACGACTATCTTGTATTAGGCATGTCTAACCCAATACCTTTCTCAATTTTTGACTTTTTAGCATTGTTATCCTCATTGTCATGGTTTTGGAAAGTTATAGGTAGTTTTGGGTAGTAGTCTAGAGGCTATCTTGAAAAAGTGGCATAAATCTCATGATTGAATGCACAAAACAGAGGAAATCAATTCATAACCACATGGAGACATGCCTATGGGTGTGATTATAGCATTCAAACCACATGGATGAAGTGTTATGGGTGCAGTTGAGGAGTAAAACTAGTGAAAATGAGTTCTAGCAAAAGGATTGATCACTTGGTGTGTTTGGTATCCTCCTAAATGTTATCTATTCTTTGAGGGATGTCAGATTACTTTTGGTTTGTAGGCCCCAATTTCATAACTACAACTTGGATATTGTATAATATCTTAGAGACACTAAACTAATTTTACCCTGGAGGGCTTGACAAAGTGCATAAATGTTGGAGGAGGCATTACAATGGTAGCTGAAATATTTGGCGGTCACAAACTCACTATATTTTTGGGAGCGAGTCCCTTGGATGGTGGTGGCTAACTATTTGTACATGAGGTCGAGCCCTGGTGGTAGCCAACAATATATATAAAATACATTTTTTTGGTTGGAACATAATAGAAAATTAGAGCAACATAACAGAAGAGAGGGTGGATTTTCTCCTGAAATGGTTTCCACCACATATCATGTGTTCTCATCTGTTTTATGGTTTTGTTGTGCATTGTTTCTCTTATGGTTTTTTTCGCTTAGCTACTCACATCCTTATATGTTTATGCAATGATATATTAATGTTTTATTGTTTAAATTAGTTCTTGAATTAGTTGAAATTAAGGTAAAAATATATCGTAAGGCACATTAATGATTCACCCTCCCTCTTAGTATTGCTCAAGGTTTCCAAAAAATGGTATCATAGTGGAGCTCTTCATTCAAACTTAATTGTTTGAGAGTAGATCTAGGAAGTGTAGAATATTTTTTTTCAGGATGAATCATCAAAGGAATATATGTTCTATCCATGACAAAGTTCCTTATATAGGAAACAAAACTCAAATCTCAATTGGAATATTTTGGTGTTGACATTTGGTGATGCGTTTATGAAGGATATGGAGATAATTTGATCCGAGAAAATGTGACGGAAAATGGTGCTCAAGAAAGAGGAATTATTTATGAAAATCTCCATACTGCAGATATTGGCAAAATTTTAGATTTGAAATCTATTAAGGATAATTGGGACAAAATACATATGTCAGATGTAACCAACCCTAGAAATAGTCATGAAAAAGTGAAGAAAAAGGGATCCAAGAAGAAATAAGCTCCACTTGAACAAGTTGTGCACAAGGACAACAAATTTTAAGGTATAAGCCATAATTAGTTATTTTTGAGTTATGTTTTAGATAGAAGTGATGATAACAATTCAGATATCGTTAGTAAGGAAGATGATGGTCATAGTTTTATGCTCCTTAAGGTTGAATATGAATCTGCCATGGATTTTATGGAAGAAATTTCTACAGAAGTTGGTAGACTAACAAATGCATGTAGGGAAAAATATAGGAGATTGTAGATATGGGATGAAAACGACAAAAATCTCAAGCAGTATATCACTACATTGAGGAACCAACTACCATAATAAAAAATAATTCAAGAAACTATGCGTAGCAACTAAAAAAGAAAAAAAATATGTGGAAGCGCTTGAAGATGTAATAGACAAATTGAGAAAGTACCTTGAGGATAAATATTACAAAGTAAAGAAAGTAAAGATAATTATAGAACTGAATAGATCTGGCTGTGGGTTTCAAAATGGAGAGGCAATTTCCCATATAGGAAAGAACAACAAAGGAGAACCAGAAAGCAATGCAGTGAAGGATGTGATTAGAAATGCCAGTATTAGAGGAAATGAGCAACAAATCCATCACCAACAACAAAGAAGAGAAACAATAGGATATTTCACATATAAAAGATCATTGAATATTATGATTGATGGTAGGAGATTTCTGAGGAGGAGTGAAAACTCCTTTGACCCTTTGATGGATGAGATTGAGTGTTTCAATTTTCACAATTTTTGACATGTGCCTCCTACTTGTAGGATAAAAATGTGCACATCTATGCAGTAGCTTGGTCAACCAGGAAGAGACCAACGTTTAGGTATACAATTTCATTTAATGGTTATTGTTTTTCTTGTAACCTAGCTACCCACAAAGTCATTCATTACACATATAGGATGAGAAGATCGCGATCTGACATGAGAAAAAAAACAGTTAGATCCTTTGCCTTCATATCTTGGTCATATATAGTGTTATTTATGTCAAAATTTTAGGCTCATGACCAAATATTGGAAGATACCTAGTGTTGAAGGAAATGCAACTAGGTTCACTCTTCATAAATGTACTTTTGATATTTGTATTTATTCAAGAAAAGAAATATTATTTTTATAATATATGTCAATGATTTTCTTGCTCATTGAAATGGGTATAGCATGTGTTAAAGTGATATAAGTGAGTCAACAAGTCTCCTCCAAGAAAATTCAAGTCTCCTCCAAAGTAAGGACATCATCAAAGAGTCTCCTCCAAGCATGTGACACCACCAATGTGTTGGGCCATGAATACGACCACATTTTTAACACTTATTTCATCCATTTTTACTTTTCTTTATCATGTTATTAATCACAGTTTATCATATAATTCTATTTTATAATGATTTATGCTCTTATGAATTAATATTATTTCTTCTCCTTTATTTCTAATAAATTGATGATTATGAGTGATTTTATCAATGATAGTTTTAATAAATTGGTTGTAACATTATTCACCATTTTTAAACTCCAGGATAATTTCTAGCTTGAAGAATTGACCATTAAAAGTGCCAACTCATAAATTCGCCGGAATAAGAAGTGATAGTTTTGCGGTTGAGATTCTAAGCAAATGAAGAAGAATTTGGAAAATATGGAACATGTGTTTTGTCCAGAACGGATCAAGTTAACTTTAACAAAGAACAACTTGCCCAAATTCGATTTGTATTGAGAGAAACACAAGGTTCTTTGAGCACGATTTTCTCCGATTTGTTGTGGCAGTTGTCCTCCAAATCTCAACTGCAAAGCCAAATTCGCCTTGCTCTTGTTGATCAATTGGTTAGAGGCAAACCGATTTTGTAATAGGAATCATGTTGTACTTATCCTTATTGTAACTTCTCTCTGATCTCTCTCTATTTAAATGAAAACAGAGATCAGAGATGGGGATGATTTCAGATGGCTAAGAGAATGGAGAATTGAGGATTTAGAATTAGAGATTTAGAATTAAGAATTCATGATAGGATAGGAGGAAGAAACGATTGTTTCATGCTGTAAGTCTTAAAGCTCCAGGTGTTGTAATGATTTCACCATTTAATGATCAATGCCTAATTTGGGATTTGTTGTTCATTATTTTCATCTGAAGTAACCCAGCAGCATCCGCTGGTGGCTAAGGGCCCTGCCTCTGGTGGAGTACGCTGCTGCTACTGTACTATTACGTTTGGTTTATGCGTGGTTTTCTTATCAGTGTTATTTGGTAATCTGATATGTTTTGTTAGTTTACATCACACGCTCTGTTATGTTTGATTTATTAAAGTTTCTGAGGACATAACCATTGTATTAACTTTGCAACGTATTACTGTTCTTTTAAGTACTAATATAATATCACCGGTCTTTACAGAATATTTTTGCTGTTCAATTACAGATCCTCTCTACTGTGCACCTATTCATTTGTGTTACGAAATTCATCTTAGTGATTATGTCTCTGCGATTATTGAATTTATAGACATTGATGTTCCATTCTGAAATACATTTGTACTCTTTATAACTGAGACTAATAATTGGATTACCAAGATCAGATTACTATTAAGGTGTGTCGTGTGCATGTATGTGTGGTTTTCAAGCGTTGTTCTGTAATTCATTATTAATGAGTTCTATTCCATTTTTGTGTGTTGTTCAATTCGTCCTTAAGAGTGAAGGATTTCCATTTGATTCATGTAGGATACGATTGCTACATTTATTTCCTTAGACTAAGGTTTTGCTATTCATTACAGGTTGCTATTAATTTGGCTTTGCTATTGTTCATTTTCATTAATTAGAGTTTGTTGTTCAGATTCCTTTAATTACAGTTTGCTGCCCATTTACTTCGATGTTCATTTTCGTTGGTTAATTGCAAGAGTTTGCTTTTAAAGAGTTTTCCTAATTTACTTTCAATAGCAGCTTTAGTTCAAATTCTATTTCCTTTTAATTGCTTTAATGTAGGGTTGTCAACTGTAGAGAACATTGGTTACTGTTTCCTCATTCTCAAATTGATTGTCTTGTTCTAGTTTGATTTCAATTGTATCAGTCTCTAGAGGAATGAGTTATTGCTATTGTATCCTCGATTGATGTTTGCTAAGTGAATAGTTGGATTTCAGAGCATTTGAGTTTATGTTGTTGTAGTTAGCTTTCTTTTCAAGCATTCATTTACTCTTGTATTTTGAGCACTGTACTACATCTTTCATTACATTACTCTCGAGTAAATAACCGCCTCAGACTGAGTACACTCTTGGAAGAAAAAGTCGTCCCTCGGTTGACAATTAATGTGAAGGTAATTAGGAGTTAAAAAGAGACATTTTTATTGCTAGAAATTTTTGCGCAGTTGCTGGGGAGAGTGTAGCAATTTTTAAAAGAGTAGTGTGCATTTGATGAGTGCCTTTTAGGAAAGAATTGGGTATTAAAAACGGAAGGTAAGAACCTGCGTACGGAGCATGTAGAAGCCCTACTCCCCCACCCGCTTTCCAACAGAATTGTTAAAGAACTTAGGGTAGAAATAAATGTTTGAATTTATGTGTGAATGATAAAAAAAAAAAAAAAAAATTGAAATTTTGAAAAAACAAATCTCATGATTTCACTCAAGTGGTGGTGTAAGCACCACCCATTTCACTAACTGATTGACAGGAACATTTGAAGAAGGAGCCTTGAAGAAACACATGAAGAACATCTTCTATTA
The DNA here is from genome assembly GCA_031772625.1 of Pinus tabuliformis. Taxonomy (NCBI): domain Eukaryota; kingdom Viridiplantae; phylum Streptophyta; class Pinopsida; order Pinales; family Pinaceae; genus Pinus; species Pinus tabuliformis. The sequence goes on from CM062820.1 coordinate 1,440,600,566, forward strand.
CGTTAAGAAATGACTCACATTGCAACTTTTGAATTTCCTATCAAAGATCTAGGAGGAGTGACACAAATGCACATAATTCCCCCACCTTCTCTACCAAATTTTCATGGCTGGACAAATGAAGACCCAGATACATTTTTATTTGAGTTTGAAGTACTTTGTAGAGGATATTATTATTGTACTAATGATCAAAGATTGAGAGTGTTCCCTCTTACTCTAAAAGGAGCAGCTCTCCAATGGTTTATGAGCCTAGGTGGGAATTGCATCCAAACATTGGAGGACATGAAGAACATATTCTTGAAGAAGTACCAAGACTATTGCAAGGCAATTGAAGATATTTTCAATATGATACAAGGGGAACATGAAAGCTTGGAGGACTATGTAGATCGATTTCAATATAACCTTCAAAAATCAAAGCATAAGCATTTGGAAAAAGAAATCTTAAAAACACTTCTTCTTAAGGGAATCAAAGACGAGTTTTTAGAACTCTTAAATCTGATAGGAAAAGGTAATGTTTTTCAGTTATCATATGATGATGTTTGTGAGTTGTGCATAAGGTATTCAAGAGGAATCTCCAAGGCTGGTAAGAATTCTAGAGATGTTTGTTCTTTCTTTTCCAAATCTGCTCTAAGAACAAGAGACATAAGGGATGAAATCAATGATTTATTTGAAAATTTTAAAGTTGATTTTATTAGCTCTCTAAATGCAAAATTGGATGCTTTGTAGGTTCATGAAAATCAAGAATTTGATGAAGTGTTTTGCCCTCATGACAAAAAGGAGCATCCCATATATAGTTGTTCTTCCTTAACTAGGATGGAAGTAGCATATTAAAGAGATGAGGAAGCTACAACAAGGTCAAAAGTATGGAAATCATGGCCTACAGGTATGGTTCAAAAAACTTCCTCTCCAATTTCTTACTTGCATAATCCATTATGGAATACTAATGTGTTAGGGCAGCCATGGCAATCTCAATATAACCACCATCAATCTTGTCTACAAGTTTGGCATGGTTCACCTTATGATTGCATGACTACTCTCTCTCATCTTGTAGCACAAGCACATTCTCCATATTCTTCACCAACTCTTCCAAAACATTCTGCTTGCATATCAAAACTATCCACACAACCCAACCAACAACATCATCACAATGCTCCATTCCTTACACATTTTCCTGCTCAACTAATTCCGCATGCTCACCACAATAAACCAATACAACATGCTTACAATGTTGAACTGCAAAATGTACCTACCCTTCCCACCCATTCTATCTCACATGCACCAATCGAGAAAACTTACAATAAGATTCAGAATGTTTCAAATTCAAAAATTGTAGAAGCTATGGAAGAAAATGAGGTTTCTTTTAGTATGCATCAACAAGTCATTTTAAAAGCTCAAGAGCTTCATGATATGATGGCTATGGGAAATCAAGAAAGTAACCGATATATTGAAGATTGGTTTTACTCCATCATTTGGTTGCAACATCACTCTATGCTTCAACAATTTTTGATACCATTTTTTCAAGGGAAGTTGGCTTCTCATACCCTAATGTTCATTAATATGCATTTTTCAAATTTGGGCATGTGCATACATAAAGCCATATTTCTAAAATGGTTCCATAAATGCATTTTGTTTTTTATGCAAAATTAGTTGTTTTTTGTTGCAACATGCTATGGAAATCAACATCGGTGATAATTTTTTTAATAATTTGTGCATGTAGATGAATCATAATGGAAATAATAAGTTCTAAAAATTCTTATATTCATTTTTATCATCAATTTGAAAAAATTTCTTGAATATCATTTTTTTGGCTTGTGCGCTTGATGAAATTTCTGGAAAAACAGTCGGGACAGTCATGTTTTGATGGACCAAAAGTGAATATTTTTAAATCCTATTCCTACCCTAATTAGCCCTTGATTTCTACTTTCTAACTCAATTTGAATTACTCAATTTAGATTTGAAACAAAAAAGTTAGAAACAAAACATGGATAGGATGTCTAGTGGGAAGCTCAGGAACAGAGTTGGGACAGTCAGTTTTTGGAGGCCTAAATGAATGAATTTTTAAAACCTGTTAATATGGTAGATTCCCCTATGCATCTAGTTTACAATGAAATTTAAATCACTCATTTGTGATATCGTATGGGCAAGTTATGATAAACATACTGACTGTCTATCGTAAATCAGCACCCTTAAAACTATGGCTTTCCAGTTGTTTCTTACAGTATTTGACCTATCAATTCTTCTTGTATTCAAAACCTATTTTTATTGGAAATAAATAAATGAGTCTACTTTTATTTCCAATTTGAATCATTTGAATCCGACATCAGACAAAAAATTCATGCTTGAAATATCAACTGTTGGTCTAAGCTGGGTAATAAAAAATGACTCTGTTATGCAGGTTGTTCTAACTAAAATTGACATATCATATCATTGAATTTTTAAAACCTGCTTCTACTGGAGATACAACTTCGAATTAGCTCTGATCTGGCTTTGGAATCACTCAATTTGGATGAAAAACAAAGAAGTTGTGATTAAAACACTGCAGGTGAGCATGATTGGCCACTGCTCTCCCACAATTGACAGATAAATTTTACTTTGTTATTTTCTCAATAGATTTGTTATACAGAGTAACTACTTGTAGTTTTTCTGCATAATTTTTTGATTAGGGGAGCGCAATCATCTCTCTTTCTCCATGACTTAATGTTTTATTACAGGTAGACAATCGTTTTTGCAGGTCCTGGGAAAATAAAAAGGGTCAATTTATGGACGAGTGATTTTTGAAAGAAATTTTATGAAATAAAGGAATTTCATCCAACTCATTACCCAACAGATTCATAATAGAACAAATGAAGAATTGATTTCAATTTGAAGATTCGTGTCTTATCACTGCTGCCAAAACATTTTTCAAAGAGATCATTTATTTACATAATATCATAGCTGTTGTAACTTAATTTATTTATTTACATACTATTTTTTAAATAAAATGTTATTTATTTCCTTATTTCTCTTATATTTTGTGTTTCAGGTGTTGCTTCATCCAAACTATAACCCATCCTCAGCATCAATACAGTGAACAACTAATTCATTCTTTGCGTACATGCATTTTTTTCTATTGTTCCTTTTTCAAGAGGAACAACACTGTCGTTTTGCTGTTCCTTTTCTGAACGGACAACATTTGTGTGCACTTTGGTCGTTTCTACTATTCCTTTTCCAAAGGGACAATGTTTTCGTTTTGCTGTTATTTTTCTAAAAGAACAACACCTTTAGTGTCAGCCGTTCATTTTTCACTTTCATTTTGTTGTTCCTTTTTTATGGTTCATTTTGTCGTTCCTTTTCCATGGTTCATTTTGCCGTTCCTTTTTCACTTTCATTTTGCTGTTCCTTTTTCATGGTTCATGTTTTTGTTCCTTTTCCATGGTTCATTTTGACGTTCCTTTTCCATGGTTCATTTTGTTGTTCCTTTTTTACGGTTTATTTTGGCGTTCCTTTTCCACGGCTCATTTTGTTGTTTCTTTTTTGTGGTTCATTTTGCTGTTCCTTTTCCAAAGGAACAACACTTATATTTTTGTTGTTCCTTTTCCAAAGGAATGACACTTTTCATTTTTGTTGTTCATTTTCCAAAGGAATTACTCTTGTGTTTTTTCTGTTCCTTTTCCAAAGGAACAACACTTTTCATTTTTGTTGTTCCTTTTCCAAATGAACGACACTTGTGTTTTTGTTGTTCCTTTTCCAAAGGAACGACACTTTTCATTTTTGTTGTTCCTTTTCTAAAGGAATGACACTTTTAGTTTTTGTTGTTCCTTTTACGAAAGGAACGACATTTGCGTTTTCACACTTTCTTTTATGTGTATTTTTGCTTTTTGCTGTGAATTTCCTTGACTGTTCCTTACACAGAACACCACTTTTTGAGTTTTTTAGTTGTTCCTTCAAAGAAACAACACTTTGGGAGTATTTTTTAGAGCAACCCTTTTCTGCATTTTGTGGGATTATTCCTAGTTCATCTCAAACACATTTTACTGATTCTCTTTCATGGCATGAACTACACTACTTTTATGAGGACAAGAATTATGGATTCTTTTGAAGCGAGTTCATATCATTCATGTTATGATCTTTAGCAAGACAACTCCTTGAGCATAGTTTATTTTCAAAAGGGACACACTTATTTATATACTACTTTACTACATTGTTTTCTGCTGTACATGATATTAATTGATCATCTTAATACCATGCTAGTTCCACCCTTCCTGGTTATAATCTTCTCTGTCTATAATAAATGAGCTCATGGGTATATTCTTTTTTTATATTGACATGTTCAACTTCTTCCACCATCCCTGCTCTTAAGGAGTACTGAGCCTCCCTCTTTTTATCATAAAAATGTGTAATAACAACAAAATTTTGTTCACAGATGGAGGATAGGGGGTCTCATTACGAGCCAGCCTACCATGTTCATAAGGTTGTAACAAAGTGACATTCTCATTATGGCCACCACACCAGGGTTATGATCCATTGGATAACCAAATTATACTTAAAACAGGAGGTCTCATCACGAGCCGGCCTGATCACTTTTGCTACATCCCAGTGAATGGCAGTGTTGGTTGAAGGGAAAATACCCCTAGGGTCCTTTGGGCTAAGACTCTACCAGACTGAAAATTGCTTATACAAAGAAACACACACACACAGCCATCTTTTTTACTTTTAAGCAAATTCTAATGTTTAGGGTACATACCTAAGGTCCTACGTTCGAGAAGACCGTTAGGGTGCAAACCCTTCTTGGAGTTCCCTTCTTCTTTCTCTGACCTGCAAGACAAACAAATCAAAGAATACAACAGTACATGTATAGAAGTTTATATATAAATCATCTTTATGCTATAAAGTTAGTTATAAAAAATCTTTAAGTAACCACTTTCATAAGAATTCAACACAAGAATCTCATAAGCATAAAGAAAGATTATTCGGGAACAAAGACGTGTTTCTTTATATATAAAGGCAAATAAAGTACATATATCGGAAAGATATCACCTGAACACCTTCAGCAGGCTCCAAGCAAGCTTCCTCCCGGATTCGTTCCAGCCTCCAGCCTCCAACAAGAGCTCCTTCCAAGTCTTACTCAATGATGATGTCAAGGATGAATGATCACCAATACACATGGAAACAAGGGTTTCCTATGCAAAATGGGGGAAGTGCAGAATGCACCAAGGACTTCAGACCTGGTCTAAGGGAAAAATCTCAGCATAATAATCTTTCTCTCCTTTCTCTCTCCCCTTGGCCTTCCCTTTGATGTCTTTTTATACCCTCTCCAAAGTAGTTTTTTAGTTAGGAGTTGGTTGGGAACAGTTGGGCCACGGGCACTAACAGGTGATCCAGCAGGTAAACCCGCGATCACCGCCCGAAAAAGAGGAAATTATATTTTTTTAAGTGTTTTAATAGATACACGCGGGTTGGGTATGACAGACCCGCGTGTACACGCGTTTAACACAGGGCAAAGTCGCGTATAGGGAATAAAACACTGTTTTTTAAATTTTTGGACCAGGTCTGGAAGGAGGGGTTGCCCTAGGCCATAAGTGCAGCATCACAAACCATAAGAGTGAGATTTGGAGCTATAACAAGTGTCATTATCTAGTTGCCACGCCAACACACTGACCTCTTCTATAGAACAACACTGAAACTCTCTAGTTATAAATTGAGGATTCCGGCTCATATGGGTTAAAAAGAAACTCTGTCGAGGCTATGGATGCCTGGTGGCAGTAGAGGCTCTGCTTATGGTATTGAAGTTATATTTTATCGTCAATTATTACTATAATACCCCTTTTCTTATTTTTTCTTTTTATGAGCGAAGTTATTTCCTTAATTTTTTTCTGTTTTGAACCTTTACGCATGAGAAATTGTTTTCAGATCAATCATATCATTTTGAGCTAGAATACCGTCAGTGAAGCATCTTTTTGGCATATTGTTGTTCTTTTCCTTTTTTGCATTACTTATCATCAATCTAAAGCGTCCTATCTCTTATTCATAACTATCTTTACACACTCTACTCTCATTATAACCATAACTCTCGCTGTCCTATTATTGGTATATGTACACTGCTTCATTTACTGCCATATTGTTCATTCCTTTACCTTGCCGTCAACATAACACTTCTCATATGCTTTATGGTCATGGTATTCCTTTTCCAATTGGAGGGGGGAATGTATGCATTATGGGATAACATGTGATATGATTACCGCACTCTGCCATAACTTGTTGATTTGACAAAATATCAGTATTGCATGTATACAAAAGTTTTTCTGATTGAAATTTTTGCATGCATCTTATCTGTTGTTATTCAAACCTAACACTATGGATTCAAGAACATTGTATGCACAAGTGTGATTTGTTTACAGGAGACCAACAAGTATGCGGGGGAAATTCTATTCACAGCATGACCACACTATTGCAACTCATAGAAGAGGTTCAAGCAACTCGCGAACACGAACAATTCTTCAGACATGTTTTGCTTACCTGGATTCCACTTTTTGCATCACTTTCAGCACCAACTCTACCTATATCAGCTTCTGTTGACACCTAATCTTCATGATTGGGGGAATTCTGTGTAAATAAAAAAATTAGGAATGTGAACAGTCATCGGGAGATGAACTGAACAATCACTCCTATTGTATATAACAATGACCTACCTATGGAATAATATATGAATCATTTTTTGCTTTGTGGAGTTACTGCCTAGCCTGAAATGGTATCAGAGCCAGCTCTTTTTTAGCCTTTGTGTCCCTTGTAACTCCCTATCTGCTCTCCATATAGCTGAGCATGTTCTCCATAAAATTAGTTGCTCCTGACATGGTAGCTGTCCCACTGTCCTTACTGCCTCTACCATATTCCTTTCCAGCGGTGCGATACCACCTCTGTCCATAACGCGTGCTGCTACAAACTCCCTATCAACCGCCCATTTTTTTGAATGTTGTTCTAACATTATTGAACGTTGGTTCTATTGTTTAATGTTGTGTGTTCATTCCATCTCAAACGTGAACGTTGAACACTGTATACACTTCAATGCTATGTGTTTGAATGTTGTCCATATGAAATCAGGACTGATGAAAGATATTTGTATCTAGAATGTCCAATGAGCATTTTGTATTTTTTATAAAAAGTGGAAGTCACTCATAGATCGTGGGCTGGTCATGGTATAATGTTTAGGGTTATGTAATAGCTGTCTGGTTTCATTCTCACACATTGCCAGAGTTTTTTCTGAAAAATTAGTTGACCTCTCATTGTTTTGTGGTGGAGGATTTTATGTCAGTCTTTTCATTCTTGATAGTTTCCAGCAATATCAGAGTTTAAGTATGGGGGTTTTACGCAGTGCATTATATTAGATATCATTTTGGGATTCAACTGCGTTAAGTAAGATCATTCACGTATGACCATTTCCATGAGAGGTAGTCATAACTGACTAATTTCTCATGATTTTTGAATAGTTCACTTAGCACTCATTGCATCGGGTGATGCTCACAGGGGTGAAGAAGTGGGATTGAAACTAGTGAAATGTGGAGAACGAATCACATAGCATCAATCATCACTTCCGGGGCTTGCACCCGGTAACCAGGACTTCCCAGGAGGTCACCCATCCCAGAACTCCTCTGGCTCAAGCGCGCTTAACTGTGGAGTTTTTCCCCACAATCAAGCCCACTTAGCTTGCTACCCCATTTGCAAAACCTTAGCAAGTATTGTGCCTCGTGAACCATTCAAGTAGAGATCCCTTGATTCTTTTTGAATTTAAGTATGGGGGTTTTACGCAGTGCATTATATTAGATATCATTTTGGGATTCAACTGCGTTAAGTAAGATCATTCACGTATGACCATTTCCATGAGAGGTAGTCGTAACTGACTAATTTCTCATGATTTTTGAATAGTTCACTTAGCACTCATTGCATCGGGTGATGCTCACAGGGGTGAAGAAGTGGGATTGAAACTAGTGAAATGTGGAGAACGAATCACATAGCATCAATCATCACTTCCGGGGCTTGCACCCGGTAACCAGGACTTCCCAGGAGGTCACCCATCCCAGAACTCCTCTGGCTCAAGCGCGCTTAACTGTGGAGTTTTTCCCCACATTCAAGCCCACTTAGCTTGCTACCCAATTGTGGAAGGTTTTCCTTGTGGACGTTTGGTACCTGCGCTTGCTCTTTCATTCTAGCCACCATCGCTAAGGTTTTGAAAGACTGTCATGAGTTATGTTGGGTGTTTCAATTCACCACGACCACCACCACTCGTTGATCTGAGAACCAGAAACCGTCAGCTTACTTTGTAGCGTAACAACAGAAAGTATTTGATTAGTTTATTGTTGTTTCGAATTTGAATAGTTTAAGCAGCATCACCCCAGCGTTGTTTCAAATTTGAATAGACATTGTTGTTTTAGCTTCGGTGGCCTGGCACTCCAGCGTTGTTTTATTTGTTTAATCAGTTAAAAAGAAGTTATGCTGGTGCTCTGAGCGTTTGATTTTTTTGGGACAGTTTGTCAAGAACTACTCCCCCGTTTAAAGTGCCATCAAATTTGGTTCAAATTGATGGAATATTTTGGTTCTCTGGAGTCTTCAAATCCTTCATGCAAGAAGTCAATCAGCTCAGCCTCTTCTTTGTATATAGATCTAGCTGGTCCATACCTCGATGAGTGTATTGACTGGTATTTGATATAATATTCCTTGATTGGTCAGAGAATATTGAAAACTTGAGATGTTTCAAATAATTTGTTATGTATTGAAAGCTCGAAATTAGTGGATACAATGGATTACTCTGCCCATGCTTATACATATTTTCCATATCATGTAATATTTGAATGTAATAATGGACGCATTTATATTGGAGGCATTTGAAGAAAATACATTTGGAGAAAATATGTCACATAAAGTTGTAGCATGAGGTATTGATGTACATATTGGTATATCAGGAAGAGATTTGAAACTTTTTGAGAATACCCTTTTGAGTACAATTTTTACTGTATATTGGCAGAAATATTTTTCTATCAGCAGAAATAATTTTTGTTACAGTATGCATACTAGAGAAAGAGGAAGATATTTCAGAGGCAGGGGGGCAGACACCCTAAAAAAGAAAAGGCAGACTTACACTGCATTCGCTGCAAAAGAAATGGATCACATGATGCCTCTACATGCAAGCTACCATGGGACAAAACTGAGCACAAAAGAAACCAACAGAAAGGTAAAATTGATGATACAAAAAAATGTAAAGCACCAGAATCCGCTCACTATATTGAGGCACAATGTAACATTGGAGTAAATGAAGATTTGTTTAATGCTTCACTTGCTTCTTCGAAAAATGATTGGTTGCTTGATTCAGGAGCAACCTGTCACATGACTCATAGAAAATATTTTTTTGAAGATTTCACTGACAATGTTGATGTAGCAGTATACTTTGCAGATCAGTAAAAAATCAAGCCATCAGGGCTTGGCACAATCATGCTTAAACTGCCTAGTCTTCCAGACATTCTTCTGGATCATGTTCTATATCTCCCACATCTCAAGAGAAACTTGTTGTCCTTGGTCCACATCCTCCAGCAAGGTCACTCCATTCATATGTTTGATGGCATGCTTGAGGTAAGAAAAGCTTCTGACCACTCACTTGTCATGAGGGGAATAAAAGAAGAAAGGCTTCTCAAACTGCAAGGAACCTCTGCTCATGCACAACATTTCTCATATATTTCTCATCATGAAGAAGGTACACTTCCATCAAGTTTATTATGGCATGCTAGATTTGGACATTTAAACTATGACAGTCTCTTCTTATTGAAGAAAAATGGTGTTGCCGGTTTGCCTACAATTCCTAGAAAACATAAGCAATGTGATGCTTGCATTCTAGGAAAGCATAGCAAACAGTCTTTTAATGATTCACATTCAAGAGCACATAGGAAGCTTGAACTCATTCATTCAGATTTATGTGGTCCAATGCCTGTTCCTTCTGCAAATGGAAATAAATATATCATGGCATTTATTGATGATTACACTAGAATGTGTTGGATTTATTTATTGAAGAATAAATCTGATGCCTTTCAAACATTCAAGAATTTTCATAAATGGATTGAAAATGATGCACAATCTCATATTGGGTCTATTCGCACTGATAATGGAAAAGAATATACATCAAATGAATTTGAAAACTATCTTCACCAACATGGGATCAAACATCAAACAACTGTGCCTTATAATCCCCAACAGAATGGTGTAGCTGAAAGAATGAATAGAACAATCTTGAATATGGTACGATCCATGATTTTGTTCAAAAAAGTAAAGATAATGTTTTGGGCTGATGTTGTTCAATGTGCTACATATATAAAGAATAAATGTCCATCTAATGCTATAAGAAACAAGACTCCTTATGAATTGTGGTATGGACATGCTCCTTCGGTAAAACATCTCAGGATCTTTGGTTCCACCTATTATGCTTTGATACCAAAGGTACATAGAAACAAACTTGGTGCTAGAAGTCGTAAGTGTATCTTCTTGGTGTATTCAAACACCTCCAAAGCATACCGCCTCTATGATGAAGTAAATAAAAAGTTTTTTGTATCTAGAGATGTAATTTTTCTTGAATCATCCAAATCTGACAATGCTGTTGAGCGGCAACTTGATCGCTTGGATAGATTTGTAAAAAAGAAATCTTTTCAAGAATTTGATAATCAGATTCCACATCTTGAAGGGGGGGATTCCTATTGTAGATCAAAATGTGGAATCTTCTTCTGAAGAACACTCTCCCCCGAATGAAACTCCAACAACGGATGATGCTTTAAGTGATGTAATTGATAGAATTGGGAGACTCAATCTTGATTCAGTCCCAAATCAATCAACAAAAAAGCCTGGACCATCTCAGAAAGGTCCCCCAGAGTGGTTGACAAAGACACTTGAAAGTGTTCATCCTGATGAAATTGGAAAAACAGGAACCATAAATTCAAACCGAAAAAATGGAGGTGATGTAGATGACTCTAATTCACCTATTGATATGGATGTTTCTTATGATTGTGAATTGAACTTGTCTACATATTTTGAACCAACTTCCTTCAAAGAAGTTGCTTCTCATGATGAATGGAAAGAAGCGATGCAAAAGGAGTATGATTCCCTCATAAAGAACGGTACTTGGAAGCTAGTTGATCCTCCATTTGGAACCAAACCAATTGGCTGCAAGTGGGTCTACAAGAACAAGTACAAAGTTGATGGCTCACTTGACAAGCACAAAGCTAGGCTTGTGGCAAAAGGTTTTGCACAGAAGGAAGGGGTCAATTATGAGGAAACTTTTTCCCCCACAGCAAAATGGGCCACCATCTAGACACTCTTTGCACTAGCAGCTCAGAACGGTTGGAAAGTCCATCAAACGGATGTAAAAACTGCCTTCTTGAATGGAGATCTAAAATTAAATGTGTTTATGTCCCAACCTGAAGGATTTGCTGTGAAAGGACATGAACATAAAGTATACAAACTTGTGAAATCCTTGTATGGCCTCAAACAAGCACGCGAGCCTGGTATGAAAAAATAACTGAGCATCTTCTGAAACTCAACTTCAATCATTTTGATCTTGATGATGCAACTTTATTTGTCAAGAAAGTTGGCAAAACAGTTGTATATCTTGTGGTATATGTAGATGATCTTTTAATGACAGGGAACAATGAAAGCTACATTGCATCCATATAGAAGGAATTTTAGAAAAGTTTTGAAATGACTGATTTGGGCTATGTTCATTACTATCTTGGCATTGAATTAACCCAACATCCAAAGTCCATATTTCTTTCTCAAAAGAAATACATTGGAGATTTGTTAAATAGATTTGGCATGACAGAGTGCATTCCTCTTACTACTCTAATGGAACAAAACTTAAAGCTCACATCTATTGAAGGAAAGGAATTTGAGGATGCAACAAAGTATAGACAACTTGTAGGAAGTCTCATCTACGTCACTAGTACCAGACCAAACATTTCATTTGCTGTTGGAATCCTCTCCAGGTTTATGCAAAAGCCTTGTGAGGGACATTGGTCTGCTGCAAAAAGAGTTCTAAGGTACTTGAAGGGAACTCAAGACCTTGGAATCAAGTATACACAGGTGGACGACTTCAGCTTGATTGGATACCCTGATTCAAACTTCGATGGAGACAAAGAAACTGGGGTATCTACTTCAGGATATGCTATGAGTCTTGGATCAGGAGCTGTCTCCTGGAGATCACGCAAACAATAAGTTCCAGCAAATTCCACAACAGAGGCAGAATACGTGGCAGCAGCTGAAGCAACGAAAGAAATTGTGTGGCTCAGGAAAATTCTTGAAGATTTGCAGGTAAAACAAGTACAATCAATTCCACTCATGATTGACAACACCTCTGCAATAAAGTTGGCCAAGAACGCAAAGTTCCATGATCGAACAAAGCATATCAATACTAAATATCATCTGATTCGGCATCATGTTGAGGCCAAAACAATCCATCTTCGTCATTGTTCCACAAATGAGCAAATTGCAGACATCTTCACCAAAGCACTTGGAAGGGAAAAGCTTGAACGATTCAGAATGATGCTTGGACTCACCAACATCCCTTCAGATTAAGGGGGGGAATGTTGACACCTAATCTTCATGATTGGGGGAATTTTGTATAAATAAATAAATTAGGAATGTGAACACTCATCGGGAGATGAACTGAGCAATCACTCCTATTGTATATAACAATGACCTACCTATGGAATAATATACAAATCAGTTTTTGTTTTGTGGAGTTACTGCCTGGCCTGACAGCTTCAACAAATGCCAGTCCATACATGTCATTCTACATTTTTTTTCGGGGGTAAAACTTGAGGTAAAATAGCATAATTTTCTGATTTATTACGAATTTAGGAGAATTTAATGACAATCCATTGAGCATTATTTATCATCCTTCATTCCACATATTTATGAGTCTTTATCATCCATTGTTATTCTTATTCATTCTCAACACCTCCCTTATTCCATGTTGATTTACACCAAGCATAGCATTCAACAGATGGTAGCAACTACCTCTATTTGTTTTCTAGCATCGCATGAGGGCATGCTAATTTTTCAGAGAGGGGGAGGAATTGCTACGCATGATGGATGTTTTCTATTTTCTTTCTCATTTAAGGCATACAATTTCAGTGCAGAAATTGATTTCCATAATATTTTTAAAAACTATGAACTCAATTCTTGTGATCTCTGGAAAACACAGACATATTATTAAACTACACATACCCAAATAATTTCAAGATAAATTGGTTCATAAAATTTCAGAAATCATGCACTCTCACCTACAACCATTTTGTTTATATCTCATTATTCGTGCATCAAAATGATCTGATTTTTGGATCATAAAGGCATTCATATATTACAAATCTACTTGCAACATTTCAACAAAAGTTGGTTTGTAGTTTTTGGGAAAATGGTTAATGAAGTTTGTTGTCACATATATCATATTTTTCTGCAACTTCATTGTTATTCCTTAATCAAGATTGCTAAAATTGAATATTCATTAATTAAGGAAGAACTCATTTGTTCTAGCCATTTCATGAGTTAGGATGAACAAATTTTTATTGCTTGGTTAACACATGGGTTTTGCCTTTGGGTTGCATGAGAACATGCAACATATTGAGTATGGGGGTGTGTTGGGCCGTGAATACGACCACCTTTTTAACACTTATTTCATCCATTTTTACTTATCATGTTATTAATCACAGTTTATCATATAATTCTATTTTATAACGATTTATGCTCTTATGAATTAATATTATTTCTTATCCTTTATTTCTAATAAATTGATAATTATGAATGATTTTATTAATGATAGTTTTATAATTTGGTTGTAACATTATTCACCATTTTTAACCTCCAAGATAATTTCTAGATTGAAGAATTTACCATTAAAAGTGCCAACTCAAAAATTCGCTGGAATAAGAAGTGATAGTTTTGATGTTGCGATTCTGAGCAAATGAAGAATAATTTGGAAAATATGGAACATGGGTTTTATCCAGAACGGACCAAATTAACTTTATCAAAGAACGGTTTGTCCAAATTCGACTTGTATTGAGAGAAAAGCAGGGTTCTTTAAGCACGATTTTCTCAGATTTGTTGTTGCGGTTGTCCTCCAAATTTCAGCTGCAAAGCCAAATTCGCATTGCTCTTGTTGATCAATTGGTTAGAGGCAAACCAATTTTGTAATAGGAATCATGTTGTACTTATCCTTATTGTAACTTCTCTCTGATCTCTCTCTATTTAAATCAAAACATAGATCAGAGATGGGGATGATCTCAGATGGCTAAGAGAATGAAGAATTGAAGATTTAGAATTAGAGATTTAGAATTAAGAATTCATGATAGGATAGGAGGAAGAAAGGATTGTTTCATGCTGTAAATCTCAAAGCTTCAGTTGCTGTAATGATTTCACCATTTAATGGTTAATACCTGATTTGGGAGTTGTTATTCATTCTTTTCATCTAAAGTAACCCAACAGCGTCCGTTGGTGGCTAAGGCCCAGCCTCTGGTGGAGTACGCTGCTGCTACTGTACTATTACGTTTGGTTTATGCATGTTTTTCTTGTCAGTGTTATTTGGTAATCTAATATGTTTTGTTAGTTTACATCACATGCTCTGTTATTGTTGATTTATTAAAGTTTCTGAGGACAGGACCATTGTATTAACTTTGCAACGTATTATTGTTATTTTAAGCACTAATATAATATCGCCGATCTTTACAGAATATTTTTGTTGTTCAATTACAGAGCCTCTATGTTGTGCACCTATTCATTGGTATTACGGAATTCATCTTAGCGATTATTTATTTGCGATTGTTGAATTTATAGACATTGTTGTTCCATTCTGAAATACAGTCGTACTCTTTATAACTGAGACTGATTATTGGATTAGCAAGATCAGATTACTATTAAGGTGTGTTGTGTGCATGTATGTGTGGTTTCCAAGCACTGTTCTATAATTCATTATTAATCACTGTTGTTCCATTTTTGTGTGTTGTTTAATTCGTCCTTAAGAGTGAAGGATTGCCATTGTATTCCGATAGGATACGATTGCTACATTTATTTCCTTAGACTAAGGTTTTGCTATTCATTACAGGTTGCTATTAATTTTGCTTTGTTGTTGTTCATTTTCATTAATTAGAGTTTCTTGTTAAGATTCCTTTAATTACAATTTGCTGCCCATTTACTTCGTTGTTCATTTCCGTTGGTTAATTGCAAGATTTTGCTTTTAAAGAGTTTTCCTAATTTACTTTCAATAGCAGCTTTAGTTCAAATTCTATTTCCTTTTAATTGCTTTAATGTAGGACTGCCAACTGTAGAGAACATTGGTTAATGTTTCCTTGTTCTCAGATTGATTTTCTTGTTCTAGTTTGATTTCAATTGTATCAATCTATAGAGGAATGAGTTATTGCTACTGTATCCTCGATTGATTTTTGCTGAGTGAATAGTTGGATTTCAGAGCATTTGAGTTTATGTTGTTGTAGTTAGATTTCTTTTCAAGCATTCATTTACTCTTGTATTTTGAGCACTGTACTACATCTTTCATAACATTACTCTTGAGTAAATAGCTGCCTCAGACTGAGTACACTCTTGGAATAAAAAGTTGTCCCTGGGTTGACAATTATTGTGAAGGTAATTAGGAGTTAAAAAGACACCTTTTTATCTCTCGACACAAGGAATCCATCTCAAGTAAGCATAACAGGTGGGCTTGCAAACAGTCTTCAATTCGACCTTCTTGTTGGGCTAAGAGGAGGGACATTCCTCTATATATAGTGGTTTTCCTCTACATTACAACGTCAACTAGATAGCTCTGAAATATACGAAGAAAAGGAGAAAGGGTAATTCGTGGGCCTCTAAATTAGACATAAATTAAGGCCCATGCCTCTAAATTAAACATAAATTAAGGCCTATGAATATCCTTCAGCACATTAAACCTCTATTTTCGCATTAGATAATGTATTTTTAACTTTAAGATATTCATTATGAAGGTTTATGAATAATTGCATATTTGTGCCTAATATTATTTATTTTTGTGGAATATTATGAAAATATTGGGCAGATTATGAAGATTTGGAGGACGGGATAATTTAGGGACTTGATCCCTACTACAAGAGGATCAATATTAAATAATAAATCAGGAACATATTATGGATTTATGGCACAGATTGTGGAACTCCATTGATTGAGAAAATCTAGGAATGTGTTCCCTGCCATTTAATGCAGATTCCTAGTATTGGGAAGAAGATCCACTGATCAAGGGATTTTGGTGGGGAAAAATTCCTCCTTTCATGGGGAATTATTACTAATCATTTTTTATAAGTACCAAGTGTAATTTTCAGCTAGGGATAGATTTTTAGTCTTCCTGTGGAGAGAACTCGTATTTTTCCAACTCCATTGTATTTCCTTGTAGGGATATAATTGTATTGATGAAAATAGTGAATATTGGTGTCATGTTCAGCTTCTAAATCTTGTTATCCTTCATAGGTCTTTGAGTTTCCTTCAACATGACCATCCTAGGAGCCTCAGATCCCTTTTGTATCATTTTATTTTCTTCTTTTTACTTCTCATTCACATGCATCTCTTGTTCTTATTTCTTTTTATTTCAGCATTTAGTATTAATCAGTTCTTGTTGTATGATTGGTTTAAAAGGTTGATGTAAATTATTTTGTAGGATGAAATGCATCATTTCATCATTGAAAAATATTTGGAAGGTCATAGTGACCACTAAGCTACTTGGATTAGTCTTCTTATTCCCAAATCTAGATTTTTGGAACTCCTTTTTAGTAAAGAATAATAAGTTTCTGGTATTTTTTAGAGCATGCTAATGAGCTTCAATCTACTTGGTTCCTCATGAATTAGATAAAAAGAATCTATTTAATAACAAAATTTACGCCATTGTATTTTCACTTGATTACGTTAGTAATTTGATAGATTTACTAGGTCACCAATTCTCAAATTTCTTATTTTTAGACTAAGTAATTTTCCATTATTTAGTAAATATTTCCCATGTATATATGAATTTGTGGATAAATTCAGACAATAATGTGTTTTGCTATAGGAGCTTCTACATTGTAGGGAGACCTCAGCGCGTTCTCCTCATCCAAGCCTTATCCACCCATGTCGCCAAAGCAAAAATTCCCGTTTCCATTGATCAAATCTACCCATCTTGAAGCCTTTGCCTGAGTTCTGGGTAGTGTCCGCCAAATCCATGCCTTATTATTCCATTATGCACCTTTCCCAAGCTCCGTTACACCTTCTAGACCACTTCCTAAGATTTCAGCTTGCTTTTTGTAATAAAACAGGGGCTTCTATTGATGAGCCTCATCATTGGGTAATTATATGGGCATTAATTCACCTCCTATCTTAGTCAAACCAACTATTCTCACAACTTATTGCGTACTTTTGATTATATTTTTCTTATGAGATGAGTTAGAGTTGGACTTTCTGCTTTGTGGTCTAATGTGCATTTAACACATGATCAAAGGATAGAAGCGAGGAATTTTGGCAAAGACCTTAGTCAAAACTTGAGTGGGAGAAGGGAGAGGAATTATAGGAGGTAAATCCTCCTCATTAACTACCCTGATTCAAATATTCCTCCATCAGCTCGAAGTGCAAACAGCCAAATCATGAGGACTAGAAGGCAGTCGAGCAAGTGAATTTCAAAGCACCAGTTTATATTGAGTTTGGAAACCAAGCCTCCCTAATTTTAAGGAAGTCATTGGAGACTTCAGACATATAAGTATAGAGGCCTAGGACCTTAGGAGGATTTAGACTTTTGATTGTAAAACTTTACTCTATTTTCAAGCTGCGATACTTGTGACAGTTTTTGATGTAATCCATTGTTTTGATAATAAGAGTGAGTTTTGTTTTGAGCCAACACTGAGTTAACTTAGAGAGCTGAAGCTCTTGGGTTAGAGCCCAACCCTAGTAGCTAAGTCTACTCTTTATTTTACATGTATGCTAGCATAGATTCATGGTTTAATCATTAATTTGCTTAAATAGATGCATTTCCATTATAGTAGTGTAGCACATAGATTCAAGGTTTAATTGTTCATTTGCTTAAGTAGCTGCATTTCCATTATAGCACTGTAGCGTAGATTGGTTATGTTTTAGTTTGCTTCCATTTGTGCCTTCTTTCAATTATTAGGTTAGCAAGGAGAAAAGGATCACCATAAGGTTTTCAGCAGGTGTCTTAGTCTCACCTCATCCCTCTGGGACCATGACTTGAGGAAGAGACCCTTCAGCAACCCCAAAAACATAGATTTCTAGTTATCACACGAGCTTTGGAGTTTTTCGTATTGATTCAGTACTTGGTTCATTTCATCATTATCTTTCTGTAATAATATCTCACTCATATTGTCATTTCCTTCAACACTTTCTTCCTGCATAATATATGTAGAAACCAATAAATCACATCTTAATGAGATTATACCTGTAGATCTCCTTACTTTCTGATCCATAACAAACATGACCAATCATTTTTAATTGCGTGTCGCATATTCATTTCAACGTTTGACTTTAGGTGCTCCAAAACTCCATCGTCGATCTATTTTTGCTGATCCAAAGGCTATTGCATCACCCGCTCGCAAACTAGCTTGGCCGATCTCCACCGTTGATCAATCCCACATGATCCAATGGATATCGCACAATCTGACGTGAATTATTATACGATAGATACCCGACCGAGAGCAAGCGGGAGAAGTAGTTTTCTCGTGCTACATGTCACTCACTTAAGCTAATCGCGTGAAATTTAGAAATACCGCTTACAGCTCTTCGGGCACGCAAGGTACTGCTTACGACCTATATTCATTTCAATGTTTGCCTTTAGGTGCTCCACATCTCCATTGTTGATCTGTCTTGAACAATCCAATGCCTATCGCATCACTCGATCACCAACTAGCTTGGTTGATCTCCACCATTGATCAATCCCACATGATCCAACAGCTATCACGCAATCTCTGTGAATTCCTGCACAACCGATATCCGATCGAGAGCATGCGATAAAAGTGGTTTTATCATGCTACGTGTCACTCACTTAGGCTAATCGCAAAAAACTTAGGGATTCTAGTTACAGCTTCGATGTCGCGTGAGAAACTGCTTACCACCTATGAAGACGCTCCATCATTCTGCACATTTTTTTCCTTCTGTCCCCACGTGACTTAATGTGATCCATCCATCTATTCACTTAATTTCCGCAATAATATCTCCACAATTCATCTCCTCTTAATCATGTTCGTCCATTGATTCACTTAAACTCTACGATAAGATCTTTGTCGCTAATATTTCGTTAATTCTATTCATCCATCTATTCACGTAATCTCTTGTGATAAGATCTATGCCACTCATCTTCCTATGCACTGTTGCTTCATTACGCATTCCTTTAACTAATTTTGACCTTTGCATGATCATCTGCTTGATTCCTTCTTGAACATTGTTCTGCATATCATTTAAATGCTGCCACTCATGAGTTTCAATTTGGTTATTCAATTAGACTCTAAGAATGTCCGATCATAAAAAAAAGAAGAAAAAAACACCAGAAAAGTGAAAACACATTTAGTCTAGTTTCCTTTCTTACACATTAGTTTGGTTTGATGCTCTCTACTTTTGTAACTTAGATAGCAGCATTAGGTTAGTGTTTATTTAGCAACTTTTCTTAGCATCGTTGTTTAAATGGTTAATTAGGTTATGGTGTGATTTAGCATTACATGTTGTTTTCTTCATTACTGCAGTAGAGTAGCTCTCTTAGAATAGATTTTCTCTTCTTCCATCAAAGATTTAAGCTTATTTTGACTCTATAGAAGTCTGGCTTGAAACCCCTAGGGCCTCTTGCTAGATGAACAAGTGAAAATAGGCAGGACCTTCACTTCTACTTGTGTATATAGCATGGTCACCTCCAAGACTGTATGAACCCCGATTTGATAAGTAAATCTAGTAGCGTAGGAGTTGCAACATCCTTGCTGCAATACTAACGCTTATCACTTTTTGTGCCATTGTCAGGGAGGTGTCTGAGTAAAATGTGAGTACTGCTTTCTTTTCTTCTATTTCTAGTCTACTTTATTTTCTTCTATTTCTAGTCTTGAATCTTCTACCATTAGTTTATTTTTGGAAAAGTAATCTAGTAGCTTCCTTTCATTCAGTTGTCATTCTCTTCTTTCCTTTTCATTCTGCAAGTAGAATTTCAATTCAACAAGTAGTTTTTTTCTGTCAGTATTTTCCATTCAATCAACAATTTCATTTCTACGAAGTACTTTCCAGGTTAAAAAATTATTATAAAAGCCAGGCCAAAAACATTTCCTTTCAAGCCTTGTAGGAATAAGGAAAATTTAGGGAAATTTTTGCCAAACACCCCCACAACATCCAACATCCAACCTTCTTTGTTCTTCATTGGTTGTGAACTGAAGGAACCTTTAGGTTAGCAACCTCACATAATTTAAGAACCTATAGGGGAAGAAGAAGAAGAGGAACCCATTCCTACTAAACCAATGGCTGAAAACTGAAATGATAGAGGGAATAGAGATAGAATTGAAGGGTCCTTCCCCATCAGGGAAAACAATGGGGACACTAAGATGAAAAATATAAGCCTCTCTGCTCTACCTCATTTCCATGGCCTAACCACAGAGGACCTTAACACTTTTCTATTTGAGCTTGTTGTTATATTTCGAACCTATGACTATAGAGATGATGAGAGAAAGTTAAAATTATTTCCATCTACCCTCAAGGATGCAACATTGCACTAGTTCATGGGTTTACCTAGAGATAGCATCACAACTTGGGCTCAGATGCAGCAGGCTTTTTAAAAAATATATAGAGACTACTCTAGGCCAAAGAATACTAAAGAGGAGACTTTCAGGATGACCATGGGCCAGGATGAATCCCTAGAAGACTACGAAGAAAGATTCCAGCTTAGTTACAAAAGGGCTAGGTGCACACTTGACCAGAAGTCACTAATGTTGGTCCTGCTTAGAGGAGTAAGGGAAGATCTTATGGATATATTACACTTGTTAGTAGGAAGAGATATCTATCAATTACCCTATGAGGATATCATGACTATCTTTAGAAACCATTCTAGGGTAGCCAGGAAGAAGGGTAGGAGTAGTCAACCTATGGCCAGTACGTCATCTTCCAACTCATCCGTCAAGGGTGAAATTGGAAGTATGTTGCAATATTTTAAAAGTGAGATGTTGCAAACCCTTGCCTTGCAATTGGACACCCTAAATATAAAAAACAAGCATGAGGAAGTAGAGAGAGCCTTCACCATATTTTGTCCTAGATGCACTAGGAGGCATCCTAGGAGTGAATGTCCATTAAACTACATTAAGATTTGCTCGGTCTGTGAAGAAAACCACTCCACAGACAAGTGCCCTTCTTTACCTGGACTCAAATCTATATATCAAGGAGCTGAATGGGTCACTTAGTAGCTTTGCTAAATCAGCCAAAGGAGACCTCCTTGGCCTAGACCATACCAGCAGGGTATGCAAGGGTAATCCCATCGATATTGCAAGCGCAACCAAACCACAGCTATACCTTCTTGGGGATCCCCTGCTCATCCTTCTTGGTCTACACCCCCTCCTTGGTCCTATTCCTAGCTAGCCAACTAATCATTCCAACCTTATGTTCTGCCACAAACTCGGTGGAATATCCCACACTAGGGGTGGAAGCCTCAATACAACAATGATCCAGCTCTATTGCCTCCACCACCTACCCAACCACAACTCCTACACTCTGCTCCACCCAAGCAACCCTAGATGCCCGTCTAGCCAAATCCAAACCCTAAGAACAGGTAGGCTCAAGTAGTATACAGTGGAAAGACATCATATCCAACTTATGCTATAGAAATCCAGGAGATCAACCTAAGATCTAGGAGAATTCTCTTGGATAACCAACCTCACTCTCCACATAGTGAGGTTTAGGAAGAAAGATATGAAAGAAACCTTAGAGTAAATCCAACCTTTCCTTAAAGATTAGCCCAACCACTCCAGCCTACCCCACAAGAAACTTAGATTTTAGGAGAATTGAAAAATCTATGCATAAAGATCCCCCTTCTCCAAGAAATAAAAGATGTTCCCATTTACAATAACTTGATTAAGGAGGAAACCTTCAAGCATCCAGAAATAAGAAAAAGGAATTCCCCTACCATTAATGTCATTGGGCAGCTATCCAACTTAATGATGGGGCAGGTAATATGTCCGAAATATTTGGACCCTGGAATCCCTTTAGTAGATGTGTACATTAATGGTACCATTGTCCCACACACTCTGATCGATTATGGGGCTGCCATTAACGTGATGACCAATGACACCATGCTCAAGCTCAACCTCCAAGGGTCATTGAGGAAGACCAAAACAATTTTGCAACTTGCAAATTATTCCACAGTCACCCTTGAGGGAATTGTGGAGGATGTGATGGTCTCCATTGACTCTTGGGAGTACCTTGCAGATTTTCTAGTTCTCCAGCCTAAGGTTATGCTTACTGGTTACCCTCTTATCCTTGGGAGGCCATGCATTGCCACAACTAATGCTTACATTATCTGCAGAGCTGGGAGTATGACCATCAAGAATAGGCATATGTCCAAGCAGTTAGTCCTATACCCTCCTGCTCAACCTTCTCTAGACCATGATTTACCTTTATGGTTGGAGGAGGAGGAAGAAGATGAGGCTTATTCAACCCAACATATTCTTTGGAAGCAAACATAGTAGGAGGACAACAAGATGAGGATTACTTAATTGAACACCTGCCCCAAAGTCCAACTCCTAGTTCGTTACCATTAGAAGAAGAATTAAGGGAAATGCAGAACAATCATCCAATCGACTTATGCTTGGCCAATTCCAACCCACTCTATGTCAAAACCATAGAATTTGGCCCAGAGAAAACTTTCAAAATTAATCCATCTCTTTCTACTCTCGAAGAGGAAAATATATGCAACATGTTGAGAGAAAATATAGAAGCCTTCGCTTGGAGTTACAAGGAAATGAAGTGAGTACACCCCTCATTGTGTACTCACCACATATACATCAAAGAATGTTGCAAGCTAGTCTAGCAACCACAAAGGAGGATGAATCCAACTCTTAAAGATATAGTCAAAGAAGAACTGCAAAAACTGCTAGATGCAGGATTCATTTACCCTATCTCTGACAATGAGTGCGACTCTCATTTACTGTTAGATCCCAAGAAAAATCGTAAGTGGAGGATTTGTGTTGATTATAGGGAGTGGAACAAAGCCACAAAGAAGGATCATTTTCCCTTACCCTTCATTGACCAAGTGCTAGATGGTTAGGCAGGGAAGAAGTTTTTTTCTTTCCTAGATGGATTCAGTGGTTACAACCAAATCCAAATCTATCCAAAAAATCAGGATAAGACCAAATTCACCTATCCTTGGGGTACTTTTGCCTATAGGGTCCTTCCTTTTGTCCTATGTAATGCTCCTTCCACTTTCCAGAGAGGAGTCTTGAGTATTTTTTCTGAATTAGTACATGATGCGGTCGAAATTTATATGGATGATTTTACACCTTATGGTTGTGATTTTCGAGAAGCCCTGACTAACCTGGGCCAAGTATTGCAAAAATGCATTGAAATGAATGTGCCTCTCAGTCTAGAAAAATGTGAATTCTTAATGACTGAAGGGACCGTGCTAGGTCATTCAATATCTCAGCAAGGATTGCAGGTGGACCCAAACAAAATAGCAATCGTCAAAAGGAGAGGGATGTTGGGAGTTTCTTAGGGTTAGCTATATACTACTGAAGGTTCTTAAAGGACTTCAACAAGTTGGCCTCTCCTTTATTTCAGTTGTTAGGCAAAGATTTTGAGTTTATATGGTCAAAAAGCAATCAATAGGTCTTAGACATTTTAAAGGTTAATTTAACCACTGCACCGTTTCTACGAGGCCCAAACTAGGCCCTTCCCTTTGATATTCACTTTGATGCCTCACACAAAGCCATAGGAGCAGCCTTAGGTCAGGTAGAGCAGAAATTGCCCTATGCCATCTATTTTATCAGTAAGAACCTATCAAAGGCTGAGCTAAATTATACTGTGACTGAAAAGGAAGTCATGGTTGTTGTGCATTCATTAAACAAATTTAGGCATTACATTATAGGCTACCAAACATTTGTGAATACTGACCACGCTACAATCAAATATTTTATGAACAAACTTGATGTGAATGATAGAATTATAAGATGATTTCTTTTATTACAACAATTTGATCTAACTATTATTGATAATCCCGGTAAGGAAAATGTTGTTTCAAACTTTCTATCTAGGATGATTCTTCCTACAGGTGAAGAAGGAATGGTGGATGACTAGTTACTAGACGACCATTTGTTTTCTATTTTATTTCTTTCCCTATGCTTTGCTGATATACAAAGCTATTTTGTATCAGCACAATAAGAACCAAACTTGCCCTCCAAAGAAAAGAGCATGATAATCAAGAAAAATGCCCCCTTCACCTTGATTGAGGGAAATCTTTTAAAACTTGGCCTAGATCAGGTCTTGAGAAGGTGTGTAAGAGAAGAGGAAGTTTTTGACATCCTTCTGACCTATCATGATGGGCCTTATGGAGGTCACTTTGCAGCAAAGAGGAAAACATTCAAAGTGTTACAAGTGGGCTATTATTAGCACACTCTTCATCAAGATGTAAAAAAGTACATTAGTCAATGTGATCGGTGCCAGAGGATGGGAAAGCCTACTCCAAGAGATCAAATGCCCCTAAAACCTCAAGTGAATTTCGAGCCATTTGAAAAATGGGCATGGAATTCATTAGGCCTATCAACCCTCCTTCAAAGAAAAAACAATACATTGTTGTGTGCCATGATTATTTGACTAAGTGGGCTGAAACCAAGGCGATTAACGCAACAACAGAAGAGAAGGTGGCTCAGTTAGTAAGGGAGAATGTATTTTACAAATTTGGGTACCCTAGAGAGCTAGTCATAGACCAAGGTAGCCAGTTTACCTCCAAGATGATTGAAGAACTACTCAACCATCACAAAATCAAGCATAGGACCTCCACTCCTTATCATCCACAAGCTAATGAGTAAGTGGAGGTGACCAACAGGGAACTGGAGAGAATCTTAACCGAGGTAGTGAGCAACAGTAGGAAGGATTTAGCAGAGAGGCTAGTTGAGGCCACCTAGGCCTATAATACAACATAGAAGACCACCACTGGATTTACACCCTATGAGCTAGTCTATGGGAAAAAGGCTTTGCTATCCATTGAGTTTGAATATAACACATTGAGGATGGTAACACAACTAGATTTGGATCTCAATCATGTAGATAAAGAAATATTGTTCCATTTAGATGACTTGGATGAATTCAAAATGCAGGTGCTCCTATATACAGAGATAGTTTAGCTTCAAAGGAATATCTGACATGATACACATATTAAGGAGAAGCAATTTCAAGAGGGCGATTGGAAATTGTTATATGATTCTAGGTATAAAGACGTCAAGGCCAAGCTAAGGACAATATGGCTCAGACCTTATGTGGAGGAAACATGCCATGATAATGGTTCAGTGCAAATCAGAACTATAGCTGAAGAAGCCATTCCATTGCTTTTTAATGGACACCAATTGAAAATGTACAAGAGGCCTTTATCAAAATAAGAGTTCATTGATAATATTAATAACACAGTGATGATGGTGGAGCAAGTTCCAACTCCTCCCTCATTAGGTCACTGGAAGAAAAAAGGAGAAAAAAAGAATAAGGATTTAGGTGAAAACCACCATGAGGCACCTGAGTCCCATCTTTGGGTTGAAAACCTCGTGAGGTGGCCCAATGATGAAAAAGAAGAATGAAAAAAAAAAGAATAAGAAGATCTCTGGGTGAAAACCTTCTTTGATGCGCCCACAAAAAACATGTAGGGTGAAAACCTCTTTGAGGCAGCTGAGGTGTTTTTCAAAAAAAAAAAAATAGAAAAATACATAATTATTATTTGCATGTGGGTGAGAAAGACAATAAAGGAGAAAATAGAGGATCCAAAGTTAACCCTACCTCACATATATTCATCTCCTCCACTCCTTACAATGCATCTCTCCATCAATTCCATTGTTTTTTTCACGTCATTGCTTATATTTAGGTGAAGAATGTTTTTTCTATAGGATCCCCTTTATTCCTACATGATCCCCTAAAAACCTAGAGGGAGCAATCAGAGGGTGAATGGTAGGTTGCTTAGGTCCTGTAGCAGTATATCCCACAGAATATCAATTATCAGCTATAGGTCTTCACTAGGATGATCCAGGAGCTCCAGACAATAGACAACGACAACAGAGGAGGAAGAAGAATGACCATGCAGCAAATAAACAATGTAGCACCTCTGATCTTTGACAACTGCAGCATGGCATCGAGACCATAGGTAAGTATCCATCTCACTCACTCATATGCATCATTTAATAAAAAGTTGTAAGAGTTACAAGGTAGTTGGTTTATAAGTGAAAAGGTGGCCAGTTAACTTGGTCACCTTCATTCAGTCATTACATACAAAACAGGGTGTCCTCTTACATGTGGTTGTAGTCAACTCAAAGACAAAGGAGTAGGACAAGAAGTGGTTAACTATGGATCTACGAGGTGGGAGTGGATTACAAGGAGTCAGAATGATGAGGTGGCAGTGGGGACCAATGGTCCGAAAATGGCAATGTACCTCTCCTGCTAGCACATCACCTCACCCCGGAAAGCCATAAAGGGAAACAAAACATCATTTGCATGCATTGATGCATTTCAAAAAGAAATTCTTTTTTAAAATCAAAAGAGAATTCAAGAGTCCTAATTTTTTTTTAGTTTTGATGGCATTCAAATCCGATGTAAGGTGGGGCCCCAACCCATATTAAATTTCGAGTGATAGCACAAGGTTTAAGTAAGCGTGGGATCAAGATGCAGATAAAGTGCTTTGCGGGGAAGCAACAAGCACGAGCTATAACTCAGGCTCAAACTCCACAGTTCACCATGACGTCAAGGTGTTTGACTGAGATCTACGGCCTGAGATTTTTGTAGGGGGGTTCAAGCTTGATGAACATCCCGTACACTCCCTACCCTCACAGCGGGTCACTCCAATCACTCTACTCCATCTCATCTCCTCCACATCATCTTTCGCCCTGATTCATTAACGTCCACCTCATTCACCATACCTCATCACTTCATCTACCATTCCATAGATACAGTGTTGTTTATGACCACCATTTTAGGATGCTTAAAGAATTAATATTTGGGGTAGAAACACCAGTTCACAAAAGACTCAGCAGGCCCTATGTCTTGATGCAATCACTCGTAGACTCCAGCAACAAAGTAAAGGAATGGAATTCTCTACAATTGGCTCATCATGGATCGATCAGGATCCTCATTGAGGATGCCCTCTAGAACCTCTGAATCCCTATAACACGCTTAGTCTTAGGAGACTTACCAGAAGAAGATGACATCAAAACCCTCACCTATGATGTTGGTCCTTCTCTCAGTGAAGAGGAGGCAAAACAAAAAAATGAAGATACCAAGCTAGATGGGGATGATATGGGTGAAGAAGAAACTGATACAAAGGAACATAATGAAGGAGAAGAGAAGGAGGATCATGTTGAAATAGAGGAGGAAACGAAGGAAGAAACTGATGGAGATGAGAAAGACCAGCAACAGGAAGAATATAAGGAAAAAAAAGAGCTAAGTGGCTTAAGGGACAACAAAGAAATAATGAGAGATCAACTTGAGAGGGAAAATGCATGACTGAGAAGACATCTGCAGGACTTGGAGGCTGTCTATTGTAGGATGCCCACTAAATGCTATGTTGTTTACCTCAGAGAATAATGGCTGCAATTTTAGATTAAAACACTAGCACAAAGGGGCACCGTGACATTTTAGGACTACAGACAGTTTACTGATCTTTATGATCAATGTACACTAGACGATAGGACCAAAATGGCTAAGTTTTGCTTGCACAACATGTCCCTCACAGACATGAATGTTTGGGATTGTAATGCTGAGCTAGGACATCTGCAATTAATGGATTTGACATCATGGATGGACCATGAGGAGTCAAGGGTTACAGAGATGAAAAGAATATTTCCAGAGAGCAAAATGAACCTCTTTTCATTAGAGCTGAACAATCAAATCCGAAGTCACTAATCAACACCCGTAATCTAATTGCAAATCATCCTCAGCTGACACCTACATATCTTGTTGCCCAAGAGCAAGCAATTTCATATTTTGAGGATATCTTTCGGCTGCTAGGAGATGATAGTATACATGCCTACTTCAGGAGATGGAACACACTGCCACACAGCTTGAAGATCAGAGAATATCACTTCCCTCAAAGGTTGAGAGAGGCACTCAGTAGGACACCTATGTATAAGAAATCAACGCAAAGGTTGGAGGTCAATTGGATAGGCCTAAAAATCAGTCCAACACTACTCCTAGGGATGCTAGAAGGGAGAAAACAAGAAGAGGAAAAGAGGCAGTGGGAAGAAGTAGAAAGGAAAGAAGGCTTCTATGAACAAGAAGAAGAGACCACACTAGAGGCATCGAATGTCAGAGAGGCTAACAGAGCCATGAAGGACATGGACATTGACTAAGCTGCTCAGAGGATGAGCAACACTTTCAGTAGGGGGGTGATGATGAGCCTCATCATTGGGTAATTATATGGGCCTTAATTCACCTCTTAGCTTATTCAAACCAAATATTCTCACAACTTATTGCATACTTTTGATTATATTTTGCTTATAAGATGAGTTAGAGTTGGATATTTTTCTTTGTGGTCTAATGTGCATTTAAAGGGGGTTTAAAGGATAAAAGCAAGGAATTTTAGCAATGACCTTGGTCAAAACTCAAATGGGACAAGGGAGAGGAATTATAGCTGGTAAATCCTCCTCATTAACTACCCCCCATTTGAATATTCCTCGATCAACTTAGAGTGCAAACAACCAAATCATGAGGACTAGAAGGGAGTCGAGCAAGTGAATGTTAAAGCACTAGTTTATCTCGAGTTTGGGAGCTGAGCCTCCCTAATTTTAAGGACGTCGTTGGATACTTCAAAAATATAAGTAGAGAGGCCTAGTAAATCAACAGGATTCAGACTTTTGATTGTAAAAATTTACTCTATTTTCAAGCTACAAGACTTGTGACAGTTTTTGATGTAATCCATTGTTTTGATAATAAGAATGAGTTTTATTTTCATCCAGCACTGAGTTAACTTAGAGAGTTGAAGCTCTTGGGTTAGGGCCCAACCCTAGTAGCTAAGGCTCCTCTTTATTGTACATGTATGCTAGCATATATTCATGGTTTAATCATTCATTTACTTAAATAGCTGCATTTCCATTACAACAGTGTAGTGCATAGATTCATGGTTTAGTAATTCATTTTCTTAAGTAGCTGCATTTCTATTACAATAGTGTAGTTTAGATTGGTTATGTTTTAGTTTTCTTCCATTTGTGCCTTATCTCAATTAGCAGGCTAGCAAGGAGAGAAAGATCACCATAAGGTTGTCAGCAGCTGTCTCGGCCTCACCTCCTCCCTCTAGGATGATGACTTGAGGAAGAGACCCTTCAACAACCCCAACAACACATATTTCTAGTTCTCGCATGAGCTTTGGAGTTTTTCGTCTTGATTTATTACTTGGTTAATTTCATCATTATCTTTATTTAATAATACTTCACTCATATTCTCATTTCCTTCAGCACTTTCTTCGTGCATAATATATGTAGAAGCCAATAAATCACGCCTTAATCATATTATACCTATAGATCTCCTTACTGTACGATCCATAACAAAACTGACCAATCGCCATTAACCACATGTTACATATTAATTTCGAAATTTGATTTTAGGTGCTCCAAATCTCCATCATCGATTTGTTTTGGTTGATCCAATGGCTATCATGTCACCCACTCGCCAACTAGCTTTGTTTATCTCCACCGTTGATCAATCTCGCATGATCCAACGGCTATTGCGCCATCTTGCATGAACTATTGCACAACCAATACCCAACCGAGAGAACGCGAGAAAAGTGGTTTTCCCATGCTATGTGTCACTCACTTAGGCTAATCGTGTGAAATTTTTAAATGCAACTTACAGCTGTTAGGTCGCTTGAGATACTGCTTACCACCTATATTCATTTCAACATTTGACTTTAGGAGCTCCACATCACCACCATCGATCTGCCTCTCCTGATCCAATGGCTATCATGTCACTCGATCACCAACTAGCTTGGCTAATCTCCACCACTGATCAATCTTGCACGATCCAACGGCTATTGAGCAATCTCGCGCAAATTCTTGCATGACTGATATTCGATCAAGAGAATGCGATAAAAGTGGTTTTATCATGCTACATGTCACTCAATTAGGCTAATTGCGAAAAATTTAGGAATTCCACTTACATCTTTGAGAGCGCGCGAGAAACTTCTTACCACCTATGAAGACCTCTCCATCATTCCGCACATTTTTTTCCATTCTGTCGCCACGTGACTTAATGTGATCCATCCATCTATTCACTTAATCTCCGCAATAGGATCTTTTTCATTCATCTCCCTTTAATCTTGTTCATCCATCAATTCACTTAAGCTCTGCGATAAGATCCCTGCTTCTCATCTTTCGTTAGTCATGTTCATCCATACATTCACGTAATCTCCTGCAATAAGGTATCTACCACTCATCCTCCTATGCACTGCTACTTCATTACGTCTTCCTTTCATTGATTTCAATCTTCTCTTGTTCTTCTGATTGATTCCTTCTTGAACGTTGTTCTGCATATCATTTAAATGCGGCCACTCCTGAGTTTCAATTTGGTTATTCAATCAGACTCTAACATTGTCCGATCATAAAAATAAAATAAAAAACCGAAAAAGTAAAAATATATTTATTCTGGCTTCCTTGCTTACACATTAGTTTGGTTTGATGCTCTTTACTTATGTAACTTAGATAGCAGCATTAGGTTAGTGTTGATTTAGCAATTTTTCTTAGCATAGCTCTTTAAATGGTTAATTACAATATGGTGTGATTTAGCATTACATGTTGTTTTCTTCATTACTGCAGTAGAGTAGCTCTCTTAGAATAGATTTTCTCTTCTTCCATCAAAGAATCAAGCTTCTTCTAACTCTATAGAAGTATGTCTTGGAACCCCTTAGGTCTCTCGCAAGATAAGCAAGTGACAACAGGCAGGACCTTCACTTCTACTTGTGCATATAGCACTGTCACCTCCAAGGTTGTACAAACCCTGGGTTGATAAGTAAAGCTGGTAGCTCAGGCATTGCAACATCCTTCCTATAATAGTGGCGCTCATTGTTATAGACATTTTTTTGCCTTACAGCATGAAGCATGAAATATCCATAATCTAAGGGATACAAAGTCCCTAAACATGTTGTTCCTACCCCTAGAAGAACAAGGCAAACCAACCACAGCAATTCACAGAAGTTCTCCACCTGAAAACACTAAAAAACAAGCCAATTTTGGATCATGTCAACTGCTCCACTAAGCATCTGCGCTGAATGTCAACTGCTCCACAGTCTACCTGCGTTGAATGTCAACTCCAACAAAGGCTACCTGCGCTGAGCGTAATTGGACAAGTGGCAGGCTCATTCCTCAATGTGTCAATGCCCAGGAAGCTTCCAAAATGACACTTGCATCAAGGAATTCGACTGGTGATGAGTAAGAGGTTCCAAATCTCCAAGTGGAAGCAAGAACCTCCAAGTGGACTCAAGAACTGAGAGAGGGAGAGGACACTAGTCAGATCTCAAGCTGACTCATCCTCTCTCCAAAACATCTATATATAGATCTCTCCTCCATGAGATCTAAAGAGGCTGGAATTTGGCTATTGTAAAGAATTGTTGTTGGTTTGAGACTGGAAACATTGGGTGCTTAATGCTTTGAAGGGAGCTGAAGAAGGAATTCCATTCTGCTGGGAAGGAGATGCTGGATTGGAGCCCTTTGGGTTGTATCTCTTCCTGAACCCTGTTATCAATCAATAAAGTTATCTTGGTTCTTTCCTATATGCTGGTGTATTTTGTATGATTGCATTAGTGTATTTGATTTACTTCTAATCCTGAATCATTTATGAATATGAATATTTGCCTTTGTGTTGTGTTCTTCTCTTGTCGCAAGTAGTTGTTCTCTTGTCACAGGTAGCTGTTCTCTTGTGCAAGCGAGGAGGCAAGTAGCTGTGGACACCCAAAGAGAAGAGGATCTAGATCGAGGGACAACCGGAAGACAACGGTAAGTCTACCAATCTCCCCTCTTTCACATTTCATAAAGGAAGAAATCATAATAGTTGTATTCGTTTGTTGCTAAGGCACTGTCACACCTTAGGTGGATAGGATCGTCCTGCATAGGCATTTTTCCCCACAACAAATTGGCGACTCTGCTGGGGAAAATTTGTTTATTCATTCCATTTGTGTTTCCGTCATTTTTGTTTACTTCATAGACTTGACAGCAACAATCGAACTGCATCTTTCCCGGATGCAAAGTAGAAAGTTGCTGCTTTGATCCAGTTGTTGGACTTGTCTATGATCTAAACAATAGATCCCCAGATGATTTGATGATCCTTGTGATAGTCTTTAGTACCCTCTCAAAGCATCCCTCTGTTTATACCTTGCTTGTGTTTCTGATTTGGCCTGAAACAGTTGATTTTAGAGCATTTTGTGACCCAGAACCCAGGGGAAACGAGAGTTTCTCCTTCAGCGCAGGGACTGTGAAGGCAGTCTGCATTTCAACGCAGGTCCCGTGAAGGCTACCTGCGCTGAATGTCAACTCCACAGTGTTAGACTTGCGCTGATCTAGTGTGGCTTTGTGCAGCTGGGGTTCTTTGCTGTCTATTGCCCTGTTTTGATCTCTGTTTTTTGTAGCCTTTAACCAGCATAGGTACCAGTCTGATAACTCCTTTTCTTTGCTTAGATTTCGTCTCCTTTTGTACAAAAAGACTGTGAATGTTTTTTATGTGTTTGTGGCGTCATTTACAGTTTTCCTTTGCATGAGTAAAGTAGTCATCCTGTAGCCTTTGATTCAGATCTGATTGATAGTGATCTTAGAAGAGAGTTCATTGGCTATTTTCAGATTGATTATAGATTTACTTTTGCTTATTGGTTTGAATTTGTCTCTTTCAAAGTGTCAAAACAAGTCTTTATTTCGAAAATCGCAAAGTGATTGTAATCTCTTCTACCCTTGTTGATTTCGAAGAAAGTGAACTTGTTTGTATTATTCATTTTAAAAGCAAATTCAAAGTTGTGCAAAAAGCTTTCTTTGTAGGCATTTATACTAAGAAAGTGGAAAACAAACACCTGCATTGTGCATTTTGCATTTGATAGTTTGCATGTTGGATTTAGGGAAAGTGCATTAGAGTGTGTTGATTCCTCTTTGAGAAAAGATAGTATCTTTCTTTTCCCTTAGTAGCTAGGATTTTCAAAGTTGAAAAGATAATAAAGCTTGCTTATCATCTTAGACTGCATTTAGGAATTTGTATCATACATCTCGTGGTGAACATTGAAAGGTAAACTTTAAAAAGATCAACCTAAAATAAACTGAATGAACCTAACAATGCTTTGTAACATAACGCACAACATAGAGGTCTAGGCTAGAGACGTGTTCCGGCATCGTTAAGCCTAGTGACTGTCGATCTCGTGGAAGGTGGGTGATTCCTCCTAAGGGACGATAGCGCTAGTACAGATTGTGCTCCCATGTACCGTCGAGTATATATTGGGAGACCCCTATAGGCATATATCTTTTATCCTTAGGAAGCCGTGTCGGCTGCCCTACTGATCGCAATGCAGTGAACACAGCATTCACGAAGATTGACCGCCCGTACCTTAAAAAGTATTCTGCGGTTTTGTGAAAAGTTTGGCACACCCTCTGCCTAGAACTCCAGAGCAGTTTCTTTTGGCCTTTTTCAGACTCTATAACAGAAAAAGTCCATCCGAGCATTTGTCACTTCGGGCTCGTTAAAACATCGAAGGAGACTAGAGTCATCTTTAGCTTTTTCTCGACTCTTTAAAAGTGAAAAAGCAAGTTGTGTCTAAAGCGTCTAATAAAGTTCATTCAATTCGGAAACACCAATTTCCCCTTTTTGTATTTTGGTTGATCGAGTAATCCGCAATCGTGGAAGAAAGTCAATTGAAACCCAGTCGTTCGCGGAGGCTTACGAGTCAACCGTCTTTGTCTCTGGAATCGAAAACAGTACGGACAAAGTGAACTCGTTTAACCGGTTCAAAATCTCCCATCAAAGTTAGAACAAGCGTTCCAACTACATCTGAGATTCTGGTTACTCCAAACATTTCTGGAAACCCTGCCTCTATAGAAGAAGTTCAACAGCCACAGAGGGACAGTAATATTGATCCTAGTCTGGGGGCAAATACTTGCGTTACTGAACCAGTTCCATCTGTAACCGGTCCAGAGAGTTTTGTTCCTCAAACTACTGTCGTTGTCGAAACAACCCCTTCTTCGGCACCAGAAATATTTTACGGACCTGACGGTCTTCCTCTTCCACCTGGTTTGATTGCGATAGAGGAAATTGTAGAGGATCCGCAAGCAAGTACTCCAACCCATTTTGGAGTCGGGGTCACTCTATTTCCTTCATCAGAAGTTAATCCACCACAAGTGGAAGTTCCTGTAGAATCGCTAGGCAATCTATTGGATATACTTAAAATGTCTGAACAACCGTCAACATCTAGGACTGTGTCAAATGACACAGTGACAGCAAAAGCCCCTGCCATCACTCCGACAATGTTTGCCGGCATACCATCTGTCCCGACTAGCTCACAACCGCTAGAAGGAGTCCACCAAGGGACTATTTCGACAGTGTGGTCTGTTCCAGTTTGCTCATCCGGAATAATGTCCGGCAACTCTTATGTTGAGACTCGCCAGATTGATCCATTTGGAGGCCAATTTGGGCAATCCAGTCCCCAAGGACAATCAATCCCCTTGAGTTCCGGATTGCTACCGTATGGGGGGCAGTATGCCCTTTCATTACCCCCTCCAGGAGGGTATCCATACGGGAGTTCAAAACAGTATTCAGGTTATACTTGAATTACATCAAGTGGTTGGGTACCTATGATACCTCAACAACCAAGGGTTGTATATTCTATGCAACAGTGTGTACCTATGACGAACATCCCAACCACACCGGCTATTGTAACAATGTCACAAGTTCAAGCGATGCCTGTTGCATGTCAACCTCAGATTTCTCAGGTTGTAATGAAACGGCCCCTTGACCATGGGTCACAACCACAATCACCAACTGGTGGGGCAACACAGGTCCAAACGGGTACAATTACCCCACACCTTGGTCCAACGATTAGCGTAGCGCAATAGAACATGGCTTCACAACCGTG
Source organism: Pinus tabuliformis (assembly GCA_031772625.1). Taxonomy (NCBI): domain Eukaryota; kingdom Viridiplantae; phylum Streptophyta; class Pinopsida; order Pinales; family Pinaceae; genus Pinus; species Pinus tabuliformis. Next base: position 1,440,635,853 of record CM062820.1, read on the forward strand.
GCTAGTGCAATACCAACAACCACAATTCCAGCAAGTGTACCAAGGTTCTGAGCAGCAGATCTTTGCGAACAGTGGACAACCGTATATTCAAAACGGTCAAAACCAACCGCTTTACAGTGGTCAAGTCCACCAACCGTATCAGTCGTACCAACATCAATTACATTATGCTGGTATGCAAAGGCCCACTGCTCAAGCGATTCCATCGTACCCTGGTTATGCTTCACCTAACCTGAATCAACAGTTACCATTCATGGCAACTTTAAAGTTACCCGATTTACACCGGTTAACCAACGATCCGATTGCTTACGCCCCTTGGTGGCCAGCGATTCCTCACAAACTTCCATCTGACATTCCTAAATTCAATGGAAATCCAGGTGAAGACCCATCGAATCACGTGATGACTTTTCATCTGTGGTGTTCATCAAACACCCTAAATGATGATTCGATAAGGCTTCGCCTTTTCCAGAGGACATTAACAGGTCCAGCGGCAAAATGGTATATTGAATTACCTAGAGCCTCGTTCGACAATTTTAGTTCCCTAGCCACGACTTTCTTAACCCATTTTCAATTACCGATAAGGTATGAAACGGGAACAAAAATATTAACCAACTTCAAGCAGACAACTGCCACTCATATATCTTATCATATACATGAGTGGCGGCGTCGTCATAGGATGGTGAAAACATACGTTCCCGATCAGCTGTTAGCTGAATGGTTTATAAAGTCGTTACTTCCTGCTATAACGGAAGATGTGGCGAAGGGGGGAGTCGTAATAGAGGAGCAAGTTATTGCTCGTGCACAATATCTAGACTTAGTTTATACTCAGTCTGGCACGCTCTACGACAAAATACCCGACGCCCCTAGACTGGAATTTTCAATTCCTCCTCCTCCTAAATCTAATAGTGACTCTCGTGCCGGTGATGGTGTGATTGGCACGGCAAACACGAAATCGATAAAGGCTTTGTCTAAGAAAGCCCGTAAGAATTCAGATCAAAATGCAAAAGAAGAAATTCTTGCTTCGGAAGTAAATGCCGTATCAACAGATAAAGGCAAAGAAACCTATCAACCAGGAAGCAAGAAGAAGAAAAACAAAGGGAAGAAGAAGAAACAGGGTGAGTCATCTCCTGGAGAAACTTCTTCAAACCCTCCTGGCAAAGGGAAACAAATTTATCCATGTCAAATATGTGATGAGGAGGATCATTATACAAAGAATTGTCCATTCAAAGCTGAGTTGAAGAGGTTCTTTAAAAGTTCGCAAACCTCAGCTGTGTTAACTGATCCATTTCCCATCCCAGGTCAAAATCTGGTTGATAGTGGAAATGCTTCCCCGTCGCAAGTGCTTATGTTGTCGGTTTCAAAACAGCAGAATGATCCTTTGATTTCGACAAGGAACAAAGATTACGGAAATCCGCAGCTGTCGAATGACAAAGGTAAAGATCAACCAAGTAATTCGACAACAACTTCGACAGAAGTTGTACCGCCCATCATTCCTGAATTAACAATAAAACCACCAAAGGGAGTAATACACAAGTCGACATTTAATCCTCACGCCAGGGCGGCCCAGCATTATAACATAGTGGAAGACTTGGCCCAATCGCCATCCGCTATGTCGACTCTTGAAGTATTACAAAATTGCCCATCCCAAAGGCAGGCTTTGTTATCGGCTATTGGTGGGGTTGATCCTAAGGATTCCAATCTTGTATCCTTTGATCATAAAGGATACGATCCTCAGTTACCAGCTCAACTAGCTTTCCTTATTCAAGTGAAAGCCCTCAACAAAACTGTTCATCGAACAATTATTGACGAGGGGGCATCTACATGTATTATGTCGATGAGTTGCTGGAAAACTTTGGGATCTCCAACCCTGTCGCGATCTTCGACGACATTAAAAGCTTTCGATGGAAGGACTTATACCTCGTACGGTATCCTTAATAACTTGAAGGTTGAACTGGGAGGAAAAACAGTGGAAATTGATGTTGAGGTCATCGATGGGAATCTTGACTACAACATCCTACTGGGTAGACCATGGATCTATGCCATGGCAGCTGTTGTGTCGACTTATTTTAGGAAGATCGCATTCCCATTTGAAGGAGGGATTACGGTCATCGACCAACAGAACTTCCTCCCTAATGGTTCACAAGTTACAGGAAGCATTCCCATGATCCATGAGAGCAACCATTCGCTTCAAGATATCGGAGTAGGTCTACTGAAAGACCCCACAATGATGGGAACTTTCGCGCTTCCACCTCCTATATACATAGGAAATATAGCGTTAGTAGCAACCTGCAACATGATATCTTCCATGAAGGTCGCAAAAGACGATGTCGAAATGGATCATGCAATGGTTTTGCCCCCAAGCCCTATAGAAATATTGTAGCAATCAATGTTTCGGGCATGGGAGGCGAACCCAAATCAACGCTCGTCAAGCATTTGGGTAGATAGGTTTAGAGAATATGGTACCACATTAGATCCTTGGTCGAAAGTACATGGGACTGACGAAGGAATTAGACAATCAATGTTGATTGAGGGGGCACCATGGAATGATTGCCACCATCGTTCCCTTCTTCAGGAATATGGAGAAGATACTCAACATGACCTTTATCACCCTTCAGTTTTTGAATTCCTATCAAATACTGTACATACGGTGGATTCCGAGCGAAACTTATCCAATATTGAAGAGACTATAGCCATAAATATCTCGACTAAAACAAATGTTGTAGAGAATATTTATGTCGGCAAAGGTTCTTCCCCTTCAAAACTGGAAATATATAACGCTCTTTTTCGCGAATTCAGAGATGTCTTTGCTTGGTCATATGTTGAAATGCCAGGCATAGACTCGAGTATCGTTGAACATGAAATTAAAATGTATCCTGATGTCAAACCAGTAAGACAACGGCTTCGGCAGGTGCACCCCAAGACAGCCGCTGCCATTAAAGCAGAAGTTGAAAAGCTCCTCCATGCTGGTTTCATCTACTCGGTTCCTCTAACCGATTGGGTATCGAATATTGTCCCTGTTATGAAGAAACAAGGGACAATCAGAGTGTGTGTCGATTATAGGGATGTAAACGAAGCTTGTCCAAAGGACAACTACCCTACACCCTTCATCGACCAGATAATTGATGAATGCGCCGGATGTGAAATATTTTCATTTATGAACGGATTTTCCGGGTATAATCAAATATATATCCGCCCACAGGACCAGTCAAAGACTGCATTTATTTGTCCGTGGGGCACATTCGCTTATCGAAAATTACCCTTTGGTTTAAAGAATGCAGGGGCGACATTTCAGAGGGCAATGAATTATGCCTTCCATGACATCAAGAACATCGTTCAACCATATCTCGACGACCTTCCAGCTCATTCGCGAAAGCGGACTGATCATCCGCAGCATTTAAGAGCGATATTTCTACGTTGTCGACACTACAAGATAAGACTCAATCCACACAAATGTGTGTTTTGCGTCGGTTATGGTCGTTTACTTGGCTTCGTAGTCTCTAGAGATGGGATTCGTCTCGACCCTTGCAAGGTTCAGGAAATCATTAATTTTCCTCCACCTTCAAATTTGCTTCAGATTCAGAAACTCCAAGGGAAAGCAAACTTTCTGAGGAGGTTCATTCCGAATTACGCAGAACTTGCTAAAGGTTACACTCGTCTTTTGAAAAAGGATGTCTGGGATCAGGTAGCGCAAGCTTCCTTTGATGCTCTGAAAGATTCTCTAGTAAAAGCATCATTAATGTATGCCCCAAACTATAAAAGAAATTTTAACCTGTATCTGGCTGCAGCGGATACGACCATTGCGATGGTTTTAGTTCAAGAAGTCGATGGAATTGAACATCCTATATATTATTTAAGTAAAAACTTAAATGATACAGAAAGTAAATATTCTTATGTTGAAAAACTAGTGCTTGCAGCTGCTCAAGCGATTCAAAGATTTCGACATTATGTCCTCTTTCGGAAAACTACCATTTTATCAGATTGCAACCCCATGACTTATATATTGTCGTGACAGTTGCTGGGGGGAAAATATTCAAAATGGATAACGATACTTCAAGAGTTTGATCTGGAATTTGTAAAATCCAAATCAAAGAAAGCTCTAGTTTTCGCAGAATTATTGTGCGATCTCCCATCGTCGTCCAACGATGAAACATCCGAAGAATCAATCGTGGACGAGAATTTGTTCCTGATATCTACAAGCGATAAGTGGTATGGAGATATCATATTTTATCTCCAAACACAAAAGTTCAGGCCTAACACCTCTCACTCTAAACAGAAACGTATACGATACCAAGCCAAAGACTACATCATCGTCGGTGATATGCTTTACCGTCGTGGTATCGATACAGTTCTGAGAAGGTACCTTACCCATGAGGAGGCCGAAAAAGCCCTGAATGAGTGTCATTCAGGCGCGTGTGGGGGGCATCAATCTGGATATGCAACAACACAAAAAAATCTTACTAGCAGGATACTTCTGGCCAACCATGTTCAAAGATTGCATAATCGCAGTCAGAAGTTGCCATGCTTGTCAAATTTTTGATAGCAAAACCAGAAGACCGCCCGCACCTTTACAGCCAATAGTTGTTGTTGGGCCTTTCGCCAAATGGGGCATCGATTTCATGCAATGTAACCCCACCTCAACCGGGGGGCATGGGTATATTATAGTCGCTGTTGACTATTTTACCAAATGGGCCGAGGCGATGCCTACATTGGATAACACTGGTGAAACAACTGCCCTTTTCTTTTTCAATCATGTAGTCACCAAGTTCGACGTACCACAGGCTATAGTTACAGATCATGGATCGCATTTTCACAATCACATGATGGTCGAATTAGCTGCCAAGCTAGGGCTATCTCACGACAGCTCTACCCCGTATTATCCGCAAGCCAACGGACAAGTTGAAGCAATCAACAAGGTCCTGAAGCGTATGTTTCAAAGGATGATCGGGGTTCATAAAAGAAGGTGGCACCTAATCCTGTACTCAGCCTTGTGGGCTTACCGAACGTCGGTAAAGAACGCGACCGGGTTCACACCTTTCCAACTGGTGTATGGCCTGGAAGCAGTCTTGCCAATCCAGTGCGAAATTTCGTCGCTTAAACTCGCAATTGATCTCCTCCCCAGAACTTCGGAAGAAGAGGCTCGTTTCATGGAATCAATCCAATTGGATGAAACCCGTCGTGATGCCACTTTGGCTAACGAAGCCCATAAGAAACGAGTCAAGGCGCAGTTCGACAAAAATTTTAAACCCCGTGTCTTCTCAGAAGGTGACTTGGTCTTGCTTTATGACCAAGAATCCGATAAATTGGGAGTAGGTAAATTTAATTCCTTATGGATGGGCCCCTATATTGTTAAACGAGTGTTAGCAAAAGGAGCCTACGAGTTAATGGATTATGACAGAATTCCACTGGCGCAACCCCGCAACGGGTTGTACCTCAAGCGTTACTATGCTTAAATAGTGACCTGCATGCTTTTGTTGTATTTTGTTTTCGCTAAAGTATTTGGTCTGGTCGAGTGATCCACCTTTTTCATTTGTTGCAGATGTCAAACCTTCTGGAGACATGTGTTGGATATGCCGACGGAGCGAGTCGTAGTTCGCGGAACCTATCCTCCGCATCCTGGGCCATTTTTTATCCAAGCGGCGAGTTAGTAAGTTTCAGAGGTGTGTGTATTGGGCAATCAACGAATAACATCGTTGAGTATAGCGCGCTGATAGAACTACTCTCTGATGCCATCACCCATGTTATACGCCGACTAATTGTCAGGCTAGACTCACAACTCGTAATACTACAACTCAATGGTATATATTCCGTTCGCAATCCAGCTATTTATCGCATGTTCCTAAGGGTTAAGATTTTGGAAAGACAATTTGATTCAATTCAATACCAGCATATTTCCAGAAACTTAAACACATTAACCGACTCATTAGCAAATTATGTGTTAGATAGACATTTGTGACATTTATAAAAGAGACACATCATCAATGATTGTACATATGGATCATATAACTCAACCAGAATAAAGCTCGAAAATCAAAATATATATAAGTTGTTTATCATTCATACATAATGTTCTGTAACCAAGACAAAATCGGTCATATGACCCAAAAACTCAAAAATGCTAGGGGCCGCCCTAGCCTAGTGGTGCTCATGATAGCACGTCACGGCCTGTGCAATCATGCGCAAGAGACGAGTCCATCGTCTGGGCACACCAGTAGTATGTCGTTGCAGCTGTAAAGGTAACTCATCAATCCTCACATCGGGAATGCCGAGAGTAAGACTCTCAAACTGCTCCTGCACAGCTGTAAGAGTCTCTGCCACATTAAGGCCGCGGAAAATAACCCTCCCAGCAGTCTCCCCTGCTGGGGCAGCAACTGGCACTTTCGGGCGAGCTGCTGGACGAACAGGACCAACATCTGCATGCACACATGAGTTTGATTAAAGCCTTGATAGAATAAAGCACAAGGACATTATAAATAAGAACAGTAAACAGTAATATGGTCGAAGATTTTACCAATAGCACCCCACTGTTCGCCATCCGGTAACACCAAATCCGGATCACCTTGGAAATCCATGCCAACATATGGGTACTCGGAATAGACCATCTCCTGGCGCTCGAACCACCTGAAGAAGGTATCAGTGAACGTAATCTGAGATTGACCAGCATGCCTAGACATGTGATCAACCCATCTCTGCATGCGTGGCTCGGTAGGAGAAGGTAAGTCAAGTGCGATATACTGAGGCTGCATCAGTGGTATTTTCTCCAAGGCAAAGGTAGTCAGAATAGAACCATACCCAAAGTTCTTCAGCTTCCCGTCCTTTACCTTGGTCAATTAACTTTTCATCTAAACAAGTACTGCATCACACCAGTTGAATACTTTCGGTTGGAGACACTCCAAGGCGTGCTGCACATAAGATCTGTTGGCAACATGTAGAGATGCGCTACCGGCCATCCTACCAATGGTATACAGAATGGACCTGAGAGACCTGTCAGCGATCTCACGGATAACAACCTTGCCGTCTCTGCTCGGCTGGCAACCTTCCTTGCAATACTGGCGGACATAATCTCTCACGGAGTCATTCCCCCGGGCCGAACCTAACAAAGAAATGGGGGCACCCCGCCTTGACAACCCGGTCAAGAAGTAAATGTCTACTATGGTCAAGGGGATGGATTTTCCCCTAATCTAGAATACTTGGTTAATAGGGTCCCAAGCATCAAGCATATACTGCAGTAAAGAGATCTGTGCTCTCATACTAGAGATACGGAAGAACTTCAGCAGGCCACAGTTCCGCACCGCGTTCACCGTGACAGGGTCATGGAGGGCAATCATGTCCTCCTCTTCATGTTCTCGTTCTCGCCATGTAAGGGACATTTTGCTCAAAGATCCCTGCAAAACAAACAAGAGGAAGAGTAAGTTCCTGGATTTGATGAAAAACTGGCAAAATTTCATCAAAAAACTGTGCATAGAACTGCTTTTCTGAGATCAACGCAGTTGGCAAGTGTCCTACCTGCATTGAAGGTCAAACTGCCTTAAGGCAACTTGATATTCAGCGTAGGTTTCGAATGGACTGCCTGCGCTGATGGCAGAGCGCCCTAGCAAAACCCCAGGGGCTCATGGGAACAAGAAAACAGACACAAAATTGAAAAAGGAAACCACGAAAAGAAAGAGCTAGGGTTTAGCTCCTACCTGGTCCAGACGACGCTGAAAATCGTCCGCAGAATCTCCCAGAATCAGCTGGTGAAAATCAAGGGAGAAGAGGCACCTCCAGAGCTCCAACAAACCAAGTTCAAATGAAATGGTAAAATGAGAGGTAAAAACACCTTTTAATGGCTTTTTACGAAGTTCAAAGCAAAATATTAGGGTTATAATCTCATTTTCATGCAAATGTTACTCATTTCTAACTAAGTTTGATGCAACAATTGAGAATACAGTACTATCCTTGAAAAGGGAAAAGCTAGTTATGGTAAAAATCAAAATTTGACTATATATTCGAGAAGTTTTAGCATAAAGTTCATGCTCGTTAAAAAAATAAACGCAAGATCCGAGCAGTTTTAACGCGGTCTTCATGCTCGTTAAAAAATAAATATAAGCAGTGAGCAGAGTTTCCTCCAGTGTTTAAGCTCATTTTTAACTAAAAAATGAACCTATCCCAGTAAATAACCACTGTGATCGTAAATTTATCATCCATCAAAGCCTTGGTCGTGTTTGCACCTGCCACCTTCACTTTTCATTTGGCCGATCGTTCACCTCCATATGATTGTTTACCCATTTTGAGGAACAGCTGCGAAGAGTGATTTCACCTAGCCATCCTTGTGACACTGTCGTGATTGGAAAATTCCAACCTGTACCTGGAATCAGTTGCTATCCCTGTTTATCACTCGTTCCTCAAAAGACGAGTCTTCTTTAAGCTCTTTTCAATTGACTCGTAAAATATGAAAAGATTGCCAAGTTTTGGCCTTCCAGCTCGTTAAAGGACAGGAAGAGTTATCCCTCCTCTAGATTTTAATCTTTTTGGACCTGAGGGATTATTGCACAAAAAGGTCGAGCGCTTGTTTTATTCGGCTCGTTAAAATTATCGAAAACTCATCCCTTCTGTATTGTTTTATACTTTTTCGGACTTAAGGGATTAGATGATGAAAAAGGAATTTTGGAGTTAACTTTATGTACCTTTTCAGACTCTCTAAAAATGAAAAGGACCGAGTTATCCTTGTCGTTAGACTCATTAAAATTATTAAATAGCGACAAACTTGTCTTTAGACGAGAACGAGTTTCACTATCGCTAAGCTCGTTAAAACATAGCGATGGGCTTGCCCGAAGGGAAGGTTATAGAACAAGCATATGTTATCCTCCTCAAGCTTGACAAAAATAAAGAGGTACTGGTCAGCAATGACTGGGGAAAAATTCGGAGAAAATCGAGAAAACTTTGATGGTAGCAGGTCGCTCTTGAACATGACACTTTTCCTCCATACCACAATTCGGGTTGGGTTGTCTCATTCATCGGTCACATCACCATGGTCTCGCCATACCATCCATATTTGGGGTAATGCTACCAATCCATCGCATCAGTGTCGCCATATGTTCAAGAGAAGTCGTTCAGAAAGAGTCAACCGGGTCCCATCCACTGCCATACATTATCCTTCATCCATTCATGACCGCCACCCTGAATCATATGTCACAGATCGTTTTCACCTCCTGTTTAGTCAATTTAGTATTCCTAAATTGCTAGTATTAATTGTCAACCCGGGGCTCGTAAGCTGATGAAGTGAAGGTGTACTATATGTACTTAAGCAACTTTCTTAGAGCTTTTGTCGTTTGGGGTGTTGTTTATGGTTAACTTATCTTCCTAAGATGGAGTGATGATTATAGACAGATGAGTGAAAGTGTGTGAAAAGTGAGTTCTAGATGAGTGAAAGTGTGTGATTGGTGATTTCTAATTACTTGCTGAATTTGTAAAGGAAAAGAACTTGAAAGAAATGAATAACTTGAAATGACTTGAAAGTAAATGACCACATTCTAATGGCATTAGTCTCTATTCATATTGCTGCAAATAAAAGAAATAAGAAAATCACTTCAAGGACTGATGATAATGGTTATCTCTTCCTAACTCCCTGCTTCTACCACATAGTACTGCGTAAAACACGATTAGGAAGTAGCTAAAGACAAATCCAAGAATTGATAAAAACTCTAAGTGACAAATTATAACACTATTAAGCCTTTTCCATCATACTGCTTCCTACATATATGATTATGTGTAACAAGAGGAAAAAGTATTAGTGCTACAAGCCAAAGCTACTTAAAAACAAGCTACAATCAATTAGTGTTCTGTTCTCTGAAAGATAAACCATTAATGATAAAGAGAACATAAATTAATTAGCATCCAACTTGTAAAACTAAGCTAAAAACTAATCTAGAAAACAGAGTAAAAAGGGCAGCATTATAAATAAGACAACTGCAACTACCATCAGATATTAAAGCAAATACAAAACACTTAATCCCGGGTCAAAAACCTGCAAAGAAACAAAGTTGATCAGTGAAAATAAAGGCTGCAGCAATGAAAAGAAAGTAAGCTGTACATAACTTCAAGAAAAGGAAATGCTGTAAGTAAAATAAAGAAATTGCAGAAGTATGAACATGAAATACTTATACACGGGCAGTCATGGACAGGGGCCCTCTATCCAAACAACCCACAGAAAACTCAGATGAATTGGAACTTCAAAACAACACTGTTTCCATTACTTCATATGCAGAAATACATAATCAAAGGGCTGGAACAACACTATAAAACAGAGTTCTAAAAGTGTGCTAAAATTCTCACAAAGTCATAAACTACAATAGCTAAAAAAGTTAACATAAGCGTACGCAGACGCAAGTATATATAGGCATCTGCAAGATGGCCTAATGCGTAAAGCATAAAACAGAAAATAAACTGAAATTCATGCGTATTAAAGGTGCAGTGAACACGTCATATGCTTCATGGTCGAGCTGGAGGTCCTGGTCGATATGGGCAATGAATCCAGCATTAGATCATGTTCCCCACGGCTTTCAAAACACGGACAAGTCATCCTTTCTACCGACGTGACCGCCTTTGACCGGAGGTACAGATGACGTGGCTGGCTGAACTGATGGCACAGGAACCTCGAGCACATATATTCCAACATGCCCATGTGGCTCGTTCTGCAAAATGGCACGTGTAACCTTGAGATCAACAAAATGGCTGCGGGATCATCAGATGGCTGCGGAATCAGCAGATGGCTGCGGAATGCCTGTAAGTATGTCAAAAACCAAACAAAACAATCACCCATTAGCAAAGCTCACTTGATCATGTTTAATGACAACTAATGTAATGATCTGGGTGGAAAATGAGGCAAAAGAGAGAGGAAAGTGATGAAAACAGTAGGTAATGATGGATGATAAGGTGTAAAGTAGAGGCTCTACATACCCCCACTACGAGGGCATTGCATGTCCTCATGCAAAAACACTGATTAATCAACCTGTTGTGATGCCTCTGCCAAGACATCCAATCTCCTCTTCTTTCTCTGTGTAGACACATTGACCCTTGGCTTCTTTACTAAGCATCTGAACTTTAGGTTGATCAAGGCTCTGTCTAGCCTTTTGCATTTCTTCCTTAACTTTTTGTTACTTCTTTGCCACAGGCTCAAATGTAACATGGTGTTATCATGAATCATCTTATCCAATTTGGCTTGCTCTTTCAACTTTTCATTTTCTTGCATGATATGTCGATTTAGAACCTCAATCTCAAAAATTTCCTGTTTTAAGGAGTGGACTTGTTGTTCTAAAGGTTGAACATTGCTTGGGCCAGCGGCTGCTTGCTCCAATGTTTCCAGATAATTATACACTTTTTTGCTGCTCCGGGTCAACCTCAGGTGACTTTTTGGGACTTGGTTCATAATCGAATTCAGATCCATGTTCATGCTCAAGTTCATGTTCAAACGGACTTTCCTCACGTGGAGGACTAGTCTCAATATGCTCAGCATGTGAAGGACTTTCTTCTAAGTCAGGACTTGTAGCACCTTTTTGAGGTGAGCTTAAGTCAATGAAGAATGACTGTTTACCCTTTGTGGCCCCTACTTTTCTGTTTTGTAATCTGCTGCTCCTTCTTACAGAGGTGGTACTCTGTTTTTCTTTTGGTACTTTTTGCTTCTGTTTTGTCACCTTTTTAGAGAGGGCAGTTTTATGAAGTTTGGCCATTCTTTGAGCTAAGGGCTGAGTGTCTTCCTCACTAGTATTCTCAGGAGTGAGGTGAGTTTCTTGGACTGCAGATTTACCTTTATCTTGCTTTCGTTTCTTCCTCCCTTCTTTTCTTTTCTGAGCAATTTCTTGAGCAAGTTCTGAAAGAGTTTCAGTGATAATTCCTTGGGCTGCTTGGCTATCATCTTCAGTAAATCCAGGATCAATTTCCTATTCAGGATGCTGTATATCAGTTTCCTCATCAAACTGTTCTTGAACAGTTTCCTCTTGGGCAGTTGTTTCAGGCATAGTGGTATCAGGAACAATAGTTTCTGTTTGGGCAGTAGTTTCTTGGTTAACCCCCTCTCCTCTTTTTCTTCTACTTCTTTTTGGCACTTGAGGGGACCCTCCAGAAGTTTCTCCTAATTCTTGAAAATGATTTCTTATGAGAAACCCCTCCCATGTGTCTCTTTTTGATTTTAATTGTTCCTCAACCAGCAATTTCACAAGACCGTGATGACATAAATGTGCTTCAATATTTCTGGGGTTCTTTTGGACCATTGCACACATTTTCTTAAGACTTGAAAATAAAAAGTATGGGAGGTTAATATCATCTCCTAGAAAATGCATCATAACCTTTGCATGATAAACATATAAGACCCCAAATCTTCCTTCGCAAGTGAAAAATTTTTGCACTAACAAGAGTAAAGTGGTCCACTCCTCCTTAACATAAGAAACAGGAATCCCTTTGGTAAAGATACTGGTGTCCATACCTGGGTTTTTTAAAATTTGTTTCCACTGCTGATCTTGAACTGACTGGTTCTTAAACCACCTTTCTCCAGTCTGTGGAAGTGAGGTAGCTTGTGCTATGCTGCTTTCATTGACTGTGAATTGTAAGTCCCCTATCTCCACGTGATTATCTTTTTCTCTGAAGGACCTTGCAAAGGCCTTCGTAACCTCCTTATGGTAGCCTTTGAACTTCTGAATGCATTGTAACCAGTTTGCTTTTGTAATGCTTCTTTGACCTGAGGATAACCCTCCAAAAACTTTGAACCCTCTGGTTCTGCCCTTAGAAGCTTCCCCATTGGCTTTTATGGCTCTGTTCTAAAACACGGCTTTAAGGATGGCTTTACACAGTAAACTCACGGCTCTGTTTTGGAACACGGTTTCAAAACGGCTTTACACAGTCAATTCACGGCTCTGTTTTGGAACACGGCTTCAAAACGGCTTTGACTCAGTGGATTTACGGCCTCAACATAGTGGACTATGGCTTTAGCTCTGGATACGGCCGTAACAGACCTTCACTAGTGATAGAATTAGCGTAGAGGAAAAACAGAGTATAGTAGCAGCGTATTGCACAGCGTAAATGGAATGAAACAGTGAGTGGAAATGGAACAGCGGAAGTGAAATGATATGAGCGTAAGAGGGTAGAAGAGTTATGGAATAATGAATGGAAACGGCTATGTCCTTAGATTTCGGTTTTGGAGTTACACTTGGCTGCGTGAGTTAATGTCATAGAGACGTAGTACATTAGGTTACGTCACCTAAGTACGAGATCTTAATGGAAGCAGCAGCCGCAAGTGAAATTCAAAATCGTGGTAATCAAGGACTGATAGACTTGGGAGATACGTGGGTATATGGTCGCATGACTGGTAATCATTACACTTAGTGGCAAGAAACATAACCTAGAAAACTTTGCATAATGAAATAACTGTAAGTTTAGGATTTAACCCATACCTCAGATTCCCGCTTAGATTTGCCTTTGATGACTTGCCACTAACCCTTCGCTGATTTATGGCTGTTGCATGACCATTTTTCATTTATTATTGATGACTACTGAGCTGCAAAGAAATTTCAAACAGACTGTGTGTTTTTTTTTTATGCAGGTACAAAGAGCTGCGGAATCATTAGATGGCTGCAGAATCTTCAGATAGCTGCGGAATCTGCAGTAGTAGCCTCCGACTGCACAAAAACAACTTTTAACTATCTAAAAATGACTTTATTGATGGAGTGGAATGTAGTGAGTGGATGGATGAATGAAAAAAATGAGGTGGAGTGAAAATGAATGAAATGGTGGATGAAATGGTGGTGATGATAAAATGAGATGAAATAAGGGGAGAAAGAGATTTTTTTTTTTGGAAAACATGAGGTGTCAGGTGACCCTGATTTTCACCTCAGGTTTTCTGTATGAGACTGCCAATCAGAGATTGGTTTTCAGGCTCATACATTTATTCTTTTTTTTTTCTTTTTTTTCTTTTTCAAAAACCAAAGCTTTAGGCTGATGGAGGAGAATAATCCTTCTCCACCAGCCTGATTGCAGAACCTTCTTTGAACAATTTGACAAACTCTTCTTTTGAGAATGGCTTCTGGTAGATTTTCAAGCGATGGCCATTCACAATAAGAGGAGTATGAAATTCATCGATAGTTTTTACTCGAACTGCTCCATTGCTAAAGACTTCATCAATCTCATATGGCCCAAGCCAATGAGTTTGAAACTTTCCTTTGAAGTCTTTGAATTTTGAATCAAACAATAGAGCCCAATCTCCTTTCTGAAACTTCCTTTCCTTGATATGACGATCATGCCATTTAGATCTTTGGTGCTGAACTAGATCGGTCCTTAGAATTGCATCTTGTCTTATTTCATCTAGTTCATTTAGCTGGTCCATTCTGTGTTTTTGAGCTTCTGAGAGGCTCATTCCCAATTGGACTGCCATCTTGAAGGTCTTGATTTGGAACTCAATAGGAAGCAGGACTTCTTTCCCATAAACAAGTTCATAGGGAGAATGTCCTGTTGTGTTCTTCCATGTGGTTCTATAGGCCCATAAGGCTTCAGGGAGCCTTTCCGCCCAATCTCTTCTATGAAGATGAACAGTCTTGGTGATAATGCCTTCAAGAACTTTATTGGTAGATTCCACTTGACCATTGGATTGCGGATGGTAGGGAGTAGATTTTCTGTGCTTGATCTTATATTCCTCCATCAGCTTCTCCATCAAATTAGATGTAAACTGGCTACCTTGATCTGTCACAATTTCCCTTGGGACACCAAAACGAGTGAAAATATCCTCAAAAAGAAATTGAACAACTGAATTTTCAGTGGCAGAAGGCAATGCTTTTGCTTCTACCCACTTAGTAACATAATCAGTACAAACCAGTATATACTTCTTTTTCTTTGATGGTGGATTAATTGGTCCAACGAAATCTAGAGCCCATTTCTCAAAGGGTTCGATGCATACCTGAGGCTGTAGAGGCATTTCATTTGAAGGAGTTGGTTTCCCAACTCTTTGGCAGCTGTCACACCTTTTAACATATTGCTTTGCATCTTTAAAGAGAGAAGGCCAATAATATCCTAAAGAAAGGATTTTATAGGCTGTCCTCTTGTCCGCAAAGTGCCCGCCGCATGGTTCATCATGACATGCCTTAAGGATGTCAGGCATTTCATCTTCCCGAACACACCTTCTGATTATACAATCTGGCCCTGTTTTGAACAATTCATTAGAAATCCAAGAATAATGTGAACTCTCCCGAATAATTTTCCTTTTCTCATTAGGAAATAAGTGTAGAGGAGGCTTCCCTGTAACAAGATAATTAGCCATATCTGCATACCAAGGGGTCTTGGTAGTCACTGCAAACAAGTATTCATCTGGAAACTTATCTTCTACTGGAGAATCTTCATTAGTGTTTTGGATTCTAGACAAGAAATCAGCTACTGTGTTTTGCTTTCCAGGTCTATCTAACACAGTAATGTTGAATTCTTGTAAGAGTAAAAGCCATCTTGTAACTCTACCATTAGTGACAGGTTTGTTCATTAAGTATCTTATGGCAGAGTGATCAGTATGGACAAAGGTTTCATAGCCGGTTATGTAGTGTCTAAACTTGTTGATTGCATGTACCACAGCTAAGAACTCTTTTTCTGTAACAGTATAATTTAACTCAGTAGGAGTCAAATTCTTACTTGTGTAATAAATGGCATAAGGGATCAAATCCTTTTGTCCCAAAACAGCTCCTAGAGCTGTATCTGAAGCATCAGTAGAGATGTGGAAAGGGAGTTTCCAATTTGGCCCCCTTAAGATGGGTGCTTCAGATATTCTAGACTTTAAAGCTTCAAAGGCAAATTGACACTCAAGATCCCATTTAAACTCACAGTCTTTGGTAAGCAATTTGAAAAGAGGAGATGCTATCCTAGTGAAGTTTTCAATAAATCTTCTGTAATACCCAGTAAACCCAAGAAAACTTCTAACATCCTTCTGGCAATTTGGAACAGGTAACTTAGAGATGACTTCAACTTTGGATTTATCAACCTTGATCCCATCTCCTGAAATATGATGTCCTAAAACAATCCCTTCAGTAAACATCATAAAAAAAAATTCATGACTTAAAGAAAGATTTGTTTCCTTACATCTTACCAGTACTTTTTCCAAATTTTCCAAAGCTTCATCAAATGTATTACCATAAACTGTGAAATCGTCCATGTATACCTCTACACAATCATGAATCAGATCTGAAAAGATTCCTAATACAGCCCTTTGAAATGTAGCAGGTGCATTGCACAATCCAAAAGGGAGTACTCGGTAGGCAAAAGTTCCCCAAGGACAAGTAAATGTGGTTTTGTCTTGATCTTCAGGTGCTACCTGAATTTGATTGTACCCACTAAAACCATCCAAGAATGAGAAATACTTTTTACCTGCTAAAGTGTCTAGTACCTGATCAATAAAAGGTAAAGGAAAATGATCCTTTAAGGTTGCCTTGTTCAATTCTCGATAATCAATGCAAACTCTCCATTTACCATTCTTTTTGGGCACTATAACCAAGGGAGAAACCCATTGGCTATCTGAGATGGGGTAAATGAAGTTTACCTTGAGCAATTTCTGGAGTTCTTCTTTCACGATTTCCCTAAGGTTTGGATTCATCCTTCTTTGTGGTTGCCTAATAGGTCTGCTATTCTCTTCAATGTAGATGTGATGAATACAAGTCTTAGGATCGATTCCTTTCATGTCAGTGTATTCCCATGCAAAGGCAGTGGAATGTTTTTGCAACAGTTTAGTTAATTCTTCTTGTTGTGGTCTTCCCAAGTTTTTGTTAATGTTTAATGTTTTTCCTAGGAGGATTTCAACTGAAGAACTACCAAACTCTTCCATTGAGAAGAGAGACATTTGTCTAGAGGAGAGATATTCAATGTCTGCATCTATCTGAAAATGTTCAGAGTCATATTCTAAAGATACTTCAAAATTTTCTAATGTATTTAGAATTTGACTATCCTCACTGATCTCAGAGATGGTTAGCACTGGTTGTATAGTATCTTCATCCTCTACCCATTCATCTTCTCCTATTTCTGTTATATCTTTTGCTGGGGGATACAAGTTGAACTTCTTGGTGGAATTACCATCTGATATATACATGTCTCCAGACCTACAGCTTATGAAAGCATCAGCTGTGGCCAGCCAAGGTCTTCCTAAAATAAGAGGATGTCCTCCTAGATTGTTCTTGGGAGTTAAAATCATAAAATCAACTGGATACTCCCAAGAATCTAGAGAGACTGGAATATCTTCCAATACACCATTAGGTTTAATGATTGATCTATCTGCAAGATGCAGCAAAGTAGGTGTAAAGAGAAGATTAGGAAGCTTTAACTGATCCATGGTCTGTCTACTCATGATGTTGATAGCGGCTCCTAAGTCAATTAAAGTATTTGGGATTTCAACCCCATTAATATGAGTTTTGACAATAGGACTACCGAGATCTACATACTTTTGCATGGTAATCTTACCCATCATTATGTCTGCAATTTTTCCAACTAGATGTATCCTTTTAGTATCTCTGGTTCTTTTTACTGTTTTCTTTAAACTCAACTCCTTTATTGTCTTCGCTAGAATGGGAATTTCCTTAATGGCTTGTAACAAGGGGATCTTGATACATACATTTTTTAATTCATCTAGGAAGTTATAGTCAGGCACCCATATCTGCTTTTCCACCCCTTTATCAATTTGCAATCTTTCAGGAAAGGGAGGTGTAGCTGTAGGTGTAGGTTGCTCAACTAGGGGAGTTGTAGAGATTGATTCTTTTTCTTTTTGGATATTTTGGTTTTGAAGGGATACTTCAGAACCTTTATTGACTTTGAGAGATTCCTCCTCAGAAATGCTTGGTTGTTGAACACTTGTGGAAGGTTGATCTAAGATTCTACCTGATCTGAGTTGTACTTCATTGAGAGGAACAACCATATAGGTAGGGAATGGTTGACCTTCCATCACATAAGCATTTTGAAGGTTCCTATTATTTGGATTCGGTAATGGCTGAGAGGGAAGTTGATTGGATTTCTGCTGGGATTGAAGTGCTAATTGAGAATTTTGATTTTGTGGAGGAGGTTGTTGTTGTTGAGGGTATGGCAATGATAGTTGTTGACCTTGGTTTGGAAGTTGTGGAGCTTGCTGATTCTGAAATGATGGAGGATATTGATAGAATTGAGCAAGTCTCGCATAAGGATTTTGCATGCTTTGCATCCATGCTTGAAAAGCATTTTGAGGTTGAGGCCAAGGTTGTTGCCAAGGATTCCAACTTGGTTGGGATTGAGAATTCATAGAGTTGTTAAACCCTTGATTCTGTTGTCCTTGCCAAGGTCTCCTTGCAATAAAACAGAGAGATTCAAGTGTATCTGGATCCTCTTGAAAGACTGCTTTGAGGCCAGGGATTGAAGGACAATCCTTGGTCTCATGAGTTTCTGAGCAAATTACACATGTTTCTACAACGTGTGCATCTAAGGGACATTCCCTTAAAGCATGTTTCTTTCTACATTTCGGGCAAAAGATAGCCAAAGCCTCAGCTTCTGCTTTTTGTTTATTGTGAATTTTAAGGGTATCAAGTTGTTCACTAAGACTCCCTAAGATGTCAGTTTTAAATTCATCAAGCATACTGCCGATTTCAGCCCTACTCACTGATCCTGTTGCAGATTTATTTGCCCTAAGGAGAGAAGGATCTCTAGGCCCTTTTTGAGTTTTTGATTTGCCCCTTGAGAAATGGATACAAAGTTCTGCTATGTCATTGAGAGAAAGTTGAGAAATATCCCCTTTCCCCATCATGTTTAAGATGTCTATCCATTCATCCCTGATGGCTTTTAATAAGAGGGCTTTTAAGGTCTCTTCATCCAAGGTATTCATTTTTGCTCTTTTTAAGTTATATTGAAATCTTTCAAGCAAATCTTCTAGACTCTCATCTTCTTTTTGCATCATTTTAAATACCTCGTCCTTGTGATTAGTAGGCATACAATAGTCCAAATACCTATCCAAAAAGGTTTGCTTCATTTCATCCCAAGTCCTAATGGATTGAGTAAGTAACCCCATGAACCATTTCAAAGCTTGATCTTTTAATGTTGAGGGGAACAGCTTGAGTTTTTGAGTATCATCCAGATAGTCATAGGTTCGACACACAACTTCAAATTCAAACAAGAATGTTTCAGGGTCCTCAGTTCTTAACCCATGGAAATTTGGGAGGACGGATGGTAATGTTTTTCATGGTGGCTCGGGAATCCTCATTAACAATGGGAAACCCAAATGAATTATCCCCATCTCTATTTCCTCCTCCAATGGGACCTCTACCTCCTCCATTATTATTGTTATTTCCTCCTCCTCCTCTACCTCTACCTCTACCACCTCCTTCTTCCTCTGCCATGATGATTCTCCTAGGGATTTCAAAATCTTTTGGTTCCTCTACAAAGGGTGAATGAGAAGAGATTTCTCCTTCTTCTTCAGGTGATTCTACTTCCTCAATTACAATTGGTCTTCCTGTAGGAGAAAGAGAAGAGTCTCTTCTTGGTTCAAACTCAATAGAAGGTGTAGGAGAGTCAACTCTTGGCTCTTGAATTCCAAGTATTCTAGGACTAGGAGTTTCGGTTGGAGATAAGGGAGGTGTCTCTTGTCTATCCCTTGGAGCAGATGGACTTGTAAAGATTGAACTTCGAGCTCTAGCTAAAAACCTTCCCCTAGAATCTCTAGCTCTATGCATGTCATTTTTTATTTTATCTTCAAGTCAAGTTAATAGTTCTTTTTCTGATCTTCCAGGTAACTCTAGGTGCAAGAAGAGAGCATACTCAAGAAGCTACTAAATCAATAACTTTCTCCTTTCTGATCCTCCAGATCACTTTGAAGTGCAAGAGGAGAGCATACTTAGATAGGCTATTAACTTCTTTCCTTGAAATTTTTATGTTTCTTTTTTCTCTCTAAGTATGGTTACTTAATTTCACTTCCCCGGCAACGGCGCCAAAATGTTTAGTCAATTTAGTATTCCTAAATTGCTAGTATTAATTGTCAACCCGAGGCTCGTAAGCTGATGAAGTGAAGGTGTACTATATGTACTTAAGCAACTTTCTTAGAGCTTTTGTCGTTTGGGGTGTTGTTTATGGTTAACTTATCTTCCTAAGATGGAGTGATGATTATAGACAGATGAGTGCAAGTGTGTGAAAAGTGAGTTCTAGATGAGTGAAAGTGTGTGATTGGTGATTTCTAATTACTTGCTGAATTTGTAAAGGAAAAGAACTTGAAAGAAATGAATAAATTGAAATGACTTGAAAGTAAATGACCACATTCTAATGGCATTAGTCTCTATTCATATTGCTGCAAATAAAAGAAATAAGAAAATCACTTCAAGGACTGATGATAATGGTTATCTCTTCCTAACTCCCTGATTCTACCACATAGTACTGCGTAAAACACAATTAGGAAGTAGCTAAAGACAAATCCAAGAATTGATAAAAACTCTAGGTGACAAATTATAACACTATTAAGCCTTTTCCATCATACTGCTTCCTACATATATGATTATGTGTAACAAGAGGAAAAAGTATTAGTGCTACAAGCCAAAGCTACTTAAAAACAAGCTGCAATCAATTAGTGTTCTGTTCTCTGAAAGATAAACCATTAATGATAAAGAGAACATAAATTAATTAGCATCCAACTTGTAAACCTAAGCTAAAAACTAATCTAGAAAACAGAGTAAAAAGGGCAGCATTATAAATAAGACAACTGCAACTACCATCAGATATTAAAGCAAATACAAAACACTTAATCCCGGGTCAAAAACCTGCAAAGAAACAAAGCTGATCAGTGAAAATAAAGGCTGCAGCAATGAAAAGAAAGTAAGCTGTACATAACTTCAAGAAAAGGAAATGTTGTAAGTAAAATAAAGAAATTGCAGAAGTATGAACATGAAATACTTATACACGGGCAGTCATGGACAGGGGCCCTCCATCCAAACAACCCACAGAAAACTCAGATGATTTGGAACTTCAAAACAGCACTGTTTCCATTACTTCATATGCAGAAATACATAATCAAAGGGCTGGAACAGCACTATAAAACAGAGTTCTAAAAGTGTGCTAAAATTCTCACAAAGTCATAAACTACAACAGCTAAAAAAGTTAACATAAGCGTACGCAGACGCAAGTATATATAGGCATCTGCAAGATGGCCTAATGCGTAAAGCATAAAACAGAAAATAAACTGAAATTCATGCGTATTAAAGGTGCAGTGAACACGTCATATGCTTCATGGTCGAGCTGGAGGTCCTGGTCGATATGGGCAATGAATCCAGCATTAGATCATGTTCCCCACGGCTTTCAAAACACGGACAAGTCATCCTTTCTACCGACGTGACCAAACAGCTTACGCATCAACGTTAAGCTGCCTTTATTTGACCGTAACTTGACCCCCTTTGACCGGAGGTAGAGATGACGTGGCTGGCTGAACTGATGGCACAGGAACCTCGAGCACATATATTCGAACATGCCCATGTGGCTCGTTCTG
Source organism: Pinus tabuliformis (assembly GCA_031772625.1). Taxonomy (NCBI): domain Eukaryota; kingdom Viridiplantae; phylum Streptophyta; class Pinopsida; order Pinales; family Pinaceae; genus Pinus; species Pinus tabuliformis. The sequence continues at coordinate 1,440,657,322 of CM062820.1, forward strand.
CAAAATGGCACGTGTAACCTTGAGATCAACAAAATGGCTGCGGGATCATCAGATGGCTACGGAATCAACAGATGGCTGCGGAATGCCTGTAAGTATGTCAAAAACTAAACAAAACAATCACCCATTAGCAAAGCTCACTTGATCATGTTTAATGACAACTAATGTAATGATCTGGGTGGAAAATGAGGCAAAAGAGAGAGGAAAGTGATGAAAACAGTAGGTAATGATGGATGATAAGGTGTAAAGTAGAGGCTCTACACCTCCATTAAAATCATTAGCTCCGTTCCATGTCACTGATGTGGGATTCATCAAGGCCCTCCTTTGACGGATCGCTTCTTGTCGACATCAGCTCATTATCGAAGAAGTTGATCTAGGAACAAACCCTTCAGTACTTTGAAGCTTGCATGCCTCGATGGCAAGTTTCTCACTTCCGGCGACAGGTATACATCAATGACCTTCGACCAGAAGATTTTGCGTGGTATTCTATGCCAAGTCCTTTATTCACGCCACGTGAATTGTACTGCAGTACCTTGAGGGTCATTATCATTATCGGTGATTCCTCTCGCGCTTGTTAACAGTTTACATCATTGACCGGTAATCAAGCGATGTATTTCCATGTTCGACTTCAGCGCAATTCTCACATGGATCGACTTGTACTTAGAGTGAAGATCGAACGAGTTTGAAGACCCCGGATCTAGTTTCATCCATCCGGGCTGCGATATATATTCTGGAAAGATAAAGACATTTGGCATGTACATCATTGCAGCAGATGATCATCCTACTCAAAGGATGATAATTTCGCCAAAATTATCAGTCTACCATCAGAGGATCGTCTGTTCTATGTACAAAAATGAATTTATAAAGCTGAGCATGGGAATGCCTGCCTTAGCTAGATCATGAAAGCAGTATGAATCATAATGTATTGTATTGTATTTTATTACAGGTCTCCTCCCAGCAGATGGATGAACTTCGGACCCTCCTGGATAAAGCATTTCACCCGATAAACGACCTCATACTTTAGGGGGCAACTGTTATAGAAATTTTTGTGCCTTACAGCATGAAGCATGAAATGTCCATAATCTAAGGGATCCAAAGTCCCTAAACATGTTGTTCCTACCCCTAGAAGAACAAGGCAAACCAACCACAGCAATTCACAGAAGTTCTCCACCTGAAAACACTCAAAAACAAGCCAATTCTGGATCATGTCAACTACTCCACTAAGCATCTGCGCTGAATGTCAACTGCTCCACTGTCTACCTGCGTTGAATGTCAACTCCAACAAAGGCTACCTGCGCTGAGCGTAATTGGACAAGTGGCAGGCTCATTCCTCAATGTGTCAATGCCCAGGAAGCTTCCAAAATGACACTTGCATCAAGGAATTCGACTGGTGATGAGTAAGAGGTTCCAAATCTCCAAGTGGAAGCAAGAAACTCCAAGTGGACTCAAGAACTGAGAGAGGGAGAGGACACTAGTCAGATCTCAAGCTGACTCATCCTCTCTTCAAAACATCTATATATAGATCTCTCCTCCATGAGATCTAGAGAGGCTGGAATTTGGTTATTGCAAAGAATTGTTGTTGGTTTGAGACTGGAAACATTGGGTGCTTAATGCTTTGAAGGGAGCTGAAGAAGGAATTCAATTCTGCTGGGAAGGAGATGCTGGATTGGAGCCCTTTGGGTTGTATCTCTTCCTGAACCCTGTTATCAATCAATAAAGTTATCTTGGTTCTTTCCTATATGCTGGTGTATTTTGTATGATTGCATTAGTGTATTTGATTTACTTCTAATCCTGAATCATTTATGAATATGAATATTTGCCTTTGTGTTGTGTTCTTCTCTTGTCGCAAGTAGTTGTTCTCCTGTCACAGGTAGTTGTTCTCTTGTGCAAGCGAGGAGGCAAGTAGCTGTGGACACCCAAAGAGAAGAGGATCTAGATCGAGGGACAACCGAAAGACAATGGTAAGTCTACCAATCTCCCCTCTTTCAAATTTCATAAAGGAAGAAATCATAATAGCTGTATTCGTTTGTTGCTAAGGCACTGTCACACCTTAGGTGGATAGGATCGTCCTGCATAGGCATTTTTCCCCACAACACTCATCACCTGTTGACATCCTGTAGGAAAACCTATAGTGGCCCGTTTTGAACCCGAATTGAGAAAAATCATCACTAGTAGCAAGGATTAGGCCCCTACTTTCCCTCCAATCCAACTGAACCATTGTAGTCCTTTTCCTCCACACCTATCTCCCCTACCAAAGTACCAAGCAAGATTAGCGTTTACATTTTTCAAGAAAAAGCATAAAAAGGAAAAAAATATTTTATATTTATTGATGCACACAACAGTTAGCACTCTCTAGATCATATTCCATGCTCAATTAGTGTAACTCATCACATGTGATAAATAGGGTTAATTTATGTTTATTTTACATTTAGTTCATGATCTTTAAGCAATTAGAATATGTTTCTTTCCTTGTACTTTATTTCTTGTAATAGGTTAGGGTTTCTATTTTAGTTCATTTTCTATAATTAGTTTAAGGTTTGATTTCAGTACATGCAATCCAATACATCATGACAGCAAAGGAATGACACATTGTATGTTGCACATATATTTTCAATACCTCTTAATTTTGTACAAACCCCTGGTTGATAATTAAAAGTCGGTAGCCTTTGGAGTTCCAACATTCTTGCTGCAATACTGAGGCTCACTTTTTGGCACTGTTTCCTTGGAGTTGTCAAAGTATGCATCATTTTCTTCCTTAGTTGATTTATTTTTTTTTAGTTTGTGCAAAAAAAAAAAAATATTTGCATTAGACATATTTGATTTCAAAAGTAGAAGATGCATTGCATTAAAGTTTTCGTTCGATCATAAAAACAAAAACAAAATCTCTCCAAGACCAAGCCACCCCCCCATTTGATCACGTGGTGTAGTAAGAACCACATCACCATCCACTTTTGCAGGTACAAGAAGAAGAGATGGAAAATAATGTAGCAGAAATGGATGGAGCTAATGACAATGAGGAATATCCTATAGGATATCCCATTTAGGATACTGATATCAATGTGCACATGAAAAACATTGCTCCATCTTTTCTTCCAAAATTTCATGGTCTAAGGTTAGAGGATCCAAAAACCTTTATCTTTGAATTTGAAGTTGTTTGTAGATCTTACGGTTACTTATTAAAAACTCAAAATTTGAGATTGTTTCCAGAAACATTGAAGGATAGAGCTCTTAATTGGTTCATGAGTTTAGCGCTTAACTCAATAAGATCATGGAATGATATGCAAAATATATTTCTAGAAAATATAAAGATCGTGATATTAAAGAAGAAATATTTAGAATGAATCAAAGAGAAGATGAGAGTCTAGAGGATCTAATAGAGAGGTTCATGTATAATGTTAAGAGGGAAAAACTACATTCTTTAGGATCTGACACACTAAAACCCATCTTACTTAGAATAATTAGGGATGAGTGGATTGATCTCCTTGATCCTTGGATAAAAAGAGTGTTTCCAAGAGGTCTCTAATCTCTTTCTAGATTTTTTCCAAGGCCTAAAAGATGTTATAGAAATGGGAGAAACACATGGAAGTCAATTTAAGGGTTTGCCCTAACCTTAGACTATCATTTATGCTCAAAACATGTTTCTTGTAATTTTAACAGGGTTTCCTGTAGGCTTCCTATAGTTTTGGCAATAATTATTACAGGATGTCCTAGTTCTCGTCTAAAGGAATTTTGAAGGTTTTAGAGGTGTCCAAATGGTGGAACACGGTAGCAGAAGGTTGATAAGGATGTGGAAGACCTTGCCAAACTGAAAAATCTTCAATAACCCATCTTGAATAAGGGGAAGAAAACAAAGTAATGGTGTTAAGAAATAATGATTTTTCTATGCACAAATAGCTTTTTGGGTTTGTCCTTGCAAAAATTAAAACCAAGATTCCTAAGAGAAATGATTGAGGGGTGCACAAGGGAGAGGCCACCAGGGCCATTAATGAGGCACAATGAGGTCACTAAGTTTCCCAGAGGATGAGAAACACTTTTAGCAAGGGAGTATGATGGGCCTCTAAATTAGACATAAATTGAGGCCCATGCCTCTAAATTAAACATAAATTAAGGACTATGACCATCCTTCAACACATTAAACCTCTCTTTTTGCACTAGATAATGTATTTTTAACTTTAATATATTTATTAGGAATGTTTATGAATAATTGCATATTTGTGCCTAATATTATTTATTTTTTGTGGAATGTTATGAGAATATTGGGCAGATTATGAAGATCTGGAGGAGGAGATAATTTAGGGACTTGCTCCCTACTACAGGAGGATCATTATTAAATAATAAATCAACAAGATATTATGGAATTATGGCACAGATTGTGGAACTCCAATGATTGGGAAAATCTAGGAATGTGTTCCTCGCCATTTAATGCAGATTCCTAATATTGGGAAACAGATCCACTAATTAAGAGATTTTGTGGGGAAAGCTTCCTCATTTCATGGAGAATGATTCCTAATAATTTTTTATAAGAACCAAGTCGAATTTTCCTTTATGGATATATTTTTATTAGTCTTCTTCTGGAGAGAACTCGTATTTTTGTAGCTCCATTTTATTTTCTTCTAGGGTTGTAATTGTATTGATGAAAATAATGAAGATTGTTGTCACGTTCAACTTCTAGATATTTTTCTCCTCCATATGTCTTTGAGTTTCCTTGGTATTTTCCATCCTAGGAGCCTCAAAGCCCTTTTGTATCATTTTTGTTTCTTCTTTTTACTTCTTATTCGCATGCATTTTGTTGGGTCCCTATAATACTAGTGATTACCCCATTACTATTATAGTTATACCCCTTATTAATATTGTTGTGCCCCTATTGCCCCAATATTTTTATTATTGTGCCCCATAGAATCCATCTATTGTTATTTTTGTGGCTTTATATTATTATTGTTAGGTCGGCTGGGTTATATTGTGACTCCTTAGACTCCTATATATAGAAAGGAGGTTTTGTCATTTGAATCATCGAAGAATTGTTCATTTATGTAATGTAAAGGAGGTTACCCCTCAAAGAAGCTTAATTCTAAGGCATTTATCTATCTTTTCTATCTTTTCTTGCGCTGGTTTCATAACATTTGGTATCAGAGCTTTGGATTCTAGGGTTTCGCTGCCCCAAACAGGTCATCGTGGAATTTTCACTATAACATTTTTCTGCGAAGTTTCAGAAGTTGCAAAAAACCCATTTGAGAAAAAATTGCGCTAAACCTCAGGTCCAAATTTCAGAGCTTTTCGCACTATATTTTTGGATATATGATCTAAGGAAGTTGGTCTTTTTGCAGACTCCTCAATTACATTCCAAAGAGGTGACCTGGGGAAATTAGTCATAACTTTCTCTCTAGGGATCAGATTGAAATTCCGTAAGAAGGTAGAGAAAGAGGACAGACTGTAGTTTCTTGTATGAATTTTTCAGATCCAAAGGTTGAAAAAGTGACTCATGGCACGTCGTACAAGTTCGCTCTACTAAACTAGTCTATAATCAAGTCACTGTGGGATATTTCGCATAACTCTTCCTTGGAGAATCCAAATTGGGTCAGACTTGTGGCATTGGAAAGAGGACACAGAGGGCTACTGCAGGTCACAAATTCAGAACTAGATGATTGGAAAGTACAAAGATACATTAGAGGCAATATCGAGCTCCTACAAAGTGAAAAAAGGTGTGTAGATTTTTTTAAATTTTTGTGTAAACTTGGTTTGAAAATTTATTTTGAATGAATTCAAAGCACATAATAGAGAATTATTATCAGTAACTGATGCCCCGATGAAAGAAAGTGAAAACACCTAGTAAGGAACGTGAAAGCTCGAGCATGACTCATGAAGAAGAGGAAGAAATGCTACATGATATATCAAAATTACAAGAACAAGTGCAACATATGTCACTGTCACAAAAGGTAACAGAAGCTAAGTTAAATGTCATGGAAGCTAAGATGCATGGTGTGGAAGCTAAAATGAATGGAATGGAAACTAAGATGGACAACCTGAAAATATATTTTAACACAAATTTGAAGACAGGCATGGCAGATTTGAAGACAGATTTGAAAAATTTCCTACAAGAAGTACTTAACAATGGTGAAAAGGTAGTAAAGGAAACTCATGATGAAAACAAAAGAAATGTTAGTCATGATTTCTTAGACTCTAATGTGGGATCAAAAACCCACCATATTCCAAAAATAGATATGAGGAAGTTTGATCGCAAGGATCCCACAACATGGATACTACAAATGGAGCAATTTTTCGATCTCAATAATGTGCAAAACACACAAAAGGTACGTATGCAAACTTTATATTTGGAACCAAATCAGTTTGTATGGTATCAATGGCTTTACTCTCATAAACAATTTATCACTTGGGCAATTTTTATGAAAGAATTGATAGCACATTATGAGGATACAAAAAGCAACATTTTTTTTAGCCAATTGATAAGTCTCAAACAAAAGGGTTCAATAATGGAGCACATTGAGGAGTTCCAAAAATTGAACATAAGGGTAAAAGATATTCCAGAGGAGCATAGGATTGATGTTTTCATAGGGTTTAAAGGATAATATCCAGCATGATGTTCACCTTTGGGAACCTGATTCATTAGAGAAGGCATTCAGGTTAGCAAGAAAAATGGAAGGAAAAATTATGGCAACCATGAAGCATACCACTCACAACTATAAAGACGGAAGTGTTGTTTCCCCTAATCTTCCACAACCTATAAGGTTGACACCACAAAAATTGGAAGAAAAAAGAGCAAAAGGGCTTTGTTACAGTTGTGATAGCAAATACACTAAAGGTCATAAGTGTGCTGAGAAGAAATTATTCTACATAGATTGTGAAGAGGAAGAAGAAAAGGAGCAAGTAAGGTCAAATGAAGATGATATTATCTAGGAACAAAGCCTAGATGAAGAAAAAATAAATCCGACCATATCTTGTAATGCATTGGTGGGAATTACCACTCCTCAAACCATCAAGATAGAAGGACAAATCAAGAAGAAAAAGGTAATAGTGTTGATTGATTCAGGAAGCACCCACAATTTTATTCATTGTAAGGTAGCAAAAGAATTGAATTGCTTCCTATATCCAGCACCAGAGTGTCAAGTGATGACTGCAAATGGAGGAACAATAAATTCCTCTGGAAAGTGCCATAATATCAAGCTATCCATGGGAGAATATGTATTGACTATCCCAATGCTTTCCATTCCAATGGGAGGTGCTGATGTTGTACTAGGAGTCCAATGGCTACAATCCTTGGGTACAATAGCTTTTAATTTTCAAGAAATTTCATCAAATTTTCTATGGAAGGAAAGGAAGTTGAATTAAGGGGTATTGCAGGGAAACCAAGAAAAATAATCAGCTCTAATGGTATGACAAAGCTTCTAAAAAAGGAACAAAGAGGTGTAATTGCACAATTATGTTCGCTAGATGTTTCCACATCGGAATCATCTATTTCTCCAGATCTCCAAAAAGTCCTGGGAAATCATTCCAAGGTATTTGAGACTCCCAAAGGTCTCCCACCTATGCGTGATCATGATCATGCTATTCATCTAATTCCAGGAGGTGTCCCTCCAAACATCAGGCCGTACAAATATCCCTATGTCCAAAAGAGTGAAATTGAACTGTGTCAAAGTTCTTTCTCTGCTCCAGTAGTATTGGTGCACAAGAAGGATGGATCATGGCGCATGTGTCCAGATTATAGGGAGCTCAACAAGCTCACTATTAAAGATAAGTTCCCCATTCCTGTCATTTATGAATTACTGGATGAATTGCATGGATCAATTTACTTCACTAAGTTGGATCTTCGTTCAGGATATCATCAAATCAGAATGAAGACTGAAGAAATTTCGAAAACAACATTTAGAACTCATGAGGGTCATTATGAATTTTTGGTCATGCCTTTTGGCCTTACCAATGCACCTTCAGCATTTCAAGGTTTGATGAATTCAATTTTCAAACCATTCCTTAGAAAATTTGTCTTGGAAGGATCATGTTGAACATGTTGACAAGGTGCTACAACTATTGGAGGAGAAACAATTATATGCAAAAATATCCAAATGTTTCTTTGGAGTCCAAGAGGTGGAATATCTGGGTCATATTGTATCCCATGAAGGAGTTAAGGTAGGCCCTAGCAAAGTTAAAGCCATTAAGAAATGGAAAATCCCCACATCCGTAAAACTTCTGCGAGGATTTCTTGGGTTGAAAGGGTATTATCACAAGTTTGTTAAGAATTATGGGAGAATAGCAGCACCTCTAACAACATTATTGAAGAAAGATGCATTTTTATGGACTCCGAAAGCAACAAATGCCTTTGAACATCTTAAAGAGGCAATGTGCCAAGCACTGTCTCAGCTACACTGGACTTCACAAAAACCTTTATTGTGGAATGTGATGCTTTAGGAAATGGAATTGGTGCTATTCTAATGCAAGATGAAAGACCCATTTCTTTTGAAAGTCGTCCAATCAAGGGAAAGTTTTTAAGCAAAGCTATTTATGTGAAGGAAATGTTGGAAATACTCCATGCACTTAAGGAATGGCGACCCTACCTAATGGGAAGACACTTCAAGGTAAAAACAGATCATGATAGCATTAAATACCTTTTGGAACAAATATTTTCGTCTGAAGAGCAACAAAAGTGGGTCACAAAGATGTTGGGTTATGACTTTGAAATCATCTACAAAAAAGGGAAGCAAAATGTGGTGGCAGATGCACTCCCAAGAAAGGATGAGGATGTGGAAGAATTGTTGTGTGCCATTTCTATTATCCAACCAGATTGGATAAACGAAGCAAGGGAGGAATGGAAGAATGAAGAAGAAGTGTGGGCACTTATTCAAAATTTACAACAAGACTCCAGTACGTCTGATACATTTAGCTGGAAAAATGATTTGTTATGGTACAAAGATCGCTTATACCTCTGTAAGAATTCCCAGCTAAAACAAAATATTCTTATGGAATTGCACACTTCTCCCTTAGGAGGGCACTTAGGTTTTTTAAATACTTACCACAGGGTTAAGAAGGATTTTTTTTGGGATGGCCTTAAATCAGATATTAAAAAGTTTGTGGCAGAATGTTTGGTTTGCCAACAAAATAAAGTTGAAACAATTAAGACACCGGGTCTATTACAACCTTTATCCATTCCATGCCAACGTTAGGACGAGGTTTTAATGGATTTTATCACAAGTTTACCAAAGTCTAAGGGAAATAGTGTCATCATGGTGGTAGTTGACAAACTTACCAAGTATGCACACTTTTGTGCATTATCAGATCCATTTAAAGCCAATACAGTTTCTACTGCATTTATGGAAACAATTCAAAAGCTACATGGAAACCCAAAGATTATTGTAAGTGACAGAGATCCCATTTTCACTGGAAACTTTTGGACATAATTATTTTCTTGTCTTGGTACTCAGTTAGCTCATAGCTCATCTTATTATCCTCAATCCGATGGGCAAACTAAGATAGTAAACAAATGTTTGGAAGGATATCTTCATTGCTTTGTATCTGATAAACAGACACAATGGGTCAAATGGTCGCCTCTGGTTGAATGGTGGTATAACACTTCCTTCCATACAACAACAAAAATGACCCCGTTTATGGCACTTTATGGGTATCAACCACCATCCATCACATCATATTTAAGAGAAAATTCTAATGTTCAGGTAGTGGAACATCACATCAAACATCAGCAACAAGTCCTCCAACTCTTAAAGGATAACCTCGTGTTGGCACAAAATAGAATGAAACAACAGGCATATCAACATCGCAGTGAAATAAGTTTTGATGTAGTTGATTGGGTATTCCTACGGCTAAAACCATATAAGCAAATGTCCCTCAAGCAAGCTAAGAAGGATAATAAATTATCACCAAAGTATTATGGTCCGTACAAGGTGTTGCAAAATATTGGTACTATGGCATACAAATTGGAGCTTCCTGCAGCTTCTCGATTGCACCCAGTTTTCCATGTTTCATGTTTAAAGAAGGTAATAGGCGACGAGCTCCCAGTTCAAACAATATTGCCAGAACTTGACGAGGAAGGAAAAATTATATTGGATCTGAAAGCAGTCACAAAAACAAGAACTCGACAGCTATGAAATTGATCAATTTCGGAGTATCTTATCAAGTGGAAGATCTTGTCTGCTGAAGATTCCACATGGGAGGATGAGAATTTTATACAGAAGTATTCAGAACTACTCAAGCATTGAGGACAACACTTTCTTGAAGGAGAGGGGCATGTTGGGTCCCTATAATACTAGTGATTACCCCATTACTATTGTAGTTATACCCCTTATTAATATTGTTGTGCCCCTATTGCCCCCATATTGTTATTACTGTGCCCCATAGAATCCCTCTATTGTTATTTTTGTGGCTTTATATTATTATTGTTAGGTCGGCTGGGTTATATTGTTACTCCTTAGACTCCTATATATAGAAAGGAGGTTTTTTCATTTGAATCATCGAAGAATTTTTCGTTTATGTAATGTAAAGGAGGTTTCCCCCTCGAAGAGGTTGAATTCTAAGGCACTGATCTATCTTTTTTATCTTTTCTTGAGCTGGTTTCATAACACATTTCTTGTTCTTATTTCTTTCCATTTTTATATTTAGTATTAATGATTTCTTGATGTATGATTGGCTTAAATGGTTTATGTAAATTCTTTTTTAATATCATAAGCATATTTTCATTGTTGGGAAATATTTGGAAGGTCATAGTAATCATTGAGCTACATGGATTAGTCTTCTTATTCCAAAATCTAGATTTATGGAACTCATTTTTAGGAAAGAAGAGTAAATTTATGCTATTTTTTAGAGAATGCTAATGAGATTCAATAAAGTTGGTCCCACTTGAATTAGATCAAAAAAACATTCCATTCAATTAAAAAAATTACCCCATACCATTTTCACTTGATTAGGTAAGGCATTTCATAGATTTACTAACTCACTAATTCTCAAATTTCTGATTTTTAGATTAAGTAATTCTCTCTTATTTAATAAATCTTTCCCATGTATAGATGAATTTGTGGATGGATGCAAAAAATAATTTGTGTTTTTGTAGGAGCTTATACATTGCATAGAGACCTCATCTCATTTTCCTCATCCAACCCTCATCCGTCCATTTCGCTAAAGCAGAAAGTGCCATTTCGATTAAGAAAATCTACCCATCTTGAAGCCCTTTCTTGGGTTCTGGGTAGTTTCCACCACCTCCATGCCTTAGTCTTCCATTATCCACCTCTCGCAAGATCTATTACACCTTCTAGACCACTTCCTAAGCTTTCATCCTGCTTTTTGTAATAAAACAAGGGATCTTGTAGACATCATGTAAGAACTAGTACCTCCTGAAACATCCTGTAGGAAAACCTGTAGTGGCCACTTTTGAGCCTGAATTGAGAAAAATCATCCCTAGAAGCCAGGATTAGGCCCCTACTTTCCCTCTAAGCCATCTGAACCATTTTACTCATTTTCCTCCACACCTGTCTACCCTGCCAAAGTACCAAGAAAGATTAGCATTTACATTTTTCAAGCAAAAAGATAAAACGTTAAAAGTTGTTTTATATTTATTCATGCACATAGTAGTTAGCACTCTCCAGATCATATTCCATGCCCAATTACTTAAATCGTTACATGTGATAAATAGGGTTAAGTTAGGTTTCTTTTACATTTAGTTCATGATCTTTATGCAATTAGAACATGTTTCTTTCCTTGTACTTTATTTCTTGCAATAGGCTAGGGTTCCATTTCAGATCATTAACTGCAATTAGTTTAGGATTTTATTTTGGTACATGCACTGCATTACATCATGAAAACATAGGAAAGACACATTGTATGTTGCACATATAGTTCTGATACCTCTTAATTTTGTACGAACCCTGGGTTGATAATTAAAATTCGGTAGCCTTGGGAGTTGTAACATTCATGTTGCAATACCGAGTCTCATCAGTAATGAAGGATGAAGAAGATGTATCCTATTGTAGTGAAGGAAGGAGGAGAATGATCAAAGTGAAGAAGATTGTTTCTAGGGCTATAAACAATCACACATGCAAAGAAAATGTGGTAAAGTATGTGTGTCTGCAAGCAGGGACAAATAGTTTATGAAGTAGTGATGGTTGGGCTTCGAACTAGGCCTACTAAGCCTCCAAGTAATGTGAAGAAGCCTATCTCTCTAGTGAAGGAAAGAAACCCTAATTCTCTAGGGTAGATATGACACGTGCGGTAGGGTAGTTGTATAGTCATACACCTCGACTTCAATAAGAGTTCCATTGGATAAAGAGAAGGGTGTGTCTTTAAATGAATAACATCTCAAATCAAGGAAGGATAATATCTCACAAAGAAGCTAACATAGTCAATGTCTATCTCTAGACAAGGTAGTGAAGAAAAACGATGAAGTGTTGGGCAGCAAAATGTCAGAAGGAGGAAGTCCATGTGTCGGGGAACATAGGGTAGAAAAGAGGAAAATCTTGACCTGTGCTTGGAGGATCTTCTAGTCAATGGTTTAGTGTTTTGCATTGATCAAGAAAGAATATTCAATAAGAGAAAACTTACATAAGGGTTTTCCTCTTAACAGAAGAGAGATTTTGGCCCTGGTAGAGAGCCAATATCTTGTGTTCTTGTTTTATTTTTTTATAGAAGTTTAATGAAGTACACACACATGCATTAATAAGAGTAGAACATGTTTAAGATAATAAAGACAAATTCTAAAAATAATTGCCCTAGATTCTTCAACATCGTATCAGAGCTAAGGTAACACATCAAGGAAAGGGCAACACAAGAACACTCGTAAAGGAAAGGAATCTACAAGGTTGAAGGAATCTACAAGAAGGAATTACAAAGATACTACAATAAAAAAAGGAGAAGCCTTTTATACAAAGGCACCCACAAAGAAGAGTAGATGAAGAAGGGACCTACACCTCAAGCCAAGCCATCAATCAAGTCTAGTTGAAGCAAGCCCACTTCAGAGAAATAAACTTGAATAACGTCAAGTTCTAAGGAAGGAAAGCCATGTAGTCTTCAAGGAGAAATCAATTCTACTACATCTCAAAATCTATCAAGTAAGTATATGTCCCCTTTTAAATATACATGAATGTTTTTTTGCAAGGAAAGCAACAAATTTGTAGGTACCAATAAGTTTCTTCATAGAAGAAGAGGATTGATTTACTTCTCAAGGAGAATAAACTCCTAGAAGATGTCAAAGGGAATATCACTATCCTTGTTAAGGAACAAACTCAAGCCTTAGCCAAGTATAATAAGTATGAGACAAGATCCCAAAGGATTATAGTAGAATTTTTCAAGTAATCTCTCATTCCTTATGTTTCCAAAGTTGAAACATCAAAAGAAATTTATGATAAGGTAGTAGAGCTATTCCCGATATCCATAGCCAGATAAGTGATATCTCTAAGGAATGAATTGTATAAGATGAATATAACAAAGGAAGCAATAGCTCCCTAATTAATGAAAACCTCTGAGATTAGGCATCAACTTTAAGATCGATGGGAAGTCATGTCTGACAAACAAATGATGACCGTAGTACTAAATTCTCTACCTGAGGACTAGGGTAACTTCACATCAAGCACATGTGCCAAGAAGGAAGCTACCACACTCTGTGAAATGTGGTCTCTATGAAAAATAGAGGAAACCATACTTAAAGAAAAAGAAGTGGTGGGATCAAAGGAAATGCATTTGATACCATGGGCAAGAGAAAGGGAAAATTTGGAAAATTTGGTCCACGAAGAACAAAAAACAACAACATTTCCAAAATCCAATGTTTTGGATGTTAAGAATATGGACACTACAAATGGAATTGTTGAAAAGTTAAGAAGGACAACAACAACAAGAGAAAAAGGGAATAAGATCATATGACTCAAGAAATAAAGGAAGAAGACAAGAAGAAAAATAAGGAAGATCCTCCAGATCTCTACTATGACTAAGTTAACCCCATTGCTTAAGTCTTCTTTAGAATTTTTGAGTAGTATAGGAGCATGTAGGAATAGAATAGGATGCATGGTTAAAAATATATCTTCTAGAATATAATAGCATGGTAGATATAGCTCAATATATTCATATAGAAGGAACATACCTAGTATAGGACCCCATCCACTATGAAAGTAAAATTAATCATGAGCAAGAATATTAGAAGGCCTCCATCATCAGAAGAAAGAAACATGTGCATAATAAGGGTCTTCAAGATCCTCATATGGAATCTTGAAAACAAGATTAATGAAGAGGAAGCAGATGTCTCATTGGAAGTCCCATTCATGGGATTCAAGAAAAGGATGATATGCAGTCAAGTTGTTTAGTCTATCTAGTGTAACAAATTGCTTGCATGAATTATCAACCGAGGTTTGTAGACTGATGAGGTGTGTTTCACTATATGTGCTTAGTTAACTTTTCTCTTACTTTGTTGTTTTGCATTTTTATGTTTGTTTTGGGGGTTTTTGTTATTTGATGTCTAAGAATATACAATCTATGATAGATTTACATGTATCTAATGAATTTTAAAGGAAAGGAATTGTTCCTAAGTTAGTCTAATCTCCTAAAAATGGACCAAGAACTCTTTAACTAGTTAGAACCTAATAAGAAAAACAGAGCATCTATCTTATCTTACCATTTAATCCTAACCCATGGATCTAATTCTTAAAACCAAAAGTGATATTGATGCAGATGGTAATTCAGTAATTGCATTCATTTAACCATTCAACCATTCAATTTTGGAATATGATGGAATCAATCTCCTTGAAATGATTTTTTGGAATGTCAAGTGATGCAACTAAGTAAGGACCTGAAAGTAGAAAAGAAAAGATAAAAGCATGTAAAACTAACAATGCATTGAGTAAATTTAATCATTGCATGAATTAGATATTTAACCATTTAAGTTAGAATTTTCATCATTTTGAAATGGTTTTGAGAACATCTATTAATACAGCTAATTGACAGTTCTATGATAAGAAAATGAGTAACAAAACAGTAAGAAACAAAGAAACTATGTATTCTTATTACTTCAATATTCATTTAGTGATTTTTCATAAAATATCTCAGAAGAAGAAAGCAGCATAGTTTTGATTTTATCCTTACACTATAGGTTACAAACTGAAATGAAACATCATTCTAAATTAGGGAAAATAGACTTGTAGAAAACAGAATAATAGAAATTAAACTGAAAACAAGAAGGGAAAAACCTCCTTCAGTGCAGGGGCCCTCTACAACTAATGTGGCTGGATGCTAGCTAGTTAAAGATGCACTTTTAAACCACCATTGATAAAACGAAGTTTGTATTATGAACAAAACAAAGTCTGAATACAGAGTATTAAAAAAAAGCTTGTAATTCCTTCTAGCTTCTAACTACTTCTCGGTTTCATTCAACCGATATTTATAAGAAAATAACATAACTGTCTAAGAGAAAATATTACTACAGGTGGCTAATTCGAATCTATCATGATTGTTTATAAGAAAAACATGCTACAAGTGGTTTAATTCGAATTGTAATAGGACTGTTTAACTGATTATCAACTACAAGTGGCTTAATCCAAATTAACTCCTCAAATTTTGATCAACTACATGTTGCTTAATCCGAATTAACTCCTCAACATAACTGTTAGACTCTTGATTAGCTACGAAAGAGAAAATCAAGAGCCCTACTGCTTCTAGATAACGTAATTGACTCCATCTTTGACCATGACTTTAGGCATGCTTTTTTGTCGATCCGGACCAGGTGAATAAGATAGAATCCATGTGGAGATGATTATGGAAATGCCCATGTGGCCTAGTTCTTCATTTGACACTTGTAACCTAGAAAACCATGAGAGTAGCTATGAAACCCATAGTTAGCTTCACAATAGGATACATTTTGTAGCTAATTTGCAAAAATCTATTAAAATAACAAGAACATGAAAATATAATACGGTTATCATTTTAATGTTTTCCTAAGACAAAACATAACATTTATCATTGATTGGATCTGTAGTCCTATTAGAAAACGAGAGAAATAGGTGAGAACAAACGTCAAGGGGAAGGTAATTGAGAGGTTCAACATACCCCCACTGCAAAATCAGTGCATGTCCTCATGCAATTTGGCAAAAATGTGAGTTCGTCTTCTCTAATACATTTGCTCAGACACTTCTACTAGTACATCCAATTTTCTTCATTTTCTCTTCTTTCAAGTGACTGTCATTCTGGATTTCATCATAAGAAGCCTGTACTTGAGGTTGAGGACTATTCTGTTCAGAATTTTATTCTTTCTTTTCAACTTGTTATTTTTCTTATACCATGGTCCTAGATGCAGAATGGCATTATCATGAATTGTCTTGTCCAATTTATTTCGTTCCTTCAAGGTTTCATTCTCCTGTTTGATATGTTTGTTCAATATCTCTAATTAATAAATTCCATGTTTGAGAGAGTCAATTAGAGTTTCTTGTGGATTGACATAAGGTTCTGGATTCATTGAGACACTTTTCTTTTCCATTGATTCTATATAATCATATATTTGTTGCTGCATTAGGTCTATGCCTAGAGATCTTCTGCTTGGGTTACCTTCAAAATGATAGTCAGGATAATTTTGAGGACTGTGTGAAAAAGAGATGTTAACAATAGAATTTTTTGGGGTTTCCTCTTCTAATTTTATGAACTTTAACCCTTTTGATGATGTTTTCTTTACAAAACCTCGGAGTCTAGAGCTTCTTCTAGGTTGTGGATGACTTACATTCTCCTCCTTCGTTACCTTTTTCTCCTTTCTTATTTTTCCTCTTGCCCTGATTTGCTTCGTGATTTCTGTTAGTTCTTCAAATATTAACCTTTCACCATATTTATGCAATCAAGACTCAGGTCTATCTTTAATAGTTATACCAATCTTCTTTCTTCTGCTTCTTGTAACATTATTTTCTTTGGGTGATTGTGGTGGTTCTTGGAAATGGTTTCTAATGAAGAAATCCTCCAAGGTATCTCCTATGCCTTTTAAATGAAGCTCAACCAGTATCTTTGTCAACCAATGATGGTACATGGTTGTATCTATGAACTCTGTTTTCTTTTGCACATTCGAGGCCATCCTTCTTAAACTATTTAGCAAGAAGAAAGGAAGATTTATTTCTCCATTTTCTAGGAAATTCATCAGTAAACGGATATGGTAGACTGATCCAGGTCTGGGTGTGAAGAAGGACCTTACCAGGACCTTTTACTTTCATGATGTGTTAAAATTTCTTTTCAAAAGAATAATAAGGAATACAAGTGCATGCAAAAAATAAGAGGAACAATATAATCATCAGTACATGAAACACAAGCTGTTGTTAATGGAGTTCATCCAGGAGGGACTATGTCTTCAGGCCCCAATCAAGGTGGTCTAGGCTGCTGCATTAGGTGTTGTCAATAAAAGTGATGTACAAAAGATTTTTCTGTCTCGATCATACAAGGAACAACTAGAACTCTCAATCAAAACTCCTATCAGTATGACACAAAACATGCATGGTGCACATCCCACCAATAAGGTGCAAAAGGGATGTCAAAGCAAAACACATGCACAATGACAACAAGAGTACCCTAAAAGCATACAATAAGGGATCTCAAAGTATAAAGTACATCATATGAAGATTCCTCATAACATGAAGCAAGGAATCAGAACAACAAGAAAATAAAGAAGATCTCGCATCAATATCAATCTAAGATCTGCAGCATAATATAAAAGAAGAAATATATGAATAAATCATATACCTCACACCAACCATGGGCCATCTGAAGATGTCAATGAAGAAGCTGATAAAATGATCCACAATGAAGATCTATTCACATCATCAATGGGCAAGCACAGTCCACTCCCAATCAGTCACGACATCACTATGAATGGCCATATGAAGGAGCACTGCTCTGAAGCAACTGTCAAAGTGCTAAAGCTTGCTGAAACACTGATCTCACAACATAAATATGCAAGAATAATAAGCGGTCAAAGAAAAAGAATCGATCTCAAAGAAATATAACTAATCATAAAGAGAAGAATCATTTGGTTCTTCTCGCTCGGTGGCTCCATGGCTCTGTGTATCTGCAATAATTTCAAGCACTCTCGGGCTATCATGCTTCGTTGTAGCTTGTTGAATTTCTCTAGCTATCTTTGTGCAATGCCTGGCCCTCACATTCTATGGCTCTCAAATCGGTGTAACTTCCTCATTGAGGTCTCCAGAACGTAGGCTCACTAGCAATCCCCAACATAGGCTCTTGGGCTCTCTGGTATAGACTCTATTCCTCTGGCATGCCGCCCTCGAGTTTTTTGTCATACCATTACTACACAACCTTCCCCAGTCTCCCTTTGGCATTGTGTCACCCATCATGTTTTATACATGTTTGGGACAAGGCCACATCTAAATCACAGTCATTTCTGTTTAGAATAGAAGCAGTTTGCTTAGAAGCATTGGCCATTGCAACAAAACTTTGAAAATAGCCTTCTTTATGTTTTAAAACAAAAATACACTGAAACTCGATAAATATAACAAATCCCTTTAAATTCAAACATCAAAATAGTTGAAATTGGCCCTACAAACCTTATCGGGGCTGCTTTAATCACATATCATTATTGCATCGGCCTAGGGTCCTTCACCGATATATTGGCATGTGCCAACGCCGATCACCAATCGCTCCAATCACCAATATCAACGACTGCTAATCGCAGGGGTCCCGATCCTTAGCCTTTGGGTTTCTTCGACGCCGATTTCCCACCCCCTGACTCCGACATGGGAGATCGCTAATCGTGGGGTCCTAAAGGCCTACCTTAAGTCTACCCTTTGGATTACACTGATTGTGATTTGCCTCTTAAGGCTTAAAGTCCAATTTTTATGCAAAAACATTATTTTCTTAAGGATCAAGATGACCTTCTTTTCACGATAACTTCGTCATCCGGACTCGGATTGATGAACTATTCACACCTCCATGATCAGGAAGATGAGATCTTCGATCTCATCCTAATTTGACATCATTTTGATCACTTTGATTTTCGAGCATTTCCATGCCATGTGTCTAAAGATCCACCCAGACCAATCCTCCCCACTGAGGAGCTCTTGGTCCTCCAAAAGCATTAAAATTAATATGTATCCTTCTTTGTACCTTGTCTACATCACAATTGTCCTGAAAAGGTCTTTCTTCCATCTCCTTCACCATTGTTTTTTGGACCCTTAAGTGACGAACTGACACCTACTACATCTGCAACCTATAGTACATGGATTTGCAAGTACATGCTTCAAATGACATGAATAGTCTAAAGACCCAATGTCCCATACACACCACGAGTTTATAACTCATACTAAGTGGTCAAGTTTACAATAGATGGACGTAATACTCCAACTATGACAACAAGGCCAACCTATCATGGCTGTTTCAAAAATTGACAGAAACACATCATCACTACAACGTGTGATTTACATACATAAGGCCAAACACAGTTGTTTCGACACATGATGGAAACATAACATCACTTTTAGAGTTTTAACATGCGACTAAAAAGATGAGTCAAAACATGTCCAGACATCATTGTTGCTGACCAAGTGGTGGAAACACATCATCACTTTTAAACTTTAAAAACGCAACAAATGATTTACAAAGAATGACCATAAAACGACAACAAGTTAAAAAAAAACATTTTTCACTTATCAATGTGAATGCATCACCTCCTTGAGGTGGTTTTTCTTTTCACACAATAGCTCTTCCTCGCTCACGCACTGACGCTTTGTCTTTAAGGCACTGCTCTGGATGGAGCTTCCAGCAAGTGGCTCTCTGATGGCCATTTCTGTCGCAATGACTGCAGTATTCTTTCTTCGTCCATACCTGCTTAACTTGTTTCCTTTTATGTTGTTGAAAGGGTGTTGCCTCATGAGTGCTACTATTCGTTTCCAGCACTTCGAAAAGTCATGGTTAGGTAAACCACAAAAGTTGCATGTCTTTTGATGCCTTTGTCTTCATTCATTATTAACAATATGATCATAATGAAAATTCGAAGATTAAAAGTGGTTATACTTCCTTTTTCTATCTTTGATGTCAGTATGGCGATGAGAGCTTGCCTCAGCTCTCTCCCTACAATGGAAACTGCCATGTAATGATGGGGATGTTTTCCCATCTTCTCTTTCCTCAATGAAGTCTCGGACAACTCTGACACCTTTGAGCACTCTCTTTTAGTGTACCTCAAGCCTGCAAATCAAGGTTCATGCACAGCATCCAAATGTTGTGTGATGCCTTGGTTATTATCACCCAAGTCTTTTCCATCATATCCCATTCTCTTTAATAGTTTGGAGGTAATTCCTATGGTGTGATTTTCAAACACAACGAAATCATCATCAGGAAACATACATGAAGATGGAGAACTACTTTTTACCTCACATGGATTACGCTACAACTTTTCCAAGGCCTCATCCTTTTGCTTGCAGCTGTCGTAAAAAACTTTTTTTTTCCTCTTCCTCTTCATGTAGGAGCATCTTCTATTCATTGTTCTTTGATTGACAATTGTGTTTGTTTTGCTTCAGTTATTCCATGGCCTCTTCTATGGCTTGCAACTGCTCCTTTTACTCTATCTCTTTCTGCAGAGTTTCATACATGATTTCCACTCTCTTGGAAATTTTTTACCATGGTCTCGTACATTGCTTTTTCATTCTCTGTCACTACATGTTCCATTGTTCACACTGCAATTCACATACATGTAAAGATCGCTCTGATACCACTTGATCTAGGTCCGAGTGTGAAGAAGGACCTTACCAAGACCTTTTACTTTCATGATGTGTTAAAATTGCTTTTCAAAAGAGCATTAAGGAATACAAGTTCATGCGAAAAAGAAGAGGAACAATATAATCATTAGCACATGAAAACACAAGCCATTATTAACAGAGTTCGTCTAGGAGGGACTACATCTCCAGGCCCCAATCAAGGTGGGGTAGGCTCTTGCATTAGGTGTTGTCAATAAAAAGTGATGTACATAAGAGTTTGTTGTCTCGATCACAAGGAACAACTAGAACTCTCAATCAAAACTCCTATCAGTATGACACAAAACATGCATGGTGTGCATCCCACCAACAAGGTGCAAAAGTGATGTTGAAGAAAAACAGATGCACAACGACAACAAGTGTATCCCATAAGCATACAATAAGGGATCTCAGATTATAAAGTACATCATATGAAGATTCCTCATAACATGAAGCAAGGAATCAGGACAACATGAAAATAAAGAAGATCTTGCATCAATATCAATCTATGATCTACAGCATAATATAAAAGAATAAATATATGAATAAATCATATACCTCACACCAACCATGGGCCAACTGAAGATATCAATGAAGAAGCTAATAAAATAATCCACAGTGAATATTTGTTCACATCATCAATGTGTAGGCACAGTTCGCTCCCAATCGGTCACGACATCGCTATGAATGGCCATATGAATAAGCATTGCTCTGAAGCAACTGTCAAAGTGCTAAAACTTGTTGAAACACTGATCTCATAGCATCAATATGCAAGAAGAATAATTGATCGAAGAAAAAGAATCGATCTCAAAGAAATATAACTGATCATAAAGAGAAGAATCATTTGGTTCTTCTCACTCAGTGGCTCTATGGGTATTTGGTCACATAGCGCTCGGGTTTGTCTCCCACACGGTGAATCTACCAAAATCTCAAGCACTCTCGGGCTATCATGGTTCATTGTAGCTCTCTATGGTGTTCTAGCTATTTTTGTGCAATGGCTGGCCCTCTCGTTTTGCGGCTCTCCTTGTTACCTCTGCTACACTTTACAACATTTCATGGATTAAATCAGGTCATACAATGTTGGTTTGGGTTGTAGAGGGCTTGCAATTGGTTATTTTATCCTTCCCCTTCATTTAATTTATTCCCTTATAGATCCTGTCACCTCTGTTTCCTCCTTCCCCTTAAATCCTCTTTATTCTCCTTAAACCCCTTTATCCTTGTTTTGGTTACAAATCCCTGCCTAAACATTTTCTTTTCCAACCCCAGTGATATTTTGTTTTAACTGCATAAACTTTATTTAAAAGGCTATGGGGAAATTTTGTGTTTTAATATTATAAACCCCCATAACCCTTGATAAGCCTCGATAGCTTTATAACCCCGTGCATATAAAAGTATTCTTGAAGTGTAGGAGGTTTGGAATATCAGTCAATCCCGAAAAATCTCAGTTTGCCTTGGAAGAAGGCACACTGTTAGGACATGTTGTGTCTACGGCATGTGTTCATATTGACCCAAAAAGAGTCAAAGCAATATAGACATTATCTATCCCTAGACCAAAAAAGGATATCCAATCCTTTCTGGGAAAAATTAATTTTGTCAGGAGGTTTATTCTGAATTTTGTAGAATTGGTGAAGCATGTAACCTCCATGTTGAAGAAAGGATCAGAGGTAAGATGGACTGATACAGCAAGAAGATCATTTGAGTCTATTAAAAAGGCTATTATGGAGGCTCCCACATTAATAAGTCTAGATTATAGCAAGGAGTTCCACATATTTTCTTTTGCCTCTGAATACACCCTTGCAGCAGTTTTATTGCAGCAAAATGAAGAAGGTTTAGAACATCCAGTAGCATTTTTCAGCAAGAACTTGAGGGATGCTGAACTAAGGTATGATATTATAGAAAAACAAGAATATGCTCTTATTAAATCCTTAAAGGCTTTCAGAGTTCATATCTTTCATTCGAAGATAATTGCATATGTGCCCTCTGCTACAATAAAAGATGCCTTAACACAACCCGATATCGATCGAAGAAGGGCGAAATGGATTGCAAAAATGATAGAATTTAATATAGAGCTGAAGCCCACCAAACTGATCAGAGGTCAGGGGCTTGCCAAGCTATTTCCTGAAGAAAATTGCAGGTCTTTAGATGTTGATTTCCTCTGCAAAATTGCAGAGAATGGTCAGACAGATGAAGAAGAGGAAGCAACTAAAACAGAGAGAAAGCACTTAGTGGCTGAAAATCTAGCTTCATGTAACTGGTATGTTCAAATAATTGATTTCTTGAGGAAGCTATAGATCCCTGCAGGATTTACTCAAAGCCAAGCTAGAACTTTGAAACTTAGAGTAGCAAAATATTGTATCAGTGAAAATATGCTCTACTGGAGGGATCCATTTGGAATACTTTTAAGGTGTCTGGACAAAAAACAGTCAATAGAAGTCATGCACTAGTTTCATAACAGCATGTGTGGAGGGCACCATTACTGGAAAGCCACAACCCATAAAATTCTCAGAGCTGGGTATTATTGGCCCACTTTATTTTTTGATGTGTTTGCTATTGTTAAATCTTGTGACAGGTGCCAAACATTTGAAGGAAAACAGCGGTTGAAATCCCTGCCACTAAAAACAGTTCAGGGAAAAGGACCTTTTCAGCAGTGGGGTTTGGATTTCGTTGGAGAAATAAATCCACATTCCAGTGGCCAGCTGTTGAAGCCCCGAAAATCAGGTCTACAACAAGGGGGAATACCCGCCCGGTCTGGATGTTGGTTGGCAACTCCTTTTCCATTTGGTATAGCGGGTCCGACTAGGGATATGGGACCAGTTTCCCAATTTACGTGTGTGTGTGAGAAAGATTGATATTTATGCTTCTAACAGTTTCTAAATGGAATACTTCTATTCTAATTCTAATCTAATAATAAGGAAATTATATTATAATGAACAGAAATATCTAAATCTACACTAACCCAAGTTGAGATCTTTCCTTTATGCGATCTAAAATGATTTCAAACAACAACTGGTAATAAAGATCATTCAGCTGCTATGAGAAAAGAGTTCAATAAAGATGAACCACTTTGTATAAGAAGTTAGACGAAACAGTTGTGAAAAACATATCGCATAATAAGCTATTCATACACTAAGCATAAATAAATAGTTATCACCGTTCAAAAGTGCCAAATGATAACTCAGGCATTCATACATAAATATATAAATAACTAAACCTGAATATCACTTTTACACAAGGCAGAAATATTTAAGAGATAGAAATACCATTTATAACTAGTCCTACTCATGAGCTTCAAGTGATAATGATTTATCTCGTCTTGATCAAATATCCACTAAGAGTACAAAAGTGCAACATCAGTAGCAAATATAAAATGCAAACATCAATAAATCTTGTTCCATTCATTCATCAGAACCTACTCAGAGGGTACAGAAGTGCATGTTCTGGGGATAAGCTTTTGATAAATTTCAGTACCCTTCTCTGAATGCATGAGAAGGGTTTAAATACTACTAACTAAATCTAAAAATAAATTATTAAAAAAATATAGGATGCGGTTTAAATGACCATCCTCTTTTCAGGAAAATAAAACAAAATTAAACTAAAATTGAATCTAAAATTAAACTACTTCTATATTTGGTCCTTGAAATCACATGCATGCAGCATCTGTCTGAGAAGAGTCGACTGGCCGACTTCCAATTTAGCTGAGCTGAGAAAATATAATCGACGAGAGCTGGCACCATCTTTTTGGCTGAATTTCATGATGCACTTAATAGTCATCCACTAGCTATGTGGCTTTACCATGTAGGCCCAATAATAATCCTAGTTCAACTTAGTTAACCCTTGGATTGTTTGTGTCTTTTCTTGGGCCTTGTGTTTCCAATCTGAGTATTGTTTTCTTGAAATTTTCAGAGATTGCAGGTGACTGGGAAATTAGCAGCTTTCCTTTTTGAAAAAAAATTCTCAGCGATGTGCGATTAGCGCGCGTTGGAAACTGCCTTCGTTTCTTGACTCGGGTTTCCTTGATGCGTTTTTCACCTTTTGCGCTTTTTCTTTCTAGTCGATATAAATTTCATTATTTGTGAAAATAATATTTCTGTAAGATCTTGACCTTGAGTTTTAAACTGTCTATTTCTGATATCTGCATTGTCCAGTATCCACTTCACCATGTCCGTGTATGGGAGAATTTTGGGTCTTGCTGCTATCCGGTGTAAGAATGAGTAGGCTAGCTCTATAAGGGATGCTTCAGAAGAACCATTTGAGTCCGCGGTAGCAACTACTTCCATTACTCTGGGATTCTCCTCTTCGAGAAGATTATACATGCCTTCCCACGTAGCAATTCCCGCGTCTCTGTTACAGGCCGTGTCTGTATACAGGGGCGCCATTTCCTTTTCTTTTGAGCTTAGGGCTTTGCTTTTCTTTCCCATTTTACCCTGCATATTGCTTTGTATTGGCTTCTGTTCTCCGTTCCTGCAATTCACAAGTGAAGTGAAAATGAATGACAAGGAAGGGTGATAGGAAAGTTTTAAATGCCGCAGACAACATAAAATATACCACCTTACGTGAGATGATTTTTCGATAAGCACGATCTCATATTCCATTAATAACTAACAACTGATTCATTTATTAGTATTAAAGCGCATAACCAGGTGTCAGCTTAAGGAAAATACTTTTCTTGAATAACGTGCCCGAAATATCTACGATGGAGCGATTTTGTGATTTGCTTTGCAATATCGCAGATTGCAACATTTCGAAATGATAACAAAGAAAGATTGTAACTTCGCAAAGTTGACTGCTCGTTACATCGCATTATCGCAATATCGCAATATCACAATATTGCAGATCGCATAAATATTATGTATCACAATCTTTGTTAACCTGTTTTCTACAAAATGCGATCTTGCGATTGGCGCCATCACATATCGGCAAATTAGCATGTTTCTTTGTAAGTAGTTATGTATGCGATGCGATATTTCATTATCGCACATCGCATTCTCACAACGTTTAAAATTCAGCTCACAAGGAGGTATCTCGTTATCTTTTTTGCGATGCGATTTTTTCTAAGGAAAGATTTATGTCTTATCTTATCATAAAACTTAGATTTTTGGATTTTTCAAGGGGGCTTCCTAAGTTTATGATGGTAATTTTATTTGAGAAAGGAAATTTAAACACTAATTTGATTTTTTAAATTTTTTACTAAGGGTCCCCACTTATTTAATATTAGGAATTATACTAAATAAGGGGGGGTTGTTGCTGGCCACAACAATTGGCTATTTACTTGGAAGAACCAGTTATCTCTGCTGCTTTTTGAATTTTCAAAACTTCCAAAATAGAAATTTTTCAGAAAGTTAAACTTTATTATAGAAAGATGAAGTACGTTATACTTTAACCTGTCAATGACATTTTTCTTCAACTATTTTCAACTTTGATTATTTGTTGCCTCAAGCTAGTCCTTGTAATTACATCAGCCATTACTTGGCTTGTAAAGATGAAACAAAGTCTTCCCTGTAAGCCAGTTTTAGATATGCTCATATGTCATAGGTAGAGCCTCTGCTGCCAGCAGGAATTTATAGCCTCGACAGGGTTACCTGTTACCCAACAATGATCCTATATCCTACTTAAAGGAACCTACAATTCCCAAAGAAGAATCCACATCCACACTTTCTGCTTTCATTTTCTTTTAACTCTTAAAGAGCAATGTCCTAGTTTGGTAGCCAATTCATGACACAGTCATTCATTGATTTATAACTTTGCTGAAAAAGTTGGCTCGTGATGAGACCCCTTGTCTTTTGGTTGCAAAAATCTTGAGTCATTGCCCTATTATGGTAACAGTATTGGAAAAGTCAGCAAGTTATAACATCTATGATCATGATAAGCCGGCTCGTGATGAGACCTCTCACTCTTTAAGATCAAATGTATCCTTGGATTGTTCCTCTGAAAGTTGTGATTTCCTTAGTAGGGAGGAAGTCATTTTTTCCTTGAGATAGCTCTGGACGACAACAATAGAGTTTTTGGAAATAGCTGTTGTACAGAGAATCTTTATTTTGTTATTGATACCTTTCATTGCACTGATATAAAACAGTTTCTCACTAAAGGTTATTTTCATCAAATTTTATGAAGTTGAAACTAGTATCATATCTAGGCTAGATTTTTTTATTGTATCTTTCAATAATAAAGATCAATTTTCCAAAATATTTTCTATTTATACAAGCGAAAGATCAAAATTTGAAAGAGAATTGGTGTCTCTTTCGTAAATGCCTATTGTAACCATTCACAACTGATTTTATAATGAAAAGAAAAAAAATTACTCTACAAAAATAGAAGAATGTTCTTCTATGGAAAATATTTCTTAAGAATCCGACCATTAACAGGTAGAGAATCTCTTTTCCCTATTAGATCTTGTAACATGCACGTAGATGGACCTATGACTTCTATGATCTGGAAAGGAACAAGCCACATCCTTTGAAATTTTGTATGTTTTCTCTTTTCCTAATGAGCCTTGTCCCATTTTAAAACTGGAACTCCCATCTAAAAATCTTTTCTAGATATCATATTGGAATCAAAAGAGGATTTCACTAATGCTTGATGATGAGCGTGAGTAATCTTAGCCCATTCTCATTTTTCTTCTAATTTAATTAATTCCAGCTACCTAAGTTGTAAAGAGGAAGTTGGTACTTCATCAATATATTGGACCAAGGCTAAAGAGGGAATTGCCAAATGTGTTGGAAGAACCACTTCTTTCCCATAAACTAAACTGAAAGGAGTATTGCCGATACAGGCTTTCTGCGTTATTCGATTTGCCCATAAAGCATATATTAAAGACTTATGCCAATTTTTATGATTTTGGTCAATGGTTCGCTTAATGATTCTAATTAAGTTATTATTTGTATATTCAGCTAACCCATTCCCTTGTGGATAATAATTGGCCGAGTATTTAAGCCTAAAACCCCTTTTGAGTGCAAATTCAGTCATTGCATTACCAGAAAAGTATGATGCATTATCAAACATTAAAGTAGAAGGCAATCCAAACCTGGTGATTATGAACTGATCTATGAATTCAATGATATTTTCAACATTAGCCATCTTGAGTGGAACTGCTTCTACCCATTTATTAAAGTAATCTGTCACTGTGAGTATGTATCTATGCTCTTTAGAAGAGTGAGGAACGATCTCACCTATTATGTCCAATCCCCACTGATCAAAAGGTTTTTCGATGGTAACTGGTTGCAGTGGCAAGGATGGTTTCTTTTGTCTCCTAGCAGCGGTTTGACAGATTTTGCATTTCCTTATGTAGTTGTGTGCATCCTTGAATAATGTGGGCCAGTAATTTCCTGTGAGTAAGATCTTATGAGCAGTGGTGTCTCCAGCATAGTGTCCACCTCTTGACCCATCGTGGAGTTCCTGCAAGACTTTTTCAGTGTCATATTTCTCAAGACATCTAAGAATAACAGAATCATAATTTATTCTAAAAAGAACGTCATTCACAAGTTGATATTGTCTGGCTTTTAATCTCAAGGCTCTTTTCTTGGTATGATCGAGGTTTGAAGGAGCATATCCATTCTTTAAATAATAAATAATAGCAGCATATAATGACTCAGCATCGTTTAGGCTTACCTCGTACACTTGTACCTCTTCAGATGGATTTTCGGGCATTAGCGATGCTCCTGCCAGCAGTTTGCAAAAGCCTTGACCTTTTACAATATTTGCTGGTTTGATTTCTACATCGTATTCTTGTAATGAAGTAACCCAATTTTCCCTTTTCTCACCCACATCCCTCTTTATTAGAAGATTTCTTACTGCTGGAAACGATACTATGATCTTGGTATGTGTTTTGAGTAAAAAAGTTCTAAAATATTTAATTGATTTAAAAACAGCATAAGCTTGTTTTTCCACATCTGAATAATTCAATTCAGCACCTTGTAAATTATAACTAAAAAAAGCAATTGGTGTTCTACCTTTTCTTTATTTGCTTGTGTGAGTATCACAACATATGATTTATCCGAAGCAAATGTGTACAAAATAAAAGGATTGGAAAAATTTGGAGTTGCTAAAGATGGAGCATTGATAATTGCTTGTTTGATTAGATTAAATGCCTCATATTCATCTTGGCCCCATTTAAAGTTTGTGTTCTTTTTAATCATGGCTTGTAAAGGAGATACGATTCTTGAAAAATCTGGGACGAATCTCTTTACAAAGTTGATCTAGCAAAGGAAAGATTGCATGGCTTTCTTGTTGTGAGGTAGGGGAACTGCGGAAATTTCCTTGATTCTGTCAGGATCGATGTGAATTCCAGATATTGACACAATGAATCCTAGAAGCTTTCCTTCACTTAAAGCGAAAAAAAGATTTTTTCGGGTTAAGCGAAATTCCATACCTTAAACGTTGGAAGATTTGTTTTAAATCCCTGAGATGGTTGTTTCATTTCTTGGAATAAACAGTAGTATCATCCAAATAGATTACCACTGACTTATTAACTAACCCTTTGAATGCAATTTCCATGGCTCTCTAAAATGTGGCACCCACGTTTATCAAACCAAATGGCATCTTTTGATATGCGTATGTACCCCACTTAGTTTTGAATGTTGTTTTTAATTGATCGTCGGGATGTACCAACCCTTGGTTGTATCCTGAGAATCCATCCAAGAATGAAATTAATTATGAGCCCGCAACTACCTCCAGTATTTGTTCCATAGGTGGTAAAGGAAAATTATCCTTTTGGCAGGCCTTGTTAAGGTTTCAAAAGTCAATGCAGATTTTGATACCTCCATTTTTCTTTCTAACAGGTACCATATTGGAAACCCATTTAGAATGTCTAACAGGAAAGATTATTTTGGCTTTCAATAACTTGTTGAGTTCAGTTTTGATCTGATTTTCTAAATTTAGATGGATCTTTTTCAACTTTTTTTGGACAGGTTTTTCATTATCAATCATTTGGATAGTATGTTGGATGATAGAGGTGTCGTATGTTTTGAGTTCATCGTAATTCTAGGCAAAGACACTTTTGTATTGTTTCAAGAGACAGATATATGCTAATTTCTCCTCAAGGGCTAGGCCAAGGCCTAGGTTGATATTATGGGGTTTGGCATCAGTTCCTAAATTTACTAATTCATAATTCAAAGTTGAACTTTGGAGTTTTGAATTGGTATATCTTTTGAATCGATCTTTCAAATCATAAAGGTCTTCTAATTCGACTACTGATTTAGGTATAGCATTGTTAGTACTATCCTGTTGCAATTGTTGGTCATGCTGGTCTTCGTCGATTATTTGATTGGTGTAGGATCCTTCAGATGTGAGAAAACTCACAATATCGGGATCGTCATTGAAAATCCTCCAATTGGTAATGTTATCAGGGGTAGACGGTCTAAAAATTAACTCAATTGAAAATTGGTCAAGGCTAAAATCTTTTGAAGGAATGTCAGCTTGGAAGCTACATTAGCTAAGAGGTCTGCACTAGCATTCTGAAGTCTAGGAATTGAGAAAATATTAAATGCTATAAAATGTTCAGTCAGATCTTGAACTAAAGATTGATAATGCTTTAAATGACTTGATAAATAATGTATAGTCTTACGTACCTGTCTAATTACAATTTCAGAATCTATGAAAACTTGCAAGTATTTGACGTCTATTCTAATTGCCTTGTACAAGCCTTGGACTAGAGCTTCATATTCTGCGGTATTGTTGGTGCACTCGAATTCGAGTCTGCATGTTAGCATGATTTTATCTCCCTATGGGCTTACTAACACACATCCTACTCCTGCTCCTTCATTAGACTTAGAACCATCAAAAAATAATTTCCAAAACAAAGATTTATTTACAGGACCATCTATAAAATTAATGAATTTAGAACTATCTATTTGATAAAAAAATTCTACTTGAGATAAAACAGAATGTTCTAAGTAAGGTGAAGGGTGAGAATTAAAATTTCATAAGAAAGAATCTACTGAATAGTTGCCTATGATGTTAGAATTGTATGCTACTAGTTCATTTTCTCCCTCAAGTTCTGTTACTATGTATTTCTGATGTCGTTCGCGCTCAACTTTTATTTGGTTTGGTTTACCATTATAAGGCAGCCACATGTGGGACCAGTCAGTTGCAAAGTATCCATGAAGTCTTTCTGACCAATCTCTGCTAAGAATCAAGCCATAAAATTCAGGAATATCAGCAACTAAAATTTCGATAACTCGACATACCTTTGGGTTGGATGACAGCCTTATGGTAACATGATTTAACTCGCCAATCACTTCGACTTGTGATCGATCTAATTGGACTATGCGTACAATAGATTTTTGTGGTTGAACATTCAATTTTGCACAAATTGATCTTGGTAAAATATTCGACGAAGCTCCAGAATCAACTAAGCAATTATGCACATTTTTATTGAAAATTTCATAAGTAAGGAGAAATTGGGGAGTATGCAATCTAGATCTTCCTCCAATTAATGCGATATCATTTGGATCAACTTTATTCATCGTACTAGTTGGAGGTCTTCCCATATCATGGGAAGCTTGAGAGATTACAGCAGCTGGTAAAGGTGCAACTGGCACAACATGTAATTGTTTCAAAAGTACTTTCTACTGGTGCTTTAACTTAATCAACTCAAAAAGAGTAATATTGGCCCTAGTATTTTTCATGTCTTCTACGATGTTATACTCCATTTCATCTAAAACAATTAGTATTTTAGATGGAGTAGATGTGTCTATTTGGACTGGGCTGGCTTGAGTCGCTTTAGGTGATGTTCTCTTGGTTGCGACTTTATCCTTTGTCACTGAGCGTGTGCTCTTTGTCTTAGGTGTAGGCTAAGAAGGATCAAGTTGCTTTCTACTACGAGTACTAATCAGGAATTCCTCTTGATCTTCTTCATTTGGGAGGATGAAATCCCACATACATTGTAACTCTACAACTTCTTCTTCATCAGTATGTTCTTTAGTAGTGTTTTCCTCTTCTTCCTCCTCTGACTCAGCATTCGATCTAGCATTAGGGGGTTTGGGATCAGTTGAAGGATTTCTTTTAAAAGGCCTGTATGGATTTCTAGAAGAAGTATCTGCCACTTGTTTCTTGATGTCGATCATTTCGTTAGACATGGTCTTCAAAACTTTTTGCAATCCTTCTAAATCAAATGGATCTTTGGGTTGTTTTTTCTTGGGATCTTCCTTGAAAGAGACCTTCTTAAATTTTCATTCTTCCATCGCATTTTCCTATTCTAGGGCCGTAATACATTTCTCTACTGCTATCACTTCTTTCATGTTTTCAACTAAGGTTTTTTTGTTAGCCCTATCAACAAAGATTGCTAAGTTTGATGGTAAAGCAGTAATGTACCATTCACTTCGCACTTCTTCACTAGGCTGTGAAGCAGTAGGAATTTTGTTTAAAATTTTATTGAAACATAGATTGAGATCTTTAATAGGCTCTCTTGATTCAGCACTAAAGTTAGACAAGTCATTGATCAGTGTCGTTGTAGACCTATCATCACCAAACTAGGTCAAAAATTATTCTTGGAAGATGTCCCAACTAGTGATAGATCCAGAAGGTAACGAGAAATACCATGATCTAGCTATCCCTTGCAAAGTATACGGAAAAAGTAAAACAACAACATCCTCATTAAAACCTCCATTGAGATTTATAGATAAAATAAAGTTATTTATATGTTCTTCTGCTAGCATTCCTGCCTCAGGGTTAATCTTAGGCATCCATTTTTCAGGATGGGCCGGTAACTGACTCAAGGGTGTAGGCATTAAGACTACCCCTGGGTTATTCCATGGAGATTGGGCCATTGCTGAACTACTAACAGAGGAAATTGCAGAAGATGATCCTTATGGTTGAGAAGATGAGTATATTATGACTCCAGATGATTGAGAAGGAGTTGAGGAAGTTGCAATAGGCCGATGGACAATGATCTGAAGTGGAGGAGTGGATGGTTGACTTCGTGGTGAAGGGGTTGAGATGGATGATGATGATGAAAAATTCTCACTATCAGATCCTTTAGGAGACTTCCTTGCTCTCTTCCTAGTAGGTAGAGGTAGTTCGGTTGGTTGAACGCCAAACTTTTCACTCTTTGACCTGGTAAGAGGACGAGCAAGGTTATATTGCGAAGTCACACTGCCTTGAGATTTATCAGACTTTTGAGGAGATATTGAAAATCGATGAAGTTTGTGAATCAAAGATTCAACTTCACGAGTTTCAATAGTAGATTGTTCTGAAATATCATGGTTTGTAGCAGTGGCTGTTGCTCCAGTGACTTCTAACTCTGGATTTAAGGTTTCTGAATGCAATGGAGAAGTCGGAGGAGATGGTGAGGGCGATTTACTCTCAGAATGGTATTTAGATTTGGATTTTCTTTCCATTCACAGTTTGATGCCCTCCTTCTAGCGCCAAATATGTTGAAGCCTTGAAAATTAGGTCTACAACAAGGGGGATACCTGCCCGGTCCAGACCTTGGTTGGCAGCTCCTTTTCCGTTTGGTATAGCGGGTCCAACTCGGGATATGGGACCAGTTTCCCAATTTACGTGTGTGTGAGAAAGATTGATATTTCTGCTTCTAACAGTTTCTAAATGGAATACTTCTATTCTAATTCTAATCTAATAATAAGGAAATTATATTCTAATGAACAGAAATATCTAAATCTACACTAACCCAGGTTGAGATCCTTCCTTTATGCGATCTAAAATGATTTCAAAAATCAACTGGTAATAAAGATCATTCAGTTTCTATGAGAAAAGAATTCAATAAAGATGAACCACTTCGTATAAAAAGTTAGATGAAACAATTGTGAAAAACATATCGCATAATAAGCTATTCATACACTAAGCATAAATAAAAAGCTATCACAGTAAAAAAGTGCCAAATGATAACTCAGGCATTCAGACATTAATATATAAATAACTAAATATGAAAATCACTTTAACACAAGGCAGAAATAGTTAAGAGATAGAAATACCATTTATAACTAGTCCTACTCATGAGCTTCAAGTGATAATGATTTATCTCTTCTTGATCAAATATCCACTAAGAGTACAAAAGTGCAACATCAATAGCAGATATCAAATGCAAAAATCAATAAATCTTGTTCCATTCATTCATCAGAACCTCCTCAGAGGGTATAGAAGTGCATGTTCTGGGGATAAGTTTTTGATAAATTTCAGGACCCTTCTCTAAATGCATGAGAATGGTTTAAATACTACTAACTAAATCTAAAAATAAATTATTACAAAAATATAGGATGTAGTTTAAATGACCATCCTCTTTTCAGGAAAATCAAAAAAAATTAAACTAAAATTGAATCTAAAATTAAACTACTTCTGTATTTGGTCCTTGAAATCACATGCATGCAGCATCTATTTGAGAAGAGTCAGCTGGCTGACTTCTGATTTTAGCTGAGCTGAGAAAACAGAATCGACGAGAGTTGGCGCCATCTTTTCAGCCGAATTGATGATGCACTTAATAGTCATCCACTGGCTATGTGGCTTTACCAGGTAGGCCCAGTAATAATCCCAATCCAACTTGGTTAACCCTTGGATTGCTTGTGTCTTTTCTTGGGCCTTCTGTTTCCAATCTGTAGTATTGTTTTCTTGCAATTTTCGGAGCTTGTAGGTGACTGGGAAATTAGCAGCTTGCCTTTTTGAAAAAATTTCTCAGCGATGCGCACTTAGCACTAGGCGCTAATCGCGCATTGGAAACTGCCTTCATTTCTTGATCCGAGTTTCCTTGGTGCATGTTTCGCCTTTTGCGCTTTTTCTTTCTAGTGGATATAAAGTTCATTATTTGTGAAAATAATATTTCCGTAAGCTCTTGACCTTGAGTTTTAAACTGTCTGTTTCTGATATCTGCGCTATCCAGTATCCACTTCACCATGTCCGTGTATGGGACAATTTTGGGTCTTGCTGCTATCTGGTGTAAGAATGAGTAGGCTAGATCTGTAAGGGATGCTTCAGAAGAACGATTTGAGCCCGCGGTAGCAACTACTTCCATTACTCTGGGATTCTCCTCTTCAAGCAAGTTATACATGCCTTCCCACGTAGCAATTCCTGTGTCTCTGTTACAGGCTGTGTCTGTATACAGGGGCGCCATTTCCTTTCCTTCTGAGCTCAGGGGTTTGCTTTTCTTTCCCATTTTACTGTACGTATTTCTTTTTATTGGCTTCTGTTCTTCGTTCTTACAATTCACAAGTGAAGCGAAAATGAATGACAAGGAAGGGTGATAGAAAAGTTTTAAATGCCAAAGACAACGTAAAATATACCACCTTACTTGAAATGATTTTTCGATAAGCACGAACCCATATTCCATTAATAACTGACGACTAATTCATTTATTAGCATTAAAGCGCATAACCAGGTGTCAACTTAAGGAAAATACTTTTCTTGAATAATGTGCCTGAAATATCTTCGATGGAGCGATTTTGCGATTTTCTTCACAATATCGCAGATCGCAACATCGCGAAATGATAAAATCACAAAATTGTAACATCGTAAAGTTGATTTCTCGTTACATCGCATTAATGCATTATCGTTGTATCGCGAGATCGCAATATTGCAATATCGCAATATCGCAGATCACAGAAATATTATGTATGACAATCTTTGTTAACATGTTTTCTGCAAAATGCGATCTTGCGATTGACGCCATCACATATCGGAAAATTAACGTGTTTCATTGTAAGTTGTGTTATATGCGATGTGATATTTCATTATCGCACATTGCATTCTCGCAATGTTTAAAATTCAGCTCATAAGGAGGTATCCAGTTATCTTTTTTGCGATGCGATTTTTTCTAAGGAAAGATTTATGTCTTACCTTATCATAAAACTTAGATTTTTGGATTTTTCAAGGGGGGCTTCCTAAGATTATGATGGTAATTTTATTTGAGAAATGAAATTTAAACACTAATTTAATTTTTAAAATTTTTTGCTAAGGGTCCCCACTTATTTAATATTAGGAATTATACTAAATAAGAAGGGGAGTTGTTGTTGGCCACAACACTAGCACAGGTGGATATTAGTAGCCACTAATTATTTCACTAAGTGGATTGAAGCAGTCCCTACAACAAAGGCTGCTCATAAGGTGGTCATGAAGCTTTTAGCAAAGAATTTTTTAAACAGATTTCGTTGCCCACATAGATTAATAACAGATAATGCAGCAGCCTTCAGGGCAAAGGAATTGGTGGAAATGTGTGATTCAATGGAAATTAAACTTGTTCATTCCACCTCATATTACCCACAAGGAAATGGTTTGGCAGAATCCTCTAATAAAAGTTTGATTGGGATAATTAAAAAACTGTTAGAGGACAATAAAAAGAATTGGGATTCGAAGCTCAATTATGCACTGTGGCTGACAACGTGACCATTAAAAAATCCACAGGGAATTCCCATTTCAAGTTGGGATATGGCACTGATGCTGTATTTCCAATTCAGCTAACTCTCCCTGTCGAAAAATTCCTTCAAGAAGAGCAGGATGAGGAGGAAGACATGGCAAAGAGAATCGTCGATTTGGCAGAGTTACATCAGATTAGAGAACAACTAGTTGAAAAAGATATAGCACATCAGAGAAAGGTCAAGGAAGCCTTTTAAAAGAAGGCAAAAACAAATGATTTTCAAGTTGGAGACTTGGTTCTGAAATGGGATGCATTAAAGGAGAAGAAAGGCAATCATGGGAAATTTGATGCTTTCTGGACAGGGCCTTTCATCATTTCACAGGTTCAAGGGAAAAATACCTTCATACTGAAAAGTATGGGAGGAGAGACAGTTTTTGATGGCCCAGTGAATGGGCAGTTTTTGAAAGTCTATGTTGTTTAAGGTCTTTTGGCCTTAAAGGCTGTAAATATTTTGTGTCTATCAGTATTGTGCAGGAAAAGTAGACTCTATGCCCAATGGAACACTAGGAATTTTGGTTAATTTGTTCGCAACTGGAAAGGCATTGGTCTCCAAGTTCTTGACACCTCACAGGAAGGATCTCATCCCCAGAAGGCGCCAGTGTTAGCTCTGCTACACTTTGCAACATTTCAGGGATTAAATTAGGTCAGACAATGGTGGTTTGGGTTGCAGAGGGCTTCCAGTTGGTTATTTTATCCTTCCCCTACATTTACTTTATTCCCTTAGAGCTCCCATCACCTATGTTTCCTCCTTCCCCTTAAATCCTCTTTATTCTTCTTAAACCCCTTTATTCTTGTTTTGGTTACAAATCCCCGCCTAAAAATTTTCTTTACCAACCCCGGGGATATTTTGTTTTAACTGCATAAACTTTATTTAAAAGGCTTTGGGGGAATTTTGTGTTTTAATATTATAAACCCCCATAACCCTTGATAAGCCCCGATAGCTTTATAACCCCACACATATACAAAATTTCATAGCCCTAAGATTTAATAAAACATGGGCCCGTTCCTTACCTGTCACATCAAAAATAAACCTGTGCGTTTATTTTGTGCTATCCGATCTTACCTCACTAAGATCTAATGATAGTCACTTTCCCCGCTCAGCAGACCTGCACACCCATTAGCCTGTGGGGAAAGTGGTTTCCCCACCATCACATCTGCCACGCGTCACCATTCCATTGTATCGCATTGCCCTGTACGTAAACCACCATAGCCTGAAAGCGGTGCAGGGAAACCTCCTGCCTGTGAAACCACTCATCTCATACATCTCCCTGCCGACTATCTACCCTGCAACTTCCACGTGCGATGACCGTCAGATCTGCCTAGCGGTGATCTGAAGGCCCTCATTCACCCCATTCATCCATTTCCTGATAGCCTTCATAGGTAAATCTCCATCATCTATTTTTATCATCCGACAGCCAATGTTCATTCACCTATCTGCGTCATTTCCTGATAGCTACCTAGATCCAATCTGCACCGTCCATTTTGTCATCCAATGGCCAGTGTTCCTTCCCTACTCTTAGTTCATAATTGATGAATCTTGTTGTGTTTTTGGCTAGTTTTGTGCATGTGAAGAAGCAAGAGATGATCCAGCTTTCAGTGCATGAATCCCTCAGCTACCATAGTTAAGTAGCAGCACGATCAAGGACGGGAAGGTACTACCTCAAGAATTTGGATTCATTCCGCAGCTATGGACATTTATTCATAAAACATTCCACCTGTTCAAGGAGTACAACAAAGTACCAGAGAATGTCAAATTTTTTAATCAAAATAGTCAGAATGTATCAGAGGCCCATAATAGTTTGTAAATTTGGTTGGTGGTCAGTTATGACCCCTCCACACTTAGGGAAGCAGAGAAATTTTGTGAAAAAATCTATATATACTGAGAAACAAGAGGTAATGAGGTT
Source organism: Pinus tabuliformis (assembly GCA_031772625.1). Lineage (NCBI taxonomy): Eukaryota > Viridiplantae > Streptophyta > Pinopsida > Pinales > Pinaceae > Pinus > Pinus tabuliformis. The sequence continues at coordinate 1,440,695,283 of CM062820.1, forward strand.
GATGAGTGTGATTCTGTTGTAAGCTTCAACTTCTGGAGACTGTAACTACTATGAGACCTGCAGCTTCTGGTCTTCATTTCCATCTAATACAAGCTTCTTTTGTGTTAATTGCTCACTTTCCACCTCTTCTTATTTGTTCCAGGCTATGCTTGTTTGCATTTATTCATGTGTTGTTAAAGTTTAGCATTAGAGGGGCTGTCATCCCACCTCTGTGTTAGAATTTAGCAATATCATTGAATTTGTGTGTAAGTTTCTGTTGTTTTAATTCCATAGAGCTGTCATCCTGTCTGTGTATTAGAAAATTGATTTACAGACCTTTTAACTGGTTGCAACCCACCATCACAGGGTCCTATGCATCTGCTGGTGTGGTCAGTCTTCTCCATTATCACATTTTCTTTAAAACTGTGAGTAATTGTTGGTTAAAAGCCTTGTAGTCTGGGGGTTTTCACCCATGTCTGGGGTTAAACATAGTAGAAGTGGTTATCTTGCTTGAATATGCAGAATTTCTTTCCTTCATCCACCAATTTTTCCAACATTTTGTTGAGTTTGTAATGTTCCTGACCATCTCCGATATACAACCTAGGAGAGTTTCTTGGGGTGATAACATTAATTGGCGTCGTTGCTGGGGAGAGGAGAATTGAAGCTCAGCTTCCCTAGGAGAACAAAATAGCTTCAAGCTTTGATGGCAGACAAGGTGTGAACACAGACTCTGGCTGTAATCATCTGTCTAGTGACTCCATTAGAGGAAGACCAACCTTTGGCAACTCCACATTGAAGTTCTGGCTCAGTTTGTGAGAAATACTTGAAGAAATCCTCTAAAATCACCAGCTGAACTAGTGCCTGAACCTGAGAGGACTTTTAAATCGACAAAAGCATCACAAAAAGGGGCATCAGGATTAGGTAAGCCTAAGAAGTCTAATGCATCTATGAAAGATAAAGTTGTTGCTGGAGATTTACAGTTTGAAGATTTAGAGCACAACACTGTTAATAATGAAAAACCTTCAGAGATTAGTTTGGCCCATTTGTCAGTTAGTTCCCCTTTGAATCTCAGTCCAAAGAAAGCTTCCCATTCAATCCAAAACATCCCTTTATCTCTGCCATCAACCACATTACTCCCTACCATTCAATCTGCTAGTATTCTTCCAAATATTCCAATCATGGAAGGATGGCAAGCAGCTACGAGGATAGAAAGAATTGTAGCTGCCAGATATGGACCATTGATATTGCTTGTGCCTTTAAACCCTATGCCTATGGGGGAATATCAAAAATATATGCGTAAGTTCACTGGCACAGAGGGAGTAATAGCAGAAGAACACCTTGAACGTTTTTACAGTTATGCTGATAATTTAGATATAAGTGAGAAAGATGTGTGGATGAGAGTTTTTGTCCAAAGCCTTGATGGAGAGGCTAGGAAGTGGTTTAGAGAATTACCCCAAAGATCTATAACGGATATTGAAGCATTAGATGATGCACTTTTGAAGCAATGGAGAGATAAGAAGGACTTGCTGTACTACCATACTGAGTTTGGTATCCTGAAGAGGGAAAATGGTGAATGAATACTTGATTTTAATAAAAGATTTAATCGAATGTATAGTAAGATACGAGTTGCGGTAAAGCCTACTCCTACCTTTGCCAAACTCACTTATGCCAATACTTTTGACTCTGATTTCTGCCTATTATTGAGAGAAAGAAGATGTGCTACTCTAGCTGATATGCAAGATGCAACACTAGAAGTAGAGTCTAATATCATGGTAGCAGAAAAGTTAAAGAAATCAAGCTGACAGAAGGAATAAGTGAGGTCAGGCTTCTACTTCTTCTACATTATCTTCAAAACCTAAATTAGAAAAAATGACTAAGATGATAGAGTCATTGGTTGTTGAAATTTCTAAGCTAAAGGTTGAGTAGAACTCAAGAAAAATAAGGCAGCAAAACACATTTGCTCCAAGAAACCCCAATCCATTCAGAAGAGAAAATGAGCAGTTACAAATTATGTAGAGGGGTGAATTTTCAAAATAAGATCAGAAGGTTAAAGATCCTTTTCAAAATGTAGTCATGGAGGAGGAACAATTTGAAGAATATGATAATGAAATTCACTGCATGGAAGATAAAAGCAACGCTGGATTTTTTACATTAGCTGAGTATGAACAATCATTCCTGCAGGAACAAAATCGTTAGGAGTGGGATAGAGAAGATGTTCTACAAGTTGAACAGTAGCAGAGATATAATTTGAGGTCTAATGCAAAGAATGTCAACGAAAATCCTGCCCAAAAAGATGTTTTCCAAACAGAACCACAAAATATCAAGCAGAGAAGACCAGCAGCTGATCCAGTCATCCTCAAAGCTCCAGTTCAAGAGGTAAAAAGTTCTGATAAATCATATTCTTCTTTTAGATTTGATTCAGAAGTTTAGAAATTCAAAATATCTGTGCCTCTGGTTGAGTTGGTGAAGAGTGAAGCATTTAGAAAGCCTATCCTTAAAGCCCTTGAGCTAGAAAACAAACAAACCTCCATTGATTCTGTCAATTTGCAAGATGACAAACCTGTCATTGTGCTCAACCCTATGATTGAGCCTGCTGATAACAATTATCCATCTTTTTATGTCTCATTGACCATTCATGATAAAATCCTCCACAGTTTCTTTCTAGACACAGGGGCCAGACACAATCTAATGCCTAAAGCTATCATGGAAGAGTTAGGCCTTGATATCGCTAGACCCTATCATGATTTATTTTCTTTTGATTCAAGGAAGGTGAAATGTCTTGGATTGATTAAAGATCTCACTATTACCTTAACTCAGCAGCCCATGGAGAGTATGGTGATGCATATTGTGGTAGCAGATGTCCCTCCTAAGTTTTGCATGCTACTGTCTAGAGGGTGGATTAAGAGACTAGGTGGAACATTACAGAATGATCTATCTTATGCCACTGTCCGAGTGTTTCGAGGAGAAAGCAGGATATTATACAGGGAATCATAGTTGGCATACATTATCAGTGACGAGATTAATCCTACAAATTATCCTATATATGCAGTGGACACTAATTTTGGAGCATGTATTCTCCAAATAGAAGAAGCTCAGAGGGTCGAAATGCAGCTCAGAAAACCAATAGTTCAGGCAAAGAAAGAGCAAGGAAGTCAGATTTGGGAGTTTCTCTTTGATGGACCATGTTCTAGGGGGACTGCAAGAGCAGGGGTGGTGCCACTGTCTCCAGAGAAAGAAAGCATTTAGTTGTCTTTTAAGCTAGTTTCTCAAGTGACAAACAATATAGCAGAGAATGAAACTTTGTTGTTGGGCCTTAATGCAGCAAAAGAAAGAGGAATCAAGAATCTGAAGGTGTTTGGAGATGCTGATTTAATCATTTAGCAAGTGAATAAAATATTTCAAACAAAGCACCCAATGTTGAAGGCATACAGAGATGAGGTATGGAGAATCAGAGACTCTTTTGATTATTTTTGTATTTCATACATTCCTAGAGCCCAAAATCAGCTTGTTGATTCCCTTGCTGTGTCTGTTAGTGTATTTATTTCTCGCATGCATCCTAGACTAGTGTATAAAGTTCAAATAAAGTATAGACCATCCTTGCCCGATAATGTCCACCATTGGAAAGTTTTCGAAGATGATGATGAATTGAATAGGTTAATGCAAGTCATTGCTGAATCTTCAGAAATGCAAATTGACCAAGAGAATGATGCCTTGATAGAAAATCACCAGCCCCAGCTTAGAAATAAAATTGGTAAAGTCAGCATTGTCCAGCTTCCTAGTAACCACATTCCTAAGGGTCTAATTCCTCTTGAAAGACTGTTCGACCAGAATGATGTGCCTTACAAAGTTGCCCGAAAAGAAGACCAATCTATAGTCTGTAAGCATGATATAGGAAATCCATGTCAGCCTAGATATGTAAACCTGTCTACTCATTTTTCTGCTGATCAAAGTATTGAATATTGCAACTTAATGAGGCAGTTTGCTGATGTGTTTTCCTCGGAGTATAGTGACCTAACAAATTATGATAAGAACATAATTCAACATACAGTCCCTCTAGAGAAAGAAACTATTCCTTTCAAACAGATACTGAGACCAATAAATCTGATGCTTATTCCATTGATCAAAAAAGAAATTAAAAAATTGTTGGCTGCCAAGATTATAGTCCCTCTCAGACATTCCAAATGGGTAGCTAATCTGGTGGTGGTGAGGAAGAAGAGTGGAGAAACTAGATGGTGTGTTGATTTCTGAAATTTAAACAAATGTTCCAAGAAAGACAACTATCCTCTGCAAAAAATGGAGCATTTGCTGCAAAAAGTCTCAGGAGCTAAGGTGATGTTGTTTTTGGATGGATTTTCAAGCTTTAATCAGATTGTTGTGCACCCAAATGATCAAGAAAAGATTGCATTCACCACTCCTTGGGGCACTTTTATGTATGCCAAAATGCCATTTGGATTGATGGATGTTGGAGCCACCTTTCAAAGAGCTATGGATATAGCATTTGTGGGAGAGAAGGAAAAATTTGTGCTTATCTACCTTGATGATATAACAGTTTACTCCAACAGCCATCAAAATCATTTGCAGCATTTGGAAAAAGTATTCTTGAAGTGTAGGAGGTTTGGAATATCAATCAATCCCAAAAAATCTCAATTTTCCTTGGAAGAAGGCAAGCTATTAGGACATGTTGTGTCTGTTGCAGGTGTTCAGATTGACCCAGAAAGAGTCAAAGCAATACATGTAGGAATTTACAGGGTAAGTTCCTCAGAAAGAATACCAAAAGGACACCGCTCACAACCAGATCTCAAATCAATACACCAGTATTTTTGACGTGGTTAAAACCCTCAAAGTGCAAGGAGGGAAACAGTCCACGGCCTGTCCCAACGTGGGTACTACAGGAAATTTATTAATCAAAGAATGAAAATTTACATAAGCTTCTCTCATGCACGGATTACCCGAACAATGACCCTCCATGCCCTTTAAATAGAACTCATGGACCAATCGGGTGTCAAGCCACGAATCAAGTGTCGGTAATACCGAGGTGAGAGTGCACTGTCGGATCACTACATATCGTGACCGTCGGATTGTAAGTTACAAAATGTACAACGGTAAAGAAACACACTTTACCTAACTCTATACTAGACCAAGTTGAACTTAACTATATCCTATGTGTCAGAATATCCTAACATCCCCCCTTAAGAACAACTTGGGATAGGATTGAAGGATTTACAAATATGACACAATAGGAGAAGGAAGGAGGCACTAGAGCCTATCCCCCCTTAGTGACAACTTCCTGAACTCCAAGCATATATCGAAGTTTAGTGAACTTCGCCTCTGTGAGAGCCTTTGTGAAGATGTTTTCAACCTGATCATCTGTTGGACAATATTGCACTTCAAGAACATGGTCATGAATGAGCTTTCTGATGAAGTGCATGTGTAGTTCAATGTGTTTGCTGCGCTGATGCTGGACTGGATCTTTACATAGCTGAATGGCACTTTGATTATCACACCAAAGTGTGGTTGGATGCTGCTGCTCAAAGCCAAACTCTGATAGGATCTGACGAAGCCACAAGGCTTCCTTACTAGCTTCCACGACACCACGATACTCTGCTTCTGCTGACGAAAGAGAAATGGCAGCCTGTTTCTTACAAGCCCATGTAATAGGTCCTAAACCAAGAGTGAAATAATAACCGGCAGTAGACTTCCGATCATCAGGGTCACCAGCCCAATCAGAATCAGTGAAACCAACTAACAGAGGAGCTGCTTTGGCACTGTAATGAATCCCAAACTGTACTGTACCTCGAACATAATGAAGTATTCTTTTAGCTGCTTTCCAATGACTTTCACGGGGGTTTTGCATAAAACGAGCAACAAGGCCAACAACAAAGGAAAGATCAGGACGAGTATGGGTTAAATACAAGAGTTTTCCGACAAGTTGACGGTATAAGGTAGCATCAACTTCAGGAGAAGTACAAGAGACTGAAAGTTTGACTCCAGACTGAAAGGGAGAAGGGGCTGGCTTACAGTCTTCCATGTGAAAATGACGAAGAATATCACAAGCATACTTGGACTGGGAAAGGGAAATACCCTCTTGGGATTGCAAGACTTGAAGACCGAGAAAATAGTGTAAGTGTCCTAAGTCTCTCATTTCAAATTTCTTTTCAAGGCTGGACTTCACATGATTTATAAGGTTGGGATCACTACCAGTAAGAATAAGATCATCAACATAAAGAACAAGGATGATAAGCGAGTTGCCCACTTTCTTGGTGTAGACAGTATTGTCAGAATGACACCTAGAAAAGCCAGATTCTAAAAGAAAGCTATCCATTTTGGCATACCAAGCCCGAGGAGCTTGCTTGAGGCCATAAAGGGATTTTTTAAGTCGACAAACAAGGCTGGAGTCTGTTTGTATGAAGCCAATGGGTTGTTCCATATAGATTTCTTCCTGCAAGTCCCCATGCAAGAAGGCAGATTTAACATCCATCTGATGGACTTCCCATTTTAAAGAGGCAGCAAAGGAAAGAACAAGGCGGATAGAGTTCATTTTGGCAACAGGGGAGAAGGTTTCAGTGTAGTCAATGCCTTCAACCTGTGAAAAGCCCTTAGCAACGAGACGAGCTTTATGTTTATCAACTTTCCCATCTGGTCCATACTTGGTTCTGTAAACCCATTTACATCTAACAAGTTTGCGTCCCTTTGGTAGAGGAACAAGATCCCATGTATCATTTGTCATCAATGAATGATATTCTTCATTCATAGCTGCTTCCCAATGTGGATGGCCTGAAGCTTCTGCAAAAGTGTCAGGATCATGATTTACTGGAGCTTGAGCCAGTAAAGAAGAGGCTCTTTCAAACTGAGAACGTGTACGTCGCTGATCTGTAGGATCACCGGCAAGATCACCTGCTGCATCCCGAGTAGTACGGACCCATCTTGGAAGTTGAGGATCCTGAGAAGGTGGGGGAGGATTATCATTCTTGCTTTCATCATCTGAAGAAGAAATGTTTTCAAAAGTAGAAGAGATAGGAAGAGGTGGCACATCCGCCGGACTAGGCTCGCAGGCCGATTTATTTTCATCAAATTTTACATCTCTTCTAATGATAACATTTTTGGACTTAAATGGAATAAGTCTATAACCTTTTACATCTTCAGAATATCCAACAAAAGTACATTTCTCACTCTTAGGTTCTAAATCTTTATGCTTTTCATCTGGAATATCGGCCCATGCTTCACTTCCAAACACACGAAAGTGACTTACATCTGGTTTAATGGAACTCCAAGCTTCTTCTGGAGTGATATTCTCTAGAACCTTAGTAGGAGTGCGATTGATTATATAATTTGCACAATTAATTGCTTCGGCCCAAAAACTAAGACTGAGTCCTTTAGATTGCAGCATACAATTAGCCATTTCCTTTAAGGTGCGATTTTTCCTTTCAGCTACACCATTTTGTTGTGGAGTGTATGGAACAGTATGTTGCATTTGAATTCCATTTTCGGTGCAAAAGTTGATGAATGTGTTTTTAACATATTCTCCCCCATTATCAGTTCTTAGCTTAAGAATTTGATGTCCAGATTGTTTTTCAACAAAGGCTTTGAAGGCCAAAAAAGTGTTAAATACTTCGCTCTTGAGTTTTAAGAAGTATACCCAAGTGCGTCTGGAGAAATCATCAATGAAAGTTAAGAAGTACTTGCAGCCAGAGAATGAAGCAACAGGAAGAGGACCACATAAATCACTGTGCACAAGATGTAAAGGGGCTGAGGCGTGCCAAGAGGCACGTTTGTCAAAATTGTCCCGATGATGTTTTCCGAGTACACATCCGGAACAAACACCATCTCTGCAAGATACCATAGGAAGACCTGTCACCATATTTTCTTTACATAGATGCTGAAGGGAGTGATAGTTTAAGTGACCAAATCGCTCATGCCAAAGTTTTCTCACTTCATCATTATGAGCAATAAATACTGAGGGAAGATTTGATGACCCAAAGTTGTGAAACTTATACAACCTTTTGGAATCATCAGCAAGACCAGTAGCTAGAATCTGTTTAGGATCTTTTAGATCCTTGATTACAACATCATGAGGTGAAAATTCAACAATTTTACCTTCACCTGAATGAGTTATCTGATAGACAGATAGAAGGTTGCAGGATAAGGTTGGAACACATAATACATCATTAAACTGACCATTGTCTAGATGAACAGTTCCAGTCCCTACAACATTAAGAGATCTATCATCACCAACATATATATTTTTGGTGTTACAATCATTTAAAGAAGAAAACATGGCTTGGTTTTTGGCCATGTGACAAGAGGCTCCAGAATCAATGAGCCACTCATGAGAATGAGAAGAAGAAGAAGATACATTTAATGCATAACCAGACTGAGATGATTGACAATGACATGCAGAAAGTGCCATTCCGGAAGTTGAAGTTGAAGTAGGCTCCACATGGATGTTATGTTTCTTCATTGCGGCTTCCAAGGCTTCCATCTTCTTAAAGCATTTAGATTCTAAGTGGCCATCTCGATTACAAAAGTTACAATGTCTATCAGTCTTCTTCCATTTGTTTTTATTGGTCTTATCATTTTGCTGAAATGATCTTTCATTTTGAGGCTGAGATGGTTTAGGACCATTCTTTTGAGGATATGACTTCTTAGGATTCTTTGAATTTGGTTGCTGCTGGGCGGCTAACGCTTTCGTGGAAGAGTTTCCAAGATTAAGAAGACCAAGGTGTAAGAGATTTTCTTGTTCTCTTATTAAGGAATCACAAAAGGAGTCAAAGGAAGGGGCCTTGTATTCTTGTCCTTGACAAATGAAAGCTTACCTTGTAGAATGGAAAGTGGAAACAAATACAGAGTAGGCTGGTCCCAACTTAGTAAGGATGGAATAAATAAGGTTACCATCTTCTTTCTTAACTTTAACACCTTCCAAGAGATATCTAAGGGTCTTGAATTTGGATAAGAAATCTTCAATGCAAGAAAAATTATTAGGATCCAAAGTAAGCAGCTCATTTTCAAGTTGATGGGCTCTAATTTCATTTTTAATCCCAAAAACTTTAGCGAGTTTTTCTAATGCTTCATGAGGAGTCTCAAGTTCTGCAATGTGGAATCTAAGATCAGGAGAAATAGACATCCCTATCAAACCACATGCTTGATCTTGTCTATTTTCCCATTTTGCAGCCTTGTCTTCATCTTTTGGTTTCTTCTCTTGGTCTGTGGCTATTCTGTAGAGACCTTTACTTCTAAGTAAATCTTCCATGTAGGCTACCCATTGGAAGTAGTTAGTGCTGTCAAGAATGACTTGGCATGGACTTTCCATTTTTTTTAAAAAACTGAAGCTGAAGATGCTGAAAGTAAGTGTTCCAATGGATAGATCTCGAAAAAATAGGCAGTTTTAAAAAAAACGGCTCTGAAGAAGGCTTCCGGATGAAGAAGTTATGGCTTTTTGAAAAAAAATTGTTGACGTTGCCGGCAAAGTGCGCGAATGTGCGGGAATGAAAAAATCCGCCCCCACAAAATGGAGACTTGAACCCAAGACCTCTACTCTCTTAAAATAGCTTTGAACCAATTGATCTATACAAAAAATTTGAGAGAGAGAGAGAGAGAGAGAGAGAGGGGGGGAGGGGGGGCCTCGGTTTGCGTGCTTGCCTTGAGAAAGCTCTTTTTCCCTACAAAACACAAACCACAAAACCCAACACGAATATGCAAAGAAAAAACGAACCTTGCGGCTCGAAGTTAGCTTTAGCCAAAAAACTAGAAATTTTTAAAAAAATTCTCAAAGTTAACTTTAGCCGAAAAACTAAATATTTTTCTCAATGTTTTCTAAATATTTTTCTCAATGTTTCTAAATATCTTTTCCCTGCACCTTAGTGTGATCTCGGAAAAGAGCATACGCATGAGAAAAATCCTTCCTTTCTGTTTCTGATTTGCCCAGATCGCACAGAGTCACAGGGCAAAGAGCATACGCAGAAATGAAAGGTATAGATCCGGTTAAAAAAAAGGCTACATAAACTGAGACCGAAATAAGCAGAGAGAAAATAACAGTAAACTGCAAAAAAAACACTATATACCTCCCGATCTAAAAAATGACGCAGCTAGGGCTACCGGAAACCTTTTCGCGTGAAACGAAAGGGGTTCCTCACTGGAACAGATGCTCTGAACGCAACAGAGTAGTCCTCTCGGCCCGAAAGCAGTCAGAAACAGAAGATCTAGGAAACGACAGCTGCATGCAGTTCTACCGGCTTCAGATTTGGATCACCAACGGACGCGGCCCTCAAATAGCTCTGATACCATGTAGGAATTTACAGGGTAAGTTCCTCAGAAACAATACCAAAAGGACACCGCTCACAACCAGATCTCAAATCAATACACCAGTATTTTTGACGTGGTTAAAACCCTCAAAGTGCAAGGAGGGAAACAGTCCACGGCCTGTCCCAACGTGGGTACTACAGGCAATTTATTAATCAAAGAATGAAAATTTACATAAGCTTCTCTCATGCATGGATTACCCGAACAATGACCCTCCATGCACTTTAAATAGAACTCATGGACCAATCGGGTGTCAAGCCATGGATCAAGTGTCGGTAATACCAAGGTGAGAGTGAACCGTCGGATCACTACATATCGTGACCGTCGGATTGTAAGTTACAAAATGTACAACGTTAAAGAAACACACTTTACCTAACTCTAACCTAACTCTATACTAGACCAAGTTGAACTTAACTATATCCTATGTGTCGGAATATCCTAACATGTTGGAGCCACCTTTCAAAGAGCTATGGATATAGCATTTGTGGGAGAGAAGGAAAAATTTGTGCTTATCTACCTTGATGATATAACATTGTACTCCAACAGCCATCAAAATCATTTGCAGCATTTGGAAAAAGTATTCTTGAAGTGTAGGAGGTTTGGAATATCAATCAATCCCAAAAAATCTCAATTTTCCTTGGAAGAAGGCAAGATGTTAGGACATGTTGTGTCTGTTGCAGGTGTTCAGATTGACCCAGAAAGAGTCAAAGCAATACAGACATTGTTTGTCCCTAGATCAAAAAAGGATATCCAATCCTTTCTGGGAAAAAATAATTTTGTCAGGAGGTTTATTTTAATTTTGCAGAATTGGTGAAGCATGTAACCTCCATGCTGAAGAAAGGATCACAGGTAAGATGGAATTATACAACAAGAAGATCATTTGAGTCTATTAAAAAGGCTATTATGTAGGCTCCCACATTAATAATTCCAGATTACAGCAAGGAGTTCCACACATTTTCTTTTGCCTCTGAAGACACCCTTGTAGTAGTTTTATTGTTGCAAGATGAAGAAGGTTCAAAACACCCTGTAGCATTTTTTAGCGAGAACTTGGGGGATGCTGAACTAAGGTATGATATTATAGAAAAATAGTCATATGCTCTTATTAAATCATTAAAGGTTTTCAGAGTTTATATCCTTCATTCGAAGATAATTGCATATGTGCCCTCAGCTACAATAAAAGATGTCTTAACACAGCCTGATGTTGATGGAAGAAGGGCGAAATGGATTGCAAAAATGATAGAATTTAATATAGAGCTGAAGACCACCAAGTTGATCAGAGGTCAGGGGCTTGCCAAGTTATTTCTTGAAGAAAATTGTAGGTCTCTACATGTTTATTTCCTATGCAAAATTGCAGAAAATGGCCAGAAAGATGAAGAAGAGGAAGCAGCTGAAACAGAGAGAAAGCACTTAGTGGCCAAAAATCTAGCTTCATGTAACTGGTATGCTGAAATAATTAATTTCTTGAGGAGTCTAGAGATCCCTGCAGGATTTACTCAAACCCAAGTTAGAACATTCAAACTTAGAGCAGCAAAATATTCTATCAGTGAAAATATGCTCTACTGGAGGGATCCATCTGGAATATTTTTAAGGTGTCTGGACAAAGAACAGTCAATAGAAGTCATGCAGTAGTTTCATAACAGCATGTGTGGAGGGCACCATTACTAGAAAACCACAACCCATAAAATTCTTAGAGCTGGGTATTATTGGCCACTTTACTTTATGATGTGTTTGCTTTTGTTAAATCTTGTGACAGGTGCCAAAGATTTGAAGGAAAACAACATTTGAAATCCCTGCCCCTAAAACCAATTCAGGTAAAAGGACCTTTTCGAAAGTGGGGTTTGGATTTCATTGGAGAAATAAATCCACATTCTAGTGGCCAGCACAGGTGGATATTAGTAGCCGCTGATTATTTCACTAAGTGGATTAAATTAGTCCCTACAAGGAAGGTTGATCATAATGTGGCCATGAAGTTTTTAACAGAGAATATTTTCAGCAGATTTGCCCACATAAATTAATAATAGATAATGCAGCAACCTTTAGGGCAAAGGAATTGGTGGATATGTGTGATTCAATGGGTACTAAACTTGTTCATTCCACCTCATATTACACACAAGGAAATGGTCTAGTAGAATCCTCTAATAAAACTCTAATCAGGATAACTAAAAAACTGTTAGACGACAATAAAAAGAATTGGGATTCAAAGCTCAAGTATGCACTGTGGGCTGACAGAGTGACCATTAAAAAATCCACAGGGAATTCCCCTTTCAAGCTAGTATATGGCACTGATGTTGTATTTCCAATTCAGCTAACTATCCCTATGTCAAAATTGCTTCAACCAGAGCAAGATGAGGAAGAACATATTTCAAAGAAAATCACCAATTTGGTAGAGTTACATCAGATTAGAGAACAATTGGTTGATAAAGCTGTAGTACATCAGAGAAAGGTCAAGGAAGCCTTTCACAAGAAGGCAAAAACAAATGATTTTCAGGTTGGAGACTTGGTTCTGAAATGGGATGCATTAAAGGAGAAGAAAGGCAATCATGGGAAATTTGTTGCTTTCTCGACAGGGCCTTTCATCATTTCATAGGCTCAAAGGAACAAAACCTTCGTACTAAAAATTATGGGAGGAGAGACAGTTTTTGATGGCCCAGTTAATGGGCGGCTTTTGAAAGTCTATGTTGTTTAAGGTCTTTTGGCATTAAAGCCTGTAAATATTTTATGTTCATTACTTTTGTGCAGGTGAATTAGACTCCATGCCCAATGGAACACTAGGAATTTTGGTTAATTTGTTGGCAGCTCGAAAGGCATTGGTCTGTAGGTTCTTGAGACCTCACAGGAAGTATCTCATCCCCAAAAGGAACCAATGTTAGCTCTGCTACACTTTGCAACATTTCATGGATTAAATCAGGTCAGACAATGCTGGTTTGGGTTGAAGAGGGCTTGCAGTTGGTTATTTTTTCCTTCCCCTTCATTTACTTTATTCCTTTATAGCTCCCATCACCTCCGTTTCCTCCTTCCCCTTAAATCCTTTTTATTCTCCTTAAACCCCTTTATCCTTGTTTTGGTTACAAATCCCTGCCTAAACATTTTCTTTACCAACCCCGGGGATATTTTGTTTTAACCACATAAACTTTATTTAAAAGGCTTTGGGGGCATTTTGTGTTTTAATATTATAAACCCCCATAACCCTTGATAAGCCCCGATAGCTTTATAACCTCGCGCATATAAAAAAATTCATAGCCCTAAGCTTTAATAAAGCCTGGGCCTGCCCCTTACTTGTCACATCACCCATAAGGTCAACAATAAACCCGTGCATTTAATTTGTGTTGTCCGATCTTACCTCGCCAAGATCCAATGATAGTCGCTTTCCCCGCTTCGCATACCGGCACAGCCATTAGCCTGCGGGGAAAGTGGTTTCCTTGCCATTACATTTGCCACGCGTCACTATTCCATTGTATCGCACTGCCCTGCATGTAAACTACCATAGCCTGAAACCGCTCATCTCATACGTCTCCCCACCGACTATCTACCCTGCAACTTCCACGTGCGATGACCGTCGGATCTGCCCAGCAGTGATCCGACGACCCTCATTCACCCTGTTCATCCATTTCCTGATAGCCTTCATAATTAAATATCCGCAGTTGATTTTTATCATCCGACGGCCAGTGTTCATTCGCTTGTCTGTGCTATCTCTTGATAGCTAACTAGATCCAATCTGCACTGTCCATTTTGTCATCCAACGGCTAGTTTTCCTCCTCGACTCTTCATCCATATTTGATGAATTTTGTTGTGTTTTTGGCTTGTTTTGTGCATATGAAGAAGCAAGAGATGATCCGGCTTTCAGTGCATGTATCCCTCAGCTACCATAGTTAAGTAGCAGCACGGTCAAGGACGGGAAGGTACTGCCTTGAGCAGTTGGATTCATTCAGGAGTTATGGACATTTATTCATAAAACATTCCATCTATTCAAGGAGTACAACAAAGTAGCAGAGAATGTCAAATAGGTTAATTAAATCAAAATGTATCGGAGGCCCATAATAGTTTGTAAATGTGGTTGGTGGTCAGTTATGACCCCTCCACGCTTAAGGCAGTAGAGCAATTTTGTGAAAAACTCTATATATACTGAGAAACAAGAGGTAATGAGGTTGACGAGTGTGATTTTGTTGTAAGCTTCAACTTCTGGAGACTGTAACTACTATGAGACCTGTAGCTTCTGGTCTTCATTTCTAGCTAATACAAGCTTCTTTTGTTGTTAATTGCTCACTTTCCACTTCTTCTTCTTTGTTCCAGGCTGTGCCTATTTGCATTTATTCATGTGTTGTTAATGTTTAGCATTAGAGGGGTTGTCATTCGACCTCTCTGTTAGAATTTAGCTATATCATTGAATTTGTGTGAAAGTTTCTATTGTTTTATTGCCAGAGAGATGTCATCCTATCTATGTATTAGAAAACATATTTACAGACCTCTTAACTGGTTGCAGCCAGCCATCACAGGGTCCTGTGCATCTGCTTGTGTGGTCAGTCTTCTCCATTATCACATTTTCTTTAAAACTGTGAGTAATTGGTGGTTAAAAGCCTTGTAGTCTAGGGCTGTTCACCCATGTCTGGGGTCAATCAGAGTAGAAGCGATTATTTGGCTTGAATATCCAACATTTCTTTCATTCATCCACCAATTTTTCCAACATTTTTTTGAGTTTGTAATGTTCCCCATCATCTCCGATATACAACCTAAGAGATTTTCTTGGGGTGATAACATTAATTGGCGTTGTTACCAGGGAGAGGAGAATTGAAGCTTAGCTTCCCTGGTAGAATGACATACCTTCAAGCTTTGCTGACAGACAAGGTGTGAACACAGTTTCTGGTTGTAATCATCTGTCTGGCAACTCCATTGGAGGAAGACCAACCTTTGGCAACTCCACATTGAAGTACTGGCTCAGTTTGTGAGAAATACTCGAAGAAATCCTCAAAAATCACCAGCTGAAGCAGTGCTTGAATCTAAGAGGACTGTAAAATCAAAAAAAGCATCACAGAAAGGGGCATTAGGTTCAGGTAAGCCTAAGAACTCTAATGCATCTCTAAGATAAAGTTGTTGCTGAAGATTTACAGTTTGAAGATTTAGAGCAGAGCATTGTTAATAAGGAAAAACCTTCAGAGATTAGTTTGGCCCTTTTGTCAGTTAGGTCCCCTTTGAATCTCAGTCCAAAGAAAGATTCCCATTCAGTCCAAAACATCCCTTTATCTCTGCCATCCATCACATTACTCCCTACCATTCAATCTGCTAGTATTCTTCCAAATATTCCAATCATGGAAGGACAACAAGCACCTATGAGGATAGAAATAAGTGTAGCTGCCAGATATGGACCATTGGTATTTCTTGTGCCTTTAAACCCTATGCCTGTGGGGGAATATCAAAAATATATGCCTAAGTTCACTAGCATAGAGGGAGTAACAACAGAAGAACACCTTGAAGCTTTTTACAGTTATGCTGATAATTTAGATATAAGTGAGAATGATGTGTGGATGAGAGTTTTTGTCCAGAGCCTTGATGGAGAGGCTAGGAAGTGGTTTAGAGAATTACCCCAGAGATCTATAATGGATATTAAAGCACTAGATGATGCATTTTTAAAGCAACGAGGAGATAAGAAGGACTTGATGTACTACCATACTGGGTTTGGTAACTTGAAGAGGGAAAATGGTGAATCAATACCTGATTTTAATAAAAGATTCAATCGAATATATAGTAAGATACTAGCTGAGGTAAAGCCTACATCTACCTCTACCAAACTCACTTATGCCAATGATTTTGACTCCGATTTCTGCCTGTTATTGATAGAATGAAGATGTTTTACTCTAGCTGATATGCAAGATGCAACACTAGAAGTAGAGTCTAATAGCATGGCAGTAGAAAAGTTAAAAAATAAAGCTGATAGAAGAAGGTAGTGAGGTCAGGATTCTACTTCTTCTGCATCATCTTCAGAGCCAAAATTAGACAAAATGACTAAGATGATAGAGTCATTGGCTACTGAAATTTCTAAGCTAAAGGTTGATCAGAACTCAGGAAAAACAAGGCAGCAAAACACATTTGCTCCAAGAAACCCCAATCCATTCAAAAGAAAAAATGAGCAGTTAGAAATTATGTAGAGGGGTGAAGATTCAAAAGAAGATCATAAGGTTAAAGCTCCTTTTCAAAATGTAGTCATGGAGGAGGAACAATTTGAAGAAGATGAGGATGAAATTCACTGCATGGAAGATAACGACAGCACTGCATTTTTGACATTAGCTGAGTATGAACAATCATTGTTGTAGGAACAAAACAGTCAGGAGTGGGATAGAGAAGTTGTTCTACAAGATGAACAACAATAGAGATATAATTTGAGGTATAATGCAAAGAATGTCAAAGAAAATCCTGCCCAAAAAGCTGTTGTCCAAACAAAACCACAAAATATCAAGCAGAGAAGACCAGCAGTTGATCCAGTCATCCTCAGAGCTCCAGTTCAAGAGGTAAAAAGTTATGATAAATCATCTTCTTCTTTACGCTTTGAGTTAGAAGTTCAGAAATTGAAAATATCTGTGCCTTTGGTTGAGTTGGTGAAGTGTGAAGCATTTAGAAAGCGTATCCTTGAAGCCCTTGAGCTAGAAACCAAACAAACCTCCACTGATTCTGTCAATGTGCAAGATGACAACCTGCCATTGTGCTCAACCCTATGATTGAGCCTACTGATAATAATTCTCCATCTTTTTATGTCTCATTGACCATTCATGATAAAATCCTCCACAATTGCTTGCTAGACACAGGGGCCAGCTACAATCTAATGCCTAAAGCTATCATGGAAGAGTTAGGCCTTGATATCACTAGACCCTATCATGATTTATTTTCTTTTGATTCAAGGAAAGTGAAATTTCTTGGATTGATTAAAGATTTGGCTATTACCTTAACTCAGCTGCCCATGAAGAGTATGGTTATGGGTATTGTGGTAGCAGATGTCCCTCCTAAGTTTGGCATGCTACTGTCGAGAGGGTGGATTAAGAGACTAGGTGGAACATTACAGAATGATCTATCTTATGCCACTATCCCAGTGTTTGGAGGAGAAAGAAGAGGATTATACAGGGAAGCATAATTGGCATACATTATCAGTGATGAGAAGAATCCTACAAATAATCTTATATATGTAGTGGACACTAATTTTGGAGCATGTATTCTGTAAATAGAAGAAGATCAGAAGGTCAAAATGAAGCACAGAAAACCAACAGTTCAGGCCAAGAAAGAGCAAGGAAGTGAGATTTGGGAGTTATTCTTTGATGGAGCATGTTCTAGGGAGATTACAGGAGCAGGGGTGGTACTAGTGTTTCTAGAGAAAGAAAGCATTCAACTGTCTTTTAAGCTCGTTTTTCAGGTAACAAACAATATAGCAGAGTATGAGGCTTTGTTGTTGGGCCTTAATGCAACAAAAGACAGAGGAATCAAGAATTTGAAGGTGTTTGGAGATGCTGATTTAATCATTCAGCAAGTGAATAAAACATTTCAAACAATGCACCCAAGGTTGAAGGCATACAGAGATGAGGTATGGAGAATCAGAGACTCTTTTGATTATTTATGTATTTCATACATTCCTAGAGCCAAAAATTAGCTTGATGATTCCCTTGTTGTGTCTGCTATTCTATTTATTTATCCCATGCCACCCAGACTAGTGTATAAAGTTCAAATAAAGTATAGACCATCCTTGCTCCATAATGTCGACCATTGGAAAGTTTTCTAAGATGATGATAAATTGAATAGGTTCTTGCTAGTCATTGATGAATTTTAAGAAATGAAAATTGACAAAGAGATTGATGTCTTGTTATAAAATCACCAGCCACAACTTAGAAATAAAATTGGGAAAGACAACATTGTCCAACTTCCTAGTAACCACATTCCTAAGGGTCTAATTCCTCTTGAAATAGTGTTCGACCAGAATGAAGTGTCTTACAAAGCTACCCAAAAATATGACCAATCTGCAATCTGTAATCATGATATAGGAAGTCCAGGTTAGCCTAGATATGTAAACCTGTCTACTCATTTGTCTGCTGATCAAAGTGCTGAATACTACAACTTAATGAGGCAGTTTGCTGATGTGTTTTCCTGGCAGTATAATGACCTAAAAAGTTATGATAAGAACATAATTCAACATACAATCCCTCTGGAGAAAGACACTATTCCTTTCAAACAGAAACTGAGACCAATAAATCCAATGCTTCTTCCATTGATTGAAAAAGAAATTAAAAAATTGTTGGCTGCCAAGATTATAGTCCCTCTAAGATATTCCAAATGCGTAGCTAATCTGGTGGTAGTAAGGAAGAAGAGTGGAGAAATCAGACTGTGTGTTGATTTCCAAAATTTAAACAAATGTTCCAAGAAAGACAACTATCCTCTGTCAAAAATGGAGCATTTGCTGCAAAAATTCTCAGGAGCTCAGGTGATGTCATTTTTGGATGGATTTTCAGGCTTTAATCAGATTGTTGTGCACCCAGATGATCAAGAAAAGACTGCTTTCACCACTCATTAGGGCACGTTTATGTACGCCAAAATGCCATTTGGATTGATGAATGTTGGAGCCACCTTTTAGCGAGCTATGGAAATAGCATTTGTGGGAGAGAAGGACAAATTTGTGCTTATCTACCTTGATGATATAACAATTTACTCCAACAACCATCAAAATCATTTGCAGCATTTTGGAAAAAGTATTCTTGAAGTGCAGGAGGTTTAGAATATCAGTCAATCCCAAAAAATCTCAATTTGCCTTGGAAGAAGGCAAGCTATTAGGACATGTTTTGTCTACTGCAGGTGTTTAGATTGACCCAGAAAGAGTCAAAGAAATGCATACATTGTCTATCCCTAGATCAAAAGAGGATATCCAATCCTTTCTGGGAAAAATTAATTTTTTCAAGAGGTTTATTCCGAATTTTGTAGACTTGGTGAAGCATGTAACCTCCATGTTGAAGAAAGGATCAGAGGTAAGATGGACTGATACAGCAAGAAGATCATTTGACTCTATTAAAAAGGCTATTATGGAGGATCCCACATTAATAAGTCCAGATTACAGCAAGGAGTTCCATATATTTTTTTTTCCTCTGAAGACACTCTTGCAGCAGTTTTATTGCAGCAAGATGAAGAAGGTTCAGAACATCGAGTAGCATTTTTCTCCAAGAACTTGAGGGATGTTGAACTAAGGTATTCCATGATTCCTTGTTTTTTAACTATATTTCACCATGCCTTGGAAGTTTTGTAGCCTCGGTTATGAACAACTCGGTTACTGCAAACTTAATATCTCCAATTTCTACCTCAGTGTCATCAAAATATCCAGCAAAGGATTTTGTGATCTTTTTATGCAAAACATCAAATTTCTCGATGAATTTGAGCCATCCAGCTTTCTGAAACATTTCTTTGAGCTGTGGGTATCCTGCCATATACTTTTCTCCTACTGGTTTTGATCTGAAAATGAGCCCCATGTCTTCTACTACGCAAAGTTCCTCAACTTTCATAATTAAGCTTCCTGCTTCATGAAATGGACTAACTGCAAATATGGTGAAAATAACTACGGGTTTGCATGAAATAAGTAGATGGTAAGGGTTTTGGAGAAACGTAGACAAGAATGTCACATAGTAGTCATGATCATTAAAAATAATGAGGGAGTTCATTATGGACCATTACATGACAGAATATGGAGGATGTGGTAGATATGCAGTATGATAGAGATTGCAATCAAATCAAATGATGATTTCTTAAGGAAACATAAATCAAATGATGATTGCACTTTGACCTCTTAGAACTTAACCTTTTCGTTTATGGTTTTCTTTGATGTTGATCCATAGATACCCTTCTTAGCATATCAGTATTCAAAACAAGATTCTTCAATTCCCTAAAATCATCGTTTGTTTGGAAAAGAGCTGTCGAATGAGATATGGTTGCAGAATTAAATTGGCTACATAATTGAATTAGCTATAGAACATGATAAAGATGAAATATGGATATGGAACATGAGTGTGAAATGAAATGAAAATGAAATATAACAGTGAAAGGGAATGAAAGTGAAGTGAGATGAAATGAAATGAAATGAATTTGTATATTAGTAACTACAAATGAATGTAGCTTTATATCACTACTTATTACAGAAAGAAAATAGAAAATATAGGATGTCATAAATCTCTGATTTTCACCCTGTATTTCCTGTATAAGTAAGCCAATGGAAAATTGATTTTTAGACTTATACATTTTATTTATATTTTTTTTTGAATGTTTATATATATATATATATATATATATATATATATACAGGAAAAACTAAGCTAGTGGAGAAGAACAATTCTTCTTCACCAACTTCATCTCAGTGTTATCTTGGAAAATTCTGACAAAATACTATCTTGAAATTGGCTTATGATATATCTTTAACGGATGACCATTCACAAAAAGAGGTACATTTCTTTCATCCATTGTACTATTCTCACTACTCCATTATTAAAGACTTCTTAAATCTCGTATGGCCTAAGCCAATGAGTCTGAAACTTCCCTTGAAAATCTTTGAATTTTGAATCGAACAAAAGTGTCGAATCCCCTGCTTGAAACTTCTTCTCCTTGATATACTTATCATCCCATTTAGCTCTTCTCTATTGGACTAAACTAGTTCTTTGAACTGCATCTTGCCCGATTTCATCAAGCTCATTGGGTTGCTCCAATCTATGTTTCTATGCTTCTGATCAATCGAGTCTTAATTGGACAGTCATCTTGAAGGTTCTGATTTGAAACCCTATAGGGAACAGGACTTGATTTCCATAAACAAGCTCATAGGGAGTATGTCCTGCTATGTTCCTCAATGTAGTTGTGTAGGCCCATAAGGCTTGAGGAAGACTTTTTTCCCAATCTCTTATTTGTAAATTTATTATCGTAGTGAGAATTCCTTCAATCACCTTATTGGTAGATTTAACTTGACCGTTTTCTTGTGGATGGTAAGGAGTAGACTTTCTATGTTTTATCTTGTATTCTTTCACAAGTATCTCCACCATTTTAGATGTAAATTAAGATCCTTGATCTGTAACAATTTCTCTTGGAATACCAAAGCGATTGAACATGTCCTCAAAAATAAAATTAACTACAGATTTTTCATTTGCAAAAGGTAATTCTTTAGCCTCTACCCATTTGGTTATATAATCGGTGAATACCAAAATATACTTCTTTTGTTTAGATGGAGGATTAATTGGTCCAACAAAATCCAAGGCCCATTTTTCAGAAGTTTCATTGAGTACCTGAGTTTGTAGTGGCATTTCATCTGAAGGAGTAGGCTTCTCTACCCTTTGGCAGCTATCACATATTTTAACATATTCTTTGGTATCTCAGAAGATGGAGGGCCAATAATATCCTAAATAAAGGATTTTATAGGTTGTCCTCTTATCAACAAAGTGTCGACCACAAGGTTCGTCATGACATGCCTTAATAATTTTAGGAATTTCATCTTCTCGAACACATATTTTGATCATGAGATATGGACCTATTTTATACAATTCATTAGTAATCCATGAGTAACTTGCACTTGTTTGAATGATTCTTATTTTCTCCTTAGGAAACAAATGTGAAGGTAGTTTTCACGTGACTAAGTAATTAGCAATATCTGCAAACCAAGGGGTTTGAGTAGTTATTGAAAAAAGATATTCATTAGGAAATTTATCTTCAACTGGAGTGTTATCCTTTATATTTTGAATTCTAGACAAGAAATCAACAACTGTGTTTTGTTTTCCATGTCTATATAAAACAATGATGTTGAATTCTTGGAGGAGAAATAACCATCTTGTAACTCTACCATTAGTAATAGGTTTATTCGTCAAGTAACTAATTACAGAGTGTTATGTATGAACAAAGGTTGCATAGCCTGTTATGTAATGTCTGAACATGTCGATAGCATGAACAACGGCTAATAATTGCTTTTCAGTTACAGTGTAATTTAACTCAGTGGGAGTTAAATTCTTGCTTGTGTAATATTTGGCATAAGGGATCAAACCTTTTTTTCCTAATACAACACCCAGAGTTGTATCTGAAGCATCTGTTGAAATGTTAAAAGCCAATTTCCAATTTGGACCTCTTAAGATGGGTGCCTAAGAAATTTTGGCTTTCAAAGTCTCAAATGTGAACTGGCAACCGGGATTCCAATTGAATTCACAATCTTTGGTGAGAAATTTGAAGAGTGGGGATGCTAGTTTAGTGAATTTGTCTATAAGCCTTCTATAGTATCGTGTGAATCCTAGAAAACTTCTAAAAACTTCTAACATCATTTTGACAACTTGGAATTGATAATTTAGAAATGACTTTGACTTCAGATTTATCAACCTTAATTGCATCTCGTGAAATGTGATGTCCTAAAACAATCCCTCTGTAAACATCATAAAACATTTTTCATGGCTTAGTGAAAGGTTTTCTTCCTTACATATTTTAAGAACTTTTTCCATATTTTCTAAAGCTTCCTCAAATGTATTCCCATAAACTGTAAAGTCATCCATTTATACCTCTACACAATCATGTATTAGATCAAAAAAAATTCCTAGTACTGCTATTTGGAATGTTGCAGGTGCATTGCACAATCCAAAAGGTAGTTCTTGGTAGGCATAAGTTCCCCATGGGCAGGTGAATGTGGTTTGATCTTGAACATCAGGTCTACCTGAGTCTGATTATAACCACTAAAACCATCAAAAAATGAGAAGTACTTCTTACCTGCTAATGTATCTAACAATTGATCTATAAATAGAAAAGGAAAATAATATTTCAGGGTAGCTTTATTCAATTCTCAATAATCAATACATACCCTCCATTTACCATTATTTTTAGGCACAATCACTAGAAGAGAAACCCACTGGTTGTCTGAAATTGGGTAAATGAAGTTTACATTCAACAATTTTTGCAACTCTTCTTTCACAATTTCCCTAGGATTTGGATTCATCCTCCTTTGAGGTTGTTTGATAGGTTTACAATTTTCCTCAATGTAGATGTGATGTATATAAGTCTTAGGACTAATTCCTTTCATGTCAGTGTATTCCCATCCATATGCAGAAGAATGTTGTTTTAAAGTTTTGATTAGCTTTTCATGTTGTAATTTTTCCAAGTTATTATTTATGTCAAAATGTTTTCCCTAGAAATATTTCAACTGTAGAGCTACCAAATTATTCCATAGAATAAAGAGACATCTACCTAGATGAAAAATATTTAATATTGGATTTTTCTTGAAATCGATCATGTTCATATTCTAGGATGATTCAAAATTCAAATATTCAATATTGGTTTTTCCTTGAAATTGATCATGTAATTTTTCACTCATGGTTGAAATAGTAAAGAGAGGTTGAATCTCATTTTCATCGTAAATCCATTCTTTGTCATCTATCTCTATGATTGTTCTTGTTGGAGGATATAGAATGAATTTCTTACTTCAATTACCATCAAAGATATACATATCACTAGATCTATAGCTAATGAAAGCAACAATTTTAGTCAGCCAAGGTCTTCCTAATATAAGTGGATGTCCTCCTATATTTCTCTTTGGTGTTAGAATCATAAAATCAATAGGGTACTCCCAAGATTCTAAGGACACTTAAATATCTTCTAACACACCATCTCATTTGATTACAGATCTATCTGCCAATTGCAGTAATGTAGGTGTATAAAGAAGATTGGTAAGTTTGAGTTGTTCCATGGTTTGTTTCCTCGTGATGTTTATTTTTTCTCCTAAATCAATCAGTGTATTAAGATGATCTAAAAATGGGGCACTAAAGGCTTGTTGTCTAGCCTACAACTACAAGAACGTCTCCCATATCCAAAGCTAATATTTTCCCAAGATCTAGTGATTAACCACTTGCACAATTAAAAAGTGCTTGAAAATAGCTGTATGTTTGTGTTTGTCTTTAAACTATTTATGTGCCTTAATTTTATTTTGTGGAACTAATATAAAAACATATAACAGTAAACAAAGTAGCAAATGCAATGCAGCAACAATAAATCACATATAATATCAATATAATATGGAGTTCACCCAAAACTCTTGGGCTATGTCTCCTTGAGCTCTAGTCAACTCGACTAGGCTCTCTGGGATTATGGAAATGTCCTTTTACAAGCTCCAGACTCAACTCCACTGGTTTATGTTGGGCCGTTAATATATCATTATTATTATTAGTTTTTAACACCTATTCATCCATTTCTACTCTTCTTTATCATGCATTTATCATGATTTATCATATAAATCCATTTTATAATTAATTATGGTCTTATGGATAAATATTATTTATTCTCTTTTATTTTTAATAAATTGATGATTATGCATGATTTTACCAATGATGGTTTATTAATAAATTGGTTGTAACAATACTCACCATTTTTAGCCTCCAAAATATTTTCTAGATTGAAGATTTGATCATTAAATGTGCCAACTCAGAAATTCGCTAGAATAAGAAGTGACAATTTTGTATTGAATGGATTGGACAAATGGAGAAGAATTTGGACAATCCAAAACATGGGTTTTGTTCAGAACGGACCAAGTTAGTTTTGAAATGATCATTTTTCCCAAATTCAGCCCGTACTAAGAGAAACAAAAGTTTCTCTGAAGATGTTTTTCTCAGATTCGCTATGTGGCCATTTTCCAAATTGTCTCAGTTGTAATGCCAAATTCGACCTACTCCTGTTGAATGATTGATGAAATGATATTCTGTATGATGTTGTTTATAAATTTTTTGTGAGAAATCCAATTTTGTAATGAGAATCATATTGTAATAATCTCTATTGTAACTGCTCTTTTCTCTCTTTGTATTTAAATGAAAACAGAGATCAGAGAAAGGGGATTCAGAATTAATGATTGCTTATTCATGATGGAATAGATTATGAGAGATTAAGTTAGGGATTATTAGAGATAGTATTGGATAGGAGGAAAGGGGGGTTGTTGCATTACCATTGTAATTCTAAAGGATTTTTTTTTGTAATGATTTCACAAGCTTGATGATTAATAAGTAAAAGGGTTATTGTTCATTCATCTTATCTGAAGTAGCCCAACAGCATCCGCTGGCGGCTAAGGACCCAGCCTCTGGTGGATTAAGCTACTTCTCTATATTATATCTTTATAGTTCCAACCGTGTGATGGTTTAATTTCCTTTTCATTTCTTTAATTTGTTTTATTTAGTAATCTTTTGTTTATGAACATTTCACAGAATTTCTCTATTATATTGAAATCATAATTGGATTGCGTTAGTGACAAAATTATTAATTATAACTTGAAATGTCCTCCTATTAATTCTGATCTAATATTGTGTTGTCTAATTAAGACTATGGTTCATTTAATTTCTGCTCATTTATAATTGCAATTATTGTTCAATTAAGTTACTATTCAATTATAACTGTGATTATTGTTGCTTTAATACCTGTGATTAATGTTCATGCTGCTAGATTAAGATTGTTGATTCAGTTACATTTGCAGTTGTTGTGCATTTTTATTTAATAAGCTTTGTTGTTCATTTCTTTCCTGCAAGTATTTGGTTTTTTTTATGTATTATTGCAGTGAGCGTGTTTATTCCATTTCTGTTAGCAGCATTATTGATTTATCATTTCCAGTTATTTTCTTTAGTGTGGATTGAAATATCAACAACTGTAAAGAACACTGACTACTATTGCCTAAGTTCTCAGATTGGAGATCTTTCCTATGATTGATTTTCATTTGCATCAGTTTACAAGGGAGAGAGTTATCATTACTGAGTCCTCAACTGATGGTTGTTTGAGGGAATGATTTAGTTCATAACAATTCAGTTTCTTGTTGTTCCAATTAGATTTTGTTTCCAGCATTCATTTATCTTTTGCATTTAAAGCACTATACTGCAAAACATTACTCTTGAGCAAGTGACCACCTCAAACTAAGTACACTCCTAAAATAAAAAATCATCCCTGGGTTGAAAATTAATGTGAAGATAATTAGGAGTTAAAAAGATAGCTTTTATCGCTCAATAGTTTACACTGAACATAATGGGCTTAGAACACTATCTTATCCCTAGCTCTTAAGCTCTCTAGCTTTCTGGCTCTGGCTCTTGCTTTGGCTTTCGACTCTGGCTCTAGCTTTGGCTCTTGGCTCTGGCTCATGGCTCGTGCTCTAGCTCTGGCTCTTGGCTCTAGCTTCTCTGAACTCTCTCTCGGCCTCTGTGTGCCTCTATATTCCGCTTGACCTCCAAGCAACTCTTAGAAACCTTCCAGTGACATTTTTGAGTCCTCCAGCTCCCTCGGCAACCTTCAACTAACTTCAGCACTTTTTCTCTCTTTGTTTGTATCATGCATTGATTACAGTCCTCCATCATTGAATAACCTAACTATTTCCTCACAAGAATCTATTTACAAAATGGAAAAGAACAAGTAGGTAGGAAAACCCAATCATTTTGCCTTCCTCTTGTCATGTTAGCCAAATAACAGAAATACACAGGAAAAACACTCAAAAAAAAATATGGGCCTTTAGCCTGGACTTCAAATATTATGGAATCAACCCTATAAACCTATCGGGTCCGTCCAAATATCTCTTATTTCTATCGCTTAGGTGGGAGGTCTAAAAACCTCAATACAGAGGAAATACAAAGAAATCTCGTAAATCCTGACTTCAAAAGTTATGAAATCAGGTCTATAATCCCTTTTGGGTCCACCTTCCATCACAATATCAAAATCGCATCATTACATGGCCAAATGGCCGAAAACCAATTTACACGAGAAATACATTGAAAATATGAATTTTTGAATTTCAAATATTATGCAATCAGACATATAATTCCCATCAGGTTTGGCCCTTAATCGCTTATCGTAATCACAATTACATTAGCACTGCTATCAGGGATTTTCGATTGCCAATCGTCGATTTAATCTAGACCATTGACCTGATCCCCGATCGGATGGTCCAAATCGCATCGCATATCGTTATCGCATCGACCCTTTGAGTGGAGGATCATCGATCTCCCAACCGCTGATTTAATCCTGGCTGAAGATCACATTTCTGATTTGACGACTGATATTGCACGTCACATATCACTATCAAATTGGCTCAGATGTTCTTTCCTTTGTTCATGTCGATCTTCAATCTGCCAATCAGATCCTGACCATTGATCTCGACCGCTAATTCGACGACTAATAGTCCATTTCAGGGACATAACCTACACGGGGTTTAACCACCTCAAAGAGAAGTTTCCTCTCTCCTCCGCTATTCCATGCATTAGTTAATGTATGGAATCGAGCAGAGCCTATCCAATACCACTTACCACCTCAGGCCCGCCCGAAACACTGCTTACTGCCCTTCCTTTCAGAACTCAAAGGTTTGCCTATTTTCTTTATAAATCCGTCGAGTCCGCTGGAGCCTTTGCGCTTGTTTTAATTCCTTTCCCTTTGTTTATTGTGATGCAATAAAAGAATTCGATGTGATGGGTTCTAAGTGTTTTTATATTAAAAAACACATCTTTCCCTTAAGTACCATTTATATAAGAATTTTCCTCCTTTCCAAAGGACAAAGGCAAACTTCGTTTTGCGATAACTTCTTCATCCGAAGTCCATTTTAGCCCATTCAAGCTGCAATAGATTTAAAATGAAAGGATATACACAATGGGGATATTTCCAAGAGAATCCTTGGACATTCATTTTCCTCTGTGAGGAACAATTAAGACTTAGAATTCTACTCAAAATCCATTTTGGATCACGCCATCCCATTAAAGAACTTTTGGTCTCCAAAAGACTAATATACTGATATGAACAATAAATGGGAGTAGAAACATCCTCTTCTTTCAACCTCCACACACTTGCCTTGCATAGTTCCTCTAAACTAAAGCTTTTGACCACTTTCCTTCCTAGATGTGCTGGTCCTCCTAGAAAGAACTGCCTTCCTCCTTGCCTTCCTACAGAGCTTCTGCTGAGATGGTCACAAAAGATAGTTTGAACTTTTCTACATTGATCATTGATCCAAGGTGGCTCAAACAAATGTGAAGTACATCTGCTCCACAAAATTTTCATTTGTACATGTTTGAAAAGCTGTCAACAGAAACTATTAACAACAACAAAAACACAGACAACAACTCGATGGACTAAACTCCTGCTTCAACAAAAGAAACATATTTCACATCTTGTGCACACATCCATGTCTTACATCTGCATACAAATCATGGACTAAATAACAAACCCACAAAACATGCCTTTAAACAAATGACTCTTCAAGTAAAGCATGTAGAAAGAGACCATTCGGACTCTTTTTCAAATGATGAACCACTTCATCATCATCTCCATCTTGGAGAACAAGTTAACTTCTCCCAAGTCAACATTGCATCACATGCATTTCAAAGCAATCAACCCTTCAAGTAAATTACAAATACATCTTCAAATACAAGGAAATCATCAGCATCCTTGTGTTCATGCACATCAAGCTTATGCATGCATTTCATCCTTCAACTTTTTCTTAAGCACATTGTACTTTTGAAGCTGAAATGAAATATAATGTTGCAGCAACAAAGTGAGTCTCCTACTCAACCTTTTTCCATTCACCATCTTGGTAAAAACCTGCAACTTGCATTCCATTAAGAAAGAAATGCAAATAAATGCCTTATATCAATAAACATGCAATCTTAA
Source organism: Pinus tabuliformis (assembly GCA_031772625.1). NCBI lineage: Eukaryota > Viridiplantae > Streptophyta > Pinopsida > Pinales > Pinaceae > Pinus > Pinus tabuliformis. The sequence goes on from CM062820.1 coordinate 1,440,724,188, forward strand.
TTGGATAAGAACTCTAACCATTTCTCACCAATCCGTTTCAAAGGTACTACCTTTGTCTGCACATCAGCATCAATATGTGAATCATCCTGAGACACATCAATCATGGAATCTTCCTTTCCATTTCTGCCATCTTCTCTTTCCACTTTCTTCAACTTTTGTGGAAGCATTGTTGGATTCAGGGTCCAACACCTTTCAGCAAGATGCCCTTGCTTATGGTAGTAAGTGCGACATATGTGCATCCTCTTGAAAACATGATTTTCCTTGTCCAATGGACCTTTGGCTTCTTGCTTCCTTTCCTTCAAAAGTTTCCTGCATGTGGCTATCCTCTTCCAACATATAGAAACATTATGGTTATCCAAACCACAAAAGGAACATGCAATTCTTTTCCCATACCGATATGGAAATTTATCATGCTTTGCACAATCAAAGGAAAATGTTTAGAATTAGATTTATACCTTTCTCTTTCACCTTTATTGCCTTCATGAGGAGGTGAAGCAAACGAAGAAGTGTCTCCCTTTGGAACACCATCAATCTCTTCAAGGTTGCTAGAGTATCCACAACTCTCTGGTTCAAGTGTGTGCTTCTGAACACCTGCATCCTGCAAATGATGTTTCAAGCTATTGCACTCCTCTTGAATATAGTCTTCACACTCTTGAGGTAGAGGACCTGGAATGAAAATCCTTCTTGGAACTGTTTCAATGGCCTTCATGGCAACTTTGGAACTTTCTCCATAACACTATCCATAGCCAAGTCCCAAATACTTAGGCGTTTCCTCAACCATTATTGGTTCAATAATACCTTATGCATATCTACCCAAGCCTTTTCCTTCATAGCCCATCTTCAACATTAGCTTGGAACCTATGCCTCTGGTATGCTTTTCAAAAGAACTAATATAAACATTCTTAGAAGAATCTGAAAGACAAACTAGAATGGTTTACCTCATCTTCAAGTTGATACTTGACTAAGGCTTCTTTAGGAACAAATACTTGTGTCTCCAACTCATCCTTTCCAAGTTCATATATGCAATAAAAAGTTGCCTTTCCATTTCCTGGAATTTTTCAGAAAGCAACGGCTTCTCTTCCTCCACAGAATTCAACTTCTCTCTAAGTATGTTGCTCTTCCTTCCATCCTTATACATTTCTCTCACCATATCCATTATGGTGGAAAATTCTTGCTTCATGTCTTCATCAAAGACACTTGTGAAGAAATAAGAATTTGAGGACTCACTTGTAGAAGTTGTCATTATGCCAATGAACAAAAGAACTTCAAACAAGATTAATAAAGAGCTTATTCAGCAACCTTTTGCGACAAACCTCTTGTGTTTCAAGGATTGCCTTCAGTTCCCTTGTGATAGAAGAATATCTTCGGCCCTTCTTCCTTCTCGTCCTTCCTGGACTGAGATATAATTAGATTTCCCTTCACCTATGCAAACTCAAACAATAGTCAGTCTCCAAACAAGCATATAATCAACATTTGACTATTTAAACACCTTTCAGACAAGCAATCTTTACTCAGTCAATCAAGAATTCTGATCTGATATCACCTTCATGAAGGTGGGGTTAATCAATCTCAAGCTCCTATACCACCTGATCTAAAAGTGGGGCATTAAAGGCTTCTTGTCTTGCTTACAAGAACCTCTCCCACTTCCAAAGCTTATATGTTTCCTATTGTACCTTTGAGATAGTAGTAGGTCAGGCTACTAATGCCAAAGCATCTAAAATAATTTGTTTTGGGTGTTTTTGGTTTTAGTTTTGGAAGACCAATGAATGAAGACAGATGTAGAATTGAAGAAATTAATCCTTTGGGGTATATTAATACTTCGAAAAAGGGTTGTTATAAAGAATTACGCAGTGATATAGATCAAAATAATGGTGAGCAGAAGACAACAAAAAATATGATTATCACAGTTTCCAAATTGTAAAATAGAACAATCATAAGTGGGAAAACCTTCTGAACTTAAGCTTACACAAGATGCTCAATGATTTATTGATTAAAGGGGACTAGCTACACAGATAGTTGCATTAATCCATTCCCTTAATAGATGATCACTTCAGGAGCTTATAGGAATCAATTGAAATTCTAATTGTTCTTACCTAGATATCTCTATAAGTCATAATCATATGAAGAAATAACATAATGACTGGAAACTAGAAAAATTACACGATAACACAAAAATGTGTAAAACGAGATTCAGAATCCTCTGCTTTATATTAAGGTTCCAGAAAGACTGAGTACATCAAATGTCAGCAAAAGCTTCCTTCAAAGGTGACTTCCAAGTTCAAAGTAGAATTAACAGTCAAGACATTATAGAAAACGATGTATGAATCTTGAACTCAAAACCCATAACATCTCGAGAAGAGAGTTATTTATACAATAATAAAACTAAAAATATCCTAAAATTGTTTAAGATTTATTCAAGGAAAGAAAAAGATCTTCATGCAAGAAGATAGGGGTAGCTCTCTGAATTGTTTCTTGTTGTCCCCTTTATCCAGGTTGTGCTAGCTTTTGTATGATATTTTCCCCCTTTAAGATGATTGGGTGTTTTTATCCTTCATGTTGGCTGATTCTTTCACTTAAATGTTTTATCTGACATTCTTTTAAACTCTGTGAATATTATTTGACCTAGATGAGTGACCTTTACTATGCTCCTTTCTACCTTTACTGTGCATTCTGGTTTTTACTGCATTTTTACAGTAAATTGATCATATTTTTCCTTCAAACTATTATGCAAGCTTTTGTTTATAAGCCTGAAACAACAATCTTCTTACCTGCAAAACACATAAATTGTTAAGAAAAACTCAGGTGCTAGAGAAGGTCTTGATTTGCTTCAAAAGGCTTATCGGAAGGAGTTTGGGGCATATCAAAGGGTAAACCATGGCTTTAATGGTTGTAGAGGCATTATGGAGGCTGCGCTATGTAAAATAGCCAAAACAGAGCAAAAATGGCTTTTTTATGCATTTAATGGAAAAACAGTTAACCTTTAAACTATCAGGCGAAGGTGAATAGTGGTGGAGCGAAAGAAAGAGTACGGAGGGATTAATTATGGTGGGAATGGATTACTTATGGTTTAAAAATGTGATTAGTGGCTTAAATGGAGCTTCAAGTCATTTCTTCGTTTAAATAAAAAACAATTTAACACAGAAAATCTTCACAAATCAATATATGGTGGATTTGAAATTTTATTAAGTCGGGCCGATAATGATATCGGATGGGGTTTTAAATCGCACATTTCAATCCAATTTAGGCGAGGGTAGGCCTATCACAAAGGAATGAAATAAGAGCCGGATGTGATATGGTAGTGAATTGCAATATATATTTGGTCGGGTCCAAGCTACCATCGGATATCGGAAATCACAGCGGTGGGAAGTATATATGTCAGACAAGATTTGCGATGAGAACAGATGTGGAATGGCGATAGTTTATGGTATATACCGCGTCGGCTCCAATACTTATTGCACATCTCATTTCACAATAGCGAAGGGGAATGCATTATTAGCAGGACTGTGAGGGAAGCAGATGCGATATGGAATGAAATATGATATATATGCATCGGGTCCGAGGCTTCCCATCGCATATTGCAATCAGAGGGGAATGTATTCATGTGGAAAAGCTTTGAATCCGTCGATATTGCGATGTGATATGTTAATACATAGTTTTATTAATAAAACTAAGAGTTTTCAGGGTATTTTATTAAGGATCTAATATATACGAGAAAGGGAATTTTAGAGGTTTTAATACATTAAGTTAGTATTAATGTGGAATATGAGCGGAAAAGGAAATGCGACTAAGTATAATGCTTTTTAATGAATGATTTAACTTTTCATATAACCCTTTATACTTAGGGTAAAGATATTTTTATGGGTTTTTGTGTAAACATGGATTTTTACATGGAATTTTTACTTTTCCTACGTAAAAAAAATTTTGACCTTAGGAAAAGGGATTTTTATGGAAATGAATGAATATGAATGTGTGAAGGGGAAATTTAGTGAATATATGAATGAATAAGGATGAGGGAGATTAATTAATTGATGTTTTAGACCTTCATTTGCTTTATGTAACTGCTCTTGGACATAAAACATATGATAAAACATGATAAATGTGGATTTGTCCAATAAAACATTAAACTTCTACAACCTTTCTTCTACTTACCCTTTGCTTATCCTATCATTTTTTCTTCACTTAATTGGCACGTTTAAGCTTGCAAAGCCTTTTCCTTTATTCTTATTTTACAAAATCAAATTATCTAAATCCACCCTTATAAATTCCAAGGGCTCAGATTAAACTGATGAGCACCTTATTATTCTCTACCTAACTATTGATCTGCCCAGATTAAACAGTTTGGCCAAATCTTTATTCTCTAACTATAACATTAAATTTAAAGCCTGAAGTAGTCAAGATTAAACAGTTTGACTATCATGGGTTGTGGCATTTAAAAACAAGCTGCACACAACCATTATTTTTCGAAGAAAGTAGTTGCATTTAGACTTGCTCACTTTTAGAGTTTACTTGTTTTCTTTCTACCTAACATTTTCTTTTCCTTTGATTTTTTAGAGCAGCTAACCTAACATTTTATTCGATATGGACATTATCATCAAAAATATATTTTTTTACTAGGATTTTATTCACTATGTTATGTCCATATCCCAACTGATCATTTTTTCAAATATTCTATCTTATCAAAACCAAAAAAATGATACAATTTTGGCTCCATCTGGGGACTGCTTTCTTCTGTAGAATGAAAAGAACTTGTAGATCCATGTGCCTTCTCCTCGAGCTATGGAGTCTTTTCTGTAAAAAAATATCACACTAACATCTTCGAAAGGGAAAGAAAAATGGAGTATTTACAATGAAAACTATTTCAACTTCTTAGTACTGAATGTAATGTTTGAGAAACCTTCCATTTACAGGATAAGTGGAATATAGCCCCTCAAGATTCTGCAGCACAAAAGTGTTGTTACCCTTTACTTCAGGAATTGCTAAAGGTCCAAACCAAAGATTGTCAAATTTTCCATGCTTTCCTTTCTCTTCTCTCCTGGCATCCCATCTTAGAACTAGATCACCTTCCTTAAAGTTCCTTTCCCTGGCTTTTCTATCAAACAAGACCTTCATCTTATTCTAATATATCTGCAATTTGTATTGAAATTCATCTCTTTTTTCATTAAGCTCAATAATTTGATTTATTCTTTTAGAAAAATCATCACGTTCATCTGTTGCATCATGTAGAAATTTTAAAATAGGGAAAGCCAAATTGGCAAGGAAGATTGCATCATTCCTGTAGACTAATTGAAATGGAGATTTTCCAGTCGATCTCTTTGGAGTAATTCTATTTTCCCATACTGCATAAATCAAATCTGAATCCCAGCTCTTCCTATGATCAGCTAGAGTCTTTTTTATTACCTTTACCGAGATTTTATTTGATGATTGTGCAAGGCCATTACCTTGAGGGTAATATGGAGTTGAATGATGTAACATAATCTAATATTTTTGGCAAAATTCAATCATTTTAACACTGGAAGAAGTTGTTACATTATCAGTGACAATTTGAGTTGGGCAACCAAATCTAGCTAAGATATTCTCCTCAATAAACTTAATTACTATTACATCTGTAGCATTTCTGACTAGAATTACTTCCACCCATTTAGTGAAATAATCTGTTGCAATGAGAATCCATCTATGTTAATTACTTGATGTGGGATGAATTTCTTCAACAAAATCTAATCCCCATTCAGAAAAAGGTGCTGAAACTATTGATGGAACAAGTGGAAGAGCTGCTAATTTTTGTTTTCCAGCAAACATTTGACAAGGAACACAACCTCTTACCTTTGGCACTACTTGTAAAAACAATGTGGGCCAATAAAATCCTCCCCTCGGAATCTTGTATGATGTAGCTCTCCAAGCATAACGTCCCCCAGAAACTCATGTATGAAACTGATCAATGATTCCTTCAGTTACAGATTCTATTAAACATAATAACAAAATGTTGAGTGGACCTTTCTAGTACAAATTTTCATTAATAATGTAGTACTTGACTGATTTTAACTTAAGAGTTTTATACTGGGTCTTCTAGAATGATGTTGGACACTCAAAATTGATCAAGAAATTAACAATATCTTGATACCGGTTTGACAACAAATATTTTTCATCAATGTGTATAGGACTGATATACTCTGAGGGTAGAGGTTCTTGTGGATTCTCCCCTTCTACAAGGACGGAAGGTTCTTGTGTATTCTTCCCTTGTATTTCCAAAACAAAATTATTCCAAGTAATTTGCAGTTGGATTCAGCTAGAAGCTTAGCTAATCCTTGACCTTTTACTAGCTTGGTAGTCTTGATAGTTAGATCAAATTCCAGAATTTTAGTGATCCATATACTTCTTTTCCCATCGGTGTCTAGTTGGGTTAAGCCAATTTTGACAACACTATTTGGGACATAAACAATAATAGGTGAGTGTAAGACATACATCTTGAATGATTTCAAGGCTTGAATAAGGGCATAGGCGTGATTCTCATTGATGTCATACTTCAACTCAGCCTCTCTCATAACCTTGCTTAAAAAGGCTATGGGTTGGTCATGGGAATCTTCATTTTTCTGTAGTAAAACAACAACAAGGGTTGTTTCAGAGGCAAAAGAGAAAATAGTAAATGGCTAAGTATAATTAGGGCTGGCTAAGGTGGGAGCTCCGGAGATAACCCTTTTTATTTGTTCAAATGCATGCCTAGAAGAAGGAGTCCATTTGACTTCATGATCCTTTCGAAGCATGTCTATTTTATCGTTCACTATCTCTGCATAATTTGAAATAAATATCCTTAGAAAATTAATCTTGCCCAGAAAAGCTTGAATCTCCTCTTTATTTCTAGGCAAGGTTAATGTTTCTATGGAAGATACTCATTTAGGATCAATTACTATGCCCTCGTTTGAAATTATATGGCCCAACAATTTTCCTTCTTTAACAACAAATAAGGACTTCTTTGGGTTCAGTGGTATTCCAAATTTTCTACACTTGTCAAAAACCTTCATCAAGTGCTTTAAATGTTTCTGAGCAGATTTAGAAAAAATAGTTATGTCATCAAGATAAATAACCACAAATTTATTTACCTGACCAATAAAATCAATGTCCATAGCTCTCTGAAATGTTGCTCCAACATTTGTTAAGCCAAATGGCATCCTTACGTACATGAATGTACCCCACGGTGTAGTAAAAGTTGTTTTTTCTTTGTCTTTTGTATCAACATTCACCTGATTATAACCTGAAAAACCATCAAGCATAGAAAGTCTTTGTGCTCCTGAAACCATTTGCAATAACTTATCCATTTTGGGCAAAGGATAATTATCTATTAGTGATTCCTTGTTTAGATTTCTAAAATCCATGTAGATTCTTATTTGTCCATTTTTCTTTCTAACAGGAACCAGATTTACAACCCAATTAGAATATCTAAGACAGAGGAAGATTTGGGCATCTAACATTTTCTTAATTTCTCTTTCTACTGTTTGTAGAAGCACTGGATTTATCCTTCTAAGCTTCTATTGATACAGTTTTTCTTCTGGCTCCAGAGGAATATTGCGCTATATTAACGATGTATCATAGGTTTTTAAATCAACATAAGTCCAGGTAAAAACATCCTTATAATTTTGTAGTAATTTAAAATATTGTGCTTTGATTTCTCGTTCTAGAGGTGCACATAATTTTATATTTTTAATATCTTCAACAGTTCCAACGTTAATCTCTTTCATGTGATCTTCTGAAGAAATTGACTGTGGGTTTTGAAAAACATCATTTTGATCAAATAATTTTTCTAAATGAATCAATCCTTTTGGAACAAAATTATCTGATAATTGAATAATGTTGTCATTGGAAATTTCTGTTTTAAAATCTGAAGTATCATTTCCTTCTGCGTTTTCACTTATTTTAGTTCTGTCATCATCAATTTTCAGAAATGAAAAATCATTTATTACCTGCATAAATGGTTTCAATTGTTCACCATCTTCAAAAAATTGCCAATGTTTCAGATTATCTAGGATAGATGACCTATATTTGACTTGTATCTATTAGAGTACATCAATATGATCGAGAATTTTAAAAGTGCTAGTAGAGATAGCTAAGGCATCTGCGTGAACGTTCTGACCTCTGGGAATGTGAGTCAAATTAAAAGCATCAAATAAGCTTTCCACTGAATCCCATACCTCATTTCTGTAGGACCTAAGTCTAAGGTGCTTGGTCTGGAAAACATTCTTTACTTGCTTAACAATAAGTTCAAAATCGGTAAAAACACTTAAGTTCTTAACTTTTAGGCTTTTGGCTAACTACAATCTTAAAAGAAAAGGTTCATATTCAACAACATTATTAGTAACTTCAAAATCTAATTTACATGATTGGGTTATACTTTCCTTTTAGGTGAAATTAAAACAAATTCAGCTCCTGCCCCATATTTTGTGCAAGAGCCATCAAAGAACAATTTCCAAATATCAGTTTGATTTGGTTTAGGACTTTCAACTACTTCTTCAATCTTGACCTAAGTTTTATGTTGGATTGATGTGAGCTGAAAACAACCAAAGTCTTGATCTATTGCATAAATTGGATGGTTCCTTGGTTGGTCAGTCTTTCAAATAGTATGTGCAAATCTTTCCTCTCTATATAATCTCAATTGCTCTCCTCCATAAACAGGGATAGTAGCATATGACATGTCCATCTGTAGAGCTCCCCCTAGTTTGGCACAACATGACCTAGAAAGAAGCATTCCAAACTTGGGAGGGATATCTGTGACAACAATATCAAGTACTACACTCTTTACTGGAATTTGGGCAAGGATAACCACTAGATACTTGATCAATCCTAAACAGGGTGCCCTTTTGGAATCAATGGTGTATAGGTCATGGTAGGATTTAGTGATATCTAGTTTCAAATTGTCCATGATGGATTTTCGCATAAGGTTGTGTGATGCTCCTGAATCAAGCATACAATTGTATAACATGGAGCCATTTGTTTTAATATTTACATAGAAAGGACTAAGGAGGCACTATCTCATCTATGATGTTTGAACTAGGGCCAAAAACTACTACTGGTTTTTCATCTTGCAAAATTATGACATCACCTTCAGCATCAACCGAGGTATTTTGAATCCATTTAGTGACTTGACTTTTGTAACCAGGGTTTTTAGAAAGTTTTGACAATGGAATTGGGATCTTAACCCTCTCTAATCTTTTTTCAACATTAAATGCAATGAAAATGTTTTTACCAGCTTGGGAAGTATCAATAGACTAAACTAATGGCTGAATAAGAGTTGTTTGAGCTTTAGTAGTTTTGGTACTTTGTTCAATTATTGGGGTTTCCTTTGGAAGTCTCCTAGGACTAGGTCTAGGTCTAAGATCATACCTCTAATTTAATTATGCAATTAAAAATTCAAAAAAAGCATGATATTTAGATACTTGTGCAGCTTCCTAATCCTCTTGAACCTGATGCTATTATGAGAGAGGAATGATTGATGTTTGATTGGAAGAAGAATCCATACTATTAATATCTTTAGTAATTGTCATACCATTATCATCAGGTTGTTGGTCATCTATTAATAGAGGTGTAGGAACCTATTGATCACTGTTACGTCTCTGAATAATTTGTAGTGGTTGGTTTCTTTTAGACTAACCTTGATTTTGGTTTTGGGGTCTAGTAACTGTTTCTTTTATTGTGCTAGGTTGGGTCTCAACCTTTGAAAGCCTATTTGATAGGTTTCTAAGAAGAGATGTTATTTCATTCATTTTTGAGTCTTCTGATTTAGTCTTAGAGGAACTAGAGGCTTCTTGAACAGATTTGAGTCTCGTTTGGGCCTTTTCTTCCTTAAGTTTGAAAGAAGTTGAGGCCGCCCTATTTGCTTCTACTTCTATAGCGTTTGTTTTCATATCTTCATGAGTTCTTGAAGTTATCTCTCATAGAATAACAACAAAGTCATCATTGAAAGCTTTAGAAAATCTTGACTTAGCTGCTACTACAGGAGGCTTACAATCAACAGGCATTTTGTGATAGAGCTTATTGAATCTCTTGATAAAATCTAAAACTGGTTCACCTAGGTTCCTTTTAAGCTCTTCAAATTCTGTGAGGAGGTAAAGACGATCCTTTTTAACACCCCATTGATTTTTAAATATGGTTGTAAGCTCTTCCCAATTTCTAATGGTAGCTGCTGGTAACTGCCTAAACCAAATCCTCACATTTCCTTCGAGTGACTATATAAACAATCTCATATAAACATTCTCTTGCTCAATATTCATATTGTCTACAAAATCTAGGAAAGCTTGAAGATGGTCGTGAACTGAGAGACTAGTTTCTCCATTGTACTTGGGAAGGTATTTTAAATACCCAGTTGTGAATGCATCAAGGTTATTAGGTAATACTAAGGCAGCATATCTAGCCTATACAATTGGTCGGAAATCCATGACAACAACTAGTGCATGAGGTGCTTGAGGTGTATGAGGTGTTTCTGTGGATGTGGAGGATGAAGAAGAAATAGAGGAACAAGATAGTGTTTTAGGGTTTGGTGAACTAGATGGAGGTGAAGGAGGAGGACATCTCCTGAAAGACTTCAAAGGAGTCTTAAGAACTAGCTTTGGGACCTATAAAGGAATACCTTCTTTTGATGCAAAGAGACAATTGGTATATATAGAAAAGGTCTCTTTATGTTGTTCAGAAGAGAAGCTTCAGGCTGATAAAAAATGGAAGGAAATGGATAGATGGTAGGGGATATGAAATCTGTTGGTTTATATTCTAGAAGATTAAAACCCAAATCAGATTAAGTTTTAGGTGATCCTAATGGTAGTGTGGGTCTTGGATGAGATTCTAATGAATGAGTAAGGTAGGCTGACTTATAATCAACTCCTTTATTTAGAAGTTCAACAACCTAGGTGATAAATGGGAGTAATCAAGATCAGATGGGATATTACTATAAGGGTCAAATGATTCTAATTATTTAGACTGTAGGACTGAATAGGAAGAAGAAGATGGATGGCATCCCCTTTTAGATTTAGCTATTCTCAGAATATTTTCAGGATCTGACAAAGTACTAACTATGTCACCTTCTGAACGAGATCTGGTATGTTTAAAAGGTGTATGACGTGTTGCAGTCAAGGCATAACATTACCACTCACTATTGGGACACCTACTCTAAATGGTGTGACGTCTATTTGGGACTTCATATTAGGTAGATCCCTTGAACGTTGGTGGGTCGAGCATCGTCAAAATGTTTTGCGCTACAAGGAGGGCCAGATCAAAGATGAACCCTTGAAGTCTATTTTGAATTTCTGCACTCATTTAATGAATTCTTCCTCAAACATAACCCTAACATGGTTTTCTAGAAGAAAAAGATGGAAAATGTCGGTGAGTATCATAAATGACTTCTCAACTCTCAAATTCGAAGGCGAGGGTGAGACAACCTTATTTGAGCATGCTGCTCATTTTCTTGAATTCTACACAGAACACAACATCCACTGTGAGGATGTTGGTTGTAGGTTGTTCATTGTCATTTTTGAAGTGTGTGTAAGGGAATGTTGTCACACATCACCAAATGCATCCATATATTCTTTCAATTATCTTGTCACAAAATTATTTCATGCTTTTGATATGTATGAGCGTAAGAATCTATGCAAGAAAAAAATTCAATTGCAAAAATCACCTAATGAATCACTCTATCATTTTCACAATCGTTTCTTGCATTTGTGTTTTGAATTTCCTAAGGATGAAGTTGATTGGAATTTATTGACATGAATATTTCAATATCTTTTTCATACCACCATACCTTGGTGGGAGAGCTTCTAAATTTATGACATATGTGGTTCCTGTTCCAAGTGACCTTCCTTCCCCTTCCCATAAAATAACTCTAGTTCCACAACTTTAGATGGGAGAAGTTGAAAATTCATCCGTCGATCTACCACCATCTTTGCCCACCTAACATACCTAGAATTTCAACACAAGTTTGTATTGTTAGTCTGATGGTTGTGATGAAGTTCTATCTCCTCATCCTTCATCATTTGGTCCCTCTAATCCTCTGGATTGTGATGTGTTATTTTCACCGCTTTCGAATCTATATTTTTATGTTCACAAGGATATAATTCTAGATGGATTTGGTGTTGAACAAACAACTCACAGTATCATTTTTTATGATTATGTGTGGGAGTCTGACCAATGATTTTTGGTGGAGGATAACCTCCTTATGTCCGCACCTCTTCTGCATTATCTTGATAGTTTTCCATGATTCTGTCATTCCTGTTGAATCTTATGAAAGTTTAGTTTTTATGGATGTTACTACTTTTAATAATTCTTAGAACACATGGAATAAAATGTTTCCATCTAAATGAAGAGAGGAAAAATATTTTCTTCTTGGTCTTCCCAATCTCTCATCTAATCTTTCTAGAGATATAAAGGGTAAAATCTATCTACTTTTTCATCATCCCCACTTTACGATTCATGAGATCATGAGGATGTCTCTACCTGTAATGTTGAAATTTCTAACTGTGGCTGTTCTGATCCTTTTGTTGATTCATTCAATCCAGATTCTAATTTTTCCATTGTTGATCTTTCTAAGCCACTGATATTGGATGATTAATATTTTGATGAATTGGAACTTCCCCAAGTAGTCGAGGCACTTTAGTCTGAGATAATGGTTATGTCAGGTTGTCGTAGTCTTGAGCTTAGCTCCCCTTCTGATAATAAATGTGTTGAAATTTGAAGGCTCCTCAACACTCTCTGGTACACATTCAAAATCAATACATTTTACAGTTTTTGCTTCGTCCATCTGTATCACACGATCCTATTGATAAGTCATTGGATGAGACATACATGGTGAGCACGGCTGCAAAGTGTAAATTTTATTTTTTCTTCATGCTTACTGATGTTTCAAGTTCGAAAGTTTGTGCCTACATGTCTTTGACTCACACTGTGCTTAAACAACATTGTACACCTGAAGAGTTTCTTTCATGTGCTTTTGTTTTTTACTTTTCTGTGTGTTCATTCAAAATTCAAATGTTTCGGTTTGTATTTCATTATCTTTCTTATTTGTTGTTGTGCTTGTATATATTTATTTACATGCATTCCCTTGCCTAGAGAGGAAACCAATGCATCCATGGCTGCATTGAAAGTATCAATTTACGTAATTTTCGCCTATGCTCTATTTAGATTAGGAGTAGGAGTAGTTTTTCGTTTCTCTATTTTTTCCTTTGATTTTCTTTACTTTGTTTCACTTTTACTCCACTTATTTTCATTCGTCTGTTTTCTTCTCATGAATAGAGTAGCTGCGACATGAGACCATGTTTAGCTACTTATATAAGATTGGTGAAATCAAAGAGGAAGTTGTATTGCTATCAATGCTTGGTGTTCTGACTATTCCCTCTCCTTATGTGAATATTTCATTTATTTTATTGGATGATACTCTGATGGAAAATAAATTCCCTTCGGAGAGAGTCATAGCGAAATCACAATGCTTGCACTTTTAATTACAACTGCTTACTCTAATCGGTCTTCTATTTTCATTTTACCCTTGTCAACTAAGTCGAGTAGACTAAGGAGGGGAGGAAATCCTTAACAAGTATGTCAGAGGTGTATGTAAACATCCTTACCTGAAGGTACAACCTCTTCTTCTCTCAATAAGTTAGTATCCCTCTTTCGCCCCATGAAATAAATAAGTTCCTATGCACATTTCATTGGACAATTAAAAATGAAAAAAATGAAAAATGAAATAAAGGGAAAAAGAAGAGAAAGGCTTCTTGCACAAAGAGTTGAAGGAATCAACTATGTCAAGGTACTGTCCAGGCTCACTAGCAGCAGAGCAATGCTTGTGTTCCTGAGGTTACCTCGTCAGGGTACTCTCCAGGCCTACTAGTCGCAGAGCAACACTAGAGATGAAATCTAAGACTTTAACAATCTATTTTACTTGTGCATTTATATACTCCTCATCCCAAATTGAAACAAATCACTCTAACTAGGCTTGGTATGTGTGTCGTCGATGAAGACGATGGCAGGGACTATAACTTTAACTCAAGTTGAGTCAAGAAATTGTGATAATCAATGAATTGAACCATACCTCCAGGAGATTTAGACATGTTTTGCATGAGAAAAGACCCATATATAGAGTCGATTTTATACTAGTGTGTCACGAGTGTTGTAGCAACGAGAACCAACCTCCAAAAATTTTCCTATGCTTCAATTTTGCAGCCTTCCCTCTTATCCACAAGAGCTCATCTTGCACTGATCCAATTATTCATTCTTTGACTAAAACTTGTCTTTTTATTTACTCTTGTGATTTCCTGATTTCACACATAGCTGATCCTTTAATGTCAAAAGTTGATCTCTCAACTTGGTCTGACAGTAGTTCCAGCTTGCCTCGAGAAACTGCACAATCCTTGAGGGCAAGCAGCCTTGATGATAGGAATTGCACAATTCTGATTGGAAGTTAGCCTTGAGATCATAAAATGCGTAATCATAGAATGCATCCTAACACTGAGTCGAAAAATTGTGTAATCCATCACTAAGCTAAGAAACTATGTAATGCACTTAGCTAGAAAGTTGCCTAGTTCCATGGAACTACACAGTCCTTCCTGGCAGTGTGCGTGACAAGTTTTCCTAGAAAAGATAAAAATAAAAAAGCTAAAAAGGTAATAAGCATCCCTAAAAAATAGGGAACTATTTTTAATATCCCAAGGGAGGCACTTTTCTATTTTTACGAAATTCAATAAGTGTTGTTTTTTCCTTGATTTGCATGCGTGTCATAAACCCTAATTCTCTGAAATATTTTTAATCGGAGATTGTATAAATCATTTGAACATTTGATATTGGGTATCTATCATTCGCAAGGAGACTAAGGACCCTTTGGTGCGGTTGTCTTTGCTGTTCTGGGTGAGTTTCACTTTTGTCAGTTTTTGCCAATTTCTCTAATGATTTTTGTTGTTTGCCTTATGTGAGTGTTGTTTCACTTATTTCTCTTCATAGTTGTTGGCATTTAAAATTTTCTTAACTTTTAGAAGTAACTTTTTAATTTTTAGTTTGCATTTGACAAGTGTGCCATTGGTTTTCCTGTTTTCAACCAATGGTCATTGTTATGGAAACTCTCCTCACATACTTGATTTCTCTTCGTTTTGATTAATTGATGCACTTGATCTACATGGTTTTACTCATACTTAGTTAGATCTCCACTCAAGCTCAAATTATCTCTAAGATATGAACGTTTTCAACACTTCCCTTGGGCATATCTGCACTTTCCATAGCGGGTTTTCACTTTGTCTAGATGGGCACTATGTAATCTTAAGGCTTAAGACAAAAGATTGGCCTCTATAATTATGTAGTGTGTAGTACAAAATGGCCCCAACTATGCACTATGTAGTTTCCAAAGCCAGCCTATCACCCTGGCCTCTAAGACTGCACAATGTGTAGTCTCTCCCAGACCACTACCTAGGCCGATATGCACATTACGCAGTTTCAACTCACAGGATTCAACCTTGGCTATTGAGATTGCATAGGATCCAATTCCCACAAGTAGTCACTCCATCTTGTAAATGATAATTTCACAATCCTCCCCATCAAAACACTTGAGCATGCCTTGAAAGTAGATTCGCTAAACACTGATGTTTGCTTTCCATGAGTGTCTTTTCTGTCCCATACGTACAACAATTGTTGAGCACCTCCCAAACAATAAATATTACAATGGAACCCAACTGAGCTTATTCCAAAGAAACCACTAAAAGAATTAGTGGGGAGGCAACTGAGAAAGAACTAGTAGACTTGCAAGTCTACGCAGACACTTAGCTATTTATAGAAAAGGGATCATCACTGGCATGGAAGAAGGTTAAATATGCTTTTGAAAAGGACTTTGAGGTAGACGTAGAGGGCCAACACGTGTATCTCAACATATGGAAATGGGGACTATACAACGTTTCATGTAGGTATCCATTCATCCCGTGTGCATATGTCATCAACTTGACTGTATCACTTATAGCACATGTATCACTTTCCCAAGCCAATAGAGCTAATTAACTCAACTTTCTATGCCACCCATACCTCTGAGAACACAAGAGACATTTTCAAATGCTGGGTGGAAAAGCCATCGAAGTTTTGATGCACACCCACCCATGTATACAAGTCAAAGTCCAATAGGAAGGCCTACTTACTCTTTGTTATCTTAGGATGGGGGATCCATGGTTAGGAGAGAATGAAAACATTTCTTAAAGGGTAGGAAATATCATTAGACTGGGTGGTGAATGTAGGGAAATCATTCAATTGGTGAGATTTGTTGGCTCAACAGTTGAGGGGCCATGTAGCACAGACTTGGAATC
This sequence comes from Pinus tabuliformis, assembly GCA_031772625.1. NCBI lineage: Eukaryota > Viridiplantae > Streptophyta > Pinopsida > Pinales > Pinaceae > Pinus > Pinus tabuliformis. The sequence continues at coordinate 1,440,740,489 of CM062820.1, forward strand.
CTCATGATGGTGAGCGAGAGAGGTTCTATACATATGCATATTTACTAGATGCAATCTCTGCACAACAACATTCCCCTGGTATGAACTGGACATGGACACCATGAGAACCTATCATCTGTTTTATACCTAGGGGGGATAGTGTGGGGTACAGAGGGAGGTACCCAAGGAAATAATGTAATAATGGGATGGGACATAGTAATAATAAAGTGGTTAACCCGTATCATGTAAGGGACCACAAGTAGTTAGCAATAATGTAATAAAAAACATTGTATTAGATAGATGGTATTGAGGGAACCATGGTAATGACCCATGGTATTATATGTATTAGGCCTATATAGAGGCTAGAGACTAGCCATTGAGAGATGTCAAGGAATATTATATGGACAAGCATATGGCTTGTGTAGTGTTCTCCTTCCTTAAGGACTGAATGTATGTGTTTCCCTACCTTAAGGGTTTTGATTAATAAAGAAGCATTTCTTTCTATATTCAGATTTTGTTATTTCTTGGGTATATTTTTATTCTCAGATATTGGCAGGTTAGATCTATTACAAGCTATAGTAATAAATAAAGTGGTTAACCCGTATCATGTAAGGGACCACAAGTAGTTAGCAATAATGTAATAAGCCCACTGTATTAGATAGATGGTATTGAGGGAACCATGGTAATGACCCATGGTATTGTATGTATCAGGCCTATATAGAGGTTAGAGACTCCCCATTGAGAGATGTCAAGTAATATTATATGGATAAGCATATGGCTTATGGATTTTTCTCCTTCCTTAAGGAGTGAATGTATGGTGTTTCCCTACCTTAAGGGTTTTGATCAATAAAGAAGCATTTCTTTATATATTCAGATCTTATTATTTCTTGGCTATTTTTCTATTATCATATATTTGCAGGATAGATTTATTACATCGTCCACATCTACTAGAAGTTTCTTTTGGATTGTATTTATGAAGGAGTAAAGGGACAAATAACTCACCACTTCATCATTCCACTATACAAGATCATATTTGAAGAACACCCACCTTGCATGTCATGAGGAGAAGTGGAGGCAATAACAAAAATCACAGATTGGTATGCCTCACTAGGTGGAACCTTCCTTAGAGTGTTTGGTCGATAGAAGCATTTGCATGTCTTACCAAGGTGTGGCAATAACAAAATTTTCATGTAATAAGTGTTGTTGGGAAAAGTATCCAATACGAAATGACCCTATCCCACTCTAAGGGTGATAGTTCCTTAGCAACAATCAAAGCAAAGCTATCTGAGATTACTTCTTTATGAGATGTAAAAGAGGGGAGAAAGAGATCCACTAACCGATGTCTTTCGCTAATGGTTGATCCAATATTCTCTCCTTGCTGCTTGTCCCCAGCTCCTTGCTCTTTCACTGGCCCAGCTACACCAAGATCCTGCAAAATGGCAAGAGAGGGAAACTACAAGAAGCATACATTCATAATTGATTCAAGGATTAGACTAAATCAAATACACAAGTATAACAATACACCATTGAGACACATGCATATAGAAGAACCTCAAATGCTTTATTAATGGAAGAAGTAAGGTTCAGGAAGTGATACAACCATAAGAGGCCCAATCCAGTATCACCTTCCCAGCAGAAAGAAATCTCCTCTTCACCCCCTTCAAAGCAAATCACCCAATAGTTCTAAACTCAAACCAACAGCAATTCTTTACATTCACAAGATTCCAACCTCCTGGATCTCATGGGAGAGAGATCCATATATAGGAGTTTGAAGAGAGGATGAGTCAGCTTGAGATGTGACTAGTGTCCTCTCCCACTCCAGTTCTTCTTTAGTTCTTGAGTCCACTTGGAGGTTCTTGCTTCCACTTGGAGATCTAGAACCTCTTACTCATCACCAGTCGAATTCCTTGATCCAAGTGTCATTTTGGAAGCTTCCTGGGCATTGACTCATTGAGGAATGAGACTTCCACATGTCAAAACTCGCTCAGCGCAAGTAGCCTTTGTTGGAGTTGACATTCAACGCAGGTGGTCCATGGAGCAGTTGACATTCAGCGCAGATGATCAGTGGAGCAGTTGACATGATCCAGAATTGCCTTGTTTTTGAGTAATTTTCAGTGGAGAACTTGTTTGGATTGTTGTGGTTTGCTGACCTTGTTCCCCTAGGGGTAGGAACAACATGTTTAGGGACTTTGGATCCCTTAGATTATGGACATTTCATGCTTCATGCTGTCAGGCACAAAAATGTCTATAACAGTTGCCCCCTAAAGTATGAGGTCGTTTATCGGGTGAAATGCTTTATCAGGAGGATCCGAAGTTCATTCAATCGCTGAGAGGTGACCTGTAATAAGATACAATACAATACATTATTGTTCATACTGCTTTCATGATCTAGCTGAGGCGGGCATTCCCATGCTCAGCTTTATAAATACATTTTTCTGTACATAGAACAGACAATCGTCTGATGGTAGACTGATAATTCTCTGTTGAAATTATCATCCTTTGAGTAGGATGATCATCTGCTGCACATGTCAATGTTTTTATTTCCTGAATATATATCGCAGCCCGGATGGATGAAACTAGATCAGGGGTCTTCAAATTCGTCCAATCTTCACTCTAAGTACAAGTCGATCCATGTGATAATTTCTTGGAGTCGAACATGGAAAGACATCGCTTGATTACCAGTCAATGATGTAAACTGTTAACAAGCGCGAGAGGAATCACCGATAATGATGATGACCCTCAAGGTACGGCAGTACAATCCACATGGTGTGAATAAAGGACTTGGCGTCGAACACCACACAAAATATTTCGGGCGAAGGTCATTGATGTATACATGTCGCCAGAAGTGAGAAACTTGCCATTGAGGCATGCAAGCTTCAATGTACTGAGGGGGTTGTTCCTAGATCAACTTCTTGGATAATGAGCTGAAGTCGACAAGAAGCGATCCCTCAAAGGAGGGCCTTAATGAATCCCACATCAGTGACACGGAACGGAGCTAATGATTGTGATGAAGGTGAAAACGATCTGTGAAATATGATTCAGGGTGGCAGTCATGAAAGGATGAAAGATGATGTATGGTAGTGGATGGGACATGGTTGAATATTTCTGAACAACATCTCTTGAACATATAACGACACTGATGCTATGGATCGGTAGCATTACCCCAAATGTGGATGGTTTGGTGAGACCGGTGAATGAAACAACCCAACCCGATGTGGTACGGAGGAAAAAGTGTCATGTTCAAGAGCGACTCGCTACCATTAAAGCTTTGAGGTTCTCCCAATTTTTTCCCAGTCATTTCTGACCAGTACCTCTTTATTTTTGTCAAGCTTAAGGAGGATAACATATGCTTGTTCTATAACCTGCCCTTTGGGCAAGCCCATCGCTATGTTTTAACGAGCCTAGCGATAGGGAAACTCGTTCTCGTCTAAAGACAAGTTTGTCGCTATTTAATGCATTTTAACGAGTCTAGCGACAAAGACAACTCGGTCCTTTTCATTTTTAGAGAGTCTGAAAAGGTACATAAAGTTAACTCCAAAGATCCTTTTTCGTCATCTAATCCCTTAAGTCCGAAAAAGTATAAAACAATACAGAAGGGATGAATGTTCGAAAGTTTTATCGAGCCGAACCAGACAAGCGCTCGATCTTTTTGTGCAATAATCCCTCAGGTCCAAAAATATTAAAATCTAGAGGAGTGATAGCTCTTCCGGTCATTTTAACGAGCTGGAAGGCCAAAACTCGACAAACTTTTCATATTTTACGAGTCAGAAGAAAAGAGCTCAAAGAAGACTCGTATTTTGAGGAACGAGTGATAAACAGGGATAGCAGCAGATTCCAGGTACAGGTTGGAATTTTCCAATCACGGCAGTGTCACAAGGATGGCTAGGTGAAATCACTCTTCGCAGCTGTTCCTGAAAATAGGTAAACAATCAAGTGGAGGTGAATGATCGGCCAAATGAAAAGTGGAGGTGACGGTGCAAACATGACCAAGGCTTTTATGGCTGATGAATTTACGGTCTCAAATGGTTATTTACCGGTTCATTTTTTCTGGATGAGCTTGAACTCTGGGGGGAAGCTTGCTCACAGGTGCATTTATTTTTTAACGAGCATGAACTCTTGCTAAAACTGCTCAATTGTGCGTTTATTTTTTAACGAGCATGAGCTTTATGCTAAAACTGCTCGATATACCAGTCATAAGATAAGAAATGTCCCCTCAAGATTCTATTTTTTATGGAGCTTCATCTCACTAAGCTTTGCTCCGCTCCTTTCTTTATGTAAGTTCGGAAACGGCTAATCCAAAAAACAGATAAATAACAGCTCTTTGCTTGCACTCCAAAAGGGTTGCATGCCCCCAGGTATAAAATAAGATTTCAAGGTTAGCCTTACAATTCCACCTCTGCTTTTCTTTGGATGTTCACAGCTACTTGTCGTCTTGATAGTTCAGCTTTAGCGGATCTATGCGAGATCACAAGAGAACAGCTACTTGTCTTCTCGTTAGCCCAACTTCAATAGATTTTTGCAAGATCGCAAGAGAACAGCTACTTGCGACAAGAGAACAGCTACTTGCGACAAGAGAAGAACACTACTCAAAGACAAAACATTTGTTTTACCGAGAAAGGCTTACCTCTTTCAGGTCACCCAAAGATTGTTCTGCTAATTTTTCAAACGAAACACTTCTTCGGCAATGTATACCAAAGGTGAGTGACGATGACCGCCAACTCACATGACTTTGACAAAAGAATCTTATTCCAGAACAACCCCTCTTCCTAGACGGACAGGGTACAGACTAGTCATATTCTCCCACGGAAACCTACCCTATACCTGAGGTTTTCTCTGCCCGAAGCAGACCAGGACGCATGCCCCCTGGGTTCCAGTCCCATCTTTCCGAATCACTCGCACTCATCGGGAAGAAGGACTGGGGGTGGAGACATTTCTTGATTGAATAGACCATTCAGGGTTGGTATGTGACTATTTGCGATGTGTGATCCCGGAAATGAAAGTTGGTCTACAAGCTTGACCATTCTTCCTTCGTGTGGAAAACACATTACTCTAAAGAGTGAGGAGACTATTGCTCCCATGCAATATATATAGTATCGTCCAAGGAGTAGGTTATAATCCAAGGGTCCTTGAACGACCATCACGTTCATTTGAATGGCCTTCCCTTTCAATGTAATGGGCACATTGGGGAGGATCCCTAATGGTCGACTGGTTCCTTTATCGAAACCCGAGAGATTTCTTATCTCAGGCAAAAGCGCCGGGGAACCCAGTGCTTTCCAAGCAATAGAGGAAAGGATACTCACAGATGCCCCTTCATCAATGATAGTGCCAGCCATTACCATTCTGTATATTTGGACTATGATTCTGAATGGTATACTGGCTGGCAACCGGGGTCTGCCTAGTTGGTTCCAATCAAAGGACACAACCAGGTTGCTTGGTGGTGGAACCGAATACACGGCTGGATATGACCCTGAAGATGTTCCTTCCTGCGATAAAGGAATGGGCGCATTGCCCCAATGCTCGTCAGAGTCTGTGTTGATGAAAAGAATCTGGATGGTGTCATCCTTATTCTATTCAGTGAGGGTGTCATTTGAAGATGAATCTTCAGTGACGGTGTCATTTGAAGATGAAACTTCTGAAGGGAGAACCGGGTCAACTGCTGTTTCGACCTTTGGACTTTCGTCTAGTCTGGATTCAGTAGGTTCATTTTCAATGACTGACGCTTCAGCTGACCACTTGAGCGGGCCAGCTGTATTCTCAACCAACGAAGGACTTGGCACGAGTTTTTTGTATCCAGGAGGAAGTCTCAACGGTGAAACCGGACGATCTTCCAAAACTCTCTTCGCTTCGTCTAAGAAGGGACAACGGTGGATGGCGTGATCGCCTTCACACAGTCTGTAGGGGGATCTTGCTCCCCCTCTTTGTCTTGAACATTCACTTTCGCTGGTTGACGGTAAGCATTCAACATGGCTATCAGAGGTTGATGCTCCCGAACTGTGCAAACGAGGGGACCAGTCCCTTAGTATCCGAGGAATACAGGGACAATCTCTATGGAAGTGGTCTCCTCTACATATGACACATGACGATTTAGGCCCGGTCTGTGCTGTGTGTGGATTTTCGTCAGATGTCTTTTGCTTGCCCCCAGTCGCCTTAGGCTCCTTCTTCTTCTTCTGTCTCTTCTTCTTCTCCTTCTTCTCCATGGGAGCTTGGCTTTTGCCGGCTCTACCTTGCGAAGATGAAGGATTGGAGGAAGAGTTATAGGAAGTAGAAGGCTGGTGGGCAGCTCTAGACTGATCTAACTGTTGACTCGACTGTTCAGGAACCATGGTGTTTTGAACTACATTGGTTGAGAATAGCCAGATTGGCAGACCAATTGTCAGTCCTGGAAGCGACAATGTGGCCATGTGGGGCGCACCAACTTCTCCCCAAGAGGAGAAAGGACTAGGATTTCCATCATGGGGAATTCCTTGGTTGGTGCGTTCCATGTTCTCAACCTACAGATCAACGCAGGAATAGGAGGTGATTATGTTCCGTTTTAAAATAAATTTTATAACGACGCTTTAGACACAACTTGCTTTTTCACTTTTTAAGAGTCGAGAAAAAGCTAAAGATGACTCTAGTCTCCTTCGATGTTTTAACGAGCCCGAAGTAAAAAATGCTCGGATGGACTTTTTCAGTTATAGAGTTTGAAAAAGGCCAAAAGAAACTACTCTGGAGTTCTAGGCAGAGGGTGTGCCAAACTTTTCGCAAAACCACAGAATACGTTTTATGGTACGGGTGGTCGATCTTCGTGAATGCTGTGTTCACTGCATTGCGATCAGTAGGGCGGCCGACACGACTTCCTATGGATAAAGGCTTTGTTCCTCTAGGGGTATCCCAATATATATGCGACGGTACGTGGGAGCACAAGTCCGTATTGATACTTATCGCTTCACCGTGGAGGAATCACCCAACCACTCAACGCTAAGATATCACGTTTAACGACGCCGGAACACGTCTCTAGCTTAGACCTCTATGTGTTTGCATTATGTTTCAAAGCATTGTTATGTAAATTCAATTTATTTTAGGTTGATCTTGTTTAGCAGTTTGCCTTTATGGATCACCACGAGATGTATGGTACAACTCCTAAATGCAGTCTAAAGATGAGAAGCAAGCTTTTCCAATCTTTTCAACTTATGAAAATCTTAACTACTGAGGGAAAAGAAAGACATCATCTTTTCACACAGATCATAGAGCACACACTAATGCACTTTTTCCTAAATCAACATGCAAGCTGTCAAAATGCACATGCACAATGCAGGTATTTCTTTTCTCTTTCTTAATGTTGGTGTACTACGAAAAGAAAGTTGTTGTATAACTTTGAATTCAATTTCAAGTGAAAGCAAACAAGCTTTTGTCCAAAATCGAAAGACACCTTAAGATTTACTTGTTTCAACACTAGAAATACATAAATTCAAACAATATGATGAAAGCAAAAGCTCAATCAGCTATGAACAGCAAAAAAACTAACTCTTAAGATCAGAACGACACTTATCACAGGTCTAGATCTAAGAGGTCACAGCAAGACTAGTTCACTTTCGTTATGGGAAACTGCAAATGATGTAAGAAATACACAAAGAACAAATACAGTTTCTTTATACAACCGAGGCGGAATAGTGGAAAAGAAAGGTGGTTTCAGATAGGTAAATTGACTGATAACAGGCTGCAAAAACAACGATGAAAACAGGGCAACAGAAAGCAGAGAACCCCAGTTGCACAAGGCCACACTGGTTCAGCGCAGGTAGAACACTGTCAGTTTGACATTCAACGCAGGTAGCCCCTTCGGGACCTGCGTTGAAATGCAGACTGCCTTCACAGTGCCTGCAATGAAGAGAGAAACTCTCGTTTCTCTTGGGTTCTGGGTCACAGATTGCTCAAAAATCAACAGTTTTTGGCCAAATCAAAGCTACGAATCAAGTACACACTAAAGGATGATTCAAAGGAGGATGAAAAGCTATCACTAAGAGCTGTTCAGAGTCCTTGTGGATCAGCTCTTCAAATCATAAACATGCCCAGAAACTGAGCTAGAGTAGCTGCCCTCTACTTTGCATTTGAAAGATCCAAATGCAGTTCGATTCGGTACTCCCTGTGTTTAGGAAATGAATAGCAAAAACACAAACAACCAACAAGATACGTTCCCGAGCGGAGTCGCCAATTTGTTGTTGGGAAAAGTATCCAATACGGAATGACCCTATCCCACTCTAAGGGTGATAGTTCCTTAGCAATAATCAAAGCAAAGCTATCTGAGATTACTTCTTTATGAGATGTAAAAGAGGGGAGAAAGAGATCCATTAACCGATGTCTTTCGCTAATGGTTGATCCAATCTTCTCTCCTTGCTGCTTGCCCCCAGCTCCTTGCTCTTTCACTGGCCCAGCTACACCAAGATCCTGCAAAATGGCAAGAGAGGGAAACTACAAGAAGCATACATTCATAATTGATTCAAGGATTAGACTAAATCAAATACACAAGTATAACAATACACCATTGAGACACATGCATATAGAAGAACCTCAAATGCTTTATTAATGGAAGAAGTAAGGTTCAGGAAGTGATACAACCATAAGAGGCCCAATCCAGTATCACCTTCCCAGCAGAAAGAAATCTCCTCTTCACCTCCTTCAAAGCAAATCACCCAATAGTTCTAAACTCAAACCAACAGCAATTCTTTACATTCACAAGATTCCAGCCTCCTGGATCTCATGGGAGAGAGATCCATATATAGGAGTTTGGAGAGAGGATGAGTTAGCCTGAGATGTGACTAGTTTCCTCTCCCACTCTAGTTCTTCTTCAGCTCTTGAGTCCACTTGGAGGTTCTTGCTTCCACTTGGAGATCTAGAACCTCTTACTCATCACCAGTCGAATTCCTTGATCCAAGTGTCATTTTGGAAGCTTCCTGGGCATTGACTCATTGAGGAATGAGACTTCCACATGTCAAAACTCGCTCAGCACAGGTAGCCTTTGTTGGAGTTGACATTCAACGCAGGTGGTCCATGGATCAATTGACATTCAGCGCAGATGCTCAGTGGAGCAGTTGACATGATCCAGAATTGCCTTGTTTTTGAGTAATTTTCAGTGGAGAACTTGTTTGGATTGCTGTGGTTTGCTGACCTTGTTCCCCTAGGGGTAGGAACAACATGTTTAGGGACTTTGGATCCCTTAGATTATGGACATTTCATGCTTCATGCTGTAAGGCACAAAAATGTCTATAACAATAAGTGTTGTATCATCTTGCCAAAGGGTTGCCAACAACGTTGCAGAAGAAGAAGAAAGAAACATGGCCCACTCTTCCTTTTGCAAATTGGATTATACAAGATAAACAAATTGAAATTCAGGGATGCTGACGAAAAGGAGATAGTGAAGTTTGCATTTGGTACACATGACTTTAATTCATATGATCCTTGTGGTATTTTTAAATACCATTTTCCAATATTTTACTTTTCATGGATCGGAGGGGAATTCCATTGGCCATAGCAGGATCCATGGAGGAATTACTACAATGTCTCCAATCTTCATAAGCCAATCATCTTAGCAGGGACTTCATAGGCTTCTCCACAAATGGAAAAAATTATGGGAGAAACAATAGTAGAAGGTATCAATCGCACACAAGACGAGGGACAGAGGAAGATTGTTGACAACTAAGAGGGAGAACAAAGATGCAAGATGAAATTAGATGCTATTATCACTAAATCAACTTTGGTAGAAGACGCAAAGAGGAAGTGAAGGATACATAGAGTAGAGCGGAGGAAAAAATAAAAACAAAGGTTGCAGGAAGTAGAACTCAAGTTCCAAGAAAGAGAGTAGAAAATGAAGGAAGAACATGAGTTCATGAGGAAAGAACAAGAAGTGATCCGAATTGGATCCATGAAGAATAATCAAAGCACCATGACTGTATCAAATTAGGACAAAACTTCGAATTCAAGAGCACAGAGTGATCAAGAAGACCTCTGAACAATGGCAGTTGGTAGCTAGTGAGGAACGACAAGCACCTCGGTCAAAGCATGCTGACTGAGGCCCATGGAGACAACGCAGGAGGCGAAACTGACCATTGGGAAGCCTGGATTAGGAAACAGAGGCATTTTTTATGCGCGATTAACACTAATCACGCATTGTTGGGAAAAACCCCTTAAGATGGAAAGCCCTAAGCGGTCATTCACATGGAAGCAGGGAAAACCGTGGGGAAAGCGCTAAAGGATAAAGGTAGGACCCGTGCTCCAAAACCAGTAGTATATTGGGGGCACCCTTGGGCGGTAAGTGGATTTGGAGAAAAACGAGCGATTCCACTTAGCGCTTGACACCTGGCAAGTGAAGAAGAGAGAAAATCGCCGCTCATCGTGCACTAAGGAGAGCAAGTCAAATACGTGAAATGAGCGAATAACGTTGGATCTGGGGGCCCCAGATCTAACAACTGAGATCGCGCCCGATGGAGAAACCGGATTTGACGGGGGATTAAGCCATGATATATAAGGATTTTAGATCCGATTTGACCACTGAGATGGTGGATGACTCATTCTAGAGTGTGACTGGAAAATCGAATCGACGAGGATGAGCTGGCATAGTTTGCGAGAGGACAAGTGGCCACTCCCTGTGAGCTATTGTTGATGACGAAGAGATATGGAATTCTAAGTGAACAACAACAGGTGATTCGATGGAGGTGGAAGGGGCATCGAGTAGACATGAGATTTATTGGCTTTAAGGCCATGAACAAAGAGCACACGAAGGATGGAGAATGGAGAGAAGGAGATGAAGATAGAGAAAAGAAGAGACTGTGAAGCAAAGAGCAGAAAAGACAGAGAGCCGAGCTGACCTACAGCATAAGGCAGCATTGAGAAATCCCTGAGAGGGACTGTTGGTAATTGAGCACCACAATGGGCTCCTTCAATTAAAGAATAGCAAGGTCAATATTTGGAAAGGAAAAGAGTCTGTGCGCTCTAGTGGCTTGGGGAATCCAAGAACCACCCTGCCAAGAAATTCTATTTCAGGAGACTCAGTTTGGGCTCCTCTTTGTAATTCTCTACTTTAAAGACACAATGAAATGCAGACACCACTAAGAGCTGGACCGAAGATGTAGCCCTAGATGATAGGGTGAACTCCTTATTAATTTGTTGTGTTCTTTTATTTACTCTGTTTCTATATTGTTTTCCATTTTCCAAATTTCTGTGTATTTTGTAATCTAATCGATCCGTTGCCTAAAATAACATGGACACACACCAACACATGAGTCTGTAATACCTTCATTCAATAATTAATTAACTGAGGTCACTCAAAATTGATATTCTGATCAAGTGGTATCGGAGCTCTAGGCTATTAAGGTTAGACAAGCTTGTGTTGGTTTATCTTTGGAATGCTAACTAGATCAAAGCTCAAATTAGGAGAAGGAGAGTTGTTCGAAACTAATCTTGAGATTGGGAGAGTCTATCCTCAGAAGAAAATGTCAAAGGAAGGTTCTATGGGGCCAGATCCTCAATTCATAGAAAGTTTCCTAGCCATAAAGTCCATGGTAGAAGAAATGTATAGGGAATTTAGAAAACAGAAGGATGAAGATTCATCAGGCTCTAAACAGGACAAAGGAGAAGATGAGTCACATTTCCATGACCACTCAAAGGGAAAAGTAAAAGAGAAAAGCTTTCTCACACCTCCTAATTGCCTTGTACATAAAAAGAAGGAATCTTTTATTAAGCTAGATGTTAAATTTGATTTGCCTATATATGATGGAGAGTTGAATGCAGAAAAGTTTGACAAATGGATTAGACAAATTGATGTTTATTGCAGAGTGCAGATTATTGATTTAGACAAGAGCAAGATTCAGCTGGCAAGCCTACGCCTTGGAGCACTGCCTTGGTTTGGTGGGAAGGCAGGACCCAAGATGACATGAAGAGACATGGTAAGACTATCTCTGTCTAGAGTGAATTTGTTTCTGCAATCAAAAAGCAGTTCTATCCATTGGCCTACATCCAACAAGCCATGATGAGTTGGCAAACTTTTGGACAGTTGAAAGGGAAAAATGTGCAAGGGTACACTCAAAGAGAGCATTGATTCTAAGAATCTCATTAGACTCACCTGAAACTCTTTTGAAGTACATTGGTGGTCTACACAGCTACATGAGGCATACCATCCTCATGTTTAATCCCACTAGTATAGATGAGGTATCTATACAAGCTACTCATCTAGAGGCTAGAGGAAAGAATGGAAATCCAGAATTTGGGTGATGATCCCAACCCACTTCAAGCAAGAACAAGGAGAAAAGAAAGCAAAAATTGAAATAAACAAAGGACAACACTGCATAGAAGAGAAAAGCTTCATGCACTCACTGTAAAAGGGATGGACATGATGATGATCACTATTGGATTCTGTATCCAGAGCTGAGACCTAGGAAGTTCGAGGTAAAGAAGAAGAAGACTGATGTAGCTATTCAGAATGATTTGGGGTCAGACTCAGGAGATGAAACAACTATTGCAGCCACAGGTATAAAAGGTAAGAATTCTGAAGCATTTACTAGTAATTTTGCACAATCAATTATTGGTTAAGAAAATGAGAGAAAAAGACATGAGATTTTCCATATTCGAGTTATTTCCAAACATCAAAATATTGATACTTTGTTTGACAATGGCTCACAAGTAAATCTAATTTCTGAAGCAATTGCAAATAAGTTGGGATTAGTAACAACACCTCACAAGAAACCATACCCATTAAGACAGTTGAATGATAAAGCACAACTGCAAGTGACTAGACAATGCAAACTCAAGTTTTCTTTTGGGTTAGCATTTGTATATGAGGTTGAGTTAGACATAATTCCTTTGGATATATGTGGAATTGTTTTCGGGTGTCCTTACTTGTATGACAGAAAAGCTATTTTCTATAGAGCTGAGAACAAGTATCTGATTTTTATAGATGGAATCAAATACCTTATATGAGCTCATAAGCTCAAGAATAATGATACTCTCATAAACTCAGGGAAAATGAAACAAATGATAAATTCATGTAAACAATTCTTACTGATGGTTCTAAAGGAAAAGAAACCTGAGAAAACCAAGGTACTTGAGGGCTGTAATGTTGAACAACAAGCTGATTTAGAAAAGGTCATTTCAGAGTATGATATCATGTTTCAAGAACCTAAAGGTCTTCCACCCAAAAAGCAAATAGTACATGATATTATTTTGCAGCTAGATGCTCCATTGCCCAACATTGGAATGTACAGGTTGTCTGCTTTACAGAATGCTGAAATCAAGAAGTAGGTGCAGGAGTTGCTCGAGAAAGGGTTCATCAGACCTAGCACATCACCTTGTGGGTCACCAATCGTTTTGGTGAGAAAGAAAGATGGCTCGTGGAGAATGTGCATTTATTACCGAGCACTGAATAAGATAACAATCAAAAATCTTTATCCCCTTCCTTACATAGATGATCTTCTGGATCAATTGAAAGAAGCTGTTTATTTTTCCAAGCTAGAGTTGCACAGTGGATACCATCAGGTAAGAGTTGCAGAACAAGATCCATGGACGATTGCTTTCAAAACAAAGCAGGGATTGTATGAGTGGTTGGTTATGCCCTTTGGCTTAACTAATGCTCCTGCTACTTTCATCAGATTAATGAATGATGTACTCAGACCTTTTCTTGATGATTTTGTTGGTGTGTATCTAGATGACATTCTGATATTTAGCAAAACATAGGAAGAACACTTAAAGCATGTTAAGCAAACACTATATGTTTTGAAAAGAGAAAAACTTTATGTTAAACTCTGAAAATGTGAATTTGGAAAAACATCTCTGAATTATTTGGGTCATATAGCAGGGGGTGGTGAACTGAAGATAGATCACTCTAAAGTGGCAGTCATTGTGAACCGGCCTAAACCCAAGTCTACTAGAGAAGTGAGAAGCTTCTTAGGAGCAGAACAATATTAGAGGAAGTTCATTTCTAACTTTTCCTCAATTACAGGGCCATTACATGCTTTAACAGGATTGAACAAGGTGTTTCAATGGAGAGGAAAACATCAGAAAGCCTTCAACACCTTGAAAGAAAAGATTAGTACAACACCTATACTAGCACTGCCTGATCTTCAAAGACCATTTGAGATCCAAACAGATTCCAGTAACTATGCCATGGGAGCATTGTTGACACAGCATGGTAAACCCATATGTTATCATTATGAGAAATTTAATTCTGCAGTAGTTAACTATCCTACATTAGATAAAGAATTGTATGCATTAGTATAGTGTGAAAAAGTGGAAACGTTACTTAATGGGCAAAGAGATAGTAATACATACTAATCATAAACCACTTCAATATCTACACTCCCAAACTAAGTTGCAAAAATCAAGACACTATAGATGGATGGGTTTTCTACAACAGTTTCATTTAGTCATCAGATATAAAAGGGGCATACATAATAAAGTTGCAAACATGTTATCTAGACCCATGATAAGTTCATCTACTATATTTAAGCATAATTATGTGTTACATGAATGTTACATTGAACAATATGCTCAAGACATAGACTTTAAAGATGTATATGCAACTCTAAGTCAAGGAAAAAGAGTAGAAGTATCTCAAGGCAAAAGAGTAGAAGAATTGTACTATTATGTAAAGGACCGATTCTTATACCATTGTGGGAAGTTATGCATTCCACAAACTGAAATATTAAAGATAATTCGAGAAGCACACACTTCTCTAATATTAGGTCACTTTGGGGTAAGTAAAACAGTTGCACAGCTGCAAATATTTTGTTATTGGCTAAAAATGAATGAGACAATTTCTAGATATGTAAGAGGGTGTACTATGTATGCTAAAAGCAAGCCCAACAATAGAAAACTAGGCTTGTACACTCCATTACCAGTTCCTTCTCACCCTTCGGAAAGTGTTTCCATGGATTTTGTTGGAGAACTACCTAAATCTAGGAAAGGTCATGATTATCTATATGTTGTTGTGGATAGGTTCAACAAAATTTGTATTTTGATATCTTGTAATAAATAGATTACAACTGAAAAAACTGCAAAACTGTTCTTTGAACATGCATGGGTTCATTTTGGATTACCCACTTCCATTGTATCTGATCGAGACACCCAATTTGTGGGGAAGTTTCAGTCAAGTCTGTGGGAACTATGGACACCAAACTGAAGAAAAGCATAGCTTTTCATCCACAAACGGATGGCTAGACAGAAGTAGTTAACAGGACAGTGATCTAGCTACTCAGAGGATATTGCAGCAAACATCCTAAGCTTTGGGATGAACAGTTGTGTCATGTGCAGCATGCTTACCAAACTTGTTTTGGTTTCACACCAAGGTCTCCTTTGGATTTTGTCTTTGGTAAAGATACCATAGTTGAGGGACATAGTGATGTGGATAGGGCGACTTGGTTCATTGAACAAATCAAGGAGATCCACCAGGAAGTACAGGAACATCTCGAAAAGAGCCAAGCCAAATACAAGGCAAGGCATGAGATGCATCGAATGGAGCATAGCTTTCAAGTTGGTGACCAATTCTGGCTGTACATCAGCAAGGACATGATGCAAGGTGAAGTTTAAAAGCTAAAACCTATCAAGTATGGACCTTTCAAGATACTTGAGAATATTGGGGAAAATGTTTTTCACCTTGATATACCAGCGTACATGCACATCTACCCAGTCGTAAATGCAGATTGCTTGAGATTGTTTGAACCTTCACTGATTAAGGATCCCGAAGAGTGGAGTCAGTTGCCTTCTATTGATGACCTGATACTTGAATATCTTAATGAATTGCAGGAGGACACAATTCTGGACAGGAAGGTGAGGACAACACACAAAGAAGATGTTGAATACCTCAGAATTGGGCTCAAAGGTTCAAAGCCAAGTAGTGCAAAGTGGATAGAGATTAGAAAAGTGAGACAGTTGTACCCTCACTTAGTCAATGCTTGAAAACCAACTTTTGGTGGTCCAAAAGTTTTTTCAGTGGTAAGGCTGTGATCTGAATTGGATCCATGAAGAATAATCAAAGCACCATGACTGTATCAAATCAGGAAAAAACTTCGAATTCAAGAGCACAAAGCGATCAGGAATTCCTATGAATAGTGGTAGTTGCTAGCCAGTGAGGAATGACAAGGACGTCGGTCAAAGCGCACTGACCGAGGCCCATGGCGACCATGAAGGAGGTGAAACTGGCCATTGGGAAGCCCAGATCAGGAAACAAAGGGCATTTCTGAAGCATGATTAGCACTAATCACGCATCGCTAGGAAAAACCCATCGAGAAGGAAAGCCATGAAGCGCTCGGTCGCATGGAATATGGGAAAACCCTAGGGAAAGCGCTAAAGGCTAAAGGCAAGACCCGTGCTCCAAAACCGGTAGTATATTGGGGGCATGCTTGGTCGGTAAGTGGATTTGGAGAAAAATGAGTGATTCCACTCAGCGCCCGACATGTGGCATGTGGAGGAGAGGGAAAACCGCCGCTTATTATGCACTAACGGTCGAGCAAGTCAACCGCTCAAAATGAGAAAATAATGCCAGATCTGGGGGCTCTAGATCTAACGGTTGAGATCGTGCCTGATGGAGAAACCAGATTTGACAGGGGATTAAGCCACGACATATAAGGATTTGAGGTATGATTTGACCACTGAGATGGTGGATGACTCATTCCACAGTGTGATTGGAAATTAAAACCAACGAGGACAAGCTAACGTAGTTCACGAGAAGACAAGTGGCCACTCCCTGTGAGCCATTGTTGATGATGCAGAGATAGGGAATTCCAAGTGAACAGCAGTAGGTGATTCAACAGAGGTGGAAGGGGAATCAAGTAGTCATGAGATCGATTGGCTTTAAATCCATGCATAGAGAACACACAATGAACGGAGAACGAAGGGTAGAAGATGAAGACAGAGAAAAGAATAGATAGTGAAGCAAAGAGCAGAAAAGACAGAGAGTCGAGCTGACCTGCAGCATAAGGCAGCATTGAGCAATCCCTGAGAGGGTCTATTAGGAGTTGAGAACCACACTGGGCTACTTCCATTAAAGACCATTGAGGTCAAGACTTGGAAAGGAAAAGAGTTTGTGCACTCTAGTGGCTTGGGGAATCCAAGAACCACCCTACCAAGCAATTCTATTTCAGCAGAATTAGTTTGAGCTCATCATCGTAATTCTCTGCTTTAAAGACACAATAAAAGAAGGCCACCACTGAAATCTAAACCAGATACGTAGCCCTGGAGGATAGGGTGAACTCCTTATTAATTTGTCATGTTCTTGTATTTGCTTGCTATGTTTCTCTGCTATTTTCCATTTTCCAAATGTCTGTGTGTTTTTCAATCTGACCAATCCGTTGCCTAAAATAACATGGACAGACACCAACAGGTAAGTCTATAATACCTTCATTCAATAACTAATTAACTGAGGTCACTCAAGAGTGATTTTCAGATGGAGAAGAGAAGCGGATGAAGGAAGAAGAAGATGGGAAAGATGAAATGAGAAAGGAAGCAACATTGATACAAGTTGAAGAGCAATAACAAAACCAACCAACAACTGAGGAAGAAGGTGAATGAATGCAAGATCACGATTTTGCTCAGGAAGTTGAGAAATTGATTGAAGTGAGATACATGGAGATGGAACATGAGCCATAGAATGAAGATGTTGATCTAATGCCAAGTGTACCACAGGTCATCCCTCAGTCCCCACCACCTCCAGCAGTAGAGCCAACCCTAAGCGAGGAAGGGGGTGTTATTCCCCTTCATGATCATCTGGTAATAGATGTGTGAAATCTGTCATTCGATGAGTTCCAGAAGAGGATTGTACAAGCATGGAGAAAGCATTTTCTGTATGATCACACATATCCCACATTCATTAGAAAAAGGGTGACATTGTCAGATACCAGGAAGCATCCAAATTCCATTGTCAAAGCCAACTTGGCCTATTCATTTGCAAAAATGTCAAACATTCATTAGTTGACGACTGAGAATGAGCAATTGGGATAGGACTTTCAAGCTGCTAGGAAAGAGGGAGAACAACTCTACGCAATAGTAAAAAATGGAGTTTCTACATATGTTTACTTAGAGGAGAAGAGAGAAGCGATACTTGGTGAAGTATCAACACTCAAAGAAACCATGCAAAATCTTTATGACGGGTTTTTCACCATACATAAAGAAATTTCCGTTTGGATGGCTTACAACAATAGAGTAAAGAATTTGTTAAAACTCTCAAGAACATACAAGCATCCATTGCTTATGTGAAAGAGTTTAAAATGTGATACAAAGTGACACCTCTTGAATTAGGGAAGAAAATGAAGCCACATGAAGAGCTAGAGAAACCGAAAGTTTGGATGCTAATTCATGAAAACGCTCAGCTCCCCTCATTTACTAGTAGAATTCAGGGCTCATATCTATGGTTGTTCAATAGGCTGGATGTCTGGTTGAGAACATACCAAATCCCATCAGTTGGTTCATTCACCAAAGCCAAATCCAAGAACCAAGTCCAGTATGAGATCGAAGAGCACATGGAGCAAATGAGATGGATTTCCATCAAGGAGGATTTATAGTTTAACAAGCTAAACATGCAAAATTACATGGGTGGTCCTATCCAAATTATAACAATGTTTCTGATGCTTTAGAACAAACTTGAAACTGGTTCCGAGACATTGTATCGAGATGCCATGGAGGCTAGAGTCTGCCTCCAGCCAGAAACCATCAGGGACATCATCACATAGTATAAATCTTGGAACCAATATGTGACCAAGAAGCAATAATTGGAGTCTATTGAGGTAGATTTGTCCCAAACTCAATCATGATGGTGTTGTGTCTTGTTAGGCTCTCAAGTTGTCTCTACCCTATTTTTTCTTACATGGGGACAAGTGTAAAATGTAATATTATTTGTAATTATATGTAAGTGAAATTGCAAGTGCCAACATTGTAATATGAAGAGTCGTCATGTAATGTAATGAGTAAATTTTGTAAAGAAGTTGAAGAGTCACGAGGGTAGTCCAAAGGTCATAAAGCGGAGTTGAATATTCACCCCCTTTTTCTATAAATAAAAGCTCATAACTCATGTAAGGGGCTTTTGGTATCCAAAATTTGGCTAGGATTCAGCTTAGAAGGAGCTTGGTAGTATTGTGACGATCCTTGGCTTCTCTGTAGCATAGAATGAGTATACTTCTTTGGAGGAGTAGGTGTTCTTGACTTTAATGTTCCACTATTGGGGCTAGTGGTCCATCAATGGTGTATGTATGAATGGAAATTTCACTTATAATAATAAAATGAAATCTAGAACGCTTTAATTCATATTTTGGGAATATATTAGGGTTATTCTTGTTGTATTTGCCATGTATGTTATTTAAGTTATGCTTATGAAAGGTGAACTGTTTCGTTTCATTTGTATGAATCTTGTTGAATGTGTTTTGTTGTGTTAATTCATCAATTTAACTTGTGGACTATTCCACATCTTAGCTTATGATGTCATTATTCGCATGTGCTCCTTTTTATCTGTGCGCTATTACAAGATTCCAAGGGGTGCACTCCCTTCATGTGTTGGAATGTTCAAGCATCATACTTGAATCTTCATAGGGTCACACACTTTCTCTAACCCAAAGTTAGCATACTTCACTCTACACATTTTCACAGTCATTGCATAAAATTACTACCCGTTGTTGTGACTCCTAATCCATACAGTGTGAGGCCTAGCTAGGACTTCATATCAGGGAGATTCCCTGAATTTTGGTAGGCCCAACACCCTCAACAGATCCCAAACAAAAACATCCACATGAAATATTTTTTCCATCTACATCATTACTTTCCTAGTTTGAGTATGTGAAGCTGAATAACTAAATCTCATTACCTATGACATATCTCAAATAATGATGTATATTCTCATGAATATATCTGAAAATATGTTTGGCTATTATCCAATGATTATTCCTTTGCTTCATCTGAAATTGGCTATGAGTGTTTACTTCAAAAAATATATTTCTTTAGGTATCTACAAGGTACATCAAGGAGCAAATCAATTGTTGATAGGATGTAGGATCAACAAAGATTTAGTCAAAATTACTTAAATTCTTTAAATTAGTGATCATAGGATTTTTCATTGGTTTACAATCGATCATTCCAAATTTATGCAAAATTTTGATCACATATTTTCCTTTACCAAGATAAATCTCACTAGGTTTCTGCTACACTACGAGCCTCAAGTAATAGTGCATTATTCCGAGATCTTTCATTTCAAATTAAGCTACTAATTCATTCTTTCATTCGTGAATATGATGCTCCACACCTGTTATTAGTAGCTCATATACATAGATAAAAATGATTACGAGTTGATTCTTTAACACCTTGATGTAGACATTAGGATCTCCAAAACTTTTGACGAAACCAAGTCTTAGTAGATAAGCATCCATTATGGCATACCATGCTCTAGGGGATCGTTTCAATCCATATAGAGCATTCTAAAACCTGCAAAGTTTTGTTTCATTTCCATCTTCTTTGAATCAATGGGGTTGCTCAATGTAGACTTCTTCATCAATTTTCCCATTCCGAAGGGTTGTCTAAATGTCATTTTGATGAATATTCCATCCTACAGTAGTTGCAATATAAATGAGAGATCTAATTGTTGTGTATCTAGTTTTGTGATCAAAAGTTTCTTTACAATAAATTCCTTCCTATTGAGAGAAACTTTTTCCCACAATTTTTTCCTTGTACTTTTAAATACTTTTATCAACTGTATGTTTGATTTTTTACACCCACTTGGAAGTTACAACTGATTTTTCTTTGTGTCTAGGAGCAGTTTCCAAAAAATCATTCTTCATTATATATAGGTATTCTTCTAAAATTTCATTCTTATATTCTTGATGTTTGGCTTCAGTTTCATAAGTGATAGGTTATGCTTCAATAAGTTTAGTCATGTAAGATGCATATCCTAAATATATCTTGGGCTTATTTATTTCTTTGAATGTTCCTTTTCCTACTACAGGTCTTTCGACTTCTTGCAGAGTGGAAATATCTTGTAATGGATATTACCATAGCTTGTATACCATAATTCACACTAGTTGAGGTCAAAATGTACTAGATAATGAGGAGAAGGTGTTAGAATTCTATACAACCTCACCTAATGAATCCCAATATTCCTTTAATTTTCGATACTAGATCCTTTTGCTAAAAAAGTAACTTTTCCATAAACAGATGTCAACATATCACCCTTATCTTTGAATAAAGAAATAAAAAGTAAGTTCTTTCTCAATCCTAGAACATAGACAATATTGTTGAAATCAATATTCCCACAGGATTCCAGCTCCAAGGAGGTACATCAAATCCCTTTGACTGAGTACCAATTCGTGTCTCCAAGTTAAATTGAATGAGAAGAGGTTCCTTCTGATATAGTTTTAAGTTGACAACGTTCCCCTGTTATATGCCTTGAAGCACCACTATCGATTACCCATGTATTATCATCTTCAAATGTTCTTGTAAGAGTGGAATGAATACTTGCATCCATGAATTCTTTAGATACCTTGGAGATGACCTTGATGATGCATCCTTTAATAGATTCAAGGAGAATACTAAGAATATTGAGACTTTCCTTCATATATCCTTCCATTAGAGAGGGAGAGTGAAGACAACTTCTTCAATAATGCCAACAAGATGTGATTTTCAAGCTTCTTTCCTTCACCTTAGCTCTGAAACTATGTTGAGAAACCAAAAAGTATGTACATAATGATGATTTATGACAACTTTATAATAAATTGTGAATATTTGTTGGCTTATTATTAAGGCTATGATCTCTTGACCATGAAATTATCAAAACACAATGATTACAAAAAAATAAAGAACACAAGAAATTAGGCTTCAAGTGAGGGAAAAATTTCACAACATGAAAAACCAAAAACTCATCTTCTTATAGAATCAAATCAAAGTGAGATATCCAAGGCCTAATACCAATACCAAGACTTACATAAAAGGCCATGTCATCCCTTCTTCAAAAATCCTCCCACCAAGTCAAAGTCAACGAAAGGAAACACTAGTCAAACCTTGTCAAATCTAGTCAAAACACAAATATTCAGACCTGTAATTTTGCAGAGTTGCACTAGTTCCTTTGCACATGTGAATCAAATCAAGCCAAAACCACCAAATTCCTTCTCCTTAAAATGTTCTTCTATCTCCTTTCACTTTAATATTATTCTTCTAGTATTGGGCACGTAAATTGATGTGTAAGATTAATGGATGAATGAGGTCAAAGTGTATTGTATTTATAATTGTTCAGGAGTTTGAATAGATGCCTGATTTTAGGTTGATTTGTCCAGGTGGGGCCAAATTGGTCTTATGGATGACAAACTAACTTTTGACTCAAATAAAATAATTTTATTTTTCTTACAGAGAGTCCAGATAGGATATTCACCCAAATTCATTTATTTGACTTATAATAATTTTTCTTTTGACTCAATAAATCCTATAATCGTGAAGGACATTCTTTGACTAGAATAAAAAGAAAAATATGAATATAACAAATATGAATATAATAATTGCATCAAGGATACATTTTCATTCCATTATGAAGATAAACAATAGCTACATTTTAAATAAATCTCTCAGTCTCATCCTTGTCTACTAAGTGTCATAGTTAGTATTAGTTTAGTTCAGTCATATTCAATTGTGTTGAGTTCTCGTTCTGTTTTAATCTACTGCGACTTCAATTTTTTTTTGTTAAATGTTCCTTTATCTCCTATGTAATATATTTAGTTGTTACTAATGTGAATAATAGTTCAATACACTTCCATTTTTTGAGTTTATTCATATCTATATTTATGCTTCTTATCTGTTTGAAATGATTCCTAAGAGCATAATTTGAAATTTGTATGCTCACAGAGAAAGCACTAACAATGATAGATCGAGGAGGAGAAAAAAGTGGTAGCCTAGAATGAGTATTCACATGTTTTGTAAGAAAACCATGAGGGGCGACAGTCATTGACTGTCGTACACTAAAAGCAAAAGAAGGAGAAATGACGTCCTTTTCACTCCTACGCACTAAAATTTTATGAACTATCATATGCCACTACAAAATTGTGAGTGGTGACCTCATTGAATAGAGCACGACAATTTTATTCAAAAAAGCAAGCACATAAATTTTAATTGTGGAATCACTTTATTAAAACATCGACGTGGTGTAAATTGGACCTTGCAATTGTCATGGAATTTGCAAGGGTGGTGCATTTCATATGAAAATTCACATTGAAAATTCTTGGAAGGTAAGCCTTATCATAGGTTAAAAGGAGAGGATAAAAGTTGTTATTAATTTGCAAGGCACTTGTATTGGTCCCTTAAACCGTGACATTGTTTTTTTTAAAGGAAAGTAAAGTGAAAGCTACACACTTTTAACAAAGTAATTTTTCTTTCAAGTAAAGGTGAATCCGTTTAAGATTCTTGGAATTTGTTTTCATAAAATCTTCCATGCATGGGTAAGAAGGGTGTTTCCACCTTGTAAATGAATGTTTACTCGGTTTCTTTTTCACGAAAACCAATTTTTCTTGGAAACAATTATGATTTTTGGTCTTTACAAATGAGACTTATCTACAAGCCTAATAATTTTGAGATATAATGCAGAAAAGCTATGTAGAGCCAACCTGAGAAGAATTAGAAGCCATGAATAATGATCATATTACTGCAGCTATTGAACAAAGAAGGAAGGATCACCGACCCAAGTGTTGTATCTAAACTTTGGTTAATGACTCTACCTTCAAAAAAATAATCAATCAAACAAAGAAAAAGTAGCTTAGGATATTCTCAAACATGCATATCAAGGTAATGATACAATTATGACTATTAAACAAAATGGATTGAGGAGTGTTTTTCAAACCCTGAAAAGCTATAACAACGAGAATGTTGATCAATTCATGAATAGACTCATCAGAATTGTTAATTAAATTAGGCTTATTGGTGAAACTATTATACATTAGAAGATCATTGAGAAAATCCTTCAAATCCTTCCAAATTAATTAGAAATGGTTGTAACAATGATTCTATAGTTGAAAGATATTAGAACATTTTGTGTATAACAGATGACAAGATCACATTCGTCACATGAGGTACGACTTAACCTAGAGGAAAGATCCTTAGAACAAGCTCTCAAGCCACAAGCCTCTCTCAGCATAGCCACAAAAAAAGGATATAAATGTAGAAGTAAGTGATGCAAAGGAAGGTGAATAGAAAATCATCATGCAACAAAAGGTTCCACACCAGAACAATGAGGATAGTTGAGACCCTAACAAAACCAAAAATAAAGAAGGAGAAAATCGAGCAACAAACCAAATCTCCAATGTTATTACTGCAATAAATTCAAACATTATGATCATAAATGCTAAAATACATAGATATTTAAACACAAAGGTAGTTTCCATATCTCAAAAGATGGGGGAGAATCATTTAAAGAAATATTTCTTTCTTCCCATGATTTTGAAGAAACTTATAGCAAGCACCTTTAGTTGCTGGAAAATGGCTAGAAAAACCATATGACAAGCAACAATGACCTGATTTCCTACATTGATGCTTCTACACAATTTTAAATTACTCTTACTAATTTTTCTCCTATAAAATCTTAAGGGAAAGGTATTGTGCTTGTTATTACTAAACATAATCAACAAACAAATATGCATGTTCTTTATTACATTCCACACCTAAAGCAAAATCTCGTTAATGTAGGTCAATTTATGGAACATGAATATACTATAATATTTCAAGGGACCACTTGTAATATTTATGACAAACCTCCCTACAGATGACTTGTAGCCATGGCAAGAAATACCAAGAATAGAATGCTCCCATTCACTCTCAAAAGTACAAATCTATCACAGTAATTTGGACACAATATTTCAAAGATAGATGAGTCATAGTTATGGCACTCTAGGTATGGTAGTATTCCCTTAAAGAGTAGTCTCCCTAAGAAACATTCTAAGGTCACAGTTATTCCTTTTGTGAATGAGAAAGATTGTTAATGTAAAATTTGTATTCATAAAAAGCATACAAGAGGAAAATTTACCGCATCTTCTAGTAGAGAAAAAAAAAACCCTTAGAACTAGTCCGCACAAATATCTATGGACCATTGAACGCACAATAGATTGGCATAATTTTTTTATATTTTGAGCTATATTGATGACTATAGCATGAAAATATGGATTTATTTTCTTAAAAATATGTTTGATACTTTCTCAATGTTCAAATAGTTCAAGACATATGAAGGAAATAAAAGTGGCAAGTGTTTGAAGGTACTCAATTCAGATAGAGGAGGATAATACAGTTCCAAAGATTTCACAATATTTTTTCGAATACAAGACATCATTATGCATAATCAAACTAGATACACTCCACAACAGGATGGGGTAGTTAAAAGAAACAACTATTCAATTAGACATATGGAAATATGCATGCTTTGCACAAAGGATTTCTCCATTGAGTATTGGTTTGAAGCTTACACTACTATACTATATATTTTCAATATATCTATAACAATAAGTGTTAAAGATACAATACCTCAAGATGCATGGGATTATAGGAAAGTGAATGTCTCTCACTATTGAATATTTTGTTATGTAGCATTTTTACATGTTCTGGAGAAGATGTGGCAAAAACATGACAAGTGAAAATGCATCTTTGTAGGCTACATTTAACAATTAAAAGCCTTTATACGCTACAATCTGCTCACCAAGAAATTTTTGTTATGTAGAGGGGTTAAGTTCTTTGAAAAAAATTCTCAGTGTGAGAAAATTGATGAACCTGGAGATCAATATGTTCATCCACCAAGGGTACTAAGATTTCACATACAAGACGAACAACATCACTCTGGAAATGGTACTTCTTCCAATACTGAATCATCATCCTCACCAGATAAATAGAAAACCATAAGAATAAGTGATATATATGACCTAGAAAATGATTTTGAGGAGAAAAATATTGATCGAATTTAGGCTTTTGTGATCCATATCTAGTTTCTAAGAAACATTTTCCGGCGAAAATCAGATAAAGATTCATTTAACGACGTGTTTCGAACTAGCAAATGTGGTTCATCGTCAACAAACCCACTTTGAAGAGGAAATAAAAGAGGAACATTTGGTTGATGCAATGAATCACGAAATCAAAGCCATAAAGAAGAAAAAAACTTGGGAATTTGATCTCCCAAAAGGAAAAATTAGCATCAGGGTCAAGTGGGTCTACAAGACCAAATTGAATCAAAAAGGGAAATTTGAGAAATAGAAGGCAAGGTTGGTTGCCAAAGGGTTCTCTCAATAGATTGGCATTGACTATGGCGAAACCTTTGCTCCAATAGAAGGTTAGATATAGTTAGAACTATTATTGTCATTGCAACTCAATATAAATGGGAAATTTTCCAACTAATGTCAAAAATGTTTTTCTAAATGGTATATTGGAAGAAGAGGTTTATGTGAATCAATGCCTTGGTTTTGGGTTTCTAAGACAACAACATAATGTGTATAAGTTGAAGAAATTTGTATATGGCTTGTAACAAGCTCGCCTAGCATGTTATAGTTGAACTGACTCTTAATTCATCAATAATGGATTCAGCAGAAGCAACCATGAGCCAACTCTTTATATAAAAAATAATAATGGGGGTAAAGTTCTCATTGTTTTCCTTTATGTTCATGATTTTCTCTATATATGCAATCTGATGTTAAAAGAATTTAAACTGGTCTTGGCCTTATGAAGTGTTTATTGGGAATTGAAATTAAGCAATCCATAAATGGTATTTTTGTCTATCAAAAGTATGCCACTAACATCCTACATAAGTTTGAAATGATCAGTTGCAAACCAACTCACACTCCAATTGCTTCGGGAACCAAGTTGAGAAAACAAGATGAAGGACCATCAATTGACTCTACCTTGTATAAAAGGCTAGTTGGAAATTGTTGTATCTCACTACAACGATATTGAACACAATGTTTGTAGCTAGTTTTCTTTATAGATTTATGGAATCACCTGAGAATTCCCTCTGGAAAGTTGCTGAAATAACTTTAAGATATATTGCAGGGACACATAACTATGGCTTATAGTACAAGAATTCTGAAGATTGCTTACTCTCAAGATACACATATCGTAACTATATAGGTAGCTTAGATGACCGGAAAACAAACATTAAGATACACTTTTCATTTGGGAACAAGTTTGATCTCATGGGCATTGAAGAACCAATCCATTTTTTTAATATCTTTTGTAGAGGGAGTATGTCACTGCAACTTCCACATATTATCTTTCACGTGTTCAAAAGGATCCAACCCCTATTTCTGTGATAACAACACCCCCATTGCATTGTCCAATAATGCATGTGTTTCACAAAAAGAGAAAATATATCGACATATGCATTCACTTCATTCAAGAGCTCGTCAATAATGCATGTGTTTCACAAAAAGAGAAAACATATTGACATATGCATTCACTTCATTCAAGAGCTTGTCAATAATGAAGATATATTTCCAGATGTCTATAGATCACGAGATTAACTTGACTTCATTCAAGAGGTTGTCAATAATGGAGATATATTTTCAGATGTATGGAGATCACGAGATCAACTTGCAGTGTTTTTAACAAAACCACTAGAAAAACCTATATTTGAATTTTAAAGAAAAAATTAATGTCCCTTTCTTATCCTTGTCAGCTAACTTTCATCGTTAATTTTAGTTCAGTTAAATCAACTTCAGCTTAGTTGTTTTTTGCTCTAGTGTGATATCAATTATCAGTTATTTATCATTGAATGTTCCTTTGTATCCTATGTAATTGATTTAGCTGTTACTCAATAATGTAAAAAGCAGTTCGCTCCATTTCGAATCAGCAATATTTCTCATAGTGTTTTATCCCCAAATCTTAATTCCTTGTGAGAGGATTTTGATTGCGTATACTCCGGATAGCCGTTGCAAAGTGCGGAACAGAACTATATTTATAACCAAATTGGCCAGTAACCAATAATGGTTGTGAGAATGCCAAACATGATAGAAAGACTGATTCCATATGAATATAAAATTATGTTATACGCGAGCACAATTTTTTACTGGATACGCAACCTTGAAAAAGAACAATTATAGAATGGGCACGCAATATATTCTTCGGATTTGTAGCTTTTGCCTGACATAAACCAGTAAACCAATCAACTGACAACCTGTTATATCTCTCCTATAAGGCTGATTTCTAGCCTTCAATAGATCCATTATATAATATTTATTTAATGCCTAAAATTCCATAATGGTGATTTCTAGTACTGAATAGATCCATTATATAATGTTTATTTAATGTCTAAAATTCCAGAAGGACGAAGAAAAGAGCTTTAATCTCCTTTCATCATGCCTTAAAGAATCTATGACACAGCCTACACGTCACAGTTGTGCTCGGCATCATTGTATTTTCTAAGGTTACCTGTCTTAAAGTAAACCGTACATGTTTAATATCATTATATCTTACGAGGACTGGATATCTTTATTGGGGGGCTGCAATATTTTAGGAATGGAATATATTTGTATGTACATTAATTATTTGTCGATTTGATGAACAATGCATTGTACATAACTCATGAAGATTTACAAGTAATTTGATTTGATGAGCAAATTAAGTTGTTAATAATATTATGGTGAAAGAAAATAAAAAATTTTAACATCTAAATTGTTTTTTTTAATTGTTTTTTTAAATATGATTTTAAATTGAATTATGTCATATAATTGTAATAATTATATTGAAAATTAAATAATAAAATAAAAATTAATCTGAAATGATGTAATTAATCTGAAAGACAAATATCTATAATATGGATCACAAAAATCTCAAATCCAACATAATATTTTTTATTGTTTTTTATCATAAAATATCATGTGATAATTGTGAACCATTTTTTATGCAATTACTTTTTAAATTGAATTATAAAATATAAAATTTATATTAAAAAATAAAAAATAAAAATAAAAAGCTTCTATATTTTTTACCACAAAATATTACCTTCCTCCCAATTTTTATGCAAATACTTATTTAAATTATTTTGGACAGCTATCACATAACATTATGTGATAAAAGAATTCTAATTTCACTATATATTTCTAAAAAAATCAAAATATATTAAAGTTTTAACATATTAAAATATTAATATCTGTAAACTATAGTTCTATAATTTTCATAAAACAAATTCATTAATTAATAAAATTTTAAAAAATACTTTAAATATTAATTTCATATATATATATATTTCCAATATGGTTGTCAATTACTCTTTAAATAAATAATATTTTTATTATTATTAATATTATTTAATTGAAAACATAGTTTAAAATGCTTATTGTTTCCCATACATGGTATCTTTTACCATATAAACCTATAACTTTCATATAATAGTTTTCTCATCTCATCATTTTTTAGCGGTGTATTTACCTTCTACGATATATTTGTGATACAACATGGTAAAAGTTTATTAAATACTTAATCTAATAATTTTTGGACACTGAATCGCTAGTCATATCCTTGAATCGAATGAACTAATGTGCACGGGGAAAAACATGTACAGTTTTACAGAGTACGAACGTAGTAATATTTTTCTCATTACTTGCTAAGGCTATGAACGGCGTTCATGGACGCGATATGATAAAACTTCAATATAGGAATTAGAAACTACTTGAATGTTTTGACACTTATATAACAAAATTATCGATGTATAAATAGTTAATTTTATTACGTTATAAGGTGTTTCCTTCTGAAATCAACTCTCTTTCTTGTCTAGCTGTCACCCTTAGATGATATGTTAGACGATTGAGGAAGGCTAAACCGTTCGATCACAAAAAAATAGTTACAAACTCATTGCAGGTAGGTAGGTATTGAATTTTCATAGGTAAAAACAAAATATTGCTACTCTCTCTGTAATGGCAAGCCTGGTCGTTTCACCATTGGATTCGTGTAAGGGTCACCTACTTACCCCAATGTTCGTAAAACCCCAACTTCCAAACCATAGCCTTCCATCGGCATGGAGACAAGTCAGAACGATGAGAGGCGGTCCTCGCACGTTTCCTGGCGGAGTGACCAAATGACATTGGAAGAGAATACAAGAGCAAAAATCCAAGCAACTCCTCAAAGCCCGCCTCCTAAGAGAACGAACTTTACGAAATGTGGAAGCGAGCATAGCTCAGAGTAGCCACGACCAATCTTGAAAAGCCCTGGGAAAAGTCTGCCAAAGCCCCTACTTTGTTCGCCATTATGGCTGACAAGCAGCTCCAAGCCTTGGCCGACAGGTTTTAGAAGCCCGGGGGAATCGATCTCTGGACTGAGAAAGATGGACCGAAAAGCCTCTCTTTCGATGGAAGCTCTCCGTTCGGAGCGCGACGCCGTACAGTAGGGTTAACAACATCGATGTCAATGATGCGAGGTCGTCCCGCTCACAATAGGTCAATGAATCGACTCCGGCCAGGCAAAGGTATAGTTCTTCATCCTCTAATCAACAACAATCAGAGAAATACTCCAAAGTGACAAGAAGAGCAAGAAATAGTAATGATACTCAGAAATCAATTGATTTCACAAGAAGAGTGAGAAATAATAATGATACTCAGAAATCAACTGATTTCTATACAAGGTGCCAAATAAATTCGCTTGTGAGTTCTAATTCTAATATGGTAAAAGATGACGATTCATATACTTCCGACATGGCGTATGATATTTTACTCTCGAATGGATTATGTGAATTGTTTTTACTTTACCAGGTTATGGTCACAATGAAAATTTCCAATATCTTAGTAATAATTGTATAGATCTACATTTCAGAGTTCGAAGGGTTTAATTTTCTAAGTGCCAGAGTTTTCCAGGGTTTTTGGTTTCTGAAACGACCCAGTATCTTGAAAAATGTTCGAATGGTCTATATGTATGGCTTTTGTGAATTTTTTTACTTGTCCAGGTTCTGGCCACAATGAAATTTTCTAGGTTGTTTTGAATATAATATGCCAGTTCTGTGTATGATAAAAATGATTCAAAACCACCTATTTTCTAGTCAAGCTCAAGGAAAAACATGGGATAGAAATTTGAGATGCCTCGTATGGGTTCACCTCTCAAAGTTCCTACGTCATAGTTCCTCCACGCTCTGCTGGTTTTCGAGGCTTTTGAATGATTCATAACCTTACAATTTCCTGAAACATCTTGAATCTACGCCATCTGTGAATTATCTTTACTTAATTGGATTGTGGGGACAATGAGCTTTTCTGGGGACATGCTCTAGGTATTTTCAGTGCCGTCGAAGTGAGAAAAAAACCTTAAAAAATTGTTTGGATCTACGAATCTATATCTTCTCTGTTTTTTTCCTTCATTTGATTCCAATGAAAATGATTTTTCCTGACTAATATAATATGCCCTCCAGCCCATTTGTCTTAGTTACCCATATAATATGCCCCTCACTCCTGGCTATAGTTTTTGTGCAAACATACTATACTAATGCTTTTTTTTTCAACTTCAATCCACCGTGGAGAAAACTATAGATCAAAATTATATCATGTGAAAAGGCATTGATATATTGTTAATTTGTTTGACTATGCGAAATAGGATATATTCCCTCTTTTTTTAGAAAAATTCCTCATATTAAATTGTCGGTCAAGTCTTAATTTCTTAATCAATTAAACGTGTTACATTTCACTTTCTTCTGATAGCATTGTGAATTTGTAAATATGATCTGTAGGGATTCTTGTGATTCCAAAAATTTTCGAAAGATTCGACGATGTTTCAGTGAATGGAAATGAGTGGTTGTATTTTCTCTTGGAGGAAGTGAATGGTTTAGCAGAATATCTTCTCCAGCAACTTAAAGAAGCCACACGGTTGACATTGGAAGGTTCTTCAAAAGGGACAACGAATCCCATCCTTAGTTTGTTGCCTGGCCCCAAAGGGTCAAGTTGGTTATCAATTCCCAGGAGTAAAATAGGCATTTTGATTTTCTCTTGAATTTACTTTGTATTTGCATTCCAGGAGATCTCGTTGTTCAGACATCTCAAGGAGTTTATTCAGTTTTTGTTGGTGCTGGAACGGATCCGTATGAAGTGATTACTAGTGCAGTAAAGTGAGAACCCTTTCCATGTTTCAACTTTCATATTTAATTTTCTCTCTTTTGGATCTTCTCAGATTTTAGTATCAATGTTATATGATTAGAATCAATTATTGATAACGCAGGGCTATTGAGAGGCATTCTAAAACGTTTGCCCATCGTGAAAGAAAGACGGTATTTTCTCATGGAATTGAAGTTTGGCTCTTTATTAGTGTTTGACTCTGTTTTGTGTGTTAAAAATTTTAGCTCGCCTTGAATTCTGATTGAGAATGACACATATTCTCGTATTGTTTTACTAAGTCATTATAAGTTCTCATTGGTTCTCTGTAGTCTTATGATTTGGATATTTCTCTTGCAGTTATTTAATATACTCAATTGTCTTGGGGAACGCATTTTACACAGATGTCACTGCCTAGGGTGTAAAACAATGTTTGGAAAGGTTTATTATTTTTCCAGCCCCCTTTTATGTTCTATAATCATATATTAACTCTTGTCAAGATGTAGTTACATGATGACCTTATCCTAAGGCTCCAATTCCAAATGATTATGATTTTTTTGTATTCCTTTAATAGTCTAGAGAAAGGGGGCACCCCTCCAAAGTTTCTGATTCTTGATGATGGCTGGAAATCTACTGAAATGGACCCTAATTCAAAGCCTTCTCCAGATGGAAATATAGCAAGGTAGGTTTGAACATATTTTTTCTACAAATATGATATTTGAAAACAATAATTCTATCTTTCTTAGAAATCTAAAGATAATTTCCATACTCTTTATTTAGTTGTATGCTCCAAACCCAACATTCTAGCACTTGCCTCATGAATTCATAAGTTACATTCTTTGTTTAGTGACTAGTCGATATACTCAAACTATCATTTGTGTATGCAGACTACTTACCTCCATAGTTAACTTGGCACGCTACTTTGTTCTGAATTTATATTAAATTTGTATGATTCTAGGTACATTTATGTTTGACATGAGTCTTTTCTCAAAGTGGCAATGCTGGATCTTTCTTCCCATTTCTCCAGTATTTTGCAAGTGGTAATGTTGGATTTTTTCTTCCAGATTATCTATTTTCTAATTAGGTCTCAAAATATAAGGTCTCCTTTGTCTATCAATTCTGAGAATATTGAGCTTTTAAGTTGTCAATGATTCCTTAAGAGGATTGTTTTATATTATTTTCTATTTAGCGCACACTTCATTGTGGAAATTAAGTGTTCAATCCCATGTTTTTTGCATAAACATCATGTCTCAAGAGTAGTCCCTCTGCTCTGCTAGTTTGTAAAGTTTGAATGTTTATTGCGTCATTCATTTGTGATTTGTACAATGAGATTGTGCATTTTGTAGAGTACTTTACCCTTGCTTCAAGTATTCTAACATGACATTCTACCAGTGATAGAAACTCTAATTTGACATATTATACCAGTAATATTTTACTGTCAATAATGTGCACTAAGAGGAAAGTGTGAAGCAGCGTTAGTATAAGTAGCGTGACAATTTTTTGTGATTCTATTCAATGTTATATTTGCATCCAAGTATGGTTGTTTTGTTAATGTTTCCTTCCAGATTTTTGCTTTCATTCAAATGGAATTTATTCATATCAAGCATGTATTGAATCTTGAACCACTTATTCTAGGGTCACTAAATTATTTCATCTAATGCAGGGGTTAGCCAACAACATCTCTTTTGCTCCCATTGGACTGATCAAAATGTTCAACTCCGGAGGAGCTATTAGTGCATATGAGTTCGATCCAAACACCTCAACAGTCTATTTGAAGGTTCGAGGTTGCGGGGATTTTGGAGCATATTATTCTGTGAGGCCACAAGCTGTCTATGTGGATTCTAATCAGAAAGAATTCAATTATGAAGAGGAATGTGGTCTGGCCACTATCACATTGAGAGTTCCAAAAATAGAATTATATCTATGTCACATCAGAATTGACATATAAATGTTTTAACTAGTTTATATTTAGGTGCTGCATAGTTCCCTACTCAATGGGCATCCTGAAAATGTTTACTGGTTTGAATGCAAGAAGTATGATGCCCTCAAATTCACAATAAGGAAAGAAGTTTTAACGTTAGTTCGGTATCCTAGAGAACTAAATTTAAGGACTAGCGTTGTGACTTGTCATGTCTATTATCTTCAGTGCCTCGTAATCTCAATTAGGATCGCAAGGCCATTTGGAAGTTCCATAATTTTTTTTTTCATGTCTGGCATGTGTTGGGCTTCATTTTAATGTTTCTTTGATGTGGTTCTCATATGGATCATTTTGTGATTGAGTTTCCTGTGTTAGTTATACAAGTGCATCATACATTCATACTTTTATGTTATAGGTGCATCTTACATTTAGACTTGTAATTGAGTTTATTGTGTGATTTATATAGGTGCATGTTACATTTAGATTCTTATATTATATTTTTTTGCATGGTATCATCATCGCAGGAGGGTAATTGACATTTTTTAAGTATCAAGAGTTTTACATTTGAATTTATATTTTTTTTTTTCAACAAGTTGACACATAAAAGGTAGAAATGTATGTTTTATGTGGAAAGAAATTTTTACACTATACAACATGTTCTATACCTCTTATTATATTGTGCTAAGAGACAAACTCCATCCCT
Organism: Pinus tabuliformis; assembly: GCA_031772625.1. Lineage (NCBI taxonomy): Eukaryota > Viridiplantae > Streptophyta > Pinopsida > Pinales > Pinaceae > Pinus > Pinus tabuliformis. The sequence continues at coordinate 1,440,775,098 of CM062820.1, forward strand.
AGCTAAGCATCGAAGGGAAGTGATACTCTCACTCTCTTTTATAAGTGACACATAGGTTTCATAACAACATATATATATTGCTTAGATATATGGATCTGCACTCTATCTATCTGATAAAAAATGAATTTAGAAAGACACGAGAAGTAAAACAAAACTGCCTGATCCAACTTTAGCACTGTATCTCTAACCTGAAATAAAACGATAAACTTATCCTATTCTAAGGAAGTTGTGCATGCCTTTGGTTTGAGTAGATTGTTTGATTGTATTACATTTAACATTTAGATTTATTTTTTCATTCAAATTTGGCTATAATTAGATCACCTAACATATCACATTTTTTTCATTTATGTTCTTCTTCCATATGTGTTACCAACTTATGGTGTTTCCTTTGCAGCATTTGGTGCAAATGCTAGTATATATATTTTTTCTTTTTATCCAAAGAAGAAAGAAATTGGCATAATTAAGAGCTTAGTTACGATTATTGTGGGTATTGCCAAGTTAATTTACAAATATATTTACTTGAGAGTTTTCAAGACTTAAAAGCATTATAACAATATTCATAATTACAAAAATATTTTTCAAATCAATAGAATTCATTATGTTACCAGTAAAAAAAAAAAATTTAAATAAGGAAGTTAATAACCATTCTATCCATAATAACTCTAATTGACAAAATCCATAAAATTGAACAAAAAAACCTTATGAAATAAATAAATAATTCTCATCTTAACCCTACATCTAAAGGGAAAAAACGAAAAACATCTAAAGAAAAGAACCTGAGAATTAAGACTTTATCGGTCTGAATTGTGTTTTTACAAATTAATTTATGAAGCTTCAGCACGTTTCAAGACACTTAGTATTTTGAAGTTTGATAGAGGAAGAATATGAAATACAAACATGTCAAATAATTAATTTGAGTTAACTTTAACAAAAGAATGGCAAACAGAAAAGCACATTTCTAGATTCTCACTGTTTATTCCTCTAAATACAGATAACTATATAATTTACTTGTCAGTATTTAGTGTAGGATATTCATAATTTTACACTAAATTTATTAATTAGTTGTATTTGAAAATTTTAATTTAGTTAAGTTTTTTCTTAATTTTATATAATTGAGATTTTCTCTGCACTAACTAAATTATAAAACTAAAATTCTTTATCTATTAAATAATAAAATAGAGAAATTTTTTTGCTTATTTAAATATTTTAAATAAAATGTCTATATGGGGTAGCTCACTCAAGCGGCAAGGGTCGTGGAAATGAAGTCTCATCGAACCGGAAGTCTTGGATTCAAATCTTGGACTACCCCTCCCCACATAAGGGTACACAATGGACATGTAAATCAGAGAGTCCCGCCCGAGCTTACAAAAAAAAATATATTTTAAATAAAATTACTTATCCAAAACACTAAAACTTATCTTGATTATATATATATATAAATATTCCTAATTTCATGTAGTACACCGCGAAATAGATGCTAGTGAAGACTTTGGTAAAGACATTAACCGAAATATTGAAATAATATCTTTAATATTGCTTTGTATTACGAAATGGAAATTTTATGACTATTTTCTGAGTGCGTTCTATAATATGTGAAAATGGTCCATTAATATGTATTTATATCAAATTTAAAATATTTTAATTCTTAGTTTATTATGGGTTTAGTCAATTTTTCCTGAAGCATCATAGATCTAGTATTAAAACAGATTTATATTATTTTTCATCTGTTACATGTTAATTTTATGTTCATCAAGAAATAAATTATTTGAAAATTCAGTATTGAATTGTTTTGATAATTATATATAGAGTAATCAAATTTTTGGAAGTAGAAATATTTTTTTTAATTTAGGTCCTTGTAAGAACATAATATATCTGGAGTTAACATAGATATCTATTCATTTTTCATCTTCAGCCATTTTAAATACTTAATGAATTATACATAACATCTCACTTATTTGAGCAAAACTATATTCAATTTTTTTTTAAATAATAAATTTGAAGTTACAAATTTTGTTCGTTAAGGGGCATCGAAATAATTTCTTTTTATTAATAGTTTGTGAAATTTATGGTTTCATCTCCATCCTAAGAATTAAATGAATTATAGAAATTCCTTTCAGAGAAATAATTTTTTTTTCAATTGCTTTTTCTCGTAAAATTCATATAAAATTATTTGATTCAAATTGAGCATTGAAATATTTCTATTTATAGTGATCATTTTTTTCATAGTATTTATTTTAAATTATTTTTCTCCATGTATGGAATGGTTTGTACAATAAATAATTGATTTCCATTAAAGCAAATGGAACTCACATAGAGAAATTAGGATATAGTGCAACAATACATAATACAGTAAAAATCAAACTCTATTGATAAATAAAATAATAGAGTACTATAAAACATGTACGCTAAAATGGTGGTAATTATTTCTGAAGGTAAAAGAATGGCAGTTACACACCATGACAAAAGTTTTTCCAACATGTAAGAATAATGACCTTTTAACATAAGGAAAAAAACCTATAGGTACAAGACCCTAAGAAGGTGAAGCACAACTCATTTTGAGCCCGAAGTGATAAGTTGGTATATGAAATTTCCATGGTCGTAAATTTTTCATATAATGTCCTTTTGGGTTGCACAATATCACATTGGATAGAACTATCCTATGATTAAGACTTTTGGCTATTGGCTATGAGTAGAGAATGCCATGGGAATACCTAGTCCCCCTAATTTTCAAAAAGCATCCTGTAGGTCCAAAAAAAGAACCCCAAAATTTTGGGACCCAAAAAACCATAGAAAAGCTACCAGGAAGATAGAGAATCCTTCAACTAGCGGAAGAGGTGTGTGGTCACAAATATTGACCTAGATTTTTCTTGTCCCCTTAGGAACCAATGGTCTCAATTTTGTCAAATTCCCTCATGAGAATGGGAACAATTGCTACACTTGGAATTTGGTGAAATAACTTTGTTGCGGAAGAAGCTACCCTACCTGGACAACCCAATAGATTTGTATGTTCTCTGAATGTACATTCTTCATCATATTTACCATGATATGATCCACTATAACCTATTAAATGCATTTAGGATTGAATTATAGAGGTCAATTTATCAGCTACCTTCAAAGTGTCCAATAGAGGTGGAAAATATTGTCCCAACAACTTTACAATGGATATTCGGTGTTGAGCAAGGAAAGAAGGAATGCCCAATTCAAAAGTTTTTTATCTGATATATTTTGTGATTGTTTGAAGTCCATATCAGAGTGGTATCAACTTCTTATTGGGGTATATGAGGTGCATTTTCTGTAAATCCAACCATATCATATCACCAACCTAAAACTTGTGTGGAACCCAATGTGGGTCATGTTGGTATTTTTACTTGGTAGTAGGTTTTTGTAAGATATCATGGAATTTTTTCCAAGGTGATGGATATTTTCTACTAATTCCTCTACTCTATCCACTTGATATTTAATCTTCTAAGACTCTACCAGTAAAGATGAAATGGAAGTGCTACATAAATTAGGGCCAATGGTTCGAACCCCAACCACACGTGAGAAGGATTGTTGCCAATAAAGATGTGGAGGTATCAATTATATCTACTCTGAACATATAGAAGGATTTCATTCCATGAACATGGATTCATGGAGTCATACATGTGCAAGATATCTACAATCATCTTGTTCAATAATTTTGTTTTTGCATCCATTTGGGAATGAAAGTTTGTTGATTTGGTAAACTTGGTATTCATTACAGACCATAGGCTATACCAAAATTTTTTGAGCAACCCACTATCCCTATCTATGATAACGATCTACGGTAGCCCAACATTAAACAGGACATGCTCACAGAAATGGACTATGCTATTGTTCTTGCATGATGCCTTATCATCCTATAGAACTTAGTGATAACCACAAACACATAATTATTAGCATGCCTACTAGAGGATAAACATGACAAATAATCAATGGATGGTAAATCCCATGACTTTTATGGGATAGATAGACAGGTGTTAAATTCCTTCCTTTTTATGGGTATTTTAGAAATGGCATAAGAAGTGTATGGTTTAATAAATCGGTGGACATTGTATTGAAGGTTTAGTTATTGCAAATATTTTTGAAGTGGTATTATTTTCTTCTCCCCACTTAAGTTCCTTACTGCAAGACTATAATGTGCATCCCAAATCATCTTTGTATCCTCAGTTGAAGGAACACAAATATGTCTCATGTAGCAGAAGAGAATGTCTTGGAGGTGGAAGTTTAGAACGTGTTTACCTCGTATGAGCTTATGCTACATAGAAAAAAAGTTATGTGACTATTGCCTAAGTATGAAATCCCAAAGGTCCCATTCCCACAAGAGTTAATATTTTTTTAGCACAAGAACTAAGGGTCGACTGAGGAAGTCTAGACCATGGTTGTTGTAGACCTCCTTGTAATTTATGTCTAAGTGGGATTTTTGTAGGTATGCGAACCAATTTTTACGGTGTTCATTCCGTAACATTCCTTGAGCCTACGTGAATTTCATAGGCCTATTATCAAACTAGATGATTGTCTCCTACCAAAAAATACAACATTTTCACTCTCAACATGCCTGCATATTGGAGTACATCGCCTAGGAATAGATGGGGTATTTATGGATGATTATTAGAGAGAATTTCATTGAGATAGACTATCAGATATCCTTTATGAGTGGGAACTACACCAATAGCATAGGTAGAGACATTTATCTCAGTCTCAAATGTTTGTCATAGGCCTAGCAGGGTAAGGATTAGTAAAGAGAAGAGACATTACTTTGAATTGTTAAATTCTTTCTATTGTTCTTTAGAATAGGAAAACCTAACATTATCTCCACCCTTCATCGCTTGACTTTCCAAGCGATATGAAAGAAACACAAAAAAATCCTTCCATAAATATTACCAAGGTTCGAGAAGTTCTCGAGATATGTTACATTCCTTGGGGCTCACTAATCCTGGATGATTTAGTTCTTGGTTTGGTTCACAAGCACCTTGATTTCATCCACGATGTTTTCGAAATATTTAATTTGATACATAAAAGATGATAATTTATCCATATTGACATACAACTTGTGTTATTCAGTGCCGCTTTGGATGAGTTAAAAGTATTGAAAGTGTTCTTCTTAGGTTATACTAAAGATGCAAATGTCATCTAATTATATAATCACAAAAGAGTTTGTGAATAGCCCCATGATATGATCCGTTATCATTTTCAAGGTTGTTAGAGAATTATTTGATCCAAAGGGGATGACAAACCACTCAAAAAATTTAATTATATTTGAAGGTTGTCTTCACATAGGGTATTTTTTAAGTTAGTGCAACGAGATTAGGATTATTAATGTTTTATAATGGTTTTCATAAAAAATAACAAAAAAAGTATATTCATTTTTTTATATGGTAGCCAACATATATTTTTTTAAACTATGTGCAGATTTAAGGTTAAATAAAAAATGAATTACACATCTCCCTCATACTGGGTTGTAGAATGTACCTCATTTTGAAACACATATGATCTTGAAATAAACTAGTTCATATGAATATTCAAATATTTATATTAAGTTCCATATTCAAATATTTTTAAAAAATATAAGAATTACACACTCTCTCTTCATATATAGAAATATTTATATTAAGTTCCATATTCAAATATTTCTAAAAAAAAGAATTATACACTCTCTCTTTATATATAGAGACCTCTCCCTAAAATTCATATAATACTATAATACTTATCATGGACATGAAAATATCTTATTTATGAATGAGAATAAAAATAAATTATTTTAACCACTTTTTCTTCTTACAATATTGTAAGATCAACAATAAACTAAGCTGGCTCTTAGAGCAAGATTGTGTTTTATAATGATTTTCATTAAAAATAACCAAACATATTTATTCATATTTGTTTCATATTATACCTCATACTAAATTTTAGTTAATAAAATATTCTTTTTTCTTTTAAAACTGAGATGTGTAACTTTGAAATTAAACACATTAAAGTTTACACAATTCGCTCATTCTACAATGTAATATATAATAATATAATGTCTAATTTTATTATGACAAAATACAAATTAAATAAAATATAACTAAATAAAATATAACTAAAAATGTAATATATATTTAGAAAATGTAATAATACCTTTTACAAATCAATATAAAAAATATTATAAAATTTATTTTATTTTTAAAATGTAACAATAGATTATATTTATTGTATTTATAACTTTGTAATAGATAAACTTAATACAATATTAAAATAAATAAGAAAAAATTTAATATAGATTAAATAAAAAAAATTATACATTAATAAAGATATATATTTAATTATTTTTAACTAAACTATAATATCGACCATGAAAATTAATATAAATTGATAAATTACATACAGATAAGTCTATTTTAACGTTATTTTTTAAACTATTAAAAAAAATCACGCGGATTAATTTTAAAAGCGAAATACATTGTTTTTAACAAGATGGTAGCATTCATCCCACTTATATATCATAAGTATCTCTACCCAATATAGTAACATACATAATTAATAATATAATATTAGAAAAGTAAACCTAGTTTAAATAAAACTGGTTTTCAAACCTAAATGAAAAATATAAAAATAAAATTATAGGTTTAATATATTTAATATCTATGTAAATAAGTTTATTGAGCTTTGAATGTATGATGATTGAGATGATTGAGTGTATTGTTAAAGAAATGTTTGATGTTAAAGTTATTGATTTAAAAGGCATCGGTATTTCTATCTACAGAATTAAAAAGAACACTCTTGTAGATATGTCAGTGGAACCTAGCCATATTAGTTGTGGGATCGAGTGTTATCTTTTCGACCTAGTTTCTATTATTTTAAGTGACATAGTTATCTCATCATGGCTATATTGCTAGCATGATTTATTTCATCCGCATATATGTTGCTTGAATGCTATACAAGAGAGTTTGCATGTGGCTAAGATGAGTTGACACATTTAATCATGGTGTGCTTCTATGAGTTCTCCCAATCATGCTTAGTTCTAGATACTATCTTATACATGATTGTTATGTGTAAGTTGTGGTTTAGGTTAGAATAGAAGACCATTTGTGGAATGGTGGGTCAAGAGGTGGTGAGTATGATGGTTGAAGATATCACTATCTATTCATTGTAAATTGAATATGTGATGCACTCTCTCCATGGATACCTAATGGATTATTTGAGTCATTAATCTATAGTACTCTAGTAACATAGTTATTGATCAAATGATACCTGGTTTCTTGAAGTAGCAAAAAATTGCCAGATTTTCAAAAGTGGTGATGTTAGAATACACTTCTTTTTATCATATTTTTGACACTTTAAATTTTCTTATGTATAAAGTATGAACATTTTTTTTCGATGTTAGTGATTTTCATGCTGATTTTGAAAAGTGTTGATGCAGCATCAACACATTTTTTTAAATGTTTGTGTTTTTCATGCTGATTTTGAAAAGTGTTGATGCAACCTCAACACATATTTTTAGAGGGCTTATTTTTGACACTTTAAATTTTTTGTGAACATTTTTTTCTGATAGTGATTTTCATCCTAACATTGAAAAGTGTTGATGAGCCTCAACCCTTTTTGTTTAGAGGGCTTAGTTTTTGCACTTTAAATCTTCTAATGAATTAAGTGTGGATATTTTTTTAAATGTTGGTGATTTTCATGTTAGTAATAAAACATAAAATAATAATAATAATAATAATAATAAAAACATGACAAAAAAAATCAAATACAAATAAATATATAAAAAAGGGAAAAAAAAACAAGAAAACCTTTTAAAATGTAAAAAAAAAACATAGAAAAAAAAATAAAACAAACAAACAAACAAACAAACATAAAGCATGACAAAAATAAAAATAATAAAAACATGTTAGTAGTAGAAAAACAAAAAAACAAAAAACAAAAAAAAACCATAACAAAAATGAAAAATATAAAAATAAAAATATAAAAGCATAACCAACAAAAAAAAACATAAAACATGTTAGTAATAAAACATAAAAATAAAAATACAAAACATGACAAGAAAAAATCAAATACAAAAATTATATTAAAAAGAAAAACAAAAAACAAAAAAAAAAAACAAAAAACCTATAAAAATGTAAAAAAAACCAAAATTAACTTGTAAAAATAAAAAATATGAATAGAAAACGAATGACAAAAAAAAAAAAGATTAAAAAAAAAGAGTTTAAATAAAAACAAATTGATAAATTAAAAAACATTTTTTTTAACTTAAAAGAATAATTAATAAAAAGAAACTTCATTACAAAAAACTTAAAATAATTACCAAAAAAAATTGAGAAAAAAAATAATTAAAATAAAAAATAAAATGTTTAAATAAAAAAATTTAAAAATAAAAACTTAATAATTATTTTCTTAAATTAAAATCATAAAAATAAAGAAACAAAATAAATAAATAAAAAAGAAATAAATTATAAAAATTTCAAATGAAAATTATTATTATTATTATTATTATTAACCATTAAATAATAATTAAAAATAAAAACAATTTAAAAAACACAATTAAAAAAAAACAAAAGATAAAACAATTTAAAAAAAAAAACAAGTAAAAAAACAATTAAAACAAACAAACAAACACAATCAAAAAGACAAAAACAATTAAAAAAGACAATTTGGAAAAAAAAATTACAAAAAAAAAAAACGATTTAAAAGTAAACAATAGAAAAAACAAAAAAAAAACAGCAATATGAAAAAAAACAAACAATATAGAAAAACTATTAAAAATAAAATAAAATAAAACACAGTTAAAGAAAAAAAATAATTAAAATGAACACAACCCGCTCCACCAACCGACCCTCGTCCCCTCCCCATCGTCGACCCTCTGTCTCCCTTTCCTCCCCTCTCCTCCCCCACCCGACCTCCACTCCACACCACCCCCCTTCCTCACCCGCCTCTATTGTCCCCCTTACCCGCCATCCCTTCCCAACCGGGCCCCTAGTTAGCGACCAAGCGGAATAGGCCTGCAACCTCTTCATTGCTAGCAGGGGGCCCGGGTGGGGAGGGGAGCGAGTTAAGGAGGAGAGGGAGAGGGCGGAGGGGTGTGAAGGGCTGTGGGTTGGTGTGGAGGTCGGGTTGGGGAGTCAGGGGAGCGACCGAGGGTGGAGAGGGGAGGGTGCTCGCATAGCAGAGGGAGGGAGAGAGGAGGGGGGTGGACAGGGGGTCAGGTGGAGGAGGGGAGAGTGGAGGGTGGAGGGGGAAGAGGGGCAGAGTGTAGGGGAAAATGAGGGAGAGGGAAGTGGAGGTCCGAGGGTGGCAAGGGCAAGGGTGCTCGGGGAGGACAGAGGGCGGAGAGGGGACGGATGGGGGGTGGAGGTAGGATAGGTGGGGGGAGCGGGGAGGGGGAGAGCGGACGGGGGTTCAGTTGGGGAGGCGAACGGGGAGGGGGAGCGACAGGGTGCTACGTATGTATTAATTATTTAATTATTTATTTATTTTTTAATTGTTTATTTTATCTATTTTTTAATTGTTCTTTTATATTGTGTTTTTTTGTTTATTTATTTTATTGTTTTTTATTTTTATTTTTTTAAATTGTCATTTTTATTGTTTATTTTCAAACTGTATAATTTTCATTTGTTTTTTATTTTTAATTATTTATTTCATTTTTTTTAATATTTTTAATTTTAACTTAGGTTTTTCTTGGTTTGTTTTGATTTTTTTTTCTAATTTTTAAATTTAAATATTTTTTATTTTATTTTTAAATTTAAATATTTTTTTTATTTTATTTTTTAAATTTAAATAATTTTCATTTTCATTTTTTTATAATTTCAATTTTGAATTTAAATATTCTTAATTTTAATTTTAAATTTAATTTTTTAAGGGTTTTGCATTTTTTTTCTTAGTTTTAATTTATGTTTTGGTAATTATTTAACATTTTTTAAAAGATGTTTTATTTCTTTTTTAACTTCTTTTTTAATTAATTTTTTGTTTTATTTATTTATTCTTTATTTAAATTTTTCAAGTTCATTTTGATTTTTTTTTTTTTTTAATATGAAATTTAATTTATTTTTTATCATGAATTTTCCCCTTCTAGTTGAGCCTCTAGATCGTAGGGGATTTTTTATTTTTTATTTTTAATATTGTATTTAATTTTTATTTATTTTTAATTGCATTTTTATTTGTTTTTTATTTTATTTTAGTCTCTTTTTTTTTCTATTCTTTTCTTTTTTAAATTTTACATGGTATGGTTAAATTTTTTTACATTTGATATTCTTTTTTTAATGTCACTACCATATATTTTGTATATTCGATTTTTTTGTCATGTTTTTTTTTTTTTTTTTAATACATGTTATTATTTTTTATTTATATTTTTTTCTGATATTTGAATTTTTGCATGTCTATATAATTTTAATATTTGATTTTTTTTGTCATGCTTTTTATGTTTTTTTAACTTTTTTTTTTCTCAACATTTGAATATATATATATATATATATATATATATATATATATATTGTAGTGTATGTGTTAATGCTTGGCTAGCAAGTTGATCCCATTATCTGCAATTTGATAGTTAATTTTAAATTTTTCATTATAATGAATCAAGTGTACCCCACAATGAGTTAATATCATGGTTGGTCTTTAAGTTTTCATAGCAATTGGTTGAGCTCACTTACACTACGTTTCAATTTAATAGTTGATTTTTAATTTTTTTCGCAATGTATGAAGTTGTCTTAGGCTAAGATTTCAAAATCATTATACATTTAGCAATTAAAAAAATTACTCTTGGTATAATAACTCTTTCATCAAGTGTCCATTTTTAATGTTTTTTTAGTCATAAAATTTTTCCATAATGTCATGCTTAAAATATTTTGAAAATTTAAGATTTTTTTGTAGTCATAATCTTTGGTTTTAATTCCACGGTTGAAAATTTGTCAACATTTTTAATGTTTTTTTTAAGTCATGATATTTTATCTTTAATTTTATGGATGAAAACAATTATAAATAATTTTTCTTAGCACCATGGTTGAAAATTGTTGGAATTTTAAGGTTTTTTAAAGAAGTGATATTTTAAATTTAATGTCATGCTTAGAACCCATTAGAATTTTAAGGTTTTTCAAAGACATGATATTTTATCGTTAATGTAATGCTTGAAAAACATTGGAAATTTGAAGTTTTTCAGAGTCACGATATTTTGTTTTTAACGTCATTACTAAAAAATGCTGAAAATGTACCCTAAAAAAATTTTATTCCAGCATCAACACTTTTCGATTTCAAGCTAGTTTTTACACCAAACAAAATGAATTTTACTACTTTTTGTTGTTATTTTTAAAAAATATTGAAAATTTACTCTTAAAAAAAAAAGAGGAAGACGAAATTATTTCAGCATCAACAGTTTTCAATTTCATGGTGTGTTTTCATGTTTTTTTGGATCTTTGGGCTCTAATACCTGTTTTTGAGGTAATAGTTGCCATTTGATCGGTAACTATGTTTACTATGTTGCTTCTATTTTGAATCAATGCAATGTATCCTTTATCTTTCTATCCAATTGTGCTTTTGGGTCTTACAATTCACTATGGCTCTACACTCTTGCCACCATGGAAACGCTCCAACTCATTAGACCAAGGTGGAGCTCACGACACACAATGATGGGAAGCCATTTCATAACTCCTTTCTACCTACACTAAAACACCTCCTTCAAACATGAAGTGACTAGCTTATGAGAGAAAGAGCATGTCACTCTAATGAGAAATTGAACTTCATGATTAAGCATCTCATTCTAGGCAAACAAACCAATAGAACCTAGGACCCCATATTCCATTATACCCTTGAACTCTCCCAATACACTCAAACTTTTGTAGCTTATGCTCTTCTCGCTAAAGATGTAGACAAATTAGAGCTGAGAAAGGATCTCGACAAATTGGAAAAGTGAATTCGCTACCCTCATATCTGAAGCTACTCTATTCTTCAATGATAGCCCCATCAATCTCGAGAAACCCTTTGGGACATTACATGGTTTCTTGTTATAAATATTTTGTTAACTTTTTGTTTCTAGCATATAATGGTTTAAAACCAACTCAAATTCAATCAAATTTCAATATGATAAATGGATCTAAAAAATATTCTCAACACTCTTGATAATAATAAGAATAACTAGTTTATCCACACTACACAATCCAAAACTTTTTGTCACTCTTATCTAAACACCTACTTAAATTGAACATAAAAAACATCTTTCATAACTTTTATAGTGCTGCAAAATTCTATTAATCTCTGAATCTTACTTTAACATTTTATATATATGAAACAACATTTATGTCATATTTTAATACACGTTATAATATACATTATTTTAATATATAAAAACCAATATATAAAAAGGACTAAAATTGAGATAACTCGCAAGTGTTCTTAGTTTAGTTTTTTAACCCATGTTATTTTCATATGGATGACCTGAATTTCAACTTACGCCATAACAGATTTCATTCACACATATACCCTCTTTCCATGGGTTTCCACAAAGAACATCTTAGAATTGATAATTCATAACCTCTTTCGATATGTTTTCACCATTAATATATTTTGAATGTAAGGATGTTTAACCCACAACGTAATTTTAACATTCCACAATTTATGTTAAAATGGCTGGATGGGAAGGAAAAAAACACATTAATTTGGAAGACAGAAGAAAGGATCTTCGAGCGTTGTTATATATTTTCGAATATAGTAATCCAAAAAACGACTTGAGTTGAGATGAATAGCCTCACACATATTTTCATTTCTTAAAAAGACCTATAACGTTATTTCATTTTTTATTCTTTTTAAATAACGGCATATAAGTACGACCATAAAAAACAAATGCAGAATTAATGAAAAAACTATTTATAACTTGTCACTTTATAAAATCACATTTATAAATGGATGTCATCGGAGTGAAAAATCATTTGTTTTGGAGGCAATTCTTTCAGCCAGTGTGGAGCCATTATTCTTAGAGATTTTAGTATATTAATCATGTGGGTCTTCCCCCGATTTTAATATATGAATCATGTGGGTCTCCCACCATTCCGTTCGAGAGGTACAAAGGGTTTAATATATTAATCATGTGTGTCTCCCACCATTCCGTTCTGAGAGGTACAAAGGGTTTAATATATTGATCATGTGGGTCTCCGCCCGTTCCGTCCGAGAGGCACAAAAAACCCTTGAGAACTATAGCTTATACGACTTAAACAATATCAACGTATTTGAAACATTCCTTGAGAACTATAGCTTATACGACTTAAACTGTATCAACGTATTTGAAACATTGCTTTAGATGGTTTTACATAGAAACCAAGGCAAATGAAAAATTGTTAGAAATGGAAAAAGCTAAACTTAGATTATTGTTATGGTGATGATAGGATTGGGAGTCTAATTTTAAATCTCAGATCCTAATATCCAAGTAGTGTTTCAAACCACCTCATTGTGTGAAAGCTTATATGTACTAAGTTGTTCTCTTGATTGAGTATGCAATAGAACGAGACTATATTGTATGAGTGTTTTTACACTCTCCAGGTATCTCACCTGGAGAGTCGCTTAGTTAATAAATCCAATTTTTATCATGGTATCGGAGCTGTAGGAAAGAGAAGCCTCTACGTTGAGTTGAGGAATGCGACGTCGTCATAGGGGGGCTAAAGAGTAGTAAGCGACGATACTCTTTGGCTCTTCACCCATTTTATTTTGTTGCATCATCGTAGAATTTTGGTGTGCCTCTGCGACGGATCGTCGTAGGATTCTAGTGTACCTCAGTGGCTAGTCACAGATTCGAGGTAAATAGCAGCGACAATTGTGTTGCGTTTGCTTTTAAGGCTGCGTGTACCTGGACGCTGTGTGGAAAATCGTGGACTGCGTTTTATTTTGAGGAGGCTACCTATAAAAGGGGAAGATCGCCCTAGCCTTGCCGCGTAAGGAGCCCAGCCTTGCTACGTGAAGGAGTAGGTGGATGTGGTGGACAACATTGCGTGTTGTTTGAGTCTATTAGGGTGAAAGGACATCGCACGAGGAGCAACAGTGGAGTCCGAATTGGCTATTTGGACAGATCTGCAGATAGAGGAAGAGGCAGAGGCACTAGATGCCGTGTATTAGTGTGGATCGGAGGCCACGAACGGTGTGAGAGGTGATGGTGTGTGGTTGAGGACAACAGACCTTCCTAAAGCCTGCGTGTAGGAGGCCAAGAAAGCAATCCATTTGACTGTCGAGGGATTGTCGTGGATCGCCATTGGATTAGCCTGTGCAGGAGGCCAGAGATGCAAGCGAACAAGGAGACAACGTGGAGCGGATTGTGGTTGTTGTCCGATGGCTGCAGAATCACGAAGTGGCAGAACACCTACTATGTGTTGGTAGCGTGCGGCCTGTTCGTACCTGCAAAGTTGAAGAGGTTGCTATCAGCATGGAGGTGAAGAGAGATTTTCTAAAAGCGGTGTTATAAGGCATTGTTGGCAAACCTGCCATACACCTGATCGTGAGGAAAAAGGAGCTGGTTTAGGAAAGGTCTCATTCGTGGAGCTGGCTTAGGAGCAATCACTGGGGCTGTTCTTTCTATTGAGGTATTGGAAGCTTCTCGTGCTTACTGGTACTTAGAGCAGTCTGGATCCATAAATTCCTCATCAATGATTTCATTGAAGAGCTGTTGAATGGGAGATTTGTACAAGAACAGGTTGGCCTAACAATGTTAACTGCATATCGCTAGCAAGTTAATATTGCAGAGATGAGTCATGGAGAGATTTTTTGACATCTTTGGAGAAGTTGGAACAGAAGGATTGTCTAGGGCTTCTCTAGCGAAACTTCCTTCACATATCATCACGAAAGAACATTTTTTGAATTATATGATTATAGGATCTTCAACAAGGAGAAATTGCTAGGAGTTTGCCTCAATGTCATCACATGTTTGACATGTTATGTGGAGACAAATGGCCTTCATCTAAACTCTGCAGATGTTGGAACCTGTGAACACCGAATTTATTTTTTCGAATATTTCTTGTAACATTTAGAAAATTGTTGAAATTATATTTAGGCCTGGAGTTCATATGGTAGTGTAGGAGAAGCAAAGGAGCGATGTTGGAATCCGGTTGGGTTTGCGATGCGTGCATGATTGAAAGTGATGGGAACCTGAACAAGTGCACCATGTGCGGAAATATCAGGCCGGTGATTCAATTTCAGCTGCACAACAAGGTCACTTCTACTAGGAATGGTGGAAGAGGGCCTGTGTGTTCTGAGTGCTGATTGATTTGTGCACTGCGTGGAGAAGAAACGTGCATTGTGTATCCAAATTGTGCAGATCTGTGAAGATCTGAGTGCTTGGTGGAGATCTTCGTAACCTGGTGATCGAGCTACGTGATTGTTGGATTGCTCTAAAGTAGCTGTGGATGTTGTTGTGGAACTACATGTGAAGTGATCTGCATGGCGCTGGTGAGAGTTGTGGGATGCTGCCAGCAGTGTGAGGAAATCTCCCTATGTGAGTGGAGTGGTGTCTGCATACAGACTTCCTCTAGAGAGGCATATTTTCCTGAAGAGAAAACTATTTGACCTATCAGTGGAGTCATAGAGCTGGTGGAGATAGTTGAGTATTAGTGGAGAATTTGACTATGGCAGATTGATTTCTAGATTTGAAATTGATAGAAGGAGAAAATGGGTCTTCAAATTAAATTGAAAGAGTCTCGTAGAAAGTTAAGGAGAGAGAAATGAAATACTGTACTATGGAAGGTAAATTTACTGGATTATGTTGAAGATGTTATTAATGATAGTGGAGATGCATTAGCTTTAAGTCTTATAACATCTGCAGTAGATGACAATATCATACTCAGCATAATATATGAATATGGAGAGATTCTTAGTACAATTTTTTTATGGGATGTTTTAGAGATGAAATCTTGTTTAAGTGAGGGAAATGATGCTCAAGATATTGCTCTTGAAAATTATCCCATATTTGATTATGAAACTAAAGAGGTGATGATGGATGATGAATGTGTGTCTGTAACTGAAACTTGTAATGATGAAAACACATCCATTATTGTAGAACCTAAAATTTTTCCAGATGCAGAAAGAAAGTTTGATGAGACTTAGATACCTCATGATGAGTGGATCAGTTTGATGATTGAAAAACATCTTGTTGATGAATTATTGTTTGGTGAGAAGGAAGGCCTATCCTCACATACAGATAAAATGCAGAACATGGTTGCAACAGAACTAAGTGAAGATGATGAAGGCGTAATTATGTCAGCAAAAAGGGATGAAGTAGGGAGAGATGGTGAAATGAAATCTCTCCTAAAGGAATAGGAAGATGAAAGTAAATGTGCTCCTCTTTATAAATCTAACATTGTTTTTTGTGCAAATATTGGGAGGCAGGAAAAAGCAACGAAGTTTGAAGAAGAATTGAAGTTTCTTGAAGCATGGCTGGAAACACCATGTCTTTATGAAGTCAACATAGAAGTTGCAGTGATGAATGGTGAAGACATCATCACTGGGGTTCAGATGATTGACACCAAAAATAGTGAGAAGGAAAATTCTCCTATCCAGCCAGCCATAACTCTGAGAAGGGCGAGAATTAGAATTCAAGTTTTCCTTCACAGGGGAAGAAATGAGGTGAAGAGAGATCACTACCTCATGGCGAGGAAAGTGAATATGAAGCCTCATCAACAAATGAACAAGTATGGGCTCTGCTGCAAGAAGAAAAAAATGAAAGCTCTTTTTTTTACCATTGTAAGCCTAGCTGAGACTGAGACCAGCAGGTGTTGTATGTCATTTAATTGTTTTAGTGTACCCTTTCTCCATTAAGGGGGAATGCTAGAATTAATGGAGAAAGCTAAATTTAGATTATTGTTATGGTGATGATAGGATTGAGAGTCTAATTTTAGATCTCAGATCCTAATATCCAAGGAGTGGTTCAAACCACCTGATTGTGTGAAAGTCTATATGTACTATGTTGTTCTCTTGATTGAGTATGCAATAGAGCGAGAGTGTATTGTAAGAGTGTTTTTACACTTTCCAGGTATCTCACATGGAGATTTGTTTAGTTAATAAATCTGATTTTTATCAAAAATTATAAAAAGTATGCAACACTCTCTAACGATGCCTCAGTACTACCTTGGAAATTGCAAAACCGAAGCGATTGAATTATGAAAAAATGCCCTGCGTAGTTCCTGAAGAGCATTAGCATTATCTCGTTAATAATGGGAATACAAAATATATTTTTTGATGTGTAGATTATAGTTAACGTATTTATTGTCTAGGGTTATTGGTTCCAAACAGATAGTGATCAACACAATTGAGACAATTAAAAACACCTATTAGCGATAAATGCAGTTGTCAAAATCTAGAAATATAACTATAAAGGAACTCAATGGAAAATATCCAATTTGTCTATTAGATAGCCAAGTCAACGAAGTAGCTATGGCTGTGGGGTAGTCATTATTCTAGAAGCTGGGAGAATATATCATTTATGGTGGAACGGAGGACAAGGCAGCAGAGCAGAGATTATAGCACTATGGGACGCTTTTCAGTTTGCAAAATCATTAAGACATGAACAAATTTACATTCATGGAGATGCCAAAAGGATGATAGACTGGGTTAGGGATCCCTCCCATCTTCTCCAATTGAATGGGGCATATTAGGAGACAGCGTAACAACTTTCAGAACATAACATACACTCACATGTACACAGAGCAGAATCAAGTGGCAGACCTCCTCTTATAGAGGGGTATTCACGTGGATCCAGGTAAGTTTTCTTTCTCAGCTTACTCACATGGCTAGCTCTCGAACTATGGGTCTTCTCTTCTTTATGGTGCACATTATTCTCAGAAAATTTCAATGGTCTTACTCCTTGTAGAAATTATGTAATCTCTAGTAGATATTGTGCTCACTATTCAGTATGATGTGTAATCATGTATCAAACTTAATGTTTTGCTCATATAAATCAAAATAAAAAAATTTAAAAATTAAATACCTATACAAAACATTTATATAACGTTGAGTAATAAAAATGTTGCAATTAAAAAAAATGAATAATTCTGGGCTCATATTAGAGTGGTATTTAAAATGGATCTATGCTGATTGTAATTTTTTTTTACTGTGCTCAAATGTTACACAATTATTATTAATGGACTTTAAAGTAACTCCCCCTAACAAATATAATTGTATAACAGTTGAACAAAAATGGAAAGACAGGAAAAAAAAAATTAAAAACTGTAGAACGTAAAAAAGCTCTGAGAATATACTCGTTAAAAAAATCAATCTACAATGAGAAAATTGAAACATTTTACGTCCACAGGATTCTCACCAGTAATGAATGAATGAGATGGAAACTAAATCCTAACTTCCATTATCTACTATGTACGGCTAAGTCACACTATTCGGTATCTTAGAAGAAGTCACACTATTCGGGCTCATAGAAGATGTCCCACGGATAAGACATAACGCCTTGAATGGGGAAGATGCCAAATGATGAGATAGATGAAGTCAAAGAAATTTCCATTGTAATATTAGATATTTTCAAATACACACTGCAAAGAAATTCTCCTCTTCTGTAAAACTAAATCATATGAAACCACTTTGAATGCCCTGCAAGCTCTGACATTTATTTTGCAGATGTAGAGGTTGGGTTAGCCATAAACGTTGGAGTGTCATCACCGGCCATTATCACAACTACTTTCACCTGCTTATCATCTGAACAAGGCGACATGTTATTCGCCAAAGTCTCATCCTTTTCAGCAGACCCAGCACTTAAATCGCTAATCTGCCTTGAACTGTTATTTTCTTCTGAGTTAGAATCAGGAGAAACTTTCAGTTAGGAGCAAACCAGAACGATCCGAGCAAAAACTATCAATGCGATCATGGAACCAACTCCACCCAGTAGAAATGGAATGGGCGAACTCCATACTGAAGGCGCAGTAGTGGTAGAAGGCGCTGTAATATTTCTCATAGTGTTATATCCCCCAGCTTAATTCCTTGTCAGAGGATTTTGATAGTGGGTACTCCGGATAGCCATTGCAAAGTGCCGGAGGGATCTATATTTGTAACCATATTTGCCAGTACCCATTAATGGTTATACATGCCAACAATGAGGAAAACATTGATGTCATAAGAATATAAAATTATATTAGACGGGCATACAATTTCCATGGGTTACTACTTTCTAAAAAACTAATTATCGAATGGGCACACAATATATTCTTGAGATTTGCAACTTTTGGCTGACACAAACCCGTAGACCGTGTAGCTGATTAAATTACTTCATAGCCTGTGACATCCACTATATAATGCTGATTTTATCTCTTAATTAAATCCATTATAGAATGTTTCTTTCCTATCTAACATTATAAAGATAAAGAGCTTTAATCTCCAATTGAAGAAACATTTTCGTGGTGTCTTCCGAATCTATGACAGTGCCCATAAGTCACAGTTCTTCTCGGCATCATTGTATTTTATCTGGTTGGCTGCTTAAAGATAAAGAGCTTTAATCTCCAATTGAAGAAACATTTTCGTGGTGTCTTCCGAATCTATGACAGTGCCCATAAGTCACAGTTCTTCTCGGCATCATTGTATTTTATCTGGTTGGCTGCTTAAAAGCAACCGTGCTTGTTTCAAATTTTATATCTTATGAGGATAGGCTGTTTGTCTTCGTGTGGACCCTCCAATATTTTAAATTATATATCTTATGTGGATAGGGTATCTTTATTGGCGCGGGCTCTTTAATATTTTAGGAATGGAATATATTTTAGGAATGGAATATACAAACCCAGGAAAAACTTTTTTGATACATTGAACCAGATAATTGTTTTCACTTCGGGATGGAAAGGGGACACGGCATTAATAGCAAAGCAGAGATCATAGTTCTGTAGGGACGTTTGATTGCTGCAAAATGGTCAGGAATGACGCTGGTAAGTACCTTTCATATCAGATCAATTTCGAACATATTTATAGGTTGCAGAAGACAACATATTTATTATCCAAGAAAGGAATTGACAAGGATCTAAGTAAGTTTTTCTTTTCTGCACATGAATATAGAGTCATGACAAATGCTGGCAGCATTAATTTCTCCACGTTTTCATGGCTTGATCAACTGCTATATATTGTTGGAGAAAATGAAAGAAAAATCGGAGAATTGACAGTAGATCTGGTAATGGTGATCCTTCATGTTTTGTTTTTGGTTGAAAATACAGTTTTTTCCTTGACTATAAATGTAAGAATCATACGATGAATGGTAAAATCAAACTGGACAAATGCTGTAAGGATGTTTATCGAAGAATTATAGGAATTTTAAAGAATGACGGGAATACTATGTACATATGTACTATCTGATTTTTATCAATATAAACCAGAAACATTTTTTTCCACTATGAAATATTAAACGTGCAATCCCCGGCTAAATGGATCATACGTTCTTCTATATAGCAGTACGCACGAGTTGTTTGGGCAGTACTTTAATTGGTTTTTGTTTCAAATTTTTTGGGAAATTTTTTATTTTAACTTATTCAATTTAAAAATAACGAATACTTTTTAATATATTTCTACTATCAATGACCTGATATTTCCATTTCACCCCTTTACAAATTGCACAAGAATCCCCAAAATGGCATCCTCGCGTAAGATATTTGTTTTCTATTACGTCTCCCACTGAGTATAACATATTTGTTTTGTATTCACAATATTATATATATATATATACCCCACTGAGTTTAGTGATTGGATTGTGTACAGCATCCCAAAATGTTTATTCGATACTTTAGTAATATTTAAATGGATTATTTATGATATGCTCGAATTTGAATGAACTATTGTGCACAGGAACGAAATTTGTAATATTTTTCTCATTAGCTTCTGATGCTATGAACAGCCCCTCATTAACCTTCTATGCTAAAGAAAGTGGTTGAATTTATTGACGCATTTATAACAAAATATTGACGTTTAAACTATTAATCTCAGAGAAACTAACAACAAAATATTCAAACTCAATAAAAAGATGAATCGTTGTTCGTTTTATTAGTAAACTGAAAAAAGAAATGAGAATAAATTCTGCATCAGTGTGGTTGAATTTATTGACGCATTTATAACAAAATATTGACGTTTAAACTATTAATCTCAGAGAAACTAACAACAAAATATTCAAACTCAATAAAAAGATGAATCGTTGTTCGTTTTATTAGTAAACTGAAAAAAGAAATGAGAATAAATTCTGCATCAGTGTTAAATGGCTTTTTCGAGGTTAATTTTGAAATCCGAAAGCTCAAAGACACCTGGAGTACTACTCAATTCGATAAAAGGAAAATATGGAAAGGAAAAACATGTCGAGAATTATTTTTTATTTTAACAAATCTTTAAGAAAATTCCAAATTTGTAAGAACTTTAGCATCCAAAAACAAGCTCCCGAAAATAATGTATCTAAAAAAATCCTTCAGCTTATCTCATATTTTAATGGATCACCGTGCATATTTTTTCAAAGACATTAATGGAATCTTATGAAAGAATACGTTCATCTCACAGACGAAGGCTTTTGTATAGGAAGTTTTCTAGAATGCGTTGTTATACAAGACATTGGTGAACTAACTACAGCGAAATTTCCACACGATAGAGAGTTAAACAAACCATCAAGAGAATAAATACTCCTAGTAAAATGATAAAAAATTTTAGATTTTAATGACCCTGGGTTGCTATAGATAAGCCTTCTTGACCGAGGATCAGTACAAGGGCCTCAGCTCAGTGTGGTATGGAAAAAGAAAAAAAGGGCCCACACTTTACAATTGGAAAGTCATGGGAAAGTCTGTGGAAAGTCATTACCACCATCTTGGCCCATATGAATCAAAACCCTTAATCCACACTTGATAATTAATTAACCAGGAGTAAGTGCATAGCTCGGTGAGATTAAGGTGTTCTAATTATACTATTGTAACGGAACACCAAGCTGATATGAATTGAATCAATATGATGTGGCAATTACACATAATCTCAGGTGGAAATCTTGATCAAATGAAGGCTACAAAACGTATCACATATATTTGGCAGTTTTGGCCACCCAAATGGACATATGGTTGGTCACACCCGGGAGGTATATGTTACTGTCTAAACACATGACAAGCTTTAATTGGTTGCACCAGGTAATATGGAATGTGACTTGGCATGTGAGGCAGCACCGGTGGTTCCTCCCTTGTCTATTAGTACACTAGGCACTAGAGTTTCATCTAGTGTAAAAAGCCAAGGCTTCACTAATATGACTTGGTGGACTACAACACAACAATCATGATATGGAAGAAGGAACACATTGGATATGATTGGTCCATCAAGAATTTACTTGGTAAACCTAGAGGTCTTTGGATTAGTTACATAACTCTGGTTGGTGACATTCTATTTGTATATTGGTTTGGCCAAAAATGTCCCAAAACTAAGGTTTAGCAACGCAAACAAACAAGGGCTTGTGTGGGTTCAACAATGGGCTTCCGGGCACTAGGAGGTCAAAACAATGATAAAGCAGCACGGTATGAGCTTGGCCCATGTAACAAAGACCAGCGTAAGGAAGCATAACCGATAATGGATAGATCGTGGGGTATTAGGGCACTATGCACGATGATGCAAAAAGCATTTAAACATAAGATCGTGGCTCTAGCATCTCGGTCATATGACTTTATGCGGTTTAGAACTTGAATGGTGTAACAAAAAATTTACGGTTTCAGCCATAGAATTAGTTAAGATGTTGGAACATTATATGTCTGAATTGCGGCCAAATATTCAATTATGATAGTATAAACCTAAAACTAAACGATGTGAAAAAATAGATTTCTCATGCAGGGTAACCATAGGATTATTGGATGAGAAGTAAATGAGAAGAATTTGTGAAAATTTGTGAGAGGGGACCATGCTATATGTAATAATGATGACTTTAGTGTTGAGTTGTTATGGTTGAGATAGAGTATGCTCAAGAGCCTTCGGCAGAAGTTGACGGTGCAAAATAGATATTTGAAGAAATAGAGAGGTTGATTTGATCCATCTAACTTAAAGAAGTATTGTGTGAAAATAATTTGTAGATCAAAACATTTGAGGAAATAATGGGGGAGTTATTCAGAAAAATAATTGTCATCTAGAGAAGATCCGGGAAGGTGTAGTAGATATGTGGTATAAGGTCAATTGGATATAATAACCATAAAAACAAAGCATGTCGCTTAGAAGGATAAGCGAGTGAAAGAAGATATGGAATTAAATATTGTTCTCCAAGTGAAATTTAAATGAAGAGTCATTGGATTTGAATTGGAAAATGTATGCAAAAGGGATTTGAGTGGTAGCGCGGGTTGGTTCCTGTAAATGTTAGGTTACTACTGTTCTTCAAGTTTGTATCTATAAATAATATGAGATTGATGTCTCTTTTGAATTGGTTCCTATAAATATTAGGGAGATTGGTGTCTCTTTTAGGATGGTTCCTATAAATAATAAGAGTTTTTTTTTTTTTCTATTGGTTTCATGTAAAGATCAAGAATATTTATTTCTCCAATAGGTTGGCCTATAAAGAAAAGGGGATTGGTGTCTCTTGTATGTTGGTGCCTACAAATGCTAATGTAATTTGAATTTTGTGCTTGAAAATTCATATAATAAAATAAAATTATTTGTTTCCCCCCATATGGATTTTCGTGTATATCGTGTGTTCATAATATGTATGTCTTGATTGTTATATAGCTATGTTTTATAATTTTTTATATTGTTATATGTTCTTTATACTGATTCATCCCCCCTTGAGTACAAACTTAATTTTCAACAATTGGTATTAGAACAAGGGCTTTCAAAAATAATTTAACCACTAGAAGGTAGATCTAAAATGGACCATGGTGAATTAGGAAGGATTGTACCAATACAGAGCACCATTATTGAATGGAACAATGTAAGGCTTACTAGAAGATAAAGATGAAATTTTATTGAATATATCTTGGTGTGGAAACTTGGGATGTGACCCATGCTTACACAGCTCCTCCAACTTCTTCAATTGATAAATATGGTAAGCTAACATGTGAAAGCAATAGTAAAGCCAAGCATTCTATGTTATTTGGCCTATCAACTTCAATGAAATAGAGATTATACATTATGCAACAAGAAAATAAATATGGGTTATGTTGCAAAACATTTATGGAAGACGTCACATAAAGGAAGATGGAGCTCTAAATATAGATGAACTACATGAACCTTACAATGCTCATGAAATGATGACATAAATGCTAGATATATAGGAAGCAATATCTATAGTTCCAAAGGAGAAAGAAGAAGTACATCCTAAAAGAAAAAGACGTATGAACAAAAGGGTTAGTCATCATTTTGTGGTAGTCATACAAGTCATGTTATTTCTAGTTGTTCATATCTATTTCTAGAAGACAATAATCATAAACATAAATATAGAAATAAGAGATATTTTTATGATCTCCATAAGTCTTTATTCCTTAAAGGATGAAAACTCCTCACAATAAAGTTATAGATATACATCTATTAATGATCAACAAATATCTATACTTATGACTATATAGGATCATCATATTGTTCAAATATTCAAGCCAATTAGAAAGAGACATCAGGTTCTGAAGAAAAAGAAGTTGAAAGAGATATAGATGTTGGATCTTAACTTGTTAGTTCCCCCGATGAAATAAATAAATCCAAAATCAAGATCAAAAGGCATATAAAGACTGAAATAGATGAAGATTAGAAGTAGATCTTAAAGTTGGACTGGTTATTTCCCTAGAATAAATAAACAAACTAAATAAAAACAGAAAAGAAGGAAAAAGATACATTCGTGAAGTATGAAAAATAAAATTGTAAATTTGTAGATTCATCACTCATTCTTCTGAGAACTGGTCTAGAGGAAGGCAAGAAGACTGAAAACAATCTCCTAGAAAAGTTGAAAGAGAACGGAAAGGAATGTGAAAAGATAGGGGAGGAAATAATGTCCACAAGAAAGGAACTACAAAAGACCAAGGCTCAATTGAATCAAAATTTAAATCATTTTATAGAATCTAAAGGGTTAGATGAAATTCTAAGTGCTTAGAGATCTCTCCTCATAAAAACAAATCTATGTTATGAAGGATAAATAAGTACCTAGAAACCTGAAGACAAATATATCAACTATTATGCTAAAAATCTCAAGGAACCCTATAGGAAAACTTGAATGTAGAAAAAGAGGATTCATAACAACAATTGAAACAAAAATAAGGATAAACTAGAGAATTAGAAAAATTAAATCAAAGACAACCAACAACGAATCAAAATAACTTTTCGTCAAAGGCCATTTTCTCGTAGGTACCAAAACCAGTTCTAAGATTATATTATTTTCATAGTAAATTTGGCCATAAGGTTGTTAATTTTAGATCTTACGTTAAAATTGATCACATTAGAAATAATAGTAAAGGTCCTTATTATATCAAAACAAATATAGATATCATATTTACAAATTCACAATGTAATAACCCCATATGTAATAATCCTTTGTCAAATTATAATAATTATGGGAACAAAGAAGTTAAGTGTAGAAGTGGAAAACAAGCCTCCCTCTCAGAATAATAAAAAAAAATTAAAAACTTACACTTTAAAAGAAAAAAGGTCTAAAGAGATAGAATAGTATGAATTTCCACTCTTTTTCAATATCAATGAAACCCATGGAATATTGAGAGTGGGAGTTCACATCACATGACATAAGACAACAACTAAGCTAACATGCACAAAGGATTTAATAACAATGCAAACAACTGTACAAATCAAAATAAGGACTAAGAAAAACATGTTCATATAAAATACAATGGTACCATCCAAAATAGAGTAAAGAATCAACATATATCTAATTTTTCTCATACTGACGATTACAACAAATTTAAAAGAACTATTCCCCCATGAATTCTCTTCTCATCCGGCTATGTAAAGAACAAATCAAGTAATCCCCACCAAGGTGGTGTTAATGAATACAAATATTTTTCTCACTTAATGAATCACTCTAAAATCTTTAAATATGATATATATGGACACCAAGCGACTAGAGAATTAGCTCAATGTACCCTCCTAAGCAAAAGAAGCAGAAAGAAGGAACAATGATATGGAAAAGGAGATAACATATGTAGGATGAAGGTAGTTTAGCTCTATGTGTTCAAGATAAAGAAGGCAAATGGTATGTAAGTAGAGGATGCTCAAGTCATTTGATTAGAGACAAAAGCAAATTTCCCTCTCTAAAGGAATTCAATGTGGGCATTGTCATTCTTGGAGACAATACACCATCCAAAATAATTTGCAAAGGATTATTTATCCTTGATAATAATAAAAAAAGAGCTAAATATGTCTTGCTTATTTAGGGATTTACAGACAATATTATAAGTGTAATTCAAGTGGCTGGTAATGGAAATGAAATGAAATTTTATTCTAAAGGTTGTAAAATAAGGAAGGCTCTAGAAGACTAGTTGAAAATGTAAATAGTACCTCAAACAATTTATATGTCCTTAATGACTATGAGATATAATATTATTATATGGGAGTGTTGCCCCTATAATCTTATTAGTAAAAGGCAAGTGAGAAACTACATCACCTCAATTTACAACAAGAAAAAAGAAACCTTTGAGGGTGATCTGCAAGAGAAGAATAATGAGGATGGTCAAGTTGTAAGGAACAGTGTAATATTAATGTGCAAAGGATATTCATAGCTTGAAGGAGTTAATTTTGAAAAGATATTTTCCCCTGTTGTGAGAGTAGAAGAAATCATAATATTTTTAGCATTTATCTATCATAAGAAATTTAAATTTTATTATATGAATGTGAATTCAACATTTCAAAACGGAGAACTCAAGGAATAACTATATATAGAGCATCCTAAAGGGTTCTAGTTGTCATAAAAATAAGAGGATATGTAGACTAAAAAAATCTTTGAATGGATCAAAGAAAGTCGTAATCGCATGGTATTCTATATTGGACAATTATCTATAGGACAAAATTTTATAAGCCAAAAGTATCCCATATTAATTCAAGATGGGATTGAGATTCCAATATTAGGGGAATTATCTCTTTTCCTTGGTTTACAAATTGCACAATTAGAAAAAGACATGTTCATGTCACAAACAAATATATCAAGTAGATGTTGAAGAACTTTGGAATGGATAATTTCTGTCATATTGGTACACCTATGTTTACTAGATGTAAGTTGAGTAAATATGATGAGTGACCAAAAGTCAATTAGACCAGGTTCATGTCAATGATTAGGACCCTCTTGGACCATAGAACATTAAGATCACACATAATGCCAGATGTTAGCTGGGTGGAATTTCAATATTCCCTAAAAGTGAGACATTTGTTATACGCAAAAATAATGTTAAGATATCTAAAGAGAACTGTGGATTTTAATTTATGTTATTGCAAAGGAAAAACCTTTTTATTAACTGTATACATACAAGTTTATTGTACTACAAGCGTAGATGATTGAAAGAGAAGAACTTGTGGTGCATTCCTTCTAGGAAACTATTTTGTTGAGTCGATGGATAAAAATAAAACTTCAATCTTCCTATCTACAACTGCATCAAATTAAATAATAGCTAGTTCCTATTGTATGCAAAAAATATGGATGAAGAAGACCTTGCAAGATAAGTGGGTAACAAATGATCACAAATCCCCCATTTTTTGTGATAACAAAAATGCTATATGTACATCCAAGAACCTTTTTCTTCGTTAAGAAATAAATCATATCTCTATAAAGTATCATTTTTTTGAGAGAGAAGCTAGAGGATCATAATGTTAGTTTTAAATATATAGCTACAAAAGAACAAATTGCTGATAATTTCACTAAGCCTCCTACTATAGATCCCTTTGAATATTTAAGGAAAATACTTTCTTAATTCACATTGGCATGTTGGTGTTTGTGATGGATTGGTATAAAACAATAGACTTGGCATCAATGTTTAGATACCATGTAGAAATATGCAGGTAGTCCAATTGTTACATATTGGACACTAGTGTAGCTTAATCACTTGATCTTAACTCTACATCATGGGGGAGAATGAGGAGACAATGAAGTGTGAATCACAACCATTTTACATTCTTTTCAAAGCTGGGGAGGAATGAGCAGCCATTAAAATTCATGAATAGACTTCAAAACTAAAGGGGGAATCAACAACCTTATACAAGAAGTCAAATCCAAGGCCATAAATGCCTAAACATTTTTGGTCTTCTTTCCATTAATATCAAATGGGGGGATTGTTGAGTGTTTTAGAAAATTGTTGAGTATGTGTTGTCAATAATGTAAAATTCAAGAAGCATTACACAAAACATGATGGCATTGATGATAAGAGTGTCACCAGTATTTTCATTAAAATTATCTATCTTGATGTCAAGGATGAAGTTCCAATTTGGGAAACCTATCATTCAAGACCAGTTTTCACTAGTTCCCTATTCAAAAGGAGATGAAAGATGTATCATCAAATAAATTTTTCTGCGACCTTTCCAACAATATATGCATCTTTTACTAAATCTAAACGGATAAGGATAAAAGAATGTTTGATGTGAGGAAAAGAAAGAGTTAGGTTCCATCCTAGTCAGATTTTCACACATATGTATGAGCATGAGCCAATTTAAGATTGCTCAGAAGTGGGTAATTGATCCAGGGATCTTTTGCTTATAGAATTATCAAAAGAATCACATCTAGAAATTGCATCTTAACATAGAAATTTAACATGCACATGAGGAAAGAAGAAGAAACACATAAAGGCATGAAAAGAAGATAACAAGACTTGATAACGGAGTTCGTCCAACTCGAACTATGTCTCTAGGCCCTGCTCGATCAATGGGGAGGCCTTCATTCATTAATTGGCATGGAAAGAAGAGAATACAATCATCAGTTACACAAGAGGAGTCTTATACCACCATTCTGGACAATGGATGAGAAATGGAGAACTCAGATGGAGAAATGGATAGCACCACTACATCTGTGGCATTGAGAAGGGCTGAAAACATATAAGATTTGTCCAATTCAAACAAAATGCACTACCGGCCCTCCTGCACTGCTCCTGCCTCGAACTACATTCCAAAATCCTCTCCCCCTGCCCTTTTTCATGTTGATCGGGTTTTATAATCATGGATTTGTTACCAACGCGCTTAAATCAGGGGTCGGATTTGTTTATAATAGAAGCTGTTCAACAAAAACCCCGAAATAGTTCTTTTCCGCTCAAAAGCGATAATACATAGAAAACACTGAAAAACTGAAACCTTGGACTTGAAATTTCCTTAAATCGGACTTATAGACCGATCGAGTCTGCACTATTTTGCAGTCTGATATCGCTCTCTCAATGGCCTTGTATATTGGGGAATCATCGATCGTCGATCGCTGATACGCTGATCTGCCAATCACTGATACGTCGACTAGATCTAGACCGTTGATTTGTTCCTTGATCAGGTGGTCCAAATTGCATTGCATGTTGCTATCACACTATTTAATGGCCCTGTCGTGGGGATCCGCTGATCTGACGATCATCGATATGCCGATCCGATCGCCGATGCCAATCACCGATATCGTGTCTTAATTCCCGATCACCGACACGAATTGCAATTGATAATCACTTGCCTTAATTCCCGATATTGCATGCATGCCTTCCTCCGACCCGATATATCTGAGATTGTCAGTCGGGGATTTCACTGTGCTTGCCTTAATCCACCCATTGGACTCCTTCCAATGTGATTTTCACTTTTAAGGCTAAAATCGCATTTTTTTAGAGAAAACGCCTTATTTTCAAAATAACTAAGGCAAACTATTTTCACGATAACTTCATCATTCGTACTCGACTGGAGTGCTATTTACACCATTGGAATCAGGGCAATGAGCACTTTGATCTTATGTCAAGATACTTGCCTTTCTGCCACTTTAAGTTTTGAGATTTTCCATGCCATTGTATCTGAAGATCCACTTGGATCAATCCTTCCCATTGAGGAGCTTTTGGACTACCAAAAGCTTTCAATAGTCAATTGGCAAGTCAGGGAATTGTTCCCTCACCGTTTCCTTCTCCAGCCATTTTTCCTTGCTGGGGTGCATCCCCTTGAAACCAAATCGAAGGTATTCCACATCTCCTCGCTTTGAAGTCCAAGTTCTTCTATCAAGGATGATGTCTTCAAGTAACTCATCGAGATATCCTCATGCAAAATCATCAACTATAAGAACTGTGCCCACCTCATCGGTGTCCATAATCGATGGCGGTTCATACAGCTTTAAGTTCTCCACATTCACTATAGAGTACATCTGCATATATATCGACAAATCAAGATGAAAGGCATTGTTTCCAATCTTCTCCAGAATGGTGAATGGACCATACCAGATTGGTCGCAACTTCTTCCCTTCTCCCTTCATCCTATCCTTACTGATGTGGAACCACACTTTGTTGCCCACTTGGAATTGATGGTCCACTTAGTGTTTGTCATGTTGAGCCTTGTAACGGGCTTGAAATTTCTCCAACTGCTTTTCTACTACTTGGTGAATCAACTGGATTCGCTGAATGAACTGTTGAGCTTTATCACTATCATTATGTCCACTAGAGTCATCTTCCCTTCAAAGGACCATATCAAAAGGGTCCATTGGCAGGTAACCAAAACATGTCTGAAATGGTGAACGCTGCTCATATGAGTGCACTGCTTGGTTTTAGAAATGTTGCACATATGGGAGATGCTCATCCCACAACTTAGGATGTTTCCCATAATAGCCTCGTAACAAGTGTACCACAGTGCAGTTGACAACCTCTATCTGTCCGTCAGTCTGTGGATGAAATGTCATGCTTCTTTTCAGTTTAGTGTCCATCATCTTCCACAAGCTGGTCCAAAACTCTCTGAGAAAGCGAGATTCTCGATCTGACACAATCGATGTGGGTAGGCTAAAATCGACCCAACCATGCTGAAAGAAAGGATAAGCAGTCTACTTTGCAGTAATCTACTTTTTACAAGGCATTAAAACACACATCTTACTAAAATAGTCAACGACGACATACAAATAGTGGTGATCCTTTCTATACAAAGGAAAACCTCCTACAAAGTCCATTGACAGACTTTCCCATTGACGACTTGGAATAAAGAGTGGTGTGTAGAGCCCGAGTTTTCTATTAGAGGGCTTTGAAACAGAACACATCACACAACCCTTTACATAATGAGTCATAATGTTCTTCATATGAGGCCAAAAACAAAATCTATGTAAACGACATAAAGTCTTTTCGACACCAAAGTGTCTAAACAGAAGAGAGATGTGGGCCTCACAAATCACATGTACTCGTTCCCCTGTGGGAATACACAATTTACCAGGGTGATACAACAGTTTCCCTTGCAAGTGATAGTTGTCCACCTATCAACCATGGGTTAGTTTTGCATAAATCTCCTTAAAGTCATCATCGTTAGCATATTGTTCAATGTAACTCTCAAAAGACAATGCAGCATTATGAAAAATAACAGAAGCAAAAATAGGAGGGCGAGATAACATATCAACCACTTTATTGCTAGTGCCCTTCTTATACTTTATTACTAGATGAAACTGTTGAAGAAAACCCATCCACCTGAAATGATGATATTGTTGCAACTTGGTTTGTGACTGAAGGTACTACAAGGGCTGATGATCCGTATGGATGATAGTCTACTTGCCGATCAGGTAGTGTTTCCACTTTTTCACACTTTGCACCAAGGCATAAAGTTCCTTGTCATAAGTGGGATAGTTTATCGCAGCCTGAGAGAACTTCTATGAATGGTAACAAATCCACTTATTTTTTTGCATCAGTACAACTCCCATGGCGTAACCGTCGGCATCTGCTTTGATCTCGAATGGCTACTGGAGATCGGGTAAGGCTAAGACTGGCACGGTGCTGATCTTGTCCTTCAATGTTTCAAAGGACTTCTGTTGTCTTCCTCCCCATTGGAATACCTGTTTCACACTTGTCAATCTATAAAAAGGTGCTACAATAATAGAGTAATTGGCAATAAATCTCCTCCAATACTAGACTGCACCTAAAAAGCTGTGGACCTGGTTACACTAGTAGGCATAGGCCAATTTACAATTGCTTCAACTTTAGAAGGATCAATATTTAACTGACCATGACCAACAATATGACCTAGGTAACCCAAAAAGGTTTTCATGAACTCACACTTTGACAAATTTAAATAGAGTTCTTTATTTTTCAATATATCAAGCACTTTCCTTACATTACTAAAGACAACGATATCATCTAGATATACAAGAACAAATTCATCAATGAAAGGCCTAAAGAGATCATTCATGACCCTCATGAAAGTGGCTGGAGCATTGGAAAGTCCAAATGGCATCACCATCCATTCGAACAACCACTATTTGGTATTGAAGGTGGTTTTCCATACATCCTTCTCTGTAATTCGGACCTGGTGATAACCACTGCACAAATCCAATTTGCTGAAATAAACAACATTCTTTAACTAATCTAATAAGTCATCAATGCATGGCAGAGGGTAGAAATTTTTCACCGTGATTTTGTTTAGTTCGCGGTAATCCACACACATTCTCCATGTGCCTTCTTTCTTTGGCACTAAGACAATCGATGAATGAATGGAGAAGTGCTCAGCTTGATAACCCCTTGGTCCAGCAATTCCTACACCTGTCTCTTGATTTCCTCCATCTCAATAGTCGACATCTTGTACATGCCAATATTCAGTAAAGGAGCATCATGCTACAAATGAGGTAATCCCTTTGGTTCCTAAAATATCTCATCATAATTAGAAATTAATTCAAATAATTCCTATTTATGTTCCTAATCACAAACATGGAAAGCATAAGCTAATTCTGCCTCTTTTTCCCTTACAATCATAAGCATGCAACCCTTACTGGAATTCACCAACCTTTTTATTTGTCCAACACTTACAAGGCTGGCATTGATTTTAGTTTGATGAGCCCTTACTATATATTCTACCCCATCTTTTTTGATTTGGTATTTGTTTTCATGACGGAAAAGTACTTCCTTTCTATCATATAGATACGGGCTCCCTAACACCATGCCATAGATATCCAATGGGATCACATCTAGTTCTACTTCATCCACTAACTTAGAAGTGATTACAAATTTGATTTTACATTGCTTGGTTACATTTAGTTTCACTTTATCATATATCCATCCAAGCGGGTAAGGTTTCAGATGTGGTTTTGTTTCTAAGCCGAGTTTCTTTACCAAGGATTCTATGATTAAGTTTTGTTGGGATCCAATATCAAATAGAATTTCAAATTTAGTATGATTTACAACATCTTTGACATGAAACAGTTCAATTAACTTTCGATCATTAGGAAGGGACACATTCACAGAACTTGTGACTTCATGCGATTCAGAATTAACATGAGGTGTAAGAGTACCTTTTTTTCCCACGGCTGTGATTAATTCTTCCTCTCTAGAATCTGATCCAAGTTCTTACTACGTAGTTGCCATTGTCTTCTGCTTCCCTTTTCCTCCATACTTCTTCAGACGCTTTTCTTGGTGCTTTTTCCAATGGTGATCGTCATCGTGGCCTTCCTTTTTGCAGTGATTACAGTATGGCCTTTCTCCTTCTTAGACTGTTGTCGTCTTCTTCTCCTTTCCTTTACATTTCACTTTGGATTTACGATTGGGAGGTTTGAACGGTGGTTTTCTGGAATGATCATCTCTTTCGCTTTTGCCCCTGTTCTCAATATGAATTGCCTTCACACTAGCTGAGTAAATAGTGTTTGGTTCAAACAACAACAATGAATGCCTAATGTAGCTATGCAATGAGCCAATATACCAGCTACTACTTTAGGTGTATTAAGTGAAATACCCAGATTAAGTTCTTTCTTTCAAAACTCCTTTGTAAAACTCTAAACATCCTGACCTTTGCCTTGCCTTAAATACTTCCAATTGATCAAAGATTTTTTCTTGTATCCCAAGGGATAAAATTGTTCCTTTAACATAGAAATAAAATCAGGCCATGAGGAAAAGATGTTACCCACATTCTTACTACTCTACAATTGTTTCTCCCACCAAACGAGAGCGGTGCTACTCAGTCGTAGAGAGGTCAGCTGAATCTTTGCCTCATCCTTCATGATCTATTGAATCCTACAACAGACCTCAATCTACCTAATCCAATTATTAATCTTCTCTACATTCCTTTCACCATTAAAGATGGGAATATCAAATTTAACATCTAATTTAAAGAAAGGTTTCTTAGATGCATCCCTTGAATTTCTACAACTATGGTGGTGAGAGGAAGAAGAACTTTCAGTCGTGGAAGGTGAAGGAGGGGGGTCTTCTCCACCATTTCCATGCGCTGAACCTTTTTCTTCTGGTTTTCTCCATTTTTCTCTCTCTAGCCTTAAAACCAACTGACTGACATTCTCTGCCATTGAATAGAAGGTCTTTCTGAAATTATGCTCCTCTTCAAAATGAACCTCGCCTTCTGCAATGTTTCTCCTTCGATGTGCACACCCCTCTTCGGGATCGAAAGACTCTAGTTCCCCTTTGCCTCTTTGGAGCCTATTTCTTGTTAGCATACAAACATGTAATTCACATCTAAGAATCCATGCTCTAATACGACTTGATCTAGGGATCTTTGGCTTATAGATGTATCAAAATAATCACATGTGGAAATTGCAGCTTAGCATGGAAATCTAATGTGCACACAAGAAAGAAGAAGAAACACATAAAGGCATGAAAAGAAGACAACGAGACTTGATAACGGAGTTCGTCCAACTCAAACTACGTCTTCGGGCCCTACTCGATCAATGGGGAGGCCTTCATTCATTAAATGGCATGGAAAGAAGAGAATACAATCATCAATTACATACAAGGAGTCTTATACCTCCATTCTGGAGAACTCGATGGAGAAATGAATAGCATCACTGCAACCGTGGCATTGAGAGGGGCTGAAAACATATAAGATTTGTCCAATTCAGACAAAATGCACTATCGACCCTCTTGCGCTGCTCCCGCCTTGAACTATGCACCAAAATCCTCCCCCCCTGCCCTTTTCCATGTTGATCAGGTTTTATAATCATCAATTTGCTAGAAGCACACTTAAATCGTGGGTCGGATTTCTTTATAATAGAATTCATTCAACAAAAACCTTGAAATAGTTCATTTCCACTCAAAAGCGATAATACTTAGAAAACATTGAAAAAACTGAAATCCCAGACTTCAAATTTCCTTAAATCGGACTTATAGACCCATTGGGTCTGTGCTATATCACAATCGTATATTGCTCTATCAATGGCCCTATATATTAGGGAATCCTCGATCGCCTATAGACCGATTAGATCTAGACAGTTGATATGTTCCTTGATAGGACGGTCCAAATTGCATCGCATGTCGCTATCACACTATTCAATGGCCCTGTTGTGGGGATCCACCGATTTCCGACCTCTGATCTCTGATATGCTGATTTGTCGATCACCGATATGCCTATCTGATCACCAATGCTGATCATCAATGCCGATTATTGACACCAATCACCGATCGCAATCACTGATCGCATGTCTTAATTCTGGATCGCCGATACTGATTGGAATCGCTAATCGCTTGCCTTAATTCCATATATCACATGCCTGCTTTCCTCCGACCTGATATATCGGAGATCGCTGATCGGGAGTTCCATTGCCCTTGCCTTAATCCTCCCTTTAGGCTCCTTCGGATACGATCTTCCCTTCTAAGGCTAAAAACCCATTTTTTTATAGAGAAAATGCCTTATTTTCAAAGGAACTAAGGCAAACTCATTTTGCGATAACTTCATCATCCAGACTCGGATTGGAGTGTCATTCTCACCGTTGGAATCAATGCGATGAGAACTTCGATTTGATGTCAAGATACTTGCATTTTTTCCTATTTAAGTTTTGAGCTTTTCCATGCCATTGTATCTGAAGATCCACTTGGATCAGTAACAACATGAACTTAGGTTGGTATAGATAAGGTTAATAGGCTATGGTCCGCCATGAAATTCAATAGGAAGTGGGGACTAATATGAGTATAGGCGAGAATAAATAAGCCATGTTTGTTGGGGATTAATAGAAGGGCCCACAACTTGGTATGCTATGAAAAAATATGGAAAAATAGAAAGCTATAAATCATATTTTACTGTGATCCTCACCCATCGTAATCATGGCCCTCATCCACACTTAATGATGAATTAATCATGATCAAGTGCATATAAGGATGATATTAATATAGTAGAGTTATATTGGGGTATAAAACTAGGTTGATATGACATGTTAGTGATGATGTGGCAAGTACACATGGATGACAGGTGGCAAGCTTGTTGATGTGCTAGCTGTAATGTGTAAAATGTGGCATGCAGATTTGGTAGTTTTTCAACCCAAATCGACATTAGGCACATGAAACTTGGTAGGGTGATTTCAACATCCAAATGCGTGGCAAGCTATCATGATATGTAGCAATGAACATGGAATGTTAATTGATCGGTGATGTAGTAGTGACAGTGGGCACCGTAGTTTCTTTTAGTGTAAAAAATGAATGATGATATGGTAGAAGGAGCTCATGACAGCTTATGATTCGTCCACCATGGATTTTCTTTTTTGACCTAGAGGTCTTCATATTTGTGCCAAAATTGTGGTTGGAAAGGCTATTTTTTGTATATCATTTTGGCCAAAAATGGCTAGAAACTAAGACCGTTTATAATCATAGCTAAAGGATGCAACATGTGGGGCCCAAAATAGGCTATCAAGAACTAGGAGGTTGAAGCAATTCTAAAATTGTACAGTATGAGCTTGGGCAAGGTAATAGAGATGTTGACATCAAGTAGAAAATTCAACAATTGACAAATCTTTAGGTATGATGGCACTAAGAAATAGGTTGTGTACAAACAATTTGAGCATAAAACCACATTTTCGATGCTTCGGTCATATGACTCAATTTTCTTTAGAACTTGAATGTTATGGCTAAAATCTGAGGTTTAGGGTGCACAAAATCTTAGGTCGTTGAAATAAAATATTTTTGAAAAAGCACAAAATATTGAAGTCCATGAGTATAAAATTGAATTTAAATGATGTTGAAAAGTAGGGGTCTCATGGAGTGTCGGCATGAGGCTATCGCGGAAAATTTGATCAGAGGTAATTTGTGAAATTTCGTTAGAGATAATTGTGCTTCAGGAAATACAGATGAGTTGGGAGTCCAATTTGCTATAATTGAGACATGTTATGCTCATGAGTTTTAGGAAGAAGATGAAGGTGCAGAATGTCAAATATTTGAAAAGGTTGTGAAGGTTGATTTGAGTAATCTGAACTAAAATACAATGGCGTGAAGTTAATGTGTGAAAGGAAATTGTATATTGGGAGATCAAGCTAATAATGGATAAGTTATTTTAGAAAAGGAACTAGTGGCCAGAGCAGATTTGAGAAGGTAAATCAAAGATCTAGTAGGATATCAATTGCATCAAATAACAAGAGGATGGGAGTCTATTTTTTAGATGGATAAGAATGTGAAAGAATATGTGGAATTAAATATCAATGTGTGAATGAAATTTAAATGAAGAGACATTGTACCTAAGTCTATAAATGTATAAGAAAATATTTTAGTGCTAGTGCAGGGCGCTTCATAGAAAGATTAAGGGATTGGTGTCTTCTTTAGTTGGTTCCTTTAAATATCATGGTGATTAGTGTTTCCTTCAGGTTGGTGTGAATAAAAATAGGGGATTGTAGTCTCCTTCAGAATGGTGCTTGTAATATCATGGATTTTGACGTCTCAAATGGGTTAGTACTTCAAAGAAAGGTGATTGGTGTTTCCTTTAGGTCAACTCCTGTAAATATTAGCTCATTGATGTATCTTGTAGGTTGTTTCCTACAAGGAATGATGTAGTGGAAAGTTAGCACGGGAAACTTTGTCTAATGAAAAGAAGTTTTGTGATTTTCGCTCAAATGACATTCCATATATATCCTATGTTCATAATGTGTGCACCTTGATTTTTATATGATTGTGTTTTATAATTCTTTTTATAATTCTTTTCTTTTTTAAAAGTGTTGTATATTGATTCATCCTTTTTAGTATAAACTTATTTTCCAATGCTTTTTAAGTTAAAAATTGCAAGCTCAAAATGAATTATATATTTTTCCATATAAATTACAATTTTCATTTAAAACATTCTAAAGCTAAATTTAAGAAAATGATATTATTTTTTTTCTTTTGATTTATAAAAAGATTAATATTACTAAACATGTTTAGATTGTTGTAATTGATTAACATGTTAATTAAATAGATCTCTAATTCCATATTCTCAAATATTAATTTTTATTATTCTTATCTAACATTTGCATAAATACATTGTAGATAAAAGATTAATTAAACAAAATTTAATTAAAATTTTTTCAAAATATATTTAAATTAGTACTTTTTCTATATACATCTTTTTTCTACAAAAAAAAAAAAAATTAAGTTATCAGGGTGGCAGCAAGAGGGATTTTACTAAATCCTAAGGTAACAATGATAGTAAAATTCTCTTGGAGTTTTGGGAGGAAATCCAACAATCAAGCAGAGATGTATGGAATTCTACAAGGATTAAGCAGAACTAAAGATAAAGGTATGAAATATATAATTGTTTTCAGAGATTCATTTCTTAGTATTAAGTATGATAATACTGAGTATAGTCTAAAGGATAATTCGCTTGGATTGGTGCTCTAAATTATCAAAAAATTGGGTTTATTCTTCACTCTATGAAATTTTATCATATCCTTAAAAATAACAATGAGGAAGGATATTTTCAAGCTAATAAAGCCTACTCCTTAGAAGAGACCATGTTAGAATTAAATTACTCCAAAAAAATTGGTTCAATTGTTGAGATTAATGATAAAACGTATTAATCGAGTGATGGTTCAATCGAACCTTAGATTAGGAGTTTGTTCCTAATCTATAGGGTGTTGTTTCAACTTCCCTAATTGTGTGTGAATTATATATTTCTCATGTAATGATTGTAAGGGAAGAGCGTGTTCTGTAGAGGCAGTCTCCAGGTGATGTTCCACACCTGTGAGCTGCCCAGGTTCAATTCAATTAATTTGATTCTTCTGTTTTTAACATGGTATCAAAGATATGTGGATGAGGATTTCCTGTAACCGTAAATGGAGGAGTTATAGTGAAGGATGGGAGGAAGATCTATGTGCCTGGGAGGCAAATCTTAAGGCGCAGTTTTTAAGGGAAATTGGGTGCCGATCAGTGCGATATCCAACACGATAGTCATGCCAATCCAATCTTGCCTTACGCGGTTTTTATTTTTCTCTCCAGCATGGATCTACTACAATCAAAGGTCGTCGAGTTTGTCGTGTGGGAAGATGACATAGGGGCAGATGCAACGGGACTCGTAATTTGCTAAGTAGCTATAGGTTCTTGTTTTTCCAATGTAGTAATGGGATTTTCATCTGTTTGAGACTCATTTTTCACAGAGCCCATTCTCGATCCCCAAGAAATCCATTGCTATGACTGAATCGAAATCCGAAATGATGGCACATCTTCTGCCCTCACCATCTTTCCGCAGACCTCAATTTTCAAGAATTATTTTTCAAATCATCCACAACCAAAGAAAGCGCGCTCTTGCAACCCTTTCCTCAATTGAGAACTTCTTTTTTTGTGTTGATGTGATGAGGTGCGAGGCGAGTTGAACTTTAGATGTGGTGGTTTTTTTTCTAATCGGATCCTCAATTTTTTTTTATTTTTTTTTTTAACTAAAAAACATAAGGGGAAGGGGGATATTGGAATTGTTGAAATGTGGCAACAAGAATATTCCAATTTAATTTGTCCTTGAATTAAATTTTAAATTAATATTTAATTTATTCTTAACAACTACTTGGAAATATTTAATTAAGTTATTTTGACTTAATTAGTTGGAGAAATTCATGTTAGAAGTTTTTCTGAAGTCATGCAAGAGTTATCCCTTAAATTAAGGAGATAAGATTAAGTTATATTTGAGTTGTAATTAGTTAACTCAATTTTCTGAGTTAAGTCCAGTTAATTAGTTTCAAACTGTTTTGAGGAACTAATGGTGAGTCAACAGTGAGTTGATGCATGCATGCACTCAACTAGTGTACTCCAGTTAACTGAAGATTCCCTCATGAGAAACTCATGCATGTCTATTCCGAGAAAGGCCCAGTTAAGTTAAATGTCAAGGACAATGTACTTTCAGTTGCATGTGTTTTCCTACAAATAAAACTCATGCATGTAGTAAGGAACCATTCCTTGAGGATTGCGCAGTTATGACAGTGTGTGAGAGTGATCATCCACTGGGTATAAGAGGTTTTCCACTTGGTTGAAGGAGAATCATCCCAGAGGAAGAGCACAAGGAAATAGGAGCTTGGAGGGTAGAGAGGAAGGCTTGAGAGAAGCCAAGATTGCCTGTGAGCATCTGTGAGGATTGTACTAAGAGCTGGCTAGTTGTGAGAGCTAAGGATTTGTATAATTCCTATGTATTTCCACCTTGTATGATAATACAGATAGTGGGGTTTTTAGCTAAGGCTTTCCCCAAAATATTTTCATGTGTATTGTGCATTGGTTCTTCCTCTTCTAGTTATATTTTTTAGCTCGATCTTTAGCCTACACAGAAATTTTCTTCATGGTATCGAAGCAAGGTTTATCAAAGCTGTGAACAATATACTAAGGAGAGAATTCAAAGTTTGAAGTTTGGGGTTGCAGGTACAAATCAAATTCATATCATACCTCAAGGTTGGCCAATGGTGTTCTATGGCTTGAGACTCGAGTATGCCTTGGAAGGTAGCTCGAATTACATATCATGGAAAGATAAAATGGAGGTTGTATTAGAAGACAGTGGCTTGAAGGAATTCATTGATCAAGAAATCCAAAAGCCAACTTTAACTAATGCGCAAGAGTTGGCTGAGTGGAAGAAGTGTGTGGCAAAGACGAGATAGATCATCCTTGAGGGATTTCAAGACCATATTGTCTTGAGTTTCCATGGGAAGGATGCTCCATTTTCAATGTGGAAGACATTGAAGGACCTCTACTAGAACGATAGTGACTAGAGGAAATTGGTGCACTAATATGTGAAGAATCAAGATGGAGAAGGGAGATACTATTTCCATGTATCTGAACAAGCTCGCCACCTATAGAGATGAGCTTGGCAGTGTGGGAATAACTACTGCTGATTATGATATGGTGAGCCTCACTCTCTTTGGACTTCCAAAGAGTTGGAATAGCTACCAGGACTCTATGAATGGAAGGGAGAAACTACTAGATTAGGAACGACTATGGTTGGATCTGATGCAGGAGGAGATCAAGAGGAGCACATGAGATAGTTCTTCATTCAAGAATGATGATGAAGAAAATATGGCCTTAGCAAGTAAGTCAAGGAAAGGGAAGGGGAAGGCATCCCATTCTAAATCGAATTCTTCTCACGGAGGGAACAAGGGTGACAGGTCTAAACTAAGATGCTTTAATTGTCACGAGATGGGACATTATGTGAAAAATTTCCCATCAAAGAAGTCCAAGAAGGGATCCTCCGAAGGATCGGAATGTCAGCCATTAGCCTCTCAATTTGAAATGGACTTTACCCTCATCGCATGCATGATGTCATCAATTATGGGTTGTGTTTGGTATCTTGATAGTGGAGACTCATTCCACATGACTGGTGATAAAAGTTTATTCAGCAACTTGGAGGAGAAATACCTCAAGATGCACATAGAGATGTGTGATGACGCAAAGTATAGTCTTTCAGGAGTGGGCACGGTTGCTTTTTAGAGGGAGCATGGAGCCTATCACATTGACAGATGTGAAGTATGTGCCTGGATTGAAGAAGAACATGGTATCGGTCATGATGTTGGAGGACAAAGGATACGATGTTGTCTTTAGTAAAGGAAAGGTGTTCCTAAGACACATAGCCATGGGTCAGACCAAGAGGATATGGATTCGGGTGAAGAATCTCTATAAAATAGAGGTAGATGATTGCGCAGCATTGAGTATGAAAGCAGAATTGGTGCAAAGCCAAGACATTGGCGAGTTGTGGCACTGGCGGTTGGACCATTTGCATCATGGGGCTTTGGAGATAATCCAACATATATCTACAAGACATCCCAAAGGAAAACCTGAGCAAGTTGACACATGCAAAGGTTGTACCTTGGGAAAGTACATCAAGTCTTCCTTTCATTATCGAGATAGTAGAGTGAAGGCTATCTTAGAACGAGTTCATACTAATGTGTGTGTACCCTTCTCGACAACATCCACAGCGAAGCAAAGGTATTATGTGATTTTCATTGATGACTATTCTTGTAAATGCTAGATTTATTTCATGCAGAAGAAGGACCAAACTTTCACAAAGTTTTGTGAGTTCAAAGCTTTGGTCGAGAAAGGGTCAGGGGAGAAGATGAAGGCCTTGAGAAGCAAAAATGGTGGAGAATATGTCTCTTAAGAGTTTAGCGACTTCTATGCAGTAGAAGGAATTAAACGAGAGTTGTTGACACCTCATAACCCACAACAAAATTGGGTGGCCAAGAGGAATAACAAAACTATTATAGGGGCAGCACAGGAAATGTTGCATGACCAAGGCCAACCACTTCACTTGTCGGATAAGGCGTGCAACACATCGGTCCATTTGCAGAATAGAAGCCCACATTGCATACTTCGGATGAAGACACCAGAGGAAGCTTTCTCCGGTAAGAGACGAAATGTGGATCACTTTAGGATCTTTGGCTCATAGGTATATTTCCATGTGACAAAGGACGTATAAAAGAATCTTGAGCTAAAAATAGAGTTGGGGATACTTGTGGGGTTCACTGATACACCTCACAACTATCGTGTGTACTTGCCTACCAGTCGAAGTACAGTGGTTCGCAGAGATCTCGAGTTTGATGAGCAGAAGGACTTTCAAGTTTCCCTTGAGAGGGATCTCCAACTACAAGATGTGGAGGAACTGTTGGTTCCTAAGGAGGAGGAGCCTCAGACTGATACGGTGCAACTGCATGCAGAGGTTCGAGGAGTGGAGAAATTCACTCAAGTAGAGTCTTGTAGAGATGGATGGAAGCACACAAGACAAGCTGACAGACTGTTGGAGGATGTCAGAGAGAATTTCGGAGCACCTTTTTCTCAGCGCAAACAGAGGAGGTCACCTGAGAGGTACACTGGATACATGGCACTTACTTGGCAATGTGTTGAGACTGAACCATATTCCTTTGAGGAAGTAGTGTAGCAACCGATTTGGGTTGATGCTATGGTGGAGGAGTATGACTCCATAGTTCGAAATAGTGTTTGAGATGAGGTTTCGAGACCAGAGAACAAGTTAGTTGTGAGTTCCCGTTGGATTTACGAGGTAAATCAAGTTGTTGATGATGGGAGGATCATGTTGTTGCACTATATCTTGACAGAGGAGAAACATGTTGACATTTTGACAAATGCATTGTCAAAGTGTAGATTCGAGTTCCATAGAGTAAGGATTGG
Organism: Pinus tabuliformis; assembly: GCA_031772625.1. Lineage (NCBI taxonomy): Eukaryota > Viridiplantae > Streptophyta > Pinopsida > Pinales > Pinaceae > Pinus > Pinus tabuliformis. The sequence goes on from CM062820.1 coordinate 1,440,818,453, forward strand.
GGTGGCAGATAATCCCTTTTTTGTTGAGAGTGAGTGTTGAAATGTTGCAAAAAGAATATTCCAATTCAATTTGTCCTTGAATTAAATTTTGAATTAAAATAAAATTTGGTATTACTAGCTACTCGGAAAAAATTAATTAAGTTATTTTGACTTAATTATATGGAGAAATTCAAGTTAAAAGCCTTTCTGAAGTCAAGCAAGAGTTATCCGTTAAATTAAGGAGATAAGTTTGAGTTATATTTGAGTTGTAATTAGTTAACTCAATTTACTAAGTTAAGTCTAGTTAAATTACTTCCAAACTGTTTGAGGAACTAATGGTGAGTTAACAGTCAGTTGATGCATGCATGCACTCAACTACTGTACTCCAGTTAACTGAAGATTCCCTCATGAGAAGCTCATGCATGTCTATTCTATGAAAGACCTAGTTAAGTTAAATGTCAAGGACATTGTACAATCAATTGCATGTGTTTTCCTATCAAGAAACCTCATGCATGTAGTAAGGAACCATTCCTTGAGGATTGCACAATTCTGAGAGTGTGTGAGAGTGATCATCCACTGGGTACAAGAGGTTTTCCACTTGGTTGAAGGAGAATCATCCCCGAGGAACAACGCAAGGAAATAGGAGCTTCGAGGGCAGAGAGTAAGGCTTGAGAGAAGTCAATAGGATAACATTTCTTCGAAGGGGACATAACCACATGTTTATCAAAAAACTTTTATGTACTCCTTTTGAATTGAATATATGTAGTAGTCTAGCTATGTTGGAAGGGTCGGAGATGTAGCCCAAGAGAGGTGAAATCAGTCAACAAATCATTTTTTTTCCTCTTCATGTATTCCTGTATGAGACATGTGATTTTGTGTTTCTTATGCTTACATTTACATGTGAAAACAAACTAATAACATGAAGAGACCATTTGGAAAACATGTTTTGTGTTAACATCCATTTTTCCTTATAAAGTGCCGAAGAACTGTCCTGGTTTTTAGAGAAGAGGAAACTAATCACCTCCTCCGTTTTCAAATCACACATAGTTGGTAACGTAAAGAAGATCAATCTCATATATCATTTGAAATATGAATATGAAGACATTCTTTGCTAATATTCCCTATGCCCCTATAAAACTCAAATATCACAACACCCTAGAGTGGAAGTAAAATGCAAAGTTATCATATGGGGTCATGTTCGAATACACTCCTGGGAATTCATATCTGGCAAAGATCCCATATGATAGAAATGCAGAAATGTAGAAATTTGTTGCTTGGTATGACCTTAGAGATTCTTTGTCCTAGCCAACATGACAATGGAAACTCGGAAGACAATATAGCTACTCAATTGAAAACTTTGTCATGGGTAACTACCATGTTGAGCATATATATCCATTTATCTTCAAATAATTCAGTGTTATTTCTCCCATGTCACCTACAAGATATAGCCATGAGATATTGATACACATCTTTGAGAATCCTGGTCAGGTAAATTGTAGTTGGGAAGTGCTCGAACGTAGTAGACTCTCGACACCAAGATTTAATGATGTCACTTGTGTTGAGGTCAGCCCATCTAGTGTAAAAGTTTTTGTTAGATTATTCTATGGGATTTTTCATCTTGTAATATGTCTACATGTCCTCTCCATGATAGGTGGCATGCTGACCACAAATTTCTCTTTGAAGCACCAGATTTGAATCGTCCTTGAGTGTAATAATACACTCAATCACTTATGCGCAAGGAATGACTAGGAACTTCTAAATCTTCCATGTTCTTAAAGAATTTTTTCTGCATGAAAGTGTCTTTGATGTATTTCCATGTGACCTCAATGGAATTGTCTATGAACCACTTTGTATCTCCAAGCATGGGAATGGTAAGCGTTGTGAATTCTACTGCTTCTTCAGTGCTTTCTATTGAATCTTCTTTGAGGCCCACTCGACATTTAGTGGGAGGCATCGTTCCAACAAATGATGAAATAATAACAATACTAGTAGATTGAACACTCTTATGTGGAAGCACACTCATGGAGATAATGATTAAATTTATGAAATCCTCTATCTATTATAAGAAGAAGGTTAGAAAATCATATTCACAAAACTATCAAATTTAACTGACAACATAAGCCTATAAATGATGGGACATAATTACTTATACAGACAAGAAATATGCATAAAACAAAGGAGGGAACACTCTCAAAGAATGAATAAATTTCAAGGTTCATTCGAGGCTTTAATATGTTCTCATGTCCTCAAGCAAGAGGGAGAGATCATCAAGGGAATAGGGGGCACTAAAGAAGAATGAAGGAAAATCATTCGGGCATTCAATGTGTGCTCATGTGCTTAAGGAGACTAAGAGGGTGCAACGGAGCACCCCTAAGAGATAAAAGGGTCAGGCATCTCGCCTTCAAGCCTTGAAGGCGTGCTCATGCACTCATGAGGACAAGAAGCGCATAAGAGTGCATGCTGAAGGGATGAAGGGGAAAACATTGAAGCCTTCAAGGTGCACCCATGCACTCAAGGAGGGCAGAGATATTCATGATGGAGTGAGCTCTTGAGGAATACTTCTTGGATCTCCATTTCTGAGATAGTCCAGCTTCTGCTTCCAGAAGTGAGCCCTGTCTTTGGATGTCTGAAGCACAAGTTTTTCAACAAGGTATAATAATAAAAAATGGTAAGAGAAAATATGTAATTTTTTTATGGATTTTGTCGCAATGATGAATACAATATGAAGAGTTGAAGAATATGTAGAGTCTCTTTATGCAACAATAGTTTGACACTTGTAGAAGCAAGAATGAACTAAAACACCATTAAATAAACTAAAAAGAAGTGAAACGTCAACAAGAAAAACAAGATTGACAACAAAAATATTTTGACAACTAATATAATTGATAGGAAAAACTTACGTGGAATGAATATTGGCAAAGATATTCTTGATCCAGAGATGTCAACCCAACACAGATGAGAATGGTTATGATAAAGAATGATTAACTAGGTTTATTATAAAAATATTACATGCATTTATTCCATTCCATGCATGCTCACCGCTTATCGACAAGTGAATGAGTTAGTTAAGCAAGGTGAAGTGGGATACTATTTCTTAGGAGTGTGCCCACATGAAACAAGAAAGTGCATGCATGCATTTTGAAAGGGTACATGTCTTCATGCCAAAGGACTACACTCAAGGATCGTGCACAAGTTGAGAATTAAGGAATACACTCCAAGGAGGGCACAATTGCTCAGCTCGAAGGAGTGCGGTAAAAAAGAGAGAAACTATTTGTGATATTGAAGTGTGATTTTGCTTTAAAAATGATTCTCTTTCTTTTTTTTTTCTTTTATGTGCGTTTGCTCGGTGAATAAGCTGGCTAGTTTCCAAGTCAAGAAAAGATATAACTTCATCAACCCTTGGAAAAGATAACAAAAGAGCTTCTAAAGGTAAGGTGATGATAGTTATAAAACATTGACTTAGTTTTGTCACGCTGTTTGATTTTTCATTCTTATGTTTTCTCTAAGTGTCACATAAGCTCTAAAATTGAGTTAGGAAAAAACATTTTTGGAGGGTCATTGTCGTAGTGATAACACTTTGTGACACACTAGGAAAACCCGAACTCCTCTATTTTGGTTTCATTTATAAATGAAGTCTCAAATTTCTAGGATGTATTTATTCAATCAGTAAGTTACCTCAGCTCCCCAATCTACTGGGTTGATGTGCCCCAGCATCAAAAGAAGATTTTTGAGACTTCGAAGGCTACCAACATTAATTATCAACATGGAGTTGATATAAACTTAAGAGGTGATGCTATATGCATAGTAGGTCAAGTTCTACTCATGAAACCTTCAAGAAATGGGATAGATCAAGAGATACAAAGACCACTATTTTAGCTAGCCCAAGGAGGGGAATTGAATGAAAACGAAAGGTCTACTCTAACTGTAGGAATGGAAAACAATTTCTCTACTTAGAGAAATGGAAAGTGTTGTTCATCAAATGTAAAGTTTTAACATTAGTTGTAAGAATGTTGAGGTTATGCTAGTTTCATGAATGAAAAATACTTGTCCATTTGCAGAATGTAAACCTTGTGATACTTGCAAAAATGTGAATCATTAGTCTAATTATAGAATTTCAAAAGCTGCTTTGAAAAGAAACTAATCCTATGCAAGGACAACACTTTGTAATTGAAATACTAAGAGATTTAATTCAACAAATCGATATAATCTACATTGCATGGGAAAATCACCCCCTTAATCACTATGTTCAAAGGGATTTGGCTAGAGTAATAGAACTCATGCATTTCATAAGATAATTATCATTATAAATGAATTTAGAATTTTTTCACCTAATTCTAATTGCAAAATTGTGCTTGCAGTGAGAGCAAGGTAGGTCAAAGTTGCAGTGGGTCTTTCTCAATGAGAGATTTAGAGCCTATGGTTATTATTCAATCCTAAGTGACAAAAACGAAGATTTTAGAGAAAATATGGTCAAGTTTAGGTACTACTATAGGATTACTATAGGATGCTACAAGATTTCCCTATTTTGCTATAGGATTCATTCTGCAAGAATCTATGGAATTATTTAGTGTGTAGTAAAGGATGGCCCCAACTGTGCCCTGCACAGTTCCCAAAGCAAGACTGTCACCTTGGCCACTAAGACTACACAATGTGTAGTCTTTCCCAGACCACTACCCATGACAAATTGAAAATTATGTAGTTTCAACTCACGAGATTCAACCTTGGCTATCGGGATTGCATATCATGTAGTTCCCATAGGCAGTCGCTCCCTCTTGTCAATGAGAATTTCACAATCCTGCCCATCAGAGTGGTTGAACATGCCTTGAAATTAGATTTGTTAAAGACTGATTTTTTTTCTTTCCAAGAGTGTCTTTTCTTTCCCATACCTAAAACAATTTCTGAGAACCTCTTCAACAATAACTATTAAAATGGAACCCAAGAGAACTTATTGCAAAGAAACCACTAAAAGAATTATTGGGGAAGTAATTGAGAAAGCACCTATAGAATTGCTAGTGTATGCAGACACTAAAATATTTATAGAAAAGGGATCATCAATGAATTGGAAGCACGTTAAAGATTATTTTGCAAAGGACTCTATCATAGATGTAGAGGACCGACAGGTGTATCTCAGCAGCTAGAAATGGGGACTATATAGGGTTGCATGCAGGTATCCAGCGATCCCATGTGTAGTTGTCATCAAATTGATTGCCTCACACATTGATGAGAAGACAATGACATTGAACAGTTCTAGGGGAAAAAATATTGCCACCTTCGAGGCAGAAAACTATTAGCACATGTATCACTTTCCTGAGCTAGTAGAACACATGAACTTAATTTTATATGCCAACTACTATACCTGTTTCTTGTAGGCAATCCTTGGCTGCAAAAACTACTTCAGGAAACCAACTCAACCCGCCTTTAGGTTCAAGCTAGCCCTTGAACCAGAGGGGGCTCCCTCAGTTGTTACGAGGCTTTGTTTAACACTATTCACATATCACTGAACAACAACCTTTGAATCACAATGGCCAAATTTATGGTTTTAATTGGGGGTGGTTGGCGATCAATGGTAATCCCTACTCATGATTTAAAGGCTCTCTCATATAGTTACTTTTGAAAGTGTCAGCTTCCAGCCTTACAGAACGACTTTTTTTGTATAAGAATTTGGCAAAAGAATGTAAGGAGATTCCTAATAATTGAGTAGCCAAACTGATTACTTGACCATTCTGAAATGGAACCATATGCCAACACTAATATGGATACTCTTTCATACTGAAAACTAAAAATTGTAGATTGAAAACTGTTGAAGTGAAACTACTGACACTATAAGCTGAAATAAGCACAAGAGTGCCTAATTCATGGGTTATGGAGTTAATTAGTTAATCCATTGGAAGTCATTGCACTCAACCAAACCAAAATTAATACTACAATCTTGCAATATAACTGAAACAATTGTAGATCTACTGCATACTATGTCTGAAAGTAGCTAATCAATCCCACACCTCTATCTAAATGAACTAAAAAAAATTACACTGTTAGGTGTAATTTGCTTTCCAATGTAACCAAGCTTGAAGTGGATTTATTGACAAAGCACATTTCCAACACCTAAAAATATGAAGAATATATACAATATGAACATAAACTCCAATGGAAAACCTATACTCACATGTATCCTTTAGAAGCTACATCCTCTGTAGACATTTTAGATTTATGATCAAGGCTGAGAGGGAGAGACATATACTATTGATTGCAAGTATCAATAAACCTTGCATAGCAGTAGAGGTAGCCGTAATTTATAAACAAGAGTGGGATTAGTAATCTAGTGGAATTGCCATCTAACAAAGTGGAGTCGCCAGGTGAAAATAATGCAACCAATACAAATGCCTATTCCTTGTTCACTAGCAAGAAATAGATCCAAACTTTGTCATTCCACAGAGAAAGATTTTTACTTTTCTTCCCCGGCAACGACGCCAAATGTTGGCGCTATTTTAGTAGGAAGTCCTTGGCTATAAAAACTATGCGAAGAAACCAACTCAGCTAGCCTTTACGTTCAAGTTGGCCCATGAACTAGATGGGGCTCCCTCAGTTGTTATGAGACTTTATTTAATGATGTTCACCTATCATTGGAAAACAACCTTTGAATCACAATGGCCAGATTTATGGTTTTAATTATGGGTGCTTGGCAATCAATGATAATCCCTACTCATGATTTAAGGCTCTCTCACACGTTTCCTTTTGAAAGTTTCATCTTCCATCCTTACAGAAGGACTTGGTTTTTATAAGGATTTGGCAGGAGAATGTATGGAGATTCCTGATAATTGAGTAGCCAGACTGATTACTTGAACACTAGGAAGATTTGGATGCCTGTACATGATTTCTACACCCCAACAAAATAGATTAAAATGGAAACAAAATGGCCAGACTGAAACCAATTCTAAGAGGACCTATTTCAGAGAAATAGCCTAATAGGCTAATCTCTTATAATGGCTGTTAGACAACACAAAATGAAGACCAGTTAAATAGGAGTTATGATGAACAAATAGTCAAATAAACAAATCTTTTTCTAAACATAATTATTTTGGAGACCTTCTTATAAACACTTTTATCATGTGTAGAAATAAGATATGAAAAAATGGAAAAACATAATCGAACACAAAATTTTGTCAAAACTAGAGCCATAAGGATTTCATTGGAAATACTACAACAAAAGCTTTATTTCAAATTTAAGAGTTTTGGCATCAAAATCCCACCATTATTACTTCAATTGATGAAGTATTTATAGAGTTTATTAAATTATCAAAAAATTGGGTTTATTCTTCACTCTATGAAATTTTATCATATCCTTAAAAATAACAATGAGATATTTTCAAGCTAATAAAGCCTACTCCTTAGAAGAGACCATGTTAGAATTAAATTACTCCAAAAAAATTGGTTCAATTGTTGAGATTAATGATAAAACGTTTTAATCGAGTGATGGTTCAATCGAACCTTAGATTAGGAGTTTGTTCCTAATCTATAGGGTGTTGTTTCAACTTCCCTAATTGTGTGTGAATTATATATTTCTCATGTAATGATTGTAAGGGAAGAGCGTGTTCTGTAGAGGCAGTCTCCAGGTGATGTTCCACACCTGTGAGCTGCGCAGGTTCAATTCGATTAATTTGATTCTTCTGTTTTTCACATGGTTTCAAAGATATGTGGATGAGGATTTCCTGTAACCGTAAATGGAGGAGTTATAGTGAAGGATGGCAGGAAGATCTATGTGCCTGGGAGGCAAATCTTGAGGCGCAGTTTTTAAGGGAAATTGGGTGCCGATCAGTGCGATATCCAACACGATAGTCATGCCAATCCAATCTTGCCTTACACGGTTTTTATTTTTCTCTCCAGCACGGATCTACTACAGTCAAAGGTCGTCGAGTTTGTCGTGTGGGAAGATGACATAGGGGCAGATGCAACGGGACTCGTAATTTGCTAAGTAGCTATAGGTTCTTGTTTTTCCAATGTAGTAATGGGATTTTTATCTGTTTGAGACTCATTTTTCACAGAGCCCATTCTCGATCCCCAAGAAATCCATTGCTATGACTGAATCGAAATCCGAAATGATGGCACATCTTCTGCCCTCACCATCTTTCCGCAGACCTCAATTTTCAAGAATTGTTTTTCAAATCATCCACAACCAAAGAAAGCGCGCTCTTGCAACCCTTTCCTCAATTGAGAACTTCTTTTTTTGTGTTGATGTGATGAGATGCAAGGCGAGTTGAACTTTAGATGTGGTGGTTTTTGTTCTAATCGGATCCTCAATTTTTTTTTAATTTTTTTTTTTAACTAAAAAACATAAGGGGAAGGGGGATATTGGAATTGTTGAAATGTGGCAACAAGAATATTCCAATTTAATTTGTCCTTGAATTAAATTTTGAATTAATATTTAATTTATTCTTAACAACTACTTGGAAATATTTAATTAAGTTATTTTGACTTAATTAGTTGGAGAAATTCATGTTAGAAGTTTTTCTGAAGTCATGCAAGAGTTATCCCTTAAATTAAGGAGATAAGATTAAGTTATATTTGAGTTGTAATTAGTTAACTCAATTTACTGAGTTAAGTCCAGTTAATTAGTTTCAAACTGTTTTGAGGAACTAATGGTGAGTCAACAGTGAGTTGATGCATGCATGCACTCAACTAGTGTACTCCAGTTAACTGAAGATTCCCTCATGAGAAACTCATGCATGTCTATTACGAGAAAGGCCCAGTTAAGTTAAATGTCAAGGACAATGTACTTTCAGTTGCATGTGTTTTCCTACAAATAAAACTCATGCATGTAGTAAGGAACCATTCCTTGAGGATTGCGCAGTTCTGACAGTGTGTGAGAGTGATCATCCACTGGGTATAAGAGGTTTTCCACTTGGTTGAAGGAGAATCATCCCAGAGGAAGAGCACAAGGAAATAGGAGCTTGGAGGGTAGAGAGGAAGGCTTGAGAGAAGCCAAGATTGCCTGTGAGCATCTGTGAGGATTGTACTAAGAGCTGGCTAGTTGTGAGAGCTAAGGATTTGTATAATTCCTATGTATTTCCACCTTGTATGATAATACAGATAGTGGGGTTTTTAGCTAAGGCTTTCCCCAAAATATTTTCATGTGTATTGTGCATTGGTTCTTCCTCTTCTAGTTATATTTTTTAGCTCGATCTTTAGCCTACACAGAAATTTTCTTCATGGTATCGAAGCAAGGTTTATCAAAGCTGTGAACAATATACTAAGGAGAGAATTCAAAGTTTGAAGTTTGGGGTTGCAGGTACAAATCAAATTCATATCATATCTCAAGGTTGGCCAATGGTGTTCTATGGCTTGAGACTCGAGTATGCCTTGGAAGGTAGCTCGAATTACATATCATGGAAAGATAAAATGGAGGTTGTATTAGAAGACAGTGGCTTGAAGGAATTCATTGATCAAGAAATCCAAAAGCCAACTTTAACTAATGCGCAAGAGTTGGCTGAGTGGAAGAAGTGTGTGGCAAAGACGAGATAGATCATCCTTGAGGGATTTCAAGACCATATTGTCTTGAGTTTCCATGGGAAGGATGCTCCATTTTCAATGTGGAAGACATTGAAGGACCTCTACTAGAACGATAGTGACTAGAGGAAATTGGTGCACTAATATGTGAAGAATCAAGATGGAGAAGGGAGATACTATTTCCACGTATCTGAACAAGCTCGCCACCTATAGAGATGAGCTTGGCAGTGTGGGAATAACTACTGCTGATTATGATATGGTGAGCCTCACTCTCTTTGGACTTCCAAAGGGTTGGAATAGCTACCAGGACTCTATGAATGGAAGGGAGAAACTACTAGATTAGGAACGACTATGGTTGGATCTGATGCAGGAGGAGATCAAGAGGAGCACATGAGATAGTTCTTCATTCAAGAATGACGATGAAGAAAATTTGGCCTTAGCAAGTAAGTCAAGGAAAGGGAAGGGGAAGGCATCCCATTCTAAATCGAATTCTTCTCACGGAGGGAACAAGGGTGACAGGTCTAAACTAAGATGCTTTAATTGTCACGAGATGGGACATTATGTGAAAAATTTCCCATCAAAGAAGTCCAAGAAGGGATCCTCCGAAGGATCGGAATGTCAGCCATTAGCCTCTCAATTTGAAATGGACTTTACCCTCATCGCATGCATGATGTCATCAATTATGGGTTGTGTTTGGTATCTTGATAGTGGAGACTCATTCCACATGACTGGTGATAAAAGTTTATTCAGCACCTTGGAGGAGAAATACCTCAAGATGCACATAGAGATGTGTGATGATGCAAAGTATAGTCTTTCAAGAGTGGGCACGGTTGCTTTCTAGAGGGAGCATGGAGCCTATCACATTGACAGATCTGAAGTATGTGCCTGGACTGAAGAAGAACATGGTATCGGTCATGATGTTGGAGGACAAAGGCTACGATGTTGTCTTTAGTAAAGGAAAGGTGTTCCTAAGACACATAGCCATGGGTCAGACCAAGAGGATATGGATTCGGGTGAAGAATCTCTATAAAATAGAGGTAGATGATTGCGCAACATTGAGTATGAAAGCAGAATTGGTGCAAAGCCAAGACATTGGCGAGTTGTGGCACAGGCGGTTGGACCATTTGCATCATGGGGCTTTGGAGATAATCCAACATATATCTACAAGACATCCCAAAGGAAAACCTGAACAAGTTGACACATGCAAAGGTTGTACCTTGGGAAAGTACATCAAGTCTTCCTTTCATTATCGAGATAGTAGAGTGAAGGCTATCTTAGAGCGAGTTCATACTAATGTGTGTGTACCCTTCTCGACAACATCCACAGCGAAGCAAAGGTATTATGTTATTTTCATTGATGACTATTCTTGTAAATGCTAGATTTATTTCATGCAGAAGAAGGACCAAACTTTCACAAAGTTTTGTGAGTTCAAAGCTTTGGTCGAGAAAGGGTCAGGGGAGAAGATGAAGGCCTTGAGAAGCAAAAATGGTGGAGAATATGTCTCTTAAGAGTTTAGCGACTTCTATGCAGCAGAAGGAATTAAACGAGAGTTGTTGACACCTCATAACCCACAACAAAATTGGGTGGCCAAGAGGAATAACAGAACTATTATAGGGGCAGCACAGGAAATGTTGCATGACCAAGGCCTACCACTTCACTTGTGGGATAAGGCGTGCAACACATCGGTCCATTTGCAGAATAGAAGCCCACATTGCATACTTCGGATGAAGACACCAGAGGAAGCTTTCTCCGGTAAGAGACGAAATGTGGATCACTTTAGGATCTTTGGCTCATAGGTATATTTCCATGTGACAAAGGACGTATAAAAGAATCTTGAGCTAAAAATAGAGTTGGGGATACTTGTGGGGTTCACTGATACACCTCACAACTATCATGTGTACTTACCTACCAGTCAAAGTACAGTGGTTCGCAGAGATCTCGAGTTTGATGAGCAGAAGGACTTTCAAGTTTCCCTTGAGAGGGATCTCCAACTACAAGCTGTGGAGGAACTGTTGGTTCCTAAGGAGGAGGAGCCTCAGACTGATACGGTGCAGTTGCATGCAGAGGTTCGAGGAGTGGAGAAATTCACTCAAGTAGAGTCTTGTAGAGATGGATGGAAGCACACAAGACAAGCTGACAGACTGTTGGAGGATGTCAGAGAGAATTTCGGAGCACCTTTTTCTCAGCGCAAACAGAGGAGGTCACCTGAGAGGTACACTGGATACATGGCACTTATTGGGCAATGTGTTGAGACTGAACCATATTACTTTGAGGAAGCAGTGTAGCAACCGATTTGGGTTGATGCTATGGTGGAGGAGTATGACTCCATAGTTCGAAATAGTTTTTGAGATGAGGTTTCGAGACCAGAGAACAGGTTAGTTGTGAGTTCCCGTTGGATTTACGAGGTAAATCAAGTTGTTGATGATGGGAGGATCATGTTGTTGCACTATATCTTGACAGAGGAGAAACATGTTGACATTTTGACAAATGCATTGTCAAAGTGTAGATTCGAGTTCCATAGAGTAAGGATTGGGGTGGCAGATAATCCCTTTTTTGTTGAGAGTGAGTGTTGAAATGTTGCAAAAAGAATATTCCAATTCAATTTGTCCTTGAATTAAATTTTGAATTAAAATAAAATTTGGTATTAATAGCTACTCGGAAAAAATTAATTAAGTTATTTTGACTTAATTATATGGAGAAATTCAAGTTAAAAGCCTTTCTGAAGTCAAGCAAGAGTTATCCGTTAAATTAAGGAGATAAGTTTGAGTTATATTTGAGTTGTAATTAGTTAACTCAATTTACTAAGTTAAGTCTAGTTAAATTACTTCCAAACTGTTTGAGGAACTAATGGTGAGTTAACAGTCAGTTGATGCATGCATGCACTCAACTACTGTACTCCAGTTAACTGAAGATTCCCTCATGAGAAGCTCATGCATGTCTATTCTATGAAAGACCTAGTTAAGTTAAATGTCAAGGACATTTTACAATCAATTGCATGTGTTTTCCTATCAAGAAACCTCATGCATGTAGTAAGGAACCATTCCTTGAGGATTGCACAATTATGAGAGTGTGTGAGAGTGATCATCCACTGGGTACAAGAGGTTTTCCACTTGGTTGAAGGAGAATCGTCCCCGAGGAACAACGCAAGGAAATAGGAGCTTCGAGGGCAGAGAGTAAGGCTTGAGAGAAGTCAATAGGATAACATTTCTTCGAAGGGGACATAACCACATGTTTATCAAAAAACTTTTATGTACTCCTTTTGAATTGAATATATGTAGTAGTCTAGCTATGTTGGAAGGGTCGGAGATGTAGCCCAAGAGAGGTGAAATCAGTCAACAAATCATTTTTTTTTCCTCTTCATGTATTCCTGTATGAGACATGTGATTTTGTGTTTCTTATGCTTACATTTACATGTGAAAACAAACTAATAACATGAAGAGACCATTTGGAAAACATGTTTTGTGTTAACATCCATTTTTCCTTATAAAGTGCCGAAGAACTGTCCTGGTTTTTAGAGAAGAGGAAACTAATCACCTCCTCCGTTTTCAAATCACACATAGTTGGTAACGTAAAGAAGATCAATCTCATATATCATTTGAAATATGACTATGAAGACATTCTTTGCTAATATTCCCTATGCCCCTATAAAACTCAAATATCACAACACCCTAGAGTGGAAGTAAAATGCAAAGTTATCATATGGGGTCATGTTCGAATACACTCCTGGGAATTCATATCTGGCAAAGATCCCATATGATAGAAATGCAGAAATGTAGAAATTTGTTGCTTGGTATGACCTTAGAGATTCTTTGTCCTAGCCAACATGACAATGGAAACTCGGAAGACAATATAGCTACTCAATTGAAAACTTTGTCATGGGTAACTACCATGTTGAGCATATATATCCATTTATCTTCAAATAATTCAGTGTTATTTCTCCCATGTCACCTACAAGATATAGCCATGAGATATTGATACACATCTTTGAGAATCCTGGTCAGGTAAATTGTAGTTGGGAAGTGCTCGAACGTAGTAGACTCTCGACACCAAGATTTAATGATGTCACTTGTGTTGAGGTCAGCCCATCTAGTGTAAAAGTTTTTGTTAGATTATTCTATGGGATTTTTCATCTTGTAATATGTCTACATGTCCTCTCCATGATAGGTGGCATGCTGACCACAAATTTCTCTTTGAAGCACCAGATTTGAATCGTCCTTGAGTGTAATAATACACTCAATCACTTATGCGCAAGGAATGACTAGGAACTTCTAAATCTTCCATGTTCTTAAAGAATTTTTTCTGCATGAAAGTGTCTTTGATGTATTTCCATGTGACCTCAATGGAATTGTCTATGAACCACTTTGTATCTCCAAGCATGGGAATGGTAAGCGTTGTGAATTCTACTGCTTCTTCAGTGCTTTCTATTGAATCTTCTTTGAGGCCCACTCGACATTTAGTGGGAGGCATCGTTCCAACAAATGATGAAATAATAACAATACTAGTAGATTGAACACTCTTATGTGGAAGCACACTCATGGAGATAATGATTAAATTTATGAAATCCTCTATCTATTATAAGAAGAAGGTTAGAAAATCATATTCACAAAACTATCAAATTTAACTGACAACATAAGCCTATGAACGATGGGACATAATTACTTATACAGACAAGAAATATGCATAAAACAAAGGAGGGAACACTCTCAAAGAATGAATAAATTTCAAGGTTCATTCGAGGCTTTAATATGTTCTCATGTCCTCAAGCAAGAGGGAGAGATCATCAAGGGAATAGGGGGCACTAAAGAAGAATGAAGGAAAATCATTCGGGCATTCAATGTGTGCTCATGTGCTTAAGGAGACTAAGAGGGTGCAACGGAGCACCCCTAAGAGATAAAAGGGTCAGGCATCTCGCCTTCAAGCCTTGAAGGCGTGCTCATGCACTCATGAGGACAAGAAGCGCATAAGAGTGCATGCTGAAGGGATGAAGGGGAAAACATTGAAGCCTTCAAGGTGCACCCATGCACTCAAGGAGGGCAAAGATATTCATGATGGAGTGAGCTCTTGAGGAATACTTCTTGGATCTCCATTTCTGAGATAGTCCAGCTTCTGCTTCCAGAAGTGAGCCCTGTCTTTGGATTTCTGAAGCACAAGTTTTTCAACAAGGTATAATAATAAAAAATGGTAAGAGAAAATATGTAAATTTTTTATGGATTTTGTCGCAATGATGAATACAATATGAAGAGTTGAAGAATATGTAGAGTCTCTTTATGCAACAATAGTTTGACACTTGTAGAAGCAAGAATGAACTAAAACACCATTAAATAAACTAAAAAGAAGTGAAACGTCAACAAGGAAAACAAGATTGACAACAAAAATATTTTGACAACTAATATAATTGATAGGAAAAACTTACGTGGAATGAATATTGGCAAAGATATTCTTGATCCAGAGATGTCAACCCAACACAGATGAGAATGGTTATGATAAAGAATGATTAACTAGGTTTATTATAAAAATATTACATGCATTTATTCCATTCCATGCATGCTCACCGCTTATCAACAAGTGAATGAGTTAGTTAAGCAAGGTGAAGTGGGATACTATTTCTTAGGAGTGTGCCCACATGAAACAAGAAAGTGCATGCATGCATTTTGAAAGGGTACATGTCTTCATGCCAAAGGACTACACTCAAGGATCGTGCACAAGTTGAGAATTAAGGAATACACTCCAAGGAGGGCACAATTGCTCAGCTCGAAGGAGTGCGGTAAAAAAGAGAGAAACTATTTGTGATATTGAAGTGTGATTTTGCTTTAAAAATGATTCTCTTTCTTTTTTTTTTCTTTTATGTGCGTTTGCTCGGTGAATAAGCTGGCTAGTTTCCAAGTCAAGAAAAGATATAACTTCATCAACCCTTGGAAAAGATAACAAAAGAGCTTCTAAAGGTAAGGTGATGATAGTTATAAAACATTGACTTAGTGTTGTCACGCTGTTTGATTTTTCATTCTTATGTTTTCTCTAAGTGTCACATAAGCTCTAAAATTGAGTTAGGAAAAAACATTTTTGGAGGGTGATTGTTGTAATGATAACACTTTGCGACACACTAGGAGAACCCGAACTCCTCTATTTTGGTTTCATTTATAAATGAAGTCTCAAATTGCTAGGATGTATTTATTCAATCAGTAAGTTACCTCAGCTCCCCAATCTACTGGGTTGATGTGCCCCAGCATCAAAAGAAGATTTTTGAGACTTCGAAGGCTACCAACATTAATTATCAACATGGAGTTGATATAAACTTAAGAGGTGATGCTATATGCATAGTAGGTCAAGTTCTACTCATGAAACCTTCAAGAAATGGGATAGATCAAGAGATACAAAGACCACTATTTTAGCTAGCCCAAGGAGGGGAATTGAATGAAAAAGAAAGTTCTACTCTAACTGTAGGAATGGAAAACAATTTCTCTTCTTAGAGAAATGGAAATTGTTGTTCATCAAATGTAGTTTTAACACTAGTTGTAAGAATGATGAGCTTATGCTAGTTTCATGAATGAAAAATACTTATCTATTTGCAGAATGCAAACCTTGTGATACTTGAAAAATGTGAATCATTAGTCTAATTATAGAATTTCAAAAGCTGCTTTGAAAAGAAACTAATCCTATGCAAGGACAACACTTTGTAATTGAAATACTAAGAGATTTAATTCAACAAATCGATATAATCTACATTGCATGGGAAAATCACCCTCTTAATCACTATGTTCAAAGGGATTTGGCTAGAGCAATAGAACTCATGCATTTCATAAGATAATTATCATTATAAATGAATTTAGAATTTTTTCACCTAATTCTAATTGCAAAATTGTGCTTGCAGTGAGAGCAAGGTAGGTCAAAGTTGCAGTGGGTCTTTCTCAATGAGAGATTTAGAGCCTATGGTTATTATTCAATCCTAAGTGACAAAACGAAGATTTTAGAGAAAATATGGTCAAGTTTAGGTACTACTATAGGATTACTATAGGATGCTACAAGATTTCCCTATTTTGCTATAGGATTCATTCTGCAAGAATCTATGGAATTATTTAGTGTGTAGTAAAGGATGGCCCCAACTGTGCCCTGCACAGTTCCCAAAGCAAGACTATCACCTTGGCCACTAAGACTACACAATGTGTAGTCTTTCCCAGACCACTACCCATGACAAATTCAAAATTATGTAGTTTCAACTCACGAGATTCAACCTTGGCTATCGGGATTGCATATCATGTAGTTCCCATAGGCAGTCGCTCCCTCTTGTCAATGAGAATTTCACAATCCTGCCCATCAGAGTGGTTGAACATGCCTTGAAATTAGATTTGTTAAAGACTGATTTTTTTTCTTTCCAAGAGTGTCTTTTCTTTCCCATACCTAAAACAATTTCTGAGAACCTCTTCAACAATAACTATTAAAATGGAACCCAAGAGAACTTATTGCAAAGAAACCACTAAAAGAATTATTGGGGAAGTAATTAAGAAAGCACCTATAGAATTGCTAGTGTATGCAGACACTAAAATATTTATAGAAAAGGGATCATCAATGAATTGGAAGCACGTTAAAGATTATTTTGCAAAGGACTCTGTCATAGATGTAGAGGACCGACAGGTGTATCTCAGCAGCTAGAAATGGGGACTATATAGGGTTGCATGCAGGTATCCAGCGATCCCATGTGTAGTTGTCATCAAATTGATTGCCTCACACATTGATGAGAAGACGATGACATTGAACAGTTCTAGGGGAAAAAATATTGCCACCTTCGAGGCAGAAAACTATTAGCACATGTATCACTTTCCTGAGCTAGTAGAACACATGAACTTAATTTTATATGCCAACTACTATACCTGTTTCTTGTAGGCAATCCTTGGCTGCAAAAACTACTTCAGGAAACCAACTCAACCCACCTTTAGGTTCAAGCTAGCCATTGAACCAGAGGGGGCTCCCTCAGTTGTTACGAGGCTTTGTTTAACACTATTCACATATCACTGAACAACAACCTTTGAATCACAATGGCCAAATTTATGGTTTTAATTGGGGGTGGTTGGCGATCAATGGTAATCCCTACTCATGATTTAAAGGCTCTCTCATATAGTTACTTTTGAAAGTGTCAGCTTCCAGCCTTACAGAACGACTTTTTTTGTATAAGAATTTGGCAAAAGATTGTAAGGAGATTCCTAATAATTGAGTAGCCAGACTGATTACTTGACCATTCTGAAATGGAACCATATGCCAACACTAATATGGATACTCTTTCATACTGAAAACTAAAAATTGTAGATTGAAAACTGCTGAAGTGAAACTACTGACACTATAAGCTGAAATAAGCACAAGAGTGCCTAATTCATGGGTTATGGAGTTAATTAGTTAATCCATTGGAAGTCATTGCACTCAACCAAACCAAAATTAATACTACAATCTTGCAATATAACTGAAACAATTGTAGATCTACTGCATACTATGTCTGAAAGTAGCTAATCAATCCCACACCTCTATCTAACTGAACTAAAAAAAATTACACTGTTAGGTGTAATTTGCTTTCCAATGTAACCAAGCTTGAAGTGGATTTATTGACAAAGCACATTGCCAACACCTAAAAATATGAAGAATATATACAATATGAACATAAACTCCAATGGAAAACCTATACTCACATGTATCCTTTAGAAGCTACATCCTCTGTAGACATTTTAGATTTATGATCAAGGCTGAGAGGGAGAGACATATACTATTGATTGCAAGTATCAATAAACCTTGCATAGCAGTAGAGGTAGCCGTAATTTATAAACAAGAGTGGGATTAGTAATCTAGTGGACTTGCCATCTAACAAAGTGGAGTCGCCAGGTGAAAATAATGCAACCAATACAAATGCCTATTCCTTGTTCACTAGCAAGAAATAGATCCAAACTTTGTCATTCCACAGAGAAAGATTTTTACTTTTCTTCCCGGCAACGGCGCCAAATGTTGGCGCTATTTTAGTAGGAAGTCCTTGGCTATAAAAACTATGCGAAGAAACCAACTCAGCTAGCCTTTACGTTCAAGTTGGCCCATGAACTAGATGGGGCTCCCTCAGTTGTTATGAGACTTTATTTAATGATGTTCACCTATCATTGGAAAACAACCTTTGAATCACAATGGCCAGATTTATGGTTTTAATTATGGGTGCTTGGCAATCAATGATAATCCCTACTCATGATTTAAGGCTCTCTCACACGTTTCCTTTTGAAAGTTTCATCTTCCATCCTTACAGAAGGACTTGGTTTTTATAAGGATTTGGCAGGAGAATGTATGGAGATTCCTGATAATTGAGTAGCCAGACTGATTACTTGAACACTAGGAAGCTTTGGATGCCTGTACATGATTTCTACACCCCAACAAAACAGATTAAAATGGAAACAAAATGGCCAGACTGAAACCAATTCTAAGAGGACCTATTTCAGAGAAATAGCCTAATAGGCTAATCTCTTATAATGGCTGTTAGACAACACAAAATGAAGACTAGTTAAATAGGAGTTATGATGAACAAATAGTCAAATAAACAAATCTTTTTCTAAACATAATTATTTTGGAGACCTTCTTATAAACACTTTTATCATGTGTAGAAATAAGATATGAAAAAATGGAAAAACATAATCGAACACAAAATTTTGTCAAAACTAGAGCCATAAGGATTTCATTGGAAATACTACAACAAAAGCTTTATTTCAAATTTAAGAGTTTTGGCATCAAAATCCCACCATTATTACTTCAATTGATGAAGTATTTATAGAGTTTATTACAAAATATCTTGATAAAAATATCAAGTGCTACTACAAATATCTAAAAACTGTAAAAATAAAACACAAATAAAGGTAAATAAAACTATTGAAAGAGTTATGGTACTATCTTCGAGGATTTCTATTGCTAATAAGAGCAATTAAAATTTGTTTACAACTCATATTTTATGAGGTGACCTCTAAGTCACTAATTGTCTTTGAGCATTTTCCTCCCGAAATCCTGCAGAATAGGGTCCAGTCATGCCTTTGTATATCTCAATCCGAGATAGTTCTATAAAAATTGAGAGAGGTTATTGTAGAAGAATATGTTCTTGAGGTAAACCACTCTTTCTTTCCCCAAATTCGGCTCCAGATATTCACAATACTTTCTTGAAAAAAGATGTCTAAAAAGGAATTTACACAATCCAAACAATAGGTTATGAAGGTGTACTTGTATCTTTGATTATGTAATAGCTGGGTAAAATATGAAGTAGGTTATTTTACTTTAGAATATTAGGAACATAAGCCTCCTTTAGTTTCTCATGAATCATCTTTTATTGGCCACAATCTATTATGCAAAAATATGACTAAACAGGAAAAATTCAGGAACATATGTCTCCAAAGTTTCTTTAAAATATCCCAAACCATAAAAGATGTTACAAAACTGGGATAGGTCTTTGTTAATAAGGATATTGGTAGAACAAAACCTTTCAGTTTTTGAAAATACATTCTCATGGGTTCGGAAACATTGTTTTAAATCAATGAAGTGTATAGGAAAAGCAAAGTTTCAATGACCATGATACATGCAATGGAACGAGAGCGTTGTGGCGCAACGTGAAACTGACATGGTGAAGTTTTATTAGATGAAGAGAAGTAGATGGATGATGTGGCAGATGAAGTGGAATGAATGCAACAGATAGGAGAGTGGAGGTAGACGATGACGTAGCAACGACGGTAATGGAATAGATGTAAACCGCATTCGGGAGTAAGTCAAGGCGGTAAATGGTTTCGGGATTTTAAGTCCCGAAACAATAAAATGTGGAAAATTTTGTTTATGATGGAGGTTTAGGAAACTGCCTAATTTGGAGCCCCCCCACCCCCGGCGATAAAGTTCGTACGGTGAATGAGGGCCGAAAAGGCCCAGTGGGCCATTAGATGATGGAAGGGTGTGTAGGATGAGAGGTGAGGTGATGGGTGTTCAACAGATGAGCGGAAATGGTGCTACGGTCATGATTTTGAAGGCGGAGGTGACAACTATGGGTGACGAATTATTTAAATGCAACGAGATTTGGTGGGGTTGGCAACTAAGTATTGCCCCACATTAAACATAAAATTAATGCTTTAAATAAATCATTTTAATAAAAAATATAAACTTATATATTTTTATTAAAAATAATTTATTTAAAAAATAAAATTATATAAAACAAATCATCCAAAAGCATAAAATTTATATATTCCCTCAATATTTAACTAAGAAGAAAAGGAAATTTCACACCAATGTGTCAAAATATGTTACAACACCAGCCATATCTCTAAGAACACAAAAGACATTGTCCAAGGCTAGGTGAAAGAGCCATCCATGTTTCAACAGACACCCACCCATGTATACAAGAAAAGTCCCTCAGGAAGGCCTACCAACTCTTCGTTATCTTAGCATGGAGGATCCATGGTTAGGAGAGAATGAAAACATTTATTGAAGGGTGGGAAATATCATTAGACTGGGTGATGAATGTAGGGAAGTCATTAAATTGGTCATATTTTTTGGCTCAACAATTGAGGGCGCATGTAGCATAGGCTCAGAATCCTCCTGATGGTGAGAGAGAAGGGTTCTATATGTCTGGATATTTACTAGATGCAATTTGTGCACAACAACATTTCCCTGGTATGAACTGGACATGGGTAACACGAGAACTTGTCGTGCACATATATTACAAGTTTTTTTCAGATTGTAGTTATCAAGAAGTAATGGCACAACTAATTGACCACTTCATCATGCGATTGTACAAGCTCATATATGAAGAAGATCCACCTTGCATGTCACGAGGAGAAATGGAGGCGATAACAAAAATCAAATATTGGTATGCCTCACAAGGTGGAACCTTCCTTAGAGTGTTGGTGGATAGGAGCCTTTGCATGTTTTACTAAGATTTGCCACTAACAATATTTTCATATAACAAGTGTTGTATCATCTCGCCAAATGGTTGTCATGAGCATTGCAAAATAAGAAGAAAGCAACATGGCCCACTCTTCCTTTGCAAATTGTATTATACGAGATAAAGAAATTGAAAGTCAGGGATACTAATGAAAAGGAGATAGTGTAGTTTGCATTTGGTACACGAGACTTCAATCTGCATGATCCGCATGGTGTTTTTAAAGAAAACTTTACGAGAGTTTACTTTATGTGGATCAGAGGAGAATTGGATTGGCCATAGGAGGATACATGGAGGTATTACTACTATGCATCCAGATTTCGTAAGCCAATTAGTTTAACATGGACTTCATAGGCTGCTCAACATATGTCAACAATTATGGGAGAAACAATAATAGAAGGTATCAATCCCATGCAGGACAAGGGAAAGAGGAAGATTGTTGACAACTGAGAGGGAGAAAAAATATGAGACCTGAAATCGGATGCTATTATCATTAAATCAACTTTGATATAAGAAGAAAAGAGGAAGCAAAGGATACATAGAGTAGAGTGGAGGAAGAAAAAAGAACAGAGGTTGAGGAAGCAGAACTAAAGTTCCAAGAAAGAGAGTAGAAAATGAAGGAAGAACATGAGTTCAGGAGGAAAGAACAAGAAGAGAAATGAAAGAAGGAAGAATAACCTAGGAAAGGTAGAACGAAAAAGGAAACAACACCGATATAGGTTGAAGATAAATAACAAAACCAACCAGCAACTGGGGAGGTAGGTGAATGGATGCAAGATTGGGAGATTCCTCTCCAAATTGAGAACTTGATTGAAGTGACAAACATGCAGATGGAACAAGAGCCACAGAATGAAGATGTTGATCTGATGCCAAGCATGCCATGGGTCATCCCTCATTCTCCACCACCTCCAAGAGCAAAGCCAGCCTTTGGCGAGGAAGGGGGTGTTATTCCCCTTCATGATGATCTGGTAATGGATGCGTGCAATCTTTCATTCGATGAGTTCCAAAAGAGGATTGTACAAGCATGGAGAAAGAATTTTCTGTATCATCACGCATCACCCACATTAATTAAAGAAAGGGTGATAGTGTCAGACACTAGGGAGCATCCAAATGCCATTGTTAAAGCCAACTTGGCCTACGCATTTGAAACAAGGTCAAACATTCCATATTTGACGACCGAGAAGGAGAAATTGGTATAAGACTTGCAAGCTGCTAGGCCAGAGTGAGAACAAATCTACGCAACAACACAAAATGGAGTTTCTACATATTTTTACTTAGACGAGATGAGAGAAGCGATACTTGGTGAAGTATCAATACTCAAGGAAACCATGAAAAATATTTATGATGGGTTTATCACCATACATAAAACAATTTTCCATTTTCATGGCTTAGAGAAATAAAGGAAATAATTTGTTAAAATTAACAACGTAAAGGATTCCATTAGATATGTGCAAGAGTGGACAATGTGATACAAGAAACACCTCTTGACTTAGGGAAGAAATTGAAGCCACTGAAAGAGCTGGAGAAACTGAAAGTTTGGATGTTCACTGAGAAAAAAAATCATCTCGCTTCATTTACTGGTAGCATTCAGGCCTCATATGTACGGTTGTTTAGTAGTTTGGATGTCTTGTTGAGAAAATACAATATCGCATCAGTTTGTTCACTCACCAAAGCCAAATCCAAGAACCAAGTCTGGTAGGAGATCGACGAGTACTTGGAGCAGATGAGATGGATTTCCATCAAGGAGGATTTAGATCTGAACATCCAGAATTACATTGATGGTGATCTCCAAATTAGAACAATGTTTCTCATGCTTTAGAACGAACTTGAAACTAGTCCCAGGACATTGTACCAGAATGCCATGGAGGCTAGAGTTTGCCTCCAGCTAGACACCATAATGCAGTTTAGGGACATCATCACACAATATAAAACTTGGAACCAATATGTAACCATGAAGTAGCAAGTGGAGGCTATCGAGATAGATTTCTCTCAAACTCAAGCATCATAGTGTTGTGTCTTGTTAGGCTCTCAAGTTGTCTCTACCCTATTTTGTCTTATATGGGGAAAAGTGTAAAATGTTATATTGTTTGTAATTATATGTAAGTGAAATTCCAAGTGCCAATATTGGAATATCAAGAGTCATCATGTAATGTAATGAGTAAATTTTGTAAATAAGTTGAAGAGTGATGGGGGTGATCCAAATGTCACAAAGCAGAGTTGAAGATTCACCCCCTCTTGTTATAAATAAAAACTGATAACTCATGTTAGGTGATTTGGTTATGCAAGATTTGATGAGGAGTTGACTTAGAAGGAGCTTGGTAGTATTGTGAAGAGCCCTAGCTTCTCTGTAGCATGGGATGAGTATACTTCTTTATAGGAGTAGGAGTTCTTGACTTTAATGTTCCACTATTGGGGCTAGTGGTCCATCAATGGTGTATGTATGAACGGAACCTTCACCTATAATAATAAAATCAAATCCAACATGCTTTAATGCATATTTTGGGAATATAGTATGACTATTCTTGTTGTATTTACAATATATGTTATTTAAGTTACACTTATGCAATATGAAATATTTCATTTCATTTGTATGAATCTTGTTGAATGTGTTTTGTTGTATTAATTCATCACTGTAACTTGTGGACTATTCCACATATTAGCTTGTGATGTCATTATGCTCGTGTGTTCCTTTCTACTTGTGTGCTATTACAAGATTCGAAGGGGTGCACTTACTTTTCCCTTAATGTGTTTAATCTTCAGGCATCACACTTGAATCTCCGTAGGATCACACACTTTATCTCACCCAAAGTTACCATACTTCACTCTACGTGTTTTTGCATTCATTGCATAACATTACCACCCAATGTTGGGACTCCTATTCCATAAAGTGTGAGGCCTAGCTGGGACATCATATCAGCGATATCCCCTGAATTTTGGCAGGTCCAGCACCATCAACAAATCCAAAACAAAAATATCCACCTGAAGTACTTTTTCCATCTACATCATTACTTTCCTAGTTTGAATATGTCAAGCCCAGTAACTAAATCTCATTACCTATGACATATATCAGATAATGATGTATAGTCTTATGAAGATATCTCAAAATATGTTTCGCTATTATACAATGATCATTCATTTCCTCCATCTCAAATTGGCTAAGAGTGTTTACTTAAAAAAAAAATATTTCGTTGGACGTTTACAAGGTATATCAAGGAGAAAATCGATTGTCGACAAGATGTACGATCAACAAATCTTTAGTCCAAATTCCTTAACTTCTTTAAATTAGTGATCATAGGAGTTTTCATTGGTTTGTAATACATCTTTCCAAATTTATGAAAAATATTGATCACATAATTTCCTCTACGAAGATAAATCTCACGAGGTTTCTGCTATACTTCGAGTCTCATGTAATAGTGCATTATTCCAAGATCTTTCATTTCAAATTAAGCTACTAATTTCTTCTTGCATTCGTGAATATGATGCTCTACACCTATTATTAGTAGCTCATATACATATATCAAAATGTTTACGAGTTCATTCTTTAACACCTTGATGTAGAGATTCGGATCTGCAAAACGTTTGACAAAACCAAGTCTTAATAGATACGCATCCATTATGGCATCCCATGATCTAGGGGATTGTGTCAATCCATATAGAGCCTTCTTAAACCTGCAATGTTTTGTTTCATTTCCATATGCTTTGAATCAGAAAGGTTGTCTTAACATCATTTTGATGAATATTCCATCCTACAATAGTTGCAATATAAATGAGAGATCTAATGGTTGTGTGTCTAGTTTTTGGATCATAAGCTTCTTTACAATCAATTCTCTCCTCTTGAGAGAAACCTCTTCCCACAAATTTTTCCTTGTAGTTTTCAATACTTACATCAACTGCATGCTTGGTTTTTTACACTCACTTGGAAGTTACAATTAATTTTTCTTTGTGTCTAGGAACAATTTCCCAAAACTCATTCTTCATTATAGATAGGCATTCTTCTAAAATTGCATTCTTCCATTCTTTATGTTTGACTTAATTTTCATAAGTGATAGGTTATGCTTCAATAAGGTTAGTCATGTAAGATGCATATCCTGAATATCTCTTGGGCTTATTTCTTTCTTTGAATGTTCCTTTTCCTACTACATGTCCTTTGACTTTTTGTAGAGTTGATATTAACTAAGCTGGTATTTTCCAAGTTCCTGGAATGATGTCTGGTTGTATGGGTTCACTTGGTTCTTTTGGTTCTTCTTAATGACTAGTTATAGGTTGTAGAGGATCTTCTTGCCTTGAATTCTCTTCATTTGTAAAGTTGGGTTCTTCTTCTTCATAAGAATCAATAGGAATATCCTTGGACTTCTTGTATGGATTTTTTTCATTGAATGTAGCATCCCTACTTAATTTAGTATGAAATTCTCCCTTGATGTAGACTCTATAGGATTTAGATGAGGTGCTATATTGAACAAATATACCTTTCATACCTTTTGGGTCCAATTTCTTCCTCTTATCCTTCAAAATTTGAATGTAAGCATGACATCCTAAAATTCTGAGGTGATCAACATTCCACTGATATCCTGTAAATGCTTCTTCCAAGGCCATATGATCAAGAATTAGGTGAGGACTTGTATTTTTTATGTAGATTGTTGTGAGATAACATTTTCTCCATTATAATTTGGGAATGTAATGGTCACGTAGCATAGCTCTAACACATTCTTCAATTGATCGATTCTTCCTTTCAGCCACACTATTTTTTTGAGGATTGAAGGGAACTATTAGCCCCTCCTTAATTATTGTTTATTTGCAAAAGGACACAATTTATTTAGAAGTATATTATCCACCATTATCATATTTTAGGGTTTCGATCTTCCTTTGTGTCATATTTTCCATTTCTTCTTTGAATTCTTGGAGCTTCTTGAATACATCATCTTTATACTTTAGGAGGTATATTTAGGTATTTTTTGAATGACCATCAATAAATGTTGCATAGTAATGATGACCCCTAAGCGATTTCTCTGACATTGGTCTACAAACATTTGAATGAATGAGGTTCAATATATCCTTGGATATTGTGTCACTGATAGTAAATGGTTTCTTCACATTCTTACCAAGGGTGCATTCATTACAGACTCCTTCATGATCTTCTTTTAATTGGGGTATACCAATAACCATTTGACTCAATGGTGAAAATATCGTGTAATGGATGTTACCATAGCTTCTATACCATAATTCAGTTGATGTCTTACTGTACTAGAGAATGAGGACAAGGTGTTAGAATTCTATACAACCTCCCCTAATCAATCCCAATATTCCTTTCATTTTCGATACAAGATCCTTCTTCCCAAACAATAACTTCTCCATAAAAAAATGCCAACCTATCACCCTTATCTTAGAAGAAAGAAATTAAAAGTAACTTATTTTTCAAACCTGGAGCATAGAGGATATTGTTGAGATGAATATTCCCATAGGATTCAAAATCCAAGGAGGTAGATAAAATCCATTTGACTTAGTACATATTCTTTTATCCAAGTTAAATTGAATGAGAAGAGTTTCCTTTTGATAGATTTTTAGGTTGACAATGTTCCCATGTTATATGCCTTGAAGCACCACTGTCGATTACCCATGTATTATCATCTTCAAGTGTACCTGTAAGAATGAAGGAAGACTTCCATCCATGCCCTCTTTAGATAGCTTGGAGATGACCTTGATGATGTATCCCTTAATATATTCAAGGAGAATTCTAAGAATATTGATACCTTCCTTCATATATGATGCAGGAGCATTTAGCCCAAGGAAAATCATTGTAAATAGTAGACATAAGGGGCCATGTGTTTTTGGGAAATTAGTTTCCTAAGTCTCAATTCAATTTAATATTTAGGCTTTTAAGTATGATTTAATTAGACGTTCTCAAAACAAATAAATCAGAACATGAGTAGTTCCATGATCCTAGGAGCAAGGGAGATATTTTAGGCATAAAAGGGAGAATAGATGTGGACCATTGAGAAAAATAGGGGACTTTTCTATTTTAAAACAAAGAAAATATGGAATGGATAAAGTTTCCAATATATGTACATATGCATGCATACAACGAGCTTTATGCTTTTGTTAAAGGATGGAATGAGGTCCTTCATAGTAATCCAATCCCAGTTTCTATATAAGCATATGTAAGCCTATGGGTAGAGGAGGAGGCCACCAATAGTAGAATCGGGCTTGGGCTAGATGAGGAGTATCGAATGTAATCTTTGCATTTACATTAATATATATACAGAGTTATTTCTAAATGTCTCAATAGAGTGTGAATTGCGTTTTTATGATGAATTATGAAGTGAACTCGTAAGTTCTGTGACGCGGGTTTACAAACAGAGCTCTGTGGAACACGCAGAGAGAGAGAGAGAGAGAGGATGTCGATTTAGAAGAATCAAAATGGAGCATTGAGTCTAATTGAAGTGGTAAAGAGAATCCCTGGAGAGGTAGCAGAGTGAGGATTCACTATGGAGTAAGCTCAGAGTGCTTGAGCAGTGGAAAGACGGAAGCCGAAGCCCTGAATAAAATAAATAAACCACATAAAACTCATTAAAACAACTTGAGAAATTCAATGTAAAAGGAATAAACGGAGAAGTGCAAGTGACGCTCAGTAGTTGTTAGATCGTATAGATCAATGATTGTGATTTAATCACATCGGTGGAAGATGTTTTTAAACTGA
The DNA here is from genome assembly GCA_031772625.1 of Pinus tabuliformis. Taxonomy (NCBI): domain Eukaryota; kingdom Viridiplantae; phylum Streptophyta; class Pinopsida; order Pinales; family Pinaceae; genus Pinus; species Pinus tabuliformis. Next base: position 1,440,846,550 of record CM062820.1, read on the forward strand.
TCGGAATGAGCCTTGGAGAATTGCGAAGAGCGAAAAGTGACTAATCGCGGACTGTTGGATCGTGGCTAGATCAACAGTCATAATTAAATCGCATATCGATGATCAGAGGTGGCAAGGGTCAATAGTATGAGTGTTACAATATCACCGACAATGATAATTAGCGATAGACATTGATAATATATCAACATTGGCAAAGATCGAGATTATAAGCGAATCGACTTGGAAGGAGTGGACCCAAAGGTATTTGAGGATGCAAATACATAACATTTGAAGTCCGGTACATGAGTTGGCATGGGATTTCCTTTGTATTCCAATATGTTTAATATTTCTGATGGTTTATATGGCGCGCCCCTTTTGATGCAAAAGCATGTGTTAAACGATTCCATAGTTATATCAGAGTCGGAGGAGGGGTGATGGCATATATATGTACGACCCGTTGAACATGTCATAGCCGATTGCAATGAGGTTTTAGCCTCAGGTTCTGTGTAGAACTGTATAAAGGAGGAATAACACGTATTTCCGTGGAATTCATTTATGTAAGGATTTCACTGAGAGATTAGCGTCGATAGTGTTTTGTGTGAAACCAAAGCATATGAAAAGTTATATATAGGGACTGTGGTTCTGAAGGTTTATTATAGTCCCAATAGAGGGTTACAGTGGAGTGAATAGTTCCGATACAAAGGAACGACTGTATAAAGGGTCCTTGATCATTTATGGTCTGAAGATTTAACTCATTCGTTGAGTTAAATATCCTGGGATAGTTGTGGATGCATTGTTGAATAAATAGAGACTATGGGTTTGTGCAGGTTGACCCTCGCACCAGTTGGCTAAGTATGGTTTATGCCAAGTGTAGCCCTGCACCATTAGTGGTATCCAAGCAGATCTATATCAGAGCAGATGTTTGAAATCAGAGAAGATTTGTAATATGTAAGAGGGAACTTTGAAGTTCTTGGAAGACTGTAGAAGTTCCAGTAGAGGACTTGGAAACCAACCAGACGACAAGCCATTCAAAGTGCAGAAGAATGGGAGCGCAAGATCATGCATAGATCTTGGAGGTAAGATAGTGTATTTTATATCAAATTTAAATTGAAGATTATTGGTTGCAGATGAAGCATCTCAGAAAGGACATCAAGAGAAGTTGTGAGAGAAGAACAGATGTGTTCTTGAAGACAGAGTAAGGAGAATACTCTAAAAGAAAAGTGTCAGTGAACCTGAAGAATCCAATAAGAGATTGAACAGAGAGGACACTTGAAGTTTTCTCAAGAGAGAGTAAGAAATTGCAGAAGCCTAGAAGGATAAAAAGGGTTCCTCAAGAAGAGGTTCCAGACAGATGACCTGCGCTTACCAAAAGACTAAGTGAGGAGAGCTTAGTGAGGTAAGATTGCAGCCATGAGGACTAGCTATTGTAGAGGCTTGTTGCAAAGGAGCTCATGAAGAAATAAGAGAAGAAGATGACTACTATAGTCATAATAGAGGTTCAGAGAGAAGCCACAGCAGAAGATATGAGAAGAAGGATGCCAAGGCGAATGGAAAGAAAATGAGTCAAGAAGAAATTGACAAAGAGGTTGCTGAATTAAAAGAACAACTAAATGCATTAAGGAGAATGCTTAAGGAATGCCAGAGACTAGGTTGGGACTTGAGGAAGAAGCCAGTAGAATGGCATGAGATGCAGAGAAGGCTACAACAAAAGAAAGTGAAGTGGTTGAAGGGAAAACTCAAAGAAGCTGAGTTAGAAATGGAAGAATCCATTTATGAACCAGAACAAGGAGAATTTATAGGAGATAGTGAATATGAAGACTTGAAGAGTGAAACTTCATGTAAGGCTAAAGGGTCACATGGATTTAAATCTAACAATTTGTGTATGTTTGTAGGTGAACGAAAATTGGCTGATCTTGTCATGAAGAAGGAAAAAGTCCAACATAATCAAAATTTTATTCTAGAAGAAGATGAGGTAGATAGATCTCATATACAACTGGTGGAAGATGTCAAGCAACTAAGTGAATGGCTTGAAGAGATTGAAGAAGAGACCATCGAAGAGTTTTTGAATCATATGAATGATTTAAAACAACAAGGAGATATGATGGTTGAACCATCAAGTGAGACCATATGGTATTATATTTTTAAAACTGATAGTTTGTGTATGATGGTAGATATTGCAAGAGAAAAGCAGTCATTTGAAGATATCTTCAGAGGAGATAAACAACGAGGGACTGAAGGCAAACTTGAGGAAGATACTGTGTTAGCTGAAAACATAGTAAAGGATCATCAATTCACTATGACGATAGGCACAATAGAGATAGCCATGGAAACCGTTGAGACAAATAGTATGGAAGAAGGAAATCTATTGAAGGATGTTAAGAAGGAGGAACCCTATGCAAAGGATTTAACCATGGGAAAAGGAACACTAACAAAGGATTGTTTTAAAAAGGATGGACAATCTTTTGAAGATATCAAAAGTCTGGAGGAGTACTCTAGGAGAACATAGTATGATGGAGAAGACCTCTTGAATGAGGGAAGTAGTGATTTTCTACAGTAGAAAGACCTTGAGATTACAAGGATCAAATGAAGACAATGTTTTAATACTATAACACAGCATGTAAAGGATTAATCTAGAAGAAGAGAGTATTGTGATGAAGTGCTTGCTAAGTGTGAAGAGGAAATTAAATTGTTGGAGAAACTAATAAGAGAACCTGACGGTAGAACAGAAGCTGTAGTTATAGTTTCTGAAGAAGAAGATGTGTCTCAAGTAGGCATGGAGACAAGAAGATGCAATAGTTGGTTTGTAGGTTCATTAAACAGCATGAATGCGTATGAGTATGTGATCAAATAGATTGAGCAGAGATTGTTTGAAGATGGTAAAGAGGTGGTAGGAATCAAACAATTTCAAAGAAAAGATAACTAGCAACAGGTTAAAGGTGGAGGAGTTCACTACAGTGGACAAGAGAAGGAAGGCATCATTAGAACAGATGGTGTGGAAGAGAGACTAATGGTCAGTCTCATGAATTCTGCTGAGAATTCAAATTAGCATACTGATATGCTGACAGAGGAAGAGGAAATAGAGAAACAAACTGAAATGTTGCCAAAGAAAGAAGAGGCACCAAGGCCTCATGTTTTTAATTTTAACAAGTGTTTTGTGAATGCAAGCTTTTTTGCAAATGCTAGAGGAGATTTGGCACAAGTGAAAAACCAAATAAAAGTGAAAGAAGAGAATTATGTGGAAGAATTCAATCCATGGAATGGAGAAATTAATTTGTTGAATTGTCATGATTTAATCTTGAGAGAGGGTAAGGATGATGGGGAGGCAGCAAGTAAAGAAAAAATGGTAGCAATTAAAGCAAGAGAATGTAAACCAAATAATGAAGCAAGTAAAAGAAAAGTCAGCATAGAAGATAGCCATAGTAACCTGAAACAAAGAGAAGAAGACAGAAGTAAGAAGCAAAATATGGATGAGCCCAAAGATATGCTGGACAAAAATTGAAGAAATATGGCAGCAAATGATGAAGCAATTCAAATGGAGGAAAATGGTATTAACAGCAACCGGCATCAATTAGAATTTGAACCTAATTGACAGGAAGAAGAAAATGGATCAAAAGACAGCAGAAGTATAGCGGTAGCGAAGGAATAAGGCATTTGGATAGTTACATAAAAAAGTGTGGGATCCAGGAAGACCAAGACTAGAAGACGCATGATCACGAGATCATGAATATTTTCTACTTTGGGAGTCTGATGCAGGAGAATTCATCCCAAGGAAAATCATTGTAAATAGTAGACATAAGGTGTCATTTTTTTGGGAAATTAGTTTCCTAAGTCTCAAGTCAATTTAATATTTAGGCTTTTAAGTGTGATTTAACTAGATGTTCTTAGAACAAATAAATGAGGACATGAGTAGTTCCATGATCCTAGGAGGAAGGGACAGCTTTTAGGCATAAAAAGCAGAATAGATATTGACCATTGAGAAAAAAATGGGGCTTTTCTATTTTAAAACAGAGAAAATATGGAATGGATAAAGTCTGCCATATATGTACATATGCGAGCATGCAGTGAGCTTTAGGATTTTGTTAAAGGATGAGATCAAGTGCTTCATAGTAATCTAATCCCAGTTTCTATATAAACATATGTAAGCCTATGAGGAGAGGAGGAGGCCACCGACAATAGAATCAGGCTTGGGAGAGACGAGGAGTCTCAAATGTAATTTTTGCATTTACATTAATATATATACATAGTTATTTATGAATGTCTCAATAGAGTGTGAATTGTGTGTTTATGATGAATTATGAATTGAACTCGTAGGTTATGTGATAGGGGTTTAAAGATAGAGTTTTTCAGAACACGCGAAGAGAGAGAGAGAGGAGGTTGATTCAGCAGAATTGAAATGGACTATTGAGTCTAATTGAAGTGGCAAAGTGAAGCTCTAGAGAGGTAGCAGAGTGAGGATTAACTAAGGAGTAATCTCAGAGTTCCTGAGCAGTGGAAAGGTGGAAGCTGAAGCCCTAAATAAAACAAAGAAACCACAAAAAACTCACTGAAACAACGAAGAAATTCCAAGTAAAAGGAATAAATGGTGAAGTGCAGGTGACGCTCAACAGCCATTAGATCTTATAGATCAACGGCTATGATTTAATCACATCGGTGGAAGACCCTTCTAAGGTGATCGAAATGAGCCTTGGAGAATTGTGAAGAGCGAGCAACGATTAATCGCGGACCGTTGGATCGTGGCCAGATCAACGGTCACGATTAAATCACATATTAGCGATCGGAGGTGGCAAGGGTCAATAATATGATTGTTGTGATATTACCGACAGTGATAATCGGCGATCGACATTAATAATATATTGGCATTGGCAGATATCAGGATTATAAGCAGACAGACTTGGAAGGAGCAGACCCGAAGGTATTTCAGAACGCAAATACATAACATTTGAAGTCTGGTAGATGAGTTGGCACAGGATTTCCTTTGTATTCCCATATTTTTAATATTTTTGATAGTTTATATGGTGCAGCCCTTTTAATGCAAAAGAATATGTTAAGCGATCCGATAGTTATATCAGAGTCGGAGGAGGGGAGATGGCATATATATGTATGACCAATTGAACATGGGATGGCTGATTGCGATGAGGTTTTGGCCTCGGGTTCTGTGCATAACTGTATAAAGGAGGAGTAAGGCATATTTGCAAGGAATTCATTTTTGTATGGGTTTGACTGAGAGATTAGCACTGATAATGTTTTGTGCGAAACCAAAGCATGTGAAAATTTATATATAGGGACTATGGTTCTGAAGGTTTATTATAGTCCTAATAGAGGGTTACAACAAGGTGATTGGTTCTGATATAAAGGAACACTTGTTTAAAGGGGCCTTGACCGTTTATGGTATGAATATTTAACTCCTTCGTTGAGTTAAATATCCTGGGACTATTGTGGATGCATTGTTGAATAAATGCAGACTATGGGTATGTGCAAGTTGAGCCTGGCATCAGTTGGCTAAGTATGGTTTATGCCGGGTGTATCCCTGCACCAATATATATTTCCATTAGAGAGGGAGAGTGAAGACAATTTCTTTAAGAATGCAAACAAGATGTGATATGCATGCTTCTTTCCTTCACTTTAGCTATAATAGTATGTTGAGAAACCAAAAAGTAGGTACATAATGATGATTTATCGCAACTTGATAATCAATTGTGAATATCTGTTGGCTTAATATTAGTATTATGATCTATTCATTAAGAAATTATCAAAACATAATGATTACAAAAAAATAAAGAACACCAGAAATTAGGCTCCACGTGAGGGAAAAATTCCACAACACGAAAAACCAAAAAATCATCTTCTTATAGAATTAAATCAAAGTGAGATATCCAAGGCCTAAGACCAATACCAAGACTTCCACAAAAACCCAAGTCATCCCTCCTTCAAATATCCTCCAACCAAGTCAAAGTCAACGAAAGGAAACACTGGTCAAACCTTGTCAAATCTAGTCAAAACACAAATATTCAGACTTGCAATTTCAGACCTATAATTTTCTAGAGTTGCACCATTTCCTTTGCACACGTGAACCGAATCAAGCCAAAATCCACCAACTTCTCTCTCCTTTGACTTCACTATTATTCTTCTTGTATTGGGCACATAAATTGATGTGTGAGATGAGTGGATGAATGAGGTCAAAGTGTATTCTACTTACAGTTGTTCAGGAGGTTGAATAGATGCTTGAGGTTACATTGAATTGTTTAGGCGAGGCTGACTTGGTCTTATGGATGAAAAATTGGCTTTTGACTCAAATAAAATATTTTTTCTTTTTCTTACGGAGAGTCCAAATAGGACGTTGAAGTGTATTCTACTTACAGTTGTTCAGGAGGTTGAATAGATGCTTGAGGTTACGTTGAATTGTTTAGGTGAGGTTGACTTAGTATTATGGATGAAAAATTGGCTTTTGACTCAAATAAAATATTTTTTCTTTTTCTTACGGAGAGTCCAAATAGGACTTTCACTCAAATACATTTATTTGACTTATTATAAATTTTATTTTGACTCAATAAATCCTATAATCATGAAGAACATGCTTTAACCAAAATAAAAATAAAAAAGTGAATATAATAAATGAATATAATAAGTACATCAAGGATACATTTTCATTCCATTATGAATATCGACAATAGTTACGTTGTAAATAAATCTCTCAGTCTCGTCCTTGTATACTAGGTGTCATAGTTAGTATTAGTTTACTTCATTCAGCTTCAGTTAAGTTGAGTCCTAGTTGTGTTTTAATCTACCACAAATTCCATTTTTTTTGTTGAATGTTCCTTTGTCTCCTATGTAATCTATTTAGTTGTTACTAATGTGAATAATAGTTCAATCCACCTCCATTTTTTTAGTTCATTCCTATATATGTTTATGCTTCCTAATCGTTTTCATGGTATCAATGCTTGAGGTTTCAAATGATTCCTCTAGAGCATAATTTGAAATTTGTGTGCTCACAAAGAAAACACTGAGAATGATAGCTTGAGGAGGAGAACAAATTGTTGGCCTAGATAGTGTAGTCACATGTTTTCTAAGAAGAACCATTAGGGGTGAAACTCATTGAATGTCACACCCTAAAAGAAAAAGAAAGAGTAATGACGTCGTTTTCACTCCTACGCACTAAAATTTTATGAACTATCATCGGTCGCTACAACATTATGAGTGACGACCTCATGGGATAGAGCATGAAAATTTTAGTTAAAAAAGTGAGCACATAAATTTTAAATGTGAAAGCACTTTATTAAAACATTAACGAGGTGTAAATTGGACCTTGTAATTGTCATGGAATTTGCAAGGGTTGTGGATTTCATATTAAAATTCACATTGAGAATTCTTGGAAGATACGCCTTATCATAGGTTAAAAGGAGAGTATAAAACCTTTTATTAATTTGCAAAGCACTTGTCTTATTCCTATAAATTGTCACGTTGTTTTTTTCAAGGAAATGTAAAGTAAAAGCTACACACTTTTCACAAGAGAATTTTTATTTCAATTAAAGTTGAATCCATCTAAGATTCTTCGAATTTGTTTTATAAAATCTTCCATACATGGGTATCAAGGGTGTTTCCACCTTGTAAATAATGGTTTTCAGCGTTTCCTTCTCACAAAAGCCAATGTTTCTTGGAAACAATTATGATTTTTTTTCTTTACAATAATTTTGGGATAAAATGCAGAAAGGCTATGTACAGCCAACCCAAGAATAATTAGAATCTAAGAATAATGCTCAGATTATTGTAGTTTTCAAACATATAAGGAAGCAGCACCGATCCAAGTGTTGGATCTAAAATTTGGCTAATGACTCTACCTTCAAAGAAATAATCAATGCAACAAAGAAAAAGTGGCTTAGGATATTCTCAAACCTGCATATCAGGGTAATGATATAATTAAGACTATTAAACAATAGGCATTGATGACTCTGTTTGAAAGCTTAAAGAGGGATAACATCAAGAATGTTGATCAGTTCATGACTAGAGTCATGGGCATTGTCAATTAAATTAGGCTTATTGGTGAAACGATTATACATTAGAAGATCATTGAAAAAATCCTTCAAATCCTTCCAAAGAAATTAGAAATGGTTGTAACAATGATTCTATCCTTCAAATATCTTACAACATTATGAGTATATTATTTTATGAGATCGCATTTTTCACACGATGCATGACTAACCTAGAGGAAATATCTTTGGAGCAAGCTCTCAAGGCACAATCCTCTCTGAATATAGCCAGAAACAAAGGATATAAACGCAAAAGTAAGTGAGGCAAAGGAATACCAATAGAACATCATCACACAAAAAAAGGTTCCACACTAGAACAACCAAGAAATTCGAAACGCTAACAAATCCAAAGATAAAGAAGGAGAGAATCGAGCAACAAACCCAATCTCTAGTTCTATTACTACAAGAAATTCAAACATTATGATCATAAATGCTAAAAGACATAGATATATCAACACAAAGGTAGTTTCCATATCTCAAAAAATAGGGGAGAATCATCTAAAGAAATATTTCTTTCTCGCCATGATTCTGAAGAGAAATATAGCAAGAACCTTTAGTTGCTGGAAAACGGCTAAAAAAACCATATGACCAACAACAAAGACTTGATTTCCTGCATTGATAGTTCTATCAAAATTAAAATTACTCTCAGTAATTTTTCTCCTATAAAATCTTAAGGGAAAGGTATTGTGCTTGTTACAACTAAACATAATCAACAAAAAAGTATGCATGTCGTTTATAACTTTCCACACCTAAAGCAAAATCTCATTAATGTAGGTCAATTTATGGAACATGAATATACTATAATATTTCAAGGGACCACTTGTTATATTTATGCCAAACCTCCCAGTAGAGGAGTTATCGCCATGGTATAAAAGACCAAGAATAGAATGCTCCCCTTCACTCTTAGAAGTACAAATCTATCACGGTCATTTGCACACAATATTTCAAGGATAGTTGAGTCATAGTTATGGCACTCTAGGTATGGTAGTTTTCCCTTCAAGTGTCTTAGTCTCGCTAAGAAACATTTTATGGTCATAGGTATTCCTTTTTTGAATGAGAAATATTGCTAATGTGAACTTTGTATTCTTGGAACGAATACAAGAGACAAATTCCCACATATTCCAGTAGAGAAAAAAAACCCTTAGAACTAGTCCACACAAATATTTGTGGACCATTGAACACACAATAAATTGGCATAAGTTTTTATTTTCTGACCCATATTGAAGGCTATAGTAGGAAAATATGGATTTATTTTCTTAAAATATGTTTGATACTTCCTCAAAGTTCAAACAATTCAAGGCAGATGAAGAAATGAAAGTGGCAAGTTTTTTAAGGAACTCAATTCAGATTGAGGAGGATAATACAATTCCAAAGATTTCACAATATTTTTTCGAACACAAGACATCATTAAGCAGACTGAAACTAGATACACTCCACAAGAGGATGGAGTAGTTAAAAGAAAGAACTAATCAATCATGAATATGGAAATGTGCATGCTTTGCACAAAGGAGTTGTCCAATGAGTATTGGTCTAAAGCCTTTACTTCTATTGTATATATTTTCAATATATCTCTCACAATAAGTGTTAAAGATACAATACCTCAAGATGCTTGGGAGTGTAGGAAAGTGAATGTCTCTCACTATTGAATATTTAGTTGTGTAGCATTTTTACATGTTTTGGAGAAGATGTGACAAAAAAATGACAACTGAAAAATGCATCTGTGCAGGCTACAGTGAACAATTTAAAGCCTATATAGTCTACAATCTACTCACCAAGAAATTTTTGTTAAGTAGAGATGTTAAGTTGTTTGAAAACAAATCTTGGTGTGAGAAAATTGATGAACATTTAGATCAATATGGTCATCCACCAAGGCTTCTAAGATTGCACATACAAGACAAGCCACAACTCTCTGGAAATGGCACTTCTTCAAATATTGAATCATCATCTTCACTAGATAAACAACAAATCATAAGAATTAGGGATATATGCAGAACATGATTCTGCGAAAAAAAATAATGATCGACTTTGGGCTTTTGTGATCCATATCTAGTTTCAAAGAAATATTTTCTAGTGAAAATCACATAAAGATTCATTTGACGACGCGTTTCGAACTAGCTAGTGTGGTTCATTGTCAAAGAACCCACTTTGAAAAGGAAATAGAAGAGGAACATTTGGTTGATGCAATGAATCAGGAAATTGATACCATAAATAAGAACAAAACTTTGGAATTCAATCTTGCAAAAGGAAAAATTTGCATCAGGGCCAACTGGGTCTACAAGAGCAAATTGAATCTAAAAGGAAAATTTGAGAAATATAAGGAAAGGTTGGTTTCCAAAGGGTTCTCTCAATAGCTTGCTATTGAATACAACAAAACCTTTCCTCCAATGGGAGGTTCGATACAGTCATAACTAATCTTGCCATTGCAACACAACTTAAATGGGAAATTTTCCAACTAATGTCAAATATGCTTTTTCAAATGGCATATTGGAAGAGGAGGTCTATGTGAATCGACCCCTTGGTTTTGAATTTCTATGAAAAAAACATAAAGTGTATAATTTGAAGAAATTTGTATATGGCATGAAACAATCTCACCGAGCATGGTATAGTCTAATTGACTCTGCGTCAATAGTGGATTCATCAGAAGCAACCATAAGACAACTCTTAATACAAAAAATATTAATGAGGGTAAAATTCTCACTTTTTTCCTTTATGTTCATGATTTTATCTATACAGGTAATCTGATTTTATCTATACATGTAATCTGATGTTAGAATAATTTAAAGCTACCATGAAAATATAATTATAAATGACTTGTCTTGGCCTTATGAAGTATTTATTGGGAATTGAAATTAAGCAATCCATAAATGGAATTTTTTTCTATTAACAAAAGTATGCCACTGATATCCTACATAAGTTTAAAATTATTAATTGCAAACCAACTACTCCAATTGCTCTAGGCACCAAGTTGAGCAAACAAGATGAAGGACTATCAATTGATTCTACCTTGTATAAAAGGCTAGTTGGAAATTCTTGTATCTCACTACAATGATATCAACAATATCAGAGATAATGTTTGTAGTTAGTTTTATTTCTAGATTTATGGAATCACCCAAGAATTCCATGTGGAATGTTGCAGAAATAACTTTAAGATATACTGCAGGGACACAAAACTATGACTTATAGTACAAGAATTCTGAAGATTTCTTGCTCTCAAGAGACACATATCGCGGCTACCAAAATTATCAGAAAAAGCACATTAGGATACACTTTTCATTTGGGAACAAGTTTGATCTCATGGGCATTGAAGAAACAAACAATTTTTTTAATATTGACAAGTATGTAGCTACAATTTACACATATTTTCAAGTTGTATGGTTGAAAAGGCTATTGAATGATCTTTCACATGTTCTAAAGGATCCAACCCCTATTTTTGTGATAAAAAATCTGCCATTGCATTGTCCAAATATCATGTGTTTCACAAAAAGAGAAAATATATTGACATATGCATTCACTTCATTCACGAGCTTGTCCATAATGGAGATATATTACCGAATGTTTGCAGATCACGAGATCAACTTGCAGTGTTTTTAACAACACCCTTGGGGAAAACTATATTGAATTTTAGAGAGAGCATTAATCTCCCTTTCTCATCCTTATCTGCTAGCTTTCATAGTTAGTTTTAGTTTAGCTGCTAGCTTTCATAGTTAGTTTTAGTTTAGTTAAGTCAACCTCAAATTAGTTGATTTTTACTCTAGTGTGATTTCAATTATTTATGGTTGAATGTTCCTTTGTATCCTATGCAATTGATTTAGTTGTTACTCAATAATGTAAAAACAGTTCGCTCCATTTCCGTTTTTTGAGGTCTTTCTTGTCTATGTTTTTGCTTCTCAATGTATCAGAATCAATGGTCTACCTTAAACCGTTATCTTCTTCTGAGTTAGAACATAAAGAGACTTTGAAGTCAGAACAAGCTAGAACGATCAGAGCAAAAATGATCAATGCGATCATGGAACCCACTACATCCACTATAAATCGAATTGGCAAACTCCATACCGAAGGCGCACTAGTGGTAGAAGGCAAATTAATATTTCTCATAGTGTTTATGCCCAAAGCTTAATTCCTTGTGATAGGATTTTGATTGCGTATGCTCTGGATAGCGGTTGTAATGTGCCCAAGAGAACTGCATTTATAACCCATAATGGTTGTGAGAAAGGCAAACATGATAAAAACTCTGATTCCATATGAATATAAAATTATGTTATACGCGCGCACAATTTTTTATTGGATACGGAACTTTCAAAAGAACAATTATTGAATGGGCACGGAATATATTCTTCGGATTTGTAGCTTTTGCCTGACATAAACCAGTAAAGCAATCAACTGACAACCTGTTAATATCTCTCCTATAATGCTGATTTTAGGTCTTGAATAGATCCATTATATAATGCTTATTTAATGCCTGAAATTCCATAATGATGATTTCTAATACTAAATAGATCCATTATGTAATGTTTATTTTATGTCTAAAATTCCTGAAGGACGAAGAAAAGAGGTTTAATCTCCTTTCATCATGCCTTAACGAATCTATGAAACAGCCTACACGTGACAGTTGTGCTCGGCATCATTGTATTTTCTGAGGTTACCTGTCTTAAAGAAAACCGTACATGTTTAATATTATTATATCTAAAGAGGATTGGATATATTTATTGGCGGGAGGCTCCAATATTTTAGGACTAGAATATATTGCTAGAATTAATGGAGAAAGTTATAGTTAGTTGTTTAAGGATAGGATTGAGACTCTAAGATTAGGTCTCAGATCCTACTATCTAGGGAGTGGTTGAAACCACCCTGATAGTATGAAAGCTTATATGTACTAAGTTGTTCTCTGGATTCAGTATAATGTGTATTGTGATGTGCCTGGGAACTCTCCAGGGATCTCACCTAAATAACCATTTAATTAATAGAACATCAAATTTTATCATGGTATCAGAGCTACAGGATAGAGGGACCTGTACACTAAGTAGAGGATTTGAAAGGTGTAACTAAGACAAAATCGTTGCAAGCGTAGGTGCACAAATGCGTCGTTCCCAAGTTATCAAGCGTCACAACTATCTTGTGTACAATTACGAGGCTCTTCCTGAGACCAGGCTGTATAAGAGCGCTGATTGTAAGAGAGGTGCTACATGAAGGCCGGATTGCACATGGATTGTGTTTTCTCTGTTCCCATGCCCACAAAGGCCTCTTTTCCCTGGCACTGCTATTGCTGGTGGTGGAACCCTGTTTTTTGTTAATTAATTAGAGGGCACACCCCATCTTTGTTGTGGGGAAAAATGCCTATTTAGGACGATCCTATCCACCTAAGGTGTGACAGCGCCTTAGCAACAAACGAATACAGCTATCACGATTTCTTCATTTATGAAATATGAAAGAGAGGAGATCGGCAGACTTACCGTTCTCTTTCGGTTGTCCCTCGAACTAAATCCTCTTCTCTTTGTGTGTCCACAGCTACTTGCTTCTTCGCTTGATCAAGAGAACAGCTACTTGAATCCCACGAGATCACAAGAGAACAGCTACATGTGACAAGAGAACAGCTACTCGCAACAAGAGAAGAACACAATACAAAGGCAAATATACATATTCATAAATGATTCAGGATTAGAAGTAAATCAAATATACCAATGCAATCATACAAAATACACCAGCATATAGGAAAGAATGAAGATAGCTTTATTGAAAGTAACAGGGTTCGGGAAGTGATACAACCCATAGGGCTCCAACCCAGCATCTCCTTCCCAGCAGAATGGAATTCCTTCTTCAGCTCCTTTCAAAGCATAACACACCCAATATTTCTAGCCACAAACCAACAACAATTCTTTGCAAATACCAAATTCCAGCCTCCCTGATCTCATGTAGAAGAGATCTATATATAGGGATATTGGAGAGTGGATGAGTCAGCTTGAGACTGGCCTGAGACTGACTAGTGTCCTCTCCCACTTCAGTTCTTGAGTCCACTTGGAGGTCCTTGCTTCCACTTGGAGATTTGGAACCTCTTACTCATCACCAGTCGAATTCCTTGATCCAAGTGTCATTTTGGAAGCTTCCTGGGCATTGACACCTTGAGGAATGACTCTGCCACTTGTCCAAACTCGCTCAGCGCAGGTAGCCTTCTTTGCAGTTGACATTCAACGCAGGTAGACAGTGGAGCAGTTGACATTGAGCGCAGATGCTCAGTGGAGCAGTTGACATGATCCATAATTGCCTTGTTTTTGAGTGTTTTCAGGTGGAGAACTTTTGTTAAGTGCTGTGGTTTGCTGGCCTTGTTCCTCTAGGGGTAGGAACAACATGTTTAGGGACTTTGGATCCCTTGATTATTGACATTTCATGCTCAGTGATGCAAGGCACAAAAATGTCTATAACAGTTGCCCCCTAAAGTATGAGTTCGTTTATCGGGTGAAATGCTTTATCCAGGAGGGTCCGAAGTTCATCCATCTGCTGGGAGGAGACCTGTAATAAAATACAATACAATACATTATGATTCATACTGCTTTCATGATCTAGCTGAGGCGGGCATTCCCATGCTCAGCTTTATAAATTCATTTTGGTACATAGAACAGACGATCGTCTGATGGTAGACTGATAATTTTAGTGAAATTATCATCCTTTGAGTAGGATGATCATCTGCTGCAATGATGTACATGTCAGATGTCTTTATTTTTCCTGAATATATATCGCAGCCCGGATGGATGAAACTAGATCCGGGGTCTTCAAAATCGTTCGATCTTCACTCTAAGTACAAGTCGATCCATGTGAGAATTGCGCTGAAGTCGAACATGGAAAGACATCGCTTGATTACCGGTCAATAATGTAAACCGTTAACAAGCGCGAGAGGAATCACCGATAATGATAATGACCCTCAAGGTACTGCAGTACAATTCACGTGGTGTGAATAAAGGACTTGGCGTCGAACACCACGCGAAATCTTCTGGTCGAAGGTCATTGATGTATACCTGTCGCCGGAAGTGAGAAACTTGCCATTGAGGCATGCAAGCTTCAAAGTACTGAAGGGGTTGTTCCTAGATCAACTCCTTGGATAATGAGTTGATGTCGACAAGGAGCGATCTGTCAAAGGAGGGCCTTAATGAATCCCACATCAGTGACACGGAACGGAGCTAATGATTTTAATGGAGGTGAAAACAATCTGTGACATATGATTCAGGGTGGCGGTCATGAACGGATGAAGTATAATGTATGGCAGTGGATGGGACCCGGTTGACTCTTTCTGAATGACTTCTCTTGAACATATGGCAACACTTATACAATGGATCGATAGAATTACCCCAAATATGGAGGGTATGGCAAGACCATGGTGATGTGACCGGTGAATGAAACAACCCAACCCGAATGTGATACGGCGGAAAAGTGTCATGTTCAAGAGCGACCTGCTACCATCAAAGTTTTCTTGATTTTTCCCAATTTTTCCCCAGTCATTGCTGACCAGTACCTCTTTATTTTTGTCAAGCTTGAGGAGGATAACATATGCTTGTTCTATAACCTGCCCTTCGGACAAGCCTATCGCTACGTTTTAACGAGCTTAGTGATAGTGAAACTCGTTCTTGTCTAAAGACAAGTTTGTCACTATTTAATAATTTTAACGAGTCTAACGACAAGGATAACTCGGTCCTTTTCATTTTTAGAGAGTCTGAAAAGGTACATAAAGTTAACTCCAAAATTCCTTTTTCGTCATCTAATCCCTTAAGTCCGGAAAAGTATAAAACAATACAGAAGGGATGAGTTTTCGATAACTTTAACGAGCCGAATAAAACAAGCGCTCGACCTTTTTGTGCAATAATCCCTTAGGTCCAAAAAGATTAAAATCTAGAGGAGGGATAGCTCTTCCTGTCCTTTAACAAGCTGGAAGGCCAAAACTCGGCAATATTTTCATATTTTACGAGTCAGCTGAAAAGAGCTTAAAGAAGACTCATCTTTTGAGGAACGAGTGATAAACAGGGATAGCAACTGATTCCAGGTACAGATTGGAATTTTCCAATCACGGCAGTGTCACAAGGATGGCTAGGTGAAATCACTCTTCGCAGATGTTCCTCAAAATGGGTAAACAATCATATGGAGGTGAACGATCGGCCGAATGAAAGTGGAGGTGGCAGGTGCAAACACGACCAAGGCTTTTATGGCTGATAAATTTACAATCACAGCGGTTATTTACCGGGATAGGTTCATTTTTTATTTAAAAATGAGCTTAAACTCTGTAGGAAACATTGCTCACTGCTTATATTTATTTTTTAACGAGCATGAAGACCGCGTTAAAACTGCTCGGATCTTGCGTTTATTTTTTAACGAGCATGAACTTTATGCTAAAACTGCTCGATTACCCAGTCTTTTGATAAGAGTGTCTCATCAAGATTCTATTTTTTATGGAGCTTCATCTCACTAAGCTTTGCTCCCCCTCCTTTCTTTATGCAAGTTCGGAAACGGCTAATCCTACGAGTTTAAAGGGTTAGACCTACAGGTTTAAAGGGAGGACCTAAAAATTTAAAAAATAAATAGTCGCCCCTTGCTTGCATTCCAAAAGGTTTGCATGCCCCCAGGTATAAAACAGAGTTTCAAGGTTACCTCTACTTACCCTCCGCCAAAACATTTGTTTTAATTGAGAGAGGCTTACCTCTTTCAGGTTACCCAAAGATTGTCTCATTACTCTTTCAAACAAAACACTTCCTCGGCAATGTCTATCGAAATAGACAAGGGTGAATGACTGGTGCCAAACACGTAACTTTGAAAAAAGAATCTTATTCTAGAACAACCCCTCTTCCATCCACGGACGGGGTATGGAGTAGTCATATTCTCCCGCGGAAACCTACCCTATACCGAAAGTTTCCCTGCCGAAGCAGACCAGGATGCATGCCCCCTGGGTTCCAGTCATATCCTCCCGGATTACTCGCGCTCATCAGGAGGACAGACCGTGGGTTGAGACACTTCTTGCATGAATAGACAATTTAGGGATGGCACATGACTATTTGCGATGTGTGATCCGGGAAACGAAAGTTGGTCCACGAGCTTGACCATTCTTCCTTCATGCGGAAAACACATTACTCTAAAGAGTGAGGAGACTACAGCTCCCATGAAATATATATAGTCTCGTCCAAGGAGTAGGTTATAATCCAAGGGTCCTCGAACGACCATCACGTTCATTTGAACAGTCTTCCCTTTCAATGTTATAGGCACATTGGGGAGGATCCCTAAAGGTCGACTGGTTCCTTTATCAAAACCTGATAGATTTCTCATCTCATGTAAGAGTGCTGGCGAACCAAGCGCTCTCCAAGAAATAGAGGAAAGGATACTCACAGATGTCCCCTCATCAATGATAGTGCCAGCCATTACCATTCTGTATATTTGACAAATAATTCTGAATGGCACACTGGCTGGCCACCAGGGTCTGCCTAGTTGGTTCCAATCAAAGGACACAACCAGGTTGCTTGGTGGTGGGACCGAATATACCGCCGGATAGTGCTCTGATGAACTTCCTTCCTGCGACAAAGGAATGGTGGCATTGCCCCCTTGATCATCAGAGTCAGTGCTGATGAAGAGAATCTGGACGGTGTCGTCTGTATTCTCCTCTGTGATGGTGTCATTCGAAGATGGAGCCTCTGAAGGCAAAACCGGGTCAACTACCGTATCGACCTTTTGACTTCCGTCAGGCATGGATCCATACGGTTCTTCTTCAATGACAGGTGCTTCGGCTGACCATCTAAGTGGCTCAGCCGGATTCTCAACTAGTGAGGGACTTGGCAGGAGTCTTTGATATCTAGGAGGAAGATTCGATCGTAAAATCGGACGATCTTCCAGAACTCTTTTTGCTTCGTCTAAGAAGGGACAACGGTGGATGGCGTGATCGCCTTCACACAGTCTGCAGGGAAATTTAACTTTCCCATTCTGTCCTGGAGCTTCACTCCCACTAGTTGACGGTGAGCAGTCGACATGGCTATCAGAGGTCGATGCTCCCGAACTGTGCAAACGGGGGGACCAGTCTCTTAGTATCCGTGGGATACAGGGAAAATCTCTATGGAAGTGGTCTCCCCTGCATATGATGCATGGCAATTTAGGCCTTACAAGTGCGGTGTGTGGATTTTTGTTAGATGAAATTTGTTTGCCCCCAGTCACCTTAGGCTCCTTCTTCTTCTTTTCTTTCTTCTTCTTCTCCTTCTTCTCCTTAGGAACCCGATTTTTTGATCGACCAGTTCCGTCAAGCGAAGAGGAAGGAGGGGAGGAAGATGAAGTGGAAGGTTGGGAGGCAACTCTTGTCTGATCTAACTGTTGACTCGACTGTTCAGGAGTGGTGGTATTCTGAACGACATTGGTCGAAAAGAGCCAAACTAGTAGGCCAATTGTCAATCCTGGAAGCGAAAATGTAGCCATGTGGGGCGCACCAACATCTCCCCAAGAGGAGAAGGGACTAGGATTTCCACCCAAGGGAACTCCTTGGTTGGTGTGCTCCATCTTTTCAACCGAAAGATCAACGCAGGATTAAAGGGTGATTGTTCCGTTTAAAATAAATTGTTAACGACGCTTTAGACACAACTTGCTTTTTCAGTTTTAAAGAGTCGAGAAAAAGCTAAAGATGACTCTAGTCTCCTTCGATGTTTTAACGAGCCCGAAGTGACAAATGCTCGGATGGAATTTTTCTGTTATAGAGTCTGAAAAAGGCCAAAAGAAACTGCTCTGGAGATCTAGGCAGAGGGTGTGCCAAACTTTTCGCAAAACCACAGAATACTTTTTACGGTACGGGTGGTCGATCTTCGTGAATGCTGTGTTCACTGCATTGCGATCAGTAGGGCGGCCGACACGACTTCCTAAGGATAAAAGATATATGCCTATAGGGGTCTCCCAATATATACGCGACGGTACGTGGGAGCACAATCCGTATTAGCGCCACCGACTCTCAGGAGGAATCACCCACCTTCTTTGAGATCGACAGTCACTATGTTTAACAACGCCGGAACACATCTCTGGCCTAGACCTCTATGTTGTGCATTATGTTACAAAGCGTTGTTAGGTTCATTCAATTTATTTTAGGTTGATCTTTTTAAAGTTTGCCTTTCAAGGTTCACCACGAGATGTATGATACAACTTCCTAAATGCAGTCTAAGATGATAAGCAAGCTTTACAATCTTTCAACTTTGAAAATCCTAGCTACTAAGGGAAAAGAGAGCGACTATCTTTTCTCAAAGAGCAATCAGCACACTCTAATGCACTTTCCCTAAATTCAACATGAAAACTTATCAAATGCAAAATGCACAATGCAGGTGTTTGTTTTCACTTTCTTAGTATAAATGCCTACAAAGAAAGCTTTTTGCACAACTTTGAATTTGCTTTTACAATGATCAAAATAAACAAGTTCACTTTCTTCGAAATCAACAAGGGTAGAAGAGATTACAATCACTTTGCGATTTTCGAAATAAAGACTCGTTTTGATATTTTGAAAAGAACAAATTCAAACCAATAAGAAAAAGTAAAACTATAATCAATCTGAACAAACAGCCAATGAACTCTCTTCTAAGATCACTTTCAATCAGATCTGAAACAAAGGCTATAGAAAGACTACTTTACTCATGCAAAGGAAGACTGTAAATGACGCCACAAACACATAAAAACATTCACAATCTTTTTGTACAAAAATTGGGGCGGAATTCAGGCAAAGAAAAGGGTTATCAGACTAGCACCTATGCTGGTTAAAGGCTACAAAAACAGAGATCAAAACAGGGCAAAAGAGGACAAAGAACCCCAGCTGCACAAGGCGACACCGGTTCAGCGCAGGTCCAACACTGTCAATTTGACATTCAGCGCAGGTAGCCCCTTCAGGACCTGCGTTGAAATGCAGACTGCCTTCACAGTGCCTGCGCTGAAGAGAGAAACTCTCGTTTCTCTTGGTTTCTGGGTCACAAAATGCTCAAAAATAAACTGTTTCAGGCCAAATCAGAAACACAAGCAAGGTATAAACAGAGGGATGCTTTGATAGGGTACTAAAGACTATCACAAGGATCAATCAAATTATTTGTGGATCTAGTTTAGATCATAGACAAGTCCAACATACTGGATCAAAGCAGCAACTTTTACTTTGCATCCGGGAAAGATGCAGTTCAAGAGTTGCTGTCAAGTCTATGAAGTAAACAAATGACGGAAACACAAATGAAATGAATAAACAAGTTTCTCCCCAGCGGAGTCGCCAATTTGTTGTGGGGAAAAATGCCTATTTAGGACGATCCTATCCACCTAAGGTGTGATAGCGCCTTAGCAACAAACGAATACAGCTATCACGATTTCTTCCTTTATGAAATATGAAAGAGAGGAGATCAGCAGACTTACCGTTGTCTTTCGGTTGTTCCTCGAACTAAATCCTCTTCTCTTTGTGTGTCCACAGCTACTTGCTTCTTCGCTTGATCAAGAGAACAGCTACTTGAATCCCACGAGATCACAAGAGAACAGCTACCTGTGACAAGAGAACAGCTACTTGCAACAAGAGAAGAACACAATACAAAGGCAAATATACATATTCATAAATGATTCAGGATTAGAAGTAAATCAAATATACCAATGCAATCATACAAAATACACCAGCATATAGGAAAGAATCAAGATAGCTTTATTGAAAGTAACAGGGTTCAGGAAGAGATACAACCCATAGGGCTCCAACCCAGCATCTCCTTCCCAGCAGAATGGAATTCCTTCTTCAGCTCCTTTCAAAGCATAACACACCCAATATTTCTAGCCACAAACCAACAACAATTCTTTTCAAATACCAAATTCCAGCCTCCCTGATCTCATGTAGAAGAGATCTATATATAGGGATATTGGAGAGAGGATGAGTCAGCTTGAGACTGGCCTAAGACTGACTAGTGTCCTCTCCCACTTCAGTTCTTGAGTCCACTTGGAGGTCCTTGCTTCCACTTGGAGATTTGGAACCTCTTACTCATCACCAGTCGAATTCCTTGATCCAAGTGTCATTTTGGAAGCTTCCTGGGCATTGACACCTTGAGGAATGACTCTGCCACTTGTCCAAACTTGCTCAGCGCAGGTAGCCTTCTTTGCAGTTGACATTAAATGCAGCTAGACAGTGGAGCAGTTGACATTCAGCGCAAATGCTCAGTGGAGCAGTTGACATGATCCAGAATTGCCTTGTTTTTGAGTGTTTTCAGGTGGAGAACTTTTGTTAAGTGCGGTGGTTTGCTGGCCTTGTTCCTCTAGGGGTAGGAACAACATGTTTAGGGACTTTGGATCCCTTGATTATTGACATTTCATGCTCAGTGATGCAAGGCACAAAAATGTCTATAACCATCTTCATCTGTTGTTGTTATTCCATTTCGATCCGGGGCTTCTTCTTGGTGATTACTTACACTTTCATTGTTATTGGAGCAGCAAAATCAGTTTATTGTCGGACCTACCGACATGGCGAAATATACAGAATCGGTGGTTGCGAGGGCTGCGTGGTAGTTGCATGGTGACTGCGTGACCATGTAGCTGCGCATTTTCCTTTGAAAGCATGCTTGAGGTGGTTGTGGCAATTGCTGCATGAGTAAAGGTCGCTGCATGGTATCCATGTGAAGGCCGCACGCAGAAGTACTGAGATGTGATTGCTGTGCGTAGTGGGCTGAGAAATCTCGTGGAGTGCTGCTGCTGATTGGGTTTCCTATATTGAGATTTTACCTTCATGGATCTGTCTCTGATATTGGGTTTATGTTAACTCATTTTCTTATGATGAAATTTACTGATGCTATGGATCTTGCTTGAGTATGATGAATCTTGAATTTTTGTAAAAGAAAACTATCTTCATTCAAACAATGGTTCAGATAGCCGAGTGAGTATTGTCAAGTTATGATATGGGGCTGGAAAGGCACTGATTCTTCATCATTGAGCTGGTGGACCTGATCTATGTCCATTGGTAGAACCTGATTTGGATATTGATAATTATCATCATGCATTCCAAACTGGCTATTGTATCCTTGGATGGTATTAACAGATTCAGATTGCCGTTTATCAAACTGCGGCCAACATGAAGGTAAAAATATCCTTACCCTTGAAATCATGTGATTGAGTTGAAATCGATGATTCAAGGTTGATCTTGAGAGTTCCATTTTGAGTAAAGCTTTTGCTCCATTTTAAAGTAATCTACCGTTTTAATATATGTTGATGTGGCCCCTTGCATAATTAAAGTTTTTTTTTTCTAAATCTTTAATTAAAAATGTGGAGTTTATTTAAATTGAAGAACTCTACATTATTTGAAGGAATTATTATTTGATATAAGGGGAGAATTTGGAAAGCAACGATACAGTATTGCTACCAGTAGATTTGTCCTAGAAATTTAAATTGATTGAGTAACTTAGAAGTTGTAGTTTGTTGAGATCTGAAAACCAATTGGGCAAATTTATCTTCTAAGTTATTATGAAAATGCAAAAGTTCGTGTTGATTTGAACCCATCTTTAGAAATATGTGCATCAAAATTAGATATTGAGAATGTTTCCAGCTTGTGAGAGGTCATTTTGTTGCTCGTTGCCAGAGTCGAGGGCACTAAGACCTACGTGGCACATAAGCCACAGTCCACAAGGTTCTACAGTTGAAGAGCTTCCAAAGGGAGAAGTTTCCAACTGCGTGGTAACAGGGTTGTTGGAGCTCACTAGAGAACCATGTGGAGTCGAAAAGGAATCTCCAAGTGAGACAAGCTAGACTTTAACAACATGTCTATATCTTTAGATATTTTTGGTTCTAATGATGATGATTTTCTCATGTGGGCATTAGGAATTAGCATGGGTAGTATGTTCAAGTCAGAAGAAATTTCAGAAAAACAATGTGGTTTTGTTGATGACCACGAGAATCAAGAGCCACAGTCTGTTGTGCAAGATCTTGAGATTGAAGGCACACAAGATGATCTTCAGAAAGGGTGTAAAGAGGAACAAAGTGTTGAAGATCAATTGGACGAGTCACATGAAGCTAAATGTAAAGACGTGGAAGAAGAATACAAGGTTGGAGAGAATTTAAATTTTGATAATCTCATTAATATTTCTGTGTGTGCAGAAATTACAACAATGAAAGATGAAGACATCATAGCTAGTTTTTATATGGTTGACACCGGAAATAGTGAGAGGAAAAATTATCCTATCCATCCTGTCATAATCTTGAGAAGGGTGAAAATAAGAATTCAAGATTTTCATCACTAGGGATGAAATGAGGTAAAGATACATCACTACCTCATGGCAACGAAAGTGAAAATGAAACTTCATCCACAAATGAACAAGGGCTCTGCTGCAAGAATACAAAAATGAAAGCTTTTTTTTTTACCATTATAAGCCTAGCTAAGATTGAGACCAACAGGCGTATGTTATTGTTCAATAGCCTTTCTCCTTTAAGGGGGAGTGTTAGAATTAATGGAAAAAGTTACAGTTAGTTGTTTAAAAATAGGATTGAGACTCTAAGATTAGGTCTCACACCCTATAAATCTAGGAAATGGTTGAAAGCACCCTGATAGTGTGAAAGCCTATATGTACTAGATTGTTCTCCTGATCGAATATAGTTCGTATTGTGATGTGCTTGGGCACTGTCTGAGTATCTCACCTGGAGAGCCACTTAATTAA
The DNA here is from genome assembly GCA_031772625.1 of Pinus tabuliformis. NCBI lineage: Eukaryota > Viridiplantae > Streptophyta > Pinopsida > Pinales > Pinaceae > Pinus > Pinus tabuliformis. The sequence continues at coordinate 1,440,870,188 of CM062820.1, forward strand.
TAGAACATCATATTTTATCATATATTTGTATGTACATTAATTATTTATAAATTTGATGAACAATGCATTGTACATAGCTCGTGAAGGTTTACAAGCTGATTCGAAGAACAATTTAAGTCGTTAATAATTGGTGTAATATTATTTTGAAAATCAAAAACAAAATTGTTAATAATTCGTGAAATATTTTTTTGAAAATAAAAAAAATAAATAATTTAAAATGTAATTTTTTTTCCTAATTAATTTTTTTATGTGATTTTAAATTGTATTAAGTGATATAATAATATCTTCAAAACAAAAACAATAACTAAAAAATATATAAATATTTTTTTGTATAATATTATTTTGAAAATTCAAAAAAATAAAAAATAAATATTTCAAAGTGTAAATTGTTTTTTCTAATTAGTTTTTTATGTGATTTTAAATTGAATTACATGATATAATAATTATGTTGAATATATCTATATATATATATATATATATATATATATATATATATATAATTTTTAATCATAGAATATCATGTGATAGTTGCTCATCATTTTTTATGCAAATATTTGTTTATATTATGTTAGACAACCTAATATTATGTGATAAAAGAATTCTGCTTTCACTATATATTTAAAAAAAAATCAAAATATATTAAAATTTTAACATATTAAAATGTTAATAACTATTAACCTTCTATAATTTTAATAAATCAAATTCATTACTATATTGATTTAAAAATTAATAAAATTAAAAGAAAAAATAATTTATATTTATATATATATATATTCTTTCAGTATAGTTGTCAGTTTCTCTTTAAATATACTAGCATTGTTTATTTATTTAATAAAAAACATAGTTTAAGATGCTTATGGTTTGCTATACATGGTATCTTTTACCATATAAACTTGTAATTTTTATATAATTGTTTTCCCATATAAACTTGTAATATTTATATAATTGTTTTCCCATCTCATCATTTTTTAGGGGTGTATTTACATTCTAAGATATATTTGTCATACAACATGGTAAAAGTTTATTAAATACTACTCGGCTAAATAGATGCTAGTGAGGACTTTTTTAAATACATTAACCGAAATATACGAAATACTATCTTTAATATTGCTTTGTATTACGAAATGGAAATTTTATGACTATTTTGTGAGTACGTTCTATAATATGTGAAAATGGTCAATTAAAAAATTTTTATATCACATTAAGAATATTTTAATTCTTAATTTATTTTGGGTTTCATTATTTTTTCTTGAGTGATAGATTTAGTATTGAAACTTATTTTATAATATTTTTATATATTATAGGTTAATTTTAGGTCAACTATGAAAGAAATTATTTGAAAACTCACTATTGAATTGTTTTAATAATCATAAACAATGAGTAGTCAAATGTGTGGAGGTAGAAATATTTTCTCAAATTTGGATTTGTAAGAACATGATATATCTAGAGTTAACAAAGATATATACTCATTTTTCATTTTCAGCCATTTTGAATATTGATTGAATTATACAAAACATCTCTCTTATTTGAGCAACATTATATTCAACGTTTTCTAACAATAAGAAACTTTAAGTTACAATTTTTTTTCTTTAAGTGACATTGGAATAATTTATTTTTAATAATAGTTTGTGAAATTTAAGATTTCAAGAGATATGTGGAGAGAGAACAACAATACATAATACAGTGAAAGCCAAAATTCTATTGATAAATACATTAATGGTATACTATACAACATGCACTCGCCAAAATGGCGGTAGTTATTTCTGAAGGTAAAAAAATTGCAGTGACACAACTTGACAAAGGTGCTTCCAACATGCAAGAATAATGACCTTTTAACATAAGGAAAAAACCCTATAGATCCAAAATGCTAAGAAGATGAAGCAACCGAAGTGATTAGTTGGTATACAAAATTTCTGTTGTCGTAAATTTTGCATATAATGTCCTTTTGGGTGTCAAAATAGCCCATTGGATAGAACTATCCCATGATTAAAACTTTTGGCTATGGCTAGAGAATGCCATGGAAATACCTGGTCCCTCTAATTTTCAAAATGCATCCTTTAGGTCCAAAAAAATAACCCCAAAATTTTGGGACACAAAAAAACATAGAAAAGCTACTAGGAAGATAGAGAATCCTTTAACTAGCAGAAGAGGTGTGCGGTCACAGATATTGACCTATATTTTTCGTGTCCCCTTAATAACCAATGGTCTCCATTGTGTCAAATTCCCTCATGAGAATGGAAAACAATTTCTAGATTTGGCATTTGGTGACCTAACTTTCTTCGGGAAGAAACTACCCTACCTTGACAAGCCGATAGATTTCTATGTTCTTTGAATGTATATCCTTCATATTGTTCATTGTGATCTAATCCACTATAGCCTATTCAATGCGGTTAGGATTGAGTTATAGAGGTCAATTTCTTGGCTACCTCCAAGGTGTCCGATAGAGGTCGAAAATATGGTCACAACAACTCGAGATTGGATATTCGATGCAGGGCAAGGAAAGAGGGAATGCCCAATTCAGAAGCATTTTTTGTTACATTTTTTATGATTGTTTGAAGTCCATATCAGATGGTATCAACTTCTTATGGGCGCATATGAGGTGCACTTACTGTAAATGCAACAATATCATATCGCCAACCTAAGTCTTGTGTGGAACCCAATACTGGTCATGTTCGTATTTTTACTCGGTACTAGATTTTTGTAGCATATCATTAACTTTTTTTTCAAGTTGTTGGATATTTTCTACTAATTTCTCTACTCTATCCACATGATATTTAATTTTCTAAGACCCTACCAGTAAATATGAAATGGAAGTGTTGCATAAATCAGGGCCAATGGTTCGAACCCCAACCTCACATGAAAAGGATTGTTGCTAGTAAAGTTGTGGAGGTATCCATTATAGCTATTCTGAACATATAGAAGGCTTGCATCCCATAAACACGGATTCATGGAGTCGTACATGTGCAAGATATCTACACTCATCTTGTTAACTACTTTTGTTTTTGCATCCATTTGGGAATGAAAGGTTGTTTATTTGGTAAACTCGGTATTCATTAGGTATTGTAGGCTAGACCAAAAGGTTGTGACGAACCTACTATCCCTATCTAAGATAATGATCTATGGTAGCCCAAGATTAAACAAGACATGATCAAATAACTGGACTATGATATTGTTCTTGCATGATGCCTTATCATCCTAGAGAACTTAGTGACAACCACAAACACATAATTACTAGCATGCATAGTGGAGGTTGAACGTGACAAATAGTCAATGGAGAGTAAATCCCAAGGCTTTTATGGAATAGATAGAGGAGTGTAAAATTCCTTCCTTTTTATGGGTATTTTAGAAATGGCATAAAAAGTGTATGGTCTAATAAATCGGTGGACATTGTATTGAAGGTTTAGTTAGTGAAAATATTTTTGAAGTACTACTATTTTCTTCTCCCCACTTAGGTTCCCTACTACAGGACTATAATGTGCATCCAAAATTGTCTTGGAATGCTTAGCTAAAGGAACACAATTATGTATCATGTAGCACAAGATAATGTCTTGGAGGTGGAAGTTTAGAACGTGTTTACCTTGTATGAGCATCTGCTATGTAGCAACAAAGTTAAGTCACTATTGCATAACTATGAAATCCCAAAGGTCCCATTCCCACAAGAGTTAATAATTTTTGCTAGCACAACAACTAAGGGTTGACTGAGGAAGTCTAGAACATGGTTTTTGTAGACCTTCTCGTACTTTATCTTTAAGTGGCATTTTTGTAGGTATGTGAACCATTTTTTATGGTGGTCATTTTGTAAAATTCTGTGTGCCTAGGTGAATTGTGTAGGCCTATTATGAAACTATATGATTGTATCCGTCCAAAAAATATAATGTTTTCACTCTCGATGTACCTGCATATTGGAGTACATCTCCTAGGAATAGTGGGGGTATTTATGGATGATTATTAGAGAGAATTTCATTGAGATAGACTACTAGATATCCTTTATGAGTAAGAAATACACCAATAGCATAGGTGGAGACATATATCTCAATCTCAAATGTTTTTGTAGGCCTATCAGGGTAATCACTGGTGAAGAGAAGAGGAATTACTTTAAATTAGTGAATTCTTTCTATTGTTATTTAGAATAGGAAAACTTAGCATTATCTCCTCCATTGATCACTTGAATTTCCAAGAGATATGAAAGAAACACAAAACAATCCTTTCATAAATATTAGCAATGACCGAGAAGTTATCGAGCTATGTTACATTCCTTGGGGCTCACTAATTCTGGATGATTTAGATCTTGGTTGGGTTCTTAAACAAATTGATTGCATCCATGAAGTATCTGAAATATTTAATTCGATACATAAAATATGAGAATTTATCCATGTTAACATACAACTTGTGTTGTTCAATGGTGCTTTGGATGAGTTAAATGTATTGCAAGTGTTCTTTCGAGGTTGTACTAAAGATGAAAATGTCATCTAAATATATAATCACAAAAGAGTTTGTGAATAGCCCCATGATATTATCCATTATCCTTTTCAAGGTTCTTAGAAATTATTCGATCCAAAGAGGACAAAAAACCACTCAAAAAAATTTAGTTATATTTTAAGGTTGTCTTCACATAGGGTATTTTTTAAGTGAGCGCAATGAGATTAGGATTCTTAATGTTTTATAATCATTCTCAAAAAAAATAACAAAAAAATTATATTTATTTTTTTATATGGTAGCCAACATACTTTATTTTTATTTTCAAAAAGCTATGTGAAAACTTAAGGTTATGTAAAAAAAGAAATTACACATCTCCTTCATATCGAGTTGTAGGATGTACCTCATTGTGAAACACACATGATATTGAAATAAACTAGTTCATATTAATATTCAAACATTTAAATTAAGTTCTATATTCAAATATTTTAAAAAAATTTAAGAATTATACACACTCTCTCATTGTATATAGAGAGAGACACCTCTCCTTAAGGTTAATATAATACTATAATAGTTTTCGTGGCCATGAAAATATCATATTTATGAATGAGAATGATAGTAAATTATTTTAACCACATTTTCTTCTTACAATATTGTAAGATCAACAATGAACTACGCTATCTTTTAGAGTGAAATTGTGTTTTATAATAATTTTTAATAAAAATAACCAAACATATATATTCATATTTATTTTATATTATACCTAACATATATATTCATATTTATTTTATATTATACTTAATATTAATTTTTGGTTGAGAAAATACTTTATTTTTACTTTAAAAGTGACCTAGGTTAATTTCAAATTAAACACATCAAAATTTACACCATTTCTTCATTCTAAAGTATAAAATATAATAATATAATATTTAGTTTTATTACGACAAAATACAAATTAAATAAAATGTAACTAAAAAGAATAATATATATTTTAAAAATGTAATATATATTTTAAAAATGTAATATACATTTTAGAAATCAATATAAAAAAATATTATAATATTTTTTTTAAAATGTAACAATGGATTATATTTATTTTATTTATAACTTTATAATAGATAAAATTAATACAATATTTTATATTAAGATTAAAATAAATATTAATAAATTTAATATAAATTAAATCAAAAAACATTTATACGTTAATAAAAATATATATTTTTAAATTTTTTTAATTAACTATAACATCAACCTCGAAAATTAATATAAATTAATAAATTATGTGGAATTAATATAAATTAATAAATTACATCCACATAAGTCTATTTTAACTTTATTTTTTTTAAAGTATTAAAAAAAATCATCCGAATTAATTTTAAAAGTGAAATATATTATTTTTCACAACAATTGAGATGGTAGCATTCATCGCACTTATACATCAGATATATCTCTACCAAATATAATATAATAAGATGCAAAATTATTAATATAATATTAGAAAAGGGAACCTTGATTAAATAATTTTTGTTTTTCAACATAAAGAAAAATATAAAAATAAAATTATACGTATAGTACTTTTAATATTTATGTAAATATGTTTATTGAGCTTTGAATATATGATGTTTGGGTGTATTTTTAAAATAATGTTTGATGTTAAATTTAGTTACTAAAAAAACTTCAGTATTTTCATCTACATAATTAAAAAGAACATTCTTATAAATATGTCAATGGAGCCTAGCTATAGTGGTTGTGGGATGGAGTGTTATCTTTTCATACAGTTTGTAATTGTAACTATATTGTTAGCACAATTTATTTCATGCCTATATATGTTTCTTTAATGCTCTAGAAGAGAGTTTGCATGTGGCTAAGATGAGGTGACATCGTTAACCATGGTGTGCTTGTATGAGTTCTGCCAATCATACTTAGTTCTAGATACTATCTTATACATGATTGTTATGTGTAGGTTGTGGTAAAGGTTAGAATAGAAGACCATTTGTTGAATGATGGCTCAAGAGATGGTGAGCATGATGGTTGAATATATCACTATCTATTCATTGTAAATCGAATATGTGATGCACTCTCTCCATGGCTACCTAATGGATTATTTGAGTCATTCTTCTATAGTACTCTAGTATGTTGTTACTATTTTAAATCAATGCAATGGATCCTTTATCTTTCTATGTAATTGTGCTTTTTGGTCTTACAAGTTACCATGGCTACACACTCTTAGCACCACGAAAACACTCCAATTCATTAGACCAAGGTGGAACTGACAACACACAATGGTGGGAATCCCTTTCATCACCTCTTTCTACCCACAATCAAACACCTCCTTGAAACGTTAAGTGACTAAATTATGAGGGAACGAGCATGTCACTCTGATGAGAAATTGAAATTCATGATTAAGCATCTCATTCCAGGCACACACACCAATAGAACCTAGGACCCCATGTTCCATTATACCCTTGAACTCTCCCAATACACTCAAAATTTTGTAGTGTGTGCTTTCCTCACTAAAGATATAGACAAAGTATAGCTTAGAAAGGGTCTTGACAATTAGGAAAACTGTAATCGCCCACAAGTTACTCTTTTCATTGTTCCTCATATTTGAAGCTCCTCTATTCTTCAATGATAAACCCATTGATCTCGATAAACCCTTTCTCAGATTACATGATCTTTTGTTATGAATATTTTGTTAACTTTTTGTGTCTAACATATAATGATTTAAAACTAACTCAAGTTCACTCTAATTTCAATATGATAAATGAACCTAAAAAATATTCTCAATACGCTCTTGATAATAATAACTAGTTTATGCGCACTATATAATACAAAACACTTTGTCCCTCTCTTATCTAAATACCTACTTAAATTGAACGCCGGAAAAAATAATCTTCATTACTTTTATATTGCTACAAAATTCTCATGAACTGCCTTACTCTTACTTTAAATTTCTATATATATGAAACAACATTTATGACATGTTTTAATAGACATTATTTTAATGTATAAAAACCAATACATAAAAAGGACTAAAATTAAAATAACTCGCAAGTGTTCGTAGTTTAGTTTTTTAACCCATGTTAATGTTATATGGGTGGCCTGAATTTCAACTTACGGCATAACAGATTTCTTTCACACATATATCCTCTTTCCATGGGTTTCCACAAAGAACAATTTCGAATTAATAGTTCATAACCTCTTTCGATATGTTTTCACCATTAATATATTTTGAATGCAAGGATGCTTAAGCCACAACGTAACTTTAACATTCCACAATTTATGGCTTGATGGGAAGCGAAAAAAAAAAAAACACTTTAATTTGGAAGATAAAAGAAAGGATCTTTGTCATGTACCCGAGACAATTTTTTTTAATATAATAAAGTTTACCCATACCCACATTATATTGATTCGCTACAAGGTTGTTTCCATACTTTATAAAGTTGATATTCATGCATTTCATTTGGTTCCAAGTACGCCCCACATGATTACTAACATTCAGGGTCTGTAAGTTTCCGGTCTCATCATTTAATTTCATTTGGTTATTTGGATAAGGTCGTATCGTTCCCCACGCAGAATTCTCTATATGACTTGTCCTGTGGAAGATTTTTCATGAATCCCATTCGTTGATTCGTGTACTCCCTACTGGTGTTCTTAGATTAACGATGTATAGTCGTTTGAGCTTTGATTACATGTTTTGAGTGATTGCTAGTTATTAAAGGTGCATTGACTGTCTGTCCCACCTGGTACGTGGCGTGGGCAGGCTGCAGCTGCCTCCTCGGGATTACTCATGCATCAACGGCTCCGCGACCCGAGCGTTGATCCAACAGCGGTAACAAGGACCTGCCGACTTACTCTACCCTTGGCGCCAGCAGATAGCCTCATTCTTGCATGGAAAGATCTGGAGAGTCGCTTCGCCTCCTGTCTCGGCTGCAGGCTTAAGCAAACTCGGTTCCAGGGTTTGATTGCTGAGAAGAGGGTGCATGAGGTTCTGAAGCTACCCTCTGCTACCGAGTTTTCACCACCGGGTACTACATGCAGGTTCATCCTATACTGCCTATTTTTCTCTTCTGCATCGTTTTTGTTTAGCGTATAGGTTAGCCATGTTTAATGCTCAGGTCTCCACAGTCTTTAACCCTATGGTCCCTTCTTCGCAGGTTCTTCTAACCATAACCTGGTTGCGGCTGGCACTGGATGGTGAGACACTCTCGGGCCGATATCCCTTTTGGGTATTCACTTGTAGGGAAAAGAAACGTTTTACTTGTTATTAACTGTTTTTCTTTGTTAGAAGTCTGGCTAAATTCGGCGAACCCTTCTGTCAGAGTTCGGTTTCCATGGCTCGCATGGCTCACTATTTAGTAACCCAGTTGGGGTCTCGGTGGGTACTCCTATTAAGGCTATATTTTTTGTTTATATAACAGAACTTTAAGGGAAGGAGGCTTCTCAATTCCTCGTTCTGTTCTATTGAGCCATTCGGCCATGCATGTAAATTATCTGCTAGTTCTAACAGACCCTCTTTAAGAATTTCAGGGTGACCTCGTGACATATTTCATATCTTGGCTTTAGTATAGAATTAAATAGGAATTATTGTCTACTTTATTTGTTTTCCACATTGGCTATGCATGGCAGTCCTGTTTGGATGGAACTTGATTATATCACGATACTTTTCTTTCAATGGTTTTATACTCTGGTTTGCGTACCTAACTGTTGATGTTGTTATGAATTTTTTTATGGAATTGGTTAACTCTGTTCCCAGAAATGTTATGATTTTTCTATCAACTGAAATTCTCTCTGATGTTTTAGCAATGTAATTTATCGGGTTCTTCTTTTAATTCATAATTTACTATCATGAATGTCGTTTAACTGTTTAAAGGGAAGTCGTCTCTGAGTCGAGGCTCGGGTTTCATCTCGGTACTTGAGAGTGGAACGTCGTCCCCTAGCAACTATCATTTCCTTTCCTCGGGTTGTCTCTGTTTGACTGCCTGTCACACTTGTGACCCTTATCTTGAGACCCCAACGACCCCCTTTAACTAGACTTTTCATGTAAGGTACGAGAGGGGAATGTCTCACTAGACTAACCCTCGTTGGTTCCTAAAAATGAAGGTTTTCCTCTCTGAACGGTAATTTCTACTCCAGGCCTGAGTTATTCTTTAAGGAAAAATCAATGGATGCTGGTATTCCCTCAATCGTTTCAGGGCATTAGATTTGGTAATATTGTCTTGCTTCTCAGTCCTCTAAATTTTGTATAGAATCTTGATTATTTCCTAGCGTGTAATTCATAAGTGCCAGAGATGTCATAGTTTTATTTGTCAAATAAAACCCTCGCTATATAGCCGCCTATAATTGTGACAGTCTAATTCCAACACACCACTATAATTGTTTTGCGTTACCAAAATAGTGGTCACCCTCCTAGAGAGTTTCCAGTGTTTTCCGCCACTATTCTTTTCTTATATTTTTTTAAAGAACATATATTGAGTGTAAGATAGGTTATGTTTCCTTTGGCTTCTTTCCCTCCCACATGACACAAACACTGAATACTCGTAACTCTTGTGATTTCTACAGTGAGAATAATCTAATACAGTACTTATAATGTAGTTAACTTAACACAGTACTTTACAGTGAAGTAATTTTATATAATAATATTATTCTACCCAAATTACTTGCAGAATAGTTAAGAGTTTTCTTCACTTACCTGTACCGCTGCAACTTACAAGTACTCCAGAAGCTGGGCCTTCTCTGTTTCTCCCACTTCTGATTGCCACCCAACCTTGAGATTCATCTTTCGAGACCAGAATCTCCCCCCTAGCTCTTGCTGGACCACAGCCCTCAGCAAGTTGTTGGCACTTTCATGCTTGGCTATCTGGTCATCACCAGACTTAGCCTCCCCTTTTTTTTTTTCTCTCTCTCTCTCCTGCCTGTCCCTACAGCGTAGTGCTTCCTAACTCCTTTTTCCTTCGGAAAACCTTCCAGTTAGAAAACAGTTAGGGTTTCATGGGAAGACAACAACTGTCTTCCTGAGAGATTGCCAGCTTTTAAATAAACACATTTTTTTTAAAAACAAAAAATATTATTAAATTCAATCAGATAATAATAATCAATTCAGTTTACCATTTTACCACAACAAAGTCAAATATTTACATTTTAACTTGCAGCATCACATCTTTCCCCCTAAAAATTAGACATCGTCCCGATGTCTTCTGGCCATGAACAACCCTGGATAAGACCTTTTCATGAGCTCTTCATCTTCCCAGGTAGCCTCATCAGGCCCGAAGTGCTGCCACTGCACTTTAACTTGGGTAATAGCTCGTTTCCGCAGCAACACTTCTCTCCGGTCGAGGATGTTCAATGGTTCGACCAAGATTTCACCTTCCGGTTCGACCTACAACATGCAACATCCTGAGTCAGTTTTTCTTTTAGAAGGAAACATTTGAACTGATTAATTGGATATAACTTTCACCTGTGTATCCTGCGATCTGATTATATGTTTGAGATCATAAATGTATTTCTTTAACAAGGAGACATGGAAAACGTTGTTGACCCGTATGTGGCTTGGCAGAGCGAGCTGGTAGGCTACCAGCCCAACTCTTGCTAAGACCTAAAAGGGTCCACAAAATCGGGGGGCCAACTTAGCACACCCACTCCATTATAATGTGCTCATTTTTTCCCGAAACCGCACATATACATGATCACCGACTTGATATTCGTTAAACTTCCTTTTCCGATCTGCAAAACTCTTTTGGCTGTCCTAGGAAATTTTTAAATTAGACCGTACCTTTTTGACCATTTCTTCCATTTCCCCAAGCATTTCTAGCCCCAACATTAATTTGTCTTTTGGTCCACCCTAGCTTGAGGGTGTGCAACACTTTCGCCCATATGGTACTTCGAATGGGCTCATTTTCAGTGATGTATGATACCCATTATTATACCAAACTCAACCACGTGCAGCTAATCTTCCCACTTGGTCAGTTGCTGCATCACATATGCCCTTAGCATATCTTCCATCACTTGGTTCACCCGTTCTATTTTCCCATCAGTCTGAGGGTGATACGCTGTACTGAAATTTAGCTGTGTCCCTAATTCTGAAAACAATGGTTTCGAGAAGACCGATGTAAACTTAACATCATGGTCTATAATTATCATTTTTGGTAGTCCATGCAACCTAAATATATTCTGCATAAAAATATGGGTGATCTGCACAGCTCTATAAGTAGACTGCACAGGTATAAAATGTGCTGATTTGCTTAATTTGTCCACCACCACCATGATGGAGTCATTATTTTTCCTTTTCTTGGGAAAACCTGTTATGAAATCCATAGAAATGGTCTCCCACTTCCATTCCGGAATGGGTAACGGTTGCAATAGCCCCACAGGGTGCTAGTGTTCTGCCTTGATTTGTTGACATTCTAAACAACGTGCCAAGTATTCCGCCACATCTCTCTTCATACCCGGCCAACAATATTCTTTTCAAAGGGCAGTGATCATTTTCTGATATCCTGGGTGTCCAACATAGTGCCTGATATGAAATTCATCAAAAATCATATTCTTGACAGTGTTCTAATTGGGCACATATAGCCTCTTCCTATAGTACAACATTCCAGCATCATCTACCCCATAATCTCACTGATTTACAATGTTGGTAAGCTACTGTACTTGCTGTTTTATCTGTTGGTATACAACATCTTGCTCTGCTACTTTTTTAATCATCTCCTCGAAGGGGTTCTTCCATTCACTACAGGTAATTTCATATAAGCACTGCAATTTTTGACATAATAAGTCCTCCACCCGATTCTCCTTCCCTTTCAAATGTTTGATTACAATGTCAAAACCACTTAAGAAATCCACCCACCATGCCTGCTTGGAATTTAGAGTAGAATGGCTAAAATAATTGGTCGGACTGTGGTGGTCTGTCAGTAATAAAAATTCTCTTTCCATAAGGTAATGTCGGCACATTTTCAGCGTGTATGACGGTTGTCTATTCTAAGTCATAAGCGGAATATTTCTGCTCATGTTCTTTTAGCTTCATTGACTCGTAAGGGATTACCTTACCTTCTTGCATCAACACGCCTCCGACGCCTTCCTTGCTTGCAATGTGCATACCACATAATCCTTATTGGGGTCAGCTATGCTCAAAATGGGTGCGGTGGTGAGAAAATGTTTAAGCTGCTCAAAACTAGCTTGGCATTTTAGGGTCCACCTAAAAGTTATTCCCTTTAATAACCGACTAGTCCCATGAAGGATCGAATGTCTACCACATCCCTTGGTACAGGCCACTCCATTATGGTCTTTATCTTTTCAGGGTCCACTGTGATCCCTTCTTTTGTGATTATATGCCCCAAATACTATATTCCCTCCTTAAAGAAGTCACATTTGCTAAACTTGGCATACAACTAGTGTTCTTGGAGGGTTTGTAGCACCAATCTAATGTTCTCCTTATGTTCCTCCATGGTGCGAGAATATATAAGTATATCGTCAATAAATATTAGCAAAAATCGATCCAAATATTGATGAAATATGTTGTTCATCAAATACATAAAGGTTGCAGGGGCGTTAGTTAACCCAAAGGGTAGCACCACCAACTCATAATGCCCACACCTTGTTCTAAAAGCAGTCTTAGCTATATCCTCATCCTTAATCCTGATTTGGTGATAACCCGATCGCAGATCAGTCTTGGAAAATACTGTTGCTCCCTTTACTTGATCAAAAAGTTCATCAATCTGGGATAAAGGATACTTATTTTTTATGGTCAATTTATTCAATTGATAGTAATCTATACACATACGAAGATTCCCATCCTTTTTCCTCACAAATAGTACCGGAACTCCCCAGGGAGACACGCTAGGACGAATGTAATTTTTGTCCAGCAGTTCCTGCAACTGCATATTTAACTCTGTCAACTCAGGTGTACTCATTCCGTAAGGTGCTCGGGATACCGGGGCTGCCCTTGGTACCAATTCGATAGTAAAATCTATATCTCTTTTAGGGGGCAATCAGGGGATCTCCTCCGGAAACACATCTGCAAAATCTTGTATCACAGGGATGTTGTTCAATGTAGCTGTTTTATCTTTTGAGTTAGCATAGCCTACTTGAATGGCATACATCTGACACCCTTCCCTAATACATCTTGCCAGCTGAGTGGCAGTTATCGACCGAATCTGCACAGGTCACTTAATCCCTTGCATTTCTTGTTGTTTTCCAAGTTCATCCCTATAATAGATAGTCTTAGTTTTACAGTTGACGAGGGACCAATGTTTTTCTAGCCAATCCATACCGATTAGAATGCCATATGAACCAAGGGGAATCACATTTAAATCTGCTAACACTAGCTGTCCCGCTATCTGTAAAGGGCAGTCATTCACTTTTGCAAGCACTCGTCTCTTGGCCCCTGTAGCCAGATGTACTAGCCAAGGATTCTTAAATTTAACGGGTTGCAGCTTACAGTGCTCTACAACCTTAGGACTAATATAACTTAATGTGTCTCCAGGGTCAATTAAAATAGTTACAGTAAAGTCTAAGATTTTACCTTTGAATTCCACCATAGCTGGTTGGTACTCCTCCTAACGATCTTCCAGGGCAGCATTAATCCTTGGCAGACTACGTCCCATGTGACCAACCATCTATGCTTCATGGATCTGGGAAATCTGTTCGGTTCCCTCTCGTTGCAGGCAGTTTTTAATGTAATGAGGTCCACCACACCCCTAACACTGCACGAGGGGCCTTGCTGTCCCTTCGTTGTCAAATTTCCCAGACGGCTCGCTGATCCTGGACTCACCCGTTGGCTTTGACCTAAGGGGGCCTTTCTGTAGATTTTTACTGTTTTTCCCCTTTTCCAAGCCCTTACTACCTCCACCTCGATTCCTGTTATTATTTCCAGCCCACCTACTGTTCCTCTTATCAGTCTATCTTTTACCTCGAACTTCTCCCTTCTGTTTACTTTTTTGGTAACAAATTCTGGCTTTGTGTATGGCGTCGTCCATTGTTTTCGGATTGTCAAACTCAATCCTTTCCCTCATATTCAAGGGCAGGCTACTGACAAACCTCTGTACTTTAGCCTTTTCCTCCGTAATATAAGGTACGTAACGAAGTAATGATGTAAACTGAGTAATAAATCCATCCATGATCTGCTGCCCCAAACGCAAGTCAAGGAATTCCCTTGCCTTCTCGTCATAGAAACATTCTGTCAGCTAACTCTCTTTGAAATATCTTTGAAATTTATCCTAGGTAATATTCTGTTCACTTACTCCTTTCACAATATTGACTTCCTCCCACCACAGGGTGGCTTTTGCTTGTAACTGGAAAATGGCTAATTGTGCTTTCAGGTTGTGATCATATTCGTACAGCTGGAAGTATTTGTTCATATTAATTAACCATGCCTCCGTTGCCTCCTCTTGTTCTCCGTCAAAGTTTGGCGGTTTGATATTGCAGAACTCCCCTTGTAACTCTGTCTGTTGTCTTTTTGATGTCTGCTATTCGGAAGCATTATCAGATCGTTCCTCCTACTCTTCATCCCTTCCTTCTAACCCTTCCGGTTCTATGTGGTGATTCTATTCCTTCGACACTCTCTGCTGCTCAACACTGGGGTGCAACAATTGTTTATTCTGTTTGTCTGATAGGCTCTTCAAAATTCTTTCTTGTTCCATAGTTAGTCGTGCGTTATCTTCACGCAACCAGGCCATTTCATTTTAATAATTCCTGCACTGTCTCCAAAATAGCCTGATTTGTATTGCGACCCTCCTCTCCGAGCTATACCCATAGCTCAGGTTTATTCTCAAGGGGCTAGGTACAGGTCCCTGACCCATCGCATACCTGTGTGATGCACTGTCTCCTCTTCTCATACTGTCAGTCTTCTAGCTCCTGCCTTTAACATGAGAAAAGTAAATCAACACACTGACCATTTTTTTTTTGAACTGCTCAAATAGGGATGAAAATAAATTGTATGTGTTGTTTTTGTTTCAATTTTCAATTTCCAATTTTCAATTGTCAATTTTCAGTTGTCAATTCCCAGAGGCCTCAATTTTGTAACTGGGCTCTGATACCAATTGTCATGTACCCCGAGACAATTTTTTTTTAATATAAATAAAGTTTACCCATACCCACATTATATTGATTCGCTACAAGGTGGTTTCCATACTTTATAAAGTTCATATTCATGCATTTCATTTGGTTCCAAGTATGCCCCACATGATTACTAACATTCGGGGTCTATAAGTTTCGGGTCTCATCATTTAATTTCATTTGGTTATTTGGATAAGGCCGTATCGTTTCCCACGCAGAATTCTCTATATGACTTGTCCTGCGGAAGATTTGTCATGAATCCCATCCATTGATTCATGTACTCCCTACTGGTGTTCTTAGATTAACTATGTATAGTTGTTTGAGCTTTGATTACGTGTTTTGATTGATTGCTGGTTATTACAGGTGCATTGATTGTCTGTCCCGCCTGGTACGTGGCGTGGGCAGGCTGCAGCTGCATCCTTGGGATTACTCATGCATCAACCGCTCCACGACCCAAGTGTTGATCCAACGCCGGTAACAAGGACCTACCGACTTACTCTATCCTTGGTGCCATCAGATAGCCTCATTCTTGCATGCAAAGACCTGGAGAGTCGCTGCGCCTCCCGTCTCGACTGCAGGCTTAGGCAGACTGGGTTGCAGGGTTTGATTGCTAAGAAGAGGGCACATGAGGTTCTGAAGCTACCCTCTGCTACCAAGTTTTCACCACCGGGTACTGCATGCGGGTTCATCCTATACTGCCTATTTTCCTCTTCTGCATCATTTTTGTTTAGCGTATAGGTTAGCCATGTTTCATGCTCAGGTTTCCACAGTTTTTAACCCTATGGTCCCTTGTTCGCAGGTTCTTCCGGCCATAACCTGGTTGCGGTTGGCACTGGATGGTGAGACACTCTCGGGCCGATATGCCTTCTGGGTATTCACTGGTATGGAAAAGAAACGTTTTACTTGTTATTAGTTATTTTTCTTTGTTAGAAGGCTGGCTAAAGTCGGCGGACCCTTCCATCAGAGTTCGGTTTCCATGGCTCGCATGGCTCACTATTTGGTAACCCAGTTGGGGTCTCGGTGGGTATTCCTGTTAAGGCTATTTTTTTTGTTTATATAACAGAACTTTAAGGGAAGGAGGCTTCTCAATTCCTCGTTCTGTTCTATTGAGCCAATCGGCCATGCATGTAAATTATCTGCTAGTTCTAGCAGACCCTCTTTAAGAATTTCAGGGCGACCTCGTGACATATTTCATATCTTGGCTTTAGTATAGAATTAAACAGGAATTACTATCTACATTATTTGTTTTCCACATTGGCTATGCATGGCAGTCCTGTTTGGATGGAACTTGATTTTTTCATGATACTTTTCTTTCAATGGTTTTATACTCTGGTTTGCATACCTAATTGTTGATGTTGTTACGAATTTTTTTTATGGAATTGGTTAACTTTGTTCCCATAAATGTTATGATTTTTCTATCAACTGAAAATCTCCCTAATGTTTTAGCAATGTAATTTATCGGGTTCTTCCTTTAATTCATAATTTACTAGTATGAATGTCGTTTAACTGTTTAAAGGGAAGTTGTCTCCGAGTCGAGGCTCGGGTTTCATCTCGGTACTTGAGAGTGGAACGCGTTCCCCTAGCAGCTATCATTTCCTTTCCTCAGGTTGTCTCTGTTTGACTACTTGTCACGCTTGTGACCCTTATCCTGAGACCCCAGCTACCCCCTTTAACTAGACTTTTCATGTAAGGTACCAGAGGGGAAAGTCTCACTAGACTAACCCTCGCCGGTTCCTAATAATGAAGGTTTTCCTCTCTGAACGGTAATTTCTACTCCAGGTTTGAGTTATTCTTTAAGGAAAAATCAATGGATGTTGGTATTCCATCAACCATTTCACGGCATTGGATTTGGTAATATTGTCTTGCTTCTGAGTGAACTAAATTTTTTACAGAATCTTGATTATTTCCTAGTGTGTAATTCATAAGTGCCAGAGATGTCATAGTTTTATTTGTCAAATAAAATCCTTGCTATATAGCCGCCTATAATTGTGACAGTCTAATTCTAACAGACCGCTATAATTGTTCTGCATTACCAAAATAGTGGTCACCCTCCTAGAGAGTTTCCAGTGTTTTCCGCCGCTGTTCTTTTCTTATATTCTTTTAAAGAACATATATTGACCATAAGACAGGTTATGTTTCATTTGGCTTCTTTCCCTCCCATATGACATAAACACTGAATGCTCGTAACTCTTGGGATTTCTACAGTGAGAATAATCTAATACAGTACTTATAATGTAGTTAACTTAACACGGTACTTTACAGTGAAGTAATTTTATATAATAATATTATTCTACCCAAATTATTTGCAGAATAGTTAAGAGTTTTCTTCACTTACCTATACCGCTGCAACTTACAAGTACTCAGAAGCTGGGCCTTCTATGTTTCTCCTGCTTCTGATTGCTACTCAACCTTGAGATTTGTCTTTCAAGACCAAAATCTCCCCCAGTTCTTGCCGGACCACAACCCTCAACAAGTTGCTGGCACTTTCGTGCTTGGCTATCTGCTCATCACTAGACTTAGCCTCCTTTTCTTTTTTTTCTCTCTCGTGCTGTCCCTACAACACAGTTCTTCCTAACTCCTTTTTTCTCGGGAACACTTTGCAGTTAAAAAACAATTAGGGTTTCATGGGAAGACAACAAGTGTCTTCATGAGAGATTGCCAGATTTTAAATAAACACATTTTTTTAAAAACTGAAAATATTATTAAATTCAATGAGATAATAATAATCAATTCAGTTTACCATTTTACCACAACAAAGTCAAATATTTACATTTTATCTTGATTCATCACAATCTTCGAGCGTTGTTAGATATTTGCGAATATAGTAATCCAAATGAAGACTTGAGGTGAGATGAATAGCCTCACACATCTTTTCATTTCTTAAAAAGATCTATAATGCTATTTCATTTTTTATTATCTTTAAATAATGGCATACAAGGACGACCATAAAAAACAAATGCAGAATTAATTAAAAAACTAGTTATAACTTGTCATTTCATAAACTCACGTTTATAAATGGATGTCATCTGAGTGAAAAAACATTTATTTTGGAGGCCATTCTTTGAGCGAGTGTGGAGCCATTATCTCAGAGATTTTAATATATTAATCATGTGGGTCTGCCCCCATTCCGTTGGAGGGATAAAGAGCCCTTGACAACTACAGATCATACTAGAGGGATAAAGAGCCCTTGACAACTACAACTACAGCTTATACTAGTTGCTCAGTGTTCGTTGTAAATGGGCCTAAACTGTATCAATGTATTGAAACATTGCTTTAGATGGTTTTACTTAGAAACCAAGGCAAAGGAAAAATCCTAAAAAGTATAACACTCTCTAACGATGCCTCAGTACTACCTTGGAAATTGCGAAACCGAGGCGATTGAATTGTGAAAAAAATGCCCTGCGCAGTTCCAGAAGAGCATTAGCATTATCTTGTTAATAATGAGAATACAAAATATATTTTTTTGAGGTGTAGACTATTGTTAACGTATTTATTGTGCAGCGCTTATTGGTTCAAAACAGACAGTGATCAACACAATTGGGACAATTAAAAAAGTCGTAGTCTTTAACGCGACTTTTTGAAAGCCTTTCCGGCGATTTTTTCCGGTGAAAATCCGGCAGTAATTTATTGAAATCCAAGTTTGATAACTAGTTTCTGCACAATGAAAGCGTCCCAGGGGTTTTTCAGGGTGCTGAATCCGAATATGCAGTTAAAAAACCATTTTAACTGCAACAAATCATGATTTCATCTCCATTTCTTCCGCCTGATTCCGTCACCGGAATCTCAAAAAGTCGCATTATAGACAACTCCATTAAAAAAACCTATTAGTCATAAATGGAGTTGCGAGAATCTAGAAATATAACTATAAAGTAACTCAATGGAAAATATCCAATTGGTAAGTCAACGAAGGAGCTGTGGCTGTGGAGTAGTCATCATCCCGGAAGCGGGGAGACTATATATCTGGGGAATGGAGGACAAGGCACTAACAGCAGAACAGAGATTATAGCCTTTTAAGTTTCCAAAATGATTAAGACAGGAACAAATTTACATTCATGGAGATGATAGACTGGGTCAGGGATCACTCATGTTTCAACGCTCCTATCGTATCCAATTGGATGGGGCGTATTAAGAGACAGCCTAACAACTTTCAGAACATAACATGCGGGCACATCTACACAGAGCAGAATCAAGTGGCAGAACTTTTCTCAAAGAGGGGTATTCAGTTGGATCCAGGGAAATTTTCTTTTTCTACTCACATGGCTAGCTCTTGAGCTATGGGTCTTTCTCTTCTTTATAGTGCACACATGGCTAGCTCTTGAACTATGGGTCTTTCTCTTCTTTATAGTGCACATGCCTTATGAGCACAACATTTTCCAAAAATTTTAATGGTCTTAATTTTTTAGAAACTATGTAATGTCTAATAGATATTATGCTCACTTCCCAGTATAATGTGTAAGTATGATGCGTAAGTATGTATTAAAGGGTTTTTTTCTTCTTTATAGTGCACATGCCTTATGAGCACAACATTTTCCAAAAATTTTAATGGTCTTAATTTTTTAGAAACTATGTAATGTCTAATAGATATTATGCTCACTTCCCAGTATGATGCGTAAGTATGTATTAAAGTTAAAATTTTGATCACGTAAACTGAAATAAAACATTTTAAAAATCTAAAATTTAAATAAAAATTAATACAAAATATTTAAATAAAAAAATTGTATATTTCTGGGCTTATATTACAGTCTTATTTAAGATGGATATATGGTGGAATGTTGCAAAATTATTATTAGTGGATTTTTCTGTAACCTCTCTCAAACAAATATAATTATATAACACCCGAACAAAAATGGAAAGACGAGGAAAAAAATGAAAACTGTAGAATGTAAAAAAGCTCTGAGAATGTACTCGTTAAAAACATCAATCTAGAATGAGAAAATTGAAACATTTTACATCCACAGGATTTTCACCAGTAATGAATGAATGAGATGTAAACTAAATCCTAACTTCCATTATCTACTATGTACGGCTAAATCTTAGTTGTGTCCGTTTTAGTTTGTATACTCCAAAAATTGGGAGAAAGGCGTCACACTATTAGGGATCTTAGAAGATGTCCCGCGGTTAAGAAATAACGCCTTGAATGGGGAAGATGCCAAATGATGAGATAGATGAAGTCAAACAAATTTCCATTGTAATATTAGAGACTTCCAAATACACACTGCAAAAAAATTCTTATCTTCTGTAAAACTAAATCCTATGAAACCAGTTTGAATGCGCTGCAAGCTCTGACATTTATTTTGCAGATGTAGAGGTTGGGTTAGCGATAAACGTTGGAGCGTCATCACCGGCCATTATCACAACTACTTTCACCTGCTTATCATCTGAACAAGGCGACATATTATTCGCCAAAGTCTCATCCTTTTCAGCAGACCCAGCACTTAAATAGCTAATCTGCCTTGAACTGTTATTTTCTTCTGAGTTAGAATCAGGAGAAACTTTCAGGTAGGAGCAAGCCAGAACGATCAGAGCAAAAACTATCAATGCGATCATGGAACCAACTCCACCCAGTAGAAATGGAATGGGCGAACTCCATACCGAAGGCGCACCAGTGGTAGAAGGCGCTGTAATATTCCTCATAGTGTTACATCCCCCACAGCTTAATTCCTTGTCAGAGGATTTTGATAGTGGGTACTCTGGATAGCTATTGCCAAGTGCCGGAGGGATCTATATTTATAACCATATTGGCCAGTACCCATTATTGGTTGTACACGGCAACAACGACGAAAACATTGATGTCATACGAATATAAAATTATATTAGACGGCAATACAATTTTCCATGGGTTACTACTTTCTAAAAAACTAATTATCGAGTGGGCACACAATATATTCTTGAGATTTGCAACTTTTGGCTGACACAAACCAGTAGACCAATCTAATTTGTTGTTACAGTGTGGAGCTGATTAAATTACTTCATGGCCTGTGACATCCACTATATAACATTATAAAGATAAAGAGATTTAATCTCCACTAGAAGACACATTTTCGTCGTGTCTTCCGAATCTATGGCAGTGCCCATAAGTCACTTCTTCTCGGCATCATGGTATTTTGTCTGGTTGGGTTGGCTGCTTAAAAGCAACCGTGCTTGTTTAAAATTTTATATAGGCTGTTTGGATTGGTGTGGGGCCTCCAATATTTTTAATTTTATATCTTAGGAGGATAGGCTGTTTGTATCGGTGTGGGGCCTCCCATATTTTTATGAATGGAATATATTGTTGTATACATTACCTTTTTGATACATTGAATATACAACCCCCGGCAAAAACATTTTTGATACATTGAACCAGGTAATTTTTTTCACTTCAAGTGGGAAGGAGGGACACGGCATTAATAGCAAAGCAGAGATCATAGCTCTATAGGGAGGTTTGATTATGACACTAGTAAGTACCTTTCATATCAGATCAATTTCGAAGAGGGAGCAGAAGACAACAGATTTATTATCCAAGAGAGGAATTGACAAAGATGTAAGTTTGTTTTTCTTTTGTGCACATGAACATAGAGTCATGATAAATGCGGGCAGTATTAATCTCTCAGAGATTTCATGGCTTGATCGACTGCTACATATTTTTGGAGAAAATATAAAGAAAAATCAGAGAATTGAAGGTAGATCTGGAGAAGGTGATCTTTCATGTTTTTTTTTTTTTTTTGGTTGAAAATATAGTTTTTTCATTGACTATAAATGTAAGAATCATATGAGGAATAGTAAAATCAAACTGCACAAAGAATAAACTGGACAAATGTTGTAAGGATGTTTATCCAAGAATTATAGGATTTTTAAAGAAAGACCGTAATACTATGCTAGTATGCACTTATGTACTATCTGATTTTTATTAATATAAATCAGAATCTTTCTTTTCCACTAAAAAACATTAAACGTGTAATCCCTGGCAAAATGGATCATATGTTCTTCTATATAACAATACGCAGGAGTTGTTTGAGCAGTATTTTAATTGGTTTTTATTTCAACTTTTTTGGGAAATTTTTTATTTTAACTCATTCAATTTAAAAATGACGAATATATTTTTACTCTCAATGACCTACTATTTCCATTTCACCCCATTACAAATTCCACAAGAATAGCCAAAATGGTCTCATCGCGTAAGATAGTTGTTTTCTATTACGTTTCCCGCTGAGTATAACATATTTGTTTTGTACTTACAATTATTTATATATATATATACCGCACTGAGTTTAGTGATTGTGTACAGCATCACAAAATGTTTATTCGATACTTTAGTAATATTTAGACATGGATTACAAATTCAACAAGAATCCCCAAAATGGTCTCATCGCGTAAGATATTTGTTTACTATTACGTCTCCCGCTGAGTATAACATATTTGTTTTGTACTTACAGTTATATATATATATCTATATATATATATATAGTGATTGGATTGTGTACAGCATGACAACAAGTTTATTCGATACTTTTCTAATATTTAGAAATAGATTAGTTACAGATATCCATAGATTAGTTACAGATATCCTTGAAGTGAATGAACTATTGGATTGTGTACAGCATCACAAAAAGTTTATTCGATACTTTTCTAATATTTAGAAATAGACTAGGTACAGATATCCTTGAAGTGAATGAACTATTGTGGACAGGAACGAAATTTGTAATATTTTTCTCATTAGCTTCTGATGCTATGGACAGCCCCTCATTAACCTTCTATGATAAAGATTGAATTACAGAAGTAAGAAAGTCATTGAATTTATTGACGCATGTATAACAAAATATACTATTAATTTTAGAGAAACTAACCACGAAACATTCAAACGGAATAAAAAGATGAATTGTTATTCATTTTTATAGTAAAGTGAAAAAAATCTCTAGCCTCAAGGGTTAGCTTGGTTGGTCAGCTTAATTGGTTAAAATCAGTGTTTTATTGTTAGGGAGGTCACGTGGTCCATTCTGCCTGAAACCCTTGGGGTTAAGCCTTGCTAGTGGGCTGCAGAGCTACATTCCTTTAGGGGTCGATCAGCCCAGATTTTTGTTATCAACCACCTGTTGACAAAGATGTCCGTGAACCACAGCACAGAGAAATAGTAAACTTAAAAATTGAGAATAAAGTCTGCAGTCTTAAATGTCTTTTTTGAGGATAATTTCTAAATCAGAAAGTTCGAAAGACACCTGAAGTAGTATGCAATTCGATCAAAGGAAAAACATATCAAGAATTGTTTTTGATTTTAACAAATCTGTAAGAAAATACCAAATTTGTAAGAACTTTAACATCCAAAAACAAGCTCCGGAAAATAATGTGTCTGAAAAATTCCTTCAGCTTATCTCATCTTTTAATGGATCACAGTGAATATTTTTGCAAAAACATTAATGGAAGCTTATAAAAGAATACGTTCATCTCACAGACTAAGGTTTTTGTATAGGAAGTTTTCTAGAATGCGTTGTTATACAAGACATTGGTGAAGTAACTACAGCGAAAAAAAAATCTCAGTACGAGCTACAGCCAAATTTGCACACGATAGAGAGTTAAACAAACCATAAGAGAATAAATACTTCTAGTAAAATGATAAATAATTTTAGATTATAATAAAGAACAAATATGGATGAATATACTTGGTTTTAATTAAAAACAATATAAAAGATTAATATGTTATTCTTATCCTTTTTTTTATTATGGTATAACGTAGTATGAATGCTTAACTCCTTTCATATTTAACTTTCTGTTCATATGGAAATATTCTTTCTCTAATTTTTTTCGTCTGATATAATTAGAAAAGAGATACTATAGTTAAAGCGATCGTTTTTATATTTGTTTTTAATAATACCAAAAACCTGTCCATGATTTAGGCAAGTGCTACACTACAAATTTTAAGTGATGTATAAGTGAGGTTATTCTAATTTAGAATATTTCAGCGATATTTTTTTAATAGTCTTTTCTTTAAAAGATGATTTGACAATCAGCGTATATATTCTAAAATGAAATCTATTTTTTTTTATAATAATTGTTTCAATATCTTTTAAAATATCAATTTTTTTTTTTGTGTTAATTATTAGTTTAATTATTAATTAAGTGTTTTCATTGATGCAAATGTTAAGAAGCATAATGCAAGGCATGCTTTCATTGATGTTAATAATTTTGTTAGGGTTGTTATTAACATTATCTACTTCGATGCTAATAATGAAAATACAATTTAGGTAACCTATTTTACAAGGTTATTATTTTTTAATTTCCTATTCAAAATGAGAATGAAGTTGTGTGTTTGAATAGCCTTTTCCAAAGCTTTTCCAGCCATATATAACACTTCTTCTAACTCCAAAAGGATGCGACAAAAAATTTCATTGAGTTAAGGGTGATTAAGCAAGGTTCCATCCTCGTTAGAGTTTCATGTATGCGCTAGAGTGTGGGTTGATATAGATTCACTCAGATACGAGGACTAGTGCGAACCCATACATGTATAGATAATTCAAGTAGATAAGCTCGGTAGGTTGAGCGATGATATAGACATCTCTCAGAACTAGGGATGGATATGAACCTGGGTTGCTATAGATAACCTTGGTTCATCGAGGATGAGTAGAAAGGCCCACAGCTTAGTGTGGTATAGAAAAACAAAAAAAGGGCCAACATTTTATATTTGGAAAGTCATGTTTTGCCGCCATCTTGGCCCATATGAATCGCAACCCTTAATCTACACTCAATAATTAATTAATCAGGAGTAAGTGCATACCCCAGTGAGATTAAGGTATTTTATTGAGATTAAGGTATTTTAATTATACTGCGACTTCCATTCTTTTTGTTGAATGTTCCTTTGTCTCCTATCTAATATATTCAGTTACTACTAATGTGAATAATAGTTAAATCCACTTCAAATTTTTTAGTTCATTCCTATCTATGGTTATTCTTCTTAATCCTTTTCATGGTATCAAAGCTTGAGGTTGCATATGATTCCTTAAGAGAATAATTTGAAATTTGTGTGCTCATAAAGAAAGTACTGAGAATGAGAGCTTGAGGAGGAGAACAAAGTGGCAGCCTAGGAGGAGGGGTAGTCACATGTTTTCTAAGGAAACCATGAGGGACGACAATAATTGACTATCGCACCCTAAAAGCAAGAGAAAGAGCAAAGACGTAGTTTTCACTCCTACGCACTAAAATTTTATGAACTATCATGGGCCGCTACAACATTATCAGTGATCACCTCATGGAATAGAGCATGACAATTTTATTCAAAAATGTGAGCAAATAAATTTTAATTGTTAAATAACTTTATTAAAACATTGACGTGGTTTAAATTGGACCTTCCAATTGTCATGGAATTTGCAAGGGTGGTGGATTTCATATTAAAATTCGCATTGAAAATTCTTGGAAGATATGCCTTATCATAGGTTAAAAGGAAAGGATAAAATCTTTTATTAATTTGCAAGGCACTTGTATTGGTCCTCTAAACCATGAGATTGTTTTTTTCCAAGGAAAATTTACGTAAAAGCTACAAACTTGTCACAAAGGAATTTTTCTTTAAGTAAAGGTGAATCCATTTAAAAGTTTTGGAAAAAATTTTCATAAAATCTTCCACACATGGGTAATAAGGGTGTTTGCATCTTGTAAATGATGGTTTTCTTGATTTTTTTTTTTTCACAAAAACCAATTTTTCTTGCAAACAATTATGTTTTTTTTTGTCTTTTCGAATGAGACTTATTTGCAAGCCCAGTAATTTTGAGATACAATGTAGAAAGTCTATGTAGAGCCAAGCCAAGAAGAATTAGAAGCCATGAATAATGCTCAGGTTACTACAGTTGTCGAATATAGAAGGAAAGAGCACAAATCCAAGTGTTGGATCTAAAATTTGGTTAATGACCCTACCTTCAAAAAAATAATCAATGCAACAAAGGAAAAGTGGCTTAGGATATTCTCAAAGATGCATATCAGGGTAATGATACAATTAATACTATTAAACAATAGGCATTAAGGACTCTGTTTGAAACACTAAAAAGGGATAACACTGAGAATGATGATCAGTTCATGACTAGAGTCATGGGCATTCTCAATTAAACTAGGCTTATTAGTGAAATGATTATACATTAGAATATTATTGAAAAAGTCCTTCAAATCCATCCAAAGAAACTTGAAATGGTTGTAATAGTGATTCTATAAGTGAAATATCTTACAACATTTTTAGTATATCAGTTGACAAGATCACGTTTCTCACATCACACATGACTTAACCTAGAGGAATGATCCTTGGAACAAGCTCTCAAGGTACAAGCCTCTCTGAGCATAGCTACAAACAAAGGATATAAACGAAGAAGTAAGTGAGGCAAAGGAAGACCAATAGAACATCATGATGCAACAGAAGGTTCGACACCAGAACAACCAGGATAGTCGAGACCCTAACAAAACCATAAATAAATAAGGAGAAAATCAAGCAACAAACTCAATCTCCAGTGCTATTATTGCAAGAAATTCAAACATGATGATCATAAAATTTGAAAGACCTAGATATATCAACACAAAGGTAGTTTCCATATCTCCAAAAATGGGGGAGAATCATCTAAAGAAATATTTCTTTCCCGCCATTATTCTGAAGAAAATTATAGCAAGCACCTTTAGCTGCTAGAAAATGGCTACAAAAACCATATGACAAGCAACAAAGACCTTATTTCCTACACTGATGGTTTATCAAAATTGAAATTACTCTTAGTAATTGCTCTCCTATAAAATCTTAAGGGAAAGGTATTGTGCTTGTTCTTACTAAACATAATCAACAAAAAAATATGCATGTTGTTTATTACGTTCCACACCTAAAGCAAAATCTTATTAATGTAGGTAAATTTATGGAACGTGAATATACTATAATATTTCAAGGGACCACTTGTTATATTTATTCCAAACCTCCCAGTAGAGGACTTATAGCCATGGTAGAAAATACCAAGAACATAATACTTCCCTTCACTCTCAGAAGTACAAATCTATCACAGTCATTTGCACACAATATTTCAAAGATAGATGAGTCACAATTATGGCACTCTAGGTATGGTAATATTCCCTTCAAGAATCTTAGTCTCACTAAGAAACATTCTATGGTCATAGGTCTTCCTTTTGTGAATGAACAAGATTTCTAATGTGAAATGTTTATTCTTGGAAAACATACAAGAGACAAATTTCCCACATCTTCTAGTAGAGTGAAAAAACCTTTAGAACTAGTGCACAGAAATATCTATGGACCATTGAACACAAGATACATTGGCGAATGTTTTTATTTTTTGACCTATATTGATGACTATAGCAGGAAAATATGGATTTATTTTGTTAAAAATATGTTTGATACTTTCTCAAAGTTAAAATAGTTCAAGACAGATGAAGAAAAGAAAAGTGACAAGTTTTTGAAGGTACTCAATTCAGAAATAGGACGATAATACAGGTCCAAAGATTTCACAATATTTTTTTGAATAGAAGACATCATTATCCAGAATATAACTAGATACACTCCACAACATGATGGAGTAGTTAAAAGAAACAACTAATCAATCATGAACATGGAAATATGCATGCTTTGCAAAAAGGAGTTGTCTAGTGAATATTTTTCTGAAGAATATTTCACTACTGTAGTATATATTCTCAATATATCTTTGACAATAAGTGTTAAAGATACAATACCTCAAGATGCTTGCGATTGTAAGAAAGTGAATATCTCTCACTATTGAATATTTAGTTGTGTAGCATTTTTCCATGTTTTAGAGAAGATGTGACAAAAACATGACAAGTGAAAAATGCATCTGTGTAGGCTGCAATGAAAAATTAAAAGCCTATACACTCTACAATTTCCTCACCAAGAAATTTTTGTTAAGTAGAGATGTTAAGTTCTTTCAAAACAAATCTTGGTGTTAGAAAATTGATGAACCTTTAGATCAATATGTTCCTCCACCAAGGCTACTAAGATTGCACATACAAGACGAGCCACAACCCTCTGCAAATGGTACTTCTTCCAATAGTGAATCATCATCTTCACCAGATAAACAAAAAATCATTAGCATAAGGTATATATATGATCTAGAACATGATTCTGAGAAGAAAAATATTGATCAAATTTCGGCTTTTGTGATCCATATCTAGTTTCTAAGAAATCTGTTCCAGTGAAAATCACATAAAGATTCATTTGATGATGTGTTTTGAACTAGACAGTGTACTTCATTGTCAACCAACCCACTTTGAAGAGGAAATAAAAGAGGAGCATTTTGTTGATCCAATTAATCACGAAATGAAATCCATAAAGGAGAACAAAACTTGGGAATTCGATCTCCCAAAAGGAAAAATTTGCATCAGGGTCAAGTGGGTCTACAAGAACAAATTGAATCAAAATGGAAAATTTGAGAAATATAAGGCAAGGTTGGTTTCCAAAGGGTTCTCTCAATAGCTTGGCATTGACTACGACGAAACCTTTGCTCCAATAGAAGGTTAGATACAGTAAGAACTATTTTTGCCATTACAACTCAATATAAATGGGAAATTTTCCAACTAATGTCAAATATGCTTTTCTAAATGGCATATTAGAAGAAGAGGTTTACGTGGATCAACACCTTGCTTTTGAATTTGTGAGGCAACAACATAAAGTGTATAAGTTGAAGAAATTTGTATATGGCTTGAAACAAGCTTGTTGAGCATGGTATAGTTGAATTGACTCTTACTTCATCAGTAATGGATTCAGCAGAAGAAACCATGAGCCAACTCTTTATACAAAAAAAATGAGGGTAAAATTCTCATTGTTTGCCTTTATGTTCACGATTTTCTCTATAAAGGTAATGTGATGTTAAAAGAATTTAAAGTTTACATGAAAATATAATTATAAATGACTATTCCTCGCCTGATGAAGTATTTATTGGGAATTGAAATTAATCACTCCATAAATGGTATTTTTGTCTATCAACAAAAGTATGCCACTAACATTCTATGTAAGTTTAAAATGATTAGTTGCAAACCAAGTCACACTCCAATAGCTCCACGTAGCAAGTTGAGCAAACAAGATGAAAAGACCATCAATTGATTCTACATTGTATAAAAGGCTAGTTGGAAATTCTTGTATCTCACTACAATGATATCAGACATAATCTTTGTAGTTAGTTTTCTTTCTAGATTTATGGAATCACCCAAGAATTCCATCTAGAAAGTCGCAGAAGTAACTTTAAGATATATTACAGGGACACAAAACTATGACTTATAGTACAAGAACTATGAAGATTTGTTACTCTCAAGATACACATATTGCAACTATAAAAGTAGTTTAGAAGATCCGAAAAAGAACATTAGGATACACTTTTCATTTGGGAACAAGTTTGAACTAATGGGCATTGAAGAAAAAATCTGTTTTTTTAATATATTATGTAGACGCGAGTATGTCGTTACAACTTCCACATATTTTCAGGTAGTGTGATTGAAAAGTCTATTGAATGATCTTTAACTTGTTCAGAGGGATCCAACCCCTATTTTTTTGATAACAACTATGCAATTGCATTGTCCAAAAACCATGTGTTTGGCAAAAGAATAAAACATATTGAAATATGCATTCCCTTCATTCAAGAGCTTGTCAATAATGGAGAGGTGTAGAAATCACCCAAGAATTCTATAGCTAGTCAATAGTCACCCAAGAATTCCATATGGAAAGTTGCAGAAATAACTTTAAGATATATTGCAGTGACATAAAACTATGACTTATAGTACAAGAATTAAGATTACTTACTCTCAAAATACACATATCGTGACTATACAGGTAGCTTAGATGATCGGAAAAATCACATTATGATACACTTTTCATTTAGGAACAACTTTGATCTCATGGGCGTTGGAAGAAACAATCTATTCTTCTAATATCTTCAGTAGAGGTGAGTATGTAGCTGCAACTTCCACATATTTTCAATTAGTATGGATGAAACGGCTGTTGAACTATCTTTCACATGTTCAAAAGGATCTAACCCCTATTTTTGTGATAACAACTCTGCCATTGCATTGTCCAAAAAAAACATGTGTTTCACAAAAAGAGAAAACATATTGACATATGCATTCACTTCATTCAAGAATTTGTAAATAATGGAGATATACTTCCGGAAGAATTTGTAAATAATGGAGATATACTTCCCGATGTCTGCAGATTGCGAGATCAACTTGCAGTGTTTTTAACAAAACCATTGGGAAAACTATAATTGAATTTTAGAGAAAGCATTAGTCTCCCTTTCTCATCCTTTTCTGCTAGCTTTCATAGCTAGTTCAGTCAAGTCAACTTCAGCTTAGTCGATTTTTACTCAGTGTGATTTCAGTTATTTATTGTTGAATGTTCCTTTGTACCCTATGTAATTGATTTCTGTTACTCAATAATGTAAAAAGCAGTTCTCTCCATTTCCATTTTTTGAGTTCATTCTTCTCTATGTTTCTGCTTCTCAATCTTTATCAGAATCACTAGTCTACCTTAAACTGTTATTTTCACATGAGTTTGATCATAAAGAAACTTTGAATTCAGAACAAGCTAGAACGATCAGAGAAAAAATGATCAATGCGATCATGGAACCCACTAAACACTATAAATGGAATTGGCAAAGGCGCACCAGTGGTAGAAGGCACAGTAATATTTCTCATAGTATTTTATCCCCAAAGTAGGCACAGTAATATTTCTCATAGTGTTTTATCCCCAAAGCTTAATTCCTTGTGAGAGGATTTCTGATTGCGTATAGTCCGGATAGCCGTTGCAAAGTGCCGAACAGAACTATATTTATAACCAAATTGGCCAATAACCAATAACGGTTGTGAAAATGCCAAACATGATAAAAATACTGATCCCATATGAATAAAAATCATGTTATACGCGAGCAGAATTTTTTATTGGATACGCAACTTCCAAAAAGAACAATTATCGAATGGGCACGCAATATATTCTTCGGATTTGTAGCTTTTGCGTGACATAAACCAGTAAACCAATCAACTGACAACGTGTTATATGTCTCCTATAATGCTGATTTATACTATATAGTCTTGAATAGATCCATCATATAATGTTTATTTAATGAATAAAGGTTATGTTATATGGGAGCACAATTTTTTATGGGATACGCAACTTCCAAAAAGAACAATTATCGAATGGGCACCCAATATATTCTTCGGATTTGTAGCTTTTGCGTGAAATAAACCAGTAAAGGGATCAACTGACAACGTGTTATATGTCTCCTATAATGCTGATTTATACTATATAGTCTTGAATAGATCCATCATATAATGTTTATTTAAGGCCTAAAATTCCATAATGCTGATTTCTAGTACTGAATAGATCCATTATATAATGTTTATTTAATGTCTAAAATTCCAGAAGGACGAAGAAAAGAGCTTTAATCCGCTTTCATCATGCCTTAACGAATATATGACACAGCCTACACGTCACAGTTGTGCTCGGCATCATTGTGTTTTCTGTGGTTACCTGTCTTAAAGAAAACCGTACATGTTTAATATTATTACATCTTACGAGGACTGGATATCTTTATGGAGTAGTCTACCTAGGCGGAGGAATGGGCCGGTTTCCGTCACCGCCCAGAAAAACCTCCGGCTTCGGCCGTCGGAAATTCCTCCGCCCAGCTCCGCCACCCTCAGCGAGCTCCGCCCAGCGCCACCGCGAACTCCGCCCAGTTCGATTTCATAAACTTCCAGATGTTAATAGACATGAATGCGTGGCG
The DNA here is from genome assembly GCA_031772625.1 of Pinus tabuliformis. Lineage (NCBI taxonomy): Eukaryota > Viridiplantae > Streptophyta > Pinopsida > Pinales > Pinaceae > Pinus > Pinus tabuliformis. Next base: position 1,440,902,377 of record CM062820.1, read on the forward strand.
CAATGGTAGCGCGTCTGACTCCAGATCACGAGGTTACGTGCTCGATTCACATGAGGTTCAATGTTCTATATTTTTCTTTTTCTTTCTGTTTCATTTCTCTGACTGTCAGACTCAACGAACCATTGTGTAGAGGAGAAAATGATAACATTTGTGAATATGGTCTCCCACACAATTTTCCAGTAGTCGCAGCAACTCTCTCCAGCTGCAGAACCAGGAGAAACAAACAGAAAATTATTGTGGCCACAGACATGAAAATATTATATAACCCACCAACGGGCATAAACACACAGCCCACTGCACATAAGAAAATTCACAGGTTCACAAAAAATATGACTCGAATGTCATCGAACAAAAGTTGGGAGGAGCCTGCTTTGCATTAGCAGGACCAAATGGCAAATATAGGTTTAAAGACCTAGCTCAACATCATACCAGAACACTAAAACAACAAATAAAAGAGATTCGAAACTGAATAAAAAGCTTAATTTTAATAAATGTATGAAACAGTTCGTTGCATTCCGAAAATGCCCTTGAATATTAATATTTCAAGGCTAAAATAAGTTATAGGGGCAGCGGAACGAAACCTCGTTTTTTAATCGACTGTTCTCCAGCCGCAGCTGTTGCTCCTCAAAAGGCATCTCCGTGAGCATGGCAGGTCCTCCACAATTGTAACAGCTGCAGTTCGTCATTGCTTCTTTAATAGATCGGTTTTCCATTTTCAGTCTTTCGTTTTCTCCCCTCAATGTTGCGTTATCGTGACGCTCTTGTTGAGCCTATCAATCCAAGAGTTAGCAGATCAGAGAAATGAAACAGAAAGAAAAAGAAAAATATAGAACATTGAACCTCAGGTGAATCGAACACATAACCTCGTGATCTGGAGTCAGACGCGCTACCATTGCGCCACGCATTCATGTCTATTAGCATCTGGAAGTTTATGAAATCGAACTGGGCGGAGTTCGTAGTGGCGCTGGGCGGAGCTCGCTGAGGGTGGCGGAGCTGGGCGGAGGAATTTCCGGCGGCCGGAGCCGGAGGTTTTTCCGGGCGGTGACGGAAACCGGCCCATTCCTCCGCCTAGGTAGACTACTCCTATCTTTATCGGGGGCCTGCAATATTTTAGGAATGGAATATATTAGTATGTACATTAATTACTTGTCGATTTGATGAACAATGCATTGTACATAACTCATGAAGATTTACAAGTAATTTGATTTGAATAACAAATTTAGTGGTTAATAATCTTTTTTGGAAAAAAAAAAAAAAATTCAAAATCTAAATTGTTTTTTCCTAATTGCTTTTTTTAATATGATGTTAAATTGAATTATTGCTTTTTTTTAATATGATGTTAAATTGAATTATGCAATATAATAATTATATTGAAAATTAAAAAATATGATATAATTAATTTAAAAGATAAATATCTATAGTATAGATCACAAAAGTCTCAGATCCAACATAAAAAAATTTATTATTTTTTTATCGTATAATGTCATGTGATAATTGTGAACCATTTCTTACGCAAATACTTTTTAAAATCAATTATGAAAAATAAAAATTATATTAAAAATAAAAAATAAAAATAAAAAAGTTCTATATTTTGTACCACAAAATGTTAGCTTCCCCTTATCTATCACATGACATTATGTGATAAAGGAATCCCGATTTCACTGTATATTTCTAAAAAATTCAAAATATATTAAAATTTTAACATATTGAAATATTAACGATAGTAAAATTTCTATATTTCTATAATTTAATAAAACAAATTCATTACTATATTTATTAATTCAAAATTAATAAAATTCTAAAAGTTATTTTAAATATTATATATATATATATATATATATATATATATATATATATATATATTCTTCCAATAAGGTTGTTAATTACTCTTTAGATATACTAGTATTTTTATGATTATTAATATTTATTGAATAAAAAACCTAGTTTAAAATGCTTATTGTTTCCCTACATGGTATCTTTTACCATATAAACCTATAACTTTTATATAATAGTTTTCTCATCTCATCCTTTTTTAGCGGTGTATTTACCTTCTATGATATATTTGTGATACAACATGGTAAAAGTTTATTAAATATTTAGTGTAATAATTTTTGGACACTGAATGGCTAATCATATTCTTAAATCGAAGGAAGTAATGTGCAGGCAGAAAAACATGTACAGTTTCATAGAATACGAACGTAGTAATATTTTTCTTATTACTTGCTAAGGCTATGAACGGCGGTCATGGTCGCGATATGATAAAACTTCAAGATAGGAATGAGAAACTCCTTGAATGTTTTGATACGTATATAACAAAATTATTGATGTATAAATAGTTAATTTCATATATATATATATATATATATATACATTTTCGTTTTATCCGATGAAGAAAGAAATTATCATCTTTAAGAGTTTAATTGCGAATGTTGTGGGTAGTGCCAAGTCAGTTTACAAATAACAAATATATTTACTTAAGAGTTTTCAAGACTTAAAAGCAGTATAACAAAATTGATAATTACAAAAATAATTTTCAAATAATTATAATTCATTATGTTACTAGTTAAAAAACTAAATTTAAATAGCGAAATTAATAACCATTCTATCTATAATAACTCTAATGGACAAAATCCATAAAATTTAACCAAAAAAAACGTTATGAAATAAATAAGTAATTCTCATCTTAATCCTACGTCTAAAGGAAAAAAACGAAAAACATCTAAGGGACAAAAAAAACCTGAGAATTAAAACTTTATCGGTCTGAAATGTGTTCTTACAGATTAATTTATGAAGCTTCAGCACGTTTCAAGACACTTTAAGTATTTTGAAGTTTGATTGAGGAAAAATACGGAATACAAACATGTCAAATAATTAATTTTAGTTAACTTTAATAAGAGAATGGCAAACAAAAAAGCACATTTCTAAATTATCACTTTTGATTCCTCTATATAAAGATAATTATATAATCTACTTCAGTATTTAGTGTATGATATTCATCATTTTACAATAAATTTATGAATTAGTTGGATTTCAAAATATTAATTTAGTTAATTTTTTTCTTAACTTTATATTATTGCGATTTTCTCTGGACTAAATAAATTATAAAACTAAAATTATTTATCTATTAAATAATAAAATATAACATAAATTTTGCCTTAAATAAAACTACTTATCCAAAACACTTAACGCATATATATATATATATATATATATATATTCCTAAGTTCATATAGTACACCGCGAAGTAGATGTTAGTGAAGACTTTGGTAAAGACATTAACCGAAATATACGAAATACTCTCTTTAATATTGCTTTGTATTACGAAATGGAAATTTTATGACTATTTGGTGAGTACGTTCTATAATATGTGAAAATGGTCAATTAATATGTTTTTATATCAAATTAAAAATATTTTAATTCTTAATTTATTATGGGTTTAGTCAATTTTTCTTAAGCATCGTAGATTTAGTATTAAAACAGATTTATGTTCTTTTTCATATGTTATATGTTAATTTTGTGTTTATCAGGAAAGAAATTATTTGAAAACTCATTATTGAATTTGTTTAATAATTATAAATATAGAGTAATCAAATTTTTGGAGGTAGAAATAATTTTTTTTAATTTGGCTATTTGTGAGAACATGATATATTTGGAGTTGATATATATATATTCATTTTTCATCTTCTGTCATTTTGAACATTAATGAATTATACATAACATCTCACTCATTTGAGCAACGCTATATTCAAATTTTTTTAACAAGAAGTAATTTGAAGTTACAATTTTTGTTTGTTAAGTTGGATTGAAATAATTTCTTTTTATTAATAGATTGTGAAATTTAAGGTTTCATCTCCATCCCACGAATTAAATGAATTATAGAAATTCCTCTCAAGGAAGTAAATTTTTTTTTCCAATTGTGTTTTCTTTTCTTATATTAGTAAAGTTCATATAAAATTATTTGATTCAAATTCAGCATTGAAATATTTCTATTTATAGTGATCATTATTTTTTTCATAGCATTTATTTTAAATTATTTTTCTCCATGTATGAAATTGTTTGTACAATAAATAATTGAATTGCATTAAAGCAAATGGAACTCACATAGAGAAATTCGGATATAGCACAACAATACATAATACAGTGAAAACCAAACTTCTATTGATAAATAAAATAATAGAATACTATAAAACATGTACTCACCAAAATGGTGGTAGTTATTTCTGAAGGTAAAAAAATGGCAGTTACACACAATGACAAAAGTTTTTCCAACATATAAGAATAATGACCTCTTAACATAAGGAAAAAACGCTATAGGTCCAAGACCCTAAGAAGGTGAAACACAACCTTTTTTGAGACCGAAGTGATTAGTTGGTATGTAAAATTTTGATGGTTGTAAATTTTTCATATAATGTCCTTTTGGGTTGCACAATAGCACATTCGATAGAACTATCCTATGATTAAAACATTTGTCTATGAGTAGAGCATGCCATGGAAATATTGTTACAGGGAAAAGTGTCTATATAGAACTGCTCTATCCCACTAAGGTGTGACAGTTGCCTTAGAAACAAACAGAGAAAAGCTACTTATGTTTTTCCTTTATGAAATATAGATAGAGAGGAACAGAAAGGCCAACCTCTGTCTTGTGTTAATCCTTCGATTCGATCCCTCTCTTCTTTCATAGTCCCCAGCTACCTGCTCCCTTGCATGCCCAACTTCACAAAGTACCTGTAAGATCACAGAAGCATAGCACCATACAAAGACATGGATCTATAATCATAAACAATCTAGGATCAGATGTAAATTGACCATACAAATGTAACAAGCATCAATGATACAATAGCATGGAGGAAAACTCAAATAGCTTTTATTGATAAACAAGAAAAGATCCAGGAGGAGATACAACCAGCTGTTCCGACCCAGCATCAACCTCCCAGCAAAGAAGCCCCTCTTCACCTGAAACAAAGCTTAGATCACCCAACATCTAATGTTTGTCTCTAGAAACCAACGACAATTCCTTACAATATGCAAAATTCCATCCTCTGGATCTCTGGGATGAGGGATCCATATATAGATATCTGTAAGGGGGATGAGTCAGCTTGTGATTTGATTAGTGTCTTCTCTCTGACAGTTCTTGCTTCCACTTGGAGGCTGAGGGCCTCTTACTCATCCTTGGTCGAATTCAGTGAGGCAAGTGTCACAGGAGAAGATTCTGGAAGCTTCCATTGCCTCTCCACCTCGCGGAATGACACTTCCATTTGTCATTTCTCGCCCATCGCACCCCACAGAAGGGACTTTTGAAATGCAACGCACCCTCACAGTGTATTTAGGTGAGATGCAATGCACCTAGCTAGTGGGGTAGCTGCAATGATCCTGTTTTGACCAATTCTGAGTAGTTTCTCATGGAGAACTTCTGGGAGAAGCTCTAATCTGTTGACCTTGTTCCTTTAGAGGTTAGAACAACACTTTTAGGGACTTAGGAGCACTTGGTTTGTGGACATTTCATGCTTGGGGTTGCAGGGCACAAAAATGTCTATAACAGTTGCCCCCTAAAGTATGAGGCCGTTAACCTTTTGGTGTCGAGTGAAATGCTTTATTATGAGGATCCGAAGTTCTTTCAATGCTGGGAGGAGATCTGTAATAAGATTCAATACAATACATTATCTTCATAATATTTTCATGATCTAGCTGAGTCGGGCATTCCCATGCTCAGCTTTATAAATTCATTTTCATGTACATAGGACAGACAATCGTCTAAGTGTAGACTGATGATTCTGGTAGATCCATCATCCTTTTGATAGGATGATTATCTGTGCTGCAATGATTTACATTCAATGTCTTTATTCCCCTGAATATCTATCGCAGCCCAAATGGATGAAACTAGATCCGGGGTCTTCAATCTTGTACGATCTTCACTCGAAGTACAAGTCGATCCATGTGAGAAATGTTCTGAAGTCGAACATGGAAAGACATCGCTTGATTACCAGTCAATGATGTAAATTGTTAACAAGCGCGAGAGGAATCACCGATAATGATAATGACCCTCAAGGTACTGCAGTACAATTCATGTGGTGTGAATAAAGGACTTGGTGTCGAACACCACGCAAAATCTTTCGGTCGAAGGCCATTGATGTAAACCTGTCGCCGGAAGTGAGAAACTTTCCATTGAGGCATGCAAGCTTCAAAGTACTGAATGGGGTGTTCCTAGATCAACTTCTTGGATAATGAGCTGATGTCGACAAGAAGTGATCCGTCACAGGAGGGCCTCAATGAATCCCACATCAATGACACGAAACAGAGCAAATGATTTTAATGGAGGTGAAAATGATCTGGTGATATAAGGTTCAGGGTGGCAGTCATGAAAGAATGGAGTATAATATATGGTAGTGGGTGAGACACAGGTGGACTCTCTGAATGACTTCTCTTGAACATATCGGCGACACTGATGTGATGGATCGGTAGCATTAACCCCAAATGTGGATGGTATGGCGTGACCATGGTGATGTGGCCGGTGAATGAAACAACCCAACCCGACTCGGACACGGAGTGGAAGTGTCATGTTCAAGAGCGACTTGCTACCAACAAAGTTTCTTTGAGTTTTCTTCCCAATTTTTCCCCAGTCATTGCTAACCAGTACCTCTTTATTTTTGTCAAGCTTGAGGAGGATAACATATGCTTGTTCTATAATTTGCCCTTCGGGCAAACCCATCGCTATGTTTTAACGAGCCTAGCGATAGTGAAACTCGTTCTCGTCTATAGACAAGTTTGTCGCTATTAATCTTTTTAACGAGTTTAACAACAAAGACAACTTCGTCCTTTTCAATTTTAGAGAGTCTGAAAAGGAACGTAAAGGTAACTGCAAAATTCCTTTTTCGTCATCTAATCCCTTATGTCCGAAAAAGTATAAAACAATACAGAAGGGATGAATTTTCGATACTTTTAATGAGCCGAACAAAACAAGCACTCGATCTTTTTGTGTAATAATCCATCAGGTCCAAAAAGATTAAAATCTAGAGGAGGGATTGCACTTCCTGTCCCTTTAACGAGCTGGAGAGGCCAATGTCTCGGCAATCTTTTCATATTTTACGAGTCAGTTGGAAAGAGCTTAAAGGAGACTCGTCTTTTGAGGAACGAGTGATAAAACGGGTAGCAGCTGATTCCATGTAAGGTTTGGAATTTTCCAATCACGTAAGTGTCACAAGGATGGCTAGTGAAATCACTCTTCGCAACTGTTCCTCAAAATGGGTAAACAATCAAATGGAGGTGAATGATCAGCCAATGAAAAAGTGGAGGTGATGGTGCAAACACGACCAAGGCTTTTAATGGCTGAAGTACTACATTCACGATGGTTAATTACCGGGGAATAGTTCATTTTTTAACGAGCTTAAATGCGGGGAGAAACATTTGCTCATGTCTTATGTTTATTTTTTAACGAGCTTGAACAATGTGCTAAAACTGCTCGATGCGGGTTTATTTTTTAACGATCTTGAACCTTGCGGTAACACTGCTCAATTAATCCAGTCGTGTAATAAGAATGTCTCATATAACACGGCAACTTTTAGAGTTTTGCCCCACATCCTTTCTTTATGCAAGCTAGGAAACGACCAATCCAAAAAAATAGATAAATGACCACTCTTTGCTTGCACTACAAAAGGTTTGCATGCCCCCAGGTATAAAAGAGAGTTTCAAGGTTGCCCCTTCTTTATTCCGTTAAAACATTTGTTTTACCGAGAGAGGCCTACCTCTTACAGGTTACCCAAAGATTGTTCTATTCACAGCGCAAACAAAACACTTCTTCGGCGATGTCTACTGAGATAAACAAAGGTGAGTGAAGGAGGCTACTCCACTCACATAACTTTGACAAGAGAATCTTGTTCTAGAATAACCCCCTCTTCCAATCACGGATGGGAGTACAGACTAGTCATATTCTCTCGCGGAAACCTACCCTATACCCGGAGTTTTCCTGCCAAAGCAGACCAGGGTGCATGCCCCCTGGGTTTCAGTCATGTCCCCCCGAATCACTCGCGCTCATCGGGTGGACGGACTGGAGATTGAGACATTTCTTGCATGAAAAGACCATTCAGGGATGGTATATGACTATTTGCTATGCGTGATCCAGGAAATGAAAGCTGGTCTACGAGCTTGACCACTCTTCCTTCGTGTAGAAAACACATTACTCTAAAGAGTGAGGAGACAATTGCTCCCATGCAATAAATATAGTCTCGTCCAAGGAGTAGACTGTAATCCAGGGGTTCTTGAACTACCATTACGTTCATGTGAACGGTTTTCCCTCTCAATGTTATGGGCACATTGGGAAGGATCCCTAACGGTCAACTGGTTCCTTTATCAAAGCCTGTTAGATTTCTCATCTCAGGAAAAAGCGATGGCGAACCAAGCAATTTCCAAGCAGTTGAGGAAAGGATACTCACAGAAGCCCCTTCATCTATGATGGTACCAACCATAACCATTCTATATATTTGAATAATAATTCGAAATGGTATACTAGCTGGTAAATGGGGTCTGCCTAGTTGATTCCAGTCGAAGGAGACAACTAGGTTGCTTGAAGGTGGGACCGAATAGATGGTCAGGTACGACTCTGACGAACTTCCTTCCTGCGGTAAAGGAATGGGTAAATTGCCCCCATGTTCGTTGGAGTCTGTGCTTATGAAAAGAATTTGGACGGTGTCATCCTTGTTCTCTTCCGTGACTGTATCATCTGAAGATGGAACCTCTGAAGGCAAGACCCGGTAAACTGCCGCCTCGACCTTTTGACTTTCATCTGGTATGGGTTCAGATAGCTTATCTTCAGTGATAGATGCTTTGGCCGACCACTTGAGCGGGCCAGCCGGATTTTCAACTAGTGACGGACTCGGCAAGAGTTTTTTATATCCAGGAGGAAGTCGTAACGGTGAAACCGGACGATCGTCCAAAACTTTTTTAGATTCGTCTAAGAAGGGACAATGGTGGATGGCATGATCGCCTTCACACAGTTTACAAGGAAATCTATATTTTCCTTTTTGTCCTGGGGCTTCACTTTCACTAGTTGACAGTGTGTTTTCAACATGATCATCAGAGGTTGACGACACCGGGTTGTGCAAACGAGGAGACCAGTCCCTTAAGATCCAAGGGATGCAAGAACAATCTTTGTGATAGTGGTCTCCTTTGCAAATGACACATGGTGATTTAGGCCTGGTCGGTGCAGTGTGTGGATTTTCGCTAGACGACACTCGTTTGCCCCCATTCGCTTTTGGCTCCTTCTTCTTTTTCTCTTTCTTCTTCTTTTCCTTCTTCTCCTTAGGTACTTCACTTTTGGCTTTACCAGCCCCATCAACCGAAGAGGAAGGAGGAGAGGAAGAATTAGAGGAACTAGAAGGTTGGTGGGTAACTCTGGACTCGTCTAATTGCTGATTTGATTGTTCAGGAATTGTAGTGTTCTTAACGACAGAGGTTGAGAAGAGCCATATAGGTAAACCAATTGTCAGTCCTGGAAGCGACAATGTGGCCATATGGGGTGCACCAACATCTCCCCAAGAGGAGAAGGGACTAGGATTTCCTCCAAGGGGGATCCCTTGGTTGGTGGATTCCATTTTCTCAACCCAAGATCATCATAGGAAAGGGTAATGAATATTCCGTTTAAAATAAATTTTAGACACTTTGACACAACTTGTTTTTTCAGTTTTTAAGAGTGGAGAAAAAACAAAAGATGACTCTAGTCTCCTTCGATTTTTAATGAGCCTGAAGTGACAAGTGCTCAGATGGACCTTTTCCGTTAAGGAGTCTGAAAAGGAAGGAAAGGGACTACTCTGGAAGTCTACGTAGAGGGAGTACCAAACCAATCGCAAAACTGCAGAATACCTTTTACGGTATGACAGTCAATCTTCCCGAATGCTATGTTCAGTGCATTGCGATCGATAGGGCGGGAGACACAGCTTCCTATGGATAAAGGATTAAGCCTATTGGGGTCTCCCAAAATATACTCGACGGTACGTGGGAGCACAAGTCCGTACTGGCACTTATCGTCTCAAAGTGGAGGAATCACCCAACCATCAGTGAGAACAACAGTTACCAGACTTTACGACGTCGGAATACATCTCTAGCCTAGACCTCTAAATGTTGTGCGTTAAGTTCCAAAGCGTTGTTAGATTCATTGAATTTATTTTAAGTTAATCTTGTTTATGAAGTTTGCCTTTCGGGTTCACCACGAGATGTAGATGTAATTCCTAAAATACAATCTAAGATGATAAACAAACTTTTTATCTCCTTTATGCAATGAAAATCCTAGCTACTAGGGAAAAGAAAGACAGAATCTTTTCACAAAGAGCAAAGAGCACACTGTAAATGCACTTTCCTAAATCAAACCAAACAGACTGTCTATATGCAAATGCACATGCATGTATTTGTTTTCGACTTTCTTAGTCTATCGATGCTAAAAAGAAAGTTGATGCACAAATCTGAATTTCTTTTCAAGCGACGAATATAAACAAGCTTCTTTTCGAAATAAAAAATGGAGACAATTACGACACCTTACGATTTTGAAATGAATACTTGTTTTTGACACTATAAAATTACAAATTCAGACCAAAAGAAATAGTAACAGGATAATCAACCATCAACAGCAACCAAACTCTTTCCTACGATCGAAATCGACACTTGCGACAGATTCAAATCAAGGGACGACAGTACGACTATGCTAATTTTGCAAAGGAGAACTGTAAATGACTCAACAAAAACACAAAAACATCTACAGTTCTTTTGTACAAAGGAGGCGGAATAACAGTAAGGAAAAGGGGTTTCAAACAGACATATACTGATCACAGGCAGCAAAATTCAGCAATAGAACTGGAAAGAATGAGTCACAGAAGCCACAGCTGCACAGAGCTAGTCTGATCAGCGCACCTGTAACACAGAGAATCTGAAATGCAGTGCAGGTTGTCCACTCGGGAAGTGCGCTGAAATTCAGAATCTCTGAACAGTACCTGTGCTGCGCCAGAAACGAGACTCTATTCGGGTTTCGGGTTACATTTGCAGTTCAGTCCTTGGGTTTTGGCCGAGTAAAATGCAATTAGTAATGCAACAATCAGGGGTAGATCTAAGGAGGATCTAAGAGCTATCACAAGGGCAATCAGATAGTTTGTGAATCAGTTGTTTAAATCATAAACAGATCCAGTAGATGGATTGAAGTAGCAGTTGTCTACTTCGCATTTGTTATGGAAAATGCAGTTCGAATGCTACTTGTCATTTTATGAAACAAACAACAAAGAATGATAAACAAACAAACTAATTAGCTCCCCAGTGGAGTCGCAATTTTGTTACATGGAAAAGTGTCTATATAGAACTGCTCTATCCCACTAAGCTGTGACAGCTGCCTTAGAAACAAACAGAGAAAAGCTACTTATGTTTTTCATTTATGAATTATAGATAGAGAGGAACAGAAAGGCCAACCTATGTCTTGCGTTAATCCTTCGATTCGATCCCTCTCTTCTTTCATAGTCCCCATCTACCTGCTCCCTTGCACGCCCAGCTTCACAAAGTACCTGTAAGATTACAGAATCATAACACTATACAAAGACATGGATCTATAATCATAAACAATCTAGGATCAGTTGTAAATTGACCATACAAATGTAACAAGAATCAATGATACAAAAGCATGGAGGAAAACTCAAATAGCTTTTATTTATAAACAAGAAAAGATCCAAGAGGAGTTACAACCAGTTGTTCCGACCTAGCATCAACCTCCCAGCAAAGAAGCCCCTCTTAACCTCAAACAAAGCTTAGATCACCCAACATTTGATGTTTGTCTCTAGAAACCAACGACAATTCCTTACAATATGCAAAATTCCAGCCTCTGGATCTCTGGGATGAGGGATCCATATATAGATATCTGTAAGGGGGATGAGTCAGCTTGTGATTTGATTAGTGTCTTCTCTCTAACAGTTCTTGCTTCCACTTGGAGGCTCAGGGCATCTTACTCATCCTTGGTCGAATTCAGTGAGGCAAGTGTCACAGGAGAAGATTCTGGAAGCTTCCATTGCCTCTCCACCTCGCGGAATGACACTGCCATTTGTGATTTCTCGCCCATCGCACCCCACAGAAGGGACTTTTGAAATGCAACGCACCCTCACAGTGTATTTAGCTGAGATGCAATGCACCTAGCCAATGGGGCAGCTGCAATGATCCTGTTTTGACCAATTCTGAGTAGTTTCTCATGGAGAACTTCTGGGAGAAGTTGTAATCTGTTGACCTTGTTCCTTTAGGGGTTAGAACAACACTTTTAGGGACTTAGGAGCCCTTGGTTTATGGACATTTCATGCTTGGGGTTGCAGGGAAAAAAAATGTCTATAACAAATACCTAGTTCCCCTAATTTTCAAAAAGCATCCTTTAGGTCAAAAAAAGAAAACGCCAAAATTTTGGGACCCAAAAAACCATTGAAAAGCTAAAAGGAAGATAGAGAATCCTTTTGCTAGCAGAAGAGGTGTGTGGTCATGGATATTGACATAGATTTTTCTTGTCCTCTTAGGAACAAATGGTCTCAATTTTGTCAAATTCCCTTATGAGAATGGGAACAATTGCTACATTTGGAATTTGGTGAGATAACTTTGTTGGGGAAGAAGCTACCCTACCTTGACAACCTGATAGATTTGTATGTTCTCTGAATGTATATCCTTCATCATCTTGACCATGATATGATCCACTATAGCCTATTAAATGCATTTAGGATTGAATTATAGAGGTTGATTTATCAGGTACCTTCGAAGTGTCCAATAGAGGTGGAAAATATGGTCCCAACAACTCTACAATGGATATTCGGTGTAGGGCAAGGAAAGAAGGAATGCCCAATTCAAAAGTTTTTTTCTGACATATTTTGTGATTGTTTGAAGTCCATATCAGAGTGGTATCAACTTCTTATTGGGGTATATGAGGTTCATTTTCTATAAATCTAACCATATCATATCATCAACCTAAAACTAGTGTGGAACCCAATGTTGGTCATGTTGGTATTTTTACTTGGTACTAGATTTTTGTAGGATATCATGAAATTTTTGTCCGAGGTGATGGATATTTTCTACTAATTTCTCTACTGTATCCACATTATATTTAATTTTCTAAGACTCTACCACTAAAGATGAAATGTAATTGCTGCATAAATTAGGGCCAATGATTCGAACCCTAACCACACGTAAAAAGGATTGTTGCCAATAAAGCTGTGGAGGTATCAATTATATCTATTTTGAACATATAGAAGGATTTCATTCCATGAACATGGATTCATGGAGTCGTACATGTGTAAGATATCTACAATCATCTTGTTCAAGAATTTTGTTTTTGCATCCATTTGGGGATGAAACTTTGTTGATTTGGTAAACTTGGTATTCATTAGAGACTATAGGCTATAACAAAGGGTTTCGAGGAACCTACTATCCCTATCTAAGATAACGATCTATGGTAGCCCAACATTAAACAAGACATGCTCAAAGAAATGGACTTACTTAACGCAGTTGAATCCCAAAAATGATATCTAATATAATGCACTGCGTAAATCCCCCATACTTAAATTCAAAAAGAGTCAAGGGATCTCTACTTGAATGGTTCATGAGGCACAATACTTGCTAAGGTTTTGCAAATGGGGTAGCAAGCTAAGTGGGCTTGATTGTGGGGAAAAACTCCACAGTTAAGCGCGCTTGAGCCAGAGGAGTTCTGGGATGGGTGACCTCCTGGGAAGTCCTGGTTACCGGGTGCAAGCCCCGGAAGTGATGATTGATGCTATGTGATTCGTTCTCCACATTTCACTAGTTTCAATCCCACTTCTTCACCCCTGTGAGCATCACCCGATGCAATGAGTGCTAAGTGAACTATTCAAAAATCATGAGAAATTAGTCAGTTACGACTACCTCTCATGGAAATGGTCATACGTTTGAATGACTTACTTAACGCAGTTGAATCCCAAAAATGATATCTAATATAATGCACTGCGTAAATCCCCCATACTTAAATTCAAAAAGAGTCAAGGGATCTCTACTTGAATGGTTCATGAGGCACAATACTTGCTAAGGTTTTGCAAATGGGGTAGCAAGCTAAGTGGGCTTGATTGTGGGGGAAAAACTCCACAGTTAAGCGCGCTTGAGCCAGAGGAGTTCTGGGATGGGTGACCTCCTGGGAAGTCCTGGTTACCGGGTGCAAGCCCCGGAAGTGATGATTGATGCTATGTGATTCGTTCTCCACATTTCACTAGTTTCAATCCCACTTCTTCACCCCTGTGAGCATCACCCGATGCAATGAGTGCTAAGTGAACTATTCAAAAATCATGAGAAATTAGTCAGTTACGACTACCTCTCATGGAAATGGTCATACGTTTGAATGACTTACTTAACGCAGTTGAATCCCAAAAATGATATCTAATATAATGCACTGCGTAAATTCCCCATACTTAAATTCAAAAAGAGTCAAGGGATCTCTACTTGAATGGTTCATGAGGCACAATACTTGTTAAGGTTTTGCAAATGGGGTAGCACGCTAAGTGGGCTTGATTGTGGGGAAAAACTCCACAGTTAAGCGCGCTTGAGCCAGAGGAGTTCTGGGATGGGTGACCTCCTGGGAAGTCCTGGTTACCGGGTGCAAGCCCCGGAAGTGATGATTGATGCTATGTGATTCGTTCTCCACATTTCACTAGTTTCAATCCCACTTCTTCACCCCTGTGAGCATCACCCGATGCAATGAGTGCTAAGTGAACTATTCAAAAATCATGAGAAATTAGTCAGTTACGACTACCTCTCATGGAAATGGTCATACGTTTGAATGACTTACTTAACGCAGTTGAATCCCAAAAATGATATCTAATATAATGCACTGCGTAAATCCCCCATACTTAAATTCAAAAAGAGTCAAGGGATCTCTACTTGAATGGTTCATGAGGCACAATACTTGCTAAGGTTTTGCAAATGGGGTAGCAAGCTAAGTGGGCTTGATTGTGGGGAAAAACTCCACAGTTAAGCGCGCTTGAGCCAGAGGAGTTCTGGGATGGGTGACCTCCTGGGAAGTCCTGGTTACCGGGTGCAAGCCCCGGAAGTGATGATTGATGCTATGTGATTCGTTCTCCACATTTCACTAGTTTCAATCCCACTTCTTCACCCCTGTGAGCATCACCCGATGCAATGAGTGCTAAGTGAACTATTCAAAAATCATGAGAAATTAGTCAGTTACGACTACCTCTCATGGAAATGGTCATACGTTTGAATGACTTACTTAACGCAGTTGAATCCCAAAAATGATATCTAATATAATGCACTGCGTAAATCCCCCATACTTAAATTCAAAAAGAGTCAAGGGATCTCTACTTGAATGGTTCATGAGGCACAATACTTGCTAAGGTTTTGCAAATGGGGTAGCAAGCTAAGTGGGCTTGATTGTGGGGAAAAACTCCACAGTTAAGCGCGCTTGAGCCAGAGGAGTTCTGGGATGGGTGACCTCCTGGGAAGTCCTGGTTACCGGGTGCAAGCCCCGGAAGTGATGATTGATGCTATGTGATTCGTTCTCCACATTTCACTAGTTTCAATCCCACTTCTTCACCCCTGTGAGCATCACCCGATGCAATGAGTGCTAAGTGAACTATTCAAAAATCATGAGAATTTAGTCAGTTACGACTACCTCTCATGGAAATGGTCATACGTTTGAATGACTTACTTAACGCAGTTGAATCCCAAAAATGATATCTAATATAATGCACTGCGTAAATCCCCCATACTTAAATTCAAAAAGAGTCAAGGGATCTCTACTTGAATGGTTCATGAGGCACAATACTTGCTAAGGTTTTGCAAATGGGGTAGCAAGCTAAGTGGGCTTGATTGTGGGGAAAAACTCCACAGTTAAGCGCGCTTGAGCCAGAGGAGTTCTGGGATGGGTGACCTCCTGGGAAGTCCTGGTTACCGGGTGCAAGCCCCGGAAGTGATGATTGATGCTATGTGATTCGTTCTCCACATTTCACTAGTTTCAATCCCACTTCTTCACCCCTGTGAGCATCACCCGATGCAATGAGTGCTAAGTGAACTATTCAAAAATCATGAGAAATTAGTCAGTTACGACTACCTCTCATGGAAATGGTCATACGTTTGAATGACTTACTTAACGCAGTTGAATCCCAAAAATGATATCTAATATAATGCACTGCGTAAATCCCCCATACTTAAATTCAAAAAGAGTCAAGGGATCTCTACTTGAATGGTTCATGAGGCACAATACTTGCTAAGGTTTTGCAAATGGGGTAGCAAGCTAAGTGGGCTTGATTGTGGGGAAAAACTCCACAGTTAAGCGCGCTTGAGCCAGAGGAGTTCTGGGATGGGTGACCTCCTGGGAAGTCCTGGTTACCGGGTGCAAGCCCCGGAAGTGATGATTGATGCTATGTGATTCGTTCTCCACATTTCACTAGTTTCAATCCCACTTCTTCACCCCTGTGAGCATCACCCGATGCAATGAGTGCTAAGTGAACTATTCAAAAATCATGAGAAATTAGTCAGTTACGACTACCTCTCATGGAAATGGTCATACGTTTGAATGACTTACTTAACGCAGTTGAATCCCAAAAATGATATCTAATATAATGCACTGCGTAAATCCCCCATACTTATGATATTGTTCTTGCATGATGCCTTATCATCCTATAGAACTTAGCGATAACCACAAAAACATAATTATTAGCATGCCTAGTGGAGGTTAAACATGACAAATAATCAATGGAGAGTAAATCCCAAGACTTTTATGGGATAGACAGACGGGTGTAAAATTCCTTCCTTTTTATGGGTATTTTAGAAAGGGCATAAGAAGTGTATGGTCTAATAAATCAGTGGACATTGTATTGAAGGTTTAGTTAGTGCAATTATTTTTGAAGTGGTATTATTTTCTTCTCCCCGCATAAGTTCCTTAATGCAAGACTATAATGCACATCCCAAACCATCTTTGCATGCTCAGCTGAAGGAACACAAATATGTCTCATGTAGCACAAGAGAATGCCTTGGAGGTGGAAGTTTAGAGTGTTTTTACCTCGTATGAGCTTCTCCTACGCACCAAAAAATTTATGTCACTATTGCCGAAGTATGAAATACCAAAGTTCCCATTCCCACAAGAGTTAATATTTTCTTTAGCACAACAACTAACGGTCGACTGAGGAATTCTAGACCATGGTTTTTGTAGAGCTTCTTGTACTTTATGTTTAAGTGGGATTTTTGTAGGTATGTGAACCAATTTATACGGTGGTCATTCGGTAACATTCCTTGAGCCTGCATGAATTTCATAGGCATATTATCAAACTAGATGATTGTCTCCTATAAAAAAATACAACATTTTCACTCTCAACATGCCTGCATATTGGAGTACATCTCCTAGGAATAGGTGGGGTATTTATGGATGATTATTAGAGAGAACTTCATTGAGATATACTACTAGATATCCTTTATGAGTGGGAAGTACACCAATAGCATAGATATAGACATTTATCTAAATCTCAAATGTTTGTCGTAGGCCTAGCAGGGTAAGGATTAGTGAAGAGAAGAGGCATTACTTTAAATTGTTGAATTCTTTCTATTGTTCTTTAGAATCAGAAAACCTATCATTGTCTCCACCCTTCATCACTCTACTTTCCAAGCGATATGAAAGAAACACAAACAGATCCTTTCATAAATATTATCAATGTTCGAGAAGTTCTCGAGCTATGTTACATTCCTTGGGGCTCACTAATCCTGGATGATTAAGATCTTGGTTGGGTTCACATGCACCTTGATTTCATCCATGATGTATCCAAAATATTTAATTTGATACATAAAAGATGATAATTTATCCATATTGACATACGACTTGTGTTGTTCAATGCCACTTTGGATGAGTTAAAAGTATTGAAAGTGTTCTTCTTTGGTTGTACTAAATATGCAAATGTCATCTAATTATATAATCACAAAAGAGTTTGTGAAGAGCCCCATGATATGATCCGTTATCATTTTCAAGGTTGTTAGAGAATTATTCAATCCAAAGGGGATGACAAACCACTAAAAAAATATTAATTATATTTGAAGGTTGTCTTGACATAGGGTATTTTTTAAGTGAGTGCAACGAGATTAGGATTATTAATGTTTTACAATGGTTTCCATAAAAAATAACAAAAAAACTATATTCAGTTTTTTATATGGTAGCCAACATATTTTTTATTTTTTATTTTTTAACTATGTGCAGATTTAAGGTTAAGTAAAAAATGAATTACACATCTCCCTCATACTCGGATGTAGAATGTACCTCATTGTGAAACACATTTGAGATTGAAATAAACTAGTTCATATGAATATTCAAATATTTAAATTAAGTGCCATATTCAAATATTTTTTAAAAATGTAAGAATTATACACTCTCTCTTTTTATATATATATAGAGAGACCTCTCCCTAAAATTCATATAATACTATAATACTTATCATGGACATGAAAATATCTTATTTATGAATGAGAATAAGAGTAAATTATTTTATTCACTTTTTCTTCTTACAATATTGTAAGATCAACAATGAACTATGTTGGCTCTTAGAACAAGAATGTGTTTTATAATGATTTTCATTAAAAATAACCAAACATATATATTCATATTTGTTTTATATTATACCCAACACTAAATTTTAATTGATAATATATATATATATATAGCTTTAAAACTGAGATGTGTAAATTTGAAATTAAACACATTAAAATTTACACTATTTCCTCATTTTAAAATGTAATATATAATAATATAATGTTTAATTTTATTAGGACAAAATACAAATTAAATAAAATATAACCAAAATATATATATATATATTTGAAAAATGTAATAATACCTTTTACAAATCATAATAAAAAATATTTAAATATTTATTTTATTTTAAAAATGTAACAATGGATTATATTTATTTTATTTATAACTTTATAATAGATAAACTTAATACAATATTAAAATAAATAATAATAAATTTAATATACATTCAACAAAAAAAATTTACGTTGATAAAGATATATATTTAATTTTTTTTTATTAAACTATAATATCAACCATGAAAATCAATATAAATTGATAAATTACATACAGATAAGTCTATTTTAGATTTATTTTTTAAGATATTAAAAAAAATCACGCGAATTAATTTGAAAAGTGAAATACATTATTTTTAACAAGATGGTAGCATTCATCGCACTTATACATCATATATATCTTTACCTAATATAGAAGATACAAAATTAATAATATAATATTAGAAAAGTAAACCTAGTTCAAAATTATAATTAATAATAAAATATTAAAACAGTAAACTTAGTTTATATAATAATTGTTTTCAACGCTAAATGAAAAATATTAAATTAAAAGTATAGGTATAATATTTTTAATATTTATGTAAATATATTTATTGAGTTTTGAATATATGATGATTCAGTGTATTGTTAAAGAAATGTTTGATGTTAAAGTTATTGATTTAAAAGACATTGATATTTTCATCTATAGAATTAAAAAGAACACTCTTGTAAATATGTCAATGAAGCCTGGCTATTTGGTTGTGGGATGGAGTGTTATCCTTCTGTCCCAGTTTTTATTATTGTAAGTGACATAGTGATGTCATCATGGCTATATCACTAGCATGATTTATTTCATCCCCATATATGTTGCTTGAATGCTCTACAAGAGAGTTTTCATGTGGCTAAGATGAGCTGACACCTTTAACCAAGATGTGCTTCTATGATTTCTCCCAATTATACTTAGTTGTAGGTAATATCTTATACATGATTGTTATGTGTAGGTTGTGGTTTAGGTTAGAATAAAAGACCATTTGTGGAATGGTGGGTCAAGAGGTGGTGAGTATGATGGTTGAAGATATCACTATCTATTCATTGTAAATCGAATATGTGATGCACTCTCTCCATGGCTATCTAATGGATTATTTGAGTCATTAATCTATAGTACTCTAGTAACATAGTTATCGATCAAACGAGAAAGTGAACCGACACCTGGTTTTTTGAGGTAGCAAAAAATCACCAAATTTTGAAAAGTGGTGATGCAGAATACACCTTTTTCTAGCATATTTTTAGCACTTTAAATTTTCTTATGTATCAAGTATGAACCTTTTTTTCGATGTTAGTGATTTTCATGCTGGTTTTGAAAAGCGTTGATGCAACATCAACACATTTTTTTAAAAGTTAGTGTTTTTCATGCTGATTTTGAAAAGTGTTGATAGAACATCAACACATTTTCTTAGAGGGCCTACTTTTGACACTTTAAATTTTTTTATGTATCAAGTGTGAACATTTTTTTTCGTTAGTGATTTTCATCTTGATTTTGAAAAGCGCTGATGAACATCAACTTTTTCTGTTTAGAGGGCTTAGTTTTTGCACTTCAAATTTTCTAATGAATTAAGTGTGGATAAATTTTTTTAAATGTTGGTGATTTTCATGTTAGTAATAAAGCATAAAATAAAATTAATAAGAACATGATAAAAGGAAAATCAAATACAAAGAAATATATAAAAACAAAAAAACTTTGAAAATGTAAAAAAAAAGATAAAGCATGACAAAAATAAAAACAATAAAAACATGTTAGTAATAAAACATAAAAATATAAATATAAATATAAAAACATGGCCAAAAAAAAAGCATAAAACATAAAACATGTTAGTAATAAAACATGAAATGAAAATAAAAAAAAGATGACAAAAAAGAATCAAATATAAAAAATTATATAAAAAGGGAAAAAAAACAAAAAAAACCTATAAAAATGTAAAAAAACCTAAATTAACACATAAAAATAAAAAATATGAATAAAAAACTAATGACAAAAAAAGGTGAATTTAAAAAAGAAAAAAAAAAAAAAAAAAAGCATATTGATCCACAAAAAAAAATCCAAAAACCTTTTTTTATGTTAAAAAAAATTAATAAAAAATATTCATTACACAAAAAAAAATAATTACCAAAAAAATTGATTAAAATAAAAAATAAAATATTTAAATTAAAAAAGAAAAAAATAATAATTCTTTTCTTCAATTAAAATTATAAAAATAACGAACAAAAAATAAAACAATTTAAAAAACAATTAAAAAATTCAAAAAATAAAATAATTAAAAAAACGATTAAAAAAACAATTTAATCCCAGATGCGGGTGTACGCCAGGTCCGATATGAAGGTAGAGGAATGGGACGGCAAGTGGCATAGCCACATGGCCACCCGTAAGCCCGCACACAAAGCAATAAAATCGTTTCGCAGCAGCAGTAAATGCCATTCAATTCGGCACTCGAATCAACTCACCAGCGCCATCATGCCTCGGCTCTACATCATGGAGCCCTCAGGTAATATTCGACCCACCTCCTCTATTTCAACTCCTCTGCCTCTGAGTTTCAAGTGCCCCCTAGCTGTAGTGGAGCCAAGTACATGCACTGCAACAAGCAGACGATGCAACATTCTCTGCTCCATAGAGTTTGGACAGGGTAGCCATTATTCTCAGAGCTTGATCTGCAACTTGACTTTTGATTCTGAGCCTTCTGAGCCTTCCACTTTAGAGCTCTACTCAGTGTCGACCTCTCATAGGTAGTGTCTTCATCCCCACACCATCATGCCTAGACTACACCATCGAATGAGGAGCAGGAGGGGTAGTAGCAGAGGTAGACTACCCTGTTCTCCACCCTCAACAATCTTAGACTCCTCTTCCCCCTCGGAAAATTACGTCTCACCCCATGATCCTGAAACTCGCAGTGTTAGAGGAAGCATACCCGATGTCCACTCCTAGCCTTTGCACACATTCATTCCAAGTACTGATATCCCCTCTAGTTCTCACCAATCCAACCATTAGGCCCAATTCATTTACCATTGCTCTTTGAATCGACCACTCATCAAAGCTACCATCACAATCACCTTCCAAGAGGAGCCATCCAGTGATGAAGGAAAACCCACCAGCGCAATGGAGAAGAGGGATAACGCTTAGGGCAAGCCTCCTACAATAGAGCAAAATCAAGAAGAACCTCTGATGAAGGATGACATGGGTGCGCCGCTAAAAGGCGAGGACGACCTCGAAGCGTACACATGTTTCATTATTGAGGAACACTTGTCAGCACCGAAGGACACATAATTCCCCACGTGTCTTCAGATTTTAGGTTCCCAGCAGCCAAGTCTATGGGTTTACCTTTGAATTTTTGGGCAAAATAGTTACTCTTGAAATTGAAGTCAATAGAATATTGCTCAATGTTTATATGATGGTTTCCCCTGTGCGAGAAGCAACCTTATTTTGGATTGGACTGGTTTTCCACCTCTAGCATTCCTAATCTTGTTTTTTGATGTATCATGCCATGAACCTTGGCTCAAAACTGCAGAGGCCATAGCCTCCTTGTATCATTTTGTTACGGTAATAAATCTTAAACTTATTTTGAAAAAAAAAATTAAACAATTTAAAAAATATATTAAAAATAAAAAATAAAAAAAAAACAATTAAAAAGGTAAAAGTAATTAAAAAAACAATTTAAAGAAAAAATAATTACAAAGAAAAACTATTAAAAAAAAGAACAATATAAAAAAACTATTAAAAATAAAATAAAATAAAACACAATTAAAAAAATTAAAATAAAAAAACATTGAAAACGCACACAACCTGCTTCCCCACCCAACCCCCATCCCCTCCCCATCTTTGGTCCTCTGTCTCCCTACCCTTCCCTCTCCTCGCCCACCCAACCTCTGCTCCACACCACCCCCCTCCATCACCCCCCTCTGTCATCCCCCTCTCCCCCTTACCATCCTCCCCTCCCCAACTGCCCCCCCAGCCAGCAGCTAAGCGGAATTGGCCAGTGGCCTCTTCGCCACTGGCTGGGGGCACCAGTGGGGAGGGGAGGGGGTTAAGGGGGAGAGGGAGAGGGCGGAGGGGTGTGTAGGGCGCTAGGTTGACATGGAGGTCGGGTGGGGGAGGCAGGGGTATGACCGAGGGTGGAGAGGGGAGGGGGGTGGCGTAGGGGAGAGAGGGGAGGAGGAGGTGGGTAGGCTGTGGGTCGTGTGGAGGTGGGGAGAGTGGAGTGGGAGAGGTGGAAGAGGGTGAGGGCGGAGGAGAAAGGAGGGGGAGGGAAGTGGAGGTCTGAGGGTGGCAAGGGCATGGGCGCTCGGGGAGGGTAGAGGGTGTAAAGGGGAGGTACGGGGGCTGGAGGTCAAGTAGGTGAGGGAAGTGGGGAGGGGGTGAGTGGATAGGGGTGAGGTGCAAGAGGCGAGTAGGTAGGTGGAGGGGCAGGGTGTTGTGTGTGTTTTAATTGTTTTATTTTTTAGTTGTTTTTTTTGTATTGCTTTTTTATTTACTTATTTTTTTGTTTCCTGTTTTTTTTTTAAATGTTTTCTTTTAATTGTTTATTTTTCATTTGTTTTTTATTTTTATTTTTATTTTTAATTGTGGTTTTTATTATTATTTTTAAGTGTTTATTTCAAGATTGTATATTTTTCTTTCTAAATTTAAATATTTTTAATCTTAATTTAAGTTTTTTTCGTTTGTTTGTTTTGATTTTATTTTATTTTTATAATTTTTAAATTTAAATACTTTTCATTTTAATTTTTAAATTTAAATATTTTTGTATTTTAATTTTTAAATTTAAAAAAAAAAATTATTTTATTTATTTTATAGTTTAAATTTTGAATCTTTTGAAATTAAATATTTTTAATTTTAATTTTTAATTTATTTTTTTTAATTGTTTTGAATTTTTTTATATTTTAAATTTTAATTTAATTTAATTTTTTAATAATTATTTAGTTTTTTTTTAAATGATCTTTTATTTCTTTTTAACTTAAAAATCGTCTTTCTTTAATTAATTTTTTGTTTTATTTATTTATTTTTTATCTAAAATTTTCAATTTTTACAAGTTAATTTTGATTTTTCTTTTACATTTTTATAGTCTTTTTTGTTTTTTGTTTTTTTGTTTTTTAATTTTAATTTTTATTCTTTATATATTTTATGAAATTTAATTTATTTTTTGCCATGAATTGTCCCCTTGTCATCCTTGGCTAGTTGGGCCTCGGGATCGTAGGGGAATTTGTATTTTTAAGTTTTTAGTTATTTTAATATTGCATTGAATTTTTGTAATTTTTTTTTTTTTTTTTTTTATTTTATTTTGTTTTGTTTTTATTTTATTTCACTTTTTTTTTTCATTTTTTCTTCTCATTTTTTAAATTTTACATGGTATGGTTAAATTTTTTTCACTTTATATATATTTTTTTAAGTCACTACCATATATTTTGTATATTTGAGGCTTTTTTCATGGTTTTTTTTTTTTTTAATATTTGAATTTTTTCATATCTATATATTGTTAGATAATGAATCCATACAAGAGAGGATAGTTTTAAATAGAGGAGGATTGACTGGCTATATCTATATATTTTTTATAATTTTTTTTTTGTCATGCTCTTTATGTTTTATTACTTTTTTTTTTTTTTTTTTTCAATATTTAAATTTTTGTATATATATATTGTAGTGTGTCAGTGCTTGTCTAGCAACCTGATCCCATTATATGCAATTTGATAGTAATGTTTTAATACATATTATAATATACATTATTTTAATGTATAAAAACCAATATATAGAAACTACTAAAATTAAAATAACTCGCAAGAGTTCTTACTTTAGTTTTTTAACCATATTATTGTCATATGGGTGACCTGAATTTCAACTTACGTCATAACAGATTTCTTTCACACATATACCCTCTGGGTTTCCAGAAAGAACATGTTAGAATTAATAATTCATAACCTCTTTCGATATGTTTTCACCATTAATATATTTTGAATGCAAGGATGCTTAAACCACAACGTAATTTTAACATTCCAGAATTTATGTTAAAATGGCTGGATGAGAAGGAAAAAGGAAAACACTTTAATTTGGAAGATTGAAGAAAGGATCTTCGAGTTGCGAATATAGTAATCCAAAAAAAGACTTGAGGTGAGATGAATAGCCTCACACATATTTTCAATTTTAAAAAAGATCTATATTATGTTGAAATGGTAATTTCAATTGAAGGGCTTGCTAAAATCTGGCATCAAACAGCGACTGCAAACAGTTCTTTTTTCCAGGAAAACCGTCACGCCAGTTCCCCGCACCGCTTTTACGGAAATGTGATTTTTTCTCCGAGCGCAATGATCACAATCAACAGCTGTCATGTGCCTTTCTCAAGTTAGTCTTTTGTGTCACTGTTGAGGACAGTCAGTTATTTTAAATACACATACAAATATTTTGAAGCATAGTTAAGAGTGCAATAATGGTTGGTGTTAGCACTAGCATGGGTATCTCTAATACTCAGCTCCCACAATTTAATGGGAAAAACTATGACTATTGGGCAATAATTATAAGAGCTTTGCTTGCTTCCCAAGACTTATAGGAATTTTTTGAGGATGGTTTGGAGAACCAGTAGATGAAAATGATTTTAATAATTTAACTCAAGAAAAGAAAGATCTATTGAAGAGAAATAAGAAGAAGGATTCTAAAGCCCTCTACCTTTTGTATCAAGCAGTGCATAAGAGTGTGTTTCCAAGGATAGCAACAACCAAGAGATCCAAAGAAGCATGGGAAGCTCTCAAGGTACCCTATCAAGGCATGGAGAAAGTGAAGACAACAAAACTACAGTTGCCAATGAGAGATTTTGAGACTCTCTGCATGAAAGAGTCAGATAATATTGACTCATTATTCACATATGCGATTGGTCTAGTCGTACAGATAAGGTCTCATGGAGAGATTCTTGAAGAAAGGAGGGTTGTGGAGAAACTATTGAAGATCTTACCCTCAAGGTTTGATGTGATTGTCACCACTATAGAAGAGACAAAGGATCTCACAAACTTCTCAGTTGATGAACTGCATGCATCACTAATAACACATGAGTAGAGATTGAGTAGAAATGAAAACTCATCTCTAGAGCATGCCTTTAAGACCCAGATGTTCTTTGGAAGAGAAAGAGGTCAACGCAGAGGAAATAAGAGGGGAAGAGGTAGAAGCCAAAACAGAGGTGGAAGAAACAGTGCAGCAAATGCTCAAGAAAGAGGCAGCAATCCAAATTAGAACCAAGGCCAAGGTAGCAGCCAACAAAGTGGACAACATCATGCTTAAGGACAAAGGTATGATAAATCCAATGTCCAATGTCATTATTGTAGAAAATATGGGCATTATGAAAATGGATGTAGGAAGAAGCAACATGATATGAGTAATAGAACTAGTGCAAATTTCACTAGAGAAAATATTAGCCAAGATAATTTGTTTTTACCCTATAATATGACTCATGAAAAGAGTAAAGATGTATGGTTTCTAGACTCCGGTTGCAGTAACCATATGACAGGAAACATAGACCTATTTTCTATGTTAGATGAGAGTGTGAAGTCACAAGTCACACTAGGGACTGATAATAAAGTTTCTGTTATGGGAAAAGGAGAAGTAAATGTCTTAACAAAGAAAGGTGAAAAGAAAACCATATCAGATGTTTATTATGTTCCTGGAATGAAATGTAATCTCTTAAGTATTGGACAACTTATTCAAAAGGGGTACAATGTTTTCTTTGTTGATGATGTATGTACCATCATGGATAAAACACTCAGCAAACAATGTATTGCTAAAGTGAAGATGACAAGGAATAAGATGTTCTCTCTCAGAATGAAAGCAGATTTAAAAAATGGAGAAGAAATAGTAATAGTGACACGAGAAGCTTTCCAAAGCAAACCAAAAGATGAAAATTGGTTGTAGCACTTGAGATTTGGACATCTCAACTTTGGAGGTCTTAATTTTTTGAATAGAAAATGAATGGTCAGAGTATTACCATTGATAGAGAAACCAGACAACCTTTGTGAAGGTTGTATCTTGAGAAAACAACACAGAGAATGTTTTCCATCTGGGAAAAGCATAAGGGCAAAAGAACCCTTAGATATTGTCCACTCAGATTTATGTGGATCGATGCAAACTCCATCACTTGCAGGCAGCCACTATATACTAACATTTATTGATGATTTTACTAGAAAAACTTGGGTTTATTTCCTTAAGAACAAAAGTGAAGTGTTCGAAAGATTTTGCAATTTCAAAGCACTTGTAGAAAACCAAAGTGGGCTTCATATCAAAGTTATAAGAACTGATAGAGGAGGTGAGTATATCTCCAAATAATTTCTACGTTTTTGTAGAGAAAATGGGATTCATAAGCAGTTTACCACTACGTACACTCCGTAGCAAAATGGAGTTGTCGAAAGGAAGAATAGGACAATCATGGATATGGCAAGGAGTATGTTAAAGACAAAGCATTTTCCAAATGATTATTGGGTTGAAGTTGTACACTGTGCAGCTTACATTCTGAATAGATGCCCTACAAAAACAGTGATGAACAGTGCCGGAAGAAGCATGGAGTGGGAGAAAGCAGGGAGTCACCCACATGAAAGTTCTTGCATGTGTGGCTTATGCACACATTACAGATCAACTAAGGAGGAAGTTGGACAGCAAAGGAGAGAAATGTATTTTCATTGGATACAGTGAGGAATCCAAAGCTTATAGGTTGTATAACCCATCCACCAAGAAGCTTATTGTGAGTAGAGATGTTCAGTTCATTGAGGAGGAAGCTTGGGATGGAAGCATAGAGAAGACAGTGAATGTTAAAAAATCTGTGTCTCATGATGAAGATGATGAGGAGATCACTGAAATACATCCCCAAACAGCAGCACCGAAACAAGAGAAGCAAGAGACACCTTTGAGGAGAAATGAAAGTGCTTCTCCAAGCACACCACATGGAGAAAATTCAAGTGCTTCCTTAAGCACTTGTACACCAAATGAAAGAGGTAAGAAGTTTGGAAATTTAAATGACATTTATGAACAAGAGGCAGCAAATGAAAGTATGAATTCTTTGTTTGCTTTATATTGTCATGTTGATGACCCTATTCATTTGGAAGAAGCAATTAAGGATAGGAAATGGATAGAAGATATGGATGAGGAGATCAATGCCATAGAAAGAAACAATACATGAGATTTAGTTGAACTACCAAAAGGAAAAGAAGTCATTGCAGTTAAATGGGTCTACAAGACCAAGAGTAATGCTAAAGGAAAAATAGAAAGACACAAGGCAAGACTTGTTGTAAAAGGATATAAGCAACAGCATGGGAGAGCCTATGAGGAAACTTTCACACCGGTTTCTAGAATGGAAACCGTGAGAGCAGTGCTGTCCATAGCAACACAAAACAAGTGGAAAGTTTACCAAATGGACGTGAAGTCACCATTCCTAAATGGAGTGTTAATGGAAGAGGTTTACATTGAACAACTTCTAAGCTATGAAAAGAAAAGCCAAGAGCACAAAGTGTGCAGATTGAAGAAAGCTCTTTATCGGCTGAAGCAAGCACCAAGAGCGTGGTAAAGTATGATAGATTCCTATCTACTGGAAAATGGATTTGAAAAGTGTGAGGGAGAACCCACTCTCTACATCAAAGAAAAAGATGGTAAATTATTAATTGTTGTTTTATATGTTGATGATGTTATTTTCACAGGTAATGATGATTGTCTTATTGAAAATTTCAAAACAATCCTGAAAGAGAAATTTGGAATGACTGAAATGGGTTTGATGATATACTTCTTAGGAATAGAAGTAGAACAAAATGGAAATGAGATTTTATCTCACAAGCAAAATATGTTAATGAAGTGTTGGAAAGATTTAATATGCAGGAGAGCAAAGCAGAAATCACTCCCATAGTGATCGGATTAAAACTCACAAAAAGGACAACATCAAGGATTTTGATCCTAATTTGTACAAGAGCATAGTTGGAAGCCTCATGTATTTGACTGAAACTAGGCTGGATATAATGCATGTTGTTAGTTTAATTTCCAAATTCATGGAGAGGCCAAAAGAAGCACATTGGCAGGCAGTAAAAAGGATTCTGAGGTATGTTAAAGGTACTAAAAGGTTTGGCATTTTATATACTACTTTAGAATGTTCAAATTTAATTTGATACACTGATAGTGATTGGGCTGGAAGTATAGATGATCAGAAAAGCACAACTAATTATGTCTTTCACATGGGTTTAGGAGTCATTTCATGGGCTTCTAAAAAACAACCTATTGTAGCGTTGTCCACAGCAGAGGCAGAATATGTGGCGGCTACTGCAGCAGCGTGTTAAGCAATTTCGATGAGAAGGATGTTAAGGAGTTTATGCCAAGAGCAAGCAAAAGAAACTGTGATTTTTTGTGACAATAGCTTAGTTATTGCATTATCCAAGAATGTTGTGTTTCATAAGAGAACGAAACACAGTGACACAAAGTTTCATTACATTAGGGAATTGGTAAACAATGGAGAAATTATTTTAGTACACTGTAGAACTGAGGAGCAGGTTGCAGACATTCTGACCAAACCATTGAGGCAGAAAAATTTTGAGTTTTTGAGAAAATGTCTGGGTATGACAGATAACCCAGCTGTTGAAATTAAAGGGGAGTGTTGAAATGGTAATTTCAACTGCAGTGCTTGAAGAAATCCACTATCAAACAACGACAGCAGACAGTTCTTTTTTCCCGGAAAACCGTCACGACAGTTCCCCACACCGCTTTTATGGAAAGGTGGTTTTTTCTCCGAGGGCAGTGATCATAATCAACAGCTGCCACGTGCCCTGAGTGGTTTGCAAATACAGCGTTCCCCGGCGGGTAAAATTCAGTCAGAAAGGGCCATGTGATATTGCTGACAGTCGTAGGATTAACGTGGAGTAAAATCCACGGTTAATAATAAAAAAAACATATCGCCATGCTAAATTAATTAATGTGAAGTACCCTCATTCCAGAAATTAATTAATGTGAAGTAATTACGGTTGGTAAATGTAGGTAAAGTTTTTAATTTTATTTTTTTATTATTCACGGGAGTATGGGACAAGTAAAAGGTAAATATCATGTTTTTTTTTTGTGTTGTTGAATATGTAATGAAACGAAAAAAAAACACAGCAGCGTGAATGTAATTTTTTTTGTTGAGAATATTTAATGCAAATGAGAGATGCAACAATGTGTATGTAAGGAATTTTCTTTTACACAGTAGTGTTTCAGCAGTGTTAATTTTTTAGCAGGGACAATAAATTTTTTTGGAACTGCATCTGAAGAGTTCTTGGTGAAATCTCTCTGTGAGAGGAATAATTTTGTAACAACAATCTTATTAATGAATACATGTTTCCTTTTTGTGTGTAAAATTCTACTTCCTATGTTAAAAACAAGGTATTATTCTCTGTTCATTGTTGTTTTGGAATTATCAAAAATTCCCAACATATTTCTATTTCTTTTTTTATTCTCAATGACATACAAGTATGACCATAAAAACAAGAAAAATTAATAAATAAAAAACTATTTATAACTTGTCATTTTATAAAATCACATTTATAAATAGATGTCATATAAGTTAAAAATCATTTGTCTTGGAGGCAATTCCTTGAGCCACTATGGAGGCTTTATTCTCGGAGATTTTAATATATTAATCACGTGGGTCTCCCCCGATTTTGATACATTAATAATGTGGGTCTCTCCCCGTTCCTTTAGAGAGGCACAAATAACCCTTGAAAGCTACAGCTTATACTAGTTTCTCGGTAATCGTTGTAAATGGACCTAAACTATATCAATGTATCTGAATCATTGCTTTAGATGGTTTTACATAGAAACCAAGGCAAATGAAAAATTCTAAGAATTACGCAACGCTCTCTAACGATGCCTCATACTACCTTGGAAATTGCGAGACCGAGGCGATTGAATAAAGAAAAAAAAGCCCTGCGCAATTCCAGAAGAGCATTAGCATTATCTTGTTAATAATGGGAATACAAAATATATTTTTTGAGGTCTAGATTATTGTTAACGTATTTATTGTGCAGCGCTTATTGGTTCAAAACAGAGAGTGATCAACAGAATTGAGACAATTAAAAACACCTATGAGTCATAAATGGAGTTGCCAGAATCTAGAAATATAACTATAAAGGAACTGAATGGAAAATATCCAATTGGTCTATTCGATGGGCAAGTCAACTAAGGAGCTATGGCTGTGGAGTAGTCATCATTTTGGAAGCGGGGAGAATATATCATTTTTGGTGGAAGGGAGAACAAGACACTAACAACAGGCAGAGAGGCAGAGATTATAGCACTATGAGACTCTTTTCAGTTTCCAAAATGATTAAGACATAAACAAATTTACATTCATGAAGATGCCAAAAGCATGATAGACTGGGTCAAGGATCCCTCCTTCTTCAACCCTCCTATCTTCTCAAATTGGATGGTGCATGTTAGGAGACAGCCTAACAACTTTCAAAACATAACATACACTTGGATCGAGAGAAGTTTTGTTTTTTAGTTTACTCACATGGATAGCTCTTGAACTATGAACTATGGGTCTTTCTCTTCTTTATAGTGCACATGCTCTATGGGCACAACATTCTCCGAAAATTTCAATTGTGTTACTCCTAGTAGAAATTATGTATTCTCTAATAGATATTATGCTCACTACCCATTATGATGTGTAACTTATATTTAAAATTTTGATCACGTAAACCAAAATAATTTTTTTTAAAAATGAAAAAATTAAAAAAAATTAAATAAATATACAAAACATTTAAATAATGTTTACTAGTAAAAGATTGAATATTTCTGGACTCATATTAGAGCATTATTTAAAATGGATCTATGCTACAAAATAATTATTAGTGGACTTTTCTGTAACTCCGTCAAATAAATATAATTATATAAAACCAATATAATTATATAACAGAAGAACAAAAATGGAAGACGGAAAAAAAATTAAAAACTGTAGAATGTAAAAAAACTCTGAGAATGTAATCGTTAGAAAAATCAATCTAGAATGAGAAAATTTGAAACATTTTACATCCACATGATTTTCACCAGTAATGAATGAATGAGATGGAAACTAAATCCTAGCTTCGATTATCTACTATGTACGGCTAAATCTTAGTTGTGTCCGTTTTAGTTTGTATGCTCCAAGAATTGGGAGAAAAGTGTCACACTATTAGGGATCTTAGAAGATGTCCCGCCGATAAGAAATAAAACCTTGAATGGGGAAGATGACAAATGATCAGATAGATGAGTCAAACAAATTTCCATTGTAATATTAAAAACTTTCAAATACACGCTGCAAAAAATTTCTCCTCTTCTGTAAAACTAAATCCTACGAAACCACTTTGAATGCACTCCAAACTCTGACATTTATTTTGCAGATGTAGAGGTTGGGTTAGCGATAAATGTTGGAGTGTCATCACCGGCCATTATCCTAACTACTTTCACCTGTTTATCATCTGAACAATGCGACATCTTATTCGCCAAAGTCTCATCCTTGTTAGGAGACGCAGCACTTAAATCGCTAATCTGCGGTGAACTGTTATTTTCTTCTGAGTTAGAATCAGGAGAAACATTCAGGTAGGAGCAAACCAGAACGATCAGAGCAAACACTATCAATGCGATCATGGAACTAACTCTACCCAGTAGAAATGGAATGGGCAAACTCCATACCGAAGGGGCACATGTGGTAGAAGGCGCTGTAATATTTCTCATATTGTTATATCCCCCACAGCTTAATTCCTTGTCAGAGGATTTTGATAGTGGGTACTCTGGATAGCCATTGCGAAGTGCTGGAGGGATCTATATTTATAACCATATTGGCCAGTACCCATTATTGGTTGTACATGGCGACCATGAGGAAAACATTGATGTACATGACAACCATAAAATTATATTAGACAGGGATACAATTTCCAGTGCCCATGCCCATGTATTGGTTGTACAATTGGCCAGTACCCATGTATTGGTTGTACATGGCAACCATAAAATTATATTGGACGGGCATACAATTTCCCATCGGTTACTACTTTCTAAAGAACTAATTATCGAATGGGCAGCTGATTAAAGTAAGATTAAATTACTTCATGGCCTGTGACATCCACTATATAACGCTGATTTTATTTCTTAATTAAATCCATTATATAATGTTTCCTTCATATCTAACATTATAAAGATAAAGAGCTTTAATCTCCACTTGAAGAAACATTTTCGTCGTGTCTTCCGAATCTATGGCAGTGCCCATAAGTCACAGTTCTTCTCGGCATCATTGTATTTTGTCTGGTTGGTTGCTTAAAAGCAACCGTGCTTGTTGAAAAATTTATATCTTATGAAGATAGGCTGTTTGTATTAGTGTGGGCCCTCTAATATTTTTAATTATATTTCTTATGTGGATGGGCTATCTTTATTGGCGCGGGCTGTCCTTATTGGCATGGGCTCTCCAATATTTTAGGAATGGAATATATTGGTGTATACATTACTTTTTTATACATTAAGCATACAGCCCTGGACAAAAACATTTTTATGGTTTATTTTTGGTTAGTAATAAAACATAAAAAAAAAAAAATAATGATAATAATAAAAGAATAACAAAAAATAAATCAAATGCAAAAAAAATATAAAAAAGAAGAAAAAAGAAAAAACTTACAAAAATGTAAAAAAAAAACACATAAAACATAAAAAAAAATATAAAGCATGACAAAAATAAAAATAATAAAAACATAAAAATAATAAAAACATGTTATTAATAAAACATAAAAATATATATAAAAAAACACATAACACAAATGAAAAATATAAAAACATGATAAAAAAAATATAAAATATAAAACAAAAAACATGTTAGTAATAAAACATAATTAAAAAAAAAAACATGACAAAAAAATATCAAATACAAAAAGATATATAAAAAATGAAAAGAAACAAAAAAAACGTATTAAAGTGTAAAAAAAAAAAACCAAAATTAATTCATAAAAATTTATAAAAATGATAAAAAATTAATGAAAAATAATATATTAAAAATTAATAAATGATTTAAAAAAATAATAATTTAAAGAGAAACAGACTGATCCACCAAAACAATGTAAGAATATTTTTTTAAGTTAAAAAAAAAAATTAATAAAAAAAACCTCATTACAAAAAAAAACTTAAAATAATTAGCAAAACAAAAATGAAAGAAAAAAATTTAATCAAAATAAAGAATTAATAATTCTTTTCTTAAATTAAAATTATATATATATATATATATATATATATATATATATATAACATTAAAAAAATTCAAAACAATTAAATAATAATTAGAAAATAAAAACAGTTAAAAATAATAATAATAATAATAATAATCAATTAGAAAAACAATATAAAAAAATAAAAATAAAAAAACAATTCAATTAAAAAAACAATTTAAAAATAAACGGAAAAAACAACAATATAAAAAAAATGGAAATAAACAATATAAATAAAATAATTAAAAATAAAATAAAATAAAACACAATTGAAAAAATAAAAAATAAAAGAACAATTAAAACGCACACAACCCCCTCTGCCTTCCCGCCGAGGGTACAGAGAAGAGCGAGGAGGTATGGGGTTCGGGTGTGGAAGGGGAGCGGGTAGGGGGAGGCGGGGTGGGGTTCAGGTGGAGGAGGCAAGCGAGAAGGGGGAAGGGCTTGTGTGCATTTTAATTGTTTTATTTGTTTAAATATTTTTTAATTTTTTTAATTTTTATTTATTTTTTAATTGTTTTTTATATTGTTTTATTTATTTATTTTTGATATTGTTTTTTTCTTTATTTTTATTTTTTTTTCAAATTGTTTGATTTTTATAAGTAGAACTTCAGCGTAAATCACATAAAGAGAGACATTTGTTGACGCGTTTCGATCCAACCAGTGTGGTTCATCGTCAGGACAAGTTGAAGAAACAGATCCAGCATTGGGTGCTAAATAGTCTGAGCAGAGCCTCCAATGGCTAACTTGTTTTTTTATTTTTAAATTGTTTTTTAT
Organism: Pinus tabuliformis; assembly: GCA_031772625.1. Classification (NCBI taxonomy): domain Eukaryota; kingdom Viridiplantae; phylum Streptophyta; class Pinopsida; order Pinales; family Pinaceae; genus Pinus; species Pinus tabuliformis. The sequence continues at coordinate 1,440,937,192 of CM062820.1, forward strand.
TTTTAATTTTTTTAATTGATGTTTTTATTTATTTATTTATTTTTAATTAAAATTTTTTAATTTAAATTTAAGGTGTTTTTGTTTGCTTGTTTTTTTTTTTAATAATTTCATTTTTTTAAATTATAATTTTATTTTAAATTTAAAATATTTTAAATTTTAGTTTTAAATTATTTTTAATTTTAAATTTATTTTATTTTTTGATAATTATTTATCATTTTTTAAATCATTATTATTATTTTTTTTAAGTTAAAAATGGTATTTTCTTAATTTTCATTTATTTTTTCTTATATATATTTTGTAATTTTTTTGTTTAGTTTTTATATTTTTTAACCAGTTACTTCTTTCTTATTTAAATTTTTCATTTTTACAAAGTTAATTTTAAAGTTTTTTTACATTTTTTATTTGTTTATTTATTATTATTATTATTCTTCCAGTTGGGTCTCAGGGTCGTAGGGGATTTTTTTTTTTTTTAAGTTTTTAATTTTTTTTAATGTTGTATTTTATTCTTATTTATTTTTTTTGTTTTTATTTTATTTTACTCTTTTTTTTCCTTTTAATTTTACATGTTATGGCTACTTCTTTTTTTTACATTTTATAGTTTTTTAATGTCATTGCTATATATTTTATATATTTGATTTTTTTGCCATGTTTTTTGTCATGTTTTTTAATGTTTTATTACTTTTAACTTTTTATAATTTTTTTTAATATTTTAATTTTTATTTTCTTATGTATCTTTCTTTTATATATATATATATATATATATATATATATATATTTCTTTTATATATATATATATATAGAGAGAGAGAGAGGATATGTGTCAATGCTTGTTTAACAACCTGATCCCATTATGTGCAATTTGATAGTTGATTTTAAATTTTTCGTTATAATGAATCGAGCATGCTTCACAATGTGTTAATTCCATGGTTGGTCTTTAAGTTTTCATAACAACAGGTTGAACTCACCTACACTGCGTGTCAATTTAATAGTTGATTTTTAAATCTTTTCTGCAATGTATTAAGTTGTCTTAGACTAAGATTTCAAAATCGTTATACATTTAGCATTTAAAAAAATACTTTTGGTATAATAACTCTTTCATTGAGGTGTTCATTTTTAAAGTTTTTTTAGTCATAATTTTTTTCGATGAGGTTATGCTTAAAATAGTTTGAAAATTTAAGATTGTTTTGTAGTCATAATCTTTCATTTTAATTCCATGGTTGAAAAATTGTCAAGATTTTTAATGTTTTTTAAGTCATGATATTTTAACTTTATCTTTATGGTTGAAAACAGTTATAAATAGAATTTCTTAGCAACATGCTTGAAAATTGTTGGAATTTTAAGTTTGTTCGAGAAGAAATATTTTAAATTTAATGTCATGCTTAAAAATCATTGGAATTTTAAGGGTTTTCAAAGACGTGATATTTTATCATTAATGTCATGCTTGAAAATCATTGGAAATTTAAAGTTTTTCAGAGTCACGATATTTTATTTTTAACGTCATTACTAAAAAATGTTGAAAATGTACCCTGAAAATAAAAAATGTTATTCCTGCATCAACACTTTTCGATTTCAAGGTATTTTTTGCACCAAATAAAACTACATTTATTGTTTTTTACAGTGGCTTTTAAAAAGTATTGAAAATTTACTTTGAAAAAAAAAAGTTATTCTGACATCAACACATTTTGATTTCAAGGTGTTTTTCATGTTTTTTTGGGATTTTTGGGCTAAAGTGACCGTTTTGAGGTAATAGTTCCCGTTTGATCAATAACTATGTTTTTATTTTGAATCAATGCAATGTATCCTTTATCTTTCTATCCAATTGTGCTTTTGGCTCTTACAAGTCACTATGGCCCCACTCTCTTGCCACCATGGAAACACTCCAATTCATTAGACCAAGGTGGAGCTCACGACACATAATGCTGGGAAGCCCTTTCATCACTCATTTCTACCTACAATCACCTCCTTCAAACATTAAGTGAGTAGCTTATGAGGGAAAGAGTATGTCACTCTGATGAAAAATAGAACTTCATGATTAAGCACCTCATTCCAAGCAAACAAACGAGTAGCACCTAGGACCCCATGTTCCATTATACCCTTGAACTCTCCCAATACACTCAAAATTTTGTAGCTTATGCTCTTCTCACTAAAGATGTAGACAAATTAGATCTTAAAAAAGGTCTCGACAAATTGGAAAATTGAATTCGCCGACTAGTTACTCTTTTCACTTGGTTGGGAAAAAAAGAAAACTCATATTTGAAGCTACTCTATTCTTCAATGGTGACCCATCGATCTCGATAAACCCTGTGTGACATTACATGGTTTCTTGTTATCAATATTTTGTTAACTTTTTGTTTCTAGCATATAAGGATTTAAAACCAATTCAAATTCAATCTAATTTCACTATGATAAATAACCCTAAAATTCTCAATGCACTCTTGATAATAATAACTAGTTTATGCACACTACGGAATCCAAAACTTTTTGTCACTCTTATCTAAACACCCTACTTAAATTGAACATAAAAAGCACCTTTCATAACTTTTATAGTGCAACAAAATTCTATTGAACTCTCTTACTGTTACTATAACATTTTATATATATGAAACAGCATTTGTCATATTTCAATACACATTATAATCAATACACATTATAATATAGATTATTTTAATGTATAAAAACCAATATATAAATAGGGCTAAAATTAAAACAACAGCAAAGTGTTCTTAGTTTCGTTTTTTAACCCATGTTATTGTCATATGGGTGACCTGAATTTCAACTTAGGTCATAACAGATTTCTTTCACACATATGCCCTCTTTCGATGGGTTTCCACAAAGAACATTTTAGAATTAATAATTCATAACCCCTTTCGATATGTTTTCACCATTAATATATTTTGAATGCAAGGATGCTTAAGCCACATCGTAGTTTTAACATTCCACAATTTACGTTAAAATGGCTGGATGGGAAGGGAAAAAAAAAACACACTTTAATTTGGAAGACACAAGAAAGGATCTTCGAGCGTTGTTAGATATTTGCGAATATAGTAATCGAAAAAGGGACTTGAGGTGAGATGAATAGCCTCACACATATTTTCATTTCTTAAAAGGATCTATAATGCTATTTTATTTTTTATTCTCCTTAAATAATGGCATACAACTAGGACCATAAAATACAAATGCAGAATTAATCAAAAAGACTATTTATAACTTGTCATTTTATAAAATCACATTGATAAATGGATGTCATCTGAGTGAAAAATCATTTGTTTTGGAAGCAATTCATCATTTCTTTTGGACGAATTCTTTGAGCCACTGTGGAGCCATTATTCTCAGAGATTTTAATATATTAATCATGTGGGTCTCCCCCGTTCTCCCCCCGTTCCGTTCGAGAGGCACAAAGAACCCTTGAGAACTACAGCTTATACTAGTTTCCCACTATTCGTTATAAATGGACCTAAACTGTATCAATGTATCTGAAGCATTGCTTTAGATGGCTTTACATAGAAACCAAGGCCAACGAAAATTTCTAAAATGTATGCAACACTCTAACGATGCCTCAGTATTACCTTGGAAATTGCGAAACCCAGGCGATTGAATTATGAAAAAAATGCCCTGCGCAGTTCCAGAAGAGCATTAGCGTTATCTTGTTAATAATGGGAATACAAAACATATTTTTTGAGGTGTAGATTATTGTTAACGTATTTATTGTGGAGGGCTTATTGGTTCAACACTGACAGTGATCAACACAATTGAGACAATTAAAAACACTTATTAGTCATAAATGCAGTTGCCAGAATCTAGAAATATAACTCTAAATCAACTCAATGGAAAATATCCAATTGGTCTATTCGATGGGAAAGTCAACGAAGGAACTGTGGCTGTGAAGTAGTCATCATTCTGGAAGTTGGGAGACTATTATTTCTGGTGGAATGGAGGACAAGGCACTAACAGAGGAGCAGAGATTATAGTACTCTGGGACACTTTTCAGTTTGCAAAATGATTAAAACATGAACAAATTGCAAAATGATTAAGACAGGAACAAATTTACATTCATGAGATGCCAAAAGCATGATAAATTGGGTCAAGGATCTCTCCTCTTTCAACTCGCCTATCTTTTCCAATTGGATGGGGCCCAGACAGCCTAACAACTTTCAGAACATAACATACACTCACATCTACAGAAAGCAGAATCAAGTGGCAGACAAGGTAAGTTTTCTTTTTCAGCTTACTCACATTGCTAGCTCTTAAACTATGGTCCTTCTCTTCTTTATAGTGCACATGCTCTGTGCGCACCACAACATTTTTGGAAAGTTTCAATGGTCTTACTTCGTGTAGAAATTATGTAATTTCTAGTAGATATTATGCGTACTACTCAGTGTGTAACCATTTAAATTTTACAAATTTTGTTCATGTAAAGGAAAATAAAATATTTTAAAATTCTAAAAATTAAATAAAAATTAAATAATTATACAAAATATTTGAATAATGTTTACTCATTAAAAAAATTCCAAGTAAACAAATTGAATATTTATAGGCTCTTAAAGCCGTATCTAAAATTGATCTATGGTAATTGTAATATTTTACTGCTGCTGTACTTAAAATGGATCTATGGTGGTTGTAATATTTTACTGCTGGAATGTTACACAATTATTATTAGTGAACTTTTCTGTATCTCCCTCAAACAAATATAATGGTATAACAGAAAAACAAAAATGGAAAGAAAGGGAAAAAAATTAAAATCTGTAGAATATAAAAAAGCTCTGAGAATGTACTCGTTAAAAAAATCAATTTAGAATAAGAAAATTGAAACATCCACAGGACTTTCACCAGTAATGAATGAATGAGATGGAAACTAAATCCTAACTTCGATTATCTCCTATGTACGGCTAAATCTTAGTTGTGTCCGTTTTAGTTTGTATGCTCCAAAGATTGGGAGAAAGGGGTCACACAATTAGGGATCTTAGAAGATGTCCCGCGGATAACAAATAAAACCTTGAATGGGGAACATACTAAATGATGAGTTAGATGAAGTCAAACAAATTTCCATTGTAATATTAGAAACTTTCAAATACACGCTGCAAAAAATTTCTCCTCTTCTGTAAATCTAAATCCTGTGAAACCGCTTTGAATGCGCTCCAAGCTCTGACATTTATTTTGCAGATGTAGAGGTTGGGTTAGCGATAAACGTTGGAGTGTCATCACCGGCCATTATCACAACTACTTTCACCTGCTTATCATCTGAACAAGGCGACATGTTATTCGCCAAAGTCTCATTTTTTTCAGCAGACCCAGCACTTAAATCGCTAATCTGCCTTGAACTGTTATTTTCTTCTGAGTTAGAATCATGAGAAACTTTCAGGTAGGAGCAAAGCCAGAACGATCAGAGCAAAAACTATCAATGCGATCATGGAACCAACTCCACCCAGCAGAAATGGAATGGGCGAACTCCTTACCGAAGGCGCACCAGTGGTAGAAGGCGCTGTAATATTTCTCATAGTGTTATATCCCCCACAGCTTAATTCCTTGTCAGAGGATTTTGATAGTGGGTACTCTGGATAGCCATTGCAAAGTGCCGGAGGGATCTACATTTATAACCATATTGGCCAGTACCCATTATTCGTTGTACATGGCAACAATGAGGAAAACATTGATGTCATACGAATATAAAATTATATTAGACGGGTATACAATTTTCCATGGGTTACTACTTTCTAAAAAACTAATTATCGAGTGGGCACACAATATATTCTTGAGATTTGCAACTTTTGGCTGACACAAACCCGTAGACCAATCTAATTTGTTGTTACAGTGTGCAGCTGATTAAATTACTTCATAGCCTGTGACATCCACTATATAAAGCTGATTTTATCTCTCAATTAAATCCATTATATAATGTTTCTTTCCTATCTAACATTATAAAGATAAAGAGATTTAATCTCCACTAGAAAAACATTTTCGTCGTGTCTTCCGAATCTATGGCAGTGCCCATAAGTCACAGTTCTGGGCATCATGGTATTTTGTCTGGTTGGCTGCTTAAAAGCAACCGTGCTTGTTTAAAATTTTATATCTTATGAGGATAGGCCGTTTGTATTGGTGTGGGGCCTCCAATATTTTTAATTGTATATCTTATGTGGATAGGCTATCTTTATTGGCGCGGGCTGTGCGTATTGGCATGGGCTCTCCAATATTTTAGAAATGGAATATATTTTTGTATACATTACATTTTTGATACATTGAACATACAAACCCGGCAAAAAACATTTTTGATAGATTGAATCAGGTAATTTTTTTCACTTCAGGTGGGAAGGGGGGACACGGCATTAATAGCAAAGCAGAGATCATATCTCTGTAGGGAGGTTTGATTGCGGCAAAATGGTCAGGAATGACACTGGTAAGTACCTTTCATATCAGATCAATTTCGAACATATTTATAGGTTGCAGAAGACAACATATTTGTTATCCAACAAAGGAATAATTTTTTCTTTTCTGCACATGAATATAGAGTCATGACAAATGCTGGCATCATTAATTTCTCAGAGTTTTCCTCGACTGCTACATATTTTTGGAGAAAATGAAAGAAAAATCGGAGAATTGACAGTAGATCTGGTAATGGTGATCCCTCATGTTTTGTTTTTGGTTGAAAATATAGATTTTTTCCTTGACTATAAATGTAAGAATCATACGATGAATGGTAAAATCAAACTGGACAAATGCTGTAAGGATGTTTATCCAAGAATTATAGGATTTTTAAAGAATGACGGGAATACTACGTACATATGTACTATCTGATTTTTATTAGTATAAACCAGAAACTTTTTTTTCCACTATGAAATATTAAACGTGCAATCCCTGGCAAAATGGATCATATGTTCTTCTATATAATAATACGCACGAGTTCTTTGGGCAGTCTTTTAATTGGTTTTTATTTCAACTTTTTTGGGAAATTTTTTATCTTAACTTATTCAATCTAAAAATCACAATTTTTTTCAAATATATTTCTACTATCAATGACCTGATATTTCCATTTCACCCCATTACAAATTCCACAAGAAACCCCAAAATGGCATCCTCGCGTAAGATATTTGTTTTCTATTACGTCTCCCGCTGAGTATAACATATTTGTTTTGTATTCACAATTATACATATATATAGATATATATATATATACCCCACTGAGATTAGTGATTGGATTGTGTACATCATCCCAAAATGTTTATTCGATATTTTAGTAATATTTAAATGGATTAGTTATGATATGCTTGAATTTGAATGAACTATTTGTTAGGATATTCCGACACATAGGATATAGTTAAGTTCAACTTGGTCTAGTATAGAATTAGGTTAGAGTTAGGTAAAGTGTGTTTCTTTACCGTTGTACATTTTGTAACTTACAATCCGACGGTCACGATATGTAGTGATCCGACGGTTCACTCTCACCTCGGTATTACTGACACTTGATCCGTGGCTTGACACCCGATTGGTCCATGAGTTCTATTTAAAGCGCATGGAGGGTCATTGTTCGGGTAATCCGTGCATGAGAGAAGTTTATGTAAATTTTCATTCTTTGATTAATAAATTACCTGTAGTACCCACGTTGGGACAGGCCGTGGACTGTTTCCCTCTTTGCACTTTGAGGGTTTTAACCACGTCAAAAATACTGGTGTATTGATTTGAGATCTGGTTGTGAGCGGTGTCCTTTTGGTGTTCTTTCTGAGGAACTTACCCTGTAAATTCCTACATGGTATCAGAGCTATTTGAGGGCCGCGTCTGTTGGTGATCCAAATCTGAAGCCGGTAGAACTGCATGCGGCTGTCGTTTCCTAGATCTGCTGTTTCTGACTGCTTTCAGGCCGAGAGGACTGCTCTGTTGCGTTCGGAGCATCTGTTCCAGTGAGGAACCCCTTTCGTTTCACGCGAAAAGGTTTCCGGTAGCCCTAGCTGCGTCATTTTTCAGATTGGGAGGTATACAGTGTTTTTTTTGCAGTTTACTGTTATTTTCTCTCTGCTTATTTCGGTTTCGGTTTATTTAGCCCTTTTTTTTAGCCAAATCTATACCTTTCATTTCTGCGTATGCTCTTTGCCCTGCGACTCTGTGCGATCTGGGCAAATCAGAAACAGAAAGGAAGGATTTTTCTCATGCGTATGCTCTTTTCCCTGCACCTTAGTGTGATCTCGGAAAATCAGAAACATTGAGAAAAATATTTAGTTTTTCGACTAAAGCTAACTTTGAGATTTTTTTTTTTAAATTTCTAGTTTTTTGGTTAAAGCTAACTTTGAGCCGCAAGGTTTGTTTTTCTTTGCATATTCGTGTTGAGTTTTGTGTTTTGAGTTTTGTAGGGAAAAAGAGCTTTCTCAAAGCAAGCACGCAAACCAAGGCCCCCCCCTCTCTCTCTCTCTCTCAAATTTTTTGTATAGATCAATTGCTTCAAAGCTATTCTAAAAGAGTAGAGGTCTTGGGTTCAAGTCTCCATTTTGTGGGGGCGGATTTTTTTTCATTCCCGCACTTTGCCGGCAACTTCAACAATTTTTTTTCAAAAAGCCATAACTTCTTCATCCGGAAGCCTTTTTCAGAGCCGTTTTTTTTAAAACCACCTATTTTTTCGAGATCTATCCATTGGAACACTTACTTTCAGCATCTTCAGCTTCAGTTTTTTTTAAAATGGAAAGTCCATGCCAAGTCATTCTTGACAGCACTAACTACTTCCAATGGGTAGCCTACATGGAAGATTTACTTAGAAGTAAAGGTCTCTTCAGAATAGCCACAGACCAAGAGAAGAAACCAAAAGAGGAAGACAAGGTTGCAAAATGGGAAAATAGACAAGATCAAGCACGTGGTTTGATAGGGATGTTTATTTCTCCTGATCTTAGATTCCACATTGCAGACCTTGAGACTCCTCATGAAGCATTAGAAAAACTCGCTAAAGTTTTTGGGATTAAAAATGAAATTAGAGCCCATCAACTTGAAAATGAGCTGCTTACTTTGGATCCTAATATTTTTTCTTGCATTGAAGATTTCTTGTCCAAATTCAAGACCCTTAGATATCTCTTGGAAGGTGTTAAAGTTAAGAAAGAAGATGGTAACCTTATTTATTACATCCTTACTAAGTTGGGACCAGCCTACTCTGTATTTGTTTCCACTTTCTATTCTACAAGGGAAGCTTTCATTTGTCAAGGAAAAGACTACAAGGCCCCTTCCTTTGACTCCTTTTGTGATTCCTTAATAAGAGAACAAGAAAAACTCTTACACCTTGGTCTTCTTAATCTTGGAAACTCTTCCACGAAAGCGTTAGCCGCCCAGCAGCAACCAAATTCAAAGAATCCTAAGAAGTCATATCCTCAAAAGAATGGTCCTAAACCATCTCAGCCTCAAAATGAAAGATCATTTCAGCAAAATGATAAGACCAATAAAAGCAAATGGAAGAAGACTGATAGACATTGTAACTTTTGTAATCGAGATGGCCACCTAGAATCTAAATGCTTTAAGAAGATGGAAGCCTTGGAAGCCGCAATGAAGAAACATAACATCCATGTGGAGCCTACTTCAACTTCAACTTCCGGAATGGCACTTTCTGCATGTCATTGTCAATCATCTCAGTCTGGTTATGCATTAAATGTATCTTCTTCTTCTTCTCATTCTCATGAGTGGCTCATTGATTCTGGAGCCTCTTGTCACATGGCCAAAAACCAAGCCATGTTTTCTTCTTTAAATGATTGTAACACCAAAAATATATATGTTGGTGATGATAGATCTCTTAATGTTGTAGGGACTGGAACTGTTCATCTAGACAATGGTCAGTTTAATGATGTATTATGTGTTCCAACCTTATCCTGCAACCTTCTATCTGTCTATCAGGTAACTCATTCAGGTGAAGGTAAAATTGTTGAATTTTCACCTCATGATGTTGTAATCAAGGATCTAAAAGATCCTAAACAGATTCTAGCTACTGGTCTTGCTGATGATTCCAAAAGGTTGTATAAGTTTCACAACTTTGGGTCATCAAATCTTCCCTCAGTATTTATTGCTCATAATGATGAAGTGAGCAAACTTTGGCATGAGCGATTTGGTCACTTAAACTATCGCTCCCTTCAGCATCTATGTAAAGAAAATATGGTGACAGGTCTTCCTATGGTATCTTGCAGAAATGGTGTTTGTTCCGGATGTGTACTCGGAAAACATCATCGGGACAGTTTTGACAAACGTGCCTCTTGGCACGCCTCAGCCCCTTTACAACTTGTGCACAGTGATTTATGTGGTCCTCTTCCTATTGCTTCATTCTCTGGCTGCAAGTACTTCTTAACTTTCATTGATGATTTCTCCAGACGCACTTGGGTATACTTCTTAAAACTCAAGAGCGAAGTTTTTAACACCTTTTTGGCCTTCAAAGCCTTTGTTGAAAAACAATCTGGACATCAAATTCTTAAGCTAAGAACTGATAATGGTGGAGAATATGTTAAAAACACATTCATCAACTTTTGCACCGAAAATGGAATTCAAATGCAACATACTGTTCCATACACTCCACAACAAAATGGTGTAGCTGAAAGGAAAAATCGCACCTTAAAGGAAATGGCTAATTGTATGCTGCAATCTAAAGGACTCAGTCTTAGTTTTTGGGCCGAAGCAATTAATTGTGCAAATTATATAATCAATCGCACTCCTACTAAGGTTCTAGAGAATATCACTCCAGAAGAAGCTTGGAGTTCCATTAAACCAGATGTAAGTCACTTTCGTGTGTTTGGAAGTGAAGCATGGGCCCATATTCCAGATGAAAAGCATAAAGCTTTAGAACCTAAGAGTGAGAAATGTACTTTTGTTGGATATTCTGAAGATGTAAAAGGATATAGACTTATTCCATTTAAGTCCAAAAATGTTATCATTAGAAGAGATGTAAAGTTTGATGAAAATAAATCGGCCTGCGAACCTAGTCCGGCGGATGTGCCACCTCTTCCTATCTCTTCTACCTTTGAAAACATTTCTTCTTCAAATGATGAAAGCGAGGATGATAATCCTCCCCCACCTTCTCAAGATCCTCAACTTCCACGATGGGTCCGTGCTACTCCGGATGCAGCAGGTGATCTTGCTGGTGATCCTACAGATCAGCGACGTACACGTTCTCAGTTTGAAAGAGCCTCTTCTTTACTGGCTCAAGCTCCGGTAAATCATGATCCTGACACTTTTGCAGAAGCTTCAGGCCATCCACATTGGGAAGCAGCTATGAATGAAGAATATCATTCATTGATGACAAATGATACATGGGATCTTGTTCCTCTACCAAAGGGACGCAAACTTGTTAGATGTAAATGGGTTTACAGAACCAAGTATGGACCAGATGGGAAAGTTGATAAACATAAAGCTCGTCTCGTTGCTAAGGGCTTTTCACAGGTTGAAGGCATTGACTACACTGAAACCTTCTCCCCTGTTGCCAAAATGAACTCTATCCGCCTTGTTCTTTCCCTTGCTGCCTCTTTAAAATGGGAAGTCCATCAGATGGATGTTAAATCTGCCTTCTTACATGGGGACTTGCAGGAAGAAATCTATATGGAACAACCCATTGGCTTCATACAAACAGAATCCAGCCTTGTTTGTCGACTTAAGAAATCCCTTTATGGCCTCAAGCAAGCTCCTCGGGCTTGGTATGCCAAAATGGATAGCTTTCTTCTAGAATCTGGCTTTTCTAGGTGTCATTCTGACAATACTGTCTACACCAAGAAAGTGTGCAACTCTCTTATCATCCTTGTTCTTTATGTTGATGATCTTATTCTTACTAGTAGTGATCCCAACCTTATAAACCATGTGAAGTCCAGCCCTAAAAAGAAATTTGAAATGACAGACTTAGGACAGTTACACTATTTTCTCGGTCTTCAAGTCTTGCAATCCCAGGAGGGTATTTTCCTTTCCCAGTCCAAGTATGCTTGTGATATTCTTCGTCATTTTCACATGGAAGACTGTAAGCCAGCCCCTTCTCCCTTTCAGTCTGGAGTCAAACTTTCAGTCTCTTGTACTTCTCCTGAAGTTGATGCTACCTTATACCGTCAACTTGTCGGAAAACTCTTGTATTTAACCCATACTCGTCCTGATCTTTCCTTTGTTGTTGGCCTTGTTGCTCGTTTTATGCAAAACCCCCGTGAAAGTCATTGGAAAGCAGCTAAAAGAATACTTCGTTATGTTCGAGGTACAGTACAGTTTGGGATTCATTACAGTGCCAAAGCAGCTCCTTTGTTAGTTGGTTTCACTGATTCTGATTGGGCTGGTGACCCTGATGATCGGAAGTCTACTGCCGGTTATGTCTTCACTCTTGGTTCAGGACCTATTACATGGGCTTGTAAGAAACAGGCTGCCATTTCTCTTTCGTCAGCAGAAGCAGAGTATCGTGGTGCCGTGGAAGCTAGTAAGGAAGCTTTGTGGCTTCGTCAGATCCTATCAGAGTTTGGCTTTGAGCAGCAGCATCCAACCACACTTTGGTGTGATAATCAAAGTGTCATTCAGCTATGCAAAGATCCAGTCCATCATCAGCACAGCAAACACATTGAGCTACACATGCACTTCATCAGAAAGCTCATTCATGACCATGTTCTTGAAGTGCAATATTGTCCAACAGATGATCAGGTTGCAGACATCTTCACAAAGGCTCTCACAGAGGCGAATTTCACTAAACTTCGATATATGCTTGGAGTTCAGGAAGTTGTCACTAAGGGGGGATAGGCTCTAGTGCCTCATTCCTTCTCATATTGTGTCATATTTGTAAATCCTTCAATCCTATCCCAACTTGTTCTTAAGGGGGGATGTTAGGATATTCTGACACATAGGATATAGTTAAGTTCAACTTGGTCTAGTATAGAGTTAGGTTAGAGTTAGGTAAAGTTTGTTTCTTTAACGTTGTACATTTTGTAACTTACAATCCGACGGTCATGATATGTAGTGATCCGACGGTTCACTCTCACCTCGGTATTACCGACACTTGATCCGTGGCTTGACACCCGATTGGTCCATGAGTTCTATTTAAAGCGCATGGAGGGTCATTGTTCGGGTAATCCGTGCATGAGAGAAGCTTATGTAAATTTTCATTCTTTGATTAATAAATTGCCTGTAGTACCCACGTTGGGACAGGCCGTGGACTGTTTGCCTCCTTGCACTTTGAGGGTTTTAACCACGTCAAAAATACTGGTGTATTGATTTGAGATCTTGGTGTTCTTTTTGAGGAACTTACCCTGTAAATTCCTACACTATTGTGCACAGGAACGAAATTTATAATATTTTTCTCATTAGCTTCTGCTGCTATGAACAACCCCTCATTAACCTTCTATGATAAAGAAAGTCACTGAATTTATTGACGCATTTATAACAAAATATTTATTCGATACTTTAGTAAGATTTAAATGGATTAGTTATGATATGCTTGAATTTGAATGAACTATTGTGCACAGGAACGAAATTTATAATATTTTTCTCATTAGCTGCTGCTGCTATGAACAGCCCCTCATTAACCTTCTATGATAAAGAAAGTCGCTGAATTTATTGACGCATTTATAACAAAATATTGACGTTTAAACAATTAATTTCAGAGAAACTAACAAGAAAATATTCCAACTGAATAAAAAGATGAATCGTTGTTCGTTTTAATAGTAAACTGAAAAAGGAAATGAGAATAAAGTCTGCAACAGTGTTAAATGGCTTTCTTGAGGTTAATTTTGAAATCAGCAAGCTCAAAGACACCTGGAGTACTATTCAATTCGATAAAAGGAAAATATGGAAGGAAAAACATGTCAAGAATTATATTTTATTTTAACAAATCTTTAAGAAAATTCCAAATTTGTAAGAACTTTAGCATCCAAAGACAAGCTCCGGAAAATAATGTATCTAAAAAAATCTTTCAACTTATCTCATCTTTTAATGGATCACCGTACATATTTTTGCAAAGACATTAATGGAATCCTATGAAAGAATACGTTCATCTCACAGACGAAGCCTTTTGTATAGGAAGTTTTCTAGAATGCGTTGTTATACAAGACATTGGTGAACTAGCTACAGCGACAAACCATCGAGAGAATAAATACTCCTAGTAAAATGATAAATAATTTTAGATTTTAATGACCCTGGGTTGCTATAGATAAGCCTCCTTGACCGAGGATCAGTACAAGGGCCCTCAGCTCAGTGTGGTATGGAAAAAGAAAAACAAGGCCCACACTTTATAATTGGAAAGTCATGTTTTACCACCATCTTGGCCCATATGAATCATGATGCTTAATCCACACTTATAATTAATTAACCAGGAATAAGTGCATAGCTCCGTGAGATTAATATATTCTAATTATACTATGGTAACAGAACACCAAGCTGATATGAATTGAAACAATATGATGTGGCAATTACAGATAATCTCAGGTGGAAATCCTGAACAAGTGAAGGCTACAAAACGTATCACATATATTTGGCAGTTTTGGCCACCCAAATGGACATATGGTTGGTCACACCCGGGAGGTATATGTCAGTGTCTAAACACATGACAAGCTTTAATTGTTTGCCCCAGCTAATGTGGAATGTGACTTGGCATGTGAGGTAGCAGTGGTGGTTCCTCCCTTGTATATTAGTACACTAGGCACTAGATTTTCATCTAGTGTAAAAAGCCAAGGATTCACTAATATGACTTGGTGGACCACAACACAACAATCATGAGATGGAAGAAGGAACACATGGTCGGATATGATTGGTCCACCATGAATTTACTTGGTAAAACTAGAGGTCTTTGGATTAGTTCCATAACTCTGGTTGGTGACATTTTATGTGTATATTGTTTTTGTCAAAAATGTCCCAAAACTAAGGTTTAGCAACGCAAACAAACAAGGGCTTGTGTGGGTTCAACAATGGGCTTCAGGGCACTAGGAGTTCAAAACAATGATAAAACAACACAGTATGAGCTTGGCCCATGTAACAAACACCAGCGCAAAGAAGCATAACCGATAATAGATTGATCGTGGGGTATTAGGGCACTAAGAAAAATGATGCAAAAAGCTTTTGAACATAAGCTCGTGGCTCTAACACCTCGGTCATATGAATTTATGTGGTTTAGAACTTGAGTGGTGTAATAAAAAATTTACGGTTTCAGGCATAGAATCAGTTAAGATGTTGGAACATGATATGTCTGAATTGCGGCCAAATATTGAATTATGTTAGTATAAACCTAAAACTAAACGATGTGAAAAAATAGATTTTTCAGGCAGGGTAAGCATAGTATTATTGGGTGACAAGTAAATGAGAAGACTTTGTGAATATTTGTGAGAGAGAACCATGCTATATGTAATAAAGATGACTTTAGTGTTGAATTTGTTATGGTTGAGATAAAGTATGCTCAAGAGCCTTTGGCAGAAGTTGAGGGTGCAAAATAGAGATTTGAAGAAAATGAGAAGGTTGATTTGATTCATCTAACTTAAAGAAGTATTGTGTGAAAATAATTTATAGATCAAAACATTTGAGGAAATAATGGAGGAGTTATTCAGAAAAATAATTGTCATCTAGAGAAGATCTGAGAAGGTGCAGTCGATATGTGGTATAAGGTCAATTGGATATAATAACAATAAAAACAAATCATGTTGCTCAGAAGGATAATAGAGTGAAAGAAGATATGGAATTAAAGATTGTTCTCCGAGTGAAATTTAAATGAAGAGTCATTGTATTTGAGTTGGAAAATGTATGCAAAAGGGATTTGAGTGGTAGTGCAGGTTGGTTCCTATAAATATTAGGGGATTGGTGTCTCGTTTGGGTTGGCACCTATAATGATCAGTGATTTTTGTGTTTCTAGCTAGTTGATACCTACAAATAAAACGAGACTAGTGTCTTTGTCAGATTGGTTTCTGTAAAGATTAGGTTACTGAGTGTTCCTCGAGTTTGTATCTATAAAGAATATGAGATTGATGTCTGTTTTGAATTGGTTCCTATAACTATTAGGGAGATTGGTGTCTCCTTTAGGATGGTTCCTATAAATAATAACGATTTTTTTCTTCTTCTATTGGTTTCATGTAAAGATCAAGAATATTTATTTCTCCAATAGGTTGGCCTATAAAGAAAAGGGGATTGGTGTCTCTTGTATATCGGTGCCTACAAATGCTAATGTAATTTGAATTTGGTGCTTGAAAATTCATATAATAAAAGAAAATTATTTGTTTTCCCCCCATATGGATTTTCATGTATATCGTGTGTTGATAATATGTATGTCTTGATTGTTGTATAGCTATGTTTTATAATTTTTTATATTGTTATATGTTCTTTATACTGATTCATCCCCCTTTGAGTAAAAACTTAATTTTCAACAATTGGTATTAGAACAAGGCCTTTCAAAAATAATTTAACCACTGGAAGCTAGATCTAAAATGGACCATGGTGAATTAGGAAGGATTGTACCAATACGGAGCACCATTATTGAAAGGAACAATGTAAGGCTTGCTAGAAGATAAGGATGAAAGTTTATTGAATATCTTGGTGTGGAAACTTGGGATGTGACCCATGGTTACTCAGCTCCTCGAACTACTTCAATTGGTAAATATGGTAAGCTAACATGTGAAAGCAATAGTAAAGCCAAGCATTCTATGTTATTTGGCCTATCAATTTCAATGAAATATAGATTACACATTATGCAACAAAAAAATAAATATGGGTTATGTTGCAAAACATTTATGGAAGATGTCACATAAAGGAAGATGGAGCTCTAAATATAGATGAACGACATGAACCTTATAATGCTCATGAAATGATGACATAAATGCTAGATCCATAGGAAGAAATATCTATAGTTCCAAAGGAGAAAGAAGAAGTACATCCTAAAAGAAAAAGACGTAGCGAACAAAAGGGAAAGTCATCATTTTGTGGTAGTCATACAGGTCATGTTCTTGCTAGTTGTTCATATCTATTTCTAAAAGACAATAATCATAAACATAAATATAGAAATAAGAGATATTTCTATGATCTCCATAAGTCTTTATTCCTTAAAGGATGACAACTAATCACAATAAAGTTATATATATACATCTATTAATGATCAACAAATATCTATACTTATGACTATATAGGATCATCATATTGTTCAAGTATTAAAGCCAATTAGAAAGAGACATCAAGTTCTGAAGAAAAAGGAGTTGAAAGAGATATAGATATTGGATCTTAAGTTGTTAGTTCCCCCAATGAAATAGAGAAATCCAAAATCAAGATCAAAAGGCATATAAAGACTAAAATAGATGAAGATTAGAAGTAGATCTTAAAGTTGGACTGATTATTTCCCTAGAATAGATAAACAAATTAAATAAAAAACAAAAAAGAAGGAAAAAGATACATTCATGAAGTATGAAAAATAACAGTGCAGATCTATAGATTCATCACTCATTCTTCTGAGAACTGGTCTAGAGGAAGGCAAGAAGACTGAAAACAATCTCCTAGAAAAGTTGAAAGAGAATTGAAAGGAATGTGAAAAGATAGGGTAAGAAATAATGTCCACAAGAAAGGAACTACAAAATACCAAGGCTCAATTGAATGAAAATTTAAATAATTTTAAAGAATCTAAAAAGTTAGATGAAATTCTAAGTGCTTAGAGATCTGTCCTCATAAAAACTAGTCTATGTTATGAAGGATAAATAAGTACCTAGAAATCTGAAGACAAATATATCAACTATTATGCTAAAAATCTCAAGGAATCCTATAGGAAAACTTGAATGTAGAAAAAGAGGATTCATAACAACAATTGAAACAAAAATAAGGATAAACTAGAGAATTAGAAAAAATTAATCGAAGACAACCAACAATGAATCAAAAGAACTTTTCGTCAAAGGCCATTTTCTCGTAGGTACCAGAACCGGTTCTAAGTTTATATTATTCTCGTAGTAAATTTGGCCATAAGGTTTTTAATCTTAGATATTATGTTAAAATTGATCACATTAGAAATAATAGTAAAGTTTATTATCATATCAAAACAAATATAGATGCCATATTTACAAATTCACAATGTCATAACCCCATATGTAATAATCCTTTGTCGAATTATAATAATTATGGGCACAAAAAAGTTAAGTTTAGAAGTGGAAAACAAACCTCCCTCTCAGAATAATAAAACAAAAGAAAAAACTTACACTTCAAAATAAAAATGGTCTAAAGAGATGGAATATTATGAATTTCCACTCTTTCTCAATATCAATGAAACCCATGGAATATTGAGAGTGGGAGTTCACAACACATGACAGAAGACAAGAACTATGATAACATGCACAAAGGATTTAATAACAATGCAAACAAATGTACAAATCAAAATAAGGACTAAGAAAAACATGTTCATATAAAAGACAATGGTACCATCCAAAATAGAGTAAAGAATCAACATATATCTAAGTTTTCTCATAACGACCATTACAACAAATTTAAAAGAACTATTCCCCCATGAATGCTCTTCTCATCTAGCTATGTAAAGAACAAATCAAGTAATCCCCATCAAGCTGGTGTTAATGGATACAGATATTTTTCTCACTTAATGAATCACTCTAAAATCATTAAATATGATATATATGGACACCAAGCAAGTGACTAGAGAATTAGCTCAATGTACCCTCCTAAGCAAAAGAAGCAAGAAGAAAGAACAATGATATGGAAAAGGAGAGAACATATGAAGGATGAAGGTAGTTTAGCTCTATGTGTTCAAGATAAAGAAGGAAAATGGTATGTAAGTAGAGGATGTTCAAGTCACTTGATTAGAGACAAAAGCAAATTTCCGTCTCTAAAGGAATTCAATGTGGGCAATGTCATTCTTGGAGACAATACACCATCCAAAATAATTTGCAAAGGATTATTTATCCTTGATAATAAAAAAACAGAGCTAAATATGTCTTGTCTATTCAGGGCTTTACGCACAATATTATAAGTGTAATTCAAGTGGTTGGTAATGGAAATGAAATGAAATTTTATTCTAAAGTTGTAAAGTAAGGAAGGAAGGCTCCGGAAGATTAGTTAAAAATGTAAATAGTACCTCAAACAATTTAGATGTCCTTAATGACTATGAGATATAATATTATTATATGAGAGTGTTGCCTCTATAATCTTATTAGTAAAAGGAAAGTGAGAAACTACATCACCTCAATTTACAACAAGAAAAAAGAAACCTTTGAGGGTGATCTGCAAGAGAAGAATAATGAGGATGGTCAAGCTGTAAGGAACAATGTAATATTAATGTGCAAAGGATATGCATAGCTTGAAGGATTTAATTTTGAAAATATATTTTCCCCTGTTGTGAGAGTAGAAGAAATCAAATTATTTATTGCATTTTTCTATCATAAGAAATTTAAAGTTTATTAGATGAATGTGAATTCAACATTTCAAAATGGAGAACTCAAGGAATAACTATATATAGAGCATCCTAAAGGGTTCTATTTGTCATAAAAATAAGAGGATATGTGTAGACTGAAAAAATCTTTGAATGGATCAAAGAAATTTGTAATCGCATGGTATTCTATATTAGACAATTATCTATAGAAGAAATATTTTAGAAGCCAAAAGTACTGAAAAAATCTTAGAATGGATCAAAGAAAGTTTTAATCGCATGGTATTCTATATTAGACAATTATCTATAGAAGAAATATTTTAGAAGCCAAAAGTATCCAGTATTAATTCAAGATGGGATTGAGATTCCAATGTTAGAGGAATTATCTCTTTTCCTTGGTTTACAAATTTCACAATCAGAAAAAGACATGTTCATGTCACAAACAAAATATATCAAGTAGATGTTGAAGAACTTTGGAATGGATAATTTCTCCCGTATTGGTACCCCTATGCTTACTAGATGTAAGTTGAGTAAATATGATGAGTGGAAAAAATTCAATTAGACCGAGTTCATGTTAATGATTAGGAACCTCTTGCACCACAGAACATTAAGATCACACATAATGCCAGATGTTAGCTGGGTGGAATTTCAATATTCCCTAAAAGCAAGACATTTGTTATATGCAAAAATAATGTTAAGATATCTAAAGAGAACTGCGGATTTTAATTTATGGTATTGGAAAGGAAAAACCTTTTTATTAATTGTATACATACATGTTGATTGGACTGCGAATGTTGATGATTGAAAGAGAACAACTGGTGGTGCATTCCTTTTGGGAAACTACTTTGTTGAGTTGATGGATAAAAAGAAAACTTCAATCTTCCTATCTACAACTGCATCATATTACATAGTAGCTAGTTATTGTTGTATGCAAATAATATGGATGAAGAAGACCTTGGAAGATAAGTGGGTAACATATGATCACCAATCCCCCATTTTTTGTGATAACAAAAATGCTATATGTATGTCCAGGAACCTTTTTCTTCATTAAGAAATAAATCATATCTCTATAAAGTATCATTTTTTTGAGAGAGAAGCTAGATGATCATAATTTTAGTTTGAAATATATAGCTACAATAGAAGAAATTGTTGAAAATTGCACTAAGCCTCCTACTATAGATCCCTTTGAATATTCAAGGAAAATACTTTCTTAGTTCACATTCGCATCTTGGTGTTTGTGACGGATTGGTATGGCGCAATATACTTGTCATTAATGTTTAGAGACCATGTAGAAATATGTAGGTAGTCCAATTGTTAGATATTGGACACTAGTGTAGCTTAATCACTTGATCTCAACTCTACATCATGGGGGAGAATGAGGAGACAATGAAGTGTGAGTCACAACCATTTTATATTCATTTCAAAGCAGGGGAGGAATGAGCAGCCATTAGAATTCACAAATAGACTTCACAACTAAAGGGGGAATCAACAACCTTATAGAGGAAGTCAAATCCAAGGCCATCAATGCCTAACACTTTTTGGTCTTCTTTCCATTAATATCAAAGGGGGGGATTTTTGAGTGTGTTAGAAAATTGTTGAGTGTGTGTTGTCAATAATGTAAAATTCAAGAAGCATTACACAAAACATGATGTGATTGATGATAAGAGTGTCACCAATATTTTCATTAAAATTATCTAGCTTGATGTCAAGGATGAAGCTCCAATTTGGGCAACCTATCATTCAAGACCATTTTTCATTAGTTCCCTATTCAAAAGGAGATGAAAAGTGTATGGTCAAATAAATTTTTCTGAGACCTTTCCAACAATATATGCAACTTTTACTAAATCTAAACGTATGAGGATAAAATAACATTTGATGTGAGGAAAATAGAGAGTTAGGTTCCATCCTAGTAATAGTTTCACACATATGTATGAGTATGAGCCAATTTAAGATTTCTCAGAAGTGGGTAACTGATCCACCGATCTTTTGCTTATAGATGTATCAACAAAATCACATGTAGAAATTGTAGCTTAACATAGAAATTTAATGTGCACATGAGGAAAGAAGAAGAAACACATTAAAGCATGAAAATAAGACAACAAGACTTGATAACGGAGTTCATCCAACTTGGACTATGTCTCCGGGCCCTGCTCAATCAATGGGGAGGCCTTCATTCATTAATTGGCATGGAAAGAAGAGAATACAATAATCAATTACATAAAAGGAGTCTAATACCTCCATTTTGGACAATGGTTGAGAAATGGAGAACTCAGATGGAGAAACGGATAGCACCACTACGTCTGTGGCATTGAGAAGGGATAAAAACATATAAGATTTGTCCAATTTAGACAAAATGCACTATCAGCCCTCCTGCGCTACTCCTGTCTCGAACTACGTTGCAAAATCCCCTCCCCCTGCCCTTCTCCATGTTGATCAGGTTTTATAATCATGGATTTGTTACAAGTGCGCTTAAATTGGGGGCCGACTTTGTTTATAATAGAAGCCATTCAACAAAAGCCTTGAAATAGTTCTTTTCCGCTCAAAAGCGATAATACATAGAAAACAAGGAAAAACTGAAATTTGAGACTTGAAATTTCCTTAAATCGGGCTTATAGACTGATTAGGTCCACGCTATATCGCAATCGCATATCGCCTTGTCAATGGCCCTGTATATCGGGGAATCATCGATCGTTGATCGCTGATGCACTGATCCGTCGATCGTCCATACGCCAATTAGATCTAGATCGTTGATCTGTTCCTTGACTGGACGGTCCAGATTACATCACATGTCGTTATCACACTGTTCAATGGCCTTGTCGTGGGGATCCACCGATTTCCGATTGCCAATCGGTGATATGTTAATCTTTCGATCGCCAATATGCCAATCCGATCACTGATGCCATGTCTTAACTCCCGATCACCGATACCAATTGCAATCGTTAATCACTTGCCTTAATTCCCAATATCGCATGCCTGCCTTCCTCCGACCCGATATATCGGAGATTGCTGATCGGGGTTTTCGATGCCCTTTCCTTAATCCGCCCTTTGGACTCTTTTCGATGCAATTTTCCCTTTTAAGGCTAAAAACCCACTTTTTAGAGAAAATGCCTCATTTTCAAAGGAGCTAAGGCAAACTGTTTTCATGATAGCTTCATCATCCAGACTCGGATTGGAGTGTCCTTCACACCATTGGAATCAGGGCGATGAGCACTTTGATCTGATGTCAAGATACTTACCTTTCTGCCACTTTAAGTTTTTAGATTTTCCATGCCATTGTATCTAAAGATCCACCTAGATCAATCCTCCCCATTGAGGAGCTTTTGGACTGCCAAATGCTTTCATTAGTCAATTGGCAAGGGAGGGAATTAGTCCCTCACCCTTTCCTTCCCCAGCCATTTTTCCTTGCTGGGGTGCATCCCCTTGAAACCAAATTGAAGGTATTCCACATGTCCTTACCATGAAGTCCAAGTTCTTCTATCAAGGATGATGTCTTCACGTAACTCATCGAGATATTCTGGTGCAAAATCATCAACTACAAGAACTGTGCCCACCTCATCGGTGTCCATAATCAATGGTGGTTCATACAGCTTTAAGTTCTCCACATTCACTACAGAGTACATCTGCATATATATATCGGCGAATCAAGATGAAAGGCATTGTTTCCAATATTCTCCAGAATGGTGAATGGACCATACCGGATTGGTCCCAACTTCTTCCCTTATCCCTTCATCCTGTCCTTGCTAATGTGGAACCACACTTTGTCTCCCACTTGGAATTGATGGTTGACTTGGTGTTTGTCATGTCAAGCCTTGTAATGGGCTTGACTTTTCTTCAACTTCTCTTGTATTGCTTGGTGAATCAACTCGATTTGCTGAATGAAGTGTTGAGCTTTGTCCATATCATTACGTCCAATAGAGTCATCTCCCCTTCCAAAGACCATATCAAAGGGGTCCATTGGTAGGTAACCAAAACATGTCTCAAATGGTGAACGCTGCGTAGATGAGTGCACTACTCAATTTTTGGAATTTTGCACATATGGGATATGCTCATCCCACAACTTAGGGTGTTTCCCATAATAACCTCGTAAAAAGTGTACCACGGTGCGGTTGAAAACCTCTGTCTGTCCGCCCAAAACTCTCTGCGAATGTGAGAGTCTCGATCTGACACAATCAATGTGGGTAGCCCAAAATTGACCCAAACATGCTAAAAGAAAAGATAAGTAGTCTACTCTACAATAATTTGCTTTTTACAAGGCATTAAAACACACATCTTACTAAAACGGTCTACGATAACATACAAATAGTCGTGACCCTTTCTAGACAAAGGCAAACCTCCTACAAAGTCCATTGACACACTTTCCATGGAAGAATCGGAATAGGGAGTGGTGTGTAGAGCTCAAGTTTTCTATTAGAGGGCTTTGAAATAAACACATCACACAACCCTTTACATAGCAAGTCACAATGTTCTTCATATGAGGCCAAAAACAAAATCTTTGTAAATGACATAAAGTCTTTTCGACACCAAAGTGTTGAGACAAAAGAGAGGTGTGGGCCTCTCGAATTATGTGTACTCATTCCCCTGTGGGAATACACAATTTACCAAGGCGATACAATAGTTTCCCCTACAAGTGATAGTTGTCCACCTGTAAACCATGGAGTAGTTTTGCATAAATCTCCTTAAAGTCATCATCGTTAGCATATTGTTCAGTGTAACTCTCAAAAGACATCGAAGCATTATGAAAAATAACAGAACCAGAAATAGGAGGGCAAGATAGCATATTGGCCACTTTATTGCTAGTGCCCTTCTTATACTTTATTACCAGATGAAGCTATTGAAGAAAACCCATCCACCTAAAATGACGAGATTGCTGCAACTTGGTTTGTGACTGACGGGACTACAAGGGCTGATTATCCGTATGGATGATGGTCTCCTTGCCAATCAGGTAGTGTTTCCACCTTTTCACACTCTGGACCAAGGCATAAAGCTCCTTCTCATATATCACAGCCTGAGAGAACTTCTCAGAATGGTAACAAATCGAATTCTTTTGTTGCATCAGTACAACTCCCATGGCATAACCGTTGGCATCTGTTTTGATCTTGAATGGTTATTGGAGATCGGGTAAGGCTAAGACTGGCGCAGTGCTGATATTTTCCTTCATTGTTTTGAAGGACTTCTGTTGTCTTCCTCCCCATTGGAAGACCTTTTTCACACTTGTCAATGTGTGCAAAGGTGCTGCAATAAAAAAGAAATTGGAAATAAATCTCCTCCAATACTGGACTGCACCTAAAAAGCTGTGGACCTCGGTTACACTAGTAGGCTTAGGCTAATTTACAATTGCTTTAACTTTATAAGGATCAATCTTTAACTGATCATGACCAATAATATGACCTAGGTAACTGAAAGAGGTTTACCTGAACTCACACTTTGACAACTTTACATAGAGTTCTTCATTTTTCAATATATCAAGCACTTCCCTTACCTGACACACATGTTCATTCCAACTTTTACTAAAGACAAGGATATCATCTAGATATACAAGAACAAATTCATCAATGAAAGGCCTAAAGAGATCATTCATGACCCTCATGAAAGTGGTTGGAGCATTGCAAAGTCCGAATGACATCACCATCCATTTGAACAACCCCTATTTGGTCTTGAAGGTGGTTTTCCATACATCCTGCTCTGCAATTCGGACTTGGTGATAAACACTGCGTAAATCCAATTCGATGAAATAAACAACATTCTTTAACTGATATAATAAGTCATCAATGCATGGAAGAGGGTAGTGATTTTTCACTGTGATTTTGTTTAGTGTGTGGTAATCCGCACACATCCTCGATGTGTCGTCTTTATTTGGCACTAAGACAATTGGTGAACCAATGGAGAAGTGCTCGGCCTAATAACCCCTTGGTCTAGCAATTCTTGCACCTGTCTCTTGATTTCCTCCATCTCAATGGTCGACATCCTATACATGCCAATATTCGGTAAAGGAGCATCATGTTGCAAATGAGGTAATCCCTTCGGTTCCCGAAATAGCTCATCATAATTAGAAATTAATTCAGATAATTTGTATTTATGTTCCTTATCAGAACCCTGAAAACCATAAGCATGCAACCCTTACTAGAATTCACCAGCCTTTTCATTTGTCCAGTACTTACAAGGCTAGCATTGATTTTATTTTGATGAGCCCTTACTATATATTCTACTGCATCTTTTGTGATTTGGTGTTTGTTTTCATGACGGAAAAAGACTTCCTTTCTATCATATAGATACGAGCTCCCTACCACCATGCCACAGATATCCAGTGGGATCACATCCAGTTCTACTTCATCCACTAACTTAGAAGTGATTACAAATTTATCTTGTATCCATCCAAGTGGGTAAGGTTTCGGATGTGGTTTTGTTTCTAGCCCAGTTTCTTTACCAAGGATTCTACGATTAAGTTTTCTTGGGATCCAATATCAAATAGAGTTTAAACTTTAGTATGATTTACAACAAATCTGATATGAAACAATTCAATTCTCTTTCGATCATTAGGAAGGGACTCATTCACAAAACTAGTGCCTTCATGCGATTCAGAATTAACATGAGTTGTAAGAGTACCTTTTGTTCCCACGGCTGCGATTAATGTTTCATATTCGGAATCCGATCCAAGGTCATGCTGCGTAGTTGCCACTGTCTTCTACTTCCCTTTTCCTGCATAACCCTTTGGATGCTTTTCTGGGTGTTGCTTCCAACAGTGATCGTCATTGTGGCCTTGCTTTTTGTATTGATTGCAATACGGCCTTTCTCCTTCTTTTTCTCCTGTTGTCTTCTTCTCCTTTCCTTTACATTTCACTTTGGATTTTCCATTGGGAGGTTTGAACGGTGGTTTTCTGGAATGATCATCTCTTTCACTTTTTCCCCTATTCTCAATATGAATTGCCTTCACACTGGCTGAGTAAATACTGTTTGGTTCAAACAACAACAATGAATGCCTAATGTAGCTATGAAATGAGCCAATATACTTAGCTACTACTTCAGGTGTATCAAGTGCAATACACAGATTAAGTGCTTTCTTTCAAAACTCCTTTATAAAAATCTAAACATCCTGACTTTTGCCTTGCCTTAAATACTGCCAATTGATCAAAGCTTCTTGCTTGTATCCCAAGGGATAAAATTGTTCCTTTAACATAGAAATAAAATCAGGCGACGAGGAAAAGAGGTTACACACATTCTTACTGCTATGCAATTTGTTGTGCCACCAAATGAGAGCGGTGCTGCTCAGCCATAAAGAGGCCAGTTGAATCTTTGCCTCATCCTCCATGATCTATTGAATCCTATAATAGACCTCAATCTGACTAATCCAATTATTAAGCTTCTCTATGTTACCTTCACCATTAAACATGGGAAGATCAAATTTGACATCTAATTTAAAGATAGGTTTCTTAGATGCAGCCCTTGAATTTCTACAATTATGGTGGTGAGAGGAAGAAGAACTTTCACTTGTGGAAGGAGAAGGAGGGGTGCCTTCTCCACCATTTCCATGCGCTGAACCTTGTTCTTCTGGTTTTCTCCCTTCTACTCTCTCTAGCCTTAAAACCAACTGACTAACATTCTTTGCCATTGAATAGAATGTCTTTCTGAAATTACGCTCCTCTTCAAGATGAGCCTCTTCTTCTGTGATGTTTCTCCTTCAATGTGCACGCCCCGCTTCGGGATCAAAAGACTCCAGTTCCCCTTCGCCTCTTTGGAGCCTGTTTCTTGTTAGCATATAAAAATGCAATTCACATCTAAAAAGCCTTGCTCTGAGAGCACTTTATCCCGAGATCTTTTGCTTATAGATGTATCAAAAGAATCACATGTAGAAATTGTAGCTTAAGATAGAAATTTAATGCGCACAAAAGAAAGAAGAAGAAACACACAAAGGCATGAAAATAAGACAACAAGACTTGATAATGGAGTTCATCCAACACCAACTATTTCTCCGGGCCCTACTCAATCATTGGGGAGGCCTTCATTCATTAAATGGCATGAAAAGAAGAGAATACAATCATCAATTACATAAAAGAAGTCTTATACCTCCATTCTGGACAATGGCTAAGAAATGGAGAACTCAGATGCAGAAACGGATAGCACCACTGCGTCCGTGGCATTGAGAGGGGCTAAAAACATATAAGATTTTTCCAATTCAGACAAAATGCACTATCGGCCCTCCTGCATTGCTCCTGCCTCAAACTACGCGCCAAAATCCTCTCCTCCTGCCCTTTTCCATGTTGATCTGGTTTTATAATCATGGATTTGTTACAAGCACACTTAAATCAGGGGTCAGCTTTGTTTATAATAGAATTCGTTCAACAAAAACCCTGAAATAGTTCTTTTCTGCTCAAAAGCGATAATACATAAAAAACACTGAAAAACCCAAATCCCGGACTTCAAATTTCCTTAAATTGGACTTATAGACCCATCGGGTCTGTGATATATCGCAATCGCATATCGCACTGTCAATGGTCCTGTATATTGGGGAATCACTGATTGCCAATCGTCGATACACAGATTAGATCTGGACCGTTGACCTATTCCTTGGACAGTCCAAATTGCATCACATGTCACTATCGCACTGTTCAATGGCCCTGTCGTAGGGATCCGCCAATCTCTGATCTCTGATATCCCGATATGCAGATCACCGATATGCCAATTCAATCACCAATGCTGATCGCCGATACCAATCATTGATCGCATGTCTTCATTCTCAATTGTCGATACCGATTGAAATCGCTATTTGCTTGCCTTAATTCCAGATATTGCATGCCTGCCTTCCTCCGAACTAATATACCAGAGATCACTGATCACGGGTTCCACTGCCCTTGCCTTAATCTACCCTTTGGACTCCTTCCGATGCTATTTTCCCTTTTAAGGCTAAAAACGATTTTTTTTAGAGAAAATGCCTCATTTTCAAAGGAACTAAGGCAAACTCTTTTTGCGATAACCTCATCATCTAGACTTGGATTAGAGTGCCATTCACACTGTTGGAATCAACGCAACGGGCACTTCAATCTAATGACAAGATACTTGCCTTTTTTCCACTTTAATTTTTTAACTTTTCCATGCCATTGGATTTGGAGATCCACCTAGATCAGTAACAACATGAACTTAGGTTGGTATAGATAAGGTCAATAGGCTAAGGTCTGTTATAAAATTCACTAGGAAGTGGGGACTGATATTAGTTTAGGCCAGAATAAATAAGCCATGTTTGTTGGGGATTAATAGAAGGGCCCACAAATTGGTATGCTATGAAAAAATATGGAAAAATAGAAAGCTGGAAAATCATAATTTACTGTGATCCTCACACATCGTAATCATGGCCCTAATCCACACTTAATGATGAATTAATGATGATCAAGTGCATATAAGGATGTCATTAACATAGTAGAGTTATCCTAGGGTATAACACTAGGTTGATATGACATGTTAGTGATAATGTGGCATGTAGACATGGATGACAGGTGGCAAGCTTGTTGATGTGCTAGCTCCATTGTGTAAAATGTGGCATGCAGATTTGGTAGTTTTTCAACCCAAATGGACATTTGGCACATGACACTTGGTAGGGTGATGTCAACATCCAAACACATGGCAAGCTATCATGATATGTAGCAATGAACATGGAATGTTAATTGATCGGTGATGTAGTAGTGATAGTGGGCACCGTAGTTTCTTTTAGTGTAAAAATGAATGATCCAGATGTACGAATTGGTAGAGCACAACGTGACAACGATGATATGGTAGAAGGAGCTCATGAAAGCTTATGATTCATCCACCATGGATTTTCTTGTTTGACCTAGAGGTCTTCATATTAGAGCCAAAACTGTGGTTGGAAAGGCTATTTTTTGTATGTCATTTTGGCCAAAAATGGCTAGAAAATAAGGTTTATAAGCATAGCTAAAGGGTGGAACATGTGGGGCCCAAACTAAGCTATCAAGAACTAGGAGGTTGAAACAATTCTAAAATTCTTCAGTATGAGCTTGGGCAAGGTAATAGAGATGTTGACATCACATAGATATTCGACAATTGACAAATATTTGGGTATGATTGCACTAAGAAATAGGTTGTGTACAAACAATTTGAGCATAAGCCCTCAATTTCGATGCTTCGGTCATATGACCCAATTTTCTTTAGAACTTGAATGTTATGGCTAAAATTTGAGGTTTAGGGTGCACAAAATCTTAGGTCATTGAAATAAAAATTTTTTGAAAAAGGACCAAATATTGAAGTCCATGAGTATAAAATTGAATTTAAATGATGTTGAAAAGTAGGGTTCTCATGGTGTGTAGGCATGAGGCTATTGTGGAAAATTTGATCAGAGGTAATTTGTGAAATTCGTGCGAGATAATTGTGCTTCAGGAAATATAGATGCGTTAGGAGTCCAATTTGCTATAATTGGGACAAGTTATGCTCATGAGTTTTCGGAATAAGATGAAGGTGCAGAATGTCATATATTTGAAAAAGTTGAGAAGGTTGATTTTAGTAATATGAACTAAAATAAGATCATGTGAAGTTAATGTGTGAAAGGAAATTGTATATTGGGAGATCCAGCTAATAATGGAGAAGTTATTTTAGAAAAGGAACTAGTGTCCAGAGCAAATTTGAGAAGGTAAATCAAAGATCTAGTAAGATATCAATTGCATCAAATAACACGAGGATTAGAGTCTATTTTTTATATGGATAAGAATGTCAAAGAATATGTGGAATTAAATATCAATGTGTGAATGAAATTTAAATGAAGAGACATTGTACCTAAGTCTAAAAATGTATAAAAAAATATTTTAGTGCTAGTGCAGGGTGCTTCATAGAAAGATTAAGGGATTGGTGTCTTCTTTGGTTGGTTCCTATAAATATCATGGAGATTAGTGTTTCCTTCAGGTTGGTGTGAATAAGAATAGGGGATTGTAGTCTCCTTTAGAATGGTGCTTGTAATATCACGGAGTTTGATGTCTCAAATGGGTTAGTACTTGAAGAAAAGGTGATTGGTGTTTCCTTTAGGTCAACTCCTGTAAATATTAGCAGATTGATGTCTCTTGTAGGTTGTTTCCTACAAGGAATGATGTAGTTGAAAGTTAGCACTAGAAACTTTGTCTAATGAAAAGAAGTTTTGTGATTTTCGCTTGAATGACTTTCCATATATATCCTATGTTCATAATGTGTGCACCTCGATTTTTCTATGGTTGTGTTTTATAATTCTTTTCTTTTTTAAAAGTGTTGTATATTGATTCATCCTTTTTATTATAAACTTATATTCCAATGCTTTTTAAGTTAAAATTTTCAAGCTCAAAATGAATTATATTTTCTTCCATATAAATAACAGTTTTCATTTAAAACATTCTAAAGCTAAATTTAAGAAAATGATATTTTTTTTATCTTTTGATTTATAAAATATATTAATATTACTAAACATGTTTAGGTTGTTGTAATTGATTAATATGTAGTAGACATCTAATTCCATATTCTCAAATATTAATTTTTATTATTCTTATTTAACATCTGCATAAATACATTGTGGATAAAAGATTAATTAAACAAAATGTAATTAATTTTTTTCCAAAATATATCTAAATTAGTAATTTTTCCATATATAACTTTTTTCTACAAAAAACAAAAAATCTTTAAGTTATCAGGGTGGCAGCAGGAGGGATCTTACTAAATCCTATGGTAACAATGATAGTAAAATTCTCTTGGGGTTTTGAGAGGAAATCCAACAATCAAGCAGAGATGTATGGAATTCTACAAGGATTGAGCAGAACTAAAGATAAAGGTATGAAATATATCATTGTTTTTGGAGATTCGTTGCTTACTATTAAGTATGATAATACTGAGTATAGTCTGCAAGATAATTTTCTTGGATTGGTGCTCTAAATGATAAAAAAAATTGGTGTATTCTTCACTCTATGAAATTTTATCATATTCTCAAAAATAACAATGAGGAACGATATTTCCAAGCTAATAAAACCTACTCCTTAGAAGAGACTGTCTTAGAGTTAAATTACTCCAAAAAAATTGGTTCAATTGTTGAGATTAATGATAAAATGTATTAATGGAGTGATGGTTCACTCGAACCTTAGTTTAGGAGTTTGTTCCTAATTTATAGGGTGTTGTTTCAACTTCCCTAATTATGTGTGAATTATATATTTCTCATGCAATGATTGTAAGGGAAGAGCGTGTTCTCCTGAGGCAGTCTCCAGGTTATGTTCAACACCTATGAGCTGCCCAGGTTTAATTCAATTAATTTGATTCTTCGGTTTTTCACATGATATCAAAGCTATAGGGATGAGGATTGCCTGTAACCCTAAGTGGAGGAGTAATAGTGAAGGCTGGGAGGAAGATCTATGTCCCTGGGAGGCAGATCTTGCAGTGCAGTTTTTAACGGAAATTGGGTGTCGATCAGTGTGGAATCCAGCACCATAGTCACACCAATCCAGTCCTACCTTACGCGGTTTTTATTTTTCTCTCCTGCACGGCTCTACTGCAGTCAAAGGGCGTTGAGTTTTTCATGTGATAAGATGACATAGGGGCAGATGCAATGGGACTCGTAATTTGCTAAGTAGCTATAGGTTCTTGTTTTTCCTATGTAGTAATGGGATTTTCATCCATTTGAGACTCATTTTTCACAGATCCCATTCTCGATCCCCAAGAAATCCATCGCTACGGCTGAATCAAAATCTGAAATGATGGCACATCTTCTACCTTCACCATCTTTCTGCAGACCTCAATTTTTAAGAATCATTTTTCAAATCATCCACAGCCAAAGAAAGCGCGCTTTTGCAACCCTTTCCTCAATTGAGAACTTTTTTTTTCCGTGTTGATGCGATGAGATGCAAGGCAAGTTGAACTTTATACATGGTGGTTTTTCTTCTAATCAAATCCTCATTTATTTTTTTCAATTAAAAAACATAAGGGGGAGGGGGATATTGGAATTGTTGAAATGTGGAAACAAGAATTTTCCAATTTAATTTGTCCTTGAACTAAATTGTGAGTTAAAATTGAATTTAGTCTTAACAACTACTTCGAAATATTTAATTAAGTTATTTTGACTTAATTAGTTGGAGAAATTCAAGTTAGAAGTCTTTCTGAAGTCATGCAAGAGTTATCCCTTAAATTAAGGAGACAAGCCTTAAATTAACGAGATAAGATTGAGTTATATTTGAGTTGTAATTAGTTAACTCAATTTACTGAGTTAAATTAACGAGATAAGATTGAGTTATATTTGAGTTGTAATTAGTTAACTCAATTTACTGAGTTAAATTAACGAGATAAGATTGAGTTATATTTGAGTTGTAATTAGTTAACTCAATTTACTGAGTTAAGTCCAGTTAATTAGTTCCAAACTGTTTGAGGAACTAATGGTGAGTTAAAAGTCAGTTGATGCATGCATGCACTCAACTAGTGTACTCTAGTTAACTGAAGATTCCCTCACAAGAAACTCAAGCATGTCCATTATGAGAAAGGCCCAGTTAATTCAAAAGTCAAGGACAATGTACTATCAGTTGCATGTGTTTTCCTATAAATAAAACTCATGCATGCAGTAAGGAATCATTCCTTGAGGATTGTGCAGTTCTGCCAGTGTCTGAGAGTGATCATCCACTGGGTAGAAGAGGTTTTCCACTTGGTTGAAGTAGAATCATCCCAAATGAAGAGCGCAAGGAAATAGGAGCTTGGAGGGTAGAAAGGAAGGCTTGAGAGAAGCCAAGATTGCCTGTGAGAATCTGTGAGGATTGTACAGAGAGCTAGCTAGCTTGAGAGCTAAGGCTTTGTATAATTCCTATGTATTTCCACCTTGTATGATAATACAGATAGTGGGGTTTTTAGCTGAGGCTTTCCCCAAAGTATTTTCATGTGTATTGTGCATTTATTCTTCTTCTTTTGGTTATATTGTTCATCTCAATATTTAAGCTTCTAAAAATTGATAGTAGAAGTAGGTTATAGCATTCTACTTTGATTTATATTGCATTATCGGGTTAACATACATACAATTTTTCTACATGGTATCAGAGAAAGGTTTATCAGAGCTGTGAACAATATACTAAGGAGAGAATTTGAAGTTTGGAGTTTGGGGTGGCAGGTGCAAATCAAATTCATATCATACTTCAATGTTGGCCAATGGCGTTCTATGGCTTGAGACTCGAGTATGCCTTGGAAGGCAGCTCAAATTACATAGCATGGAAAGATAGAATGGAGGTTGTATTAGAAGATAGTGGCTTGAAGGAATTCATTGATCAAGAAATCCAAAAGCCAAATTCAGCTAATGCACAAGAGTTAGCTGAGTGCAAGAAGTGTCTAGCGAAGGTGACACAAATCATCCTTGAGGGATTTCAAGACCATATTGTCTCGAGTCTCGATGGGAAAGATACTCCATTATCAATGTGGAAGACATTTAAAGACCTCTACCAAAACAACAGTGACCAGAGGAAATTGGTGCACTAAGCTTCGAAGAATGAATATGGAGAAGGGAGATACTACTTCCACATATCTAAACAAGCTCACCACCTGTAGAGATGAGCTTGGCAGTGTAGGAATAACTACTACCGATTATGATATGGTGAGCCTCACTCTCCTTGGCCTTCCAAAGAGTTGGAATAGCTACCAGGATTCTGTGAATGGAAGAGAGAAACTGCTAGATTGGGAATGACTATGGTTGGATCTGACGCAGGAGGAGATCAGGAGGAGCACATGAGATGGTTCTTCATTAAAGAATGATGATGAAGAAAATATGGCCTTAGCAAGTAAGGAAATGAAATGGAAGGGGAAGTCATCCAATTCTAAATTGAATTCTTCTCATGGAGGGAAGAAGGGTGACAAGTCTAAAGTGAGATTGATGAAAAGAGATCCTGGTGTAAGCCAAAATCCCTTTCCACTTAAGAAAACTCAACCTGGGCCTGTAGGTTATGGCCCACAAGCCTAAACGGAAGCAGTTTAAACTTCTCATTATGTGACGTGGCTCTTTATAAAATCTCCCATCTCCCTAATGGGATTCTAAATCACTATCGTAATTCATTAATATATATATATACGTTAAGGGTTAGAACCCCAGACCATGCATAATACTAACACACGTATTATCAACGAAAATATACTCGCTCAACGTTGACGTCATGAAATGATAGACCAGTTTTCCAGAAATAGAGAAACGAGACTTGTTATGGCTCCGCATCACAGTTCTGAAGGCGTCGACTCTGAAGATTCCGTATAGATTGGTCTTCTTCGACTTACCGTAAACGCAATCTCCGCATTCTCCAGCGAACAAAGGAATCACATGATCTCCTTCCTTGAGATCTGTTACGCCTGCTTCCCACACTCTCCACAATCCCTGCAGCCTCGTGGCCAAATATGCGTGGGTCTTCATTGCTATCGAGCATCCCTTTATCCACTTAACAACATCGTTTGAAAATCGCCACAAGCATACAAGATAATACTTCCGACTCTATAAACGTCGGCAATTGCATGCACTTTCCAACTGTTTCTGATTCGGTTACATTGGCCACAGTTTCGATCTGATTCTGAAATCAGAAATCGGCATTTCAACGTGCGCTCCCATTTTACTGCGTTACGATGTGGAATGGTTCTCTACGCCACACTCTATAACAGATTTATCACGCAGTTCATATAAATTCCGGCATCAACAGACAATCACATATAATCGCCATCAATTTTCTAAGTGATGGATGACCAATCAAGCTCAAAACACAGGATTTCAACAATAAATTCAAACTGTAAAAACTCATAACTCAATAGACAGAAAATCGAAATAATATATAGTTTTGATTATATACAAAAGACCACTGATCTAAGGCGTTGCAGCCTTAGCCAACAACTCTACACAGGCTACATTGTATTCTTACTAGCGGGCCCCTATCTCATGCACACAAACATATTTATAAAGCATTTACAAAGGCGTGAATCAGTTACAAAAATCTCTCAAAAATACATGCACGTAGATAACGATCCATCAAATCCTCTTTAAATCTGTTTTAGAGCAGATTTTCCTCCTGTTTTCCAGCTTAATTGTCCACGTCTTCATCGCTCCTCTTGGATTCCTTTTTAAATTAGAAAAGGGTCAGATGCTCCTGCATCAGACTCCCGAGGTAAAAAAAAAAATTTATGACCTCCTGGTCATATGCTTCCCCTGGTCCTCAGCAATTCTACCCACTGTATCTCTTCAGTGGAACTGCCTTCATGATCTTCTGTGAGCTGCAACCAACCGTTGTAGTAACAGTCTCCTTTTGTTACACGATACCTCACCAAGCCCTCCGCACTCGGTCTTTTGGCATCCTTCTGGTTCTCTTCTCTGGAACCAATTGAGCACACCTTGCTCTAGGTTGCTGCAAATCTTCTCACCTTCCGCTACCGCCATCTGCACGACGGTAAGACCACAAACTCGCCAGCTTTAACACAACTGTACCTCCTGCTTCTTCTTCTCTCTGGAATCCTTCTCCTCGCAGGAAATTTTCCCTGCTCTGATACCACTTGATGAAAAGAGATCCTGGTGTAAGCCAAAATCCATTTCCACTTAAGAAAACTCAACCTGGGCCTGTAGGTTATGGCCCACAAGCCTAAACGGAAGCGGTTTAAACTTCTCATTATGTGACGTGGCTCTTTATAAAATCGCCCATCTCCCTAATGGGATTCTAAATCACTATCGTAATTCATTAATATATATATACGTTAAGGGTTAAAACCCCAGACCATGCATAATACTAACACACGTATTATCAACGACAGTATACTCGCTCAACGTTGACGTCATGAAATGATAGACTGGTTTCCAGAAATAGAGAAACGAGACTTGTTATGGCTCCGCATCACAGTTCTGAAGGCGTCGACTCTAAAGATTCCGTATAGATTGGTCTTCTTCGACTTACCGTAAACGCAATCTCCGCATTCTCCAGCGAACAAAGGAATCACATGATCTCCTTCCTTGAGATCTGTTACGCCTGCTCCCACGCTCTCCACAATCCCTGCAGCCTCGTGGCCAAATATGCGTGGGTCTTCATTGCTATCGAGCATCCCTTTATCCACTTAACAACATCGTTTGAAAATCGCCACAAGCATACAAGATAATACTTCCGACTCTATAAACGTCGGCAATTGCATGCACTTTCCAACTGTTTCTGATTCGGTTACATTGGCCACAGTTTCGATCTGATTCTGAAATCAGAAATCGGCATTTCAACGTGCGCTCCCATTTTACTGCGTTACGATGTGGAATGGTTCTCTGCGCCACACTCTATAACAGATTTATCACGCAGTTCATATAAATTCTGGCATCAACAGACAATCACATATAATCGCCATCAATTTTCTAAGTGATGGATGACCAATCAAGCTCAAAACACAGGATTTCAACAATAAATTCAAACTGTAAAAACTCATAACTCAATAGACAGAAAATCGAAATAATATATAGTTTTGATTATATACAAAAGACCACTGATCTAAGGCGTTGCAGCCTTAGCCAACAACTCTACGCAGGCTACATTGTATTCTTACTAGCGGGCCCCTATCTCATGCACACAAACATATTTATAAAGCATTTACAAAGGCATGAATCAGTTACAAAAATCTCTCAAAAATACATGCACGTAGATAACAATCCATCAAATCCTCTTTAAATCTATTTTAGAGCAGATTTTCCTCCTGTTTTCCAGCTTAATTGTCCACGTCTTCATCGCTCCTCTTGGATTCCTTTTTAAATTAGAAAAGGGTCAGATTCTCCTGCATCAGACTCCCGAGGTAAAAAAAAAAATTTATGACCTCCTGGTCATATGCTTCCCCTGGTCCTCAACAATTCTACCCACTATATCTCTTCAGTGGAACTGCCTTCATGATCTTCTGTGAGCTGCAACCAACCGCTGTAGTAACAGTCTCCTTTTTTTACACGATACCTCACCAATCCCTCCGCACTCGGTCTTTTGGCATCCTTCTGGTTCTCTTCTCTGAAACCAATTGAGCACACCTTGCTCTAGGTTGCTGCAAATCTTCTCACCTTCCGCTACCGCCATCTGCACGATGGTAAGACCACAAACTCACCAGCTTTAACACAACTGTACCTCCTGCTTCTTCTTCTCTCTGGAATCCCTCTCCTCGCATGAAATTTTCCCGCTCTGATACCACTTGATGAAAAGAGATCCTGGTGTAAGCCAAAATCCCTTTCCACTTAAGAAAACTCAACCTGGGCCTGTAGGTGAAGCGGTTTAAACTTCTCATTATGTGACGTGGCTCTTTATAAAATCGCCCATCTCCCTAATGGGATTCTAAATCACTATCGTAATTCATTAATATATATATACGTTAAGGGTTAAAACCCCAGACCATGCATAATACTAACACACGTATTATCAACGACAGTATACTCGCTCAACGTTGACGTCATGAAATGATAGACCGGTTTTCCAGAAATAGAGAAACGAGACTTGTTATGGCTCCGCATCACAGTTCTGAAGGCGTCGACTCTAAAGATTCCGTATAGATTGGTCTTCTTCGACTTACCGTAAACGCAATCTCCGCATTCTCCAGCGAACAAAGGAATCACATGATCTCCTTCCTTGAGATCTGTTACGCCTGCTCCCACGCTCTCCACAATCCCTGCAGCCTCGTGGCCAAATATGCGTGGGTCTTCATTGCTATCGAGCATCCCTTTATCCACTTAACAACATCGTTTGAAAATCGCCACAAGCATACAAGATAATACTTCCGACTCTATAAACGTCGGCAATTGCATGCACTTTCCAACTGTTTCTGATTCGGTTACATTGGCCACAGTTTCGATCCGATTCTGAAATCAGAAATCGGCATTTCAACGTGCGCTCCCATTTTACTGCGTTACGATGTGGAATGGTTCTCTGCGCCACACTCTATAACAGATTTATCACGCAGTTCATATAAATTCCGGCATCAACAGACAATCACATATAATCGCCATCAATTTTCTAAGTGATGGATGACCAATCAAGCTCAAAACACAGGATTTCAACAATAAATTCAAACTGTAAAAACTCATAACTCAATAGACAGAAAATCGAAATAATATATAGTTTTGATTATATACAAAAGACCACTGATCTAAGGCGTTGCAGCCTTAGCCAACAACTCTACGCAGGCTACATTGTATTCTTACTAGCGGCCCCTATCTCATGCACACAAACATATTTATAAAGCATTTACAAAGGCATGAATCAGTTACAAAAATCTCTCAAAAATACATGCACGTAGATAACAATCCATCAAATCCTCTTTAAATCTATTTTAGAGCAGATTTTCCTCCTGTTTTCCAGCTTAATTGTCCACGTCTTCATCGCTCCTCTTGGATTCCTTTTTAAATTAGAAAAGGGTCAGATTCTCCTGCATCAGACTCCCGAGGTAAAAAAAAAAAATTATGACCTCCTGGTCATATGCTTCCCCTGGTCCTCAGCAATTCTACCCACTATATCTCTTCAGTGGAACTGCCTTCATGATCTTCTGTGAGCTGCAACCAACCGCTGTAGTAACAGTCTCCTTTTTTTACACGATACCTCACCAATCCCTCCGCACTCGGTCTTTTGGCATCCTTCTGGTTCTCTTCTCTGAAACCAATTGAGCACACCTTGCTCTAGGTTGCTGCAAATCTTCTCACCTTCCGCTACCGCCATCTGCACGATGGTAAGACCACAAACTCACCAGCTTTAACACAACTGTACCTCCTGCTTCTTCTTCTCTCTGGAATCCCTCTCCTCGCATGAAATTTTCCCGGCTCTGATACCACTTGATGAAAAGAGATCCTGGTGTAAGCCAAAATCCATTTCCACTTAAGAAAACTCAACCTGGGCCTGTAGGTTATGGCCCACAAGCCTAAACAGAAGCGGTTTAAACTTCTCATTATGTGACGTGGCTCTTTATAAAATCGCCCATCTCCCTAATGGGATTCTAAATCACTATCGTAATTCATTAATATATATATACGTTAAGGGTTAAAACCCCAGACCATGCATAATACTAACACACGTATTATCAACGACAGTATACTCGCTCAACGTTGACGTCATGAAATGATAGACCGGTTTTCCAGAAATAGAGAAACGAGACTTGTTATGGCTCCGCATCACAGTTCTGAAGGCGTCGACTCTGAAGATTCCGTATAGATTGGTCTTCTTCGACTTACCGTAAACGCAATCTCCGCATTCTCCAGCGAACAAAGGAATCACATGATCTCCTTCCTTGAGATCTGTTACGCCTGCTCCCACGCTCTCCACAATCCCTGCAGCCTCGTGGCCAAATATGCGTGGGTCTTCATTGCTATCGAGCATCCCTTTATCCACTTAACAACATCGTTTGAAAATTGCCACAAGAATACAAGATAATACTTCCGACTCTATAAACGTCAGCAATTGCATGTACTTTCCAACTGTTTCTGATTCGGTTACATTGGCCACAGTTTCGATCCGATTCTGAAATCAGAAATCAGCATTTCAACGTGCACTCCCATTTTACTGCGTTACGATGTGGAATGGTTCTCTGCGCCACACTCTATAACAGATTTATCACGCAGTTCATATAAATTCCGGCATCAACAGACAATCACATATAATCGCCATCAATTTTCTAAGTGATGGATGACCAATCAAGCTCACAACACAGGATTTCAACCATAAATTCAAACTGTAAAAACTCATAACTCAATAGACAGAAAATCGACATAATATATAGTTTTGATTATATACAAAAGACCACTGATCTAAGGCGTTGCAGCCTTAGCCAACAACTCTACACAGGCTACATTGTATTCTTACTAGTGCGCCCCTATCTCATGCACACAAACATATTTATAAAGCATTTACAAAGGCGTGAATCAGTTACAAAAATCTCTCAAAAATACATGCACGTAGATAACAATCCATCAAATCCTCTTTAAATATGTTTTAGAGAAGATTTTCCTCCTGTTTTCCAGCTTAACTGTCCACGTCTTCATCGCTCCTCTTGGATTCCTTTTTAAATTAGAAAAGGGTCAGATGCTCCTGCATCAGAGATTCTTTAATTGTCACAAGATGGGACATTATGCGACAAATTTCCCATCAAAGAAGTCCAAGAAGGGATCCTCGGAAGGATCGGAAGGTGAGCCATTAGCCTTTCAGTTCAAAATGGACTTTACCCTCATCACATGCATTGTGTCATTAATGATGGGTTGTGTTTGGTATCTTGATAGTGGAACCCCATTCCACATGACTAGTGATAAAATTTTATTCAGTACCTTGGAGGAGAAAGACCTCAAGATGCACATAGAGATGGATGATGATGCAAAGTATAGTGTTTTAGGAGTGGGTACGGTTGCTTTTCAGAGGGAGCATGGAGCTTCTATCACCTTGATAGATGTGAAGTATGTGCCTGGACTGAAGAAGAACTTGGTATTGGTCATGATGTTAGAGGACAAAGGCTATGATGTTTTCTTCAGTAAAGGACAGGGGTTCCTAAGACACATAGCAACGGGTCAGAACAAGAGGATAGGGATTCAGGTGAAGAATCTTTATAAACTAAAGGTAGATGATTGTGAAACATTGAGAACGAAAGTAGAATTGGTGCAAAGCCAAGACATTGGTGAGTTGTGGCATAGACGGTTGGGCCATTTGCATCATGGGGCTTTGGAGATAATCCAACAGATATCTACAAGAATTCCCAAAGGAAAACTCGAGCAAGTTGACACGTGCAAAGGTTGTACCTTCAGAAAGTACACCAGGTTTTCCTTTCATGATCGAGACAATAGAGCGAAGGCTATGTTAGAGCGAGTTCATACTGATGTGTCTGGACCCTTCTCTACAACACCCATAGCGAAGCAAAGGTATTATGTGATTTTCATTGATGACTATTCTCGTAAATGCTAGATTTATTTCATACAGAAGAAGGACCAAACTTTCACAAAGTTTTGTGATTTCAAAGCTTTTGTCGAGAAAGAGTCAGGGAAGAATATCAAGGCCTTGAGAAACGACAATATTGGATAATATGTCTCTCAAGATTTTAAGGACTTCTATGCAGCAGAAGGAATTAAACGAGAGTTGACAACACCTCATAACCCACAATAGAATGGGGTGGCCAAGAGGAATAATGAAACTATTGTAGGGGCATCACAAGAAATGTTGCATAACCAAGGCCTACCACTTCACTTGTTGGATAAGGCATGCAACACATGAATAT
Organism: Pinus tabuliformis; assembly: GCA_031772625.1. Classification (NCBI taxonomy): domain Eukaryota; kingdom Viridiplantae; phylum Streptophyta; class Pinopsida; order Pinales; family Pinaceae; genus Pinus; species Pinus tabuliformis. Next base: position 1,440,978,668 of record CM062820.1, read on the forward strand.
ATTTGCAGAATAGAAGCCCACATTGCATACTTGGGATGAAGACACCAAAGGAAGCTTTCTTTGGTAAGAGACCAGATGTCAATCACTTCAATATCTTTGGCTCATAGGTATATTTCCACGTGACAAAGGATGCGCGGAAGAATCTTGAGCTGACAACAGAGTTGGTGATACTTGTGGGGTACACTGATACACCTCACAACTATTCGGTGTACTTGCCTACCAGTTGGAGGACAGTGGGTCACAGAGATCTCGAGTTTGATGAGGAGAAAGCCATGCGAGTTTACCTTGAGAGGGAGCTCCAACTATAGGCTATGGAGGAACTATTGGTTCCGAAGGACGAGGAGCCTCAGACTGATGCAGAGCAGCCACATGGAGAGGTTCCAGGAGTGGAGACATCCACTCAAGTAGCGTCTTGCAGAGATGGAAGGAAGCGGACAAGAGAAGCTAGCAGATTGTTGGAGGATGCAAGAGAGAATGTGGGAGCACCTTTTTCTCAGCACAGACAGAGGAGGTCACCTGAGAGGTACACTAGATACATGGCCCTTGTTGGGGAATGTGTTGAGACTGAGCCATCTTCCTTTGAGGAAGCAATGCAGCAGCCGATTTGGCTTGATGCTATGGTGGAGGAGTATGACTCCATAGTTCGTAACAGTGTTTGGGATGAGGTTCCGAGACTGGAGAACAAGTTAATTGTGAGTTCCTGTTGGCTTTACAAGGTAAATCAAGCTATTGATGATGGGAGGATCATGTTGTTGCAGTCTATTTCAACAGAGGAGCAAGATGCTGACATTTTGACAAATGCATTGTCAAAGTGTAGATTCGAGTTCCATAGAGAAAAGATTGGGGTGTCAGATAATCCCTTTATTGTTGAGAGGGATTGCTGAAATGTGGCAACAAGATTATTCCAATTTAATTTGTCCTTGAATTAAATTTTGAATTAAAATCTAATTTAGTCTTAAAAGCTACTTGGAAAAAATTAATTTATTTATTTTGAATTAATTTGTTGGAGAAATTCAAGATAGAAGTCTTTTTGAATTCATGCAAGAGTTATCGCTTAAATTAAGGAGATAAGTTTGAGTTATATTTGAGTTGTAACTAGTTAACTCAGTTTACTGAGTTAAGTCCAATTAAATTAGTTCCAAACTGTTTGAGGAACTAATGGTCAGTTAATAGTTAGTTGATGCATGCACGCACTCAACTAGTGTACTCCAGTTAACTGAACATTCCCTCATGAGAAACTCATGCATATCTATTCTGAGAAAGACCCAGTTAAGTTAAATGTCACAGACAGTGTACTATCAGTTGCATGTGTTTTCCTATCAATAAAACTCATGCATGTAGTAAGGAATCATTCCTTGAGGATTGCGTAGTTCTGACAGTGTGTGAGAGTGATCATCCACTGGGCAGAAGAGGTTTTCCACTTGGTTGAAGGAGAATCATCCCAGAGGAACAACACAAGGAAATAGGAGCTTGGAGGACAGAGAGGAAGGCTTGAGAGAATCCAATAGGATATTTTCCTCGAAGGGGACATAACCACATGTTTATCAACAAACTTTTATGTAGTCCTTTTGAATTGAATATATGTAGCAGTCTAGCTATGTTGGATGGCCTGAAGATGTAGCCCAGGAGAGGTGAAATCCGTCAACAAATCCCTTTTTTTTCTCTTCATGTATTCATGCATGAGATATATGATTTTGTGTTTCTTATGCTTAAGTTTACATGTGAAAATAGACTGATAACATGAAGAGACCATTTGGAAAACATGTTTTGTGTTAACATCCATTTTTCCTTATAAAGAGTCGAAGAATTGTCCTGGTATTTAGAGAAGAGGAAACTAATCGCCTCCTCCATTTTTAGATCACACTTAGTTGGTAATGTAAGGAGGATCAATCTCATATATGATTTGAAATATGAGTATGAATAAATCCTTTGCTAATATTCCCTATGCCCCTCTAAAACTCAAATATCACAACACCCTCGAGTGGAAGTAAAATGCAAACTTATCCTATGGGGTCCTATTCCAATACATTCCTAGGAATTCATATTGGGCAAAGATCCCATATGATAGAAATGTAGACATGTAGAAATTTGTTGCTTGGTTTGACCTTAGAGATTCTTTGGCCTACCCAACATGATGATGCAAACTCGGAAGACAATATAGCTACTCAATTGAGAACTTTGTCATGGGTAACTACCATGTTGAGCACATATATCCATTTATCTTCAAATATTTCAGTGTTATTTCTCTCATGTAACCTACAATATATAGCCATGAGATATTGATACACATATTTGAGAATCTTGGTCGGGTAAATTGCAGATGGGAAGTGCTCGAACATAGTAGACTCTCAACACCAAGATTTAATGATGTCACTTGTGTTGATATCAACCCATCTAGTGTAAAATATTTTGTTAGATTATTCTATGGGATATTTCATCTTGTAATATGTCGACATTTCCTCTCCATAATATGTGACATGCTGACCACAAATTTCACTATGAAGCACCCGATTCGAATCATCCTTGAGTGTAATAATCCATTCAATCACTTATGAACAAGAAATCACTAGGAACTTCTAAATCTTCCATGTCCTTAAAGAATTTTTTCTACATGAAAGTGTCTTTGATGTCCCTCAATGGACATTTATATGAACCAATTTGTATCTCCAAACATGGGAATGGTAAGATTTCTGAATTCTACTACTTCTTCAGTGCTTTCTTTTGAATCTTCTTTGGGGGTAACTTGACGTTTAGTGGGAGGCATCGTTCCAACAATTGATGAAATAATAACAATACTAGTAGGTTGAACACTCTTATGTGGAAGCACACTCATGGAGATAATGATTAAATTTATGAAATCCTCTATCTATTATAAGAAGAATATTAGAAAATCATATTCACAGAACCATCAAATTTAACTCAGAACATAAGCCTATGATCGATGGGACATAGCTACTTATACAGACAAGAAATATTTATAAAACAAAGGAGGGAACACTCTCAAAGAATGAATACATTTCCAGGCTCATTCGAGGCTTTGATATGTTCTCACATTATCAAGCAAGAGGGAGAGATAATCAAGGGAATAGGGGGCACTGAAGAAGAATGAAGGAAAATCATTCGGGCGTTCAATGTGCGCTCATGTCCTTAAGGAGACTAAGAGGGTGCAAGGGAGCACCCTTAAGAGATAAAAGGGTCAAGCATCTGGACTTGAGGCCTTGAGGGTGTGCTCATGCACTCATGAGGACAAGAAGGGCATAAGAGTGCATGCTGAAGATATGAAGGGGAGAAAATTCAAGCCTTTAGGGTGCACCCATGCACTCAAGGAGGGTAGAGTTCTTCCTGATGGAGTGAGCTCTTAAGGAATACTTTTCATTTTGGATCTCCATTTTTGAGATAGTCCGGCTTCTGCTTCCAGAAGATAGTTATGTCTTTGGATGTCTGAAGCACAAGTTTTTCAGCAAGGTATAATAATAAAAAATGGTAAGATAAAATATGTAAATTTTTTATGGATTTTGTTGCAATGATGAATACCATATGAAGAGCTGAAGAATATGTAGAGTCCCTTTATGTGACAATAGTTTGACACTTGTAGAAGTAAGAATGAACTAAAACACCATTAAATAAACTAAAAATAAGTGAAATGTCACCAAGGAAAACAATATTGACAACAAAAATATTAGAACAACTAATATAATTGACATGCAAAACTTATGTGGAATGAATATTGGCAAAGATATTCTTGATCCAGAGATTTCAGCCCAACACAGATGAGAATGGTTATGAGAAAGAATGATTAACTAGGTTTATTATAAAAAGATTACATGCATTTATTCCATTCCATGCATGCTCGCCACTTATCGACAAGTGAATGAGTTAGTTAAGCGAGGTGAAGTGGTATACTATTTTCTAGGAGTGTGCCCACATGAAACAAGAAAGTACATGCATGCATTTTGAGAGGGTGGATGTCTTCATGCCAAAGGAGTGCACTCAAGGATGGTGCACAAGTTGAGCATGAAGGAATATGCTCCAAGGAGGGCACAATTGTTCAGCTCGAAGGAGTGCAGTAAAAAAGAGAGAAACTCTTTGTGATATTGAAGTGTGATTTTGCCTTAAAAATGATTTTATTTCTTTTGTTTCTGCTTTTATGTTCTTTTGTTCGGTGAATAAGCTAGCTAGTTTCCAAGTCAAAAAACGATATAACTTCATAAACCCTTGGAAAAGATAACAAAAGAGCTTCTAAAGGTAAGGTGATGAGTGTTAGAAAACATTGACTTAGTGTTGTCACGTTGTTTGATTTTTCATTCTTATGTTTTCTCTAAGTGTCACATAAGCTCTAAAATTGAGTTAGGAAAAAAAAAATTTGTGGGGTCATTGTCGTAGCGATAACACTTTGTGACACACTAGGAGAACACAAACTCCTCTATTTTGGTTTCATTTATAAATGAATTCTCAAATTTCTAGGATGTATCTATTCAATTAGTGAGTTACCTCAGCTCCCCAATCTATTGGGTTGATGTGCCTCAGTATCAAAAGAAGCTTCTTGAGACTTCGAAGGCTACCAACGTTAATTATCAACATGGGGTTCATATAAACTTAAGAGGTGATGCTATATGAATAGTAGTTCAAGTTCTACTCATGCAACCTTCAAGAAATTGGATAGATCAAGACATACAAAGATCACTATTTTAGCGAGCCCAAGGAGGGGAATTGAACGAAAAAGAAAATTCTACTTTAACTATAGGAATGGAAACAATTTCTCTACTTGGAGAAATGGAAAGTTTCATTCGTCAAATGTAAAGTTTTAACACTAGTTGTAGGAATGTTGAGGTTATGCTAGTTTCATAAATGAAAAATACTTGTCTATTTGCATAATGTAAACCTTGTGATACTTGAAAAAATGTGAATCATTAGCCTAATTACAAAATGTGAAAAGATGCTTTGAAAAGAAACTAATCGTATGCAATAACAACACTTTGTAATTTAAATAATAAGAGAATTAATTCAACAAATAAATATAATCTACATTGCATGGGAAAATCACCCTCTTAATCACTATGTTCAAAGGGATTTGGCTAGAGTAATAGAACTCATTCATTTCATAATAGAATCATCATTATCAATCAATTTAGATTTTTTTCACCTAATCCTAATTGCAAAATTGTGCTTGCAGTGAGAGCAAGATAGGTTCAAAGTTGCATTGGGTCATTCTCAATGAGGGATTCAGTGCCTAGGGTTATTATTCAATCCTAAGTGACAAAAACCAAGATTTTAGAGAAAATATGGTCATTTTTAGGGACTACTATAAGATTACCATAGGATGATACAAGATTGGTACATGATGGTACAAGATTTCCCTATTTTGCTATAGAATTCATTCTTCGAGAATCTATGGAATTATGTAGTGTGTAGTAAAGGATGGCCCCAACTACACCTTGCATAGTTCCCAAAGCCAGACTATCACCTTGGCCACTAAGACTACAGAATGTGCAGTCTTTCCCAGACCACTACCCATGTGAAACTACAAGTTATGTAGTTTGAACTCACGGGATTCAACCTTGATTACCGGGATTGCATAGCATGCAGTTCCCATAGGCAGTCACTCCCTCTTGTCAATGAGAATTTCACAAACCTCCAGATCAGAATGGTTGAACATGCCTTGAAATTAGATTCGCTAAAGACTGATTTTTTCTTTCCATGAGTGTCTTTTATTTCCCATACGTACAACATCTTTTGAAAACCTATCCAACAGTAACTATTACAATGGAACCTAAGAGAACTTATTGCAAAGAAACCACTAAAAGAACTATTTGGGAAGCAATTGAGAAAGCACCAGTAGAATTGCTATTGTATGCAGACACTCAACTATTTATAGAAAAGGGATCATCGCTGACATGGAAGCAGGTTAAAGATTATTTTTCAAAGGACTTTGTCAGAGACGTAGAGGACTGACAGGTGTATCTCAGCAGCCAGAAATGGGGACTATACAAGGTTGCATGCAGGTATCCAACCATCCCATGTGCAGATGTCATTAGCTTAACTGCCTCACACATTGATGAGAAGACGATGACATTGAGCAGTTGTAGTGGAAAAAATATTGCCACCTTCAAGGCATAAACTACTAGCACATGTGTCACTTTCCTGAGCTAGTAGAACACATGAACTTGTTGAAAATAATACTGAGAGGGGGGGGTGAATCAGTATTATCAAGCAATTTACCAAATCTTCCTTATTTGATCTTTTGAATTATTCTTGCATATCAGTACCATAAAACAATGAGCATGAATAAAGAAAATAGACAGTCACACCAAAGAACACAAGATGTAAGGTGGAAACCCAATGCGGGAGAAAACCACCTGCTGCAATATGTCTCTATCTTCTTTCAAGAAATTCTTTTTACAATGATTTTGTACTGGTGCAGTCCTTTACCAGCACGTAGGCTGCAACCTGCAGAGAGCTACAACTCTCTCTCGTTTTCCAGTTTCTCCTGGAAGGGAGCTACAACCCCCTACTTCTTTTCATGAAGAATCAAATGATCAACAAGTATATAACAGATACAGTCCACTACAGATATCAGATCAGTAATTACAGAAATAACCCAGAACACCTTATGAACAGAAATATACAGTCAACAGATCATCTTAAGACAGGGACGCATATTTTCTTTCTGTGACCTGCGACTGGACGCAGTCTACCTTCCACTATTCTGCGTGCCGACGCACTGTTCCTCTATGCTTTGCTGCGACCGGCGCACTCAGAAACACTATCGCGCTGCGTCTTTTGCTTCAGAGACGCACCCAATAACACAGTCGCGCCGCGTCCTTTGCCTCAGAGACGCACCTGAGCCTTTACTGTACTGCGTCCCGGCGCACTTTCCCTTCACTGAACCTGCGTCCCTTCAGATATAAAAGATATGAGGACTTCAGAACCAACCCAAACACTCAGATCCACAGATCTGATCATGCGGCATAGAGATCACAGTCCATTAGAAGATTCGCCTTCATAGATCTGGACTAGATCTCACCAAAAGATATTCAACCAAGATGATGCCTAATCCAAATGAACTCCTTTGCTTTATATAGGCAAGCTTCTCCCCAAAACATGGAACAAAACCACGAGCCGACACCATAGAAACACAAAACCGTCGGCTAGATACCACACAAGAAACCCCCACATGCTTTTCTCTGCCTTGAAATGTGTGCACTGGGCGGACGCACCTCCTGAACGGCTGGCCTGCGTCCCTGGACGCGGGTTCTGTATGGTATACCTGCGGGGACGCACTTGCTGAACATATTTCTTGCGTCCTTCTTGATTTATCACCTGAATGGGTTTGCCATCAAGGACAACACCTGAATCATAATGCCAACAATCTCCCCCTTTGGACTTGATGGCAACCACATAATCTTCAGCTTCATTCTCCCCCTTTGACATCAAGGGCAAAGGGTATGCTCCCCCTATGCTCATGCATCTCCAGATCTGTAACCAGAAATCCATCATGAAGGAGATAGAGACATATTGCAGCTATTTCCAAGATCTCCTTCTCCATAATGCCAACAATGCATTATGTGCTCCCCCTGAGCCTATACCACCAATAGGAAGATGATCAACAGTAAGATGATGCATCAACAACCCCCAGCTTTTGCCTGAGGTATTCAAAAGTGTCCCTGGGCAACGGTTTGGTGAAAATATCAGCAACTTGTTCCTTAGAAGGAACATACTCCAACTTGACCTTCTGTTCAAGTACTTGTTCCCGGAGAAAATGGTACTTGATTGGTATGTGCTTGGTTTTTGAATGCATAACCGGATTCTTTGAGATGCTGATTGCACTTGTGTTGTCACATAAGATAGGGATTGGAGGAGTACAAGTGATTTGATAATCCTGCAAATTCTGCATCATCCAAAGGAGTTGGGTGCAACAAGATGCAGCAGCAACATATTCTGCTTCAGCTGTAGACAAGGCAATTGAACTCTGTTTCTTGCTGAACCAAGAGACCAGTCTGGGACCCATAAAGAACGCACCACCACTTGTGCTTTTCCTGTCATCCACGCTTCCGGCCCAATCTGCATCTGTATAGGCATGAAGAGTAAGATCTGTATCTCTAGGATACCATAAGCCATAATTTTGAGTCCCTTGAAGATATTTGAAAATTCTCTTCACTGCTTGAAGATGAGTCTCCTTCGGATTTGCCTGAAATCTTCCAACTATTCCAACTGCATGCATGATGTCTGGTCGGGTACCTGTCAAATATAGTAAACTTCCAATCATAGATCTGTAGGTTGGTTGATGTACTGCTGCAGATTCATCATTTGCACTGAGACTACATCCTGTGACCATGGGTGTACATACTGGTTTTGCATCTTCCATGCCATATTTCTTCAAAATCTGCTTGAGATACTTGGTTTGAGATAAAAAGATTCCTCCTTCCTTCTGTTGGATTTGCAAACCAAGGAAATATGTCAGTTCTCCTAGCAAGGACATTTCAAATTCTTTCTGCATGACTGAGGCAAAGCTTTGACTCATAGCTTCTTCATTGCTGCCAAAAATAATGTCATCTACATACACAACAAGTATTAGCAATTTGTCATTTTCAACTTTTATATACAGATTGCTATCTGCTGAACCTTTTAAGAAACCTTGTTGATGAAGATATTTGTCCAACCGGTAGTACCAAGCCCTTGGAGCTTGTTTGAGACCATAGAGAGCCTTTTTCAATCGACATACAAGATTTGGATCATTTCCAAGAATGAACCCATCTGGCTGTTCAATGTATACTTCTTCTTCCAGGTCTCCATTCAAAAAGGCTGATTTCACATCCATTTGAAATACTTTGAAGTTCTGAAAACTTGAGAGAGCAAGGAACATTCGGATGGCCTCAAGTCTTGCAACAGGAGCAAAAGTTTCATCAAAGTCTATTCCTTCTTGCTGCGCATACCCTTTACAGACGAGTCTGGCTTTGTTTCTAATTACTTCTCCATTTTCATTCAATTTATTTTTGAAGACCCATTTTGTTCCAATAACATTCTTATCTTTTGGTCTAGGAACCAGCTCCCAAGTGTTGTTCTTTTCGATTTGCTCAAGTTCTTCATCCATTGCTTTCACCCAACATTCATCTTTGCATGCCTCTTTCACATTTTGTGGTTCGGTGGAGGAAAGTAATGCCAAATAGCTTGAAGCTTCTGCAACTGTTCTTCTAGTTTGTATACCTGCTTCTTTTTGTCCCATGATCTGAGATTCTGGATGGTTCTTCTGAACATATCTGGATGGAGTCTTTTCTTCTATTCTTGTCCGTTCTTCTGCTTCTTCGTGAGGTTCTTCTTGAGATTCTTCTTGAGGTTCTTCTTCTTCATCATTCTGTCTTTGAGGGTAGCTCTCATCTTCTTCGATGTCTTCACGATGTATTTGCCTAGGAATATATCCCTTTTCATCAACCACTACATCAATGCTGTCAACAATTCTGCCAAGTCTTTTATTGTAGCATTTGTATGCTTTGCTATGTGGAGAATAGCCAAGAAGAATGCCTTCATCTGCTCTAGGATCAAGTTTGCCAAGCTGCTCCTCAGTATTCTTGATATAGCATTTGCTCCCAAATATTTTGAAGTGCTTTACCGAAGGAGTTTTACCACTCCAGAGCTCATGAGGGGTTTGAGTGCTGTTCACCCGGACATTTGTTTTGTTGAGAATAATAACCGCAGTATGTGCAGCCTCACCCCAGAAGGTTGCGGGGGTTCCTGATTCATCAAGCATAGCACGAGCCATTTGTTGGATTGTTCTGTTCATTCTTTCAACAACTCCATTTTGCTGAGGCGTTCTAGCTGTAGAGAATTCTCTCCTTATCCCATGTTCATCACAGAAATCGAAAAATTCATTTGAAGTAAATTCCCCACCTCTGTCAGATCTGAGGCACTTAATTTTGTGACCTGATTCATTTTCAGCCAAGGCTTTGAAGGTTTTGAATTTTTCGAATGCTTCATCTTTGTGCTTCATAAGACCTAACCAAACAAACCTGGAGAAATCGTCAATAAATAATATCAAGTATTCCTCTCCTCTAGGTGTTCTTTTTCTGAAAGGTCCACATACATCTGTATGTACTAGCTCAAGAGGCATGCTGGCTGATCCTTCTTTCTCTGGAAAGTTAGTTCTGGTTTGTTTTCCAAACTGACATGATCTGCATATGGTGTTGTCAGGAATTTTGATATCTGGAAGATCGCGAACTGCCTGATATTTGCAAGCTTTCCTTATTTGTGAGAAGCTTAGATGTCCCAACCTTCGATGCCATAACCAGTGCTCTTCATTCTTGCTTAGATAGCATTGTTGTTGTCCTTCATCAAATATGTATAGATTATTTGGAGTTCTCTTTCCTTTGAGAACTGTTTTACCTGTATCAAGATCACGAACAAGGCATCCATTTGATCTGAATATAACCTCGGTTCTTTGATCACACATCTGGCTGACACTTAGTAGATTATGCTTCAATCCATCAACAAACAAAACATTTCCAGCCTTAACATCTTCTTTTAAAGGAGCAATACCTTTTCCTTTTATAGTTGCAGGAGTATCATTTCCAAAAGAGACTTTCTTTCCCTTTTCTAAATTAGAATAAGACTCAAGTTTTTCTTTATCACCTGTCATATGCTTCGAACATCCACTGTCAATGTACCATAGATTTTCTTGTCCTTCTGCATAAAATGCTATCCCACATCTTTCTGTTTGAGGTTCCTTTATTCTCCATGTTTTGGCGCCTGAGGCTTGTTCCTTTTTCTGCTCTTGTACCTTTCTTTCCGGAAACCTGCTTCTGCATTCAAAGTCTTTATGTCCAAAATTATTGCAAATAGAACATTCAACTTCATTTTCAAGAGCTGAAAAGTTGTTATAGGTCCTTTTTGTAATCCCTGTCATACTTCTTTGTTTTTGAGTTTCCCTAGTCATGATTGTTTTATACGCAACACATTGAGCTGCTTTGTGACCAAAGTTATGGCAAGAAAAGCATTGTCCATTGAAGAAGCTTCTACGATTATTGGATCTACCAGCCAACTGATTGTAATTTCTATTTTCATCTATTCTTGAACCAAATTGAGAAGATTTTACCTGTGGCTGGTTGTGGCTTTTGTTCACCCTTAAGCTGGATTGCCCCTGATAGTTTCTGCTTGACATTTGTCCCTGCTTTACCTGATGATCTTCCTTATGCTCTTGCTCATTTCTTCTTGCTGCATCAAGATAACTTTTTGAAGTGGATGCTTGAGAAGTTTCTCCATTATAGCCCAAACCTGTCTTATTTAGTGGAGACCGCTGCACACTGATAATCTCATCCAAAGTTTCAGATCCTTTGACAAACTTGAGATTAATAGTTTTTGTTTTCTCAATTTCTTTTCTAAGACCAACAATTTCACCTTCTAATTTTTCAAGATGTTTTTCCTTTTCATCAATTTGGAATTGTAGAGTATCAATAATCATGTTCTTTTCTTCTATGCATCTCTTGAGTCTAGTAATTTCATCATAAAGGTTATCCACATCTACAGCATCCTCATAATCATCATCTTCAAATGCCATTAACAACCTATATTTATTACCTTGTTCATCTTCATCACTGTTTGATAAGCCATCACTATCTTCATGGGTGTAGTAGCTTTTCTTGCTTTGTTTCTTGTTCCATCTAACTGGTTCCTTTCCTTTATCCTTATAAGAGCATTTTGCAGCATAATGACCTACTCTTCCACAAGCAAAGCATTTGAAAGGTAGCTTACCTCTGAACCTTCCAGAACCTCTTTGAAGATTTCTGACAAAATTTGATTCTTCTTCCTCTTCTTCTGGATCATGGCTTGCTTCATAGTAATCTTCTTTGCCTGATGCTTTAAAAGCAGCCTCCCTTCTATCTGATGGTCCTCCCTTTCTCATTTCATAAGCAGTTAGAATTCCATGTAGCTGAGACATAGTAAGAACACGGAGATTTTCTTTTTCTTCTATTGCAGATACTTGGATTCAAACTTGGGGGATAATGATCTTAGAATCTTTTGAACTACTAGAGACTCCTTTACTTCTTCACCCAAATTTTTCATACAATTTACAATCTCATCTACCCGAAGAAAATAATTAGCCACACTTTCATCATTATACATCTTGAGAGTCTCATATTGAATTCTGAGAGTTTGAAGTTTGGCTTGTTTTACCTGTTCATCTCCTTCATAGCTTGTGATCATTTTGTCCCATATTTCTTTTGCTGATTTGAAGTGCATTACCTTCATGAATTCTGTTTGGGATATACTTCCTAATAGAGTACTGACTGCTTTTGCATTTGTTTCATACTTCTTTTTCTCAGCTGGATCTGTAGGAGTAGCTGAAGGAAAAGCATAGCCTGTTTCTACAATGTCCCAAACTTCAGTACCAAGAGATTGAAGATATGCAGTAACTCTTACCTTCCAATAATTGAAGTTTGTCCCATCAAAAACTGGTGGCCTGATTGATGCTTCTCTCTCGTAGTTGCTCATGATGAACGATCTACCTTCAAGCGATCAAGCTTTTCTGAAGGACCTGCTCTGATACCAATTGTTGAAAATAATACTGAGAGGGGGGGGGTGAATCAGTATTATCAAGCAATTTACCAAATCTTCCTTATTTGATCTTTTGAATTATTCTTGCATATCAGTACCATAAAACAATGAGCATGAATAAAGAAAATAGACAGTCACACCAAAGAACACAAGATGTAAGGTGGAAACCCAATGCGGGAGAAAACCACCTGCTGCAATATGTCTCTATCTTCTTTCAAGAAATTCTTTTTACAATGATTTTGTACTGGTGCAGTCCTTTACCAGCATGCAGGCTGCAACCTGCAGAGAGCTACAACTCTCTCTCGTTTTCCAGTTTCTCCTAGAAGGGAGCTACAACCCCCTACTTCTTTTCATGAAGAATCAAATGATCAACAAGTATATAACAGATACAGTCCACTACAGATATCAGATCAGTAATTACAGAAATAACCCAGAACACCTTATGAACAGAAATATACAGTCAACAGATCATCTTAAGACAGGGACGCATATTTTCTTTCTGTGACCTGCGACTGGACGCAGTCTACCTTCCACTGTTCTGCGTGCCGACGCACTGTTCCTCTATGCTTTGCTGCGACCGGCGCACTCAGAAACACTATCGCGCCGCGTCTTTTGCTTCAGAGACGCACCCAATAACACAGTCGCGCCGCGTCCTTTGCCTCAGAGACGCACCTGAGCCTTTACTGTACTGCGTCCCGGCGCACTTTCCCTTCACTGAACCTGCGTCCCTTCAGATATAAAAGATATGAGGACTTCAGAACCAACCCAAACACTCAGATCCACAGATCTGATCATGCGCCATAGAGATCACAGTCCATTAGAAGATTCGCCTTCATAGATCTGGACTAGATCTCACCAAAAGATATTCAACCAAGATGATGCCTAATCCAAATGAACTCCTTTGCTTTATATAGGCAAGCTTCTCCCCAAAACATGGAACAAAACCACGAGCCGACACCATAGAAACACAAAACCGTCGGCTAGATACCACACAAGAAACCCCCACATGCTTTTCTCTGCCTTGAAATGTGTGCGCTGGGCGGACGCACCTCCTGAACAGCTGGCCTGCGTCCCTGGACGCGGGTTCTGTATGGTATACCTGCGGGGACGCACTTGCTGAACATATTTCCTGCGTCCTTCTTGATTTATCACCTGAATGGGTTTGCCATCAAGGACAACACCTGAATCATAATGCCAACAGAACTTAATTTTATATGCCAGTTATTATACCTATTTCCCGTAGGCAATCCTTGGCTGCAAAAACCACTCCACGGAAACAACTCAACAAGCCTTTAGATTCAAGCTGGCCCTTGAACCAGAGGGGGATCCCTCAGCTGTTACCAGGCTTTGCTTAACATTTTTCACATATCACTGAAAAACAGCCTTTGAATCACAATGGCCAGATTTATGGTTTTAATTGGGGGTGGTTGGCAATCAATGGTAATCCCTACTCATGATTTAAAGGCTCTCTCATAGGATTCCTTTTGAAAGTGTCAGCTTCTACCCTTACATAATGACTTGGTTTCTATAAGAATTTGGCAAAAGAATGTAAGGAGATTCTTAATAATTGAGTAGCCATACTGATTACTTAACCATTGTGAAATGGAACCATATGCTAGCACTAATCTGAATACTCTTTCATACTAATAACTGAAAAATTCTAGATTTAAAACTGTTGAAGTGAAACTATTGACACTGTAAGTGGAAATAAGCACAAGATTGCTTAATTCATGGCTATGGAGTTAATTAGTTAATCCATCGGAAGTCATTGCACTCAACCAAACCAAAATTAATACTGCAATCTTGCAATATAACTAAAACAATTGTAGATCTACTGCATAATAAATCTGAAAGTAGCTAATCAATCCCACACCTCTATCTAACTGAACTAAATTTTTTTACATTGTTTGGTGTAATCTACTTTCGAATGTAACCAAGTTTGAAGTGGATTTATTGACAAACCATGTTGCCAGCACCTGAAAATCTAAAGAATATATACAATATGAACATAAACTCCAATGAAAAACCTATACTCGCATGTATCCTTTAGAAGCTGCATCCTCTATAGACATTTTAGATTTATGATCAAGGCTAAGAGGGAGAGACATATACTATTGATTGCAAGTATCAATAAACCTTGCATAGCAGTAAAGGCAGCTGTAATTTATAAACAAGAGCGGGATTGGTAATCCAGTGGAATTGCAATCCGACAAAGTGGAGTCGCCGGGTGAAAATAATGCAACCAATACAAATGCCTATTCCTTGTTCACCAGCAAGAAATAGATCTAAACTTTGTCATTTCCCAGAGAAAGATTTTTACTTTGCTTCCTCAGCAACAGCACCAAATGTTGGTGTTGTTTCTGTAGGCAGTCCTTGGCTGTAAAAACTACGCTAGGAAACCAACTCAGCCAGCCTTTAGGTTCAAGTTGGCCCTTGAACTAGAGGGGGCTCCTTCAGTTGTTACGAGGCTTTGTTTAACAATGTTCACCCATCACTGAACAACATCATTTGAATCACAATGGCCAGATTTACGGTTTTAATTATGGGTGGTTGGAAATCAATGGTAATCCCTACTCATGATTTAAAGGCTCTCTCATAGGTTTCCTTTTGAAAGTTTCATCTTCCAGCCTTATAGAACAACTTGATTTGTATAAGAATTTGGCAGAAGAATGTAAGGAGATTCCTAATAATTGAGTAGCTAGACTGATTACTTGAACACTAGGAAGATTTGGATGTGTGTAGAAGATTTCTACACCCCAACAAAACAGATTAAAAGCGAAAAAAAATGGCCAGACTGAAACTAATTCTAAGAGGACCTATTTCAGAGAAATAGCCTAATAAGCTAATCTCTTGTAATGGCTGTCAGAAAGCACGAAGAAAAGACCAGTTAAAGAGGAGTTATGATGAACAAACAATCCAATAAACAAATTTCTTTCCAAAGATAATTATTTTTCAGACCTTCCTGTAAACACTTTTATCATGTGCAGAAATAAGATATGAAAAATTGGAAAAACATACTCGAAACACAAAATTATGTCAAAAATAGAGCCATAAGGCTTTCATTAGAAATACTCCAACAAAAGATTTATTGCAGATTTAATAGTTTTGGCATAAAAATCCCACCCTTACTACTTCAATTGATGAAGCTTTTATACAGTTTATTACAAAATATCTTGATAAAAATATCAAGCGCTACTGCAAATATCTGAAAACTGTACTACAAAAATAGAACACAAATAAAGGTAAATAAAACTATTTGAAGAGTTCTGGTACTATCTTTGAGGATTTCTGTTGCTAATAAGAGCAATTCGAATTTGTTTACAACTCATATTTGATGAGGTGGCCTCCAAGTCACTAATTGTCTTTGAGCATTTTCCTCCTGAAATCCTGCAGAATAGGGTCCAGTGATGCCTTTATATATCTTAATCCGAGATAGTTTTGTAAAATTTGAGAGAGGTAATTGTAGAAGAATATGCTCTTGAGATAATACTCTCTTCATTTCCCCAAATTCAGCTCCAGATGTTCACAATACTTTCTTAAAAAAGATGTCTAAAAAGGAATTTACATAATCCAAATAATAGGATGTGAAGATGTACTTGTATCTTTGATTATGTAATAGCTGTGTAAAATATGTAGTAGGTTATTTTACTTTATCATCTTAGGAACATAAAACTCCTTTAGTTTCTCATGAATCATCTATTATTGGCCATAATCTATTTTGCAAAAATATGACTAAACAGGAAAAATTCAGGAACATATGTCTGCAAAGTTTCTTTAAAATATCCAAAACCATAAAAGATGTTACAAAACTGGGAGAGGTTTTTGTTAATAAGGATATTGGTAGAAGAAAACTCTTTCAGTTTCTGGAAATACATTCTCATGGGTTCGGAAACAATGTTTTAAATCAATGCGGTGTATAGGAAAAACATAGTTTCAATGACCATGAGACAGGCAATGGAATGCGAACATTGTGGCGCAACATGAAATTCACACGGTGAAGTTTTATTGGATGAAGAGAAGCAGATGAATGATGTGGTAGATGAAGCGGAATTAATGCAATGGATAGGAGAGTGGAGGTGGACGATGACGTAGGAGCGGCGGTAATGGAATAGATGTAAACCGCGTTCGGGAGTAAGTCAAAGTGGTAAATGGTTTCAGGATTTTAAGTCCCAAAACACTAAAATGTGGAAAAATAAATTTATGACGGTGGTTTAGGAAACTGCCTATTTTGGATCCCCCGCAGCTGATAAAGTTCAGACGGTGAATGAGGGCCGAAAAGGGCCATGGGCCATCAGATGATGGAAGGGCGTGCGGGATGAGAGGTGAGGTGATGGGTGTTTAACACATGAGCGGAAATGGTGGTGGGGTCATGATTTTGAAGGCGGAGGTGATAGTTGTGGGTAACGAATTATTTGAATGCAATGGGATTTGGCGGGGTTGGCAACTAAGGCTTGGCCCACTTTAAACCTAAAATTAATGTTTTAAATAAATCATTTTAATAAAAAATATAAACTTATATATTTTTATTAAAAAGATTTATTTAAAAAAATAAAATTATATAAAAAAATCATCCGAAAGCATAAAATTTATATATGCCCTCAGTATTTAACTCTGAATAAAAGGCAATTTCACACTGAAAATTAAAAATTTTCAATGTGTCAAAATATGTTACAACACCAGCCATATCTCTAAGAACACAAGAGACATTTTCCAACGTTGGGTAAAAGAGCTATCAAAGTTTCAACAGACACCCACCCATGTATACAAGACAAAGTCCCTCAGGAAGGCTTACCAACTCCTCGTTATCTTAGCGTGGTGGATCCATGCTTAGGAGAGAATGAAAACCTTTATTGAAGGGTGGGAAATATCATTAGATTGGGTGACGAATATAGGGAAGTTATTCAATTGGTCATATTTGTTGGCTCAACAATTGAGGGCGCATGTGGCACAGGCTAAAAATCCTCCTGATGGTGAGAGAGAAAGGTTCTATATATCAGGATATTTACTAGATGCAATTTGTGCACGACAACATTTCCCTAGTATGAACTGGACATGGACAACATGAGAACCTGTCGTGCACATATATTACAAGTTTCTTTCAGATTGTAGTTATCAAGAATTAATGGCACAAATAACTGACCACTTCATCATGCCATTGTACAAGTTCATATTTGAATAAGATCCACCTTGCATGTCACGAGGAGAAATGGAGGCGATAACAAAAATCAAATATTGGTATGCCTCACTAGGTGGAACCTTCCTTAGAGTGTTTGGTGGATAGAATCCTTTGCATGTTTTACTAAGGTATGCCACTAACAAGATTTTCATGTAACAAGTGTCGTATCATCTCTTTAAACGATTGTCATCAGCGTTGCAAAATAAGAAGAAAGCAACATGGCCCACTCTTCCTTTGAAAATTGTATTATACAAGATAATGAAATTGAAAGTCAGGGATACTAACGAAAAGGAGATAGTGTAGTTTGCATTTGGTACACGAGACTTTAATCCGCATGATCCTCGTGATATTTTTAAAGAAACTTATGCGAGAGTTTACTTTTTGTGGATCGGATGGGAATTCGATTGGCCATAGGAGGATCCATGGAGGTATTACTACTATGCGTCTAGATTTCCTAAGCCAATTAGTTTAACATGGACTTCATAGGCTACTCAACATATGTCAACAATTATGGGAGAAACAACAGTAGAAGGTTTTTTTTTTTTTTTTTTTTTTTATAAGTAGAACTTTGGTGTAAATCACATAAAGAGAGACATTTGTCGACGCGTTTCGAACCAACCAGTGTGGCTCATCGTCAGGACAAGTTGAAGAAACAGATCTAGCCTATGCATGTTAAATAGTCTGAGCAGAGCCTCCAACGGCTATCTTGATCAACGGCTAACTTTGACTTAGGGATAGTAGTTAAAAAGTCAAAATGATAATTTAAATGGAGTTAGTTAGATTATAGATGTTGATTACATTAATTAATAAAATCGTGACTTGTATGGGAATTAGTTAGATTAAAGACCTGACTTATATATATATATATGTATTAAATATATAAATATAAAAGTTAGTTAGATTAAGGACCTGACTTATATATATATATATATATATATATATATATATATATATATATATATATATATATATATATATATATATCTTAAATATATAAAAATTAGTTGATGGCTTGATTTAAAAATAAAGCAAGGGGAATTAGTTATGATAAAGACCAATATAAAGTTAATATTAAAAAATAAATAAAAGTTAGTTGAAAGGTATAAATCTAAAATAAATTAAGGGGAATTAGTTATAATAAAGACATATATATATATATATATATATATTTTAACCTACCAATAAGTAATCACCATATAAAATAATATTATTTCTTCTTTTCTAGTAATTTAACTAACTAACCTAACTCATATATATATGGCTTGATTTAAAAATAAAGCAAGGGGAATTAGTTATGATAAAGACCAATATAAAGTTAATATTAAAAAATAAATAAAAGTTAGTTGAAAGGTATAAATCTAAAATAAATTAAGGGGAATTAGTTATAATAAAGACCTATATATATATATATATATAGATATTTTAACCTACCAATAAGTAATCACCATATAAAATAATATTATTTCTTCTTTTCTAGTAATTTAACTAACTAACCTAACTCATATATATATAAAAGAGTTAGGTTAGTTAGTTAAATTACTAGAAAAGAAGAAATAATATTATTTTATATGGTGATTACTTATTGGTAGGTTAAAATTTTATTTTCCATTGTATTTTTTATTATTATTATTTATTATTTATTATCTATTTTATTTTTATTAATTTTCAACAGAAATTATTTAGATAAATGTATAAGTAATATAATTCAAGGCGATGGTTATAGTAATTATAAATTACTAATATGCTAAAATAAATAAATAAATAAATAATAATAATAATAATAATAATATTTACGATCATATTTAAAAAATATATATATCAAAAAGAAACAAATAGAAAGAGCGCTAGAAAAGAAGGAGAAGAACCAAAAAAAGCCTTAAAACAAGAAGGACAAACACCAACGACAGAAAAGAAGAAGAAAACAGAGGGGGGGGGGGGGGGGGGGGGTAGGAAGAGAAAGACTAGGACGAAAGGGCGGGGATCCAACATCTACTGATATTCCAGCCGTCATCCCTATTGAGATTGAAGGCCAACCAATCTCAATATGGATGACGGCTGGAAGATCAGTAGATGTTGGATCCCCGCTCCTCCATCCTAGTCTTTCTCTTCCTCCCCCCCCCCCCCCTTTTTTCTTCTTCTTTGTTGTCGTTAGTGTTTGTCCTCGTTGTTTTAAGGGATTTTTTTTTTTGGTTCTTCTCCTTCCTTTCTAGCGCTCTTTCTATTTGCTTTTTTCTGATAATTTTTTTTTTTTAATATAAATATGATCATAAATATTAGCATTATTATTATTATTATTATTATTATTATTATTAATTTTTTTTTTAGCATATTAGTAATTTATAATTACTATAACCATCGCCTTAAATTATATTACTTATACATTTATCTAAATAATTTCTGTTGAAAATTAATAAAAATAAAATAGATAAATAAATAAATAAATAATAATAATAAAAATTACAATGGAAAATAAAATTTTAACCTACCAATAAGTAATCACCATATAAAATTATATTATTTCTTCTTTTCTAGTAATTTAACTAACTAACCTAACTCTTATATATATATATATATATGTCTTTATTATAACTAATTCCCCTTAATTTATTTTTAGATTTATACCTTTCAACTAACTTTTATTTATTTTTTAATATTAACTTTATATTTGTCTTTATCATAACTAATTCCAACTAATATATATATATATATATATATATATATATATATATATATATATATATATAAGTCAGGTCTTTAATCTAACTAATTCCCATACAAGTCACAATTTTATTAATTAACGTAATCAACATCTATAATCTAACTAACTCCATTTAAATTATCATTTTGACTTTTTAACTACTATCCCTAAGTCAAAGTTAGCCATTGATCAAGATAGCCGTTGGAGGCTCTGCTCAGACTATTTAACATGCATAGGCTAGATCTGTTTCTTCAGCTTGTCTTGACGATGAGCCACACTGGTTGGTTCGAAACACGTCGCCAAATGTCTCTCTTTATGTGATTTACGCCGAAGTTCTACTTATAAATATTATGGATCACAGAAGCCTCAATTCAACAACAGTAGAAGGTATCAATCCCATGTAGGACAAGGGAAAGAGGAATATTGTTGACAACTGAGAGGGAGAAAAAATATGCAACATGAAATGGGATGCTATTATCATTAAATCAACTTTTATAGAAGAAGAAAAGAGGAAGCAGAGGATACATAGAGTAGAGTGGAGGAAGAAATAAGAACAGAGGTTGCAGGAAGCAGAACTAAAGTTCCAAGAAAGAGAGTAGAAAATGAAGGAAGAACATGATTTTAGGAGGAAAGAACAAGAAGACAAATGAAAGAAGGAAGAATAACCTAGGAAAGGCCAAATGACAAACAAAGCAACACCAATATAGGTTGAAGATAAATAACAAAACCAACTAATAGCTGGGGAGGAAGGTGAATGGATGCAAGATCAGGAGATTCCTCTGCAAATTGAGAACTTGATTGAAGTGACAAACATGGAGATGGAATAGGAGCCACATAATGAAGATGTTGATCTGATGCCAAGCATGTCATAGGTCATCCCTTAGTCTCCACCACCTCCAGCAGCAGAGCCAGCCTTTTGCGAGGAAGGGAGTGTTATTCCGCTTCATGATGATCTGGTAATGGATGTGTGCAATCTTTCATTTGATGAGTTCCAAAAGAGGATTGTACAAGCATGGAGAAAGAATTTTTCGTATGATCACACATCACCCATATTAATTAGAGAAAGGGTGATAGTGTCAGACACCAGGAAGCATCCAAATTCCATTGTTAAAGCCAACTTGTTCTATCCATTTGCAGCAAGGTCAAACATTCCATATTTGATGACCGAGAAGGGGCAGCTGGTATAGGACTTGCAGGTTGCTATGCCAGAGGGAGAACAAATCTATGCAGAAACACAAAATGGAGTTTCTACATATTTTTACTTAGTGGAGATGAGAGAAGTTATACTTGGTGAAGTATCAATACTGAAGGAAACCATGCAAAATCTTTTTGACAGGTTTCTCACCATACATAAAACAATTTTCTGTTTGCATGGCTTAGAGAAACAAAGGAAATAATTTGTTAAGACTATAAACAACGTACAAGCTTCCATTTGCTATGTGCAAGAGTGGACAATGCGATACAAGAAATACCTCTTGACTTAGGGAAGAAAATGAAGCCATAGAAAGAGCTGGAGAAACTGAAAGTTCAGATGTTAACTGAGAAAAAAAATAATCTCGCTTCATTTACTAGTAGCATTCAGGCCTCATATGTACAGTTGTTTAGTAGTTTGGCTTTCTTGTTGAGAAAATGCAATATCCCATCAGTTGGTTCCCTCACCAGAGCCAAATCCAGAAACAAAGTTCGGTAGGAGATCGAAGAGTACTTGGAGCAGATGAGATGGATTTCAATCAAGGAGGATTTAGATTTGAACAAATAGAACATGCAGAATTACATTGACGGTCATCCCCAAATCAAAATAATGTTTCTCATGCTTTAGAACGAACTTGAAACTAGTCCCAAGACATTGTACCAGAATTCCATGGAGACTAGAGTCTGCCTACAACCAGACACCATAACGCAGTTTAGGGACATTATCACAAAGAATAAAACTTGGAACCAATATGTGACCAAGAAGTAGCAAGTGGAGGCTATCGAGATATATTTCTCTCAAACTAAAGCATCATAGTGTTGTGTCTTGTTAGGTTCTCAAGTTGTCTCTACCCTATTTTGTCTTATATGGGGACAAGTGTAAAATGTAATATTTTTTATAATTATATGTAAGTGAAATTCCAAGTCCCAATATTGGAATATGAAGAGTCATAATGTAATGTAATGAGTGAATTTTGTAAATAAGTTGAAGAGTGATGAGGGTTGTCCAAATGTCACAAAGGAGAATTGAAGATTCACCCCCTATTGTTATAAATAAAAACTCATAACTCATGTAAGGGGATTTTGTTATGCAACATTTGACTAGGAATTGACTTAGAAGGAGCTTGGTAGTATTTTGAAGAGCCCTAGCTTCTCTGTAGCATAGGATGAGTATACTTCTTTAGAGGAGTAGGAGTTCTTGACTTTAATGTTCCACTATTGGGGCTAGTGGTCCATCAATGGTGTATGTATGAATGGAACTTTCACTTATAATAATAAAATCAAATCCAACAAGCTTTAATGCATATTTTTGGAATATAGTATGACTATTGTTATTGTATTTACAATATATGATATTTAAGTTACACTTATGCCAGATGAACTATTTCATTTCATTTGTATGAATCTTGTTGAATGTGTTTTTTTATATTAATTCATCACTGTAACTTGTGGACTATTCCATATCTTAGCTTGTGATGTCATTATGCTCGTGTGTTCCTTTCTACCTATGTGTTATTATACTATTCAAAGGGGTGCACTTACTTTTCCCTTAATGTGTTGGAACCTTTAGGCATCACACTTGAATCTCCGTAGGGTCACACACTTTATCTCACCAAAAGTTACCATACTTCACTCTTCATTTTTTGCATTAGTTGCATAACATTACCACCCAATGCTGGGACTCCTACTCCATAAAGTGTGAGACCTAGCTGGGACATGATATCACGGATATCCCCTAAATTTTGGCAGGTCCAGCACCATTAACGACTCTAAAACAAAAACATCCACCTGAAGTACTTTTTCCATCTACATCATTACTTTCCTAGTTTGAATATGTGAAGCCCAGTAACTAAATCTCATTACCTATGACATATATTAGATAATGATGTATATTCTCATGAAGATATCTCAAAATATGTTTTTCTATTATCCAATGATCATTCCTTTCCTACGTCTAAAATTGGATAAGAGTGTTTACTTTAAAAAATATATTTCGTTGGATGTTTACAAGCTAGATCAAGGAGAAAATAAATTGTTGATAGGATGTAGGATCAACAAATCTTTAGTCCAAATTCCTTAACTTCTTTAAATTAGTGATCATAGGAGTTTCCATTGGTTTACAATACATCTTTCCAAATTTATGCAAAATCTTGATCACATATTTTCCTCTACCAAGATAAATCTCACGAGGTTTCTGCTATACTTTGAGTCTCAAGTAATAGTGCATTATTCCAAGATCTTTCATTTCAAATTAAGCTACTAATTTCTTCTTGCATTCATGAATATGATGTTCCACACCTATTATCAGTAACTCATCTACATAGATCAAAATGTTTACGAGTTCATTATTTAACACCTTGACGTAGAGATTAGGATCTGCAAAACATTTCACGAAACCAAGTTTTAATAGATAAGCATCGATTATGGCATACCATGATCTAGGGGATTGTGTCAATCCATATAAAGCCTTCATAAACCTGCAATGTTTTGCTTCCTTTCCATGTGATTTTAATCATTGGGGTTGGCCAATGTAGACTTCTTCATCAATTTTCCCATTTAGAAAGGTTGTCTTAACATCATTTTGATGAATATTCCATCCTACAATAGTTATAATATAAATGAGAGATCTAATGGTTGTGTGTCTAGTTTTTGGATCAAAAATTTCTTTACAATCAATTCCTTCCTCTTGAGAGAAACCTCTTCCCACAAATTTTCCCTTGTAGTTTTCAATACTTACATCAACTGCCTGCTTGGTTTTTTACACCCACTTGGAAGTTACAATTAATTTTTCTTTGTGTCTAGGAACAATTTCCCAAAACTCATTCTTCATTATAGATAGGCATTCTTCTAAAATTGCATTCTTCCATTCTTGATGTTCGACTTCATTTTCATAAGTGATAGGTTATGCTTCAATATGGTTAGTCATGTAAGATGCATATCCTGAATATCTCTTGGGCTTATTTATTTCTTTGAATGTTCCTTTTCCTACTACACATCCTTTGAATTCTTGTAGAGTTGATATTAACTAAGATGGTATTTTTCGAGTTCCTGGAATGATGTTTTGTTGTATGGGTTCACTTGGTTCTTTTGGTTCTTCTTGATGATTGGTTATAGGTTCTAGAAGATTTTCTTGACTTGAATTCTCTTCATTTGTAAAGGTGGGTTCTTCTTCTTCATAAGACTCAATAGGAATATCCTTGGACTTCTTGTATGAAATTATTTCATTGAATGTAGCATCCCTACTTAATTTAGCATGACATTCTTCCTTGATGTAGACTCTATATGATTTAGATGAGGTGTTATATTGAAAAAATATTCCTTTCATACCTTTTGGGTCCAATTTCGTCTTCTTATCCTTCGGAATTTGAATGTAAGCATGACATCCTAAAATTCTGAGGTGATCAACATTCCACTTATATCTTGTAAATGCTTCTTTCAGGGCCATATGATAAGGAATTATGTGAGGACTTCTATTTTTTATGTAGATTGTTGTGAGATAACATTTTATCCATTATAATTTGGGAAGGTAATGGTCACGTAGCATAGCTCTAACACATTCTTCAATGGATTGATTATTCCTTTCAGCCACACTATTTTGTTGAGGATTGAAGGGAACTATTAGCCCCTCCTTAATTATTGTTTATTTGCAAAAGAAAAAATTTTATTTAGAAGTATATTATACACCATTATCATATTTTAGGGTCTCGATCTTCCTTTGTGTCATATTTTCCATTTATTCTTTGAATCCTTGGAGCTTCTTGAATACATCATCTTTATACTTTAGGAGGTAAATTTAGGTATTTTTGGAATGACCATCAATAAATGTTACATAGTAATGATGACCCCTAAGTGATTTCTCTAACATAGGTCTACAAACATTGGAATGAATGAGGTTCAATATATCCTTGGAACTTGTGTCACTAATAGTAAATGGTTTCTTCACATTCTTACCAAGGGTGCATTCATTATAGACTCCTTCATGATCTTCCTTTAATTGGGGTATACCAATAACCATTTGACTCAATGGCGGAAATATCATGTAGTGGATGTTACCATAGCTTCTATACCATAATTCACACTAGTTGATGTCTTGATTTACTAGAGAATAAGGAGAAGGTGTTAGAATTCTATACAACTGATGAGCCCCAATGTTTGGTACAATTTGGGCTCATTTGGCCTACTCACCTTGCTCAAACATTCATCTTTTATCACTTATGCATTCATTTCTTAGTATATTTGTGTTATTTGTAGGAAGAAGGGCAGGCATTATATCTATGTGGCTAATACATGATGATTTCAGGTTTTTGGCATTAAAGAGAGCAAAAGACCATGCAGAAGGAGACAAGGAGACAGCAAAGGTGGCATTGCAGGTTTATAGGGAGGTTGTCTACAGCCTTAAATAACCTCCCTCGTGATTTTCACCTTAACTCCGAGCTCCAACAACTCTCCCCACTGAGCTTAGAGGCAGCCAACATGTTCTACAGGATCAGCAGTTTACAGCAGTTTGACTTTCAGTTGGACAGCCAAGCTCCACGAATGAAGGAAGCCAGCTTGATCTTCATTGTGTATAAATATGAAGGCCGTAGCCTTTGATAGGAGCTTTTTTAACCTTTGAACTATTATTGTACTTTCTGAGCACGAGCTACAGCTCGGTGTTTGTTTTTGTAAGTCAGTTTTGGCATGACATTAGACTTTTGGTTATGAATAAAGGCAAGCAGATTTGGATCTAATTCTGAGCTTTTAAGGGAGCTATAGCTCTCAGGTTAGGGCCCAACCTGAGAGCAATAGACCCCCTCTTCGTTGTATTGTTACTTGTTTCCTTGCAGCACTTTGTTTCCTCTGTTTTGATATGCACTTAGAATTTACAGTCTGCTGATTTGATTTCTTGTATGTGATTGAGTAGGATCCATTTACATTTCAAGTGCTTTCAGCTGCGTAGATTAGGGTAGGAGGATTGTAATTCATTAGAGCTCAAAAAAGGTTGATATTGCACCAGCTGCCATCTCTGTCTAGAGATTGGGGGTGTGAGCTGTACCAACCACCAAAAACGCAGTCTTATGCTTTCATGCAAGCTGCCACACAGTCGTTGCAATCATAGATCTTTCCATGCATTTTTCTCTAGAGCCATACTTCTTCATTCTAACTCCATGCACAACTTCTCTTCATGATTTACATTGATGTTCATTGGTTAAATAGCACAGGTAGCACAGGTTAATGGATTCTCGTTTTTGGTGCAAGACATAAGCAATTTGTTTTATTTACACTGCTTAGTATCATTCCATTTCCTTCTTATTATTCTTACCCATGCCTAAAGCCACCTACTCGACCTCTGTTCAGTTCGTTTACCTTCCAACTCTTCCATTGCCCACGTAGCTCCATTTCCTTGACCTTTCGTTGAACCCATCCTTCTATCCACCAACCACTTCATGCACTCTTTCTCCATCTTATTTCTCTGCTCCTGAGCCATCACAAGCTCCATCTCTATCTTACATATCCACCCATACCGCTCCATCACCTCACCATCACCCAAAACTCCCACGGTAGAACATCCTGTAGAAGCTAGCAGACTTCCTGTAGAATTCCTGAGTTTCCTGTAGGATCCCCTGCAGACATCCTGTAGGAGCCTGCAAACTCGGTTGCCGAGCACCTGAACGTTGTGGACTTCTGTGGACTGATGCTAGGGACCCCCTGGGACCTCTCCTAGCCCTCCTGACCTTTCCTAAGCTTTCTCTCCCTTCGCACCACCTCTGCACAGCCAAACCCTAATAAGAAACAAAATCATAATCACTCCATCCACTTAAGCAAAAATACAAAAACAATGTTCTTTTCAATGGAAGTAGTTTGAGTTCATGCATTTCACATCACTAGAAGTAATGGCATCATTTTTAGACATTTGCACTCTCACTATTGCATCATAGAGGTTAAACTAGTCAGATTAGGGTTTACTAGGGTTTCCATGTTTTGGTTGGCTTTCAGTTCATTTTTGCAAAGTAGATTAATTTCCTTTGAAATAGCCTTCGTCCATCATTTAGAAAGCTTCTTCTGAGAGCATATAGAAGTTGGCTTGAGCCCTAGCGGACTTGTGCCAGCTGACCAAGTGACAGCTGCGACAAGAGCTAGTACTTGTGCATACAGCACCGTCGCTTCCAAGTTTGTATGAACTACCGGGTTGATAAAATTAGAGATAGGAAGCCCCAGGAGTTGTAGCATTATTGCTACAATACTGGAGCCCACCATATTTTTGGCACCGTTGCCGGGGAAGCGTCAGAGTATTAGTAATTGTTGCTTTTCTTCTATTTTCTTACTCTTGCCTTCTGCTAAGTAGTTTATTTCATTTCCATTCTGCAAAAGTAGCATAGATTAGCATTTCCTGCTTTCATAGATTAGCCTTTCCTGCTTTCATAGATTAGCATTTCCTGCTTTCATAGATTAGCATTTCCTGCTTTCATAGACTAGTGTTTCAATTCTGCAAGCGTAGACTAGCATTTCCATTCCTGCAATTTCATTTGAGCAAAGTAGATTAGTTCTTTCCTGCTTTCGGTTTAATTCTGCATCTTTATAGTTAGTTGTAGATCAATCTGTTTCAGTTTTGCAGGTACCACAGAAAAAATCAAAAGCAATCAAAAAAGAAAGTCTTTTCCATTTCATGCCTCGTAGAAACCGAGATAAATCATGCAAATTCCTACCCAACACCCCCACCACATCACTGAGTCACCCTTCTCTCTTCTTCGGTGACAATGATCCAGAAGAACCTATAGGTGAACCTCCTGAGATATACGAAGATCCTATAGCAGAAGAAGAATTAGAGACCATCCCATCTGAAACTATGGCTGACAATAGAAGAGAAGATGAGAGAATAGAAGGTGCCTTCCCCATCCGAGAGACCAATGGAGAGATGAAAATGAGGAACATTAGCCCATCCGCCTTACCTCACTTCCATGGACTGACTACTGAAGATCCCGATACCTTCCTGTTTGAGTTTGTTGTCCTTTGTAGAACCTATGACTATACTGAAGATGAGCAAAAGCTGTAACTCTTCCCTTCCACTCTTAAGGATGCAGCATTACGCTGGTTCATGGGCTTACCTGGGAATAGTATCACCACTTGGGCTCAGATGCAGCAATCTTTCAAAACCAAGTACAGGGATTACTGTAGGTCTAAGGAAACCAAGGGAGAAATCTTTCGGATGACCATGGGAAATGATGAGTCCTTAGAGGATTATGAGTAGAGGTTCCAACTTAGCTATAAGCGGGCCAGGTGCACACTTGACCCTGAATCCCTCAAGTTGGTCCTGCTCCGAGGAGTCCCTGAAGACCTCTTAGATACCCTTCACATGTTAGCTGGAGGGGACATTTACCAACTGCCTTATGAGGACATCAAGACTGTGTTTAGAAACCACTCCAGGGCAGCTCGGAAATGAGGTAGAGGAAACCTCCTCTCAACTAGTGTCCCTTTCTCCAAACATGAGCTTGCAAATCAATTAGAAGATCTTAAGAGTGAGGTGAGACAGACCATTGCCATGCAGCTAGACACATTCAGGATCCAGCAGAAGAAAGAAGAAGCTGAGAGAGCCTTGGCTGTCTTCTGCCCTAGGTGCACAAGGAGACACCCTAAGAACAAATGCCCATTGCATTCGGTTGAAGTGTGTTTCATTTGTGAGGAGGACCATCCCACAAACCAATGTCCAACCTTACCTTGATTTAAAGCCATGTACCAAGGGACAGAAGCTCCCACTGAACCTCTCTATTACCTCAACCAAAGGAGGCCACAAGGACCTAGAACTTACCAGCAGGGGATGCAAGGGGCACCTCAAGCTTATTACAACCCCAACTAATCGACTCCTATGCCTTCCTAGGGTCCCCCTGCTCATCCTTCCTGGTCTATGCCTCCTCCATGGTCTTATCCACCTCAGTACCCTACTCAACCTACTTCTCATTCATATCATTCACATGCCCAGCCACAGCCTCAGTGGAATGCACCTTAGTCGGGGTGGAGGCCCCAATACAACACTCCTCCTGCCATTTTGCCTCCACCACCAGTTCAACCTCAACAATTACCTCCTGCTCCTCCAAGGCAACCCCAAATACCTGCTCAACCGAACCCAAACCCCAACAATAGACAGTCCCAGCAGGTATACGCTGGGGAAACATCATGCCCTACCTATGCTGTGGAGATCTAGGAGATCAATCTTCGATCTGGAAAGACTCTTCTAGATCGCCAACCTCCTCCCCCAGAGGATGAGGAAGATAAACAGGAAAGTGAACCAAAGGCTATTCCACCCTTTCCTGAGAGACTAACAGCCACCACACAACCCAACCCAGAGGAGGATGAGCTTCGGGGTGAGCTCAAGCAGTTGTGTGTAAAAATACCACTTCTCCAAGCCATCAAGGATGTGCCAATATACAACAAACTGGTTAAGGAAAAGTGTTTCAAACACCCAGGCAGGCGGAAGAAAGATGCTTCAACCATCAATTTCATAGGACAACTGTCTGACCTTATGTTAGGACAAGTCATCTGCCCAAAGTACCTAGATCCTGGAAGTCCTGTAGTAGATGTCCACAACAATGGCACCATCATACCACACACCTTGATTGATCTGGGGGCTGCCATTAATGTGATGACCAGGGACACCATGCTCAAACTCAATCTTCAGGGTTCCTTGAGGAAGACCTCGACAGTACTGCAATTAGCAGATCGCTCCACTGTGACTCCCGAAGGGATTGTGGAGGATGTCTTGGTCTCTATCAACTCTTGGGAATACCCTGCAGATTTCTTAGTTCTGCAACCCAAGGCAAAGCTTACTGGATATCCTCTCATTTTGGGAAGGCCTTGGTTAGCCACTGCAGATGCTTACATAAGTTGCCGTGCAGGAAACATGACCATCAAAAATGGTCCTATGTCCAAGCAGCTAGTCCTATACCCTCCTGCCCAACCCTCCTTAGAGCATGACTTACCACTCTTGTTGGAGGAAGGAGAGGAAGACGAGGTGTACTCAGCACCTCTGTGCACCCTAGATACCACCAGAAGAGACCCCCCAACCGAGGATGACTTGATTGAGACCTTGATCCAAAATCCACCTTCCAGTGCACTATCCTTAGAGAAATTGGTGGAGGATGCCCAAGCTAGCACCTTAGTGGATCTTTGTACAACCAACCCTGTCACTCCCAGAGTCAAGACTGTGGAGTTCGGCCCTGAGAGAACGTTAAAGATCAGCTCCTCCCTATCTTCTTCCCAAGAAAAGGAGCTATGTAACCTGTTGGCCAGTCACCAAGATGCTTTTGCTTGGAGCTATAAGGAGATGAAAGGAGTCCATCCCTCGGTATGTACCCATCACATATACATCAAAGAGGGTTGTAAACCGGTTAGGCAACCTCAGAGGAGAATGAATCCAGTCCTTAAGGACATTGTCAAGGAAGAACTGCAAAAACTGTTGGATGCCGGATTCATTTACCCCATCTCAGATAGTGAATGGGTGTCCCCTCTGGTGTTGGTTCCCAAGAAGAATGGGAAGTGGAGAATCTGTGTGGACTACCGAGAACTGAACAAAGCTACAAAGAAAGACCATTTCCCTCTACCTTTCATAGATCAAGTGTTGGATGGACTGGCAGGAAAGAAGTTCTTCTCTTTCCTAGATGGGTTTAGCAGGTACAACCAGATTTAAATCAGCCCGAAAGACCAAGATAAGACCACCTTCACTTGCCCTTGGGGTACCTTTGCCTACCGAGTTCTTCCCTTTGGGCTATGCAATGCTCCTACTACCTTCCAGAGAGCTGTCTTAAGCATCTTCTCGGAGCTGGTCCATGATGCAGTGGAAATCTATATGGATGACTTTACTCCTTATGGGGCCAACTTCCAGGAAGCATTGTCCAATCTGGGAAAAGTCCTAACCAAATTCATTGAGATGAACCTGTCCCTTAGTCCTGAAAAATGTGAGTTCCTGATGACTGAAGGGACCGTGTTAGGCCATACCATTTCTTGCCAGGGGTTACAGGTGGATCCTAACAAAATTGCTCTCATCAAGAAGGTTCCACCTCCTCAAAAGGTAAGGGATGTTCGGAGTTTCTTGGGATTAGCAGGATATTACTGGAGATTCATTAATGACTTCAGCAAGCTAGCCTCGCCATTGTTTGGCCTGTTGACAAAAGATGTGGAGTTTAAATGGACTGACGATTGTCAGAGGGCTTTGAATGAATTGAAGGACAAGTTGGTGTCAGCCCCAATCCTGAGAGGTCCAAACTGGGCCCTACCTTTCCACATCCACACTGATGCCTCGAACAAAGCCATAGGTGCAGCTTTAGGACAAGTCGAACAAAAACTTCCATATGCCATTTACTTTGTTAGTAAAAACTTGTCCAAAGCTGAGCTGAATTACACTGTAACCGAGAAGGAATTCTTGGCTGTGGTCCATGCACTGAACAAGTTCCGACACTATATCACTGGCTATCAAACATTTGTACATACAGACCATGCTGCCATTAGATATTTAATGAATAAACCAGATGTGAATGCTCGTATTATTAGATGGTTACTTTTGTTGTAGCAGTTTGATTTTACCATTGTTGACAAACCAGGTAAAGAAAATGTTGTTGCTGACTTTTTATCTAGATTGGATTTGTCTGTAGATGAGGATGGAACGGTGGATGACCAGATGCCTGATGAACATTTGTTTGCTATCTCAGCACTCTCTCCATGGTTTGCTGATATAGCAAACTACCTTGTTTCAGCACAGTTCCCTCCACACCTATCTTCAAGAGAGAGGAGCAGAATCATCAGAAAAAGTGCCTCATTTACTTGGATCGGGGGCAACCTGTTCAAGCTTAGCCCCGATCAGATCTTAAGGCGTTGTGTAAGGGAGGAGGAAGTCTTTGATATCCTCCTCACTTGTCATGATGGGCCTTGTGGAGGACATTTTGCAGCAAAGAGAACTGCCTTCAAAATCCTACAGGCAGGCTACTATTGGCCCACACTTCATCAAGATGTCAGAAGATATATCAGCCAGTGCGACCAATGCCAAAGAATGGGGAAACCGACCCAAAAGGATGATATGCCTCTCCAACCTCAGGTGACTCTTGAGCCATTTGAGAAGTGGGGTATGGACTTTGTGGGCCCAATCAACCCTCCTTCGAGGCAAAGGTCTTACATCATTGTGTGCACTGACTACCTGACAAAGTGGGCAGAGACCAAAGCAATCAAAGCAGCAACAGAAGAAAAGGTGGCCGAGTTCCTAAGAGAAAACATCTTCTATAAGTTTGGCTATCCGAGAGAGCTGGTCACCGATCAAGGAAGCCAGTTCACCTCCAACCTGGTTGAAGATCTACTAGCTCATCACAAGATCAAGCATTGGACTTCCACCCCCTATCACCCTCAAGAAAATGGGCAGGTGGAAGTCACCAATAGAGCATTAGAAGGGATCTTGACTAAAGTGGTGAGCAGCAGCAGAAAGGACTGGGCAGATCGCCTGGTTGAAGCCACATGGGTTTACAACACCACTTGGAAGACCACCATCGGCTTCACACCTTATGAGCTGGTCTATGGGAAGAAAGCTTTGTTGTCCATCGAGTTTGAATACAACACTTTGAGGATGGCAGCTCAGCTAGATCTAGATCTCAGCCATGCACAACAAGAAAGGTTATTGCAGCTGAATGGACTGGATGAGCACCGGATGCAGGCCCTCCTTCACTCAGAAGTGGTTCAACTTCAGAGAAAGGTGTGGCATGACCAACATCTCCATGACAAGCAATTTCAGCCAGGAGATTGGGCTTTGTTGTATGACTCCAGATACAAAGACTTCAAGGGAAAACTGAGAACCAGATGGCTAGGACCATATACAGTGGAAAAATGTCATGACAATGGATCTGTGCTTATCCGGACCATTGATGAGGAAGCCATCCCCATGCTTGTCAATGGGCATAGATTGAAGATCTACATGAAGCCTCTCTCAAGACAAGAGTTCATCAAAACTATGGGGAAATCAGTGTTAGTCATAGAGAAGGGTTCTGCCTCTGCTTTGGGCATACCCTGAAGAATCTAAATAAATAAATAAATAATAAAGATCCTTGGGTGAAAACCTTTCTGAGGCGCCCAAGGCAGGTGGTAGGGGTGAAAACCTCATTTGAGGCGCCCCTATTGTCTTTCAAAAAAAAAAAAAAGAGATTGGAAAAGATCCTTGAGTGAAAACCTCTTTGAGGCGCTTAAGGCAGATGGCAAGGGTGAAAACCTCAATGAGGCGCCCCTGTTATCTTTCAAAAAAAGAAAAAAAAAACAAGGTCAGCAGATTCATTATGTAAAATTGCATGCAGGTGTTCTATGGAGGAGAGGAAGCCTCTCAACTCAAAGCCAAGGGTCCTTATCATGCAGTCAGGACACCTCACCAGCACCTCCTCCAAGAATACTCATTTTTCTCCAAGGTATGTGCAATTTTATTACAGCTTGAGTCTTCTACAGGAAGATACAGATTTTCTACAGGAAGATGTAGACTCTCTACAGGAACGCAGCCTTTCTACAGGAAGCTCTGTATTTCTATAGGAAACTTCCTGTAGAAGCTCAGAACGGCCCAGAATTCATTTCATAAGGAGATCTAACGACTAAGGATCGGTTTGGACGCATGCAAGCCATTGTTGTCAACCTTGCACATTGTTGTTATCTTGTTCCACCATCCTTGTCGACATGCAACAAAGCTACCTGCACCAGCAAAGCAGATCGATGAGTTCTCAAGAAAAAGCAAATTTTAAATGAAAAAACGCTGGAGATCTCACACCATATTCATTCCAGTCATCAAGAAGCTCCGGGAGCGTGATCGTGAGGCCAGATCCTTCGTCGTGTAGCATGCACCCAAGGAGGAAGAACTGTTACAAGACATCCCGCGGGAGTCCTGTAATAGTTAAGCCCGCTAGAGTGGATACCATTCACAGCGCCGGCCATATGCAATGAAACGCGGGCGCATGCACCCAAAGCATCCAATCCATCGTCGGCAGCCTGTAAACATGGACATCCGGGCCTGTGTAAGTTCGCCAGCAGTAGGTAAATCCACTCATCAGCATCCACAAAACTGAAACATCGTGTGCAGCCGCGCAGGTAAGTGTCTCGACCCTTCCTTCCCTCAGATTGCATGAATTTTACTTTGATTTGATGGCAAAGTGTAAAGGTGAATGGGTTGAGCGGCCGTATGGCCATTTGGCCGGCCACGTCGGCCAGTTAATGGTCTAGTTGGATGTTTGGGTGGCGGCCATGACAAAAAGAATGGGCAGCACACACGTGAGAGCAATCCCGTCGAAAAAAAACGAGTTTAACAGAAGAGGCGGCGGCAGATCTACGGGAATTGTTGCGGCAGCAAGTGAACGCGCAGTTGAATGATGGGATGACGTCACCCAACGGTCCGGCGGGGACAGCTCACCCCCCGCGCCACGGATTCCGCCGAATTCAAAATCTAATCGGCTAGATTGCACTCATGCATTTATCAACCACCGTTTTGAACTTGAGCGGCTATCCTGATCTTTCTGCAGTTCGATACGCCGAGCCTTTGGCTATCAGAATGATTGTGAAGCACACCCAAGGCGCAGACCGACTGCAGTCTTTCCCGAAAATCGCGCGCTGCATTCTACAGGAACGCTGTCATTCTACAGGAACGCTGTCATTCTACAGGAACGCTATCATCCTACAGGAACGCAGTTTCTACAGGAAGGCGGGTGCCTCACGTAAAAAGGTGGCAAATTAAAAAGGTAACCCTGAACTCTTCATGCACTGGTTATTAAAGGTGGCAGAATTGTCGTCCACAGTCTGGTCATAGAAAAATGGTGAAATTGTTGTCTGCTGTGCCTATACTGTCATTCTACAGGATGCCAGGGTAATTAAACTATGTTAAGTTCCTCAGGGATAAGTTTTGTGGATTATGTGCATGACATTCTACGCTCTGTCTCAGTAAACCAAATTTCTCCCACAATCACCACCTCTGGTTAAAGAAACCGTTTCATCATGTCGGGTGGGTTTATTAGACGAGAACCCACTGATTCAACCAAGTTAAGGGAAAACCAGGAGGTGGTGGAGCTCTTCACACGGGTTCAATGGATATCTTTTTGTGACAAATTGCAGGGTTACGGCGATGAAGTGGCAGAAGAATTTTTGCAGGCTCTGAGGCCGAAATCCAAGACACTGGCCACAGTGAACTTCAGGGGTCTAAGCCTCAAGCTCACCCCGCAATATATCAGTCAAATTACTGAACTTCCAATGGGTTTGCCATGGGATAAGGAAGAAAGGAAGTTGAACCAGCAGGCCAAGAAAGAATTCTTTCCACCTGAGGAGGAATTCTCGGAGGACAAAAATGGGGTGCGTAGAACCAGTTTGCTGCCACCATGGAATGAAGTTAGCCTGCAAATCATGAAGTATATAACCTGTGAAGGCCGTTTTAGCATCGTGTACGTGTATCACTTTCGGTTGCTCACTGAATTGAGGCACTGGATTGATCTTCCTGTAGAACAAAAATTGAGCATTCCTTATTTTCTGTTACAGTCTCTAATTGAGTGTGCCACAAAGTTAAAAGAAGGCATACCAGATCAGGTAGCCCACCATGGGTTGATCAAACTTCTTGTGGAGGATGCGCTCCATTCATATAAGGTTCCCCTCTCATGGGAATCATTCAGGAATTTGACAAGAGATGGAGACATAAGGATGCTGATTGAAGAAACGGGTTCCTCCAACAGTGAGGAAAAAGAATCAGTGGCCGAGGGAAAGAAGGAAACAGGCCAGAAGACCCCGACCACAGTGCAGAAGAAAGAACAAAAGAAGAAGCATGAGAAAAAGGATGACAAAGAAAAAGAGGACACACCCATCTTGTCAGCAAGAGAAAAGAGGTTGCAGAGCAGAACAGATAAAGCTGAGAAGGTCCACATCAGCCCAAGCACCTCATCAGCACCCGCAACCAAACCAAAAAGCAAAACCCATGCAGCAAAGCAAGCCAAGGTGGCGACACCTGTGTCTACAGGAAAGCAGAAACAGGCTTCTACAGGAAGCCCGAAAATAGAGAAAGGGTCTTCTACAGGAAGCCCGAAAATCATTGAAAAAGGGGCTTCTACAAGAAGCCCGAAAATTAACAGAACAGGGGCTTCTACAGGAAGCCTGAAATTGGCTAAAACAGGGTCTTCTATAGGAAGCCCAAAATTGGTAAAGAAAGGGTCTTCTACCGAAGGCCCGAAAGTGGGTAAAGCAGGGTCTTCTACAGGAAGCCCGAAATCAGAAAGGAAGGGGCCCTCTACAGGGAGCCCTGAGAAAGCAAAACACAAGAAAGACAAGGCTGGCATTCTCGAAAAGGAGGCAGTAGCTACGTTGGCCGCCCTCAGTACACCTCCAAAGCCAAAGGAGAAGAGAGAGAGGGAGATCCCTCTACCTTTTGAAGCTAGGAGAAGTAAGAGAATAAAGACGGGCAAGCCGCAGCCTCCACCCAGCAGCCAAACCATTTCAGGGGGTGTCCCTACTTCACCCAGTGAAAGATCCCCCTCTAAAACATCGACCACCCCCGAGAGGGGAAGCCCAAAAATAACTTCCTGGACACGAAGGATAGGCCAACCAGCTTCCGAAGCCCAGCTCAAGGAAACATGAAAGAGGGAAGAAGTGCCACCCTCGTCACCGCCAGGGGCAGAAGAGGCAGGGCCATCAAGAACAGGAAAGGAAGAGCATGTGCCTGGCCCTAGTTCTCGGCCGAGGACAAGGAGCTGGAGCAAAGTTGCTCAAGGATGAGCAAATATTTTAGCTGGGGGGTGATGATGAGCCCCAATTTTTGGTACAATTTGGGCTCATTTGGCCTACTCACCTTGCTCAAACATTCATATTTTATCACTTATGCATTCATTTCTTAGTATATTTGTGTTATTTGTAGGAATAAGGGCAGGCATTATATCTATGTGGCTAATACATGATGATTTTAGGTTTTTGGCATTAAAGAGAGCAAAAGACCACGCAGAAGGAGACAAGGAGACAGCAAAGGTGGCATTGCAGGTTTATAGGGAGGTTTTCTACAGCCTTAAATAACCTCCCTTGTGATTTTCACCTTAACTCCGAGCTCTAACAACTCTCCCCACCGAGCTTAGAGGCAACCAACATGTTCTACAGGATCAGCAGTTTACAGCAGTTTGACTTTCAGTTGGACAGCCAAGCTCCACGAATGGAGGAAGCCAGCTTGATCTTCATTGTGTATAAATATGAAGGCCGTAGCCTTTGATAGGAGCTTTTTGAACCTTTGAACTATTATTGTACTTTCTGAGCACGAGCTACAGCTCGGTGTTTGTTTTTGTAAGCCAGTTTTGGCATGACATTAGACTTTTGATTATGAATAAAGGCAAGCAGATTTGGATCTAATTCTGAGCTTTTAAGGGAGCTATAGCTCTCAGGTTAGGGCCCAACCTGAGAGCAATAGACCCCCTCTTCGTTGTATTGTTACTTGTTTCCTTGCAACACTTTATTTCCTCTGTTTTGATATGCACTTAGAATTTACAGTCTGCTGATTTGATTTCTTGTATGTGATTGAGTAGGATCCATTTACATTTCAAGTGCTTTCAGTTGCGTAGATTAGGGTAGGAGGATTATAATTCATTAGAGCTCAAAAAAGGTTGATATTGCACCAGCTGCCATCTCTGTCTAGAGATTGGGGGTGTGAGCTGTACCAACCACCAAAAACGCAGTCTTATGCTTTCATGCAAGCTGCCACACAGTCGTTGCAATCGTAGATCTTTCCATGCATTTTCCTCTAGAGCCATACTTCTTCATTCTAACTCCATGCACAACTTCTCTTCACGATTTACATTGCTGTTCATTGGTTAAATAGCACAGGTAGCACAGGTTAATGGATTCTCGTTTTTGGTGCAAGACATAAGCAATTTTTTTTATTTACACTGCTCAGTATCATTCCATTTCCTTCTTCTTCTTCTTACCCACGCCTAAAGCCACCTACTCGACCTCTGTTCAGTTCGTTTACCTTCCAACTCTTCCATTGCCCACGTAGATCCATTTCCTTGACCTTTCGTTGAACCCATCCTTCTATCCACCAACCACTTCGTGCACTCTTTCTCCATCTTATTTCTCTGCTCCTGAGCCATCACAAGCTCCATCTCCATCTTACATATCCACCCATACCGCTCCATCACCTCACCATCACCCAAAACTCCCACGGTAGAACATCCTGTAGAAGCTAGCAGACTTCCTGTAGAATTCCTGAGTTTCCTGTAGGATCCCCTGCAGACATCCTGTAGGAGCCTGCAAACTCGGTTGCCGAGCACCTGAACGTTGTGGACTTCTGTGGACTGATGCTAGGGACCCCCTGGGACCTCTCCTAGCCCTCCTGACCTTTCCTAAGCTTTCTCTCCCTTCGCACCACCTCTGCACAGCCAAACCCTAATAAGAAACAAAATCAAAATCACTCCATCCACTTAAGCAAAAATACAAAAACAATGTTCTTTTCAATGGAAGTAGTTTGAGTTCATGCATTTCACATCACTAGAAGTAATGGCATCATTTTTAGACATTTGCACTCTCATTATTGCATCATAGAGGTTAAACTAGTCATATTAGGGTTTACTAGGGTTTCCCTGTTTTGGTTGGCTTTCAGTTCATTTTTGCAAAGTAGATTAATTTCCTTTGAAATAGCTTTCGTCCATCATTTAGAAAGCTTCTTCTGAGAGCATATAGAAGTTCGCTTGAGCCCTAGCGGACTTGTGCCAGCTGACCAAGTGACAGATGCGACAAGAGCTAGTACTTTTGCATACAGCACCGTCGCTTCCAAGTTTGTACGAACTACCGGGTTGATAAAATTAGAGATAGGAAGCCCTAGGAGTTGTAGCATTATTGCTACAATACTGGAGCCCACCAACAACCTCCCCTAATCAATCCCAATCTTCCTTTCATTTTTGATACAAGATCCTTTTTCCCAAACAATAACTTCTCCATAAAAAAAATGCCAACCTATCACCTTTATCTTCAAAGAAAGAAATTAAAAGTAACTTCATTTTCAAACCTGGAACATAGAGGATATTGTTGAGATGAATATTCACATAGGATTCCAACTCCAAGGAGGTAGATCAAATCCATTTGAATGAGTAAATATTCTTGTCCCCAAGTTAAATTGAATGAGAAGAGTTTCCTTTTGATATATTTTTAACTTGACAATGTTCCCCTGTTATATGCCTTGAAGCACCACTGTCGATTACCCATGTATTATCAAACTCAAATGTACTTGTAAGAACAGAATGAGGACTTCCACGCATGACTTCTTTAGATAGCTTGGAGATGACCTTGATGATGTATCCTTTGATATATTCAAGGAGAATCCTAAGAATATTGATAGCTTCCTCGATATATGATGCAGGAGCATTCAACCAAAGGAAAATCATTGTAAATAGTAGACATAAGGGGTCGTGTTTTTGGGAAACTAGTTTCCTAAGTCTGAAGTTAATTTAATATTTAGGCTTTCAAGTGTGATTTAATTAGATTTTCTAAAAAAAAATAAATGGGAACATGAGTAGTTCCATGATCCTAGGAGCAAGAGAGAGCTTTTAGGCATAAAAGGGAGAATAGATGTGTACCATTGAGAAAAACAAGGGACTTTTATGTTTTAAAATAGAGAAAAGATGGAATGGATAAAGTCATGCAATATATGTACATATGCATGCATGCAGCGAGCTTTAGGCTTTTGTTAAAGGATGGGATCAGGTCCTTCATAGTAATCCAATCCAAGTTTCTATATGAACATATGTAAGCCTACAGGCAGAGGACGAGACCGCCAATAGTAGAATCAGCCTCGGCGAGACGAGGAGTATCGAATGTAATCTTTGGGTTTACTTTAATATATATATAGAGGTATTTCTGAATGTCTCAATAGAGTGTGAATTGTGTGTTTATGATGAATTATGAATTGAACTCGTAGGTTATGTAACAACGGTTTACAGATAGTGTTTTGTGGAACACAGAGAGAGAGAGAGAGAGAGAGAGAGAGAGAGAGAGAGAGAGAGAGAGAGAGAGGAGGTCGATTCAGAAGAATCGAAATGGACCATCGAGTCTAATTGAAGCAGCAAAGCGAAGATCTGGAGAGGTAGCAGAGTGAGGATTCAGTAAGGAGTAAGCTTAGAGTGCTTGATCAGTGGAAAGACAGAAGCCAAAGTCCTAAATAAAACAAAGAAACCAAAAAAAACTCACTAAAATAGCGGAGAAATTCAAAGTAAAAGGAATAGACGGAGAAGTTCAAGTGACACTCAGCATATGTTAGATCTTATATATCAATGGCTTTGGTTTAATCACATCGGTAGAAGACCCTTTTAAAGTGATCCGAATGAACCTTGGGGAATTGTGAAGAGCGAGCAACAACTAATCGCAGACCATTCGATCGTGGCCAAATCAACGGTAACGATTAAATCACATATCGACGATCGGAGGTGCCAAGGGTCAATAGTATGAGTGTTGTGATATTGCCGACCATGATAATCAGTGATCGTCATTGATAATATATTAGCATTATCAGAGATCGGGATTATAAGCAGACAGACTTGGAAGGAGCAGAACTGAAGGTATTTGAGAATGCAAATACATAACATTTGAAGTCTGGTACATGAGTTGGTGCGGGATTTCCTTTGTATTCCCATATGTTTAATATTTCCGATTGTTTATATGGCGCGACCCTTTTAACGCAAAAGCATGTGTTAAACAATTTGATAGTTGTATTAGAGTCGGAGGAGGGGTGATGGCATATATATGTATGAACCGTTGAACATGCAATGGCCGATTTCAATGAGGTTTTAGCCTCCGGTTCTATGCAGAACCGTATAAAGGAGGAATAAGGCGTATTTGCGTGGAATTCATTTGTGTAAGGATTTCACCGAGAGATTAGTGTCGATAGTGTTTTGTGTGAAACCAAAGCATATGAAAAGTTATATATAGGGACTTTGGTTCTGAATGTTTATTATAGTCCCGACAAAGGGTTACATCAGGGTGATTGGTTCCGATACAAAGGAAGGACTATATAAAGGGTTGTTGACCATTTATGGTCTGAAGATTTAACTCCTTCATTGAGTTCAATATCTTGGGACAGTTGTGGATGCATTGTTCAATAAATGCAGGTTGTGGGTATGTGCAGGTTAACCCTGGCATCAGTTGGCTAAGTATGGTTTATGCCGGGTGTAGCCCCACACATTTAGTGGTATCAGAGCAGAAGTTTGAAATTAGAGAAAATTTGTAATCTGTAAGAGCGATATTTGAAGTTCTAGGAAGACTGTAGCAGTTCCAGTAGAGGACTTGGAAACCAACCACA
Source organism: Pinus tabuliformis (assembly GCA_031772625.1). Taxonomy (NCBI): domain Eukaryota; kingdom Viridiplantae; phylum Streptophyta; class Pinopsida; order Pinales; family Pinaceae; genus Pinus; species Pinus tabuliformis. The sequence goes on from CM062820.1 coordinate 1,441,020,563, forward strand.
GGACAAGCCATTCAAACTGCAGAAGAATGGGAAATCAAGATCATGCATAGATCTTGGAGGTAAGACAATGTATTTTATCTCAAATTTAAATTGAAGATTATTGGTTGTAGATGAAGCATCTCATAAAGGAGATCAGGAGAAGTCGTGAGAGAAGAAAATATGTGTTCTTGAAGACAGAGTAAGGGGAAGACTCTAAAAGAAAAGTGGTAGTGAACCTGAAGAATCTAGTAAGAGACTGAACAAAGAGGACAACTGAGGTGTTCTCAAGAGAGAGTAAGAGATTGCAGAAGCCTAGAAGGAGCAAAGGTGTTGCTCAAGAAGAGGTTCCAGACATAGGACCTACGCTTACCAAAAGTCTAAGTGAGGAGAGCTTAGTGAGGTAAGATTATAGCTAGGAGGACTAGCTGTTGCAGAGGCTTGTTGCAAAGTAGCTCATGAAGAAATAAGAGAAGAGGATGACTACTTATAGTCATAGCAAAGGTTCGAAGAGAAGCCACAATAGAAGATACGAGAAAAATGATGCTAAGGCAAATGTCAAGAAAATGAGTCAAGAAGAAATTGACAAAGAGGTTGCTGAATTAAAAGAACAACTAAATGCATTAAGGAGAATGCTTAAGGAAAGCCAGAGACTAGGTCGGGTCTTGAGGAATAAGCTAATAGAATGGCATGAGATGCAGAGAAGGCTACAACAAAATAAAGTGAAGTGGTTGAAGGGAAAACTCAAGGAAGTTGAGTTAGAAATGGAAGAATCCATTTTTTAACCAGAACAAGGAGACTTTCTGGGAGATAGTGAAGATGAAGACCTGAACACTAAAACTTGAAGTAAGTCCGAAGGGTCACATGGCTTTAAATCTAACAATTTGTGTATGTTTTCAGGTGAAGGAAAATTGGCTGATATTTTCATGAAGAAGGAAAAAGACCAGCAGAATTAAAATTCTATTTTGGAAGAAGATGAGGTAGATAGATCTCATATACAACTGGTGGAAGATGTCAAGCAACTAAGTGAAGGGCTTGAAGAGATTGAAGAAGAGACGATCGAATAATTTTTGAATCATATGAATGATTTAGAAGAGTAAGGAGATATGATGGTTGAACCATCAAGTGAGACCATAGGGTCTTATATTTTTAAAACTGATAGTTTGTGTATGATGGCAGATATTGCAGGAGAAGAATAACCATTTGAAGATATCTTCATAGGAGATAAACAGCAAGGTACTGAAGGGAAACTTCAGGAAGATACTATGTTAGCTACATAGTAAAGGATCATCAATCACTATGATGATAGGCACAGTAGAGATAGCCATGGGAACTGTTGAGACAGACAATAGGGAAGAAGGACATCTATTGAAGGATGTTAAGAATGAGGAACCCTATACAAAGGATTTAACCTTGGGAAAAGGAACACTAACAAAGGAGTGTTTTGAAGAGGATGGACAATCTTTTGAAGATATCAAAAGTCTGTAGGAGTACTCTAGGAAAACAGTGTATGATGGAGAAGACCTCTTGAATGAGGGAAGTAGTGATTTGCTACAACAGAAAGACCTTGAGATTACAAGGATTAAAGGAAGACGGTGTTTTAATACTGTAACACAACATTTAAAGGATGAATCTAGAAGAAAAGAGCATTTTGATGAAGTGCTTGCAAAGTGTGAAGAGGAAATTAAACTGCTGGAGAAACTGATAAGAGAACCTAATGGTAGAATAGAAGCTGCAATTATAGTTTCTGAAGAAGAAGATGTGTCTCAGGTAGGCATGGAGACAAGAAGATGCAATATTTTGTTTGCAAGTTCATTAAACATCATGAATGCATATGAGTATGTGATCAAAGAGATTGAGCAAATATTGTTTGAAGATGGTAAAGAGGCAGTAGGAATCAAACAATTTCAAAGTAAAGATAACCAACAACAGGTTAAAGGAGGAGGAGTTCACTACAGTGGACAAGAGCAGGAAGGCATCATTAGAACAGATGGTGTGGAAGAGAGACTAATGGATAGTCTCATGAATTCTGCTGAGAAATCGAATCAACATACTGATATGCTGATAGAGGAAGAGGAAATAGATCAACAAACTGAAATGTTGCAAAAGAAATAAGAGACACCAAGGCCTCATGTTTTTAATTTTAACAAGTCTTTTGGCACAAGCGAATAGCCAAATAAAAGTGAAAGAAGAGAATTTTGTGGAAGAATTCAATCCATGGAATGGAGAAATTAATTTTCTAAAAATTCATGATTTAATCATGAGAGAACGTAAGTATGATGGGGAGGCAGTAAGTAAAGAAAAAATGGCAACAAGTAAAGCAAGAGAAAGTAAACCAAAGAATGAAGCAAGTAAAAGAAAATTCAGGATAAAAGACAACAACAGTAACTTGAAACAAAGAGAAGAAGACAGAAGAAAGAAGCAGAAGACAGACCAGCCCAAAGATATGTTTGACATAGAAATTGAAGAAATATGGCAGCAGATGATGAAGCAATTCAAATGGAGGAAAATGGTAACAGTAGCAAGAAAGATCAGTTATAAGTTGAACCTGATTGACAAGAAGAAGAAAATGGAGCAAAAGCCAGCAGAAGTGTAGCGGTAGCAAAGGAATAAAGCTTCTGGACAGTTATAGAACAAAGTGTGGGATCCAAGAAGACCAAGACCAGAAGACGCATGATCAGGAGATCATGAATATTTTCTACTTTTGGAGTTTGATGCAGGAGCATTCAATCCAAGGAAAATCATTGTAAATAGTAGACATAAGGGGTCATTTTTTTGGGAAATTAGTTTCCTATGTCTCAAGTCAATTTAATATTTAGGCTTTTAAGTGTGACTTAATTAGGTGTTCTCAAAACAAATAAATGAGAACATTAGTAGTTCCATGATCCTACGAGCAAGGCAGATCTTTTAGGCATAAAAGGTAGAATATATGTGGACCATTGAGAAAAACAGGGGGCTTTTCTCTTTTAAAATAGAGAAAAGATGGAATGGATAAAGTCTGCCATATATGTACATATGCGTGCATCCAGCGAGCTTTAGGCTTTTGTTAAAGGGTGATATCAGGTCCTTCATAGTAATCGAATCGCAGTTTATATATAAACATATGTAAACCTACGGGGAGAGGAGGAGGCCACCAATAGTAGAATCAAGTCTAGGTGAGACGAGGAGTCTCGAATGTAGTCTTTGCATTTACATTAATATATATACAAAATTATTTCTGAATGTCTCAATAGATTGGGAATTACGTGTTTATGATGTATTATGAATTGAACTCGGACAGGGGTATACAAATAGAGTTCTACAGAACACATAGAGAGAGAGAGAGAGAGAGAGAGAGAGAGAGGGGATCGATTCAGTAGAATTGAAATGGACCATCGAGTCTAATTGAAGTGGAAAAGTGAAGCTCTAGAGAAGTAGTAGAGTGAGGATTCATTAAGGAGTAATCTCAGAGTGCTTGAGTAGTGGAAAGGTGGAAGCCAAAGCCCTGAATAAAACAAAGAAACCAAAAAAAACTCACTGAAACAATGAACAAATTCCAAGTAAAAGGAATAAATGGAGAAGTGCAAGTGATTCTCAGCAACCATCAGATCTTATAGATCAATGATTGTGATTTAATCGCATCAACGGAAGACCCTTTTAAAGTGATCGGAACGAGCCTTGCAGAATTGCGAAGAGCGAGCAACGATTAATCACAGACCGTTGGATCGTGGCCAGATGAACGATCATGATTAAGTCACATATCAGCGATCAGAGGTGGCAAGGGTCAATAGTATGAGTGTTGTGATATCGCTGACAACAATAATCGGTGATCAACATTGATAATATATCAGCATTGGTAGAGATTAGGATTGTAAGCTGACAGACTTGGAAGGAGCGAACCCGAAGGTATTTGAAAATGAAAATACATAACATTTGAAGTCTGATAAATGAGATGGCGTGAGATTTCCTTCGTATTCCCATAGGTTTAAAATTTTTGATAGTTTATATGGCGCGGCCCTTTTAATGCAAAAGCATGTGTTAAATGATCAGATAGTTATATCAGAGTCGGAGGAGGGGTGATGGCATATATATGTATGAGCCGTTGAGCATGCGATGGCCGATTGCGATGAGGTTTTAGCCTCGGGTTCTGTGTAGAACCGTATAATGGAGGAATAAGCCGTATTTCCATGGAATTCATTTGTGTAAGGATTTCACTGAGAGATTAGCGCTGGTAGTGTTTTGTGTGAAACCAAAGCATATGAAAAGTAATATATAGGGACTGTGGTTCTAAAGGTTTATTATAGTCCTGACAGAGGGTTACAACAGAGTGATTAGTTTCGATACAAAGGAACGGTTGTATAAAGGGGCTTTGACCATTTATGGTCTGAATATTTAAGTCCTTTGTTGAGTTAAATATCTTGGGACAGTTGTGGATGCATTGTTGAATAAATGCAAACTATGGGTATGTGTGGGTTGACCTTGGCATTAGTTGGCTAAGTATGGTTTATCCCAGGTGTAGCCCTACGCCAATATATATTTCCATTAGAGAGGAAGAGTGAAGACAATTGGTTCAAGAATGAAAAAAATATGTGATATTCATGCTTCTTTCCTTCACTTTGGCTATGATACCATGTTGAGAAACCAAAAAGTAGGTACATAATGATGATTTATCACAATTTACTAATCACTTGTGAATATTTGTTGGCTTATTAGTATTATGATATCTTCATCAAGAAATTATCAAAACATAACGATTACAAAAAAATAAAGAACACCGGAAATTAGGTTCCAAGTGAGGGGAAAATTCCACAACACGAAAAACCAAAAAATCATCTTCTTATAGAATTAAATCAAAGTGAGATATCCATGGCCTAAGACCAATACCAAGACTTCCACAAAAACCCAAGTCATCCCTCCTTCAAATATCCTCCAACCAAGTCATAGTCAATGAAAGGAAACACTGGTCAAACCTTGTCAAACATAGTCAAAACACAAATATTCGGACTTGCAATTTTAGACCTATAATTTTCTAGAGTTGATCCATTTCCTTCGCACACGTGAACCGAATCAAGCCAAAATCCACCTACTTCTCTCTCCTTTGACTTTGCTATTATTCTTCTTGTATTGGGCACATAAACTGATGTGTGAGATGAGTGGATCAATGAGGTCGAAGTTTAGTCTACTTACAGTTGTCCGGGAGGTTGAATAGATGCGGGGCTGACTTGGTCTTATGGATGACAAATTGACTTTTGACTCAAATAAAATATTTTTTCTTTTTCTTACAGAGAGTTAAAATGGGACTTTGACACAAATACATTTATTTGACTTATAATAAATTTTATTTTGACTCAATAAATCCTATAATCATGAAGGACATGCTTTAACCAGAATAAAAATAAAAGTGAATATAATAAGTACATCAAGGATACATTTTCATTCCATTATGAAGATCAACAATAGTTACATTCTAAATAAATCTCTCAGTCTCGTCCTTGTCTACTAGGTGTCATAGTTAGTATTAGTTTGATTCATTCAACTTCAGTTAAGTTGAGTTCTAGTTGTGTTTTAATCTACTGCGAATTCCATTTTTTTTGTTGAATGTTCCTTTGTCTCCTATGTAATCTATTTATTTGTTACTAATGTGAATAATAGTTCAATCCACTTCCATTTTTTTAGTTCATTCCTATCTATGTTTACGCTTCTTAATCCTTTTCATGGTATCAAAGCTTGAGGTTTCAAATGATTCCTTTAGAGCATAATTTTAAATTTGTGTGCTCACTGAGAAAGCACTGAGAATGATAGCTTGAGGAGGAGAAAAAAGTATTGGCCTAGATAGAGTAGTCACACATTTTCTAAGAAAACCCATTAGGGGCGAAACTCACTAACTTTCGCACCCTAAAAGAAAAAGAAAGAGTAATGATGTCGTTTTCACTCCTATGCACTAAAATTTTATGAACTATCATCGGTCGCTACAACATTATGAGTGACGACCTCGTGGAATAGAGCATGACAATTTTAGTCAAAAAAGTGAGCACATAAATTTTAAATGTGAAAGCACTTTATTAAAACATTGTCAAGGTGTAAATTGGACCTTGTAATTGTCATGGAATTTGCAAGGGTGGTGGATTTCATATGAAAATTCACATTGAAAATTCTTGGAAGATACGCCTTATCATAGGTTAAAAGGAAAGGATAAAACCTTTTATTAATTTGTAGGGCACTTTTCTTAGTCCTATAAACTGTGACGTTGTTTTATTCAAGGAAATGTAAAGTAAAAGCTACACACTTTTCACAAGAGAATTTTTATTTCAATCAAAGGTGAATCCATTTAAGATTCTTGGAATTTGTTTTATAAAATCTTCCATACATGGGTATTAAGGCTCTTTCCACCTTGTAAATGATGGTTTTCTGCATTTCTTTTTCACAAAAACCAATGTTTCTTGGAAACAATTATGATTTTTTGTCTTTAAAATAATTTTGGGATACAATGAAGAAAGGCTATGTAGAGCCAACCCAAGAATAATTAGAAGCCATGAATAATGCTCAGATTACTGTAGCTGTCAAACATATAAGGAAGGAGCACGGATCCAAGTGTCGGATCTAAAATTCGATTAATGACTCTACCTTCAAAAAAATAATCAATGCAACAAAGAAAAAGTGGCTTAGGATATTCTCAAACCCGCATATCAGGTTAATGATATAATTAATACTATTAAAAAATAGCCATTGATGACTCTGTTTGAAACCTTAAAAAGGGAGAACATTGAGAATTTTGATCAGTTCATGACTAGAGTCATCGGAATGCTCGATTAAATTAGGCTTATTGGTGAAATGATTATACATTAGAAGATCATTGAAAAAATCCTTCAAATCCTTCCAAAGAAATTAGAAATGGTTGTAACAATGATTCTATCATTGGAAGATCTTACAACATTTTGAGTATATCAGTTTACGAGATCGCATTTGTCACATGATGCAGGACTTAACCTAGAGGAAAGATCTTTGGAGCAAGCTCTCAAGGCACAAGCCTCTCTGACCATAGCCAGAAAGAAAGGATATAAACGCAAAAGTAAGTGAGGCAAAGGAATACCAATAGAACATCATCACGAAACAAAAGGTTCCACACAAGAACAACCAAGAAATTCGAGACCCTAACAAAACCAAAAATAAAGAAGGAGAAAATTGAGTAACAAACTCAATCTCTAGTGCTATTACTGCAAGAAATTCAAACATTATGATCATAAATGCTAAAAGACATAGATATATCAACACAAAGGTAGCTTCCATATCTCAAAAAATAGGGGAGAATCATCTAAAGCAATATTTCTTTCCTGCCATGATTCTGAAGAAAAATATAGCAAGCACCTTTAGTTGTAGGAAAATGGCTAAAAAAGCCTTATGACCAGCAACAAAGACCTGATTTCCTACATTGATAATTCTATCAAAATTGAAATTCCTCTTAGTAATTTTTCTCCTATAAATTCTTAAGGGAAAGATATTGTGCTTGTTCGAACTAAACATAATCAACAAAAATGTAAGCATGTTGTTTATAACCTTCCACACCTAAAGCAAAATCTCATTAATGTAGGTCAATTTATGGAACATGAATATACTATAATATTTCAAGGGACCATTTGTTATATTTATGCCAAAATTCCCCATAGAGGACTTATAACCATGGTATAAAAGACTAAGAATAGAATGCTCTCCTTCACTCTCAGAAGTACAAATCTATCACAGTCATTTGCACACAATATTTCAAAGATAGATGAGTCATAGTTATGCCACTCTATGTATGGTAGTATTCCCTTCAAGAGTCTTAGTCTCGCTAAGAAACATTTTATGGTCATAGGTCTTCCTTTTTTCAATGAACAAGATTTCTAATTTGAAATTTGTATTCTTGGAAAGCATACAAGAGACAAATTTCCCACATATTCCATTAGAGAAAAAAAAACCCTTATAACTAGTCCACACAAATATCTATGGACCTATATTGATGGCTATAGAAAGAAAATATGGATTTATTTTCTTAAAAATATGTTTGATACTTTCTCAAAGTTCAAATAGTTCAAGACAAATGAAGAAACGAAAAGTGGCAAGTTTTCTAAGGAACTCAATTCAGATTGAAGAGGATAATACAATTCCAAAGATTTAACAATATTTTTTCGAACACAAGACATCATTATGCAGACTGAAACTAGATACACTCCACAAGAGGATGGAGTAGTTAAAATAAATAACTAATCAATCATGAATATCGAAATGTGCATGCTTTGCACAAAGGAGTTGTCCAATGAGTATTGGTTTGAAGCCTTCATTACTATAGTATATATTTTCAATATATCTCTCACAATAAGTGTTAAAGATACAATACCTAAAGATGCTTGGGAGTGTAGGAAAGTGAATGTTTCTCACTATTGAATATTTAGTTGTGTAACATTTTTACATGTTCTGGAGAGGATGTGACAAGAAAATGACAACTGAAAAATGCATCTGTGTAGGCTATAGTGAAAAATTTAAAGCCTATATACTCTACAATCTACTCACCAAGAAATTTTTGTTAAGTAGAGATGTTAATTTCTTTGAAAACAAATTTTGGTGTGAGAAAATTGATGAACATTTAGATCAATATGGTCATCCACCAAGGCTTCTAAGATTGCACATACGAGATGAGCCACAACTCTCTGGAAATGGTATTTCTTCCAATATTGAATCATCATCTTCACTAGATAAACAACAAATCATAAGAATTAGGGATATATGCAGAACATGATTTTGAGAAGAAAAATAATGATTGAATTTAGGCTTTTGTGATCCATATCTAGTTTCAGAGAAATATTTTCCAGTGAAAATCACATAAAGATTCATTTGACGACACGTTTCAAACTAGCCAGTGTGGTTCATTGTCAACCAACCCACTTTGCAAAGGAAATAAAAGAGGAACATTTGGTTGATGCAATGAATTAGGAAATCGATGCCATAAAGAAGAACAAAACTTGGGAATTCGATCTCGCAAAAGGAAGAATTTGCATCAGGGCCAACTAGGTCTACAAGACCAAATTGAATCTAAAAGGAATATTTGAGAAATATAAGGGTGGGTTGGTTGCCAAAGCGTTCTGTAAATAGCTTGGTATTGGCTACGACGAAACCTTTCCTCCAATAGAAGGTTAGATACAGTCGTAACTAATCTTGCCAATGCAACTCAACTTAAATGGGAAATTTTCCAACTAATGTCAAATATGCTTTTTCAAATGGCACACTGGAAGAAGAGGTCTACGTGAATCAACCCCTTGGTTTTGAATTTCTATGACAACAACATAAAGTGTATAATTTGAAGAAATTTGTATATGGCATAAGACAATCTCGCCGAGCATGGTATAGTCTAATTGACTCTTACTTCCTCAATAGTGGATTCATCAGAAGCAACCATCAAACAACTGTTAATACAAAAAATATTAATGAGGGTAAAATTCTCATTGTTTTCCTTTATGTTCATGATTTGATCTATACAGGTAATCTGATGTTAAAAGAATTTAAAGCTACCATGAAAATATAATTATAAATGACTCATCTTGGCCTTATGAAGTATTTATTGGGAATTGAAATAAGCAATCCATAGATGGCATTTCTGTCTATTAACAAAAGTATGCCACTAATACATAAGTTTAAAATGATCAGTTGCAAACCAACTCACTCCAATTGCTCCAAGCACCAAGTTGAGCAAACAAGATGAAGGACTATCAATTGGTTCTACCTTGTATAAAAGGGTAGTTGGAAATTCTTGTATCCCACTACAATGATATCAACGATATCAGAGATAATGTTTGTAGCTAGTTTTCTTTCTAGATTTATGGAATCACCCAAGAATTCCATGTGGAAAGTTGCAAAAATAACTTTAAGATATATTGCAGGGACACAAAACTATGACTTATTGTACAAGAATTCTGAAGACTTCTTACTCTCAAGAGACACATATCGTGACTATATGGGTAACTTATATTATCAGAAAAAGCACATTAGGATACACTTTTCATTTGGGAAAAAGTAAGTTTGATCTCATGGGCATTGAAAAAACAAACAATTTTTTTAATATTGATGAGTATGTAGCTGCAATTTCCACATATTTTCAAGTTGTATGGTTGAAAAGGCTATTGAATGACCTTTCACATGTTTGAAAGGATCAACCCCTATTTTTGTGATAACAAATCTGCCATTGCATTGTCCAAATATCATGTGTTTCACAAAAAGTGTGTTTCACAAAAAGAGCAAATATATGCACATATGCATTCACTTCATTCATGAGCTTGTCCATAATGGACATATATTTCCGAATGTTGGTGGATCATGAGATCAACTTGCAGTGTTTTTAACAAAACCCTTGGCAAAAACTATATTTGATTTTTAGAGAGAGCATTAATCTCCCTTTCTCATCCTTATCTGCTAGCTTTCATAGTTAGTTTTAGTTAAGTTAAGTCAAATTCAGCTTAGTTGATTTTTACTCGAGTGTGATTTCAGTGATTTATGGTTCAATGTTCCTTTGTATCCTATGTAATTGATTTAGCTGTTACTCAATAATGTAAAAAGCAGTTCGCTCCATTTCCATTTTTTGAGTTCTTTCTTGTCTATGTTTTTGATTCTCAATCGTTATCAAAATCAGTAGTCTACCTTAAACCGTTATTTTCCTCCGAGTTAGAACATAAAGAGACTTTGAAGTCAGAACAAGCTAGAACGATCAGAGAAAAAATGATCAATGCGATCATGGAACCCACTACATCCACTATAAATCGAATTGGCAAACTCCATACCGAAGGCGCACCAGTGGTAGAATGCACAGTAATATTTCTCATAGTGTTTATCCCCAAAGCTTAATTCCTTGTGACAGGATTTTGATTGCAAAGTGCCGAAGAGAATTGTATTTATAACCAATAATGGTTGCGAGGATGGCAAACATGATAAAAACTCTGATTCCATATGAATATAGAATTATGTTATACGCGCGCACAGTTTTTTATTGGATACGGAACTTTCAAAAAGAACAATTATCGAATGGGCACGAAATATATTCTTCGGATTTGTAGCTTTTACCTGACGTAAACCAGTAAACCAATCAACTGACAACCTGTTATATCTCTCCTATAATGCTGATTTCATGTCTTGAATACATCCATTATATAATTCTTACTTCATGCCTAAAATTATATCTCTCCTATAATGCTGATTTCATGTCTTGAATAGATCCATTATATAATGCTTACTTAATGCCTAAAATTCCATAGTGCCGATTTCTAATAGTAAATAGATCCATTATATAATGTTTATTTGATGTCTAAAATTCCAGAAGGACGAAGAAAAGAGGTTTAATCTGCTTTCGTCAAGCCTTAACGAATCTATGACACAGTCTACACGTCATAGTTGTGCTCGGCAGCATTGTAGTTTCTGAGGTTACCTGTCTTAAGGAAAACCATACATGTTTAATATTATTATATCTTACGAGGACTGGATATCTTTACTCGCGGGAGGCTCTATTATTTTAGGACTAGAATATATTGTTAGAATTAATGGAGAAAGTTATACTTAGTTGTTTAAGGATAGGATTGAGACTTTAAGATTAGATCTCAGATCTACTATTTAGGGAGTGGTTGAAACCACCGTGATAGTGTGAAAGCCTATATGTACTAGGTTGTTCTCCTGATTGAGTATAGTGTGTATTGTAATGTGCTTGGGAGCTCTCGAGGTATCTCACCTAGAGAACCACTTAATTAATAAAACATCAGATTTTATCATGATATCAGAGCTAAAGGATGGAGGGAACTGTACGCTGAGTAGAGGATTTAAAAGGCGCGACTAAGCCGAAATCGTCGAAAGCGTTAGGTGCACAAATGTGTCATTCTCGTGTTGTATAAGAGCACTGATTATAAGAGAGGCGCTACATGAAGGCCGTATTGCAGAGGGATTGTGTTTTCTCTGTTCCCATGCCCACAAAGGCCTCTTTCCCCTGGCGCTCCTATTACTAGTGGTGGAACCCTGTTTTTTTTAATTAATTAGAGGGCACACCCCATCTTGATCTGTTGCTGTTATTTCGTTTGGATCCGGGGCTTCTTCTCTGTGATTCCTTACGCTTTCTTTGTTATTGGAGCAACAAAATCAGTTTATTGCTGAAGCTGCTGACATGGGGAAATATACAGCATCGGTGGTTGCAAGGGCTGCATGGTAGCTGCGTGGTGATTGCACAACCCTGTAGCTGTGTGTTTTCCTTTGAAAGCCTATGTGAGGTGGATGTGGTAGTTGTGGCATGAGTAGAGGTTGTTGCATGGTATCCTGTGAAGGTCGCGCGCAGAAGTACTGAGATCTAATTGCTGTGCATAGTGGGCTGAGAAAAGTCGTGGAGTGCTACTGCTGATTGGGTTTCCTGTATTGAGCTTTTACCTTCATGGATTTGTCTCTGCTATTGGGTTTATGTTAACTCATTTTCTTATGATGAAATTTATTGCTGCTATGGATCTTGCATGAGTATGATGAATCTTGAATTTTTGTAAAAGAAAATGATCTTCATTCCAACAACGGTTCAAATCATCCAGTGAGGATTGTCAAGTTATGGTATGGGGTTGGAAAGGCACTGATTCTTCATCATTGAGCTGGTGGACTTGATCTGTGTCCATTGGTAGAACCTGATTTGGATATTGATAATTATCATCCTGCATTCCAAACTGGATATTGTATCCCTAGACGGTATTAACAGATTCAGATTGCCGCTGATCAAACTGCAGCCAACATGAAGGCGAAAATATCCTTGCTCTTGAAATCGTGCGACTGAGTTGAAATCGATGATTCAAGGTTGATCTTGAGCGTTCCATTTTGAGTAAAGCTTTTGCTCCGTTTTAAAGTAATCTACCGTTTTAATATATGTTGAGGTGGCCCCTTGCATAATTAAAGTTTTTTTTCTAAATCTTTAATTAAAAATATGGAGTTTATTTAAATTGAAGAACTCTGCATTATTTGAAGGAATTATTATTTGTTATAAGGGGAGCATTTGAATAGAAACGATCCGATATTGCTGCCAGTAGATTTGTTCAGGAAATTTAAATTGTTTGAGTAACCGAGACATTACAGGTTGTGGAGATCTCAAAACCAATTGGGCAAATTTATCTTCTAAGTTATTATGAAATGCGAAAGTTCGTGCTGATTTGAACCCATCTTCAGAAATATGTGCATCAAAATTAGATATTGAGAATATTTCCAGCTTGTGAGAGGTCATTTTGTTGGTTGTTGCTAGAACTGAGGGCACTAAGGCCTGCGTGGCACATAAGCCACAGTCTACAAGGTTCTATAGTTGAAGAGCTTCCAAAGGGAGAAGTTTCCCACTGCGTGGTAACGAGGTTGTTGGAGCTCGTTAGAGGACCATGTGTAGTCGAAAATAAATCTCGAAGCGATATAAGCTAGAATTTAATAACATGTCTATATCTTTAGATATTTTTGGTTCTAATCATGATGATTTTCTCATGTGGGCATTTGAAATTAGCATGGGTAGTATGTTCAAGTCAGGAGAAATTTCAGAAAAACAATGTGGCTCTGTTGATGACCACGAGAATCAAGAGGCACAGTCTGTTGTGCAAGATCTTGAGATTGAAGACACATGAGATGATCTTCAAAAAGGGTGTAAAGAGGAACAAAGTGTTGAAGATCAATTGGACGAGCCACATGAAGCTGATTGCAAAGACGTGGAAGAAGAAGCCAAAGTTGGAGAGAATTTAAATTGTGATAATCTCATTAATATTTCTGTGTGTGCAGATGTTACAACAATGAAAGATGAAGACATCATGGCTGATTTTTAGATGGTTGACACCGAAAATAGTGAGAGGGAAAATTCTCCTATGCAACCTATCATAATCATGAGAAGGGTTAGAATAATAATTCAATCTTTCCATCATTGGGGAAGAAATGAGGTGAAGATACATCACTACCTCATGGCAAAGAAAGTGAACATGAAACTTCATCCATAAATGAACAAGTATGGGCTCCGCTGCAAGAAGACAAAAATGAAAGCTCTGTCTTTTAACATTGTAAGCCTAGCTGAGACTCAGACCAGCAGGCATATGTTATTGTTCAGTAGCCTTTCTCCATTAGGGGGGGTGTTAGAATTAATGAATAAAGTTACAGTTAGTTGTTTAAGGATAGGATTGAGACTTTAAGATTAGGTCTCAGATCCTACTATCTAGGGAGTGGTTGAAACCACCCTGATAGTGTGAAAGCCTATATGTACTAAGTTGTTCTCTTGATTGAATATAGTGTGTATTGTGATGTGCTTGGGCACTCTTCAGGTATTTTACCTGGAGAGCCACTTAATTAATAGAACATCATATTTTATCATATATTTGTATGTACATTAATTATTTGTAAATTTGATGAACAATGCATTGTACATAGGTCGTGAAGGTTTACAAGTAAGTTGATTCGATGAACAATTTAAGTCGTTAATAATTGGTGTAATATTATTTTGAAAAAAAGTAAAAAAAACTATTTTAAAATGTAATTTTTTTTCTAATTAGTTTTTTTATTTGATTTTAAATTGAATTATGTGATATAATAATATCTTAAAAACAAAAACAATAAAAAAAATATTATATTTTTTTTATAATATTATTTTGAAAATTGAAAAATATAAATATTTCAAAATGTAAATTGTTTTTTTCTAATTAGTCTTTTTATGTGATTTTAAATTAAATTATGTGATATAATAATTATCTTGAATATATATATATAAAATCATGGAATATCATGTGATAGTTGCTCATCATTTTTTATGAAAATATTTGTTTAAATTATCTTGGACAACCTAATATTATGTGATAAAAGAATTTTGATTTCACTACATATTTACAAAAAATATCAAAATATATTAAAATTTTAACATATTAAAATGTTAATAACTATATACTTTCTATATTTCTATAATTTTAATAAATCAAATTCACTACTATATTGATTTAAAAAAAAATAAAAAATCATATATATATATATATCTATATATATATATATATATATATATATGCTTTCAGTATAGTTGTTCATTACTGTTTAGATATACTAGTATTATTAATATTTATTTAATAAAAAACATAGGTTAAGATGTTGATGGTTTGCTATACATTGTATCTTTTACCCTAAAAGCTTATAATTTTTATATAATAGTTTTCTCATCTCATCATTTTTTTATGGGTGTATTCACATTCTAGGATATATTTGTCATACAACATGGTAAGAGTTTATTGAATGCTTCTCGGCTAAATAGATGCTAGTGAAGACAGTTGAGAATAATTAATATTATTTTGTTATTAATGGAGAAAATAGTTACGTTGTTGTAACTTTCTCCCTAGTTTAGGATTAGTTCCTATAATTATGGGGTTTGGGTGCAACTTCCTATTTCCTAGTATTGTATTTATTGATGTAATCTTTGATTGATTGAGGAATAGAGTGGACGAGAGTGATCTCTCAAGTTTTGTGAGTGTAGTCTCCAGGTGCAGGCCACACCTCAGAGCTACAACTCTTTCTTTTCAATTCTGTTCACATTTTATCTTGGTATCAGAGCTCAGAGTGAGTGAGCCTGATCTTTTGTCACCTGTGAGGCTGAAGTGCCTGTAGTAGCTAGCTTGCCTGTGTGGCTGGAATAGCCTGTGTGGCTTGAAGCGCCTTTGTGGCTGTGTGTACACGAGAGCTCTGTGCTCGAAAATTGAGCAGGTGGACTGCAGAACACCTGGCTCGGACTCGAAAGTTTTGGCGCGAATTTTTCACGGATTGGCGCGGATTTTGCGCTGACAGTCGCGCCAGAAGAGGAATTAGCACGGTTATTGAGGAATAAACTACGCCAGAGCGCCAAAAATCCCGATTGGCGCGGGATTTTACCGGGAAAGTCGCGCCAATTACAATACTCTAAGAGATTTTGAATTGGTGCGGATTTTTCGCTCGGGGTAGCGCCAAGGGGATCTGCGAATAGCGTGAACTTCGTTTGGCGGTTTGCAAATGGTGCAGATCGGTGGAGTTGTAGACCCGTCCGGTAGAGGCAGATCGAGAAAGCGCCAGAGGAGATCTGCGGGAAACCTCGACTTCGTTTGGCGATCTGCAGGGAGAGTAGGATCGGCGAAGTGGCAGATGAATCCGGGAGAGGTGGATCGGATCAATTGTGATCAGATCATTGTTTCGGCTCTGTTGAAAACGTCGAATTTGCTCATTGGAGCGGGAGTGCCAGACACTTTAGATCGGTGGCAGAGGTGACAGATTGATCTAACAGGTATTGTTTTTTGTTGTTGTTAAGTAGATTCACAATGAGTAATACGATGGAATCTTATCTTAACGAGTCTGGTAAACTCAACAGGTCTAACTTCACGAATTGGAAGTTTAAGATGCAGACCCTGATCGAAGGTGCGAACGCTTGGACTATAGTGACAGGCGATGAGCAGAAGCCGACTGCAACCACACAGAAGGAAGACTGGGAAAAACGAGAAAACAAGGCCAAGGTCCTGTTAAAGATGTCTCTGAAAGACAATGTCATTGCACACATCAGAGACTGTAAAACGTCCGCAAAGATTTGGACGAAAATCAGGAATCTATATGAGACCCAGAATACAAACAGAGTTTTGGCTCTGAAAAGCAACCTATTTTCAATGAGGATGGACGAAAGGGAGTCTGCTACTGCATTTGTCGTGCGAACTAAGGATGTTAAAGATGGATTGGTGGCCATTGGAGTGTCGGTGGCTGATGAAGATCTTGTTGCAATTACAATGAACGGGATGCGTGATGATTTCCAAACCTTCATCACTGGAGTCTCGGCAAGGGATAAAACACCCACGTTTGATGATCTCACTGCGATCGTGCAGCAAGAGGAAGAGCGACGACAGAACCTGAATCTGAACCCCCAAAGTGACGATCTTGCGCTGGTGGCAAAACGACGACTATCCAAAGGGAAGCAGTCACAGCAGCAATCAGTCCAGAAAGGAGGAACAACACATAAAAATCACTGTCATAAAGGTATGCTTGCAAATCATTCTGAAAAGAAATGCTTTTATTGTGGAAAGAAGGGTCATATACAAAGAGATTGTTATTATAAGAAGCAGGCTGATGAGGTAAGGAGGAGACAGGTAAATCCAAAACACAGAGGATATTTTGTTGAAGAAGAAGATTTCAGTCATGAATTTTGACTGTTCACAGTCAACTGTGCCCTTTCTGCATCAAATGAAGATGACATCTGGTATGTCGATTCCTGAGCATCCTCTCACATGACAGGTAATAAATAATTTTCCGACAGTCTTGAAGAAATTATAAATGGATCAAAAATATATCTAGGGGATGATAATGGATATTAGATTAAAGGTCATGGGGTGATTTCAGTTAAGTTACCAAATGAAAAATTAGTCACCTTTCAAATGTTTTATATGTACCTGGAATAAAGAAAAACCTGATATCTGTATCCATGATGGCTGATCAAGATATGCATGTCGAATTCTTCAAGACTCACTGTGTGATAAAGGATTGTAGGAATGAAATTGTTGCAACAGGCATGCGAGTTGGAAGCCTATACAGATTGGATGCAAAAAGTATATCAAAGCAAGCCATGGTTGCAGGAGAGTCGACAGCTGAACAACTCTGGCATCAGAGGTTGGGTCATCTGAATCTACAGGATCTCATGTTGTTACAGAAGAAAGGTATGGTCGAAGGTCTCCCCATCTTTCGTAACATTCAGTTAAACTGTGATGGTTGTGCCTTAGGAAAGATGCACAGAGACCAGTTCCATGTGCATGATAGGAGGAGGCAAACAGAAATCTTAGAGCTAGTGCACACTGATGTATGTGGTCCCATGCAGACAAGGTCGCTAGGGGGAGCATACTATTTTATGTTATTTACTGATGACTGCACTAGGTATTCATGGATTTATTTTTTAAACAAGAAAAGTCTGACTTTCCAGTGTTTTATAGATTTCAAAACCCTGGTGGAAAAATAGTTTGGAAAAAGTATTAAAATTCTCCGATCTGATCAAGGAGGAGAATACAAATCAAAGGAATTCATGAAATACTGCAAATCTCACGGGATTGTTCAGCAGTATACAGTGCCGCACACACCACAGCAAAACGGTGTTGCAGAGCGTAAAAGCAGAACCCTGGTAGAGTGCGCAAGGAGCATGCTGCAAGGTAAGGGTCTATCTAATACTTTTTGGGCAGAAGCGATAAATACTGCTGTATATTTGAAAAATAGAAGTCCTACTAGGTTTCTTGGCTTCAAAACTCCTTTTGAAGCCTTGTATGGATTTAAACCAACAGTAAATCACTTAAGAGTCTTTGGGTCAAAGGCATTTGCACATGTACCCAAAGCTGATAGAAAGAAACTAGACCCTAAGGCAGTCAAATGCATCTTTGTTGGTTATGGCAGAGAGTTTAAAGCATACAAACTATTCAATCCTGAATCTCATAAGACATTTGCAAGTAGAGATGTAGTCTTTCATGAACAGGTACAGGAAAGGAAAGCTGATGTTGGAGATGATTGGCACATTCCATTGCTGTTGGAGGAAAGCAGCGAGGATGAAAGGGAGTAGGAACAGGAGCAGAAAGAATCGATTGAAGAAGAACAACAAGAAGGTGAAAGAGCAGGCCCAGTTATTGCAGAAGAAAACAAATTTGAGGTAAGTCCCCTACCAAGAAGGTCAGGTAGGAAGACTCAATTACCATTGAAGTTGAGAAACTATGCTTTGATGTCAAAAGTTTTGAACATTGTAGAACCCTCTAATTACAAAGAAGCTAGTCAATTTGAGGAATGGAGAGCTGCAATGAATGAGGAGATGGAATCAATTCTTAGAAATAATACTTGGGAATTAGTAGAGCTGCCTAAAAATAAAACACCTATAGGAAGCAAGTGGCTGTTTAAACCAAAAATGAATGCAGACAGAAGTATAGATAAGTTAAAAGCTAGGCTGGTTGCAAAAGGATATTCACAACAGGAAGGTATAGATTTTGATGATACTTTTGCACCTGTAGCAAAGCTAAATACAATTAGAATGCTTATTGCTTTAGCTACTAAATGTAATTGGGAATTACACCAGCTTGATGTTAAATCTCCATTTTTAAATGGTGATTTAAAAGAAGAAATTTACCTAGTACAGCCAGAAGGATATGTAAAGCAGGGGCAGGAACATCTTGTTTGCAGATTGAAAAAGGCTTTATATGGTTTAAAGCAAGCACCCAGGTCTTGGTACGAAAAGGTTGATTCTTTCTTTGTAGAGTATGGTTTCCATAGAAGTTTAAATGACCCAAATTTGTATACCAAGTACAATAATCAGGGGCAGATTATTTTGATTTCTCTATATGTGGATGATATGATTTTAACAGGAAATGCAGAGGATTTAATTAGAGGAATCAAAAGGCTCATGGCACAAGTTTTTGAGATGAAAAATCTCGGAAGCCTTAACTATTGTCTGGGATTAGAAGTATTCAGAGATACTGGGCAAACTTTCCTTACTCAAGGGAAGTATGCGAGAAATCTGTTGGAAAAGTTTGGTATGGATCAGTGTAGAGCAGCAGCAACACCTTTGCAGCAGAATTTGAAATTGAGCAGTGACGATGGCACTAAGGAGGTAGATGCCACAATGTACAGACAGTTGGTTGGCAGCCTTATATATCTTACAACAACCAGACCCGACTTGGCATACTCAGTTAGTGTATTAAGCCAATTCATGTCAAAACCGCGTGAAAGTCACTGGACAGCAGCAAAAAGCGTGTTGAGGTATCTTTGTGGTACTGTTCATTTTGGTATTTTATACACTGATGTATCTGATGTTACTTTAGCAGGTTTTTCAGACTCAGACTGGGCAGGTAACCTGGATGATCGGAGGTCCATCACAGGTTATGCATTTAACATAGGTTCCAGGGTAATTGCATGGAGCAGCAAGAAACAAAGTACTGTAGCTTTGTCGTCGTGTGAAGCTGAATATCAAGCATTGTGTGCAGCAACATGTGAAGTAATCTGGTTGAGGAGACTTCTTAACGTTGCAGGAAAGGAACAGAAGCAACCCACTTCTATCAAAAGCGACAACCAGAGCACTATCAAATTAGCATACAATCCAGTGTTTCATAAAAACACCAAACACATAGACACCCAGTTTCACTTTGTTAGAGAAAAAATACAGTCAAAAGAAATTGCTGTCGAATATTGTAAAACTTTTGACAATGTGGCTGATATTTTTGCAAAGCCTCTTGCACGAGTGAAATTTGAATTGTTTAGAAAGATGCTAGGAGTTCAGAAGAACCCTTTCTCCATTAAGGGGGGGAGTTGAGAATAATTAATATTATTTTGTTATTAATGGAGAAAATAGTTACGTTGTTGTAACTTTCTCCCTAGTTTAGGATTAGTTCCTATAATTATGGGGTTTGGGTGCAACTTCCTATTTCCTAGTATTGTATTTATTGATGTAATCTTTGATTGATTGAGGAATAGAGTGGACGAGAGTGATCTCTCAAGTTTTGTGAGTGTAGTCTCCAGGTGCAGGCCACACCTGAGAGCTACAACTCTTTCTTTTCAATTCTGTTCACATTTTATCTAAGACTTGTAAATACATTAACCAAAATATACGAAAGACAATCTTTAATATTTCTTTGTATTACGAAATGGAAATTTTATGACTATTTTGTGAGTACGTTCTATAATATGTGAAAAGGGTCCATTAATATGTTTTTATGTCACATTAAGAATATTTCAATTCTTAATTTATTATGGGTTTAGTTCATTTTTCTTGAGTGATAGATTTAGTAGTGAAACTTATTGATATTTTTTTCATATATTATATGTTAATTTTATGTTAATCATGAAAGAAATTATTTGACAACTCATTATTGAATTGTTTTAATAATCATAAACAAAGAGTAATCAAATCTTTGGAGGTAGAAATATTTTCCCCAATTTGGGTTTTAAGAACATTGATATATTTAGAGTTAACATAGATATATACTCATTTTCATTTTCAACCATTTTGAATATTGAACAAATTATACAAAGCATCTCTCTTATTTGAGCAACACTATATTGAACGTTTTTTAACAATAAGAAATTTTAAGTTGCAATTTTTTTTCTTTAAGTGACATTGAAATAATTTTTTTTTTCAATAGTTTGTGAAATTTAAGGTTTCAACTCATATAGAGATATGTGGAGAGAGCACAACAATACATAATACAGTGGAAACCAAACTTCTATTGATAAATAAATTAATAGTATACTATAAAACATGTACTCGCCAAAATGGCGGTAGTTATTTCTAAAGGTAAAAAAATTGCAGTGACAGAACTTGACAAAGGTTTTTCCAACATGTAAGAATAATGACCTTTTAACATAAGGACAAAACCCTATAGATCCAAAACCCTAAGAATATGAAGCAACCGAAGTTATTAGTTGGTATACAAAATTTCTATTGTCGTAAATTTTGCATATAATGTCCTTTTGGGTGTCACAATAGCCCATTGCATAGAACTATCCTATGATTAAAACTTTTGGCTATGGTTAGAGCATGCCATGGAAATACCTGGTCCCTCTAATTTTCAAAAATAATCCTTTAGGTCCAAAAAAATAACCCCAAAATTTTGGGACACAAAAAACCATAGAAAAGCTACCAAGAAGATAGAGAATCCTTTGACTAGCAGAAGAGGTGTGCGGTCACAAATATTGACCTAGATTTGTCGTTTCCCCTTAATAACCAATGGTATCCATGGTGTCAAATTCCCTCATGAGAATGGAAAACAGTTTCTAGATTTGGCGTTTGGTGAGCTAACTTTCTTCGGGAAGACGCTACCCTACCTTAACAAGCCCATAGAATTGTATGTTCCTTGGATGTATATCCTTCATATTGTTCACCATGATCTAATCCACTCTGGCCTATTCAATACAATTAGGATTGAATTATAGAGGTCAATTTCTCAGCTACCTCCAAGGTGTCGAATAGAGGTCGAAAATATGGTCACAACAAATCTAGATTGGATATTCGATGCAGGGCAAGGAAAGAGGGATTGCCCAATTCACAAGCATTTTTTGTTACATTTTTTGTGATTGTTTGAAGTCCATATCAGACTGGTATCAACTTCTTATGGGGGCTTATGAGGTGCAATTTCTGTAAATGCAACAATATCATATCGCCAAACTAAATCTTGTGTGGAACCCAATGTTCGTCATGTTGGTATTTTTACTCGGTACTAGATTTTTGTAGGATATCATAAACTTTTTGTTCAAGGTGTTGGATATTTTCTACTAATTTCTCTACTATATCCACATGATATTTAATTTTCGAAGACCCTACCAGTAAAGATGAAATGGAAGTGTTGCATAACTTAGGGCCAATGGTTCGAACCCAACCTCATGTGAAAAGGATTGTTGCTAGTAAAGTTATGGAGGTATCAATTATAGCTATTCTGAACATATAGAAGGCTTTCATCCCATAAACATGGATTCATGGAGTCGTACATGTGCAAGATATCTACAATCATCTTCTTAACTACTTTTGTTTTTGCATCCATTTGGGAATGAAAGGTTGTTGATTTGGTAAACTCAGTATTCATTAGGGATTGTAGGCTAGACCAAAAGGTTTTGAAGAACCTACTATCCCTATCTAAGATAAAGATCTATGCTAGCCCAAGATTAAACAAGACATGCTCAAATAACTGGACTACGATATTGTTCTTGCATGATGCCTTATCATCCTAGAGATCCTAGTGACAACCAGAAACACATAATTACTAGCATGCCTAGTGGAGGTTGAATATGAAAAATAGTTAATGGAGATTAAATCCCAAGGCTTTTAGGGAATAGGTAGAGGAGTGTAAAATTCCTTCGTTTTTAAGGCTATTTTAGAAATGGCATAAAAAGTGTATGGTATAATAAATCGGTGGACATTGTATTGAAGGTTTAGTTAGTGAAAATATTTTTGAAGTACTACCATTTTCTTCTCCCCACTTAAGTTGCTTACTGCAAGACTATAATGTGCCTCCCAAATCGTCTTGGAATGCTTAGCTGAAGGAACACAAATATGTATCATGTAGCACAAGATAATGTCTTGGAGGTGGATGTTTAGAACGTGTTTACCTCATATGAGCATCTACTATGTAGCAACAAAGTTAAGTCACTATTGCACAAGTATGAAATCACAAAGGTCCCATTCCCACAAGGGTTATTAATTTTTGTTAGCACAACAACTAAGGGTCGAGTGATGAAGTCTAGAACAAGGTTGTTGTAGACCTTCTTGTACTTTATGTTTAAGTGGGACTTTTGTAGGTATGTGAATCGTTTTTTATGGTGTTCATTTTGTAACATTCCGTGTGCCTAGATGAATTGTGTAGGTCTATTATGAAACTAGGTGATTGTATGCTTCCAAGATATATAATGTTTTCACTCTCAACGTGCCTGCACATTGAAGTACATCTCCTAGGAATAGTTGGGGTATTTATGGATGATTATTAGAGAGAATTTCATTGAGATAGACTACTAGATATCCTTTATGCGTGGGAAATACACCAATAGCATAGGTAGAGACATATATCTCAATCTCAAATGTTTTTGTAGGCCTAGCAGGGTAATTGTCGGTGAAGAGAAGAGGAATTACTTTAAACTAGTGAATTCTTTCGATTGTTCTTTAGAATAGGAAAACTTAGAATTATCTCCACCCTTCATCACTTGAATTTCCAAGCGATATGAAATAAACACATAACAATCCTTTCATAAATATTAGCAATGATCGAGAAGTTCTCGAGCTATGTTACATTCCCTGGGGCTCACTAATCCTGGATGATTTAGATCTTGGTTGGGTTCACAAGAACATTGATTTCATCCATGATGTATCTGAAATATTTAATTCGATACATAAAATATCATAATTTATCCATGTTGACATACAACTTTTGTTGTTCAATGGTGCTTTGGATGAGTTAAATGTATTGCAAGTGTTCTTCCGAGGTTGTACTAAAGTGAAAGTGTCATCTAAATATATAATCACAGAAGAGTTTTTGAATAGCCCCATGATATTATCCATTATCCTTTTCAAGTTTCTTAGAGAATTATTCGACCCAAAGGGGACAACAAACCACTCAAAAAAAATTAATTATATTTTAAGGTTGTCTTCACATAGGGTATTTTTTAAGTGAGCGCAGTGAGATTAGGATTCTTAATGTCTTATAATGATTCTCATTAAAAATAACAAAAAATGTATATTCATTTTTTTATATGGTAGCCAACATACTTTATTTTTATTTTTAAAAAGCTATCTGAAAACTTAAGGTTAAGTAAAAAAGAAATTACACATCTCCCTCAAATTGAGTTGTAGGATGTACCTCAGTGTGAAACACACATGATATTGAAATAAACTAGTTTATATGAATATTCAAATATTTAAATTAAGTTCTATATTCAAATATTTTTAAAAAATATAAGAATTATACACAGTCTCTTGTTATATATATATAGAGAGAGAAAGACACCTCTCCCTAAAGTTCATATAATACTATAATATTTATCATGGTCATGATAATATTTAGACAGTGATAGTAAATTATTTTAACCACTTTTTCTTCTTACAATATTGTAAGATCAACAATGAACTATGCTATCTCTTAAAGTGAAATTGTGTCTTATAATAATTTTCATTAAAAATAACCAAACATATATATTCATATTTATTTTATATTATGCCCAATTTTAATTTTTAATTGAGAAAATACTTTATTTCTACTTTAAAAGTTACATGTGTTAATTCCAAATTAAACACATTAAAATTTACACAGTTTCTTCATTCAAAAGTGTAAAATATAATAATAAGTGTAAAATATAATAATATAATATTTAGTTTTATTACGACAAAATACAAATTAAATAAAATATAACTAAAAAGAATAATATATATTTAAAAAATGTAATATACATTTTACAAATCAATATAAAAAATATTATAATATTTATTTTATTTTTAAAATGTAACAATGGATTATATTTATTTTATTTATAACTTGATAATAGATAAAATTAATACAATATTTTATATTAAGATTAAAAAATATTAATAAATTTAATATAAATTAAATCAAAAAACATTTATACATTAATAAAAATATATATTTTTAATTTTTTTTAATTAACTATAATATCAACCATGAAAATTAATATAAGTTAATAAATTACATCCACATAAGTCTATTTTAACTTTAATGGTTAAAGTATTAAAAAAACACCCGAATTAATTTTAAAAGTGAAATATATTATTTTTCACAACAATTGAGATGGTAGTATTCATCTCACTTATACATGAGATATATCTCTACCCAATATAATATAATAAGATACAAAATTATTAATATAATATTAGAAAAGGAAACCTAGATTAAATATATTTTTTTTAACATAAAAGGAAAATATAAAAATAAAATTATATGTATAATATTTCTAATATTTATGTAAATATGATTATTGAGTTTTGAATATATGATGTTTGGGTTTATTGTTAAAATAATGTTTGATGTTAAAGTTAGTTAATTAAAAAGAACATTCTTGTAAATATGTCAATGGAGCCTAGCCATAGTGGTTGTGGGATGGAGTGTTATCTTTCCGGCACAGTTTTGAATTATGACTATATTGTTAGCACAATTTATTTCATGCCTATATAGGTTTCTTTAATGCTCTACTAGAGAGTTTGCATGTGGCTAAGATGAGGTGACACCATTAACCATGGCGTGTTTCTATGAGTTCTGCCAATCATACTTAGTTCTAGATACTATCTTATACATGATTGTTATGTGTAGGTTGTGGTAAAGGTTAGAATAGAAGACCATTTGTGGAATGATAGCTCGAGAGATGGTGAGCATGATGGTTGAATATATCACTATCTATTCATTGTAAATCGAATATGTGATGAACTCTCTCCATGGCTACCTAAAGGATTATTTGAGTCATTCTTCTATCGTACAATAGTATGTTGTTTCTATTTTAAATCAATGCAATGGATCCTTCATCTTTCTGTCTAATTGTGCTTTTTGGTCTTGCAAGTCACTATGGCTCCACATTCTTGACACCATCGAAACACTCCAATTCATTAGACCAAGGTGGAGCTCACAACGCATAATGGTGGGAATCCCTTTCATCACTCCTTTCTACCCACAATCAAACATCTCCTTCAAACATTAAGTGACAAGATTATGAGGGAAAGAGCATGTCACTCTGATGAGAAATTGAAATTCATGATTAAGCATCTCATTCCAGGCACACACACCAGTAGAACCTAGGACCCCCCAATACACTCAAACTTTTGTAGTGTGTGCTCTTCTCACTAAAGATGTAGACAAATTTTAGCTTAGAAAAGGTCTTGCCAATTTGGAAAACTGTAATCGCCCACAAATTACTCTTTTCACTTGGTTGGAAAAAAAAATCATGTTGTCCCTCATATTTGAAGCTACTCTGTTCTTCAATGATAACCCCATCAATCTCGATAAACCCTTTCTCAAATTACATGGTCTCTTGTTATAAATATTCTGTTAACTTTTTGTTTGTAACCTATAGTGATTTAAAACTGACTCAAGTTCACTCTAGTTTCAATATGATAAATGAACCTAAAAAATATTCTGAATACACTCTTGATAATAATTAGTTTATGCACACTATATAATACAAAACGTTTTGTCCCTCTCTTATCTAAATACCTACTTAAATTGAACGCCAAAAAAAAGCCAAAAAAAATATCTTCATTACTTTTATAGTGCTACAAAATTCTCTTGAACTCCCTTTCTCTTGCTTTAAATTTCTATGTATATGAAACAATATTTCTGACATGTTTTAATATATATTATTTTAATGTATAAAAACCAATATTTATAAAGCACTAAAATTAAAATAACTCGCAAGTGTTCTTAGTTTAGTTTTTTAACCCATGTTAATGTTCTATAGGTGGCCTGAATTTGAACTTACGGCATAACAGATTTCTTTCACACAGATACCCACTTTCCATGGGTTTTCACAGAGAACATTTTAGAATTAATAGTTCATAACCTCTTTCGATATGTTTTCGCCATTAATATATTTTGAATGCAAGGATGCTTAAGCCAGTACGTAACTTTAACATTCCACAATTTATGGCGGGATGGGAAGCAAAAAAAAACACTTTAATTTGGAAGACAGAAGAAAGGATCTTCGAGCAGCGTTAGATATTTTCGAATATAGTAATCCAAAAGAAGACTTGAGGTGAGATGAATAACCTCACACATCTTTTCATTTCTTAAAAAGATCTATAATGCTATTTCATTTTTTATTATGTTTAAATAATGGCATACAGGGACGACCATAAAAAACAAATGCAGAATTAATAAAAAAACCTATTTATAACTTGTCATTTTATAAACTCACGTCTATAAATGGATGTTATCTGAGTGAAAAGACATTTATTTTGGAGGCAATAGTTGTTCAGTGTTCGTTGTAAATGGACCTAAACTGTATTAATGTATTGAAACATTGCTTTAGATGGTTTTACTCAGAAACCAAGGCAAATGAAAAATCCTAAAAAATATGCAACACTCTCTAACGATGCCTCAGTACTACCTTGGAAATTGCGAAACCGAGGCGATTGAATTATGAAAAAAATGCCCTGCGCAGTTCCAGAAGAGCATTAGCATTATGTAAAAATGCCCTGCGCAGTTCCAGAAGAGCATTAGCATTATGTTGTTAATAATGAGAGTATAAAATATTTTTTTTTGAGGTGTAGACTATTGTTAACGTATTTATTGCGCAGGGCTTATCGGTTCAAAACAGATAGTGATCAACACAATTGGGAAAATTAAAAACACCTATTAGTCATAAATGCAGTTGCCAGAATCTAGAAATATAATTATAAAGGAACTCAATGGAAAATATCCAATTGGTCTATTTGATGGGAAAGTCAAAGTCAACGAAGGAGCTGTGGCTGCTGAGTAGTCATCATTCCGGAAGCTGGGAGACTATATCATTTCTGGGGAAGGGAGGACAAGGCACTAACATCAGAACAGAGATTATAGCCTTTTCACTTTCCAAAATAAAATAATTAAGACAGGGACAAATTTACATTCATGGAGATGATAGACTGGGTCAGGGATCAGTCCTCTTTCAACGCTCCTATCCTATCCAATTGGATGGGGCGTATTAAGAGATAGCCTAACAACTTTCAGAACATAACATACATGCACATCTACACAGAGCAGAATCAAGTGGCAGACCTCTCAAAGAGGGGTATTCACTTCGATCCAGGTAAATTTTCTTTTTCAGCTTACTCACATGGCTAGCTCTTGAACTATGGGTCTTTCTCTTCTTTATGGTGCACATATGGCTAGTTCTTGAACTATGGGTCTTTCTCAACTTTATAGTGCACATGCTTTTAAATAAAAATTAATACAATACATTTAAGTAAAAAAATTAGAATTTCTGGGCTCATATTAAAGCAGTATTTAAAATGGATCTATGTTCATTGTAATTTTTAGCTCTGCTAGAATATTGCGAAATTATTATTAGTAGACTTTTTTATAGCTCCCTCAAACCAATATAATTGTATAACAGAAGAACAAAAATGGAAAGACAGCGAAAAAAAATGAAAACCTGTAGAATGTAAAAAAGCTCTGAGAATGTACTCGTTAAAAACATCAATCTAGAATGAGAAAATTGAAACATTTTACATGCATAGGATTTTCACCAGTAATGAATGAATGAGATGGAAACTAAATCCTAACTTCCATTATCTACTATGTACGGCTAAATCTTAGTTGTGTCCGTTTTAGTTTGTATGCTCCAAAAATTGGGAGAAAGGCGTCACACTATTCGGGATCTTAGAAGATGTCGCGCGGATAAGAAATAACGCCTTGAATGAGGAAGAT
The DNA here is from genome assembly GCA_031772625.1 of Pinus tabuliformis. Taxonomy (NCBI): domain Eukaryota; kingdom Viridiplantae; phylum Streptophyta; class Pinopsida; order Pinales; family Pinaceae; genus Pinus; species Pinus tabuliformis. The sequence continues at coordinate 1,441,049,410 of CM062820.1, forward strand.
GCCAAATGATGAGATAGATGAAGTCAAACAAATTTCAATTATAATATTAGAGACTTCCAAATACACACTGCAAAAAAATTCTCCTCTTCTGTAAAACTAAATCCTATGAAACCACTTTGAATGCGCTGCAAGCTCTGACATTTATTTTGCAGATGTAGAGGTTGGGTTACCGATAAACGTTGGAGTGTCATCACCGGCCATTATCACAACTACTTTCACCCGCTTATCATCTGAACAAGGCGACATGTTATTCGCCAAAGTCTCATCCTTTTCAGCAGACCCAACACTTAAATCGCTAATCTGCCTTGAACTGTTATTTTCTTCTGGGTTAGAATCAGGAGAAACTTTCAGGTAGGAGCAAGCCAGAACGATCAGAGCAAAAACTATCACTGCGATCATGGAACCAACTCCACCCAGTAGAAATGGAATGGGCGAACTCCATACCGAAGGCGCACCAGTGCTAGAAGGCGCTGTAATATTTCTCATAGTGTTATATTCCCCACAGCTTAATTCCTTGTCAGAGGATTTTGATAGTGGGTACTCTGGATAGCCATTCCAAAGTGCCGGAGGGATCTATATTTATAACCATATTGGCCAGTACCCATTATTGGTTGTACATGGCAACAATGAGGAAAACATTGATGTCATACGAATATATTAGAGGTGCATACAATTTTCCATGGGTTACTACTTTCTAAAAAACTAATTATCGAATGGGCACACAATATATTCTTGAGATTTGCAACTTTTGGCTGACAGAAACCCGTAGACCAATCTAATATGTTCTTACAGTGTGCAGCTGATTAAATTACTTCATATCCTGTGACATCCACTATATAATGCTGATTTTATCTCTTAATTAAATCCATTATATAATTTTTCTTTCCTATCTAACATTATAAAGATAAAAAGATTTAATCTCCACTCGAAGAAACATTTTCGTCGTGTCTTCCGAATCTATGGCAGTGGGCATAAGTCACAGTTCTTCTGGGCATCATGGTATCTTGTCTGGTTGGCTGCTTAAAAGCAACCGTGGTTGTTTAAAATTTTATATCTTACGAGGATAGGCTGTTTGTATTGGTGTGGGGCCTCCAATATTTTTAATTGTATATCTTATGTGGATAGGCTATCTTTATTGGCGCGGGCTGTCCGTATTGGCATGGACTCTCCAATATTCTAGAAATGGAATATATTGTTGTATACACTACTTTTTTGATACATTGAACATACAAACCCTGCAAAAAAAAAAAAAATTGATACATTGAACCAGGTAATTTTTTTCACATAGCAAAGCAGAGATCATAGATATGTAGGGAGATTTGATTATGACACTAGTAGTTGAGAATAATTAATATTATTTTGTTATTAATGGAGAAAATAGTTACGTTGTTGTAACTTTTTCCCTAGTTTAGGATTAGTTCCTATAATTATGGGGTTTGGGTGCAACTTCCTATTTCCTAGTATTGTATTTATTGATGTAACCTTTGATTGATTGTGGAATAGAGTGGACGAGAGTGATCTCTCAAGTTTTGTGAGTGTAGTCTCCAGGTGCAGGCCATACCTGAGAGCTACAACTCTTTCTTTTCAATTCTGTTCACATTTTATCTTGGTATCAGAGTTCAGATTGAGTGAGCCTGATCTTTTGTCACCTGTGAGGTTGAAGTGCCTGTAGTAGCTAGCTTGCCTGTGTGGCTGGAATAGCCTGTGTGGCTTAACATGCCTTTGTGGCTGTGTGTACACGAGAGCTCTTTGCTCGATTGAGCAGGTGGACTGCAGAACACCTGGCTCGAACTCGAAAATTTTGGCGCGGATTTTTCACGGATTGGCGTGGATTTTGCGTTGACAGTCGCGCCAATAGAGGAATTAGCGCGGTTATTGAGGAATAAACTACGCCAGAGCGCCAAAAAGCCCAATTAGCGCGGGATTTTACCTAGAAAGTCGCGCCAAATAAAACAAGAAAACAAGGCCAAAGTCCTGTTGAAGATGTCTGTGAAAGACAATGTCATTGCACACATCAGAGACTGTAAAACGTCCGCAGAGATTTGGACGAAAATCAAGAATCTGTATGAAACCCAGAATACAAACAGAGTTTTGGGTCTGAAAAGCAAGCTATTTTCAATGAGGATGGACGAAAGGGAGTCTACTACTGCATTTGTCGCACGAATTAAGGATGTTAAAGACGGATTGGTGGCCATTGGAGTGGCGGTGGCTGATGAAGATCTTGTTGCAATCACAATGAATGGGATGCGTGATGATTTCCAAACCTTCATCACTGGAGTCTCGGCAAGGGATAAAACGCCCACTTTTGATGATCTCACTGCGATCTTGCAGCAAGAGGAAGAGCGACGGCAGAATCTGAATCTGAACCCCCAAAGTGACGATCTTGCGCTGGTGGCAAAACGACGACTATCTAAAGGGAAGCAGTCACAGCAGCAATCAGTCCAGAAAGGAGGAACAACACATAAAAATCATTGTCATAAAGGTATGCTTCCAAATCATTCTGAAAAGAAATTTTTTTATTGTGGAAAGAAGGGTCATATACAGAGAGATTGTTATCATAAGAGGCAGGCCAATGAGGCAAGGAGGAGACAGGTAAATCCAAAACACAGAGGATATTTTGTTGAAGAAGAAGACTTCAGTCATGAATTTCGACTGTTCACAGTCGACTGTGCCCTTTCTGCATCAAATGAAGATGACATCTGGTATGTCGATTCCGGAGCATCCTCTCACATGACAGGTAATAAAGAATTTTTCGACAGTCTTGAAGAAATTATAAATGGATCAAAAATATATCTAGGGGATGATAATGGATATCAGATTAAAGGTCATGGGGTGATTTCAGTTAAGTTACCAAATGGAAAAATTAGTCACCTTTCAAATGTTTTATATGTACCTGGAATAAAGAAAAACCTGATATCTGTATCCATGATGGCTGACCAAGATATGAATGTCGAATTCTTCAAGACTCACTGTGTGATAAAGGATTGCAGGAATGAAATTGTTGCAACAGCATGCAAGTTGGAGGCCTATACAGATTGGATGCAAAAAGTATATCAAAGCAAGCCATGGTTGCAGGAGAGTCGACAGCTGAACAACTCTGGCATCAGAGGTTTGGTCATCTGAATCTGCAGGATCTCATGTTGTTACAGAAGAAAGGTATGGTCGAAGGTCTCCCCATCTTTCGTAACATTCAGTTAAACTGTGATGGTTGTGCCTTAGGAAAGATGCACAGAGAACAGTTCCCTGTGCATGATAGGAGGAGGCAAACAGAAATCTTAGAGCTAGTGCACACTGATGTATGTGGTCCCATGCAAACAAGGTTGCTAGGGGGAGCATACTAGTTTTTGTTGTTTACTGATGACTGCACTAGGTATTCATGGATTTATTTTCTAAACAAGAAAAGTCAAACTTTCCAATGTTTTACAGATTTCAAAACCCTGGTGGAAAGACAGTGTGGAAAAAGTATTAAAATTCTCCGATCTGATCAAGGAGGAGAATACAAATCAAAGGAATTCATGAAATACTGCAAAACTCACGGGATTGTTCAGCAGTATACAGTGCCGCACACACCACAGCAAAACGGAGTTGCAGAGCGTAAAAACAGAACCCTGGTAGAGTGCGCAAGGAGCATGCTGCAAGGTAAAGGTCTATCTAATATTTTTGGGCAGAAGCGATAAATACTGCTGTATATTTGAAAAATAGAAGTCCTACCAGGTTTCTTGGCTTCAAAACCCCTTTTGAAGCCTTATATGGATTTAAACCAGCAGTAAACCACTTCAGAGTCTTTGGGTCAAAGGCATTTGCACATGTACCCAAAGCTGATAGAAAGAAACTAGACCCTAAGGCAGTCAAATGCATCTTTGTTGGTTATGGCACAGAGTTTAAAGCATACAAATTGTTCAATCCTGAGTCTCGTAAGACATTTGCAAGTAGAGATGTAGTCTTTCATGAACAGGTAAAGGGAAGGAAAGTTGATGTTGGAGATGATTGGCACATTCCATTGCTGTTGGAGGAAAGCAGCGAGGATGAAAGGGAGCAGGAACAGGAGCAGAAAGAAAAGATTGAAGAAGAACAACAAGAAGGTGAAAGAGCAGGCCCAGTTATTGCAGAAGAAAACAAATTTGAGGTATGTCCCCTACCAAGAAGGTCAGGTAGGAAGACTCAATTACCATTGAAGTTGAGAAACTATGCGTTGATGTCAAAGATTTTGAACATTATAGAGCCCTCTAATTATAAAGAAGCTAGTCAATTTGAGGAATGGAGAGCTGCAATGAATGAGGAGATGGAATCAATTCTTAGAAATAATACTTGGGAATTAGTAGAGCTGCCTAAAAATAAAACACCTATAGGAAGCAAGTGGCTGTTTAAACCAAAAATGAATGCAGACGAAAGTATAGATAAGTTAAAAGCAAGGTTGGTTGCAAAAGGATATTCACAGCAGGAAGGTATAGATTTTGATGATACTTTTGCACCTGTAGCAAAGCTAAATACAATTAGAATTCTTATTGCTTTAGCTACTAAATGTAATTGGGAATTACACCAACTTGATGTTAAATCTGCATTTTTAAATGGTCATTTAAAAGAAGAAATTTACTTAGTACAGCCAGAAGGATATGTAAAGCAGGGGCAAGAAAATCTTGTTTGCAGATTGAAAAAGGCTTTATATGGTTTAAAGCAAGCACCCAGGTCTTGGTATGAAAAGGTTGATTCTTTCTTTATAGAGTATGCTTTCCATAGAAGCTTAAATGACCCAAATTTGTATACCAAGTACAATAATCAGCGGCAGATTATTTTGATTTCTCTATATGTGGATGATATGATTCTAACAGGAAATGCAGATGACTTAATCAGAGGAATCAAAAGGCTCATGGCACAAGTTTTTGAGATGAAAAATCTCGGAAGCCTTCACTATTGTCTAGGATTAGAAGTATTCAGAGATATTGGGCAAACTTTTCTTACCCAAGGGAAGTATGCTAGAAATCTGTTGGAAACTTTGGTATGGATCAGTGTAGAACAACAGCGACACCTTTGCAGCAAAATTTGAAATTGAGCAGTGACAATGGCACTAAGGAGGTAGATGCCACAATGTACAGACAGCTGGTTGGCAACCTTATATATCTTACAACAACCAGACCCGACTTGGCATACTTAGTTAGTGTATTAAGCCAATTCATGTCAAAACTGCGTGAAAGTCACTCGACAGCAGCAAAAAGCGTGTTGAGGTATCTTTGTGGTACTGTTCATTTTGGCATTTTATACACTGATGTATCTGATGTTACTCTAGCAGGTTTTTCAGACTCAGACTGGGCAGGTAAACCTGGATGATCGGAGGTCCATCACAGGTTATGCATTTAACATAGGTTCCGGGGTAATTGCATGGAGCAGCAAGAAACAAAGTACTGTAGCTTTGTCGTCATGTGAAGCTGAATATCAAGCATTGTGTGCAGCAACATGTGAAGCAATCTGGTTGAGGAAACTTCTTAACGATGCAGGAAAAGAACAGAAGCAACCCACTTCTATCAAAAGCGACAAGCAGAGCACTATCAAATTAGCATACAATCCAGTGTTTCATAAAAACACCAAACACATAGACACCCAGTTTCACTTTGTTAGAGAAAAAATACAGTCAAAAGAAATTGCTGTCGAATATTGTAAAACTTGTGACAATGTGGCTGATATTTTTACAAAGCCTCTTGCATGAGTGAAATTTGAATTGTTTAGAAAGATGCTAGGAGTCCAGCAGAACCCTTTCTCCATTAAGGGGGGGAGTTGAGAATAATTAATATTATTTTGTTATTAATGGAGAAAATAGTTACGTTGTTGTAACTTTCTCCCTAGTTTAGGATTAGTTCCTATAATTATGGGTTTTGGGTGCAACTTCCTATATCCTAGTATTGTATTTATTGATGTAATCGTTGATTGATTGTGGAATAGAGTGGATGAGAGTGATCTCTCAAGTTTTGTGAGTGTAGTCTCCAGGTGCATGCCACACCTGAGAGCTACAACTCTTTCTTTTCAATTCTGTTCACATTTTATCTCTAGTAAGTACCTTTCGTATCAGATAAATTTCGAACATATTTATAGGGAGCAGAAGGCAACATATTTATTATCCAAGAGAGTAATTGACAAAGATTTAAGTAGGTTTTTCTTTTCTGCACATGAACATAGAGTCATGATAAATGATGGCAACATTAATTTCTTAGAGTTTTCATGGCTTGATCGACTGCTACATATTTTTAGACAAAATGTAAAGAAAAATCAGAGAATTGACAGTAGATCTGGAGAAGGTGATCCCTCATGTTTTGTTTTTGGTTGAAAATATAGTTTTTTTCATTGACTATAAATGTAAGAATCATACGAGGAATAGTAAAATCAAACTGTACAAATGTTGTTAGGATGTTTATCCAAGAATTATAGGATTTTTAAAGAATGACGGGAATACTATGCACATATGTACTATATGATTTTTATTAATATAAACCATAAACCTTTTTTTTCCATTTAAAAACATTAAACGTGTAATCCCTGGCAAAATGGATCAGATTTTACTATTCCTCGTATGATTCTTTTTTTCATTCTTACTGAAAAAAAAATCATACGAGGAATAGTAAAATCAAACTGGACAAATGTTGTAAGGATGTTTATCCAAGAATTATAGGATTTTTAAAGAAAGACTGGAATACTATGCACATATGTACTATCTGATTTTTATTAATATAAACCATAAACTTTTTTTTCCACTAAAAAACATTAAACGTGCAATCCCTGGCAAAATGGATCAGATTTTCTTCTATATAACAATATGCACGAGTTGTTAGGGCAGTATTTTAATTGGTTTTTATTTCACTTTTTTGGGAAATTTTTTATTTTAACTTAATCAATTTAAAAATGGCTAATATTTTTTAATATATTTCTACTATCAATGACCTAATATTTCCATTTCACCCCCATTACAAATTCCACAAGAATCCCCAAAATGGCATCCTCGCGTAACATATTTGTTCTCTATTACGTCTCCCGCTGAGTATAGCATATTTGTTTCGTATTTACAATCTTATATATACACCCACACTGAGTTTAGCCATTGGATTGTGTACAACATCCCAAAATGTTTATTCGATACTTTAGTAATATTTAGACATGGATTAGTTACTGACATCCTTGAATTGAATGAACTATTGTGCACAAGAACGAAATTTGTAATATTTTTGTCATTAGCTTCTCATGCTATGAACAGCTCGTCATCAACCTTCTATGATAAAGATTGAATAATAGAAGTAAGAAAGTCGTTGAATTTGTTGAACCATGTATAACAAAATGTTGGCGTTAACTTGTTAGATTGCTAATTTTTGGATTAACATTGGGTTAGTTTGGGTAGTTATTGGAGTCCAAGAACTCTTGGGAACTAATTCAACTATTTCCTATATGTATTTATATGTACAACATGTACATAATTCTTTGAAATCATTTAATATACAGATTATTTGGTTTGTGGTCCTCTGTGTTTTACAGTAGTATGTGTTTATATGTACAACATGTACATAATTCTTTGAAATCATTTAATATACAATTTATTTGGTTTTTGGTCTTGTGTGTCTTACAGTGGTATTGGAGTGGGTAATTTATCCACTTGTTGATTGAGTTGAGCCACTAGTTTTGTGGCCTTCTTGTGTGATCCAATTCATGCTTGTTTTCGTTGTTGTTTTGTCGTGTAGTGGACGGAGCAACGCAGTAAAAGGATTCAATGTCATTGATTTAACTTTGGATGAATTGAGAGTTCAATTCTCAGGATGAATTGATGTTGTGCATAATTGTGTAATGTAGCTAGAAGCGAAGAGGCCTGTGAGAATTTCTCATCGGAAATGAGGATGGAGGGACCTGGAGTCTGCGTGCTGTGTGTCATTTTCATTTCCAGAGTAAAAGTAAAAAACAACGACTTGAAATATTGAGTCTTTGAAAATCAAGGTCAGGGCACCCTCCTCATGTATTTTCCTGCAAAATCTCTGTTGAAACAAATTTTGAGGTTTGAAGTTCTAGACGAGTGTTAATTGTTTTAAATTTTTTTATGGTAACTTCTACTCCCATCTCAACCTTTGTAGAGAAAATATTTATGACTGTAGAAGAAACCTGATTTCTTGGGCGTTGTAACCTTCCTAGTTATTTCTTTCATGAAAATTATGAACTCCTTCCAAGTGTTGTTGAGTACGTTAAAGAATAGCTCCATTTTCATTACTACGTAGATCTAGAGATAAAAATGCATATTTACCTGTCTTCACGACTTCATTCAGTCGAGTCAGATTCTTTTGTATATCGAATGCATTCGACACCATTGACTGTAACTTGGCATGTTGTTGTTCGATCGATCATGTAGGGACTAAATGTGTGTTGAAAGACCATGCTGATTTCATAGATGATTTTTTTTAATAATTAAAAAAAAGCATATGCAATATGTTCTGACAAGCAATCAAGAAGCCAATATTTTTTGTTGTTTTATTTATGGATGTTTGTTAAGATCAATGAAAAAAGAATTTTTTTGTGAAGAGTTATGATATTCTTTAAAAAAAAAAAAAATTGGAAATGCACCGATTGTTGAAATACTAATTTCAACTGCAGCACCGGTTAAACAACGATCGGAAATATTTTTGAAAAACCGCCAAATTTCCACGCACTACCTTTTACCAAATGCTGGTATTTCTCGAGGGCAGCGAGCACATCCATCAGCGGACACGTGTCTGAGCATTTTTGCCAAAACTACTTTCCCCGGCATGTAAAGCTCAAAAGAAAGGGCCGTGGGATATTGATTGACAGTCATTCGATTGATAGCAAGGTTTGATGTACAGGCCTGGACCAGGAGCCATTTATTACTTGACGTGAAGTGAAATTTTCATTGACAGCCATCATTTATCAGTGAAATAATTAATGAAATTTACTACGGCCGTAGAATGTAGGTAAAGTTTTTAATTTTATTTTTTTTAATTCACGGGAGTATGGCACAAGTAAAAAAACGTATTGTCATGTTTTTTTTAGTTGTTGAAACAAAGTAATGTAATCCGCAGCAGCGCAAAAGTAAGAAGAAGAAAAAATTTTACGCAGCAGTGAATTTTTTTTTAAGCAGAGACAAAGTTTTTTTTTGGAATGCACAGCAGTGCAGAGACTACAGCGTAGCATTTTTTTTTGTCTGAGTATCTACAGAGCAGGACGTTTGTTTTTGGTCTGCCGCTTCCGTGAGCTCAACTAAGCTCCATTATCAATCTACCCATGAAAAAATTTAACAGCTCTCTGCTGGACTTGATTAAGGATTTGGGCTTCATTTGTTGGTCAAAAGTTTTTTCCAGTTTTATTTAGAAGAATCCCTCTGTGAGAGGAATAATTTTGTAACAATAGTCTTATTAATGAATGCAAAGTTTTTTTTTTTGTGTGTGAAAAACTCTATCCCCTGTGTTAAGAAACATAGCATTATTCTCTGTTCAGTCATTTTTGTTTGGAATTATCAAAAATTTCCAACATGGTATCAGAGCTTGTCCAGGCTCTTTGAAGGTGTCAAAGAAGCTGAAGGAAGGATTTCTTTTGCAGCGACTTCTTCAGCAGATTGAAGACTTAGTCAAGAAAGAATCCAAGGTATTTCTCAAGTTAGTTTTTGTGTTATTGTTGAAGACAGTCAGTGATTTTAAATACACAATCAAGTATTTTGAAGCATAGTTAAGAGTGCAAGAATGGCTCGAGCCAGCACTAGCATGGGTATCTATAATACTCAGCTCCCACAATTTAATGGGAAACACTATGACTATTGGGCAATAACTATGAGAGCTTTGCTTGCTTCCCAAGACTTATGGGAATTTGTTGAGGATGGTTTTGAAGAACCAGTAAATGAAAATGAGTTTAATAATTTAACTCAGGCAGAGGAAGATTGTTGAAGAGCAATAAGAAGAAGGATTCTAAAGCCCTCTACTTTTTGTATCAAGCAGTGCATGAGAGTGTGTTTCCAAGGATAGTAGCAGCCAAGAGATCCAAAGAAGCATGGGAAACTCTCAAGATATTCTAGCAAGGCATGGTGAGAGTGAAGACAACAAAACTACAGTTGCTGAGGAGAGATTTTGAGACTCTCTGCATGAAGTAGTCAGATAATATTGACTCATTATTCACACATGTGATTGGTCTGGTCACACAGACAAGGTCTCATGGAGAGATTCTTGAAGAAAGGAGGACTGTGGAGAAACTATTGAGGATCCTACCCTCAAGGTTCGATGTGATTTTCACCACCATAGAAGAGATAAAGGATCTCACAAACTTCTCAGTTGATGAAGTACATGCATCACTGATAACACATGAGCAGAGATTGAGTAGAAATGAAAACTCATCTCTAGAGCATGCCTTTAAGACCCAGATGTTCTTTGGAAGAGGAAGAGGTCAAGGCAGAGGAAACAAGAGAGGAAAAGGCAGAAGCCAAAACAGAGGTGGAAGAAATAGTCCAGCAAATGCTCAAGGAAGAGGCAGCAATCCAAATCAGAACCAAGGCCAAGGCAATAACCAACAAAGTGCACAACATCATGCTCAAGGACAAAGGTATGATAAATCCAATGTCCAATGTCACTATTGTAAAAAATATGGGCATTATTAAAATGAATGTAGGAAAAAGTAGCATGATATGAATAATAGAACTGGTGCAAATTTCACTAGAGAAAATATCAGCCAAGATAATTTGTTTCTACCCTGTAATATGGCTAAAGAAATGAGTGAAGATGTATGGTTTCTAGACTTCGGTTGCAGTAACCATATGACAGAAAACATAGCCCTGTTTTCTATGTTAGATCAGAGTGTGAAGTCACGAGTAATATTAGGGACTGATAATAAAGTTTCTGTTATGGGAAAAGGACAAGTAAATGTCTTAACAAAGAAAGGTGAAAATAAAACCATTGATGTTTATTATGTTCTTGGAATGACATCTAACCTTATAAGTATTGGACAACTTATTCAAAAGGGGTACAATGTTTTCTTTGTGAATGATGTATGCACCATCATGTATAAAACACCCAACAAACAATGTATTGCTGAAGTGAAGATGACAGGGAACAAGATGTTCCCTCTCAGGATGAAAGAAGATTTAAAAAATGGAGAAGAAATAGCAGCAGTGACACAAGAAGCTTTCCAAAGCAAACCAAAAGATGAAAATTGGTTGTGGCACTTGAGATTTGGACATCTCAACTTTGGAGGTCTTAACTTGTTGAATAGGAAAGTAATGGTAAGAGGACTACCATTGATAGAGAAACCAAACAGCCTTTGTGAAGGTTGTATCTTGGGAAACAACACAGAGAAAGTTTTCCATCTGGGAAAAGAATAAGGGAAAAAACACCCTTAGAGATTGTCCATTCAGATTTATGTGGACCGATGCAAACTCCATCACTTGCAGGCAAGCCACTATATGCTAACATTTATTGATGATTTTACTAGAAAAACTTGGGTTTATTTCTTAAAGAACAAAAGTGAAGTGTTTGAAAGATTTTTCAATTTCAAAGCACTTGTAGAAAACCAAAGTGGGTTCCATATCAAAGTTCTAAGAACTGATAGAGGAGGTGAGTATATCTGCAAAGAACTTCTAAGTTTTTGTAGAGATAACAGAATTCATAAGTAGTTTACCACTAGGTACACTCCGCAGCAAAATGGAGTTGCCAAAAGGAAGAATAGGACAATCATGGATATGGTGAGGAGTATGTTAAAAGCAAAGCATTTTCCAAATGATTATTGGGCTGAAGCTGTACACTGTGCAGCATACATTTTGAATAGATTCCCTATAAAAGCAGTCATGAACAGAGTGCTGGAAGAAGCATGGAGTGGGACAAAGAAAGGAGTCACCAACATGAAAGTTTTTGGATGTGTGGCTTATGCACACACTCCAGATCAACTAAGGAAGAAGTTGGACAGCAAAGGGGAGAAATGTATTTCCATTGGGTACAGTGAGGAATCCAAAGCTTATAGGTTGTATAACCCATCCACCAAGAAGCTTATTGTGAGTAGAGATGTTCAGTTTATTGAGGAGGAAGCTTGGGATGGGAGCATAGAGAAAACAATGAATGTTAAAAACTCGTTGTCTCATGATGAAGATGATGAGGAGATGGATGAAATACATCCCCAAATAGCAGCACCAATACAAGGGCAGCAAGACACACCCTTGAGGAGAAATGAATGTGCTTCTCCAAGCACACCACAATGAGGAAATTCAAGTGCTTCTTCAAGCACTTGTACACCAAATGAAAGAGGTAAGAAGTTCAGAAATTTAAGTGACATTTATGAACAAGAGGCAACAAATGAAGGTATGAACTCTTTGTTTGCTTTATATTTTCATGTTGATGACCCTGTTCATTTCAAAGAAGCAATTAAGGATAGGAAATGGATAGAAGCTATGGATGAGGAGATCAAAGCCATAGAAAGAAACAAGACATGGGATTTAGTTGAACTACCAAAAGGAAAAGAAGTCATTGGAGTTAAATGGGTCTACAAGACCAAAAGTACTGCTAAAGGCAAAATAGAAAGACACAAGGCAAGACTGGTTGTCAAAAGATATAAGCAACAACATGGGAGAGACTATGAGGAAACTTTTGCACCAGTTTCTAGACTGGAAACTGTGAGAGCAGTATTATCCATAGCAGCACAAAACATGTGGAAAATTTACCAAATGGACGTGAAGTCAGCATTCCTAAATGGAGTGTTAATGGAAGAGGTTTACATTGAACAACCTCTAGGCTATGAAAAGAAAGGCCAAGAGCACAAAGTGTGTAGATTGAAGAAAACTCTTTATAGGCTGAAGCAAGCACCAAGAGCGTGGTACGGTAGGATAGATTCCTATCTACTGGAAAATGGATTTGAAAAGTGTGAGGGATAACCCACCATCTACATCAAAGAAAATAATGGTAAAATACTAATTTTTGTGTTATATGTTGATGATGTTATTTTCACAAGTAATGATGATTAGCTTATTGAAAATTTCAAAACAGTCATGAAAGAAAAATTTGAAATGACTGACATGGGTTTGTTGAGATACTTCTTAGGAATAGAAGTAGAACAAAATGGAAATGGGATTTTTATCTTACAAGCGAAATATGTTAATGAAGTGTTGGAAATATTTAATATGCAGGGGAGCAAAGCAACAATCACTCCCACAGTGATGGGATTAAAACTCAGCAAAGAGGACAAGAGCAAGGAATTTGATCCTAGTTTGTACAAGAGCATAGTTGGCAGCCTCATGTATTTGACTGTAACTAGGCCGGATATAATGCATGTTGTTAGTTTGATTTCCAGATTCATGGAGAAGCCAAAAGAAGCACATTAGCAAGCAACAAAAAGGATTCTGAGGTATGTTAAAGGTACTAAAAGGTTTGGAATTTTATATACTACCTCAGAATGTTCAGATTTAATTGGATACACTGATAGTGATTGGGTTGGAAGTGTAGATGATCGGAAAAGCACATCCGGTTATGTTTTTCACATGGGTTCAGGAGCCATTTCCTGGGCTTCTAAAAAACAGCCTATTGTAGCATTGTCTACAGCATAGGTAGAATATGTGGTAGCTAGAGCAGCAATGTGTCAAGCAATTTGGATGAGAAAGATGTTAAGGAGTTTATGCCAAGAGCAAGCGAAAGGAACTATGATTTTTTGTGACAATAGCTTAGCTATTGCATTATCCAAAAATTTTGTGTTTCATAAGAGAACGAACCATATTGACACAAAGTTTCATTACATCAGGGAATTGGTAAACAATGGAGAAATTGTTTTACAACACTGTAGAACTCAGGAACACGTTGCATATATTCTAACCTAACCATTGGGGCAGAAAAGTTTCGAGTTTTTGAGGAAATGTCTGGGTATGACTGATAACCTTGCAGTTGAAATTAAAGGGGAGTGTTGAAATACTAATGCTGGTATTT